>CM057452.1:1060160000-1062660000 GCA_016271365.2 Neoceratodus forsteri
CTGCTTGCTGCATTCGGCCGCTATCTGACATCAAGAGCCATGGAGGCTCTGTGCAGCCTGTTTTGATTTTGGCATTGACTGGGGCTCATTCAGAGCTTGGATGCTGTAGCTGGTAACACCTTGAAGTAGGATTTAGCCCCTCTGCCTTCTCTGGACCAATTGGGAGGTAGCTGAGCTCCAAGGGTGAGGCTACAAGTGCCTGTGGGTTCTGAGGTGGCTTTTGAACTGAGACACATTTCTTTTATGTGCTGCTTGCTTCATTTGGCTGTTTTTTTTTTTACATCAAGAGTCACAGAGGCTCTCTGCAGCCTGTTTGGGTGTTGGCACTGACTTGAGCTAATTCAGTGCTTGGATGCTGTAGCTGATAACAGCTTGAAGTGGGACTAGCCCCTCTGTCCTCTTTGAACCAATTGGGAGCTAGTTGATCTCCAAGGGTGGAGCTACAAGTGTCTGTGGGATCCAAGGAGGCTTTTTCATTAGCCCCAGTGCCTTTTATTGGGGTCATCAGATATTTTGAGGTGGGGCTACTGGGTTGAATAAATGACAGCATACCTAACATGTCCCACATGTCCATGTCCCATCGAGTGAGTGGAACAGAGAAGAACTGGAACAGGTACAAGGTTGGCATTTTATGTGTCTGCAGGTGCCAGCAGAGGAAGTGGGATGCAGAGGACCCTGGTGGTGGCTAAGGTGGTAAGTGCTGTTGTCTGTAGTTGTTGTGTTCACTGATGGAATATACTGTAGGTAAGGGAAGGCCACAGATTAATCAATATTTTTAAAGGTTACAGTGGTAACTGTGCAGATGCTGTAATATAACAAACTGATACAGATGTAATCAGCTCAACCATGTACTAGTCCTCAGAGAGTGGTCCTGTCAACTATTGCTGTAGCTCATACTACAAGGGAGTTAGGAAAATTAGAGTCACTCAGAAATTGGGAAATAGGCAAAACACCCCATCTAGTGTAGGAGTACACAAAGGTTTTAAGTAAGCAAAAACACAAATAGGCAGGATAGTAAGTAGGTATGCTGGGAGTGGTGCAGTGCAGTGGTAGTGGGGAGGCAATTTTCAGGGAGATTTCAGGAGAATGCAGTGCTGCTGCATCTGCGTGCACCCTCTCTGGGCTGAGGAAGGAGGTTGCTAGACTCCAGATCGAGCTGGACAAGATTCAGGGGGCCTTCTGCTTCACCCAGGAACCACCATCTCCGCCACTGCTGCCTCAAAGTGTGCCAAGGAGGAGGAGCGGCTGGACTAAAGTGGGATTAGGGAGGGTGAGGGAAGTGGGCCAGAGGCACATCCCCCAAACGGTATCACTACATAATTCTTCCACCACTCTGGCAGAGTGAACTGTCCCATGGAAGCACCCATAGTAGTTGCCAGGGCGGATGTAGGGATCCTTCTTGGTGGAGTCTCCAGTGTAGGTGGTAGAGAACCTAAGAGAAGGAGGAAGCAATTCCTAGTGGGGGACTATATTGTAAGGGTATAGAATTGGGGGCAAGAAGGGAGGGGGGTATGTAGGTTAAGTGCCTTCCCGATGCCATGGATTGGAGGGATTGGAAGTGGATGATGAGAATTGCTAGTGCAGTAGGATGGGAGGGAGAGCTGGTTGTCATTGTCTACCTAGGGACTAATGACCTGGCTAGGGATGAAGTTAAGATAGTGCAGAAAGATTAGCTGTTGGTGGTATTTTTAGTGAATGGTGGGAAATTTGGCCAGGACACTGGGGAAATTCCCCTGCTCTCCAGTAGGGGGAATCTCTGGCCATTCTGCATAATGGCCAGTTCATCGGAGACTGTGGAGGAGATGGTTGTGCTGCTGGAGGTAGGGAAGGCCTCTCCCTCTGCTGCCTTTTTGCATGACAAATCTACTGCCTTACTGTGCAGCCCATGGAAGGTGTGTTGTTAAACGAGCCATTGGTTGTTGCCTACCCATCGGTTTCCATTTCTCAGCCGATCGTTGTTCAGCCCGGTATTTATATGCACCCATCCGGCATGGTTTCCAGGGACCAAGTACTGTCTTGTCTCTCCTATTTGAGGAATGAAAAAAGCCAAACAGCTGCAAAAACTACAAGACTTGGATGCAACTCCTAATTTGTTTGCTTCGGCGCAGGACAGTCTTCCTGAGTCTCCTGTCCCGCAGAGTGTGGGGGTATCTAACCAACTCCTGCTTCCTACAAATTGTAACTCGGAAGCCCTGAGTATGAGTCAGTACCCGGAGGATCTCAGGCGTGAGGCTGGCAGTGAAAACGGGTCGTAACTCGTGTGCCTACAGTCTCTGGAGTTGGATACTGCTTCCTTGCAACAGCCGCTTGTTAGGCAACATCTCGGCCTGGGAAAGCCGGTAGTTCCACACATCTTGCCATCAGATGGGCTACCTTGTGCAGACTCTACAACATGGCAACAGCACCCCTTGAACTGGGGTGACATCATAGATTCGGACGTTGGTTCCATAGACTGGTCCCCTGAAAATGCACTGAATAATGCAGGCTGGGTGCAGACACCTTCTGGATCTTGGACCCCTGATGCAAATTATCATTCCTAACAAGACATGACTGAAACTTTTTCCTCCCCTGTGGCCACCAACGCAATGAGAGATCTGAACTCCAACTCTCCCCGGCGGGGTAATGACACTGTTTCTGCTGTATTTAAACCCTCTAATACTATGATACCACAACAAATAATTATTCAGGCTGTTGTTTCTGATTTGCCTCCTAGAGCTGCTCTGGCTGCTGTCCCTGAATTGGTAGAACCTGTTAACATGTTTCCTAGAGAGTCTGTTCCTAATCCTTTGTTTAAGTTGTCTGACCTCTTTTCGACTAGGGGCAAGCCATCCCCTAGGCGCAATGCGGTCCGTCTTCTCTACAAGGGGGGGTTAGAGGATCCACCTAGTAGGGTGTATATAGCCAGAGATTTATTGAAAAAAATCCATGCATTGTTTTTCCTCTGAAATTTTTGCCCTTATTGGTTTAGGAAATGGGAATTTTGACATTAGTTTTAAACATGTTTCCAATTTAGATAGGTTTTGGGCCCAATATCATAGCCTAAAAAAACACACCTGTTTGGATTCCATTTCATGCAATTCCCCTTACTAAACCTTTGGTGAAGACAATTACAGTGATGTTTAAAAATGAAGGGGTACAGGTTGAATATATATTCTTCAGGTTGGGGCAGCTTTGTGAGATCCCAGGTTGCATCTGGAATCGAGCATGTTGCTCAGTATGCTTTCCTGGCTAAACTCGTAAATAAATAAATTAAATAAAATTAAATTAAATAAAATTCTTGGTAAACCAACCCCAACTTTAGATAGTGAGCAGATCTGGGATGGGGGATGGAAGATAAAGGTGAAGTTACATTCTAATAATGTAGATCCAGTGCACCTGCCCAGTAATTAATTTCTAGGGAAAGATAGGGGTTAAATTTTTTACAGTGGGCAATCCAGGTCCTGCTTTAAATGTGGATCCAGAACACACCTTAGTTCAGCCTGTGACACTTTGAGGTGCAGCCATTGTTTGGACTTTGGCCATATTGTGTGAATTTATTTAAATGCTATTTGTGTGAGCAGACAGGGCATGCTTATGGCCGCTGTCCCTGGGCTGCACATAATAGGGATGATTATCCCAACCATGAAGGCTTCATTAACTTAGCTCAACACCAGCAAGCTATGCAAGTGGCTGAAACTGAGAACAGGTTACGATCTCCTGACCAACCTAAGCCAGACTCTGGCCCCACCGCCACTCCAGCCACTGACCCATGTCAGGATACTGATAGGGCCCCTACTGTGTTAGCACCTACCACAGTGTCGACGACCCCTGTCCCAGACACTGTAGTTCCTCCTGAGGTTGCGGACACCATGCCTCCTCCTCCTGGGCCTGTGGCTGCCCCTTTTCATTCAGTGACCCTAAAGAAATGACCTAGACAGGGGAGAAAAGGGTCACAGAAACTTAGACAATCAGGAGTTGCAATGGACACTGACTCTTCTTCTTGGAAGAAAGGGAATAAGTATGCAGCTCTCCCATTAGAGGAAACTGAAGGGGAGTCTGAGGATGATGGGATGGACGCCTCTTCTGTGGCCTCTAACACTGACACAGAACAGGAAGGTGCAGGTTCAACTGCAAAGAGAACCAGACAATGTTGTAAGCCTCCTTAAACTGATTGTTTTAGGTGATGTCTGATTCACATTGCAATCCCCCATGCATACTCTCACTTTTAGCACTATCAATCTTAATAGTATTAAAAATGCGGAAGCAAGCTGGAGCTATGTTTTTTTTTATGTATCCTTGGCAGTGATATAATTTGCTTGCAGGACACTCATCTTAAAACCTTTTTAGAACTACAACAGGCTTCCAGGAAGTGGACCCTGGGTTCCTCATTTTGGTCCATGGGTCTGGATACATGTGATAGAGTGGGTGTATTGTTTTCTAACACAGACCTACGTGTGTCCAGACTGGTAGATATTCACCCGGGTAGAGTCCTTTTATTGGACATCACTAATGCTTCTGTTCACTTCCGTATTATACCAGTCTATGCTCCACAGACTAAGGCGCTAGGGGTTGCTTTGTTCAAAGAAATTCAGCCTTTCTTATATACCTCTCATCTTATTTTTTGGGCAGGAGACTTTAATTGCGACCCTTCTAAAACTGATAGGGGCCTGCAGACTGACAGAATTTTTAGTGACTCTACATTTTTACTAAATGTTTTGCGCTGTTCATGATTGGTGGATGTTTATAGGGCCACTCATCTTTCAGGAGGGTACACTTTTTTCAAGGGCCCTCTTCAGACACGTATAGATTTTATTTTTGCGTCCTTGGCATTAGAGCTTTCTGATGTAGCTTTGCAGCCTTGTGAATTTTCTGATCATGTGACTATTAGATTGTGCTGCACTTGGAAATCTGCACCAAGATGTAATAAAAAATCAGTGGAGGCTGAATGAGTCTGTACTTTCACAAGCCTCAATACAGAAGGCATGGAGAAGAGAGTTTACGGCTAGACTTTTGGTAGCTGACTGTTATTTAAGCAATTAGGCACGACAGGGTGTGGTATATCATGGGATATCGTCATGCCTTGAGTGGTTGGGCACGAAGCCGCAGGCTGAGTGCATCCAACCACCCAAGAAGTGATGATATCCCATGATATTCCACACCTTGGAGTGGCTTATTGCTATTATGAACTGAGTTTCAAGTTTTTTAAATAAAAAAAATAAAAGAAACAGGTTTTAAAATGTTTTATGAATGAGTTTTTGAGTGATGTAGGAGTACATTTTGAAAATATAGTTCTCAGACAGTAGACAGCAAGGAAGCTGGTGGCTCTGGAACTTTTTTGAAGCCGTGATGATGTAGCCCGATATCATCATGGCTTCAAAGAGCTCTCGGCCAATCAGATTCCTCTATTTACAATCGTCAGTTCATAATCAGACATATTGGAAAGGTGGGAGGACACCAAACAGTCCTGGAGTGTATTTTTCCAACATAGAGCACATCTCCAGGTAACTGATGATTATTTACGATATCTGCAACTACGACACCAACTTCAGCGCTTAATTTCCTTGTCAGACAGTACTTCTTATGATTAAGTGGCTCAAATTAAGGTTCTTAAGCAACAGATGACAGCCTTACAATATGACAGAGCTAAAACATTACAGCAAGAACTTCTGTTTGGGACTAACACTCAGAAGGGTTCTCTAGACCCATACAAAGAGTGTAGGCAGAGGACACAGAATAGGGTTATAACGGCATTAACCACACCATCTGGGCAAATAGTTACATCCCAGGGATTTATTTAACTCTAAAAATTGATTAGCGTTTTGCTCATAAAAGTGCTAAATCTTTGTGAAAATGCATAACTCTTGCCTTACTGTGTTTAGCAAACACAGCACTTCTAGAAAATCTACATAAATACTTTCTGTACAGTTAGTATAGTCCCAAGAAAAAAACTGCTAATCAATTATTTAAAACCCTGCATCCCCCAAGAGTTATTGGAAGTTGTAGACTCACATGTGGAGGGCCTTTTTGGCATCCCTCCTCAGGAACCAGATGTAACAGATCATTTCAAGTCTTTACTGCTGCCCCAAGTAACAGATGAAGATGCTAAATTACTTATTGTGGAGGTTTCTTTGGCAGAAGTGGAGTTTGTAATTACTCGACTTGCAAGTCATACTGCCCCTGGGTCTGATGGTATTAGCTCAGGATTCTACAAAACTTTTAAAATGGATCTGGCACCAGTTTCAGTGGTTCTCTTTAATCATATGTTGAGCTCCGCCAAATATTCCAACTCTATGTTGGATGCTATATTGATATTACTTCATAAAAAGGGTGATCGTCAGGATATTAATAACTGGAGACCCATTGGCCTTTTGAATTCTGATTTTAAAATTTTAAGCAAAATCCTGTTGAGCAGATTAGCTACGGTAGCTCCTTATCTGATCTGTCCATTTCATACCTGTGCTGTGGTGGGTCGTAAATAGCATGACAACTTAGTAGTTTTGAGGGAGTTGTCTTTACAGGGGGAACATGACAGGGTTCAAGGATATGTCATGAGTTTAGACCAGGAGAAGGCCTTTGATAGGCTTTCTCATCTATTT
This sequence comes from Neoceratodus forsteri, assembly GCA_016271365.2. Lineage (NCBI taxonomy): Eukaryota > Metazoa > Chordata > Ceratodontiformes > Ceratodontidae > Neoceratodus > Neoceratodus forsteri. Next base: position 1,060,166,576 of record CM057452.1, read on the forward strand.
TTATTTTCCACATTTTTGGCGTTTGGTGTCCCACATGCATTGGTAACCTGGATTCAAGACATATATAGTAATTCCTTCCTCTGCCCAATGTCAATGGATGGTTTGGTAGGAAAGATAAGATACACAGGGTGGTGAAACAAGGCTGTCCCATGAGTCCACTCCTCTATGTATTTGGTATAGATATCTTACTGAGACTTCTTATAGCACAGGAGACCTTAGTTTGGATACAGGTTTCTCCAGATCAGCCTCCCATTAAAACACTAGCTTATGCAGACAATTTGGTCCTGACACTAGCCCCTGACTCCCCAGAAGACTTCTTGATGGCCATTTTTGTTCAATTTTCTCATATTTCTGGTTTGAAGATTAATTTATGTACATGTAGAGGAGTAGTGCTTGAGAGTACCCCATTGCCTACCACTGGATGATTGGCAGGTATTTCTGTGTCACATGAGCCTATCCCCATCTTGGGAGTGAAATTTGGTTCTGGTGGGCCGGCAACACTGAATTAGGAAGACAAGTTGGGAAAGGCCACTAGATTGGTGAATAATTGGAAAGGGCAACAACTTTCAAAAAAGAAAAGAGTATTGCTAATTAAAACCTTGCTCCTTCCAATCTTCCTTTATTTATGTTATATATATCCTCCTCCACAGATAGTGGTCCCTAGGTTATTTAGTTTATTTTTTCAGTCTTTTGGGGGCTCTCGATTGAATGCGCTTAAACAGGAATTTACTTATTTTTCCATTAACGAAGGAGGGGTTAATATGATATATCCTGTGGCTTTTTACTTTAGTTTATTTATTTACTATAATATTTGCCCTTCCTTAAAACCAGGGGATAGTATTTGGAAACCATCGGTTCATGCATGGATGTCCCCTTGTTGGCCCCTTAGGAACTTAGGACTGTCAGAGCACTACCACACTCCTTACTTATGCCACAATATGGTGCATAATTTTTTAAGAATATTATTAAGTGGGGCATTTCCCCGACCCAATTTTTAACAATGACTAGAAAGTAGATTTATAGGGCTATTCTGGCTTCAGAACGGTGAGTCAACCCAGTATTTCCAGAGTGTCCTGAGGAGAGGGTTCCTTTTGTGCTTCGGCAATTGAGTAACCCACGGCTTCCCCTGTTTGTTTGGGATTGTACGTGGCTTAGTAATTATGGTCGTCTGGGGGTTAAGACAAATAGCAAGCATAAACAGGTTTCAGAGAGGAATTGCCCTAGGGATTCCTGTATACAAATTCCAGAGACCCAACTACATTTGTTTTTGGAATGTCCGTATGCACAGGCCTTCTGGCAGTATCTCACAGTCTGGTGGTCTGAACCTAAGTTTTCTAAGCTGACATATCAGGACTTGTTGTATGGGCCTAACACAAATTCATTTTCTCAGTATCATACAGATACAGTTTATTTACTGCTAGTTGTTGTCAGATATTTTCTCTGGCAAGCTCGATCTATGTTAGGCATCCAACAGCGGACTGTACCATATACTGAATTATTAAATAACATTCAGCTTTCTTTGCAACGCATAAGGCTCTTGGACTTCCAGTATTTTTCATCTGAAAGAGATAAACATCCATGGGTACAATGTGATGTCTGTTTTTTTCTAGTTTAACTTGTTGTTAGATTTTCTTTGTACATCATCTGACTGTTTTCTTTCCTTAGCTAGAATTCCCTTGTTATGTGAGGTTGCAACTATGTACCCTATTTTATGTTTGTTTTGTTATGAAGAATAATCTTTTCAATAAAATTCCCCTACTCTCCAGCAGGGGGAACCCTTGGCCGTCTTCCTGAGATGGCCACTTCGGTGGAGCCAGCAGAGAGGATGGATGTGGAGGAGACAGCAAAGTATGCCTCCTTCCCTGTTCTCACAATGCAAGAGGCTGTCGAAATTGCTATGGTAGTGGCTGAGTTTTCTGATGAGGACACCACCAACGAAGTATATTTATCCTCAGAGGAAACTAGAGGAGGTGACATGACTGTTGGTGAGCAAGTTCAGAATACTGTCAGCAGATCAGCCTCAGTACAGGAAAACGCCATGTTTCAGGAGGCACTCGCTCAGAAAATGAGTGCTTTAGCTAAAGAAAAGGAAGAGTACTTACGAAAAGCACGTCAGCTTGAAAAAGAAATGGGTACACTCTCACAAAAGTCGATAGTAGCCAGAGTTGTCAGGTTGGCTGTCACAGTAGAGAAAGAGCAAAAGGTTGCTTCAGCAATGAGCTCACAGTCTGCAAAACCCATTCAAGCACAGAAGCTAGACAGTAACTCTAGCAGTAATGACAGCGGAGCAGAGAGCACAGCTGGCAGTGAAACATAGAAACATAGAATCTGATGGCAGATAAGGACTACTTGGCCCACCTAGTCTGCCCATTTCCCTACCTAATGGATAAGCTGCAGATCCTAGTTAACCAACAGCCTACTTCCTCCTAACTCCCACTAGAATTGCCTTATGTCTGTCCCATGCATTCTTGAATTCCTCTACTGTTTTTGACTCTATGACCTCCTCCTCAGGAAGGTTTCTTCCATGCATCTACAACCCTCTCTGTGAAGAAATACTTCCTCACATTACCTCTGAGCCATCCCCCCTCTATCTTCAAATTGTGCCCCCATTGTTCTTGCACATCTCTCTTTCTGAAAGAGGCTACCCTCTTGGACTTTGTTGATTTCCTTGAGCTATTTTAAAGTTTCTATCATGTCCCCCTTCTCCCTCCTTTCCTCAAGGCTGTACATCTTAAGCTCCTTTAGTCTTTCTTCATATGTCTTCTAGTGCAGACCCTGCACCATTTTGGTTGCCCTCCTCTGGACAGCCTCCACCCTGTCTGTGTCTTCGTGGAGATGGGGTCTCCAGAACTGTACACAGTACTCCAGATGTGGTCTTGCCAACTGTCTGTACAGACAGCCAACAACTTCTTGTTTTCTACTGGTGATGCCTCTCCCTGTGCATCCCAGTATCCCCCCAGCCCTCCTTATTACCTTCTCACATTGCTGACCCACCTTTAGGTCATCTGATATAACTACCCCCAGGTCCCTTTCCATTTTTGTTGTTGTCAGTATCTCACCCCGCATTGTGTACTCTTCCCCTGGGTTTGTATTTCCCAGGTGCATTACTTTGCACTTCTTTGCATAGAATCTAAGCTGCCATACATTTGACCATTCCTCCAACCTTGCCAAGTCCCTTTTCATCCTTTCTGCCCCACCTTGCGTATCAACCCTGTCGCAGATCTTTGTGTCGTCTGCAAAGACACATACTTTTCCATCCAGTCTCTCTGCAATGTCACTTATAACGACATTAAGAAGGACCGGCCTCAGTACTGAACCCTGTGGTACCCCATTAGTAACCCCCCCTTTCTTCACTGTGGACTTCATTTACTATTATCTTCTGAGATTTGTTGTCCAGCCAGTGTTTTACCCAGGCTACCACCCTGGGACCTGCTCCCAGGCTGGCTAATTTGTTTATTAATCTTTTGTGCAGGACTGTGTCAAATGCCTTGCTAAAGTCTAGGTAGGCTATGTCCACAGCCCCTTCTTAGTCTACTATTTTGGTCACCCAGTCAAAGAAATCAATTAGATTTGTCTGACATGACCTTCCTACTGTGAATCCATGCTGCCTTGGGTCCTGTGCCCCACTGGCCTTCAGGTATTCAACAATTCTTTCCTTCAGAAGTGAGTCCATCATTTTCCCTACCACTGAGGTCAAACTGACAGGTCTGTAGTTTCCTGCCTCTGTCTTGCTCCCACTTTTGTGAAGGGGAATCACATCCACCCTACTCCAGTTCTCAGGTACCATACCATCCTCCTATGATTTATCAATATCGATCTAGGGGGATCATGTGCAGAGTCACAAGCTGCTTGACTTAAAGATCATGCCCACCTGGGAAAAAAATGGATAACAGGTTGAGGACAGGCTGACATGGCATGACTACTGGGCATTCTGTGACAGCACACCTCAGCATAGACCGAAATGAGGGGCCAGATTTCTCCTTTCCAACTAACAAAAATGCCTCAGATTGGAGCAAGGAAAGTAATGAAAATAATGAACAAGCATTGGCAGCCCCTTGCAGCACGGATACTGGGGCAGGGAACTGGTCTCCTGTGCATGCCTTGGAGGATGTAGTCTGGGTGCAGGAGACAAATGCACAATGGACCCCGGATCCCAAAGGTACTGAAAGGATGTTTCAACAGCGGCAGACACTGTGGCCACAGAACATACTTCACTTCTGAGCTCCAACGAACCTCGGGGTAACTTTTCTCCTTATGTGCACAATAATGTGGTTACTGTAAATGAAATTTCTGCTGCAGGTGAAAATATTTCAGGGGGAAACTACAGTGGTAGGCCAGATAGAAGAAGACCCTATTAGGTTGGGACCAACAGAACAGGACCTACAGAATCCTTCTGCCCCTGATAGATTAGCCCCCATGTTTAAGCTGACTGACCTTTTTCAAAATAAGGGATAACCTTCTAGGAAAACATAAAGTGAACTTACAAGCTCAAATGGGCAGACTGGGTGGTCCGTAGGCACTTATCTGCCGACAGGGTCTATGTATCTATGCATTTATGTAACCGCACCCCGTCACACAATCGCATTTATTTTTAGAAAGCAGATATGCGACACAGTTCTGTGGATATCTAGCTATAGAATAGGCTGAACCTCGATTTTCTACTCTCACATATCCAGAAGTGGTATATGGACCCTTACGTGTACATGGGGTAACTCCCATTGGGATATTATATATATATTGTGTTTGCAGGACTATGGTATTACATATGGCAGGCCCGTTGTATGTGGGTCATGCAGCAGAGGGTACTCACTAACTTAGAAATCCTGACTAATGTCTAAAAGTCTCTAAATAAAATGTTACTACAGGATATTGAACATTTTTCAGTAGAAAAAGGTAAGCATTTATGGATAAATTGTGATACATGGCTGAACTAAAGGGCTTGCCGGATTATAATAAACAAGATCCCAGAGAAGAAATTGTTTCCGTATTTTTTTTTTCTTTATGACTACTTTATTATATTTTGTTTGGTAACTAGTGGGTACTACATGTTTTTGTGTAAATAGGGTTTGTAACTGTTATGTAGATTAATGCTTCTGTTTTATGATGTTTCTTTTGTTGTATGTTACTATGATGATGTCCACTTTTTCAATAAAATTCCCCAACTCTTTTTGAGAGTGCAATGGGATCTTTAACATCCACCTGAACAGGCAGATGGGACCTTGGTTTAACATCTCATCCGAAAGGTGGCACCTCAGGAGTGCAACACCCCTCTCATGCTGCACTACAGTGTCATTATTGGAATTTAACCCAAGTGCCTGGTGTGGGGATAGAACCCACAGCCTTCTGATCTCCTGACCTCAGAAGCGAGTGTGGTGTCTGCTGAGCCACTGACACTGCTAACTTGCAGTGGGGGTGGTGGAAGGAAGCAGTGAGATATAAACTGTACCCCCTCCCCCCCCACCGCAAGCTTAAGTTGTCAGTAGGAAATACCCAAAGAGAGAGAAATCCCACAGGGTACCTAGTAACAAGAAACACAAAATGGTAGAAATGAAGAAAGATGGGAATGAGCTCAAAGGGGTTAAGGAGGGAATGCGAAAGGGAACAGAGGAGGCTGACAAGCAGGGTGGCAGCAGAATTTTGAAAGCCATGTGTGCAAAAGTTTGAAGTCTGGGAAATAAAATCCCAGACCTAGTGGCGACTATGGCAGAAGCTGACTCGGACATTGTTGACATTACTGCATCACATTGCAATGGATTCCATAATTGGGACATAGCCATACCAGGCTATACTCTGATTAGGAAGGATAGGGTCAATCAGAAAGGAAGAGAAGTTCATTATATGAGGCCTAATGTAAAAGCAACAGAGATTCAGGGAACACATGGAAGGGTGGAGGTACAGCACTGTTGGTTACCCTAGAGACAGAGAAAGGAGCCACTATTTGAACAGGTATGATATACAGACTTCCAACTTGGGGGTTGAGGAGGGGTTGATGAGGTTATGATGGAAGTCATCTAAAAGATGGCAGATAAGAGTGAGATGCTGCTGGTGGGGGACTTCAACCTGTTGGATTTAGAATGGAGAAACCCTGCTGCAGCAAAAGCCAGGAGTAGGGATATTCTTTACTCCGTGCAGGGGACATTCCTCAGGCAACTTGAAGGGGAGCCCACTCATGAGGGAGCAATTCTGGACCTTGTTCTCACTAACTGGGACAGTGTTTTTTTTTTAATTCAATATACTTTATTTACTGGACTCAGATGAGCACAAAAAGGTTGACATAGCTGTTTCACAATCACCAAGCACAGGTACATGTAGCTGTTGAGCCAAGGGTTACAGCGGCTCCTAGTATAAACTTCAATAACAAACCATTATACTATATTACCCTACCCCACCCTCCCACCTCCCTGCAGAGGATCTTCTTGAGCAAAACAGATATGTCAGCATTATGGTATAGGGTGATCCCTATTGTCATCTGGAGCTCTGATAGGGGTGGACTTTGAGTAGGCAATAGGACCACTATATATCATGTAGGTACTCATAGGTGATAGATGTTTTCACTCCGTAAGTAAGGCAGTATGTGGGACTACCTAGGAATAAAGAGTGTAAAGCTTGCCCCATTTTTTCCTGAAGCTGTCTGGAGAATGTCTAAGAAAGGCTGCCATCTTTTCTGTTCTGAGACTAAACAGTACAGTACAAGTTGCATTTAACAGTTTCTCCAATGAGTTGTTTTACCATTTCTGACTGAGTTGCAGAAGTGCTGCTGCATCCTGCACAAAGCACTGCACAAACTGTTTCTTTAGATTTAAAACTCAGTTTTACATTGCTTTGTGACCGGACTGCTGATGCATGTCAATTGAGTGGCAAAAACATTTTACAAACATTGCACTTGAGCTGGTCAAATACTGAAAAAACAATGCAATGTGAGTTGCCAAGGCAATGCCAATTGTAAAAAACAATGCTAAACCAGCTCATTGGTGGAACAGTTTAATGTGACTTGTGCTGTACCTCACTTAACCACTCAGAATAAGATATCACTATGGAATCTTTAGTGTTTTAGGACCAGTTTTTTAACTGAGTGGAAGATACGGGACATGCTGAACCTTCTTTCTTTGATGGACATGACTAAGTAATCACCTAGGATGCAAATCTCAGGGAGAAAAAAAATTTTCTAACCCCAAAAGAGGGTCTACTTTGGACTTAATCTGGGTCCATAGGGGTTTAATTAAAGGACAGTCCCAGAGTACATGTAGTAAGGTGCCCTCCTCTAGACCACATCTCTTACAAGTAGGGTCCTGGTGCTTCCCCATGTCAACCAGCTTAGCAGGTGTAAAATAACTGGGACAGTGTTGCAGATGTCACGGTGGGTGGCCACCTGGGGACAAGTGATCGTTGCACAGTATGGTTCAACATAAGATCTGTGACAGAACTGAATCACACAAAAGTAAAGGTCCTGGACTTCAGAAGGGCTGATTTTATAAAGATGATGGAATGCCTCAGGGATGTCCTGGTGGGGGGTGGGGAAGAACTTAGGTGGAGTGGAGGAACAGAGGGCAAAACTAAAAGCTGGGATAGTGAAGGCAACAAACCTCTGTGTCAGGCAAGTAAGCAAAGGCAAGAAGAAAAAGAGACCAATATGGTTCTCAAAGGAGGTAGCACTCTCAGAAGTGCTGCTAGTGCCTAAAGCCAGTTCAGTGTAGAAGCTTATGATCTCCAAATCAATAAATTGCTCAGGGAATGGTGCACGAAACAGTGCATCAGTTGTACAGAGAACTGAAGAGGCCAGTATGAGAAATGAGAAACTACCTGGACAGGCTACACTTCAGCAAGGGGGAATCAAGATCCTCAAAGACAGGATTGAGGAATACTGTATATCGAAGAAAACTTAATTTTAAATTGAGCAGGAGGGAGGCCTACTGTGGGGCACAAAACTCCAAGTTGTGCCAATGAATGGACTCTCTGGTCTCCCCCTGGTAAAGGGAATATTGGATAAGGGGGACTTGAGTGGTAAGGGTGGGGGAGGAAATGTGAGGGGAGTATGAAAATGGGAATTGAGAGGAGAAGGGGAGGGTGTCAAATGGAGGGCAGGAGAAGCATGGGACAGGTGGAGTTCAGTGAGGCAGCAGAAATGGCAAGAGAACAACAGGAAGGGGGAGAGAGGAGGAAGACAGGCAATGTGGAGGGTGGTGTCTGTCAATGATAGAAGCCTGAGGAATAAGGTGGATGTCCTACAGGCCATGGTGATGGAGGACTGAGTGGATCTGGTGGTGGTTACTGAGACCCTGGAAACCATGAATCATAACTGAGATCTCTCTATTCAGGGATTCACTCCAAACAGGAAGGAGAGAACAGAGGGGAATGGTGGAGGTGAAGCACCATACATTCAAGAAGATATCACAGCTGCGAAGGAGGACATGGGGAAAGGGCAGAGCCAAACAGGGGAAGAGAAAAAAGTAAGGGTGGGGTGGTTGGCCAGCAAATTTAAGTCAAACTACAGACCAGGAGTTGGATGATGTTTCAGGAAGGTTGCAGTGAAAGAAGAGTTGGTGATAAGGGGGAACGTTAACCTGCCCAATGTGGATTTGTGTACCCCTCATGCAAAAGACAAAAGCTCCTGGATCCAGTCCAAGGTGGATTCTCATCCCAGGACATGTTGGAGCTGATTAGGGATTGGGCCATTGTGGACTTAGTACTGACAAACTGTGATCATGTCAGAGGCATCAACATAGCTGAGCACCTGCTGGAACAGTGATTATCTGTCAGTATTGTTTCATCTCAATATGAGAATGGAGGTACTGAACATGATGCACATGTTCTGAACTTCAAAAGGGCAGAATTCACTAAAATGGGGTACATCTGGGAGAGTGCCCAACAAAACTCAGTGCGGACATAGGAGTGGATAAAAAATGGTCCTTAATTTGAGATGGTAACCAGACAGTCACTGAAGACTAAAGCAGAAGAAGAAAAGGACAAAAACAGGAAACTATTCTGGTTTACTGGGTAGCGTCATGTAACACCAAATGTACAAGCCATGCATGGGGCAGGCATGATAGACTGTAATGGCCTTCTTCTGTTGGCAGTTTTATATGTTGGTATGTTACTAAGTTAATGAGAGAGTTTAGGATGTATATGCTAACTCAAAAAAATAGGTAGACAGCCGAGGTCTGCAGATGCATCTGCTACAGCCACTAAAGGCCAGAATAAAAACAGAGCTAGTGACTGTTACAGAAACAGGTCAGACTTGAGCCATGAATGGGACATGATCATGCCAGGGTATGCACAGCTCAGGATGGGGAGTAGTGCTGAATGTATAAGAGTGACAAGTGGAAATAAAAATAGGCTGGAAGAGCTGAGTAACCTGGAAACCCTATGGGTGACAGAAGCCACAGGGAATGGAAAAGCAAATCAGGATTGGGGCAATCTACAAACCACTAGTTAAGAATCATAAGGGCAGACAAGGAACTGGGGAACAAGATTAGGATGGTGGCCATTTTAGAAGAAGTGGTGGTAGTTGGAATTTCAATATGCAGGATGTGGACTGGAAAGTTCCATTCACAGCAGATGCAAGGAATCAGTTCCTGATGGATGTATTGTACGCTAGGGGGCATTCCTAGTTTAGCTAATCCAGGACCTAACAAAGGCAGGGGTACTGCTGAATCTGGTGCTCACCAATAGTGAGAAGATTCAGAACTTAGCAGACCTGGAGCCAGTCAGTTCCAGCAATGACAGGATAATAACACTTGAGGTCCGGATAGGGACCGCTAAAGGAACAAACAAAGCAAAGGTATAGGGCTTTACAGAGGTGGGTTTCTGTAGGAAGAGAGAACTGTTGGAAGAAAGAAAGAAGAATATACTGTAGAACAGGTGGCGGGGCAGAGGTAAAATGGGAGGAATTTGAAAAAGCAGTGTTAGAGGCAGCAGGAAGCTAAATCGTGAAAGTATCAAAGAGAAAAGGCAAAGAGTCAATTGTGATTCACAGTCAAAATAAATGCAAGAGTATGAGCCAAAATGAGAGCTTTCTTAAAGGGAGGAGGCTAGGCAGAAGTACCTGTGGTAGTGAGCAGGGTCAAAATAACTGAAAAAAGGATGTTGAAGAAGCTTACCATGTTGAACGTAAATATATCTATTGGACCTCTGCTACCTCCTTAAGCATCCTAGAGTGCAAACATCAGCCTAACACTCAAGGATGCTTAAGGAGGTAGCAGAGGTGATAGCAGGATCACTTGCAGACATATTCAAATGCTCACTGACCACAAGGGTAGTCCCCAAGGACTGGAGAACAGTGGACATGGTCCCACTACACAAGAGTGGAAAGAAGCATGCACCAGGGAACTGCTGACCAATCAGTTTGACATCTCCAGTGGGAAAAAATATGGAATCCATACTTAGGGAGGAACTAATGCACTTCCTGAAAGGAAATGTGCTACAGAACCCCAGATGACATGGGCACATAAGGGATAGGTCAAGGCAGATGATATGCAATACTTGGATTTCAGCAAGGCTTTCAACTCAATACCTCACAAGAGGTTGATCAGAAAGTTGGGACACTTAGGTGGGGAAGCAAATTAGCAAGATGGGTGGCAAATTGGCTTAGAGATAGGACACAAAAGGTGGTGATAGTGGGATGGTAGCTCTCCGGTATGAGCGAAGTCACCAATGGGGTCCCACAGGAGTCAGTGCTCTGCCCATTATTGTTTATTGTGTTCATTAATGACATTGGAGACAGCATTAAAGGGAAAATCTGATTCTTTGCAGATGACGCCAAGCTCTGTGGGAGGCTGAACAAGGATGAGGGGGTGCAAGACCTAAAAGATGACCTAGCAAAGCTGGAAAGCTGATCTGGCATGTAGTAATTCAGGTTCAATGCAAAGAAGTACAAAGTCATGCACATAGGAGGACAGAGCATGAGGACAGAGAACAGTCTTGGGGAACCAAGGGTCACCAAACAGGAGGAGGAAAAGGCCCTGGTGATAGCCATCACCAATGACCTAGAAAGTCTAGAAAGTCATGGCAAACAAAAAGCTGTTTGCATTGTGAGGGGGTCAACAAGCAGAAGGTAGGAAGTTACTGCTGCTGTACAAATCTTTGGTGTGCCAGCACCTGGAGCATGGTGTGCAATATTGGAGCCTTTACCTGTAAAAGGATTTCAGCCAGATTAAAGTGCGGTTCAGAGGAGGGTGATGAAGATGGTTCAGGGACAGCAGGGCAAGACATACAAGTATGAGGACAGTTTGGGAGAACATGAAGAGCTAGTGGATTCAACAAGCAACTGAAACTATCAGGAGGGGGTTTTCAGATAATTACCAACCTGTGAGCAACTTTATAATGGCCTTTTGTGGTAAAAGCAGTAATATTTTTATTTTTTTTATTTTGTGTTTCCTCCTGTTGTGCTGGTTGCTAACCCTCACAAATAAAGTGGAAATGATGCTGTGGGGAGAAAGGATCATACCCACTACCGTGCAAATTATGCACTCTGCCTTAATTTCCATCTCACCACCCTCCCTCCTTCCCTCAAGGTAGACAAAGAGAGATATATGGGATGGTCCAGAAATATGATCGGGAAGTAAGATCACAATCTAGAAAAGGCGCTTGCTCCAGTTTAATCATCCTGGTCTGTACTGATAGGCAAGCTGGATGAAACAGGATGTGAGTGGGCAGGCATGTAGTTATCAGGTAGTTGGTGACATAACTTTAAAATGAAACCTATCCCTAGTCTGTCTTCAGTCTGCCAATGTTCTACTGTATGTTTCTATGTTAACTTAGCCCCAGTTCAATAGAATTAGACATTTCTTTTATATCACTTTAGTCTCTCTCTCTCTCTTTCTTTCTGTCTCTCTCTCCCTCCCTCTCCCTCCCCTTCTCTCCCACTCCTCCCTCCCCCCATCACATCAATGGGCATGGGAGGTGTTAGTCAATGCCTTACAAGTAAATACAATATAAGTAAGTGGATCTGTCTCTACAGTGCTGCATTGAAAAGGTAGAACAAAAAAGCCTTCATGTTGTTTGTTAACATTTATTTTGATTTTATTTTTTATTAAAGTTTTAAGACAAGTGGCATGACAACACACTGCAAAGTTGCTGAGTGAAAAAGTCACGCTTCGCATTCTGTGGTGTGAATTAAGTATGCTTATCTGAGTGTGTTTTCTGCTGAACATTTCTTAATGTCAGTTCTCATGCTTGTTCTGTGTTAAGATGTGATTCAGTGCTTTAAATTAGATTTTTTTTTTTTTAACTTTTCGAGTTGTGCAGGTGCGAGCTGTCATATGTGTCACTGTGAGATCCAATTCCTGGTTTTAGTCTAAAACATTGCCTGTCTGTGTGCAAAACTTAAAAAAAAAAAGAACCAAATATTGGCAGTTTAAAGAAATGAAACACATCTAAACACAAAACAAGCTTGGCAACTGTCACTAAGAAAGGTTCAGCATCAAGCACACTCAGTTCAAAGCATTCAATGCAAAGCGTGACTTTTTCAGTCAGTAACTTTGCAATGTGCTGTACTGCCCATCTTGAGAAAATTTAATGTCACAACTAATGTTAATAAAGTACATGAGAAACAAATGCAGTCATAGATTCACAGATTCATAGAATGTATACAAGTTCAATAGGCTTGCTGCCCTTTAAAGAACTTGTACCTATTTATAGGTGATAAATGTATTTTCTGTTTCCCATGTGTAGATCTAGTCTAGTTTTGAAAGTGTCCATAGTTAGACTTGATACTACAAGTGTGGGTAGACTATTCCATATGCTGACAACCCTATGAGTAAAGAATTTGCTTCTTTTAGTAGTTTTGATAAATTCTCCTGTGATTTTAAGTCCATTATTTCTTGTATTGGCTGTAGTATCACTCAGTGTCAGACCTATAGTTGCACCTAAATAATTATCTTTTAGTGCTTTATATGTGAAGCATGGATCTCCACGAATCTGTCTGTAACCTGCAGAGTATAGTTGTAAGTTTGTTAATCTGGAAGTATAGTCCAGTTTCTCTTATTTTCTTATCTTTTTTGTAAATTTTCGCAGGACCCCCTCAACCAATCTATAGCTTCTTACAGAATGAGATGTAAAAAACTTAGAGCAATACTCAAGATGTGGTCTCACCAAGCTAGAATAAGGTGACATTAATACAGTAGCAGCCATAGACACTGCCAGAAATTTCCTGAAATGTCTGTGATACTTCCAGAAATATCTCCTGCTTTCTGCATTTCCACAGTAGGGGCAGCAGAGAGAAACTCTTCAGAAATTTTGCGAAATATCTGGAAATAGTTGGCAATGTCTCTGGCTACTACTGTACCCCCTGCTCCCTGCTTTTTATATTAGCCAAAATGGATCCTATTATTTTATGGCACTTTTTAACTTTTAAAGTAGTGTTTTTTTCAAAGTTAAGATCATTAGTTATTATGGTGCCAAAGACTTTATCAGATACAGACTGCAGTAAAGAATATCCTAATGTATAACTATAACATGGATTGTTTTTACCTATGTACATAACTTTGCATTTTTCTAAGTTAAATTGCACATGCTTGGTTTGCCCCAACTCCATAGGTAGATCTAGTTGTTTTTGTATATTGATCTTGTTATTGTAGTTACAGGCCCACCCCACCCCCCAACTTGCAGTCATCTGCGTATTTGGCTAACCATACTTTGTCCAAGATTGGCATGGTTGAAACTAAGATATCAAAAAAGGGATGGTCCCAAAACTGATCCACGAGGGACACCGCTAGTCACACTACCCCAAGAGGATTAACTCCCTTTGACTGCAACCTTTTGATATCTATTATTTAACCAGGAGCTGATCCAGCTTACAATATTAGGTGATAATTCAATCTTCAGTAGTTCTTTTATTAGTATGTGGTGAGATACTCTGTCAAATGCTTTTGCTAAATCGAAGTAAATTACACTGATGGGAATACCCTTGTCAAGTGCTTGACTTATGTGCTCAAAGAAATTGAGTTGATTAGTCAAGCATGACCTCCCAGGAACAAATCCATGCTGACTGTGATCAGATAATCCCTTCTAAATCAAGTGTTCATTAATTCACCTTTGCAATAATTCTTCCATAATTTTACCAACCACAAATGTCAGACTAATTGGTCTATAGTTCTTAGGTTCATCTCTTTTGCCTCTTTTGTAAATTACAATCACAGTTGCTATATGCCAGTCGTTCAATGTTTCACCATCCTGTATGAATTTGTTATAGAGATAAGTAAGTGGTTCAGTTATTACTGAGGCTAATTCTTGGATAAGTCTTGGGGATATACCATCTGGTCCAGGTGAACTATTAGTTTTCAATGATAGTATTATGTCATAGACTTCCGAGCTACTGATATTATATAAATATGAGTTAGTCAAATCTATCTGTTGGATCTAAGAATCTTTTTTTTTTTCAAAAACACTTAGGCAATATTTATTCAAGGTTTCTGCTATCTCTTCTTCACCTGTAATTGTACCTTTATCCATTTTTAGGGGCCTTATTGTATGTTGATTGCCTTTTAATGTACCAATGTAATTATAAAACAGTGTTTTGTTATCCTTAACCCCAGGTGCTAATTTTAATTCTGTTTTTTTAGCTCTATTTATCATTCCTTTAATGTTCTTGTTACACAATTTAAGTTTGTTGTGTAGCTCTGTGGTTTTTGATTTCTTAAATTTCTGGAATATTTTTTTCTTTTTGAAAATCTGTTTCTTCATTTTATTGTTCCTTCATGGGGAATACATCTAGTTTTATTGTACTTAACTCTGCTAGGCACTTGTTTCTCAATACATTGCATGAGCTGTGATTTCATTAATTCCCAGATGAGTTCAAGATTTTTACCTATAAGATCTTTTTCCCATTCCCATTTACCCAGTAGATTCCTCATTTTCTGATAGTCTGCTTTATGAAAGTCTCTTACGACTGTTTTTCCTTTAGTGTATTCAATATTGTTTTTTATAAAAGGCAGATACCATATTATGATCGGAATCTCCAAGTGGTGGATGCAGTTAAATATTATCTATTTTTTCATCACAATTTGTTAAAATTACATCTAGTGTGTTATTTCCCCTAGTTGGTAGGAAAATTCATTATTCAAGGTTTAACTGAAGAAATAGATCAATAGTTGTTTTTTTTAATGCTGTCTTACTATCCAATGAGGTCCAATAAATGTAAGGTAGGTTAAAATCCCCCATGAGCACATAATCACCTGCAATATTCCTAGTTTCTATAATATGTAATAGGTTATTGTTTTGTTCAGTAGTTAAGAGGGTGAGAAATCAAACCTACAGTCAAAAAATTATTGTTAAACAGCAATTTAACCCATATACATTCACATTCATTTTCATTATCCTCAGTATTAAACATTTCAAAGGATTTGATGTCATCTCTTACATATAAGGCTACTCCATCTCCCAAATGATTTTTTCTTTTTTATAAAATCTATTGTAGCCAGTAATGTCCATATTCCAAACATCCTCAGTGCCCCAGGTCTCAGTGATACCACAAATGATTATATTATCCTCTTTGAGAAAATGTTGTAATTCATCTATTTTGGAGTGTAAACTTCTAGCATTCAGTAGTAATGTACCTATACTTTGGTCATGATTATTTCCCTTAGTGTTACTATCTTTTAATGGAAGTGTCTTATAGGATGAATTTATATTATTCTTATTGTTTTCAAGAGAGATGTTCCTAAGACGCCTCTCCCCCCAATCCTTTACTTTAAACTTATATGAATAATTTCATTGAGCTGTGTTCCCAAGATTTTGTTTCCTCTTCTACTTAAGTGTAGATCATCGTAAGAGTAGGGTACAGAATTTCAAAGCAATGTGATCCGATCATATGCATGTAATAATCAGCACTGGTTGTGCCTGATCCAAGTGTCAGTGCTGGAAATTTTTTCCCTCACTGCGTCACTTTGATAACTTCAAACTTGTGCATGTGGTGCACATCACAGAGCCATTTCTAGCAAGAGCACCCTCACAATGTTAGTTTGTACACATTATACCTTCATAATGTTAAAGAATTTAGTTTTACAAATTGTTGAGTAACTACTCTAATCCAGCACTCTAGTGGGCAAAAGAATACAAAAATGTACAGATACACTAGCTCTTTTACATGTACTCACTTGAGGAAATGAGGGTGAGAGGGGGAATGGTTGTACCTCTAAGTACATGAACAGCATAAACAAGGTGGATATCGGGGACCTCTTTGTCTCATTGGAAGCAAGAAAACAAGGGAATACTGATATAAGCTGGTTGTTCAAGAAGGAGGTCAGGGGACACTTCTTTACAGCGCGAGTGGTTATGGGGTGGAATGCATTCCCATCGAGGGTGTCACTCAAAAAGATGGTATAGAGTTCAGAAGAGTGTGGGACAGGGTAAAGTGGAGGGTCAGGGTTGGTGGGGAGGTGGTGTGACCCACTGTTATCAGTGTATCAGGTGTTCCGCAATTGAGCAGACTCATTAGACCATAAGGCCTTGTTTTTATTTTATTTATTGAAAACCTCAGAGATTACCATGGAACACAAGTGCTCATTTACAAAAGTCCCACATCAAATATAGTCACAAAAAGCATTACCTATACAATAAGCAGTTTCAGAGGAAATGTAATTGAACCAGGCTCAAAGCATTTAAAGTGCCCCTGACACATTCGTGACAACTTTGAAAAAATGTAATATATAGACACAATTCAGCTTATGTTTAATATTTGTTCTATAATTCTCACCCTTACTTTTTTATTACTAAGGACATTTGCATGTAAGTAGGATCACTGCCTTGTCTGCTCTATCTCTTTGACTAAACCAGACATCATAGTTCTGTTTATGGCATCACAATCTGGTCGCTGTGGAGATAATTATGTTGCCATAAACAGAAGATTATAATGTCAGGTGCAGGCAAGCAGAAAGAGCAGATAAAGTCTAAGATACAGTAATATTTTTTCATACAACTGTCCTCAGTAATAAAGAAAAAAGAAAGAATTATTGAAAATATATGAAATATGAGTTGAACTGTTTCTAAATCTTGCATCTCTTTCCAAGTTTTTTTTTTATCGAATAATGTTTTATTGATTATTTCTTTTGTGATTACAAAGACAGTAAGCACAGTCTTTTTGCTCATACATACATATTCACATAAGACAAGGATACATATATTGTATTATAACCCTGATACATACTCTGTTCAGGTACATGTATTATTTTAACCGTATTATATTCCTGTCTATCACAAATATCCATGGTGTCAGCATAACTATAAACCTATGAGAGTCAATGTTCTCACCTCCCACCTAGTTTATATACCCCTCCAAGATAAAAGAAGGTGTGACGTGGGGGGGGGGGCACATGAGCAGTGAAAGGGGAAGGGAGAGGGAGGATGGGAGGTATTCCCAGCTTTCCAATTCACTAACCTACCAAAGGCAGTGTACTCAGGCAATGGGAAGGTTTTCTGGTTGGCTTGGAATTTTCAAAAATTTAGACTTAAAATACGGCCCCCACTTTGCTTGGTATATGCCCATGCTATTAGTTTGACAGAATGATATTCTTACAAAAAGGGATAGATGAGCCACCGCTGGATGTCATATAGTTCTACTGAGTATTGTAGGTTGGTGCCAGTACATCAGTAAAAGATGCTTAGCTTCTAGGACAACCAAAAAGCCCAAAGCTGTGCAGGTTTAAGGAGGGTCCCAACTGAGCAGGTGTCATCCAATAATGCAGTAGAGGCATTTAAGGCAATCTGAGTGTTTGCAACCTGGGATATATCGTTGGTTACCATACTGCAAAAAGTAGTGAGGGAGGGGCAAGACCAGAGTATGTGCTTGATGTGGGCATTGGGTTGAGAGCACCGCCAGCACAGGTTATGATCCAGTAACCCTTGCTTATACAGTACTTCAGGAGTGCAGTACCAAAAGAATATAATTTTTAGCTGAATGAAGCGACTGTTTGTATCTTTATGGACTTGATGTATAACCTTAAAGTAGGAATGCCATTGTTCCTCTGTTATCACTACCCCTAAGAGTTTTTCTCATTTCAGTCTGCATGACTGTGTGGTCAACCTGCTAATCAATCCCTCAAGGCGCTATAGAAAAGACCCATCAGGTCTCTCCTAGTGTTAAGGGTGTGCAGGCTGCCGAGCCATTGCTACTGCTTAGTGTCCACCTTGGCACTAAGGAGGGAGGACAAAGCACTCCGAAGTTGCAGATAGTGCCAGAAGTCTTTTTTTGATAATGCAAATTGTCTCTGCAACTGTACAAAAGGTGCTGCACTTTTATCTCCCTGTATGATAAAATCAGAGACCGATTTAACCCCAAGGTGTCACCATGATGGCCAGTTTACCACTGTTCCTTCAATTTGAAAGATTGGATTTTTTCATAGAGGGGCAAATTGAATCAGGGAGTACCATGCTTTGGTGTCTGCGACTTATCAAACAAAATTTTCCAAGCCCTAGCAGTGTTTACAATAGTGGGATGGAGTGTCGAATCCACTCTGGGACATGGAGTAAGTAAGTAAGTTATATAGGGTTGCTGGACCCCATGATGCCATTTCCAGTTGTACCCCCAAAGGGGTTTCTGTAGTCTGATTTGTGAACCACCTGGTTGCTTGAGCTGCCAGGTAAGCTAAAAGGTATCCAAAGAACCAATGTGCATTAAGGCCACCTCTGGACCAGTGTGCCCTAATTTTTTGCCTGCTCCACCTTGGCGCTTTATTATCCCAAATAAAATTGGAGGCCAGTTTGTCCAGTGGCTGAAAAAGTTTCGAAGAAAGACGTAGAGGCAAGTTATTAAATAAAAATATAAGTTGGGGCAGAAATAACATGCGTATCACTGCCACTCTGCCCAGAAGTGATAACTTGAGTCTGTGCCATCTCTCCACCTCAGTGGTCAGTTGTGTATATAGGGGGAGAAGTTGGCCATTCCAAATGCTGTCCATTTGTATGGAATTTGGATCCCCAAGTAGTTATAGCTCATGACTGCCCATGTCAGTTTGGTGCCCCGAATGCACTCATTCATGCAGTGAGAATTTAAAAGGGCTATGATGTTTTTTTTTCTGGTTGATCATGAGGCCAGACCATTTAGCAAACTCACCCAGTACTTGTAGGACTTCAGGAATTGTTTGCTATGGATTGGTCAATGTCAAAAGGAGGTCATCTGTGTAGGCCATAGACACATAGGTTTGCTCAGCCACCTGTATCCCCTGAATTAGTGGGTTATTAGTCATAATCCAAATAAGGGGGTCCAGAGTCAACAAAAAAAAACAGTGGGGAAAGGGGCAACCCTGCCTGGTTCCTCTATGGAGGGGGAATGGAGGGGAGATAATATTGTTTGTAAGGATACATGCCATGGGAGAGGTGTACAGTGTATGTATCCACTGTTTGAAACAGGGCCCAAAACCATATCTGCTCAGCATTTCATAAATATATCCCCATTCTACTGAATCGAATGCCTAAGCAAAATCTATTGCTAGTGCTGCTAAGGGTAAGTAAGCCTTATGTGCAAACCACTTTATGTTAAGCAAAAGGCGTGTATTATCCGCTCAAGTTTTCCCTCCCATAAATCCCACTTGCACAGGGTAGATAATTGATGGGAGTACTTCTATCAATCTGGTGGCTAACACCTTAGATAATATTTTGGTATCCACCGAGAGCAAGGATATTGGGCGAAGGTTTGCACAGTCCAACGGATCAGACAGTTTTTTTGTCAGGAGTGTGGTAAGTGCATCATTCATAGATGGGGGTAAAAGACTCTTTTTATGGCAGTCCTCTAGGGCCAGTTGGAGTGGAGGGAGAATGTCAGAGCCTAAGTCCTGGTACAGCTCTACAGACATGCCATCGGGTCCAGGGGTTTTCCCATGTGCCATTTGTGAAAGTGCTAATCGCAATTCCTCACATGACAGAGGGGCTTCCAAGTGAGCCATTTGTTCAGGTGAAAGGGATGGCAGTTGGGTTTTCTGGTAAAACTTTAGTAATCACAGAGGCAGGTCTGTAGAGCTGACCTTGGAACTGGATTGGTACAAGGATTCATAAAATACCCACATTGTGTGATTAATATCCTGTGGGGTGTATGTGATTTCTCCAGATGCAGCGCGAAACAAATGAATCCATGTAGCTGCCTGTTGCTTATGCAGATGAAAAGCGAACAGCTTCCCAGTTCTCTCACCATTGGCCCATAAATTCTGCTTAAATCTCAAGAGGAGCCACTCCGCTTTTTGGTGGAGAATGCTGTTAATCTGGTATTTGAGACGGAGAATTTTCCAATACAGAATATTATCTATATTAGACTGAGAGGCTACCTTAAACCTTCATTCCAAATCAGCCAGGGTAGCCTGCAGATAAACTAAATTGGCATGCCAGGCTTTATCATCGGCTGCAGAGAAGGCGATAATGCGCCCCCACAGTACTGCCTTAAAGGCATCCCAGACTATACTGGGAGACACTCCACAGTCAGAGTTTAATGCGAAGTAATCTTTCATCACTTGCAAGAGCATTGGACCAAAGGCTGGGTCCTTCAGGAGTAATGGATTGCAGCACCAGTGCACTCTGTGAGTGGGGGGTCTGGAGGGAAGGTACGAGAGCCATAAGGGGGAATAATCTGAAATTACTATTCAGCTGATCCCAGTGTTCCTTAATATCCTTCATGGCAATGTTATTAATTAGCCAAAAATCTATGTGACTATGCATTTGATGGGGGGAAGAATAAAATGTATAATCTCTATCTGTGGGGTGCTCCATGAACCAGACGTCTACTAGTGCCCACTCCTCCTGCAGATCCCTGAGCGATTGTCTGGCTTTCGGGGATGCTTGCTGTGTAGGGGTTGATTTGTCTAAGAATATGTCATCTACTAGGTTGAAATCTCCTCCTAACAGTATAGGGAGAGGAGGGCCTTCAGAAGATCAGAGATTGCCTGACTTACAGCCGGGAAAAAATCTGTATGTTCACTGTTGGGGGCATACAGGTTACCTAAAATCAAGGAGCCCTCAGGGTGGCTAAACATACCAGCACCCATCTACCTTGACTATCTTTCTTGACGCTTTCTAGTTTCAAGGCTTAAACCCGGCGAATGAGGATGGCAACCCCTTTAGACTTAGTATGGGCTGAACTGGCCACGACTTCTCCCACGCAGGCTTTCTTCAGCCATGCAGTCATTTTAGCTAATAGATGTGTCTCCTGAAGGAGAGCTATGTCTACCTTTAATGATATTGAATGCTGTAAAACCTTTGTTCTTTTGGTTGGGTGATTGAGCCCCTTTACATTCCAGGATACCCACCTATGGGTCTGGGATGAGGAGGGGTTCAGCACCATGTCTGTACTGAGTAAGAAAAAAGAAGTACTTACTATGCCAATGGAGGGGGATGGGGGCTAGTAGTTATACTGAAGGGTGAGATCCTCATTCCTAGTTGGAGGTGGAGTTTGAGATGGCTCCCAAAGCCTTCTGGGAGTGGTAGTCGGAAAGTGTAGATTGGGCCATTTACAATTAAGCCACCACTCCAACTCAGCAGGATGTTCCACAGCAACTTCATGGCCACCTTTAGAAACCCAGAGTCTAGTAAGATTTTTAAATTTAAACCCCTAGCACCTTACTTGTCATATTCCCTCGACAAGGCCCCCTGGCTGCACTGCCTCCCACCCTCGCCCACCTCCCTCCCCGTATCTCTACTCCTGCCCCTGCCCCAACCACCTCCCATACTCCCCTACCCCTGCACCTCCCCCGATCTCCTGCCCTCACTTCCCACTACCCACCCTCTTCCTTGTCTTGCTCATAGCTCAAATCTTTGTACTGGTTATGACATGTCTGTAAGTCAATGACTATATGTTTGTAACTAAAAATGATGACTGTTGCACACGCTGACGTGGAACCTTTGTAAAAGAGCCTCGGCTCAAAGGTATTTTAATCCTAGATTGAAATAAATAAAAATATATACAATACCCTCCATGAAGTAGTACAGCCCATCCAAGCAAAAAAGTGAGTAAGGGTGAGAGCATTGCTAGGAACCAGTCAGTAACCTTATCTTCGATATTGGAATGACTGCAAAAGATAATCAGAAATACAACAACAGTTAGTTAAACGAATTTGTACTAACAAAACCTAGGTCCAGCGACCTGTTGAAAGTTAACCCAATAGCACTAAGCATGCCCTATCCAACCTTGTTACTATGAGAGCAGAAATTACTGCAATAGAGGGTGTAACAAGCACCCTTCAGCTATGCTAGCTCCAGCACTCAGTATGGGGTAACTAGTGTTGGTGATCACTCAGACAGAGTCAGCCTCAAACCAAGTGACCATCCATGGTCAGTTGCATCAACTCCGTGGAGGGGTGGGATGGGGTGGGAAAGGCCCAGCCCTAACTCACCAGCCAAAAGTATTTAGTGCTTTAGTGACTTTGGTATTGTTTGGAGTAAGAGGAGGAGAAGGGGTGGGAGGTGGGGACACCCATCTCGTAGTATTGAAGGAGTATAATGCTGCAGGTCCTAGGAGTAACTTGTTACTCTAACACACAAAGCTGGCTGAGAGCAAGGAAGGGGGGACATTGGACATATGGAGTCCCGGGGTGGGGGAGGATGGAGAAGGTCCATCTCTAATTGGCTTGCATTACATAACTCATAGGGCATAACATCCTAAATTATATTGAGAATCGTTCTAGCACATAATATTTGCAGTTTAGTTCATGTAGTGTAACCTTTGTCCAGCTCAGGAGACCCCCAAGGGGAAGCAGTAGAAGTTGCAGAGGGCTTCGATGATGCAGCAGCACATGAAATAGACTCAGGCTCCACTGCAAAGACAATGTCCATCGCTTCCACCAGCGTTGTGTCAGGAAAGTCAGCCCAGTTGGTCTGATGCTGTGTCACTGATTCACAACAAAAGGCTTCTCCAGAGTTCTCAGGATCTAGAAGGTGTGGTGGTTCAGCTCTGGCAATTTTGGCAGGAGGGGCCTTACTTGGCAATTGCTGAGGTCCACTCCTTGCTTGCTGTCTGGCTTTAGAAAAAGAGATGTCTGATCTCTGGCTCAGGGGCATAGGCAGGAAGTTGAGCAAGGTAGTTGGAGAAAAAAGCAGAGTTTTGAGATTCCATGTCACCATTTAGACCTGGGGATTAGTAAAGGGATATACCGGTCCCACTGGAAAAGAGTCCCTGGAGGTATCACACCCTGCAGAAGAGTTTCTAGTTGGAGGTGGAGTTTGAGATGGCTCCCAAAGCCTTCTGGGAGTGGTAGTCGGAAAGTGTAGATTGGGCCATGTACAACTAAACCACCGCTCCAACTCAGCAGGATGTTCCACAGCAACTTCATGGCCACCTTTAGAAACCCAGAATCTAGTAAGATTTTTAAATTTAAAACAGAAATCGTGTTGATACAACTATCTCTTAATGGGGCCAAAGGCCCGTCTCCTGGCAGCAGTCTCACGAGTAAAGGCTCTGTAAATCTGGATAGGCGTACCTTGCCATTGCAGCTCTCCTATATCTCTAGCTGCTCTCCAGGATTCTTTCCTTGGTCGAGTAGTGAAGCAAATATGCCACGATATGGCAGGGGGGTTCTGCTTGTTTATTGGGTCGGGTAGCTACCCTATGGGCCTGTTCAACCTCAATGGGGCCTTGTTATCTCTCTTCCAACATTCTTGGTATGTTTTGGTTTAGGAATTTCTCCACTGATTGCCCCTCTACCCCCTCTGGCAAACCAATAGTCCGTAGATTATTATGGCAGTTTCTATTTTCATAGTCCTCTGCTCTGTTCCACAATACAGCCAGGCATTCCTCATGCTGCTGCAGCCTTTGCCATACTTGCAATTGATGTGTCTTGCATGTTTCAGCTTTCTGTTCAAGCACATTTACTTTGTCCTGTAATTGCCTCACATCTTTAACAGAGTCTGCGAATGACAGGCTAATGTAATCCACTCTGGATATTAACACCTCCACCAATTTAGTTATGTGTTGTAGCAATTCCCCCACTGCGATTGGCTGGTCTTGGGTTGTTCAGGTTGCACCTGATGCCGTGGTATTGGTTTGCAGGCTCATTCTTAATATACAGAAGACCAGAACTTTCCTCCAGACAATAATACGTCTCGATAAGATGCTCCAATCATAGAAACTGATGGTATTGTGTAGCGAGAGATAATAAGTAGTGCTAGGATTGCAGACTAGGCCTGAGCAGCCTACCAAAGGCCAGGATAGACTTGGGAAAACACTGCGCTAAATATAGTAGAAAAGTGACCCGAAATCCACTTAAAAACACTGCCACTTAGAAGATGCTATGTCGCCCGTTCATAAAGTCATATATTTTGATAGGGACTCCATGGGATCATGGCAACAGAGCATGGATGTACACTGTTCGGGCAAGAGCTCTCGTTTTAGGCTGCCATCATCCCAGTGGCCAGACCACACCCCCTCTTTCCAAGTTTTTCTAATGGTGTCAGGGGCTCTTTAAGGCAGAACAATTACATACAGTTCTGAAAACAAATCCATACAGATTATTGTATAAAAAGTCACAGTTAAGGTACAGCGAGAAACTGAATAAAACCATTTAACAGTTACAATTGCATTGGCCTGCAAGACAGACCATGAAAGTCTCTTAAACTGATTAAAGTTTGGGAGATTCAGCAGTGTATCAGGCAATTTGTTTAACCACTTAGTGGCCATGACAGCAAATGACTGATTTCTCATCTAAGTATGCTGGAAAGAAGACTTAAGGACATTCCTGGCCATGAGGGGTATCACAAGTCATAAGAGGAAGGTAATAATACCTCTTTACAAGATACCGGTTAGGCCCCATCTGGAGTACTGCGTGCAGTACTGGAGGCCACACCTTCACAAGGACATGAGTAGTAGTAGTAGTAGTAAAAACGTTATTATTATACAGGAAAACAAATCTTTAGGCCGTTAGGCCCAGTTTACAAGACTGCCCTGTTTGTAACTAGTTGCCTATGCATTTAAAATACACAACAAAACACAAACGGAAGAGAAAATAATTTTACATACATGACACTACCAGAACAATTAATCCCACATTCCACCCTTTCACCCCTCAGGACTCTCACCATTCATACATGCAATTACTTGAAACATTGGCAAATAACAGGACTTAATGCTGCCAATTTCCGGAGAAATTGGCTGTACACTAGAAAAGAACAAACTGAATAGGGTAAATTGTTCCAAAATTTAGCAACTTGATAATGCAGAGTATTTTCTCCATATTTATTTTTGTTAACAGAACTAGAGATCTCATTTATTTGACAGGTCCTTTTTGGTCTTACATTTAGTTGATCACACCCTCCAAACAGGCCCTCATTTATGTGTTCTGGATAATCTATGTAATATTTATAAATTATTTTTTGCCAGGTCATGGCACATTTATTCTCAATGGAGGCAGTCCAGAGAAGGGCAACCAAAATGGTGCAGGAACTGCATTAGAAAACATATGAGGACAGATTAATGGAGCTCAACATGTATACCCTAGAGCAAAGGAGGGAGGGAGGGAGTTGATATGATCGAAACATTCAAACACCTTAAGGGCAAAAACAAGGTGAAAGAGTCCTAACATGTTTCAATGTAAGAACAAGCATTTGTCAATGCCGAATGTTGTCTTGCTGGCATTGGCGTTGGTAGTGCAGGAGTTAGAGACACATAATAGGAATGGCAGTAAAGTATTGAGCTGACGCCAACCCTACCTCCACCCTACAGAGACTGACAGGCATTGGAGTGTGTCTTTGGTCATCATCTATAACGCTCACACCATTTTACCTCACCCTACCCTGTAGACATTGACAAGTGTCGTGGTGTGCTTTGGGGTCTTTGGTCCTTATACTTGCCCCATTCCATAAGGAAATACGCTGAGGTGGGTGCAGTGTAGGAGAATGGGGTGAACTTTGGGGCTGAACACTCCATGGCACGCATCAATGCCTGTCATTGGTTGCAGGGTGGGGGTGGGGCTGATGATCCCAAGTCACACCCCTGACGCCTGCCAGTCTCTACAGGGTGGGGTGTTACAGCTGGAAATCCTAACATCGTAGGCAAGTGTTTGTATTTTCACTCCAAATTATCAACATGCGCTTTTTGTGACCCTACATTATGAAGAGCGGCACTATCAGTTTGTTAGCAGAAAGGTAATTTTGCACAGCTACTGCAACATTTGGTGCCACAGGTACGGAAACACATTTTGGGCAGGATGTGAAAAATGACAACTGTATTGTTCATGGGAAGGTGTAAAAAAATGACAATGTTGAAAATCTGGAGTGAAAATATGAAAAATTGGTGAAGTCATGAGCATGCATAGAAACTGCACAACGCATGGCCATAACCCAATTATTTTTTTGATTTTTTGAACCACATTTTCAACATAAGCATTTTGGGACCTCCCCTCATGAACAGTGGCACTGAGATTTTGTTAATCTGTCCCAAAAGTTGATTTCCCACAGCGACCATGCCATTGTGTGCCACAGGTACGTAAACACATTTTGGGCAGGATGTGAAAAATGACAGCTGTACTGTTCATAAGAAGGTGTGAGAAAAATGGCAGTGTTGAAAATCAATATTGCAAATTTGCGAAGGTACTAGGGTGCGTGGAAACTGCACAATGCACGCTTGTAGCATAGTAATTTTATGGACTTTCATCACCAAATTTTCAACATAGGCATTTTAGGACCTCTGCTCATGAACAGTGTCACCGTCATTTTCTCAAACTGTCGCAAAAACTGATTTTGCACAGAGATCATGCTATTCTGCACCAGAAGTGCGAAAACACATTTCAGCCAGGATATGTAAAATGACAGCTGTACTGTTCATAAAGAGGTGTTGTAAAATGCCAATTTTGAAAATCTGGAGTGAAAATATTACAAATTCACGAAGTTATGAGCGTGCATGGAAACTGCGTAATGCACACTCATAAAACAGCCATTTTTTTGATTTTTTCACCTAATTTGCAACATAGGCTTTTTGAGAGCCCAGATCACGAACAGTGGCACTGTCATTTTGTTAATTGGTCACGAAAGATGATTCCACGCAGTGATCGTGAAATCACCTTTCGGGACCGAGTAACACCACGACAGGGACTGAATTCATAAGGAGGGGTCCCAATAACCCCATGTTGAAAATTTGGTGCCAAAATTCCTGAAAAATGGCCGAGGTATGCACCATAGTTGAAAAAAAAATATTTATGCCATTATACAGGTTACCTGCATTTCTTCAGTTCGCGGTCGGCTTTGAAGAGTGCAGACGTGTTCCCGGTCCACCGAAGATGGTCGTGCCAGACTCTGAAGGTAAGTATGGGGTGAGGGTGTGTGTGCGGAGGCAGGGTATGCAGAGGGTGGTCGTGGGTTGGGGTGGGGACAGTAGAGACCGCGCGTGGGGGGACTGCTTTCTTCTTTTACAGGTAAAAAAAAAAGACAACGAGGGTCGGTTTTCTTTTTTTGCAGGTGTGTGTTTGGTACACTGGGGTGGGCTTCCAGTGTACCACCTACATAATGGCAAGGGGGATCACAGCCGATGGGGATTGGGCCCTCTGTCAGCACACAAACAGGTGGGGGGGCGCACATGATGCCAATGGGGATCGGGCACCCCCTCGGCACACAGCACACATCGGGGGCTGGGGACATTATGCCAATGGGGAGTGGGCTCCACCATCGGCAAACTAAACTAGGCAGGAGGGGGACTGAAGCTGATGGGGATTGGGCCCCATTGGCAAGGAAAGACTGTTGGGGGTACCTGATGCTGAGGGGATTGGGCACCGGCACACACTTGGGAGAGGGGTGCATCATGCCAATGGGGAGTGGGCTCCCTCATCAGCAAATAAAGTGGGTGCGGCAGTCAGTGGTGCCATGTTCAGGAAAGCACTTTACCAGCAAAGGTACATCGAGAGGCGTGTTCTGGTGCCACTGCATGATGAGCTTGGCTCTCATTGCAGCAGACCTTTTCTCAGATGTGCTCACCTCATTAAGTATTGCTGCTGTGGTGCCAGCATGCTGACTTATTGGGGAATGAAGGACACACCTACTGATGCGTGCCCTGCATTCTCCCACAGTGACCACACCTCCAGATCTGCTACTAATGCAATATGTTGACTGGTGCACATGCATGAGCCAACATAAAAATAGCAGGACAAGGGGACACAGCATGAGATTATAGGGAGGCCGATTAAGGGGTAACGTGGGGAAGTTCTTTTTCACAGAAAGGGTGATGGATGCATGAACAGCCTACCTTAGGAAGTGTTGAATTTGAATACAGTGCAGGGCTTCAAACAGGCATGTGATAGGCATAAGAGAGCAATACAGATGAGTATGAATAGCTAGGCCATTGACAGAGTAAAGGCCTATGGCACATTCAAATGGTAGCAAAAATGGACAGACTGGATGGGCCTTGCGGTCCTTATCTGCCGTCAACTTCTATGTTTCTATGATCCTTGTGTTGTATTGATCGGTGACAGTGCAGAAGCAATTTGTTTAAGCAGGGGGTGTTTGGCATAAGAGCGCCTTTTTAGCAAGCAAATGGATCTGGAGCTTTATTCTACTGAGTAAAGGTAGTCAGTTAGTGAGTGTGTAAAGGGTACAACTTGAGTGCGGTTATCTGCACCAAGTACAGTTTGGCATGCCTTATTACAGATTAGCTTTACTCTGTTAGGCATCGTGTCACAGGCAGCTGCATAGAGAAGGACCCCATAATCTATAACTGACAGAATGGAGTGGGCCACAGTAAGGCACCTTGCATCCCCAGTGAGACTGTTCCTGTTCTGGTACAGGACACCCAGTTTTTTGTTAATTGTGTCCACTAGATTATCAACATGGAGTGATAAAGATAAAGTATCATCCAGAGTTACTGCAAGGTTCAAGGTTATGCTATTGAACATATTTGTTGGCAAATGTTGGAACTTTCCTCTTCTGTGGAAGGCTAGAGAAGAGCATGGTATTTGCTGTTTTTTGTAACTGAGGACCAATTTGTTTTTGGAGAACCAGATTTCAAGTGACCTAAAGTTAATTTGGAGAGTGGCAGTAAGACTGACAGGGTCAGGATTTTTGGATAGGTGACTGCATCATCAGCAAAGAGGAGTACATTGGCTGATGGACAGGCATCAGGCAGTTGATTTATGAAGAGGACAAATAGGAGTGGGCCCAAGATGGAACCTAAGGGAAACCAGTAGATACTACTCTAATGCTGGACAAAGATTTGTAGATCGTTACCCACTGAGAGTGACTGGTAAGTTAACTGTGGGTCCAGTCACCTGTGTTCTGTGACAAGCCCAGGCCAAGGAGTTTGCTAAGTAGGAGGTCATTGTTGACCAGGTTGAAGAAGGCCTTAGTAAGAAAAACAGAAAATAGAATTTTGATGGCAGACAAGAACTAAGAGGTTCATCCAGTCTGCCCTTTTTTTCTTCTACCGCTAAACAAGTGCCTCAGATCCTACCTTCTCTTTTGCCTTTACCTTCTGTTTTGAATTGGAAGGGTTCCCCTTTGTCTATCCCATGCTGTTTTGAACTCTCCCATCAACTTTGCCCCCACTGCTTCTGCTGGGAGGTTGTTCCATGTCTCCAACACCCCTTCAGTGAAAAAGTATCTCCTCATGTTGCCTCTTAATCTACCCCCCTTCCAATTTCATGTCATGTCCTCTTGTTCTAGAGTATCTCCTTTTTTGAAAGATACAACACTTCTGTACCCTATTTATTTCCTTCAGGTATTTAAAGATCTCTATCATGTCTCCCTGAAGTGCAGTGCCTTGAACTTTTTGGCGGTGGTACGGAATAAGAGCAGTCTCTTCCCAGATGCCCCAAAGATGGTAGCATGGTAGATGACATCAAGGGGTGGAGGGGGCTGCAGGAGGACCTGACCAAAGTACAGGAGTGGTGCTGGTAATGCGGAGTATGAACAACTCAGCACAGTGCAGGAAGACAAAAGCCAACAGGATGCTTGGGTACATAGCAAGGGGAACCTCCTCCAGAAACAGGGAGGTGATCCTGCCCCTATACGGGTTGCTGGTCAGGCTGCACCTGGAATACTGTGTGCAATATTGGCACCCATTTCTGAAGAAGGACATCAGATTGTTGGAAGGTGTACAGTGGGAGGGCAACAAAGATGATTCAGGGTTTTGAAGGATACTCCTATGAGGAGAGGCTGTGAGAGCTGAACATGTATTCCCTGGAGGAGAGGAGGGATAGGGGGACATGATCGAAACCTTGAAATACTTAAAGAGGATTAACAAGACAGGACAGAAGGGATTTTCCAGATTAGAAGGGGAGGGTCAGGAGGGGGCACCCGCTGAGAGCGGAAGGGGGAAGATTCAGGAGGGAAGTCAGGAGACGTTATTTAGAAACATAGAAACACAGAATTTAGTGGCAGATAAGTACCGCTTGGCCCACCTAGTCTGCCCATTTCCCTACCTAATGGATAAGCTGCAGATCCTAGTTAACCAATGGCCTACTTCCTCCTATCCCATACTAGAATGACCTTGTGTCTGTCCCATGCATTCTTGAATTCCCCCACTGTTTTTGACTCCACAACCTCCTCAGGAAGCCTGTTCCATGCATTCACAACCATTTGTGTGAAAAAATACTTTCTCAGATTACATCTAAGCTGTCTCCCCTCTACCTTCATATTGTGTCCCCTTGTTCTTGCACATCTCTTTTTCTGAAAGATGCCACCCTCTTAGATTTTATTGATTCCCTGGAGGTACTTGAAAGTTTCTATCATAGCCCCCCTCTCTTCGAGGGTATACATATTAAGCTCCTTTAGTCTTTCTTCATATGTGTTCTGGTGCAGACCCTGCACCATTTTGATTGCCCTCTTCTGGACAGCCGCTACCCTGTCTATGTTTTTTGCAGATATGGGTTCTCCAGAACTACACGCAGTACTCCAGATGGGGTCTCACCAACTGTCTGTACAGAGGAATAACAACTTCCTGTTTTCTACTGGTGATACTTCTCCCTATGCATCCCAGTATACCCCCAGCCCTCCTTACTGCCTTCTCACATTGTTTGCCCTCCTTTAGGTCATCTGATATAACTACCCCAGGTCCCTTTCCATTTTTGTTGTTGTCAGTATCTCACCCCCCATTGTGTACTCTTCCCCTGGGTTTTTGTTTCCCAGGTGCATTACTTTGCACTTCTTTGCATTGAATCTAAACTTCCATATTTTTAATCATTCCTCCAACCTTGCCAAGTCCCTTCTCATCTTTCCACCCCTATTTCACTGAGAGGGTGGTGGATATGTGGAATACTCTGCCCAAGGAGGTAGTAGACTCTAGCATGGTAGATGCTTTTAAGAGGGGATGGGGCTGAGTGAGAGGGTGAATCATGAAAAGAAGAGGGGTGGGTGAGTGGGGCAGCTGCAAACTAAGGGACTAGCTGCACAATCGAGCAGAATCAATAGATTGTGAGGCCTGTTTCTGTTGGAGTGTTCATATGTTAGTATGTTGCTCTTCTTTGAACTGCCTCCACCCTGTTTCTGTCCTTTTGTAGAAATGGCCTCCAGAACTGGACACAGTACTCCAAATGAGGTCTCACCAATGATCTGTACAGTGGCATCATCACCTCTTTTCTTCTGCTGGTGATACCTCTCCCTATGCACCCCCAGTATCCCACTGACTTTTCACACAGCCTTAGCACATTGTTTGGACACCTTTACATCATCAGGTATGATCACGCTCAGATCTCTTTCCTGTTTGGTGGCCGATAATAACTCCCCACCCATCATTTAATCCTCCCCCAGATTTTTGCACCCCAAGTGCATTATTTTGCACTTCTTTGCATTGAATCTTAGTTGCCACACTCCACTGGTCACCCTCCCTTCCTCAAATTTTGCTCCATTTATCACATCCCTCTCAGTTCTATCCCTCAACCAATTTGCCACCCAGTATACCAGCTTCTGCCTTAACCTCAGGCTGCCCAACCTGTTCACAAGCCTCCTATGTGGAACTGTGTCAAATGCTTTTCTTTTAGCAGTGATTCCATCATTTTCTCCACCATCGAGGTCAGGCTGACAGTTCTATAGTTTTCAGACTCCTCTTTACTCTTACTTTTGTGGAGAGAGACTACATCTGCCCTCCTCTGGTCATCTGGCACCATGCCAGTATCCAGGGGTTTGTTGAATAGGGCTGTCAGTGGTGATGCCAGCGCCTCCCATATCTCCTTTAATGCTCTGGGGTGGATACTGTCTAGTCCCATTGCTTTGTCCACCTTCATTTTAGTGAGTTCTTTTAGGACTTTCTCCTCTGCAAATAGCCTGGTGTCCACCTCCCTGCCAATCCTGTTTCTTAGCAGTGGTCCCTCTCCTTCCCATTCCCCCTTCTTTTGTGAAACCGAGCAGTAATATTTGTTCTGGATTGAAGCTTTTTCCTGGTCTCCTTCCACGCTCTCTCCTTCCTTCACCTTCATTCTTTCAATCCCACCCCCATCTTTCTCCTTTCACTGATGAATCTATAATAATAATAAATAATAATACATTTTATTTTGCACAAGCACCTTTTTACACTATCAAGGTGGTTTACAAAAGATAAAAACAATCATGATAAAACTGTAAACATAACAATAAAATACAACACAGGATCAAAAATTATTTGGTGCCATCAAAGGCATGGCACCATAAAAAGGTTTTCAGCACCTGTTTAAATCCCCCCACAGTCATGCACTCATGTAGCTGATAGGGTAGAGAGTTCCAAAGAGTAGGGGCCACATGCATAAATGCACAGGCCCCTGAAGATTTCAAAAACACCGTAGGAATCTCTAGCAAACCCTTGTCAGCCAAATGCAACTGTCACACTTGGAGGTAAGGCACAAGAAGCTCTTTCAAGTAGTCAGGGCCCAGTCCATGTAGGGCTTCATAAGTCAGTAAACCAATTTTAAAGGTGATCCGACACCTAATCAGCAGCCAGTGCACATCACGCAGCACAGGAGTAATATGGGAAGCTCAAGATGTCCCCATCAACTATCGTGCTGCTGCATTCTGCATGAGCTGCAGGCAGCAGATATCAACCCCAGGAAGCCCTAAGTACAGGGAGTTGCAATAATCAAGACGCAAGGTCACAAAGGCATGGACCAATATAGGCAAGTCCCCGGACGGAACCAGGTGCTTAATCCCGGAGATATCCCTAAAATGATAAAAGGAAGTCTTGACAATGGCCACCACCTGAGCTTGTAAAGTCAGACCATCATCAAGCACTACCCCCAGGTTTCGCATCCGTTCAAAGGATAGGATCTGAGAGCCCCCAAGGAAAAGTCCAGAGAGCTGATCATATAGAAATATAGAAAGCCTAGTCCCTCTTTTCACTTCCTTTGCTATCTTTTCTTCTGTCTCCGCCTTTGAGCTCCTGACCACTTTTCCTGTCTCCCATTGCTTCTGCAGATTCACCACCCTGCCCTCCTCCTTCTCTATTTCTTTATATTTCTTGAAGGCCAACCTTTTTTACCTCACTTTCTCTGCCACCTCCACTGAGAACCACAGTGGATTTCTTCTTCTCTTCGCTTTGTTGATTTGCCAAATGCACAGGTTTGCTTCCCCCACTATTGCTCCCTTTAGATGGGCCCACTGTTCCTCTACTGACCTGCCTTTCTCTTCCTCTGTTAGGGCTCTACTGAAACATATCCTTATCCTAGTGAAGTCTGCTCTCCTGATGTCCAGGCCCCTTGTTTTCGTGTGGCTTGACCCTATCACAGTACTCATGCTGAATCATGCTGTGCAATAGTCACTGGAGCCCAGGTATTCACCCACCTTGATATCTGTGATTCTGACCCTATTGGTTAGTACCAGGTCCAAAATCGCTCCCTCCTGGGAAGGTTCGAGAACTAGCTGCTTGAGGCATGCTCCTTGCAGGGAGTCCAGGATGTCTCTGCCCCCTGCTGTGGCAACCATTGGGAGGCTTCAATCAACATCCAGCATATTGAAGTCGCCGATCAGCACAACCTCCTCTTTAGCTGCCATCATATGGATGGCTTCTAGTAGATCTCTGTCCATGTACTCCCCTTGTGCTGGGGGTCTATAGGTCTTTGTGCAAATGGCTGTGCCATTGCTCATCTCGGCGGTGACACATAGTGCTTCCACTTCCCCCTGTATTCCTTGCACTTGTCATTTTTTATACACTCCTTGATGTAAAGAGCCCCCCTCCTCTCTTTGTACCCTCCCTGTCTCTCCTGAACAAGGTATAACCTGGTATAGCTATGTCCCAGTCATAATTTTCATTATACCATGTCTTGGTAATAGCTACAATGTCCAGGTCTGCCTCTGCCATCAAGGCTGTCAGATCCGGGATTCTATTTCCCAGACTGTGGGCATTTGCACACATGGCCCTCCATTTTTTGCAAACTCTCCTCCTTACCGCCCCTCTCTTCCCCTTATGCATCCTCTCCTCCCCCTTTTTGCTGAGAACAGTCTTCACTGCTGAGCTTGTAATGTTATGGTCCTCCCCGCTGGCTGCATTTTCCTGTGGGGTGGGAAGTGTGAGTTTCCCTGCTTCCTCCCTCCACCCTCCTTGGCTAGTTTAAATGCTTGCCAATGAAGCATCTAAGCTGTTAACTAAGGACGTCAGTTCCCATCCTGGAAGGATGCTTCAGGCCCCTTCCCAGCTCCCTGAACTCCTCCTGAACCCTTCCTATCTCTGCTCCATTTCCAGCGAGGTCATTGGTCCCCAAATGGACTATGACATCCAGTCCCCCCCTTCTTTTGTGAAAACCGAGCAGTAATATTTGTTCTGGATTGAAGCTTTTTCCTGGTCTCCTTCAACGCCTCTTCTTCCTCCACCTTCATTCTTTCAACCCCCCGTCTTTCTCCTTTCCCTAATGTATCTATAGAAAGCCTGGGTGTTCCCCACCTTGATATATGTGATTCTGTCCCCATTGGTTAGCACCAGGTCCAAAATTGATCCCTCCTGGGTTAGCTTGAGAACTAGCTGCTTGAGGCATGCTCCTTGCAGAGAGTCCAGGATGTCTCTGTCCACTGCTGTGGCAACCGATGGGAGGCTCCAGTCAACATCTGGCATATTGAAGTTGTCTCTGTCTTTAGTACGTCCTAATGATAGATATATATATATATATATATATATATATAGCTAGCTCTGACTAGGTCACCATTGTCAATGGCCTCATGAACATAGCTGATGTATTCCAACAGCACCATGCTGTTGCTGTGGAGCTTCCATGAGCCATGCTGCTGTGCACACACTGGGCACTGTATTGTTCAAGGCATGTGACAAGTTGACAACAGCTTATTCCATCAGGGGCCTTGTACAGATAGAGAAAATAGAACTGGGTCTGTAATTGGCAAAGTTAGTGTGGTCTCTGCTTTTGAAAATTGACATAGCCAGTGCACATTTCCACTTCTCTGGAACTGTGAGTAGCAAAAGGAAAAGTTAAAAATTCTAGAGATGGGGTGGGGATGTTCCTCTATTGGCAGGGCAAGAAGTTTCATATCAATCAAGTCACTCCCTCTCCAAGTTTTGCCAAGTACCCTGCTGATGTTTTTTTAAGGCGTCTGACTATAACAGCCTTAAAGTAGAGTTTAGGGTGCCATGGTTCAGAACCCACCATCTGGGAGACTTCAAGACCTAGTTCCCTGCAGATGGTTTGGGAAGGCTGAATGGGAATGACAGAACTGAGGTCAGTAAAAGCTGTATTGAAGTAAATGGTAATTTTAGGGGAATTAATGACCTCTCAACCCTCCACTATAAGCATTTGAGGAGTAGTTTTAACTTCTTTGCCAAAGAACGCTAAGACGTTGTTCCAGAATCTTTTGCCATAGCTCCAGTGCTTGGTCAGCTGGTCCTTACAGAAGTCAGATTTGGCCTTTCATACCAAACTTGTGCACTTACTGCGGGCTTCCTTATACCTTTTCAAGTGGACAGTCGACCCTGTTTTCCTTGCCAGTGCCAACAGATTGTCCCTTTCTCTTATGCAGGCAAGGCATCCGGAAGTGATCCACCTAGACAATGTTTCTCTTGCTTTGCATTTATAAAGGGTGCAAATTCATCACTGGCAAGTGTAAACTCACAGACAAAAAACTCTAGATCCAAGTCAGTATCAGGGATGATATTTAAGAAGCTCCAGTCTACTGTATTTGGGTCAAGAAAGATTTGAATTTGGGCACCTGCATTTTGTTTAGGACTCAGCTAACTGGGTGGGTTGCCTTGTCTGTTTAATTTCCCATAGACATTTGCACTGGGGAGTGGTCACTTAGGGTATCTGGCAGAACTCAGGATGTGTAACTAGTTCCCAGTTCAGTAGCTTCATAGTACCCATTTTTATGTTTGCTTGCACGCATGTGCAAGAAACATAGTGCCATCATCTGAGTTTTTGGAGGTGTGGCAGCCCTTTTCCAATTCAGTCAGTGTGTTTGCAGGCACGGCCGCAGTTCTCCAATGGCTGCTGGAGCTGTCTATGACACCACTCGAAAATGCAGTGGAGTACAGTTAAAAGAGGGAGCTACGCTTCAGTGAGCAGCGATAAGATATCGTCTGTTCATGCGCGCGCCCTCTACACACACACACACGCCACGATTTCGTGCTCGCTCCCACGCATAAACACTGTATAGCCGATAGGGGGTGCCCAATCCCCGTTGGCTGTGCTGCACTCCCCTCAAACAGAGTTCCATGTCACGCTGGGTGCCCACCCCAGCATGGCTACATCGTGGCTGGCCGAAGTGCCCAATCCCCGTCGGCTCCTGTCCCCAGTACAGGTGCTCGCTGGGAGCCCACCCAAGCTTGGCAACAGATGCTATCACCGACGAGGGTGCCCAATCCCCCATCATCTCCACGTCCCCCCAAACAGCCATCCTTGTGCCATGCTGGGAGCCCACCCCAGCGTGGCAAACTGCCCGCGCCATCGTCCTTTTATTAAAAACCCTGAAACACAAAAATAGTCCCTCGCTGTCTCTGCCCCGCCCGTGCCCACCTACTGTGCACCCTGCCTCCCCACACACCCCCCTCACCCCATACTTTCCTCTGGACTCCGGCACGATGATCTTCGGTGGACCAGGAACACGTCTGCACTCTTCAAAGCTGACCGCGAACTGAGGAAATGCCGGTAAGCTGTATAATGGGATAGATAGAGTTTTTCAACTTTGCTGCATATCTCAGGCATTTTTGGAATTTTGCACCAATTTTAAACATGGGGTTTTGGGACCCCTTCTCATGAATGCTCTCACTGTCATGGCGTTAATCAGGCCTGAGGGTGATTTTGCAGTCACTGCATGAAATCACCTTTCGGGACTGAGTAACAAAATAAACACTGCCACTGTTCATAAGGTGGGCTCTCAAAAGCCTATGTTGAAAATTTGAAAAGTTCTAAAAGCAACTATTTTCGAGCATCATGTTGCACAGTTCCTACGCACACTCGTAAGTTTGCAAATTTTCAATATTTTCACTCCAGATTTTCAACATTGCCATTTTACCACACCTCCTTATGAGCAGTAGAGCTGTCATTTTTCACATCTTGCCCAAAACGTGTTTCCGCCCATGTAGTGCACAATGGCGCAGTCAGTGGCGAAATCAATGTATGGAACACAGTAAGAAAATCACAGTGACACTGTTAATGAGCAGAGGTCTTAAAATGGCTATGTTGAAAATTTGGTGAAAAAATTCCTATAAGTGACTGTTTTACAAGCGTGCATTGCGCAGTTCCTACACACGCTCGTAGGTTTGTGAATTTTCAATATTTTCACTCCAGAATTTCAACATTGCCATTTTATTGCACTTCCTTATGAGCAGTACAGCTGCCATTTTTTACATCTTGCCCAAAACATGTTTCCGCCCATGTAGCGCACAATGGCGCAGTCGGTGTGCAAAATCAATGTATGGAACACATGAAGAAAATCACAGTGACACTGTTCATGAGCAGAGATCTTAAAATGGCTATGTTGAAAATTTGGTGAAAAAATTCCTAAAAATGACTGTTTTACAAGCGTGCGTTGCGCAGTTCCTACGCACGCTCGTAAGTTTGCGAATTTTCAATATTTTCACTCCAGATTTTCAACATTGCCATTTTATTACACTTCTTTATGAACAGTACAGCTGCCATTTTTCACATGTCACCCAAAATGTGTTTCCGCACATGTAGTGCACAATGGTGCAGTCGGTGCGTGAAAGCAATATTTGGGACAGATTAAGAAAATCACAGTTACACTGTTCATGAGCAGAGGTCTTAAAATGGCTATGTTGAAAATTTGGTGGCAAAAGTCCATAAAATGACTGTATTATGAGTGAGCATTGCGCAGTTTCCATGCACCCTCGTAAGTTCATGACTTTGTAATATTTTCAGTCCAGATTTTCACCAGTGGCATTTTTCCACACTTCCTTATGAACAGTACAGCTGTCATTTTTCACAACATGGCCGAAATATGTTTTCACACTTTTAGCACAGAGATGCATGGTCGCTGTGGGAAATCATTGTTCGGGACAGATAAAGAAAATCACAGTGACACTGTTCACGATCGGAGGTCCCAAAATGCCTGTGTTGACAATCTGCTGTAAAAAATCCCCAAACTAATTACATTATGGGTGTGTGTTGCACAGTTTCTATGTACGCTCGTGACTTCACCAGTTTTTTTAGTATTTTTACTGCAGATTTGAAACATTGCCATTTTTTACACCTCCCCATGAACAGTACAGCTGCCATTTTTCACAGCCTGTTCGGAATGTGTTTTTGCACCTGTGGTGCTAAATGCCATAGTCACTGTGCATAAGCAGCGTTCTCCTAACAAACTGATATTGCCACTGTTCATGAGGTGGGGTCACAAAAAAACCATGTTGAAAATTTGGAGTGAAAATACCAATGAATGCCTGAGGTGTTAGGGTTTCCAACCATAACGCCCCACCCTGTAGAGAATGACAGGCATCAGAGGTGTGACTTGGGATTCTTGCCTGTAATGCTCATACCATTCCACACCCTGCAGCCAGTGACAGGCATCGAGGTATGCCTTGGACCCTTCGGCCCCAAGTTCACCCCATTCTCCTATACCTCACCCATCTCACCATATTTCTTGATGGAATGGGGTGCACATAAGGGCCAAAGACCCCAAGGCACACCATGACACTTGTTAGTGTCTGCAGGGTAGGGTGTGGTGAAATGGCGTGGCCGTTATGCCTGATGACCCAAAGGCACACCCCAATACCTGTCACTCTCTGCAGGGTGGTGGTGGTGTTGGCTTTAGCTCAATACTTCACTGCCATTCCTATTATGCAGCTCTGTAACTTCTACACTACCAGTGCCAATGCCAGGAAGCAAACATTCGGCATTGACAAATGCTTGTTTAATTGGTCCTAGTGTGCTCAGTGACCATTTGTGTGAGAAGTAAGTTGGTCATCTTATCCCTATGACCTGTGCTAGACTTAACATTCCAGTCAATGTTAAAGTCACCAGTAGCAATATTGTTTATTTAGTTTTTATTGACCATGTAGATGCACTTGACAATACAATTGCCTGTTTTCAGGCACGACCAATTCTTTTTTTTTATGTGTGCGTGACTTATTGTGCTCTTAGTGGCTCAACTTTTACCCCCTTCATCTGCCTCAACCCCACCTTCATGCACCCCCTTGACCTCTGCTACCCAGGTTACCTCCCTCCTGGCTTGCCCCACAAAGTGGGGCTGCTGAAGTGGCCCACCCTTGCGGAGACATGTCCAGATTACCAGCAGCATCACTGCCACTGGCAGGGCTCTCTGGGCTAATCTCCCAGGGTGGGGCTGCGGGAGCAAGCTGACTCATCAGAACACAATCATAGGAGGCACTGAGAGGCATGTGGTGGGTAGAGTGGGACTGAGTGATGAGCATCATAATTGCTGGGCATAGTTTTTACGTGCTTGTGTCAAGGGGCAGAGCTGCTCCACCCCATGATGGAGGACTCTGGCAGCAACAGAACCCCCAGCCTCCAGTAAGGGTCATTAAGCCCCCAGCACTCTACCATCCCATGGAGAAGGAGAACAGTCACTAGGATGCTCAATCTTTCTCCCCCTGGCCGGCCCTCTGACTCCTGAGTCCACTTCCGAATCTGGGATGTCAGCATCACTTTGCCGCTGTGCCAGCAGGCCAGCCCACATTCCCAGTTTTAATTGAGCTGCAAGAAGTAGAGAGTAAGTGACTTCTGATGGCCATTTCATTTGTTCACATAGAGAGTGGTGGACAAGTAAACAAACTGCTGGATGAAGTGGTACAGGCCACATTAATGAGTGGCATCAGGTGTTTTTGAATGGTCCTGGATCATTGCCTCACCTCTGACCCAGCAGCACAATGTGTGCCATCTCCATGGGCAGTTAAAGAAAAAATATAAGCTGCACTCCTGAGAATGAATACACATCAGCAATGATTGCTTCAAACTTGGAAAGATATTTATTACTGAGCCAACTTGCTCTATAAGATTAGTGCTGGTCAAATACATGGGTTTTTGTGCCTGTGTATTTGACCAGCACTAATCTTATAGAGCAAGTTGGCTCAATAATAAATATATTTCTCAGTTTGAAGCAACCATTGCTGTTGTGTATTCATTCTCAGGAGTGCTGTTTATATTTTTTTGTGTACATTTTTGGGATTAGCCTCCCCTAACTGCACCCACCAACCAATAACAGGACACGGGGGCGAGGTTTGGAACTTCAGTGGGCAGTAAGATTTCCTACTCACTGCCCCAACTGCCAAGGCACCCTCCACTTCACAGCACAAACTGCACCTTCACTGCTGCAATGGTACAGCCTGAAAAAAGTGTCAAAGCAAAGCTAACACTTAGACTAGTGCCAGGAAGAAGACACTCACCAGGAACAATTAATACACAAATGTGATTTATTGAGATAGGCGAAGTGCTAGAATAAGCACACAACTAGTGAATGCCTACAGACGATTTTTCTGTTGCTAAACTGGCTGACCTAACATTTCACCCATGTAATTGGACTTTGTCAGAGGTGACCATCCATGCACCGTAGCCTCTTCCTTTGTTTTGATATTGCTGCTGCAATATAGTTTAAAACCACTAGAGGGAAACAAAGGACAGTCTAAAAGCACTACAATACCATGCAGAACTAGAAAACAGAATGTGCAAAATTAAATTTACTTAGTTGTAAGGTCACCCTTACGACAATGGAATATATTACAATATATTGAAAAATATGCTTTAATGTATGTCAATACACCGAGAAATACGTTGTCCCAATGTAATATATTATATAATATATTATGAAATATATTTTTAAATATACTGACATAATATATTTCTAACCCACTGTATGCAAAAATATATGTCACTATATTGAGAAATACATTGACTCAATGAAATATAATACACAGCATATTTCAGCATATACTGAAACCATATATTTTACCTCATGCATTGCTTGAAAGCCTGTCAATCTGTTTAGTAATACATTGTCTGAAATGTATTAGGATATTTCAAAATATATACTGTATTCTTTAAATGTTACATATACTTTTTATATGTTACATATATTGTTATATATATTACATGTATTTTATATATGTTACATATGTTTTTTATGTTACATGTATTTTTGTAAATGCTTTGTTTCACCCCATGTGTACATTTGCATAATTAATTTGCATAGTTGAAAAACAGTTTGTCAGCTAAAATCATAATTTCTAGTTTTACAATAATTTCAAATTTACAACATTCGTTTACAGACTAAAAAGAAAGGTACAAGTTATAAATCAAGTACATGTAGTATCTCACCCTGACCTAAAAGTGAA
Source organism: Neoceratodus forsteri (assembly GCA_016271365.2). Classification (NCBI taxonomy): domain Eukaryota; kingdom Metazoa; phylum Chordata; order Ceratodontiformes; family Ceratodontidae; genus Neoceratodus; species Neoceratodus forsteri. Next base: position 1,060,208,172 of record CM057452.1, read on the forward strand.
ACAAAATGTAGTAGAATAAATACCAATCTAAGCATTTAACAAGGATGAGCTTGTGAGGTAAGTCATATGTGTAAATACAAATGTATAAACTGTACCTTTGAGTTAAAACTGCACTGTAGAACAATAATTCAATGTAAATATCTCCATGATTAATAACAAAATGAATTCCAGTTGTACAGATAGAGGTACCTGTAAATCATAAATAATTTCCTTTGTTTTTGTCTGTGTGAGTTAATAGTTACATTAACATCTGTTACACATGTACAGTATATTATAAATATTTGTAAATATGGGAAACAACATTTGAAATGTAAAAAAATGAGTTTATGCATATGCTGGCAATATATTAATAACATATATTTACCATCCTTATTTCAATATATTTTGAATTTAATCAATATATTTTGCAATATACATAATGTACTAAAGTGGCCATAATGTGTAGATCAACAGCACATTGCAATATATTTGCAAATTTTCAAATATAATGAGATATATTGATTTTCCAATACATTACAACATATTATAAGACAAGTAGATTAGAATATACTGTTAGCAGTGGTCACTGGGAAGGTGGTGCCTCTCCCACTAATGGGATATTTGAAAGGAAAGGAGAGCGCACACCCATGCAGGCTACTACAGAAAAGCACCAAAACACACGTGTTGTTAAAGCTTGTTTACTCCCATTACTTCAAACACAGCCGTGCAATTAGAGTCCTGTAATTGCACTGCTGCAATGGGAGTAAACAAGCTTTAACAACTCAATTGAGTTTTGATGCTTTTCTATAGCAGACTGCAGGGATGTGTGCTCTCCTTTTCTTTCAAATATAGATTGGAATATATTTCACTATATGTAAATATATTGTTAATAATATATTTTAAAATACATTTCATTTTCGTAAGGGCACCCTCCCTGTGTTTGGCAGTATGAGATAGAACAACTATTCAGGGAGGGGCCTTACACAAGAAAACTGAAAAGCCACTTACTTGACCTCCCAAGTCTGAAGTGACCCCATGGGCTCCACTGATTTGTGACAGGGCTAACAGAGCTGAGGAAGGAAGGGGATTAACAGAACTTGGATACATAACACAAGTGAATGTCCAAACAGGATTATTTAAAACAAAATGAAATCCTTTATTCCTCTACTTGAGCTCACATAAAACAATATTGAATTCTTTCCAGCTGGCGCAGTCTACTGTTTGTCACTGCAGGATGATGCCTGGTTATTTTTGGGTTGGATTCAACCCTAGTGGGGTACTTTTACTGACACATAACAGCCCCAGCGGAAGCACTAGAAGTCTTGGAGAACCCCACTCCAGGTAGTGAAGGGCAGGATTGCCAAGGGTATTTCATAGCTTGTTTTTCCCATTTATTTGACATTTTGACACTTCACAGTTAAAGCACTGATACTGTGCAGCACTACTTGATCCTGTGATGAATTTTGTGAATACATACAGACAGAGGTGAGAAAGGAAGTAAGTGCCTCAGCTGGGACTTGAACCAAGGCCACCTGGAATACCGTTCTGATTGTGCTAACCAGCTGCACCACTGAGACAACTGGAACCTGGGCTGTCCCTGAGCACATTACTCTTTCTAAAATGCACAATGCAATCACAACACAAATATTAACAATCACACAGGAGTGCGGTGTGCATATTTATGTATGTATGTGTTCCATAAATATGCACACTGCACTCCTGTGTGATTGTTACAAGCAAATATTTGTGTTGCCATTGGGTTGTGCATTTGAGAAAGAGTAATGAGCTCGGGGACAGCCCAGGTTCCAGTCGTCTTAGGGGTGCAGCTGGTTAGCGCAATCAAAATGGTATTCCGGGTGGCCTGGGTTCAAGTCCCAGCTGAGGCGCTTACTTCTTTATCACCTCTGTTTTTATGTGTTCCATAAATATGCACACTGCACTCCTGTGTGATTGTTACAAGAAAATATTTTGAGAATACACTACAACTTCCCACAGAGTCTATCTGTTTATGCTTCACTCACATCTTGCTCCCCTGTTTTACTCAAGGACACGTTGCCCACTGGGGCATCACATCTGGTGCCAACTGGCACTACCCAGACTTCTATTTTGGGTCAATCCTGACCCATACTTTACTCTGAGGTAAGTTCCCATTTTCTGACAGGAATTTTGTAATTTGACAGTCACTGTTCTTCTTTTGGGGAGGGAGGGAACTGCTGTGTGCCAAACCAGTCACTTTAAATCTTAAATAGGGGGAACTTCACCTTAGATACTTTGCCAACAATACTCCCTGGCACCAACTTCCTCTCAGACAGACCTCTATTTTTCTCTCCAAATATCTTTTTCTCTGGATGGAGAGGGGGCACACCCCTTTCAAAGGCTTTGCTCAATGGCTGCTGCCATGATTGGGTACTTTCTTCACAATGCCAGATTGTATTAGGAAACTTTCAGGACAGCAGGAACTGCCACAGTGTGTCAGTCATACCTCTCCCACCAACTCTGACTCAGCAGTCCTTGCCCTTCAGCTCATAACACTGACTCCTACCCTTGGGAGTGCCAGGTCAGACCAGCTGACCCAATCCTCTAAGGGCATACAAAACTGGCACGGCCCAGAGGTTGGTAGACACTCTTAAAGGTATATTACATAGCTCGGGGCTACATACAGTATGTATTTATTAATTTCAATAGTCTAACCCAGAAAGACATACTGAGCTGGTATCCACTAGTTTCCAGACGTGTCCTGGGGGGAGAGGGAAAGGAAGGACAGGGAGGAACACTAAGAAAAATAATACAATAATAGATAAATAAGTGGACTTCTGACAATGTCACAGATGAAATGGCAGTCTGAGTCCTGAGTTCTCCCTCTTTACTCAGATTAACCCCATTCAGAAAACAGTAAATCTAGTAAAAACCATCTTTCTGTCAAGCAGGAAGGGATGAGATATGATGGTGAAGCCCAACAAGCTGAAGTTACATCCTCAAACAGAGGATGCCAGCAGATCTCGTCCAGACATCTCAGACTCAGAGCTCTCACAAACCTCTGGAGTGGCACAGGCCTGTGAGAAGTCTGTGAGTGGCTAATGTTAAAAGAATGCTATGAAAATAAATCAAGCTCAAGACCATATTTAAGGAGATCTAAGCATTCATGGTAGATGTTTAGTATTCACAGAAGAAAGAGAATGTGTTGGACCTCAGTTAAGCAACAGGAGATTGATGGAAGGGAGGGGGACACCAGCCCAATTAAGGACGAGAGAGTCCTAAAGGAACTCACAAAACTGAATGTGGATAAGGCAATGTGGCAGGACAGGATACATTCAAAAATATTAAAGGAGCTTAGAGACGGTGCTTGCTGTACTAATGACAGCCCTGTTCAACAAATCACTGAAAACAGGAGTGGTTCCAGAGGACTGGGGAAGGGCAGATGTAACCCATCTCCACAAAAGTGAGAGCAGGGAGGAGGCTGGCACTTATAGGCCAGTCAGCCTGATCTCAGTGGTGGGGAAGTTAATAGAATCACTGCTAAGGGAAAGGATTGTGGTATATCTTGAATCCAGCAGATCACAGAATCCTAGGCAGCATGGATTCACTGCTGGAAGGTTATGTCAATCAAATCTGATATATTATTTTGACTGGGTGACCAGGGAATTAGATTAGGGAGGGGCAGTGGATATGGCCTATCTGTATTTCATCAATGCCTTTGACACAGCTCCACTTGAGAGGCTTGTAAACAAGATGCATAGCCTGGAAGTGGGTCCCAAGGTGGTAAAATGGGTCAAAGATTGGTTAAGGGATAAAACATAGAGGGTGGTGGTAAATGGAGTTCATTCTGGGAAGAGAAGGATGACCAGCAGGTTGTCCAAGGATCAGTTTTAGGCTAGTCCTCTTTATTGTCTTCATAAGCGACATTGCAGAGGGACTAGAAGGGAAGGTATGCTTGCAGGTGACACTAAAATCTGCAACAGGGTTGACACTCGGGCAGGGGTGGAACAAATGAAGAGGGACCTAAGCAGGCTTGGGGAGTGGTCAAGAGTGTGGAGGCTAAGATTCAATGCAAAGAAGTGTAAAATCATGCATTTGGGCACAGAAAACCAGAAGAGGAGTACATGATGGGGGGAGAGGTACTGATGACCACCAAAGAGGAAAAGGACCTGGGAGCAATCATATCTGATGACCTAAAGGTGACCAAGCATTGTGAAAAGGCTGTGGGGAGAGCCAGTAGGATTCTAGGGTACATAGTGAGAGGTACCACCAACAGAAACAAACTCTGGCCAGAGCTGATAGGGCTGCAGCTGAGGATTTTCGGGTAAAAATATTGAAACTTTGTTTTGTAATGTTTTTACACACATTTTCAACATAGCCTTGTTATGATGCTGCTTCATGAAGAAGAGCAGAGATAATGTTCAGCTCCTGGCCAAAAGATGATTTTGTGCAGGGACTGTGAAATCAACTTTCAGGATGCAGAAACACAGTTTGTGCAGGAGTTGAAAAAAAGACAGCTGGCACATTCCTGAGGTGCTGTAAAAATATAGCAATGTTGTACATTTTGGTTAAAAAATATTGAAAATTACCAAAGTTACTAGCCTCATGCTCATAAAATTCAATGTAGGAGCATAACTGTATTGTTTAACATTTTACACCAAATTTTAACATAGCATTCTTATGACTCCACCTCATGAAGAAGGGCAGAGAAAATGTCAGCTCCTACTCAAAAGGTGAATTCATGCAGGGCCCACAAAGCACCTTTTGGGTTGTAAAATCATTTTGGCCAGCATTTGAAAATGATAGGTGTCACATTCATGTAGGCTGTAAAGATATTGCTATGTTGTGAATTTGGGTGGGGGGATATTGAAAATTGTTAAAGTTAAGAGCCTGCATTTATAAAATTCAACATAGACCCATAATTTTATTTTTTTCAATATTTGTACACCAAGTTTTCAACATAGCCTTCTTATGACACCACCTCTTAAAAAGGGCAGAGAATATTTTCAACTCCTGCCCAAAGGTGATTTTGTGCAGGGACTGCTAAATCACCTTTCAGGACAGAGCTACCTAATGAACATGCAATTCTTCATAAGGTAGGGTCCAAAATAGGCATGTTAAAAATTTGGTCCAAAATATGCAAAATTTCCCATGTTATGTCACTAAGTTCAAAGCCCCATTGAAATACATTAAACCACATGCCTGTTTCTTCAGTTCGGAGTCTGGCTTTGAAGATTGATGATGAGTCTGCAGTCCAGACAGTATTGCAATGTTGGACTCCTAATGAGTAAGTAAAGGCATGAAGAGATGGGGGTGTTGGTGCTGAATGGGAGGGTCAGGTGGAGGGCAGTGTAACATTGCCAAACTCATCGATGGACAATTTTTTTTTTTTTTTTACAGAAAAAAAAGAAACAAATGCTGATTCCTGCACTGGGGGATTATGCACCCCCCAGTGCCACTGTTACATTTTTTTTGGTGGGGGAGAGTAGGGTGGTGGTTGCTGAGTGGGAGGGCCGGGTGGTGGGATTAAACAATCTATTTGAAAAAAAAGAGCAGAAAGTACTGTGCATGCGCAGTAGTAAACGAGGGGAGACAGGGTAGTGAGAGGAGTTGTGATCAAGACACAAGGGTATTGGGCACCCTCAGTGGCACTATTATGTTTCTGGGGTGGGGTAGCATGGTGGGTGCTGAGATGGAGGATCAGGTGGGTAATTATGTATTTCAGCAGTCTTGTACAGCCAAAAATAAAACAAAAATAAAATATAGTGCGAGTGAGCATGGAGTGTTCCAGATATGCAGAGGTGACTTTTGTCACTTCATCATGTTCATTCACAAGGAATGCGGGAGTGCTTTTCTCATAGCAAGAAGTCTGCAGAACTCCACCCCCTGTAGCCCTAAAAAGGAGATGATGATACCGCTGTACAAATCACTGCTGAGACTCCATCTAGAGCACTGTGTGCAGTTCTGGAGGCCGCACCTGCCTCCCACCCCTTTATAACCTCCCTTTACAACCTCGCTCACCATAACCTAATACTTCTTTTTCTGTAAAGAATTACTTCCTCACATCTCTCTTGAATTTACCTTCTCCAGATTTATATCATGACCCCTAGTTCTAGAACACCTTTTCCTCTGAAAAATACTTCTCACTTGTACCTTATTGACTCCCATGAAGTATTTAAAGGACTTGATCATATCTCCCACTCAGTCCTTTCCTCCAGGGTGTACATATTGAGCACCTTTAGCCTTTCCCCACATGGCATCTGATGCAGACCCTGCTTCATCTTGGTAGCCATCATCTGGACCACCTCCACACTGTCTATGTCTTTCCCGAGATGTGATGTCCAGAACTGGACACAGCACTCCAGGTGGGGACTTACCAGTGACATATAAGGGTGACATCACTTACCTCTTCTTGCTAGTGGTATCTCTATGTACCACAGCATCTCACTAGCCCTCCTGACTGCTTTGTCACATTGTTTGACAACCTTTACATAGAAACATAGAAACATAGAAACATAGAATTTGATGGCAGATAAGACCTCTGGCCCACCTAGTCTGCCCATTTCCCTACTGAATGGATAAGCTGCAGATCCTAGTTAACCAACAGCCTACTTCCTCCTACTCCCCACTAGAATTGCCTTATGTCTATCCCATGCATGCTTGAATTCCCCCACTGTTTCTGACTCCACGATCTCCTCAGGAAGGCTGTTCCATGCATCCACAACCCCCTCTGTTAAAAAATACTTCCTCGTATTACCTCTGAGACATCCCCCCTTATTCTTGCACATCTCTTTTTCTAAAAGATGCTACCCTCTAGTACTTTGTTGATTCCCTTGAGGTACTTGAACGTTTCTATCATGTCCCCCCTCTCTCTCCTTTCCTCAAGGGTATACATATTAAGCTCCTTTAGTCTCTCTTCGTGTGTCTTCTGGTGCAGACCCTGCACCATTTTGGTTGCCCTCCTCTGGACAGCCTCCATCCTATGAAATCCAGAATCAGAGGCTGCACCAGGGTGGGGTGCTCCAGGATAAATAATTATTGCAACAACAGCAAAGTCCTGCACTCACCACTCTCAAACAAAAGATAAGCTCCAAGTAGAATTTTAATGGTGCTTCATTTTAATATAAAGTGCAATGTGCAGTACAAACACTAGCTCAGGACGAGTTTCTGAATCTTCACGATTCCTTCCTAAATGGATTTTCACCTCTGTCTATGTCTTTGTAGAGATGGGGTCTCCAGAACTGCATGCAGTACTCAGATAGGGTCTCATCAACTGTCTGTACAGAGGGATAACAACTTTCTGTTTTCTACTGGTGATGCCTCTCCTTATGCATCCCAGTATACCCCCAGCCCTCCTTACTGCCTTCTCACATTGCTTCCCCACCTTTAGGTCATCTGATATAAGTACCCCCAGGTCCCTATCCTGGGTTTTTGTTTCTGAGATGCATTGCTTTGCACTTCTCTGCATTGAATCTAAGCTGCCACACATTTGATCATTCCTCCAACCTTGCCAAGTTCCTTCTCATCCTTTCCACCCCACCTTGTGTATCAACCCTGTTGCAGATCTTTGTGAGGTCTGCAAAGAGACATACCTTTCCTTCCAGTCCTTCTGCAATGTCACTTAAAAAGACATTAAAATGGACCGGATCCAGTACTGAACCCTGCGGTATCCCACTAGTACTGTAACACCCCCCCTTTCCTCACTGTGTACTCCGTTTACTATTACCCTCTGCGTCCTGTAGTGCAGCCAATGTTTTACCCAGGCTACCACCCTGGGTCTCACTCCTAGGCTGGCTAATTTTTTCATCAATCTTTTGTGCAGGACTGTGTCAAATGCCTTGCTAAAGTCTAGGTAGGCCATGACCACAGCCCCTCCCTGGTCTACTACTTTGGTCACCGGCCAGTCAAAGAAATCAATTAGATTCAAATGACATGACATTCCCGGTGTGAATCCATGCTGCCTTGGGTCCTGTGCCCCACTGGCCTCTAGGTATTCAACAATTCTTTCCTTCAGAAGTGATTCCATCATTTTTCCTACCACTGAGGTCAAACTGACAGGTCTGTAGTTTTCTGCCTGTCTTGCTCCCACTTTTGTGAGGGGGAAGCACATCCACCCTGCTCCATTCCTCAGGTACCACACCATCTTCCCATGATTTGTTAAAAAGGGTAGTCAGTGGTATTACTAATTCTCCCCTTAGTTCTTTTAGAATTCTGGGGTGACATGGCCTACCTAGACTTTAGCAAGGCATTTGACACAGTCCCACACAAAAGATTAATATACAAATTAGCCAGCCTGGATGTGGGTCCCAAGATGACAGCCTGGGTAAAGAATTGGCTGGAGAATAGGACACAGAGAGTAATAGTAAATGGAGTCCACTCAGAAGAAAGGAGGGTTACTAGTGGGGTACCGCAGGGTTCAGTATTAGGACCGGTCCTCTTCAATGACTTTATAAGCGACATTGCAGAAGGACTGGAAGGAAAAGTATGTCTCTTTGCAGATGACACTAAGATCTGCAACAGAGTTGATGCACAGGTGGGGTGGAAAGGATGAGAAGGACTTGGGAAGGTTAGAGGAATGGTCAAATGTATGGCAGCTTAGATTCAATGCTAAGAAATGCAAGGTAATGCACTTGGGAAACAAAACCCAGGGAAGAGTACATAATGGGGTGAGATACTAACAACAACAAAAATGGAGAGGGACCTGGGGTAGTCATATCAGATGACCTAAAGATGGGCAAGCAATGTGAGAGGGCAGCAAGGAGGGTTGGGGGATACTGGGATGCATAGGAGAGGCATCACCAGCAGAAAACAGGAAGTTATTATCCCTCTGTACAGACAGCTGGTGAGACCCCATCTGGAGTACTGTGTGCAGTTCTGGAGACCTAATCTCCGCAAAGGCTTAGACAGGATGGAAGCTATCCAGAGGAGGGCAACTAAAATGGTGCAAGGTCTGCACCGGAAGACATATGAAGAGAGACTTAAGGAGCTTAATATGTATAGCCTCGAGGAAAGGAGGGAGAGGGGGGACATGATAGAAACTTTCAAGTACCTCAAGGGAATCAACAAAGTCCAAGAGGGTAGCATCTTTCAAAAAAAGAGGTGTGCAAGAACAAGAGGGCACAATTTGAAGATAGAGGGGGCAGCTCAGAGGTAATTTAAGGAAGTATTTTTTCACAGAGAGGGTTGTGGATGCATGGAAACGGCCTTCCGGAGGAGGTTGTGGAGTCAAAATCAGTGGTGGAATTCAAGCATGCATGGGATAGTCATAAGGCAGTTCTAGGGGTGGGGTAGGAAGAAGTAGGCTGCTGGTTAACTAGGATCTGCAGCTTATCCAGTAGGTAGGGAAATGGGCAGACTGGTGGGCCAAGCGTCCTTATCTGTCAAAATTCTATGTTTCTATGTTTCTATCAGGCCCCATTGCTTTGTTCACGTTTAGTTTCAGGAGTTCTTTCAGAACCTTTTTTCTGTGAAAGGACTGATATAGACCCCCCCTATCCATAGTTTATTTATTTCAGTTTGGGATTAATACCTTTGAGTCTAGGACTCATTTTCAAAGGTTCCATGTCAGTGTTGAACAAACATTACAAAAATACAATGTTTACAGAGAAAAAAACAGAGAAAAAACATTGAAGCATATACCCAGGCAGTGCTTCTATTGACTGGATTAGGTACCTCCCCCTCCTCTTCCTTTGTGAATACTGAGCAAAAGTATTTGTTCAGTATCTCTGCTTTTTCACTGTCCCTCTCTGCCCACCCACCCTCCTCTTTCTTCAGCCTCAGTATCCCTCCCTTTGTCTTTTTCACTCCCTAATGTACCTATAAAAGGTTTTATCCCCCTTCTTTTACCGAGTTGGCTATCTTTTCCTCAGTTTGAGCCTTTGCTGTTCTGACTGCCTTCCCACTTCCTTCTGCTTTAACTGGTACAGTTCTCTGTCCTGCTCCTTCTGTGTTTCCTTATCCTTCCTGAATGCTATCTTTTCCACCATAATCTTCCCTGTCACCTCTTTTGAGAACCATAGTGTTTTTTCTTTTATTTTGATTTGTTTATATGCTTCACACAAAGGGTTGTTGCTTCTGTGATGGCAGTTTTGATGTTTCCCAATTTTTGTTCCATCCTCCTTCTTGCCTGTTTGCTAGTTCTTTTCTGAGGCACTCTGCCATTTTGACAAAATCAGCCCTCCTGAAGTCCAGTACCTTCACTTTTGTGTGGCTTGACTCTACAGCTGTGTTTATCGTGAACCATACTGTTTGGTGGTCACTTGTTCCCAGATGGCTACTCACTTCTAAATCTGAGATCCTCTCTCCGTCCCCATTTGAGAGTACCAGGTCTAAGACTGATCCCTCCTGAGTGGGTTCCAACACTAGCTGTCTGAGGCATGCCCCCTGTAGGGCATCGGCAATGGCCCTGCTCATGGATGCGGCTGCAGCAAAGGTGCTCCAGTTAACATCTGGCATAGTCATGTCCCCCATCAGCAATATCTCCCCTTTCTTTGCCATCCTAAGGATGCCATCTATCATTTGGCAAGGCAAGGCAAATTTATTTAAAAGACGCCCAATCCCAGAGGCTCTGGGTGCCATACAAATTTAAAAACATTAAACATAATCTTATATTCAGAAATAAAATAATAATGCACAAACTATAAAATAAATCATACTCTAAACTTCAAATGCATATGAGAATAATAGTGTCTTCAGGTGAATCTTAAAGACATCTATAGTGGGAGCCTCCCTGACCAAAGCTGGTAATGAGTTCCAAAGAACGGGGGCTGCAGCACTAAAAGCTCTATCACCAGCTGATTTTAGCCTCTTTCTAGGAACAGTCAGAAGGCTACCACTGGAGGATCGAAGAGGGCGGATAGAGGAAATAGGTGTCAGGAGGACTGATAGGTAACCAGGGCCCTGTCCGTATAGGGCCTTAAAGATGAGAAGACCCACCTTAAAGAGGATTCTCAACCTGACTGGTAGCCAGTGCAATTCGCTCAATACCGGTGTGATATGACAAGATTTTGGCTGCCCAGTCAATAATTGGGCAGCTGCGTTTTGCACCAGCTGCAGTCTGTGGAGAAATCCCCAGTGACCCTGAGATAGAGTGCTTACAGTAGTCCAGCCTAGATGTGACTACAGCATGTATCAAGGTAGGGAGGTCCAGAGGCGGAATAAAGGGCTTAATCCTGGCAATGTTTCAGAGATGGAAAAAACAGGTTAGAACCATGGAAGCTATTTGAGCCTCCACGGTCAGATTACTGTCCAGAATCACTCCAAGATTACGCACCCAAGAGGAGGCCTTCAATGACACAGCTCCAAGAACAAGTTCAGTTGCTGAGTCAGAGACCATCCTATAACACACTCTGTTCGACTCCACCACCAATACCTCCATCTTGTTAGGGTTCAGTCGCAGCCAGCTGGAAGCCATCCAGTCATTTATCTCGGTCAGACAGATGTTTAGCGCATTCACTGCGTTGGCTGTTCCTGGGGCAAAGGACAGATATAGCTGAGTATCATCGGCATAGCAATGAAAGCTCAAGCCATTCTTCCTAATGATCCCCCCCAGGGGCAGCATGTACACTGCGAACAGCATTGAGGCCAATATCGAGCCCTGAGGGACTCCGCAAGGAAGGAGACAGGGTACAGATGAGGAATTACCCATCATAACCCGCTGCCTCCTATTGGTAAGAAAGGACTGAAACCAGTTGATAACAGTCCCGGTGAGTCCACATAGCTCCCTGAGGTGGATAAGCAGCACACAATGGTCCACAGTGTCAAATGCTGAAGAGAGAGGTCGAGGAGAACAAGAATTGTCCTGTCTCCTCGATCTCTAGCCCTGAGGAGATCATTCTGCACCTGAACAAGCGCAGTTTCTGTGCTATGTCTGGCCTGAAAAGCTGACTGGAAGGGATCATGCATCTCGTGAGTCACAAGGTGCTCTTCCAATTGAAGCGCTACCACCTTTTCCACCACTTTCCCTAAAAATGGGAGATTGGAGATTGGACGGAAATTTGCCATGATCGCCGGGTCCAAAGAAGAGTTCTTTAAAAGGGGTCTCACCAGAGCCTCCTTCAAGGCATTTGGAAAGACTCCCTCAGATAAGGAACACCATACGATCATGGCAAACACCGGGCCAACAGAGTCAACACATCTCATTTAGAAACGCGTTGGCACTGGGTCCAGTTCACAAAAGGTGTGCTTCAAATTGACTGCCACCTCGATAACCTCACTCACTTCCACTGGTCTAAACTCCCTCCCAACTCGGCGGAGTGCACTCAGCACACATCTGGCTACCACTGTCAGGTATAATTTTGCTGGCTGAGGAAGCCTTCCGCCAGATCAAGGACACCCTGTCCGAGAAAAACCGAGCAAACTCCTCACAATCTTCATTTGAAAAAACCCTCCCGTGCTGCAAACAGACAGGATGAAGAAGTCCGTTTACAGTCCGGAAGAGTGGAGCTGGTCGGTTCTTCCCGAAGCAATCTCCTGGACAGGAACACTGCCTTCTTACTGTTGATTGCCTCCTGATATGCACATGGTGCATCACGACGGAACCAGTTTGTCCGCCTCAGGCGGGACCTTCTCCAGCGGCGCTCTAGTCTCCGACCTGTCCTCTTCATCTTCCTGAGGTCCCCATCAAACCATGGGGACCTCAGACATTTCTTGTCCATTTCTCCTGCTGAGATGGGGGTCTCTATACAACCCCTGTGCAGATTGTGGTGCCATTTCCAGTCTCCAGGGTGACCAACAGTGCCTCTCCTCCCTGTTTACTCTTTAGTTCCATTGCTTTGATACCCTTCCTTACATAGAGAGCTACTCCTCCTCCTCTTCTACCCTCCCTGTCCCTCCTGTAGCTAGTACCCTGTTATGTTGACATCCCAGTCATGGTTCCCTATGTACCATGTTTCTGTGACTGCCAAGATATCCAGGCATCCTCTTCCATCAAGGCCACAAGTTCAGGGAGCTTGTTACCTAGACTATGGGCATTGGTAGTCATTACCCTCCATTTTTGATGGCCTTACCCATTTTGCCCCATCTCTGTCCCTTAATGCCTTTGTCTTTTATCTCCATGTACCCCTGCCCTTCTCCTATTGACTTCTTCATCTTGGTGTTTACCTCACTAACTACCCTGATTTTTGAGGGGGTTGCTAGAATTCCCCTTCTCCTTTTCAGTGCCCCCTGCCTTGGCTTGTTGAAATGCTTGTCAATGAAGCATTTAAACCTATCACCTAGGATCCTGGTTCCCCTCCTGGACAGATGCAGTCCATTGTGCCAGTACAGGCTTGTATCCTCCAGATGGACCTCCAGTCCCTCAGGCAGCCAAAACCTTGAGCTCTGCACCAGTTTTAGGCACTGATTGAATCCCATAGTGCGGAGTACCCAGTCTGACCCATACCATAGAAAGGCAGCACCTCTGAGAAGGTTACCGTGATGCTATTTGTCTAATGCCCTCCCCAACTTCACAAACTCCTCCTACACTGCTCTGATCCTTTTCCAGCCAGGTCATTTGTCCCTAGGTGGACAATGACATCCAACTCCCTCACCTGTGCAGCTGATCCTGCGATCCTGAGGATTCACTCCCTGTCCCTCCAAGCCATGGCACCAGGCAGGCACCTTACCTCCCTCCCCCAGTTCTACCCTCCTAACAATGGAGTCCCCCACCAGGAGTTTCCTACCCCTGTGGAGTCCCGTGCCACTCTCCTGTGGGTCTCCTTTGTGGAGGTTCCCGCGATCCTCTTTGATCTCCACTGCAGGTGCCTCCATAGAGGAACCACACTCTGCCACTCTTTAGGTCATCCTATATGATTACCCCCAGGTTCCTTTCCTGCTTGGTCATTGCAAGTATCTCTCTCCCCATTTTATCTCCACCCCTGGCTTCTTGTAGCCCAAGTGCATTATGTTGCACTTTTTTGCATTAAACCCTAGCTGACAAACCTCAGACCACTCCTCCAGCTGTCTTAAATCTCTTTCCATCCTTTGCAACCTCTGAGTGTCCACTCAGATGCAGATCTTACTGTCATCTACAAAGAGGCAGACATTCCCTTCCAGCTTCTCCGCTATGTCACTAATGAAGACCCAGCACTGACTACTAAAGTATCCCTGTAGTCACTCTCCCCTCCTCAGTGCAAACTTCATTTAACACCACCCTCTTCTCACTAGCCCTTAACCAGTTTCTTACTCACATTCTACTTTATTGCCCACCCCATGCTACTCAACTTATTTACAAGCCCCCTAAGTGGAACATTGTTGAAGGCCTTGCTGAAATCTAGGTAGGCCACATCCACCATCCCTCACTGAACCAACACCTTGGTCACCAAGTCAAAAATGTGTTTGACACGACCTTTCTCCTGTGAAACCATGCTGCATGAGATTGAAAGGCAGGTTTGCCAGCACTCCTTTTTCTGTAGATATATCTTACCCTTCCCATATAATGGGCACTGTAGCATTGGGCAACACCATTGTGGCATTTGTAACATACCAATTCTTTCAGCCACTCAAGTCCAGATCTGACCCTTTGACACCAGCAATTGCTTAACCATTGATAGGATTGCTCCAGTATCATGAAGGTCTGTAGTCAAGGTACCATTTATCAACACCTTATGCATAACCCAATCTAGTTGTAGCTATTTGATATAACCTTTCAATTGCCTTACACCATTATATACTATATAATCATGTATGCAATATATGTAAAACATGCAGTTTAAAGATTTCATCTGACCAGGTTCTACATCCTAATTGTGAATAAACAATTTACTTTCTTAGTGTAAATTGATCCACACAAGCTACATGTCACTACCCTCCTTCCCAAAAGCAGGTTGTCAGATAACAATAAGAATCCAACATCATGTGGACCAATCAGAAAACGTTACATTCTTTCCATTCTTTAACCAGTGTAAACAGCTGCACAGCAATGACAAATGAGCATCATAGTTCCATAGATTTTGTTTAAATTTATCTGTATTACATACACTTAAATCAGTCAAACAATACCTAACAAGCATTTGTCAATTCCAAATATTCGCCACTGGTGTTGTTGCTGTACCAGGTCTTGCTTCTACACATGTTTACTATATATTTACCCAGGATAGAACAGATAAGATGCAGTGTCTCCTTTGCAGTTTTGCCTTACTTTTACACCTTATTAAATTGTAATTACCCATGATAGGCCAGCTGAGAGGCAATATCTACTTTTTAGTGGGCTCCCACATTTTGTACCAAATGTCCAACAGTCTTTTTATGACCCAATGTTATGATAAAGACAAGTGGAATTTTTAAAATCCCAGCCAAAAGGTGATTTCGCTATGTGAATGTAGAAAAAAGTTTCAGAAGAGATTTGAAAAATGCCACCTTTCATGTTTAGGAGGTCAGATAACACAAGGGATATGTTGAACATTAAGTGGCCAAAGTCTGCAAAAATAAAGTTATGAGAAATGTTGGAACAATTCAATGTTTCTCTAAGTTAGTTGTTTTTCACATTTTTATCATGCAGAGTATAGGACCACTCACCCATGAAATTATTCTAAAAGTTAAAGATTTATTCATGTATACTTCTAAAAGAAATGGTTAAATGCCACAACAGTGATTGCAAAACAGCGATCGCTGTTACATGAGTACATCACCGAAAAGCAAATCGGTGATGTACACTTGTGGGTGACAAGACATCTGGCAACCTAAAATACTATTTATGTGGGGGAGCTCCACCCCTCACACACCCCTCCTGACTAAATATAACCAACTACAGGGGGTGCTTGTCGGAGAGGGTGCAGTCTGACAAAAAAAGAAAAATGGCAGCAGTAAATATTTTCCCATTCCCCAGCCCTGAACCCAGTACCTGCTGCATTAAAGCTAGCCACCCTCACCACTACACCACTAGGCTAGCTCAGTGGCAGTATGGCAAACTACACCACACAAACCCTCTTCCCTATCCCTCCCCTTCTCTTCCCTGTCCCTTCCCTTCTGTTCCCCCTTCCTCGCTTATCTCTACTGTTGTGTTCATATTCCATTGCTACCCTTACAGGGGAACCAAAAGGATAGTGCTATAAATGAGTCTCTGTTTTGGCAGTCACTCATCTATAGTCACTATCATCACTGGATACTGAAAGAACACCCCTAAACCCATTAATATTTTGAGTGTCCCTACACCCTTCCTCAGGGTGGAAGATGTTTCTGTATATAAATTAAACAATAGCCAGCATTAATATCAAAATTATATAAAACAACAGATTATTATACACCGTGTGTGTTCCAAAAGTAATTCTTCAAAACTAAAGTATACCTCAAAGAAGTTAGTATACACTAACTTTTGTAGTCATGAAATTAATTGGTAGATGGAGAGGTCACCAGTGGTGTGACTCATGGCTCAGTTCTGGGCCTGGTCCTATTTAATGTAATCATTGGCAACATCAGAGAGGGCATCTAGGGAAGATCACCCTATTTGTGGATGATACTAAGCTAGGTGGAAGGGTGGACAACACAGAGGTGATTAGGGACCTTCAGAAGGATTTGCAAAGGCTTGAAAGATGGTCCAATGTCTGTCAACTGAAGTTCAATGCAAAGAAGTGCAAGGTGATGCACCTGGGAAAAAGTAACCCAGTGATGGAATACTGGCCAAATGGAGTTCAGCTCTGTACATCATACAAAGAAAGGGACCAAGGGGTCATCATCTCGGACACCCTTAAACAATCCAGCCAGTGCAACAGAGTGTACAGCAAGCTAGCAAAATGTTAGGTTACATAGGAAGAGGATTTGACAGGGACAGGGACATGATCCTCCCACTCTACAGGTCCCAGGTGAAGCCTCAACAGCAGTACTGTGTCCAGTTTTGGAGTACTCACCTAAAGGACAAAGATGTAGTTGTAAAACTTTATTCTGAATCGGAAAAGAATGACTTTTACACCATTAGGACAAAGTCCTATTTACATGGTGCTCCTGAAAACAATACAACTTCATATATACAGAGGCATAGTTGGATACAAATATATCACAATAAACAATTAGTTTCAACTCTCACAAAACATAATTACATTAACATATACAAAAAGAATACATGTAAGTATTTTATATTGGCATTAACATGTGCAAAATTATATATAGACGTTTAGTAATGACTTGTGCAAAGTCTGAGCTAGATCTTAGTCAGGACATCCACATACATAAGGTAGGCTAGAGACCATGAAAAAAGAGTGACTAAAATGATAACACAGCTACATGAGCTTTCATATGTGGACCACTTACAGGCACTGGACATGTACTCACTGGAGACTAGGATGTAAAGGGGAATATGTTTGAAACACTGAAATTCATGTGAGGCATTACCAATGTGCCCTACTCAGAACTCTTTGACAGGAGACTCAAACACAAGAGGACACAGCTGGAAACTGTGAGAAGGTGGTTTCAAGATGGAAGTAAGGAAATACACTTTACTGAAAGAGTGTTGGAACCATGGACTGTAGTGCAGCACGAGGGGATGCTGCACTTTGAGGTGCCATCTTTCGGATGAGATGTTAAACCAAGGTCCCATCTGCCAGGACTGGTGGTGGATGTTAAAGATCCCATGGCACCTATTGACAAGAGTAGGGGAAATTTTTATTGTGAAACAAAAGCAAATACAAACAGAAAGCAGAAACAAAATACCATTCCAGAAGGATGCAGGGCTCAAACAAAGATACATTACAGAAGAAAGGAACCATAACATAAACACAATACAGTACAATAAAGAAAACCCACAACCAAAAAGAACACTGACAGAATCACCCAACACCATGCTAGCACCCCAGAATTCCTAATGTCCTAGAAAAAGAGTGTCATACAAAGAGAAAAAAACACAATACAAATCATACAGCAGTAAATAAACCAATATGTTTTAAAAAAACATTACCCCACCCACTCCGCACCGTTTCACAGATCATGACAAATAACCTCTCCCATAGTACGATATTCATAATGATAGATTTTATCCAATTCTATCTGTACATGACACATGTCCCACATCATCACTTCTTTCTGTTGTAACACTCTAAGGCATCTAGCATGCCAGATCACCCATGTTAAACAAGCAAAGATTACCCAAACCGTACTTTTATGCCATTTCCTCCATCCCATCCCTAATTGGCCCAATATTAAAATATCATAAGCCATTTGTGCAGATGTTCACCCCATAATGCGGCCAAAGAATACCAAAACCCTAGTATACAAGTACATTCAAAAATATAAATGTTGCATTGTTTCAAGTTGACTCATACATTCTCTTCAAGACATACCCTATCATCCAGCATTTTGTGTGTTTGGTTACCCTTAATATTCAATCTTTGATGCCCACACAACCATACCATGTTCTGCATTTTCAACGGAATTCATGGTTCAACAATACTATCCAGTAATAATCTATTATCAAGAGCAGGAGAAGTAGTAAACACTGGTTCTTCCAAATAACATTATGTAAACAATAGTTTTATAAAATTGTTGTCGATCACTGTCCACAAACCAATGAAGTACTATTTTCCATAGTCTAACATATTTCAGCATTGTCTGTATGTAAGTAGGCAAAAGTTTATCAGAAACATGTCATATACCCCTTCCCCATGCTTCCAAAAACTGAGCTTCCCAGCATTTCATACCATCAGTACTGAATCTGGAGTTCCCCAAAACCAGTGGATAGATATTACTATAAAAAAAAGTTACTAAATAAATAGACCAAAGGCTGAATCATATCAAGCCCACCTTCCTTTCTAGTCTGATAGGTATGAGCCCTTTTCACTTGATTTAGGCAACTACCCCATAAAAATAGAAAAAACAGACCCATCAACTTAGCATAAATACCAAAAGGCACCAGATAAATATGCGAGACATATAACAAAATTGGCATAATATAGGCTTTCAATAAATAAATCCTTTTCTTTCTTGTCATTTTACAAGACTTCCAAGATATCACCTTTCTGTGTGTACCATCATAATCTAAATCCCTATTCATTTGCTCCACTTTCCTGTTATCAAACAACAAACCTAATATTTTAATTTCCTCTTTCTACCGGTATGGTAAAGTGCGATGGTATAGATGCATTACCTAAACTAATAATTTGCACTTAGAAACATTAATTGTGATCCCTGTACTACAATGTATGTCTGCCAACACATCAAGCACACCCTGTCCAGATTCCAGATCTCGCACTACCACCGTGCAATCATCTGCATAAGCAGACACCTTTGGATACAGCAGTTTACCAGATCTATCAGAAACAGGTTTAATCCTATCCATAGTTTCTAGGAGACATAACAGAGGATCAATAGCAAATACATATAGAAGCAGGCTCAATGGACAGCTCTGCTGAACACCATTCAGCAACTGAACAGGAGTCCCCAGATGCCCATTAACTAATGGTATCATCAGTGCATTCTCATATACATGCTGAAGCACCCTTGCAAACTGATGTGAAACCCCATACAGCAGGAGAGTATCCCAAAGATGTCTATGGTGAATTGCATTAAAAGCAGTTTCTTGATCTAATGACATTAAATGTCCATCAAGACGCATATTTAAGCCTTGATCCACAATTTCTGTAATAAAAATCAGATTCTGCTGTATAGACCTGCCAGGTACTGCACATGTCTGAGACAGAATCACAAAGGTCACCACCCATGCCAATTGAGATGTCAAAATTGTAGTCAATATTTATAATCCATATTTAACAGATTTAAAGGTCTCCAATTCGAATATTCTATGGATCTCCTTTTTATATAAGAACATCAACACCACCTCCTGCATACTGGAGGTTAACCCCCATCAAAAATCTCCTGATAGATTACTTTTAAATCAGCTGTCAAATCAGATTTAAAAGCTTATAAAATTCATTAGAGATACCATCCAACCCTGGAGCTGTATGAGCTGATAAACGATCAATCGCCAAACCAATCTCCTCCTTAGTAACTGGTCGCATGAACTCTTCAACTTCAAATGCAGGAATCTCAGACAAACCCGAACAGGAAATGAAAAGTCTGCTGTGCAAGCACACATTTCTGATAAGTAGAACATAAATGATCATGAACTACTGTTTGAATACCACAGACCGTGATTCTTGCACAATCCCATCATGACTAACTAAAGCCATCATTGATAATTTCTGTACTCCCGAAATTCTACCTCATAAGGATTAACCAACCTTCCTCCCTGTGTAACATATCGCTGACATTTAGCAGTCTCCCCTCCTTCCTCTTAAGATACTCACATTTCTGTTCTTAAGCATCTGCAGTTGTATATGATGGTCATTATCGTCCTCCCAGGCCTATGTCAGAAGTTTCAAATATTGTACCTCAAATGCAAACAATCCAAATAAGAAGAATTAGCCAGATCTTGAGATGTATGTTTCAAAAAATCCCTTACATCTCTCTTTGTATCTTCCCACCATTCACCCCAAGAATCATATAAAAATGTAAGATCCTGTCGAGTATGTAATAAATCTCTCACTCCCTGCTGTATGCCTCCTGTTGCAAAATGGAAATATTTAATCTCCAATAACTCCGTTCAAAGAGGATTTTATGCACTAAACTTATGCGAGCCTGAACTTGCACATGATCAGAAGTTACCAGGGGTACAATATGAACAGCAGTACTAGTCAACCTGTCTGAGACGAACCAAATATCAATACATGTGGACAGATGGCCCTTATAAAAGGTATGTTCCAGAGGTTTATCCACAACATCATAAATATCACATAACCCAGCAGCAGTCAAGATTTTAGTCAATGCATTAGGGTCACTATACACTTTTTGAGTCTGTCTACCCCAAGCCCTTAGTGACAAACCACAATTAAAGTCCCCCCCCAACAAAATGAACTTAGACGTAGAGAGGAAGGGTTCTGTAACATGAAACAAATCATCCTATCAGCCTTTGTTTGAGGTTCATATACATTTATCAAGCGATATGCCAGCCCAGCAATAACCACATCCATGAGCAACACCCTGCAAGGGGAAATATCCAACACCTTCAAAATTTAAACAGATAAATTAAAAAAACAAAATACCCACACCTGAACAAGGTACTTCTCCCACCAACCATAAAGATGGTCCCCATCTCCAATCCTTCTGTGCCCGCTTGATTTCAGAAATAGTATGCAGCCTAGTGTCCTGAATGAAATTAATCTGGCCTAATTCCTTATATAAACTCAAAAGTAACAATATGCTTCTATAATTATGTATACTGTTAACATTGACAGTAGAAATAAGAAGAGAAAAAACATGACAAAAAAATAGAGTCAAAAGTTTAACCAGGGAATCCATATAAATTCCATTTTTTCTCTTCTTTGGCTTAGACTTCTCAACCTTCCAGGTCCAACAGGAGCCTCAAGCTGGGAAGATGCAACAGAGGAGCCATCAGACTCACCACCCCATCATCTTCCGGGACATCCATCAGAACATAAAATGAATGCAGAGCCCCTTATGTGCTGCTTCGACCTCGTGACCCTGTGGAAGGTAAATCCTCCACTCTCCCTGGTGGGGGCATCACCTCCTCTATCCCATCCTGCAGTAAAGGGGAGGCAGGCCCAACTGTATCTCCCTACAAAGTCTGCACATCTAGGCCATGATCAGATAACTCAGGTTCCAAATCCTGAGAATGGTTTAAATCAACTGGATCCTGCAAAGCACCCTGACAGAGTACCGAAGTACCCTGGGAATAGTCCTGTACTTCCTCCATTAATACTTCAAGGGCAGACGGAGACTGTGAACCAGAAACAACAGCAGTCATGCAACTGGGTCAGTAAAGCACTAGCTTTCATCTTCTCTTTTTGCGCCGTAGTAACATAAACATCATGTTCAGCTCTCATAGATTGATCCAGGGTATTATGAGACACCCAAGAACAATTCCAAAAATTGTGACCCCTTTCATCACACAGATTGCATTTCTGTGGTTGTCTGCAATGTGCACCAGTATGTCCCAAATCCCCACAAATACCACATTTCTGTTTTTCACAGACATTACCCAGGTGGCCAAGATCACCACACTTATAGCAGGCTCTGGGCTGACCTGGATAAAATATCACCCCATCTCCCCAAAAGAAACAATTAGGCAAATGTTGTACAGTACCCTGTTTCTTTTGAGTGTAACCTTATATTTCCATCCCCCCTTTCACATATGTTCCTCATCTAGAATTGGGTCAGGGTAGCCATTCACCAGGCAATACTGCTTTAACCAATAAGTGATATCAGACACATTCACTACCTCATTCCGAAATAGGACTGCGATTGTTTTGGACATAGGCTTTGTCAGGGGTATGGCAAGGAAAGGCCACCACACAGGGCCATTCTTAAGTAAATTATACTGTTTCCAGAACCTCTCGAGCCCATTAGGATGTTTAAAACTAATATCATAGATGGTGTCTCCTGGCATGTGAATGAGGGCATAAATTTAAAACGCATAAAACTTCATACTATTCTTAAGCAGTGCCCTTCCCATAAATAATCTATCAGGTGCATCTGAAGCATTACCCCTGAATTTCAAATGAACTGCATTTCTTCTCATTGCTGGCTCAGAAAAATTTCTAGCAGTAGAAGGAACAAGTTTGTCACGCACCCCAGCGTACAAACATTAGGGGTCACAGTCTGCTTCCCTGTGATATCACCACCAGAGTCAGAAACCTTAGGGACAGAGAAACCAGTTGCACTGGCTGCTCCCGAATCACAGGGGACTGCACTCGGGAACTTAAGGGAACAGGGAAGGGGTGATATCAGGTTCCAAAACAAGCTCCTTTTCCTCTCCTTCTAATTCGCTAATATCTGATAAGAGATCCCCTTGCCTAGCATTGGTAGGAGTCCTTAGGTCAACCATTCTCTGACCAAGAGTTCACTGAGAAGGGAAAGCTCCAGTGCCCAAAACAGAACCAGTTCTTGGAGGCTCAGGAGCAACAAAAACAGGACCATTTGCATCCCAGCCAGAACCATCCACCTTTTTAACCCACCCTGCAGCCTCCAGGGTTTTCGCTACCCAGTCAGCTGGTGGTGTAGAAGGACTAAGCACCCCCCATCATGAGAAACAGTAGCAGACTGTAAAGTGCTTTTAACCCCATCCCCTCCAACCCAACCTTTCCTGCCTCACAATGGCTGGTCTTTAGGGGAAAGTTTCTTCAGATCCCACCAGTAGAAACACCAAGCGTAAAAATAGCCTAAGATGGTTCACTCACAGAGAAGGGCTCACTATGCCCAGCAATAGGACCAGTCTTAGAGGGAGGTTGAAAGTCTGGAGTCCCAGAAACAAAAGTACAGTTAGGGAGATCAGGCACTTGTATACATTGCAGACCCCACTCCCATCCAAAACTTCCACACCAGCAGAACATCCTAGTACATGATTCATCTGAAAACATCCATAGGGCCCAAAACTGCTTCAGAAGACTGTTCAACAGCCACCACAGCAGCCGGATCTGTATCCACATCCATACGCGCAACTGCTAGTTCAGCCCAGTTGCAGCCGTCCGATGCCGGACCAGTCCCGGTGTGCTCAAACAATAGATTTTCCAGTTCCTGCCTCCTAGTAGCAAGCTGTCTCTCTTCTGCAGCAATCAACTCGTGGATATCCACCGCAGATGCTACTGCCCGCTCCCAATCCACAACCTCCTGCATAAGAACCATGACTGGTAGGGGAACTGCACATGAAGAATTACCATTAGAAACAGCAGCAAAGTCGGCCTGACAGGTTTCCAAGACCGGGGAGTAGGCCTATTTCCCAGCCCCTTGCACATCCGTCCTACAGGATTCTCAAGGCAGACTGGCCATAGCAGCACCAGTCACAGCGTAGCCTAGCACAGAGTAGGGGAGTTTTTATTGAAATAATAAACATCAAAATCAACACAACAGAAACTCTCTCAAATCATGTCCTTATTATACAACCACAATCAAATAAAGAAAAACAAAATTGAAAATCACAATGAGAGTACGAGAAACAGATTTGGTCTTATGGTAAACAATGTCCCCCAAAAATCATTTATACTTAATAAAATTAGAAAAACCCTTCCACCATTTATTTACTTTCCCTGAACTAAATCACTGTTTTTCCTTCAAATAGATTTTTAACAGTTCTTGAGATACAAGTTGACTATAACAATCAAATGCAATTTTCCTTTGGTAAAGCACCCATTGACATCTCGCTTGCTATATATAAAACCTTATACAGCTAAAAAATAAAGCTAAAGTACTTTCATGATATAGTGCAAAACTAGGGGGGTAAATACCTAGAACCAAGATATTATACGTTAAAGAAAACCATTTCAAATTCCATTTCCCTGCTAAAAAAATCCATAATTGTCTAGCATATGAGCAATGTAGAAAAAATGTTCCATTGTTTCCTCTTTGTTTATACGATCTGGGTATGGGCAGGTCCTTTCCTCTTTAACTTTATATTTTGCATTACCCTTACAATTAGACGTCCATACATAATCAACCATTGTGTTTCCCACATATAAGGAGGCAATCTAGGATTATTTAGTTGTGCTAAAATAAATGCATTCTGTGCACTAGGGCAATTTTTGAAACAAGGAACCTTTGGATGTATATTTTCTTGTAAAATTCTATAGAAACCATGTGCATTATTATTAAGTATCATAACCTTGGTTATTTGCCACCAGTATAGCTTCTGCACAGCTGGATGGAATTAAATGGGGATGTGCATTTGATGATTCAGTTTAGGGGCCATGCAGTGCCATGCCTTAAAATACCTTCCCAAATTCATCCCTACCCAAGTCTCACTACCTCCAACTGTATTCAATAGTCCTCTTTTAACTGATTGAGAGAAAAACAGGGAGTAAAGAAATATTATGGGGTTGATCATTCCCAGACCCCCATTTGCCTTATCCAAATAGGTATAACATCTCTTGACCAGATTCAACCCGTTACCCCACAGCATCTGGAAAAAATTATTATAAATTCTTGTCTCAAAGTTAGTTGGAAGTGGAAAAATCATGGCTACATATTGCAAACATGGCAAGATAAATTGTTTAATAATGTGAATATGCTTTTGTTTGGAAAATTTCCAATGCTTCCATCTATTTACCTTGTTTTCAACTTTCAAAATTGCAGCCTCCCAATTCTCAATGGGAAGATTTTGTGAACCAAAGGTCAGACCTAAAATTTTAAGGGTTCTTGTAATAAGAATCCCATCCTGAGTAAGTTGTTGAAGTTACCCTGCCCCTATAAATAAACCCTTGTCTTATGAATATTTAATTTAGCATTTGAAACAATCGAAAATTTATTGAATTCCACAAGGAACTCCTGTAATTGTGCATAATCTGAAAAAACAGACACACATCATCTGCATAGGCTTGTAAATGTAACTGCCAATAGGAATCCTCTCCCTTGATACCAGTCCACTTGGGGGAGGAAGTAAGGGAGTGTAAAAGGGGATCTAAAGAAAGAATATATAAAAGGGGACTCAGGGGACAGCCTTGTCTTACCCCTATGTGTAACTTAAAGCTGCTCACTGTTTCTCCCTTAGAGAGAGGTAAACCAAGTTTAAACCATAGAGAAGTTGTATTATTTGAAGTAATCATGAGGGAATACCAATTTATTTTAAACTGCAAAGAGATAGGAAAGATGAACCCTATCAAAGGCCTTTTTGAAATCTGCTACCACCAAACACCTTTCCTTGCCTATCAAGGATAGGTGTTCAATCACATCTCTTATATTCATAATAGTAGATTGTATTTTTCTGTCTGGGATACCACAAAATTGAATGGGTGAAATCACTTTTTTAGGGTATCTTTTTAAACGATTGTTTAAAATTATGGAAAATATTTTAAAATCAGAGTTTAGTAGAGTTATGGGCCTCCAATTTTTAATATTGTGGCAATCACCAGATTTAAACAAATGAATAAGAAGACCTTCTGTAAAAGAATTTTCCATTAGGCTTGTGTCCAAAATTAACTGAAAGACCATCCATAGACAAACTGCTAATTCTGTTTTATAACTTTTATAGAATTGATTCAGGAGTCCATCTAAACCTGGTGACACATAATTCTTTAGGTGTTGAATGACCATTTCTATTTCTGAGACCAAACAATGGGGATTGTAGTTCCAGTGCCTCCTGAGGAAATGAGGGCAAATTTAACCCTTTCAAGAATGTGTCATTTGCTGGTTGCAAAATAGGTTCCCTAGGCTCTAGAGTCTCATAATGATTTATAATAATATTTCTAATACTTTCAATTGAAGTAGCTTTATTCCCATCTGAATCCCACAAAAAAATCTATAGTCAATGGGCTGGATATTCAAACTGAGCTATTTTGTGGCACAAGCCCTTGCGCTACACAAAATAGTTGCATGAGGAATTGTGGCGGTGATATTCAAAGGTTCGCTATTGAGGCAACTCCTTTGAATATCACCCCCCAGCCACAGCCACTGTGCGTGGCACAGTGGAACTTGCACCACTGCAGTGGTCAGAGTGGAGCATTCAACTTGCAGTGGCGTAAGTACCATTGCGCCATGCGCAAATTTCCGATATTCAAAAGGTGACATGCAAATGGGGCCATAATTCATGCAAGGAATGGGGGGGCCATTTGCATCTATTTATGGCCCCATTTGCATGCCATTAGCATGCAGGTGCACCGATCCCTGAGGACTTGCACCTGGCGCAGTGCCAGGCAGCAGCCGTCGGGGACCGACGCCCCCTGCAGCCCAATCGCAGGCAAGAGTGTAAAAAATACACCCACCCTCTGACTGGCCCGATCGGGGGCAGCAAAGTATCAACCCCCCCCAGGAAATATCCCTGGTGGTCCAGTGGACCGCTTAGCCCGATTGTGGGCTGCATATCGTGGCAACACCCCCAAGACCATATCCCTGGTGATCTAGTGTCCCCACCCCACCATTGCCCACCACCCACTCCCCCGGCAGTCGGTGAGGGCAGCATCCCACCTGCCTGTTAGCTCAGCACTGCCGGGACTGCCACGAGCGTAGCCCACGTAGCAGTTCAGATATGTGAATGAATGAATTCATTCTGACTGCCTTGTACGAGGCTGCACGCCCATTGGCTCTTGCTCTGCACCAATGGGCATGCAGTCCTTCACTGCAGTCAGTCGGGCGGGCGGCGAGGCAGCAGGTGGTGGATGCTGCACCCGCCGCCGCCGGGGAGCGGGTGATGGGGTCGGGTGGGTGGGTGGGGGACACTGATCACCAGGGATATGGTCTTGGGGTGTCGCCACATTATGCAGCCCATGATTGGCTAAGGGTCCACTGGACCACCAGGGATATGTTCTGGGGGTGGGGTTTAACTTTTGCAGCCCCGAGATCGGGCTTAGCAGTCCACTCGACCACCAGGATATTTCCTGGGGTTGACACTTTGCTGCCCGCGATCGGGCTGGTGGGGGTGTTTTACAATTACACTGCGGTCGGGCTGGTAGGGGGAGTATTTTACAATTATGCCCGCGATTGGGCTGGTGGTGAGGGTTTATTTAAGCTTACACCCGCGATCGGGCTAGTGGGGGTTATTTAACTTATGCCCGCTTATTGGGCCAGTCGGGGTGGTTTTTTTACATTTTTGCCCGTGATCGGGCTGCGGGGGGCACAGGGAGTAGGTTGAGGGCCAGCCAACAGGTGGCAGCTGCTGTGTTGCGCCCTGCAATGCGGCAGCTCACCTGTGGGTGGCCCTCGACTTACTCCTTTTTTTTTGGCTCAAAGTTGTGCAGACGCAGATTGGGGGTTGCACCTGCACAACTCTGCACAGCCCGCTGAATATCGGGCTGTGCAGTTAATGCATGGTTCCTCCCCCTCCAGTTCAGCATGCATTCATTTGCATTGCGCTGTTGCTCAGCTTGCCTTGGGGGGGTGCAACTGCCTCCTGCTGAATATGGCAGAATGGCACAATTTTGGACTTGCGCAGGCGCAACCCTATTGCGCATGGTGCAACCCTTTTGAATATCCAGCCCATTGAGTCTTTTATTTCTTTACATGCATCAAAAGGATCACCTATAGGAGATTTTTTTAGTGACATTGGAGTGCATGGCATGGATAGACTGTGCCCTATCATATTGAAATTTCTTCATTTCCGATTTTACACGGCTAATCTGACCAGAATAATCCCCTTTGGACGTATACGAGGTAGTGATAAGATGTTGTAACTGCTGCCATAGTGATAGATATTTAAAAAATTTAGCATTCCTTAAGGAACTTCCATATTTTTTAAACCAAGTACATAAATCAGATTTTGTATCCATCCACCATTCACCCAAATTTGTGTACAATAGAGCCACTGAAAGTCGGGCCTGTAGAGTATTTAAAACTATAGATCTAACTTGAGGATTCAGAAGAAAAGAAGAATTCAATTTCCATCTGTTTTGTTTATAAGCTCTTGCTCCTGAAGATTTTAGGGTGCATAATAAAAATAGATGATCAGAAACTTCCACTGGCTTTATCTGCAAAGAAGCCACTGGTACTTCCAGAGATACTAGCATATAATTAATAGTGATATGAAATTTACCTCTAAAGTAAGTAAAATCAGGCCCTTGTTTTAAATATGTATTACAATTATTCAGGCTGGCTGTTTGTTTAATGGACTCTAGTGCATGTGAGTCACAATATATTTTATTACATTGTGATTTGTCAATTAAACTACAATTAAAATCACCCCAAAAACCTTAGCCGAGGTTATTAAGTATGACTGTACTGCTTTTAGACAAGCTACTCTATCGGCCTTAGTTTGATGGATTGTAAATATTAATGAATCTACAACGATGCTGTTCCATTTCCCATCTATTATCAGAAGTCATCCTGGTATAAGATCTATTATATTGTAAAGGGTAAAATCAAAGGCATGAAATAAAATACCAACCCCATCTGCACTATCAGTTCCAAATGACCAATATGACATACCCCAGGGCCAGTCCCTTTTAAACGCTGAAATTAGTTCCACAGAGAACATCCACGTTTCTTGCAAAAAACTGACAAAAATCTTTTCCTCATACAGGTACTGAAACAATGCTTGTCTCTTAAGTGTATTTAATAAACTCTGTGTATTAAGTGTGTCCCATTTCTTGTCTGCCATCAGGTTTGAGTCTTCCTAACCCCTTTAAACTATTTTTCTGTCTTTTCTTCTTTTCTCTTTATAATCCTCAATGGGCATCAAGGTTGAGATCTGTATAGATTTGTGTGAGTCAGAGTCCCCAACTCCACTTCCAATGTAGTAGATAAAGCTGCATAAGAATTATTAGTTTCAATAGAAACAGAGGATGGGGGAGATTTTGAATGTAAGTTTCTTGAAGATCTATGGGGCAAAGGAGAAGAGGTTACTGAAACTGTTAAATCCTTATCTGAAATTGCTGGGTCCATATAACAGGACAGAGGTATTGCTAGAGGATTAGAGGGAACCCCTTGGATCAGGTCCTCCTCTATAATCCTAGGCTCCTGATTCATAACTTCAGCTTCTACTGGTGTAAGGGGTGGTGGTTTGGAGCAAACTGGATGAGAGGGGAGCCCTACTGACTCTGGGGAAGCGGATGAGATGGGGGGTTGAGCTGCCTCCTGTGCCTGCTGTATCAATAGATCCAGGCTTACACAGGTGGCCTTATTTTATGCAGCCCAGGGGCACTCTCTAAAAACATGACCACATTCCTCACATAGATCGCATTTTGTGTGATTTGCACATTGCATCGTGACATGCCCTATTTCCCCACAGTTGTCGTACTGAGGCTGATCACAAACACTTGAAAGATGAGTTCTAGACCCATACGTATAACAGGCTCTAGGCTGCTCCCTGTAGAAACAAATCCCCCCCCAGTCCCTTCCCAACAAAAATGAGTTAGGAACATGTTCCACTCCTTAATCAGATTGCCTTAATTTTATTTTTTACTTCCACCTCCCTGTCCAGAACTGTTCAGAATCCAAAATTGAGTCAGAGGCACTTAAACATCACATTTCTGTGACAGCCAGTAAGTGTTATTTTCACGTGGACTCCTCATTCCTAACAAGAAAGGGAGTCCATGTAGGAGAAAATTTCACCTGACCATATCATTCCCAAAAGAGGTCTAAGGCATAGGCTGTTCTAAAACATGCTGAAATTATCTTCTCCTGATATGCTTATAAAAGCAAACACATCCTTAGGAGAAAATTGCAGACAGTTTTTCAACAAACATTTGTCTACATAATATCTGTCTCGTCTGCTTTCTAGACCCCCCTTATAACGAATGAGCACCGCATTACCTCTGGGGGCTGCTTCCCTCTTAGCTTTTGAAAATAAATCTGATATTAGAGGTTTTTGTTCTGTAAGAGATGTACTGTCTTAGTCCAAGGGTACCTCCTGGTTCTTCACTAGAGATTGTGATTTGGGAAAATCTTCAGGTGCCAGTTTCTCTTCCAAGGGTCTTGTGGAGGGCTCTGACGTAGGCTTCAATTCTCTAGTCTTGCTATCCATTTTGTTTCCCTCTCCTTTGTTGTTATGGGCTACCCCGGGTTTCCCAGCAGGACAGGCTTGTAAAAACTCCAGGTTTGCATCCCAAACTGGATCTGGCCCCCATACGCCTGTTGGAGCCTGCTTCCATCCTGATCCTACAAGTGCTAGCTGTGGAGACCATTGCTCTGAAGGTAGTGCTGGAGCTGTAGTTTGAGTTTGATATGTTTCAGATGCTGCTACTCCTGGCCCTGTGTTAATGACCTGATGCTTTGAAATGTTCAATGATGGTCTTGAACCTTGTGTAGGGAGATCTGATTTTTAAACAGAAATTTTCCCACCCCTATTTGAGAGTTCGCCTAGTCTGGAAGGTAATGGCATAAGGTTTATCAATTGGGAGGTTTGTTGGGGTCTTGAATGTAAAACCAGCCATTTTAGTCAGCGGTATGCTAGTGCTAACAGAGAACCCCAGTTTAGCGCTGAGTCTGCTGTGACATGCTTCTTTCTGTAACTGTTCATTAGATTGTCAGTTGAACACTGTCCCCCTTCCTGGATAAAACCAGGCTTTGGGCACTTATCATCCATGTTATTACTGCCAGCCTAACATCGCATTTTATCCTGGAATGCAGGGTTAATTGATTCAAGTAAAGCTGAAGCTGACTCACCACTCTTTGTCAAGGCCTTTAACGCTGCAGTGTCATCTGTTGTTTTGACAGGCTGGGTTCTCCCACTGACATTCTGCTTCCCTGCTGACTGTGACGATTGTGGAATCCATGTGGCTTTCAACTCCGAGTTGTCTAAAACCTCCTTCGATGTCTCCGGTAATGCTTTTTTATCACTTATCACAGCAATCTTGTCAGCCTCTCAAGTGTCTTCCAAAATACTTAAATCTTCTGTAGATAGGTAAATTTCAGGCAAATCCTCCTCTGAGTCCTGCTCTGCACCCATTGCTACAGCCTCTGACTGTATTTCTGCAGGAGAGGAGGCCTTCTCCACCAAAACCAGTGTCTGCCTGCTTCAGTCTCTCACTCTGAGTGGCCATCTCATCAACAGACAGTCTGTCCTAATACTGATGAGTAGGGGAAGTTTCCCCGGTGTCCTGGCCAAATTTCCCCCATTCACTAAAAATAATACCAACAGCTTAATCTGGTTCAATGTCAGTTGGTTACCATCTGTATCCTCTATCCCACAAGTCACCCCTGAAAAAGTGAATTCTATGCTGAGTGGGCTTACCAGGTCAACAAAATTCAATAAATAAATGGAACAGGTTGCCTACTGAGGTGGTGGGAGCTAGGTCTGCAGCAGCATTCAAACATGGGTGGGACAGAGCAAGGGCGACCTTAGAGTCTGTGAGAATAATGAAAGAAATCAAATAAAGCAGTGAGAACTAGGTCCACTGACCATTAGAGATCTCAGAAAACAATGGGCAAATTAGATAGACCCCTGGTCTCCCTCTACTGTCTTTTTCTATGTTTCTAGGAATTAAAAATGATTACATTTAAGTAAATGTACAACAAAATGATAAACTTACAATTCTGGTGTATCTATAGAGAGTTCAACTGGGTACCCATATTTTTATCTTCAATTTTCCAGTTTCACTGTCAATTTAGTAGGCTATTAGAAAGAAATACATGCCATATTCATAATCTGTTTTACCTTTGTGCAATATATACAAAGCGAAGGATAGTTAGACTGTGTCAGGCAGCTGTTGTTTTTCCGGGTGCAGCTGTGATGCGCTGTGGTTAGGTCCAGGTGATATTCAATGGGGATGCACTATAGTGCAGCACCACTGAATATGGCAGGGCCAGCACACATGCTGTGCATGGAGCAGTGGCACTGCGCCAGTGCAAGCCACAGCTAGGGATCACGGGGATGCACCAGAGCAAGTGCAGTTTCACTAGGTGAATCACCCACGATATTCAGCAGGGACATGCAAATGAGGCCATAATAGATGCAAGGCACAAATGGGGCCATTTGCATGTCATTATGACCCCATTTGCATGCCTTGCACAGGGCAGCCCGGTGACTTGTGCCTGGCGCCTGCACAGTATGACATGTGCTGTTGGGATCCTGGGGCATCCCCCAACCCGTAGCCGCAATCACACAGTATATGTATGAAAAGCAATCCCTAGTAGTCTAGTGGCCCCTCCCAGTCCCAGATATATATCATACATGACCATCCCTGGTAGTCTAGTGGAACTCCCTCACCTGTTGCCGCGATCACGGTATATGTACAGTACAACATTCCCTTGTAGTCTAGTGTACCCCCCTCCCGCCCGAGTCCCCAATCATGGTAAATAGCCCACACCTACTTCCCTGGTGATCCAGTGGCACCCCCAGCCCTCCCACCAACACAGGACCTCTTGCCCACCCCACTCCCCATCATCGGCAGGCAGCTGCATCCCACCCGTGTACTGCCCGGCTGCCCATTGAATAACAGGTACAGTATGGGCTGTAAGCCTATTGGTCCACTGTGTGGACCAATGGGCTTGCAGGGCATACTGTACTAGACAGTCCCAAATATGTGAACCTGGAAGCACATGGAAGTTAAGTGACTTGCTCAGAGTACACAGTATGCAAGTGGGGGCCGATGGGATTCAAACATAGCAGCTCAATGACCTTAACCACTATGCTACACTACCTCCATAATGGGCTTATACTACAATGCTGTACTTTAGGAACATCCTCTGCTTTCATCTCTATGTTGTACAAACAAATAATGCTTCACTGATGCGCTGAGTATGGTTTTAAAATAGGCCTCCTATGTTTTGCAAGTATCTGTTTACATTCTGAGGGCACACTTTCCCTTCAGAAGCTTGTAAATGGTGTTTCAGTTGATAAATCTTTCCCCTCCTCCTTTGCTCATACTTTCATTCTGAGAGCTTCCTTTCTAACTTGTTTCTAAAAAAAAATTCTGTTTACATATTCTGAGGGCACATCTTTCCTTCAGAAGCTTATAAAGAGCCTTTCAGTTGCTAACTCTGTTACTTCCTCCTTTGTGTATACTTTTGTTTTGAGAGTTTCATTACTGACTTTTTTCTAAAACAAGTTCTGAATCATTATATCTTTAAATAGGTGAAATACTGCTTACAAGCTTTTGAAGGGAAAGTTGTGCCCTCTGAATTAGAGGTGTGCAGACAGTTCTCATTTAAATCAGACTCCTCCCGCAGATGCAGCCTTCACTCCAGAACTCAGATAAATAAGGACTCAAACAAAAGAGCCCAGTTCCAAGTCCTTTTTATTTATTTTACCTTTATTTCACAACTTCAGGCCAGGAAAGTCACATTGAGCCATATTCACTAATGTGGAGGGGTAGTACACAATGGCACGATCCCGCCATGCAGTTCTACACCCACAGGAGGTCTGTGTGGGGGACCACATGCATGAACACCAGTTCCTGCACTGCTCAATTACACGGCCCTGCCACCCTGGCCTGCAGGTTCACAGGACAGGCAGGCGCAGAGCTGCAGACCTGGCCAGGCTACCAATTGGCTGCTCATCCTGGAACCCTCGCTGGATCTCTTGTGCCCATTGGGCACAAAGATGTCAATAGGCACGAACGTGCCCACAGCGCCAAGGGGTGAGGGACCCCAGATGAGCTCCCCAGCCCTTACAATCCACCCCAATTACAGGGGCAGCTACAGTGAGGGATCCATTAACCCCAGCCATCCTGCCATGACCAATGGTGGCATCCCAGGTGGGGGTACATACCACCACAGCGGCCTTCTGGAAGGCATAGCCATCACCACTCTGTGCAAGGCACCCACGCCATTGTGAATGGTGTGGTGTGTGAACATGCCCCCCACACTGGTCCCTGGCCTGCCCCCACAGAAAACTGTACATTTGGCCAGTGTGCAGCCTTATAGGGGGGACATAGCAGGGACATGAATAGCACATGGGGGGTGCAGTGTGCATGCCCAGGTACAGGTGAGCTATGCGCCTGGGTTACGCAGTGTGTATCCCATCTGCACCTTTTGTAAATAGGGCCCATTGTGCTAAAACTCATTTCCACATGCATCTTGGGAGCACTAGGAAGCTAAGTGAGTTGCTCAGGATCGCACAGTATACAATGGTGGTTGTGGGATTCAATCCCATGTCTCCAGGTTTCTCCAGGAGTCATTTAATGAGTGCACCAAAAAAACTGCAGCCAGGATTAAGGAGTCAGGGACTGTAGGCTTACCTTATCACTCTCTCAACCTCCTGCCTCCATTATTGCCATGAGAGATTAAAGGGTGCAGCAGTCCTTCATTTCCACATTTCCATCTAGGAATGCATTCTGTTGCATAGGCAGCCTGGGTATTTCTACATTGGGGGGAATCTATGACTTGGACACTGGCAGTAACTTAACCCTGAGGTCCTTAATGTGGGTCAGCTTTTCATGGTTCATTATCACTAATCTCTTTGGCAATTGCTAGAAGAGCTTTGTGACTCAAATAGTGTGAGTGATTGGCTGCAACAAGTGGTGGAGCGGCTGATACAACTGACTTCTTAGGTCAAACCTGGTGACAATCAGTGTAGATTGCATTGATAGTAGTACTTGTTAGGGGTGAGTGTACTGTTCCAGCAAATTGAACTTTCCTTGCATCCAGGACTCACTCACTGACTTGGATCAACAGAGACTCAGATGCTGGAGTTCAGCTCCCAGCCCGTGTGTGAGCTGCGGTTTTCACTTTCAGTACTCTTTTATGTACTTTGCTGCCACCTTCCCTCTCACACACCTCATGAATGATGTATGTGATTGGGTGGGTGGAGGCAAGAACTGGAGGAGGTCACCTGATGTGACTTTTTTTGCGGCTGCATCTGGCCATGCATGAGGAGGCATCTTGTTTTTGAAGATATAGCTAGGTCTACAGTATCACAAGACTTGTGAGCCATTGCTTTCTGTCAGCATTTCATGGTGAATCTTCATTTGATCCATCTCAACTTGCTGGCTTGTCTTGTGGAGATCAGTTGAGAGATAGGCAGTGAGAGATAATGAGGGACTGGGAGAGCAAGCAAAATCAAGGGAAAGTGGGATATTAAAAGAGATTGTGACAGAGAGACAGAGGCAGGGAATAAAAAGCATATAAGAGAGACTAGAGAGAGACAGACAATGCAAGACTAGAGAGAGACAAATAGATCAGGATAGAAATAGAAAGAGGAGATCTCAAGAGAGAAATACTGTAAAGTGGCATTGAACTTCTGAGTGCCTGTTTCAGCTGAGTAATGAGCACTACTTTTTTCACAGAGAGGGTTGTGGATGCATGGAACGGCCTTACGGAGGAGGTTGTGGAGTCAAAAACAGTGACTGAATCCAAGCATGCATGGGACAGCCATAAGGCAATTCTAGGGGTGGGGGTAGAAAGAAGTAGGCTGCTGGTTAACTAGGATCTGCAGCTTATCCATTAGGTAGGGAAATGGGCAGACTGGGTGGCCCAAGTGGTCCTTATCTGCCGTCAAATTCTATGTTTCTATGTTACTTTGTTACTGCACAAAGGAAGCATTTGTCAATGCTGGAAGTTTCTGATGGTGTATGTGTGTGTGTGTGTGTGTGTGTGTGTGTGTGTGTGTGTGTATACATACGTATGTACTGGGAGGTTGGGCCTGGCTGTCCTTTCCTGTACTGTCAACTGTGTGACCACATGTGGATGTTCATGGACAGGCTCGAAACTGGCACCAGTCCACTATCCAAATGCTGTTAGGTTTTCTTTTGGGATGGTCAAAAATCTTTTTAAGTAGCCAGGACAGCTTGTACTGGAAAAGGTAATATTTCAATAAATAGACAAGCCGGGCCAATAGAAAAGTCTGTAGGGCTAGTGGAGTTTGCGAGTCACTACCCTGCAGGCTAGTAGCTACAAAACATAATCTGAACCTTGCATGGATCATCTTCAGATGGGATTTTTTTTATTTCTATTTATTTTCTCCTAGCCAGCTATTGGTAAGGACCCAGTCTAAAATGGAATGATTGCCTGATTTAATATTGAGCCTAGTGAGTTCAGTTATTAATTGAGATAGGTGGACTTCAGATACAGATATGCAAGTGGAACCAGATCCTGATCCTAACCAACTGATGTTGAAATCCCCACATAACCCCAAGTAGTGGGGGGCTAGACCAAGGTGAAATAAGGGAGGGGAGATGGATGGATGGGGGATTGGGGGGATTTAAAAATAAAGCTTACTATTATAACCTATGGCAAGTTTCTTTCCTTGGCCCAGGGTGATTTGTACGTAAACAAACGTATGAGGAGAGGCTGAGGTAACTGAACATATACACCCTAGAGGACAGAAGGGGGGTATGATCAAAACCTTCAAATACCTTAAGGGCATAAACAGGGTTGGTACAGAGGGCATATTTAACTTAAGAAAAGAGGGTGCAACATGGGGACATAGCCTTAAATTGGCAGGAGGTAGATTCAAGAACGAAATAAAGCAATTTTTCACTGAAAGGGTGGTGATGCTGTGGAATTAGCTACAAAAGGAGGTGGTGGCAGTAAAGATACCCAGTTTCAATAGGGGGTGGGATAGGGTGGTGAAGAGGATTAGGACTCTGCTGGGAAGGGGTTAGGAGAGGCGAATGGGAAGGTGAGAGATAACTCCGGGTAGAGCTGAGGAGGGGATCAGCTCCAAGAAAGTAACTGAGCTGCACACAAGCAGACTCAATAGACCATTACGGTCTTTTTCTGCTGTGGCAGTTTGTATGTTCGTATGTAAATTCAGTCAATATAGCATTCACCTCATAGCAGCATAAACATTCTAGTGCTGTGTCCATGATAGCATAATGATTGGAGGATCTTCAATAAAACAAAAAAGAGGCAATGGTAAAGAAGTAAACATGCTGTTAAAGTACACACAGAAGCAAAACCATCCAGCACAAAGAGTATATATAACATGTGATGCAACAAAAGTGACATGCATCTGTCACGTCCTTATGAAATTGCTGTTTTCACAATTTTTTTACTACAGTCTCACTCTAATTCCACAAGCTTCTGTTTAGTCATACCCAATGGGAGTTGGGGAAACATGACTGCCCTGATGGAGGTGGGGGACCTTGGTGATCACTGGCTGGCACGTAGGGTGCTGTTGTATGTCAGGTCTGTCTGGTAAGGGAGAATTAAGAAAATTAACAAGAAATAAAAAATAATAAACACACAACATCATTGTGCATACATGATGCACCCTGTTGACAACACAGGTAATAAATAAAACATCAACTTTGTCATACTGATTCCTGCATCACGACATGTTGTCACCAAGATGATGACACTGAAATGGACAGCACAACCAGCATGACAGGGATTTGGGGTACACTGTTCTCTGTATACATATGTATACTCTCGACCTGTTATGATCCACATAGGGGCCACGGTACAGGTTACAGATGTCTCCCATCAAGCCGAGTGGAGGGCTGATATATCTGGGGACCAGGTGCCTAAGAACTGACAGCTGGGGAGATAAATAAAACAAAGAGAAATCCCATCTCAGGCTGATCCATGCAGGGATTGAAATTAAAGAGCTAGTGTACTGCCTAAAACTGATACTAGATTTTAAAAGCAACCAGTCATTACCTTTAATATCTGAGGTACTTTTCCTTTTCCCTTTGTTTAATTAGAAGACTGTTTACCTGATGTTAGTAGGTGTGATATGTGGAACAGCTCTTAGCCTGGCAGCTGACATATCTAGCTTTACTGCCCCCCATGACATCATCAGCAGTGTTACCTCGCTGACTGTGACATCATTGTTACTTAAGAATAGCCATTAAGTGACCGCCAGATCATTGACTTGTGATGTCACTTTCAGTGAGATCACCATGCTGATGATGTACAGGGGGTCGATACAGATAGATAAGTCAGCTGACAGGCTAAGAGTTGTTCCACACATTCAGCACAAAATTATCACACACAAATTATCACACACAATACTTTCTAATGAGTCAAAAAAAAAAGAAAAATGCTTCAGAAATGAAACGTTACAACTGACTATGTCTTAAAATTTGTATCATTTTCCTGTTTGTCTGCTTTGGCTCCACTAGCTCTCAGGTTTTGCAGCCACTAGCCAGCAGGGCTAGTGACTTGGATAATCCGTTAGTCCCACAGACATTTCTGCTGGCCAGCTGATGTACTTACTGAAATATTGCATTTTCTGGTACAAGCCCTCAGAGCTAATTAAAGCGATTTTTTGACTATCCCAAAAGAAAATCTAACAGCATGATATGTTTTAAGATGAAAAAGGGTATATGAACAGTCCACTTTAAACCTCCACTGAAAAAAACAAAACCCCCCCAAAAAACACTAACTTATTCCAGCACCAGTCAGAGCTGGGCAGAGATATATGAGATCATTGCAAACACAAGGCTGGCTGCTTGAAACTTAAACACTCAGTTTCTGGTTTATACTACAGCAATGATAAAATAATGGGATACTGAATGTTACTAGCTACAACTTGAAGTGCATAAATGTTACAAATATAAATATATAGCATGGATGTTACTGAGGCATATAAAAACATAAAGGTTGCAGGGATAATCACCTTTACCAGTGAGTAAATACCATTTGCCAACAGTGTGAGAGAGAGAGGGAGAGAGAGAAAGAGAGAGAAAGAGAAAGAGAGAGAAAGAGATATACACACATACATGCATTACTTTTAACAACTGGTGTCTGTGGATGCTTGGAATAACTAAGCCAGTCTGATAAGGAGCAGTCAGTATGCTGAGCAGCTATACCAAAGGACACAGCAAAGCCATGATTGGGCCAGCTTTTTGTTTTGAAGTAGATGCAGTTTCCACCCACCAAGCTAAATGTTATATTTAGACTGGCTGATAGTTGGTCTGCTACTGACTTTCCCATTAAACACTGCTCTGCATAGGAGGGACAGTATTACGTCCCTTAAAAGCCACTATCATAGAAAGGTGTTTGCTTGATGCTGCAAGTGCACATGGCAAACATAAACAGACATTAGCCAGAGCCAATATGGCTGTGGCGAGCTTGCAAAGCTCCAGAGACCAGATGCGGCAGAGTGCTATCTGCAAGATGGTGGCGGTGACACAGCTGTGCATGTGCAGCATTCACGCATTCATAGTTGTGATGAATGGCATTCTACCATTCCCAAGATGGCAATGCTAGCGGAACTGTGCATGTGTGCGAGGCACACATGTCCAGTTCTTCTACCGGAATGCAGAAGTAACAGCCAAAATAGTATGGCTGTTACTCTGAGTAGCCAACTGTGGTGAAGTGTTCTAGTTATGTTGGACTTTTGGAAGGATACTTCAAAAGTCCAATGGAAGTGGCCACGGTCAAAAGTTTTAAAGCAATCGAAGGCAAAATGGCTGTAGGCTCCACCCACGCCATAAAATGATGGTCCAGTGCAAGAAAAACAATAAGCTACAAAGACAGAAAGATTGAAAGGGAGAAATGAGGAACAGTGTAAAGAGGGTAAGAGAGTACTCAAAGTATACATACCAAAACCACTCAGCTGCAGCATAGAGAGGGAGGGAGGAGGGGAGAGAGAGAGAGAGAGAGAGGGTGGATACACTGGGAGAACTGAGAGAGAGATCAGTAAAGGAAATCAAAGAGATTGTATTATGTGCTACTGTGCTGGGCCCAGACAGGTGTGTCAAGGAAGGCCACAAAGAACTATTGTATGCTGTTGACTGTGCTACAAGTTTTGTTGTTGCCCAACTCCCTTTCACATTAGCAGTTCTACTTTATTTTTCATACAAATAATTATTTAAAGTATTCCTTTGCCCTGCTGTGTTTAATACTACAGAGGATATATGCACTGTTGTACATTTTAACACATCTATTGAATTTTTATGAAAATCTGAACTAATCAGAACTAATCAGGATTAATCAGAACCCCTTGTGTTTCAGTTATTTAACAATGGTCAGAAATTCTCTGAGTTCTCCCAGCCTACTCAGAATGTAAACATTGCAAAACATAAGAGGAACATTTTAAAAATATATTCAGCACATCAGTGAGGCATTATTTGTTTTTAGAATATGGGCTAAATAAAAACAAGCAGTCCCACTGACTGAAACAGTACATAATCAGGCTGTTATTTTTCAACAACGCCTGCTCCAAAACAAATTCTACCTAGTAACATAAGCACCTCACTTGTTGCCGTGCCCATGCTATCCCCATATTCACGCCTAGCATACATATTCGCAGATTGTTGCTCCATGAACAAATGCCATACCACGCTAGTTAAATCACTGCAACAACATTTAATTTTAATTTAATGACAAGCACGGTCAGGGCTAGCAGTAACGGGGAAAAGTGGAGATGTTGTCATGGTTTCAAAGCTATGAAACTGGAATCATTCAGTTTCCTAGAACATGCTGTCTGGGGGTACTAATTTGGCTAATGAGCTCTGCAGCAAAACAATGAGGTACTTACTTTTTCTTTTCACAATATCAGCGTTGCTGTTCTTGGCCGATTTCTGTCTATCTCCATGATCAGTGTCTTGCAACCATAACCACATCAACCCACATATCCGAAACATAACAAATCGATAACCTAAAAGTAAAACTTCACTGCCTAACAGTATTGAAAACTCACACATCGACCTAATGAAAGAAAATGATATCACAAACAGCAGCACCCTCTAGTGGCACCTAAGTGACTATTTTACAGAACCCAACATTTCTGTTTATTTTTTTACAATATTTGTCTTTTCTATAAAATAA
Source organism: Neoceratodus forsteri (assembly GCA_016271365.2). Lineage (NCBI taxonomy): Eukaryota > Metazoa > Chordata > Ceratodontiformes > Ceratodontidae > Neoceratodus > Neoceratodus forsteri. The sequence continues at coordinate 1,060,249,128 of CM057452.1, forward strand.
AATAAAAATAAATAATGTAAACTCATATTTAGTGTAATATCTCCAGGGTGGGCGATATGGGACATAATGGAACTTTCAGGGGCTATAAGGTCCTCTGCCTGTGGCATTGGACCTCATTACACCCATGGGCGGTCCATTATATCCCAATAATCCCCACCCTGTCGGGTATTATTACTTACTCATAACATGAGTTATAACATGAGTCAAGAACAGCTGGGAACCTAATTGGATAAAGAGCATAACCTGACCATGGAATTACATTCACTATTTAACCCACAGCTGGTCTGAGGCTCCCCAAAGTCATATCCCTATGTAGATTAGGCACTTGTTATCTGCTGCAGAACACACACTGAAAAGGCAGCCATTAAAACTTATGTGACAGGGATGTGGTGTGGAGTTGACTTAATAGTGGAATGGAGCCCCCAGTTTGTAACACCTTTTTGGGGAGAGAGAGAGCACCGCCACCTAACAGTAGTGACCACTTGCTCTCTTTCTCTCTCTCTCTCTTTCTCTCTCCCAGCATCTGGCAAAGTATGTCCCAGCCAAAATCCTTTCTGGTGGCTCCACATTCACTGACAAACAGACAATCCTAGATCTGCTTAACAACCAGTTTGCCACCGCTGAGTTCGCCTTTGACTCCTCACCTGCCTATAATCTCTGCACACAACTTTGCAGTCAGGATACTGTTAGACCCACTAGCATTACCTTTATCTATGACATGGCCTTCTCCTTTAGCCCTGTGTCATTGAAACAAGTGGAAGATCTACTGCTAGCCCTGGATACTCGGAAAAGTGCAGATGCTGACCTTATCGACCCCTATTTTCTGAAGCTCACCTCCCACATATTATCAGCACCTATCACCCACCTCTTTAATCTATCTCTTGCCCAAGGAGACCTCCCTCCCATTTGAAAACTGCCCAAGTTATTCCCTGCTCAAATCTGGTGGCCAAGTGATCTAAACAATTACAGACCAATATCTCTACTTCCCATCCTCTCTAAACTGCTCGAGAAAGTGGTTAACATGCAGCTTATTGAAGGAAATATTTGGACTCCGGCAATCTGCTTAACCATGTCAAGTCAGGATTCAGAGCTTGTCACAGTACAATAACCGCAATCACAAAGGTAACTGACCACTGGTGACATTTTTTGGATGTCAAGAAATATGTACAGTATGTGCCTTGTTTCTTGATCTTAGCAATGCTTTCAATACAGTGGACCATGGCCTGCTGTTGGATACCCTTCACAACATTGGCCTAAACTTTCTGCCTTGAAATGGTTCAGTGGTTACCTCTGTGGGAGATTCCAAAGGTTAAAGCTCAAAGGATCTCTCTCCTTTAAATTGCTCCAAAGAAGCTAAGGTAGAGACTGTGTCTGTTCTTCTGTTTCAAGCATCTCCTATCCCACGATGCCAAAAAAAGACTGGTTCAAACCACCTTTCTGTCCTTATTGGACTTTGCCAACTTCCTCTATGGTCAAGGCTCTGCCTCCACACTCTAAACTTGACTCACTCTATCACCGAGCTTTAAGATTTTTCTCTGGCCTACCATATCTCACCCACCACTGCTCTCTGTATGCTGCAGTAGGCTGGACATCCCTCAAGTTCGGAAGGCAAAGAAATGCTGTCTTTTGGACTTTTAGAGCTATCACACATAAGCTTCCCTTAGTATATCTCTGCCTGCTTGTCTCTCATGCACTGCAGGCAGTTACTCCTGCACAGACTCTCGTTTATCTCCTTATACATTCCTAAAGTTAATTCCACGTTTTGGTAAAGCACCATAAGCTATTACTTCCTCACTTAGGAACAAATTACAAAAACTCTGAAGCTGGCTGCCTGAAAAACTTCTCTCCTTCCTTTATAGAATCCTGTAAGTGCCCCTCCCCCTTGAGAGGCCAGTGAAATAAGCATTGGACATCCGTCCCCAGACCTTGTGATTCCCTGTTTATCACTCCTTCTCCCTTCTTCTCCCTATCACTCCTCCTACCCCTTTTCCTGAACAGGTCATACCGGGAGACTAGCAACTTGTTGTTCAGTGTACTTTACCTGGTGAAACTTTTCAATAAATAAAATTATGTACAACACAAAGATGAAAATAGAGGACATGCCTAGAGTACAGCATAGTAATATATGCCCATATAACACATGAAAATATTTTCTTTTAAACAGTGAAGGTTTCATATTACCAAAAGCAAAGTGTTTTATCAAAAGCAAAGTGATTTATCAACTGAAACACTGTTTCAAGCTTCTGAGGGAAAAGAGTGCCTCAGAATGTAAACAGATAGGTTCAAAACAGAGGTGGCACATTTTAAAATTATATTCAGCACATCAGTGAAGCATTATAGGTTTGTACAGCATAGGTATGAAAATGGAGGACATGCCCAAAGTACAGAATGATAATATATGCTCCTATAACACATAAAAATACACTCTGTTAAATAATGAAGGTTTCATATCACCCAAAACAAAGTGTTTAAGCAAAGATGGAGGCAAAGAAAGGCATAAGGCTCCCACAGAGGGAACAACTGCTGTTTGCTAGATTTATAAGATAAGTCTAAGGTGTGAATTTTTTTTTGCATTCGTATAAGAATTGATGCAATGTAACATAGAGAACCAGGTTTATATATCTATATACTATGTATATATTACACAGTAAGTTTGAACTGAATATTTTAAGGGTGTCAAAAGATTCTGAATATGGCATGTATTTCTTTCCAATAGCATTCTAAATTAACCATGAAACTGAGAAACTTCTAGATACGAATACAGGTACCTATTTGAACACTGTATTGATTCAGCAGGAATTATAAGTTTATAATTTTGTTGTACGTTTACTAAAAGGTCATTGAGAGGGACTACCAGAGTAGCCCTCCCCCACCCCCTGTAAAACCAGCAGAAGCAGACAATCGCCTCGGAGGTCGAGAGGGACTACTGGAGTAGCCCTCCCCAACTCCCCGCAAAACCAGCAGGTACTAAGAAGTCTTGCAGCACCGCGAGGAGGATCTCTCTCTGTGTTCTGGCGCCATTTGAATAAAAAGAAAAAATCTGCATTGCCTTCGTATGTTTCTGCATTGCCTTTTAGTCGCCATACGTATTTAAATAGTTTATTTTACCTAGTATTTTCTCTCTTAGCTTCATTTTCTAATGCTTTCTGTGGTTGCTTTAATAAGTGTCTGAGGGTGGTATTTTGGTTCTTTAACTGCATTTCCAATTGCTTTCTGTGGGTGCTTTTCATAGTCCCTGGGGACTACCTTAAGTAACAGCCCCTTGAAACTGGAATAACAATTATTTTGTACCTAGTGTACAGTTTTATTTAGCTGCAATTACTGATTGTCTAAGTCGGGTGCTCCCTTAACTTAAAGCACCTTGAAGCTCTAGTGGCAAGGACTGATCTGTGTGCCCTGCTCTTGCACCACTTAATAAACTACTGCAGAACTGAGCTAGGTTTTACCCTGCAGAGCGACAAACTGTTGCAACCATCTAAAATAAAAAAAAAAAGAAAGGAAAAAAAACATAATATATCTAATCAGAAGTTTTTTTTATGCCACCGAGGGGTGTTTCTCTTGTTGCAGTTTACAATTCAGCTGATCAGTGCTTTTTCGGCTAAAACCCTGCATTGAGACTGCTACTCGGGCCCACAAACAACACCAGGGCCCCTGCCACCATCCCCCAACATCTGAGCCAGACTAATTACGCCAGCTTATAGCTCTCACAGCATCCCAATCTATAAATTTACCTACCTCCCTCCTTGTTTCTCCACAGAAGCAGACGATCGCCCTGCAGGTCAAGAGGGACTACTGGAGTAGCCCTCCACCACCCGCCACAAAACCAGCAGGTGCTAAGAAGTCTTACAGCACCATGAGGAGTATCTCTCTCTCTGTAGACCTCGCCACCACCACCCTTGCTGGACTCTCCATTATATAGTGTAGGTGGAACATGACCCTCATGAGTATAACCTATCAGTCAACTCTCCCATTTGCAGCTTATACTTGCTCACCACTAGAGGCCCTAATTCATTTCTCTTGTCTTGTCCTCTAGCTCAAAGACAAAGCAATCTCAATAGCTCCACAATGCTTCCACCTACCCTCCTCACTATCCCCTGCTGTCCCTCTGCTGTCTCTCCCTCCCTCTACTGTTCCCAGAGAGCAGAACCGCACTCTCACAGCCTACACCCAGCCAGTCTGGCTGACATCACCTCATGCCCTTCCCGCCTGGCCTCACTTGAACCGCATGCATCTACAAGGGCCGGAAAGCACCCCTTTGCCACCACCCACCCCACACCACAATGAGAACATAACCTTAAACTTACCCACTTATACTCTGTCTCATGGAGGCCAACTTCCAGGACACACTACTCTCTGTATTCCATCCTCCTCCTGTCAGCCATCTACTGAATCCCTACCTCTGTACCCATTCCCCAGTCTCCACTTTCTCCTCCTATTAGCAGCTCCCCACACCCTCAACTCCTGATACCCACTTTCTCTCCCACCTATGGGTCCACACTACGTAAAGACCATTGGTTAAATAAACTGCCCAGAAACACTCTGCTTAGGTCACTTCTCCTCCTCCTCCTCCTCCTTCTCCTGTCTGGTAACATCCACCCCAACCCTGGCCCTCAGGCTGCTCCCTGGTCCTGCTCCTCATCTGACAGTGGGCTGCGCATCGCCTCAATTAATATCTGCAGCCTCCTGAAAAAATGGGACACATTCCAGGGGTGGGTTCTGCAACACCATCCTGACACCATAGCCTTGGGTGCAACTTGGCTCTCTCCCTCTATCCCTGACTCGGTCTTTACCCTCCCTGGCTATAATCTCTTTCGCACTGATAGGGTGGGTAAGTGTGGCAGTGGCTGTACCCTCTACTTTAAGGACTCGCTTTCTGGTCAATTGCTCCCTCTGCCTCAATTGGTCCAGGGGGTACAGGCACTCATGCTAAAACTAACACTAGTCAGAACTACTACCCCCCACTCACTGCCGTCTATATCCCCCAGGGACCAGAAACATGCTATCATGTCCTATCTCTCCACCCTACCTCCACAACATGAAAAAATTGTCATGGGTGATTTCAACATAAATTGGCTGGCCAAGACGCCCACCCCCTACATTGATGATGCTGCTGCGCTTGATCTCACCCAGGTAGTCACCACCTGGCTTAACATCAGTATAGGTACCTTCTCCCTCTTGGACCTGGCATTCACTAATCACCCCCGCAGAATCACTAACACTTCAGTACTCCCTAACGCTTTAAGCAACCATTCTCCTATACTCTGCACCTGGTCCTGTAAAGCCCCTAAAACCTCCCCCTTAAAATTACCACTCATCACAAACTCGGTCCTGGTAAACTCTCTCAACTTAAAGCCCACCTCAGAAGCCGGGACTGAACTCCCCTAGCTAACACCCTTGACCCAGATTATGCCCTTGACTTTTTTACCACTACCTTTAATGCAGCCTGTGAAAAATTTGCGCCCCTTATTAAGAGAATGTCCAAAGGTAACCATGCCCCTTGGTTTACTGACCACCTCCTGGATCAGCTGAAATATCGTGACTCCCTTTGGCTCCTTGCAAATTAGACCAACTGGCCAACAGATAGGCAGCGATACAGGGAGGCCCATAATATGTGCACATGGTCCTTACACAAAGCCAAAACTGAGTACTACAAAGCCTCCTTAACTTCCGCCTGGGGCTCTGGGCATAAATTTTGGAATAATATAAAGGAACTCTGCGGCAAGGTCCCAAATCGCCCCCCGGATCTGTTGGTTATAGACGGCAACCCTACCTCTGATCTCCTCAGTATAGCCTCAGCCCTTAACTGTGCCTTCACAGATCTCAATCATGTTCTGTCCCTAAATTCTTGACCCCCAAGCCCGACCCCACCCTCATCCCCCTTGCTCCACCCTTCCATCTATGCTTTATTACCCTGGAGGAAGTCATACCCTACCTTGTCAAAGCCCTATACTACTCCCACTATAGTAGAGATTCTCTTGACCTGAGACTTCTCCGCCTCACTCTCAAGGAAGTCCTTATTCCACTCACGCATATTCTAAACTGCTCCCTCTGCCAGGGGAAATTCCCCACCCACTGGAAATCGGCCTCCATTACCCGCATCTACAAGAGTGGGGACTGCACCTCCACCAACCACTACCACCCTATCTCTATTCTTCCCCCTTTATCTAAAGCATTACAGCGTATTGTCTCTGATCAACTCACTGACCACTTAGCAAAATATAACCTCCTATGTAAACAGCAAAATGGCTTCCATAAGGGACATAGTACTACCACAGCCCTCCTTGAGTTTACCTTGTACGTCCACTCCACCTTAGACAGTGGCCACATCTCAGGTGCCATCTTTGAGGATCTCTAAGGCATTTGATACTGTAAACCATGCCCTACTGCTGATTGCACTCTCCTCCATTGGCTTCTACAGTGATGCCTTAAGCTGGTTTGCTGACTGCCTGTCTGAAAGAACACAACAGGTCAAGATTGATGCCACCTTGTCCACCAGCCTTCCAGTCCATTCTGGTGTCCCTCAGGGCTCTATTCTCGGCCCTCTGTTATTTAGTCTGTATCTTAACTCACTTCCATCAGCTTGCCCTGGCAACCTGCTCCTATATGCAGATGACGCTGTCCTGTATGCCTCCTCTCCAGACCCCTTAAACTCCACCAAGCCCTCCAACTCTCATTCAGTGAAGCTGAAAAATAGTTCTCTACCCAGTGCTTAATTATCAACTATAAGAAGACAAACGTCATGGTATTTACACACCCTCAGAACTCAGAACTCCCTCTGTCCCCAAATTCTCAATGCCAACCAGTCCCCGCTCAAGCAGGTGAATACCTTTAAATACCTAGGTATCACACTAGATCCAGCCCTCAACTACCATCAACATATTCATCATCTCTCCACTGCCCTTAACTCTAGAATTGGTGTGCTCTATCGGTACAAACATTGCCTCACACCTGATGCCCTTTGGCTCACCGTCTCCTCCTCGGTCCTCTCCCTTATGGACTATAGTATTCTTGTATACCGCGCTGTGTCCACCTCTGTCTTCAGCAGACTCTGGCTTGCACTTAACAAAGCCTGCTGCCTCATCCTTGGCTGTGATCATTACATCCACACCTGCTCCCTCTACAGGGCCACAAACTGGCTGAACCTAGACAACAGGATCAGGTACCACACCTGTCTAATGGCCAAAAGGTTTGGACTAGGTCTCTCTCCCCCTGCTCTCTCCTCCCTTATGCACCCTACATCAGCAGTCATATCCATCTGTAGCTCTGGCAAGGCGTTGTTCCAGGTACCCCACGGCCAGACCTCTCAATTCCAAAAAACTTTCAGTTACAAGACCCCTTCCTGGATGAACTCGCTCCCTAGTCATATATCTCATGAAATAAGGCTTGGCCCCTTTAAATCCAAGCTAAGGGAGCACCTTCAGACCTCCAACCCATGCAAATGCCCCTGACACTTAACCCCCCTTTGCTGCTCCCCCCATGGCTATGTCCCAGCCTGTCCCCCGGCCCATTCACGCTTCCCCTGGTCAGCACAACTCCAATTTGTACTGCTTATTTTGCTTCAAACTGAATTTTTTCTTTTAGGCTCTTTCATCTGAAGGCTTCAATACTACTTCCAATATTGATCATCAGCCTACTGCAGAACCACCTGCTACGTTATGGCTATACCAAAGTACTGAAACTCCTGTTATGTCATGTTGTGTAGCCACTTAATGTTCTCCTATGTACCCTATGCCTGAACCAATGTTTTTTAAGCTGCAATTCTGTTGTCTGTATACTCCATATGTCTGATGTGGAACCATTGCAAATGACTCCTTGACTCAAAGGTATTTCTCAATCCTCATGAAAATGATTACATTTTAATATATTTATTCAAATTTAGCCATAGCAATAATTTCAAGGACAACAAAAAGTTAAAGTGTGTACTTTCTTCTTTCAGGTGTGCTTAAGTTTTGAAGAATTAATTTCTGGAGCACATAAGGCTGTGTAATAATATAATCTCTTGCTTTATACCACAGTTTCTCAAATGGTGAGGCCAGCGTCCTGGGGAGGCCCCAACCGGTTCCAGGGAAGGCTCAAGCCAGTCTGAAAAAGTACTGTATTAACAGTTGCAGGTATTTTGTGTAAAGGAATGATGTAAACTTGAAAAAGGATATTAATAGGTGAACTTATATATTTATGTACATTTTATTTTGTTTATTTATTTACAATGTGGTAACCGGGAAAGGCACACTGATCTGAGGCCTGTTTCCAGGTGCAGCTCATAGGCATGAGTGAACAATTACAAACAGAGGAAAACATATACATTCATATACAAGTGCCAACATTTGTTTAGGCAGCACAGGGTGCAAATGTCTTAACACTGAACAGTTAGGTTGCTGAATCTTACAGATTATACAGAGTAAAATGCTTAAGATAAAATAAAAACTTTTCGGAAGAGGAAGTAAAGTAATAAAATGAAAGTAAAGAAGTAATAAAAAGACAGTAGACTTATATGGTGGTTATTGTAGGGGAGGTGGGGGTAGGAAAAGAGTAAGGGGCAGGGGAGGTGGGAAAGGGGAGAAGGGACAGATGCAGAGGGTGGGGAGACAAGCTTAAATTGTTATTTAGAAATATGAAGGGATGAGGAGACATGGAGGGAAGAGGCAGTGTCAGTGGCTCAGTAGGTAGCACACTCGCCTCTGATGCCAGGAGATCAGAGGGCTGTGGATTCAGTTCCCACATCTGGCACTTGGGTTAATATCCCAGTACTGACACTGTCATGCAGCATGAGAGGGGTGCTGCACTTCTGAGGTGCCGTCTTTCGGATGAGACGTTAAACCGAGGTCCCATCTGCCTGGATTGGTGGTAGTTCAGCTGGATGTTAAAGATCCCATGGCACTTATCGAAAAAGAGTAGGGGAATTTTTTATTGCAGAAAACATAACAACATTTTACAATCAGAAAGGGAAAGAAAAAAACCCACAATACCACAGATATCATACAAAAAGTCAAAAGAAAGAAATACAAATAACTAAAAAATCCAACAAAATATTACAACCAAAAAACATTTTGCCAAAGAGACTGGTATTTCCTCTATCAAAACCTTGACTCCCTCATCTTAAGTTGCTTCAAAGCTTCAGTAATCTGTTTGATCAAAACCACATTTGAATAGTCAAATGTTGTAAATAAAATTGACAACGTGCCTGCCACAGGTAATATTTAATAAATGCAAAAGAACATTTAATGTACTAGGATGATATCTAGAATAGATACCGGAATAATCCCCCAAGATCAAAACTTCATAAGGAACATGCAGTATGGGAGAAAATTGCCAAATTGAGGCCAAATCATTCCAAAACTGTTTAATATAGGGGCACAAAATAAAAAAATGTTCCTGTGATTCTTCCATGTTAGCACAAGAAAATCTTGAACACAACCTATCAGTCACAGGTTTATGTTTCCAATTACCTTTAACTCCCAACTTCCCATGACAGCACAACCGCTGAACATCCCAAATATAATCAGGGATTCTCCCATCTTTAAGAATATCTAAAGCAGACTGTAATTTCGTAGGAAGGCAACATGGAAAATCAACCCTTACAGCATGATTTTGCTCCATTACAAGGCTATAAATAGATTTTCGCTGCATGGAAGTAATCTCAGCTTTACTAAGATTCCACTGTTTGATTCTTTTCAACATGGGAAGAGCAAAAAGAAGAACCTGTAAAGATTCAGAATATCTTGGAAAAAGAACATCCCATTTATTTAGAAAGACTTGAAATAAACACACTGTCCATTCCGCCCACTGAGTGGAAAATCCTATAGACCTAGAAAAGGTAGAAAAAATACAAAAGGATTGAAAAAAAACTACCGGATTTAACATCCCAAACCCCTAACGAAACTTTAAGATAAGTAAAACCTCGTTTTACCGGTTTAATCTACTACCCCATACCAACTGAAAAAGCAGCTAAACAATCTTGTCTCAAAGTCAGTAGGTAAAGGAAAAATATAAGCAGTATATAAAAACTGGAATAAGAAATTGCTTTACAATCCTAACCTTTTTTTTCCCCATACCCCATGACTTCCACCGGAAACCTTTGCCTCACCAATTTGCAACCTATCCTCCCAATTCAACCTAGCCATATCCAGTTCCCCAAACTTAAGCCCTAAAATTGAAATGAAATGAGGAGAAACCTGAATCGCACCTACTAAACTAACTGGGTCCCCAGCCCCAGGTTGTAAAGCCTTACTTTTTATGATGGTTAAACCCGCCCAGTAATCCCTGTAAAGGAATACAACACTCATAGGGCATTCATTCCAGTCTGAACAGAAGCAAGCAAGAGACAGATGTCATCCGCATATGCCATAATTTTCTGAGACAAAATTCCTGGACCAGGGGATAACCCTATAATCAGAGGGTCATTCAGAATCACTCGGATCATAGGATCCAACAAAAAGTATAAAGGAGGGGACTAAGGGGGCAACCCTGCCTAACCCCTCTGCGGATCAAAACAGAAGACCCCAAAAGACTACCCACCACTGGAATGGCCACTGCTTGCTGGTATAAAAAATGAATCCACTTATTCAGAGAAAAAGGAATACCATAAACCTGTAAAACCTGAAATAAAAAGGAATGAGACACATTGTCAAAAGCTTTTCTCTGATCTAAAGTAATTAAAAAAACCCGCAACTTCTGTTGCCTCCCAAATTCACACACATCCCGTAGTAACTGAAGGTTCTGTTGGATATTTCTACCAGGGATAGAACAAGATTGGACTGGGTGAATTAATCCAATAGCTGCCTTTTGTAAGCGATGACACAACATTTGGGACATCATTTTCTAATCAGTGTTCAAAAGGCTAATTGGCCTCCAATTATCCAGGTCTCGCCTATCACCAGTTTTATGGATATAAACCACCATAGCTGAAGAGAACCCTTGTGGAACCTCTACAGCCAACAAAATTTCATTATAGACTTCCACCAATAATGAAGCAATTAATTCTTTAAAAGTTTTAAAGAACTCATTTGTAAGTCCATCATCCCCAGGTGAGACACCAGATCGTAAATGGGAAATAACCTCTAAGACCTCAGCCAAAGTAACTGGACCATCTATAGCAGCCCTAGTTTCAGGAGATAAAACCGGCAAAGGACAATTTATTAAGGAATCCCAAGCTACTGTAGGCACAAACTTCTGACCCAATGAATTCCGAATAGTATCTACCATAATGTCCAACATCTCTACATGTGACGTCCGAATATTACCAAGATGATCAAAAAGACCAGTCATATGTTTATTTGCCAATTTCGTTTTACATGCCTCAAAAGGGTCTAAAAACGGCGTTTTGGTAGCACCAAATTTAAAGGTTGCATGCACCAATGCTGCACATTTATAATGATAATCTCTCATCTTTTGCTTAATAATATCTATCTGAGCCTTAATTCTACCATCTGCCACAGTAGGGAGAGACAGAAGGTGATAAAATTGGTCCCTTAAACCTAAATAACCCAAATAATCCTGATTACCCTTGGATATCCCTGAATCTAGACACATAGCTTTAATGTCCATTTTGGTATCCCGCCACCAAGAATACCAAGAGTCATAGAAAACTGCCACCGAACTCCTAAACTGAAATAATAATTCAATCTTGGACTTAATCCCTGGATCATCCAACAAAACTGAATTTAATTTCCAATGCCGAGGCAGCCCAGGAAAAGAGGGGAACCGAGAAAAATGAAAGTTACACCTTAAAATACAGTGATCTGAAAATTCGCAAAAACGCAACTCAAAATCCTGAACTGTCAATTGTTTAGAAGAAGAAATATAATCAATACGAGTATGACATGCACTCCGTCGGTAAGTAAAACCCCCCATTTGTATGCAAAATTCTATATGCATCCATCAAATTTGCAGTATGAATAGTATCTCTTAAAGCATGCGAATCACAATATGTTTTCTGCTGAACCTTATCCCTAAATTTTATATCCAAACTACAGTTCATGTCCCCACCCCAAAATATCATCCTAAAGGAAAACAAAAAAGGTTTAATAAGGGAAAACAATTCAATTTTGGCTTTTTTACTTTGAGGAGCATACGTATTAATAATCCGTAAAGCAAAACCATCATATACACAATCCAATAGCAAAGCCCTACCTGGCAGAATATCAACCACTTTTTGAACCTGAACTTGGGGTGACTGAAAAAGAATCCCAAGGCCATCAGCTACATCTTCTCCAAACAACCACAATGAAGGCCTCCAAGGCCAATGTTTTTTAACCTGGACGACGTCCTGTAAGGAAGAAAATCTAGTTTCCAGTATAAGTAAAATATCAAAGGGGCGGTGTCTAAAAAATTCCAATAAGGCTATTTGTTTGTGAAAGGACTTAATGCTACAAACATTAAGAGAAAGTAAACAAAAAGAAGCCATGTAGAGATAAAAAAAGAAAAAAACAAAAAATGTAACTACTATTTCATGGACCCAGGTCAACCTTCCTCCTTATCCTTTTTCCTTTTTCTCCCCACCTTCTTTTTGGAAGCTAGAACCCTTCGAAGAGTATCCTCTTCACCTTCCATTTCAGAAACCATACCTGATAAGGATGAAACATCCGATTCAACATCCCTCCTGATCCTGAAGTACTTGAAAGGAATTTTGTGTTAAAATGGGCCTACTGAGACCTTGGGCTTCAGGGAGGATCTAGTTACCCTTTTTGGGGAGAAAGTCAGTATCCAGCAGGGAGGGGCATCTGTCCACATCCTGTTTTGAAACAGAAACTGCACCAGATGCAACATTAGCTACGGGGCAACCAGGGAGGGTTTAGGTAGCAAACCCAGCTGATGTAGAAGGAACCTGAGTGAGATCTGAAGAGGAAGACTCTGAGGCTTTCTCAGGCCCAGAATCCAATCTGGGAGGCCTAAACTTCCTTTGGGCCTCGAAAACCAGGTTTTCCTGATTCAGGCCACCACTACAATTCTGGCCAACCCAAGGAGACTGATGATAGGCATGACCTGACTCACTACAAAGGTTACATTTAAAGACATTCCCTCACATTACTGAACTTGGATGATCATATTCCCACAAGAGGGCACAAATCACCCTATAGCAAAGTACTGCTAAGATGTCTGGGACTACCACATTTGTAGCAGGCTTTCGCTGCCCTGGGTAAAACTACTCCTCTATCCTTTCCCAAAAAACTATTGGGAATATGCTGCATATCATTGCCCACCAAGTTTAACTTAACTTTGAACCTCCAGCTGCCATTCCAAATCCCTTCACTATCAGTAATTGCCTCAGGAGGCCCCAGAACCTGACATTTTCTCCATCCAATAATAAACATCACCCACATTCACCCCTCATTCCAAACATGACTACTACTGTTTATACAAAGGTTTAGTTAGGGGATAACAAAAAGGGGACCATAAAGGAAGTGCTACATAAATCATACTTTTTCAAAAGGAATCCAGCCTAGAAAATGTTCTAAAACTAATATCAAAAGTATCTTCTCCCCTGACATTTATAAGAGCAAAAATATCAGCAGCATGAAAGCCCATAGAACGTTTCAAAAGATTTTGAGCCACATAAAGTCTATCAGAATGTTCTGGAAGACCCCCTCTATAGCGTAGCCGGACAGCATTACGCCGGGGAGCTTGTTCCACTCTATTATTTTTAAACAAATCCGAATATCGGGGTCCAGATCGAAGACCTTCACAACATGGAGAAAGGGGTTTAGAGGAGGATCCTGCTGCTCTAAAATATCAGTCCTGGCAGTAGAAGTAGAAGGTACGTGAGTTAAGTAGTTCATCCACCACAACCTCTATTCCCTCAGTGGGAACAAGCAGAGTCTGCTCCCTTCCCCTTTCCTAGTGGTACAGTACCTTGCAATGAAGTGTCCCCCGAAGAAAAAGAAATCCAAGTCGAATCCGGCACCCAGGCTCCTTGAGGGGTTTGAATCCAGCCAGCGTTAGTAAGGGAAACCTCCTCAGACCAGTCCTTGCCTCCCGGCACCTCGGCCGGTGCCATGACCGCAAAAGACTTCTGCATTCTTTCCGACATCGACACGGAAGATGTCCCAGCCAACTGAGCCACTACATCAGGATCAGCAGCCTCCTGCAAAGCAGGGTCTACAGAGAAAGGCCGGGAAAGCACCGTTCCAGGGTTTGCACAGCTCGATTCCGAATCTGGACCAACAGTCAACTCCGTGGATACCATCCGAAGTTCAGAAGCACCCAAATCCATTGGCACCTGCTCCAGAATAACCTCCGTACTAGCCAGAGAAATCACAACTTCTGTCTGCCTCCTAGCAGACTGCACCGCCAGAGAATCAGCCAAACCCTCCATAGTAGAAAGTGTATCCCATGAGTTTGCACCAGCCAAGGTCTGGGATAGAACCTCCGGCTGCAGCAGTCATCCATCCACCTCACCCTCCATCCCGCAAATGACCACCACTCCAGAGGAGCAGCAGTCCCTCCACAGGCAAAGTAGGGGAATTTCCCCGGTGTCTTGGCCAAATTTCCCTCATTCACTAAAAGTACCACCAACAGCTTAATCTGCTTCATGGTCAGTTGGCATTCATCTGTATCGCCCTCCCCTGGGTTGTGCCTGAAAATAGGCAAGATTTGTCTAGTGCGCTTACCCGGTCAACAAAAACTAAATAAATAAATAAATGCCAAAGTTGAAGGAGTTTGTAGGAGAAGGCAGAGACTATGGCAGATGATTGCTGGTTGGGAATGGAGAAGACGCATGGATGCCAGGATCTAAGAGAGTAGGAGGGTTTGGCAGCAGTAAAAGGAGAGAGGAAAGGGACGGAGAGAGAAAGTCCAGCCAGAATTTAGCAGAAATTGTTAGTGAGTGAATGTGTCATCTATGAGAGAGAAGGAAGAAATTTAGAGAGGAGAGAAGTGTTCAGTGATGAGTACATGGGGGGTGGGAGAGTTTGTGACGAATCTGCAAAAAGAGTTGAGTAAGGTGTTGAGCTTGGAGAGAAAGGAGGCAGAGGCTATGGCATAGATAGTATCCCTGTAGTCAAAAATTGGAAGGATAGTCTTGTGGACTAAGTCACTGCGAATGTGTAGGTGGTGGCATGTTTGTTGTGAAAGAGCATGCCTAGTTTGTGGTGCAGTTTCGAACATATGGAGTCAATGTGGACAGTGAAGTTGAGGTGTTGCTCTAACCAGAGGCCAAGGTATTAGTAAGAGGTGATGGTATCAAGCATGGAGCTATCCATAGTGGTGAATCGGGAGGGGCTGGCCAATTTTTGGGGGGAGCTGATGATCATAGAGACTTTTTTGAGTGTTCATTTTTAGTTTGTTGTCTTGGAACCATATTAGCATGCGGTTAAAGTCAGATTGGAGTTGTAACTGGACTGAGTCTGTGGTGGGACCAGAAATATAGAGGATAGTGTCATCTGCAGAGAGGTGTATGTTAGATTGTGTGAAGACTGTGGGGAGATTATTTACGAATATTGAAAAGAGGATGGGGCTGAGGATGGAGCCCTGAGAAACTCCTGATTGGATGGGGAGGGGAGAAGACGCAGAGTTGCCTACTATGACAGACTGATGCCAGTCACAGAGGTAAGATTTGAACCAGTGGACAATGAAGCTGCAAGGCCAGCAGAGTGCAGTTTCCAGAGGAAGAGTGGGTGGAGACAGAATTGAAGGCCTTGGTGAGGTCAATAAATATTGCTGCTGTGAGGTAGCCTTTATCCATTGCAGTAAGGACTGAGTCTAACACAGAATAGGGAAGAGATAGCGGAGTGTTTTTTCTGGAAACCAGACTGATAGTCTGAGAAAAAGTTGGCTGATGAGAGGAAACCTGCCAGTTTGGAGAGAACTAGGGATTCCTAGAGTTTAGCCAGGGAGGGGAGTAAGAAGATAGAGTGGTAGTTACCTGGGGATGAGGTGTCACCTCCTTTGGTTAACGGAATTATGTTGTCCAGTTGTCATCTTTTTGAGACTGTGTTGGTGAGGAAAGAAAGTTTGATGATGTAAGAGAGTAGAGTGGCTATGGCTGGAGCAGAGAGACATATCAACTTGGGGTGAAGGCCATCCAAGCTACACTTGTGTGGGTTTAGAATGCTGAGGGCATGAAAAACTTCTTGGCAGTAGTGGGGGAGGCTAAACCTGTTGGTGGGGGAAGGGAGTAGGGAGGCGCAGGACTGTCAGGGAGTGCACAGGATGTGAAGAATTTGATAAAAGTGTCAGCAACTGTGGCATGGACAGAGACAGAGGACCCGTTTAGATTGTGTGTGGATGTAGTTACCTGGCAGGAGGAGTTAAAGGATTTGATTATGTTCCAGAAGGAGTAGTGGTCAGGGCAAGATGAGAGGTTCAACCTGAAATATTCTGATTTAGCATGGTGTATTGATTTAGTGCAGCTGTTTGATCTTGCGGTAGTGGTGGAGGTCAGAGATGGCTTTGGAGGATTTAAATTGTGACCATGCTTTGTCATGAACTTTGCAAAGGGATAGGATATTGGGGAAGATTTATAGAAGGTGGTGGCACCTGACCCTAGTCGTGCAGAGAGGGTGTGGATGTTCCAAATGCCAATCAGGATGGAGGAGAAGTGTATGAAGGTCTGCCTATACATCTGAGGCTGAGAAGACAGGGAACCGGTCCGCTGAGTTTAAATTGCACAGGAGAAGATGGGGGGCTAGGTTATGAGTAGAGCAGTAGTTGAGATATTTGGGGGAAGATTTGGGAAGGTGACCCTTCCTGGTGCAATACAGGACAGATGAAAATTATACATAAAATATCGATTTGAGATTTTTCAAAGCAAAGTCCTTGAAGCTTGATACTTGAAGTTTGCTAATCATATAGAGTTTGTGGTTGCTCCAGTCCTAAGCTAGAAAATATAGCACACGTCGTGTTTTCCTGTACATGGTATGTTGCTCCAAGGAAGTATTGGCTCTATCCAATCTGGAACTTGATTCAAACCACAGACAGAGCTGTTTTATTGGATATATGTTCACTATACAAGATGATCAGATAATTAATAATGTATGCTCTTATTTAAAAACTACTGCTCTAATATGTTCAAAACGTGAAAAACATGGAAAATTAATTGTGTTATACTATAGGTTAAAAGTGCTGCAATTTAAGGATCGACTTTCCTAAGAGTGTACTAATGGTTTTACAATTTGTTATTGTGCAACATTGTATGTTATTACTCATTGACATTTTATTGCACTACCTTGTATTTCTCATGTATTTTACATATTTAAGTTACCTGTGTAAAGGTCCACAACCGAACAATGATACACATGAACTGGTGAACTGGTGCAATATGTGAAGCAGTGATCACTGATAGCATCAGTTAGGACTCCAGCATCAGAGATAAGGTAGGAGTGAAAGGAAAGGATCCAGTCAAGGAGGGTATGATTGGTGGAAAGTGGGTTGTAACAAGTTGGTTTGTTTGGCAGCTGAGAGAGATTGAGCGACTTGACAGAGATTCTGGTGTGAGAGGAGGCAGGGGAGAGCCAATCAATGTTGAAATCCCCCATCCAAGGAGAGGGAGACAACTGAGCTGAGACACTAGAGGAGGGATTCAGGGGCTAGTTTAGGGCTGCATAGAGAGTGCAGATGTAGATAGGGACTGTGGACAGGAGGGTAAGATGAACAAGGAGGGTCTCAGAATTTGGGGACATTTTTTTGGGGAGAGATGGAGCAGGGGAGAGAGAGCTACAGACATGCATGGTGATGCTGCCATCACACTTTCCACAGTTTTGGTGGTAAAGTGTGAAATTCAGTAGGGTGACCCGAGTTTCAGGGATATGAAAGGAAAGCCAAGACTTCAAGATGCAGAGAACATCTAATGGGTGTTGAGAAAACCAGACTATTAGGGCATCCAATTTGGGTAGGAGACTCTGGGCATGCATGTGACAAATATGTACACATCAATGCTCAGGAAAGGCACACTGAGCCAAAGATCATTTCAGGTGTACCTAGGGAAGGGCAGGGAGTGCATACAATTCAAAAGGTACTGTAACTGGAAAACAGTCAAGCAATACATAATGAACAATAGCGCAAAGAAACAGGAACAATGATCAAATAATGAGAGGTAACAATCGACCAATTAGACTGTTAGCACAAAAGACCAGATACAAGGGTTGAGCAGAGAGGTTCTTGGAGCAAGAGCAGGAGGGAGCAAAAGGATCCCTGAGAAGGTAAGAGAGGAGAGGCAGAGGTGGGTAGGAAGGTTATTCCAGATGTTCAAGAATCAAATTAAAGTAGACTGACCTTGTTTGGGGTAGAGTAACCTGAATAAAATGAGAGCAAACTACTCAAAAGAGTCTCACTTTATTCCTGATGCACTGTACAAAGTATGCTGTTTTTCTACGGGGAGGCATAAGTTTATTTCAATATTTGAGGGAGGCTCAACGTCTTTTGCATGGATTGGAGGAGGCTCATTATCACAAAGTCTGAGAACTAATGCTTTATACAATCTTGATATTAATACTGGCTATTGTTTAACTTATAGACAGAAATGTTTTCCACCCTGAGGAAGGGGTATATAGAGATCCTGAAACATTGGTCATTTCCTAGACGTTTCTTTCTGAAGTATACATGGATAAATTAATTTTTAGAACAATTTCATGGCTGAGTGTTCCTATGTTCCTATATGTTGCATGCAGCTTAATCGGGCTGAAGATCAGTTAGCATTCATCTGCATCCCCCTTCCCTGGGTTGTGCCTGGAAACAGGCAGAATTTATCTAGTGTACTTACCTGGTCAACAAAAACTAAATAAATAAATAATAAATAATGATTCTAAGTGGCCTTTGTAGAAAGAGACTAGTCCCTGATTTGGTTTTCATTTGTACCTAGGGATGATCCAGAATATTCCCTTGATTTTCACATTTTTAACCCAAATTTTCAACATACTCTTATTTATGACCACTCCTTCTGATTATGACAGGTGTCATTTATAAAACAATGGCTGAAACAGCATTATACAATGGCAAGAAAGAATGCTGGTCCCTGACTGGCCAGGCTGGGAGTGGAACCAGGATCCCAGCATAACATCCCAGCTATACTCCTAGCACTCAGAAGACTGCATCACATTAAAAAAAAAATGCCACAGAAAGTGCCTTCTCCAAATCGAAAACAACGTGGCTACAAATCCTCTGCTCCATGCAGCTCCGCTGCCAAACACCTTCCCTTCCACTACTGCCCACAGGCACAACACCCATCAGTGCCAAATTTCCAAGTAACAGAACTTCACACAGTATTCAATACTTCAGCCAAATGTTTAAAAAAACAATTAGTGAAATTGGCTTTCTCCCTCCAAGAAGAAGCGCGTGCACTGCACTTCCTCCACTTGTCAATCACCTCAGTGGCAGTCACATTAACAACAGCATTGCTCAGTTTATTACTTTTAATACATTACAAATGAGAAGCCAAAGAAGCACTCACTGACCGGTCACCACAGAATCAGCAGCCAGCAGTAGTCACCAAGATCATGATGTGAACACTGATGGGGGGTTGAGACACTCCCAATTCTCCCAGATAGTGTGTTCTGGTGCACAGACAAAAGAAAACCAGAAACACATGAAGATACAGGAAAACAGAGAAGGGAGGGCAGTGAGCAACAAGTGTACACCATGTAAGGTAGCTATGAGGGACTAACCTAAAGAGAGCCACACGGCATCTCCACCCTTTGGCCTAATGGAATAATCAGGACTTTTTTTTTAAAGTATGCCTACCCATTAAAAATATGACTAAAATACTACTTTGAATAAATCTTTTTTTTAACAAACGAGCAATTATATAATAGAAATATTGCCTGACAGGGTGGGTGTTATGCTA
Organism: Neoceratodus forsteri; assembly: GCA_016271365.2. NCBI lineage: Eukaryota > Metazoa > Chordata > Ceratodontiformes > Ceratodontidae > Neoceratodus > Neoceratodus forsteri. Next base: position 1,060,268,902 of record CM057452.1, read on the forward strand.
GGATAACATCCATTCTTGGGTATTTCACACCTTCAGCCTCGGGCCCATCCACCTGAGGTGGGATGTTATCCCAGCATAACACCCACCCTGTTGGGCATTATTCTTTTGTTTTGCACTACAAGTGTGAAAACACATTTTGGGTAGGGTTTGAGAAATGACAGCTGTCACATCCATGAGCTGGTGTGAAAAAAAACTATGTTAAAAATCTTTGGTCAAAATATTGAAAATTACCACAGTTATGAGCATGCATTGAAAATTTCAACAGGCACTTTTAACTTTGTTGATTTTTAGTATTTTATACCCCAGATTTTCGACATAGCCTTCTTATGGCAGCACTTAGCCATCTTATGACCCCGCCTCATGAACAAGGGTGGAGAAAATGTTCAAATTGTGTCCAAAACATGATTTTGCACCACAAGTGTGAAAACACACTTTGGCCAGAATTTGAACTATGGCAGCCATCTCATTCATGAGGGTGTGTGAAAAAGTAACTGTGTTAAAATTCTGGGGTCAAAATACTGAAAATTACCATACTTAGGAGCCTTCTTATGGCTCCACATAGCTGTCTTATGACCCCACCTTATGAACAAAGGTGTAGAAAATTTTCAAATTGTGTCCAAAATGTGATTTTGCACCTCACGTGTGAAAACACACTTTGGCCAGAATTTGAAATATGACAGCCATCTCATTCATGAGGGTGTGTGAAAAAGTATCTGTGCTAAAATTCTGGGGTCAAATACTGAAAATTATCATAGTTACATTGTAACATAGTGCATTGAAAATGTCATTGTACTGTACAATCATAATTTTTTTTTTATATTTTTACCCCATTTTTTCAACATAGCCTTCTTATGACCTCACATAGCATTCTGATGACCCCACCTCATAAACAAGGGTAGAAAAAATGTTTGAATCCTTCCCAATAGGTGATCTTGCACCACAATGGTGAAAACACACTTTGGCCAGGATTTGAAAAAAATGACAGCTGTCACATTCACAAGGTGCTGTGAAAAAATGGCTGTGTTGAAAAATTGTGGTCAAAATATTGAAAATTACCACAGCTATAAGCCTGCATTCATAAATTTCAGTGCAGGCTAATAAGTATTTTTGTGTGTATTTTTATCCCAGATGTTCTACATAGCCTTCTTATGACCCCAGATCATGAACAAAGGTGAAGAAAATGTTCAAATCCTGCCTGAAATATGATTTCATGCAGTGACTGCAAAAATCACATTTTGGAACACGTTTGCCTAATTTCATTGTGATTGTTCATGAGGTGGGGTCCCAAAAAAGGCATTCTGAAAATTTGGAGCACGAATTATTAAAATATGACCAAATGATGCCGATAAGTTCAAAACTTCCTTGAAAAACATGGAACCACATTCCTGACCAGTTTGTGGTTCGGCATTGAAGAGATGTGTTTCCAATCCAGAGAGGATTATGTTGTTGGACCCCTGGTAGGTGAGTAAGGGCTTGGTGGGGTGGCTGTTAGTGGAAGGGTCAGGGGCAATAATGGTGGCAGAGGCAACAGCCATTGATGGATGGTTTTCTTTTTTTTGTAGGTGTTTGAAAAAAAACTATGAGGGATGGTTTTATTTATTTCAAGTATCGACACTCGGATTTGGCACCCCAGTGTCAGTGTTATGTTTGGTAGCACGGGGGTTCCTGAAGTCACATAATCAAAATGAGCAGAGTAGGGTATAGCAGCTGGCATCGGGAATTAGGCACCCTATGCCAGAATTTTAACATGGAGGGCATGGGAGAGATTGGGGGTTATTATGTTTGGTGGCAAGAGGGAGTGGGGTCCCTGGTCCACAATGGGAGGATGTTCTAGGAGCATGGGTCTGTAGCTGTTATCAGCAATGACATCAGGGGGTGCCACAGCAGGCTGATCATGATATGTCAGCTGTGCTTGCTGGGTGGCATTTTGTAGATCAAAGGAAAGAGCCAACCTACAGAATGATTGGATTGGCTCTTTTCTTTGAACCACTGGACATTTCTGCCCAGCAAGTCAAAACTGTGCCATAATCAGGCTGGCTGATGATTGGTGTGATACTGAAGAGCACTTTGCAGACTGCTTTGCACTGGACAGTGTCACACCCCTCAAAATCCACTCTCAAAGCAAAATGTTCACTGCACCTGCACACATGGTGAACATAAAAATAAATTACCATACACACTTTATTATCGACCATGTTTGGTGCATCAATTTTTTAGTATATAATAGAGTGTGGTGGATAACAGAAGTGCGCTATGTTGCCTTGGTAAAATATGGAAAAATTCACCAAGACAAATTCCCTGGACCAGACAGTTTTACCGCTAATCTTTGCAAACAGTTTGCTAAAGACTTCGTATTCTTACTCTATCGATTTTTCCTTTACTTATGTGAGTCAGGGACCTCGGACCCCACTGTTCTAGAGGTTATGATTGTCCTTCTACTTCAACTGGGTAAGGCACCAGATATGGTATCCAGTTATAGGCCTATTTGTTTATTAAACTACATTGTTAAGATTCTTACTAAGATTTTGGCCTCTAGGACTGGTGCATTCTGGGCTGGGCTTATTAACCCAGAACAAGTGGGTTTTATGTCTACTCATTCTCCATTGGATCATTTATGTGAACTTGATCACATTTTCTCCGCATCCAGGGAGTTCATTGTTCCTATGGCCTTGGTTTCCCTGGACATGCAGAAAGCATTCAACAGAGTTAATTAGAAATGTATGTTTCTTACCTTGGAAAGATGTGGTTTCCCTCAAGCTTTTCTTCACTGGGTTAAGGTTATCTATTCTTTTCAGAATGCCACAATTTATTGCAGTGGGGTTTTTCCTCTATTTTTCCCCTTTATTATGGCACTTAACAAGGTTGTCCCCTTTCTCCCTTGTTATTTAATTTATATTTGGAACCTTTGATAAGGAGTTTTAAGGATACCCCCTGATTATCTGGCATTATAGTGGTCTCCAAGAATCTTCTTTTATCAGTTTATGCAGATGTTGTTTTGCTGCATGTCACCAACCCTCAGATAGCTATTCCACTGGTTTTAAGTCTTATTGCAACTTCTTGTGTTTTTTCTTACTGTAAGCTTAATTTAGACAAATCAGAGGTTATGCCCTTAACCGCTACTGTCAACAAATCTGACATTGTATCCTTAGGGATGAGTTGGGCCCGAAGTCCATTAAATACTTGGGTTTACATCTCTTGAGGAGTACCTCCCTCATGCAGAAACTTATCTTTGATGATTTTTTGGCACAGTACATCTGGATCTAAAAAGATCGCAAACTCTTCCTCTAACATTATATGGGAGGATTACTAGTTTTAAGATGAATGTCCTCCCTTGGTTATTTTTCCCTATTAATATGCTTAATCTTTGACTCCCTCTTGAGTGGTTTCAATGCATTCATAGTATAATTTCCACTTTTATTTGATCTAATAAAGCTCCACGGAGGTCTTATAAAAAATGAGCTGCCCCAATCAAAATGGAGGCCTTAAGCTTCCACATTTTATGGTCTATTATTTTGCAAGTCATATCAGTAAACTTTTTAGGTGGTTTGCTTCTCCACCATTGGCCCACAACCATATCTGTGCTCCTATTTGGTTAGAACTTGAGTTGGAGTTAATCTGTAACTCCGGTCTAGCTGCTTTATCTCTGTTTTTTGTTCCCCCGAAAACAGTCCCATAGAGTTTGAAAAGCTCTGTTATTGGTACCTCACTACATGTGTATTCACAGTTTTGCTCTTTCATGAAATACCCATTTACTAAAGATGTTCAGAAACCTATTTCCCCCAATGCTAATTTCAAGATTGGGGGCAGAATTAAAACTGATGATTGGTTACCCCAATTTGCTGTCATAAGAGTGTGTGACTTGCTTTGGCAAGGGGCTCCTATTTCCTTTCAAGATATTCTGGTCCAATTTAATCTGGGTAATGCAGCAATTTTTAAAATATTTCAGTTGAGGAGTGTATTATTGCAATGGTTTGTTCTGGGTAACTGGGGGGTTGATCAGTTTGAGCTCATGTACAATAATAGAGCATTAGCTCAGAAACCAAATGCAGTCACTAATTTATATTCCTTTATATTGGGAAAATAATTCCCACATCTTGATGGAACTGCTCCCCATTGAAACACTTTTTCCCCCTTGCCCCCCCATGGCAAAAAACTTGGAAGGACCTATACCTATATGTTTCTTAGGACAGGCTATGGATTACTCAGTTTAATAGTCTTAAATTGTATCTCATGCTTCAGAAGCTTGCTAAAATGGGAAGGTTACAGTCTCCTCTCTTTACTAGATGTGGCCAGGAGGACGGCTCCCTCCTACATATTTTCTGGTCTTGTCCTCAAGTTGCACCACTGTGGGGTTTAATTGAAGCAAAGGCAGACCCCCTATTGGGATTAGATGGGCTGTTTGCACTTGAAATTTGTATATTTGGTGATTATAGCTTAGTTGGGGTGAAAGAGAGATCTTTTATGGCATTAATCTCTTTCGGTTAAGAAGGTTGTGTTAAGGCATTGGCTAGATCAGATTATTATTTCATATAAAGAATGGCTACAGGAGCTCCTTTTCAACTTCTGAGTGGAGTGCATTATTGTAAGTATCTGTCACAAATATGCATTATTTGATAAGAGATGGGGCAAATTACATACTGTGTATACAACTAAATTGCTTGTCACACCTAGGAGCAACATGACCTGGACTGTGCATGGTATGGTTTGTTCATAGGATAGATTTTCTCTTTCAATTTGTTTTGAGTCGCTCCTCCAGGGTGGTTTAGGGTGGGGGTGGGGGTGAGGGGGGCTTTCTTTTATTCTTTGTCAGCTTGTTCTACTGTTTTTCTGCATTATTGAATTTTTTCAATAACGTTTATTAAATTTTAAAACAAATATGAAAGAATTAACACAAGACTACATGAAGGTATTAACTGTCCCAAGTTCTATATTTGTGAACATTGGTACAAAATACTAAAAAAACACACTATAACTTAAAAGCTAGTTCATTTATCATTTATCTTCAATCAGCTTTAAAGTAATCACTGATGTACATCTGCCTGACTTTATTTGCCATGATTAAAATAGTCTGGATACTAGCTGGAAGCCCTAACAAGCACAGGAGGCTTATAAACAAGCTGGGCAGCCTGGGGGTGGGTCCCAGTGTGGTAAACTAGATCAGAAATTGGCTGAGTGATATGACACACAGGGTGGTGGTGAACAGTGTCTAATCTGAAAAGAGGCGGGTGACCAGCGGGGTCCCACAGGGATCAATACTGAGACCAGTCTTCTTTAATGTCTTCATAAGTGACATTGAAGAAGGGCTAGAAGGGAAGATACATCTATTTGCAGACAACACAAAGACCTGCAACAGGGTAAACACTCCAGGAGGGGTGGAGAAAATGAAAAGGGACCTAAGCAGGCTCAAGAAGTGGTCAAGGGTATGGGCGCTAATATTCAATACAAAAATGTGCAAGATCATGCACTTGAGGTACAGAAACCCAAGGACGTGGTCGACCAGGGAGGGACGGTGGACATAGCCTATCTGGACTTTAGTAAGGTCTTTGACACCATCCATCACAGAAGGCCAGTAAATAAGTTGGGCAGCTTAGGGATGGGTCAAAAAATAACTAGGTGGGTGGAAAACTGGGTGCACTCCAAGGTGAGAGGGTGTCAAGCGGGGTGCCCCATGAGTCACTACTGGGACCCCTCCTTTTTAATATCTACATCAGTGATATTATGAAAGGTCAGGAGGGTAGGGTGTGCATATTTGCAGATGATATGAAAATCTGCAATATGGTGGAAACCTCAGGGGGAGTGGAGGCCATGAAACAAGACCTGAAGATTCTAGAGGGGTGGTCAGAAACTCGACAACTGAAACTGAATGTCAAAAAGTGTGCTGTGATGCACTTGTGGTGTAAAAACCCACGAGCTGTGTACACTCTGGGTGGAGAGGAAAATCAAAAAAAACATAGCAGGAGTGGGCTCTGGGGATTATAATATCAATGTCAAGTACTAGAAAAGTGGGCTCCCTTCTGCTTGTGGAAATTATAGTGTAGTAGGGGGCTGGTGGGCAAAAATTAATGAAAAGGAAGAAGGGCCAGCCACTCCAATAAGGGGTTCAAAACTTAGTTAAATTTATTTTCTGATATTCAGTAAAGAAAAAATCCTCTAATTCACAACATTTCACCCAGATCAGGCTTCATCACGAGGAGGATCTAGTATTTAAAGAGCACCTTTCCCACTCCTTTTGACTTTCATGCATACATTACCCCTTCTTGCATTGACACTGTTAGCAATGCATTATGCCAAAATCTGAATGACTTGTCAGTATGTTTTTTGTAAAATTGACTTGTGTGTGAGTCACTCCTCTGCCATATAGTAATGTGAGCAGTACAGCCCTGGGTACACAGAAACACCAAGCTTGCTACAGAAGCTCTGGTGCACCCTGTAGTTTTTAGCAGCACAGAATGCAAAAACTAACTGCAGAGGACAGTAATGAAATGCAATTCCAGAATGAATGCAAAAAGAGGTAATTTATGCATGAAAGTGAAAAGGACTGGGTAAGGTGCTCTTTAAATCTCAGTCTCTCTCCATCTCTCAACAAGATATTGTACTCTTTTACAAGATGTATTTTCCTAGCAGTTGAAACTCTTCCTCCTGTTCTTGTACGTTTTGTGTTCTGTTTTTCACAAAATGGGGTAATTTATGCATGAAAGTCAAAAGGACTAGGAAAGGTGTTGACAGCAACTCTATCTTCTCTCAATCCCCATGCTTTGTTACAGAGGCAGAAGTCAATTTAATAAAAAAGAAAACATACTGACAAGGCACCTATTCAGATTTTGGCATTATGCATTGCTAACAGGGTGCCTTGGGGAAGGGGGGACATAGAATGCACTTTGAGTACTGGTAGTTTTCTCTTGCAAAATAGCAGTGACTGCACTGTACTGCACAGCGTGAGTCACTTCTCTGCCCTACAGTGATGTCATTAGGAGCCAGTAGCCCAGCAGCTGAATAGCAAAGGCAAGTGCAGCACGGCTCAAAAACAAATTCAAATTATGGAAGGCAGAGTAAACCTTGGCCAAAAATAACAAATGCACACCCCCTCTCAGGTCTAGTACTGCATATAATGACTATAAACTGTAACTTTTTGGACCATCATGAATGGTGCTCTTTAAACAGTCAAAAGTATTTTTAGTCCATGGGCCCAATATTCAGACTTGCGCCTGGTAATGGCACAAGTGGAGGTGCAGTGCAACTGAGTTGCGTTTGAAAAACTAAGGGATATATTCAAAAGAGATGTGCCATGGCACATCTCTTCTGAATATATCAACTAATGCTGTTGTGCAAATGCAATGTGCCAGCACATCCCCCAGACAGGTCTAAATACCAGAATGGGAAATGCTCCAGCACATCAGAGATATGCCGTGTGCAAATTCTAATATTCAGACGCCAATATGAAAATGGCACCAAAATGCATGCAAGGCACAAATGGGTCCTTCTGTATGTCATTATGGCCCCATTTGCATGTGATGTGCAGGGCTGCCAGTGAAATGCACCTGGCACCCTACACAGCATGTGGTTCCTGTACCAGGGACCGCAGTAGTACCCCCTCCCCTCCCGCACCTCCGATCACTGAAGTTTCTTCATTTTAATAGCCCTGGTGGTCCAGTGGTTTCGCCCTCCCCATCCTGACCCTCTAATCACTGAACTAAATGAATTTAAAGTTCCTGGTAGTAGATGAACCCCTTCCCCATTCCAACCCTCTGATCACCGAAATTAAATAAGTTTAAAATCCCTGGTAGTCTAGTGGAACCCTCCCTCCCCATTTCAACCCTCCGATCGCCAAAATAAATAAGTTTAAAATCCCTGGTAGTTCAGTGCTACCCCCATCGCCACCTGAATCCCCGATCATAGTGAAAATGGCCATTAGTACTCCCTGGCAGTCTAGTGGTACTCCCCCACCCACACAGTACCTTCAGCCAACAAAGCTGCCCCCCCATCATTGGCAGGCAGCATACCCACCCGCATACCTCCACGGCTGCACACCAAATGACAGCTTACAATATGAGCTTCAAGCTCATTAGCATACTGTGGACCAATGGGCTGGCAGTGCATACTGTAATAGTCAATCAGAATGACTACAGTACTAGCTCATGATTCACAGTAATGAACAATGAGCTTGCAGCTAATACTGTAGCTGTCATTCCAGCTGGCAGCTGCAGAAGTATGTGGGTAGTATGATGCCCACCGATGATGAGGGGTCTGGGTGGGCTGGGGTCCGTGTGGTGGGGGTGGGGTACCACTAGACTGCCAGGAGTAGTAATTGCCATTTTCATGGCAATCAGGGATTAGGTGGGAGGGGGGTACCACTGGACTAACAGGGATGTTAAACTTATTTATTTCAGTAATCAGAGGCATGGGATGGGGAACCACTGGACCCCAGGGCTATTAAATTAAATAAACTTAGGTGATCAGAGGTATGGGCAGAGAAGGGGGAACCACTGGACCAACAGGGTTATTAAAATGAATAAACATCAGCAATCAGAGGTACAGGCAGGGAAGGGGGAACCACTGGACACCCAGAGCTATTAAAATAAAGAAACTTCAGCAAATGGAGGTACGGGATGGAAAGGGATGATTGTGGGTGCTTGTGCATGGTGTTGGGGGGGTTGCCACCCATGGCTGACAGCTGCTATGTTGTGCACTACACTACAGCTGCCTGCCGGTGAGTGGATTGCACTTGAGCCATTGTTGTATGGGCTCAACTTTGAGCACAGGTATGTGGCACATCTCTGGGTTGTGTCAGCAGATGCCCCACACATCCCGGGCTGAATATCGGGATGTGCCATATATGCATGGGCATGCTCCCTGGAGATGTGCTGCATACATTATATTTGCACCCCAGCGCAGTGGGAATTGCACTGCGCAGTTCTCTCTTTTGAATATTGTCCCACAGCGCATTTCTGGGGTTGCGCCAGGCACAACACCTTTGAATATCTCTGCCCATATGTACAATAAATTAAAACATAAAACAATTTTTCATAAATTGTGTACAATTTTGTGTAGAACATACTTAATGCCAGGGGCTACAATGTATCTATAACCCATTAATGTACACTGTCTAGCTTTCTATATTTTATTATTCATATTTGCTACGATATTCAATTATTTTTCTTACATATTCATATTAATTCAATAACTTTATATTCAGTTAAAGTGCCGATCCACAGACCTAAACTAGCCATCAACCATCCATTCGCCAAGTCTACTCTGAGAACAGCTTAAAATTACTTAATTCTGTTATACATCTGTTATGTTTCTAGGCTTATCCAACTGCAAAGTTATCATGTGTTAATTATTAAAGGAATAATGCATGACAGGATGTGTGTCGTGCTGGGATAACTTCATGTCTGGGGTAATTATGCACGAGGCCACAGGCTGAGTGAGATCAATCACCCCAGAAGTGATGTTATCCCAGCATGACACACACACCCAGGCATGCATTATTCCTATTATACAATGGCTCAAGTGTAAAACAAAACAAAAAAAAAAAGAAAAGCGCATTAAAAGTAGAGTTTTTATAATTTTTTACAGTGGGTAGGATTACATTATAAAACAAGCATTTTTCAATGCTGAAAGCTGGCTTGCTGGCATTAGCATTGGTAGTGCAGGAGTTCAAGAGATGCATAATAGGAATGGCAGTGAAGTATTGAACTAATGTCAATCCCCCCCAGAGAAAATGAAAGGTGTTGGGAGTGTGGCTTTGGGTCATCAGCCATAACATTTACACCATTCCACCTCACCCCAACCTGAAGACACCGACAGGTGTCACAGTGTGCTTTGGGGTCTTTGGCCCTTATGCTCACCCCATTCCATGAGGAAATAAGCTGAGATGGGTGCTGTATAGGAGAATTGGGTGAATTTTAGGGTGACAGACCCCAAGGCACACCTCAATGCCTGTCAGTGGCTGTAGAGTGGGGGGTGGGGGTAGAATGCCATGAACATTACAGTCGACAAACCCAAGTTACGCCCCCAATGCCTGTCAGTCTCTACAGGGTAGGTGTACGGTTGGGAACCTTAACGCCATTGGTGTTTGTTGGTATTCAGCTGTAGATGAGTGGCATGTGCCAGGAGTTGTGCAGACTGTATCAAAAATGATGTGGCTAGCAGTGATATGTTGAAGTTTACACTTCATTTAATCCTCGACCCCCAAAAAAGAAAGACCACGCATACGCATAAACACCCTTAAGACATGCAATCAAGCTTGAATCGAGGAACTGCCAGCTACATACTCTGTGACAAGTTTTGGCTTATTAATGGAATCACAAATACATATTGCCATGCCGTGCTTTAGATGAAGGGCATATTTACAGTATTCGTCTTGATGAAGCCTTTGCTGCTTTTGACCCAAAACTTCGTGCATGCATTGCGGGACCAATAACAATAGCAATAAGTACGTGCCATTTACATCAAGTTCTTCAATTCAAGCATGAAGCTTTGAAAACAGGGTGTATGTGTGTGCTTAGTGGGTGGGGGTAATTGGTGCTATGGGAACCTGGCAGCACTGAGTGCAGTAATCCTAAAAGGGAGGGTCCATAAACATTTGACCTGTGCATTATTATTGCAGATCCAAATGCACCATCAAGGAACGTGGTTGATGAGTTATCCATCACAACAACAGCTGTCTGATAAAAAATGTGTCAAATGCACTACCACCAATGGCAGAGAGCATGCAGTGTATTTATTTATTTATTTATTTCAGTTTAGGATTAAAGACCTTTGAGCCAAGGCTCATTTACAAAGGTTCCACGTCAGGCAAAGTACAGTACAAACAAAAACAAACAACAATTAAAGACATGAGTATCGGAGAAGACAATATCTACATGGAGGAGTACATAGGTGCCATTTACATACAACAGGGTTTCAAAGAGTTTATGGATAATCAAGTCATTTGAAGGAGGATATTACCTTGGTATAGATTAGTTAATCCTTACCACCAACTACTAGAAATGTGCTAGGCAATTCCATTGCCATTTCTAACAAGAGGAGGAGGAGAAAAAGGACATAAGCAAATCCAGGAAGCTCAGGGCTAGGTGCTCTAACACCCCGAGAAGCCTTGGGATATCTTGATAGGAGGTAGAGTGAAGTTAGCAGCCAGAAAGTGGCTTTTTTCAATAAGTGAAGGAGTGGCAGCCTGAGGATGCTTAGTCCAGGGTGGCTGGGGTAGTGAGGGGAAGGAAGAGGAGGGTAGGGGGAGTAAAGGGGAGAGGGATCTAAAGGGCTAGGAGAGGTGGGAGCAAGTGGGGAGACATTGCAGAGGTGGGAAAAGAAGGGGGTAGAAGCAAAGTTGGGAGGGATGAGAGTGAGGGGTTTGAGGAGGAGGAGGAGGAGAGGGGTGGTGGGTGAGGATATGGTGTGGGACAGGGGAGGAGGGAATGCTGAGGGGTAGCATGCGGGGGAGCAGGGGAAAGATCCAGAAAAAAGAAGGGGGTGGAAGAGTGGGGATTGGGGAAGGTATATTAAGTAAGTCCCTCTTACAGAAATTGCTTGGGTGTTAGGGGTGATTCTGGAGTGCATAGTGGGTTCAGGTTATGTTAGGGCACTCACATTTCTGAGTGAGAGCTAGGTGCAACCTGCGACCAGCTTTGAATTTGCCGACCTTACTGCATTCTATGAGGTCAGGTGGAAGATCATTTGCCTATTTAGACCCTCTATAAGATAGGGATCTTTGGGCAATTGAGGTACTCTTAAAGGGTACCACAAGCCCACATCTGGAGGCCCTCCGTGTATTGATAGTTGGCTGGTCTAATTTGAAGAGCCGTGAGATGGATATAGGAGTAAGCCTGAGTAATGCCTTCTTTGTCAATAGGCAGGCCTGGAATCGGACCCTGATGGGAAGGGATAGCCCTCCTGTTTCTTCATAGAGAGCACATGTGTGTCCCGTGGTCTGCATCCAGGATTAGTCTGCATGCTTTGTTTGGAAGCATTTTTACCCTTTAGGGCGGTGTCATAGCCTGAGCTGTAGATCATCAGGCTTGTAGTCAACGTTAGCATACTGAGCAGGAGGTGACCAGTTTAGGCTCTGGGGTCATGTAATGGTGATGTTGTTATAGGACACCTAATTTTGCATTGGCAGTTTTAATGATGTGATCCACATGGGCAGTGTAGGAGATTGTGGTATCCAGGAAAATTTAGAAGATATGAGGTGTAGTTTTCTGTTAAGTTTTGTAGTTGCTTTTTACTTTTCAAAATGTTGTTCACCTGCAGTGCAGGGACCCATGCAGAAGGGCATTGTAGTCTAATTATCAATGATGGGGGACGGGAAAGTGTCAAAAATATGAATAAAAGACCAAATCTGCCCAAGTAATTTCAAGTTAAAAAAATATACATTGCAGAGCAGGATACAAGGCATCTCAAATTAAAAGAGTTTAACAGGCATGAAACAGATAAGTTGGCTCCCTCCCAGGTTACTATCACTGACACTCCTGCTGAGGGTATAAGTGGGTAGGTACTTTAAATGTTAACAGTTCTAAAGCTCATACTCCAAAACCTATATTATGCTCGGAAAGGAATAAGGTCAATCCAGTTCCCATTATGATATACTTATTATCCTAAATGTAGGAATATCCTCCTAGTTTGCAAACACTCATAAGGCTCAATCTTCCATCTCCTCCCCCTGCAAATGAGTTAAATAGAGAATAATGGCTAGGCAGGGGGATGTTATGGTGTTTTTTTACACACCAAAGGTGAGTGATGAGCCATAAACCTCGAGAGCAAAGCACAAGAGGTTTATGAGCTCATCAGTCACCGAGGGTCTGTAAAACAATACCATGAACACACCCCTGCTTAGACTTTATCTTTTATAATTGCTGGTGCTTTTTTTGTGGCAGCAGAAAAGCAGTTAGTCAGCTTCAGTCAGTTTTGATCTGACTGAATGACTAAAAGCTCAATGGAAGCTTGAGTTTAGCAGGATACAGTATTACTTTTATAAAATGTTTTTACTAGTGTGGAGATGAGGTACAGAAGGGCAGTCAGCAGTGTGGGTCTGCGGTAGCAATGGGAGAGACCCATGTTGTTGGGATCACTGGCCCACCCACACTGGACTGAGAGCCAATAAGGGGATGCGCTTGATTTGGTGACAGCCCTTCCCTTAGTTTTCTGTGAAAAGAAGCCACCCAGTATAGAGTGAGGACAGCGAATAGCTTCGGCAGCTTCAGAAGACTACGACCCAACCATTAGCAAGTGTTGGCATAGCAACACCGCAAACGTTGCACGAGTCTACCAAGCCTCCAAGTCATTGCTCTCCCTGTACACTTGGCAGCTTCTTTCCCAAAATCTAAGGAACTGAGAAAGTAATTTTTCAGTGCACATTGGTCTTTGGGGTATTCTGTTCAACAGTGAACACCGCTCGGTCATTCTATACAGCAGTGGAAAAGTGAAAGTTCTGCAAATGCTGTAATAACTGGATTTGGGTTATTCACGGCATTTGATAATATCCATAAATGGGTTGAGAAATAGGGTCACCAGTAATTATAAAATAATAAAGAGTACCTAGAGACAATATATCCTGTTATATTACAAACCACACCTATAAAGAACCCCCTTCTCCAGTCATATTGTGAGAACTGACAAATATTATAGTGAATCTCAAAACTCTAACCCCAGTTTATGAAAGGCAAAAATGAATCAGTTCTCAGACTAGAAATTATTTAGAAATGTCACTTAACCTAGAAATGTATTCATATAAAGATTTAGTAGTCTTTACCACACATTCACTGAAAGAAGACTCTTATCCCAAGTCTTTTTTTTGTAAACTTTCTTTGTTCTACCAGCTACATGGAACTCTATCCAGCTACCAACCCAAGCCTGACTCTTCCTCCTTGTCCGAAACTCACCAGAGCCAGGCCGCTCCAGCCCAGTGAATCCCCCAGCTCTGAGCCCCCCGAGGTAGGACCACCTTCCCTGGCACTGTATCTATAATCCAAAGCTTGGGTGCTGGAGTCGGTGGGTGCCCCGGATGGTGAGTCTGGTAGCGGGAGTACAGCCAGGACATAGGTGGCACCTTCACCTATCCACAGATTGGGGTTTTTTTCAACTTGTTCTTCTCCACCCACTGGCCCAGCAGTGCAATGCACTCCAGCATGGCATGTGCATGCTCCTGCATATGCCTGCAGGAGAGTCATCACAGCCAATCCCCCTGTATATGGATGACCCCCAGTCTCCACCAGGGGTCACCGGATGGTGGAATCATGTTGCCCCTCCCTCCCAGGAAAGGAGAGCAACCCTCTGAATGCTCCATCCTTTCCTTCTCTTCCAAAACCCAGCAGCCTGAGTCTCTATCTGGACCTGGGTCACCGGTGTGGCGTGAGGTGTGACATCCTGCACCTCAACCCTCAGCACCAATGGGCCAGCTTTATCCCATTCTTAACAGTCAAATTAATGAAGCTCCCTATTTGAGTGAGACATTAGTAATATAATTTAAAGATCAGTGTTCAGACAATCATCTGATCTTTCAAAAGATACTATTAATAACTGATGAAATTTGTAATGTGATCTAAGACAACATTTCTCGATATTAAAATAAAAAGGGTAGTTGAGCATAAACAAGAACCTATTGTAGATCATATTTTTCCCTGAAATCTACTATGCTTGTTTCTGCCCCAAAAAGCAGACACTGGATGTCAGATGGAATTCAGTCCATGGAGGTCCTCATTTTGTCTGTATCAGCTCTAGAAGAAGCTTATGTTATGAATGAGGAGCTGTTCAAAACAAAGTAAAAATAAAGTGTAAAAGTAAGAGCAAGAGGAACTGATGCAGTGCATTTATCAATGTGTAGAAAAATCAAAATAATAGCGAGGTAGAAACATAATGTCTAGAAGTTGCCACCCAAGTTTCTATTGTTACACAGGCACAACTCATTAAATTACTCATTAATAAACCTGTACTGACAATCCCTTAAGGGGAGAATGGACACATTTGTAAATAAAAACTGATCGATTGAAACAAGTCAGTATACTGTAGCCCCGCCCTCCATAAATGAAGATTTTCTCTAAAATAGTTTCAGAAAACTAAATCTATGGATATCCGACCTTATCCTACTAGATGTTCCCAGGACACATACCACACTGGTCAAAGAGCTGTCTCATATGCCCTCCCAAACATTTGGAGCCAACTACAAGCCATGCTGAAGCTAACCAGCATCGTATCAATTAACTCCTACAAAACACTAGCTATCTCTAAATTAAAGACATATGTAGGTGTTACTAGGACCCCAATGTCAAGTCAACTTCCTAGGTACCAACTGCCTCTACATATTAAACTGAAATGTGTTGCATAATTTAGGGCAAGGTTAAAGCTGGAATGTATTGCATATATACATAGGACTTCTATTGTGTATACCTCTTGTATTATATATTTTTCTTTGTTGTTCTACATTTTATATCTCCTGTCTATGTAATTGCAAACTGTATGTGTATGCCTCAGGACCTCCTTGTAGTATAGGCTTGCTTGCTCAGCGAGTCTTTCCTGCAATAAACTTGAACTTGAACTTGAACAAATTACATTCTTCTGAATTCACAACTGAGCTTTAAGAAAAATGTCCACTATAGATAAGTGTTAATTCTGTCTCATCTGATTTAGAAATACACAAAGGTTCAAGCGTAATACTTGTACACTTGAATAATTGATTATTCATTAGCATCTGATTACCTTAGCAGACCCACTCTTTGGTTTATTCTAAAAAATGGGGTATAGGAGATGTCTTGTTATCCACAATTATTTTATTATATTCCAACACCAAAGCAGTTGTACAGTTTTCTATAAATAGTGTTATGACTCAGCCTTTTACTTCCAACAAAGGAGTGAAACAATGATGACTTTTGACTCCACTTCTGTTTACATAAATGAAGTTTTCATTTCTATTATGGATATTGCAATTAATTACCAAAAACTGTGACAGAACAAAACTCCAAGTAATCACTTATGTTCATGATCTGGTGATTGTCTCTTTATTTCTGTTGCAGTTACAGAAAGAGTTACAATTTATTAAATATTTCATTTAAGTTACATCTTAAAGTTAATATTTTATTTATTTTATTTATTTCAATCTAGGATTACAATATCTTTGAGCGAGGATCTTTTACATTAGTTCCACATCAGCATGTACAGCAGTCATCATTTTAGTTACAAACATAAAGTCACTACTTACAGACATGTAATAACCAGTACAAAGACTTGAGCTATGAGCAAGATAAGGGGGAGTCAATGGGGGAAGTGAGGGTGGAGATCGAGGTGGGGTGAGGAGGTGCAGGGGTGAGGGGAGTACAGGAGGTGGGTGGGGGCAGGGCCAGGAGTGGAGATCGAGGAGGTGGGCGGGGTGGGAGACAGTGCAGCCAGGAGGCCTTGTCGAGAGAATATGCCAGGTAAGGTGTTAGGGGTGCAAAGACTGATTGTAAGTGCTGATATACAAAATATCACAATCATGGATACTGGTAAGTAGAAAGCCAATAGTAGATATATCAATCAGAAAGATGCAAACACTGCAAAGCACGTTATTTATTTGGGTCCAATATTCAGTAGATCATTATGGACAGCTCATATCTGTTTGCTTAAAATTAAATCTCAGCAAACTTCATTTTAGCCTTCACGATTCAGTGGTCTATGGAGGCAGCTGTGTTAGGTCCCTTGATGAAGATATTCCATGAATATAGTGAGTGCATTTGGTAAAGTCAAAATAGTGAATGTAAGTTCTGCAATTTGCTTTTAGTAGCACATAGCCACTTCAAGCGCTTTCATGTCTGACAGAGTACCTATTTTCTGTACTACTGTATATAGGGGTTTGTTTGTGGTGCCGTTTCTGGCCAGAGGTCTAATGTACTAGTTACAGTCATTGTCTCTGTGACTGGTGGACCGAGGCTCAGAACTGGCTGTGGAATGTTTTTTCTCATATTAGTGTTTAATATTTTCTGTTTTATCTCCTGTTCCCCATGCCCTCTAACTTGTTTCTCTCCTTGCCATGAGTTGACTCCCCAACGTTCTCCCCTGCTGACTTCTGTTCCCACCATGGAGTAGTCCCACTCCTGAGTTTTCCTTTGTCCCCATTATCATGCCATCCCTGGTGATGGTTATATTTTGGATTGGGGTGTGGGGGTGGTATCCTCGCATCAAAATGAAGCCTCAGATAACACTTTTCATTTTTGTGAGGGTCACTGTAGTGCACATCGCCATTTGCTTTTCAGCAATGTGCAGTTGCTGTTTTGGTCAGCTTTGTTTGTAGGCACAATCATTACATAGAACCTCTGATGCATTTACTTACAAGTGAAGCACTGGGACAGTTTTGGTCATCTCCATCAGCCTTTAAATTAAGTGAGCATGCTACAGTTTGTATTTGCACCGTATGTTTTAAATGGAAAATTTTCTGCAGCTCTGCAGTTCTGTATAGTGGAGCCATTGATGTGCTGTGAGGGAAAAACAGTGGCAAAAAGGAAGGCTAGGAGCACTCCTGAATCCTAATGGTGCTGCTGTGCAACAAGACAAAACTGTAAAAGGCAAGAATAACAACACACGTGCCAGATACTGTGGACTATGTGTTTTTATTGGTGCATGAAAGTTTGAAAGCACCTACAACAGGACTTAAGATACATCAATTTCCACGACTGCATCATTACTCCTCAAGGGCAAGTCCACCTGAAGGACTAGCCACCATTGGAGCTTTGCACCATCCAGCACTACAGTTTACTACGCCAGTCTTTGGTTTGGAGATCTATAACAAACATAAATATCAAAACAAATAATTAAATACTATGGTCTATGGGCTTGACCTTACAAAGTCTGAATACACGCAGTTGCAACAGTATTTCTTCAGCAGCTGCTTCACATTAGGCCAGATTTTCAAAATGTTGCCGGGGCTAAGTTGCTTTTGCCCAGTGGGAAAACATAGCCTGTAGCACAAAAGCAAGCTGTATTCAAAAGGAAATAGCCCGGTGCTAATCCTGCTGAATATTTTAAGTTAAGTTTAAGGAAGCCAAGTAACTGGTTCAGAGTGAGGGCAAAATAGCCCGGAATAAGACAGCACTGAATATAGCAACGGGAAGTGCAAACTGCAACTGCAGCTCATTAGACTCTGTAACAAGCCAGTGTTGCAGGTGGAGAACATCGTGTGTGATTGCATAGAGATATTTCACAGCTACTGCTAATATAACTCTCAACCCCCTGCATCATCAGTGAGGGACAAGGCTTAAAAACATCAGGAACAAGGCTTAAAAACATCAGGGACAAAGGTTTAAAATCAGGGACACACCTTAACAATTGGTGATATCCACTCAGGAAGCTGGTAGAATAAGTGGTGTAGTGTGAAATGCATTTTCTAAGGAAAAGCACATGTGTAACATTAATGTCTGATGTTATGTTATGCTTACAACCCCCACTGTGTGGTCATGGAAACACAATTTGTAGGAAGGACAGAGTAAAAGTCTGAGGTAAAATCAGGGACGTCCCTGAAAATCAGGGACAGTTGAAAGGTATGACTGCAAACAACAATGTAAGCCACACACTGCAGAACTGTGCTTAGTGTGTTATGCTGAAGTGAGGTTTGCCCGGGGCTAACTTGATTGCACAGTGCTAACACATTAGCCCAGTGCAAACTGGTTAGCCCGGGGCAAACGGGAGCTATATTCAAAGCTCCCATGCAAATCAGCCTACTTAGGTAATCCGTGGCCAGGCACATTTGCATCTCATTATGTGCTGTTTAGCATACAGTACCATGCAGTTTGCCCAGTGCTACTTCATGGTACACACAGCTCCATCTTTTGGTCGGAATAGAAGTACAGGCTGGATGCTGCAGGATAAGGCATGCTCACAGCATCCTCTCTTGGTCGGAATGGAAGTACAAGCTGGAAGCAGCAGGAACTGTGTGCTGGCAGGCACATCAGCACATATAACACACCCATGCAGCTGTGCAAGCAGGACCTGTATATATGTATGTGCATATATATATATATATATATATATATATATATATATATATACACTCACATATATCTATCTATCTATATATATACATACATACATACATATACAGATTGATAGCTAAACAGACACACTTCCCATGGCCATACATGACCTGGAAGCTGCCTACCCCAAAAACATAGGTACCCCACTGCAGTAGTGGGTGAAACACAGTGGGGGACGCAATGTATGGGACAGGCATAAGGCAAAGCTGGTGGGGGTGGGAGGCCATAGGCTGTAGGGTCACTAGTATATGCAGCACATCTAGTAGACAGGGAACAGGGTAGACTGATTGGACCAGGCAGTCCTTTCCTGCTCTCATGGTCCATGTTCCAGTGTGTGCCTGTGACACCCTGGTAGGCTAGTGTCAGCCAGACCAGCATGATCCTCTATCCCCGGTAGCCCCAAAACACATTGCAACCCCTCATGTTCCAGTGGTCCCCCAAGCAGGGCTCCCAACCCCTGTTAAAAATGAAATCAATAACTTTCCCTGGTAGTCTAGTGGTCTCCCACCCCATGCACGTATCCGACCCTGTTCAGATATAAAATGAACATTATCCCTGTAGTCTAGTGGTCCCCCCACCCCAGGCATGCATCCTGACCCCGTTCACATATAAAATTAACATTTTCCCTGGTAGTCTAGTGGTTTCCTACCCCACACATGTATCGACCCCTGTTCACATATAGAAATGAACATTATCCTTGGTAGTCTAGTGGTCCCCCACCCCCTAACGTATCTGACCCCATTCACAAATAAAAGTAAATATTTCCTTGAGTCTAGTGGTCCCCCGATACATGTATCCGACCCCTTTGCATGTCTCTATCAAACCCTTTCATTTCCTGGTAGTCTAGAGCCCCCCCCACCCAGTAGTAACACCCTACTGATGCCAAAATAGTCCGAGAACAGAGCGGCGCCTGGCTCAGCCCCTCTCACCACAGCCAGCCCGACTATCTCGGTCAGTGGCTGGCCCTGATGGTGAGGAAGAGAGCAAACCCACTACTGTGTTCTCGGACTATTAGGCATCAGCGAGTATTACTGCTGAGTAAGCGTGGGCAGAGAAGAAAGGTTTGACAAATAATGAAGGTTGACTACGCCCATCAGGTGGGGACACTAATTCAAGAAATAATCTTATATGTGAACGGGGTTTGACAATGTCTTGTGGTGGAGGACCAATAGACTACTACGGAAATATTTAATTTTATATGAAATACAGGGTGGGATACATGCATGGGTGTGAGCGCACTAGACTACCAGAGAATATGTATATATTTTAAAGGGGTAGGGATACATGCTGGGGAGGGGGAGCACTGTCACCACCTTATCACCAGCACATTACCACTGACTTTTCTCGGTGGTATTCAGTGTCGTGCTACAGGTTGCGCTTATGCTTGTAGCGCAGTGCTATACTTTGAATATGCGGTGCACAGCATTCAGGGCCCTCCGCTCAGTCATTCACTTGCACATATTATAGTTTAGCATCAGTGCTAACACTGCCGCTGGTACTCAAATGTCCTTTTTAACATGTAGGCAATCAAATAATTGTCACTAGTCCGCGCAGCAGATTTGCACCCGCCAAGCTTTTGAATATCTGGCCCAAAAGTGTTAGAATGTTTTTACTAATTTTCAAATTTTCTGTCACATTTACAACACTTTATTGAGTTTACAGCCAAAAAAATGATGCAGGAATCAGAATTTTGGACACTAGCATAATTTTGATTTCCATCTTGCATTAATTGCATCCAAGTTATACCACCTTAATGGTGGTCTAACAGTTTTGTGAAATTTGTGCAATTGTATTGCAACTGTGTCTCAAGTGTTAGAAAATCCAGCCCTGTATATTTTAGCCAGGCTTTTGTAGGGATGTTACATTTTCTTGATGTGGCATATATCGCGATACCTTTTGGCATACTGAGGCGCCATGTAAAACAAGGGTGTTCATGGCTAGTGATTTATTGCTGGGAAGTAAAGATTCCTTGAACCTTCTACATTCAACAGACACATGGCTCAAGAGCCATAGCTGGCGCAAGTTGAGGAGCCAGTAGAAACACTGTAACCAATTGTATATTTATAGAAGAGCAGAGGAGCACACTGTATATCTATCTGCAGGTGTAGGATGAGAGAACTGCAAATCGAAGCTGAGTGCTTCTTGCACTTGAACATCCATGAAGAGAAGTTCTGATAACCAGAAATATGCGCTTTGGTGCTCCTATAAATTTTATCATGAACCATTTGATTAATAATGTATTTATTTAAAAAAACACTTTTATTTTTTTGATTAACCCCACCCTTTCCATATGATTCACGTTCCACTTTTTCAAATCTTGTGCAAAAGTCACTCTTATGGTCCTAAGAGTCTCATGCACAACTGAATCATCAGTGCTAACTGGTTGAATAAGATGAGATGAATTAGCATACCACCAGTGGGTAACACTCCAGAATGCATTGAAGAGGGGGAGGTTATCCTAACAATGGAGTCAGACGGTAAAATAAAAGAATGCCTTTTATACTTCCTTAGTATCTGGAGTATCATAAGTGATACCATTTCAACTTTTGGGAGATTTAAAATTATTTGCAAACCTTCACCTAGCATCAGGTGAGACATACTGTGTATAGTGAGTAACGTTGACTATAATTCTCAGTAATTTATTGGAATTATATATTGATAATCCCATACAATTTTGCAGATTACATTCATTTTACAAGACACCATAATCAAATGTTAACATTAGTACCTGCAACCTATTGTTTGGGAAGTAAATGTTAAAATGGCCCTGCTGCCTGTGCATGATGCACCACTTCAGAGCCCCCCAACCTGCACACCACCTCTAAACTACCATCCCTGCAGCTGGACCCCACCCACGACCACCCTTCCCACCCATGGAGCAGCCCCTCCAACCAAAGCTGAGCAACCTCCCTGGAAGGGGACCCCTTACACTAGGTACCCTTTCTGTTCATGCAAGGATCATGAAGACTGTCTTCTTATAGCATTCAGAGACAGCTGATTTGTGCAGAATCAGTGTTGGGTGCTGTCAAAATCCCACTGAAGGCCCACTTCCACCTGAAGGATCACTGAGGAAGAGCTCTGTGTCACCCGCATACACACTTGAATGTGCATGGAGGATGTGGCTTGATAGATCATTTATGAAGAGTGAAGGCACAGTCCTTCAGCTGCAGTGCCAACACTACTGCTTACGATCCTGGTAACATGAGTTCAGGAACTAGCTCAAGTCAATGTTCACCAGTTAGGGAGGAGGAGGAGGAGGAGGAGGACTGAGCATCCCAAAAGATGCCTTCTTCTCCAGGGAGACAGTGCAACCAGCTTAGCTGCTATACTGCCACTTGAGTGACCACAGGTGGCAGTGCAGTTGGAGAAGTTAGCAGGTGGGAACACATCTGTTGCCTGGTGTTCTCACTAGTGAAGTTTTACTGTGTTGCCAATTTTTGGTCAAATACTTGTTAAAGTTATTTGTCCATGAGAGGTTTGTGCTGTTATTTTTTTCTTGGGGGCAACAGTTGATTGATTTACAGTGCATTCCAGGAACAGCATTTGATATTTGGCTGATACAGCAATAGAACTGCATTGTGTAAGAAGTGGACAGATTTAATTTCTAATTGCATAGTGCTTCATCTTTTATGTAGAAACTGAACAGAAAACTTAGTGACTGTTATACATTTGTTCACATAATCAGATAAAGGCAATTTTAAAAAACTTCTGTTTGGTATGGTTTCAATATCAGCAAACATTATTCACATTCCACCTAAATGTTCAAAATCAATACACATATTATTTTTTATATATTATCCATGCTTGTTATGGCTAATGGATGTCTTACCCATTAGATAGTCTCTGGTGTTTAGATCGGATCGCAACATAACTATGTAACACTTGGGTACAAAAATGCAAATAAGCAAACCAGAGCTGGAACACAAAATAGCAAATACCTCTACAGCCACCATGTACTTCCCTCGAGTACTTAAGTAAGCTGGTATGAAAGACAGCCAAACACTGACAAAGGCAAGCATACTAAATGTGATAAACTTGGCTTCATTAAAGCTGTCAGGCAAATTCCGTGACAGGAAAGCCAAGGAGAAGCTTAGATTTGCTAGTAGACCCAAGTAGCCCAATAGACACCAGAATGCAGTTGCTGAACCTTCATTGCATTCAATGATCACCTTTCCAGGATGAGATTTCCTGTTTTGCTCGGGAAAGGGTGGAGAATTAGATAGCCAAATGCAGCACAAAATTACTTGCAATAATGTGCCAATAAGGACTATAGAGTTGGACAGCTTTGGGCTAACCCACCTTCTTAAGGAGCTGTTTGGCTTTTTTGCATTAAAAGCCATGACAACCATAACAGTCTTAGCAAGCACACAAGAAACACAAAAGAGCAAAAATTATTCCAAAAGTCATTTGACGAGGGATACAGTTCATAGTCACTGGACGACCAATAAAAAATCAGTGGACACAGGAAACATAAGACAAGGGCCACAAGAAGCAGGTAACTCAGTTCACGATTGTTAGCCTTGACAATCGGAGTCCCACGGTACTTGACAAAAACAACCAGAATGGAAACAGTAACAAGTGAATTGCAAACTGAAACAGCAGCTAACACTCTCCCCAATGGCTCATTGAAGGAGAGGAACTCTATCGATCTTGTGATGCATCTATCTCGACTTTCATTGGGCCAGTAGTCTTCGAGGCAGGGCATACATTCACTGGAATCTGAAACATAAAGCAAAATTAAATTGAATGCTTTCATTACCATACTACCATATTTTCATACCTACTATTTCTCTAAAGAGCAATCATCCATAGCTCTTATCCAATGGAAAAATAACACTGTTCCTATGTGCACACTAGTGCTATATGTAGTAGACTGTTACACTGAGTTTCTTTTGCATTTTTCTGTGAGTTGGATCCTGTACAAAGCTATGTAAAAACTGTTGCCTGCAACATCATTTTGTTTTCAGACTGACTATGTTTTATTGGTAGGAAGATTTTACATATCCTTTATTACAGACATTTAACAGAGAAGATTGCGTGTTCCATCACCACAAGCCAGTAACGCAAATTGGTGAACTTCTACAGTCTTAAATAATCACATAAAAATCTGATGAGATGATAATTATTACTATATTTCCCTCTGCAGATCCCTACAAAGCTTAGGAAAGTTGCACTTATTCATCCTCCTGTTCCCCCCCAATCTAACCCCTTGAACCTTCCCCCCACCCCTAACCCCTCAGGTATGCAGTGATATTGGCCTATAGTTTCATTAACCCAGGATGCAATTACTAGAGAAGGCCTAGAGTAATACTGAGATTTTTCTAATAGTGGTTTTAAAAATGTGTTATATTCTATGCCTTGTACCATTAAATAGTTAATAAGGTATGTAAGCTGGCCCATACTTTCTGGTAATACTGTGGCCTCCTCATTATTTGGGCAATCGTACTTTCTGCTTGTAAAGCAAAGAGCATCTCTTTTAACCATTCTGTGTACGTGGGAATGTTCTGATCCAGCCAATGGCACATGATTACTTTTTTGGCGCATAGAATACCAATGCCATGTGCTTTCGTTGATTACCAAACAAAAGGTCCCTGTAATCCCCTATTATACAAATTTCTGGTCTGAAGGCTTCAGATAGGCCAAATAGGCGATCCAAATTAGACTTAATGATGGACCAGAAGGGTGTAACTTTATTACACTCCCATAGAATGTGCAGTAGCGTGCCAGGACATTCGTTGCAGCGAGAGCAAAGATTTGAGGGAAGCTTCCCCATTTGGTAAAGTCTAGCAGGAATATAGTATAGATAATGTATTACATAAAATTGTTGAATGCAATATCTAATCCATTTCACATCTTGATATAACTGTGGCCAGATTTTAGACCATGGTTGCGGTGTTGGGGATTTTGAGGGTAGTACCTGGTCCCAGACATAGTATGGTGCACCTCGCAGTTCCTCTATGCCATCCCTTAGAAGGCGGTACAGAAAAGAGATAAGATGGGATGAGTGTAAATTGGAAATAGGTGGGAGAAATGGGCCTGTTAAGTGTTGTGCCCAAGACCCAGTTCCAAAATGTTGTAGAAGCATATGTTGTAGTTGGATATACTTAAAGCAAAAAGTATTAGGGAGGTTAAACTATGCTCGAGCTGTTTGAAATGACATCACTTTGTGTTCCTGTAATAAGTCTATGACTTTAAGCTGAGTATGCCCTGGCCAAAAGTTATATGGAAGGGGCAGACCCCTGATCTTGAAATTGAGGTTACCACGTATAGGCTGGGAGACATCCTTTAACAAGGATATCTGTAAAGTTTTGCATAGTTGGGAGTGCACACGAAGTGTTATCCCTATGAGTAAATTCCTAAGACTTTTAATTAAATTCTTAGAAGAAGAAAAAATGAGAGTATTGAGAGATATATTATATGGAGAAACAAGGGTCTTTTGTATTTGGAGCCACAAGGGTTGATATTGGGTCTGTTCGGGCGGATGGCCCAACCTTCATTCAGTGTGTAAGAATTGAACATGTAAAGGAGAACTGATAAAGAAGTAAATCTGGAAGTTGTAGACCTCCATTTGCTTTGCTCCTCTGCAGTTTGAAGAGAGCCAGCCGGGGTGTCTTGCTGCCCCATAGGAAATTAGATATAAGACTGTTAATTTGTGTAAACCAGATTTTTGGTAGGAAGAGACACGTCATCTGTAAGGGTTACAGAATTCTCGGAAGAGCATTCATTTTCAGTACATTTACACCCCCCCAGAGAGCAAGTGGAAGTATAGCCCAATGGAAAGATCTATTTTGATTTGAGTAAGAACTTTATCAAGATTGTATTGCTTCATTTTGACTTCAGAACAAGAGAGATATATCCCCAGATATTTCAGTTTTCTTTAGTCCAATGAAACCCTAAATGAGCAACATCTGCTGGAATGTGTGGACATTTAAGGACATTAATTCTGTCTTTGCTATATTAAGCTTGTAATTAGAAAATTTGCCAAATTCCTGATAAGTTCAAGCGCATCAGTACTCAATTTTGAGGGTATAGTAACATGAAGTAAAATATCATCAGCATACACCGAGATATTTTACTAATTAAGACCAATAGAAATGCCAGAGATGTTGGGGGAATTATTGATATGCCTAATAAGCGGTTCAAGATATAAATCAAACAGAAAGGGGGAAAGTGGACGTCCCTGTCTGGTACCTTGCTGCAAATAAAAGGATTAAGATAGATGCCCATTACAAAGTATGCATGTGGAGGGTTGAGTATAAAGGATCTTAATCCATTTGATAACTGCACTGGTATGTTATAGCACTGTAACAGGTAAAATAGATAGTCCCAAGAGACCCTGTTGAATGCTTTCTCTTCATTCAGGGAGACCAAGGCTGATGGAATTTGGGACTCCTGGATGCAGAGATCAAATAGACCAATTTGAGCATGTGATTGGAAGACACCCTACCTGCAACGAAGCCAACTTGTTCTCTACTTATGAGACTTTTCCACACTTTAATCGATCTAGTAGCCAGGATCTTGGTGAGCATTTTCATATCCACGTTGATTAAAAGATTGGGCGATAGTTAGTAATTTGAAAAGAATCCCTATCGGGTTTAAGAAGAGCCACAACTGTAGCTTCAAATAGGGAAAGATCTGAGAAACCTGGATTAAATATATAATTAAAAGTATCTAGGAGAACTGGTACTGGTTGTGCTTTAAAAGTTTAGAGAATTCTCGGTTTAACTGTCTGGTACTGAGATTTATCTGAAGGAAGAGAATCAATGGTCATGTTTATTTCTTCATGGAAATAGGTTCCTTAAGTGAATTTGCTTGACTATCATTAAGTTGTGGAAGTTGAATTGGTTGTAAAACTGGTCTACCATCTCTTGGCAGAAAGGAGAGGAGACTGGAGTATAAGGTTTTATAATATTCCTGGAAACAGTTTACTATATCTCTAGGGAAGTAACAATTTGCCCTCAGGTTTTACATACTTGGAACTATTCTGTCAGAGGCTTATGCCTTGAGTTGTGAAACAAAGAGTTTTCCTGCCTTATCCCCTGGTCGAAATAGTGAATTTTGGAATGTATAAGATATTCTGCATGTTCAGTTAAGACTGAATTATATCGATCTCTTAGAATTTTTAAGGCCTTGATCTCATCTGTGGTGGAGTCCATAGAAAGTGCTAGTTCCGAGTTCCTGATGTCTAGTAACAGAGCAGAGGTTACTTTGGATGTGATCTTTTTTTTTAACTGTGGCCATACGGATTATTTCTCCCCTCAGTGAACATTTAAAAGCTCCCCATAAAATATCTCATTTAGACATAGTGGGGGTGTTAAGATTTAGAAAATTGGTGATGATCTGCGAGTTGGGTATTCAGATATTCTGATCAAAAGTTTGCTGTTGAATCTCCATACCTTGTCTTTAGAGAAGGCGGGCCAGGACTCCAACACAGTAAGGTGGGATGGTGATCTGAGATCACTTTGGAAAGATAATTGCAGGATACAACAGATGAAAGATGCCCTATATCCAAAAGAAAGTAATCTAGACGAGAGAATGAACTATGGGGAATAGAGTGGAATGAGTATTCCCTTTGATGTGGGAAAAGAGTTCTCCAGGGATCTATTAGACCGACAGAGTCCATCATTTCTCTGATGGCGATTTGTGCAGGGGAGAGGGACAAGGGGCGACTGGTGGAATGATCCAAGATTTTGCAGTAGACTAGATTCCAGTCTCCTTCCAGCACAATAGGGAAGGAGGACCTTGGAATCAGGTCATTCATGAGGGAAACAAAAAAAGAAGGGACCTCTGTATCGGGGCCACATATGGAACCATGCACCACCACTGACTAACCTAGCAGAGCCTTAATCAAAATGTATCTATGTTGGGAATCTATTATAATAGCCACAAGACGGAAGGGTACTCTCCTTGCTGTGAGGATAGCTACACCCCCTTTACGTGTATCAGGTCCACTCCCTAAGGCTTGACCTACCCAGGATCTTCTTAACTGTAAGACCTGGGGGAGAGGTAAATGGGTTTCTTAAAGAAACGCTATATCAGTATCTAGTTTTCGGAGATGCAGCAGTACCTTAGCATGTTTAATGTTTAATCGGAGATTGAGACCCTTTCACATTCCATGAACACACTTTATAAGACACCATCATATTAGTGCGTTTTACCACTTTTGATCACTAGGCCTGAAATAGTAAAATTTATCGAGTTAAAGAATAAAAAAATGGGTAGCAGAGCCTTGTCTCATTGCTTACCTGAGCCCTCCTCCCTTATTTTGTCCTTAACTATCCGCTTTTTCTTTCCACTCCCCCTTACTTAACGCCCAAGCCCCCCCACTCACAGCTGTTGGGATCAATTCCATTTGAGAATGTCCTTTAGCTTGGATTGCATATAAGCCCTCCAATAAAAGAACAATTAAGGAAAAGAACAGTTCAAGAAATAACAAGATAAAAAGCCGTGAGTACCCCCCACCCCTTACTCTGGTTCGTAACAACCTTCTTGAGTTGCAGTGTTCAGATGACCCCCCTCCCACCCCAACTCTCCCAACAGCTTTATAGCATCTTAACTTATAACTGTAATGTATTAAAGCAGTAATGTTGCACTTGTTAGTGCTGCTGGATAACAATAGAGAACAATAACACTGTGACCATATAAAAAGATAAGGTCCTTCTTTGTATAGGCTCATGGAATAGATCCCCAAAACTTCAAGCCATTTACTCTCTACTTAATTTCAGCAGAAAGAAGGATAAAATATATAATTTAGTAAAATAACCTGAAAAAATAAAAATCGGATAAAAAGCAAAGGGGTCTCTCACTGTGTCATGCCCATAGACCAGGGCTATATTAACTGAATAATAAGTGTCACAGCATGTCTAATTCGTTAATTTTTTACAGAAGATTACTAGATTAGCTAAATAAAAAGCAGGAACATTAAGCTGTGAGCACATACACAGAGTTCTGGCATCCTCATGTAAGGATAGAGGGTTCTGGGTTTTTCTGTACATATTACTGTTGTCTAGCATCAAATCCTGTACTATTAGGACAGTGGGAATGTGCTCATTTGCACTAAAAATCTACTTTATAGAATGCTGGCACTATAACAGTATAAAATAATGGGATCCCCCTTTGTGTAGTCATATAGAATAGGTCTCCAAAACTTGGAGGCCTTTTATTCCCTCCTTAACATCCAGAGAGAGAGGGGGAAAAGTAAGAAGACAGGGGTGTCTACGCTGGATCATAGCCATGGGTCAAGGCTTCATTAATTGGCCCATGACTATTACAGCAAGACTACTGCCTTGTATCTAGTTGCAAAAAATTACTGGCCTGACAAAATTACCCAAGGTATTAAACAGTAAGCACAAACGTGGAGCTATGACGCCCTCTTGTGGGAGTACACCTAAACAACAGTTGAAAGCAGTGTAACTGTGGCTATATGGAGCAACAAAGATACCCTCCTAATGTGAGCAGGCAATATAAAACTAATCAGTTTAAGCCCATATTGTTCCCTCCTTGACTTCAGGAGAGAGAGGGAGAGAAAAAAAAGAAAAAATCAGGGTGGTCTCCCACTGGATCGCACCCGCATAGAGGGTTCTGGGATTTCTATACTTATTTCTGTGATATAGCATCAAGCACTATTCTGTTGGAACTATGGGGATGTGCTCTTTAATACTACTAATCGTCTCTATAGAGTGCTGACGCTATGACAATGTAAAGTAACAGCATTCCCCTTGTGTAATCATATGGAGTAGGTCTCCAAATATTGGAAATATTTTATTCCCTCCTTAGCATCAGGAGGGAAAGGGGGAAAAGTAAAAAGACAGGGTGCCTCTCACTGGATCTCATGCATGGATCAAGGCTTTGTTAATTGGCTCATGCTTAATAGGACAAGACTGGTGCTTTGTATCTAAATTCAAACAACCATTTGTCAATGCCAAATGTTTGCTTGCTGGCATTTGCAGTGGTAGTGTAGAAGTTACAGAGCTGCGTAATAGGAATGCAGTGAAGTATTGAACTGAAGCCAACCCACCATCACCCTGCAGAGAGTGACAAGCATTGGGGTGTGAATTTGGGTCACCACACCCCACCCTGCAGACACTGACAAGTGTCACTGTGTGCCTTGGGGTCTTTGGCCCTTATGTGCACCCCATTTCATCAGGAAGTACGGTGAGATGGGTGCGGTATAGGAGAATGGGGTGAACTTTGGGGCTGAAGAGTCCAAGGCATACCTCTATGCCTCTCACTGGCTGTAGGGTGTGGAATGGTATGAGCATTACAGGCAAGAATCCCAAGTCATATCCCTGATGCCTGTCATTCTCTACAGGGTTGGGCATTATGGTTGGAAACTCTAATACCTCAGGCATTCGTTGGTATTTTCACTCCAAATTTTCAACATGGTTTTTTTGTGACCCCACCTCATGAACAGTGGCAATATCAGTTTGTTAGCAGAAAGCTGCTTATGCACAGCAACTATGGCATTTAGCACCACAGGTGCAAAAACATTCCGAACAGGATGTAAAAAATGACAGCTGTACTGTTCATGGGGAGGTGTAAAAAAATGGCAATGTTGCAAATCTGTAGTAAAAATATTAAAGAAATTGGTGAAGTCACGAGCGTGCATAGAAACAGTGCAACGCACACCCGTAATGTAATTAGTATGGGGATTTTTTACAGCAGATTGTCAACACAGGCATTTTGGGACCTCCGATCATGAACAGTGTCACTGTGATTTTCTTTATCTGTCCCAAACAATGATTTCCCACAGCAACCAGCATCTCTGCACTGAAAGTGTGAAAACACATTCCGGCCATGTTGTGAAAAGTGTCAGCTGTACTGTTCATAAGGAAGTGTGGAAAAATGCCACTGGTGAAAATCTGGACTGAAAATACTACAAAGTCATTAACATATGACGGTGCGTGGAAACTGCACAATGCTCACTCATAATACAGTCATTTTATGGACTTTTGTCACCAAATTTTCAACATAGCCATTTTAAGACCTCTGCTCATGAACAGTTTAACTGTGATTTTCTTAATCTGTCCCAAACATTGCTTTTGCACCGACTGCACCATTGTGTATACGTAATATGAAAACACATTTGGGCGACATGTAAAATGGCAGCTGTACTGTTCATAAGGAAGTGTAATAAAATGGCAATGTTGAAAATCTGGAGTGAAAATATAGAAAATTCACAAACTTATGAGCGTGTGTAGGAACTGCGCAACACATGCTCGTAAAACAGTCATTTCTAGGAATTTTTCACCAAATTTTCAACATAGCCATTTTAAGACCTCTGCTCATGAACAGTGTCACTGTGATTTTCTTAATGTGTCCCATACATTGATTTCGCACATCAACTGCGCCATTGTGCACTACATGGGCGGAGACATGTTTTGGGCAAGATGTGACAAAAGACAGCTGTACTGCACATAAGGAATTGTAATAAAATGGCAATGTTGAAAATCTGGATTGAAAATATTGAAAATTCACAAACTTACGAGCATGCGTAGGAACTGTGCAACGCACGCTAGTAAAACAGTCATTGTTAGGGATTTTTTCACCAAATTTTCAACATAGCCATTTTAAGACCTCTGCTCATGAACAGTGTCACTGTGATTTTCTTCATGTGTCCCATACATTGATTCAGTACACCGACTGCACCATTATGCGCTACATGGCGGAAACACATTTTGGGCAAGATGTGAAAAATGACAGCTGTGTACTGCTCATAAGGAAGTGTTGTAAAATGGCAATGTTGAAAAATCTTGAGTAAAATATTGAATTGTTCCTTGAACTTACGGCGTGCGTGAGACTGCACGCAACCTGCGCTAAATAAAATGGTCATTTTAGGAATTTTTCACCAAATTTTCAACATAGCCATTTAAGACCTCTGCTCATGAACAATGTCACTGTAATTTTCTTAATGTGTCCCATACATTGATTTTGCACCGACTGCGCCATTATCGCTACATGGCGGAAACACATTTTGGGTGAGATGTGAAAAATGACAGCTATACTGTTCATAAGAAGGTGTGTTAAAATTGCAATGTTGAAAATCTGGAGTGAAAATATGAAGAGATGTAAACTTATGAGTGTGCGTAGGAACTGCAAGCATGCTAGTAAAACGAGTATTTTAGGAATTTTTCACTAAATTTTCAAAATAGGCTTCTTGAGGGCCCACCTTATGAACACTAGCAGTGTCGTTTCATTAATCAGTCCCGAAAGGTGATTTCCTGTAGTGAATGCGAAATCACCCTTCGGGCCCGAATAACGCCATGAGAGTGACAGCATTCATGAGATGGGGGCCCAAAAACCCCATGTTGAAAATTTGATGCAAAAATTCCAAAAAATGCCTGAGATATGCAGCAAAGTTGAAAAAACCCTATCTATCCCATTATACAGCTTATCGGCATTTCCTCAGTTCGCGGTCGGCTTTGAAGAGTGCAGACGTGTTCCCGGTCCACTGAAGATCATCGCGACAGAGTCCGGAGGTAAGTATGGGGTGAGGGTGTGGGAAGGTAGGGTGCGCAGTGGGTGGAGTGCGGGTTGTGGGAGGGGCAGGGAGAAGCGCCGAGGACAGTTTTATTTCAGGTGTTTGTTTTAAAATGATGGCTGGGACGTTTGCCACGCTGGGGTGGGCTCCCAGGCGTGACACAAGGACGGCTGGTTGAGGGGCATGGAGCCAACGAGGATTGGGCACCTCCGTCAGCCATAGCATCAGTTGCCACGCTGGGGTGGGCTCCCAGCATGGCACCCTGTACTCTCGGGGGGGAGGACAGTGGAACCGACGGTGGATTTGGCACCTCCGTCGGCTATACCATGAGTTGCCACACTGGGGTAGGCACCTCGTGGCATGGTGGAGGAAGCTTTGAGGCGCGCACAGCCGACCGGGATTGGGCACCCGGCTGTACAGTGTGTGCGTGGGGGGCAGCAGTATTCCTGCGTGTGTGTGTGTGTGTGTGTGTGTGTGTGTGTGTGTGTGGGAGGCGCGCAGCAGCGCGATATCTTATCACTGCTCACTGAGCGTAGATCCCCTTTCAACTGTACTCCATTGCATTTTGGAGCTGTCATAGACAGCTTCAGCAGGAATTGGAGAAATGCGGCTGCACCTGCCAACACACTGACTGAACTGGTAGAGGGGGTGACACACCCCCTAAAACTCGGATGATGGCACTATGTTTCTTGCACATGCGTGCAAGCTAACATAAAAATGAGTGGTTTAACAAATTGGAAAACCAGGGTATTAAACAATAGAGAGCAAACATGGGGCATTGCGCCCTCCTGTGGAAATACACATTAATAACAGTTCTGAGCCATGTAACTGTAGCTGAAAGCACCAAAACCCATCCTAATGTAAGCATGTAAGATTAAACTGCCATGCTTAAGCCCATATTGTCCCTCCTTATCTTCAGGGAGAGAGGAGAAAAAATGAAAGAATCAGGGGTCTCCTCTGGATCGCCCCCACAGATCAGGACCATGCAATCAACTACCCCTACAAGTCTGACGCCCTGGTTCCACTGCAGAAAATTGCAAGCTTTAGTGATTAAAGGGCAGAAAGACTGAATACTGAGTACAAATTCAATGCTCCTGCATCCTTTTGCGAAGATCAAAGGTACCGTGGACCTCCTCACATGTTCCTTCTATTCTCCCACGAGTCCAACACTGGGATTCAGTGTGGCTTGAATAAGTCTGGTATCATTTCCTGAAGCTCAGATAGAGCTTGCTCCAGAGTATCAAAGCTTTTCCAGGTGGTCTGGTGGTAGACAGACAGCTTAGATGGGTACAGGACTTTGTTCTTTGTACTGGCAGTGATTAACTTGGTAACGATAGGGTGGTATGCAGCCTTAGCTGTCGTTAGATGCTGGGAGATCCTGCATGAACTGTAGCTGTTGACCCTCCTATAAGATTTCCTGGAGACCTCTGACCTGTCCCAGGACATGCATTTTGTCCAGGTAGTTTAAGAACTTTTAATATCAAAGGCCTTGGTGGTTTCCCTGCAGCGGTTTAGGTCGAGTGAGTGATGGACCCTCTCTGTACAGTATATAGTGTTGTTGAGAGGGTCCAGCTATTTAGTGGCGTCCGCTACAGAAAAGTGATCGGTGCGCTCCCTCTGTTTCTTCTGGAAGGCCGTAGATAAGAATGTTATTGCAGGTGACTTGACCTTCCAGATCTTCAAGTTTACTTCCATCCCATTAAGCTTTTGGCACAGTGCAGGAGTGCTGGATCCATTGAGGCTTTCCAGCCCTCTAGCGATGTCATTCTGGCCACAACATCTGAAATTACTCTAGTGGTGTCTGTAAGCTCTGAATGCATAGATTTAGCTCTGAGGTGAGGTCCTGGGTGCAGTACGAAAGGTTGCAGTTCCTCCATAAATTTCTGCTCCGTTAAAGGGCGTGGGTTGTGCAGTGGTTAAGGCTGTGCGGTCTTGGAAATAATACCGGTTGTCCCGCCAATGTTTGAGTTTTCTAGAGTCTGCAGTGGAGTGAACAGGAGGTGCTGGTGATCCTCCTCCAAAGCACTCCGACACGTTTCATTCCCATCTCAGATGAATACTGGGTAGCTGTCAGGAGCCAAGTGAGTAAGTAGCCCTTTGTGTTTGGTGCTATAAAGCAGGAGAATCATTAATAAAAGTTAAGAGCTGAGGTGGAGGTGGGTTCTCTGAGCTGCTATCCCTTCCATGGCATCACGTGATCACCTGCAACTTCATTTTGAATTGCATTGTGACAGAACTGCAGATGCCTTAAAGTTGAGGAACAGTTGATAAAAGTTGCTCTTCACCTGCTCAAGTGTATTGTGACCTTTAATTATTTTACTTAGGATTTGTTTTTGTTGACTGAGAAGGGAGGCCTTGGAAATATGTTCCTGTTATCAGCCTCTTTCTTTGGGGAGTACAGAGGAATTACTGATCAATATTAAACCAGGTTAGATTGTTGATGGTTGTATGTAATGGGTGAACTTTGGCCAGGACACAGGTTAAATTCCCCACTCTTTTCAACAAGTGTCATAGAACCTTTAATGTCCACCCAAACAACTATCAGAGTAGGCAAAAGGGATGTTGGCTCAACATCACATCTGAAAAATGGCACATTATGACAGCTCAGTGTTATCCTAATACCATTCTGGGGTATAAGTGTGGTTACTTATAACCAAGTGGGGATCACCGCTTGCAGATTAATCACCACCATCTCCTGCAGCACTTCCATTCATTGGAGGTCTCCCTATCCTACTACTGACTAGGCCTGAGCCTGCTTAGCTTCAGAAATCCGATGGGGTCAGGCTCCGGTGTGGTAAGGCTACAAGAGAACAATGAATAAAAAGCAATGAAAAACAATTGACATGATAGTTTAATGCAAACTGCACCATAGCACACTACATATAAAAATTGTTTAATTGTTAAAATGGGACTTCCCAACAAAGGGCACTATTGAAAAAGTGTTCAAATCTATACGAAGCACCATGACCACACACAAAGAGTGAATATCAAAGCTTATCTAGTGCTTCAGTCTTTTATAATCTCACTCTAAAGAAAGATTAATAGCACTGTAACTGAGTGACCCTCACAAAAATGAAGAACATTATATATTGTGAGCCTATATGAATGCCAGTATAATTTCAGCAAATGAATAATTATGGGCCCTATGCACGAAATGGGCAGGGGTACATGGAAAAGTCACATACCCCACCCACAACCCTGTGCTCTGTGGACAGGTGTGCTCATACTGGCATTCACCAATGCTGTCCACCTGTCCGCAGTTCCTCTCTCCCGGCGCGCAGGACTCTGCAGGGCAGCCGGGGGAGGAGTCACTGTCCTGGGCAGGCATCCAATGGGATGCCAAAATGAAAACACTTCACTCGAGGCCAGGTGAGAAATTAAACCACTTCTTTACTGATTCATAGAATTGCTTTATACAACTTCAAAAAAGTGCTGGGCTAACATATGGAATCCACACACCTAAGACAAAACAGCCCAGCGCTTCAAGGCCTCCAAGAACCTCTTCATCAGGGGTGTGGCTACATGTGTGTAATGACAAATTATGGCACTCACTTCATGTGAAAGAAATTTAGTAATTGATGTAGAGTGTGACACGGATGTTGGAAGCCAACTGAGCAGGAGGTATCCCTTAGATAGCTACCCATATCTAAATTAGTCACTAATTGCACTCTAATTGTTTTTACTACATTTCTTAAACATGAAGTGAGCACTACAATTTGTCATTACATGTAGCTGCACCCTGACAAAGAGGTCCTTGGAGGCCTCGAGCTGAGCTGTTTTGTCTTAGTTAGGTGGATTCCATATGTTAGCACTGCACATTTTTGAAGTTGTATAAAGCAATTCTATGAATCAGTAAAGAAGTGGTTTAATTTCTCACCTGGTCTAGAGTGCGGTGTTTTCATTTCATCTTATGCCATTTTTCCAGCACCCGACTTCATTGTGATCTCCCTCCTAGCTTTACTTTTATTTTTTTCTTTGTATGCTCCCCCTCCCTGCAGTGCTCCTACTCTTCAGGAGACATCTATGGCCTTTTCAGTCCTCACTCACCCACCTGGCAACCAGTGCAGTCCATCCCCCATGGAGCCTTGGTTGTACCACCTCAGGCAGGTATGGGGTGGGGGCCCTTACACTCCGATGCAGATATCTTTCATCGGGATGCCATTGCCAATCTGGCAGGAGCATTGAGGATCAGGGCCTGGTGATCACTCTACTGGGAGCACTGCGAGGTGTTTTCTGGTGTTCTTCTCAATGTGCTGTGACCCCTGATGTCAAGGTGCTGAAGCACCAATGTCTAGCACATTGCCCCCCCTGTTAGACTTCAGGCTTGTTGTACCTTGGGTCTCCACCTGGGGCCAGACAAAAGCCAAGCTCTGACTCCCCCCCCCGAGAAAACAAATAGTCCTTGGGATGCTCAAGCCTTCTCCCCCGGCTGGCCCTCAGCTCCTGGGTTGATCCCAGACCAGGTCACTATACTGCAAACAGAAATCAATTGCTGTGCTGACAGGCCGGCATCTAGCTTTACTTTGAATTCCAATGGGATGCCCTATGGGATCCACAGTGGATCCTCGCATAGGGTGGCATGGGTCCAGGACTGTGCATGCGATTGCAGGGACCTTTATCCATACAACATCATTCAGTTCTGGTGTCACGTCTCTGAACTTTCCCGGTGCTCACCCATCCAGCTGCCCCTGCCTTCTCCTGCTGACCAGTGGTCAGGAGCAGCATGGTGTGCCCTGTCCTGGTCCCCGGTGACTGCAGGCCAGTGCTCATTGGAGAGCACTGTGGGTTATGGCAGGTCTTCCTGGTGAACCCTCAGCACCCGATGAGGCTAGCACTATGCAGGTTAGTGAATACCGCATAGTGCTGATGCTCCCTGGAACACCCCCAGCGCAGAGCAGTCCATGGACATGGGGATCAGGTGTGGTGGGTCTATGCACCACCCTTCATGCATGCGCACAAGGCGTGAGTGGGTGGTGGCTATGCACCCCAGATATGCGCATGTAGCTACTCTGCACCAATAGTGCATAGGGCCCTATTTTAGCATTAGAGATTACAGACACCATATTTAAAAGGTTAGCATGACACTAATTGGGTAAGTGCTGAGCTGACATGTATTAGCACCAGAACTCCTGACAGGGCCATATTCAGAGGTCCCAGAGCACCCACTAATCAAGCAGTGCAATCATGCTATCGATAATGCTGTTCCAGTGCAAATAAGGGACCCTGATACATAATGGCAAAGGGTAGATTCAAATGGTTTTGGCAGGGCAAAGTAGCCCCAGCATGGTGTTGCTTAATGTTACCAAAACTTGTCCATAACTCCACGCTAAAGTTGTGCCCCACTCTCCAAATGCAGGTTAGCTGTACTGCAGCCCAAAGTTCTGGCAGTCTTGTGGACTCCCTCTTTCCATTGACACTTATAAGTTTCTATTACTTAATACCCTGCTGTCTAGTGGACCCCTTCCCCCTGATCACACATCACTTTATATTATGTAATTCATTGGTTTCTAGTGGATCCCACTCCCCCAATTACTCCTGTCAGTATCTTACATTTAATTCCCTGGTGTCTTGTGGACCCCCTTCCACCCTGATTGCCCCAGTCAGTTTCTTGTATTTAATTCACTTGTGTCTAGTGGACTCCCTTCCCCCAAAATGAGTGCCAATACCCATCCATACATCCACCTGCTGCGCTCCCCCCCACCTCGGTTAGCACTCATCCAATACTTTTTTATCAGATCAGTGGCCAGCACAGACCTCTGCTCACCTCCTCAGTTGGACACTGTCTGACACTCACAGAGCACAGTCGTGATTACTCTCAATTGCACTCTGTGACGGTTAACTGGCAGCCAGCTGAAGAGGTGAGCTGAGGACTGTGCTACCCAAAGATCTGATGTGGACTACTGGGTGAGTGTTTCCAGTGGTGATATTTGTACAGGGCTGGGAGGGGACCACAGTGGGTGGGTGAGTGTTGGCACTGGGTCATAGGGACCACTAGGCACCAGAGAATTAAAAACTAGAAACTGACTGGGGTGATTGGGTGGGGATGGCAGTCCACTGGACACCAGGGAATTAAATACAAGAAATTGACAGGGGTGATCTGGGGGATCAGAGGGAAGAGGGACCACTAGACACCAGAGAAGTAAATACCGGAAACTGACAAGGTGATCAGGGGAGGGGGTCCACTGGACACCGGGGGCTCTACTGCAGTCTACTGCCTACCACCTGCCATAAGTACTGTGGGTCTTGTGCCCATAAAATGAGCCTGTGATGAGCACAAATGGCCCTTGCGCCCTGCATGCCCAATG
Organism: Neoceratodus forsteri; assembly: GCA_016271365.2. Lineage (NCBI taxonomy): Eukaryota > Metazoa > Chordata > Ceratodontiformes > Ceratodontidae > Neoceratodus > Neoceratodus forsteri. The sequence goes on from CM057452.1 coordinate 1,060,307,679, forward strand.
GGCTCACTTATATAATAGATGGATATGGTCCACAGGAGCCTGGCGCTGTCCCTGTTGGTGCATGCTACAGGCTGTGCAGCACTGTCAGCCTGCTCTGAATATGGTGTCTGTAAAGTTTTCCTTCTTCAGTAAAAATGTGGCAAAGGACCCCACTTGCCAAATTTGGGATGTAGTGTACTTTATAAAACTAGAGAGATGCTTCCTATGTGAAGTCAGTGCTACTTCACAAATGGTGAATAACTGACAGGTCACATTGTGTGCAGAATGTGTATTACATGATTATATTGCTGCAGCAAGTACAGGCTTATAACCATGTGACAGTTTGCAGCCCTAGACTGTTAGGGGAAGGGGTGGGCTGTGTCTACACTGTGAAACATATCCAACAAAACAGAAACATTGCTTGATTTAAAGCAGCTGTTCTTTGCTAGTTTGTGTTTAGATTGCTCCTTGTTGTGATTGTAAGTGAGACAGAAGTGGAATGGGTTTAAAAAAAAAGTTACAACGTGGATATATGCACAGTTACACTGTATTTATTCTCAGTACCACTCAGAGCTGTGTTTGGAACTGAACTGAGTTTCAAAAAAGTGTATTTGTGCACAGATATTATACCTGATTTTATTCTTAGTTCTGGCAGCTACAGTAGGTATTGAAGTGAAAGAGAGAACAGGCTTGGAAGAGGGGGTCCTTATTTTGCTGTCAGGATGACTTTGGTCAATAATTCAGCCAGGGATGTGGGTGCCACTGTTTCCAAAAGCAGCTTGTCTGAAATGTTTATTGTTGATGGCAGAGTTGCAGGTATACAGCCACATAGTAGCCTGCCACAGTTTAAAAATACAAATATTTGTCTGATAAGGTTATTGTGGCAAACAGAATAGCAGTTACAGCAGCACACGTGGTAGACCACCAGTGTTTACAAATATCATGCCTGTATAACATGTTTATCATTGGTGGAAGCATAGCAGGTACAGTACACCATTTCAAAAAGCTATACCTATATGGCATGTAAGGAGTCTTTCACTGGCAGAAGCTGTCCCACTGGAATAGGCTCTAAGGAGGATGAGCTTGCCTTGCAGTGTTATTAAATATTATTTTAGACGATCATGCCTTGTGGATTCGCTCACCAATGACAATTTCATCCAACTGGTTATTCTTATTATTGTCTTCATATTGTAAACCCCCACTCTAGAGGTGGTTGAAATTTTACTTTTGGAAGCAGAATCCAGGCATATATTACAATTCCGCATCCACAAATTATGCTAACATTTGATTTTTAGTTATTGCCATCTAATTTTAAAACCAGTGATCCAAATTTCACTGACTGAAGCACTTTTCCATTCTTCTACCACATGAGGATGTGTACCAAGCTTCAAGATCGGTATCTTTAAGTGGCTGAGTGACAGCATAAGCAGCCAAACATTAAGGACATTTTTTAATTGAATTTCACAAGTACTATGTAAACTGTGAAATTTAAAGCCCCTGTGACTAAAACTAGAGAAACTAATGTCACCAGCCAGGTTCATAGGTCCAAAAAAGGAGGCTGTGTTTTTTTTTCCTATAGTGTAAGCTCTATTTTTTGCTGGGGGAACCAACTGCCTTCAGTGTCCTTACCCCACTCTGAACTCTGGCACCGAGCTACCTCCGTGAGACACCTCTCCCCATTGTCAATGCCCCCAGAGCTATCCCCCCAGTTGGGGCGGTGGTGCTACAGCCACACCACCACACACAGGATCCTGCTACATGGCAGGAGGAGGTCCACTTATAACCAGGTGCAGAGGGTGGAGGAGCTCACATCAGCTGGTTGGCTGCCTTTATTTTCAGCCCATGTCATACCCTGTAGGCAGTGGACATGCAATGATGTCAATACAACTGCGCCTGCCCTCCCACACTGCAGATGTCCACTGACGCCTTAACACCTTTCTCCTGATGGGCCTGGCCTGGCACCCAGCCCCGCATCAGACCACCATGGAACACCCCAGAAGAGGACAGCAGTCGTTTGGATGCTCTGACAACCTCCCATGGCTGACCCTTGGACTCCTGGATCGGTCCCGAACTTGGGTCATCTGTGCCACAAGCAGTAGCATTACCATTGCACCAGCAGGCTGGTCAAAGTAGTTTGTGTGTGTCAGCCTTCTAATATCTTGCTTAATGGATAACCAAGTTATAAGCAGCCAAAATTGCAACATTTTGAAAGCTTGTGGAATCCATATCCATAGATGTTGTAAAGTCATACACCTGACATGCCACTGAGGGGCAAGAAAAGTTCTGGATGCACTGATAATAATGGAAACATTTACAAGGGACACCATAGTAAACTGTTGATGTATTAGATGAATCAGTGTTGTTGATGTAGTAGAGGGCTCAGAGATCCATATTTATTCATTTATTTATCCCCCCCTCCCAAAGCAGAGCAGGCAGATTAAATTTAGCAAACTGGGAAATGTGTTGGGGGATTTTAAAGGATAGATTACAAGTATCCACACGTACCTGCACAGGATAAATAGGGTGGAGCTCAATGGCATTTTCACATTGGGTGGAGTCCATACCAGGATTAAAGGCAGACAAGGCAGGACAGGCAATCCTAAGGTGCGTGAGGAGGGGTAGGAGGAAACCACACATTGTGGTACATGTGGGTACAAATGACCTAGCGGGAAAATGATGGAGGTAACAAAGGAGAGGACTGAGGAAGTGGGAAGGTTGTGTTAGAGAATGGGAGTCTGTGGCATTCTCTAAGTGCTCCCAGTACCCTCTTAAGCACAGTGAGGAAGGAGAGGATTAGGGAGTTGAACACATGGTTGGTAGAATGGTGTCAAACTAAGGGATATGGGGTTGTGGGTGGCTGGGGAAGTACCTGGGATAATAACAATCTGCTTGCAAAGGATGGGCTGCACCTGAGTAGGGAGGGGAAGGAAGTATTAAAGCAAAGACTGGGGAGGTATATTGTGACAAAGGTGGATTTAAACTAGATGGGGGGGTAGCAAGTGGACAGCAGGTAGGCAGGGATCTGATAGAGTGGTGCCTACTACCCCCCATGCTAGCAGGGAAGGACTCGGGCTGGCCAAAAAAGGAGGGAGTAAAAGGAAGGAAATGGAGGCTAATGAAGGGAAGGGGGCAGGATGGAGAGTGGTCTCGCTGAATGCAAGAAGCTTAGGGAAAAAATCTGCTGAGCTACAGGCACTCTTAGCAGTGTGGAGGGTGGATATTGCAGCTGTCACAGAAACGTGGGCAACTGAGCACCAGGACTGGGATCTGGCAATCCTAGGATACAAAGTATACAGGATGGACTGTAAGGAAGGGAGGGGCAGTGGGGTGGCAGTCTATGTGAGGGATGGGATCAAATGCACAAGGGACAAGGGGGAAGAAAGGAGAACAGAGGCAATCTGTCTGCAGCTCCTAGACTCAAGGTGTAGGAAACTGAGGTTTGGGGTAGTGTACAGGCCACCATCTCAGTCTGAGGAGCTTGACAGGGAATTAGCAGGACAAATCAGAACAGTATGTAGAAAAGGGAAGGTGGTCATCGTAGGGGATTTCAACTTGCCGGGGGTTGATTGGAGCATTCCAGTCACCTCCAGTGCTAGGAAGCAAGTGCTCCTGGATGCAATCCAGGATGGTCTCCTGACACAGTTGGTTAGTGTGCCTACTAGTCTAAGAACACTTTAGATCTGGTGTTGTTGAATGGAGAGGCAGTAAGGAAATAAGGTGGAGGACCCACTAGCCGACAGTGATCATCAAACAGTGTGGTTTAATATCACGTTATGTGGGGGCCAGAGAAATCAGTTACTCAGGTAGTAAACTGAGAGGGCAGACTTTGGGAGGATGCAGCAAGTACTAAAAGGAAGCTAGAGGGCATAGGGCAGGAGATGGATGCAGAGCAGAAATGGGATATTATTAAAGGGGATTACCGAGGCAACAGAAGCCTGCACCAAGACACAGAGTAAGAGGAGCAGAAGAAACCATGCTGGTTGAACAGCGAGATAGTGGAGGTGGTGAGAGCAAAAGCGAGAGGCACACCAAAAGTATAGAAATACAGGAAGGAAGTGGACAGGGAGAAGTATGCAAGATGGTCCAGGAGGTGACCGGAAAAGTGAGAAAGCCAAGGCCCAGAGGGGCTGAGATTAGCGCAGGGAATTAGCAGAGAGACTTTTCAGATACATCAGGGAGAAAAGGAAGTGCAAGAAACAATAGTGAAGATAAAAGGGGTGGGAGTGGACGGAAAAGGGTGAGGAGCAGGCAGAAGCACTGAATGAATACTTTTGCTCAGTGTTCATGGAAGAAGGGGACCACTACCATGGCCTGGTAGGGTGAGGACAGGGAAGATGAGGCAACAGATGGAAGAATTGTTGCAAGTAGAGTCCTAGAGGGACTGAGGGCACTGAAGGTAGACAAGGCACCAGGGCCGGATGATATCCACCCCAGGGTGCTAAGGGAGATGGCGGAGGTGTTGGCAGAGCCACTGGCAGATCTGTACAGCACCTCACTGGAGTCGGGATGTGTGCCACTGGACTGGAAGATGGCACATGTAGTACCATTACACAAGAGTGGACCAAGGGATGAACTGGGTAATTATCGCCTGTAAGTCTCACCTCCATAGTGTGCAAACTCATGGAAACAGTACTAAAGGAAAGACTGGTGTCATACCTGGAGGACAATGGCCTCCAGGATGTGAGGCAGCATGGGTTTGTTTCAGGGAAGTCTTGTCAAACCAACCTGATACAATATTATGACTGGGTGACAGGTGAGCTGGATAAGGGTCATGCGGTGGATGTTCTTTACTTGGACTTCAGCAAGGCCTTCAATTCTGTGCCTCATGGGTGGTTTGGGAAGCTAACTGGTGTGAGGGTAGGGTCAAAAATGATGAACTGGATTACAAGCTGGCTGAGTGGGAGGCTGCAAGGTGGTGGTGAGAAGGGAGCTCTTAACTCAAGGCCGGTGAAGGTGGGGTGCCACAGGGCTCTGTGTTAGGGCTAGTATTGTTTGGGCTCTTCATATCAGACATTGCACATGGGGTGGTGAGCAAGATAAGTCTGTTCGCTGACTACACCAAAATTGGAGCAGTGGTCAATGGAAAGGAGGGATGGAAGCAGCTGCAGGGGGACCTTAGCAAGCTAGAGGAGTGGTCAGAGAGGTGGCAGCTGGGGTTCAATGCAAAGAAGTATAAGGTTATGCACTTTGGGGTGAAGAACCCAAGGAGAGAATACTGGCTGGGAGGAGTTAAGCTGGGGATCACTGAGGAGTAGAAGGACCTAAGGGTAATGATAACAGAGACCAGAGACAACACTGCCCAGTGCAGGAGGCGGCTGCAAAGTGAACAAAATGCTGGGGTGCATGAGGGGTTTTCATCCAGGTGAAGAGAGTGATCTTGCCCTCTACAGGTCGCTGGTAAGGCCACACTTAGAGTATTGGTGTGCAGTTTTGGAGGCCATACCAAAGCATGATATCAGGCTACTGAGGTGCAGAGGAGGGCAACAAAGATGTGATATGTGGAATGGAATGGACAGACTATGACAGGAGGCTGAGAGACCTGAATATGTACACCCTGGAGGATAGAAGGGACAGGGGTGACATGATAGAGACATTCAAGTATCTGAGGGGAATCAATAAGGATGGGGCAGATGGGGTCTTTAAGTCAAGGAGGGGAGGGTCACCAGAGGGCATGGGCTAAGAATAGAGGGGGGAAGATTTAGGAAGGAAATGAGAAGACACTATCTCACAGAGAGGGTGGTAGCAAAATGGAATGCCCTATCAGAATGGGTGGTATCATGTAAATCTGTGAACAGTTTCAAAAGGCCATGGGACAGAAACAGGGAGAGTGAGGGTGGGGGAGGTGGGGGTGGCAGTGGGATGACAAATGGGAGGGTGGGGCAGCTGCAAACTAGGGTGCTAGCTGCACACTCGTGCAGACTTAGATAGACCAGGTGGTCTGTTTCTACTGGCACATTCATATGTTCATATGTTCGTACATTAAGCAAGAACACAGGAACAAGGCAGACTTTTTTGAAACTGGTAGAAGGTATGTTCAAGAAAGTTGTCCACAAGCACATTTTCACTGACAGAGTGATGGATAAGTGAAAAAGGCTGCCCAAGGAGGTGGTGCAGGCTACAAAAGTGTGAGGAGTCATGGAAGGGCGGGAGATGCATATGACAATAGTAAGAGGTAGAAGGCAAAGTTAAGAGTGTTACATGGGCACGAGGGCTGGAGCAATGTAGTTATGGTAGCATAAATTCTCTTGATCAGACACAGTATTAATAGATATTTATAAAGAGATCCCCTGGTGGCTCTAATCAGTTCTGCAGGTTTCCGAGGGACTTCTTTCTATCAAATTGCAGAGATTTTGGGAAATATCCGAGTGTTAATTGCTACAACTCTAGGCAGGGTAGGCAGCTTGAACAGACCACCAAGCTTTTTTACTATCATTTTTTTTGTTTCTATGTTTCTGTTTGAGAAATATTTTCTACTAACTACTACTGGCGTTACAAAAGGGCACAAAAATACATTGTTGTTATTTTTTGCATGTGTGCATGAGTTGATCAGGCACTCAGTTAGTAAAAAGAAAAGCAGACTTATCTGTGAGACACAAGGTCACAAGGCCTTTCTGTGGGTTCTGTGTGGTCTGTCATCTGTTGGGGGTAGTGGCCTGGTGGTGCTTCTTCTCCTTATCACCATGCAGGCTGAAGAGTACTGAAGTTTGTCAATGCTCCAAGCGTGCAGGGTGCACGTCACATGAGCATCTAAGAAACACTGACAATTATTATGAGTCATCATTGTTTGTGGTTGCATCTTTCCATGTATGCATTGTTGATGCATGTAGAAAACATGAAGAGAAGACCAGATGGAGAAAGGGATGGCGGGGGAGGAAAAGAGCAGATAAATATTCCACCATGCTAGTACCACCAATTACAAATAATGCAAGTGGTTGCAGTGGAGACTGACACTTGTCATGGTGGACCAGGGACTGGCAATCATGGTCATGGGACTGAGAGGACACGGGGTGCTGTGTAAATGACAGTACTCCCAAATAAACCATGGTACATTAGTCCCTAGAAACCCATTGGTTCTACTTCCATTGCTGTGCAAGCAGCCTTTCCTGATGTTCACCCACTGCATCTGAGAATTCAACCCTCCTTAACAGTCCAGAAGCATATCACTTTCCCCATCTTACTTTTTCAAGTGCTTGGGGAAAGGCCAGGCTCGATGGGCCAATGAGGTCCCTTTCTGCCATCAGATTTCTATGATTCTGTGATTCTAGTTTCTCTATTCGAGATAGAAGTGATCCACCCAGAAATGTAAATTCTAGCTGTCCCACCCCAAACAATTACCTTAGATTTGCTGCACATTTCATCAAAGTTATCCCACCTCCAACAACAACAAAAAGCAATCACCTAGGATTTGCTGACCATTTCATCAAGGCCACTGTCCCCTTTGTCACTAGTGACTTCTGGAAACAGCATTAAGGAAGGGTGTCATGCAGCAAGTCCAAATAATAAGTTCGGTTTCATGATTCATGTTTTTGTGGTACATAAAATAAAAATAATAAATAATAATTACAAAATAAGAAATGTATATATTAAGTTCTATGACATATATTGATATATATCACATGACATCACATAATTTTATATTATTATATATCCCATCACTTTATATCATATTATGTTCATATATATTATACCATATCAAAATTTAATCTGATTATATTATCTTCTCATATATCAGATTATATTATTTTACATATAACTGAGTATAGAAAAAAGTGGTGTACACAGTGGGTTATTTCGGCATGGAATTCCTTACTGGAACATATGGTAACTAACAAAACAATGGAGGATTTCAAAAGTTCATTGTACACCTACACGAGAATCAATAAACGTGTGTTCTTACACTAACAAGTGATGCATTTCTTTAGGTCGACCGACTTCTTAACACATAGTAATCTATGACTCTATAAATATGTATCAGATATTCGTTTATATTTCATATCGGCTGATTTGTCCAATATCATCTGAAGGCAAATAATTCCACAGTGGCAGAAAAAAAGAAATCATCTTGCAGTCACTGCCCTAGCATCCCATTCCTCGTCAGATGTACCCTGGTCCCCACCACCGCCAGTCCATTGTAGCAAAAAATAAATAAATAATGGATTTCCTGCAGTATGAAAGCATTTTACAGATGACACTATGAGTCCACTAAAATCATAATTTTTTAGTACAGTGTATAAGGCCAGATTTAAGAATAGTAATAATTTATAATAACTGCCTTAAAACAAAGACTGTAGAGTGACTCTGGTATTAGAAAAAAACACATTTGATAGCGCAGTGTAATACTGTGATTTAAGACTCTGCACTGCAAATCTGGAGACCTGGTTTGAACCCCACAGCCCCCACTTGAATACTATGTGATCTTGATAAAGTCACTCAACTTACTTGTTCTCCCAGGTTCACCTGAAAACAAGTTTCGACTTTGTGTGTCTTTCCTGGTTAAAAAAAAAATTATCTTTTCCCCTTATCAGCTTCATTCATGCTTTGGCTGCAGGGGCTGAGAGGGAGAACAGCTACCAGCTATCTTAAAGCAAGGAGGTGATTTACTTGAGTACATTGAATTCAGTTCATAATTCAGGGGCCTGTGGAAGTAGGCAGAAGCAAGTGTTTTGGCTCACTGCTTTTGAGGTTGTTCTCTACAGAGTAGGAGCTTCAGGAAAAGTGAGGGGTCCTCGGCTGATTGTTTTTCTCAGTCCAGGGGTAATCAAACTCATCCATCCCAGGACTTGTCCTCCTTATATAGGGCATGGATCTGACATACAGTACATCTTCCTCCCTCCTACCAGGAACTGCTACTTCAAAGAAGGGGAGGAGGAGGGAAAGAGAAAGCAAAAGAGGAAGAGAAAAGACAAAACAACAAAAGCTTAAGCAAATCAAAATGGGAGGCTAATAATCGCTGCAGGAGGGTTTATATAGTATTATAGGAGGGAATACAGACAGATTAAAAGGAGATGATACAGGGAGTGGTGCAGTGTACTGGGTGCAAAGCAGCAGTCTTCAGGAGGACATTCTTGGTACTGCAGTGCTGCCTCATATGCAGGCACCACTCTGGACTGAGGGCAGGCCAAACTGCCAGGAGAACTGGCAACCTTCATCCCCACCCAGAGGCCACCATGTCACCAGCCATTGCCAGAAAGGCTGCCCAAGCAGATGGCAGGATGGACTATGGTGGGCTCAGGGAGGTTCGGGGGGGCAAAGACACATACCCCATCTGGCCGAGCTTAAGAACTCCTACACTGTCTTGGAGGATAGGGAGAATCCTGCAAGGAAACCCAAGGCTGCTACCAGGGAGGATGTGAAGGTACTCCAAAAGGGAGACCCAGTGGGGGAAGGAAGAGGACCCCTGGGGAAGAAGAAGTTACTCCTGATGGGGAACTCGATAGCTAGCAGAATAGATCTGGGCAAGGACAGCAGGGAGGAAATGGAGGTTAAGGGCCTCCCAGCAGGCACAGCTCAGAGGAAGGGGGAGCATATCCAGAAGATCACTAAGGCAGTGGCGGGGGGAGGGAGGTAATTGTCCACCTGGGAAAGAATGACATATCCAAGGAGAGAACAAGCATGGAGCAGAGCAGGTGCAGGAGGATTTCAAAGAGTTGGGAGGGCAGCTGGGGAAGGTAGCAGGCTTTGTGACATTTTTGTAGACACCTCTGGTCCACAGCGGAGGGAGGATGGGAATCTCCATATCAGAAGCTTCAACACATGGTTGAAAGGCTAGTGTAGTGAGAAAAGATATGGCTTCATTGGGGACTGGGGGCCCACCTGGAAAGATGTGGCCCTGTACTCAAGTGATGGGATGCATCTGTCCATGAATGGAAAGGCAGTTCTAAATGAATGATTTAATTGCTTCCTTGCCAAGCATTTAAACTAGCTAGTGGTGAGGGCAACAAAACAGGCAGACTCTAGCAACCTACCCCCCACAAGAAAGAGAAGTCAGAAATGAGGAGCAGGAAGGCAAAATGCAGACAGTATTACCTAAATCAGAGAAAGAGGGAGAGGTAGGGAGGCAGCACAAAAAGCTAAAATGGGGCGGGAAGAAAGCAGCAGAGCAAAAGCATGAGTAAAGAGCAGATAGGCAGCAAAACATGGAAGGCCATGGTTACAAATGCTCCTAGCCTGGGGAATAAAATCCCAGACCTGGAAGCATTATTAGTAGAGGCAGACCTAGACATAGTAGCAGTTACAAAGACACCACAGATCATGACTGAGATGGTAATGTACTGGGGTATGCTCTGTTCAGGAGGGATGGGGGTAGAAAAGGGGAAGGGGTGGACATGTATGTTAGGGAAGGTATAAAGGCAATGGAGGTACTAGGTAGAAAGGCAGTGGCCAAGGCACTGCGGGTCACTCCTGAGCCAGGCAATGGCACAACAATCCGAACAAGGGTGATGTACAGGCCTCCAGCACAGGGGGAGGAGTTGGATAGAGATGTAGGAGATCAGATTCATGCAATGGCAACAAAAGATGAGGTATTACTGCTGGATGATTTCAATATCCAAGAAGTGGACTGGTCCATCCCAGCAACCAGGAGCAGAGACATCCTGGATTCCCTACAGGGGGTAGGCCTAAGACAGCTAGTGATTGATCTCACCAGAAAAGGGGCGATTCTGGCCCTAGTACTGACCAATGGGGACAGAATCACAGACATCCAGGTGGAATGTCATCTGAGGTCCAGTGACCATCACATAGTGTGGTTTAGCATAGGGATCAAGACAGTCTAGTCACACGAAGGCAAAGGTCTTACATTTTAGGAGGATGGATTTTGCTAAAATGGGGAGTTGTATCAAAGAGGCAGTGATGAGAAGGGAGACAGGAAGGGGAGTTGAGGAGCAGTGGGAACAACTAAAGGGAACCACAGAGGAGGTGACAAGTGAATGCATGAGGTTGGTAAATAAGGGCAAGAGACGAAGAAACCACTGTGGTTCTCAAGAGAAAAGTAAGACAAGGTAATGGCCAAAGGAAGTTTTCAAGAAATATGAGGAGACTCAAAGGAAGGAGGACAGGAGGTGTATCTAAGTAATCTAAGGGAAGCAGGGAAGGCTGTTAGGTGAGCAAAGTGCATAATGAATAAAGATTAGTGCAAACAGTGAAGAAGGGACAATACATTCGATGGGTACATTAGTGAAAGAAGGAAGACTGGGGATTGTAAGACTCAAAGGAATAGAGGGGAGTGTAAGGAGGGAGACACGGAAAAGGCAGAAATACTGAACAAATACTTCTGCTCAGTATTCACTAAAGAGGGGGAGGGTCAGAGACCACAGCTGGGTAACAGAAATGAAGGGAGAGAGAGGTAAACACAAGTCCATTCACAGTGGAGACAGTCCTGGAGAGGCTCACAAATCTGAAGGTGGACAAAGCAATGGGGCCAGATGGCATACACCTGAAGATATTAAGAGAGCTGCAAAGAGAGCTAGTGACACCTCTGGCAGCACTGTTCACAGAGTGACTCAACACAGCAATGGTTCCAGAGGATTGAAGAGGGCACATGTCCTGTTACAAGTAGTGAGGAGGCACAGAACAATAGGCTGGTCAGCCTCACTTCAGTAGTGGATAAGATCACGAAGGCACTGCTAAAAGAAAGAACAGTGGCGCACTTGGAATCCAGCTGAGCCCAGGATCTGAGGCAACATGGATTCATAGCAGGAAGATCATGTTAAATGAATCTGATAGATTTTTTTGACTGGGTGACAAAGGAAATGAAAAGGGGGAAGGGGGGCCATAGACATCTCCTACCTCGATTTCAACAAAGCCTTCAACGCCATCCCACAGAAAAGGCTGGTCAACAAAATGAGTAGTCTGGGTATGGGGCACAAGGTGGTAAGCTAGGTTAGGTACTGGCTAATGGACAGGAAGCAGAGGATGGTGATAAATGTGATCCAATCAGTGGAGGGGGGATGACCAGCGGGGTACCTCAGGGATAGGTTCTTGGGTCAGTCCTGTTTAATGTCTTTGTTAGTGATGTTGCAGTAGGACTGGAGAGAAATAGCTGGCTGTTTGCAGATAACACCAAGATCTGCAACAGGGTGGATACTCCGGATGTGGTGGAGAGAATGAGGAGGGACCTAGAGAAGCATGAAAAATGGTCTGAAGTGTGGCAACTAAGGTTCAATTCAAGAAGTACAAAATAATGCATTGCTGACTATCACTAAGGAAGAAAGGGACCCAGGGGTAATCATTTCTGATGATCTAAAGGTGTCTAAGCAGAGTACAAAGGCTGCAGGGAGGGCCAGTGGCATGCTAGGGTGCACAGGCAGAAGTATCACTAGCAGAAGGTGGGAGGTGGTGATGCCATTGTACAAAATGCTAGTGAGTACTGTGTGCAGTACTGTGTGCAGTTCTGGAGACCACACCTTTGTAAGGACATTGACAGGGTGGAGGCAGTCCAGAGAAGGGTGACTAAGATGGTACAGGGCATGCACCAGAAAATATATAAGGAAAGATTAAAGGACATCAATATGTACTCGTTGGAGGAGAGAAGGGATCGGGGGGAACAGTACTGTACCTTAAGGGCATTAACAAGGTGCAGGGGGAAAGACATCTTCCAATATAAAAGATGTACAAGAATGAGGGGGCATGATATTAAATTGGAAGGTGGCAGGCTGAGGGGAACTGTGAGGAAGCTTTTCTTCACAGAGAGGGTGATGGACATATGGACTAGACTGCCACAGGAGGTGGTGGGGGCGAGCACAGTAAATGGTTTTAAACATACATGGGATAGGCATAAGGGTAACTTAGAGGTGAGAAGGAGGGGGTGAAACGCCATTGACCAGGTAGGGTCAGAGGCCACAAACTAGTGTAGGGTTTTGGGGCAGACTGGATAGGCCTGGCAGTCCTTATCTGCCAACAATTTTAATGTTTCTGTGTTTCTATTCTCTGTTCATCATAAATCACTTCTTTTCATCATGCATATCTGTGGCATGTGGTGACATCACATTTTTTCCATACCTGTACACTGTGCAGCCAATGGTACAATATGACCGGCAAGTGCCACCAGAGCCACCTTTGCAATATGAGCATCCGCATTGAGACACTATACATAGTGCTATATGTTGTAATCTTTATTAGGCATTATGTGTTTAATATGTAAAACACGACACAAGCTTTCAGTGCCTGCCCAGTGCAACTATAGCCACTTGTGTGGTGTTAGCATGGCCACCATCCTGTCTGACTTGAGGCATTATGTGTAGACAGTGTTTTATATTATCATCTTCATGACTCGTTTTGATTCATTAAGAAATCATATCTTCTTGTCATGTTATTCTACTCCCTCAGTCATGAATCATGTTTTCCTTATCAGGCTTCACTGCCTCATGTGGGTGAAACCACTTTCCTCCCTGGCTGCTACAATGGCATTGGATCAGGCTTTCTGTACCCACTTCAAGTTCTAAACCTCCTTGACAGAATTGCCAGAAATCAGAGGACTGACAGAAATGAGAGTCAGACACAGAGCTGTGCATGGCAGAGGGGGTCAAGGGAGGTGAAAAACAGTTCTTTAGATACATATGAGAAAAAAAGAAAGATGGGGGGGGAATCGACAAGCTAATGGATGGGTGCAGGTAATAGAAGAGAATGGGCAGAAAATAGCTATGCTAAGTGACTACACCTGAGCAGCATTCACTAGGGAGAATAGCAGGCTTTTGTTGGAGAGCAGCATAAAAGCAACAGATAGAGGGGTCCCAAAATGAAAATTCATAAATTTTGCTGGCAAAGGAGTTGAAAAGGGGCTGGCAGCCCTGACGTTTCACAAGACCCTGGGATTGGATGGGATACATCAGTGTTAGTCAACCACCTGGTGGGGCTATTCAATAGTCCTATGCAGCAATAGGTGGTTCCCATTGACTGAAGGACAGAGGAAATGGTTCCACTGCACAAGGGAGGGGACAAGGAGCAGCTACAGTAGAAAACTATAGACCCATCAGCCTTACCTATGTGGCAGGGGGAACTGATGAGACAGTAGCCAAGGAAAATCTAGTTGAATTCTTGGAGAAAAAATCGACCACAGGATAGTACACAGCATGGGTTCATGACAAGGAGGGCTTTTCAGACTAACCTGAATATATTCTTTGACTGGGTAACCGAGGTAGTTGATAAGGGCCATACTTTAGATTTATACTTCTTTGACTTCAGCAAGGCATTTGACTTAGGTCCCCCATTGAAAGCTGCTTAGGCCATCTGTTATCATAACTGCAGTGTCAGCTTCCTAGTGTTTCTTTTTTCCAGTTTTACAAAGCAAAATTAATTTTCTCTTAATATACCCAAATAGCAGCTGTATTCATAAACTCTATAGATTATTACTAGATCATGTTCATTTATAAACTGGGTTTGTCCCAGTTGGCTTCTGTTCTTCTCTAAAGTTGCTATAGAATTATTCAAGCATGATCTCTGTGTATTATAGCTCTTCCCAATTTGTTTTCAAAATGTTTTGGACAAACTATGGCCAACTGTGGTCTGCCATTGTTCATCAGTGTTTGACTATGGTTTATCCATGGTCATAAATGTATGGGATGGCAACTACATTAGCATAACATTTTGTATTTCAAGAAGCAGAATCTGACCATTTAAGCTAATGTAAATAATCTCAATAACATTTTGTTCCTCTGCCTATTAGGGACTGGGGACCTGGGAGCATATGGGCCTCTATATGGGAGATGCCTGTATCCATCCAGGAGGTGGATGACAATTCTTAGTGGGATGTTTAAATGCTACTTGGATGAGCATTTAAACTAGCTGGGTGGAGGCTATACCACCAAAGGAGTCAAAGATTGTGTCCCCAGGCAATGAAACAACAAGAAGGTAGGGCATGAGGGGAGGTAGTTCACCCAAGGCAGGGGTACAGGAAGACAGGGTTGAGGACAATGCAGACAACAAGAGGGTATAAATCAGTATTGCAAGAAGAGAAACAAAGAGACAGGTAATAGAGAGGGTAACAAAGGAAGAGATGGGTTGGGGAGCTTCAGGAAACAGCACAAGCAGGAGGAGAGAGAAAGCAGGGAAAGAACAGCAAGAGTAAGGTATAGAGAGCCATGTGCACCAATACAAGTAGTATGAGTAGTAAAATTCTGGACCTGAAGGCTGTCATGGAGGAGGCTAGCACGAATTTTGTGGCCATAATGGAGTCATGGGACACTAACAGCCATGACTGGGACGTGGCCATACCAGGCTACTCTGTGTTCAATAGACAACAATAATAATAATATTCTTTATTTTTTTGTGCACCTTTCAAAAATCAAGGCGCAGTACAGATTATAAAATCACACCATAATAGAACATTACAATACAAATCAATAATACATCACATCAGACAACATGGTAAAATAGTAAAATCAAACCAGATCAACCTCTTCCCCATAAGCCTTAGTCCATAAGAAGGATTTTAAGGCTTGTTTAAAACCCCCCCCACTGTTGCACACTCACTAATCCAACATGGTAGAGAATTCCAGAGGGTCGGAGCCACAAACACCAAAGCCCAGGCACCTGATGATTTCAAAATAACCCTTGGAATCTGTAGCAACCCTTCGCTGGCCGAGCGGAGCGGTCGCTCCAGGAGATAGGGAACCAGGAGCTCTTTCAAGTAGTCAGAGCCCAAACCGTGCAGGGCTTTGTAGGTCAGCAGACCGACTTTAAAGGTGATCCGCCAGTGAACCTGCAGCCAGTGCAGTCTCCGCAGCACCAGTGTAACATGGGAAGAATGAGAAGTCCCAATTAACAACTGGGCTGCAGCGTTCTGCACCAGCTGCAAGCGGCGGATATCAACCCCAGGAAGCCCAAAGTAAAGGGAATTGCAGTAGTCCAGATGCGAGGTCACAAAGGCGTGGATCAGCGTATGTAGGTCCCCGGACGGAACAAGGTGCTTGATCCTAGTGATGTTCCTAAGATGGTAAAAGGAGACTTTAACGACCGCCAACACTTGAGCATGTAGTGTCAGACGATCATCAAGAATCACCCCTAGGTTCCGCACCCATTCAGAGGTGGGGAGCTCAACACCCCTCAGAAATAAACCTGAGGGATGGTTTGTCCCCCACCCCTCTATCCAGTGACCAGGATCCACAACCATCACCTCCATCTTCCTGGAATTTAACTTCAGCCAGCTGGACCTCATCCAACCTTGGATTTCACCGAGGCAGTTATTAAACACCAAGAGTGCTCTATTCTGGTCAGGTACGAAAGACAGGTAGAGCTGAGTATCATCGGCATAACAATGAAACTCCAGCCCATACCATCTTACAGTGTCTTTGAGGGGAAGCACGTACACTGCAAACAACATGGGGGACAGCACAGAGCCCTGAGGCACCCCACAGGACAGAGAGACAAGATCAGAGGAAAACACCCCCGATACCACCCTCTGAGTTCTACTGGTGAGGAAAGACGTAAACCATCTGAGGACTAGACCTGAATGCCCACAGATGATTCTCAGGTGCTCAAGCAGAACCCCATGGTCTACAGTGTCAAATGCTGATGACAGCTCCAAAAGGACCAAAATGGACCCTTTTTTCTGGTCTCTCGCCATCAGGAGATCATTGAGCACCTGAACCAACGCAGTCTCTGTGCTGTGCCTCTTTCGAAAACCCAATTGAAGGGGATTGTAGATGCTATGGATGGTCAAGTGGTTGTCTAACTGAGTAGCCACTACTTTCTCAATTACCTTCCCAACAAAGGGAAGGTTTGAGATAGGCCGGTAGTTACCGATGAAGTCGGGGTCCAAAGAAGCCTTCTTCAACACTGGTGTCACCACTGCCTCCTTCAGGGAGCAAGGATATTCACCAGAGTCTAAGGAGCATCAGACTATCCTTGCCAGAACCTGGAAGATAATCTCCCCACAGCCCATAACCAAGGCTGTGGGGCCCGGATCTAAACTACAGGACATAGTGTGCATACCCCGGACAATCCTCATAACAGCTTCACTTTCCACCTTTTGAAGAAACTCCAGGAAAAAAGAGGGCATGCGACCGGGGCCTGGTCCATGGCCATTCCCATAGGGAGTGTTATGCAGGTCTCCGCCCTGATGTCTTCCACCTTGTCTGCGAAGAACTGAGTGAGCTCCTCGCACTGAGATTGCGAGCGAAAAAGCTCTACGAACCTGCAGACAGGCTGGGTTGCACAGTCTGTCTATGGATCGAAAGAGCTGTGCTGGTCGGTTCTGAGAAGCAGCAATTTCCCCGGACAGGAATACTGCCTTCTTACGGGCAATTGCTGACTGGTAGAGTTGATAATGCTCTAGCAGTCTAAGGTGGTCGGCATCTAAGCCAGATTTCTACCAACCCCTCTCTAACCTGCGTCCAAGTCGACGCATCTCCCTCAAGTCCCCATCAAACCATGGGGACCGCGGGCGAAGGGAGAGAGGATGCACACAGATGGGAGCAATAGAATCCAGGGCATTGGTAATGGCCTTTTTATAGGCCAGAACCAAGGCCTCTGGATCCAAGCTCATCATCGGAAATTCTGATAGGTCAAGCACCGCAGTTAGACCATCGGGAGTCACATCCCGTAAAGGGCGGTACTTGACCATCTCCACAGGGGTAGGTCTATGCAAGGGGGTGCTGAAATTGAATCTCACAGTGTGATGATCAGACCATCCAACAGGTTCCACCCCCATGCCGGAGGCTTTCATCCCCAGGAGGAAAACCAGATCAAAGGAATGGCCACATTTATGAGTGGCAGAGGTAACAACCTGTGAGAGGCCCAATGAATTCATCAATTGGAGGAAGTGCTGTCCAAATTGTGAGAGTTCATTGTTGATCCAAGCACTGAAGTCACCCAGTACCATCAACCTGGGAGACTCCAATACCAGGTCAACAACAAAGTCCTCCACTTCCTTAAGAAATGGCTTCTCATCCCCGGGTGGATGGTGAGCGAGACCAATCTATAGCCCTCACCTGCCACTACAACACATTCGAAAGATCTGGTCTCCTCAGCTAGAACACTAGTAAGACCCAATTCTGTCTTAAAACAGACCCTCCTCCACCCTCTGATCCAATCTCAGGTGGTATATCACCAAATACCCGGCCAGAACAGCCACCTCAAGAACAGGGCTGGCATTACCATCCAGCAAGGTTTGAGTGATGCAAGCCAGATCCACTGTTCCCACCAAGTCTGCCACAACTGCAGTCTTGTTTACAATGGATCTGACCCCTAGGGTCAGGGCTGCAGAGACAGGGCGGTATCACAACCACCCCAGCACTGCCAGCCCCTTGGGGAAGACAGAAGCCCAACCCTCTGGCTGGTCACCAACTAGCCCCTTCACCTTCTGGTAGCAAGGACTGGGGGATCCCGCCCACCACAGCCATCCTAGGGCTTGACCCAGCTCAAAATCTTTCACTTTCACAGAATCAGGTAAAGCCTGCACTCGATGAAAGTCAATTCAAATACCAGAGTTCCCCAGTAATAGCTCCAACTAAAAGAAAGCCACATCCAGATAGCAGGTTCCCGAAACTCCCAAAATAGACCAGGTAGATTTCCTCCCGCAGACCTCAAAGAGAAATAGCTAAATAATCACCAACAGAATGCTGGAAAGGTTCTAATCTAGTCCACGGTCCGATAAAGTCCAGTGGAGTCCCAATCCAGTAAATTAACAATCACACAAGAACAAATTAGGAAGCCCATAAACTTCAGAGCAACCACAAATATTCATAGAGTGGGCAAAACAGTCCAGTCCAGTAGTTCCTCGCACACAAAAACAAGCAAAACCAGATTTATTCCACTTGGCTCAGCTCCAAAGTAGCGTTGAAACCGCCTTGAAACACATCTGGTCACACTCACAGAGAAGTGTACTTATTCCACTTGGTTCAACTCCAAGGTAGCATCGAAACCGCCTTTGAAACACAGCCGGTCGGACTCACAGAAAGCAGAACTCCACGGACAAACTGGAAGGAGATTTCTAAAACCAATCCGATCCGAAAGTCCAAGTCCCATAATCAGATACTCAATAAAGCGATAAATGAAGCAGTGGTATGAGACGAAAATAGAAGCATAAAAAACGGACTAAAAACTGATAAAACAAAAACAATTAAATGAGAGTAAAACTCAACGTAAGGCTAAGAGGGAGCGTGATTCAGAACAGACCCACACTGGTGGCCATCTTTACATGCTTTAATAGAGACAGGGAAAGGAGGATGGGAGGATGAGTTGTACTACAGGCGAGGGAAGCAATCAAGACTATGTAAGTACAGGTGCATCTGGTGGAAAAGAAAGGACTGGAAGTGTTGTGGGTCATCCTGGAGACAGCTATCATAGAAGGGTGGTATACAGAACAACACAAGAAGAAGAGTTGACTAAGGCTCTTGAGGAGGACATCATCAGGATGGCAAATAAAAGTCCCCTAAGTACCAATGATCCTTACAGTGTAATTTAACATTAAGACAGGAGCAGAGGCAAACCCTACAAGGACAAAGGTCCTGGACTTTAGCAGGGCTGATTTTAGGAAATGAAAACTGCCTCAAAACCTCCTAGTGGGGGTGGGTGGGTGGGAGGGAGGGAGGGTAGAGAAACAGTAGGGAAAACCCAAGCTGTTGGCATTTGGCAAATTGGAATAAAGCATTTGCACTCTGTCTTTATGGTGCTGCTGTTTGCTTTCTGAAAAATAAGGGAGGACATAATTAAGACAACCACTCTCTGTGTGAAGGAAGTAAATAAAAGAAAAATGAAAAATAGACTGTTTTGGTACTCTGGGAAGTAGCCATAGTGGTGAAGAAAAGTATAGGCTCATTCACTGAAAGCTCAGTTGAGCTGCTGGTGGTGGTGGAGATGAGTGAAGAGCTGTGCGGTGGCCTGCTTGGGATAGAGGTGGGTAGGAAGCGGGGTGGTGGGGCACTGCATGATGGGGGGTGGAGGGTCCACTAGACACCAGGGATTTAATGAAAAGAAAATACATTTTTACATTGTGGCGGCCGAATGGTGGGGTGTGGGTTGTGGACCACTAGACATCAGGGATTTAATGAAAAGAAAAATATTTTTTACATTGTGGCTGGCCAATGGCAGCAGGGGTGGGGACCACTAGACAACAGGGATTTAATTATTTACACTGTGGCCAGCAATTGGCAGTGGGGAAGGGACAACTAGAGGCTACAGATTTCATTAAAGATATATAATTTTTTACATTGTGGACAGCAACTGGCAGGGGGTGGACCACTAGACACCAGGGATTTGGGGAATTTGCCATTTATCACTTTTCCTTGCTTTGGGGTTTTATTAAGTAAAATTTGCAGTTAAAAAGAAAAATAAGGCAAAGTTACAAATGGCAAATTCTCATTAAGGGGGGTAACTTTTCAAAGTGATTCATGGAGACAAATTTAGCAACTTCACCTAAAATTAATCCACAGTGTAAAACTTTGCTGCATCTCTAATCTTGGGAAACTTGAGAAGTGGCCAAGAGCATAGCATTTGGAGTTCAGTGCCAAAAGTGCAAAATCATGTACCTAGGGCATAGATCCAAGAACTGAGTATAGGACATGGGGGCTGAGGTACTGTCAGACACTAAGCAGGAAAGGGACCTTAGGAATATCATATCTGATTACCTCAAAGAGGCAAGGCACTGTGACAAAGCAGTGGGTAGGTCCAGTTTGATGCTGTGATGTATAGGGAGATGCATCTCCAAAAGGAAGAGGGAGGTGGTGTTGTGACTACATTGCTCACTGGTGAGACCCCCCCCCCCCGCCGAGTACTGTGTCAAGTTCTGGAGGCCACACCTCAGGAAAGACATAGAAAAGATGGAGGCAGTCCAGAGGATGGCAACTAAAATGGTGCAGGGGATGCATCAAAAGCCCTACTAGAAGAAACTGATAGATCTTAGCATCTACATCTGTGCCACTGAGGCACAGGTCAGGAAGCATAGGGAAAACCCAGGAGCAGTTGTAAAAATCACCAAAATGTTATTTATTGTAGCAGTAACATAAAATAAACCTGTTCAGAGTAACTATGTACAGAAGCAAAAATTAAATATTTCTTGTAAAATAAATCTCCATTACAGCTCAGCTTATCTGTTTTTATAAGCCTTTTTCAACCCTCATCCTTTGCAAGCATCCTGTTCTTTGTAAATTTCAGGAGCTGCTAGAACATTGAGAACTTTCTGAAGTCCCCACAGCAACTGCAAAAGGCTCAGGCATTTGCACCCAAGTAACCTCTAGCTTTATACAGTTATCTCAAATTATAAATTTATATGTATTTTAACAGTGACACCATATTTTCTAACCAAAAGTGATCCCATTATCAGTTTCATTTCCATATATTGATTTGCACATATTCTTATATTACCAGATCTAGATATACAAAGGAGGAAAAACAGAAAGCAAGAGAAAACAGAGAGACAGTGAGAGGCAAAGGATTGTGAGACTGTTCGGGTTGATAGAGTTCGAAGTCTCACAGGAAAATTTGGTTGCACAACCAGACAGAGAAGAGAGAAAAGGAAAGAATACAGATCCTTGCATTTAAATACTTTCTCCAAAACTAATGGGACATGGTCCTATTCTATCCTGTCACATATACCCCCTCCTTAACAGGGAACCTGTTTTGCAAAACAAGTTTCCAAAACTTTCTATTCTCCACTAACATTTTCTACTTTCAGAAATTAAGCACATTTGCCTCAAATTTTTTAACAGTACAGCAAAGAGCATATTTCAAACCCATACATTTTCTTTTAATGATAATAATAATAAAATTTAAGTGCCTTTCAGAATTTCAAAGCACTGTACAGCAAGAATACAAAACAAACATATATTCAAATACATAAGATAAAACAGGAACGCCTTTGCCCTTAAAAGAATCTTTAGTGCTTAAAACACCCCACCATCCTGCACTCCCGGAACTGGCGGGGCAGAGGAATTCCAGAGGGTAGGTGCCACAAATCCAAAAGCACGAGCACCAGATGACTTCAGTTTACCTCGGAATCTCCTTCGACCCCTCACGGTGCTGACGGGCTTCGCAGAGGATGTAAGGCACCAGGAGCTCTTTCAAGTAATCGGGACCCAGACCATGTGGGCTTTGTAGGTCAGAAGGCCTACCTTAAAGGTGATCTGCCACTGTATTGGCAGCCAGTGCAGTGCCAGTGCAGGCGTGCAGCACCGGGGTGATGTAAGATCTTCTTGATGCCCCAATCAACAAGCGTGCTGCCGTGTTCTGTACTAGCTGCAAGCAGTGGCTATCAACCCAGGAAGCCCTAGGTAAAGGGAGTTACAGTAATCAAGGCGTGGACGTCACGAAGGCATGGACTAAAACAGGCATATCACTGGATGAAACAAGGTGCCTAATCCTGGCAATGTTCCTAAGATGGAAGAAGGCCAGCTTGATGACTGCCGACACCTGATGTCGAAGAGTCAAGCTGACATCAAGCTCACTCCCAGGTTACGCACCCATTCGAGGAGAGACTCTGGTCCTCCCCCCAGGACTAAACCGGAAGGAAGCCCAATCCTCAATCCCTCTACCCTATGACCTGGGTCCACAACCAAAACCTCAGTCTTTCTTGGGTTCAACTTTAGACCGCTGGAATTCATCCAATCCTAGATTTCTGCGAGGCAGTTGTTCAGTACCGAGATAGCATCAACCTGGTCAGGTGCAAAAGACAGGTAGAGCTGGGTGTCCTCAGCATAGCAGTGAAAACTCAGCTCATACCATCTAACAATGTCTCCAAGAGGTAGCATATATACTGCAAATAACATGGGGGATAGCACCGAGCCCTGAGGCACCCCACATGGCAGAGAGAAAGCCCCAGATGAAAACAAGCCAGAGACCACTCTCTGCATTCTCCCTGCGAGGAAAGATGAAAACCATCTGAGGACTGCACCGGACAGTCCACAGATGGACCTCAGGCGTTCGAGCAGAACTCCATGATCCACAGTATCAAAAGCTGATGATAGCTCTAGGAGAACCAAGATGGAATGGTGTCTCCAATCTCTCGCCATCAGGAGATCATTGAGCACCCGAACCAGAGCAGTCTCAGTACTATGCCTCTTACGAAAACCAGATTGGAGAGGTTCATATAAACTATGGATGATTAAATGGTTATCCAATTGAGCAGCCACAACTTTCTTGATAACCTTCCCCACAAAAAGAGGTTAGAGATAGGCCTGTAGTTTGCTAGGTTCTCTGGGTCTAAAGAAGCTTTTTTCAGAAGGGGGATCACCACCCCCTCCTTCAAGGAGCTAGGAAATACTCCCGTATCTAAAGAGCACCGGACAATCCGAGCTCAGACCGGGCCAATGATCTCACTACAACCCAAAATCAGGGAAGTTGGGCCTGGGTCTAAACTACAGCACATAGGATGCATCTCTTGGACAATCCTCATAATGTCTACGAAATCTGGCAGTCCAAAGGTACTCCAGGAAACTCCAGGTTCTGTGACAGGGCACCGATCAACTCAACTCGCTTACAGTGAAGTTGGTGGCACTCCCTTCTGATGTCTTCAACCTTATTCGCAAAGAAGCGAGCGATCTCATCACAATCAGTTTGTGTAAAAACTCGACGGAGCTGCTGAAAGACTGGGTTGCGCAGTCTGTCAACAGTTCTGAAGAGTTGAGCCAGTTGATTCCGTGTGACAGAAATTTCCCTGGACAGGAATACTGCCTTCTTATAGGAAATTGCTGTTTGGTAGAGTTCATAATGCTCTAGCAAAATACGGTGGTTGGCATCAGTGGTAATCTTCCTCCAATGACGCTCTAACCTATGACCCAACCTCTGCAACTCCCTTAGGGCCCCATCAAACCACGGGGCTTCAGGGAAACACAGAAGGGGTGAACACGGACAGGTGCAATCTGATCGAGGGCTGTCGTTATGGCCCAATTATAGGCCACTACCAACTGCTCAGGATCAGTGCAAAACTCATCCAACAACGAGAGGTCAATAACCGCCAACAGGTCATCAGGGACCACGTCCCGCAAAGGGCAGTACCTGACCAACTCCACAGGGGCCGACCTATCCAGGGGGGACTCAAAATTGAACCCAACAGAGTAGTGATCAGACCAACTGACTGGTTCCACCACCAGATCGGAGACCATGATCTCCAGGAGGAAGACCAGGTCAAGAGAGTGGCCTCCCTTATGTGTAGCTGAGGAAACAACCTGTGTAAAGCCCTGAGATGTCATCACCTAGAGGAAATGTTGTCCAAAAAGCAAAGATTCGTCATCGACCCAGACATTGAAGTCGCCCAGAACCATCAGTCTGGGCGACTCCAAGGTCATGTCGGCAGCAAAATCTACTATTTCCTGCAGGAAAAGCTTCTCATCACCTGGTGGACGGTAGATGAGGGCAATCCTGCACCCTATACCAGCTACTACAGTACATTCAAACAACCTGGCCTCCTCAACTGGTACACCAGTTAGGCCCAGTTCGGTCTTGAAACAGACCGCACCCCCCCTCCCGCCGCGATCCAGTCTCAGGCAATGTATAACTGAGTACTCGGTGGGAACAGCTGCCTCTAAAAGGGGGGCCACATTCTCATCCAACCAGGTCTCGGTAATGTAAGCCAGATCTGCCTTCGCAACAAAGTCTGAGATAAGACCAGTCTTGTTGCAGACAGATCTGGCATTGCATAACAGCACCCGAGTTGGATGAGGTTGGCGAGTTGACCCAACCACTTGCCCCCCAAACTGGAGGTGCCCTTTGGTATGGGAACCAGAACTGAATCACCTCATTCTAGATACCATTTCGCCGGAGGGCAACTTCTGGGCCTGACCATCAGAACCCTCAATTCCGGATCCATATGTCGACAGAAAATCAACATTGCTGTTCTCTTTACCTGATTTGTGAATCACCATGAATTTAAATGGCTACAGTGCCAGGTACCACCTTGTGATTCTGGAACTTTTGTCTTTCATCTGGTTGTTGGGGACTCCATCTACCACTTTGCTGCTAAACACTCCTTTTCGATAGTGGTGTCCTTTTTTTATTTTTATTTATTGGAAACAATCGGAATTACAAACCTTTTCTCTCTGTCATGCAATTTCTTACTTATATACAGAATAGGATGTTCTCTTCCATCTACATTTTGACTTATGACAGCATCTAGACCTACCTCAGATGCCTCTGTTTGTAGCAGAAATGGTTTCTCAGAGTCTGGGCTTCTTAAAACAGGGGCTGAACATAATGCAGCCTTAATGGCCTGAAAAGCTTCATCACACTCTGGAGTCCATTTCGGCTTATTTGGATACCGTTATTTCATGAGTTAAGTGAGGGGGGTAGCTAGTTCAGCAAAGTTGGGAACAAATCTCTGATAATAACCAGCTAACCCTAAAAATTACCTGACATATTTCTTTGTTTTAGGTATAGAGCTGTTAGCTACAGCTTCTATTTTAGAAATCTCTGATTTGACTTCTCCATTTCCCAACACATAGCCCAAATATCTCATTTCCTGCATGCCCAATGCACATTTGACAGGATTAATTGTCAGACCTGCAGTTTTGATAGCTTGGACAACTGCTCATAGGTGTTTCAGGTGGCTTTTCCAGTCTGTACTGTACACCACAACATCATTCAGATATGCAGCACAATAACCAGTGTGAGGGATAAAATGACATCCATGTACCATTGGAATGTAGCTGGCACACCATATAAACCAAACAGCATGGTGGTGAACAGATAGAATCCTATAGGGGTGGCAAATGCAGTTTTGTCTCTGGATTCTTTAGCTAAAGGTATTTGCCAGTAACCCTTGGTGAGATCGAGGGTACTGATATACTTTGCACTCCCCAGTCTGTCCACCAAATCATCTATTCTGGGCATTGGGTAACTGTCAAATTCTGACACTTAAGTTTCCTGAAATCAAGGCAGATTCTAACACCCCTTTCTTTTTTGTTTACAATTACCATGAGAGATGACCAAGCACTTCTCGACTCCTCTATGATACCCAATTCTTTCATTTTTTGTATTTCCTTAACAACATCAGCTCTTAACCGCTCTGGCAACCTTTATGACTTTTGTTTAATAGGACAAGCAATCTTTGTCATTATTATGTGCTCAACCCCTTTTGCTCGGCCTGGTACCGTGGTAAAAGTACTGTTAAATGTCTTTAGCACATTACAAATGTCTGCAGTTTGTTCTGAGGTTAAGGAAACATTCGCCTTTACAGCATCAGCATTTACAGTTTGTTCTAGTCTATCATAAGATACATCAATATCCTCCTTATCAGTTTCTGGTAAAACTAGCAAGGCAGCTTTTGGCATTTTTTCAACCCATTTCTTGAGGAGGTTAGCATGGTATATCTTAATAGGGGTCTCAATAGAAACATAGAAACATAGAATTTGACAGCAGACAAGGACCGCTTGGCCCACCTAGTCTGCCCATTTTCCTACCTAACAGATAAGCTGCAGATCCTAATTAACCAACAGCTTACTTCCTCCTACCCCACACTAGGGCTGCCTTATGTCTGTCCCATGCATTCTTGAATTCCCCCACTGTTCTTGACTCCACAACCTCCTCAGGGAGACTGTTCCATGCATCCACAACCCTCTCTGTGAAAAATACTTCCTCACGTTACCTCTGAGCTGTCCCCCCTCTATCTTCAAATTGTGCCCCCTTGTTCTTGCACATCTCTTTTTCTGAAAGATGCCACCCTCTTGGACTTTGTTGATTCCCTTGAGGTACTTGAACTTTTCTATCATGTCATCTCTCTCCCTCCTTTCCTCAAGGGTATACATAATAAGCTCCTTTAGTCTTTCTTTGTATGTCTTCTGGTGCAGACCCTGCACCATTTTGGTTGCCCTCCTCTGGACAGCCTCCACTCTATGTCTTTGTGGAAATGGGGTCTCCAGAACTGCACACAGTACTCCAGATGGGGTCTCACCAACTGTCTGTACAGAGGGATAACAACTTCCTGTTTTCTACTATTGATGCCTCTCCCTATGCATCCCAGTATCCCCCAGCCTTCCTTACTGCCTTCTCACATTGCTTGCCCACCTTTAGGTCATCTGATATAATTACCCCACATCCCTTTCCATTTTACTTTTGTCAGTATCTCACCCCCATTGTATACTCTTGCCCTGGGTTTTGTTTCCCAGGTGCATTACATACACTTCTTTGCATTGAATCTGAGCTGCCATACATTTGACCATTCCTCCAACCTTGCCAAGTCCTTCTCATCCTTTCCACTCCATCTGGTGTATCAGCCCTGTCAGAGATCTTTGTGTCATCTGCAAAGAGACATACTTTTCCTTCCATTTACTCTGCAATGTCACATATAAAGACATTAAAAAGGACCGGTCCCAGTACTGAACCCTGCAGTACCCACTAGTAACCCTCCTTTCTTCACTGTGGACTCCATTTACTACTACCCTTTGCGTCCTGTTGTCTAGACAATTTTTTTATCCAGGCTACCACCTTGGGACCCACTCCAAGGCTGGCTAACTTGTGCATTAATCTTTTGTGTGGGACTGTATCAAATGCCTTGCTAAAATCTAGGTAAGCCATGTCCACAGCCCCTCCCTGGTCTACTACTTTGGTCACCCAGTCAAAGAAATCTATTAGATTTGTCTGACATGACCTTCCCATCATGAATTCATGCTGCCTTGGGTCCTGTGCCCCACGGGCCTCTAGGTACTCAACAATTCTTTCCTTCAGAAGTGATTCCATCATTTTACCTACCACTGAGATCAAACTAACTGGTCTGCAGTTTCCTGCCTCTGTCCTGCTCCCACTTTTGTGAAGAGGAATCACATCTGCCCTCCTCCAGTCCTCAGGTACCACCCCATCCTCCCATGATTTGCTAAAGAGACTGGTCAGCGGTGTCATTAGTTCTACCCTTACTTCTTTTAGAATTCTTGGGTGAATCCTATCAGGCCCCATTGCTTTGTCCACCTTCAATTTTATTAGTTCTTTCAGAACCCTTTCTTCTGTAAATGGACTGGTATTGACCCTTGTCTTCAGAGTCTTTCTCTTGTTTGGTTTTGGTACCTCCCCCTCCTCTTCCTTTGTGAATACTGAGCAGAAATATTCATTCAGTATCCCTGCTTTTTCATTGTCACCCTCTACCCACATTCCCTCCCCTTTATTAAGCCTCAGTATCCCTCCTTTGGTCTTTCTTCACTCCCTAATGTACCTATAAAAGGTCTTATCCCCCTTCTTAACAGAGTTGGCTATCCTTTCCTCGGTTTGGGCCTTTGCTATTCTGACTGCCTTCCCAGCCTCTTTCTGCTTTAACTGATACAGTTCTCTGTCCTTCTCCTTCTCCTTCTGTGTTTCCTTATATTTCCTGAATGCTATTCTTTTCTCCTTAACCTTCCCTGCCACCTCTTTTGAGAACCATAGCGTTTTTTTCCTTTGTTGTGTTTTGTTGATTTGCTTTACACAAAGGCTAAATAGTTAACAGTGTCAGTATATCTAAGAACCTTATATGGCCCTTGTCACTTCATTAACAACTTGTTTTCTGTTGTGGGTAACAGTAGCAACACCTTTTCACCTGGCTTGAAAACTTTTTCTTTTACCCCATGGTCATAATATACCTTCTGCTGGTTTTGAGCCTCTTCCTGATTACTATGGGCAATTTCAACATATGTTGCCAGTTTCTTTATTAGGACACACATATAAAAAGATACAGATTGTTTCTGAGTGGGGTTCTCTTCTCACATTTCCTTTACCACATCCAGTGACCCTCTTGGCTGCCTACCATACAGCATTTCAAATGGTGAAAACCCTTTTGATGCCTGTTGAACTTCTCTGTAAGCAAAACGTAGGTAAAGGAAGTAATGGCCCCAATCGTTCCCTTCCCCTTTTAAAAGCTTTTTAACATGCATTTTAGGGTTTGGTTAAAATGCTCAAAAAGACCGTCTGTATGAGGATGATAGGGGGAGGTTCTTATGGCAGTGATACCTAGCAGTCTGTACAGCTCCTTAAGCAGTGCAGTACCAAAATTACTACCCTGATCAGTAATAATTTATGTATGCCCACTCTGCTGAAAAATGTGGTTAGCTGTGCTGCAACTTTTGGGGCTATAACAGTATGCATTGGAACTGCTTCTGGGTATCGGGTAGCACAGTCGCATACTACCAGGATAACTCTATTACCCTTTATACTTTTGTCTAAAGGACCAACCATATCCATTGTAATTCTCTCAAAAGGCACATCTATTAAGGGTAGGGGTGCCAGGGGCACCTTGTCTTTTCTAGTGACTGGGACTACTTTCTGACACTCAGCACATGAATTACAATAGGTAGCAGCATCTTCATGAATTCCTGGCCAGTAAAATCTGTACACCAATCTGGCAAGGGTGAGATCCCTCCTTGAGTGACCAGCCATAGGATTATCATGTGCTATCTGTAATTCTGTTCTATACTTCTGTGGTATAACCAGTTGCTCTTTCTGTTCCTGTGTCTGAGGTTTAACCCAAACTCTGTACAATAATCCATTACATTTTTTTAAACATTGGTCCACCCTGTTTTGGTTTTACCCCTAGCTGCTTGAAATAACCCTGGAGAGAAACATTGTTAGCTTGCTTTAAAAGAAAATCACAATCAGTTATCAATTTAGTTTCAGCATTTTCATATTTTAACCCTTCATGTCCATCAGTCATTTGTTGCCACAGTTTCTTCAGGCTTTGTCTTTCTTTCCTGGATTTCCAGATCTTGGAGCTGTGCTCAAACAAGTCCGAATCAAAGTCACTGAAAGGAAAAGTATCCCGACCATCTGAAATTTTCTTTGCCTGAGCTCTTGTCACCACAGCTGCTGAAACATCAGGACTTACTCCCTCTTTGATTAATTCAGTACATCCTGGAAAGTAATTTCCAATAATCACAGGTACAGGTAACTTTGGTACTACCCCCACTTTCATTTGGTGCAACACACCCTTAATGGTCAGAGTCACTTGGGTGGTGGGATAGTATCGAGTGTCCCTGTGGATGCAGATGACACCAGTACCTGGTCCCTTTGCACTGTGTTTTCTCAGAATTTTAACATGCACTAGGGTCTGTCTGCTTCCAGAATCAGTGAGTCCCTTTACAGTCTTATTCCCCACCTTCACATCTGTTAGGTACTTGCCACAGTTTTCCAAGGACAAATCTGCTCCAGTGCCACTCTCTTTATTACGGCAGTCTCTTGCAAAATGGCCTGGCTTATTACAGTTATAGCAGATAACGTCTTTTGGCACAGATTTGTTACTCCCCACCAGAGTTCTTAGCAGGCTTGGCGTTTAAATGGGGAAAAATCATTTCTTACTGGTGCTTGGCTGTTACCTTGCTGCTGTGGCATCTGTCTGGCCAATTGGTAGTCCTCAGCCAAAGAAACAGCTTTTCCCCCATTCTCTGGTCGGTGTTTCTTTACCCACAGCTGCACATCTGTAGGCAAGATGTCAATGAATTGCTCCATGGCAAATGTGTTGATGATCTGTGGGACTGTTTTGCTCTCTGATTGGATCCACTTCATCAGGAGTTCTCTAAGTTGGGTGAAGGCTTCTCAAGGATTGTCAACCGAGCTGTACCTCAGAGATCAAAATCTCTGCCTGCAGGTCTCTCTGGAGATGCCATACCTTTTCAGGATTTTGCTATTCACCAGGTCATAGTTTTCTGATTGTTCAGTGTCCATGCTGCTGTAGGCAAGCTGGGCTTTCCCTGTCAGGTAGGGTACCAGTCTGATTGCCCATTGCTGCTTTGGCCATTAGCAGGTTGTGGCAACTCTTTCAAAGGTTGTCAGGTATGCCTCAATATCATCTGAGGGACACAGCTTAGTAAGGTTAATGGCCTTTAAGTTGCTTGCATTTTGAGCTCCTCTAGATATGTGCTGGATCTTCTGCTTTGATAGCTTGTAAGGCATCTAGCCATTGCTGCTCCATTGCTGCATCTCTTCTGTCACCTGCTGCTCCTGTCACTGCATCTCTTCTCTCCTCTGTGCTTCTAAATGCTGAGTCTCTTTTTCTCTGCAGCTCAGTCTCTTTTGTTATATAGCCCTCTATTTGAAAAAGTCTATCAGGCTTTCAGATTCTGCCACTGCCTGTTGTTTTTCCGTAACTTGTGCTGGCTGTACAGTCTCAGACTGGACTTCTGTTGCTGCTAGTTTGGCTGCCATTCTCCTGGTGACCAGTTCTGGACTTGCTGCTGTAGAATCCATACCTTCCTCTGTGCTTCCTTGGTACTAGGTCCAGTACCCATGCGCAAATCTCCTGTCTTAGGGTATGCATGGCTTAAATCCCACTAGTGACACCATCTGTCATCAAGGCATAGGTCAGGAAGCATAGGGGAAACCCAGGAGCAGTTGTAACAATCACCAAAACTTTATTTATTGTAGCAGTAACATAAAATAAAATAAACCTGTTCAGAATAACTATGTACAAAAGCAAAAATAAAATCTTTCTTGTAAAAAAATCTCCTTTGTAGCTCAGCTTAGCTGTTGTTATGTCTTTTTCAACCCCCATCCTTTGCAAGCATCCTGTTTTTGTAAATTTCAGGAGCTGCTAGAACATTGAGAACTTCCTGAGGTCCCCACAGCAACTGCAAAAAGCTCAGGCATTTGCACCCAAGTAACCTCTAGCTTCTTACAGTCATCTCAAATTATAAATATATATACATTTCAACAGTGACACCATATTTTCTAAACAAAAGTGATCTAATTATCAGTTTCATTTCCATATATTGATTTTCACAAATTCTTATATTACCAGATCTAGATATGCAAGGGAGGAAAATCAGAAAGCAAGAGAAAACAGAGACAGTGAGAAGCAAAGGATTGTGAGACTGTTCAGGTTGATCAAGTCTGAAGTCTCACAGGAAAATTTGGTTGCGCGACCAGACAGAGAAGAGAGAAAAGGAAAGGATACAGATCCTTGCATTTAAAAACTTTCTCCAAAACAAATGGGACAGGGTCCAATTCTACCCTGTCACAATCTGGAAAACGGGATGGTGAGAAGGGACATAATTGAGTTCTACAAGTATCTCACAGGGGTGAACTGAAGGAGGGTAATCTCTTTCAAATAAGGAACAGCACTAGAAACAGAGGAAGTGATGAAGCTAGATGGGAGGAAGTTTAAGAAGGATGTGAGGAAGTACCTCCTCACTGAAAGATTGGAGGATGCCAGAAATAGACTGCAAGTGGAAGTGGTGGAGGAAAAAAAGTAGTTGAGTTCAAGCATTCATGGGATAAACATAGGGGAATATTAGGAAATGGGCAGGGGGGAGGGAGTATTGCTGAAGATCAGTTAGGGTCTATAGAGACAGACTAGCTAGGGACTATCTTGGCTGACTGGGTGGACCAAGCAATTGATTTCTGTGGAAAAATTGTTTGGTTCTATGTTTCTACTGGTTATGAAGAAAAATAAAGCTTACACAAAGAAATTAATTATGTGAGCATGCACAAATTACTATGTGAACTTACCACATCTTAAAAAAGTTTAGTGTTATGATGTTATACTGTAAATGCAAATCAGGCCATTCTGTTAGTTATGAATGAAAGACTCCATTTTCAAAAGTATGTGTGGATGATATGTACTGTATATGTAGACTGATAAGATTATTGAAAACAAATAAATGACCTGAGCAATGTAGAAATTTATTTTATAATGCTGGAGACTTCTGAAACTAGCTACAATTGATAACCATGGATGATCATGCTTAACCTGAATAACTCTCAAAATCGATTGGCCATGTTTTATCCCTGGGCTTTGATAGGCAAGCAGTGAATGACTATGATCACTGGCCATCAGGAATGCCAACTTTTAGGAATCTTTGTGGGTCCTCATTGCCAGCAGGTAGTATTTTTCCTGTGACCAGGTTCCCTAGTAATCCTTTGTTGCAGGCTGCCCTCAAATAAATAGTGGGTGCTTGTGTCAACTTTGTGGGTGCTTGAGGACCCAAGCACCCATGGAGTTGGCTCCTATGATGGCCATGAATAACCATGCTATACTAAATGGGCTGTTTTTCCCATAGGAAACACAGTTATAATTCATCATTATGACCAGCTGGTTGTACTAGGATTCACATGCGGGTTTCCCTAGCAGTAGGCATGCGCACAATGCTTCTCCATAAATGAACTCACACACATAACTCCACAGTTATAATTTAAAAACACTTTCCTCACCTCAACACTTCACACTCTACTGACAAATTAAACAAGTCTCCAGTCAAAACTGCAATAAAATATGACCCTGCTATCATTCCTACTTTCTCCCATTTCCAGATTGGAAAAAAAAAGTTAGTGTAAGTGCTCTGGTCTCTATAAAGCCACACCTCAGCCCAACCAGATGTGACAACTAGTATCGCCATACAGCTCTGCCATCCACTGCCCCAACCACTCTGGCTGCTGGGAACCAAATACTGTATGAAAATAAAAAAACAAACACACACACACAAAACAAAACAAAAAAACACTACATAAGAAAACCAAAATATACAAAAAGAAAAAGACACAAAAGGAGCAAACATAAAAGTTATCTTCTCTAGCAGAACCATCTAGTACTTCTTTCTAAAAAGTGTGGTGAATTCCTGGAAGAGCCATCCAGTGGAAGTAGTGGGGGCTAAAACAGTGGTGGGGTTCAAAAATGCATGGGATAGGCAAAAGAGAATCATTGGGTTAAGGAAGTGGGAAGGGGGAAGAGACAGCACTTTAGATCATGTAGGGTCTGCAGCAAAAATGAAGGTAATAAAAATGGGCAGACTCTGTAAGCCCAGCGGCCATAATCTGTTGTCAAGTTTTGTATTTCTATTAGGGGTCAAAGTGGTCACTGTTAACACAAAAAATCTAATCCTCAGGGTGAGAAAACAGCATATAGTAATTATATAAAATAAAAAAATGGAAGATGCTCAGAATCTCAAATGTTATACACACCCTCAGTGTGAGAAGCTATTATAAACCCCTTAAGCTTTGTTCTTGGGGTTTGGAAACATCACACTCCTCGGGCTTACATAAAATTCTCCTAATGCACACTGCTCTATGCATTCTTCTATATTTAACTATGTACAATCCATGGTGTATCTATGATCACAAGAGTGTCATAAATTGCAAAGATCAATAGGCAAGAGTATGGAGTCAGTCTGGTGGCATGGAGGGTTGAGGCGCCAGATGCCACACCTTGTACCACGCCAACATCCTAGGCTCAGGAGTGAGCTCTGGTTGCTGGGGAATGGCCAGGGAGGAGAGGATTGAGCACCAGGAGGACTGCTCTCCTCTCTTGGGGGGAGGGAGGGCTGTGGATCCCCAGCATCAGGACTCACAACAGAGGCTTGGAGTGCTACAGACTGGAAAACAAACTAGGAATGGGTGGTGGTGACATCAGATGTCCACAAGATGGGTACAGGAACGTGCCCACCTCGCGCTGGATGCCGTTGCATATCTGCCCAATCAGGGGTCACATTCAGTGTCACAGAAAAGGAAAAACACTGGCAACTAAGAGGACAACAATGAACCAACAACAGCCCCATGCCCACCACCTGATTCTGCCCACCCAGATCCCCGATATCCTCCAGGCTCACTCTGCCTACAGATTTGATTGAAGGCATGCCAAGGTAAGTGGTTGGTGGCTCTGCCTTGGGGGGTACAAGCCGGAGGGTTTAAGTGGGCAGGAGTGAAGGTCGGAGTTCTGGGGAGACCTTGGACTGGAAGGGCCTCAGGCTGGGCAGAAGAAGCTGCCAGAGACTATATCTGAGGGAGTTCCCACTGGCAACCAGAGGAAAGAAAGTAAAAAAAAAAAATAGGCCAGAGTATGTGTTATATTCCCTAGTACTAACTTACCACTTTGGTTAGAGATCTCCCCATCTGAGCATTTGATGCAGTAGAAACAACATGAGGGCTGGCCATCCTTTATCACCTTTCTGTATCCAGGAGAGCAGCTTTCACTGCAGGTAGACTTTGGCATCTAAACAGAAAAGCAAATCACCATAAAGCTGTGCTGAAAAGAAAACAGAAGTTAGCAGCTTCTGAAAGGACAAATCTGTATTTCTGTGTCATTCTATATTTTATTTCCTTTATTTATTTATTTGTATTCTTTTAACAGGAAAGTCACACTAAGCTAGGATAGCTTGTCTCCAGGTGTGTCCTGAGGGGTGGGTTACATGGACTTGTTTTATTGACAAGGGGCAATATTGACCATGACACCGGGGAAACTCTCATACTCTTCAAAATGTAACCACACAAGATCTCAGTCCCTTTGGGTCAGAGGAAACACTTTATGATGTCTTGGTGTTATCTCTACCATCTCATTTGCATAAGTATATACCCCCTGCAGGTGGTTTCATTAAATACCAACAGTTTAAAATCTTATAAGAAAAATCTAACCAGGTAAAGCATTCTTACAGAGCAGCCTGGCAATATTACTTTCTTGCAAGATACCAGGATGAAAACAAACCTTAATGTCTATAGGGCACAAAGGTTTTGGTCTTTAGGTTCTTCATACCTGTCCCTGGAGAAGTTCTACAAAAAAGAAACTGGGCACACACTAGGCACATACAAAAGGCAGAAATATTTATTTTAAATTACAACATGATGTATACACCAGACTAACACTCTTATGCATTGACTCAGAAAAACTAGTCTTCCTCAGGGGGCAGAGCTAGCCTGCAAAATGCCACCATTAACTCATTGCCTCCACAGGCTCACCCTGAGATTACACCACTTGCCTCCTGAATCTCCTGTATACTTTTAACAGTGAATACTGGGCCTTTCTAAGCAAAATCAAGCCATAGTCAGCATGTCAACAAATGTTAATAGCTCAATAACTGTACATGCTAGACACAAAGTATGAGTGTAGAGTTATTCAGCACAAAATTGCCTTTCCAATGGTGGCATGCATGTAATAATAAGTAATTTGGTTTTTTTTCTATGCTGGTCGAAAGAGCAAACTAAATATTTTTTTCACTAAAAAAGGGCAACATAAGCCACTTTTGTTGGAAAATATGTAAAATATCAATACCAAATTAAGCATACAGACATTAAATGGTGTTTTAATATTATGTTTGGTAAAAAAAATATCTTTTGCTATTAACGTAATTTTCCCCATTTTAGTCAAGGTGCTTTGGTGAGATTTGAAGGATGAATCTCAACCTCACACACCATATCATAAACAAATGCATATAACTCCAAAGGTATACATGATACACACAAAGTATCAGCATGAAAGTTGATGAGCACAAAAATGCCTTTCCAATGGTGCTATGCAACCAGTTGTAATCAATACGGTTTTTATTTATACCTGCTGAAGTGCCAAAAAAGTGAATTTTATTCAAGCTACTTAGGTGACTCTTGATGGAAAACATGTCAGCCATATACACTACCATAAACAAATGTGAATAACTCCTAAAGTATACATGTTATACACAAAATATCAGTGGTAAAGTTGTTCAGCACAAATTACCTTCCCAGTGGTGGTATGCAAATAATACTATATAATTTTTTAAGCTGGTTGAAACAACAACAAAAAATTGTTTTCACTAAAACAGGCAACATAAGCCATATACACCATACCATAAACAAATGCAAATAACTCCTAAAGTATACATGATATGCACAAAATATCAGTGACAAAGTTGTTCAGCATAAAATTACCTTTCCAACAGTGCTATGCAGTCAAATATATATTTTATTCTGTTACACTATATATTAAAATATATAAGTGACTTCTCCAGACGTTGCAAGGGCACACTGGGAGTCAGTAGCTGACTTCTGCAGACATCCTCAGGACACACCAGTGCATTTTACTGACGACTACAGGCATCTGCTAGGAGACAATGAGTTAAATACCCCAACTAATTAATTAATGCAATAACATCAATCATGATGCTGTAAAAAAGATAATGCAGCAAACCGCAGGAATGAGTGCAAATAACTGCATGTACTTAATGATAAAATAGTGCCAATGAATAAAAAGTGAATTTCAGTCTATGCTGCACTAAATGATCAGCTAAGAAATGTGTGACCATTTCATCATATAAGGGACACTCCATAAAAATGGTATTAAAATATGTTAAAAACAGCTGTAGCAAAACACACAGAGAGTAAAAAATGCTCAACAACCTTAAATAGTTTGAAGGCTTAGAAAAGGGAGGGGGGAATGGGAAACAAATTCAAGCAAATAGAGGACAAAGCAAAAAGTAAAAAGGGAAAGTAAAATTATACCAAATAATAAGACAAAAGTAACCAAATGAAGAAGAGGTAAGAAGTATGACCAATGAACCCAACTAGAACAATTACACAAAATTACACATATCCAAGGGACTAAATAGGTATCTGGTCATAGTATAGAGCCTGACTCACAGAATTTAATACAAGAAATACTGCATTAAGCCAGTCCGCCAATGAAGAGGTTGGATTTCTGCTTGTGATGCTGACAACCTGGGTTCAGGAACGGACCCCGGGAGTTGGAGGGCCAGCCGGGGTAGAAGTATTGAGCATTCCACTGACTGCTCTCTTTCTCCGGGGGGAGGGAGAGGTAGAGTATCTGGTGCTTGATGGACCCCTGGTAGAGGCTGGGGAAACCACAGATGACCAGTGCCAACACACTAAGGAGGGTGGGGCAGACACTGGACATCATTAAATGTCCCATTCATGGGGCAGACCAGAAAAACAATTGCTGGCCACCACAGATGAAGCCCACCTGGCACTGGCTTCCATAGCCCCTGCCAACCAATTGTGTCCCTAAGGCACCTCAGGCCCCGAACCCCCACCCTGGAAGCCAGGGAGGCAGTTCGCTGACTTCTCCCATCGTAGATGGGTCTGCTCAGCGCCATAGCCCCACCTGGGGGGGGCAATCCAGGGAGTATCTGTAGGGGTGAGGCAATTGGGGAGCAAGATAGATGCTCGTGGCTGGTGCTGATGGAATGAGCAGGCTGACAGCAAATAGCATAGTAAATAAAATAAAAAAATAAATATTGCATTAAAAAAGAAAACGTAGAGGGCATGGTCAATAAGCTCACTATGAGTAATGTAAAAACTGACAAAATGGACAGATATCTAATTTTTTAGGTATAACACTCATTCCATAAAACATTATCACACTATTGAAATGACCACAAATACCATATACAATCATTTCATATATCTATCACATTACTGAGGATGTTAAAAAACAAGGAACTGGACTTCTGGCATGATGGCTGCCTCCTAAGATGCTCAGATTTGTGGCTCCCTTGTTGCTCCCACTCAGATTGATCAATTTGCTCTGTTCAGCCACCCTGGTGCTAGGGATTGCAGTGTACAGCATCATGGTTTTCTCCTGTAACAATTTCTATCCACACATAGTCAATTATGATGTGGAAATGAAAAAATGGCTCTAAAGCATACTCCACCGAGTACGCTGGTGAAGGAGAAAACTGGTAAGCGGTCTAAAGCACGGGGGGAAGAGTCAGCTTCACACTCCCACCCATAGGAGGTACTCACCGAGAAGAAGTTCCTGGAGGAACTGGCCCCAATGAAGGACATCCTGCTGATACTTGCCTCCGAGTTCCGCAATGTGAGTGCCTCAGTGGAATAACTTACCACCCGGACTGCAGACAATGAGGCCCGCATCTCGTCACTAAACAATTGGATGATCAGGCTGGAACCCAAAGTTGTTCTTATCAGGCAGAGGCTTAACAAAACAGAAGAAAAACTGGAGGACCTCGAGGGGCGATCCAGGAGCAACAATTTTCTCGTATTGGGTCTGCCAGAAGGGGAAGAAGGCACCATGCCTATTCTGTTCACCCAAAAGCTCTGTGAAGAATTGGCGGAGCCTTCTCCTAATGGCCCAGCATACACTGCCGAGCATAGGTACTGCTCCTTGAGGCCTATACCCCTACAGGTTCCTCACCTAGGCCCTTCCTTTTTAAGATGTTGAACTTTCTCGATAAGCAGCATGTATTAAGCAAGCTTAAAGAGATCAAAGAAATCCAATGGGCTGTCAAGGAGATAAGGGTGGCACAAGATTTACCATTTACACTTCGCCAAAAAAGATCAGCACTCCATTCCATTGTAAATAAGCTCATATCTGCAGGCATTAAATTCAGGGTCAGATACCCAGCAACCCTGCAAGTTCTTAAGGATGGGCACTGGAACTCCTTTGATACTGTGGAAGCTGCAATTGAAACCTGAAGACATATGTTCCTGGATCTCTTCAAGTATCTGACCATTCCATTATTTGGTTGGAAACCAACTTACCTGGACATCCAGAAGGATATTATTTGGAAATTAAACTCCCAGCTACTTGCTCATGAGGACATAGTAGTTCAGGTTAAGGACCTCATAAAACATTTCATGAGGCATAATGAAGGCTGTATTCTGGCTTTTGACCAAATATGGAGTACCTTGAAATGTGTTCTTAGGGGAGTTTATTAGGATTTCTGCCACTAGGAGGTGCCAGCAAGATGAAAAATCTAAATCCCTCTTAGAGGATATTAGGTCCCTTGAGGCTTCCTTGTCAAATCCCCCGTCTGACAATGAGGTGTTGCATCTGACACTGCTGAGGAATCAATATGCAGAGCTCTTGAGAGAAAAAGCAGAGTATGGTCTCTTTAAAACTCAGGCTAAGTATATTGAGCAAGGGGATAAAGCTAGCCACCTCTTAGTGATGAAGCTTTGGAGACAAGAAGAATCTCTCCTCATTGCTTCACTGTCCTCCCTGTCTTCTGATGCTATTCTAATTACCCCCAGAGAAATTGCAAAGGAGTTTGAACAATATTACAAGCAGCTCTATAGTCCCCCTGACACTGCCCCTCTGGATAGTGATATTCAGGACTATTTGAGCACAATTCCTTTCCCTTCTCATGATGCAGCCCAGCTAAATCTTTGGGTTCACCCTATCTCGGAGCAGGAGATCAGAGATGCCATCAGGTTCCTTCCCAGAGACAAAGCTCTGGGTCTGGATAACTTACCATCTAATTTCTATAAGACATTTGAAGTAGAACTGACCCCTATTCTCCACTGGTTGTTTGAGTTCATCTGTGAACATGGGGTTATGTACTCGACACTTCTAGAAGCAATCATAGTGGTCCTCCCGAAGCCGAGCAAGCCTAAAGACAGAGTCATTAATTACCGTCCCATCTCATTGATGGACCATGACATCAAGATTTTTGATAAGATACTAGCATCTAGAGTCACAAAAGCCTGGGAGGGTCTCCTGAGCCCTGAGCAAATTGGGTTTGTGCAAGGTAGATCCTCATCGGATCATATTTGTAAGCTTATCCACATTTTCTCCGTATCCAGAGATGCAAATCAGCCATCGGCCCTTGTATCCCTGGTTGCAGAGAAAGTGTTTGATAGGGTTAGTTGGCCCTTCCTTTTACCTTGGCTAAGCTTAGTTTTTCAGTTCCCTTTAGATGCTGGATTAGCTCCTTATATTCCTGTCCTAGTGCAAAAGTATACTGCGATGGTGTCTTTTCGTCAACTTTCTCCCTAAAGTCTGGCACCCGGCAAGGTTGCCGCTTGTCACCATTATTTAATTTATACTTAGAACCATTACTACGCCAATTGAATACCTCCCCACTCCATCAAGGAATTGTGATAGGGCTGTTCCACTTGAAAATGTCAAGTATATGCTGATGATATCCTTCTTCATGTCACTGACCCTCATAACAACATTCAAGCTGCCCTACAGATTATCCAAACATTTAGCAAGGTTTCTAACTACAAACTCAATCGCAATAAAACTGAAGTGATGCCCCTTAATTCTCTTCCATCCAAAATGAGATTACCCCATCTTCTATAGTCTGGAATACCTGTTTTAAATATTTAGGAATCACACTGTCTACCTCAGTATCTTTAATGAAAAAAACTTAATCTGGATAACTTCATTCCGAGTATTAAGCAGGATCTAGACAGATGGGCCCCCATGTATCTGTCGCTCCAAGCAAGAGTTAGTGTGGTTAAAATGAATGTCCTGCTGATAGTGGTTTATCTCCTGAACATGCTGAATGTCCACCTTCCCTTGACTTAGTTTTCTCGGCTTCATAGTTTAATTTCCCAGTTTTTATGGCAGAATAAAGTCCACTCGAGTCGAGACTACTAAGTGCCCCAAGAAATTTTGAGGTCTTAAACATCTTATTTTTATTTTTACATTGGCCAGCCATGTGGCCAAATACATACACTGGACTACCACACTCAGGATATGGGGAACCTCTCATATTCCCATCTGGCTACAAGTGGAACAGCACATGCTAACAGCTTTAGGGCTTCCCTGCTAGTCCCCATTCACAACACCAATTAATTTGCCGCTCCTTATGTAGCTCAGTTATACAGAACATACCTCAGTGAAGGTCAACAAACAGCTATGTAAATCCATGAAATACAATAACCAGCAGGACTTATCGCAACCGGTATTAGGTAACCCAACTTTAGGTTGGTAGACTGAATGATATCTGCCCTGAAGGAGTGTGCTGCCCCACAAGTCCTAGTTAGTGATTTATTAGTGAATGACAAATTAGGAGCTACCCCAGATTTGCTGGCATATTTCCAGCTTCCCAGGAAATACTCATTTTTCATGTTCCAGATCAGACACATGATAATGAAATGATATGGTTCTGGTTCCTGGAATGTCCATCAAGTAGCTCCTCTTCAGGAGTTTCTTGCATTTATCAAACAGCCTCATGCGGTTTCTCTTCTGGTCTCTGCCTTATTCGGGAAACTTAACCCTGATGTCTCGGGTTACTCTTGTTGTTGGGCCAACACCTTCCCTAATGATAATTTCCCTTGGGAAAATGTCTGGCATGGAGTCTGCTCATACACAGCCAATGATTGGCTAAGATTGACACAGTAACATATTTTGCATGATATTTATTATACCCCTGTTAAAATGTATAAGATGGGCAGGTTTCGAACCAAGCCTGCTTTAGGTGTGCCCAGGAAACAGGTAAACTTCACATATTCTGGGATTACCCCAAGGTGACCCCTCTCTGGCATCTCATTCAGGAAAAGGTTGACCCATTATTAGGTTTGCAGGACCTATTTACACCACAAATTTGTATATTAGGAGACTACACCACTATCCCAGTTAGAGAAAGGCAGTTCCATATGGCTATTACATCTTTATCAGTTAAAAAGCGTGTCCTCCGTCACTGGAAGGATCAACATGTAATTTATTATCTTGAATGGGTGAATGAGTTTTTCCATAATCTCAGGATTGAAAAAGTGATTGCCAGTCTGTGGTAAACTCTCTCTGTACTAGAGCAGATGGAGAGGCTACACACACATTGGTCTCTTTATTCCCCAGGGAGAGTCGCTTCGCTTATCATCTAGTCACCCTTGAGTCTCGCCACCAGCTTGCTAGTGGCTGTGGTTTATGTAGTCAGTTGGATGCTTTGGGGTAGTGCAACATCACACTAGTCCTCTGGGTGTACCCATGTTCAACCCCTGTAGATGGTTCCTTTGTCTTCTCACCATCTCACTGTGGTGGAGTGTGATCACCTATCAGCTGTGACTTGTATGCTACTTTCCATTATTAATGGTTCAGTGTGGGTGGATTGGGGTCTTGGGGGTGGGGGTTAGGGGAGGGTTTTGTTTGTTTGTTTGTGTGTTTAGTGAATTCTTATCTCTGTAATCACTGCACTGTACCACAAGTTTGGTCCATATGTTTCTCTACTGTTGCAAAATTGTATTTCCTGTTGTTTCTGAATAAAGTGTATTAAATTTAAAAAAAGCAAGGAACCGAGAGCAAACACAACAACAGAGGCTTAATTCACAAACAGTAAGGCATTAGGCACAGATGGTAAACACAATTACAAAAAGGTTTAAATCCATTTGGTCATTTAACCCCTCTGGAACTTGTGCTCCCAGAGTTGAGGTCCATCTGGTTTCACCTTGTAATTGGGTTTATGAGCCCGATATGTAAATATGCCCAGTTTCTGAAAGTAGTGCCTTATTGTTTTTGCATTTAGCATCTGTTGTTGCATTTGCTCTCAGGTCCTTGTTTTTAACATCCTCAACAATATGATAACTACATGAAACAGTTGTATATGGTGTTTGTGGTTCTTTTCAATATTGTGCCATTTTTTTTGAATAAATGTATCTGGAAAAAATGAGATGTCTGTCTTTCTTGACATTTTTTACATTACTCACAGTGAGAGTATTAACTATTCCCTCTAATTTTTTGTTTTGCAATACTTCTTGTAATAAATTCTTTGAGGCAGGCTCTGTATTGTGACTAGATATCTATTTAGTATTTTGGACGCATTATTTTCAAATGTTTCTATTTGGGTGTGTCAGTCTCTCATACCCCTTCCCA
This sequence comes from Neoceratodus forsteri, assembly GCA_016271365.2. Lineage (NCBI taxonomy): Eukaryota > Metazoa > Chordata > Ceratodontiformes > Ceratodontidae > Neoceratodus > Neoceratodus forsteri. The sequence continues at coordinate 1,060,350,787 of CM057452.1, forward strand.
ATTTTGTTACCTTGTTGTGGTGTGATTTTACCTCCCGGTTTTACTTTTACTTTGTCCTGACTCCTTTGTTTGAGTCTGTTTCTCACTCCTCCCTACACACTTTTTTGATCATCCAAACTTTTTGAGGTTGTTTTTACTCTCTTTGTGTCTTTTTGTACTGCTGTTTTTATCATATTTTAAAGGACTGTTATAAAGTGTCACTTACATAAGGAGTTAGTCACATATTTCTTAGGTGATCATTTAGTATAGTATAGTTTGAAATTCACTATTTATTAACTGACACAGTTTTATCATTGGATACATGCAGTTATTTGTACTTGTTCTGGCAGTCTGCACCATTATCTTATTGAAACATGGTGACTGATATTAATTAATTAGTTGATATCCTCAGTAATGTGATAGCTATACAGTATGAAATGATTGTATGTGCTATTTTGGTTCTTTTCAATTAGTGTGATTAGATTGGTTAATACCAGCAGGAACATCCACCAGACCTAGGCACATAGTGGATTTCCTGCATGGGAGGCCCTCAAACAACTGGTACAGCACCACAAGAGACAGGGCTATCCTGGATCTAGTGTTGACTATGGGGAAAGGTTCACAGACTTCCAGGTAGTAGGAGACCCAGGGGAAAGTGACCATCGCATGGTATGGTTCAATTTGTCCTCTAGAACTAAATCATCATATTCCAAGGCAAAAATATGGGACTTCAGAGGAGCTGATTTTGATAAGATGGCCAACAGAGTTATGCTAGCCCTGGCAAGAAGAAATACAGGTGAGGGGGCACAGGCAAAGTGGGCAAGCATAAAGGATGCGATAGTTAAAGCAACATCCCATTGTGTTAGAGAGAAAAGCAAGAGCAAAAGGAAGAAACCACTTTTGTTCTTAAAACCAGTAGAAGAAAAGGTCAGAGCCAAAAGGCTAGCCTTCAGGAACTATAAGGGAATGCAGCAGGACGAAGATAGGGAGGTATACCAAACTTCCCTAAGGGAAGCAGAGAAGGCAGTAAAGCAGGCAAAGGCACAAACTGAGGAAACACTAACATTAACAGTAAAAGAAGGGGACAAGACTTTCAATAGATACATTAGTGAAAGGAGAAAGTCCAGAGGGGGTATTGCTAAGATCAAAGGGCATAAGGGGGAGTGTGTGGGGAAGGACCAAGGAAAAGAATCTATCCTAAATAGACACTTCTGCTCAGTATTTACTGAGGAAAAGGTAGGGCAGGGCCAACAGCTCAGCACCATGGACATGTGGGGAGGAGGTGTGCACTAGTCCCTTCTACAAATGAAAAGGTCCCACAAAGAGTTTGCTAAGCTTCCAGGGTGGACAAGGCAATGGGATCTGATGGCATACATCACAGGGTACTAAAGGAGCTAAAAGGGTGGAACTAGCAGAGCCGTTATCAGAACTGTTTAGTGAGTCTCTGAGCACAGGAAAGGTTTCGAAGACTGGAGAAGGGCTATGTGATCCAGCTCCACAGAGTGGTAGCAGGGAGGAGGCAGGGAACTACAGACCAGTCAGTCTTACCTCTAGTGGGCAAGATTATGGAGGCACTCCTTATGTATGGGATAGTGCAACACCTGGAATCCATAGGAGCACAGGCTCAAGACAGCATGGGTTTACGTTTACAACAGGAAGGTCCTGTCAAACTAATCTCATAGATTTCTTTGACTGGGTAACCAGAGTGGTGGATCAAGGGGGTGCAGTTGATGTTGCCTACCTTGGCTTCAGCAAAGCGTTCGATACTGTTCCACATAGAAGATTGATTAATAAGCTGGGTAGGCTCAGGGTGGGTCAGAAGTTGGTCAACTGGGTGGCAAACTGATTGGCTGGCAGAAAACAGAGAGTGGTGGTAAATGGCATACATTCAGAAGAGGTGCAAGTCACAAGTGGGGTACCTCAGGGATCAGTCCTGGGGCCAGTCCTCTTCAATATTTTCATCAGTGACATTGTGGATGGACTGGAGGGTGAGGTTTGTCTGTTTGCAGATGACACCAAGATCTGCAACAGAGCAGATGATCCAGATTGGGTGGACAGAATGAGAAGAAATCTGCATAAACTGCCAAATGGTCAGAAGAGTGACAACGGGAGTTTAATGCAAAGAAGTGCAAGATCATGCACATAGGGAACAGAAACCCTGAAACCACCTGTAGGTTGGGAGGGAAATTGCTGTCAATCACAAGGGAAGAAAAAGACATGGGCATCATCATCACAGATGACCTGAAAACATTCAAGCAGACCACTAAAGCAGTAGGTAAGGCTAGAGGGATGCTGGGGTGTAATTGTAGGGGTATCGCAAGTCGTAAGAGGGAGGTAATAATCCCTCTTTACAAGACACTGGTTAGGCCCCATCTGGAGTACTGTGTGCAGTACTGGAGGCCATACCTTTACAGAGACATTAACAAAATGGAGGCAGTCCAGAGAAGGGGAACCAAAATGGTGCAGAGATTGCATCAGAAAACATACGAGGACAGATTAACAGAGCTCAATATGTATACCCTAGAGCAAAGGAGGAAGAGAGGTGATATGATCGAAACATTCAAACTTATTAAGGGTATTAACAAGGTGAAATAGTCTAATGTTTCAATATAAAAAAATAGCAGAACAAGAGGACACAGCATGAGATTAGAGGGAGGCTGATTAAGGGGTAATGTGAAGAAGTTCTTTTTCACAGAAAGGGTGGTGAATGCTTGGAATGGCCTACTTCAGGACGTGGTGGATATGAATAAAGTGCAGGGCTTCAAACAGGCATGGGATAGGCATAAGGGAGCAATACAGATGAGTATGAGTAGATAGGCCATTGACAGGGTACAGGCCTATGGCACATTCATAAGGTAGAAACAATGGGCAGACTGGATGGGCCTTGCGTTCCTTATCTGCTGTCAACTTCTATGTTTCTATATATTTAATGGTGGCATTTTTCTGGTTAATTTCACCCCCTGAGGAAGACTCATTGTTCAGAGTAGATATGTAGCAGTGTTAGCCTTGTGTATCTGTCATGCTATAATTTAAAATAAATATTCCTAGGAACATACAAATTTGCCAGCAGATAAAGGCCTTGTGTGTCTATCAAGTCTGCTTAGATGTGCAGCTAACAACCCTTATACTGTTGCTGCTCTCCCCAATCCTCCCCTGATCCTTCCTCTTACCCTATCCCATCCCCATTTGAGGCAGTCTACTGTTCTAGAACATAACACTTCCACAGGAAATGTATTCCACCCAGACACCACTCTCTCCGTAAAAAGTGTCTTCTCATTTCCCTCCTGAACCTGGCCCCCCTCCAATCTGAGATCATGACCACAAGTGTCCCTGCACCCCCGTAACTTGAATAGTCCCTCTGTGCCTGCCATTTTTATTCCCCTTATGTACTTGAAGGTTTCAATCATATCCCCCCTATCTCTCCTCTCCTCCAGTGAGTACATGTTCAGTTCCCTCAGCTTGCTCACTTCACGTTTGTCCCCTAGTCCCCTGGATCATCTTTTGTTGCCTCTGTGCTGTACCCCTCTAGTAACTTAATGTTCCTCTTCAGGTATGGGTACCAGTACTGCATGCAGTACTCCAGGTGTGGACTAACCAGTGAGATATACAAACAGCAGGATCACCTCCTCTCCTTGAAGATATACACCTGCAATACAACCCAGCATTTTGTTGGCCTTTGGAACTGCCTCCTGAATTGTGCAGAGTTGTTCATTGAGCCCATTATAATCACCCCCAGATCCTTCTCCTCCTCCTCTGTCCCGGCTAGCTGAACACCACCCCCCCCCAAGCTGGTAGCTCCTTCTTGTTTTTTTTGCCCCAAAATGTAGCACCTTGCACTTTTTGGCATTGAACACCAACAGGTGTCAGACCAGGTCTCCAATTTTGACTTATCATCCTGCAACCCATGCCACCCTCCTAGATCATCCACTGCTGCTCCATCTTGGTGCTCATCTGTAAACAAACTGATCTTGTTCTTGATGACCATTGAGATGTCTGATATGAACAACCCAACAACACTGGTCCCAGCACTGAGCCTTCGGTACTCTGCTTGTCACTGCCTTTTGAAGATGAGAGCCCTCCCACCACCACCTTCTGCTGCCTTCCTGTAACCAGTTTTCTACCCATCCCACAATTTCGCTCCTGTCACCTTTACCTGCCAGCTTACTACCCAGCCTCGCGATGCAGCACTGAGTCGAATGGCTTACTGAAGTCCAGAAACAGGACATCCACTGCATGGCTCTCTTGTCCAACTGGTTAATTTACTCAGTCATAGTAATCCACCAGGATAGTCTGACAGGATGAAATATGAAATGGTTATTGCCACTAGAATACCAGGGATATTAACAGTGATAATTATTTTATACAGCTCGGGGGGGGGCACTAGACTACCAGAGATGTAAAAAAATACACATTGGGATGGTGACTGGCACAGCCCACCTTTCACCTCCATGGCCAGCTGCCGACTGTCTGCATTATGAGTGCTAATGCAAAGAGGTGCCCTGAAAATATTTCTGAGCGCCTGTTTGCATTACCAATCATAATGGGGTGGAAGGGTGCTGGGTGGGCTGGCACAGGATGGGTGTGGGTGTGGGGGTCACTAGACTACCAGGAAATATGAAATAGTTATTTATTTTATTATGATGGGGGGCACTGGACTACCAGGCATATGTACAATGACAATGAATATTATTTCATACAGACTACCAGGGATATTAACAGTAATAATTATTTTATACAGCTCAGGGGGGCTACTAGACTACCAGGGATGTAAAAACATACACTTGGGGGGGCACTAGACTACCAGGACATTACACCTGATAATATTTCTTATTATGATGGGGGGCTGTAGACTACCAGGGATATTTAATGCATTATTATTGTTATTCAGATGGGGCAGAACAAAGCCCCCTGAACAAAACCCAGCCTCATTTAAGTTTGTAGGGCACCCCTGGCCATCTAGTCCCTCACTTGCGATGCATGATCACAATCAAAGAATATCGAGATCAAAGAATTTGCAGGCTCGCGATCAAAGATCATTAGCGAGCAGTGAATCAAGATTTTAAAAGCTAATAACTCCATTTTTTGACCAGTTTAAAAGAAACCAAAGGCATGGCTCGATAGATCGGAGCTCCCTGAGTAAAACCCATCCAAGTTTTACTTCAGGAGTGACCCCTGAGCAGAGATATTTCTGTTTTTTCTGATCGGAAAATGAAAAACAAAATGGAGGACCTCATGATCAAAGAATTTTGAAAATTCTTGGGGACAAAGATTCTTGCACCACGAGGCTGCAAATTCTTTGATCGCCAGACGGATCAGATAGCCAGAACCCCATTCTTTGTTCAAAACATACATTTTCCTATTGACTTATAATGGGAACTTAAAACTGGCATAACTTTTGAGTGTCTTAATATTTTTCACCAAACAAAAGCAGCATGTTCGGTCACCAAAGCTCTTTCAAATGAGCCATTACTCAGAGTGGCACACCACACAATGGCCAGTACAGGTCCACATCCAAAATCCCAAAAGCTGCCTCAAAATGGATAATGTTGCATTTTTCAGCACTTTCGTACGCAAAGACCGTAAGTCCGACCAAAGCACAATTTGGCAAATAAAGAGATCTACTATGTCCTACTGCATGTACCAAATTGCAGGCAAATCTGTTTAATGGGTCTGAAGTTATTAACACCCAAACGTTTGACTTTAGTATGTAAGTGACCGCTGAACCCTAACTATAGTGGCGGGACCGCACCACTGTAATATATATTATTTCTGTTTATTTTATTTTGGGGCTTGTTTTTAATTTCCAATTATGTTTCATTTTAGCATGCATTATTATCCACAGGTTTATCTTTCATTGACTGTGTTCTTTACGCACAAGGACACTTGCAATTAAAGTTGTAAGCTCCTCATCTTACATGTAATTAGGGAGAATAGTATCCTAAGATTTTGTTTTCATTAGACTGTTTTCTGGAAACATACTGAGACATTTTTAAATGTATGTCAGAACTCTCTGCGTGTTGCAATCTTCTGATAACCTTTGACCTTCAATGGTTTTTCAGCTAAAAGCATACTGGTGTTAATAAGCTTCTCTGATGTAATCTTTTGTTATGTTTTGAATGAGTATATTAAACCAATGAAATTATTTCTGTATTTTTATGCATTATCTAGTGTAAATAGTATGGGATTTTCTAAATAACTGTCTTAACACTTCTGAAGAAGGACTTGGTTGGTCCGAAAGCTAGAGCCCTTTGCTCTTTTGTTGTAATGTCTATGCTGGTCTAATAAAAGGTATCAAACCATTTGCTTCTGGATCCAGTCTACATCGGACAAGTTAAATCCCCCCAGTATCACATTTCCTTTTGCTGCTTCCCTTCTAATTTCTTTGCTGAGCTTCCTATCCTCTGCCTCTCCTTGTCCTGAGGACTATAAAATACCCCTTGGAGTAGCTTTTTCCCAGTTGCCTCTATAAGCTGAACCCACAGAAACTCAGTCTTCCCTGAGTTACACCTAATATCCCCATCCTCTGAAACCTCAGTGTCTTCTCTGACATAGAGGGCCATGCCATCCCCTTCCCCCCCCGTACTTCTCTGTCCCTTCTTAAAAGTGGATATCCAGACACTGTTAGGATCCAGTAATTTTATCTGTAGCCCAAGTTTCTGTGATGACCACTATATCAGTCTTGGATTTTGCTCTCATTGCCCAAAGCTCACTAATTTTGTTGCCTAGACTCCTGGTGTTAATACAGAACCCTTTCCAACTATTCAACAGGGGTGGACTGAGGCCCATTTGGGCACCATACAACAATGTTGTTTTGTGCCCCTCATGAAATAGATGGGGGTACTGATGCTGGCATGAATATAGTAAACTATAGCTAAGGGGTCTGAGGGCTGCCAAGGCCCCCAGAAAAGTTTTAAAATTTGGAGCATTCTGGTGCATTTTGGAGGTAATTTCAAACAGAATTTGCCAACCCGTTACTCCTTCCCCATGCCCAATAAGTTTCACCCTCTCCCCCTCCCCAGAGTACCCACAGTCTAGTATTGGGGGGATACATTTCTTTCTTGACATGCTGCCCTGTGGATGTTTGGAAGCTGTATTTTTTTTTGTAAACTTATTTATTACCAATTTATAGTGTCCAAAATAAGTGCTCCTTTGACAACAATTGTCAACCTATCTTTAATCACTGGTTCTTTCCAACACAGTGGAAGCATTATGGTTGTTATACCAATTTTCAAGAGTGGCAATCCAGGGATATGGGTAACTACCACCCAGTCTCCATGCTTCACCCTCTAGGGAAGATTTTGGAAAAGTTAAATGAGCAACTTTCTTCTCATCTACAGCAGTTTGAGCTAAGTGCTCCCAAGCAGCATGGCTTTAGAAAATTTCACAGCACCAGAACTGCCTTGATCAGGTTCATGAATCACATCAGTGAGTCTATGGATAAAGGAGAACTCACTGAAATTTTTTTTGTGGACCTGTCCAAGGCATTGGATTTGATTGATCATTGCCTGCTTCTTGGGAGGCTGGCTGAGAGTGGGCTATCAGATGTCCCTTTGGAATGGGTAAAAGTTATCTAATGAATAGAGGATTGCAAGTTTCTTATGGTGGTACTCTTTCAAATACTAGGGTATTAAAACAAGGAGTACCTCAGGGGTCGATATTAGGGCCTCATTTCTTTTCCATTTTCATTGATTGTATTCCTGAGAAACTGACTAAAACCCATAAACTATTACATGCAGATGATATCGTCTTATACACAAGCTCCAGTCCAATTGACATATTAACTTAGAACCTGAATAGTGATTTCCAAGAACTAGACATTTGGTTAATAAAATCAAAGCTACTACTAAATAGTACAAAAACAAAGAGTATGTTATTTGATTAAAAACAAAGATTAGAAAAGTAGGGAAGTTTAGCTGTGTTTGATGGAAAGAGAACAAGGTCAGAACAAGTGGAACAATTCAAATATTTAGTTATATATTTGGATACTCAATACTCAACTAATGTTCATACTGTACCTCATATGGGAAATATAACAGGAAACTTAACCAGCAATTGGAGGTATTGTTTAAACTTCATAATTCTTTGACACTGCAAGCTAGGTTGCAATATCTCAAAGTATACCATTGTCTCAACTGAACTACAGTTTTATTTTTTGTTTACTGCCCTATCCAAACAAGATATGCCTAATCTACAACAACTTTTCACAGCATCTGTAGATTTGTCTACAAACAGCCATATAATACTCATCACTGTAAACGGTACCAAATCACTGGCTAGCTTCCACATAATTTAAATACTATCTAGTCCTCTGCTGTGTAACTGATAGTGTCTTATGGCAAAATTATAGCTCCCCTCTCTACCCACTGTGAAAAAGTAGAAATACAAACCAAGACCTTAGATCAAATGTCAGCCTTACAATAAGAAAAACAAAAACTAAAATGGGTGATCCAGCTTTTTCCATTCAAGCTCCCAAACACTGGAATGCTCTTCCTCCTGCATTATAGTCAGGCATAAGCTATGAACTTTTTAAAAGTAAGCTAAAAAGCTATCTTTTTAACCAATTGCAATATTCTTGCTTTTTTAATTAATTGTTATTTAATTATAAGTACTATGTTACAGTGTAAATTGTACTGTATTATGTCTGTGAATTCAATGTACAATCTTTGGTGTTATTGCTATTGTCATATGTCTGCAAATGAAATTGCACAATGTTTTACATCTTGACTGTTCATTGTAATAGTCTTAGGTCACATAGGAAAAAGGCCTTGGCTCATATGTTTAGCTGATAAACAAAAGGTGAATAAACAAATAAAATACATTTTCATTATAGTACACCAGCAGATCAGTGGAGTCATAGTATCAAATATCACTTAAGAATACATTCATTGGATATCTTGAAATTAAAATACAAGACAGTATTTACTATGAGGGTGACATGACCACTTCAAAAGGAAACAAAATACAAAAGAAAATATTACAGATCATTTCCCTGATACCCTAGTATCCATATGCTGTGGTCATTAAGGAACTTTCCCTCTATTATCTAAACTTAAACTGTTTCTCAATCTCTCTTTCATTTTATTGTTGATAAAATGTCACTTCAGTAGAAAGAGTATCCCTTTCAGTAGGTGGAGCGGTCCCTTAATAAAATGGAATGTCAATGCTATGGATAAAAAGTCTAAGACAAATTTGAATGTCAATGGGCAGACACCAGCAGCCACAAAGAAAACTGCAGCGGGTGATTCAATGTCACTTACTCCACCCTACCAACCCCTGTAGAATCACTGTTAGAAGGCTGGGGACGACTGGGCAGATAAGGCTTTTCCCAAGGGGTCCTAGATGGAATTATATTTGTCCTCTTGGTTGTTTACTTTATACTGTATACTGTGTATTCTAACGTCATGCATTGCAGTAATGATTTTACCCACTGCGGTACTATTGGGGCCCAGTCCGAACCCCAGTTTGTTACTATGGTCTGTTTAGCTATTACAATGCCTAGGGTCCATAAGGGATGTTCCCCATTCTGCTCCCTCACAGCCTATTTTGACAGGCCCAATATGATACGAACTAGATCCATGTGTTCTGAACAATCCAACACTTTACCTAACAGTCCCATGACCTCCTTCCAAAATCGATTTATCTTGGGGCATTCCCACAGTAAATGGTAAAATGTACCTGCATTAATTTTACATTTAGGACACAATTCTGATCTGTTGGGGTCTATCCTATGAGCCAGGACAGGGGTAAAATAAGTTCTAAGAAGCAGGTTGTAATGTATTACTCTGAGGCTATTATTTTTTGAACACTCCATTCTTTTTTTAAGTACTATATTAAGTTCCAATCCCCCACTGTTAAGTATTCAGGGGCCAGATCTCATTCCCATTTTCTCTTGATGTCCTCCAGAGGATCTGGCAATCCCCCCAGGAGGGCTTTATAAATTTTGGTCAATGGCTTTCCTTTAGGCTTAGGTTTGTCCCCCTCACTTAATAGAATTTCTTTTATTAGGGATTGCTTAAGCTCTGGCTGAGGGCCCTCTGTATCTTTTCCACCATCTATCCTTGCGCAAGTTAATATGTAAATAAAGAAATGTGAAGGTGGAAGGCCAAATACCCTCACCATCATCTGAAATTATTTGATTTTCCCATCTTGATAGAACTGAGAGATTATCCTTAATCCCTTTTGCTCCCATGTGAGGACTGCCCTCCAGGTTGGGGGAGGAGTCATGTCCCTTCCCTCAAACGAACTTTGTATAGATGCTTCTGGCGAAAGCAAAGCCTGTTGCTTCATCAGGAAGTGTGCAGCTAGCCATGCCCTAACAGTGGATCTTGTAATTGGTTTACTCAGAAATTTAATCACTCTCTTTCTTTGCAAGGATGCAAAAAGAGCCCCATATAACAGCGCCCCATAGGCGTCCTCCTCCAACTTGACCCATGCCCTTCATTGCCCGCTCTCGAGGAGCAAGTCCAATAAAAAGCACAATTGTGTCACTTGATAATAGAAGTACCAATGGGAAACCCAGTCCCCCTCTACAAAGTGGTTGCCATACTGCTTCTTGTTAAACTCAAGGTTGGTGCCCATTCCAAGCAAGAGTTGTCAAAGTAACCTGTTAGGGATTTAAAATATTTTTGGGGGTCACAACAGGGTAGGATTTGAAATAAATATAAACATTGGGGAAGTACACACATCTTAATAAGGTTAACCTGACCTCAAGGACAGGGGAAGATATCTCCACCTATCACAGTCCCCCCGATCTTTTTAACAAAGGTTTATAGTTGACCTCACCCAACGACAAACATTTTCTGGGGAGAAAAAAACAAGGTACTTAATTGATGAAGATGGGGAAATGGACCCCCCCCTTCAATCTGAATAGAGGTTTTCTGTCTGGAGAGGGGAAGCCACTCGCACTTGAACCAATTAATTTTATGGCCTTATAAAGGACCATAGACCCAGAACAAGTCCATCAGAGCCAGAAAGGCCTGTGCCAGATTTGCTATGAATAAGAGAACATCAGCTGCGAAAAGTGAGATGACATGTTCCTCCCCTCAACTAGAAAAAACGTGGATGTCAGAGTGCTGATGAATGGCCTGGACCAATACCTTAGTTGTGAGGACATATACAGTGAAGCCTTCCAGGATTAGGTGCACTGTCACAGGTTTACTGCCTGACAAAAGGGATTAACTCGCTTTGAAATTGCATTGTTTGCTGCAGTAACTCTACTTCAGAATTTTGCAGTGTTGTGCTTCATCCTGGTGACCTTCACTGTAGTATCAGGGATAAAGGACACACTTTTCTAGTTCCCCGAGAAAGCCTAAAATGTTGAGATAGTGTTGTTTGTTAGCATCTGTGTCCAAGGTGTCATGTAAAATGTCGCTATCCAGGTTGGAAGCATTGGGCCAAATCCATACTTCCTCAAAACTGCAAACATAAACCCCATTCTACTCGATCAAAGGCCTTCTCTGCACCCAACGCAAGAATGCCCCAATTATCCCTTCACTTTCCTGATCATCAGCTATGCATAATATTAAGGGTCCATCTAATATTATACGTAGCTTGCCTGCCCTTCACAAAGCCTCTCTGGTCAGGGAAATGAGGGTTGGCTGTACCCCCACCATCCTAGTCACAGGCAATTATGCTAAGATCTTATAGTCAGTGTTTAATAGTGATATCTGGTGATATGAACTACATTTTACTGGGTCTTTACCCAGTTTGAAGATGACTGAGATGGTAGCCAAGGTCTGTTACTCAGGTAGAACTCCTGTTCTCAAAACCTCCCACACCATCTGATATAACAGTTGGTGGATTTCTGGCAAAAAGGTCTTGAAGAATTCCCTGGGAATCCCATCTGGGCCTGGAGCCCTGCCCGTATTTGAGGACCAAATCACTTTTCACAACTCCTCGAACTTGATCAGACTAGCCAACCTTTCAATATTATCAGTATCCAGTGTGTTAAGGGTGATGTCCTTCAAAAATAAGTCAGGATTGTACCCTGGTGAGGTTTCCGAGGTGCATGAGGACTGATAAAATTCTCTGAGCATATCATTTATACCTGTCTGGTCCATGGTGAAGTTCCCATCCAACCCCTGAAGTTTAAGAATCTGTCACTCAGCTTTTTTCTGTTTTTTCATTTACCCACCTTGTCCTCATCAAAATATGTTCTGGCTTTGGCAAATAATGTCTTTTGTTCTATCTTCCCCAACAATAATTGGTTTAATCTTCCCTTCAGCAATCTAAGCTCCCCCACATCCACCACCCCCTCCCCAGACAACATTTTTCTTTCCATTGCAGTCACTTGGGCCTCCAAATCCTGTTTCTCACATTACTCCTGCGTATGTTTATGTGATGATAGGAGACAGTGATGTTCTGAATATAGGCCTTCAAGAAATCACAAGTTAGCACTGCCCAGGTGTCCTCTATTTTATTATATGTTAAAAACTCTCTGATTCCTTGGACTATGTGGTCCGTAAGACTCATCCATTAACACTGTGGGATCTAAACACCACCTCTGCTGCCTTGGGGGCTCTGTGGAGATAAGCAACTCCATCACCAGAAGGGCATGGTCTGAGATGCATATTGGGCTGTTTGTGGCCAATAGCACCCCTTCCCCCACGCAGAAGGATCAGAAACACCAGAGCTAGATCTATCCTACTGTAGATTTTATGTGCATGGAATTAAAAGGAAAATTCCTGGTTTCCTGGATGCATATGATGCCAAACCTCGGTCAGAGCCCTTTCCTTAGCCAAACTTTTGAGTGCTGCTACACTTTTAGGCAGAGGACGTACCCTAGAGCCTGAGTGATCCAAAACTGGGTACCAAAATGTATTGAAGTCCCCTCCTACATACAGATTCTCACTGAAAGGGGCTAATGCCATGGCCAGGTCATGGAACAAGTCTGGACTGTCAAAATTCAGTCCATAGATTGAGGCAAAGGTAATTTTGTTATTATCTACTAAGGCATCCACCACTGTATATCTCCCATGTGGATCTGGTAATGAGGAAAGAATCTGGACCCTCAAACCTAATCAGAACCAGATGGCTACCCCTCTGGCCTTTGATGAAAAACCCGCCATCAGCACGGTACCCCCCACCCCCATGTTTGAAGCAACCTATTTGATTCTTCTCTGGTTTGGTGAGTTTCCTGTAAAAGGAGAGCATACCCTCTAACCTTTTTAAAATAGGTTATAACTCCTTTTCGTTTAACCACTGTCTTGAGCTCGCTGACATCCCAAGAGATCACATTTAAATGACCCATAATCTAACATGTTCTATATAGACTTCACCAGGCCAACTTTCTAATGTGACCTTCCCACTTCCAGATACTTTGTGTCCTGATGATGACTGTATTAGTTGAGAAAAACAAGTAATAATCATGAACAAATCCCCCTTTAAAATTAGATCAACATGAAGCAAACTCTCCCCAACTCCCTGAACACAAACCCCAACAAGAACCTCAAACCCCCTCAAACATAGAGAAACAAACTTCATCTCTCCCCAACTCCTTCCAAAATCCAAAGAAGGAAAAAATTGAGAATCAATCCTGTTGTGGAAAGAGTCAGTAAACCCCCATCCAAACTTTTACTCTGGGAGGGATTATCACTTGAATGGGGTACAGTTGGGAAGCTCCACAGAGGAGAAGGACCTAGAAGTGATCATTATGGGAGCATGAACAACTCTGCTCAGTGTAGGAAGGCGGCAACAAAAGCCAACAAAATGCTGGGGTGTATTACGAGAGGGATCTCGTCCAAAAGCAGGGAGGTTATCCTGCCCTATAAGGTCACTGGACAGGCCCCACCTGAGTACTGCATGCAGTACTGGCACCCATTCCTGAAGAAGGACATCATATTGTTGGAGGATGCAGCGAAGAGCCACAAATATGATCCAGGATTAGAGAGCAAGCACTACGAGGACAAGCTGAGAGAGGTGAATATGGCCCGGTTGTTTCCGTTTGGCCCAGTTTTTTCGCTGAGATCTATAGACCCACTGAATTTCCAGAACAGTGTCATCTGGAAGCAATAGAGTCTGCAACAGCCAGAGTTGCATATAAGCACAGCAATCCGTCCCCTCCATTCCCTCAGGTAGACCAACCAGCTTCACATATTACACCAGCGCTCTCTATTCTCATGGTCATCTAATGTGGCCTTTAAACAGTCGATCTCTCACAGCACCTGCTGCAGCTGGGGGTCTGCTCGATTGAAGGCATCCTCCTGTGTGCTTACTTGTGCTTCCAGTTCAGTGGTGCTGCTCTAGTGGGTCTCCAGTTTCTCCCCCACACCAGTGATAGTTTATTGTAAATGGGTTAACTGAGCATTAATATAAAAAAAAAAAATGCCTGCATCTGTGTGGTATGGTCATATTTTAGAGTGGCAAGTAAAGTCTCCAGTGTTTTGGTTGAGGAAATCAGTCCTGTTGCTCCTGAGGGCTCGCAACTCGACTCTGTTTCTGTCACCATTTTAGGTGCCGCGCTGGTTACAGTTCCAGGCCTGACTGCTTGGACATTTCTCCTGCTGTTTTAAACGTAAGTTGAGTCTGTTTTTTCCTCGATTTTGCTGCCGCTGCCATGAGTGCTTGCTCAATGAGTCAGGGCAGTCTTCCAAAGTGTTATGGCGGTCAGGATGGTATAGATAAATGTCAGATGGGTTTGGAGCTCCCATTTCAAGCTGCCATCTTGCTCCCTGGCTTGGCCATGCCCTGGAAAAAATATTTTTATATGAACTTTTTCTTAGCTCCTCAGATGAAGGACTCAAACTGTACAATGTTACTATCCACTGTTGTCCATAACAAGGAAGAAAAACTAGGTATGGCCCCCCTGACAACGACACCGTTACAGCAAACATCAATACCGACAGCATTGACAGTTCACTGTAATGGTGAGCCTGAGACCCTGGCACTCTGCCTCCTGGTCCTGCACCCCCTCCCAGAATCAATTCTGACTCATAGTTGATTATATATTTAGAATGGGGGGTGCGGGGTGCAGAGGTCCCCGGATGGGGGGGTTCAGGGGGCAAAGCCCCCGATAGAAAAATGGACAGGGTTTCCTTATAGATTTATGTCATCCACAACTTGTGGTCAACATAAATCTGTCACTGTGATGCTGGTTGTCGAAATAGTTGTTGAACCGGCATTGCAGAGCTGCAAAACAATAGTAGCTCAATGCTGCTTCTCCCATAACACTCCATGTTATGGTTTCTCTGTTCTTTAAAACAGCTGTGCTTTGAGTGCCCTGTATAGGAACCACCTCTTACTATAGTACCTGCTGGAAGTGAGCTTTGCCCTGGCTGATAGGTAAATGATTGCAAGTATTAGAGCAGTTGCCAGGTATTATAGTGAGATAGACTGCTCACTTACCAATTCTCTCAAACATGGAACTACACTTGCATTAGCAACAGCATACTTATGAGAAGCCAGGTGTTAAACTTTTCAGTTTGATTTGGGATAAGTAAGTTCATAGCAAGGGACCCGCACAGCAAATTCAGATTCCCTACCTCAGACTGCTGGGTGCTTAAGCAAATGTGGGTAGTTGTCAGGTAAGGCATGCTTGGACACATGCCTTTGGTTAGGTATCCCACCTACTGTGTAAATGACAAATGTGTAAGAATGGCAACTTGAGATGGCAGTTAAATTCAGCCCTGTTCTCCCTTCAAGGAATTCTACTGGACAGCATGTCAGAGCTCTGAGGCACCCAAAAGTATGAAGGCTGAGCTTTGCTGCTGCTGGTGCTGGAAATGCCTAGTGATAATGTCTTTCTTAGCATAGCAATTGATAGCATCTTTCTTATCATAGAAATAGAAGTGCCTAGGTGAATATAGTTTCTCTACTGCTAGTCCAATGTTCATTACCCACGTGTTTTTCTGACTGCCCCCTCCCCACTTGGTGCAGCAGAAGACAAGCTCTAAAATTGTATTAGTGAATTCCCTTTCTATTGACACTGACACTCAATGTCTCTGATGGGGTTTAAGTCATGGGTCGGGATCGAGCAGAAGAGACAAAAAGATCTGGCCAGAGTATCAATGATGCGTCATTGTATTTCACTCCTAACTTGGGGACAGTGGCTGAAACTTGAAGTATAGTATAAAATAAAACAAACTAGATCCTTTCTGAAGACTTGATCAAGTATTCATATATTTATTGAGAATTCCAAATATGTTTCACAGGTGAGAGTAAGTGAATCTGCAAAAGATGAGCCCACACATAGCTGCAGTCAGGAAAGCAGCAGCTGCTGGTGTGCAGAAAGTGAATTTTAAGAAACTCATGCTGCTACTGCAAGACCCAATTAAAATGTAGAAGTCAGACAGATTTTCAAATAGGGAGCTTCATCCCCATGTCAGAGGGAGGGAATGGACAAGGATATGATAGAAGGCATTCCTAGAATGGCAGAGAGGAGATACTGTTGATGGGAGACCTGAATATGCCAGATGTTAACTGGAGCACATTTGCGCAGCCACATCCAAGAGCAGGGCCATTCTTGATGCCCTACAGGTGGCAGACATTAGACAGCTAGTTTCGGAACCCACTCATGAGGGAGCAATCTTAGACCTCGTACTCTCAAACGGGGGCAGTGAGAGGATCTCAGATCTAGAAGTGGGTTGCCATCTGGGGACAAGTGATCATCAAACAGTGTGGTTCACTTTAAACTCAGCTACAGAGTCAAGCCATACAAAAGTGAGGGTACTGGACTTTAGGAGGGCTGACTTTGGCAAGATGGGAGAGTGCCTCAGAAAAGCACTAGCAAACAGGCTAGAAGGAGGTGTGGAGCAACAATGGGGAAGCATCAAAACTGCCATCACAGAGGCAACAAGCCTTTGTGTGAAGCAAATAAACAAATCAAAATGAAAGAAAAAGCCACTATGGTTCTCAAAAGAGGTGGCTGTGAAAGTCAGGGAGAAAAAGATAGCATTCAGGAAGTATAAGGAAACACAGAAGGAGCAGGGCAGAGAGTTGTACCAGTTAAGGCAGAAGGAAGCAGGAGGGAAGTCAAAATAGCAAAGGCCCAAAGTGAGGAAAAGATAGCCAACTCAGTTAAGAAGGGGATAAACCTTTTATAGGTACATCAGCGACGTAGAAAGACAAAGGGAGGGATAGTGAGGCTGAATAGAATGAACGGTGGGCAGAGGGACAGTGAAAAGCAGGGATACTGAACGAATATTTCTGCTCAGTATTCACAAAAGAGGAGGGGGAAGTGCCTAATCCAATTAACAGAAGCACTCTTGATAGGGGGGTCAATCCCAGTCCTTTCACAGAAGAAAGGGTGCTGCAAGAACTCCTAAAACTGAAGGTGGACAAAGCAATGGGTCATGATGGAATTCACCCCAGAATTCTAAAAGAATTAAGGGAGGAACTAGTGAAACCACTGGCTACTCTTTTTAATAAATCATGGGAGGATGGTGTGGTACCCGAGGACTGGAGGAAGGGATGTGATTCCCTTCACAAAGTGGGACCAAGACAGAGGCAGGAAACTACAGACCTGTCAGTCCTGACCTCTGTGGTAGGGAAAGTGATGGAGTCACTTCTGAAGGAAAGAATAGTTGAGTACCTGAGACCAGTGGAGCACAGGACCCAAGGCAGCATGGGTTCACAGTGGGAAGGTCATGTCAGACAAATCTAATAGATTTCTTTGACTGGGTGACCAAAGTAGTAGACCAGGGAGGAGCTGTGGACATTGCCTACCTAGACTTTAGCAAGGCATTTGACACAGTCCCACACAAAAGATTAATAGTCAAATTAACCAGCCTGGGAGTGGGTCCCAGGGTGGTAGCCTGGGAAAAACATTGGCTGCACAACAGGACACAGAAGGTAATTGTAAATGGAGTCCACTCTGAAGAAAGAGGGGTTACTAGTGGGGTACCACAGGGTTCAGTATTGGGTCCAGTCCTTTTTAATGTCTTCATCAGTGACATTGCAGAGGGACTGGAAGGAAAAGTATGCCTTTTTGCAGATGACACAAAGATCTGCAACAGGGTTGATACACAAGGAGGCGTGGAAAGGATGAAAAGGGACTTGGCAAGGTTGGAGGAATGGTCAGAAGTATGGCAGATAGGATTCAATGCAAAGAAGTGCAAAATAATGCACCTGGGAAACAAAGCCCCAGAGGAAGAATACACAATGGGTGGGGAGGTAGTAACAACAACAAAAAAGGAAAGGGACCTGGGGGTAATCATATCAGATGACCTTAAGGTTAGCAAGCAATGTGATAAGGCAGTAGGGAGGGCTGGGGGTATACTGGGATGTATAGGGAGAGGCATCAGTAGCAGAAAACAGGAAGTTGTTATCCCTCTGTACAGACAGTTGGTGAGACCCCATATTTAGTACTGTGTCCAGTTCTGGAGACCCATCTCCACAGGGACATAGACAGGATAGAGGTAGTCCAGAGGAGGGCAACTAAAATGGTGCAGGGTCTGCAAGAGAAGCCGTATGAGGAGAGACTAAAGGAGCTTAATATGTATACCCTTGAGGAAAGAAGGGAGGGGGGGACATGATAGAAACTTTTAAGTACCTCAGTGGAATCAACAAAGTCCAAGAGGGTAGCATCTTTCAGAAAAAGAGACTTGCAAGAACAAGGGGACACAATTTAAAGATAGAAGGAGGGCGGTTCAGGGGCAATGTGAGGAAGTATTATTTCACAGAGAGGGTAGTGGATGCATGGAACAGCCTTCCTGAGGAGGTTGTGGGGTTCTAAAACTGTGGGAGAATTCAAGAATGCATGGGACAGACATAAGGCAATTCTTGTGGGAGGTAGGAAGAAATAGGCTGTTGGTTAACTAGGATCCTGCGGCTCATCCTGTAGGTAGGGAAATGGGCAGACTAGATGGGCCAAGCGGTCCTTATCTGCAATCAAAGTCTATGTTTCTATGTTTCTCTGTTTCTTCCATCCCTTAACAATTATGGCTCGGGTGGCAGTAGCCGACACTCACATTTACTTTTTCTTTTTCTTTTCTCTGACACTCATGGTCATTTCAGATGTAGTAGCACCAGCAGTAACTTGTAAACCATGCTGGCAATGTTAAAGAAGACAGGATGTGGGTTGGTGGTCTTCCCATCAGACAACTGTGTGTAGAGTCACTGCTGCAGCCCCGAACCCTTAGCTCTCATCTGTCAAGCTGTGATGTGGGCGGCTTAGAGAGAAAAGGGAGAGCCCAGTACAATTCTGAGAACAATGACAGCAGTAATGGGGATATTAACAAAACATAACTGCTGAATGTTCTTCACGTTAATTGCAGAATACCAGCAGTGATGAAATTAGCTTAAAGAGCATTGGACAATTATTCTTTATTAATATAACCACTCACTGCATCCGGAGGCTGAGCCAAGAAGAGGAAGGAAACAGTGTGGAGCTGGGAAATGGGAGGTGGGGTCAGGCATCAGAATCTCAAGGTGTGGAGACAGAAGCCCCTGCAGCCCTCTGAATTCCACTACCACCTGAGCACAATGGTCTCTGCAGACTAGTCCAGAGAAATTACCAACGAGCAACAACACATTGCGATCAACTTGTTAATCTCTGCCTCTCACCATAAAGTCATTAACAAAGTTATGCTCTCCATTCTGGTCCCATCTCTGCCTCCAGTGGCAGTGGCTCTGACTATCTGTTATCACTGAGCAGCTTCACCTAACTCCCGGACCAGAACTCATTGCATCCCTTCAACAGCAACTTCTTCTCACCCACTGCCCTGTGCCGTGCACTAGTCATTGTTTGGCTTCTCCAATGCCCTCAAATATGGTTTGTCACAAACCTGTCAGTCAACGTTGAGGCTGGTCAGTGAGCCTGCCCACCGCTGACTTCTAAACCATTACTGGTCCATCCAGCAGTGTGCTTGCCCCCTTCAGTGGGGCGGAAGACTCTCCTGAAAAAGGCATTGGATGAATGTTGTTCACATCAATCAACGGATTTGGAAAAATAGTACTGGCTGAGATGGTGCACCCAGGTGGTGTGCTGCAACAAGCAATACAAAGCAGGCCCCTTTGCCTCCTGGGCCCTCAGTCTGTGCCAGGTGGCCTGACTGGTCAGTCTGCACCTGCTATCAATTAACCATTCTTGTTCTTTAACTGAGCTTTCTCTTATGCTTTCCTAACTGTGTGACCTAGCTAGATTTTCAGACTCATCAGTGTGCATACATACTGTCAATCTGTTGGTCTGGGATTGAGTGCTACTAGTCCCCAGGTAAGAGGATGGACTAACTAGGATCTCTATCCCTAAGTCTGTTTGTATGGCTCCCCCAGCACTAATCTCCCTCACAGTTAGTTTAAGTGTCTGAGAAAGATGTCAGACATTTGCCACAGTGCACTGGTCCTCTCCCTCATCAAGTGGAGTCCATCCTACCTAAAAAAATCCTATTCCTAAAGCCCCCCCAGTTCCCTAAGAAATGATGCCCCTTTTCCCAACACCATTCCTTAAGCCATATATTAAACTCCACATCCTCCTGTGTTTTTATTCTATCTTCCTTCCCCCCTTTTGCCCCAAATTGGGAGGACCACAGAGAAGGCCAGTGAGACTGAGTGCACTGCAAATATTTCCCCCAACCCCTGGCAACTCTGTTTCACTTTCTCCACTGACTGGTTGTTCAGATCATTGGTGCCAGGTGCACCAGCACAGCCACCCCTTCCCTTCCATTCTACCATCCTCCCTATATGACTTAGATCCCTGCTGGCCAAGGTACCAGAAGACATTTAACTATGGCCTTTCCAGGTAACCCATCCCCACCTACTTTTCCACCCCCACCCCAGGGATCATAGAATCCTCAACAAACAGGAATTTTCTGACTTTTTATACTTGGGAGCCATTGAGTTGTCCTGCCCCATTGATCAATTTTGAGTCTTCCTCTGGAGTTGGGTTCCCTGGTCCTCATCCAGGGGTGCAAAGCAGTTTGCAATTGGTATGGGTTTGGCTAAGGCAAATCTTACCTGGCTGGTCTTGTTCACGAGCTCTCCCCTCCCCATCCTCTCTATCCCCCTATGCCAGTCGTCTCTGTGGAATTGGGAGTGGAGGAGGGTGATCTCCAGCTGAGATAGAGACACAGCTTGGATATCTCCACCTTTGTTGCCTTCAGCTGTTTCCTGATCTCAGATACTGATCTGCAAATGGGGTAATGTCCTCTCTCCAGAACACCCTTCAGGAGATGAGTGCCCCACATCCTTAACAAATGACAATATCCATAATGCCTTAGTAAGCAGTAGCTATGTTCAATATTATCAGATGTTTAGTTGAAAAGGATCAAATAAACTTGTGGTACAGTATCTTACCTGTTCTGAAGGGTGACACTTGCTTCAGTTTGGGTCAGCAGGGGAGCAGAGTGGCTGGCTACTGGCTGCCTCAATGAACTGACTCCAGTGGGTAAACTCCAATGTCCTTTGCATGTTGGTCCTTTACGTAGGGGCTGCTAGCAAAGAGAGGCTTAAAATGGAGCTGGGGCACACCTGACTCTGCTTTCACAGGTCACAGGTCCCTCCCATTTAGCTCTCTCAGCTAGCTGCTAAGAGAAATTGGGGAAGGGGAGCTGTGGTGCTGCTTATCCCTTTCTTCTCCCTCAAGAGAGACATATGGCAATCAACATTTTTTGTCAAATTACCAAGCATATTGCTAGACAGTTTGGTGCTGCAACTTCTGAAATATCTGTTGATAATCTTGAGGAATTTCTGTCTGATATGTTTATTTATTTAGTTTATGTTGACCAGGTAAGCACACTAGACAATTACATGTCTGTTTTCTAGTATGACCAGGAAGGATGATAAATGTACCAGCTATGCCCCTCCACACCAGGACTGGCTAGTGTTATTTCACTACCTATTGATAAAATGGAAGCACATATAGGAATTAAGAGTTTATCTCTTAAACAGCCCTGATCCAGATGGACTTATGGCCAAATTATTTCATCAACTTACTGAATGGTGTAGCGAGGTTCCATTTGAAGTGTGTAATGAAATTTTGTCTCAAGGTTATTTAAAGAAATACATTATACATTGCTCATTTATTTATTTATTTTAAGGAAGGTGATCAATCAGAGCTCACTAACTGGAGACCCATTTGCCTCCTGAACCAAGACTATAAGATATTATCTTAGATATTAGTTGCTCGACTTGGTACAGTGACAAAGAAGGTTACTATATCTGTGTTACAGACATGTTCTATAAACACTAGAAATATAAAAGATAATATGATATTTCTTTGAGTGGTGGTGAAAAGTGGAAACAGGAATGAACTATATGGTTTTCTGTGTGTATTAGACCAAGACAATGCCTTTGATAGGGTGATACATGGATATTTGTTTAAGGTACTAGGTAAATATTGAATTTCACCTGATTATATTGATTAGAAAAAGGTTTTATATAAAAACTTTATAGTACAGTATTGCCATATAGCAATGGCTGGCTGGGATCACAGATTCCAATACATGTTAGTGGAAGGCAAGGAAAATTTTATTTTATGGCACCCAATCCCAGAGGCTCTGAGTACCTGACAAAATATTAAACGATAAAACAGCTATAAACAACAAAAATAACAAAAATAAATAAAGTCAGAATTCAATTATTAAAATTCATTACAGTGGTAACACAGATGGATACAGGTTACTCTGTAAATGCCAGGCTGAAAAGGTGGGGCTTTAACCTCTGCTTGAAAACACCAATCAAAGGGTGTCAGACAGGGATGCTCTCTCAGTGCATTGTTGTCCAGTTTTGCAATTAATCCACTGTTAAGAAAGCTTAATGCACACAGCGATACTGGTGATTTTATATTGCAGGAATTGAATGTAAGGTGACAACACCGCCTATGTGGATGAAATTTGTACTACGTTCCTGACAAGGCCCTAAGTACTACGAAAATTTTACAGCCCTTTTCCAAATTGTCTGGTTCTAAGATTACGAAATAGGTAGAAAAATGCTGGCTCTTTATTGGTTGAGTGGTACTTTCAACAAGGCCATTATCCTAGCACAACAGCCTGGCTAAGAGTAGTTGCAGGCCAGCGGGAGGACTCAGAACATTTAAAAGATCCATATGCTGTTACTTTAAACTGAAATGCCTAAACAAACATGCCTGTTCATCCCACACAGGGTCCTATCTTATGTCCAATGTCAGTAGTCCAGCTCTGGTCTCCCACACCTTCCTTGTCCCTGCTGTTGATCTCCAATACAGCTCCTATGCATAATTTTTTTTTTAACAATCCTGTGTTCTGGCTAAGACTGCAACCACTACATGGCTCTATCTCGAAAATGGCACCAGGAGAAGAACTGCAATGCAAAGTACCATTTATATATTTTAAAATTGGACTGGCTGTCTCTCCAACTAACAATGGTGCATGCCATTCCACTTGATCTAACTGCAGCCTTCTGCTTGTTGCTAGAGACTAATGAGGCCTGCTCTGTCACAAACACCAGTGGCACATTATTCCCCCAATCAGACTGGCAGGTGGTGAACACAGCCTGCCTTTCTCCCAATGCTTCGAGCTACTCTAGCATCTGAAGCAACTGCATGCCCTCCCTTTGCCCTTACTAAATGCCACATTAGCACCACCTGCTGACAGGCTAACAGGAACATTTTGTCTAAACTGGACTGTTTGTTTATAGCTAAAACATTAATGCAAACAGTAAAAATGTTTTTTTAATAATACTAATATTAATAATAATATAAAACATATTTTTAAAAAACACATTCAATTTATAATAGACCCATTCCATAATTGCAGTAAGGTATCCAGGCGGTGGGTTATGGTGGGCTAATGGTCCTTCTCGGGTGGTGGAAGCACTCAGCTTAGACTTGAGCTTGACCCACAAGAGGTGGGCTGTTTCCCCACTATAATGTACCCCATCATACCTTACTGCTTAATTACCTATGTTAAAAGTGATGCTGTGCCTATAGGTGTTTCTGCCAGTAATGTACTAGATCATATTGTTGGCATTCTTAACTCTAGAGAGACCTTGTTAAAATATATGGAATTTGTTTTAGCAGTGCAAATATGGTTTTCCATAATTGGTCAGAAAAACCTATGCAGTATAAATGTTAACAGGATGAAAATCATGGTTTAGGTCCAATGTCAAGAGAATCTTAATATCAAAACGTATTTGATTCCTTTATTATTCACATAAGGTACTGTATGTCACCTCAGTCTAGAAATCTGGCTATTCATTATATTCTTCCACTTCTAATGTGGTAGCCTTTAAACCCTGTTAAATAGAACATTACTTATTTGAGTTTGCAAGAGGGTGGTCTGGGTGTAATAAACTTTAGTTTTCTTTTCTTGCATTTTCTTGGCTTGATATCAAATCACCTATTTTGTGCATTTTCTTGCTTAATATTTCTTCTTATTTACATAATGTTGCAAAACTGTGGGTTCCCTGGATTGTTCAGTGGGTACATAAGTCCACAAATTTTGGGGATCTCTGTATAGTGGGGATGAGGATAAATGGGGTAAGTGATTTACCACCATTTATAAACATCCTTACACTAAGACACGGTGCCAGAAAGTCCAGCTAAGTGAATTACAGGAAGGTAAAAGAAAGTGCCTGCAAGATCAAGTTCAGTGAAAAATGTTTTTAGAAAAAGTACAATTGGTTCAATGCCCTATTCCACAAGAAAAAATAGTTTTGCATTGTATGGGTGGCATTGGAATCCCTATTAAAATAGAAGATGCTACCTGGCTGACAATCTATGGTAAATGTAAAGTAAGGGACACAATTAAGCATAAAGCAGTGTCAGAAAGGTTTTCCCAAGAGCATTATGTGGAAGCCAAAGGGAAACTATGCCAGCTCTTTACTTAAATTTCCCATTCACAAATGGCTTTTGGGATTACGCAGTACAACATACAGATGAAAATTTTTCACAGCAATAACCTGTCTACACTATTATAAAGACGTAATGACCAGTGGAACCCAAAGTCTTTTTCTAATATTTTATGCATATCTCAGATATTATTTATGTCAGGCAAGATGTTAATTTATGATTCATAACAAAGAAATGGTACATGATGTTATTCCTCACCTCATTTTGATAGCTATCAGAGAGGTGTAAAGTAGAGATAAGATGTTTATGACAAGTAAATATTTTGGCTATGTTATGGAAAGGTATGTGCTGAGTGTTTTGCCAGTATTAGGAAGTATCCAACATACATCGGTATATGTATATATATATATATATATATATATATATATATATGTAGCCCTATGCACTATGGTGCTGATTCACTACATGTCGCATATCTGTAGCACATAGCCACTCCTCACCCATTGCCCCCCCCAGCACGGCCAACTGCGGTATTCATCTATGGGGCATACAGCCTCCTCTGCCAGACCATGCAGAGGGCAAGATGGTGGGGGTGGGCATGGAGCATGCCCACACTCTGCAACATTCACAGAGTCACAGAGCACTGGGAGCGGGGGGGGTGCACAGTACACAGGGGGAATCCCTGCCATAAGGTCTGCATGCTCCCCATGATGCCACCCCACGGTCACCGAATGTCAGTTGGGGCATGTGCGTCTCCAACACCGTGCCACCACGACCATGGACAATGACTGGTGATCTGGGGACAGCTGACTGGGCACCAGCCTGCTTCTTGGTTGCCATGCATGGCATGGTGGTAGCCATTTCTCCGTGCTTGTGGGCAAAAGGGATCCACTGGCGGACTATGTTGGGCATCTCATTGGATGCCCATCCAGTTCGCGTATCTGTCCTCCATGCTCCCGTATGCTGGGGAGCAGGGACGCAGACAGGTGTGCATTAGTAGTGCACACCCTCAGGTGTGCACCTGTCCACAAGTGCAGCGCTTCATAGGCAGGATATGTGCCTCCAGGGTGTACTGCCTGCTCCTATGTGCATAGGTCCCATTAATTATAGTGGTGTGGTAGTGCCACTGTAGTTAGGGTTGGGTGCACACTTCTATGTTAAAGCAACATTTTTGAACTTTGATAACTTTGGAACCATTCAACAGATTTGCACAATATTTGGCATGCATACTCTAGGGTAGGTCTCTTGATGTGGAAAATTTTGTGTGAATCCAATGTGTGGGTTCTGAGTTAGAGAGTGTCAAATATTCCTAAATTTACTTGCTTTTTGCCACTTTTTGTCCACCTGTATCTCAGAAACTGTTTTAGACTGTGGTCTGAAATGTTCAGGGTAGAAAGCCTTTGCCTCACAGATGTGCCTTTTGAAGGTTTGGTGAAAAGATTATAATCCATTCCAAAGTTAGAAAGTTCCAAAGTTTCCCATTATTTCCTATGGGAAAAGTTAGATGTTCTGCATGAACCCACACCTACAGACACTGACAGGCATCGGGTGTACCTTGGAGTTGTCAGCCCTAATGCTCACCACATTCTCCTATACTGTACCCATCTCAGCTCTTATGGGATGGGGTGAGCATTAGGGTTGATGACACCAAGGCATGCCCTGACACCTGTCAGTGTCTGCAGGGTGTGGGGTGTTAGGATTGTAAATCCTAACACCACATTTCCCTGCTTTCGTTGCTTTAGTAACAACCCTAACTGATGCAATAATGAAATCTTTTGCACTGAATATCTATCTATATGTATATGTGTGTGTGTGTGTGTGTATATATATATATATATATATATATATATATATATATATATATATATATACACACACACATATAAATACATACATAGAGACATTGGAAGAGTCATATATATGTAGAGTCATATATACAAATATAAATACATACATAGAGTCATTGGAAAGTCCAGGTTCAGTGGTGACACTTTGGACCTTAAACTCTTCCACCTCTCCCTTGAAGCTGTCATTGCCGGACTTCCGGTGACGTCACACCCTTGATGGCAGCTTGAATTAGCAGGCACCATCGGCGGCCAAAATAAACCTCCAATTTACAATGACTTCAGTAAAACTTGAAATAGAAACCACCTTAGGAGGTGACATAATGTCAAAAAGAGGGGAGAAAACTCTGAAAAAGCCGCCTCCGATCCCGATGAAACAGGATTATCAGACTCTGGTAGTGAAGCTTCTCAGGCCTCATCGACCTCGAGATGCAGCAGTGGTGCCTCCGGACAACCTCCCCTGACAACCCTACAAAGACAAATGACATTAGTACTAGCGGAACTCCGGGACTTTCGAAATGAATTCCGGACGACAACAGCTGCCTTAAGAATTGACATAGGGAAACTGGAAAACCAACAGGAGCAATTTGAACAACACCCAACTCACACCGATGCTAGAACTGACAGAGCAGAGCAGGCAATAGTACAAATGAATCAATGCATACAGGTGCTACAGGAACGTGCTGAGGATGCCGAAAGTCGAAACAGACGGAACAACATACGAATATGTGGTATCCCTGAAGGCAAAGAAGGCACTGACCCGCATCGGTTCATCCGCTGCCTACTATACCAAACGCTAGAGATCTCAGAGGAAAAAACACTCAGAATTCAAAAGGGTCACACCGCGTTAGGTCCCAGGCCCTCATCTGATCACGAGACCCCGTGCTGTACTAGTCCGATTCCTCGGTTTCAAGAGAAAGAGCTTATACTACATACAGCGTGGAGGAAGGGCCAGGTGAATTACAAGGGACTGCGGCTGTTCTTCGAGAATGACTATGCCCCAGAGATCATGACCAGACGTAGGGCCTACATTCCGATTCTGAAAGAGCTGAAAAAGCAAGGCCTACGCTTTCAAACACCCTACCCAGCAAAACTAGTAGTTTTTCACCCTGACGGGCAGCTTACTTACAGCTCAGCCGAAGAAGCGCAAGAAGGTCTTCGGAAACACAAAGTGCTCGTGCAAGAACAGGTAGACAAACCCACCAAGGGAACCCTTGCAGCAAAGTTGGCACAGCAGGTTTGGCAGTCGGACCGGTGGGATGGCAGAAGAAGACAGGGCTTTGAAGCAATTCGTAAGATAATCGACTCCCTACGAGAACAGGGTCAGGGAAACTCCTGAGCAACAACAAGATAAGTACTGTATTTAGCATATCTTCTATATTATGAGGCCCGGGAATTGATACACTGATCTCCGGAAAGCTCCGCTACATATAGCCTCGGTAGCTGTATCGTGGGACCGCTAGAAGATTCACCTGAAACTTCCTGACACTCCTTTCTGGATGTGAACTCCTCATTTACGAATGAACATTCACCTTAAATAATATCAATGAAGGGGGAGGTATGGGGATCGGTACTGGGATGTTTCTCACCTCGTGTAATGATGTTGATTTTCCCTTTGTCCCCTCTTAGACGCTTTGTTGGTTGTGATGTGGTGGCGGGGCAGGAGCAGATCTACGATATGGTGGTACTAGTTAACACTCTTATATTTGTATTAATCTGCTCTCTGCCATTGCTACAACCTCGCTGCTCTTCATTCACGTGAACAGAGCAGAAAGCTCAATGCGCTTTCAGAGGCAGCGTAATTAAGAGGCAATGACTGCTGAAAGTTTGCAGGCCTAACTCTCAACAGAATTAGAAATCAGAATGCACCAAACTTATATACAGATTTTGAAGGTTTAGGTTGAGTAAACTGGTCTTCCGTTGGTGCTACAACAGTTAATTATCTCTGCCCTCCAGTTATAGGCCCGAAACTAGTTGTCTCTCAATAAAGTTTGGGCAATGGATCCTGTTATTAAATTAAGGTAGACAAAAGGTAGAGCTAGATAGGAAATTATAACATCTATAAGAAAGTCAGTGTAAGTAGACCTTTTATCCTTCCCCCTTTTTTTTTCTTCTCTCCATCCCTCCCCTTCTACATAAAGGATGCGATTACTCTTGTTCTCTCCCCAGATAGTAACATACAGCTACAGGAGGCTGCCGGTGGGAGTGTGACTAACCAAACCCTAATCCCTACTCCTTAATTGGCTTTAAAAGTGCCAAAGGGGTCTCAACTACTGAGTTCCCCTACACGCTGAGCGAGTCTCATCCTCGGGAGCTTGATAGCTCTCGCTACTTGGAAGTAACAGTTAATAGTCCCTAGTTGGTATAGATGGTAGCAGCCCAGTTGGCACTACTCCACCCTGAAGACACTGCCTTATTTTTTTTTCATGTTGTCAAACAGTTGATTGTTAAACGGATTAATTTATCTGGATATGATAGATGCCAGTTTTTAGGCAATCAGTTCCTGCTAGTTAATTGTGTTAATGATTTCTGGAAATCTAAAAGAAATTTTAGCAATGTAGTAACCTTACGATTGTGTCAGCTTAAGTACAATTTCCGTCCAGCTGGAGGGGTTGGGGGGGGGCTCCCTGGTGATCATGCGACCTCTTGAAACCCTGCAAACAAAGCAAAATACGACATGGCTGAGACCCCCTTGAAGCTAATCTCCTGGAATGTAAATGGACTCACCACTCCGGTCAAGCGTGCTAGGGTTCTAACTCAAATTAAAAAAACCAGAGCTGATATTGTATTCCTACAAGAGACCCATTTAAGTAATTCAGAGCACACAAAGCTGGGTCAGTACATGAAGGGTGAGGTGTATGGTTCAACGTTTAGAGGTGGAAGGAGAAGGGGAGTTGTGATTATAATACCACGCCATGTAACTTGGCGGTTGCAATCAAAATGGATAGATCCATGCGGTAGATTGGCACTACTCCGTGGCCTGGTGGGGGAAGCAATGGTTACCTTGGCTAACATTTATCTCCTTCCCGACACCTCAACCAATGACATAGGGAGCCTGCTGGACAAAATTGTGTAGTTTGCTGAAGGCACACTACTGCTTGCCGGAGATTTTAATATTCTCCCTAACCCATTGAAAGATTTCTCTAGCCCTAAAATCCTGAGGAAGACTGCACAGCAAAGACTCCTTAATAAATTTATGGCTGAAGCAGGACTGACAGATACATGGCGCCATATGCACCCCTGTACTAGAAACTATACACACTATTCGGCTGCACATCACACGTACTCCAGAATAGATTTATGCTACACACAAGTGGAACACCTAGATAAGCTGATGGACTGCCGAATAGGTGATATAGCCCTGTCAGATCATTCCCCGATTGTCAGTACTTGGAAATTAGGGTTACAGAAGAAGAACACCATGTAGCGTTTAAACCCCATATATTTAAAGTCGAAGCAGTTTAATGAGTTTTTAACCGCCAAGATTACTGAAATAATTAGTGATAATTCTACCTCGGATACCCCCTCCCTCGAGTATCCTTTGGGATACTATAAAAACAGTATTGAGAGGTCATCTTATTAAGTACACTTCCCACCTAGCGAAAAAACGCTCACAACTAAGATCTAATTTAGAGGAAACTCTGCATTTCCTGCAAACAGCGCATAAACAAGGTGACAACTCGGTACTTCCACAGTTAAAGCAAGTTAAACAAGATCTGGACAGATTAGCACTGCAACAGACAGAAATTTCTTTAACCTTCCTCCGCCAAAGATACTACGAAGTGGGGCCCAGGGCTAGTAGGCTTTTAGCATATCAAATAAGGAGACAGAGGAAGAGTGCTGCTGTTACAACCATACGACATCCAGTTAATGGTGCTCCCCAGAATAAGCTTGGTGATATAGTAGAGGCATTTACCGCATATTATACAACCCTTTACTCCCCAGAACACCCGGCAGCCTTAGGAAAGATAAAAGAGTTCTTACAAACCCTGTCCCTCCCGAGGATCACCCCTGAGCAGGAAGACCGGTTGTTAGCCCCTATCACAATGCAGGAGTTGGCGAATGCTCTTTCTCATGCAAAAACGATGAAAGCCCCAGGACCAGACGGTTATGGAGCCGAATTTTATAAGGCCATGAGAAACATACTTTTGTCACCTCTCCTGGGGACCTGTAACTCCGTCTTGGAGGGGGACCTTCCTCCCCCCTCCTGGGCTTATGCCACAATTTCTGTAATACCTAAACCTGGTAAAAACCCTCAACATTGCGAATTGTATCGGCCGATCTCTGTCTTAAATTCAGACTATAAGATATTCATGGGGATATTGGCCCATCGATTAGAAGCTATACTCCCGCAAGTAATACACAGAGATCAGACAGGGTTTGTGGGAGGGAGTACCACTACAGATAGTATAAAGAGAACCTATCATATAATACGCAAAATGCATACCTCTAATCTCCCTGCAGCCTTAGTAAGCCTTGATGCTGAAAAGGCCTTTGATAGGGTCCATTGGCCCTTTTTATACGCAGTTATGGAGTCCATGGGTATCCCGAGCTCGCTAATTCAGGTAGTTACAAATATTTATTCAGCGCCAAAAGCTTGGGTACGGATCTCAGGACACCACTCAAGATCTTTCCAGTTGGGCAGGGGCACCAGACAGGGATGCCCTCTCTCTCCCCTCTTGTTCGCCTTGTCTATTGAGCCTCTAGCCCAGCTGATCTGGCAGGCTCAGGACCTGCGAGGAATCGAGCTCGGTGGAGAGGAGCACCGTATAGCATTATATGCTGATGATGTCCTCTTATACCTGCAGAACCCGGCAACTTCGCTCTCGAAAATCTATGAATTATTAAAGCAGTTCGGATATCTCTCTGGCTATAAAGTCAATGTTACAAAAATGGAAATATTGACTTTTCACTACACTCCGAATTCGCAGGTGCGAGAACACTTTCCATGTAAATGGGATGTGCAGAGGGTGAAGTATCTGGGGGTCAGTTTGACAAGGGACCTGAAGGATGCCTATAAGCAGAACTATGTTCTCTTTACTACTCAGTTGTCGGAAGATTTAGCCCGCTGATGTACACTCCCACTGAGCCTATCTAAGAAGATAGAACTTATCCGAATGGTTACCTTACCGAGGGCCTTATACCTTTTTAACAATGTTCCAATTTCTTTACCCAGATCACTCTTTCGGAGTTGGGAGAGGGCAATTTCTAAATTTATTTGGACGGGCCGTAAACCGAGAGTCAAGCTGTCGCTCCTCACAGAACCGAGGAGCACGGGGGGACTAGCACTGCCTGATCTTTACAGGTATTACCAGGCGGGTCAACTCACGCATGTGATGGCTGGACAGGTCCTGAATAGCGACATGCATTGGGCAGACCTAGAGAAAGCAGACATCCCAGACATGGAATACTATACCTTACTATACAGCACTACCGGGCCCTCAAATCGTAGTCTAACCCCATCATCGGAACTCCAAAACAGGGTTGCAGCTTGGTATCAGATTAGAGGGCAGCTCTCTCTGTCCCAATTCACATCGCTAATATGCCCAATTGGAGCGCTCCCAAATTTCCAGCCTAGATTAATGGACCATATATACCGACAATGGGCCAAATATGGGCTTAATTATCTGTTTCAAATCACAATGGGAGGAATAATGACCTCATTTCAGGAAATAAAAGAGAGATTTGGGCTTCCCAATTCTCATTACTACAGATATTTACAGTTGAGGCATTACTACGAGTCTTTGCCAGCAACTGTTCGCACTCCAGAGGGCTGGCCCCCCTTGATAACCAGTCTGCAACAACTAATTGCTTCCCCAGGGCAGAAACACTTGATATCGACCTTGTACCGAGCCTTGAAGTTAACCTCGAGACCGATACTGGTTGATACCCGGGAGAGATGGCAACAGGAGTTGGGGTCCCTCATTGAAGCAAAAAAGTGGGAGCAGGCATGTTGGCAGGTCGCGCATACATCTAGTTCATATCAGTGGCGAGAGTTCACATGGAAATTTTTGGTCCGCTATTTCCACACCCCAGAGATTACTGGCCATTACATTGCAGGGCACTCCGCTGCTTGCTGGAGGCTATGTGGGGAAGATAGAGCTCACCTGACACATATAGTGTATTCCTGCCCTAAGTTACAGCCGTTTATCCAACACCTTCAGCTGGAGCTTCAAGAGATATTCAATGAAGCTATACAGTTGACCCCTCAAGTTTTTATCCTATTAATCTTCTCCGACAACCTTAGAGATAGGGGTGCCCGATATCTGATGGCTATTCTTCTCTCTGCAGCTAAAAAAGCTATAACTAAAATGTGGTCCACCCCTAACACCCCTACAGTGAAAGATTGGTGGACTATCTCCAAACAGATCTACCAACTGGAAAAGTTAACATATAGGTTGAATGGTCGGGAAGGGAAATTCATAGCCAGATGGAATAGATGGCTCTTGTATTACATGATTAGAGATCAAACCTTTATTCCATAGCCTATAGCGGGTCGCCTGTACCCCCCCCCCTTCTCCATTTGACACCAGTACCCCTCCTTACTCAAATACCAGGTGTTGGTCTGTTTGGTCGCCTGGGGGCCCCCCTCCCCCTCATCTTTTCCTTATCCACATTGTCCCCTTGCAGTGACCCCCTGTGGGTGATGTCCTACACAATGGAAAAGTGCACTATTGGGGAATACATTTTTGAATAACTTATTAACTGTTACCAGTTGTAATCTTTACCATAGGTGCTGTTTACTTAAGAATCCTGGAATATCATTAGAAGGAACTGTAAGGACTTTATGAGTAGAAGCACTCAAGGACTGGAATATTTTTAAAACAACTGCTATTGGAATCATTGTTAATCACCTCGAATGTAATTGTCGTACCCTTAATTTGATTCTGGTTATTAATCAACTGCACAATCGTATGTAAAGAAAATAAAATAAATAAAGATGAAAATAACAAAAAAAAAAAAAAAGAAGCTGTCATTGCCCCCCTCACCAAGATCCTTAACTTATCTCTCTTCCCAAAGCAATTTCCCAGCCAATGGAAAGTTGCTGTAGTCACACTGGTCCACAAAAGTGGGAACAAGACACTAACTAATAATTACCATCTTATATCCACCCCCCAAA
Organism: Neoceratodus forsteri; assembly: GCA_016271365.2. Lineage (NCBI taxonomy): Eukaryota > Metazoa > Chordata > Ceratodontiformes > Ceratodontidae > Neoceratodus > Neoceratodus forsteri. The sequence goes on from CM057452.1 coordinate 1,060,384,430, forward strand.
GCCCTCAAACACATCATTGCTGACCAACTTATGGAGTATCTTACCAAATATAACCTACAATGCCCACAACAACACAGCTTTCGTAAGTTACACAGCACCACCAGTGCCCTACTGGCCTACACCAATTACATCCATCAGGCTTTGGATGATGGCCACTTAGTTGGATCAATCTACAATACATTGATCTAACTAAGGCATTTGATACAGTGAACCACTCCCTTCTGCTCCACTCCCTCCCTTCACTCGGGCTCTAGCCTGATGTTACGTGCTGGTTCAGAAACTACCTTTATGGATGAATCCAGCAAGTCAAGATCTCCAGCACTCTTTCAAATAGCTTCCTAGTTCATTATGGAGTCCTGCAAGGCTCCATCCTTGGCTCACTTCTCTTCAGCTTGTTCATCAATAATCTCCCCCATGCCTGTAACAGCAACATGGTGCTGTATGCAGATGATGCCATCCTCTTTTCCCGTACCCCCAAACCACTTATGGCTGACCTACAATCCAACTTTGAACTGGTGGGGACCTGGTATGAGCAGCACAAACTGCTCATGAATTGCAAAAAAAAACAAGGTCATGCACTGGAAAGGAGCAGGAAAATCCTAGCCCCCCCCCAAATAATCACTGTAGTAAGTGCGGCAAACACCAACATAGAGGTGTCGATAGGGAGAAGGACAGGGGTAAATGAAGAAAGTGACAAAATCAAGAAGGACAGGGATGGGGCAAAAGGGAGTAAGGCCATCAGGAAATGGAGGGCAATGAGTACCAATGAACGTAGTCTGGGCAACAAGCTCCCTGAGTTGATGGCCTTAATGGAAGAGGGATGCCTGGATATCATAGCAGTCACAGAAACATGATACACAGAGAACCATGACTGGGATGTTAACATACCAGGGTACATAACCTACAGGAGAGACAGGCAGGGGTAAAGAGGGGGAGGAGTAGCTGTCTATGTAAAGGAAGTGATAAAAGCAACTGAACAAAAGAGTAAACAGGGAGGAGAGGAGGCACTGTGGGTCACCTTGGAGACTGGAAAGGGCACCACAATCCGCACAGGGGTTGTGTACAGACCCCCATGTCAGGGGGAGGGAATGGACAAGGATATGATAGAAGGCATTCTTAGAATGGCAGAGAAAGGGGAGATACTGTTGATGGGAGACCTGAATATGCCAGATGTTAACTGGAGCACATTTGCTGCAGCCACATCCAAGAGCAGGGCCATTCTTGATGCCCTACAGGTGGCAGACATTAGACAGCTAGTTTCGGAACCCACTCATGAGGGAGCAATCTTAGACCTCGCACTCTCAAACGGGGCAGTGAGAGGATCTCAGATCTAGAAGTGGGTTGCCATCTGGGGACAAGTGACCATCAAACAGTATGGTTCACGTTAAACTCAGCTACAGAGTCAAGCCATACAAAAGTGAGGGTATTGGACTTTAGGAGGGCTGACTTTGGCAAGATGGGAGGTGCCTCAGAAAAGCACTAGCAAACAGGCTAGAAGGAGGTGTGGAGCAACAATGGGGAATTATCAAACTGCCATTACAGAGGCAACAAGCCTTTGTGTGAAGCAAATGAACAAATCAAAACGAAAGAAAAAGCCACTATGGTTCTCAAAAGAGGTGGCTGTGAAAGTCAGGAAGAAAAAGATAGCATTCCGAAGTATAAGGAAACACAGAAGGAGCAGGACAGAGAGCTGTACCAGTTAAGGCAGAAGGAAGCAGGGAGGGAAGTCAGAATAGCAAAGGCCCAAACTGAGGAAAAGATAGCCAACTCAGTTAAGAAGGGGAATAAAACCTTTTATAGGTACTTCAGCGAGCGTAGAAAGACAAAGGGAGGGATAGTGAGGCTGAATAGAATGAACAGTGGGTGGGCAGAGGGACAGTGAAAAGCAGGAATACTGAACGAATATTTCTGCTCAGTATTCACAAAGAGGAGGGAAGTGCCTAATCCAATTAACAGAAGCAATCTTGATAGGGGTCGATCCAGGTCCTTTCACAGAAGAAAGGGTGCTGCAAGAACTCCTAAAACTGAAGGTGGACAAAGCAATGGGTCCTGATGGAATTCACCCAGAATTCTAAAAGAATTGAGGGAGGAACTAGTGAAACCACTGGCTACTCTTTTTAATAAATCATGGGAGGATGGTGTGGTACCCGAGGACTGGAGGAAGGTGGATGTGATTCCCCTTCACAAAAGTGGGTCCAAGACAGAGGCAGGAAACTACAGACCTGTCAGTCTGACCTCTGTGGTAGGGAAAGTGATGGAGTCACTTCTGAAGGAAAGAATAGTCAGTACCTAGAGGCCAGTGGAGCACAGGACCCAAGGCAGCATGGGTTCACAGTGGGAAGGTCATGTCAGATGAATCTAATAAATTTCTTTGACTGGGTGACCAAAGTAGTAGACCAGGGAGGGGCTGTGGACATGGCCTACCTAGACTTTAGCAAGGCATTTGACACAGTCCCACACAAAAGATTAATAGTCAAATTAACCAGCCTGGGAGTGGGAACCAGGATGGTAGCCTGGGTAAAACATTGGCTGGACAACAGGACACAGAAGGTAATTGTAAATGGAGTCCATTCTGAAGAAAGGGGGGTTACTAGTGGGGTACCACAGGGTTCAGTATTGGGTCCAGTCCTTTTTAATGTCTTCATCAGTGACATTGCAGAGGGACTGGAAGGAAAAGTATGCCTTTTTGCAGATGACACAAAAATCTGCAACAGGGTTGATACACAAGGAGGCGTGGAAAGGATGAAAAGGGACTTGGCAAGGTTGGAGGAATGGTCAGAAGTATGGCAGCTAGGATTCAATGCAAAGAAGTGCAAAATAATGCACCTGGGAAACAAGAACCCAGGGGAAGAATACACAATGGGTGGGGAGGTAGTAACAACAACAAAAAAGGAAAGGAAAGGGACCTGGGGGTAATCATATCAGATGACCTTAAGGTTAGCAAGCAATCTGATAAGGCAGTAGGGAGGGCTGGGGGTATACTGGGATGTATAGGGAGAGGCATCAGCAGCAGAAAACAGGAAGTTGTTATCCCTCTGTACAGACAGTTGGTGAGACCCCATCTGGAGTGTCCACTTCTGGAGACCCCATCTCTGCAAGGACATAGACAGGATAGAGGCAGTCCAGAGGAGGGCAACTAAAATGGTGCAGGGTCTGCAAGAGAAGCCGTATGAGGAGAGACTAAAGGAGCTTAATATGTATACCCTTGAGGAAAGAAGGGAGAGGGGGGACATGATAGAAACTTTTAAGTACCTCAGTGGAATCAACAAAGTCCAAGAGGGTAGCATTTTTCAGAAAAGAGACTTGCAAGAACAAGGGACACAATTTAAAAGATAGAAGGAGGGCGGTTCAGGGGCAATGTGAGGAAGTATTATTTCACAGAGAGGGTAGTGGATGCATGGAACAGCCTTCCTAAGGAGGTTATGGGGTCTAAAACTGTGGGATAATTCAAGAATGCATGGGACAGACTTAAGGCAATTCTTGTGGGGGGTAGGAAGAAATAGGCTGTTGGTTAACTAGGATCTGCGGCCTATCCTGTAGGTAGAGAAATGGGCAGACTAGATGGGCCTAGCAGTCCTTATCTGCCGTCAAAGTCTATGTTTCTATGTTTCTATGTTTCATGCTCTTCACTAACTCCCACATCACTCACAAGACAGCTGGCTTAGTCATCCGTAACAACCAAAACCAACCCCTTGAGCAAGTCCAAGCATTTAAATACCTTGGTATAACACTGGACACAGCCCTTTTGGATAATCTTCATATTAATCTAATTGCCAAATTTGTTGACTCTAGGATAGGGGTCCTGTGTCGGCATTGACACTACATGACCCCAGAGGCTCTGAGACTAGCAGTCATCAGCTCAGTCCTTTCACTGGTCAACTATAGCCTATTATATGCAGTGCAGCCCCTGACACCTCCCATAAGAGAAATTCACTTGCACTTAATAAATCTTGTAGGCTGGTCTCTGGATCTGACATGCAGACCCATAACTGTAAACTTTACGAGAGCACCCGCTGGTTCCCATTCAAGACAAGGGTCACCTACAATACATGCCTACTCAATAAAAAAATTAGTCTTTTTCTCACCCCCCTTCCACTGAGTCTTTTATTCAGCCGGCACCTAAATCAAAGTGTACACAGAGCTCCAACAAGCAAACCTTGCTCATTCCCTTTGCCAGGACTCTTCTCGCCCAGCGGACCTTTGCTTATAGAGCTCCTACCCTTCACAACTGTCTCTCCTCAGATGTTCTTGTTGAACCAAAATTGGGAGTTTTCAAACTAAAACATCAACACCTTCTAACTCAAAGCTACTGTGATTGCTTTGCCTAGACCTGAATCTTGTCCCTCCCCTCTAACCCTACCTCCCCAAGTCCCTCTCCCTCTGCCTTCTCCATATCAACGTTTCCCCCTCCATTTTCCAACCTCTGCTCTTTTATCCTACAAGATCCCTGCACCCCTTCCCCATCTCCTGCCCACATTCCCTAGCTTTCTGCTTACAGTATCTCACTCTTCTTTTCTGCCTGTGACTCTGGGACCACACTGTTTGGAATTTTGGTCTGAAATTTTCAGGGTAGGAAGAGCTTGCCCCAAAGAATAAGATATCACTGGTTTGATGAAAAAATATTAATAATTTCCAAAGTTATTTCATTTTGAAATGTTGGGTTCTTTTGGAGAGCTGCATCATATGAAAAGGGATTTAAGGCTCATACAAAAGGATTTTGACAGCTCATGAGCCACCATCTTGTTTTCATTTTTCGAGCCAAAACAAATCATTATAACTTTACCCAGGGATGTCTTCTGGAGACCTCCAAGAATGAATTTTGCTCATGTGGACATCCTTTACAGTTGTCTTTCTTTGGTTTACTATACTGTGGCCCAAGAATGTTTATTTTTGATTTTTAAAATCCCTTTTTATGTTGGCGCGCTTGCGCAGCCAACATCGTAGGACAGTGCAACTTTGGAGGTGGGGTCACTGTTGGGTGAATGCAAGAAGCATCCCTCATTCCCCAGTCAGCCTGCATGCTGGCACCACACCATGCATACATAATGTGGTGAGCACATCTAAGAAAAGGTCTGCTGCAATCCGAGCAAAGCTCATCATACGCAGCGGACCCTTCCTGCGTGCTCGCCAACATTATGAGCATAGCTGGCGAGCAGACAGCTGCCCAACTACTACTGACTTTGAGGGTACCCAATCCCTATAGAGTTAACCCCACCACTTTCTTTGTGTGCGGCCGAGAGTCCTCCCCATCGGTATAAACCCCCAATTGTTTAATGCCGAGGGTGCCCAATCCCTCAGCTTGCCCCTCACTTTCTTTGTGTGCTGACAGGGTGCCCAATCCCCATCAGCATTACTTCCTCATCCCGGTGTTGTGTGCAGCGAGGGTGCCCAATTCCCGTCAGCTATAGACCACCCCAAACAGTTAGGTGGCACACTGGGAGCCACCCCAGCATGCCAAATCCTGCAAAACAAAACTGTCCCGCAATGTTTTTTTTCTGTAAAATAAAGCAGTCCCTTGTAGTCTCGATGCCCCCCCCCCTCCCCACCGCACCAACCCTCTGTACCCTGCCTCCCCTCACCACTCCTCGCCCCATACTTACATGCGGAGTCTGGCACAACAATCTTCGGTGGACCGGGAACACGTCTGCACTCTTCAAAGCCAACCGTGAACTGAAGAAATGCCGGTAAGCTGTACAATGGAATGAATAGGGGTTTTTCAACTTTAATGCATAGCTTGGGCATTTTTGTGAATTTTGGCCCCAAATCAACATCTGATTTTTGGGACCACTTCTCATGAATTCTTGCACTGTCATGGCTTTATTCGGTCCCAAAAGGTGATTTCACAGTCACTGCATGGAATCACCTTTTGGGACTAGTACTCAAAAACAGTGCCACTGTTATGGAAGGGGCTCTCAAAAGCCTATACTGCAAAGTTGGTGGAAAATCCAAAAAAATGACTATTTAACAATGATGCATAGCAACTGTGCAACGCACGCTTGTAAGTTAGCGCATTTGCAATATTTTCATGCCACATTCTCAACATTGGCATTTTACCACACCTTCTTGTGAACCATATAGCTGTCATTTTTCACATCCTTGCCAAAATGTGTTTTTGCACTTCTGACGCAGAATAGCGCAGTCGCTGTGCAAAATCACTGTTCAGGACACATTACAAAAATGACAGTGACACTGTTCACGAGCAGAGGTTGTAAAATACCTGTTTTGAAAATTTGGTGACAATACTCCATAAAATGACTGTGTTACGTGCATGCGCTGCGCAGTTTGCATGCACGCTCGTAAGTTCGCAAACTTATAATATTTTCACTCCACATTTTCAACAGTGCCATTGTTCTACACCTCCTAATGAACATTACAGCTGTCATTTTTCACATCCTGACCAAAATCTGTTTTTGCAGTTCTGGCGCACAATGGCACGGCTGGCTGCTGTGGAAAGCCCATGTTTGAGACACATTATGAAAATGGCAGTGACACTTTTCATTAGCAGATGTCCTAAAATGCCTATGTTGAAAATTTAGGGACGAAAGTCAATAAAATTAGTGTTTTACAAGCGTGCGTTGCACAGTTTGCACGCACGCTCGTGACTTTGTGATTTTGCAATACTTTCACTCCAGCTGTTCATCATTGGCATTTTTCCCCTACCTTCTTATGAACAGTACAGCTGGCTGAAATGTGTTTTGGCACGTCCGGTGCAGAATTGCACGGTCACTGTGCGAAATCACTTTTTGGGACACTTTGAGGAAATGACAGTGACGCTATTCATCAGCAGAGGTCCTAAAATGCCTATGTTGAAATTTGGTGGCGAAAGTCCAGACAATGACTGTGTGGCAAGCGTGCATTGCGCATTTTCCATGCACCCTTGTAACTTCGTCAATCTGCAATATTTTCATGCCACATTTTCACCACTGGCATTTGTGTACACCTCATTATCAACAATCCAGCTGTCATTTTCCACAGCCTGACCAAAACATGTTTCCACAGCTCTGCCGCACAGTGGCATACTCGCTGTACAAAATCACCTTTTGGGACACATTAACAAACTCACAGCGCTATGCCTCTCCACCTCCGCCACTGCCAATGCCAGCACAACAACATTCGGCATTGACAAATGCTTGCTGTGACTTGCTTCCGATCCCTTTGAATTTTGACATTTCATGAAAAGAGATTACATTTTCAAATCCCTTTTCATGAGCTGTTCATGGGGTGTTAGGGTTGAAAACTATAACACCACATTGCCAGACTTTTGTTGCTGTAACCCTAACTGATGTAGTAACAAAGCTTTTTTGCAAAGAATGTATATACATATATATATATGTGACATCAGTAGTGGGCAAAATGATGGAGGCCATACTGAAGGAGAGGCTGGAGGAGTTCCTGGGGGCTCGATGTTATCTGGATGATCAGCAACATGGCTTTGTTCAGAGCAGATTATGTCAGACCAGCCTTGTGGAGTTCTATGAATGGGTGACTGGGGAGCTTGACCAGGGTAGGCCAGTTTATGTCCTCTTTCTAGACTTCAGCAAGACATTTGAGTCCAAGCCAAATCTTGGGCTTCTGGCTAAACTGGGGGATATGGGGGTGGGGGAAAGGATGGTCAGGTAGATAAGAAACTGGTTGGCGGGGTAGGTTCAGAAGGTGGTAGACAGGGGCGAGGTTTCATCTCCTAGGAGGGTCATCATTGAGTCCCCAAGGGTTGGTGCTGGGCCCGCTACTGTTCAATGCTTACATTTCAGACACCAGAGATGGTATCAGGAGCAAGATGAGCCTCTTTGCAGATGACTCAAAACTGGCAAGGTGGTGGATGGGAAGGAGGGATGGAGAGCCCTACAGGGGGACCTGTAGACCCTGGAGGGGAGGGAACTCACCTGGAAACTGGAGTTTAACACTAAGAAATGCAGCATTCCCCACCTAGGGCTTAGAAACCCTAGATATGATTACCTTTCGGGTGGTGAGATTCTGCTGGTTTCTGAAGGGGAAAAGGACCTTAGCGTACTTGTTGATACCAGAATAAACAACTCCAAACAGTGTAGAAGAGCTGCTGCCAAAGAAAATGAAATGCTAGGATGCATAGCCAGAGGAATAACCTCGAGAAGGAGGGAGGTGCTTCTCCCTCTGTATAACTGCCTGGTAATGCTGCACCTTGAATACTGCATATAGTTTTGGTGCCCATACTTGAAAAAGGACATCGTTCTTCTGGAGAAGGTCCAGAGGAGGACCACCAGGATGATACAGGGGCTGGGGGGCTGGTCCTATGCCGAGAGACTGGAGGAGCTGAACTTGTACTCCCTGGAGGAGAGGAGGGGCAGTAGGGATATGATTGAGGTCTTCAAATTCCTTAAGAGGTGAATAGGATTAGACTCGAGTGTTCAAACTGAGGGAGGAGGGCGATGACCAGAGGGCACACAATGAGGCTGGTGGGTGGGAGGCTAAAAGGGGAGACAAGGAAAAGATACTTTACTGAGAGAGTGGTGGATCCTTGGAATTCATTGCCTATGGAACTGGTGGCTGTAGATATGGTGGGGGAGGTTCAAGAGGGGATGGGACAGACATGGGGAAGGTGAAATTGAGTAACGTCAAAATTAGAGGTGAAGATCAGTCAGTAGTTGGGGTTGGGGGATTATTGTGGATGAGGGGAAGGGGTGGTAGTGCCCTGTTTGGGTGCTGACCCTTGAAGAGACTTTAGAGATCACATGGCCTACTCTGCTGTCATCTTAGTATGTAGTATGTAAGTATATTTTACGGGAGCAGTTGTGGCCCTATTGTTAGGGTTATGAAAGCACTTTAATGTTAAACTTGAAATTTTGCACGTTATTAACTTTGGACCCGTTCCACAGATTTGCATGAAATTTGGTATGCAGGGTGGGGCATGATAGATCTCTTGATGTACCAAATTGCATTTTGGTCAGACTTACAGTTTGTGCAGAGTGAATCACTGAAAAATGCAATTTTTCCCCAGTTTGAGAGCAGTTTTTCAGATTTTGTCCATGGCACTGCATGGCCACCATGTGGCATGCTGGTCTGAACCTTGCCACATAGAAAGAGCTTGGGTCAAGGAACATGCCACTTTTTGTTTGGTGAAAAAATATTAATACATTCAAAAGTTATTAAACTTTTTAGCTCCCATTATAAGTCTAGGGAAAAATTTATATGGTTGTTTTGTGAAAGAAGAATGGGGTTTTGGCCATCTTGCATTCCTCACAATCAAAGAATTTTCAGACTCACGATCAAACATTGTTTGATCACGAGAAATTTGTTGATCGCGACAGCCGCCACCTTGTTTTCAGTTTGGGGTTGGAAAAAAACAAATATCTCAGCCCAGGGGTGACTTCTGAAGTACAACTTGGATGGGTTTTGCTCAGGGGGCTTCCCTCAACTGAGTCATGCCTGTGGTTTAATGTAGTTGTGTCAAAAAATGGAGTTTTAAAATTTTAAATTCTTTGATCGCGGCTCACTAACGATCTTTGATTGAGAGCCTGCAGATTCTTTGATCATGAGATTCTTTGATCACGATCTTCATTTGTGAGGGAGGGACGAGATGGTCAGATTTTTGGGTTGGAAAAAAACAGATATCTCAGCCCAGGGGTGACTTGTAAAGTAAAACTAGGATGTTTTTTTCTCAGGGGGCTTCCCTCTATCAAGCTATGCCCGTGGTTTAATGTAGTTGTGTCAAAAAGTGGAGTTTTAATGTTTTTAAATTCTTTGATCGTGAGCCTGCAAATTCTTTGTTCATGAGATTTCTTTGATCACTAGGTTCATTCATGATGGCGGGATGAGATGGCTAGATTTTGGCTAGACCAGATGTCTCTGAGAGGGACCAGATAGCCCAATTTTCATGACCAGATGTCCCTTCATGATCAAAGATGATCGTTGATCTTGAGGTCGCGGCCGATTCTCGCAATCAAAGAATTTTTAAAGTTGCAAAAACTTTAAAATTAAATATCTCAGAAGCCGGTTGATCTTTTAACTTGAAATTTGGAGGGTGTGGAGGAGATATCATGTAGATGTGAATTATGGTGTTTAGGTGTCAGGAAGTTATGTTGCTGCTGAGACATTGCATGATGCAATTTACGTTTTGTGACTAGCCATCTGCATTGTAGTAGTTTCTTGAAATTTATAGGGTAGCTAGCCTTACAGCCAAGGAGCTACTTTTCAGTGGTTAGGTGTGTAAAATGTAAATAGATGCAGAATTATGCCACTCCGATGAATGAAAATTTGGTTTGTTTCAAGTTGGTGGGAGCACAAGGCCCTTTAGGCCCTGCGCTCCCACCAATATGCGCTCCCACCAATACATGTGATATTCAGTACTTATACTGTTATGTTAGGCAGAAATTTGCAAGTTGGCTGGAGGACCCTATGCTCCCACCAATTTACCTGACAATGTACTTTACTATGCTTTCTCAAAAAGTAAGGAAATTATTTGCAAAAAACTGTGTTATTGCAACAGTTAGAGTTTTTTATTGTGACAAAAGTGAGGAAATTCGCCATTAGGGTTACCACCCCTTGCACCCCATGACCACCCCGCCCCCACCAAGAGGCACTGGGGTGTGCGCTGGGGTCATCGGTCCTAACTCTCACCCCATTCTCCTATACTGCACCACCTCAGCTTATTTACACATGGAATGGGGTGAGAGTTAGGGCTGACAATCCCAACACACACCCTGATGCCTGTTGGTGGGGGCGGAGTGGTTGTGGTGTGTAAGGGATGGTAACCCTAACAGTGAATTTCCTCGCCTTTGTCACAGTAAAAACCTCTAACTGTTGCATTAATGCAGTTTTTGCAAAGTATATATATATATATATATATATATATATATATATATACTTATTACTATATATATGTAGGAGCTCGATAGCATGTTTAATTTTAAACCTCATATTTTGCTCTTTAATAACTTTGCAACCAAAAAATGGATTTACTCAAAATCTGGCATGCACTTTTCCATCGGATACATCTCTTGATGTGGCAAGTTTTGTTCTTGTTGGATATGTGAATTCTGAGATCTGGGCAGTGCAAAATGTCATAAAATCACCCCTTTTGGCAGTTTTTTCCTCATTGCCCTGCGTCTAGATGGTGTGGAATTTTCTTGTGATTTTTTTATGGCAGAAAGAGATTGGGTAACTGAACAGGCATGCTGTGTTTTGTTGCAAAATATTAATCTTTTTCAAAGTTATTAAATTTTTCATTTCCCATTATTTTCAATGAAAATATCACTTTTTAGGCTAGAAGGGGAAAGTTTGACAAAGGATAAGATCTCGTGAAAAAGGATTTATTCTCATGAGATCCATTGTTTTTTCATCAGAACTAAATCATTTTTCATTAGAGAAAAATCCTTTCTCATGAGCCACCATCTTGCTTTTTTTATTCCATGAACTAAAAACCGTGGAAAATATATAAAATGTTGTTGTTTTACTAAACAAACACCAGAACCTAGCTAAACTGTTTAGCTACATTCTGGTGTTTGATTTTCTCAGTTAGCCCAAGAAATACTTTTTATGGGAACCCGACAACCTGGATTCCCACCTTAGCAAGAGGAGCTTTCCACTGTGTTCTCTGTATGAGAACAGTGGATTTAATTTAGTTCTGCAGCCACAGTTGAACTCATGCTGTCAGCTGCAGTGTGAGTTATGAGCCCCCATTTTCTGTAGCAGCTAGTGGAACCCCTCACTCCTCGATCACTGTTCCCATATATTGAATGGTGTCTAGAGGCACCCCCACCCTCCAATTGCCATCCCCTGGTCACTTCAGTATTTCATTTATGCATTCTTACACCAGGATGCCCACCCACGGTGTTGGATGACCCCCACCCCCTGCAGACCATTGCTTTATTAATTTGCAGAGATTGGTGGGCCCAATCCCTGTGTTGTCATTTAACCCCCCAGCAGTGTGGGACACTGGAGAGCCCACCCCAATGTCCCAAAATATTTATTTTATTTATGCAAACCTGAAAAAAAACTGTCCCTGACATCTTTGTTTTTATTTTTAAACCTGAAATAAAGAAAACCATCCCTCACTGTCCCAACTGTCCCCTCCCCATCCCACCCCTCTCCACTGAGCACCCATCACCCCCACACACCCCTTACACTATACTTACCTCTGGAGGTCATATGCTGCCATCCTCAGTGGACTGGGACACATCTGCACTCTTCAAAGCCAAAATGTAAATTGAGGAATGAAGGTAAGTTCTGTAAAATGTATTTGAATGACATTTGGAACTTATTTAATATCTTTGCCATTTTTTGGAATTTTTGCACCACATTTTCAACATGGCTTTTTTGGGAACCCACCTCATGAATACTGCAACTGCCATTTCATTAATCAGTCCTGGAAGGTGATTTCACAGTTGCTGCATGAAATCACCTTTCAGGGCCACATAATGAAATTTCATCACCAGTGTTCATGAGGAGGGGTCCCGAAAATGCAATGTTGAAAATTTTGTGCAAAAATTCCAAAAAAAATGGCCAAGTTACATGAGTTCATTGAAATTTATATTTTTGGTAATATTCAACATTTTGAGTCCAAATTTTCAGCATAACCATTTTTCACACCACCTCATGAATAGTACAGTTATCATTTTTCATATCCTGTCTGAAACATTTTTTCACACCTGTGGCATGGAATGGCATTTTGGCATGGATTTAAAAATGTTCACCTATAGGGTTTATGAGGTAGGGTCATAAGAAGACTATACTGAAAATTTGGGGTCAAAATATGAAAAAATGCCAAAGGTTTGAACATTCATTGGAATTTTGCTACGCTCACTCGTAACTTCAGAGATTTTAAATATTTTGACTGCAGATTTTCATCACAGCCTTCTTATTACCCCATCTCATGCAAGTCACAGCTGTCATTCTTCAGATCCTGCCCTTCATGTGTTTTCATGCCTGTGGCATGGAATGGCATTGCAGTTGTGCAGAATTACATTTTGGCCAGGATTAGAACATTTTCTGTATTGGGTACATGAGGTGGTGTAATAAGACGTCTATGCTGATAATTTAGTGACTGTTATCCTTTAAATATAAGCATAGGTTCCTCCAGGCTCTGTGCTTCCACAGTTATATACATATACGCACCTGAGGAGGGATGGGAGCACAGGGTCCAGAGGGCCCTGCGCTCACACAGTAAAAAAAGAATACTATTATACAATCTCAAAAAGTAAGGAAATATATTGCAAAAACTTTGTTAATGCTCCAATTAGGGTCAAAATGACAGAAGTTGGGAAATGAGGCATTAGGGTTTCCATAACACACCACCATCCCAAACCAGGCTGGAGAGCAGGTGTGGGGTGTGCCTTGGGCTTCAGAAGCATAAGGCTCACCCCATTCACATAAAGTCTACGCATCTGACCTTATTTACAGATGGAAAGGGGTGAGCATTTGGCTTGAGAAGCACAAGGCATACCTCACACCTTCTCTCCTGCCTGGTTTTGATGGGTGGGGGGTTAGAGAAACCCTAAAGCCTAATTTTTCAACTTTTGCCACTCTGACCCTAAACGGAGCATTAATGAATTTTTTTCAATATGTGTATATATATATATAGATATAGACAGATATACACATATATATGTACAGGTGCTTTTGCACCTGTATATTAGGGTTGCATAAGCACTTCTATGTTAAACCCAAATTTCTACACCTTAATAACTTCACCCCTGTTCAGCCAATTCACATGTAATTTGGGAACCACATCTTCTGTGCCCTTTATTTATTTATTTATTTATTTAAGAGAGTTACCAGGAAGGCATGCTGAGCAGAGTAGTTTCGATTCCAGATGCGCCCTGGGGGTAGGGAGTACAAAGGTAAAGTAACAAAAATACAGCAGGAAAAAGAACATACATAATGTTTTAAATCAAGCAGTGGTTGAAACAGTTATTTTCAGATTGTGTAGGTGCAAACCATATTATATGTCAAGCATAGGTACTTACTGGCAGGGTAGAACCAGACTGGTGCTATAAGCTGGAGGATTTAGGAGTAATAGAGGGTGCTAAGGGGGGGGTTACAGGTGCAGTTGGTAGAGAAGTGCGTTTTGAGAAGGGCATTGCATTGAGGAGTACTTGAGGAATGTCTGATATCGGCTGCCAGGGAATTCCAAAGTTTGCGCATCCTGAAGCTGAAAGCAGCCTGGCCGGACTGGGTGGATCTGTGAGGAATGTGCAGGAGCCTAGCGTCGATATTTTGGAGAGCATAGGTGGGTGGGGAGAGGGCGGATAAGGAGGATGACAGGTAGGAGGGGAGAGTTTGTGACCAGAACTTGGCAGAGGTTTTGGCGCAGTGAAGCAATCTTGTATTGTGTAGAGACGGGAGGTCCAGGGATTGGTAAAGGACACAGTGGTGGGTGTCAGTCGGATGGTTCAGCGAGAAACGGCAGAAGGAGTTAAAAAGGGGATCAAGCCTAGCTAGGGAGGTTTGGGGGGCTGCACAGTAGACAAAATCACCATAGTCAAATATAGATAGGATCATTTTTTGCACGATTTCTTGTCTGGTTGGTAGAAGAATGCAATTTTTGTTCCAGTAGAGGGCTCCCAACATGGGGTGCAATTTTTTGTACATAGCATCAATATGCACTGAAAAGTCCAGATGTTGGTCTAGCCAGACCCCAAGGTAGCGATAAGTGGTGCAGGCCTCTAGTGGGGATTTCTCCAGAGTATAGAACGTTGGTGGTGCAGTGAGCCGAGTTAATTTGGGCTGAGAGCCGAAGGTGAGGGAGACTGTTTTTGTGGGGTTTAGGAAAAGTTGGTTTGAGGTGAACCAACATTGGATGGAGTCAAAGTCCTTCTGTAGGCAGGCTGTCACGGCACTAGTAGATAGGCCAGAGGCAAACAGCACCATATCATCCGCATACATATGGATAGCCATGATCTATTGATTCCATAAATTTCATGTAGATTGGTTAAGGGGAGGCAAAGTTACAGAGGTACAAAGAAACCCAAAAGTCTCCATTTTATAAAATGTTAAGAATTTTTTTTTGCAACCAGATAACTAAAAAAAAATGAAACTTTCAGGTTTGATAGAGGTTAGTCCAAGGTGTGTGCTTTTGTGATTTTTAGGTCCCACTGTTAAGTAATTTTTAAATTATTTAAGAAAAATGTTCTGTTTCTGAGCATGCGCAGTTCAGAAAATCAATGTTCTATTTATAACTGAAAGCACCAGTTGCGTTATACAACACAGCTGTCTTTAACAATCAAAAGATCTGTCATATAGTGCAACCCCTGCTGCTGTCACCACTGGTAGGTCAGGGATGGGGCTACTGTTATTGTAGCCCTGGCATCCTGACTGTGCTGTGACCTTCAAGTGTATATCTGCACACTGGGGGCCTGAATCCCTGGTGGCAGTGCATGTATTTATTTATTTTGTTATTTAGTTATTTTATTTATTCTTCACTATTCTTAGCTGACACTGGGATACCAACCCCCAGTGTTGGATGCTTCCCCCCATGCAGTGCCTTGATTAACTAACATTGCTGACATCGGAGTGGGGCCCAATCCCTGTGTCTAAATTTTCACTCGCCCCCATAAGTGTGTGACACTGGGAAGCCCACCACCAGTGTCTCAAATAGTGAAGTTACCAGAAAGAAAAACCAGTCTACAACATCTTTTTTTACCTGAAAAAAAGAAAATGGTCCCTCATCATCTGCCACCATCTCCCTACCCCCAACCGACCTTCCCAATGAACACCCACCACCCACCCCCTTACCCTATACTTACCTATAGAGACTGAGACAGATACAAAACAGCTGTCATTTATTAAAGACAGCTGTGTCATATAGTGCAAGTACTATATGACACAGCTGCCTTTAAGAAATGACAGTTTTGTCGTATAGTGCAAGTACTATACAACACAGCTGTCTTTAAGAAACAGCAGTGTTGTATAGTACTTGCACTATATGACACAGCTGTCATTTATGAAACACAGCTGTGCTGCATAGTGCAGGCTGGTGTTATGGTTCATACACTAGGTCAGGGATGGGGCTACAGTCATTGTAGACCTGCCAGCCTGACTGTGGCTCAATTAAATTTCTGTGCCACTGGGGGCCCCAATTTCTGGTGGCAGTATATGTATTTATTTAATTATTTAATTTATTTATTTATTAATTACTTTTTTGTATTGCTATCCGACACCGGTATGCCCACCCTTGGTGTTGGATGCTTCCCCCCTTTGTACCCATTAATTTATGCCAATGCCAACATCAATGGACCCAATCCACATGTCAGCATTTACCCCATGTGTGGGACACTGGGAAGTCCACCCCCAGTGTCCCAAAATACTTTCAGTTTGCTCTGAAAATAAAAAATGTCCCGCTATGTCTTTTTTTAACCTAGAAAAAAGAAAATGGTCCCTCATTGTCACCGCCTTCAACCTACCCCCTACCAGACCCTCCCACTGAGCACCCACCACCACACCCTCCTTACCCTATACGTACCTCCTGAGGTCAGTTGATGCCATCTTCTGTGGACTGGGACATGTCTGCACTCTTCAAAGCCAAACTGTGAGCTAAGGAATACATGTAAATGCTGTATAATGCATTTCCAGTGGTGTTTTGAACTTATATTGATATCTTTGTCAGTTTTTTGATTTTTTTTTTCCAATAAGTTTTCAAGATGACCGTTTTGGGACCCCACCTCATGAACACTGTCACTGTTGTTTCATTAATTGGGCCCTGAAGGTGATTTCACAGTCGCTGCCATAGTGCCAGTGTTCATGAGGTGGAGTCTATAAAAGGCCATGCTGAAAATTTGGCGAAAAAATTCCTAGAAATGGCTGAGTTATGAACGTGTGTTGAAAATTTTCTATGCTGGAGTGTAACTTTGGTAATTTACAATATATTGACTCCAGATTTTCAACATACCCATTTTTCACACCACCTCATGAACAGTACAGCTGTTACTTCTCACATCCTGCCCAAAATGTGTTTTTGCACCCGTGGCATGAAATAGGTTCATAGGTTCATAGGTAGAATACGAAGTTGAGGGACAAGCCCATTATAACTTCACCACCCATTAACTTGGGTGGTAATAATATTTATAGTCGCCCATGTAATTGTCCAAATTTCTTTTAAACATATTAAAATTTTGACTATTTACACTTTCTGCAGCAGAGAATTCCACACAGGGATTATTCTCTGTGTTATAAAAGCTTTCCTCTTTTTGGTTTTTACAAGAACTGTCTTAATTTTAATATTGTGCAATCGTGTAGAATTAAAGGGGTTGCCCCACTCTAAGCATAAAGTTTCAAATAGGGTCTCGTCTCTTGTTGCACGATAAACTAAACATAAGTCACCTCTGATCGACCTATATTCCAAAGAGTAAAGATTTCGTTTTTTAAGTCTGTCAACATAGGGAAGCTGTTTCAGATTCTTAATATTCTTTGTATATCTTCGTTGTACCTTTTCCTTAACGATCTTATCCTTAATCAAGGTAGGAGCACAAAAAGAAGAGCAATAATCGAATTTAGATCTAATCAAGCTGCTGTATAATGGAATAAGCACATCTGCATCTATACTTTTTAGATTTTTGAAAATACAATTTATTAGATAATGACATTTTTTAACTGTCAAATTGTTATGATCCGTAAATTTTAAATCATTGTTTATAACAACACCCAAATCTTTTTCAGAAGAAACTTTGATCAATGGTACATTATTTATTACATAATGAGACGTTGGTTCATTTTTACCAAAATGCATAAGTTTGCATTTAGATATATTTAGGGACAAGTTATTTTGACTGGCCCAATTAGATATATCATTTAAATTCCTTTGGAGATTTTGTACAGATGTAGAATTATTAACAATACAGCCCAATTTAGCATCATCTGCATATTTATTTAACCATACACCGTTAGATGTTGTCACACTGGAAATAATGCTATTAAACAGAACAGGCCCCAGCACAGAACCCTGTGGCACCCCACTGGTCACCTCACTCCATAGAGAGTTATAACCATGAATACTGACTTGCTGCTGTCTTCCAGTTAACCAAGATGCAATCCATTTAATTATTTTGTTACATATTTGACGTTTTTACTAAACAATCAATTATCACCCTATGTGAGATGTTATCGAACGCTTTTTCATAATTCAAGAATATGACATCCACCGGACAGCCCATAGCCAAAGCTAACCTTACCGGTTCAAAAAAATGTATCAAGTTATCTTGACAAGATCTACCCTTTTTAAATCCATATTGGAATATGTTACTGTAACCATTTATTATAATATATTCCTCAATCTTATGTAGGAGGAGTTTTTCCATAATTTTCCCAATACTTGATGTTAAACTAATTGGCCTATACTGTTTAGGGTTAAATTTTGACCCCTTTTTATGAATTGGGATTACTTGAGCAAGTTTCCATTCCTTAGGGACTGTTCCTTGTGATATAGATTTATTGAATAGAAAAGTCAAAGCATCAACCAACTCAGATGCTATTTCTTTAAGTAGTACAAAAGGAATATTATCAACACCCACAGAAGAAGAGGTTTTATAGGACATCAAAGCAGAAAGAACCTCTGTAGGTGTAAAGTTGATATTGCGATTTATATTTAAATCATCAAATGGGTCCAGATTATCTTTATTTTTGAATACACTCAAAAACTGTTTATTAAATGCATTAGCCATACCTTGTTCATCTGATATTAATATGTCATTCATCAACAAAGGGCCAACCCTAATTTGAGAATTTTTTAAAGAACCAATATAATTAAAGAAACTTTTTTATTGTCCTTTTGTTTGACCAAATTTTTTTTAAAACTCCTTTTTTGCATTTCTTATTTTATACTTTGTTTGTTTTGCTTTAGATTTAAACCTATTCCATTTGTATCTGTTTTGTTCTTTTTATATTTATTAAATGCCCTTTTCTTTCTTATTATAGATTTTTTATATCATTATTAAACCATACTGGGTTTATCCTTTTATTTATGTATTTTTTTCTATCAGGCACCCAGCTATTTATACAAAATTGAAGTTTAGTTTTTATATTATCCCAAATAGCTTCCACAGATAACTGATCAAAATCCTCCTTCCAGTTCCATTTTGAGAGATGAGTTTTTATCTTCTCAAAATTTGCATTATTATAATTTTTCATCTTAGTAATTCCCTTACTGTCATTAATGGAACAATTTATTTCCCAATAAAGCATATAATGATCAGAATCACCTAAAGGTTCGAGAATGATTGGATTATTATAATACTGTTTAATGTTAGTAAAAATTAAATCAAGAACATTATTTTGTCCAGTGGGTTCTAATGCTATTTGATCCATTCCTAGAATAAAAGTTGTTTCAAGAAAGCATTTTTCATGATAAGTGGTCCCAATAAGAGTTTTCCAATTTATCCCTGGGAAATTAAAATCCCCCATTAATACGGTATTATCAGGTAGATTAATATTTTGTAAATAATACATAAAACATTCATTCTTATTAGTATCCAAGGATGGTGGTCTGTAGCATATTCCAAATGTCAGTGGTTCAATATTTAAGTTCATTCTTACCCACATTATTTCAATACCTAAAGGATCAGGTATATCCAGATTAATTTCAATACAATCATAACATTCCTTTATAAAGAAGGCAACCCCTCCTCCTCTAGATAATTTTCTATTTCTTTTATGCAATATATAACCAGCTAGTTTCACATTGTATAAGCACATTTTTAGTGTCAAGTTGAATTTGTTTACTACTCAAAGAGTCATTAAGTCCCCCCCTTAATAGTTTAAAGTATCAGTAATGGCTGTATTGATGTTATTTCCTAACATTTTTGATCCTCTTTTGTTTAAATGAAGACCATCAAAGACATAGAGATCTTTTTTATGAAGAAAAGGTTCCCAGTTTGTAAGACACTTTAAATTCTGTTTTTAAACACCAATGCCTTAACCAGTTGTTAATGTGTTTGATTTTACTGGTAATAAAATCATCAGCTCCAAAAACAGGTAGTAGTTCTGAGAAAATTATTTTTGCCCCAAGATCTACCAGCAAGTTTGTTAATCCTTCATAGGCCTCCTTTATTTGTTGTTCACTTTGATATTTGATATTGTTTATGCCCGAATGTAAAATCACTAGGGGGTCATCTCCACCATTATGAAGTATATTTTTGGTCATCTTTGTGATATCCTGTATCTTAGCTCCTCTAAAACAGGACAGGGTACGGGTTGATTTATTGATGTCACATATTTGTTGATCAAGATTAGATATAATGGAAGTATCCCAAAACAAATATTTGATTGTGACTATTAATGGTTGATTCCATCAGATTTGACTCTGAATTTACAAATATTTCCTGGTTAAAATGCAATAAATCATTTTGACCACTTTCAGCTTCTAACGTGTTTTAGGAATTAATATAGGTACCAGTGGTGATATGTTGTTTGCTAGTTCCACAGAATGAATATTAGTTTCCATTACTGAATCCACATTAAAATCTCAGGAAGTAGAGTTAAAGGATCAAAAC
Source organism: Neoceratodus forsteri (assembly GCA_016271365.2). Classification (NCBI taxonomy): domain Eukaryota; kingdom Metazoa; phylum Chordata; order Ceratodontiformes; family Ceratodontidae; genus Neoceratodus; species Neoceratodus forsteri. Next base: position 1,060,404,886 of record CM057452.1, read on the forward strand.
TATTCGATATGGGCAACAAAAATTCTCCTGCTTTTCTTCCTTTTCTAGTAATTTTTGTAGCCTGGACAGTAAACCGTTCATCTTCTGTATCTACTGGATCTAATTCATGGCTAAGTCTTTTTTCTTTTGTTTGTTTCCTTAATTTCTTGGTTTTCCATTTTATTTTCGGGAATATGCAAAGTACCAATTGTAACATTGGGCATTTGAAGCCTTTTCCTAGTTTCAAGCTGGCTGAACTCAAGTATTTTTAAGCGTTCATCAAATAGTTTTATTTCTTCTTCTAGTTCTTTATTTTTTATACATTTGGCACATTCAAAACTTCTGTTAGGAATCTGGTCAAGAGAGAAGCTAAACATCAAACAATTGACACATTTTTAACCTGTGTGCCTATCCACGGTAATAATTGAGGAACTCATTTTTATATAACTTTAAAATATCTAATGCTAATATCTTAGAAAAGTACTTTATCTATCAAATATACTGAAGGATAAACAAAACTCACACCCTTTATGTATCCGGATAGGAGAAAACTCCAAAAATGTCAAACACACAAAACACGCTGAACGCGTGTCTTTGTAATCGCGTCTTCACGATAATGGCGTGCGTGCTAGCACACGCTCACCCTGCTCGGGCTTGCCCTGCTCACTGCAGGGCTTGTTTATGTACTGTAGGGCACCCGGAAGTAGCGGGAGATGACTTCCTGTTCCTCGCTACCCCAAGTCTCTACAAAGCCCCTTTTTTCAAATTAAAAAGCACCCCAGAAGCAATGTATCAGTTTAAAGGGAAAAACTGATGCTGCCCAGTTGTTGAAAGGAAAAATAAAGGTAATTCTACTGAGCTGTAGCTCTGGAGTACAAGCCAGAAAACTACTACTCCTCTACCTAGAGTGCTGTGACTGCTAGGGCTCAAGGACTGACATAGAGTAGATTCAAACTTCAATAAAATACACAGTCAAATGGTATATCATACAATTTGTAGTTTAAAACATGGTCACAACATGCACACAGCGGTTAAAACCGCAAAACCATGAAATGGCTTGGTCACTGTGCAGAATCACCTTTTGGGACTGATTAACAGAATGACAGTGCTAGGGTTCATGAAGTGGGGTCCCAGAAAGGGCATGCTAAAAATTAGGTGGAAAAATTCCTAAAAATGTGTGAGTTATGAGCATGTGTTGAACATTTTGCATGCTGGTGTGTAACTTTGGTAATTTACAATACTTTGACACCAGATTTTCAGCATACCTATGTTTTCACACCACTGCATGAACAGTACAGCTGTTATTTCTCGCATCCTGTCCCCAAAAAATGTTCACATCTGTGGTACAGAATGTCACAGTCACTGCACAGAATCACCCTTTTGGGCTGATAAACAAAATAACAGTGCCAGTGTTCATGAGGTACAGTCCCAAAAAGTGCATGCTGAAAATTCGGTGGAAAAATTCCTAAAAATGGCAGAGTTATGAGCATGTATTGTAAATTTTCTACACAGGTACACAACTTTGGTAAATTTCAATATTTTGACACCAGGTTTTCAACATACCCATTTTTTCACATCATCCCATGAACAGTACAGTTGTCATTTTTCACATTCTGTCTGAAATGTGTTTTTGCACCTGTGGCATGGAATGGTTTTTCAGCATGGATTTGAAAATTTTCACCTATGGGGTTTATGAGGTGGGGTCATAAGAAGACTATGTTGAATGTTTGGCATCCAAATAGTAAAAAACAAAGACTTTATTAAGTAAGATTGTTTGCAGGGATGTCCGTTGTACCTCTAGGGAACAAGCTGCCTTTCCGTGCCAGTGAGCTGAGTTCAGGTGTGAACTCAGTGAGCCAGTTTACTGAGACAAGGCTGATGGTGAAGGTGCTGCAGCATGCAGCACCAGTCACAGCCGGGTTAGAGATGTAGAAGTGTTTTTGTGCAGTTGCCACACCCTGTGGTGTGTCAGGAAAACTCACACACAAGGTATCGACATGTGTGTTGTGGCCTACAGAGCCTGTGCACTGCATCAGGACTGTCTCCAATACTGTATTTATCTCATTTTTCGCAGGCCCCAAAGGGACCTGCACAAATGAGGATACAGTTCCACTATCACAAAAAGAAGGGAAATTAGTTGCAAAAAACTACACTGATGCAGAGATCAGGGTTGTAAAATGAAAAACTCACAAAGACAGGAAATGAAAAAAAATAGGAGTTTGGGTCTCCGGAGTATTGGCAAATCAGTGGTTGGGTCTAACTTGGGGTTGTCAACTCTAATGCCCACCCCTACCCTGGATCAGATGAGGTCAAATGGAGAAAGGTCTGACAGATTATATTGGCCATATTGTATCACTATGAGGCACCAGGTTGAAGCTGTAGCTTGTGCTTCAGACAGGAGACTATGGGCTGGGAGAATGGGCATTAGGTTTGACAACCCCGAGTAAGACCCCACCACTGATTCACCAGTACTCCGGAGACCCAAATATCTAATAATTTTTCATTTCTTGTCTTTGTGCACTTTGTGTTTTACAACCCTAATCTCTGTATTGACATAGTTTTTTGCAACATACATTTAGGGTTGAGTAGGCAGTTTAATGTTAAACATGAAATGTTGCTGTTTAATAACTTTGCAACCATTCTACTGATTTGCAAAAAATGTGGTATGCACTGTTCTGTGGGGTAGTTCTCTTGATGTACTAAGTTTTGTTCTGATAGGATTTGCTGTTTTTGTGCTGTGTATAGTGAAAAAAGTGTAAATGTTGCATTTTTCCACCACTTTTGGATGTTTTTTCCTCATCAAGCTACTACCACGCTGTTTGGAATTTTGGTTGGAAATTGTACATGTAGAAAGATATTGCCCTAAAGAACATTGCCAGTTTTGGTTTGGTGAAAAAATATTAATCCATTCCAAAGTTATTCAATTTTTAAATTTTGGATTCTGACCGTGCTCAGTTCAGTCTCTTGGATAGCTGCACAGGTTTGAAAAGGGATTTGGGCTCACAAAAAGGGATTTTGACAGCTCACAAAGAGGGATTTATAAATTATTTCTTTGTGAGAAAAAATTCCCTTTTTGCGAGCCGCAATTTTTTTAAAATTTTTATATCCAGACAAAATGTTATAACATGCCCCAGGGATGTCTTCTGTAGACATCCAGGTATAGGTTTTGTTCATGGGGTCATCCTGCACACTTCTGTGGCTTTGGATTACTTTAGTTTAGTCAAAAAATGCGTGTTTTAAAATTACAAAATCCCTTTTCACGACTCACTTCTGATCCCTTTTCATGAGCTGTCAAAATCTCTTTTCGTGAGCTGATCCCTTTTCACAAGCTGTCAAAATCCCTTTTCATGAGATGATGACCAGATGGCCCTACCTAGTGAAAAGGGATTCACTCGCAAAAAGTGATTTTGACAGCTCACGAAAAGGGTTCGACTTGCCAAAATGGATTTTGACAGCTCAGAAAAAGGGATTACATTTTATGATCCCTTTTCACAAGCTGTCAAAATCCCTTTTCATTAGCCAATTTCTTTTCTTGAGCTGTCAAAATCCTTTTTGTAAGATGACGACCAGATGGCCCTACCTTGCGAAAAGGGATTCGCTCATGAAAAGGGATTTTGACAGCTCGAGAAAAGGGATTTGCTCACAAAAAGAGATTTTGACAGCTCACGAGAAGGGATTACCAGCAAAGCCATCTGGTCAGCCCCATTAAATCCCTTTTTGAAAGCTGTCAAAATCCCTTTTCGTGAGCTGTCAAAATCACTTTTCATGAGAAATCGCTTTTCATGAGCTGTCAAAACCCCTTTGCGTAAGTGGACGTCCAGATGGCCCTAACTCACAAAAAGGGATTAGCTTGAGAAAAAGAATTTTGAAAGCACGCAAAAAGAGATTCGGCTCACGAAAAGGGATTTTGACAGCTTGCAAAAAGGAATTTTTAAAGGGTACTGTTTCTTTGCCACTTCACTGCAAAGAAATGGTTAGGACTTTTGGCTTGAAATTTGCAGGGTACAAAGGGGTCACCTAGCAGATGTGAGTTCTGTTGGTTTGGTGAAAAAATAGATATCAGTTCCATACTTATAATATTCCAAAGTTTAGAAACTTCACAAAGGTAACATTATGACATGTGTGGTACCTTTTGGTGCCTATATCTCGAAAACGGTTTGAGATACGGATTTTCTGTTAAATGTAGCTTAGTACACCTTTAGGTGTACTCAGCATGCATGCTGGCTGCAAGGCCATAACTACAACTGTGGTGAAATTGTTTCCAAGGTTTCTATGGTTACTGAGAGATTCCACCATTTCTATCACATGGGTTATTTGGAATATCTGTAGGTCTGCAGTATGTCTCTGCACTTCCAGGTATGTGGAAGCGCATGTCTCAGAGGGCCCTGCCCTCAGACATATGGATACCATTATGTTATCCTATGTGAAGTTTCTAAACTTTGGAATATTATAAGTATGGAACCGATATCTATTTTTTCACCAAACCAACAGAACTCACAGGTCAAGTGGAAAGGGGCCACCTAACAACCCCTACCCTTAACTGAGGGAGTCCCTCAGGGTTCAATCTTAGGTCCACTTATGTTCTCCCTATTCACAAATGACCTCCATGAGCACTGCGATGGAAGCTCCTTAGTACAGTACGCAGACGATGTGGTACTCTACAGAACTGGGGATCACCCATCCGATCTAGGAAATAGGCTCCAAAATGACTTCACCAAGACTGAGACTTGGCTAATGGAGAATCGCCTTGTTCTCAACCCCACTAAGACCAAGGCCGTGCTGTTTGGGCCAAAATCCCTGGGCCTCTCCAGGGACCATCTCCTGCCACTCACTACCTTGGCCGGCTCCAACATAGAGGTCGTACAATCAGTCAAATACCTTGGTCTCATATTAGACCAGGGCCTAGCCCTCAAGCCCCAAGTGGCTGCTGTAACAAAAAACATCCATCAAAAACTGGGCCTTCTCTATCGCCTTAGCCACAATATGATACCAGAGACTAGACTGGCCATCTCACAAACTATCCTTCTCCCGACCTTAACCTACGCCGCTCCCATCTTACTCGGCACCACTAAAATGTACCAGAGCAGACTCATGACCCTATATCACAAAATAGCTCGCTTTGCTTCAAAATCCTGCTCGAGGACCCACCATTGTGATGCCTTCACTGCCCTCAACTAGCCATCCCTGGACAATAGGCTCCAGAACATACTAACATACTAAAATGCCAGCAGAATAGGCCTAATGGTCTTTCGTGTCTGCTCGTTTGGTCAGCCCCCACCCTGGGTGCTGACCTTGCTGTCCCCATCGCCTTCTCTGGCTTCTCCCTTCCCAGTTCTGGATATTCTTGCTGCATTGGATTTTGCTTCCTGAACCCTTCCCTGCCTGTCCCACCCCTCTTGAACCCCTCCACTGTCTCTGCCTCCACCAGCCCCTAGGTAGTGCATTCCATGGCTCTACCACCCTCTCAGTGAAGTAGCACCTCCTCTTTCTCCCCTGAATCTTCCCCCCTCCAGCTTCCACCCATGCCCTCTAGTGGCCCCTTCCTCCTTCCTTTGAAGCACCCTCACTGTTCCTCCCCTATTTACCCTCTTCATGTACCTGAAGACCTCTATCATGTCCCCCCGGTCCCTTCTCTCTTCCAAAGTGTACATATTTAGCTCTTCGAGCCTCTCCTCATAGGTCCTGTCCCCCAAGCCCCAAATCATTTTGGTTGCCCTCCTCTGGACCCTCTCCAGGAGGTTAATGTCCCTCTTTAAGTGAGGCCTCCAAAACTGCCGCAGTACTCCAGGTGCGCCTCACCAAGCAGTTATACAGGGGTATCACTTCCCTCCTTCTGGAGGTGATCCCCCTAGCGATGCATCCCAGCATCCTGTTGGCCTTGGCTGCTGCCCTCCTACAAGTCTCAGAGTTGTTCATCTTGACATCCACCACCACCCCCAGGTCCCTCTCAGCCATTGAGACTTGTAGTATCCCCAGGGTGTACACTTGGCCTGGGTTTCTGGCCCCCAGATGGAGTACCTTGCATTTCCCTGCATTAAACCTCAGCTTCCACTTTCTAGACCATCTTTCCAGAGCCTCCAGGTCCCCCTGCAGGGCCACCCTCCCCTCCTCCCCATCCACCACTGCCCCCAGTTTCGAGTCATCTGCAAAGAGACTCATCTCACTCCTGATTCCTGTCCTTATGTCAGATACGTAGGCGTTGAACAGAAGGGGCCCAAGGACTGATCCCTGTGGGACCCCACTAATGACCCTCCTTGGGGAAGAGATTATCCCACCAACTACGACCCTCTGGGTCTGGTCCTGGAGCCAATTTCCTATCCATTGGATCATCTGGTTTCCCACCCCCATTTCTCCTTGTTTATCCAACAGGCCCCCATGAGGAACAGAGTCAAATGTCTTGCTGAAGTCCAGAAAGAGGACATCCACTGGTCTACCCAGGTCCAAGGCACTTGTCACCCAGTCATAGAACTCCACCAGGTTTGTCTGACACGATTTCCCCGGGATGAATCCATGCTGTCTATCGTCCAGGCACCCTGACTTATCAAGGCCCCCCTAGCCACTCCTTGACAATGCCCTCCATCACCTTGCCCACCACTGATGTCAGGCTGACAGGCCTGTAGTTCCCTGCCACCTCCCTTGATCCCCCTTGTGGATAGGCACTCATCGCCACCTTCCAGTCTTGGGGCACCCACCCTATCCTCAGAGATGGTGAAAAGCTCTGCCAGGGGTTTCCGCCAGGACATCTGCAAGTTCCTTCAGCACTCTAGGATGTAATTTATCCGGCCCGGTGCTTTCTCCATCTTAAGGGGCTGAGGGCTTCCCTCCTCTCTCTGCTGTGATTTCACTTCCAGTACCTCTTCTCCTGCTTAGCCCTCCCCCACCTGCCAGTGATGCCCCCTCTCCCCAGACCTGCCGATTGGTAAGGGTCCCCCTCCTCATTATCTCTGTCTCCTCCCATGTATGATGCAGCATCCCCATTTTCCCTGGTGAAAACTGAGGTAAGTACTCATTTAGTACCTCAGCCTGCTCCTCTGGGTCTTGTGCCCATCCCTCCCTCCCCTGATTTAATCTTGCTAATCTGCCCTTCACCTTCTCGTCTTTCCCAATGTATCTAAGAACCCTTATTCCCTCTCCTAATTTCCCTGGCCAGGTTCTGCTCCTTCCTTGCCTTAGCCGCCCTCACCACTCTAGTGGCCCTTCTAGCCAACAGCTCATACTCCCCTCGATCCCTTTCACTCCTTGAGCACTTAAATTTCTTATAGGCTGCTTTCTTTCCCCGCACCACCTCCTGGACTTCCCTGGTCCACCAACAGGGTTTTTGGGCCCTACCGCATTTTCGTCTTACTCTTGCACAGGTGCTGGTAGCATCCTGCACCCCTCTCCTGATGATTTCCCACCTACTATCAGCGTCCATGTCTGACCCAATCCCATCCAAATGCTCCTTAAGGATCCTTCCCATTTCCTTAAAATCCACCCCTGAAGTCGGTTACTTTAGGTCTTTGTGCAGCCTTCTACCCTCCTAGGTCCAGGCAGAACCAGACACGTGGCATGGTCACTCCCGCCAATGGGTCCCTTACCTCTCAGGCCCCCAATCTGGTCACTGTCTGTCAGGACCACATCCAGTACCGTGCCTCCCTGGTGGTTCCCTCACCTGCTGAGTTAGAGCAGCGTCTTGAAGACATCCAGCAACCTCTGTTCCCTGGTCACAGAGGATGTCATAGTCTCCCAGTCTGTTCCTAGCATGTTTAAGTCCCCTAACACCACCACCTTTCCTCTGCCCAGTCTGCAGTGTCTCCTAACATCTGCCACCAGACTGTCCTCAGCTCCTCTGCCAGGGCAGGGGTCTATACACCACTCTATTTTACTCTCTGCCCCCCTTGTTATCAAGGTGACCCAAATCACCTCCATGGTTCCTCCGCCTCCTCAGCTCCCCTATGCCAATGCAGTTTTTACTATCATTGCTACCCCTCTTCCCCTTCCTCCCCTGTCCTTCCTGAACATAGTGTAACCCTCCAGGTTCAGGTCCCAGTCATTCTTGCAGTGGCCCAAGTCTCAGTGACCACTGCCACATCACTGCTCCCTCAGTTAACATCGCCTGAGCTCAGGCATTTTATTGCCCAAGCTCCTGGCATTATGCAGGACTACCTTCCACCCTTTCCCTATAGTTTCATTTCCCTGCTCGTGTTCCTTGGGGATTCTGTTTTCTCCTGGTCTGCACTTTGCCAGTTGGTCTTTTCCTGCAATCCTCCTGGTCCCCAGGGGTGGAGACAGAGTCCTCCTTTTCGGCATCCCTTGACTGCCTTTTCTCCCATCCCACCCCCTTCCAAGTTTAAACCCACTTTTCACCAATGAACTCCTCCATTTTCAACTTAAGGATTCCCTCCTCCAAATTGAGATGTAGTCTATCTCTAGCATACAGCTCCTTATCCTCCCAGGTCTCCCCAATCCCCATCAACCCATACCCTCTGGCCTCACACCACTCCCTGAGCCACTGGTTTATCTCCCTAATTTTTCTTTTGTGTTCCCCACTAGCCCTTGGCACTGGCAGGATTTCTGAGAGGAAACTGTGCATCCTATGTCATGACAGACCCTGGCAAGCTCCTGAATCTTGCCTGTATCTCTAGCTCGCTATTTCCCTCAATGTCATTTGTGCCCAGGTGGACCAGTATGTCTGGGGAACCCCCACAGTCCTTTGCCAGCTGATATACCTCGTGCTTAGCCCTGTGCACCGTTAGTCCAGGGAAGCATCTTGTTCTAACTGGCCAGGCTTCTCCCTCCCTATCCCATTTGATACCCCTGATCATAGAATCCCCCAGCAGGAGCACTCTGACCTCTCCTTTTCCTCCATTTCCCCCCCTTCCATGTCCCTCATCCTTTCTACTGGCCCCCCACCCAGCTGGCTCCTTGTTCCTCCCCCTATCTGGGTGCCACATGCCACCCGTTCCTTATTACCATGGCCACTCCCTCCCCTCCAATCCTATGCCTCTCCTCCTCCTCCTGAGTATCCTTCTGTACCTTGTTTATTCCCCCCTCACTGCTCACAACTGGTCCTTCTCCCCCATCTGCTAAACTAGCCTGGCTCATCCTCCCTTCCTTCCTGTCTCCATTTAGTTCCTCCTTGCTCATCGTGCTCCCCTGGCCTAACCCCTCAGCTCTCTTTACTGAATCATCCTTGTACTTCTGGTCCTTCTTTACCTTTCCTCCCAACTGGTCCTTCTCCTTGCGCTTTCCTCCCTCTTCCCCCTGCTCCGATTTACTGCTCCCCCCATTCTCCTGCATTCCAGGTCCCCCCCGTTCTTCCTGCTATCTGGCCCCTGCCTCCTGCCCCCCACTCCCACACCCTTTCCGTCTCTAACCACCTCTGTCGTGGCTACATCCCCCATCCTTGAGCAGAAGAAGAGATTGAAGCGGTTACTAAGTATAAGGTCTGATCCACCTCCTGCCTTGCTTCCTTCTGTCCAGCACTGGCTATCCGCCTACTTCCCTGAGAATGTTGTCCTCCGTCCCCCTTTGTGAGGTCCCCAGTTACCTGCCTGCTTCCTTGGTAGTGTCCTTTGGGCCCCCTCTGCCAGGGTCCCTATGTGACCCCAGAGTATTCTCCTGCACTCCTTTCCCTATACCCCGCCCCCAGTGCTTGGTGCAACCCTGTGGGAGATTTCAGCCCTTCCCAACCATACCACCCCCTTCCCCCAGCTTTTCCTCATCCCATAACCTCCTCCCTAAGCTGTGCCAGCTGGTAGCACACTGGGCAACCACCAAACTTCCAAGCCCAGTCCAGTATCATGGCTGCTCCACACCCTGTGCACCCCACCACCCTCCCAAAGATGCCGGCCCTAATGATGTGTGGTTCCATCCCCTTTCAAATAGTTTTCCTTGGGTGAGCCACCAGGTTCCCCCTATTCCAAGATACCACTACTGCCTAATCAGGTCACCCACTAATCCTAGAGACAGTCCCACTGTACACCAGTAACTCTGTTACTAGGTGCAGTACAACACATTAAACATGTAAGGAAAATGAACAACTCCTAAGCTCCTCTCTCCGGCCTTTAAATCCAACCCACAGTGGCTAGAACTACATGAGCTGCACCAGCAGCCTTTTATCAATTGCAGGGCCAGGTCTTCCCTATAAATTTGCAGACTTCTGGGAGGAGGGTGGGGAGGGCGGTCTTGGCAGACACCTGACAAACTGGACCTATAAGCTCCAGGAAGTCCATCCATCGGCAGGCCTGAATGGACTACTTGCCCCAAAACCGCTCAGATGACCGCTTCGCTCCTCGAACAAAAAACTCCTGGAGACTCCCCGGACCTGTACAGTTGCAGGGAGAAAATCCTTTACTCACCTAGCCCCAGAGTCATGGAACAATCTCCCCAGGCGTCTTCAGGAGGCACTAACATTAGCCATTTTTCAAAGGGGGCTACGTGCTCACATTAACAAACCAAGTCCCTGCAACTGCCCCAACAGCTAAGACAATCACACCTAATATCAGTCCATACTGACTAGACATTGCTTCCCTATAAGGGCAACAACTAACGTTGGCTTGAGCTGGCTCACTACCCGGTACGGAACCTCCTGTAGACACAGAAGCACTTATTCACCTCTCCACCTGACGTCACTGCTGTATTCTATACTATAATGTATTTGTTGCCCGCGTCCACAGAAACTGTATGGTGTATTCATAACCTTGTATTATTTGTCCACAGAAAATGTATGGTGTATTCATAACCCCGTATTATTTGTACTACTCTCAGCGCATCAGCGGACCTTACATGTACTGCTCTGAATTGCTATATCTTGTAACAAATACACTGCACTGTATTATGACTGTACCAACTAATACAATGTACCTCATGCCCTCTTGCACAAAATTGGGATGTTGTATACTGTCTTTGCAACTCCGTATGATCTGTATGACTCTGTGATACCTGTCTGTATGTTCAATCCTTATGTACCAATCCCCGGGTCGCCCCTGAAAAAGGGATCTTTGGAGCCCAGCGGGCCTACCCAGTTAACAAAATTTAATAAATAAATAAATAAAATAAATAATTATGCAGTAATGTGAGTGCAAGGCCCTCCATTATGAAGTAGTGGGAGCACAGGGCCTTAATGTCATTGTGACGGAGTGCCTGTGGGATACTATGCTCAGGGGGAATAAGGACCCTGTGCTCCCACCCCCCAATGATGTTGTCACAGAGTGTTTGTGCACTACTCTGCTATGGAGGTGACATGCTGTGGGAGCTCAGGGTCCTCCAACCCCCTTCACAACATTGTGATGGAGTGCCTGTGGGCTACTGTGCTGTGGGGGCTGACATGCTGTGGGAACACATGGTCAGAAGGATCCTACGCTCCCACTCCCCTAATAATGTTGTGATGTACTACCCATGGGCTGCTGTGCTCTGTGGGGAGACATGCTGTGGGAGCACAGAGTCCTTCAGACCCTGTACTCCCGCCCCCATAATGATGTTGTGACAGAGTGTCTGCGGACTACTGTGCTGCAGGGGGATGACATGCTGTGGGAGAGCAGGGCCTGAAGGACCCTGCACTCCCACTCTCCTAATGATGTTGTGACAGAGTGCCTGTGGGCTGCTGTGCTGTGGGGGTGGCATGCTGTGAGAGTGCTGGGTCCAAAGTACCCTGCATTCCCACCCCATTAATGACATTGGAACATAGTGCCTGTGGGCTACTGTGCTTTGGGGGGGGTTACATGCTGCAGGAGTGCAGACTCTGAAGGACCCTGTGCTCCCATCCACCTAATGATGTTGTGACAGAGTGCCTGTGGGCTACTGTGCTGTGGGGGGTGACATGCTGCGGGAGTGCAGGGTCCAAAGGACCCTGCGCTCCCACTCCCCCTTAATGATGTTGTGATGTAGTGCCTGTGGGCTACTATGCTGTGGGGGTGACATGCTGTTGTGTCCTCATCCCCTTATTGACATTGTGACGGAGTGCCTGTAGGCTACTGTGCTGTTGGGGGTGACATGTTGTGGGAGTGCAGGGTTCAAAGGACCCTGTGCATGCATCCCTCAAAAGACATTGTGATGTAGTCCCTTTGGACTACTGTGCTGTGGGCGTTGACATGCTGTGGGAGTGCAGGGTCCAAAGGATCCTGCTCTCCCACCCCCCTAATGATATTGTGAAGGAGTGGCTGTAGGCTATTGTGCTGTGGAGGGTGACATGCTGTGGGAGGGCAGGATCCAAAGGACCCGGTGCTCCCACCTCCCTTAATGATGTTGTGATGTAGTGCCTGTGGGCTACTGTGTTGTGGGAGGTGATATGCTGTGAGAGTGCTCCCACCTCCCCTAATTATGTTGTGATGGAGTGTTTGTGGACTACTGTGCTGTGGGGTGTGACATGCTGTGGGTTCCCACCACCTTAATGATGTTGTGACTTAGTGCCTGTGGGCTACTGTGCTGTGGGGGTGAAATTCTGTTGCACTCCTACCCCCTTATTGACATTGTAAAGGAGTGCCTGTAGCCTACTGTGCTTTGGGGGGTGACATGCTGTGGGAGTGCAGGGTCCAAAGGACCCTGTGTTCCCATCCCTCTAATGACATTGTGAGATAGTGCCTTTGGGCTACTTTGCTCTGTGGGGTGACATGCTGTGGGAGTGCAGGGTTCCACCCCCCTTAATGATGTTGTGCGGAGTGCCTGTGGACTACTATGCTGTGGGGGGTGACATGCTGTGGGACTGCAGTGTCCGAAGGATCTTGTGCTCCCATCCCTTTAATGACATTGTGACATAGTGCCTTTGGACTACTGTGCTGTGAGGGGTGACATGCTGTGGGAGCACAGAGTCTGTGCTCCCACCACACTTAATGACATTGTGACGTAGTGCCTGTGGGACACTGTGCTGTGGGTGATGGCATGCTGTGGAGGGCAGGGTTTGAAGGACCCTGTGCTCCCATCCCTCTAATGACATTTTGACATACTGCCTTTGGACTACTGTGCTGTGGGGGGGTGACATGCTGTGGGAGCGCAGGGTCCTTTGGACCCTGCGCTCACACCTCATAATGATGTTGTGCAGAGTGCCTGTGGGCTACTATGCTGTGGGGGAGACATGCTGCTGTGCTCCCACCCCTTTATTGACCTTGTGAAGGAGTGCCTGTAGGGTACTGTGCTGTGGGAGGTATCATGCTGTGGGAGTGCAGGGTCCATAGGTCTCTACACTTCCCTTGTGTCTAATGACTTTGTGACATAGTACCTATGGACTACTGTGCTGTGGTGGGTGATATGCTGTGGGAGCACAGGATCCAAAAGACCCTGTGCACCAACCCCCTTAATGACATTTTGACAGTGCCTGTGGGTTACTGTGCTGTGGGTGGGGTGACATGCTGTGGGAGCTGCTCCCACGCCCCTAATGATGTTGTGACAGAGTGCCTGTGGGTTGCTGTGCTGCGGGGGTGACATGCTCTGACTGTGCAGGGTGCAAAGGACCCTGCACTCCCACCCCTCAATGATGTTGTGATTTAATGCCTGTGGGCTATTGTGCTGTAAGCGGTACCATGCTGTGGGAGTGCTCCGACCCCCCTAATTATGTTGTGATGGAGTGTCTGTGGACTACTGTGTTGTGGGTAGTGACATGCTGTGGGCTCCCACCCCCTTAATGATGTTGTGATGTAGTGCCTGTGTGCTACTGTTTTGTGGTGGGTGAAATGCTGTGGGAGTGTAGGGTCCAAAGGACCCTGTGCTCCCATTCCTCTAATGTCATTGTGACATAGTGTCTTTGGGCTACTGTGCTCTAGGGGTGACATGCTGTGGGAGTGCAGGGTCCCACCCCCCTAAATGATGTTGTGCAGAGTGCCTGTGGGCTACTATGCTGTGGGGAATACATGCTGTTTCACTCCCACCCCTTTATTGACCTTGTGAAGGAGTGCCTGTAAGCTACTGTGCTGTGGGGGAGGGGTGACATGTTATGGGAGTGCAGGGTCTGAAGGACCCTGCGCTTTTCTTCCTCTAATGACATTGTGACATAGTGCCTAGGGACTACTGTGCTGTGGTGGGTGATATGCTGTGGGAGCGCAGGATCCAAAGGACCCTGCACTCCCACCATCCAATGATGTTCTGATGGAGTGTCTGTGTACTACTGTACTGCAGGGGGGTGACATGCTGTGGGAGTGCCGGGTGTAAAGTACCCTGCACTCCCACACCCCTAATGATGTTGTGACATAGTGCCTGTGGGCTGTTGTGCTGTGGCAGGTGACATGCTCTGAGCATGCAGGGTGCAAAGGACCCTACACTCCCACCCCAAGTGATGTTGGGTTGTGGTGTTTGTGGGCTACTGTGCTGTGGGTGGTGACATGTTGTGAGAGTGCTCCCACCCCCCTAATTATGTTGTGATGGAGTGTCTGTGGACTACTGTGTTGTGGGGAGTGACATGCTGTGGGCTTCCATCCTCTTAATGACATTGTGAAGAAGTTCCTGTAGGCTACTGTGCTGTGGGGGGGTGACATGCTGTTGGAGGGCAGGATCCCACTCCCCTCTTAATTGTGTTGTGCTGAGTGACAATTGGCTACCATGCTTTGGGGGTGACATGCTGTTGCACTCCCAACCCCTTATTGACATTGTGAAAGAGTGCCTGTGGGATACTGTGCTGTGGGGGGTGACATGTTGTGGGAATGCATTGTCCGAAGGACCCTGTGCTCCCATCCCTCTAATGACATTGTCATGTAGTGCCTTTGGACTCCTGTACTGTAGGGGGTGACATGCTGTTGGACTGCAGGGTCTAAAGGACCCTGCACTCCCACCCCCAAATGATGTTGTGCAGAGTGCCTGTGGGCTACTATGCTGTGTGGAGTGACATGCTGTTGCGCTCCCATCCCATAATGATGTTGTGATGGAGTGTCTGTGGACTACTGTGCTGTGGGGGGTGACATACTGTGGGAGCACAGGATCCAAAGGACCCTACAATCCCACCCCTCAGTGATGTTCTGACAGAGTGTCTGTGTACTACTGTGCTCTGTGGGGTGTCAGGCTGTGGACCCTGAACTCCCTCCTCCTTAATGATGTTGTGACATAGTGCCTATGGGCTTCTGTTCTGTTGGAGGGGTGACATGCTGTAGGAGCACAGGGTCCAAATGACCCTGCTCTCCCATCCCTCTAATTATGTTGTTGCCGAGTGTCTGTGGACTTCTGTGCTGTGGTGGGTGACATGCTGAGGGCTCCCATCCCCCTAATGATGTGATGGAGTGCTTGTGGGCTACTGTGCTGTGGGGGGGAGGGGGGTGACATGCTGTGGGAACACAGGTTCCAAAGAATCCTGCTCTCCCACCCCCTGATGATATTCTGTTGCAGGATCTGTGGCCAACTGTGCTGTGTGGAGACATGCTGTTCTACTGCAGAGTCCAAAGAATTCTGTGTTCCCATCCACCTAATAACATTGTGATGGAGTGTCCATGGGCTACTATGCTGTGTGTTGAGATGCTGTGGGAGTGCAGGGTCCAAAGGACCCTGCGATCCCACCCTTCTAATGACATTGTGTTGTATAGTCTATGGGGTTCACTGCTGTGGCTTGACATGTTGTTCGAGTGCCTGATGTTGCAGAAATGGAAAGTGCTTGAATTCTTACTTGTACTGGAGTCGAAGTAGGACTATTCATGGAAATGGCCACCTTAATCTTCTTCATTGTTTTCAGTTCCTCTTCAGTCATGGGAATGTATTCCGGCATATCAAATATCTATTGCTGACAACCATTGATGGGAGTAGGCATCAAGTAATGTTGATCATCTGGTTGAGTGACTCAGAGTGCTTCACTTCTGACAAATTTAACTCTCTGGATCTTCATTGCCTTTCTTCACTAAGTAACCCACAATGGACATTTGGTACACCAGTAGATGATGCTATACGTCCAGCAATCTGGATTAATGAAGTACATTCCTAACATACCAAACATTTAACTATTTAAAATACTTTTGGTGCTGCCCTTTCACCCAGCCACACCAGTACTTGTCACCACTAACCCATAATCATGCATTGAAGGCCCTGAAACCCATACAGTTGTTTAACTTTTTGCTTAATTAAGTGGGTCATTGTCTAACATTACCAAATCTTGCAGACCACTGCCTGAACCTCACTCTGGCTGTGGGAAAGTGGAAGGCCAGCATTCTTTTAGTTTATAGTGAAAACTATTTACCTGTATGTCTGAGTTGAAATGATTAACATTTTAAATGTATACTTTTTACACTTTTCTCTTTGGAAATTATAATAGCTATAAGAGACTTCCAGGAGTTACATTACCAGTCAGTTAATCACCACCTAGGGGCAATATGACACTCATCTGTGCTTCATGACATATTACACTCCTATATGGTGGTTTACAGACTTCATCTTAGCCGTGGTCATGAATGATTGAAAGTTTTGACACAGAAAATATCCATTTTTTTATGAATACAATAAGATAGAATTGTGGTATATACATGGAACAGATTGTTTTACACCTTGAGTGGTTGGCAGCATGTTTTGATTTGCCCTGGATTACTGTCACAATCTGTTTTTATGTACATCCTATTCTGTCACATTGCTTGCTTATGTTGCAAGTTGAGATACTGCAGATGTGTAGTTCTTACATGCACATGTGTTTCCACACATGTTGTTGTGGAACTACTGTACTGAGGGTGGAAGTACACAGCATGATTGTCATTAATTCCATGGATACTATGACCTTTGAACTAGCAGCACAACCATGGGGGTGATTAATAGACTGTTACACTCAGCTCTTGTCATGTTTTATTGCTATTCACCCAACTGTTGAAAGTTCAGCAACAGAAAACTCCCATTGCATAACTACAATAAGACAGTATGCAGTATGTGAATGGAAGAGATTTCAGCTCACCTTAAGTGGTTGGAGGTATTTGAACCATGGCAGCACGTTTTACTGTACACTGGATAAGTGTTGAAATCTGTTTCCATGCACAGCCTATTCTGTCACATTGCTTGCTTGTGTTACAAATCTAGACATCACAGTTGTGTACTTCTTACACATCCATGTGCATCCACAACTGGTATTGTTCAACTACTGAGGGTGGAAGTGCAGAGCATAACTTCATACATGGCATAGCATCCTATGACCTTAGAATTTTCAACAATGACAACATGTAAAATGTTACTTAGTTATGTGTGTGTAACCTTTAGCAATGTTTACTATTTGGATAAAAGTGTCAGACAACCTTTTTTTGTAACAAAAATATAATAAATCTTTACTTTTTTAAAAACAATAAATGGATAAAATATTCACAGCATCTTTTTTGTGCATAATAAAAAAATAAACTTTTTTAAAATACATGAAGTATTTTTTAAAAATAAAACAGTAGTGTTTTTATTCACATAAAAAATAAATAAATAAAACAAACAAATATATTATAGCAGGGGATGATGCCTTGCTGGAGCAACAAGGATGTATTTGCCCAGGTGCTGTGATGAGGGCACCTTGGGGGAGAGGGAGGAAGTGGAAGCTGGCAGCAAGAGGATGGGGGATCAAGTGGTTATAGCCATTCCACATCTGATGTTTCTTCAGAAGGGGCTACCTCTTGAGGTTTCTGATGCTGAGGAGGGAGGGCCTGGTCCTGGCTCTGAAGCTGCTGCGGTTCCCAGTGTACCAAAATTTGGATGCCTTCAGAGGCCTCCAACTTTTCCTCCACCAGCCACTGTAGGAGACTGTGCGTGGTCTCCTGGACTACAGCCCAGGTCTCCTGTTCATCACGCAGTATATGCACTGAATGAGAGAGGCCCCCAGTTGCTATCCTGGAGACCTCAGATGGCAACCAGTGTCACATGCCAGGCATGCCCCTGTCATTGAAGGAGATCCAGAATGTCATCCTGATGTTGAATGATGACATTCTGTTTCTGCAACAGTGACTGGGCATGTTGAGCTGCAGCCCGGTTGCCATCCTGCACTGCCTCCAACAGCTGGCAGAGGGTCTCCTGTGTAGACTTTGACTGTTCAGATTGCACTAAAAGAGAAATGACACAGAGAAATATACTGTAAGAATGTACTCGAGTTTATATTATATTATTATACCTTTTTCTCTGTTTTGATTGTTTGGTTATTGCTGTAAACAGGTACATTAATTTGGACAACTGAACACAAGTAAGCTAGGACGGTGATGAACATTATGGTAACAGGTAACTTTGGCATAACTTTAAGTAAGCTTGCAGAAACAGGTTAATCAGGTTATTGCAACTACTCCCTGTCTTGGGTACAGTTACTGTCTGTCATAGACCAGCAGAGGCAGTTTAACTAGGTAATTACAACTATTCACAATCTGGGGTATGCCTACAGAGACAGGTTAACTAGATGATTGCAACCACTTGCTATCTGGTATTTTATGACACAGTGATTACGCTGGTGAACATTTTTTTTTCATTATTTTTACAGCACAATTTACAGTGCATTGTTTTCATGGGAGGCGATGCACTGCGATGCTGAACAGAAGTGGTAAACAAATACCATACATTCTATGTAATAGTGTATGGGTTAGCACAATTGTGAAATTGTGGACTGAATTACTTTACTTTAGCAAATTATTTTATGGGACAATTACTGTTTTGTCATGCTGTTGATATGATATAGTAAAGAAGGCTTAACAACAGAGTGATGGGCTTAATATATTTTATAATATTGCTCTGTTAGTTAAGTCACATAATTTTGTAATGTGAATCTTAAGTAAAGTGAACTGTTGAGTGTTCACTCAGTGTTACTGTGTCGGTTGTGTCTTCAACTATGCTAACAAAACTGTTGAATTGTGTGTGGCATATGCATATATATATATATATATATATATATATATATATATATATATATGTATAGTTCAAAAATAAATATGTACAAGAACATGGGTAAACCACTGATTATGAATGATTATGCTGTGATAGGAAAAGACATGTTATTTATGCATATTATTATTACTATATTGCCATGTAAGCTACATTGTGCAAGTTGTGATCATGCAGGAGGGAAGGAGGGGTTACATTGCTTATGGAAAAACCATAAAGCCCATTGCATGCAGGTAGAAGCTCTAATGGTATGATGCACTGTATCACATAAAGAAGCACATTGACACACCAATGCAGTGCAATATTTTTCTTGAGACACGTGTCTTACTGATTTGTTTCTTCATGTTAGTCGTTGCACTGAAAATATGTAGTAGTTTTGAAAACAAAGTGAAAATATAATGGTTATATCATCAGTAGTAAATTGTTTGAATGTAGTAGAGAAGTAGTAGTAGTAGTAGTAAAACAACTTTATTTATACAGGCAATTATTTGACAAGTAAATATTACACCATCGGGCCAAGCAAGCCCTGTTTTCAAGGTGTTCCTGTGTTTAACATTATAAGTTACAGTGCAATAAATACAACACAATAAATTTGCAGCACAGGGATAGAGCCTAAAATTCAAGTACATATTACAGGCTAATAATTTACGTGTCAATCAACATATATCCCAGGAAACTTATTCAAAGATACTATAACAAGACCCTAATAGCAGAGACATTCATGCAGTTTTGGTTTAACATATTGTTTGTATGTATCTACAGACAAGGTCAAGTCCCCTCCACTGGCTTGGAAAGTTGTTCCAAGCAATCGCTGATCGATATTTAAAAGTCAACTTCCCAAATTTATTTTTAGCTTTAGGGATTTTCATGTGAAGATCTTTATCCCTCAAGGGAAAATTATGATTTTTCCACTCAATTGTGCTTTTTTAGTTGTTGAGAATTACTTAACTGGTTGAATGTGATTTATCTGACTCTATTTAACAAAACAAAATCCAAGTCTTTACACTTCACAGATGCATATCATTTATTAGGTCTGTGTTGTTGTTTTATTTTTGTGTTGATTCCAAAAATATACTAGTATCATAGATTAAAAAAAACTTGTACAACCCTGTCCTTTTTGGATTTCAGATAGAAACCTTCCAGTGACTGAATAACACAGAATATGTTGTACTGTTCAAGACATCTGGGGCCAGATATTCAAAACTTTGCCCCGGGGCAAAATTAGCACTGTCCAGCGGGCAAACTTAGCCCGGAGCACAGAGCACGCTATATTCAAAAGGAATAGCCCAGGGCAAACAGCTTCCGAATATGGCATGGTAATGAGGCCATACAAACTGGGCTGGGAGTGCAGGGCAAAAATAGCCCTGGAATAAGACAGCACTGAATAAAGCAACCAGGAAGTGCAACCCACAACAACAACACAGTACACAGCAACATGAGGGCAGGTACAGACGAACTACGTGGCCAATGTGTGTGCCAGCAAATGCATGGACTCAGTACAGCTGCAGGAAGCAGCAGATGTGAAAGAACAGTGATCAAAACTGTATAATATTCCCGCAGTTATAGCGCCGGCTTAACACATTAAGCGGCATTAGCTGAGCTAAGCAGTTAGCCTGGAGCAAAACACGCTTTGTCTGGGGCTAAAATGTGCCATATTCAAAAGTGCCATGCAAATGAGCCTACTTACTTAGTCTCTGGGCAAACAACGGATTAGTATCTCATTATACCCTGATTTGCATGCAGTTTGCCCAGCGTTACTGCAGAGTCCCACAGAGCCACCTGTAGGTCAGTCTGGAAGTACAGGGGCTGACCAGATCAACCGCAGCTCCACCTGTAGGTCAGTCTGGCAGTGCATGATGATAGCTGCAGGCTACATGTAAACAGTACAGCATAGCATAGCATATTATACCCCAGGGGACAGGACACCATAGGCACAGGTGGTGATGGTGCTGCATGCCACTGTCACATTGTGAGGCATGCTACAGTGCACAGCAGAAACTACAGTAGCAAGGGGGCCAGTAGTGCGTGGACACAGCAATGCCTATGGTGTGAGGGCAGTGATGATGACTGCACTATACACAGTGAGCGCCCAACCTGCGGATGTTTTCTGACACTGGACATTACTGTTACGCTGTTGTGTGACCCACAGATGCTGCACCTGTGGCATGGATGCTCACAGTGACATGTACATTTCTGGCTTTGTTGTGCTATGGCAGTTGTACAGCTGTGAGGTATGTGGCGGGGGGCATATATTATCCGAAAGGCACACTGGTGTTGGGGTATTCCCAATACTGACCCAGGTACACTGCACGATGTGTCCCAGCCTTGTGGCCACAGCTGATCTGTAGCACAGCCTCGCCACCCGTATATGCTCCCCTCAACATCCTCCATGCCCACAGTGCTGCATGTGTGTGCTGGCATCTGTTGGTGTCCACAGAAGTGTGGTCCACAGGTGTGTGCTGTATGGACACACTGCCGTGCTGTCCACTGGTGGCAGGGTCACCACTTACTGCCTGGCATGGCTGGGACTGGTGGCAGAGTTAGCAGCATGCTTCCTCTATGTTTGGCTTTATCTATGTGTCATATTTATTTGTTAGGGTCGCGCAAAACCCGCGCTAAACCCGTGCAAACGCCGCGCAAAGCCATAATGTCGCGCAAAGCTGATTGCCCAGGATTAAGACCAGCTTTTCCTGGGTGGTAATGTGCACCGCGCTAAGTGTCACGCTAAGTCATGCAAAACCACTTATCATGGCGCTAGTCGCTGAATATAGCATTGCGCCTGTATTCATGTCAGTTTGCCCCTTGCATACATTATAATTTTGCCCGGCGCTAATGCAGTTTGCCTGCACTATTTGGCCTTTTGAATATGGCAGACCCGCGCTAATCCCGTGCTAAACCTGCGCAAATGGTTTTTGCCCAGCGCAAAGTTTTGAATATCTGGCCCCTGATGTCTTACTGTACTATAACTTAAAACATAAGAATTTATAAGCAAACATATTTTTACAGTTTATTATTGTGATTCAATTTAGTCTTTGAATAATGGATTAACGTTGCTCATTTTTCAGTCAATTAATGGCTGGCTGGTTCTAATTAGCGGTGTACTGTGGTTAAGACACCAGTACCCCAGCACACTCCACCAAACCACAGACATGCAAAGCTGTTTCTTCATATGGAGAGAGTTTAGTATGCTGTGCTAGTACAGTGTGTAAAGGACCCTAGCATTCTATTGCAACAGACTTTATATCACATAAACTGTGGACCAGTGTGCTCCAAGTTTACATGATGGTCAAGGTTCTGGTATAAAGCAACCTTTGCTCACAACCACGAACATGTCTTGCTGCACACTGTTTAGTGTGTATACAGAACCATGACACACTGTGGCTTCTTGCACTCTTAATTCCTACCCCTACCACACCACTCACTAAACAGAAAATATATGGAGGGCTGTTACATAATTGCAATGACATAGTTCAAGCTCTTTTTCATATTATTGTGAATGACACTGATTGTTCGTTTCTGTTACTGAACCTTACTTTATGGTTATACTTACCTGCTCTGCTTTTGTTTTGCATACGTCTGTTAGTCAATACAAGTAGATTGTCTGTCAACCACCTGACATCCTGGTTCCCCACAGTTTGATATGTGAGAGGAGTATGTTTATATAAAACTCTTTTCTCTATTTATTTATTTATTTATTTACGAGATTTACCAGGAAAGCATACTGAGCTAAAAGCTAGATTCCAGATGCGACCTGGGGGCCCGAGACCCAATAATCACAATACAAGGATATGTACAATAAACAGAAACATTTTGGGAAGTCAAGGCTTCCTATAGACATTTGTTTCGCGATACAGACAGGGGTTCATATATACATTGTACAGAGTGACAGGGTCATATACATTATATACACTTTTATAGTACATCAAGCAGGAGTAGAGGAATTAGTTATAACAGGAGCAGCTGGAAGAGAAATGGGCTGTAAGTAGAGGGTTGCATTGGTATGTATTTAACACCCTCATTCCTGTTACTTACACCATTTGTTATCAACTGTGAACACACTGTATTGTACTGTGATGGCTGCTGAACACTGTACTGTTGCATGTTAGAGTGTGTAAAAATGGGACCTGCACAAATGAGGATATAATTTCTGGACTGTCTCCAATATTGTATTTATCTGATTTTGTACAAATGAGGATACAGTTCCAATATTACAAAAATAGAGGAATTCTTTGCAAAAAAACTGTGTTAATGCAGATATTAGGGTTGTAAAAATGCAAAGCGCACAAAGATGGGAAATGAAAAGCTCAACAGGGATTTGGGTCTTCAGAGTACTGGTGAATTAGTGGTAGGGTCTTACTTGGGGTTGTCAACCCAAATGTCCACCCCTACCCTGGATCAGATTAGGTCAAATGTGATGTCTTGCATGAAGAAAGCTCTGACAGATAGTGTTGGCCATACTGTATCACTGTGAGGTGCTAGGTAAGATCTGTATCTTGTGCTTCAGACATGAGGCTACGAGCGGGGGGGGGGGCATTAGGTTTGACAACCCCAAGTAAGACACTACCACTGATTTGCTAATACTCCCGAGACCCAAATTTCTATTGTTGTTTTCCATTTCCCGTCTTTGTGCACTTTGCGTTTTTATAGGCCTAATGTCTGCATTAACGTAGTTGTTTGCAAACAAGATTATATATATATATATATATATATATATATATATATATATATATATAGGAGATGATATCATTCTCAAATCCCAACTTCTGATTGTATAAAACACATCACATGACCATGCATATATAAGAACGTGACGCACACCTCCACTTTTAACCCCCTCCAAAACAATTTTGACATTTTATAAGATGAATAAACTACTCTGAGGGTACGGTCACACTCTGATATCGCATGAGCCTTGGGTGGTTGGCGCACACCAAGGCATGGGTATATCAGAGTGTGACCTCACACCTCAGAGTGGTTTATCTATTATACACACACACACACACACACAGACACACACATATATATATATATATATATATATATATATATATACTATATATATATATATATATATATATACACACACACACACTACTTGTTAATGAACCATTAGGGTTCCCTACGATTATACCTTCTCAAAAAGTAAGGGAATTCTGCAAAACCTTTGTTAATGGACCATTAGGGTTCCAGCATCAAAAGTAGGGAAATGTCATCTTAGGGTTCCTAACCGTAAGGCTTTACCCCCACCATGCATGCAGGAACAGGCATGAGAGGTGTGCCTTGGGGTTGTGAACCCTAATGATCACCCCATTCCATGAGTAAGTAAGCTATGATGGTACAGTAAGAGAATGGGGTGAGCATTAAGGTTTGCAACCCCAAGGCACACCCCTCATGCCTGTTCCTGCATGCATAGTGGGATAGAGTCTTAGGGTTGGAAACCAAGGGTGGAGGAGGGGTGTTAGGGTTGGGATTCCTAAGATAGCATGTCCCTACATTTGACACTGGAACCCTAATGGTCCATTAGTGAAGCTTTATTGTAGAGAATATCCTTACTATTTGAGAAAGAATAATCACAGACTACTCTAATGGTGTATTAATGAAGTTTATTGCAGAGAATGTCCTTACTTTTTGAGAAAGTAATGTATAAATGAAGGTTTATTTGAGAGACTGTAATGGTATTATTTCCCTGTGGCAGCACAGTGCCCTTTGGGCCCTGTACTCCCATCACTCCATACTCCTCTGTGTATTTTTATGTGTGTACACAGGGCCCTCTGGGTCCTGCACTTCCATGTATGGATAAGGCATTCACTCCCAGCACTCCATAATGGCATTCATATTTGCATCTCGGAATGCACTGTTCCATTAATCCATAATGTTTGAGATATTGTAATTGTATCTCTGTTTCTGTGTGGTACTGCAGGGCCCTTCAGGCCCTCTGCTCCCATCAGTTCTTAATTGTATCCGTATTTGCATGCATCCCATCCAAGCATAATTTCTGACATAGCATAGGGGTTTGTGCTCCAATGCTGTGGTGTGCAGACCCAAAGAAACACCTGACATTGCAATGTTGTTGTATAGAAACATAGAAACATAGAATCTGATGGCAGATAAGGATCACTTGGCTCACCTAGTCTGCCCATTTCCCTATCTAATGGATAAGCTGCAGATCCTTGCTAACCAACAGCCTATTTCTTCCTACTCCCACATTAGAATTACCTTATGTCTGCCCCATGTATTCTTGAATTCCCCCATTTTTGACTCCACTGCCTCCTCAGAAAGGCTTCTCCATGTGTCCACAACCCTTTCTATGAAAAAATACTTCCTCACATTACCTCTGAGCCATCCCCCCTTTATCTTCAAATTGTGCCCCCTTGTTCTTGCTCATCTCTTTTTCTGAAAGATGCTACTCTCTTGGACTTAATTGAATACTTTAGGGTACTTGAAAGTTTCTATCATTCCCCTCTCCCCCCCACTCTTTGAGGGTATACATATTAAGGTCCTTTAATCTCTCTTCATATGTCTTCTGGTGTAGACTCTGCACCATTTTAGTTGCCCTCCTCTGGACAGCCACCATTCTGCCTGTGTCCTTGCGGAGCTGGGGTCTCCAGAACTGCACGCAGTACTTCAGATGGGGTCTCACCAACTGTCTGTGCTGAGGGATGACAACTTCCTGTTTTATACTGGTAATGCCTCTCCCTATGCATCTCAGTATCCTGCCAGTCTTCCTACTGCCTTCTCACATTATCGGCCCACCTTAAGGTCATCTGATATAATTACCCCCAGGTCCCTTTCCATTTTTGTTGTTGTTAGTATCTCACCCCTATTGTGTACTCTTCCCCTGGGTTTTTGTTTCCCAGGTGCATTACTTTGTACTTCTTTGCATTGACTCTAAGCTGCCATACCTTTGACCATTCCTCCAACCTTCCGAAGTCCCTTTGCATCCTTTCCACCCCACCTTCTGTATCGACCCTGTTGCAGATCTTTGTGTCATCTGCAAAGAGACATACTTTTCCTTCCAGTCCATCTGCAATGTCACTTAGAAAGACATTAAAGAGGACCGGTCTCAATACTGAACCCTGCAGTACCCCACTAGTAACCTCCCCTTCTTCAGAGTGGACTCCATTTATTATTACCCACTGCATCCTGTTGTCCAGCCAATTTTTTTACCCTGGCTACCACCTTGTGGCCCACTCCAAGGCTGGCTAACTTGTATATTAATCTTTTGTGTGGGACTGTGTCAAATGCCTTGCTAAAGCACAGCACAGAAAAGCACAGGAAAATGTAAAACCTGTGTAAGTTAACACCAAATTAATATATTTTCATGAAACCAGCAAAAGGCACATCGGTGGGGCAAGACATCTGTACCCTGGAAATTTCAGAAGAAAATTCCAGGCTGTTTCTTCTCAGTGGAGTGACAAAGAAACAGCTCTGTACATCTCTCATTACAATCTTATCCTATCGGAAATGAAGCAAACTGTAACCCCCTAGAACTCCACAGCAAAGTAATATATTTTCACCAAACCAGCAAAAGGCACATCTGTGGGGCAAGCCCTTTGTATCCTCAAAAAGTCATCCAAAAAGAACAAATCATTTTGTAACGGTGCCATGACAAAGAAGCAGCTATTTAAGAAATCCTTTTTTGCAAATTGTAAAAAAGAATCCTTTGCCTCAGTTTCTTTTTCTGCATTTTGCAGTAAAAGAAAATCCTTTTAGCAAATTGCAAAAAGAATCCTTTTTCGCAATTCCTTTTTCACAATTTGTGAAAAAAGAGAATCCTTTTTCACAAATTGTGATAAAGGATCCTGTTTTCGCAGAATAAGTTTTCCATGATTTGTGGAAAAGGATTTCAGCAGATAAAAAAACACATTTCTGAACAAGTTATCAAAAAACTGATCCCAAAATCCAATTATAAGGGCCCTGATTAGGTAAACACAACTGTTGGTGTTTATCAAAGCCCTCTAAATTTTTTAATTTATCTTAACTTTGTTTCCCTTGCTAACTGAGAACAAGATTGTGGCAGCATCAAAAGAGATTCTGCAGCAAAAATTCCCAAGTTTGTGAAAAAGGATTCCATATTTACAATAAAGAATCCTTTTCTGAGTGGGACATTAACTGGTCCCATAGGAAATAATGGGGAATTTTAAAATTGTGTAACTTTGGAACAGATTAATATGTTTTCATGAAACCTTCAAAAGGCACATCTGTGACCCATGATCTAGAGTATATACCCTGAAAATGTTAGATCAAAAATTCCACACCATTGTTGGGCAATGATATGACAAAGAATTTCACCAAAAGTGGTAATTTTCACATTTTTTTGACAATCCAAATATCTGCACTCACACATCTGACTGGAACAAAACTTGCCACATCAAGATATCTTCATTCCCCAATGGTGCATGCAATGTTTCATGTGAATCAATCAAATGGTTGTGAAATTATTAAAGTTCAGAATTTGGGGATTAACACAGAAGTGAAGACTTAACCCTAATTTATGGAAATAACCATGCTCCTATAATATTATAGGGGTGCAACTGCTCCCTTATATTAGAGTTCAAGTATGTTAAACTCAAAAGTTTGGACTTTAATAACTTCTCAACCATTCAACTGATCTGCATGAAAGTTTGCATGTGCCATTCAGGATCAAAGATCACTTGATGTTGCTAGCTTTGTTCCAGTAGGATGCGTGGATGTGGAGATACAGAGTGTCAAAAAATTTTAAAATTACCAAGTTTTGTCAAATTATTTGGCACGCCGCTGTGCAGAAACAGCATGGAATTGTGATCTGAAATGTTCAGGGCAAACAGGTCTTCGGTCACAGATGTGCATTTTGAAGGTTTGGTGAAAAAGTATTAATCTGTTCAAAAGTTATTGAATGTTAAAGTTTCCCATTATTTCCTATGGGACCAATTAGATGTCCCGCTTGAAAAATAATTCTTTATCACAAATGCAGAATCCTTTTTCCTACTGCTGCCATTTTGTTTTCCCTTAGTGGTGCAACAAAATTAAAAAAAACATTAGTAGAGAGGTTTAGTAGACAACAACAGTTGTCTTTACCTAACCGGGCCCCATATAATTCAAATCTGGGTTCAGTTTTTTGATGTTTACAGTGTTTGTATAGGTGAGATTTGGGTTTTAGTAGGGAGCCTTTTTGGGCCATCAAGTGTCAATGTGTGACAGTGCATGTCCTTTTGAATCTGTTGTGCCCTGCCTGCCATGCCACAAAAAGCAAAAGAAACAAAACAGCTGCCTTAGTGCTAACTGCCTGCTGGACAAGTTGTAAAGTGGAGTCGTTACGTTAAATGGCTTTACTTCCAGCAAGGATCATTACTGCTGTTGCTGGCTGACCTAAACTCGACTGACTGGTCCTCTGTCTTCTCAGCCTCAGATGTAAACCATGCTCTTGAACACTTCTCCTCCATCCTGACTAGAATCTGGGACCTTCATGCCCCACTCCACACCACTAGAGTCAGGCGTCACCACCTTCCATGGATCTCCCCCAGTATCCTGTCCTTTTACAAAGCTTGTGACAAAGCATGGTCACAATTTAAATCCTCTAAAACCATCTGTGACCTTCACTACTATTGCAAGATCAGAAACAACAGTACTAATGCAATACGCAAAGCCAAATCAGAGTATTTCAAGTCAAACCATTCATCCTGCCCTGATCCCTCATCCTTCTGGAGCACAATCAAATCCCTTATCAACCCCTCCGGCCAGGCAACTACCCCCTCATGCAAGCTTAACAGGTCCTTAGTCTCTGACCCAAACACTGTTTCTGATACTTTCAACAAATTCTTCATGTCCTGTGCATTCCTTGACAGTCCTGCGCCTCTCTATTCCCCTGCCCCCTGCCATGGGCTTAGCCTCCACACCACCACTCCACTTGAAGTTTTTCAAACCTACAGCACTCTAACCCCACATAAGTACAGCCCAAATGGCCTCCACCCCAAGCTCCTGTGTCTCTCTCTGCTCCAGTCATAGCCTCTCCTCTCTCTTACATCATCAACCTCTTTTTTTCACTAGCATAGTCCAACATGGAAACTGGCTATGGTCATTCCATTACCCAAAGGATGCAATCCCTCATCCCCAGGTAACTACCATTGATGAAGCCTTAATTGGTGAAGTGCCAGGGACCTTGCACACAGAGTTTTTGTTGTGCCTACTACTATTCTTTGTCCATTGTGTGATTACACTAAGAATAAATCCTAATTTTGCAAGCAAGCAGGGATTCAAATAATTTTTACTACCTTCATTGGAGAGATAGTAGCTCTTCTGGCTCTGGAGTGCCAGTGTTTTTTGTTTTTTTACTGTTTCCATTAGGGAACCCAGCCCTCACCTGGACCCCGCATGAGCTCTGTAGCATGGTACTGTTTGGTCCTGTTTAACTATCATCCTATTTCCCTGCTCCCCTCCCTGGCTAAACTCCAGGAATCCCTAGTTCTCTCTGGACTAGCAGATATCCTCTCATCAATTAACTTCTTCTCTGACTATCAATCTAGTTTGTAGAAAAAAACATTCCACTATCTCCTCCCTACTCCATGTTACAGACTCAATCCTCACTGCAATGGACAAAGGACACCTCCCAGCTGCAATATTTATCAACCTCACCAAAGCCATTCATTCCATCTCTCACCAGCTCCTCCTCCTCCAGAAACAGCATTCTGATGGCCTTGCATCCCCCAGCATCCACTAGTTCAAATCTTACCTTTGTGACCGACATCATTTTGTCCTAGTAGGCAACTCTGTAACTCCACCCCCCACCAATCCGATAAGGAGTTCCCCAGGACTCCATCTTCAGCCTCATCCTCTTTTCAATATTTATAAATGACCTCCCCATGGTTTGCTCACAATCTAACATACACCACTATGTGGATGACACTGTTCTCTATGTCTCTGGTCCTACCACTGACTCAGTCCAGCTAATGCTCCAATCTGACTTCAACTGTGTGCTGTCTTGGATCCAAGACAACAGCCTAAAAGTGAACACTAATGAAACTGTCTCAATGATCTTCGACTCCCTTAAAAAATCTGGCCAAACTCCCCACCCCTGATTCACCACCCTGACTAGCTCCACTCAATATCATCACCTCCTACAAATACCTTGACCTCTGGTTGAACCAACACCCTAACTTTACTGTCCATATTGACTCCCTTTGCTTGAAATTTTGCCTCAAACTAGGCAGACTCTTTCACAACAAACAAGCCATCCCCCTACACATTCACCGTGACTTAGTTCACAAGACTACCCTCTCAATTTTTGACTACAGGGACATTATTTATGCCTCAGCCCCTGCCACCTCCCTCTCCAAACTCGACACCTTACTCAACTCTTTTTTCAGATTCACTACAAACTCCCCACTGCTCACTCACCACTGCACACCTCTCTCCTCTCTAACCCCCCCCCACAGATGATACATTCACTCAGTAGCAATTACTGCAAAATTGTGGTTCAACCTTCTCTCTCTGTACCTCTCCTCTCCACTGCTGCCAACTGTTCCTATTCTTTAAGATCCTGGCACCCTCATTCCTTTTCTATTCCCCACTGGCAATCAGCAGCCAGAGTCTCCACTTTCTCTTTCCACCATCCTCTTCTCTGGAATCAACTGCCCTCTTCCCTCCGTGCATCCCCTTCCCTTCCTGCTCTTAAATGCCAAATTAAGCTTATCACCCCATCCCCCTGCACCTGTCCTATCTTCCTCTTTCCACCTCCCCTGCCCCCACTCTTTCCCTACCCCTCCCTATTTACCCCTGCAGTATCCACCTTATAAGCCTACTCTGTATTTATTACGTTTTACACCTTTTCTTCTGATAAGTTTGTACCTGTCAATTATATCACGTTTCTGTATTATATGCATGATTCCACAATCTAACTACTCAATGTAATTACCAAGCATCCTGTACTGTCAAAACTGCTATTGGCACTTGTTTGTGAATGTAAAAGTTTCCTCTGTATGTAGTTGTTAGCATGTCCCATGGTCATACCTGGAAATGAGGCTTAACTCAGTGTGCCTTTCCCAGTTACCACATTTTAAATAAATAAAGAAATAAAATATAACAACTCTACTTATTACAACTTATTCCTGTTACATTAAGCAACTTTAATTTCTCTTTGTTTCTGAGGGAGTCAGGGGGACTTAACATCTAGCTAGCTGTTACTTAAGTTTGATGTGTCCACAGTGTCCTGCCTGTGCTGGTGCCTCCAGGTCTGCTGTATCAATGGGGAATTAATATTCTGAAATTCCAAGCCTGATAAGCTAGGCTAGCAAGTGAGGTATAAAAGTAGCCATGTCACCACACACAGCCCATTTCCCCTTCCTTGCTAACCTGGCTTTCTTTGGTTAGTTGTGCTTGATTGCTGTGCTAACTATGTCTCCACTTGATTTAAACCAATTTTATTTTATTGGTTAAACAATTTCCCCTGTGTACACAGTGCAGTGGTACCCTTGTAGTTGCAAATAGCCTGCCACAGTCTTGCTTGCCCCATCCAGTCCATGTTGATGGCTGCCTTGCCGTAGCCACCTGATTTTCCTGGTGTTGCCCTTTGCCTTTTCAAATCACAGGGTAGGACTCGGGTTGGACGGGACATCAAGAACAGAAGACAATAATAAAAGATTCCAGATCCACTGTGCTCTGCTCTAAAATCAATTTGCTTCATTGCTACTAGCTGTGCCTGCTACTACTACTGCTACTACAGCCAAGGTAACTTATGATGTAAGCAATTAAAAAAGTTACAAGCTTTTCTTTACAAAATTGTTCGGAACCCAGCAGTGTGTGTGTGTGTGTGTGTGTGCACGCGTTATCTGTCTCTGTCTCACTCTCTCTGTCCTTTAACTCCCTGAAATTTGCTTAACTATGCTTGTGCACAGCTAATAGATTTTTCTTTATGCCTGATTGTTGTTATTAAGATGCCAGTGAAAGGGAAAGCATATATTAAATGGAACATACAAATATGCTGTAAATACAAACACTGTGTGACAGGAAAGCCAGTATTAGGAGAATCCTGTTACCAGTAGGTTCAGAACTTGGAAGTTTGAACTGGGGCACAGGATTTTGCATTCAGGTCCAAGAGTTGACCACTGTCAATTGTTGCAAAGGAAAGTGCCGCCACACAGGGAATATGTTTCAAAGCTTCTTTATTAATTCTGTTTACAGCAGGGTACTAGTTGCAGTCCTGGTCCCATATTTCACCACCCTGGCTTCCTCAGAGAAATGGGCTTTTTAGTGGAACAAAAATGTATACAAATACTATCAGATGAAAACAACAAAAACATTTATAGTGTATGTGTATGTTAACCTGGCACCCAACTGTGTTAAGAGGAAGAAAGCAGTGAGAAAAAGACGAAGGGAAGGGAAGAGAGATGGAGTAAGGGAGAGAGTAAGAGACAGAGAGAGTGTTTGTGTATAAGCAAATGTAAGCTGCATAGCCTGAAGCAGCATACCAAGGCAGAGAAAGAAACAAAACAATGATGGGCACTATACTGCAAGCTAGGAGGAAAGTATTAAACAAATGCAGTTAAAGAGTATACCGGCATTTAAGGAAAGACCTGTAACATCACTTTCATGTTTTAGTAATTCAAGTTAAGCATGAACATGGAAGTAAAGCTGCATTTGTGTCAAACAGGGCTTTGGAACAATCCATCTTAATGGCTTGTTAGCACATTTGTCCAAGGTAGAAAAATGCAATTTGGTTGACGATACAGACAGATTATTTTACAGTGTGTTCCAGTGTAACCATAATTCATGCTGTAATATTGATGTCATAAGTACTGCATACAAAACCTCAGTATATTTCAAATGACTGCACATTAGCTGAAGCTTGCAAGACAGTGGAAGCTTAACAGTCTGCATCCCTATAATCACTGTATATATAAATAAGTTATGTCTAAGGTTTACCTGAATGTCTGACAAGGGCAGATAGAAGGAAGTGTATTGCAGGAGCATGAAAGTTGATGTAATGAATCATTATTCAATGTGAGATGCTTTCAAAAATGTAGATGCAGATCAGAATTGCCAGGCGCAATACTGCAGAGACAGCTATGTGAGCTGTAGACAGCACTGCAGTATCTTTGACAGCTGAATCCTTATTTTCAGCTGTTTCTAAGAGTTCATCTATGGTACGTTGCTATGTTGTGAGATGCGGTAATACATCCACCAAGACAGTGTGCCAAGGCACGTCTTTCTTAAGGTTTCCAAAAGAAAACATTATGATCGCTAAATGGAATGCTGCTGTCAAGAGACTGAATTAACCCGATATCTCCAACAGAAGTACAGTACTAAGAAAAGGCAATATGAGCTGCTGCATAGTATGTGGTGCTCTCAGTAGAAAGTAGGGCTGTGTGAAATTTTAATTCCACCAGCAGAATTCTTGCAAAATGCAGAATTTTGCTTCAGTGGAATTCCTCGAAAAACAGAGGTAAATTTTGTGGAATTCCACCTTTAAACTGTGCAATTTTGTCATGTACTGTGAAATAATATGGTGAACTGCAGAAAATGTTTTCCATGGAACTGATTGCCTTTCTTTATTTCTTTTATTGAGTAGTTAAAAGAAACTGGTGTAACTTGGACCATGGGACGAAAACTGGTAAGTGGAGCTGTTGGTGTAAGTGGGAGGAGAAACTGAATAATTGGGAGGTGACACTGTTGCAGCTGATACTAGTGGAACTGGGAGTAGAAACTGGTGTAACTGGGATGAGACACAGATACAGATATAATAAGCTATGTTGAAATATGTGTGATTTTGAATACTGTGTGATGCACTAACAGAACTGTGAGGAGAAATAATTTCAGTTGGGAGGGTTCCGTGTAAGTTGTAATTTTACTTGTACGACAGTGCCGAAAACAATTTTCCAACTTCTGTGGAATTTCTGAATTAGAACTGCTTTTTTTGCCCGGTATTGTGATTTATTTATTGTAAACTGCATTCAAAAAATTTAAGCAAGTCCGCATTAAAATAATGCCACCTTTTCTTCTTTACGTGACTGATGTGGAATTTTATGTCAATTAACTGAAGAACAAATATTCTGAAGTTAGTATTTTTTGCTGGAAAACTGGAAACCCACCATGGTATATGTGGAAAAGGGACAGTGATGGAGAAGGACATAGAGCAAATATAGAGAAGTGAGTCAAAACATATAGAGGACACAGTAGAAAATTGAATGAGATACTCAAGTTAGAGAGATGGAGAACAGGGGTTCAATTTTGCTGTGGCTGTGCCCTCCTGATACAGTACCTGGTGTTTGTGGGGGGCATTCCCTGTGGGAGACTGTGCAATGTCCCAGTGTGCTAATATATGTGTGGTTGGTATCTGGGATGTGTAGCGGTACTGTTTAGGGGTTCAGTTGGGCTGTTTCTGTGCCCTCACCATATAGTACCTGGTGTTTGGGGGTGGCATTCCCTGGCTAAGACCGTTCAAGGTCCCAGTGTTCAAACATATGTGTGGTTGGTAAATGGGAGGTGTAACGATACTATTTAGGGGTTCAATTTGGATGTGTCTGTGCCCTCAGCATACAGTACCTGGTGTTTGGGGTTGCTTGCAGATGACATTATAGGGGTTGCAAAATAATCATAGGTGTCTTGGCTGCACCCCCTGGCTACCCCTAAATGATGCCTGCCCCTGACTCACCTTAAATACTGTGTGCAATTATGGAGCCAGTGTATGCATGTTGCTAAACAACATGTCATCAGTCCATCACATTTTTTGACAATGACTATGTTACCAGTTCACTGTCTTGCATACTGTTTACCTCTGAGCAAGTCACTTAACTTCATTGTGCTGTTTCTTTCTTCTCATGAGTCTCTTTATCGATTGTGAAGGTTTTCAAAAGTTCAATGATCATTTTATGTGTGACTGCAGTTCAGGATCCCGGTTCAGGCATCCATAATAAAAAAATTTTTTAGCAAGAGTACCTTATTTGCCTTCTCCCAAGAAAAATGCTGGATGAGGTGGGTACATACTCAGTTTACACTGTATGGACTTAGGACAAGTGGTACAGATTGACAAACACAATGGTGTTCATACGATTGGATTGACCACTGGTGTTGTCATTTGATTTCTTTTCTTTTCCCTTTCACAATCACAGGGGTGGCAGGGTAGATTCAGAAGGGCAGCAGGGTCACAATCAGCAGCAGCTTCCATCCAGCAAGCCTAGTGGCAGACCTAAGAAGAGAAAAATTGTAGAGATAGTTGCAGAAACACCTATGAAACATGGCATTTGTTAAAAAAGTGGAGCACAGATACTCGCGTTTGTAACAACAATTTTGAACATACTATCAGTTCACTACTTATTCTCCCACTTGGGCCACCTGTCACTACAGAATGTGCAACTAAGTATTGTACAACTTTATTAGCCCTGTACCCCCCTTGCCAAATCCACCCTCATACTTGCCTTATTTTTGTACCTATTCATTAAATGTATCACAATAAAATATATTTTGACCTGTGTGTGGACAGTGGAAAAAGAAGGACAAAGGAAAACAAGAACTAAAGATACTTACCTGTACACTGTAGTAGCAGTTGAGAAACCATGATGCTGCAGGCCCAGATGCCAGGGTACATTCAGGTCTGGTCAGCTTTGGTTGCATATGTATCCATAAAGATCACATGTCATAACTGAAAAATAAATAACACCCTTAGTTACAGAGACACACAGGAAGGGATTACAATCTGTTGTATTCTGTTAAAAAACACCTGAAACCCAACTCAGTCTGAAGAACATATAATCACTTTTCATGACCCACATGCAACTGAAGTAGTCTGAGCCTTTAACAGGTAATCCACCATTGCTACTGCTACCAGTACCACTATCCACAACCACCTCCCCCCCCCACTGTCCTCCCCATGAATCTCAAAGACCATCTGCACTTACACTGATTTCCTTCTTATACAATTTTTTTGTTTTATTATTAAGTACATACCTAGGCAGTTTGGTAATGAACACACCAGGAAGCCACAGGCCTGCTGTAGTAATGGAGGATACATGCAGAAATTGAAGCATCTGCAGTGGCAGCTGTAGTCATAAAGTGGTAGTGAGGCAGACCTGAAAGGGAAGCACAGTGACAGTCGCAAAACAAAAGACAAGCATGAACTGACATTGTTTAGCTGCTGAACAACTGTTATTTGGCAGAACAACCAATGACCAGGGCCACTGGAAAATTGCGGAAAAGGTTACCCAATATTGCAGAGCATTTTGCAAAAATTGCAGGAAATTGCAGGGGGTTCTACTACTATAGACCCTGAGTGCTTCATAATAAATCTGTTAATGTTTTCTGCAGCATATATTAGTCAGTATAAATTGCTAAATGAATACACTGACACCTGAATATGTTTAAAACATAAAGAAAAGTTTATGTTCCTAAAAATAATACAAAACTGATAAGTTATCA
Source organism: Neoceratodus forsteri (assembly GCA_016271365.2). NCBI lineage: Eukaryota > Metazoa > Chordata > Ceratodontiformes > Ceratodontidae > Neoceratodus > Neoceratodus forsteri. Next base: position 1,060,441,012 of record CM057452.1, read on the forward strand.
TAAGCGTTGCCTAGCTTCCAAAATTTAAAAGCATCTGCCACATACAGTGCTAAATAGATTCTAGAAAATGAGCCGTAACAAATCAATATTAAATAAAGCCAGAAGAAATATATTTTTTTGTTTCTGGCTGTAGAATAATGCAGCCTAATCAACAGCTGTTTAAAGTGCTCTACCAGCTAGTCACCCCACTTTGGTACAAGAAAAAATAAGCAGATAAGAGTGGTGAATAATTGAGTTTTAGTAAAATGTTGTTAAAGTGTTTAATAATCATAATTTGAACTGTAGGTACTGTACACTATTTTTGAAATCACATATTTAAACAATAAATCTGGGGGTTATTGGGGCTGGCAGTATAATCTAGAGGCTAGCATAACAAACTGTGCATGAGCTGACGACATCTAGCAGACCTGGGTTTGATTCCCACAACCTCCACTTGTATACTGTGCGAGTCTGAGCAAGTCACTTAACCTCTGCAGTGCTCCTGGGTTGTACCTGAAAACAGGCACTGGTGCCTAGTGGGCCTTATGCAGTTACCAAAAAATGTAAAAAAATACCAATATACTTTTACTGCATCATACAGTAGTCAGGGTACTCTGTAATTTACCTTTGTTTTACTCTGGCTGCAATGATTTTATTTCGTTGAAGATAAATGTTCAGGTACATTTTGTGTTTTATAAGCTTGTTTTTAGACTTTAGTCAGGTTTTTATTGTAGTCTTTGCATGTGAGCATCTGGGGGTAGTTGCTAAGAGTGCGATCACTGTTAGCAACTAGCTTATTCAAGTTTAAAAGCAGCGGGGCCATGCAAAAATCCTCAGCTGTTTGAATCAAAACTAGTCTGAATGAAAGTATGCTCACAAGGAAAAACTTGCCCTGCCACTTACAAAAATGCATCATAGTTAGCACCCCTTCTAAGTGAATGGGATAATTTGCACCTTTTATCTTATCTTTTGCTTCAGTCTGTGTGGCAACAAAAAGTTTTCTGATGGACTGCTTCAACACAGAACAAAAGTGTTTAAGTGTACTTATGCTTGGTCAGTGGATTTTGAAACCAAACAAGACAAGGATTCAAAAGAAATCAGTGTCACATAAAACCCTTGTCCTACCTTGCACTGCATTGTTTCGGCCAAACCCAAGTCTGCATGCAAAATTGTCAATATATTTGAGAGTATTTTGTTAAAAATGTTAATACTTTTTACACAGTTCAATATAAAAGCTCAAAAATTACAAGAAATTGAGGAACATGTCAGTTTTTGCGGAGAATGGTGAAAATTGCGGATTCCGCAAAAAAATTGCAGGCGCAATTTTCCAGTGGCCCTGCCAATGACCTACTTTTTCTTTAACTAATAGGATTTCACCACAACTTGTAGTTAGTACAGTACCACCAATACCACTGTGCAGTCCAACACACATGGAAACATAACTCAAAACGCGTGCCTCAAAGACACCGTGAAGAAACGCTAAATGGAATACAGAAACCAGTTGCAAGCTTTAACAAAAAATTAAAATAAATATTGCGTTCTTACATGGGCAGTTGGAATTGACACACCATGAAGCCACAGCGTGTGGTTAGTAATGAAGTACTGCTGCAGCAGCAGTAGTAGCAAGTTAGCATCAGCAGCTGTCATAAATCCTTAGGAATCATGAAGCAGGTCTGAAAGGGAAACCACACAACAGTTGCAGAAACAACAGAGAAGCCAGATTATGATTTTTTTTGGTATGCCCAACACCATCAGTTAGGGGGCCTGAACACCAAATCGGAAGATACTGTCACTTTGCCCGATATAAATTAAAAATCTGCAAAAGTGGTCTTAGCCTGCAGCATGTAAATCCACCACTACATTCCCCCCCAACACCCACTGATGACCATAGACATGCTTCAAACTCAATCATGATCTATCTGCAAGTACCATAGTAGTACAATTGAATAAACTGTATGGAAAAGACAATAAGAATGCATGTTTCCATGGCATCAATGTTTGTATGAAGTACTTACCTGTGCATGTTCACTTGTGATTGGAAATATTACCACTGGAATGGCTGGCAGGACATATTCGGGTTTGCTGGGGTAGAATTATCACCAAAATGCATTACAGCTGCAGGCCTGAAAAGAAAAAAAAATACATATAGTATGAATTAAGAGTGAAACAACACATTAGTAAAAATGGGGGGGGGGGTGGTGTGGCGCACATGTGTCGCTAGTCAAAAAATTCTGTACATCCATTCACTATCTATACTGACAGCAGTGAGCACTCATTATTACCGAATGTGCAAGTTAACATGTCTACAACTTTGGTTGCACACAGCATTTTCGCACACATGCTTCCCAACCCCCAACCCCCACCCCTGGCCAACTCCACACCTATCTAATTTTGACAATTATGAAATCATCTGTCACCCTCCCACATGAACAGAAGCATGCAGTAACATCACAGGACAGGTTGTGTGCTTTAAAAAAGTATATGACTAAAAAAATTATCAATATAAATAATAGTAATAATAACACCTGTACTACTAGGCAAGCGAGCTCCCAGTAGGGGTCTAGCTTCTGAGCAGACACGATAGACGATAGAGCCTATTCTGCTGGCTTTTACTATGATACTATAAATTGAGGAATAGTTATGGGATCCCAACAGTTGGTCTCCTGAAGCTCATTATTAGATTGACATTGGGAGACCGACAACTCAGGATCCCAACAGGGACCTTAGCAGTGCGGGGGGCTCTGCACCTCCCTGTGCAGGGGGTTTACCTACCCAACCCCCCATAACTAATATAACCAACTCCAAGGGGCAGCAGACCTTGGAATTGGTTAAAATGTTGTGGTTGGGGGGGATCAAAAATGTTACCCTGCTGGGAACAGATCGCGGGTCCCCGACTCCATGCTGGCTGAGCTGCTGGACATTAGCACTCCATGCCATGGAAGCAGCTAGGCAAGCACCTCCGTCCTCTGCCCACTAAAGATTGTGCCTGCTAAAGTCAGACAGAATCAGAATTTTCACCAGCAAAACCTTTCCCAAAACATGTTGCCTGGCGAAATGCAATTTCCCCCAGTGAAATTTCAGTCGGGATTACATCTTTCGGGATGCTGAAGCCGGACCCCTTGAGTGTCTGGATCTTGAGCTTCAGTATCCTGAATGAATACCGAAATGGGTACATAAAATGTGATGTCCATTCTCCACACATTAGTCATGGAAAATAAAATGCGCAGAATGCCTATAAACTGCAGATTATTTATTAATACTGCAATATAACATTGCTTAAATTTATTTCCACAATTCTGAACAAAAATCCCACTTGTAACATTACTTAATCTGCCTCTACGTGTTATTGCGGTAAAATTAATTCCGCATGTTTTGAACAGGGTTCCAACTAAAACTGTGGGATTTTCTTTAAATCATGGAATAAAAATTCATGGTCACAAATGCGGAACAGGAAATTGCAATTCACCATTTCCTGTTTCTTTCCATGATTTCTAGAGGTGAGAGGTGCAGCAGACAGAGTAGTGGTCAAAGGAGAGCAGTGAGATAGAGAGAGTTAAAGAGTGAGACTAAAGTAGAAAGATTAGACACATGCAAAATGTCCTCTTCTGGTGAACCAGTAGGTTTGGGGGGGGGAGTAGCAGGAGCATGGAGGAGGAAGGTAGGAGACAGAATGTGCCTGTGGCTGTGGTGGAGGTTCAATAGGGTGGTCAAGAGAAGGCAGAGCAAGTCCAGCAAGAGTCCTAGCAGGCTGGTCCCTCCATCAGTTGGGGGAGTAGTCAAGAAAAAAAGTTGGCTCCCATGTTCAGCCATCATTCTCTTTTCACATTTTCTCTTGATCCCTTCCACTCTTTCCCCTCATCCCTCTATGGCTTTCCCCCATCCCCTTCCCCTTTGTTATATCTTCTGAGCTCCCTTGGTCACTTTAAAATTCTTTGTCCCATACCTTCTCACCTCTGATGAGGCCCCTGGGCTGATGCCATCCCTTACCTTGTTGATTATTAGACATTAGTCTGAGTCTGTTCTCATTTTCCTGTAAAGGATCATTTCATAAGACCCCACCCCCTCTAATATGACCCTTTGGATTCCAGGTTTTAATCAAATATTCACCTTGGCATACATTGTACAATGCCACATGTATTGGAACTTCTCTAGTTATATGCTGTTGTAATGTCTTGCATAATTCCTTGTTTTGTTTGTTCTCCGTCTCATACTTTTCCAATATGTATTGTTAATCTGACATGGAACCTATGAAATGAGTTTGTTCCCAAAGATGTTATCCATAATTTCAATAAACAAAAAATAAATAAAGATTTGGTGATCCTTGTTAAGGAGGTGACTGCCCACATTGAAGAATTATTTGGGCCGGAGAGGCTCCCTCTCAAAGAGAGGGAAAAAGTGTGGGTGGCCATAAAGTCCACACTGGATGACGAAGGTGAGGGTTTGTGTCCTGGAGCATCCCTCAAATCAGGCATAAATAGGATGACATTCAGCACCAAAACAGGGATGTGTTGGAGGCCATTGGTGGTGCAGTCACCATTAAAGAAACCCTGCAAAAGCGCAAGGGCAAAACTGACCAACAAAAGATGAGAGAGACCGACACCACTGGACCAACTCAGGGGAAGAAGAAGGCTGGAGTGGCAGATGACAGCAATAGTGATAGTGAGTATATTACTTTTAATATTCTAATTAACTGCAATTAGATATTCTTGCAATGACACTGTACTGCATGATTATTTTACTAGCCTGTGTTTAACTTCTGGTTTGCATTGCTGCTTCAGTTGTATAACTGCCACAACTGCTCGGAAATACAGTATTCCTCTCCTTATTTTGAACAGGTGCTGTGCCTGAGTCTGCTACAGAACAAGAGTAACAACAAGCAGAGGAGTCCAGCACCACAGTGCCAGCAGTAGAGGGTGCTGAGGGAGGAGCCAGCACCACAGTGCCAGCAGTAGAGGGTGCTGAGGGAGGAGCCAGCACCACAGTGCCAGCAGTAGAGGGTGCTGAGGGAGGAGCCAGCACCACAGTGCCAGCAGTAGAGGGTGCTGAGAGAGGAGTCAGCACCACAGTGTCAGCAGTAGAGAGTGCTGAGGGAGGAGCCAGCACCACAGTGCCAGCAGTAGAGGGTGCTGGGGGAGGAGTCAGCACCACAGTGCCAGCAATAGAGAGTGCTGAGGGAGGATCCAGCACCACAGTGCCAGCAGTAGGGGGTGCTGAGGGAGGAGCTAGCACCACAGTGCCAGGAGTAGAGGGTGCTGAGGGAGGAGCCAGCAGTGCTGGGGAGGCCCTATCTGATGGTAAGATATCAAAATAGTGATTTTTTAACATACATAATGAGTAATTAGGCTCAGTACTGTGTGTGCATGAATAGTTATATGTGTGGTTGGTATCTGGGAGGTATAACAGTACTGTTTAGGGGTTCAATTAAGTTGTGTCTGTGCCCTCAACATACAGTACCTGGTGTTTTGGGGGGCATTCCCTGGTTAAGACCATTTAAGGTCGCAGTGTTCTAACATATGTGTGGTTGGTATCTGGGAGGTGTAAAAGTACAGTTTAGGGATTCAATTGGGCTGTGTCTGTGCCCTCAGCATACAGTACCTGATGTTTGGGGTGGGCATTCCCTGGCAAAGACTGCTCAAGGTCCCAGTGTTCTAACATATGTGTGGTTGGTATCTGGGAGGTGTAATGCTACTGTTTAGGGGTTCAATTATGCTGTATCTGTGCCCTTGAGAAGGAGAAAAGATCTAAAGAGACCCCCCAAAAAATATACTTACCTTACCAATATGTTAAAAAACACTGCAGGTAGCCAGAGCCCAGGTGCAGAAAGTTGATTATGGACAGCAGGAGCAGCAGTAACAGTGCCATATTGGCAGAAGAATTGAATTGGCAGACCTGAAAAAAGTCACAAAGAGAGTTGCAGAGAAACAGCATGGCAAGTGACATTTATTTCACTTAGAAAATGAGAATGGTTCAGTACCAGCAGCTTAAACAACAATAATCCTAGGCAATCTCTAACCTGACTGAAACTGAACATATCAATCACAGCAGTGGTCTGAGCCAGAGGCAACATCACTACACCCCCCACACACATTAAACCTGTCACACTTTACTACCAGCTTACCTTGGAAATGCATAAAGGATGTGTGTACAATGTACAATGATGAGCTATCTGACTTAGCTATTACGCTCTACGTTGAAGGAGAAAAGATCTACAGAGCCCCCCCCACAAAATAAAAATATACTTACCTTACCAATAAGTAAAAAACACTGCAGGTTGCCAAAGTCCAAGTGTAGAAAGTTGATTATGAATAGCAGGAGCAGCATATTGGTGGAAGAATTTATTCGGCATACCTGAAAAAAAATCTGAAAAACAGTTGCAGAGAAACAACACGGCAAATAAAATTTATTTCAATGAGAAAATACTGATTGGTTCAACATCAACAGCTTAAACAACAATAATCCCTTCCTATCTCTAACAGTACTGTGCATAATAAAAATCATGCTGGTCTGGATCTACATCTCATATTTATCTGTATTAGCACCCCCCCTTCTACACAGACAACCTCGAGAGATAGGTACTAGGTATAGAGGTATGGCGTACAACTGACACCTCTACATGTATAATATAATACTAATAATAAAAAAATGGAAGGCAAAATTGTGACCATGGAAACATTATATTTACCAGTAATATGGTAGACATTGTTGTAAACAGTTTTGCAGATATATTCACAGGACAGGATGTAAGATGAGACATAGTAGTATACCTGTGTGTAGAAATAAATCAAATAAAATACATATTAGAAAAGCACAATCGTACATGAACAGCAATGATGATACAAAGGCCAAAGTAGCACTAGCAGCCTAAATAATATTTTATATCAAAACAAAAAGCAATGCTAGCATCCACATATTAAATTACAATAATATGTCGAACATATAAAGTTAATGTCATTACGTTTATTTAATTCAGTGCTATAAAATGGCAACACTTTTGTTTCTTTGGCAAATATACAATAAATTAAGCAAACAATAAAAGAAATTGAACAAAAAATTATAAATCCTTCTTAAACTGATAGAATGGCATGTAAATTCTGTTGTCATCTGGACTATTGTCATCAATCTCGAATCGTAATCATCATCATCCTTTTATTCTGTGGTGGAGCCGTGTATTACTGGCTCTTCATGAGGTTCAGTGCAGCGGACATCAAAGAAGTAGTGGATGCAGGTTGGAGTACAGCATGCACATCAGTAGCACCAGGCTGGGGCCTGGCAGTTCATAGAAACATAGAAACATAGAAGCTGACGGCAGATAAGGACTGCAAGGTCCATCCAGTCTGCCCATTTCTTTTTCTACCTTATGAATTGCTATCTGCCTTTGTTCAGTCAATGGCCTATCTATTCATACTCATCTGCATTGCTCCCTTATGCGTATCCCATGCCTGTTTGAAGCCCTGCACTGTATTTATATCCACCACTTCCTGAGGTAGGCTATTCCGTGCATCCTCCACCCTTTCTGTGAAAAAGAACTTCCTCACATTACCCCTTAATCGGCCTCCCTCTAATCACATTCTGTGTCCTCTTGTCCTGATATTTTTCTTATATTGAAGCATGTCAGACTCTTTCACCTTGTTAATGCCTTTAAGGTGTTTGAATGTTTCGATCATATCACCTCTCTCCCTCCTTAGCTCTAGGGTATATATATGGAGCTCCGTTAATCTGTCCTCATGTTTTCTGATGCAATCCCTGTACCATTTTGGTTGCCCTTCTCTGGACTGTCTCAATTTGGTTAATGTCCTTGTGAAGGTGTGGCCTCCAGTACTGCATGCAGTACTCCAGATGGGGCCTAACCAGTGTCTTGTAAAGAGGGATGATTACCTCCCTTTTCCAACTTTTGATACCCCTACTAATACACCCAAACATCTCCATAGCCTTCCCTACTGCTTTAGTGGTCTGCTTGGATGATTTCAGGTCATCTGTGATGATGATGCCCAAGTCTCTTTCTTCCCTTGTGACTGCCAGCAACTCCTCTTCCAGCCTATAGGTGGCTTCAGGGTTTCTCTTCCCTATGTGCATGATCTTGCACTTCTTTGCATTAAACCCCAGTTGCCACTGTTCTGACCATTTTGCTAGTTTATCCAGATCTCTTCTCATTCTGCCGACCCCATCTGGATCATCTACTCTGTTGCAGATCTTGGTGTCATCTGCAAACAGACAAACCTTACCCTCCAGTCCATCTGCAATGTCACTGATGAAGATATTGAAGAGGACTGGCCCCAGGACTGATCTCTGAGGTACCCCACTTGTGACTTGCATCTCTTCTGACTGTATACCATTTACCACCACTCTCTGTTTTCTGCCCGTCAACCAGTTTGCCATCCAGTTGACCAACTTCTGGCCCACCCTGAGCCTACCAAGCTTATTAATCAATCTTCTATGTGGAACAGTATCAAAAGCTTTGCTGAAGTCAAGGTAGATGACATCAACTGCTCCCCTTGGTCCACCACTCTGGTTACCCAGTCAAAGAAATCTATGAGATTAGTTTGACAGGACCTTCTTTTGTAAACCCATGCTGTCTTGGATCCTGTGCTCCTATGGATTCCAGGTGTTTCCTTCTTCTTTTGCACTTCCTTTTGTCTCTAACACAATGGGATGTTGCTTCAAGGATTGCATCCTTAATGCTTGCCACTTTGCCTGTAGCCCCTCACCTGTATTTCTTTTTGCCAGGGCTAGCTTAACTCTGTTGGCCATCTTATCAAAGTCAGCTCCTCTGAAGTCCCACAGTTTTGCCTTGGAATGGGATGATTTAGTTCTAGTGGCCAAATTGAACCATACCATGTGATGGTCATTGGCCCTCAGGTGACCTACCTGGTTATCTGTAATCCTTTCCCTGTTAGTCAGTACTAGATCTAGGATAGCCCTGTCTCTTGTGGGTTGTTGTACCAGTTGTTTGAGGCCCTTCCCCTGTAGGGAATCCACCATGTGTCTTGTTCTGTCAGATGTTCCTGCTGGTTTTGACCAGTCTGTATCTGGCATGTTGAAATCTCCCATTATCAGAACCTCCCCTTTAGCTGTCATGTTTTGTATATCTTCTAACAGTAATGTGTCTATGTCCTCCCCCTGGTCTGGAGGCCTGTACACAACCCCAGTTCGTATGGCTGTCCCATTTCCTGTTTCCAGGGTTACCCACAGTTCTTCTGGCTCCTTATGTTTATTCTGAATTTCTTTAGCTTTGATGTTTTCATTGACATAAAGGACCACTCCATCCCCCCCTTTTTGCACCTCAGTCTCTTCTGAACAGTACATAGCCAGGTACTGAAGTCTCCCAAGTGTGGTGACTGGTAAACCATGTCTCGCTAATGGCTACTATGTCCAGTTTAGCCTCTGTCATTATTGCCTGCAGGTCTGGGATCTTGTTTCCCAGACTGCATGCATTTGTGTACATGATTTTCCATTGGCCAGATTTTGGTGTGTTAGTTGTTGGGCAAGGTCTGGAATTTTCCCTGTATGTCATATGGGAAGCTGGACCTTTTTCCTTACCTGGTGATGCAAATGAACCACAAACATGCTGAACTCCTGCTTGACCACTAGCTGAGGGGGGAGGGGTGTTCTTCCCATTCAACGTATGGGGTGCTGCACCCCTCTCCGTATTTGCTAGTTTAAATATTCTGCAAAGATGTCAAACTTCTGCCCCAATGCACTGACTCCCTCCTTAGTCAGATGCAGTCCATCAAATTTAAAGAACATTCGCTCCCAAAACTGTTGCCAGTTCCCTACAAATTTGTGTCTTTTTTCTTGGCACCAGCCCTTGAGCCACATGTTTAGCTCCCCTATCTCCCCTTCTCTGACCTTCCGTCCATCTTCCCCCTCTCCCAGACTGGCAGGATCTCAGAGAAGGAGATGCCAGATGAAATAGATGATAGTTTGTCACCCAGACTGGTCAGATGTTCCTTGGTCTCCACAACTGACTGGCTGGTGAGATCATTAGTCCCTATGTGTACCAAGACATCAATGTTTTCTCCTGCTTCCTGAACAATTTTAGCATTGTGGTCAGTGTCTCTCCTCGCTGATGTACTTGGGAGACATCTGACCATTACCCCTGGTTAGAGATAGGTGTCAACTCCCCAAATCATGCAGTTTCCTATGATCAGAGGATTTTTGGATTTCCTTTTTGCTTTTTTGTTTTAGTTCCTGTTTTGGGCGAGCTTTCTTGTGCTAGCTCCTGTGCTGCTGTGTCCTGCTCTGCAGTATCCTCTGCCCCTTTGTTTGACTTTGGAGATGGAGGCAGATACCTGTTTGTAGTTTTTATATGGTTTGTAAAGGTGATATGTTGGTGAGCACCAAGTGATGGGGCACCTAATTTGCCCTTCCTAATCACCTGCCAACCTCCTGGACCAACTACCATCTGCGGTCTAGGTGCTTCTGTTGGATTTTGGGGAAATGGCGGGTGGTTCTTATAATATATTTCCTCTTGAATATGCAATTTGAGGTGTGCAATCTCTGCCCATGCTATCTGGAGCTGAGCCCTTAGATATCCAATGGCCCAGCATGTAGGACAGTGTCCTAAATCCTGTAAAACTGCCCTTCTGAAAAGTGTTCCGCAGTACCTGTAGGTAATGATATCCATTCCAGATATGTTGCTGGGTTTATAACCTGGTCAGAGTAATTAGAAGGAAGAAAATGGATGCAAAATTTGATTTTGTGTTTCGTTTGATTGTTTGTGTAAACCTTGTTATAACAAGTTAAATTACTAGTGCCCTCTAAATGAGATCACTGTGCAGATACCCCTCTGATCTGACCCTTCCTGCTTTGCTACAAGAAATGTCATGACTGTGCTACCTTTAAAAAGGAGTGTAGTGTGGGGTGGTTGGGGATGGGGTGGATGGCTGGGCCCTTCCCTTGCCTGAAAAAGAACCACAGACAAAAGAAACAAGGAGGTAAGAGCAGAAACAATCAGCCAGCAACAAATGCTGTAGCCCTGAAAGCTTATCCTAATGACAGATAAAACTGTAAAACCTGTAAAGTACCACCTGTAATAATTTCACAGAAGATAAACCCTGTAAGAAACACTTTGCCTAGAGAAAAATAAAGCAGTAATAGAAGATATACCTTGCAAAAAGACAATTTGAATCAGAAGATTACAGCAGTAATCTGTAAGCACACACCTGTAGGCACACCCTGTAATAATGCAGCCGAAGGTATACCCAGCAACAACAATTTGAATCAGAGAAAAATAAAGCAATAAAATGTTAGCAACAAACAGTAACAATCCCTGTGAGTACAAGATAAAAATAACAACACACAGTAAATCTGCCTAGCCAAAAAAGCCTTAATCCTTTTCCTTGTTCTGGTAAAGTTCTTTGCTCTGTCCTTTCAAGCAACCTAGAAGAAAAGAGCTCAGGTGAAGCTAGGTGCCTTGGCCAGCAAACCTGGTCTCCAGCAAACCTAGTTCATCTTCATGTTGTTTGTTGTGGCCATTTCAGCAGTAGTGGTCATGGATGATGCAGGTGTGTGGACAGCATGCACATCAGCAACACCAGGTTGGGGCCCAGTAGTTCATCTTTATGTTGTTTTTGTGGCCATTTCAGAAGTAGTGGTCTTGGATGATGCAGGTGTGTGGACAGTGTGCACATAAGCAATACCAGTTTAGGGCCCAGTAGTTCTTCTTTATGTTGTTTTTTCTGGCCATTTCAGCAGTAGTGATTACGGATGATGCAAGTGTGTAGACAGCGTGCACATTAGCACCACCAGTGTGGGGCATATTACTTTAACTTTATGTTGTTCAAACTGTCTATTCTAACATATGGCTGGCAGATGTGTCACAGAATGACGTCATCTAAGCGAGAGCTAGACGGCTGTCTGTGCTGGTTACATAATAATACATTTTCTAAATTCTCTGCAACAGTATATTGGATACCAATTTTTCAAAATCATTTTTGTTCTCTAAATACATGTTAATCGACGAGTATTATCAGTTTTGTTTTGTAACTTCTTTGATGATTATTTTAATTGTTTTCTATTTGAACCATGGAATGGGCTATAGGAGCACAACATCACATCACTACTGGGTGTGCTGTAAAAAGAATGAACCTGGTGGTCTTGTTGCTCTATATGCCTCCTCTGCATGCTCTGTGGTAAGACAATCACTTAAAATAATCAAAAATCTATCATTATTGCTCTGCAATGTAACTCTGTGAAACTGAAGATTACAACCCCCCACCAAATTCTGGCTCTAACAACTGCATGCCCACCAGTTGCTGCCACTATTCAGCAGAGCAAGATAGACTATTCGATGTAAACTCGTTACAAGATATGTTTATTTCTGTAATATATAATTGCAAAGCATACCATTGTAAATCAAAAACTCAAAGTTGCAGATATGATATTCATCATTGCTTCCTGAGTGTCACTGGCACATGCCACATAACACTTCCTTTAATGATGCCAGTTATGAAGAAGGATGCATTCTGGGTGCAGCTTTGAGTCTTATGTTTATGTCCAATGGCATGCTTATGATTTTCAGGTATGTATTAGTGAGATAAATATATCTCCTTACAGATTACAAGAGGAGAGTCGGAAGCTATTTGTGAGCGACAGCAGTTCGTGGTCTGGCTGGGCACTCCGTCGAGAGTGCACATGCAGGCCTGTAGCATAAATTCAATACACTTACATTTAAAAGAAACAAGGATGGATTTTGGGTTAACTTAACAGAAATGTCTTAATACATAACTTGCAGCAGGAAGGGATAAACAGCAACCATGCCACATGGTAAAATTATTTGGAATGCACACACATCCTGTACTGTTGTTTTTTGCTTTGAGCACATGATATGGTTCACAGTACTTCCTACTGTTCTGCAATAATGAAAAAAAAAAACAACTGATCAACATAATTTCTTAACATGCATATTGGCAAAAGACCATAAAGTCATGATTTCCATAATTTTTGGTTTATATACTCTGAGATAGACAGTGGAATAGTATTTAGAAAATGTATTATTTTAGCAGCACAAACAGCAGTCTAGCTCTCGCTTTCATGACGTCATTCCATGGCACGTTTGCTGTCCATTTTATAGAGGAGATAGTGTGGTACTTTAGGGAGAAGACTTTGTTTAACATTATTCAAATGATACAAAAAATGGATTTATGCTTCTAACAGAAATGCTACAATGCATTTTATCATTAATGTAAACAATAGCCTTTACTGTACTTGTTATGGACTAGAACTTTTAAATAATGTCTGACGAAAAAAACAATGCTTATTTGGACTTTAAATTTGGAAGCTCAAAATAATAGAAATAAGTGCTGTCAGCATTGCTGTCATCAAACCCACTATAAAAATGTGTAAACAAAAAGATGTGACCCTCTGCTGTATCCTCACCATCTGAACACATACCCTCTAACTAATTTGTATCATTTTCAGTGTTATCCATGCCTTCCTCATCATCACTAGGCATAAGAGTGCCACCAGACAAAGACCAGTGAGACCAAATAAAACATTAATTCATTTTTATGTATGTTAGTCATTCAACATTTAAATCAGACAGGCATGTGCAATGGTCTGACACAATTGTCCAGTGGCACTAAACACTCTTTCAGATGTTACACTGGAACAAAGGCAACTTAAAAAGTCCAGTGCAACTGACGCCACAATCTAACCTTGTGTTGCCAGTATACCAGCAAAGGGTCATCCTCAACAGAAACCTGCTCCAGATCATCAGGGTAGGTAGTAACCATGTTTGCCACTGATATCGGTGGTTTGCTGCTGCATTCCTGCTTCTGGAGTTGGGAAACACCAACCTGCTATAATACTGAACACGATGGAATGCGGCTGGGTTTGGATACTGATGAAGATGATGACTTTGATGACACAGAAGGTTGGGAACTGGTACGCACATGCTGCTGTGGACTTTGCTCATTAGTTTTCATAACATCTAATTGTCGAAGCATTTTGTTGTGCCTGTTTCACAAACAGCAAGTGCACAACGATCAGCCTCTACACTACCCCCTGGCAGAAGTGATGCAATACCATGTTTGTAACGGGGATCCAGCAAATTGGCCATCCTGTATGAATCATTCTGCAACATGTCACACACATGATCATCACTTTATAAGATGTCCATCATGCAGTTTGACAGGTCAACACCAAGCTCATCTGCTGCACCTTCAAATTGGTCATGTAAATTTTGCATTGACTGCTTCAGTACCTGCAACAATGGAATGACTTAAGACAGGTGGATCTGCCACTAACAACCTGAACTGCATGCTCTAAAAGGTGCAAAACCTGTATGATGTTGTCCATGACCCTCTACTGCAATGGACTAAGGGACATTGCCTGTTGAGTCAGGAGGTCACGAAGCAGCATGACGGTCATTGACATGTTTACACTGCTCAAACAGGCATTCCAACATATAAAAGAGTGGAGTTCCACCTTTTGGGAACATCCTGCTTGAGACTATGCTGCAAAACACCGTATGAACACTGCAACACATTAAGCTCAGACTGAGCTTTTGAAGAATGGCTGAAATGTCCACAAATTCTAAGACTAATGGTCACCATACTGTCTACTGCCTCATGCTTTAAATAATCACATACAATCAGATTTCAAACATAGGCAAAGCATGCAATGCATTGAAACCACCATCAGTTATAGCTTTAACAATATTGGCTTCATTGTTGCTTGAAATGAAACTCACTGTGAGTCCTTGTGGTTTCAGCCAATGAAAAATTGTCTCATTTAGATGTTCTAGAATTCTGTCAGCTATGTGTGAGTCATGCATACTTTGCATGCTTAGTGTTGCATGCTGATACATACCACCACTGCCTCCATACAGTATGTGGTTTTTAAATGACAATCACTTGCAGGACAAGGTGAAGTATCATACACACCAAGGACGTGTGCCCAATGTTCTGTAACACACATGAAGCTGACTATGGATCCCAGACTACTGGTCCACGTATCGGTGGTGAGATGCACAGTGTTGACCACATAGTGTGACAATGAATGAGAAACTCTACATCAAAGTATGTTGTACAGCTCAGGGACACTTTTCATCAGAAAGTATGTTCGACTTGGCAGTTCATATTTGGGTTCCGCCTTATTCATGAGTTGCCAAAAAACAGATTTTTCAACAAAAGAGTAAGGAAGAAGATCTGTTGCAAGCATTTAGGCAACTGCTGCATTCAAGTGCCTTGCAACTGGATGATTACAATGGTACTTGGTATTCTTGGACAATTGCTCCTTAATGTAGGTTGCCTCATAGTGACCACTGACTTGGAAATTCACAATTGCTTATGGGTGACTTTGGAACTGAAAGGAGTTTGTGGCATGATACTGCAGCAAGGGAAGTCAGAACATACAGAGGAGGATGAGATACTAGACAATGACTGACTTAGCACTATAGAGCCAGACTGGGAGTGGAGGTTAGTTGTGGTGGAGCTTTACTACTGTCAGTGTGAACTGGGTCCAGTAAGTACTTGCTTAGGGGAACAATTGGAGGCCTGGAGTTTTTGCTGCAGCCAGCGAATGGTGTGTTTGGTTTGCAGATGTGAGTGCACGCCACTTGTGCCTAAGTGTGACCCTGCCATACCACAACTAAATTTAGCTCTGCATATTTGGCAAATAGCTGTACTGTTGTCATTGTCTTGCAAAGAAAAAAAATCCCATGCAAGAGATTTGCCCACTGTACACTGCTTTTTAGAAGAGGGACCATCAAACTCTGCATTACTGCTGAATGGGAACTGCTGCTGCTGCTGCTATGACTCATGTCTCACCTGCTGCTGTGGGCGCTTGTGCTGTACACTACTGACACAAATATTTTTTGTGATTGCATATTGACAGTCGCTGATCTTTCAGTCAGTGCTTGTGGCACATTTACATTCTGGGGACAGGTAGAGGACTCTTTAACATGGACATGGGGAGGTTTGTAATCAGGGTCTATTACAGGGTGATCCTGAACATCCAGAAAATCCTGATCCTCCACACTATCACTGTCACTGACACCAGGAATGTCTTCTACCATGTCCTCCTTTTCCTCACTAACCACTAGCAAAACGTCATTATCAGTCAAACCAGCAGGTTTACTATCACTGCACTCAATGTTTTTACTGACCACCCCGGCTGTGGGAGCATTGTCCTGACTATCACATTCAAAACTGATACTTAAATACTGTGAATTCATCCCAGATAACAGCAAATCCTGATTTTCATGCTGAGAATCATCCTGTGAATCAAGCATTAACACAGCAACATCAACTGCAGATTTCAGTCCCCCCCCACACACACACACACACTTAACTTGGCTGCTGCATTCTCATTTGCATTATCAGTTTTGTTGCCCTCAGTACTGGTACTATTGCCTCTACTCTGAAAAACAGTCATTCACACTGATTCCGCTCTTACCTACTGCACCATCATTTGAAGGCTGACCTATCTGAGACAATTTTGTACCTAACTTGCTGCTACTACCTGCACCCACTGTACTGACAACCACAGGACCTACACTGCTGGTGCAGGAAGAACCTGCACCAGAATCAAATTCAATATCCATATCACAAGACACTACAGACGGAGCTTTAGGAGGAGAGTTAAAACTCAAAGGAACCACTGAAATACCACATCCACATCCATGGCCACCATGTACACTACTTGTACTATCTGCCTTCTTTCCTACCATTTTTATGTTTGCTTGCACGTATGCACAAGAAATATATTGTGGCAGGTTAGTAGAGAAGTGGGTTGTGGAGGTGCGGCAGTGTTGTGGCCAATGTTGCCACTGCTTTTGTGGGCTTGGTTGTCTGTCACCAATGCAAGTGCACGCTGGCAGTGACACTAGTTTGCATGGGTTCCACCAACTTGTAACGATTTCACCACTGCAATGAGGGAGCGACCCATCATTGCAGGGCGTGCCTTGTCTGGTGTAAAATTTCAATAGATGTGGCAGCGGCTGTCGCCGTCTGCTTCTCACAGTCCCCATGAAAGCTGACATTGGGGGTGCCCAATCCCCCTGTCAGCATGCTCCTCCCCAGTTCATTTGACAATAGGGAGCCCCCATCCCCATCAGCATAATGTCCCCCATATAATAGTAGTATGCCAAGGAGGGTGCCCTGTCTCCCATGGCTCATGCACCCCCAAACACAGACACATATTCTGTGCCAACGGGATTCCCAATCCCTGTCGGTTCCAGTTCTTCTCCCCAAAAAAACACCCAGGTGGCACACTGGGAGCCCACCCCAGCATGACAATTGTCCCTGTAAAAAAACAAAACACTGTCCCATGATGTCTTGTTGGTTTTTTCCCCTGTAAAAACAGAAAACCATCCCTCGTTGTCTCTGTTGTCCCTTCCCCCAGCCCGCACTCACCCTATGCACATCTCAGCTCCCCAAACCCCCCCTCACCCCATACTTACCTCCGGAACCTTGTGCGATGATCTGCGGTGGAGCAGGAACATGTCTGCACTCTTCAAAGCTGACCGTGAACTGAAGAAATGCAGGTAAGCTGTACAGAGGCATAAATGTATTTTTTTTTCAGCTTAGTTGGATATCTTGGCCATTTTTGTGACTTTTGGCACCAAATTTTCAACATGAGGTTCTAGGGACCCCACCTCATGAATTCAGTCACTGTCATGTCATTATTCAGTCCCAAAAGGTGATTTTGTGGTCTCTGCCTGGAATCATCATTTAGGAATGATTAACAAATGACAGTGTCACTGTTCATGAGGTGGGCTCTCATAAAGCCTGTGATGTAAATTTGGTGAAAAAATTCCCAAAAATGACTGTGTTATGAGTGTGTGTTGCGCAGCTTCCACACACACTCATAACTTCAAGAATTTGTAATATTTTCACTTCAGCTATTCAACATTACCATTTTTTCACACCTCCTTATGAACAGTACAGCTGTCATTTTTCACATCCTGCCTAAAATGTGTTGTCGCACATCTAGCGCACATTGGTGCGATCACTGTGGGAAATCAATGTTCAGGACAGATTAAGAAAATTACAGTGACACTGTTCATGAGTGGAGGTCCCAAAAAGCCTATGTTGAAAATCTGGTGACAAAATTCCACATAATGACTATGTTACGAGCATGCATTGCTCAGTTTTCATGCACACTTGTAACTTAGAGAATTTGTAATATTTTCACTCCAGACTTTCAACATTGCCATTTCTGCACACCTCCTTATGAACAGTACAGCTGTCATTTTTCACATCCTGCCTGAAATGTGGTTTTGTACATCTGGCACACAATGGTGCAGTCGCTGTGGGAAATCAACGCTTGGGACAGATTAAGAAAATCATAGTGACACTGTTTATGAGCAGAGGTCCCAAGATGTCTTTGTTGAACATTTGGTGAAAGAATTCCACAAAATGATTGTGTTATGAGTGTGTACTGATCAGTTTCCATGCACGCTCATAACTTCGAGAGTTTTTAATATTTTCACTCCAGATTTTCCACATTGCCATCTCTTCACACCTCCCTATGAATGGTACAGCTGTCATTTTTCACATCCTGAATTTGTTTTCACACATGTAGCACAGAATGGCGCAGTCACTGTGGGAAATCAATACTCAGGACAGATTAACAAAATCACAGTGCCACTGTTCATGAGCAGAGGTCCCAAATGTTTTCGTGAGGTGGGGGTCACAAAAAGGCCATGTTGAAAATCAGAGTGAAAATACCTACAAACACCTGGGGCGCTAGGGTTTCTAACCATAATGTCCCACCTGACCAGACGACAGGCATCAGCAGTGTTCCTTTGGAGTGCCAGCTGTAATGCTCATGCCATTTCATCCCCACCCCCACCCTGCAGCCAGTGACAGGCACTGAGTGTGCCTTGGACTCTTGACACGAAGTTTACCCCATTCTCTTATACTGCACCCATTTCAACGTATTTCCTTATGGAATGGTGTGACTGTAAAGCCAAACACCCCAAGGCACACCTCAACACTTGTCATTGTCTGCAGGGTTGGGGAAGGTGACACGGCATGAGCATTATAGGTGAGGACCCAATGGCACACTCCAATGCCTGTCCATTTCTGCAGGGTGGGGATGGGGTTGGTGTCACTTTAGTACTTCACAGCCATTCCTATTCTGCATCTGTCTAACTCCTAATGCCAGCAAGCAAACATTCGGCATTGAAAAATGCTTGTTTAACTTGGATTTTAATTAGCAGACAAAAAAAAATATTCCAATAAGTGAATATACCAAAAGTGTATCACACCAAAATTAGTATATCAGTCTAAGCAGATTACAATACTGTTCAGGAAAAATAACAACAGCCTCTCACAGTATTTCCTTTTCCGTCAAAAAATACTAAACTGCAGTTTAAAAGTGAAACTGCACACACACTATCTACTGTCTTGTATACCTATATTAATTAACTATTGAAGCAGTTAACCAAGATATTAGAAATCATATATCAGATTGCAAAAGGAGGATCCTATAACAACAAAAGTATTTCAAAGTATTTCAATCAAAGATTGAAATGCAAAGGGTTTGTTTTTTTCTCTAGTAGAATGCAAAAAATGCAGACACACAGAGCAGCAGAACTTTCCACTTCACCAAACTCTAAAGAACTGCACAGAAAGCAAGGAGCAGCAGTCACTTGACTGAGAAGGGGAGGGTGGTTGCTACAGTAACGTGGGCCTTTGACACAGAAACCCCACCGCATGGAACCTAAGTCAGCCAATCAAGTAACTGCAACATTTTTGAAGGGTGTTCTGCAGAATAAATTTATGAATGGCAGATTTGCATTGTAAACTGAGGACATTTTTTTCTGAAATTTCTAAAATCTGAATGTTTTGAAACAACTGTGATATTCAACAGGAATTCTGATTTAGCACCACAAAAAGTACAGCATTTAACTGGCAGACAGTGACCCATGCTTCACTATTGGAAGATAGAACTGAGACAAGGCAACAAAACAATGGACTTAATTTTGTTACAACTTATAGTATTGAGTCTAGCCAAATAGAGAATATTTTGAGGAAACTTTGGTCAATTCTGCAGACAGAGACTAAACTAAGTAAGTATGTTGATGTGCTTCCTAGAATTGTGTATAAGAGACCCAACAATCTTGCAGATAGATTAACTTGCAGCTATCAGCCTGCCTCCCCCCCCCCCCACTCCAGTGCACAAACAAATAGCTCCACTGTTTCTGGTACTGCATGGTTGCCGCTTTCCTAAGGGCTGCTACAAGTATCACCAGTGCACATATTGCACCAATGTGAATGCTACTAAGCAGTTTCTAAATCCAGCTGATGGCATATAGTGCAGATAGCAGATTTCATTAATTGTGACACTTGTGGTGTTATCTGGTCACATGCAATGTGTTGCTTTTTATGTTGATCGCACTAAGAGAAAATTCAAAGAACATGTGAGTAAGCATATGCGAGCTATTCTTAATGAAAATCAAGAACATGCAATGGCAAACCACATCATGACTATGCGAAATGTAGCTGAACATGAGTGAATGTTCACTGGAATAGAAAAAGTTAAATTGGGACCTAGGGATGGAGACCTTAATCATTTGCTTGGACGTAAAGAAAACTTTTGGATTTTTAAGCTGCGGGCAACCAGATTTCTTGGTCTTCATGATAGGATCATGTTACCACCACATCTGTAAAAACGTATTTTTATCTGTGCAGAACGAAACAATGAGCTAGTGTCAATATTAAAAATGAGTACTGTGATTTCTCTATTCAGTGAAAGTCTCAATGAGATTAGATCAGTTAATGAGATTGTAAATTATTGGTTTCTTTAATGTGGGTTCTTTGTGCAAATATATGTTTAATTAAATTATCATATGCTGTGAGTTACAGGAAATATATGACATGTAATGATTCAAATTTGTTTCACCTGTTTTTAACCTATTTAAGTGTGATGTATGGTGTCGTTTACTGTCTCTTGACAAAGCACATTGCGCCTGTGCAAAACATTGAGTTGTTTTCTCTCTGGGTTGGTGGTGATATGCTATAGTTGCTCTTGCTGATTTTCTGAATTAAAAAGATTTAGCATCATTCTGGACTCTAGACTCTGATTCAGTTCTTTCTCAATGTGAGTGTGTGCCTGTAGTTTGTTGCTTGTGGAGACATGCAGTACTGCAGTCTGCTCCGATCATTTTACACATGACAGTTACCAGAGGAATCTTTAGACTGTTTGAATAGCTTTATTTCAGTTATACTTACATTTTTATATAAGATAAATAATATGAATAATCTGACTTTTGAAAGTGAAGAGTTTTTTAATGCTGTTCTGAACAGCTATTTGTAGAACTGAGAACATTTGAAGAGGAGTTATCGCTTGTGAAACTGAGCAAGAAGGAACTGTGCATTTAATTCAGTCTTTACAGAATACTCTATATGTGTATACAAATACAGGGGCCGATTCTCAAAGGTTTATGCATGGTGCAAAGTGACTTGTGCCAACAAGAATGATGCAAGTAGCACTTTGCAACATTAGCTGCGACATGCAGGATTCTGGAAAGTATGTAGGCTGCATGCGGCAAAGTGGACTTACTCTATTTTTGCCAAACATGTGGCTGTGACAAGTCACAAGGGGGTTTACTGCAGCTGCTGCACCCTATTCTGAAAGGGTGTATGCCATATTCCCTAAATTGGGATTCTAAAACAACCCCCTGGAGGACATCCACCAGAGTACATTTACACCAGCTATGAGAATGTGGCTCTTTCCACCATGAATGGGCTGGTGTCTCCCCCCCCCCATGAATACCCCTCTTAATGAGTCTTGGTCCTTTTGCAGTGAAAGGGAAAGTCACCCATCCGAGCTCACAGCATCAACCCTGAGCAAACACCTCCCTGCAGCATTTCATATCTCTTTTTCTCCCACTAAGTCCCTTGTGATACCCCTAAACACAAATATAAGCTACTGTACCTGCCAAATGTAATCAACAAATTATTTAGTTTTTATAAACCTTAAACTGATTCAGTCCACACAAAGCATTTCAACCTTCCTTTTCTTCACATCAAAATTGGGTTAGAACTCCCCATTGCCACAAATAGGAAAGTCAGGTCGGAGGCTTGAATAGTGATGGAAGCTCAAACTTCAAGCCCTCCAAAGCATCTTGCGCTGTTAAGTATCTTTTATCTCCAGCTTGGAGTTTAACTATTAGGATCACTGGATACTGCATCCAAAACTTGATCCCAGCTAGGTATAATTTCTTTTTGATTTCTGAGTACTCTTTCTGGCAATCTCGAACAGATGGGTTCTGATCCTTGAACAACCACAGAGTTGCCCCATTCCATTGCAGATTTTTCGATTGCTTGGCTTTACTGAGAACAAAAGCCTTTTCTTTATAATTTAGAAATCTCATTATTAATACATGCGGGCGAACTCCTGGGGGGGGGTCTCTCTAAGGGCTCGGTGTGCTCTTTCTAAATTATATGGAGTTGGGCCTAGTAGTTTAAGGAGCAGATCCTGAAGAAAGGTTACACAGTCCACCCCCTCTGTTCTCTCAGGAAGCCCAGCCATGATTAAATTATATCTACTACTACATGATTCCTGATCCTCGATGCAGTCTTCCAGCTTTTTAACTTGTTTGCGCAAAATAACTACTTCTTGATCCGCTGTTGTGGTTTTCTTTTCCTGCAATGAGACCCTGGCCTCTGGATCTCCCATTCTCCTTGCTAGGTCATTTAAAGTCGGCTTTAGCATTGAAAAATCTGCCACCAACCACTGTAACATTTGTTTAATTTCAAGGATGTTATCCGTATTTACTTTATCACCCCCTCCACTCTCTCTTCATCGTCTTGATCTTCAGGTACAGGCGAAAGGGGTTTCGGGCACTTCACTGCCAGAACCTGAGTCAACAGAGGCTCTGGATTCCACACTCCATCTCGTCCATACGATTGGGCCTTTGCTGCACTCAACATAGACCAGGTAAGGAGATGCAATCCACACCTTTCACCTCAAAAGGAAAGCAGAGAGTCTTAATGAACTGTTTTTAGTGATTAGACTGTCAAAATGAGCCCAGAATATATTTTAAAAGTAGAATAGGCTGACGAGGGCCTAGGAGCAACACTCAGGACATCCTCTTTCCTCTAGCTCTTCACGTTGCCATGAAATACGGTTTAAATATCTTGAGGCCATATGTTATGCTAGTTCGCTGTGAGAGCTATTATCCCCATTACCTCTGCTCATTATTTACTGACACTAACCTGACATACATTTTCAAAGGATTAGTGTCTTACTTTGAAGACAAATTCTAGTTTTAGATTTACTAATTTTAGTACTAGATTAACAGTATTTTGGTACACTGATATATAGGGGTGGGCAGATTGGTATTTTGTGCCGGATTTCAGATCCAGATATTAGTATTGCCATATCTGATCAGATCAGATATTTATCAGTCCTGATACTGCAAATGTTAGTTGCACAGTACACAATAACATTACCATGAATTTTAATAATATAACAAAGACAGTTAAATTGGCTTCCATTAATAAATTTTATTAATACTAAAGGCAGTTTGGAAGTGATTATCTATTTTTAAAGATGTTAAAAACTTGAAAATCTAATATTTGCAACTGATGTCCCAGCTCTAGAAGTTGTTCAATCTCTGTTTAGTGAACAACAGCATATTAACATTTTCTGGGGAGAATCAGGACCTCCTTTCAGTTATAATACCCAGGAAATGAATCCTCAGGATTGTGGGAGCAGCTGCAATCCTCAGGATTGCAGGAGCAGCTGCAAGCGAGAGTGAGCTGGATGTCATTATCCACCTAGGGACAAATGACCTGGCTGAGAATGGGACCAGAACAGTGAAACAGGAGTTTGTGGAGTTGAGGAGGGGCCTTAGACAAATAGCACAAATGAAAACTTTCTCTGAAGTGCTACCTGTCTATGGCATGGATGAGGCTAGGGTACTTTGCACCATGGGATTCAATGACTGGTTGAAAAACTGGTGCAGACCTCAGGGATTTGGCTTCACTGGGGACTGGGGCTCCACCTGGAGGGATGCAGACCTATACAGGCACAATGGTCTGCCGCTGTCCAGGACGGGAACCAGGATCCTAGGTTATAGGTTTTAATGCTTCATTGGCAAGCATTTAAAATAGTCAAGGAGGGAGGCACTGAAAAGAAGAAGAGAAATCCTAGCCCCGCCACCCAAAAATCATGGTAGTTAGTGAGGTAAACACCAAGATAGGGCAGTTGATAGGGAGAAGGGCAGGGGTAAATGGAGAAAAAGACAAAGGCAGTAAGGACAGGGATGGTGCAAAAAGAAATAAGGCCATAAAAAAATGGAGGGTAATGAATACCAATGCCCATAATCTAGGTAAAAACATCCCTGAAATGGTGGCCTTGATGGAAGGGGGATGCCTGGATATTGTGGCAGTCACAGAAACATGGTATACAGAGAGCCATGACTGGGATGTCAACATACCAGGGTACACAATCTGCAGGAGGGACAGAGAGGGTAGAAGAGGAGGAGGCATAGATTTCTATGTAAGGGAAGGGATCCAAGCAAAAGAACTAAAGGCTAAACAGGGAGGATAGGAGGTACTGTGGGTCACCCTGGAGACTGGTAATGGCACCACAATCCGAACTGGGGTTGTATATAAACCCCCATCTCAGGTGGAGGAAGTGGACAAAGAAATGATAGAAGGCATCCTTAGGATGGCAGAGAAAGGGGAGATATTACTGATGGGGGACCTGAATATGCCAGATGTTAACTGGAGCACCTTTTCTGCAGCCACATCCAAGAGCAGGGCCATTCTCGATGCCCTACAGGGGGCATGCCTCAGACAGCCAGTTTTGGAACCCACTTGGGAGGGAGCAGTCTTAGACCTGGTACTCTCAAATGGGGACAGAAAGAGGATCTCAGATCTAGAAGTGGGTATCCATCTGGGAATAAGTGACCACTAAACAGTGTGGTTCACGATAAACTTAGCTGTAGAGTCAAGCCATACAAAAGTGAAGGTACTGGACTTCAGGAGGGTTGATTTTGTCAAAATGGGAGAGTGCCTCAGAAAAGCACTAGCAAGCAGGCAAAAAGGTGGGGTGGAGCAACAATGGAGGAACATCAAAATTGTCATTACAGAGTCAACAAGCCTTTGTGTGAAGCAAATAGACAAGTCAAAATGAAGGAAAAAAACACTATGGTTCTCAAAAGAAGTGGCGGGGAAGGTTAGGGCGAAAAAGATAGCATTCAGAAATATAAGGGAACACAGAAGGAGCAGGACAGAGAACTGTATCAGTTAAAGCAGAAGAAAGCAGGAAAGGCAGTCAGAATAGCAAAGGCCCAAACCGAGGAAAAGATAGCCAACTTGGTTAAAAAGTGGGACAAAACCTTTTATAGGTACATTAGGGAGCAAAGAAAGATCAAGGCAGGGATACTGAGGCTGAATAAAGAGGAGGGTGGTTGGGCAGAGAGCAAAAGTGGAAAAGCAGAGATAATGAACAAATACTTCTGCTCAGTATTCACAATGGAAGAGCAAGGGGTGATACCTAATCCAATCAATAGAAGCACTCTGGATAGGGTGGTTGATATTAGTCCTTTCACAAAAGAAAAGGTTCTGAAAGAGCTCCTAAAACTGAAGGTGGTTAAAGCAATGGGGCCTAATGAGATTCACTCCAGAATTCTAAAAGAACAAAGGGAAGAATTAATAACACCACTGACTACCCTTTTTAATAAATCATGGGAGGATGGTGTGGTACCTGAGGACTGGAGGAGGGAAGATGTGATTCCCCTTCACAAAAGTTGGAGCAAGACAGAGGCAGGAAACTATAGACCTGTCAGTCTGACTTCAGTGGTAGAGAAAAAGACTGAATCACTTCTGAAGGAAAGAATTGTTGAGTACCTAGAGGCCAGTGGGGCACAGGACCCAGGGCAGCATGGATTCACAGTGGGAAGGTCATGTCAGACAAATCTAATTAATTTCTTTGACTGGGTGACCAAAGTAGTAGACCAGGGAGGGCTGTGGACATGGCCTACCTAGACTTTAGCAAGGCATTTGACACAGTCCCACACAAAAGATTAATAAAAAAAAGTAGCCAGCCTGGGAGTGGATCTCAGGGTGGTAGCCTGGGTAAAACACTGGCTGGACAACAGGACACCGAGGGTAATAATAAATGGAGTCCACAGTGAAGAAAGGGGGATTACTAGTGGGGTACAGCAGGGTTCAGTACTGGGTCCGGTCCTTTTTAATGTGTTTATAAGTGACATTGCAGAGGGACTGGAAGGAAAAGTATGTCTCTTTGCAGATGACACAAAGATCTGCAACAGGGTTGAAATGCAAGGTGGGTGGAAAGGATGACAAGGGACTTGGCAAGGTTGCAGGAATGGTCAAATGTATGGCAGCTTAGATTCAGTGCAAAGAAGTGCAAAGTAATGCACCTGGGAAATAAAATCCCAGGGGAAGTGTACACAATGAGGGTGAAATACCGACAACAACAAAAATGGAAAGGGACCTGGGGGTAGTCATATCAGATGACCTAAAGGTGGGCAAGCAATGTGAGAAGGCAGTAAGGAAGACTGGGGAGATACTGGGATGTATAGGGAGAGGCATCACCAGTAGAAAACAACAAGTTGTTGTCCCTCTGTACATTCAGTTGATAAGATCATATCTGGAGTACTGTGTACAGTTCTGGAGCCTCCTTCTTTGCAAAGACATAGATAGGGTGGAGGCTGTCCAGAGGAGGGCAACCAAAATGGTGCAGCGTCTGCACCAGAAGACATGTGAAAAAATACTAAAGGATCTTAAGATGTATAGCCTCAAGGAAAGGCGGGAGAGGGGGGTCATGATAGAAACTTTCAAGTACCTCAAGGGAATCAACAAAGTCCAAGAGGGTAGCATCTTTCAGAAAAAGTGATGTGCAAGAACAGGGGACACAATTTGAAGATAATGGGGGGATGGTTCAGAGGTAATGTGAGGAAGTATTTCTTCACAGAGAGGGTGGTAGATGCATGGAACAGCATTCCTGAGGAAGTCGTAGAGTGAAAAACAGTGGTGGAATTCAAGAATGCATGGGACAGACATAAGGCAATTCTAGTGTGGGGTAGAAGGAAGTAGGCTGTTGGTTAACTAGGATCTGCAGCTTATCTGTTAGGTAAGGAAATGGGCAGACTAGGTGGGCCAAGCAGTCCTTATCTGCCATCAGATTCTATGTTTCTGTTTCTAATATCCCCAGTCACACTAAAAACAAGTTCGCTGGGTACAGTTGTCGGAGGTGGTGCTAAATATTGTCTTGCAAGTTTTTCTAAGGTTGGAACGTGGTGTCCTTGTGTTTCCCAGAATAGTAGTGCTTCAGGAATATTTCTGGGAAGGATTAAGCTTTCTGCCAGATATGTGTACAGCTCCTGGCTCGGTTAAAGCACTCCATCTATTGCAGAAGCTGAAAACAAGCAAAATAAGTTGAGCGTTTATTTAGAACATCGAGCCCTACTGCTATATTTTAAAAACCTATATTTACAGTGTTCTGGTAGTGAGTTGGTTTGCAAGAATACCTCCCATGGATCATCAGCATCTGAGACAGCCTCAATAGCTATGTAGTTCAGTGGTTGTGTTGGCTTTATTAGTTGGTCCTCAGACTGCTTCTCTACATGTTGTTTAACTACAGCTCTGGCAAATGTCTTTCCACAATCAGTGCAAAAAAATGCAGTTTATATCTTGCATTGAGTACTGTAGCCATGGACCACCTCTTTTATTGATTTGTATTGCAGCAATAGTTTATCCACTGACATCAGCATAGCATTTTTCATTGCTTGCAGCCCTGGAACTTTAATGCTTTCAATCTAATGATAAAATACAGTTGCTGATGAAATGATATCCGACACACAGACACTATCTGTGCTCAGTCGCCTGATTTAATGTTCAAACAGGCGTAATATAGTGCACACATTTTCCGCTGAAGACCACTGTGTAGTGCTGAAAGTATGGGTCTCACCCTCCACAGTGTATGCTGTTAAGACCATGCACTGTTCCAAAAGCCTTTCCAACATATAAAAAGTGCTGTTCTATCTAGTGGGCATATCCTGGAGTAAGCGGTGTTGTGGCAATTGCAGCGTCTTTTGAAGCTGTGACATTTTTTCAGTAGCCTATGCAGAGTGCTTAAAATAGGCTACCATTGCCCTCTCTATAGCTGAGTCCTCTACAGATCGCTGTTTTAAAATGACATCATGAATTATTAGCTGCAGTGTGTGAGCAAGACACCCAGCACTTGGTACAGCAGTCAGTTTCATGGCGTTTGAGATGTTAGGGCCATTGTCTCTAATTACCAGGTGCCTCTGATTAGCCTTAATCCCCCAGTTGTCAAGCACATTAAGGGAATCTTTAGAAAGATTCTCCCCCCTGTATATCTGTCTGTAAAGTGCTTTAAGTAAAGTAGGGCAGAATGTCTATGTGAGGCATCATCAATCCAGTGTACTGTTACAGGTAAGTTAGATATTATGGAACACTTGGTCTTCCAAGTATCGGTGGTAAAACCAAATGTGTTCACATGTGACAGCTCACTCTGCATTTTGGACCTCAATTTATCATACATTGCTGGGATGATAACTTTGGAAAAATGACCCCTTGAAGGCAAAGTATATCTATGCTCCAAAACTGCAAGCATCCTTTTAAAACCATCATTTTCTGCAATAGAGAAGGGCTGCTCATCTAGTGCAATCATCTCAGCCCTTGCATTTGTTATTTCTACAGCTCTCAGATGGGCACTAGGAAAGGGGTGTGTGTGTGAACTAAGCATGACTCAATTGTTTGTAACTCACTTTTAATTTTTTTAGCTGGCAGTTCACATAAAAAGCAGCTTGCCTTTTTAATTCATTCTTAGCTTTTTCAGTCTTCATCTCATCATATTCTGAACAATGCTTGTTGCGCAAATGATATAGCAAACCAGATTTACCATAACTTTTTACCAAAGATCCCCTACTAATTAAAGTTGGTGTATGGCACAGCCTGAATTTAGCTTTGTAATCAGTGCCTGTATCTATGGTAAAGCATGTCCACACCAGGCTTTTATGAGACATTTTTCCTGCTGCAGTATGAGTTTAATTAATGACTGAATGAATGAAGCAAAAGCTCGCTCTCTCAGGTGGCTACTGTCTCTGACTTTCTGGCCTCTCTCTCTCCTTGGACAGTCACAGATCAGATTGAATGAATAAAGTAGTAGCAGAGCCTGCTGTCACTCAGCATGTCACCGCTCTGAATGAATGAACTGCAGTTGTCTGACTGTCTTTTTCTTGATTGCCTATTAAGCGGCACTAGGCAACCCAGTGGTCAATTAACATGTGCTTAATTAATTAATGTGTTTTTAACTGTGTCTGGTTGATGGTGGTTAAAAGTGGGTTTTAACCAATTTCTAGCTAATGGGTATACAATGGGTACACAATTGCTATACAAGACAGCTACGAAAATATGAACATACGAAATTTGCCAGCAGATAAAGGCCTAGAGGTCTATCAAGTCTGCTCGAATGTGCAGCTAGCACCCCTTATTCTGCAGCTGCCCCTCCCTTCCACCCTTCTCCTTCATTAACCCTCCCCCTTGTCCTGTCCCATCTTCGTTTGAAGCAGTCCACTGTTCTACTGCATACCACTTCTGCAGGTAACACATTCCACCCAGCCACCACCCTCTCTGTAAAAAAGTGTCTCCTCATCTCCCTCCTGAACCTTCCTCGCTCCAGTCTCATATCATGGCCCCTGGTGGCCCTCCCCTCCCTTACTTTGAACAGCCCCTCTGTACCCATCTTGTTTATTCCTTTCATGTATTTAAAGGTTTCAATCATGTCACCCTGTCTCTTCTCTCCTCCAGTGAGTACATGTTCAACTCCTTCAACCTCATCTGATATGATAAGTCCCCCAGCCCCTTGATCATCTTTGTCACCCTGCACTGCATCCCCTCCAGTAACCTAATGTCCCTCTTCAGATACGGACGCCAGTACTGCATGCAGTACTCCAGGTGTGGTCTAACTAATGACCTATACAGTGGCAGAATCACCTCCTCCCTCCTCGAGGATATACCCCTTGCAATACAACCCAGCATTTTGTTGGCCTTTGCAGTGCCTTCCTACATTGTGCTGAGTTGTTCATTGACCCTGTAATGAGCACACCCAGATCCTTCTCCTCCTCTGTCTGGGCTAGCTGCACTCCCCCTAGCTGGTAACTCCTCCTTGGGTTCTTCATCCCAAAATGCAGCACCTTGCACTTTTTGGCATTAAAGCCCAGTTGCCAGGTGTCTGACCAGGTTTCAAGCTTTGCCAGATCATCCTGCAACCCCTGCCATCCCCCTAGGTCATCCACCACCATGCCAACCTTGGTATCATCAGCAAACAGACTGATCTTGCTCTTGATGTCCCATGATATGTCTGCAATGAATATCCCAAACAACTCTGGTCCCAACACCGAGCCCTGTGGGACACTGCTCATCACTGCCCTTGGGTGTGAGAGCTCCCCATCCACCACCACCCTCTGTTGCCTTCCCTGCAGCCAGTTTCCTACCCATCTCACCAGCTTTGCACCCACCCCTGTGCCTACTAACTTCCTTCTCAGCCTTCCATGTAGCACTGAGTCGAATGCCTTACTGAAGTCCAGATACAGGACATCCACTGCATGGCCCCTGTCTAGTTGCCTAGTTACCCAGTCATAGAACTCGACCAGGTTGGTTTGGCAGAATCTGCCATGTATGATGCCATGCTGTCTGCTGTTCTGTAGTCCTTTGGCCTCTAGGAGGGCCACCAGCCTCTCCTTCAGGATAGTCTCCTTTAGCTTACCCACAATGGATGTGAGGCTCACTGGTCTGTAGTTTCCTGGTTCATCCTTGGGGCCACTCTTGTGGAGGGCACCACATGGAGCCATCCTCAAGTCCTGAGGTACACACCCCAGATGTAGTGAGGCATTAAATAGGTCTGCCAAAGGTCCTGCAGGACCTCTGCCAATTCCTTCAGTACCCTGGGGTGGATGCCATCTGGGCCTGGCGCCTTGTCCACCCTCAGTGCCTTCAAACCCTCTTGAACTCTGCCCTCCATGATTTCCTCATCTGTCACCACTTCCCCTCTGCTTCTGCCATTTCTCCCACTTGGTCATCACTCCCTCTTCTCTTTAGTAAATACTGAGCAGAGTACTCATTTAGTGCTTCCGCCTTATCATACCCTGCTTCCACCCCCCTTCCTAATCCTTACTATGTGGTCCTTACAGCTCCTTCTCTCTGATGTACTTAAATAAGTCCTTCTCCCCTTTTAATGCCTTGTGCTAGCCTGAGTTCTGTAGATGCTTTGCCCCTTACTGCCCTTGTCACCTCCTTCGATTCTGTCAAGTACTCCTCTCTGTCTTCCCTCCCTGTTTCTTGTACTTCCTAAAGGCAGCTCTTTCCTCCTTACCTTTTCCATGACCTCCTTGCTCAACCAGCTCAGTTTCTTAGCCCTAGCCTTCTTGCTCTGGGCTTTGCAGCAGGTTTTGGTTACCTCCACTATCCCCAGCTTTATGAGCTCCCACCTCTGATTAGTGTCCATACTAGATTGAATTCTGGCCAAGTACCATTTTACCACTTCCCCATCCTCCCAAAGTCGGCCCTCCTGAAGTTCAGCACTCTTGTGCCAGATTCCACTCCTTCCTTGCCCATATCCAGTGTGAGCTATACTGAGTGGTGGTCACTATCTGACAGCGGTTCCTCCACTGTAAGTTCTCTCACAAAGTCCCCATTTGCCAGCACAAGGTCAAGGGTATTCCCTAACCTGGTTGGTTCACTGACCATTTGCAGCAGGAAGCTGTCCTGAAAGGCATCCAGCAGTACCTGCTCCCTTCTGTTCCTGGTTGTTGGGGTGCTCCAGTCCACTCCTGGGATGTTGAAGTCCCCACAATCACCACACTACCCTTCTACTTGAGTCCTCCTGATCTGTCCCGCTAGTTCCCTGTCTAACTCCTCCCGTCTGAGATGGTGGCCTGCACACCACTCCCATTCTAAGAATCCTATTCTTGGAATCCTGGATTTGCACCCAAAGTGACTCCGTACTACCCACTTCCCCTTCCTCCCTTACACACTTCAGTCCTTCCTTCACATATAGTGCCACTCCCCCTCCTTTCCCAATCACCCTGTCCCTACAAAATAACCTGTACCCTGGTACAGACAGGTCCCAGTCATTATATTAGGTGGTCCATGTTTCCATGATGGCTGCAATGTCCACCTCTCCCTCTGCCATGAGAACCTGTAACTCTGCAGTTTTTCTCCCAAGGCTCCTAGCATTAAGGGTAACCACCTTCCACCCCCCATCCTGCCCTCCTTTCCTAGCATCACCAGTAGTACTTGCCATTTGTCCTTTGTCACTGTTATGGGGTCAATATGGTTTCCCAACCTGTGGTCTCTGCATATCTCTTCCCAAACTGTCACCCCCCACTCCTAGTTTAAATTCCCAACTTCCTCTATGTACTCCTCCATCCTCTGTTTCAACACTTTCTTTCCCTCCTCACTCAAGTGTAGCCTGTCCTTGGCATAGAGACTACTGTCCTCCCAGGTTCCTCCCCAACCCCCCAACAGAACTGGAAGGGGACAGGATCAGTTGTGTTCCAGGACAGTAGCTGCTGCTGTTGTTTTCACAGGGTTCTTGTGGATTTTACTTGGTAGGTTAGTTCTTTTCTTTCTTACTTCTAAGGGGCTAGCAGGGTATTGTTTTGGGTGCTGTTGGATGTTTGTAAACTGATTTGGTGGCTGTAAGTGGGGCTCATTTGTGGATGTTTCACTGTGTAACAGTCTGCGGTGGTAGAGGCTATTTCTTCTGATTTAAAACCTATTTGGTGGGATTTGCTTGGGCCTAGTTCTTTGGCTGCTGGGCTTGGAGGAGACACAGGACTGATACACTCTCTCTCGAGTCAGGTGTCTGCCCAAACCCACCCTCCCCACCCTCCCTCCCAAAGTCTGCAAATTTCTGAGACACCTGCCTTGCAATTGGAGGAAAAGGCTGCAGGTGCAGCTCATGTAGTTCTAGCCACTGGGGGTAGGATTTAAAGGCTGGGAGAGGAGCTTTGGAGTTGTTCATTTCCTTATAAGTTTAATGTGTACTGCACCTAGTAACAGGGTTACTGGTGTACAGTGGGACTGTCTGTAAGATTAGTGGGTGACCTGATTAGGCAGTAGGGGTATCTTGGACTAGGGGGAACCTGGTGGCTTACCAAGGAAACCTATTTGGAGGGATGGAACCACACATCATTAGGGCGGCATCTTTGGGAGGGTGGTGGGTGCACAGGGTGTGGAGCAGCCATGATACTGGACTGGGCTTGGAAGTTCGGTGGTTGCCCAGTGTGCTACCAGCTAGCACAGCTTAGGGAGGAGGTTGTGGGGATTAGGAGAAAGCTGGGGAAAGGGGGGTGGTATGGTTGGGGAAGGGGGCTGGGAATCTCTAACAGGGTTGCACCAAGCACTGGGGGTGGGGGCATAGGGAAAAGAGTGCAGGAGAATACTCAGGGGTCACATTGGGAACCTGGCAGAGGGGGTCCAAAAGGACACTACCAAGGAAGCAGGCAGGTAACTGGGGGCCCTCACAAAGGGGGAACAGAGGGACAACATTCTCAGGGAAGTAGGCAGATGGCCAGGGCTGGACAGAAGGAAGCAAGGTGGAGAAATGGATCAGACCTTACACTCAGTAACCGCTTCAATTCTCTTCTTCTGCTCAAGGATGAGGGGGGTGATGTAGCCATGACAGGGGTAGTTAGAGATGGAAAGGGGGAGGCAGGCAGGGGCCAGATAGCAGGAAGAACGGGGACCTGGAATGCAGGAGAATGGGGAGGCAGTGGATGAGCAGGAGGGGCAGGAAGAGGAGGAAAGCACAAGGAGAAGGACCAGTTGGGAGGAAAGGTAAGGAGAAGGACCAGAGGTACAAGGAGGATTCAGTAAAGGGAGCTGGGGGTTTAGGCCAGGGAGCACGACTAGCAAGGTGGAACTAAATGGAGACAGGAAGGAAGGAGGACGAGCCAGGCTAGTTTAGCAGATGGGGAGAAGGACCAGTTGGAGCAGTGAGGGAATTAGCAGGAACAGAAGGATACTCAGGAGGAGGAGAGGCATGGGATTGGATGAGAGGCGGGTGGCATGTGGCACCCAGAAAGGGGAGGAACACGGAGCCAGCTGGGTGGAGGGGCCTGTAGAAAGGATGAGGGACATGGAAGGGGGTAATGGAGGAAAAGGAGTGGTCAGAGTGCTCCTGCTGGGGATTCTATGATCAGGGTATCAAATGGGATAGGGAGGAGAAGCCTGGCCAGTTAGAACAAGATGCTTCCCTGGACTAACGGTGCACAGGCTAAGCACGAGGTATATCAGCTGGCAAAGGATTGTGGGGTTCCCCAGACATACTGGTCCACCTGGGTACAAATGACATTGAGGGAAATAGCGAGCTAGAGATACAGGCAAGATTCAGGGAGCTCGCCAGGGTCTGTCATGACATAGGATGCACAGTTTCCTTCTCAGAAATCCTGCCAGTGCCAAGGACTCGTGGGGAACACAAAAGGAAAATTAGGGAGATAAACCAGTGGCTCAGGGAGTGGTGTGAGGCCAGAGGGTATGGGTTGATGGGGGATTGGGGGGAGACCTGGGAGGAATAAGGAGCTGTATGCTAGAGATAGACTACATCTCAATTTGGAGGGGAGGGGAATCCTTAAGTTGAAAATAGAGGGGTTCATTGGTGAAAAGTGGGGTTTAAACTTGTGAAGGGGGGTGGGATGGGAGAAAAGGCTGTCAAGGGGGTGCCGATAAAGGAGGGACTCTGTCTCCACCATCCTGGGGACCAGGAGGATTGCAGGAAAAGGTCAACTGGCAAAGTGCAGACCAGGGGAAAACAGAATCTCCATGGGAACATGAGCAGGGGAAATGGAACTATAGGGAAAGTGGAAGGTAGTCCTGCTAAATGCCAGGAGCTTGGTCAATAAAATGCCTGAGCTCCAGGCAATGCTAACTGAGGGAGCAGTGGATGTGGCAGTGGTCACTGAGACTTGGGCCACTGCAAGACATGACTGGGACCTGAACCTGGAGGGATACACTATGTTCAGGGAGGACAGGGGGGAGGGAAGGGGAGGAGGGGTAGCAATGATAGTCAAAAACTGCATTGGCATAGGGGGAGTAGAGGAGGCAGAGAGGGAACCATGGGGCGATTTGGGTCACCTTGATAACAAGGGGGCAAGAGAGTAAAAATAGGAGTGGTGTATAGACCCCCTGCCCTGGCGGAGGAGCTGAGGACAGTCTGGTGGCAGATGTTGGGAGACACTGCACACTGGGCAGAGGAACGGTGGTGGTGTTGGGGGACTTGAACATGCCAGGAACAGACTGGGAGACTATGACATCCTCTGTGACCAGGGAACAGAGGTTGTTGGATGTCTTTCAAGCACGTTCCTAACTCAGCAGGTGAGGAACCGACCAGGGGCACGGTACTGGATGTGGTCCTGGCAGACAGTGACCAGATTGGGAGCCTGGAGGTAAGGGACCCATTGGTGGGAGTGACCATGCCAGGTCTGGTTCTGCCTGGACCTAGGAGGGGTAGAAGGCTGCACAAAGACGGAAGTAACAGACTTCAGGGGGGCGGATTTTAAGGAAATGGGAAGGATCCTTAAGGAGCATTTGGATGGGATTGGGTCAGACATGGACGCTGATAGTAGGTGGGAAATCATCAGGAGAGGGGTGCAGGATGCTACCAGCACCTGTGCAAGAGTAAGACGAAAATGCGGTAGGGCCCAAAAACCCTGTTGGTGGACCAGGGAGGTCCAGGAGGTGGTGCGGGAAGAAAGCAGCCTATAAGCAATTCAAGTGCTCAAGGAGTGAAAGGGATCGGGGAGTACGACAGGTGGCTTGAAGGGCCACTAGAGTGGTGAGGCCGCTAAGGCAAGGAAGGAGCAGAACCTGGCCAGGGAAATTGGAGAGGGAACAAGGGTTCTTTAGATACATTGGGGAAAACAAAGGTGAAGGGGCAGATTAGCAGGATTAAATCAAGGAAGGATGGGCACAAGACCGGGGAGCAGGCTGAGGTACTAAATGAGTACTTCACCTCAGTTTTCACCAGGGAAAATGGGGTGCTGCATCATACATGGGAGGAGACAGAGATACTGAGGAGGGGAACCCTTACCGATCGGCAGGTCTGGGGAGGGGAAGGCATTACTGGCAGGTGGGGAGGGCTAAGCAGAGAGAGGGTACGGAAGAGAATCACAGCTGAGAGAGTGAGGGAAGCCCTCAGCCCCTTAAGACGGAGAAAGCACGGGGCCAGATAAATTACATCCCAGAGTGCTGAAGGAACTTGCAGGTGTCCTGGCAAACCCCTGGCAGAGCCTTTCACCATCTCTCTGAGGACAGGGTGGGTGCCCCAAGACTGGAAGGTGGCGCATAGTGCCTATCCACAAGGGGGATCAAGGGAGGTGGCAAGGAACTACAGGCCTGTCAGCCTGACCTCGGTGGTGGGCAAGGTGATGGAGGTCATTGTCAAGGAGAGGCTGGGGGGGACCTGGATAAGTCAGGGTGCCTGGACGATAGACAGCATGGATTCATCCCGGGGAAATAGTGTCAGACAAATCTGGTGGAGTTCTATGACTGGGTGACAAGTGCCTTGGACCTGGGTAGACCAGTGGATGTCCTCTTTCTGGACTTCAGCAAGGCATTTGACTCTGTTCCTCACATGGGCCTGTTGGATAAGCTGGGAGAAATGGGGGTGGGGAACCAGATGATCAGATGGATAGGCAATTGGCTCAGGACCCGGACCCAGAGGGTCGTAGTTGGTGGGATAGTCTCATCCCCAAGGAGGGTCATTAGTGGGGTCCCACAGGGATCAGTCCTGGCCCCTTCTGTTCAACGCCTCACGTATCTGACATAAGGACAGGAATCAGGGTGAGATGAGTCTCTTTGCAGATGACTCGAAACTGGGGGCAGTGGTGGATGGGGAGGAGGGGGTGGCCCCTCAGGGGGACCTGGAGGCTCTGGAAGATGGTCTAGAAGTGGAAGCTGAGGTTCAATGCAGGGAAATGCAAGGTACTCCACCTGGGGGCAGAAACCCAGGTCAAGTGTACACCCTGGGAAATGCTACAAGTCTCGATGGCTGAGAGGGACCTGGGGGTGGTGGTGGATGTCAAGATGAACAACTCTGAGACTTGTAGGAGGGCAGCAGCCAAGGCCAACAGGATGCTGGGATGCATGCTGGGGATCACCTCCAGAAGGAGGAAGTGATACTCCCTCTGTATAACTGCTTGGTGAGGCCAGCACCTTGAGTACTGCGTGCAGTTTGGAGGCCACACTTAAAGCGGGACATTAACCTGGAGAGGGTCCAGAGGAGGGCAACCAAAATGATTTGGGGCTTGGGGGACAGGACCTATGAGGAGAGGCTTGAAGAGCTAAATATGTACACATTGGAAGAGAGAAGGGACCGGGGGGACATGATAGAGGTCTTTAGGTACATGAAGAGGGTAAATAGGGGAGGAACAGTCGGGGTGCTTCGAAGGAAGGAGGAAGGGGCCACTAGAGGGCATGGCTAGAAGCTGGAGGGGGGAAGATACAGGGGAGAAAGGAGGAGGTGCTACTTCACTGAGAGGGTGGTGGAGCCATGGAATGCACTGCCTAGGGGGCTGGTGGAGGCAGAGACAGTGGAGGGGTTCAAGAGGGGGTGGGACAGGTACAGGGGAAGGGTTCTGGAAGCAAAATCCAATGCAGCAAGAATATCCGGAACTGGGAAGGGAGAAGCCAGAGAAGGCGAGGGGGACAGCAAGGTCAGCACCCAGGTTGGGGACTGACCAAACGAGCAGACACGAAAGACCGTTAGGCCTATTCTGCTGGCATTTTAGTATGTTAGTATGTTAGTATGTTAGCCCATAACCTTTAGCACAACACCAGGTTCTTAGCCATCCGTTAAATTCCTCTATTCTCAGCTTTCTTGTTGTGCTTGCCTTTGGCACCGGAAGTATCTCGGAAAAAGTTACTGATCTTCCTGCCCCCTCACATAATTGTGCTAGTTCCTCAAACCTCCTCTGGACTATATCTACTGTCTTGTCAGCCAGGTCGTTTGTCCCAAGGTGTATAATTAAATGAGGCTTGTCCCTACCCCTTCTAGCATATTTCAGAACAGACTGTCCCACGCTTTCCACTGTCATTCCTGGCATGGCCTCCACCCAAATGCGACTATGCCTCTCCCCCTTGCTACCCCACCTAACTCCTCTTAGTATTGAGTCCCCCCACACTAAGATTCCACCCCTCTTACTCCCTGCTTGCTTCCATCCATCTCCCTCTCTCATTTCGAGCTCCTCTTCTTCCTCCTGCACATTATTTCCCCCTTTTACCCCTGTTGCAATTCTACCAGCAGAACTTCCCCCCGCTCCAGTTTGGTCCAGGCATTTATCAATTACTCCTCTAATTTCATCATTTCCCTCCTCCACTTTCTTCCTCTCTAGCAGTGCACAGCTGTTTTCTGAGGACCCTTCACAAATGCCCACTCCCTCTCTCTTCATTGTAACCTGTTCTCTCCTTTTCACTCCATGACTTTTGCCACTTCTTCGCCTCCCCTCACAAGTCCCTATCTCCTCCTTCCATTTGTCTTTTGTCTCCTGACCTGGTTTCCCCAGCAATCGTTCTTCCTGGCCTGGGCCCCTTTGTCTCTGCTTCCCTTCTCTTGACCCTCTCCTCACCACTGTTGACTTAAATCGCCTCCCTCATCTCCCTTCTTCCTCCTCCAGTATTGGGCTAAACCCACCCCAATCTGCCTTGCCTGTCTTAGTTCCTCCTGCAGACCCTCAATCTCCTTTCTAAGTTTTTCTATGTGGTTGCACACTAAACATCCTCCCACACTCCAGGCAATTTTTAGAAAGATTGGTGCACCACAGTTGTTGCAGCCTATCACCCTACCCATTGCTGTCGCTGCCCACCAGTGACCCCCACCCTTCCAGATGCAGGATACCAAACACTCCCCCAAGTCTCCCCTCTCCCCCCTCTATCAGGGCAAAACATTCTTTTCTTTATTTCCCTTACCTCCTTTGTTGTACACGTTTAGATAGATTGAGCAACTGCTTTTTATATTCCTATCCTTCCTATCCACACTCAAAAAAAGACTTTAAGTAGCCATTGCACAACCTTCTTCAAACTCCTATTCCTCCTTTTCCCAAAGCAATATCAATGCGAAGAAGTAATAATGAAAGCTCCTAGATTTGCATTTACTTCCCTTCCGCTGAGAGAGCAGTCTTCTCTTCACTTGAAGCTGCTCCTTTCCTGGATGTCTGCTTTTGCTATGACAGGTGCATATCATTTGCCTGTTTGAGGAAGTGATGTCAGAACCCCTAGTATAAGGTAATAATGGACCAGGGGTGGGTGGGGTGAGGGTTTGGGTAGGTGGGACCAGCCAAGTCTTCCAGAAATGATCAGGTAGCTGAGGCCTCTGGTCAGACCATTAGCACCCTTCCCTCTCTGTGCACTCAACTTTGCAGCTAGTGAAGCCAGCAACAATGAATCCCTATTCTACTCAAAGCCCCCAAAATAGGTTTGCTACCCAAAGAAACAGGACTCCAATTCAAACAGCTTCACCAACAACACATCAAAATAGGCTTGGAATTAGAAGATATAGTTCTCCAATTCAAAGAAACAGACCCAGTTAAATTACACCAATTATGTTTTAAAACAGAAGAAATAGGCCTCTACAAATGCAGCCTGCCACACAGTGAACCAAACAAATGAGCCCACTTATAGCTGCCAAAACAGGTTTCAAAATTCCAACAGCCCCAAACAATACCCTGCTAGCCCCTTAGTAGTAAGAAAGAAAATAAATTACATTCTACCAAGTAGAATCCACGAAAAACAATGTAAAACAAGAAGCTACTGTACTGTAGATCTGATCCTGTCCCCCTTCTAGTTCCTTCTAAGAATCCAAAGCACTGACTCCACACCTGATTCAGCTCTGCCTTCCTACTGAGTGAGACCTGGCCAGACCATTAGCACCCTTCCCCCACTGTGCACTCAACTTTGCAGCTAGTGAAGCCAGCAACAATGAATCCCTATTCTACTCAAAGCCCCCAAAATAGGTTTGCTACCCTAAGAAACAGGACTCCAATTCAAACAGCTTCACCAACAACACATCACAATAGGCTTGGAATTAGAAGATATAGGTCTCCAATTCAAAGAAACAGACCCAGTTAAATTACACCAATTATGTTTTAAAACAGAAGAAATAGGCCTCTACAAATGCAGCCTGCCACACAGTGAACCAAACAAATGAGCCCACTTATAGCTGCCAAAACAGGTTTCAAAATTCCAATAGCTCCAAACAATACCCTGCTAGCCCCTTAGTAGTAAGAAAGAAAAGAAATAACATTCTACCAAGTAGAATCCATGAAAAACAATGTAAAACAAGAAGCTACTGTACTGTAGATCTGATCCTCTCCCCCTTCTAGTTCCTTCTGTGTACTGAAGGCTGTAATATCTGATTAGAGCAGTTCTGCTTAAAACAGTGAGTATCTGACCAAATCCATTTATCAGATCGGGTATCCGCCCACCTCTACTGATATACTGTCTTTCTTTATGTGATAGAATATGTCCAAAAAAAAAAGTTGCAGGTTTTCTTTGCTTTGCAACAGAAATTAAAAACTTATTTATCCAGTGTCACTCCTAGCCTGTTCCTGATCACTTTTCTGTAAAAACTGACCTGCAAACAGATGAAATCTCACTAGGTATGTGAAAGAGGAGACTGCAGAACAGATTGATCACTATCTCTTACTTGCAGACCAGGAAATGTACATTTCAGATTAGAATGCATGCCAGACAGGACCGGAATTCAGCTAATTATCACTGTATGTCACTGAATTTGCCCATTCACCATTAATCTTTCTCTTACATCTTGACAGATTTAGAGTAAGATAGATGTTATCACCTAATCATCATCATTAGATGGCAGTCTGGATCTAATAATTGGGGCACTATAAACACATTTACACCCCTTAGTGCCTGTTATAGAATGACAGTCTAATTCTGCATAATCAGAAAAATAAACATTAGCTGCAGTTGTAGGCTCATTTGGAAAACATGCACTTTCTGGTGAAAGTAGTCATTTGTTACAGGGCAAAGCCTGTTAATTTGGTAGCACTACACCCATTCAAACAATACTGTTATGCTCCCTTGCATTAACACATGTGCACACAATTTCTTACTACCACTGTGCTGAAATGATATGCACCCCACATTGTATCTACCACCATGCAAAATGATGCTGGGAGTTTTAGTTTCTAATTAGGCTTCACCCTCCCCCTCAATCATTTGCATAATTCTGCTGTGAGTTATAATATTCCACCATCATAACCCATACGGACTATCCTGTTTGAACAAAACTTTATATAGAGAGGTCTGTGATTTCTTATTGTGGCTTTTGCTCATTACATAAATCAGTTTCTTGGCACACAGATTTAATATTGCATCTTCTGTCAATACTCACCAAGCCTGTATCCAGTCTTCTTGGATAACAAACTTGAAAAATAAAATTCATGTGCATATGCAGAAGTATGTACAGTACATTATATAGAGAATAATGGATAGATAAGTGTGTGCTATGGATTTTTTTACACCTGAGGTGTGTGATGACCCATAAATATCCCTAGAGGAGGGCAAAGTGGCCAAAATCTGCTGTGCAGGGCAATTTGCATATTAAAGTGGGATCCTTAGAGTTATCAGCAACGAGAAACAGAGTACTCCACCTTCCAGTCATTATAGCGAAGTCCAGTGGAAGCAATAACTGCATGTTACTCCACCTTTCCCCAACCACTTCTACACCAATTTTAATGTGAAGTACATTGATTTCAATGAACTTCATATTACGTTGCCTGTTCGTGAGCTTTAAGGTGAATTTTGCAATGATTCGTGAGACTGCAGTTCACATGTGCTCTAGATTGTTCTGCACAGCCTCAGTTCTGTGTAGTTGTTGCTGGAGACAGTTTGCTCTCATAGCTCTGGGATTCAGACCCTCTAAAAACCATTCAAAATGCCTTTTTGAGCAATTTTTTTTTTCTCAAAATTTAATACATCGATTGTAAGAAACCATCCTTTGCTCATATCATCGAGTGTTTATTGTTTTTGTGAATATTTTGAATGTTAATTTAGAACCTGTGGTCTGTGTACTTACAGACACTGTTGAAGTGTGCTTGAGGGGAGGGGCA
Organism: Neoceratodus forsteri; assembly: GCA_016271365.2. Classification (NCBI taxonomy): domain Eukaryota; kingdom Metazoa; phylum Chordata; order Ceratodontiformes; family Ceratodontidae; genus Neoceratodus; species Neoceratodus forsteri. The sequence goes on from CM057452.1 coordinate 1,060,483,079, forward strand.
TTTCTTTGGTGGAGGTAGATTAACTGGGAGAAAGGCAGCCTTTCTAACTGTGTTGGTTATATTTTTGTTGCATAATTGTTTTCATGTACACACAGTAATATTTTCAGTAATTCTTGACTTTTTTTTTTGTTGATTGTTGTGGTGCAGTGTATAATTTCAGTTTGTTTAAAAGATTTGGTTATATTACTGAAGTTTTCAACTTTCTGCACATTACCTGTAGTGTGTGTATGAGTGTGTGTCAATGCGTGCCATCAAGTCAGACACATTTTATTGTGCCACACAGTAATTGCAGCACTGTGAACCTGTTATCTGTCTGTGTTATCTTGTACTACTTTGTGCTATCTTAGTAGTGGACTGTTATTGCCTCCCCCCCCCCAACCGACAAACGGTATTCTTTTCCAGTTTTGGATTTGTGAGCACTGGTTAAGGTGTTGTTGCACCTTTGCATCTGTATCTCTTAAGTGCACAGCACAATCTTAATATGTCTGTGCATTTGCATTTGTTTAGTGCCCAATTTGCATCTGTAAGTCACAGTTGTTTTTAGGCTTCTAGTCCACCCCAAATTTAAGAAATATCAATTTGTTGTGAATTTTCTGTGTAATCCCCCAAAATGCCTGCAAAGAGACATGCATGCAAAGATGCTACCGGCCATGGCACTGCTGCCAGTGGCAAGAGTGGCTGTGGGCATGGTAATATGCAGCAGAAGTGCATAGTTGATGCCAGTAAAGGGATTTCTCTATGTTTTTCACAGAGCAATCAGTTACTTCAGTCATGATTATAGATGCTGTTGTCCCCTGCTGGTGATAGTGAAGTTGCTGAAGGCATGAGTACTGCCCCAGTTTCAACCTGTGATATCAAGTTAACCAGTTTCCCAAATATTATGGCATCTAAAGCTTAATATGTATAACCACAAGGAAAGGAGTGGGGGGGCATGATAGAAACTATTAAGTACTAAAAGGGAATCAACAATGTACAAGAGGGTAGCATCTTTCAGAAAAAGAGATGTGCATGAGACAGAGGGCAACATTTGAAGATAGAGGGGGGATGGATCAGGGGCACTGTCAGGAGCTATTTTTCATGGAGAGGGTGGTGGATGCAAGGACAAACAAAAACTAATGATCAGTGTTATAGTGTTAGAGCAGCAGTTGAAGCATGCCCATTATTTGGAGTTGGTGCACCTCCGTGTGCTCTAACCACTGCTCCACATTAACAATCTGGTGGTCCAAGTGGTCCAATCCACTCCATATCAGGCCCAAATTAGCATGTGTGGCAGGTATTCATGCAGGGTTGCCACCATCACCTGCAGGTTGTGGAGGAGACACTTGCTCCGTGGCCCACCCCCACTTGACACCACATGCAGCTGGGGGGTCGTGCTGCCATCTGCTGCCCAGCAGGGCCAGCAGGTGCATTCTTGCCCTGTTCAGCAAGCTTGGCCTGCCAATCTGCATGGTGGTAGTTGTATAGGTGGGTGCACTGACCACCTGTGCCCAGATGACTTCCCTTGGGACCATGGTGCACCACCCTTCACCACACAGATTGCACTTCACTACATTGGTGTCAGCAGGCAATGTAGTGAAGAACTCCTACACTAATAAGCTGCGGGGAGGACCAGTCACAGGCAGGGGGGACCTTAGATGTTGTTGCCGGCTGCTACTGGTGCTTATTTGGGGTTGGGGGTGGGGAAACCTGATGCTGTTGCCACTGTGACTGCTGTGGCTCCTCCGTCACTTCATACTGAGCTGCTGGTGCAGGGGCCATGGTAGGTGGTGACACTGGTGAGGAAAGCACTGTTAGGTGCAACCAGAGGTGGTGCTTCCATGGCACCACTACCTTCTGCTTCAGGAAGGGGACCACTAACCCAGAAGTTGCTCCAGTTTAGAGGCAGGGTTTATATTTTTTGCTATTTCTCTGTCTCCTCTCAAATAGAGCTCTTTCTCCCACACTAGGTAAGGCAAAAGTGAAAGTCTTTCACTCTCTTGCATGATTAACTTCCTGCCTGAAGCATGTGACCTGAAGACTGTGAGCCATGTGATCTGTGGGCTGTTACAATGCTCACTCACTCCACCTTTAAAAGAAAATAAAGCAAAGTAACAGGGAATCATCATAACGTGAAGTCATTATGTTGCAAAGTGGCAAAGTACTGTATTTCAGTGGTCACTTCATGTAGCTGTGTGTCGAGGTGGAGTGGGCCACTTCACCTCTACTACGCTAGAGAAGTTAAACTTTGCTGCATCTCTAGTTATCAGACACCCAGGGAGTGTAAAAAAAATCCACAAACACACATTTACCTGTACTTTTTTTTTATAATTACTGGTGCAGAGAGGTTTTTTTTTCTGTTAACAGTTTTAGAAGTAGTTTTGTGAAGAGAGGGACATACATACACATCACACACTCTCTCTGTCTGTCTCCTTGTAGAGACTTTTTTGTGCTTGTTCTTTTCTATTTTTTTTTAAAGATGTACTGTGGAGCCAGCAAAGAAGCACAATAGGTAGACAGCAGTCAGAGGTTCTTTGCCAAACTGACTCATTGTGCCACATGCCCGAAGTGCCACTATCAAAGTGCCACATGCCTGAAGTGTTGACAGAGCAGAATTAACCAGATAGGTTTTCTTTCTTTTTTAAGTTGTAAAGGCAGAAACAAGGGGGTTACCTCAAAAGACAGTGAGAGGGAATCTCTTCAGCCTGTGTCCTTGGGAACGAGAAATAGGTGCTTCCATGTCTTTTTCCAGTGCTCAGCACACCCGTACACAGCCAAAAAGCCAGTGAGGCGATGTGCTTGTAGCAACTGCCATCCAAGACATGATAGTGAAAGGAAAAACATTTGAAAATGCCATAATAACTGAATTTGGGGTTATTCCAGTGTTTTACAGTAACTGTAATCAGGTTGATAAATAGGGTCACCAGTAATTATACAGAGAATAATGCATGGGCGAATGTGTGTTTTGAAGTTTTTTTTACACACCCAAGGTGTGAGATGACCCATAAACTTCAAGAGTAAAGCTCTAGAGGTTTATTATTTCATCACACACCATCGGTGGGTAAAAAAACTTCTGAGACACACAGTCATCTATGTTTTATTTTTTATAGTTACTGCTGCAAGGAGTGTATGGTAAGAAAGTATCAAAAGCAGTTCTGCCATGATCCCTACTGCCTGTTGCTTAGTCACTCTGCCCCCCCCCCCACACACACATACACCCCTCTGCAGTACAGAAACAATTTTCTTTTGTTTGTTTTTGGGGTTTTTTTGACACTCACAGTCTGGACTGCTCATCCTTTTGACACTCTTAGTGTGGAAGCACTGAGTCAGTGATGGCTCATTCCCAATTCCCAATTGGAGTTGGTGTCGCTTGAAGCTCACAATCACCAGTGATTTAAGCCAAGTTGTAAAGGCAGTAACAACCAGATAAATATTGAAAAAATGTAAATAAATAAAAGTAAAAAAATGAGCTGTGTGGCTCCTCAGTAAGCCACTTACAGAGTTACGGAGCCACCAGGTTTCCAGATCTGCTTAATCCACCCTTCCCCCACCCACATGCAGAATAATAGCACATTTAGCAGTGTGTGAGTGAAATAAAAAGTTTTGAGAATGCCGTAATAACCGATTATTATGGTGTTTGAAAGAGGCTTGTTAACTGTGATAAAGGGGGTCACCAGTAATTATATAATGAATAATGCCATGGATTGCATGAAATACATATAATAACAGTTAAGTGCCAACACAAAAAAGAAAAGGACAGTCATCTGGTACAAAAAGTACACTTGAATTACAAAATGACACTGTTATGTGTACAGCATCACTACATTTAGTTTCACAATATGTTGCTTTATTTAGCAGTTCATTTGCATGATCAATGTGTTCTCTCAACAAGGTTTTTTCCTGAAGTGTCTCCATACCAAATCCTAATGTTTACCATTCACTGACATGTCATGCAGGGCAGTTATCTAATTAACTCAGATATTAGTCTTAACAGAAGAGTTCAGTGAATGCTTGTATGTATGTGCATTTATGATACATATTACTGGAGTTTAATTCATTATGTAATAACATTTAAAGCAGCATTACAGTAGCACAAAAATACCAGTGGTGGAGGAGCAAGACGTGGAGCTGTAAGTACTTTAAAAACCAGTCTGTTATGAAGGCTGCCTTGTTTCATTTTATGTTGCTTCATTAATATTGTGGTTCAACAGCATTTCTGCAATATCTGTGTGATCTCTTCAGTGTTTTTGTTACTGACCTGGATGAGATAAACATACAAAATGTGAGCTCTCCATCAGCTAAGTCAATGAGTCATCTAATCGGCTTGGATAATGATCATAAAACCAGATCTCACTTGATGATAGTATAAATTGGTGTGTGATAGTCAAAACAATGGCATTTTTATTTATGAAATAATGTAGGAATGTATTCAAGTAACACACAACATAAAACTAATAGTTTAAATGATAGCAGTCTAATAACAGTGTTTACCATCTGCTGCCAAAAGTGACCCATTGTGTGTACAGTAAATCATCTCATAGATGTCTGTTACAGATGGTCTATAATTCCACAGAATCAATTCCTTATATGTAAAACGCTGTAAAAACAAATTCAGCATTCATGAAATACCTCAAGGACATTGTTTATAAACCTGACAGTGTTTGACATGTACTAACAGAATATGACACATTGATCCACTACCACAGTTATGAAACTGGCTGCTCGTCAGGCATGTCACTGCCAGTCATACATGTGCATGAGAGCCGTAAGATGGAGCTCATTCATAAAAAAACACAAAAGACATTGTTTTCATAATTTTTTTAAATTAATATCTTTATGCAATGTGAAGTTTTAATGTTCATTATACTTGATATGTTAATGTGTGAAACATTATGCTTATGAAACCTGTAGCACACCATTTCAACCTCTAAAAAGTACTCAGAAGAATTTGGAAGTACAGTAAAAGTGAAATGTATAAAATCATGTTTTCTAGGACCTGCATGTTGCAGTTGGATGACCTTCTGAAGCTTGGACTTGGGTCCACCTGTGATGTACAGTCTGTTACAACGATAGTGACTGTATACATGTACTGTAATGAAAATGCAAAAAGGACATGGAACTGCCCTCAAAACACACCAGAATGGGTTGCCTGCCAGTAAATTAAACTCTGGCTTACTCCTCTTTATTAGATTGTTTACATTATTTTATTTACTACCCTCAAACCACACCAGACTGGGCCTCTCTAAAAAACAGAGACAAGTGCTGGCAGGTTTCATTTTGGGCAGGAAGGCAATCAATGAGATTGTCTCCGTGTTCAGCTCTATTCCAACTTCTAGACAAAGAAATGTGAGCTGATGTAACATTAAATGATAATAACATAATTAAACAGACACTGCTGTTGTTATTAGAAGCATTTCAGTAATAGGACTGCCTAAAACAAAGAAAGCTCTGCTATGATAATAAATTCCAATCTCTCTCCACACAAGACACAGGAAGCATAGCCCATCACAGACATCACTTCTGGTCTTGGCTATCAATCAGACTCAAAACATGGGGGGAGGAACATGAGGGTGTAAACAAAGTAAATTAAAAGTGAGTTACATTTTTTTCTATATGCCATTGTGAAACAGCTTGAATGGCAAGGATTGACATAACTACAGATGCTCAGATTGCTGACAATTCCCCATTAAATAAATTGCATTTGACTGTGCTTGCCTTTTAAAAACATTTTCACCGCACTATAGTGCTAAAATGCACGCACAAATATAGGTTCATAGGTATGATACGAGTTAAGTGTTGGGGGGGGTCCGATTATGAACTCATCGCCTACTGGCGAAATTCTAATTTCTTATCACCCGTATGATTATCTAGCTCATATTTAAATTGTGCCAGATTATTTCTGGCAACAACCTTGGTAAGTAAGGAATTCCATATTGGAGGTAACCTTTGTGTAAAAAAATCTGTTCCTCTTAGTGGTGTTGTTTATCACAGTTTTAAACTTTAAATTATGTGATCTAGTATTATAATCTATAATGTTTTTTTTTTGGAGACAAAGAGCCTCACATAATGTTTGATCCTTAATTGATCTGTATGCTAAACACAAATCTCCCCTAAATGCCCTATATTGAAGAGAAAATAAACCCAGTGATCTCAATCTAGAACTGTAATCTAAATCAGTTAAGCCTTTTATCTTTTTAGTCAGTCACCTTTGTACCTTCTCCAAGGATACTATACCTCCCATAGATGTTGGAGTACAAAAAAGGGCACAATAGTCAATCTGTGACCTCACCAAACTAGTATACAGTGGAATCAGTACTTCAGGTTCTCTACTCTTAATATGTCTAAAAATACAAGAGAGTGTACTGTGGCATTTTTTATAATATTATTGTTGTGTGAAATGAACTTTAGATCATGTGTAAGGCTAATACCCAAGTATTTTTCAGATGTGATAGATTGTATATTACAATTATTGATTTTATAACTTGCTAATAGATTATTTTTTCCTAGGTGCATAATTTTGCACTTCACAGGGTTAAAGGTAATTTTATATTTAACAGACCACTTAACTAAATTTTCAAGGTTAGTTTGTAAAGAGCAGACTGCATTAGAATTAGTAACAATACTGCCAAGTTTACTATCATCTGTATATTTGTGAATCCATACATCATTTGTAGTTTGCATGCTAGCTATTAGTAAGTTAAACACCAAGGGGCCCAACACAGATCCATGGGGGACACCACTCCTTACATCACCCCATTCAAAGAGATGTCCTTTAATACTAACTTGTTGTTTCCTTTTGGTGAGCCAAGAGTTTATCCAACTAACTATATAAGCATTAAAACCTAAATTTACCAATTCCTTGATCAAAATGCCATGATGTACAGAATTGAATGCTTTTTCAAAGTCCAAGAAGATTATATTAACTGGAAGGCACTGATCCAGTGCCAAACTTACTGGTTCGAAAAAGTTAATAAGATTAAGTTGGCATGACCTTCCTTGTACAAAACCATACTGACTAATGTCTGAAAAGCCTATATTTTGTGGATGGTCTAACATTTTTTCTTTAGGATTCTCTCCATTAATTTACCTATACAGGAGGTTAAGCTGATTGGTCTATAATTACTTGCTAGTTCTTTATTTCCACCTTTATGTATAGGCACAACAGTAGCTGTAGTCCATTCTCTTATTGCATATCCTTCTTTAACAGATACATTAAATAATAAAGTGAATAAATCCACAAAAACAGAAGCTAATTCTTTAATGAATGTTATTGGAATTCCATCAGGTCCCGTGGATGAATTTGCCTTAGTAACTTGTATAGCAGCCTTAACTTTGTCAGAGGTAATCAAAGGATGTTTTTGATTAACATCAATATTATCTAAACAGGAAACATCTTTAGTTTTAAAGATGTTGAGAAAATATTCATTAAATTCTTTAGCCATATCTAACTCATTATCAATAAGCATACTATCTTTAATTAGTGGACCAATAGTGGGGGCCTTTCCTCATAATTAGCCATTTCTCCCCTAAAGGGGATTTTTTATATTTGGCATAAGTTTTGTTCTTATTTCTTATTAATCTTTTAATTTTACCATTTAGCCAAGGGGGAACTCTTTTATTATTTGGAGTGTATTTCTTATTTATTGGGACCCATGTATTAATGCAGTGATTGATATTGCTTTAATAGCTGCCCAAATCTGCTCACTATTTTGATTTATTAATTCTGACTTCCAGTCCCAGTTATTAAAATGAGTGAAAATATGGATACTATTAAGATGTTCCCACAGGGAAATAGGGATATGATTACAATATCTCATCAATTATGGATGGATGGCACTGTGCATTCCTACAAGCAAATATTAATACCATTATGAAGCAATGGTAGTGCAAATCTTATGCATAGATGGCAGCACAGGACCCATCAGGCCATGTACTCCTACATGCAAATACACAGAGGATTATGGAGTGATGGGAGTGCAGGGCCCAGAGGGCTCTCCTCTCCCACACATAAATAAGGATACAATTACAATCTCTCAAAAATTATGGATGGTTGGTAACACAAGGCCTGGAGGGCCCTGCACTCCCAAAATCAAATAAGGCTACAATTATACTTTCTCAAAAAGTAAGGAAATTCTATGCAAGAAACTTTGTTAAAGCACCACTAGGGTTTCAGCACTTGAAAGTAGAGAAATGCCATTTTAGGGTTTCCAACTCTAAGACCCCACCCCCATCCTGCATACAGGAACAGGTGTGAGAGGTGTGCCTTGGGATTGTGAACCCTAATGCTCACCTCATTCTCGTACACTGTACCCATCTTTGCGTACTTACTTACTTATGGAATGGGGTGAGCATAAGGGTTCACAGCTCCTAAGGCACACTCCTCACACATGTTCCTGCATGCAGGGTTGGGGTGTGGTCTTAAGATTGGGAACCCTAAAATAGCATTTCCCTACTTTTGATGCTGGAACTCTAATGGTGTATTAATTGAGTTTTCTGCATATACTATATACAGTATGTAGATGTATGTTTTGCAAAACAGCTCTCTTAATGCATCAGTTAGGGTTCAGATTAAACAAACAAAAGTAGGAAAATGTGGCAATAGGATTTCTAACCCTAACTCTCAACCCCCACACCCCAAGCAGGAAAAGGAAAGAAACATTATGTTTTTCACTGTCCTGACTCTTGAGACTCAGGGGTGGGGTCTTCCTTTGGGTTTTCAACCCTAACACTCACCCCATTATGACATAGCTTTCAAACAAACAGAACTGTGTCTCCACACATGTTGCCAACAAACTGTAGGCCCTGCTTGAAGAAAACATATGACATGTTACATTAATTGGTCATGGAATGGGGTGAGCATTAAGGTTGAGATCCCCAAGGAAGACCCACCTCTGATTCTCCAAGAGTCAGGACCATAATATTTTTTCCTTTTCCTGCTTGGGGAGTGGGGGGTTGGGTGTGACCAGTTAGGGTTGGAATCCCTAGTACCACATTGTAGTCCCACTTCACAAAAGTTGTAACCAGGAAGAGGTGGGCAATTATAGACCTGTCAGGCTGACATCAGTGGAAAGTGGTGGGTAAGTTAATGGAAACACAGCTAAAGATAGTACTGTGAGACGGGAGAAGGGCAGATGTGGTGCCAATCCATAAGAGTGGAAGCAGGGAGAAGGCAGGGAACTATAGGCTGGTAAGCTGGACATCAGTGGTGGGAAAGGTAATGAAGACATTAATAAAGGAGAGGATGGTGGAGTACCTGACCAATAACAAAATGTAGAATCCAAGACAGCATGGGTTCACAGTGGGGAGATCATGCCGAACTAACCTAATTAAGTTATTTGACTGGGCAACAAGAGTCATAGACCAGTGGGGAGCAATCGATGTGTCCTACTTGGATTTCAGGAAGGCCTTTGATATGGTACCACACAGGAGATTAGTCAACAAGTTGAACGCTCTAGGGGTGGAGACTAAGGTAGTTGGGTGGGTGCAGAACTGGCCAAGTAACAGGAGCCAAAGGGTAGTAGTGAATTGGGAAAGATCAGAAGAGAGGGAGGTGACAAGTGGGGTACTACATCGCTCAGTCCTGGGGCCTTTCCTATTCAATGTTTTCATTGAGGACATTGCAGAAGGACTGGAAGGGAAAGTATGCCTGTTTGCAGATGACACTAAGATCTGCAAGAGGACTGACACACAATAGGGGTGGATAGGGTGAGAAGGAACTTAAACAAACTGGAGGAATGGTCAACGATATGGCAGCTGGGGTTTAATGCTAAAAAATGTAAGGTTATGCACATGGGGCAGAAGAACCCAGGGGCAACATACGCCCTTGGAAGGGAGGTATTGGAAACAACTAAACAGGAAAGGGACCTAGGAGTCATCATAACAGATGACCTCAAGGTGACTAGTCAGTGTGGTAAAGCAGTGGGTAAGGCAGGCAGGACGCTGGATGTATTGGGAGAGGAATAAGAAGTAGAAAGTGGGCAGTAATATTGCCCCTTGATAGGTCACTGGCAAGGCCTCACTTCGAGTACTGTGTACAGTTCTGCAGACCCCATCTCAGAAAAGATATCAACCAGGTGGAGAAAGTGCAGAGAAAAACTATCAAAATGATTCAGATCATGTATCAGAAAAACTATGAGGAAAGATTCAGGGAACTAAATAAATACTTACTGTAGGCAAGAAGGGATAAGGGGGACAAGATAGAAACATTCAAATATGCCAGAGGAATAAATAAGTTAGGGTAGACCAGCTATCTGTAGAAAAGGTTGAGCTCTAGGACTAGGGGTCACAATATGAGGCTAGCAGGGGGGAGACTCAGAGACAATGTGAGAAAGTACTTCTTCACAGAGAGGGGGGTTAAACCATGGAACAGGCTGCCAGAGGAGGTAGTAGGTGCGGACACTGTGGAGGCATTCAAGCATGCATGGGATGGACACAGGGGGCTAGTGAAACTAGGATGGAGGGGAAGTATGGAAACAGATCTGGCAGGATCTGAAATAAGGCAGGAGGTCATTTTCTGATGACAACTACTATGTAACTAAATTAAAGGATTGTGGAATATCTTGAATCCAGTGGGTTACAGGACCCAAGGCAACATGGCTTCACAGGAAGGAGGCCATGCCAAACAAATGTTATAGTTTTCTTTGACTGGGTGACCAAGGAGTTAGATCAAGGTGGAGCAGTGGACATGGCCTACCTGGATTTCAGTAAGGCTTTTAACACTGTTGCACACAGGAGACAGGTAAACAAGCTGGGTAGCTCAGGGGTGGGCAACAAGGTGGTAACCTGGTTAAGAAACTTTTAAGGGGATAGGAGATAGAGGGTAGTACTAAACGGAGTTTGCTCTGAGGAAAGGAGGGTGACCAGTGTGGTATCTCAAGAGTTAGTGCTGGGACCAGTCCTCTATAATGTCTTTATTATAGCAGAGGAGCTGGAAGATAAGGTCTGCCTCTTTGCAGATGACACCTAGATCTGCAACAGGGTGGATACTCAGTGGGGGGTTGGAAGGGATTGGAAGGGATTTGATAAAACAGGAGGAGTGATCAAAGGTATGGCAGCTGGGTTTTAATGCAAAAAAAGTGCAAAATCATGCACTTAGGCCATAGACACTTCACGGCATCAGGGCGCCAAGTCACTACAGCGCCAAAATTTGAGTTTGTCACCTCCTCCCCAAGGTCTTCCCCCCTCAGATTTACTATATTTAGTTGGGGGGGTGTGGCAAACACCCCACACAAGAAAGAGACACAGAGGGGGCACAGCCCTCCACAAAGAGAGACTGGTGACAAAGACATTTGCTGTGTGTGACTGGGACCCAATGCTGGCACCATGCGAGGTGTGAAATGGCCACAGAACACTACATTACTTAACTGTCCCTACCTTGATTACTTAATGTGCTATTGAATAACATGGGAGATTGTTGAATTGGGTTAGTAATGGCAGAATAAAGCTGTGCTCGCACAGGAGTTATTTTTCATGAATATAGGCCATTGACTTTAAACATCTGGTTGGAGGAGGTTGTAAAAACTCAAGAGGACTGCAAATTACTATTATCAAGTTAGGCATATAGTGCTTTGCTACCTTGGTGGCCTATTCCAAATAAGTACTGAATATTTATAGAAAAAGTCCAGTCAAATTGGTTATGCTGCCTGATAATTAGTAATTGGAAATCAATTTTTTTTAAAGTATGATGTGTTTCAATTATATTTCGTCATGTGTTAAGAAGGTGCACTATAATTTAACAATTTTCATTAAAACTGACTGTCTATGGGGAATTTGTACCACTCTATAAAGAGACAGAATGCAGTGTTGAATGACAAGGGTCTCATATCCTGTGACTGGGCCTCTCCACTCAGTGTGCCAGTCACCTGTGGACAATGATGAAATCCTTAACAAACTTGTCAACAGATACTTTTTTTTTTATAGATAGCCATTAGTCAAGAAAGGGGAAAAGCTTTCAGGTGTGGATACTAATTAAATTGAAATTCGGTTGTCATAAGGGCTAAGACATTCACAGAAAAGGTACATCACAGCACATCTACCTGAATTGGATTCATCAGATAAAAGGAATGTATAAATATCCAGCTGCAGCATTTTGGATTAAGGTAACATGAAAATTTGGATGTGTCATGTTAGATCAATATGTGGGTGTGTGTGTGTGTGTGTCCATAAATCACAACTAAATGAAACCCAGTGGTACAGCTGTCACCAAGCAGATGGAAACACAAGCCAACAGAAAAAAAGGTATTTATTTTATTGTCTTTTTGTGTTCGCGCATGTGCGTCAAACTCCTTGGGATAGTTAGCTTTGAGTGGTGTGACACTGTCTGCCCAATGCAGAGTGCTCTTTATGGGGCTCGACAGTATTACATCAATCCTCAGTCAGGCTGGTCCTTATGCTGTTTTGCCTGCAGTGGCATGCACTTGAAAAGAAAAAGCCGCACCAACCAAGAGCCGGCTTTTTTCTTTCATCTGCAGGTCACCACAGAGCAAACAGCTGATTGTGTTGTGATGTCTCCACTGTAAGCGCGATCTGATCACACTGACTGGGAGGAGGCACTTTCCTTGCCTGCCTCCTCCTTGCTGCTGTGTTTTTCAAACACTGAGATGCCCACTCCCAGTGTCGATGTGTCCCCCACATAACCTCTGACCTTGGGGTGCCCAATCCCCGGGTCGGCATTGAACCCCCAGTACTCCGGCACACTGGGAGTCCACCCCAGTATGCCAACATCCATAGTTTCCCTGTAAAAAAAGAAAACAGACTCACAAAGTCTTTTTTTGGTTTTTTAAACCTGAAAAGACAGAAAACATTCCCTCGTCATTGCTGCCATCCCCCTTCCCTAACCCGCACCCTCTGCACACCCCACCTCCCCACACACACCCTCACTCATACCTACCTCTGGAGGTTGGGAGCAGTGATCTTCAGTGGAGCAGGAACACATCTGCACTCTTCAAAAACCAACTGCAAACTGAAGAAATGATGCTAAGTTCTACAATGGCAGTAAATGGCGGGGGGGGGTTCAATTTAGGTAGATATCTCAGCCATTTTTGGGAGTTTTTGTCCCAAATTTTCAACATGGGGTTCTTGGGACCCCACCTCATGAACACAGTCAGTGTAATTTTGTTTCTCAGTCCTAAAAGGTGATTTCATGGTCACTGCATTGAATAACCTTTCAGGACCAATTAATGAAACAACAGTGCCACTGTTCATGAGGTGGGGTCCAAAAAAGCCCTTGTTGTAAATTTGGTGAAAAGAAACTCCCAAAAATGACTGCGTTATGAGTGTCTGTTGAGCAGTTTCTATGCACGCTTGTAATGTCATCAATTTTTAAGATTTTCATTCCATATTTCCAACATTGCCATTTTTTCAAACCCCTTATGAACAGTACAGCTGTCATTTTTTATATCCTTCCCAAAATGTGTTTTTGCACCTGTGGCCCAGAATGGCACAGTTGTTGTGCGAAATCAACTTTCATGACAGATTAAAAAATTCCAGTGCCACTGTTCATGAGGGGAGGTCTCAAAAAGGCCATGTTGAAAATGTGGTAAAAACATTCCAAAAAATGACTGTTACAAGTGTGAATTGCGAAGTTTCTATGCACTCTTGTAACTTTGCCACTTTTTCATATTTTCACTCCAGATTTTTAGCAATGGAATTTCTTCACACCTCCTCAAGAACAGTACAGCTGTCATTTTTTACATCCTGATCAAAATGTGTTTTCACACCTGTGGCGCCGAATGGCTCACTGGCTGTGAGAAATTTCCTTTTGGGATTGAGTAACAAAATGATACTGGCAGTGTTCGTGATGTGATGTCCCAAAAAGCCCACTTTGAAAATTTGGAGCAAAAATACCAACAAACACCCGGGGTGTTAGGGTTTCCTACCATAACACCCATGCTTAAAATGCAAGACAGAGGAATATACAGAGAAAAATATAGGAGGCATGTACAAGAGCAGTACAAACAGCGAACTCTCGCCATTGACAAATGCTTGTTTTATTTTGGAATGCTGGGCTGGAAAAGGCACACTATACCAAATCTTATTTTCAGGTGTGACCTGGGAGAGAACACAGTGCATAGATACATAGATACATAGACAGTGTTGGCAGATAAGGGCCTATGGCCCACCCAGTCTGCCCATTTGAGCTTGTAAGTTCAGTTTGTTTTCCTAGAAGTCTGTTGCCCCTTACCCTTGACCTCCAGAATTCCTTTATGTCTATCCCATGCATTCTTAAATCCCGTGATTGTTTCAGCCCCCACCACTTCCTCTGGCAGGGTGTTCACTTGTCCACCACCCGTTCTGTGAAGAAATTCTTTCTCATGTTTCCTCTGAATCATCCTCCCTCCAACTTCATCCCATGCCCTCTAGTCCTGGAACATCTTTTTCGCTTAAAAATAGTGTTTTCCTGCACCCTGTTCCTCCCTGTAAGATACTTGTATGTCTCTATCATATCCCCTCTCTCTCTCCTCTCCTCCAGGGAGTACATGTTCAGTTCCTTCAACCTGTCTTAATAGGACTTGTGATGCAATCCATGCACCATCTTTGTTGCCTTCCTCTGAACCTTCTCTACCCTGTCTATGTCCTTACGTAGGTATGGTCTCCAGAACTGTACACTGTACTCCAGGTGGGGCCTGACTAGTGTCTTGTATAGCAGAATTATGACCTCCCTTTTCCTGCTGGTGATGCCCCTGCCTATACATCCCAGCATCCTATTTGCTTTATCTGCTGCCTTGTCACACTGTTTCCCTACCTTGAGGTCATCAGAGATGACAACCCCAAGATCCCTTTCCTGCTTGGTGCATGCTATATTCTCACCCCCCAACTGATATATTGTGCCAGGGTTTTTGTGCCCCATATGCATTATCTTGCACTTCTTTGCATTGAATTTCAACTGCCAAACCCTTGACCATTCTTCAAGTTTCTGCAGGTCGCTTCTCATTCTGTCTACACCCTCTGGTGTGTCTACTCTGTTACAGAGCTTTGTGTCATCAGCGAACAGTGAAATTCTGCCTTCTGGGTCCTCGCCAATGTCACTGATGAAGATGTTGAATAGGACGGTCCCAGCACTGATCCTGTGGTACCCACTGGTCACTCTTCCCTCTGCGGAGTGACAGCCATTACCACCACCCTCTGTGTCCTGCCACCCAGCCAGTTACCTACCCACCACACTACTGTCCTGCCCACACCCTATTCCCCAGTTTGTGTAATAGTCTTCTATGTGGCACAGTGTCAAAGGCCTTGCTGAAGTCCAGATAGGCCATGTCCACTGCCTCCCTGATCCACCTCCCTAGTCAGCCAGTCAAAAATTCAGCGAGGTTGGTCTGACATGATCTCCCCTGGTGAAACCATGCTGCCTTGGGTCCTGTAGTCCATTGACAACCAGATGTTCCACCAATCTCTCCTTCAGTAGTGCTTCCATGATCTTCCCCACTACCGAGGTGAGGCTGACTGGTCTGTAGTTCCCTGCTTCCTCTTTGTTTCCACTTTTGTATAGGGGACTACATCTGCTGTCCTCCAGTCTTTGGGTACCTCCCTCTTTTCAGTGATCTGGCTAAACAGGATAGCCAGAGGTTCAGCCACCACCTCTCTTAGTTCTTTAAGGACCTAGGGTTACCCCATCTGGCCCCCATTGCTTTATCAACTCTTATTACTTCCAGTTCCTTCAGGACCCTTTCTCATGTAAAGGGACGTGTGTCCATTTCTGCACCATTCTCACCCCTTGTACTCCCTTCAGACCCATTACCCTCCTCTTCCTCAGTAAAGAATGAGCAGAAATACCTGTTCAATATGTCAGCTTTACTGTTTTCATCCTCCACGTGTCCCCCATCCTCCCCCTTCTGTCTCACTATCCCTCCCTTTGTCTTTCTTTTTTCACTTATGTAACTGTAAAAGGTTTTGTCCCCTCTACCCACTGATTTTGCAATGTGTTTTTCATTCTGAGCTTTGGCTTCCCTTACTGACCTCCCTGCCTCCCTTTGCTTCTCCTGGTACTTCTCCCTATCCCCTTCTGCCTGTGTCTTTTTGTATTGCCTGAATGAAATCTTTTTGGCTTTCACTTTCTTTGCTACCTCTTTGGAAAACCATAATGGTCTCCTCTTCCTTTTCCTCTTGCTAACCTGCTTAATGCATAATTCTGTTGTATCTTGTAATCCCCATTTTAAATACTGCCCACTGTTCCTCAACCCCTGATTCCTGTCCCATTCTCCTTAATGCCTCTTTCAAGTATCTCCCCAATTTTCCCAAAGTCTGCCCCCCTAAAATCCAGGATATGTGTTTTTGTGTGGTTTGGTTCTGCTCTTTCTGTGATTTCAAACCACAATGACTGGTGGTCACTGTTTCCCAGGAGCTCCCCCACTGTTACCCCCATCACACTGTCCCTGTTTGTGAGCACAAGGTCCAGTATTGCCTTCTGCCGAGTTGGTTCCATGACCAGTTGCTTGAGGAAGGCACCCTGAAGGAGTCCAGGATAAATCTGCTCCTAGTTGATGCTGCTGCTGGGATGCTCCAGTCCACATCTGGAATATTGAAGTCTCAACCAGTACTACCTCACCCTTGTCTGCCATCCTTTGGATGGCTAGCATCAACTCCTATCTGTTTCTTCCTCCTGGGCTGGTGGTCTATAGACCACACCTGTGCGGATGGCTGTCCCCATTTTCCTTTCAAGCTTAACCCAGAGTATCTCTCCCCATTTTGTTCCTCCTGGATCTCTGTGGCCTTATGTCATTTTCACATACAGTGCCACTCTCCTCCCTTCCTGCCTGCTCTGTCTCTTCTGAATATGTTGTAGCCAGGTATGGCCATCTCCCAGTCGTGGATATCAATACACCAAGTTTCAGTGATGGCCACAATGTCCAGGTCTGACTGTACCATGCAGCCTCAGATCTTCCATCTTGTTGCTAAGGCTCCTGGCATTTGGACACATGGCTTTCCATGATTTGACCTCCCTAGACTGTTTCACTGTTCTACTCCAGCCCCTTCCTTGGTTGTCATTTATCCCTGGTTCTCCTTGCTGTCTGCCCTTCTGCTGAATTTTGCCCCTTTTCTGCTTATCCACCTCTTGGGCACTAATCTCCATCTTTTTCACACTGCTTTGCAGAGATAGCCACTCCTCTGGTTCACTGGTTCCACTGCTAGCTGTGGGTGGGTGAGCAAGTAGGTACCCTCCTTGCTGGCCTGCCACCCCCTTTGCTGGTTTAAGTGCTTGTCAATGAGCATTTGAACTTATCATTGAGTCTTGGATTCCTCCAGGATGGATGCAGGCCGTCAGGCTTGAACAAACCTCCATCCTCTCAGGTGGGTCCCCAGTCACCAATGAATCCAAACCCTTCCTCACAGCACCAGTTCTTCAACCATGAGTTAAAGTTCCTGGTGCATGCACTCCTATGCTCTCCTTGCCTCTCACAGGTAGTACTTCTGAGAAAGTGACAGAAGTAGCTACTTGCTTGAGATCCCTCCCAGTTTCCTAAACTCTTCCTGAACTTCCTTTGGCTCCCATTTGCTTGGTCATTAGTACCTAGGTGGATAATGACATCCAGCTCACCCTCCCGTCTTGCCTTCCCAGTGATCCCCAGGATCTTCCTTCCATCCCTCCATGCCGTGGCACCTGGTAGGCACCTCACCTCCCTGTCCTCCCCCTCCTGTGTTCCTAGCTGGATCCCTCTAATGATGGAGTCCCCCACCAGGATTTGCTTCCTCCTCCTCTGGGGTCCACTGCTTTCCCTGCTGAGGTCACCTCCTTGGCTAACCTCCCCATCCTTTCCTTCCACTTCTCTGGGTACCTCTATTTGGTTGTCCTCATTTGCCAGTGTGGCATATGAGTTCTTGAGTGGAATAGGATCTGGGATGTGCCTCTGCCTGACTGCTCTAATCCTCCCTGAGCCCACTGTCCTCCAAGTGCTCCTCGTTCTCGGCATCCTTTGAGGCAGTTGCATTGGACTGGGTGATCTCTGGATAGGGGTGATGGTACTCCTGACCCAGTTTACTTCCACTCTGAGTCTGGCTACCTCTTCCCGCAGTCCAGAGAGATGCATACAGATAGGGCAGCACCTCAGTGTCCAGAGGTCTGCCTGAATATGCTGCCCCCACAGCCACTGCATTGCACCACTCCCACATTATACTGCAATTCCACTACTTGTCTGCTACTGAAGCTCTCCTAGTTCCCTTTTTATTAATTTACTGTACTAAAAATCCTGCCACTGATCCTCAGATATTTTTTTTTTTTTAAAGAAAAAGAAACCAATAAATAAATAAGTCAAAACACTTGTCGTGCTGAGGGTGGGCTTCTTCCCCCTTATAGCCCTCCTACTTCACACCCCTTACTATACCCTGTGTTTAGCTCCTGTCAATCAGATTTAACAGGGCATATAATTATGAGTTGGGGAAGGGAGGAGGGGCAAAAATATGCAGCAATTAAAGACAGCACAGAATTACACCACCACTATGTTTTAAATTTTCAACAGCCCAAAACCAATTATAAGTAAAGACAACAAAGAAAGTATAGTGTCACTAAAGCCCACAATCTAAGTTTAAAAGAAAAATAGCAATTACCAGTTACTCTAAAGCACTGAATTGAATATGTTTCCTTCCTTCTCCTTCTGGCTTCTTCTGAGAAAATAAAACTCTGCTTGCTACTTTAACTCTGACTAAGCCCCACCTCCAGTTATCACGTAGCTGAGGTCAGAGGCCAGACAATTTACATCCTTCACCCAACTACAGGGCAGTCAGACAAGCCAAGATAAAATCTGCAGCAATTAAAGACAGTACAGAATTACACCACCACTATGTTTTAAATTTTCAACAGCCCAAAACCAATTATGAGTAAAGACAACGAAGAAAGTATAGTGTCACTAAAAGCCCACAATCTAAGTTTAAAAGAAAAGTAGCAATTACCAGTTACTCTAAAGCACTGAATTGAATATGTTTCGTTCCTTCCCCTTCTGGCTTCTTCTGCAAGGAGGGTAAATGACTTGCTCAGGGTCACACAGTATGCAAGTGGTGGCTATGGGATTCACATCAATGTCTACTGGGTCATAGAAACATAGAAACATGAAGTTTGTCATCAGAAAAGGGCTTTTAGGCCAATCCAGTCTGCTCCGTTTGCCTCCTTATTGTGTCACCACTGACCCTAGTTGGTCATAGCTGTCACACTCCCCCCTGTTCCTCTACCTAATGTACCTTTGTGCCTATCCCAAGCTTGCTTGAAGCTCCCCACAGTCTTTTCCCCCACTATCTCCTTTGACAGGCTGTTCCAGTCTTGCACCATCCATTCTTTAAAGAAGTATTTCCTCACATCTCTCCTCAACTTACCTTTCTTTAGCTTCATTATGTGCCCCCTTGATCTAGTGCCTTCTTTCCTCAGAAATAGACCATCCACTTGCACCTTTTTCTCCCCTGTGAGGTACCTGTAGGTTACAATCATGTACCCTCTTGCTATCCTCTCTTCCAGGGAGTACATGTTAAGTTCCAGCAGCCTTTCCTCAAATGGCTTCTCATGCAACCACCTCACCATTTTGGTTGTCCTTGCCTGTATCGTTTTCACCCTTTCAATGTGCTTGCAGAGATGTGGCCTTCAGAACCGGACAAAGTACTCCAGGTGGGGTCTCAACACTGAATGATAAACAGCAGCACCACCTCCCTCCTTCTGTTAGAAATCCCTCTACCAATGCACACCAGCATCCTGCTAGCATTCCCTACTGCTTTGTCACACTGACCAGCACCTTGTGGTCATTAGATATGATGACCTCTAGGTATTTTTCTTGACTGGTAACTGTAAGCTCCACTCTCCCATCCTATGCACAGCTTCAGGGTTGAACTGCCCTAAGTGCATAGTCTTGCACTTTTTGGCATTGAAACCCAGCTGCCACTCCTAGACCATTCTTCTAGTTTCCTCAGATCCCTTTGTATTCTAACCTGCTGCAGATTTTTGTATTATCAACAGAGACACACATTCCCCTCAAGCTTCTCTGCAATGTCACTTATAAAAACACTGAAGAGGACCAGTCTCAGCACGGAACTCTGTGGCACCCCAGTTGTCACTCTCCTATTGCCTGAGTGGCTACCATTGACCACCACCTTTTGCCTTCTGTCCCTTAACCAGTTTGATACACAGCTTGTTACTTTCACCCCCTCCCCCAGGAAGGGAAGGGTGTTCATGTTTACAGCGGTGCATTCTATTATCTATTGTTACACTTGATATGCAGTTAAGTAACACTGAAGCAAAAAGTTCTAAATCCTAGATGAATTACAGGCAAATAAAGATTTATTGCAAAAGCCCCTCAAATACAAGCTGAAATACTGTAACCCACTCACCTCTTGGATTTAGAAGTTTTTCTGTATTACCTAGATGAAAAACATAGAAGCACTGCAGTCACCCACCTCCATTAGTGTACTGTGAATTTCTGTTTGTTTTTTGACTCTGTCTTGAGTGTTAGGTACCCTGTTTCAGACCACAACTCTCCCACCATGTGTGTGACCATTTTGTATTACAATAATACAATTACTGTAGGTACAATTTCCCCATCCATGACATCACAAGGTTCCAAACATGGTGACAATGTTGTCTCAATACAGAGCAGATCAAAGAAATATACCCTGACAGGGTGTGGGTATACTGGAGGATTTACCACGGCTGGTGTGGTTCGGTCACGAGGCGCAGCTGAGGGGCTTAACCACACCAGTAGTGGTAAATCGACCTGTATACCCACTCCCTGGAGGGGTATATTGCTATTATACAAAGGTCCTGCTTGTTTTTTTTTTTACACAAAAAAATATTTAAAATGTCCGTTTGTTTTAAAAGTTGCTGCTCGTTTGTTTTTCACTGCAGCGGTACTGCTCAGATTTTTTGCGAGTTCTGCGCATGTGCCGGAGGATCTCAGATTTCCTCCACCACTATTCCAAATTTTTTCAGCTTCTTTGCTTTGTAGAGAATGAACTGCATTTTCTTTCTTTTTTTTTCTTTTTCTGATGCTTCGTTTTTTTGGAATGGTGCGGCAGTTTTTCTGAACTTTTGAGGCTAGTGACAGAGTATCGGATGTCGGGTTAAGGACAAGGTAATCTCACTGTCGTCCGTGTGTTTGGCAGCAGTGTGTTTGGAAGGAACAGAGGGATTTGCCAGGGAGTTCCTGATGCAACTGAATGGTTTCCACTGGGTACTCTGGAGGATTTACAACACTGGAAAGGTGCCAGCCAGCCAATGAAAATCTAGGATTCTCTATATTTTTTGTGCCCGTTGTATAATTAGTCATTTATACCTATAGACTTGCCAGCTGTAGGTAAGCTAAATACTGTACCTCATTTAAAAGAGAATGTTATGAATTCTAAAACTATGAAGGACACCTTTTGTAAATGTTTCCATTTAATATTTAATGTGGCAGTGTGGGTATGCTGAAGTTCTTTAGAATGTATTTTGGGTGTAATTCTTTAAATTGTAGTAGAGAGTTTCACAAGTTTGGAGCGGGATAGTATCTTTCGCCAAAGAGTCTTGTAACTAGTATATTGCATTTTATGTACTCTTAAATTTTACCTAAGCTTCTATAATAGGTGTCTAATTTGATCTTAAAGCTGAGCATGGTATCACATTCTACTACATCAGATGGGAGTCTGTTCCAAGGGGACACCACTCTTTGGTTTACCCAAGCTCCCCTCTTACTAGATTTATACATTTCCCCTTTCAACTGGTACCCATGTGTTCATGTACATTTAGAAGGATCTCTGCTATGTAGACCCATAAACTCCCACAAGTCCCTGTTCCTGTGGGCTGAATATACTAAGCATAAGTCCCCTCTTAGCCTACAATCCTCCATGATGATAGTCTGACAGCTTTGCAGCATTTCTTGAATAAGCGCAAGTCCAGCAGCCACCCACACACACACTAACTCATCTGGCAGAACTGGTTCTTACACTCAGTGCTTTTTCTTTTAATAACAGTTTTTTTCAGCAGGTCAGTGGAGTTGTCATGGGTACCAATATGGGTTCCCGCTTTTGCTAATCTGTTTGTGGGTTGGGCGGAGGAACATTTTTTTCTCTCATTCACAGGGACTGTGCCTGAACTCTACAAACACTACATTGATGACTGTGTGGGGGCCACCTCCTGCTCCAGGGAGACCCTCCAAGTCTTCCTTGACAAGTTTACCATGGCCCATCCTTCCCTTCAATACACCGTTACATAGAAACATAGAAACATAGACTTTGACGGCAGATAAGGACCGCTTGGCCCACCTAGTCTGCCCATTTCCCTACCTACTGGATAAGCTGCCGATCCTAGTTAACCAACAGCCTATTTGGGTTTGGATGGGGGTTAAATCCCATTGTGTAGTAGCAGTCCACCCTTAACACACTGACGGTTTTCAGTGATGCCCACTGAATTTGTTACCAATCAACTGAAGGTGCTGTATTGAGTGCCGGAGAGGCTGGTGATAGTAATAACTGAAACAGGGACAACCCCCACCACTGCAATGCAAGCGTTCATGTTAATCCTTTGTGAATGCTCCTGACTGACCATCCACAGATTGGGGCAGGGTGACAACAGATCCACGTATGATGTGTCCTCCTTGTTACCCTGTGCATAGCTTTGTCTCTGCTGTGCAGACAAGTGTGGCCAGGATGGGCATCAGAAAGTGAAGATCATCCACACTGGTCCTCCTTTCATTGGCCACTGGTGAAGCTCACCCTGGTAACCAGTGGATAATGTGACCACAGCGAGGGAAGACAGTACATGATAGTGGTGACTTAAAAAGCTTTTTGTTGTGTTTTCCTTCATTACAAACATTTTAAGGCAAAGCTGTAAAAAAATAAATGCTATTAAAATAATGAATGTAGAATTATATGTTTTTTCACTCCTGTCAGCACTGAGCGCTGAACACTGCGCTACTCTGTGGTGCACAACATTGTACCAAGCTCATTTTACTCCCATTAAAAGTAACAAATGGAACCCCGGTATAAAAATAACAAGCAATTAATTTTTGTCACTATTAGTTTATATAGCTCTATCTTTTCAAAAAGCTAGACATTTTAATGGTCTGGACATAAAAATCATGACATCTTCAGAATGGTGGACACCAGAAAAAATCAAAAAAGGGGGAAAGCAATAAAAACAATAACAAAAAACAAGTGCCCAGCTGTTATGCAAGTTCGAACAATTTTGTTTTCAATAAAATGTTTACCTTTTTTTGTTTAAAAATATTTACCCAGGACAACCCAGCTGAGATACAATGTCTCATTTTCCATGAGGTCCTGTTTCTTATTCATTTTGTTAGTTGGGTAGACTGGAGCACTGAGAAGTTTACTGACTTGCTCAAGGTCACACAGTGGCTCTAGTGGGGCTTGTACCTGTGATCTTCTGGTTTCCAAGGCAGTGCTCCTCTAATCATTAGCTCACAATGCCTCCAACTTTGTTACTAATATGTCACCAGTAGTAATAATAAAACAACAGCCCAGGCTGCCACTGATGAATGGCAGAATATCATCATTTTTAATTAACAACTAATGAAAGTAAATTGGGAAGGGGGGGGCAAGATGGCATTTTAGGCACCCAGGCCTCCCCCCCCCCCGCTATGTCTACGGAATACTTAAACCATAGCCAGTGTTGTTGCGATCCAGCCATGAGGAGAGCCTGTAGCCACATTCCAGTTACACAGTGTTTATAAACTGTTAGCTGCTGTTAGCAGGGCAATCTCTGGGAAAAAAATGTGGTTGTTGAAAGAACATCTGTAAATGAAATTTCCACATAGGACTCCCCCACCACCACCAAAATCCATGTTTGCAGGAGCTCCTGAAGAATGGTGCAGAGCTGCACAATTGGAAGCCTGAGGTGAGAATTCAGTTTAGTGTTTGAGGATTCTGGCAGAAAGGCCATGCAGTTAGTGTCCAGTTTCTCTGTTTGCTGACTGCTTCCATCTTCAGAGTGAGTGAATAGCCCTCTTGGTCCGTTCATTGATGAAATCTGATTTCTTCAATTTAGCCTTCTTGTATACACTGTGAAGGTCTGTGTGCATCCACATGGTCTGCAGTATAGCTGAGGCCGCCCTGCCAGCCTTTGTTGACATATTACTGTCACTCCGGATGATGCCAATAATCTGCCTCAGTCCTCCATGATCAAGGAGTGTGCGTGCATTCTGTGGGCTCATCTGGATCAGGCTGTGCATGACATGGATGGCAGAAGCGGCGTTCTCATTGTCTGACAAGGAACTGGTGGTGGAGTCAGGGAGTATGGAAATCAGATCAGGTAAGACATCTCTAGCCATCTCCTTGTGAAGGCTCGGGTTCCGTGAGGCATTCCTCAGCAGCGACATGGCGGCTTTCTTTACCCCTTGGTCATTTGAGTATAACACCTTGCATATATGTTGCAGGCCATTTTCCTTCTGTATTGCAGTCTGAGCCACTGCAAACGGCATCGGTCCATTGCCAGCAGTGAGGTTCTGGAGAGATCCCAGTAAGGCCTCCTGTGTGTAATTCCTGCTGCTCTTTGCTACTAATTACAGGTACATCCTCACCACTATGGAATGCCACAACCACTCCACACCCTTGGGCCCTTGGGATTGCTCTTCTCTTCAGACATGGGACTGACAGTCTCCAGATTCTCTTTCACCTTCTTGCTGCATGTCCCAAAGCAGCCTGGGCCTTTGGAGCTGGAAAGCATGGTCTGGTTCTGCCTGTATATGTTCTGGGTGTGTTGGCTAGGTAGCTCTGACTCCAGATGATAGGAGAGGTTGTGCAGGATGCATGTACAGTTTTCTACAGACTTGTCATCTGGTTTGTAGTCAGTGATGGTTGCCCTGGAATAATGTACAAGCGAGTCAATCAGTCCATCACAGTCCCTCATTTTTTTCTTTGCTCTGGGCCAGCCGAGCTCATATTTCTCAGACAGCCTGTGGCATTGTACTGGATATCCTGGTCAAACATAACCTCCCTTTTGGGGTAGTCTCCCTCGGACCAGCCCGAGTAGGGGATAATGATGGTCTCAGTCATGGTCTGGAGAGCATCCTTGATCAACGTGTTCTTCAGCTGGTCATTGGAGGAAAGATTCCACAGCATTCTTGTTATTTGTTTTTTAATCTCCGTGTCCTTCATTTGCTTTAGCAGTCTGAGCAGCATGGAAACTTCATTGTGCTCATATACTTCTAGCCTGTTGTCATTGTCTTCATAGATGATGTTCCGCAGGGCACCACATGCCAACTCTCTGAATCTCAACATCATCTGATTCCAGAAGATTTAACAGCCTAGGAATTGCAACAAGGTTAAGAACCTTCATCTTGGCTTCAATTCTGGAAACATTCATGCTGAATAAAGGTAGCACCAGTGATCACGAAATTGGGTTTTTCACTCACCAGCATGTTTATAGCTTTCTGCAGTGTCAGTGGATGCTCGCCGTGTGGGACATTTGCATTCCATCCACTGTTGAAGTATCCTCTTCTACACTGCCTTTTCTGGTTATCCAGCTGTCAGTACAGAACACTGGTCTCAAGACATCAGTTTATTACAAACCCACTATCTCTCACAGTTTCCTCCTCCACAGCTCCTTCCATCCTAAACATGTCAAGAATGGCCTGCCTCATTCACAGTTTCTTAGACTTGGCAGGTTATGCAGTGAAGAGGATGATTTTGCTGAGCAGACCCAAATAATGCATACTTTTTTTATCAACAGGGGATAGCCTAAAAGCACAGTGGACAGAGCACTCTCCCGGGTCAGTAATATGCCCCGTATCCTTGACCCCCGGAGGAAGGATACTGTCACACAAAGAACAACAGTGAATTCCACTAGTGCTTCCATTCCATCAGAGCACACCTTCTCTTCTCAGGATCATCAACAGAAACTTTCCCATTTTGTAAACTGACCCTAACATTGGTACTTCCTTTACAGAACCACCAATTGCCTCCTATCGCTGGTCACCTAACCTGCGGAATCTCCTGGTTAAAAGCAGCCTACCTACTCCTAACAGTTCCTCCCTCCCAGGTACCAAACCTTGCAACAGGACTCGCTACTACACCTGCAAATTTATTTCCAGTGTGATTGAAATTCGGGGGCCTACAGGTGTTTTTCACATCACCAAGGAGTTCCCATGCACCTCCACTAATGTGGTATATTGTATTCTTTGCAGGAAGTGTACAGCTATTTACATCGGAGAAACTGGTAGGTGTCTTGCTGACCGTTTCAGGGAACATTACAGAGCAGTCAGGAATGGTGAAACTGCTGAACCCATTGTATCCCACTTTATCTCCAGGGACCACAATGTCAATGACCTTTCTGTGTGTGTCCTTCAGCAGGGCTTCTGGGATCCTGACCATAGAAAAAACATAGAAGTCAAGCTGATCATCCACCTTGGCTCCCAGCAGCCCTCTGGTTTAAATGATAGGGGAAAATAAGTCTAACATGTTTCAGCCATCCCTTTTTTTCCTTAAAGTCTATTTGTTTTTGTACTCATTTAATTTATTTTTCATTTTCGCCATTAGACTCCATCTCTGTCTCCTTCCCACACGTTGTCACCTTTCGGCCTTCTTATTAGGCCCTGTTAATTAGTCCCCACCTGGGAACTTCCATAGCTCTTTCACTCCTATTATGCTTTATCTTTCCCATCATCACCTTTTTGTTTCACAGATTCTCTCTTAATCTTACCATTTATCACTTCTTCTCCCTGAGCCTCCCTTTCTTCTTCCATATATATATATATATATATATATATATATATAATTTACCTCCCCTCTACACTAACTTTGTTTTTTATTTCTCTCTTAGATAGTTCCTGAAGAAGACCTAAGGTCGAAACATAGATTTTTAACTCTATTTTCTATTTTCAGCGTGCATTTAATATAACCATTTTGTTTTGCTTTTAATATATTCTTCATTATCTTACATAAAATACAAGTAAGGCTAATGAGCTTATAATTTTCAACATTTGTTTTCAGTCCTTTCGTATATATGCATGTAATATGAGCTGTGTTCCAGTCCTGCAGAGTCGCCCCTTGCCTAAGGGATTCCTTGAATAATATCCCTATGGGTCCAGACCATTCATCTGCCAGCTCCTTTAGAATACATGGGTGAACCCCATCAGGCCCAGGTGATTGTTGATTTTAAGTTTGACTAGTTTGTCTCTTAGTGTAGATTGAAAATCTAACTCACATGGGATATTGTTAGTTTTATTATTATTATTACATGGATCTATACTAGAAGTGGTCTGGAAGACACTTAAAAAATGTTCATTAAATGTGTCAGCCATCACCGGCACTGAGGATTGAGGTACTGGACACCACACCTCATGCCACACTGGCGACCTGGGTTTAGGAACGAGTTTGGGCTCAAGGGGTCGGCAGAAGAGGGAGAGGACTGAGCATCCAACAGACTTCTCTCTTCTCACTGAGGAGGGATCCAGGGGACTCTTGTCACAGCGGTGACACCCAGTGGAGATCGGGTGCACATCAAGGCACAGAGCAAATAAGGGGAGGAGGGTGGCACACTCCTACGGCATGGCCGTGCTAGCATCATTGCACACTTACGCTCCTGGGGGAAATAATTGGGAAAAAAAATCCTTGTTCCTGGATAGATGATGGCTCTCCCCAGTGCCACATCACCACACGACCAATCCAGGTCCTTGCCTCAGCCCCCTCTGCCTTCCACCTCCACTGCAGCACACTAGATTATAGATAAAGCGCTGGAGTGGTGGAGGCCCAGTCTAAGGGGACTCAGAGCTGGAGGGGTCTGCGAGCCATGGATAGTGAAGGGCAGTTGCCTCTGAGGGAGGCAGGGCTTCAGGCAGTCGGTAGACAGGTGCCATGAGTAGGAGTAGCCTGAGAGTGTTCCAGGTTGTGGGGAGCAGAAAATAGAATATACAAAAATAAAATGTGTCAGTCATTAATTTTTCATCTAAGATGGTGTCTCCATCAAGAATAATTGGTCCTAACCTAGTTACACCATTTCTTGTGTTGTTAATATAATTAAAGAATGTATTTTTGTTTTGGTGCACTGTGTTAGCTATTCTTTGCTCCTCATTAGATTTAGCTGCTTTAATCCCTATTTTACATTTTTTTATCTACTTTCTTAAATTTGGACCATTTAAATGCATTTGGACTTTTCTGGTATTCCCGGTAGGCCAGTTTCTTTTTATTAATAAGTTTCTTACTAGGGGATTAAGCCATGTGGGGATCCTACCCTGGGAGTTGTATTTAATTTTATCTGGTATGTAATGGGTAGTACAATATATCAATTTTGTTTTGATAGCATCCCAAATTTATTGTACACCTAATCCATTAAGGTCCTTTTCCCAGTTCTATCCTTTAATATAGGTCTTCATGTCCTTATAGTTTGTTCTATTCCACACTTAATCCTGGTCTGGCCTTTAGCTAATGGTTCTATCCCTAATATACCAAATTTGATCATGTTGTGGTCACTTTTACACAGTGGTTCCCTAACTGCACAGTATTTAATGTCTTTCCCCATGTTGCTTAGGACAACATCCAGAAGACACAGGGGGGAGGGAGGTGTGCACTAGTCCCTTCACAAAAGAAAGGGTCCTACAAGAGCTCGATAAACTCAGGGTGGATAAGGCAATGGGAACTGATGACATACATCCCAAGGTACTAAAGGAGCTAAGGGTGGAACTAGCACAGACATTATCAGAACTGTTTAGTGAGTCTCTGAGCACAGGAGAGGTCTCAGAAGACTGAAGAAGGGCTCATGTGATCCTGCTCCACAAGACTGGTAGCAGTGAGGAGGCAGGAAACTACAGACCAGTCAGTCTTACCTCAGTAGTGGACAAGATTATGGAGGCACTCCTTAAGGAAAGGATAGTGCAACACCTGGAATCCATGGGAGCACAAGATCCAAGACAGCATGGGTTTACAACAGGAAGGTCCTGTCAAACTAATCTCATAGATTTCTTTGACTGGGTAACCAGAGTGGTGGACCAAGAGGGAGCAGCTGATGTCACCTACCTTGACTTCAGCAAAGCTTCGATACTACTCCACATAGAAGATTGATTAATAAGCTGGGTAGGCTGGGGGGTCGAAGTTGGTCAACTGGGTGGCAAACTGGTTGACGGGCAGAAAACAGAGAGTGGTGGTAAACGGTATACAGTCAGAAGAGATGCAAGTCACAAGTGGGGTACCTCAGGGATCAGTTCTGGGGACAGTCCTCTTCAATATCTTCATCAGTGGCATTGTAGATGGATTGGAGGGTAAGGTTTGTCTTTTTGCAGATGACACCAAGATCTGCAACAGAGTAGATGATCCAGATGGGGTGGGCAGAATGAGAAGAGATCTGGATAAACTGGCAAAATGGTTGGAAGAGTGGCAACTGGGGTTTAATGCAAAGAAGTGCAAGATCATGCACATAGGGAAGAGAAACCCTGAAGTCACCTATAGGTTGGGAGTAGAGATGGTCGAAGTAGCCATAATTCGCTCCACAGAGTGATTCATGGAGTAACATGGAATCCACGAAGTGCTCCGCAATGTGAAGTGGAGTACTTTGCGTTATAATGGTGAAAGCGAAGTCCATTGAAACCAATGACTTTGCATTATTCTGCCTTCCCCAAACCACTTCTCCACCAATTTTAAGGCGAAGTACATTGAAATCAATGTACTTCGTATTACGTCACCTTGTTATTGAGCTCCAAGGCAAATTTGCAGTGCTTCATGGGATTGTAGGTCACAAGGGCTCTAGATTGTTCCGCACAGCCTCAGTTCTGTGTAGTGTGTGTGTAGTGGAAGATGGAGACAGCTTCTTCTCAGAGCTCTGCAATTCAGTTCCTCTAAAAGCTGTTAAAAAAGCCTATTTGAGCCATTTTTATTGCTCAAAATTTAGTGCATCGGTTGTAGAAAACCCTCCTGTGCTCATATCATCAAGTGTTTATTGTTTGTGTGTGGATTTTGAATGTTAATTTAGAACAGTCAGTCTGTGTACTATGAAGTGTGCTTTGGGGAAGGGGCATATCTGTGGTGTAGGTAGATTGAGAGAAAAAAGCAGTCTTTCTGTTTTGGTTATATTTTTCGTGTATAACTGTTAAATACACGCAGTAATATTTTCAGTAATTCCTGACTTTTTTTGCTGACTGTAGTGGCATAGCAGTGTATAATTTCAGTTTGTTTAAAACATTTGGTTATATTGCTAAAGGTTTTCAATTTGCTACGCAATACTTTTAGTGTGTGTGCGCGATGCGTACTATTAAATCAGACAACTTTTATTGTGCCAGAGTAATTGCTGCAGTGTGAACCTGCTATCCACCGCACCTGTATGAATTTCTTATACTGCTTTGTGGTATCTTTACTGGTAGCCGACTGTTACTGATGTGCATTAACCCCCCAACTGGCAAAATATATTCTTTTCCAGATTTGGATTTGTGACTTGTGAGCACTGGTTAGGTATTATTGTGCCTTTGTGTCTGACTCTGCATTTCTTGAGTGTGCAGCGCAATCTTAATATGTTTGTGCATTTGCAGTACACCATTAATTCTGGGAGACTTTGCATTTCTTATTACGCTCTCATTTCACTTTGTCAGCACTGGGGAAGTTTCTGGACACAAGACAGTAGCATTTTGGGGATGCACATTAATTCTGGTGACTGTGTGTGGCCACTGCTCGCATGACAGAGTGCACCATTAAATCTGGGAGACTTTGCGTTTTTTGTTATCCTCTCATTTCACTTCATCTGCACTGGGGAATTTTCTGGACACAAGACAGTAGCATTTTGGGGATGCACATTAATTCTGGTGACTGTGTGTGTATGGGGGCACTGGGGGGCTGCCTATATTGTTGCCGCTCCACCTCACTTCGCGTTAAGGTGGAATGACAGGGTGAAGTAATAATTACAAGGTGAAGTGAGCATTTCCTATTGGCCACTCTGCGTAGCAGAGTGACAACTCAAAGTGGGCACTTCACATTCACTTCACCGGTGGAATTTAATTTCGCTGCATCTCTAGTTGGGAGGGGAGTTGCTGGCAGTCACAAGGGAAGAAAGAGACTTGGGCATCATCATCACAGATGACCTGAAATCATCCAAGCAGACCACTAAAGCAGTAAGTAAGGCTAGAGGGATGTTGGGGTGTATTAGTAGGGGTATCACAAGTCATAAGAAGGAGGTAATAATCCTTCTTTACAAGACCCTGGTTAGGCCCCATCTGGAGTATTGCGTGCAGTACTGGAGACCACACCTTCACAAGGACATTAACCAAATTGAGGCAGTCCAGAGAAGGACAACCAAAATGTTGCAGGGACTGCATCAGAAAACATATGAGGACAGATTAATTGAGCTCAATATGTATACCCTAGAGCAAAGGAGGGAGAGAGGTGATATAACTGAAACCGTTAAACACCCTAAGGGCATTAACAAGGTGAAAGAGTCCAACATGTTTCAATGTAAGAAAATAGCAGGACAAGAGGACACAGCATGAGATTAGAGGGAGGCCAATTAAGGGGTAATGTGAGGAAGTTCTTTTTCACAGAAAGGGTGGTGGATGCATGGAATGGCCTACCTCAGGAAGTGGTGGATATGAACACAGTGCAGGGCTTCAGACAGGCCTGGGATAGGCATAAGGGAGCAATACAGATAAGTATGAATAGATAGGCCATTGACAGAGCAAATGCCGATGGCACATTCATAAGGTAGAAAAAGAAATGAGCAGACTGGATGGGCCTTGCAGCCCTCATCTGCCATCAACTTATATTTTTCTATGTTTCTATAAGCATTAAAAAAATTAAAGAAAGGAAATTTGAACATGATAAAAATTATATCTGGACAGCCGAATTTTTGATTTGTCCAGGAAGAACATTAAACCAAAATCCATCTTAAAAAAAAACATCTACACCTGAAAGGGATGCATATACCAACAGCTCTGAAAATAAGGGGACTGTAACTAAGAAGAAAGTTTTTTTTAGCATTCAGTTAGGAGGACGGAATTCTGCCAAACAAACAAGCAGCAGTTCATTATATGCGAACTAGACAGCAGGAGTAAATACAACAATTACAACTGCTACAACCAGTGCTGTGAAGGAGCTCCCAAGTGACCAGATTTGCAGAGGCAAGACACAGAGGGGCACCAGGGGCAAGAACATGAGGCCTGCATCTAGGAGAAGAACAACAGAGGAATGCACGGAGAGACAGCCAACAGAGAAGCCAGCTATGGCCGGAGACCCCGTAGAGGCAGGAGATAAATAAACAGCTGGTAATTAATATATCCAATTATAACCTGAATGATACTGAACAACGGGTCCTTGAGAATGGACTCTCCTTTGTCCCACAAAATAAAGCTTAAGAGTTCAGTTTGGTTGTAGATCTGCATACATTCACTGGGAATTTAAATTTAAAAGCATTTTATTGCAGTGATGAAAATGAATCAACACATATTTCTGTCATTCCAGAGACAAAGATAGGTCAGCTGCCATTCTCAGTCACAAGATGAAATAAATTTACTTATGGATTCTTTATGGAAGAAATCCCCATTTATGCCACCCAGTAATCCTTCAGTTCTAGTGTTTCAGGGACTTTGCATGCAGGATATCAGAAATTTTATGAAAAATCCACCACTCCCCCGTTTTAACAACTGTACAACAAAAGGAACAGAGGTACTTAAAAATCTGGCCAGTAATAAAAATATAGTTAACAAGCATTTGTCGGCTGGCCTGGTGGTGCTGAAGGTTGAGGCGCTGGATGCCACACCGGTGACCCAGGTTTGGGAAGAAGCCAGGGCCATCGGGGGTCGGCAAGGGAGAAAGAGGATTGAGCGTCTAGAGGACTGCTCTCCTCCCTCTGGGGAGGGTTCTGGGGACTGCTCAGCATCCTAGCAGCCCCTGATGGAGATCGGAGGCAGCACAGGTATGCCAGCCAATGTAAGGGAGGGAAGGGGAGGAGTACAGCAGACATCAGCAGGGCAGCTGTTCACGGACGTCATTGCACGCCGCACTCCCTGGTGGAACCAACAAGGAAAAAACCATCCAAGGATCACGGAGATAATGGGGGCTCCAGGGGCAGGACGCACATCCCACCACTGGCCCATCTACTCAGAGGGACTCCTGGCCGACCCGACATCCAGGTAAGGCCTCTCTAACCTCAGACAGGCAGTTAAGGGAGAACATGCCCACCCTGGGGGGTGTTCTGAGTGGGCTAGGTCTGCCTGAGGTGTCAGCGGAGCTCAGTCAAGCCAGGGTCAGGCAGGGAGTAGCAGTCCTCGCCACGTGAGCACCCCGGAAGGATGCCCGGCCTGAAAGGAGCATAAATAAAGTAAAAAAAAAAAAAAGCATTTATCAATGCCAAACGTCCTTGCATAATGTATGTGGCAGGGGTGTATTACAGTTGTGAACCAGCTTTTGAAAACTGCAATGCAGTCTCATAACTTTTTTTTGTTTTGTAATATTTGTACACCAAATTTTCAACATGGCCTTCTTATGACCACACCTCATGAACAATAATGGAGAACATTTTCAACTCCTGCCTGAAAGATGATTTTGCACAGTAACTGTGCAATCACCTTTTGGGATACCAGAACACTTTTTGGCTAGTATTTAAAAATGACAGCTGTCATCATGTATCGTGTTTGTGGGATAATACGGCTGGGGTGGCGGGGGTTGTGTGAGATATGTTCCTTTGTGGTACAGACAGATAGTATAGGATGTGGATTTCGATGGGGGGCTGGCTGTTGGGGGGGTTTGTGTGATGTTTGTTTCATTATGTTACATTTAGACAACATAGCAGGTGAGTTGTGATCATGCAGCTCAGTTTCAACTCACCCTCCCTGCATCTGCCGGCGTTTTTGTATAGTGGCATAACTCGGTACACAGGGTATAGTGAGGCATGGTGTGAAGCATAATAATTCCAGGTCAGGTCCCATATTCACTTGTATTTGTATATTAATCTGCATAGGCGTTGCTTTCCACAAATAAATATTTGTACAACTAAGTTCACACTGGACGAGATCTCTAAATGGTAGGGCTTGGCTAAGCAAGGCAATTAGCAAAAATGGATTTTGCTTTGCTCCTGCTGTCTCCTCTGTCCTCCCAATGCAGTATGGAGGTGCTCTAAGACTTCATCTTGTGGTGATGGCAAAACAAGTAATTTAGAGATGCTCAAGGGTAGTACTGAGCAGAACGTAACAGGTGAAATGTTGTACACAGTCTGAGAGGAAGTCTTGGCATGTGTTTTAGTTCTCATCCGAACAGGCTGTACTGTTGCAGGCAGGTATGGCATATGATGCAAGCTGAATACAGCCACTATCACCTCCCAGCAGTGCTACAGTTGTTGTTGAAGAGGGGAAGTGGATGCTGGTAGGGGTGGGCCAGTCATGTCACACAGTATGTGACTCAGCCACAGTGCCATGCTTCTGCTGATAACTGCATCCCCAGTTGCAGTTGGAAGGGGCACTAGGGCTGCATCAGGTGGGTGCTTGGGCAGCTATGGGACGTTACTCCAGGAAAGCAATGAGGTTGTTGCAGTCAGGTCTTGATGTGAAATGAACCTCTTTGGTATAACAACGTACATCTATGGGGTTAGTCCACCAGCAGTATTCCCCCCATAGAGAGGCAGCAAGAGCTAAGGAATGAGAAGCAGAGTGAAGTACATGGGGACTCACTGAAGTTGCAGAGCACCACTTGGGTCGTTGCCCCCCACCACCCCCGATTCAGTCAGAAGCAGCTGTGGGGCCACAGAGCATGGAGGCTAGTCTGCCAGGCAACAATGCCGTATCAGTGTAATGGGACTACAGTATCTGATCATGCTATCAAGCACAACCCCAGAATCACAGAAGAAACATGACAACGTGAGATTTCTGACCCTGCTCCTATTAGCCCTCCTGCTTGGTGAGCCAAGCCCAAGTACATGAGCCTCCTATACCAGGCATTCCATTTTTCTGCCTTCACATGCAGTGTCTACCAACTTGAAGAGATGGCACAGAGGCTCCATTTTAGCTTAGCTTGCACTGGGTAGCATACATTTCTGAAACCCCCTCACAATATTAAGGAACTGGTTTTGTCAGGTTATACAGCAAAGTTTATATAAGCATTAATACACAACGAAGGTGGCATTTAATGGGTAATTAATGCATGGTTGGGACCGTGCAGCCTCGTGCCTAGAATGGCCCAACCATGCATTAATTCAACATAAGATGACACCTTCAGAGTGGATTAATACACTTGTAACATGGCTTGTGCAATAAAAGTATTCTCTAGATTTTATTTGACTTCTTATGAGACACACATCAGCAGCAGGAATTATTTCTCTTACTGCATTATGGTTTACATCTTCTACTTTATAAGGTTCTGTCTAACTATCAGCATGCGGGTGCACGTTGCAGTTGCGACATCAAGTTATATAGTGCGTACCAACTTTTTACACACTATGACTTTCGTTAATCTTGCAACATACAGATAACATAATGTCGACAGTTAGCAACCTGGCACTTGTAATTGGCTGTTGTTCCCTGTCCGTTTGCAATTCATATTGCTGCCGTGCTGCATTGTGGGAAGGATCTATTGACTGCATACTTTGCTATGTGCTGAGACTGCCAGTAGTTCTGTGACACTACTGTGCTGCGCTGCGGTGGTCAACAAACAGGTGGCACTTGTACAACAGCACAGCAGTTCTGATCTATTTGTGAATGATGTGTTTCCTGCGGTTATACTTTTGCTGTCCCTTTCTGCTCTCACTATTGCTCTCTGCATCGGCTGCGTTCGTCAACTGTAAACAACACACTTTCACTTTGCTCACATATATTATTTGCTAGCTATTCTTGTCTGACCTCCAACCGATTTGAAGCACTGCAACAGATGCCACTTTTCTGACCAATAGGTGGCGCTGTTCCTACATGATCACACTTCTGCTCAGTTCTTATGTCATCTGGTACTTGGTTTTGGTGCCCCGTGCTACTGTATGTTTCCCTGCGCTGCCTCACCTGCACTATCTACTGGCTGGGAGCGTGGAAGATAGCACACTTTGCTATTCTTTCGTTTCTCCGGTCAATGTCAGTCGAACTAGTGGGAAACAGACAGCTGTACCACATGTTTCAGCTACCCGTCTTGCATTTCTCAGGGTCTGTTGCTACCACCACCTATTGATGAAACTTGTGGCTGTATATTCCATGATTACTTTTTTCTCATACTTGCTCCACATTTCTCTTGCTCATGCACAACACGCAGCCTACTCCACTCTTTTCGTTTGCTCGCTCCCAATGGCAACACAGCATTATCATGCCATAATGCCGTGTTGCTATTATGACACGTGACGCACTTCACCCAATTGTGTTCCTTGTTTCCCCTCCTCTGATTTTTGCCATGTTACAAAATAATTTAGCTCACCATTTTTCTCAGTATCAGCAGAAAGAGACATGACAGCATGTGCTAAAGTGCAAGTTATAAGTGTCTCGTTCACCGCTAGTGTGCTGCTTCTGTCTAAATACTGGGTAAAGGTCCTGCACTGGACATTATGTAGCATTTCATACAGCACTGCAACCAGACATTACAGCTAGGTTGTAACTCTGGTTTTTCTGGGCTCATGTGTTTCTCGCCTCTTCCCTCCTCCATTTGTTGTCCACCACCCACCGTAAAATACATGATTTGCAGCCATTATAGACCATGGTGGGCTATACTTTATGAGCCAATTGTCTGAGGCTGGTGTCCCAACATAATTGGGCTAGGTATTGCAGGGTGGTGGAGGGGGAGAAGAGCACTCAGCTTTATAGGTGATGCAGTTCAGTTTTACTGGCATGCTAGAGCAGTACTATGTGCTTGTGATCTGATCTCCACTGCTGCATCCTCCTCCTCCTCCTCCTCCTCTTCCAATCTTCTGCAGCTGCTGGGTCAGTGAAATATCTGGCTTGCCTGTCAGGTCTGTTGACATGAACTCTTAAGGGATAAAGGTGTGCAAACTCCCAGCCCCTCAGATGCATTTATGATTTGATGCCATTGAATCTCTGGCATCTAATTTGGAGATCTCGTCTCAGGTCTTGAAACACAGAAACTTGACTACCCTCCACCAGGACTGGGCCCATCAGGTTTTGCCACCTGGAGGTCTCTTTTGGGGGCAGGGGCTGACACAGCAGTGTACTGACCTTGTGGTAGTACTGAACAAGTGTAGTGTACTGCCTTGGTACTGACACAATGTCTGGCAGTAGGTGCAGGATAGACTAGGTGCCACGGGTGAGAACACAGCACAGCACTGAAGCTGAAAACCAAGGTTCAGGGAAACAGGACTAATCTGCAACATATCAGCAGGGCGAGACAGAGCAGTTTGTAAGCTGGTGGTCAGTTTGGCTACTAGATTTCAAAATCTGAAAGCCAAATCAAATATTTTTATGGTCATACTTTTTATTAAGGACCTCACAATCACTTTGTGCAGAGGTAGCCACTTGACTGGCAGCTTTCAAAATCTGGTAGGTAGCCAAACACATTTTTTAGAGGCCATTGGGCACCTGGCTACCCAATTAGTCCCACTTAGCATATCAGGGACATACACAAGAGTACTGCAGACAGGAAGAGGTACTGGGCCCAACAAAGACCCTGCCAGCACACGTAGGCATGAGCACACAGCCCCCAACCCCTTAGCAACAGGACAACATATGGCACTACAGCCCAGTACACAGAAGCCAGCAGTGGTGAGTGGTCATTGCAGCAAGGCCACAAGGAAGGCATGTCACCTTAACATGTGCACCTTTTCACGCTTTACCAAGCAAACTGACCAGGAGTACTGCACATGTCCTACAACGGACATGTGCTCTGTTCATACCGTTACGCTGACACACTATGTAGCTCATCACAGACGTCATACAAGTACATGTCACACACACCCCATCAAGCTGGTCATACATACAAACCACACTCACACCTCATCATAGAACTCATACATGTATATCACAATCACATTCCTGTTACAGAAACCATGCATGTACAATACACTCACACCCCACACCAGAACTCGTAAATATACACCACACTCACACCCCATTACAGAAAGCATACATGTACACCACACTCACACCCCACCACATAACCCATACTTGTACAGCACACTCACACCCATCACAGAAACCATACATATAAACCACACTCACACCCTATCACAGAACCCATACATGTACACCACACTCACACCCCATCACAGAAACCATACAATTACACCACACTCGCACCCTATCACAGAAGTCATATATGTACACCACACTCACACCCCATCACAGAAACCATACATGTACACCACAATCACACCCCATCACAGAACACATACTTGTACACCACACTCGCACCCCATCGCAGAACCCAAACATGTACACCACACTCACACCCCATCACAGAACCCATACATGTACACCACGCTCACATCCCATCACAGAACCCATACATGTACACCACACTCACACCCCATCACAGAACCCATATGTGTACACCACATTCACACCCCATCACAGAAGTCATACATGTACACCACAACACACATAGACACACACACACCATCACAGAAGCCATACATGTACACCAAACTTTCACCCCATCACAGAAGTCTCACATGTATGCCACACTCACACCCCATAACAGAAGCCATACATGTACACCACACTTACACCACCATCACAGGGGTCATACATGTACACCACAGTTACACAACACCATTGGCATGTACAACAGTTGTATGATGCTCAGTGGAGAACACTGTCATGGTGGCATACCAGTCCCAGAGCTGGCCTTAGGGGGTCGTGAACTGTGCATTGGGCCCCAAGAGCAGAAGGGCCCCAAAAATACTCAGCTGTCCAGTTGGCCTCCTTCTTCCTGGTCCTGTATGTGCTAATTTAAGCAAAGTGCAAAAATGACACAAAACTAGCTAAAAATGAAGCTACAGGGAGGCCATGATAGGGATGAAGGTGTTCCTTGGGGGCTTCACGACTTCCATTATGAGGGCCCCGGCAAGGAGGTTCACACAGGGCCCTGGAATAGCTAGGGCTAGCGCTGACCAATTCCCCACCCCCCAAACACACATGCACACATGTATGCATAACAATGTCATTTATACATCTTCTACTGAATGTACCCTGCAGAAGTCCA
The DNA here is from genome assembly GCA_016271365.2 of Neoceratodus forsteri. Taxonomy (NCBI): domain Eukaryota; kingdom Metazoa; phylum Chordata; order Ceratodontiformes; family Ceratodontidae; genus Neoceratodus; species Neoceratodus forsteri. The sequence goes on from CM057452.1 coordinate 1,060,522,049, forward strand.
GATCTCATCATCCTCCCCCATAATGGGTCCACAGATGGCCCCATAGCCTGTGCCATGCTGCACAATATTGCTGTCCAAAAATGAGTCCCTGTGCCCTGCTAGGTACCAGACTATGACCATGGAGACAGTGGACCAGTGGCAGAGCTGGGGGGGGCTGGGGGGTGGTCGCCCCTCCTGGTTACCCCAGTGTGAGTAGTGGTGCCCCACCACCTTCATTATTCAATGTTTAGTGCCCACTGTGGAGCCCATGATTGACAGAATGGCCCCCCCCCCCGGCTCCCAAATGCTCCCAAACCTGGCTCCGCTACTGCAGTGGACAGGATGCCCAGATGGACAATCACAGCATGGCACAGGCTGTGAACATTCTGCACACACCCTACTAGGAAGGGCAAGCATCATAGTGCCACCTGACCTGTCCAAGCAACAGTAGTGCATCTGTAGTAACTCCAATCCAGACAGTGTCTTACTGTGTACCTCACTGTATCATGCCTCTTCATCACTGTGTGGCACCATGGTCATGGACAGGTCAGTGCAGCATATGTACAGACCTTAGGGGCTACCGGGCCCACTGTGTCAGTCACATTGCAGAGACACTATCCTTTTAAGGGGGCCTGCAGCCAGCATGCCACCTATATGCCATGTCATGGCTGAATGACAGTTTCTGCAGTCCTTCTGTTACTAGGAAGGGTGTAGCATCCAGCAATTTCCCTGTGGCAGGTGGTATTGACCATGCCCATCATATTACTGAGGAGCTACGTCCTATCCAACCTGGACAACACTGGACAACAATGGACCATGTGCAACTCAGCATCTGTAAGTACAGCCTGACAGTCTGGTTACACCATGTGTAGAGTGCCACTTAATGCCCATTTTGGGTATGTCACCACAGGACTACCATGTCTGTCTGTGGGTGTTTGCACTAGAATTCCATGAGAGGAAGAATGATGGAGTGCTGGTGGTAGCGTCTCATCTGATGACAACGGACCTCTGAATGCTAGATCTGCAGGTGCTGCTGGGTCACAAGTACCGTAATAAAGTGGAGCATATGTAAGGCAGTGGTGGAACCCTGCAATGTACATACTGTACCGCTGCTATATTGCATACCTAATACCATTCTGTATATGCTGTGTTGGTGCTATCCTAGCCTTAATTTGAGGGTCATGGGTTGTTGCCCATCCATGTATAGGGTGTGCTGCTGTGGAGTGCATCGCTCTCTGTGCATGGGCATGATGTTCATCTGTGTCTCTTGATGTTTTATTGTTGCAAGCATACCATGGGCTGCTTAGGGTGATGGTACTACGTGAGCTCCCTTATGGGGTCAGCAGCCCACCAGGGTCTTGAGAGGTCATAGAAATATAGACTTTAGTGGCAGACGAGGACCACTTGGCCCACTTAGACTGCCCATTTCCCTACCTACTTAACCAACAGCCAATGTCCTCCTACCCCCCCCACTATAATTGCCTTATGTCTGTCTCATGCATTCTTGAATTCCCCCACTGTTTTTGACCCCACAACCTCCTCAGGAAGGCTATTCCAGGTGTCCACCACCCTCTCCATGAAACAATACTTCCTCATGTTGCCCCTGAGTCATCCCCCTCTATCTTCAACTTGTGCCCCCTTGTTCTTGCACATCTCTTTTTCTAAAAGATGCTACTCTCTTGGACTTTGTTGATTCTCTTGAGGTACTTGAAAGTTTCTATCATGTCCCCCTCTCCCTCCTTTCCTCACGTATAGATATTAAGCTCTTTTAGTATCTCTTCATCTGGCTTCTGGTGCAGACCCTGCACCATTTTAGTTGCCCTACTCTGGACTGCCTCCATCTTGTCTATGTCCTTGCAGAGAATGAGTCTCCAGAACTGCACACAGTACTCCAGATGGGGTCTCACCAACTGTCTGTAAAGAGGGATAACAACTTCCTGTTTTCTACTGGTGAAGCCTCTCCCTATGCATCCCAGTATCCCCCAGCCCTCCTTACTGCCTTTTCACATTGCTTGCCCACCTTTAGGTCATCTGATATGACTACCCCTAGGTCCCTTTCCATTTTTGTTGTTGTCAGTACCTCACCCCCCATTGTGTACTCTTCCCCTAGGCTTTTGTTTCCTAGGGGCATTACCTTGCACTACTTTGCATTAAATCTAAGCTGCCATACATGTGACCATTCCTCCAACCTTGCCAAGTCCCTTCTCATCCTGTGCATCATCCACCCTTGTGTATCGCCCAGTTGCAGATTTTTGTGTTGTCTATAAAGAGGCATACCTTTCCTTCCAGACCCTCTGCAATGTCACCTATAAAGACATTAAAGAGGACCAGTACCAGTACTGAGCCCTTTGGAACTCCATAGTAAACCCCCTTTCTTAGAGTGTACTCCGTTTACTATTGCCCTCTGCATCCTGTTGTCCAGCCAATTTGTTACCCAGGCTATCACCCTGGGGACCGACTCCCAGGCTGGCTAACTTGTTTATTAATCTTTTATGTTGGACTGTATCAAATGCCTTGCTTAAGTCTAGGTAGTACATATCTACAGCCCCTCCCTGGTCTGATACTTTGGTCACCCAGTGAAAGAAATCTATTAGATTCGTCTGACATGACCTTCCCACTGTGAATCCATGCTACCTTGGGTCCTGTGCCCTGCTGGCCTCTAGGTACTCAACAATTCTTTCTTTCAGAAGTAATTCCATCATTTTCCCTACCACTGAGATCAAACTAATATGTCTAAGCCAGTCTGGTGGTGCTGAGGGCTGTTACGCTGGACACCGCACCTCACACTACGTCAGCGACCCAGAATCGGGAGCAAACTCGGGGTGCCGGGGGTCGGCAGGGGTAGGGTTTAGGATGAGTGCCCTTGTGGTGCTCTCCTCACTGGGATGCAAGGGGGGGTATGACCCAGCATGCCAGCGACCCCTGGTGGAGACCGGGGGTTGCTGCAGCAGCCGGGCAGCATGTAACGAGCGTGGCCAACTCAGGCAGAGTTGCTGTGTGCCAGAACATCAGGGGTGCACCATGTACAGGAGGGAGCATGCAAAACAGGGAAAACACTGGCTCTTGGGACAGGTGATGGCACTTGTGCCCCATGCCCACCACCGGGATCTCTCCGGCTGGCCTTCCAGGTCCTACACCTAGACCCTTACATGCAAGCCAGAGTCTGATATACAAGAGCTCCCAAGAGGAGGGGGCGACCCACTCCGGGCAAGTTAAACCAGAGGTGCTGGCTGCAGGAAGGAGGGAGAGAGGAGGCACAGCCTGGAGGGGTCTCAGGTGGGCAGGAACCGGATATGATGCTTGAGAGAGGTTCACAAGCCATGACCGGTGGGAAAAACAGTTGGGGGAAAAAAAACTAATAGGTCTATAGTTTCCTGCCTCTGCCTTGCTCCCACTTTTGTGAAGAGGAATCACATCCGCCTTCCTCCAATCAGGCACCACACCATCTTCTCAAGATTTGTTAAAAAGGGTAGTCAGTGGTGTGACTAGGTCTCCCCTTGTTCTTTTAGACTTCTGGGGTGAATCCCATCAGGCCACTTTGGTCACCCAGTGAAAGAAAGCTATTAGATTATCCTACAACTAGGGGATACACTTTTATTCGCCTGTGCACAAGTCATTATCCCGCATTGATTATTTCCTAGTTAATACTACAGTTCTTGAAGGCTTAACAGGATGTGGTATGTCCCTGAGGATTATTTCTCACCACGTGCCTGTTTGGATGGAGGGTGCAATTTCACACCAGATAGTTAAAGCCAGTGTATGGAAATTGAATATGTAGCTTTTACCGGACTAACAGGCAGTGAACTCCCTTAAAGAAACAATTGCCTGCTTTTCTATACAAAATCAGGGATCGATACGGGATATTGACAAACTTTGGTGTGCCCTAAACTGTGTGGTTATGGGAAAGTGTATCCGACTATCTACTATTCGTAAGAAAAGGAGAGAGAGGTTATCCTCCTCTCTCCTATCAAAGACTCAAATTTTAGAAAACCAACAAATTAGCCAGCAGACCGAGGAGACACTGGAGCTTCTAACTAAACTAAAGAATCAATACTTTGAGTCCCTAAGAGAACAAGCTCAGTATATGCTTTTTAAGACTCATCTTAAATATATAGAACAGGGTGATAGAGCTAGTCATTTACTAGCTCTTAGGTTAAGAAAACAAGAAGAGTCTAGGATTGTGTTGTCCCTAAATTCTAATTCAGATAATTCCCTCATCACTACTCCTATGGAAATTGTTAAAGAGTTTGTGGTATATTATAGGTCCTTATACTCCCCACGGCTACCTACTCCCTCCATTGAGGAGATTCAGAATTATCTTAACTATATTCCGCTCCCTTCCCTCTAGTATTCGCAAATGAAACTCCTTGAGGAAGCCATAACCCAACAGGAATTATGGAAGGCAATTGATTTGTTACCGGATGACAAGGCACCATGCCCAGACTGCTTCCCACCTCGATTCTACAAGGTGTTCAAGGAGCAATTATCTCCCTTAATACTGAGCATGTTTTCCTACCTTTGTAATTCTGGGATCTCCGATCCCTCATTGCTAGAAGCCCTTATAATAGTACTTCCCAAACCAAATAAATCTCCACAGAAGGTCTCTAATTATCGTCCAGTTTCCCTAATGAACTACGATATAAAGCTCTTTGCAAAGATTTTGGCCACTAGAGTAGCGCGAATTTGGACCCCATTACTAAGTTCATAACAAGTGGGATTCATAGCAGGTCGCTCATCAACTGACCATCTTAGGAAACTGTTTCATGTTTTCTCTGTGTCCAGAGTAGCACCTTACCCAATGGCCTTGGTGTCTCTGGATGTGGAGAAAGCATTCGACAGGGTAAGTTGGACCTTTCTATTTGAAGTTCTCAAAAAATTTGGTTTTACACAGAAATTCATAAAGTGGATACAATTATTATGTACTTTTACCACAGCAAAAGTGTATTGCAACTGTTTTTTTTTCAGAGGTATTTCCCCTATTTTCCGGTACGTGCCAAGGATGCCCGCTTTCACCTTTACTTTTTAATCTGTACCTGGAACCACTTTTATACCATCTTTAACATTTCCCCCAGATACAGGGCATACAGATCGGTGAGTGGGATCTTCATCTTTTGATGTATGCAGATGATATTCTGTTGCACATCACCAATCCCCAAATGGCCCTCCCAGCGATATTATCTATTATAGACAAATTTTGGTGTATTATCTAATTACAAACTGAATATAGCTAAGTCAACAATTATGCCATTAAACGGGCATGCTCATCATTCACAATTAGGAAACTTTCAGTTTTGTTGGGCGACCCAAATTACTTATTTAGGTCTTATACTAACAAATGACCTGTTACAGATTAAAAAATTGAACCTTGATGTGAAATTAGGAATTATAAAGCAGGATCTTGAAAGATGGGCCCCTCTGTACCTTTCATTACAGGGACGAATTAATGTAGTTAAAATGAATGTACTTCCGAGGCTTTTTTATCCCTTGAAAATGTTAAATTTTTTTCTTCCGCAAACCTGGTTCAGTAAGTCCAAAAGATTATTTCCAAGTTTCTCTGGAAATCACAACCGCTGAGGAGATAATATATTAAGCTCTGAGCATCCAAGGACGAAGGGGGCCTCAGAATGACAAATGTTTTCCATTACTATCTAGCAAGTCATATAGCTAAATATTTTCACTGGTATTCCCCTATTTCTGTTAGAAAGGCACCTATTTATGAACCATTATGGCTGAAAATGGAGTGCCTAGTTATTAGACACTCTGGTATTCCCCCTAATAACTTGTTATACATTACCCTAAAAGAGGTTTTAAGATCTTACAGAATGACCTAATACATGTATCACTAAAAGTACATGCCCAATAGTGTAAATCCCTTAAATATGATAATACTAAGGCTATTTCCCAACCTATTTATTTAAACCTAAACTTTTTATTAGATAGCTAATACCTAAGAGCTACAAGGGTAACCCCTGAACAGGATGTCAAGGTTCTAGATTTACTGGAGCAAGGTAAGATCAAGGCTTCATCTACCTTCTTAAAATCTTAGGCCTTCCCCCCCAATCAGATATTTAAAGCTTTCCAAATTAGACACCTGTCAATATCCACGTTAGGAAATGGTATTTGGGATATGGACCAAGCAGAACTGTTTAATAGGTTTCGGGACCTGGTATGGAATCCTCATGCTGTATCCAAAATAACGGTTGAGTTATACTCACTAATCCATCCAGATATCCAAGGAATATCATTATATTGGACAACTCAATTTCCAGATAAGCAGCTTTGCTGGAATAGTATTTGGAAAGCAGTACATTCTTATACTTCTAATGATAAACTGCGTCTAATTCAATTTTACATATTACATAACATGTATTTTACTCCAGCAAAGTTAGCCACTATGGGCAAACTATAGGAGTCCAGATGTAATAGATGTGGTCTAAATAAGGGTACTATATATCATATGCTATAGGAATGCCCCTTAGTCAAACCCTTATGGAACATAATTAAATCCAAACTTGACCCCCTTCTTGGACTGGAACTATTTTTTGAACCTGAAATATGTATCCTGGGAGTTTATACCCAAATTTCAGTTTTAGAAAGACGATATGCCATGGCCTTAATTTCTCATACGGTCAAGCAATTAGTGTTAAGGCACTGGAAAGATTCCCAACTTATTCCATATTCTGAATGGTTGCAGCAATTTCTATATAATTTAAAAATAGAAAAAAATGATTGCCAGTCTTAGACACAGCCCAGCTAGCTTTGATAAGAAATGGGGCAAGATTTACATGCTGGCCTCACTTACAAGATAAAGTAATGACCTGGCCGTCAAAATCTGTGATTATATGTGGCACCCTAGTAGTAGTTAGTTCACAGACCCTAGCACTAGCACTTGCCTGGGGGGGGTAAGGGGAAAGATAGGTATTTAGTGTGGTATTTGTTTAGAATTAGGACTAGTAATTAATAAAAGGCCGATGTAACCTCAAGGCCATAAATACTTGTACTGACTCATCTTTTTGTGTCTGAGCCTGGTAGTACTATATATGTATGATTGAAGCAATAAAGCATATTTCATTAAAAAAAAAGAAATCTATTAGATTCATCTGACATGACCTTCCTACTGTGAATCCATGCTACCTTGGGTCCTGTGCCCCACTGGCCTCTAGGTACTCAGCAGTTCTTTCTTTCAGAAGTGATTCCATCATTTTCCCTACCACTGAGGTCAAACTAATAGGTCTGTAGTTTCCTGCCTCTGCCTTGCTCCCGCTTTTGTGAAGAGTAATCATATCCACTTTCCTCAGGTCATCAGGTACCACACCATCCTCCCATAATTTGTTAAAAAGGGTGGGGATGAATCCCATCAAAACAAAAAAAAAGTGTGTGTTTGTCTGAGTTAACTGAACTGAATGGTTATCTGAACAGTTATCTAGGTGTAAATCTCAGGTGATTGAAAGGACCTGATAGCTGTGAGGTTTAAATTACTTGTAGAAAGATCTAGTAAGTAGGGGGAGTGGCTTAGCTAGAAAGAAGCTACATTTAAAGACTGCCTTAGAAAGATTCTGCTAGTAGCTTGGCAGAAGACACCAGGAGAAAGGACTGCTGTGTGACTGGACTTCTCTACTGGGACTATATTGCCCTCCTTCCTCCCTCCAAAGCTAGTTCTACTTTTATAGGCACAGGATTTGACTGACAACAGGAACTTCCTGTTTGGGAGCAGGAAATGAGTGATCACAGAGCCACCAAAGACACACTAGAAGGGCAAGAGTAGCTTTCCAGCCCCCTCTAGCTGCTGGAGGTCTGCCTCTGAGCAAGTAAGGGGTCTACTGAGAAATATAGGATATTCTTGTCTCAGAACAGGACAATCAGGAGCTTAAAGGGCACACAGGCAGTAAGTAAGGAGAGAGGGAGAAAAAAAACAGAGGAAAGAGTAAGGATTGCAAACAGTTTAGGGGCCAGAAATAAGACATGATGGGAGTGGTGCAGTGCAGTGGCTGTGGATCAGCAGTCTTCCGGGAGATGTTCTGGAGGATGCGGTGTTGTCCCATTTGCAGGCACCTCTCTGGTCTGAGGGATGAGGTTGCTCATCTCCAGGCTGAGTTGGCCAGGATTTGTGGGACCTCCTCTTCCATCCAGGGACCACCAGTGCCACTGCTTTTGCCTCAGAGGTTGCCAAGAAAGTGGAGCGGTTGGACCACAGTGGGCTCAAGGAGGGTGAGGGTGGTGGAACAGAGGCACATCCCTCCAGTTGTACCTCTCCACAATTCCTATGCCATTCTGGCAAAGTGTGGTTCCTCTATGGAGGCACCCACAGTGGAGACCAAGGAGGATGCTGGAAACCTCCACAAAGGAGACCCACAGGAGGGTGGCAGGGGACCCTGCAGGGGAAGGAAACAACTTCTGGTGGAGGACTCCATTGTTAGGAAGGTAGAACTGAGGGAGGAAGGGGAGCGGGAGGTAAGGTGCCTGCCTGGCACCATGGCTTGGAGGGACAGGGAGCGAATCCTCAGGATTGCCAGAACAGCTGCGCAGGGGAGGGAGCTGGATGTCATTGTCCACCTAAGGACAAATGACCTGGCTAAGAAAGGGATTAGAGAAGTGCAGGAAGAGTTTGTGGAATTGCGGAGGGGCTTTAGACAAGTAGCATGCACGGTAACCTTCTTGGAGGTGCTGTCCATCTATGAAGTAGGAGAGGCTAGGGTGTTCCACACCATGGGATTCAATCAGTGGTTGAAAAACTGGTGTGGAGCTCAGGAATTTGGCTTCATTGGGGACTGGGGGTCCACCTGGAGTGACGCAAGCCTATACTGGCATGATGGGCTGCATCTGTCCAGAAGGGGAACCAGGATCCTAGGTGATAGGTTTAAATGCTTCATTGGCAAGCATTTAAACTAGCCAAGGTGGGAGGCACTGGAAAGGAGCAGGGAAATCCTAGTCCTCCCAAAAAATCACGGTAGTAAGTGTAGTAAACACCAACATAGAGGTGTTGATAGGGAGAAGGGCAGGGGTAAATCGAGAAAGTGACAAAGGCAAGAAGGACAGGGATGGGGCAAAAATGAGTAAGGCCATCAGGAAATGGAGGGTAATGAGTACCAATGCCCGTAGTCTGGGCAACAAGCTCCCTGAGGTGGTGGCCTTGATGGAAGAGGGATGCCTGGATATCATAGCAGTCACAGAAACATGGTACACAGAAAACCATGACTGGGATGTTAACATACCAGGGTACATAACCTACATGAGAGACAGGCAGGGGGGGAGAAGAGGGGGAAGAGTAGCTCTCTATGTAAAGGAAGGGATAAAAGCAACTGAACAAAAGAGTAAAGAGGAGAGAGGAGGCACTGTGAGTCACCTGGAGACTGGAAAGGGCACCACAATCTGCACAGGGGTTGTGTACAGACCCCCATGTCAGGAGGAGGGAATGGACAAGGATATGATGGAAGGCATTCTTAGAATGGCAGAGAAAGGGAAGATACTGTTGATGGGAGACCTGAATATGCCAGATGTTAACTGGAGCACATTTGCTGCAGCCACATCCAAGAGCAGGGTCATTCTTGATGCCCTACAGGTGGCAGGACTCAGACAGGTAGTTTCGGAATCCCAGTCATGAGGGAGCAATCTTAGACCTCATACTCACAAATGGGGGCAGTGAGAGGATCTCAGATCTAGAAGTGGGTTGCCATCTGGGAACAAGTGACCATCAAACAGTGTGGGTCACGTTAAACTCAGCTACAGAGTCAAGCCATACAAAAGTGAGGGTACTGGATGTCAGGAGGGCTGACTTTGGCAAGATGGGAGAGTGCCTCAGAAAATCACTAGCAAACAGGCTAGAAGGAGGTGTGCAGCAACAATGGGGAATCATCAAAACTGCCATCACAGAAGCAACAAGCCTTTGTGTGAAGCAAATAAACAAATTAAAATGAAAGAAAAAGCCACTATGGTTCTCAAAAGAGGTGGCTGTGAAAGTCAGGAAGAAAAATATAGCATTCTGGAAGTATAAGAAAACACAGAAGGAGCAGGACAGAGAGCTGTACCAGTTAAGACAGAAGGAAGCTGGGAGGGAAGTCAGAATAGCAAAGGCCCAAACTGAAGAAAAGATAGCCAACTCAGTTAAGAAGGGGGATAAAACCTTTTATAGGTACATCAGCAAGCGTAGAAAGACAAAAGGGAGGGATAGTGAGGCTGAATAGAATGAACGGTGGGTGGGCAGAGGGGGACAGTGAAAAAGCAGGGATACTGAATGAATATTTCTGCTCAGTATTCACAAAAGAGGAGGAAGTGCCTAATCCAATTAACAGAAGCACTCTTGATAGAGGAGTCGATCCCAGTCCTTTCACAGAAGAAAGGGTTCTGCAAGTACTCCTAAAACTGAAGGTGGACAAAGCAATGGGGCCTGATGGAATTCACCCCAGAGTTCTAAAAGAATTAAGGGGTGAGCTAGTGAAACCACTGGCTACTATTTTTAATAAATCTTGGGAGGACGGTGTGGTACCCGAGGACTGGAGGAAGGCAGATGTGACTCCCCTTCACAGAAGTGGGACCAAGACAGAGGCAGGAAACTACAGATCTCTCAGTTTGACCTCTGTGGTAGGGAAAGTGGTGGAGTCACTTCTGAAGGAAAGAATAGTTGAGTACCTAGAGGCCAGTGGGGCACAGGACCTAAGGCAGCGTGGGTTCACAGCGGGAAGGTCATGTCAGACAAATCTAATAGATTTCTTTGACTGGGTGACCAAAATAGTAGACCAGGGAGGGACTGTGGACATGGCCTATCTAGACTTTAGCACGGCATTTGACACAGTCCCACACAAAAGATTAATAGTCAAATTAACCAGCCTGGGAGTGGGTCCCAGGGTGGTAGCCTGGGTAAAACATTGGCTGGACAACAGGACACAGAAAGTAATTGTAAATGGAGTCCTCTGAAGAAAGAGGGGTTACTAGTGGGGTACCGTGGGGTTCAGTATTGGGTCCAGTCCTTTTTAATGTCTTCATAAGTGACATTGCAGAGGGACTGGAAGGAAAAGTATGCCTCTTTGCAGATGACACAAAGATCTGCAACAGGGTTGATACACAAGGAGGTGTGGAAAGGATGAGAAGGGACTTAGCAAGGTTGGAGGAATGGTCAGAAGTATGGAAGCTAGCATTCAATGCAAAGAAGTGCAAAATAATACGACTGGGAAACAAGAACCCAGGGGAAGAATACTCAATGGGGAGGAGGTAGTAACAACAACAAAAAAGGAAAGGGACCTGGGGGTGATCATATCAGATGACCTTAAGGTTAGCAAGCAATGTGAGAAGGCAGTAGGGAGGGCTAAGGGTATACTGGGATGCATAGGGAAAGGCATCAGCAGCAGAAAACAGGAAGTTGTTATCCCTCTGTACAGACAGTTGGTGAGACCCCATCTGGAGTTCTGCGTCCAGTTCTGGAGACCCCATCTCTGCAAGGACATAAACAGGATAGAGGCAGTCCAGAGGAGGGCAACTAAAATGGTGCAGGGTCTGCACCAGAAGCCAGATGAAGAGAGACTAAAAGAGCTTAATATCTATACCCTTGAGGAAAGGAGGGAGAGGGGGACATGATAGAAACTTTCAAGTACCTCAATGGAATCAACAAAGTCCAAGAGAGTAGCATCTTTCAGAAAAAGAGACGTGCAAGAACAAGAGGACACAATTTAAAGATAGAGGGGGCGGTTCAGGGGCAATGTGAGGAAGTATTATTTCACAGGGAGGGTAGTGGATGCATGGAACAGCCTTCCTGAGGAGGTTGTGGGGTCTAAAACTGTGGGAGAATTCAAGAATGCATGGGACAGACATAAGGCAATTCTTGTGGTGGGTAGGAAGAAATAGGCTGTTGGTTAACTAGGATCTGTGGCCTATCCTGTAGGTAGGGAAATGGGCAGACTAGATGGGCCAAGCAGTCCTTATCTGCCATCAAAGTCTATGATTCTATGTTTCTATGTTGAGTTTTAGGTGTTCTTTCATGACCCTTTCTTCTATGAATAGACTTGTATCAACCCTCCTGTCCAGAGTGCTTCTGTTGTTTTGTTTAGGTACTTCCCCCTCTTCTTCTTTTCTGAATACTGAACAAAAGTATTCATTCAGTATCTCTGCCTTTACAGAGTCACCCTCTGCCCACCTCCCTTCCCCTTTATTAAGCCTCACTATCCCTCCCTTGGTCTTTCTTTGCTCCCTAATGCACCTATAAAAGGTTTTATCCCCCTTCTTAACTGAGTTGGCTGTCTTTTCCTCAGTTTGGACCTTTGGTATTCTGTGCCTTCCCCACTTCCTTCTGCTTTTACTGATACAGTTCTCTGTTCTGCTCCTTCTGTGATTCCTTATACTTCCTGAATGCTATCTTATTCTCCTTAACCTTTCCCGCCACCTCTTTTGAAAACCATAGTGGTTCTTTACTTCATTTTGTTTTGTTTATTTGTTTCACACAAAGGCATGTTGCCTCTGTGATGGCAATTTTGATTTTTCCGCATTGTTCTTCTATCACTACTTCCTGCCCATTTGATAGTGCATTCCTTAGGCACTCACCCATTTTGCCAAAGTCAGCCTTCCTAAAGTCCAGTACCCTCGCTTTTGTATGGCTTGACTTTACAGCAGTGTTTATTGTGAACCACACTGTTTGGTGGTTGTTTGATCCCAGATGGCTACCCACTTCTAAATCTGTGACCCTCTCTCTGTCCCCATTTGAGAGTACCAGGTCTAAGATTGTTCCCTCCTGAGTGGGTTCCAATACTAGCTGTCTGAGGCATGCCCCCTGTAGGGCATTGAGAATTACCCTGCTTTGGATGTGGCTACAGCAAATGTGCTCCAGCTAACATCTGGCATATTCAGGTCCCTCATCAACAATATATTATTTTTTTCTGACATTCTAAGGATGCCTTCCATCATTTCCTTGTACATTTCCTCCTCCTGAAACAGGGGGCTGTATACAACCCCCATGCAGATTGTGGTGCCATTTCCTGTTTCCAAGGTGACCCACAGTGCCTCATCTCCTCCCTGTTTACCCTTAAGTCCCATTGCTTTGATCCCTTGCTTTACATAGAGAGCTACTCCTCCTCCTCTTTTACCCTACCTATCCCTCTCGTAGATAGTGTACCCTGGTGTGTTGACATCCTAGTCATTGTTGTCCATGTACCATGTTTCTGTGACTGCCACAATATCCAGGTGTCCCTCTTCCATCAAGACCACTAGTTCAGGAAGCTTGTTACCCAGACTATATGCATTGGTACTCATCACCCTCCATTTTTTGATGATCATACCCCTTTTAGCCCCATCCCTAGCCTTACTGCCTTTGCCTTTTTCTCCATTTACCACTGTCTTGCTCCCTATCAACCTCTCTACCTTGGTGTTTACCTCACTCGCTACCCTGTTTTGTGGGGGAGGCTGGGAATTTCCTGCTTCTTATCAGTGCCTCCCTGTTGGCTAGTTAAAAAGCTTGCCAATAAAGCTTTCAAACCTATCACCTAGGAGCCTGGTTTCCCTCCTGGACAGATGCAGACCATCATACAGTATAGGCCTGTATCCCTCCAGATGGACCCCCAGTCCCCAGTGAAGTCAAAACCCTGTGCTCCGCACCAGTTTTTCAACCATCCATTAAATTGCATGCTATGGAGTACCCTAGCCTCACCCATGCCATAAACAGGCAGCACTTCCGAGAAGGATACTATGTGTGCTACTTGTATAGGGCCCTTCCCCAACTCCACAAACTCTTCCTGCACTGCTCTGATCCCATTCCCAGCCAGGTCATTTGTCCCTAGGTGGGCAATGATGTCCAGCTCCCTCTCCTGTACAGCTGCTCCTGTGATTCTGAGGATTTGCTTCCTGTCCCTCCAAGCCATGGTGCCAGGCAGGTACCTTAACTCCCTCTCCCCTCCTTCTCCCAGTTGTACCCCCTTAACAATTGAGTCCCCCACCAGGAGCTGCTTCCTTCCCCTCTGGTGTTCTGTGCCACCTTCCTGTGGGTCTCCCTTGTGGAGTTTCCCAGCATCCTCCTTGATCTCCACTCTGAGTGCCTCCATAGAGGAACCATGCTCCACCAGAATGGCCTATGAATTGTGGAGAGGTACAACTGGAGGAATGCACCTCTGTTCCACCACCCTCACCCTCCCTGAGCCCACCATGGTTCAACCACTCCTCTTTCTTAGTGACCTCTGAGGCACTGGCAGTGGCCCTGGTGTTCTTTGTGTGCAAGAGATTTCTCTACTCCTTGCCAGGTTTGTCTGGAGATGGGCAACCTCCTCCCTCAGAGCAGAGAACTGCATGCAAATAGGGCAGCATCGCAACCTCTAGAATGTCTCCCAGAAGACTGCCACCCCATAGCCAGTGCATTGCACCACTCCCCACATGCCTCTCTTCCTTTCTGTTTAATCTTTTTTTTTTGTCTTTTTGTTAGTGTGTGCATGCATTTACCCTCTATGCAGTGCGCTGGGCTGTTAAGGATATGATAGTTGTATGTCCCTTGCCCTCTTGAGGAATTGATGTCAGAACCCCTGATATAAAGGAAATTACACCCTTGGAGTGGGTGGGCGTGCCCTCCAGAAACAATCAGCTGCAGTTTTGAACCACCACCCTGGTGAATGCTGGCTTCCTTTCAGCAAGACAACCTGCACAACAATTTAACAGAGAATATACCCTGTAAAAAACAATTTCAGTCAGAGAAAAAGCAGTTGAGCCTAATACCTATGATGTAAGCCTCCCCTGATCCAGCCTTATACAACCTGGTGTTCTGTGCTTTGAAGACAATCAGAGGAAACCCATTTCTACCACCTGAGGCACTGTCTGGGTCAAATACACAAACCTCCACTAACCTGCACTAAGCTGCAGGCCTTACAATGACAAATCCTCAGCCACCAGTAAATAATTCACTGTACCAAAAATAGTTTGATATAAACTGTCACCAAAATACTAGTAGACAAAAATCCAGCTGTCCACAAAGGAAAACCAATTATGCAGTATTTTAATCCCTCTCTAGTTAAACTCCCAATCTACAAGTACATAAGCAGTATTGCAAACCCCTTCTTAATTCAAACAAGCAAACACAAAGCAATACCAAGTGTACAATTTAAAGTAAAGTAGGGTACACCTCCCTCAGATTTGAGCAAGAGTGAGCTTTCCTTCAGATTGCCAGTTCGATAGACTGTCTCCTTCACAGCTCCCAGTTGTTTCAAAGCAGCTTGCTTCCACCTTCAAGAACATGGGCCTTCTTGAAGGATACAGAGGAGGACTGCACCATCAGCCAGAGGTCTAGCCAGTGATTGAAATGGCAAGTGTTTGCTGCAACCATACTGTACATTATACTGTGTTGCATCTGAGTTCTGATACCTTATTTATATTGCAGCCTGACAACATATACATCAATACAGGCAAATTCAACAGTGCACAACCACATCTGTGTGTTTCTTCTACATGACGTCTCCAGTTCAGTATGCTGCAAGGTGGACCTGGGGAACAGTGAGTAGCCAGGGGGTGTCCATGGGCTGCTATGGGAATCTATAGGTCACAGTTGGGAATACTTTGGTGGCTGGGATGACCCATTGTAGCTGCAGGCAGACATAGGTGACTGAAGAATATACTGTACATACCTACATGGCCTGGGAGATTAATGGCTACTGACAAGACATGGGATGTGGTCTCTCAGCACTAGTCCAGTGTTTTGAGGGGGCCTGTGACATGGCGTGAGGTGTGTGCTGCGTGTGGCTTTCAATGTTTCCAAGCCACACTTGCTGTACCTGTGTGCATCATGACTTACGACGGGTTTTCCTGTAGTGTAGTCTGTCACCCTGCCTGCTATGCATCATGCTGACATATTCTACTTCATGCATGTGCAAACCTATGGGGCACCTCTGCAATTCTGTGCTCACGCCACCTTCTGAATGCTTTGTCCGTTTGCTGTGTACCTGCATGTATGTCTCTGCTGCCTCCCAGTGCGAGCTTAAGTGCATGCCACGTGAGTATTGGCCATACATTTTCGGGTCATATCCCTTCCTATGGTGCTGTTGCACACCACACAGTTAAGTACCCTTAGAGCATCACAGCCACTGTGCGGTATTGTTGTCCCCAATCTAGGTAGTCAGAAGGAGGCTTGAAGTGGACGTTCAGTGTTGGGAGCTGAAAGAGAGCTGAAGGTCTTAGTTCATAACATTGTTGTTGAGGGGAACAGGCAGGACTCATTCAATACAAGTCACGTGGAGCCACTAGCAAATCCAGCTCTGTAGAGAGGTAGTACTTGGTACCTGCAGCACCCTTAGATCAGCTAACAGTAGCTGTTTTGATCTGATCTCAGTTATATAAAAATACTTTACATTTTGATGGGAAAGTGGTAACCCCTAGACAGAATATCTACCTCTATTTAAACAATAATGTGAACTCACCCAGATGGTGCCCTGTTGCTGCAGTGGCTTCACTTTTTGGGCTGGCAGGAACAAGTAGAAGTGGTCAAAATAGGGTGTTGAAGGTCTCAAAATCCATGGAGGCACTGGGACAGTATACACAAAATGGGTAACATGAGGCACCCCGAGGGGCTGTAGTCACCTCATTTTGTAGTGGATTGAGACAGGGCTCTTTTCTAGTATAATGGAAATTTATTACCATCACACGGGTAATGGCCCCCAAGAAGTTATGAATGTTGGTTGCTGCTGAAGATCCTAGTTTAAAATTTATGTTGATGGCATACTCACAGGGCATTTTAGTTTTCTACTGCAACAATTCTGCATACAAATGTGAAACATTACTATGACACTCAGCATGGAGTCAGAACGGATCTGGCAGAGAGTTAATGTATGATGCATCGAGATACCATTCATGAGTTGCGCATGCGTAAAGCTGATGGGCAAACCAAGTTTGCAAATGAACTGATCTGGCATGATGTCACCAATGTAAAAAACCCATGGCGGAAATATTCCAAAAAGCTGGGGGCAAGAACTGGAAGAGAGGTGTTGTGGCAGAGCCACCAATATGAGCCATGCAGCAAGAAGGGAGCAAGGACCAGGAAGAGTGCACCCACGGCAGGAGCTGCCAGCATTATAAAGCTATCACGGGTTCTATTGCAGAAGTCTGGGTGGGGCGGAGACCAGGAGACAGAAGTGTGATGGTGGCAGAGCCACTAATGTATAAAGCCGCATAGCGGTTATTGCAGAAACCTGGGGGGGGGGCTTGAAGGATGGTGATGGCAGGGAACAGGGTACAGAGCTGTTTGCTGACCTTTATGCAAATTAAAGGAATGAAGCACCCTCTTTCATTGGAGCACTTCATTTCTTTCAACTAGAGAATGACTTCCAACTGTGAAACTGTGACTACTGTCAGTCTGATTGTATCCTCATTGGTCTGTGAGGGATGAGCCCACTGTAGAGTGCTCTGCATCGGACTTGTTCCTGACACACCCCTAAATGTTGTTCTACCACAAGATGCTTCTTGCACAAGTGCAAGGAAACATAAAAAGGAAGCAGTCAAGGGAGGGGCAATTGTTATTATGGATTCTATCAAGTATGAAAGAGACATGATGGGACAATAGAGCAATAAAGCTTTTTACCTACCTCTTACTGTACATATTGACCCCACAACCAGATTTAAGTCTGAAATTGATGCTTATCTTTATGAGATGTATATTGCAGCTCATATTACCAAGCAGATCTTTGAGTTTTTAATTGCCCAACATCCAATTAGGGCAGGGATGTATGGACTTCTGAAGTTGCGCAAAAACGTATATGATCCTCTGGCATGTCCATTCATTTCAAGAATAGGATCTTTTACAGAGCCGTTAGCTCAGTATGTTGAGAAACAAATTAAGCACTTAGCTACAATCGCACCAAGTTAAATTTGTGACCCAATGCACATTCTGCAGGTCCTGGAAGAGCTCTTTTTGGCTGCTGAGTGGTGACTGCTTTATACACAAACATTCCACACCATGACAGATTGGAAGCACTTAGAGACACCTTATATGAATACGCTGAATATAATACTGTGCATGTTGAATTTATATTAACATTGGCAAGGTTTTGACTTGTATTTGTTTTCTAACCAATTTTATTTGCAGGCAAAGGGTATTGCAATGGGTGCAACATTCGTGCCCTCATATGCAAATATAAACCTGGCACATTGAGAAAAACTTTATGTGTATTTCTCAGAATAAAATCCATTTCTGGATAAAATAGATCTTTACAGAAGATCTATAGACAATCTTCTATTGATTTGAAAAGGTACAAGGGAGGAATTAAACAGTTTTGTACATTACTTAGGCCCACATATTTAAAGATGTGCATCCCAAAATGGAGATGTGCGGCACATCTCAGAACATGTGCGGAAGCGCGATAGTCAAAAGGGGGAGATGCGTCATGCATTTCCAAGTGTGCAATCATGCAGAAATAATGTATGCAGCACAAAAAAAGGGGTGTGTACATGAATATGGCTCACATCCGTATATTCAGCCAACATGTATGGCACATCTGCCACGCATCTCAGAAGTGTGCCGCACAGACAAAAGGATGGCCAAAATCAGCCAGCCACCCACAGGCAAGCCACGGAACTGGAGGCAGCCTATCCTGAGACAGCCATTGGAGGTGCACCAGGATGTGTCCCAGGCACCCGCACACAGCAGTCATGCCAGGACAGAAGTACCCAAAGCCACAGGTGCCGGGACACTACCAGCACTGCCCAGAGAGCCACCGCCTACACCGCATCCAGGATGTAGACACCCAGCAGCCACATGCCAGTGCTGTTGAGTGTCCCCATAGCACACCAGCAGAGCAGACAGCCACAATGCAGTACACACAATAGGGGCCATAGTCTGTATCCATTTGGCCTGCAGGGTGCACCTGGTGGTGGCATGCACCCATGGTGACATCTGCGGCAATGGTTCCCAGGTAGCGGGGTGGTACTAATGGCAGCATGACATGGGCCAGGGACTGACCTGTGGCACACATCCAAGGTAGTACACCATAGGTGCACACAATTCTCCCATGCCAGGCACAGTCAACAGGGAGCCACAGACATGTTACTGATGCCTGCCATGTGGTGTGACACCACCACAGGGGCACTGTGGTGGGTCTGTGTGGTCTTCCTGTGGTGGACATAGCACAACAGTGGGCAGCACAGGCCAGGGATGACACAACCTGTGGCCTGGGAGTGACATGAGCATGCTTCATGGACATCCGACTCCTCCAGTGTTGAGTGTGTGGCTACCATGGGCATATATATGGCCAGTGCCAGACTGGCCCACTGGGTTACCTGGAGTGGTCCAGGTGGGACCCACATACTTGGTTACCTGGTCACCTTCTGAACACTGACATTCCTTGTGTGTGTCAGGAACTACAGACACATTTAACTTCTCTCTGCCCTTGCCGTGGTCCAGGAATCCCTTATCTTCCGCCGCCCCCCCTCAAAGACTTTGTTGTCACCTCCTTAGGAGAACCCTTGGAACTCATCTCCAAATTCAAATATCTTGGTATTTGGTTAGATAACAAGCTCTCCTTCAATGACCATCTTGAGTACCTGTCAAGGAGGCTAAAAGCCAGGCTTGGTTTCTTCTTCCGTAACAGGTCTCTCTTTCCGTTAGATACTAGAATCAGGCTTGTTCAGGCCACATTCCTTCCTCTACTCTACTACAGAGATTTAATCTATACTTCCTCAATTGTTACCATCCTAAGAAAATTGGATGTCCTCTATCATCATGCTGTATATTTCATTACAAACTTACCCTACCAAACCCACCACTGTGATCTGTATACCGCTGTTGGTTGGACGTCACTTTCGATTAGACGTATGCTTCATACGGGTATCTGGACTCTCAGTTAATCCTGAATAAGCTCCCAAGCTATCTAACATCACTCATCTGTATTTCCAACAGTGCCTACTCTCTAAGACAAACTGACTTCATCCTCCTTGATGTACCGAGGACTCACACTTCCTTTGGCAAATGCGCCATATCAAGTACCCTTCCAACCCTCTGGAACCAGCTCCAATCCACATTGAAACTGTCCAGCATCGTCTCTGTCAATTTCTTCAAAAGGCTGGCTGTATTCAAAATAAAAGACACTTGTAACTGTTTCTAAACCTTATCACCACTATTACTCCTCTCCATGCCAAGCAACTATCTGGAAATAGTTCCAGCTCAGAAGTATTCTTCTAGCACTTGCCCTTGACCACTAGTCCAAAATGTCCTCCCTGGGTATACTAAAAGAAGTCTATAGCTGCTCCCTCTACAGTCCTTTGCCCTTTAGTCTTCCATTTCCTAGTCTCTTTTACTCCCACCTACCCCCCCTCCTGCTACCTCCTACCCAAACTTTATCCTGTTACCCCATAACCCTAACTCCATTTCTACTTTTTCTTTCTCTCCTCAATTACACCCAATTCCCCCTACACCGTCTACCCCTCTAGCTCCCTCCTGCTCCTCCATACTTTCATTTTCCTACCTTATGGCTGTTAACTCCTCATATGCATTCCACTCTTCATTCTCATTCCTTTTTTCTTCACTCCAGGATTATTACCTATCAGGTTATTTCCTAATTGAGCATTATGTACCACATTTATGAAGCTGTACTTAATTACCGTGATGTTATTACGCAGTGTGTACTTGTCTGCTTATATGTCTCAGGACCTCCTTGTGAATGAGCTTGCTCAACTGAGTTATTTCCTGCAATAAACTTGAACTTGAACTTATCTGTTCTCAGCTCCTGGAACACCTAACTGCTACCAGCACTCTCTCTCCCTACCAATCTGGCATTGGGAAAAGGCACTCCACAGTCTCCTCCCTGCTCCGCGTAACTGATGCAATCCAGTCAGCTATGGATAAAGGACTAATCACTGCAGCCATCTTTGTGGACCTGGCTAAGGCCTTTGATTCTGTCTCTCATACCCTTCTTGTCCAGAGACTTCACTCTATTGGGCTGGTCCCTGCACCAACAGATTGGTTCAGTTCATATCTCCAACACAGACAGCAATCTGTACTTGTAGGAACCTCCTATTCACCCCCTCCCTATCTTAACTGAAGTCCCCCAAGGCTCCATGTTGGGCCCCATTTTATTCTCAATTTTCACAAATGAACTCTCCTCTGTCTGCTCTTCCTCCAAGATCCATATGTACATGGAAGACACTGTGCTATTCTACTCCTGCCCATCTGCTGCAGATGGCTCTGTCCCCCTTCAGAGGGATTTCAACAATGTGCAGACCTGCTTCTCCCAAAACCAACTAAAACTGAACTCCAGTAAGACAGTTTCAATGTTCTCTGGATCTTGGCAAAAATGACCAAATCTCTACACCCCCCATCTTCACCACCCTCAGTGGTTCTTCCCTCCATTCAGTCAATTCATTCAAATACCTAGGGGTCTGGTTAGATTGCAGCCTCGACTTCTCAACCCACATTGATTCGATTTGCTCCAAACTCCATCCCAAACTAGGAGCCCTCTATAGAAACAACGATTGTCTTCCTATGGCCACCAGGCATGAATTAGTCATCAAAATCATTCTCTCTATTATTAACTATGCTGACATTTTTTTACAGTTCTGCTCCTTCTATGTCACTAGCCAGACTGGATACCCTACTAAATTCCTTCTGCTGTTTCGCCACCTCCTCCCCCCTCACTTACCACTGTTTCCTATACGCCTCTCTCTCCCTTATGCCCCTTCTAAGATCCAAGATCCATATGTACATGGAAGACACTGTGCTATTCTACTCCTGCCCATCTGCTGCAGATGTCTCTGTCCCCCTTCAGACGGATTTCAACAATGTGCAGACCTGGTTTTCCCCAAACCAACTAAAACTAAACTCCAGTAAGACAGTTTCAATGCTCTCTGGATCTTGGCAAAAATGATCCAAATCTCTACACCCCCATCTTCACCACCCTCAGTGGTTCTTCCCTCCATTCAGTCAATTCATTCAAATACCTAGGGGTCTGGTTAGACTGCAGCCTCAACTTCTCAACCCACATTGATTCCATTTGCTCCAAACTCCATCCCAAACTAGGAGCCCTCTATAGAAACAACAATTGTCTTCCTATGGCCACCAGGTGCGAATTAGTCATCAAAATCATTCTGCCTATTATTAACTATGCTGACATTTATTACAGTTCTGCTCCTTCTATGTCACTAGCCAGAATGGATACCCTACTAAATTCCTTCTGCTGTTTCACCACCTCCTCCCCCCTCACTTACCACTGTATCCTATACTCCTCTCTCTCCCTTATGCCCCTTCCAACAAAGCAGCAGTGCATAGCCTCTCCTTCATTGACAAATTCTGCTTCAGGACTCTCCCCTCATACTTAATCTCCTGTCTTTCACAAGTTAACCCCTCTGAATACTCCCTTTGCCATAGAGATGCTCATATATTTTCCCCTCCTACTCTTTCACTCATACTCTGTTCAGGTGACTTTCTCTTACCGTCTCCCCCTCCTCTGCAACCAAATCTCATGGACCTCCTGCCATGCCTCTACCCTTCTCTTCCCTCAAAGACCAACTCCAGGCCACCACCCCATCCCCATGCATGTTCCCCTCCTCTTATTCTACCCTCTCCCACCCCTCCCAACTCTGATCCCCTCTCCCCCAATGCTTAGTACCCCAATCAACTTACAGGTTCACCAGTTCCTTTGAACTGCCTCTCCATATTCTGCCGCTCCTTAGTACTTCATCTCTGCTTCCTCCTCCACTGCAGAGCATAGCGCCTCTATTCCTTACCTTATTGTTTTGACATGTAAATTTTGCAATTGCACTTAAATTGTAATGATTGTAATACTTTGTAGAAAATCTGTTACCTCTTTATTTCAACTATTGTCCATACACTTAAATGTATTATACTTCTGTACCATGCATGTCCCCCTTCCCCCATGTTCTGTGTATTTTGTTCCTCCAGGTCACTCCTGGAAATGAGCCTTGGCTCAGTGTGCCTTTCCAGGTTATCAACTTTTAAATAAATAAATGTTCCTATCATATGTGTGTGTGTGGGGGGGGGGTGGCACTGCAGGTGACTGTGAGCTGCAAACATAACTAGTGTATCATATTTCTGTGGCATACTGATCAGTGTGTGTCACCTTGTGCCTTCCCCTGTTGCTTGGCCAGGTGGGCCCTCTGTACCCCAGTCTGACCCTGTACATGGCCATGGGTAATAGCACTGTTCTCAAGCTGATGCAGCACACCCACCCACACACAAACATTCAATCACACCTGCCAGCTAGGCTGCAGTACCTCCTGTTCACTTTTGTGGAATGGTGGGGCAGCCCTGCAAAGCTGGAACTGCTCATGCCTTGGGTATGTAAATGATATGAGTACATTCCAGTAATGAGCTGTGCATGTGGGGAATGGGCTCAGAATGTGCAATGAGACCATTTGCATATTCCAGATGAATATTATAATTTTATCCGCTGCACATGTGGCCACCTATCACATTTCCCTATGTCCTGCACAGGTCTCAGGGCACCTGCTGTGCCACGTATCTCCCACTGCACAATCATGCATGTTTGGGATTTTTATGCAAACACACAAGATCGCATCTTACAGCGCATCTTCTGAATATCCCACATTTTGTGCCATCACATCTCAGTTGTGCAGTCCAGGCACTTGCACGATGCATCCTGGGACTTTTGAATATGGGGTCTTTAGAATCTACCAATCCTCCTTTTTTAAATTTATGACTACAGCCAGCCAGGATACAATTGACCTTTTGGACCTGCGTATTACTAAGGATTGGACAGAGGAAATGGGGGTGAATACAAATTTATTTTGTAAACAAAATGATAGAAATGCAGCATTGCAGTTGACTAGCTGTCACCCTAGACATGTCATAGAAAACATCCCGGTAAGTCAGTTTATCAGATTAAAAAGAAACTGTTCAGTAATACATGACTTTGATAAGGGTGTACAAACGATAGCAAATACATTTATTCATTGTGGCTACAATCAAACCAGTATAAGAAAAGCATTTGAAAAAGTAGAGGTTTTGCCAAGGATGTAATTACTTAACACAGGGGGAGGACATGAAATTCTAGTAATTATAACAGAAAAATGCAAATCAACTTTTTCAAAACCTTTATACCACAATCTTTCAGAGTATCAGAAATTATTAGACAACATTGACAAGTTCTAAATACAGAACCCAGAATGAAAGAATGAACCACAGAAATGCCAAAAGTAGTTTACAGAAGGGGGTGTAACATTGCAGATACTGTGTTTGGAGCTATTACATGTAGGAACAAACCACACAAAGTAAGCCTTTACCGTGTGGTAAATATAAATGTGGTGCATGTATCTTTTGCAAATATATCAAGATGGATGATGTGATTCATGATCAGCATAAAGGCAAAAAATACAAAGCGAATGCTTTTATTGTTTATTTATTTCAGTTTCGGAGTTAGACCTTTGAGCCATGGACTTGTTTACAAAGGTTCCAAGACATACAACAATAGGAGACATGACATGAACAATACAGTGCAAAAACATTACAATACATAGGTTACAGTGCAGATTGAATATAAATTTGAGACTCAAACAAAACAATGGTTAGCAAGTTGATATTGAAACAATAGATTTTGAATTGAACATAAAGGCAAACCAGGATTGCATATACTTGTATTCATTTATTACTTGTAATACAAAAAATGTGGTGTATTAGGCTACCTGCTCTTGTGACTGCTTTTATGTGGGCAAAACCACAAGAAAACTTGAGGTACAGATTGGTGAACATTTAAGAGCAATAGACAAAAAGGATTGCAATAATGCTCTCATATCACGTATCTTTAATAATGGTCCACAACACTCCTTTATATTCCAGGGAATAGAGAAGATTTTTCCCCCGTGAGAGGTGGAGATGTGGACTTAATTTTGCTTACACACAAGAGCTACTTGGCAATATGCATTAGAAGCCATGAATAATCATGGACTGAATTACATATTTCAGTTGCCCCTTTTATGTTGGCTCGGCGGCCGCTGTGCTTTATATTAAATATTAACCAGATTTGGAGGCGTGGTCACTGTTAGGAGAATGCAGAGCATGCATCAGTAGGTGTGTCCCTCATTCCCCAATAAGCCTGCATGGCGGCGCCACACCACGAATACATAATGTGGCGAGCACATCTAACGAAAGGTCCACTGCAATGCGAGCAAAGCGTGTCATACGCAGCGGCACCTCCTGACATGCTTTCCCTGGTGAAAAAGTACATTAAACATGGTGGCACACTGCCTGCCATAATGATGACTTTGGGGGTGTCCAATCCCCCTGTCGGCATGCCCTGAGCCAATGTATGTGCCGACAGAGGGCCTACTCCCCGTTGGCATAATGCACCCCCCCATTTGTTATGTACCAAGGGGGTGCCCAATCCCCCTTGGCTCTTGCCTCTCCATTTTCATTGTCTGCTGATGAGGGTGCCCAATCCCCTGTTGGCTACAGCATCCCCCCAAAAACACTTAGGTGGCATGCTGGGAGCCCACCACAGTGTGCCAAATCCCCTGAAAAAGAAAAAAGTCCCATAATTTTTTTTTTACCCCTGTGAAAGAAGAAAACAGTCCCTTGCAGTCTCCTGCCCCCCTCCCACAACCCACACCCACCCTCTGCACACCTACCTCCCCACACCACCCCACTCACCCCATCTTACTCCGGAGTACATGCTGTGATCTTCGGTAGACCGGAACACATCTGCACTCTTCAAACTGACCACAAACTGAAGAAATGCCAGTAAGTTGTATAATGGCATAAATAGACTTTCAACTTTGCTGCATATCTTGGGCATTTTTTGGAATGTTTGCACCAGATTTTCAACATGGGGTTATTGGGACCCCTCCTCATGAATTCAGTCACTGTCATGGTGTTATTCAGTCCTGAAAGATGATTTTGTGGTCACTGTGTGGAATTACCTTTTGGGACTGAGTAATGAAATGATAGTGCCACTGTTCATGAGGGGGGCTGTCAAAAAGCCTATGTTGCAAATTTGGTGACAAAAATCCAAACAATGGCTGTTTTACGAGCATGCATTGCTCTGTTTCCATGCACGCTCATAACTGCGTGAATTTGCAATATTTTTACTTCAGATTTTCAAAATTGGCATTTTTCCACACCTCCTTATGAACAGTACAGCTGTCGCTTTACATATCCTGGCCAAAATGTGTTTTAGCACGTCCGACGCAGAATAGCACGGTCGCTGTGGGAAATCAGTTTTCAGGACAGTTTGAGAAAATGATGGTGTCACTGTTCATGAGCAGAGGTCTTAAAATGCCTATGTTGAAAATATGGTGCTGAAAGTCCATAAAATGACTGTGTTACAAGCGTGCATTGTGGAGTTTCCACGCACCCCTGTAACTTCGCAAATTTGCAATATTTTTATGCCAGATTTTCAACACTGGCATTTTTTCACACCTCCTTAGCAACAGTACAGCTGTCATTTTTCACAACCTGCCCAAAATATGTTTCTGCACCTGTGGCGCACAATGGTGTGGTCACTGTGGAAAATCAACTTTTGGGAAAGATTAACAAAATCACAGCACCACTGTTCATGTGGAGAGGTCCCAAAATGCCTATATTGAAAATGTGGCTAAAAAACTCCCAAAAATAATTGGGTTACAGACGTGTGTTGCGCAGTTTCTATGCATGCTCATGACTTCATCAATTTTTCATATTTTCACTCCAGATTTTTAACGTTGCCATTTTTTACGTCTCTGCATGAACAATACAGTTGTCATTTTCCACATCCTGCCCAAAATGTGTTTTCATCCCTGTGTCACCAAATGGCATAGCCACTGTGCAAAACTACCTTTCAGCTAACAAACTGATTGTGCCGCTCTTCATGAGGTGGGGATACAAAAAGCCTATGTTGAAAATTTGAAGTGAAAATACCAACAAAGGCCTACAACGTTAGGGTTTCCAAGTGTAACACCCCACCCTATAGAGACTGCCAGGCGTCAGGGGTGTGACTTGGGATCATTGACTGTAATTCTCATGCCACTCCACCCCCACCCCCACCCTGCAGCCAGTGACAGGCATCAAGGTGTGCCTTGGAGTGTTCGGCCCTAACATTCACCCCATTCTTCTATACTACAAATGTCTCTGCGTATTTCCTTATGGAATGGGATAAGTATAAGGCCCAAAGACCCCAAAGCACACCACAACACTTGTCAGTGTCTACAGGGTAGGATGAGGCCCATTCTCCTATACTGCACCCATCTCAGCATATGTCCTTATGGAATGGGGTAAGTATAAGGCCCAAAGACCCCAAAGCACACCACAGCACTTGTCAGTGTCTACAGGGTAGGGTAGGTAAAATGGCATAGGCATTATAACAACGTCCAAAAGGCACCCTGGCACTATCAGTCTATAGGGTGGTGGTGGGGTTGGCATCAGTTCCATACTTCACTGCCATTCGTATTATGAATCTCTAACTCCTGCACTACCAATGCCAATGCCTGTGAGACAACATTCAGCATTGACAACTGCTTGTTATAATTCCTACAGTGTTTAATGTTTGCTTATTTATGGCTTGTTCCACATGTATGAATACACATGTGAATAAGACAATTCAGGGGTTGGTTATTGTATATATTATTTAAATAGGTGCTTGTAACAATTATGTGTTCCGTATACTATTGTATTTTTTTCTATCCCTGCCTCCCCTCCCCTCCCCTCTGTCCTGTTTCCCACTCCCCTTTCTCCATTTCTATGGGGCAGTTTTATACTGTTATGGTAGTAAATGGTGTTATGGAGGTTTGATTTATGTACATGTAGCTTACTGAATATTTAATGTAGTTTTTTGTATGAGATTTGGTATATGTGATGTAAATATATATATCTCTTTAAATGATTGCCTTTACAAGGTAATGGGTATCAAGCCTCCCAATTACACCTTGAAGAAGAGCATGAGTTCAGCTTGAAAATGTTTGGTGTTCAGTTGGATGTGCTGAAGTACGTAGCTTTTAATAAACAGTTTTGGAATCAGACAACCCAATGCTGTTTTTTTTTTTTTTTTTACGATTCCTGTGTGAGCCTTAGCATGGCCTTCTTTTATTTTCTTGAGTGTTGTACATCCAGAACATGGTTTCGACTTCTGGTTGTTGCCTTCTACTTGGACTGTCTTCACTGTGTTTGTGCTGAAGAAGCTTCTATGTTTGTAAAAGGTGTATTTTAAGTTATTGCTAACACAGAATATGTTTGTTTTTCTGAAGCCTTCTGTAGTTTTTACTTTCCTGCTCAAGACTGACTTCTGTCTACCATGTCTGTGATCACCTGGATGAGTCTTTCTTTACTGACACTCTGTGTTGTTACTGTGGCTTCCCAACCACGTTGTAAAGCAGTGAGCCTAAAGACAATAGGGTACCAAAGAAATGGAGGCATTATTATTGGGGGAATTTTTCCAGTTCTCTTTAAAAATGATCCCCTTGAAGTTGACTTCACAGAGCCGCCTAATGTACAAGCATGTGAAAGGTAAGAGTTACAGTTCTCTTAATAACAGAAGAGCACATGCTATACTTTCCAAACCACTGTCTGGACTTTTAAATTAGTGGGACTCCTGGCTTACATGTTAAAGCACATGGCTGAAATCAGAAGTCTTTCTCAATGAGTTAAATGCTGTTTCCAGCCATGCTTGACACTCAGTTTACTGTTTGGCACTCCATTTGTGAGTTTTTCTATTTACTGTTTTGCACTATTTTTGTACATTCTCATCTGGGTTACACCTGGAATAAAGCCTCGGTGTAGTGTGCCTCTCCCAGGCTTCAAA
This sequence comes from Neoceratodus forsteri, assembly GCA_016271365.2. NCBI lineage: Eukaryota > Metazoa > Chordata > Ceratodontiformes > Ceratodontidae > Neoceratodus > Neoceratodus forsteri. The sequence goes on from CM057452.1 coordinate 1,060,550,710, forward strand.
GTTCTGAATAAATAAAAAAATTATAAAATATCCACCATGGGGAACTTATCCAACTTTGTATGAAAGATTCAATTTGCAGTCTTTACACTGCTTCCTCTGAGAGCTTGTTCCATAGTTATACCACTCTCTAGGTGATAAAATGCTTCCTAACATTATTCTACTTCTATCTCCTTAGTCCTTAAGCATAGAGCATGTTCTCTAGTTCTAAGGCACTGAACAAGCTTTAGTTTCCATGATACACTCTGTCCAATTCCTCTAGATATAAACTAAAAATACAGGTTACTCACCTGTTACAGGAGTTCTAGGAATGGTATACGTTGTTCATCCACACTTCTTGGTAGGTTCCTTGCTACTTTAAATCTTGCCGGAAGGTCTTCAAGCTGGCTCCTCGCACCCACCCGGGTGATAAAACTCTCTGCTCCACCCCATGATGCCAGATTTAGCTTGCTAGAAGCCAGGTTGTATGTCGAAGCCGGGGAGGTTGGGTGGGTTGTGTGGATGAACAACATATACCATTCCTAGAACTCCTCTTACAGGTGAGTAACCTGTATTTCTAGGGACATGGATATGTTGTTCAATCCACACTTCTTGGCAGACTCCTAGCAGTTCTCTGGGAGGAGGGAGGCAAGGTGCACACCCCCTATTTAGGAAACAAGGACTGGAGAACTGAGATCCCAAAACCAGCATCCCAGCATGACTAAAGGTTGATGTGGTAGTGGGTAATGAAGGTGTGTGCTGACTTCCAGGTAGCAGCCCTGCAGATTTCCTGGTTAGGGACGTCCCTGGAAGCAGCAACTGAAGCAGCAGTATGGCAGGTAGAATGAGCTCTTATCCCTTTGGGAGACTCCATGCCCACCAACCTATAGCAGAGATCTATGCAGGAGGTGACCCACCTGCTTATCGTCCACTTGGCTGCAGGTCTGCCAGGTGCGGCTTCAGCAAAGGTGACAAACAGCTGGTGAACCTCTCCCCGAACTTCAGCCATCTGCTCCTTATAATAAGAGAGCACTCTTCTAGGGTCCAGAGTATAGAGCCTATATTCGGCCTCTGAGGTGTGATTGGGGTAGAACACCAGCAGAGTCAACACCCGGTTAAGGTGAAACTCCAACACCACCTTCGGAAGGAATTTAGGGTGGGGGCACAGGACAACCTTGTCCCTGTGGAAGACCAGATAGGGAGACTCGATGGAAAGCACCTGGAGCTCTCCCTTGCTTCTGGCTGACTTGATATCCACCAAGAAGGTGGTCTTCCATGACAGGTGAGAGATGTCACACCTGTGCATCGGTTCGAATGGCTTGCCCATGAGCTTATCCAATACCAGCAGTAGATCCCACAGAGGTGGAGGTTCTCACCCAGAGGGATATGTGATCAAGCCCTGAAAAGTGCCCCACCACCTTCTTCTGCACCAATCACTGCTTGCTGGCCCGTGCCTGATAAGCAGAGATGGCTGCCAGGTGCACCTTAAGGGTCATCGACTGAAGCCCTAGCTGAGAAAGGGACCACAGGTAGTCCAGAATGCTGGCCAAGGAACAGGAGGAAGGGTCCAACCCCTTATCCTGACACCAAATGGCGAATCTCTTCTTTTTGAAGGCGTAGCATTTCCTGGTCAACTCCTTACTGGATGCCTCAACGACATTGAGGACCTCATCAGAAAGACCCAAGGCCTGGAACTCTAGCCATTCAGGAACCAGGCAGTCAGGTGCCAAGATTGAAGGTCCGGGTGGAAAATCTTCCCCTGGTTGACTGAGATCAGGTCCGGGTGGACTGGAAGCCGCCTCAGGAGTCTGGAGCTGAGGCTGAGGAGATCTGGATATCAGAACTGGTGGGGCCAGTCTGGGGCTACCAGAATCACCTGTGCTTTGCCCCTCCTCACCTTGAGAAGCAACTTGTGGATCAAGGGAAATAGGGACAGGCGTAGAAGAGGCACAGGGTCCACGGCCTCGAGAAGGCATCCCCCTGCAGCGAGCCCTGCTGAGGGTGGTGGGCATGAAACAGCCTCATCTTTGCATTCCCCATGGAGGCAAGGGGCTGAGGTGTGCCCAGTGGGAGAACAGATCGTGTACTACCTCCGGCAGGAGTGACCACTTGTGAGATGCAGCCGCTATCCAGCTTAGGGCATCGGCCAGAGTGTTGGAGGCTCCTGCCACATGGATGGCTAGGAGATCCACCTCCAGACTGCTCATGAGGGACCAAGTGTGGACAGCTTCCTTGCACAGGGGCAAGGAGCACGTCCCGCCCTGGCAGTTTAGGTAGTACATGGTCATGGTATTGTCCGTCTGGACCTGGACCACTTGACCCCATACAAATGGAGCGAAAGCAGTGAGGGCTAGTTGGACCACTCGAAGCTCCAGCAGGTTGATGTGGCATCAAGACTCCTAAGGGGACCAGAGGCCATGCGCTCTGTGCTCCCCCAGATGGGCACCCCAACCCATCAGAGAGGCATCGGTCGTTAGAGTGACCGTCTGCTCGGGTCAGACAAATGGGATGCCCTCCTGCAGATGAGCTGGAATGATCCACTATTGGAGAGCATTCCACATCTCCTCGGTCACTGCCACTGGCTGGTCCAGAGGACCGGAGTGTTGTGACCATTGGCCGTCCAGTCCCCATTGAAGGGGACGCATGTGCCAACTGGCCCAAAGGACCACGCTGGTGCAGGCCACCATGAGGCCCAGGAGGTGCAGGAAGTCCTGGGCAGGGTGCAATTACCCAACCAGAAATGATTGGGCAAAGGAAGAAAGAACCTCGACCCTGTCCACCGGGAGCCATGCTCTGGCTCGAAGAGAGTTGAGCTCTGCCCCAAAGAATTGAAGCACCTGCACTGGCACGAGTTCCAATTTGGCCTCATTGATGAGGAGGCCAATCTGAGAGCAGAGCTGGAGGGCCAGATCCCTGGACCACTTCACCTCCAGCCTGGAGGGGGCTGCAATCAGCCAGTCATCCAGGTAAGGGTACACCCGGACCCTTCGGTGCTGCAGAAATGCTGTCACCACTGCCATGCATTTGGTGAAGACCCTGGGAGCTGGAGAGAGGCCGAAGGGCATGGCCCAGAACTCGTAAAGGGACCCCTCTGCTCTGAAGCAGAGGAATCACTGATGAGATGGACGGATTGGGACGTGAAAGAATGTGTCCTGGAGGTCCAGAGAACAGAACCACATGCCTTGTTCCAAGAATGGCATGATCTGTGCCAGAGTGACCATCCTGAAGGTTCGAGACTTTAGGAACCTGTTCAGGTCGTGTAGGTCTAGAATGGGGCGCCAGCCCCCCCATCCGTTTTGGGACCAGGAAATACCTAGACACAAACCCTGGGTCTGGTGGAGGATCTGCCACCTCCCTGATCACCTCCTTCTGGAGGAGCAGGGCAATGTCGGCTTGACAAGCTGACAGAGAGGCTGTGGATCCCATAACCCCCCGTGGGGAGATGGCTCGAAAGGGCGGGGTCTGTTCGAATTCCAGAGGCAGACCCTTTCCTACCACTTCCAACACGCAGTGGTCCATGGTGATAGCGGACCAGGTGGAAAGGAAGTGGCGGAGCCATCCCCCCACAGGGGGAACCCAGGGGGGAGTGACGAGGCTGGGGGTGACATCCTTTAACGTGTCACTGGGCAGGCTTGGAGAAAGGACCGGCCAAGGGACCTCCTGGGCCTTCCCCTCTAGCTTCCTGCTGGAGGAAGCTGCAGGCTTGGCTTTGGGGTGCCAAGTACGAGCCTGCTGGCCCTGATGCTGGTGTTGCTGGGCCAGACGTGCTGCAGGGGCAGAAGGCCAAAAGGGCTTATGCTCTGCTGGCAGCCTTTGTCTTTCTGGGCAGATGTGACTGAGTCCAAGGTGGCATTGGACTTCTCATTCCTCTGCAAATGACCTTCCACCTCAAGACCAAACAAGTCGATGTTCAGGAAGGGGGATGTCTGCCAACTTGTGCTGGGTATCCACTGTGAAGGTGGAGATCTGCAGCTAAGTCCTGCGGTACATGGCCACTGCAGCTGCTACTGACTGGGCACAAGAGTCTCCAATGTCAAGAGCAGTTTGGAGCTGCTGCTTTGCCATCGCCTTTCCCTGATTCCGCACCTGCTTGACCGTAGTCTGGAGGTCAGCCGGGAGATGAGGATTCACCTCATCCAGGGAGCCCATAAGGGTGTGGGAAAGGTGTGCCATCAGTACGGCTGAACTGGCCTGACAAAGGCCTAAGGAGGATGCAGCATAGAATTTACGCCCGGGTGTATTCCAGTTTCTTGGACTCTTTATCGAGATGCTTGTCCACATCCCTAGCATTTCCAGAACACCAGAAAACACTGTCAGTCACAAGCCCCTCCGTAGAGGGGTGCTCTGAAAATCCAGAGAGTGAGCCGGTGGGGACCACATACTTCCTGGCCATCCTGGCCGAAGGAGCAGGACAAGAAGCTGGCCACTGCCATAACTCCAGAGCTGGGCCAACAATGGCTTCAGCCACCAGAAAGGCCTCCATGGGAGAATACCCTCAGCCCAGTATCTCTGTGAGGGGATACTTGGCCCGCTTTGACATGGGGTCGAGCTTCATCCCAGTAGATTCTGAGATGAGCCGAAGTATTCCCATGAATGAGGATGGGCTCTCGTCCACTGACTGTCCCCCAGTGGACTCCAGGTCAAGGGGCCTGGAGAACAGGGAAGAGTCATCACCAGACTCTGAGGAGTCTGCAAACAGCTGCCAAGGGCCTGAGCCACCCTCTACCTGCCGAGACCAATCGGGAGTGAGGGTTACCATCAACCGATGAGGCAACCCCTGACCCGACTGAGAATCCTTGGTCAGAACCCCAGTTTTAGGTTGTGGAGGTGGGGGGGGTTCCACCACAATGGGTGGTGCAGCTGGTTTCGGCCAAACAACCGGTGCCGGCTTCAGCTCCTCGATGACCACGAGGGGTTGTTTCAGCCACTCAGGTGACAGCCACTTAATGGCCGGGGAAGACAACGGGGTCAGCTTGTTCCCGGTCAGAAGGAGCTGCTGCCACATCAAGTCCTCGTAGCACTGACACAATTTGCGCCAGAGCCTATCCTTCGAGGAGGACGAAGACAAGGATGAGCGGTGTCGCCGCTTCCCTTGGTGCCAAGACCAAGACCACTGATGTCAGTGGGATCGGCTGGACCGAGAAGAGGTCCGAGACCGAGACCTTCAGTGTTTCTGAGGGTGGGTCTGGGAGGGAGTGGGGGAACCCGTTCCTCCCTCAGCTCAGGAACCTTAACCAGGGACTCCGGCACAGGAGGCACAGGCAAGTCCTCAGTTTCCACTGGGGGAACTGGTGAAGAAGGGTTGTCGGCTTCTCCAGTCGACAGCCCATCTGACAGGTCGAGAAAAATCTCGACTGCGTCAACAGGTGTCTCGGCCAGCTGGGGAAACCGTGAAGCCAGCGGCCTTAGCTACAACCTCGACCGAAGTCGAGTGTCGACTTTCCGGGGAAGGGGACCTCTGTGTGATGACTGATTTTTTACACAGACCTACAGTGTGTTTTGCCTTCATAAATAATTCACACATCACTCCTATGGTTTATGTGGCAAAACACACCTCGGTTGAGTAAATTAATTCATATCAAGCAGTCATCCATGCATAATTCTGTATGTGTTGTGAAGACAGCAGGGACCCAAGTTTTCAGTGGTCTGACATGGCACAGGACTAAGTCCCTGTGTGCATCTCCCTGGTGTGGGGAAAATATCTGCACCTGGGAAAGTGCTATTTTCAGCATTTTATGTACACAGTCAGCATTTTCATCTTTCCTACAGCTGCTAATCACCAGGCATGGACTTTCACACAACTGCACAACAAAATATGTGCAAGCTGTTGTAAACAATAGCAAATGCTACATAAAGGCAACCTTTTTTAAAATGTATTAATGCAGAAAAAAATTGCACTTGTGCAAAAAACCCTCCTCTGCATGACGTTTTTTTATATACATGCGCAATTTTTCCCCATTTGAAAATGTTGCCCCAAAACTTCACACAAACCTTTAGGGGTCCAATGTTCAATTGGCCTGACGTGGCCCAGGGATGAACTACTTGTGTGTTACTCCCCACACCTGTGAAAATGCTATTTGAATCATTTTATGTGCCTAGGCTGCATTTTTCCTTTCTCCCCACAGCTGTGGAACAAATGAGCCTCACTTGGTAATAACAGGCCTTTCTCTGGAGCTGTGCAGAAAATATCTGCAAGCTACCATAAATTGTATGAAAAGGTTGCAAAAATGTAACCTTATTGAACATTGAGGTAATCATAAAAAATTGTGGTTGCCCAAGGAAACTCTCCTTTGTGTAACTTTTTTTCTGCATGTGTGATATTTCCAGTTTTTAAAATCTGGCTCCTCTCCTGGCATTTCTAGTACCCTTTAAAGGGGCAACATTGCATCACGCTCACAGATTATGTCCCCTTTAATACAGCCCAGCATGCAACATGGATTTCTCACTGCCACTACACATCGCTATGACAGCTGCAGTATATCTTGCACTCAGTTATAATCCCTTGAGACAGGATTTTCAGGTGGCATGGCACAGCAAAACATTCAATTTCCAATGCGGCCTGTGACATGTCACCTACATCTGAACCACTGAATGGTATAGACATTGGTATAGTCAATGGTTAGCATGGATTTGCGACACTTGACACAATTTATGGCAAGAAAATGAAGCAATGTGTCATTTATTTCATGTATGTGTTATTTCATGCATTTGTTATTTATTCTGATGCATGCATAATTTCAAGATATACTTTGTCAATTCTGAATGCAAGGTACTGTAGATCACTGTTTAGGTGGTCTAACAAGCGATGGAACTAAGATGCAAGGCCCTTCATGGTCTTGGAAAATTCTCCACCATATCACAGTTATATATTTTAGTCTTTCAGTAGAAACATGTTGCCTAAATTTACTTTTCATCCCAAAACTTAATTTTGTTAGTTATGTTCCTTGAGATTATCTAGGAAAACTTTATTTATCTCTCTATAATTTTGAGGATGTGTATCAGTTATCTATCATTATCCAAAATAAAAATGTTTAACTTGAGTAAGTGTCCTGCACAGTATATAATCTGAAAAACAGGTATGGTTTGTCACACTGCAGTGGGATAAACTCATTTATTTCTTGTTTAATTATTTGTTTAGTTTACAGCACACTGAAATATTAAACAAACATGGAGCAGCAGAGGACCTGGTTAAAATGATGGAAAGATGGCTGGGGATGATAGCAGAGGGTGGTGGCAAATGGGATCAAATCAAGGGAGAAGGAGATTACAACTGGCATGCTGCAGGAATCAGTTCTTTTCAACATGTTTATCAGCAACATAGGAGAAGGAATACAGGGCAAGATGTGTCTCTTCACAGACAGCACTAAGCTCTGTGACAGGGTAGACAGTGAGGAGGGTTCTGAATTTGAAGACAAGTCTGTAAAGGTTAGAAATATGGCCCATGGTTTGGTGGTTGTAATTCATACCCAAAAAGTGCAGGATTATGTACGTATTGAATAAGAATCCCAGGATGGAATACTGGATGGGAGTGGTTAGGCTGTTCACTACTTCAGAGGAAAGGGACATGGGAGTCATCATAAGTGACTCCCTAAAAGAAAATATTTAATACAACAAGGCCTACAGCATAGCAACACAATGTTGGGAGGGATTAAAAATCATGAGGAAATAGGTAATATTACCTAGCTATTGATTACTAGTGAGCCCCCATCTGGAATACAGTGCCCAGTTGTAGAGCCCTCACTAGAAGAAAGATTGAGACAAGCTTAATACAGTGTAGCACAGAGTTACCAAAATGAATTAGGTGCATAGATGAAGAAAGTAAACCCTGGCACTCACCATCCATACTTGAACAATCCATTGAGATACTTAGATATTACTATGTAAAATGTAGTGGTTCTTTTATTTGGTGAGGAAGGCAAGCAGGTAACAAGCAACCAGAGCACAACCCTCCAATTTTTTAGTCCCTCCAGAACGTTTTCAAGGGAGTTCTGTGTTTACACAACAATTGCTGCTTGTCTCAGTGGATTGTTCTCATACAGATGGTGACTGCTATGGTTTCCTTCCTTCCTCCACTGTGTGATTGTTTTTTCTCAGGCACCAAGCCACCAGTAGAGGCTTTTGTGAGAGTTACAATGATTCAGAGACAACAGGGAAGATCCTTTGAGGATCGGCTTAGGGCACTAAACATATACTCATTGGAGGTCAGATGGTGGAGAGGCGATATGATGGAGACCTCCAAGTTCCTGAAAGGAATTAACAAGGTAAACTGTGTGGAACTATTTAAAAGGAATAGCAAACCAATAACAAGGGGAAATGAATGAAAACTGGCAGGGGGTGGGATTCAGGAGGGATGTGAGAAAACTTTACATAATGGAAAAGGGGTTTGAGCCATGGAACAGCTACCAGCTGACGTGGTGGGAACAAAAATCATAAATAGGTTGGTAGGTAAGTTTATTGTTAGACTAAAAGTCTATAAAAGTTATAAAAAAAATAGAAAAAGTTTTAACAATCATTTTCATTGCTATTGCACTTAACATTACACATGACATTATACATGTCTGTTGCACATATTCCTGAATTCTTCTGCATCATCTTACAAATGAACCCCCTTTAAAAAATTTACAAGCACTTTTAATGTATTCATACTGTTTGTATTGAACAAATATATAATTAATTGTTTGGTGGGGAGACCAAAGGTAGCCAATAATGGGGCCAACCATTTTTTTCCTAAGAGTCTCGTATTTAGGACAATGTAAAACTATGTGCCTGAGATCATCTTGAAATCTCAACATACAGTTACATTCTGGCCGAGATATTAAAAGGGGTTGCGCATGGCACAACATTGTTGTGCCATGCACAACTCATGCACCCAGCGTGATATTCAAAGGGATGTTGTACGTGCAGATCCCAATATGCCGGGAGCTGCTGGCCGCCACTGACTGAGGGGCGGGTGGTGAGGTTCAGTGGGCGGGTTGGGAGGGGGTACTGCTGGACCACCAGGGATCATTTAAAATGCTTTTTGGTATACTTATCCCTGTGATTGGGCTGGAAGTGGTCCACTGGACCACCAGGGATATTGGACATGTTTCATTATTTACTTATGCCCACAATCAGGCTGGAAGCAGTCCACTGAACCACCAGTGATATTGGACTTGTTCCATTATATACTCATGCCCATGATCGAGCATTGGGGCACTTTGCCACGGTGTGTAGGGGGCATCAGTCCCCGACAGCTGCAGCCTGGCAGGGCGCCAGGCACAAGTCACTTGGGACCAAAGCACCTGCCTGCAAATGGGGCCATAATGACATGCTAATGGCCCCAGTTGTGCCTTGCATGCATTATGGCCCCATTTGCATATACACCGATGAATATCGCGGTTCCTGTTCCTAGCACAACTGCACTTGTGCTGGCGCATCCCCCTGCTCCTCTCTTGCCACTTGTGCTGGTGCAATGCCACTGTGCCATGTGCAATTCGAGAGACAGCATTGCAATATTCAACGGTGCTGAGCCATGGCGCAGCACCGTTGAATATCACCTGGCACACTCCCTGGCACATCTCAGTTGCTCTGTGCCCAGGCTTGTGTCCCTGCCTGGTGCACTCTGAATATCCCACCACATGAGTTCAATATCCCATCATATTTCTGATCATATAATATGTAATTGGCTGCATATAACTCAAACCTAAATCTAGTAAATATTCTTCTTTCTTGAGGATCTGTTAAAGTAATCAGATAATTAAACCTACAAAAATGTCTTATTCTTTTCTTGATCTAATGCTATAAAATGATTTCTAACTCTGTTTTTAATTTGTTCCACTATTTTAGAGAATGGAATACTAAAGATGTAATACAATATATTTGCCATACCCCATTATAGAATAATTTTCTTTTATAGCTTTAATTGTTCCAGATGTAAAATTTAGAGAATGATACTTTGTTTGTTCTTCCAAGCATAGCTTAGGCAATATGTGATCGAGGAAAAGAAATAATTTTAAAACAAAAATAATGTGATGCTCAGCTGTCAAAGTTGTGAGAGAAAATTTTCCCAGCTCCGTCCTCAAAACTTCTGTTGGTACAGATTGCTGGACTCTTAATAGAAAGCAATTCATGTTCCTTATTATCACTTTGAGAGGTTTTAAATCAGCAGGAGTCCATATTTTTGTTGCATATAAAATGCTTGTTTTTATTTTTGTATTAATGAATTTCAAAAGTCCCAAAATTGAGCTTTGGCCCATCTTTCCATTAAATAGTCTGAAGGCTCCAAGTGCTGTTCTCATTTTTTGTATCGTAATTTTAATATGTGAATTCCAAGAAGAGTTTGATGAAAATCTCAAGCCTAAGTAATCATAATATAATTTGATTCCACTTTATTTTTCTCTATATATAATGAAGGTATCTTATTATTTTTTTGACCAAAAACCACCGTATTTGTCTTTTGAAGATTTAGTCTTAATCCATCATTATTACATAACTCAGTAAACCCACTAATCTTGCGCTGCAAACCAAGCAGAGATGTAGAAATAAGAACTGTATCATCTGCATAGGCTAAAAGGTATTTTTTTTTCTGTGAAAACATTCAGGGAATGAAAATCCAAATTATTTAAACTCTGCAAAATGGAATTAATGTATAGATTAAATAACAAGGAAGCTGACAAGCACCCCTGTTGAACTCCCACATTAATAAATATTTTATTTGTTAAATCCCCTTATTGATTATATTTAACTTTAAGCCAGACCTTATTGTGCAATCTTTTAAGTATATCCAGTAAATCAGTATCTATGTTATATTTTTCTAATTTTGACCATAATAATTTCCTACTTATAAACTTGAATGTGGTTTTAAGGTCAATGAAACAGCAGTATAATTTGCCTTTTTTTATTTTTACATACTTCCAGATAATATGTTGCAATACAAAGCAGTGTTGCACCATTTATCGCTTTGCTCTAAATCCATTTTGCAACTCTGATATTATTTTATTCTCCTCTACCCATTGTTGCAATCTATTTAATATGATCCTATAAATATTTTTTGTGAGGTGTCTATCAAACTGATTGGCTAATGCATCATTTTTTGTATATTGGGCAAATTATACTTCTGTTCCATAAGTCTGGAGATTGATCCCACTGAATACAATAATTAAACAAAACCTGAAAAACTGGGATCCACCAATCTTTAAATTTACGATATATATCTACCAATATTTGATCAGGTCCACGTGCTTTATTTCCTATAATTTTATTTAGTGCTTCAGAAATTTCAGAAAAGGTTACCAATAAGGATTTTGGAAAGATTACTTTAGTGTTTTTTCCCCTGAGACTAAAAGGGTGTCCCCACCTTTATTTGTGAGAAGTAAAGGTCTAAATAATATTGTTCCCAAATTTGGGGAGTAATTTCTGCTTTGATCTCTATAGCATATTTGGCATATCCTTTACTGACCAAGGTCCAGAATTGTTTAATATCCCTCTTAACAATAGAGTCTTAATATTTCTCCCACATCTTTTTTTGGAATTTTAATCTTTCAATGGACAAGATTTCCTTATGATGTTTCCTTTCTTTGTTCAAGATTTTATTCGTTATTTTGGAATCTCCTATTTTATATTGTCTAATCAGTTTATTCAATTTTTGTTTGCTATTCTTACACCTTAAGTTGAACAATGATTTATTTTCCATCCTTAACTGGGATTCAAAAAAAGAGGTTTCAAATTAAAGGACATGTGAGCTGGCCCAATGGTGCTGAGGGTTGAGGCACTGGATGCCACACCTCCCACAATGCCAGCGACCTAGGCTCGGGAACGAGCCCGGGTGGCTGGGGGTCGGCAGGGAAGGAAAAGATTGAGTGTCCGGAGGACTGCTCTCTCTTCCTCAGGGAGGGTTGGGGTAGTGATCACTCAATAAACAACCTCTGGTGGAGGCCGGCGAGTAGCCGAATGAGCATCGCAGGCATATGCCAGGGGGCTGGAGCCACGGCGGGTGTTTCCTTGGTTGCTGGGCTCCACAGGGAACATAACCACATAGAAAACACCCCTCCACCACTGATAGGTGATGGCGCTTCCCCTTGCATTCCACACTCCTGGAGTCGGGCCCAAGTTCCCTCCACTTCTCCCCCCCCAGCCCGGTGGCTCAATACTATAAGATAGAGCACCCTAGGCAAGGGCGACCCTTCCCCAGAGGGCATAGAAACATATAATCTGATGGCGGGTAAGGACCGCTTGGCCCACCTAGTCTGCCCATTTTCCTACCTAATGGATAAGCTGCAGACCCTAGTTAACCAACTGCCTACTTCCTCCTACCCACCACTAGAATTGCCTTATGTCTGTCCCATGCATTCTTGAATTCCCCCACTGTTTTTGACTCCATGACCTCCTCAGAAAAACTGTTCCATGTATCCACAACCTTCTCTGTAAAGAAATACTTCCCCACTTTACCTCTGAGCTGTCCCCTGTCTATCTTCAAATTGTGCCCCCTTGTTTTTGCAAATTTTTTTCTGAAAGATGCTACCCTCTTGTACTTTGTTGATTCCCTTAAGGTATTTGAAAGTTTGTATCATGTCCCCCTTCTCCCTCCTTTCCTTGAGGCTATGCATCTTTAGTTCCTTTAGTCTTTCTTCATATGTCTTCTGATGCAGACCCTGCATCATTTTGGTTGCCCTCCTCTAGATAGCCTCCACCCTGTCTATGGCTTTGTGGAGATGGGGTCTCCAGAACTGTGCACAGTACTCCAGATGTGGTCTTACCGACTGTCTGTACAGAGGGCCAACAACTTTTTGTTTTCTACTGGTGATGCCTCTCCCTATGCATCCCAGTATCCCCCCAGTCCTCCTTACTGCCTTCTCACATTGCTGTCCCACCTTTAGGTCATCTGATATGACTACCCCCAGGTCCCTTTCCATTTTTGCTGTTGTCAGTGTCTCACCCCCCATTGTGTACTCTTCCCCTGGGGTTTTGTTTGACCATTCCTCCAACCTTGCCAAGTCCCTTTTCATCCTTACCACCCCACCTTGTGTATCAACCTTGTTGCAGATCTTTGTGTCATCTGCAAAGAGACATACTTTCCTTTCCAGTCCCTCTGCAATATCACTTATAAAGACATTAAAAAGGACCAGCCCCAGTACTGAACCCTGCGGTACCCCACTAGTAACCCTCCTTTCTTCACTGTGGACTCCATTTAGTATTACCTGCTGTGTCCCGTTATCCAATCAGTGTTTTACCCAGGCTACCACCCTAGAACCCACTACCACTGAGGTCAAACTGACAGGTCTGAGGTTTCCTGCCTCTGTCTTGCTCCCATTTTTGTGAAAGGGAATCACATCTGCCATCCTCCAGTCCTCAGATACCATCCCATCCTCCCATGATTTATTAAAAAGGGCAGTCAGTGATGTTACTAGTTCTTCCCTTAGTTCTTTTAAAATTCTGGGGTGAATCCCATCAGGCCCCATTGCTTTATCCACCTTCAGTTTTAAGAGTTCTTTCAGAACCCTTTCTTCTGTGAAAGGACAGATATCACCCCCCCCATCCAGAGTGCTTCTATTGACAGGATTAGGTATTTCCCCCTGCTCTTCCATTGTGAATACTGAGCAGAAGTATTCATTCAGTATCCCTGCTTTTTCACTGTCGCTCTCTGCCCAACCACCTTCCTCTTTGTTTAGCCTCAGTATCCCTGCCTTAGTCTTTCTTTGCTCCCTAATGTTCCTATAAAAGGTTTTATCCCCCTTCTTAGCTGAGTTGGCTATCTTTTCCTTGGTTTGGGACTTTGCTATTCTGACTGCCTTCCCCACTTCCTTCTGCTTTAACTGGTACAGTTCTCTGTCCTGCTCCTTCTGCGTTTCCTTATAGTTCCTGAATGCTATCTTTTTTTCCTTACCTTCCCCGCCACTTCTTTTGAGAATCATAGTGTTTTTTTCTCTCATTTTGATTTGTTTATTTGCTTCACACAAAGACTTGTTGCCTCTGTGATGGTGGTTTTGATGTTTCCCCATTGTTGCTCCACCCCACCTTCTTGCCTGTTTGCTAGTGCTTTTCTGAGGTACTCTCCCATTTTGTCAAAATCAGCCCTCCTGAAGTCCAGTACCTTCACTTTTGTGTGGCTTGACTCTACAGCTAAGTTTATTGTGAACCACACTGTTTGGTGGTCACTTGTTCCCATATGGCTACCCACTTCAAGATCAGAGATCCTCTCTCCATCCCCATTTGAGAGTAGCAGGTCTAAGATTGCTCTATCCTGAGTGGGTTCCAAAACTAGCTGTCTGAGACATGCCCTGTAGGACATTGAGAATGGCCCTGCTCTTGGATGTAGCTGCAGCAAAGGTGATCCAGTCAACATCTGGCATATTCACGTCCCCCATCAGCAATATCTCCCCTTTCTCTGCCATCCCAAGGATGCCTTCTATCATTTCCTTGTCCATTTCCTCCTCCTGAGATGGGGGTCTGTACACAATCCCTGTGCAGATTGTGGAGCCATTTCCAGTCTCCAGAGTGACCCACAGTGCCTCCTCTCCTTCCTGTTTACCCTTTAGTTCTGTTGCTTTTATCCCTTCCCTTACATAGAGAGCTACTCCTTCTCCTCTTCTTCCCTCCCTGTCCCTCCTGTAGATTGTGTACCCTAGTACTGTATGTTGACATCCCAATCATGGTTCTCTGTGTACCATGTTTCTGTGACTGCCACAACATCCAGGCATCCCTCTTCCATCAAGGCCACCATTTTAGGGAGATTTTTACCTAGACTATGTTCATTGGTACTCATTACCCTCCATTTTTTATGCCTTTATTTCTTTATGCCCCATCCCTGTCCCTATTGCCTTTGTCTTTTTCTCCATTTACCCCAGCCCTTCTCCATATTGACTGCTCTATTTTGGTGTTTACTTCTCTAATTACCCTGATTTTTTGGGGGGGCTAGGATTTCCCTTATCCTCTTCAGTGCCTTCCCCCTTGGCTAGTTTAAATACTTGCCACTGAAGCATTTAAACCTATCACCTAGGATCCTGGTTCCCCTCCAGGATAGATGCAGACCATCGCACCTGTATAGGTCTGCATCCCTCCAGGGAAGCCCCAGCCCCCAATGAAGCAAATCCATGAGATCTGCACCAGCTTTTTGACCAGTCATTGAATCTCATGGTGTGGAGTGCCCTCACCTCATCCATGCCATAGACAGGTAGAACTTCTGAGAAAGTTACCTTGTGTGCTACTTGTCAAAGGCCCCTCACCAACTCCACAAACTCCTGTTGCACTGCTCTGATCCCATTCTCAGCCAGGTCATTCATCCCTAGGTGGATAATGACATCCAGCTCCTTCCCCCTTGCCACTGCTCCCATGATCCTGAGGATTTGTTTCCTGTCCCTCCAGGCCTTGGCACCAGGCAGGCACCTTACCTCCCTTCCCCCTCTCTCTCCCAGTTCTACCCCCTAACAATTGAGTCCCCCACCAGGAGTTGTTTCCTTTCCCTGTCGGGTCCTGGGCCACCCTCCTGTGGATCTCCATTGTGGAAGTTCCCAGCATCCTCATTGGTCTCCACTACAGGTGCCTCCATAGAGGAACCATGCTTCACAAGAGTGGCAAATGTATTGTGGAGAAGCACAACTGGAGGGATGCACCTCTGTTCCACCACCCTCACCCTCCCTGAGCCCACCATGGTCCAACCACTCCTCTTTCTTGGCAACCTCTGAGGTAGTGGTGGTGGCCTGAGTGGTCCCTGGTTGGGGAAGCAGGTTTCCCAAATCCTTGCCAGATCAGCATGGAGATGAACAGCCTCTTCCCTCAGACCAGAGAGATGCCTGCAAATAGGGCAGCAATGCAGTTTCCAGAATGGCTCCCGGAAGACTGCTGCTCCACAGCCAGTGCATTGCACCACTCCCCACATGTCTGTGTCCCTTCCAGTTACAGATGCTTTTTTTGTTTTTTGTTCTTGTTTTAGTGTGTGCAAGCTTGTGAGTGTCTCTACACCTTATTCAGTGTGCTGTGCCTTAAAGGATATGAACAGGTGTATGTTGTTAGCAGTTTTGAGGAAGTGATGTCAGAGCCCCTGCTATAAAGGAAGTTATGCACTTGGGGTGAGTTGGGTGAGGAGAAGGGTGGGTGGGAGTAAACCTATGCTGTCCAGAAACAATCACCTACAACTCTTACCCTCCACCCCAGGGAGTGCCTTCCTTCCTTTCAGACACCTATTTCACAAAGGCCAGGTAAATTAAAGTTAAAACTAAGAAAAGTCCACCCCAAAAACAGAATCAATACTAGTTACTTACACAGGTCCAAAAAGTAATAATTCAGTTCATTGTAGTCTAGAAATTAACCTCCTTGATTCAAAGAAGCGGTGGCTGCTTTCTCACTCTCCCTGTCTTCAACATGAGAAGGAGACTGCAACACCTCTGAGACAAAAAAAACATTTTAAGCAAAAAAGAAATAAAATAGGGGCACACAGTAATTTTGCTTAGTCTAATAATAAAAAGTTACAAAAATGTAAGTACCACCTGTAATAATTTCACAGAAGATATACTTTGTAAGAAACACTTTGCTACAGAGAAAAATAAAGCAGTAACAGAAGATATACCTTGCAAAAGACAATTTGAATCAGAGGATTACAGCAGTAACCTGTTAGCACACACCTGTAGGCATACCGTGTAATAATGCAGCAGAAGGTATACCCAGCAACAGCAATGTGAATCAGAGAAAAATAAAGCAATAAAATGTTAGCAACAAACAGTAACAATCCCTGTGAGTTCAAAATAAAAACAAAAACACACAGTAAATCTGCCTAGCCAAAAGTCTTAATCCTTTCCCTTACTCTGGTAAGTTTCTTAGTTCTGTCATTTCAAGCAAGCTAGAAGGAAAGAGCTCAGGTGAAGCTAAGTGCCTTGGCCAGCAAACCTTGCCTTCCACCTCCAAGATATCAACTAACCTGACCTTTTAACCTTTATTTCTGTTGCAAGTTGCTGGCAGTTTGCCAGCTCCACCCCCACATACACACCTAATCCCCTGGAAGAGCTGTGGGAGGAAAGCAATTAGCTCCTTCAATGTGAGAAGGAGACTGCAACACCTCTGAGACAAAAAACCTTTTCAGCAAAAAAGAAATATATAAAATAGGGACAAACAGTAATTTTGCTTAGTCTAATGAAAAAAAGTCACAAAAATTTAAGCACCACTTGTAATAATTTCACAGAAGATATAACCTGTAAGAAACACTTTGCTACAGAGAAAAATAAAGCAGTATCAGAAGATATACCTTGCAAAAGATAATTTGAATCAGAAGATTACAGCAGTAATCTGTTTGCACACACCTGTAGGCACACCTTGTAAAATGCAGCAGAGGGTATACCCAGCAACAGCAATGTGAATCAGAGAAAAATAAAGCAATAAAATGTTAGCAACAAACAGTAACAATCCCTGTGAGTACAAAATAAAAACAACAACACACAGTAAATCTGTCTAGCCAAAAGTCTTAATCCTTTCCCTTACTCTGGAAAGGTTCAGAGTTCTGTCCTTTCAAGCAAGCTAGAAGGAAAGAGGTCAGGTGAAGCTAGGTGCCTTGGCCAGCAAACCTTGCCTTCCACCTCCAAGATATCAACTAACCTGTCCTTTTAACCTTTTTTTCTGTTGGAAGTTGCTGGTAGTTTGCCAGCTCCACCCACAGATACACAGCTAATCCCCTGGAAGAGCTGTGGGAGGAAAGCAATTAGCTACTTCAATGTGAGAAGGAGACTGCAACACCTCGGAGACAAAAAAACCTTTTCAGCAAAAAGGAAATTAATAAAATCGGGGCAAACAGTAATTTTGCTTAGCCTAATTATAAAAAGTCACAAAAATTTAAGCACCACCTGTAATAATTTCACAGAAGATATAACATGTAAGAAACACTTTGCTACAGAGAAAAATAAAGCAGTATCAGAATATATACCTAGCAAAAGACAATTTGATTCAGAAGATTACAGCAGTAATCTGTTAGCACACACCTGTAGGCACACCTTGTAATAATGCAGCAGAAGGTATACCCAGCAACAGCAATGTGAATCAGAGAAAAATAAAGCAATAAATTGTTAGCAACAAACAGTAACAATCCCTGTGAGTACAAAATAAAACAACAACACACAGTAAATCTGCCTAGCCAAAAGTCTTACTCCTTTCCCTTACTCTGGTAAGATTCTTAGTTCTGTTCTTTCAAGCAAGCTAGAAGGAAAGAGCTCAGGTGAAGATAGGTGCCTTGGCCAGCAAACCTAGCCTTCCACCTCCAAGATATCAACTAACCTGACCTTTTAACCTTTCTTTATGTTGGAAGTCATACCTCTCAACCTCATGCCTCATGAATCAGGGACAAGGCTTAAAAAAATCAGGGACAAAGGACCAAAATCTGGAACATATCTTCAAAACTGGAGATATCCACACAGAAAGTTGGTAGAATATGGGGCTTAGTGCACAATGTATTTTCTAAAGAAGAACAAGTCTGTAACTTTAATGCTTGACATTGTTTTGTGCTTACAGTCCCCACTGTTTAGCCACAAAAACACAAATTTTAGGAGGGACAGAATAAAATTTTGAGGCAAAATCAGGGACATCCCTGAAAATCAGGGACACTTGAGAGGTATTTTGGAAGTTGCTGGCAGTTTGCCAGGTCCACCCCTAAATACACACCTAATCCCCTGGAAGAGCTGTGGGAGGATAGCAATTAGCTCCTTCAATGTGAGAAGGAGACTGCAACATCTCTGAGACAAACAAAAACCTTTTTGGCAAAAAAGAAATAAATAGAATAGGGCAAACAGTAATTTAGCTTTGCCTAATGATAAAAGGTCATAACAATTTAAGCACCACCTGTAATGATTTCACATAAGATATACCCTGTAAGAAACACTTTGCTACAGAGAAAAATAAATCAGTAACAGAAGATATACCTTGCAAAAGACAATTTAAATCAGACGATTACAGCAGTAATCTGTTAGCACACACCTGTAGGCACACCTTGTAATAATGCAGCAGAAGGTATACCCACCAACAGCAATGTGAATCAGAGAAAAATAAAGCAATAAATTGTTAGCAACAAACAGTAACAATCCCTGTGAGTACAAAATAAAAACAACAACACACAGTAAATCTGCCTAGCCAAAAGTCATAATCCTTTCCCTTACTCCGGTAAGGTTCTTAGTTCTGTCCTTTCAAGCAAGCTAGAAGGAAAGAGCTCAGGTGAAGCTGGGTGCCTTGGCCAGCAAACCTAGCCTTCCACTTCCAAGATATCAACTAACCTGACCTTTTAACCCTTCTTTCTGTTGGAAGTTGCTAGCAGTTTGCCAGCTCCACCCCTAAATACACACCTAATCCCCTGGAAGAGCTGTGGGAGGATAGCAATTAGCTCCTTCAATGTGAGAAGGAGACTGCAACACCTCGGAGACAAAAAAAACCTTTTCAGCAAAAGAGAAATAAATAAAATAGACCCGGGGGATGCCCAGCACTGGAGTGGAACGGTGACAGGTACAGGAGGCAACACAAGGACGTAGAGAATGCACCAGGGAAGTCGCCGGAGAGAGTTCAGCAATGGTGTGTGAAAAAGAGTTAAAAACAATTACAGGACATGTCTTCCCAAAATGATATTATATTAATTCTAGGCTCAGACTTTAATACCTCACTCTTATAGCTTTCCATGTGAACTCCATTGAGAATTTCACTAAACCCAGGAATACTAGAACTTTGCCACCTTATTCTTTTTTTATTTATCACCTCAATACAAGGCCTATTCTGTTTATCATTTACCATATTGATATCATTTTCCAACTGCCATTTTATCATGACAGGTAAATGCGCAGATTCCGGTCTTGATATTACTTCCAAATCTTTTATTTTAACGGCTGCTTCAATGTTTACCCAGACAAGATCAATAACAGAAGACCCATTAGGTCCAATGCCATAAATAGGTTCAAGCAGGACCCGGACAGAGTAAGGGGTCTGACTGTTTCCCAGGCAGTATAGCAGTAAGGCAGGAAGAATGGGGAAGGCAGGGCAAAAACCCTGTCTAGGCTGTAGGTCACAGGGTAGGGTAGCGTATGATAGAACAGGGCATGCTGGATGGATCAGTGATATTTTTTTGCTGACTGTGTCTAAGTTTCTATGTTAGTTGTGGACTTAATAAATATCTACAGATATCAATTGTTCTCTACACTGCAGATTTGAGCTTCGAACATATCGCTGGGTCAATGGTATGATCTTTGCTATTGATGAAATTAACAGCAACATAAATGTTTTGCCAAACATCACTTTAGGATTCAGGATTTATGACTCCTGTAACACAGTATCAAGGGCAATAGAAGGCATTATGTCGCTGCTTACAGGTCATGATGAACCTGTCCCTAATTACTGCTGTGAGTTAGAAAATCCTGTAGCAGTAATCATCGGAGACCTTAGCTCAATGGTATCAATTCCTATGGCTAGAATACTGGGCTTGTACAGATTCTCACAGGTAAGCTAATTTCACAGATTGCATATTTATCCTTTTTTGAGACTCCATACACTAAAATTGTTTAATATAGATATAGAATAAAAGATGGGGCAGTGTGTGATCTGAGAATTTAATGCACACCTGAGGTGTGGTATGCTACATAAACCCCAAGGGTGAAGCCCAAGGGGTTTATTAAAGCATCGCACACTGAGGGTGTGCATTAAATAAAAGTTTCACACACTTTCCATCTTTTATTTTATATAATAAGTGGTGAGCATTTTTTTCCATGCTGAGTTCTGTGATTCTGTTACCCACAGACACACACACACACAGTCTCTCCACCTTCATTCGGCAAAGTTAGGATTTTGTTCTTTATTTTTTATTTTCTTTCATTTCTTTACTTAGTTTTTCTTTCAATTTTACAACTTTGAATGATATTCGCACTTACCTAGCACTGCAGGGAGTCAGCCATGGTCCTGTTCCTTCTTGCACTAGTTGGTGAACAGCAGAATCAATCAGATAGAACACTTCTATCTTATTTAAAAGTAGGATCAACCAGAAAGGTAATAAAAAAACAAATGATAAGGAGAGATGAGAGCTGTTCTAGCGGCTCCTCAGTTAGCATTGGACTGAAGCACCATGTTTAAGGAACTGTTAAGTCTGCCCACACGAAGGACAGGAGCCAATGAGGGAGTGCTTTGTTTGATAGACATAGTCTGTGAATGCTGTAATAATCCACTGGTTATTACAGACAATAGCAAATGAATGAGCCCTAAGAAAAAATTGCTTGCCCGTTATTATATTATTTTTATAAACAGATATTTAGATAGTTAGCTTGATAAGTACATACCCACACAGACAGACAGACATAAAATGTGTGTATATATATATATATATATATACACAGTATATATATATATACACACACACATGTGGGCCTATGCACAAATGTGCAGCGTGCCTACATGCGCATATCTAT
Organism: Neoceratodus forsteri; assembly: GCA_016271365.2. Lineage (NCBI taxonomy): Eukaryota > Metazoa > Chordata > Ceratodontiformes > Ceratodontidae > Neoceratodus > Neoceratodus forsteri. The sequence continues at coordinate 1,060,572,072 of CM057452.1, forward strand.
GCACATAGCTACTCTCGATGCGGTACAAGGGGTGCACAGCCCCTGCGAACTCAATCCCCCAGCCGCATGGACAGCAAGGCACCAGGGTGGGTAAGGTGCATGCCAGCACTACATGCCATGCACCAAGGCAAGTAGTGCAGCACATCAGGGGGCATAGGAGGGTGCCTGTTATGCCAAGGGGAACCCTGCCTTAAGTGCCTTACATGCCGGGTCCTGCTCACATGGGCATCATGTTGCCGGTACAGCAGGTGACCCCACCCCAACACAAGCCATCCCAGACCCTATGACAGCAATGCACCCCCTGCCCTAGCACATAGCCTCCCCATGGTGCAAGCACATACTCCCCCACACCCGTATGCCCCCTCCCCACTGGCTGGCATGCCAACATCCCACACACATGCACTTATCAGTCCCATCCCCTTTGTAGAATATGCATCCCCCTTAACATCTCATGCCCACTCTGCTCCATCAGTGCTGTGGCATCCCACACCCATCATATGTGTGCCTGGGCCCCATATGTGCAGTAGACACCCCCAATTCAGGTATGCCAGGTCCCCATTCAGATTCAACAACCCCCCCCCACACACCTGCTATGCCCAGTGCTGATGGGCAGACTGACATCCCCCACATCTGGCGGAGCCCGGCGACAGTAACCTGACCCCCAGACTTGGTACAGCTGCAAGGTCATTGGTGATCAGCAGTCCCCAACCCCCCACAGCACTGACAGTCCCTCCATCCCCCATAGCTGCCGGTCAGTGTCATGGCTTGGGTTGGCCAGTGACAAAGCCCTTCTCACACCTCCTCAGCCTTCAGCTGACCAAGTGCTGCTTGGTTCATGCCTATATATATATGTACAATCACAGCATCACTTGGATGTCTGGAGGTTGAGGAGGAGTGAGGAGGGCTGTGCCACTGGCCATACTGTGCCATACATAGAAACATAGACATAGACTTTGATGGCAGATAAGCACCGCTTGACCCACCTAGTCTGCCCATTTCCCTACCTAGAGGATAAGCTGCAGATCCTATTTAACCACAGCCTATTTCTTCGTACCCCCCACATAAATTGCCTTATGTCTGTCCCATGCATTCATGAATTCTCCCACAGTTTTAGACCCCACAACCTCCTCGGGAAGGCTGCTCCATGCGTCCACCACCCTCTCTGTGAAAAAATACTTCCTCACAGAGCCCCTGAGCCGTCCCCCCTCTATTTTCAACTTGTGTCCACTTGTTCTTGCGTATCTCTTTTTCTGAAAGATGCTACCCTCTTGAACTTTGTTGATTCCACTGAGGTACTTAAAAGTTTCTATCATGTCCCCCCCCTTTTTCACAAGGGTATACATATTAAGCTCCTTTAGTCTCTCCTCATATGGCTTCTCTTGCAGACCATGCACCATTTTAGTTGCCCTCCTCTGAACTGCCTACATCCTGTCTATGTCCTTGTGGAGATGGGGCCTCCAGAACTGGATGCAGTACTCCAGATGGGGTCTCGTCAACTGACTGTACAGAGGGATAACAACTTCCTGTTTTCTGCTGGTGATGCCTATCTCTATACATCCCAGTATTCCCCCAGCCCTCCCTATCGCCTTCTCACATTGCTTGCCAACCTTTGGGTCATCTGATATGATTACCCCCAGGTCCCTTTCCATTTTTGGTGTTGTTATTACCTCCCCCTCCATTGTGTAAACTTCCTATGGGTTTTTGTTTCCCAGGTGCATTATTTTGCACTTCTTTGCATTAAATCCAAACTGCCATACTTCTGACCATTCCTCCAACTTGCCAAGTCCCTTCTCATCCTTTCTACGCCTCCTTGTGTATCAGCCCTGTTGCAGATCTTTGTGTCATCTGCAAAGAGGCATACTTTTCCTTCCAGTCCCTCTGCAACATCACTTATAAAGACATTAAAAAGGACTGGACCCAGTACTGAACCCTGCAGTACCCCACTAGTAACCCGTCTTTCTTTAGAGTGGACTCCATTTACAATTACCTTCTGTGTACTGTTGTCCAGCCAATAGTTTACCCAGGCTACCACCCTGGGACCCACTCCCAGGCTGGTTTCATAGGTTTTGTCTGAGCATAGAAGAAATATGTCCATAGTGCTCGCCAATGTATTCAAGAGTAACCCCAAATACCCTTACTTATTAGATAAGAATATAGTTTTGTTTTAAAAAGCATTCATAGTTGAACAAGTCACTACTTCATTTGGTAGAGCATTCCAGATACCCGTCACTCTTATATTAAACCAGTATTGTCTCTTTTTAGTATTAAACTTATCCTTATACAACTGGAAAGGGTGAGCTCTGGTGTTATGTATCTGATTCTTCAATACTAGGCCTAACTGTTCTGTCAATTGTACATCCTTAGTAGCCATAAATATCAGGCACATATCTCCCTGCAATCTACGAAACTCCAGTGAATACATTCCCAAGCTTTGCAATCTCTGTTCATAACTCTGTCCCTGAACATCTCTAATCCTTTTAGTGGCCCTCCTTTGAACCCTTTCCAGACCCATAATGTCTCCCTTATTTCCTGGTGCCCAAAACTGCACACAGTGCTCCATGTGGGGATGCACCAAGGAGGTATACAAGGGTACTAAGACCACTCTATCTCTGCTTTTAATGTGTTTGTGTATACAATATTGTATACTACTTGCTGTTTTAATTACCTGCCTACACTGCATACCAAAATGAAGTTCACTGTTAACCCTTATACACAGATCTCTCTCATCATGAACGACCCTAAGTTCTCTGCCTCCCAATCTATACTTACACTGCTTGTTATGTTTCCCCAAATCCATAACTGCGCATTTTTCATGGTTAAATATAGAATTCTTGTTTAAAGCCCATGAATCTAGGTCACTCAGGGCATCCTGCAAGATACTTGCCTCAGTTAAACTGTTTACTGGGGAAACCCAGGCGTGTGTCATCCACAAATTTGGAGAGCCACACACCTGATTGGACATACAATGAGGAAATATAAAGGTTAAAAAGACAGGGGCCTAAAACAGATCCCTGGGGTATTCCACTGGTCACATCCGTCCATCCAGAAAATTCGCCCCTAATACACACCCTCTGCCTTCTGCTGCTCAGCTATCCAATGGGATAATTTATCATGAAGTCCCACATTATTAAGGGCTTCAATTAGTTCTTCATGCAGCACTTTGTCAAATGCCTTGGTGAAATCCAGGAAGATAACATCAATGGAATTACCCATGTTCAATGCCTTACTAACATTACCATAAAATTCTAGAAGGTTAGTTTGGCATGACCTACCCCTGGTAAACCCATGCTGTATACTATCAATTGCACCTGTTTTTTTTTAGAGCGTCTATGATGTTATACTTGATAATACTTTTAATTTGACTATTAATCTTTTGTTTGGGACTGTGTCAAATGCCTTGCTAAAGTCTAGGTAGGCCATGACAGGCCCTCCCTGGTCTACTACTTTGGTCACCCAGTCAAAGAAATCAATTAGATTTGTCTGACATGACCTTCCCACTGTGAACCCATGCTGCCTTGGGTCCTGTGCCCCACTGGCCTCTAGGTACTCAACAGTTCTTTCCTTCAGAAGTGGTTCCATCACTTTCCCTACCACAGAGGTCAAACTGTCAGGTCTATAGTTTCCTGCCTCTGTCTTGGTCCCACATTTGTGAAGGGGGAATCACATCTGCCTACAGGACATTAGATCTTCCAGTAGGGTAGTCTACTTGTCCACTACCCTTTCTGTGAAAAAGTGTCTTCTTACCTCCCTCCTAAACCTTCGCCCCTCTAATTTCAGTCCATGCCATCTTGTGTCCCGCCCTCTCTTCAGCTGAAAGATCCCTCCTGTGTTAGTCTTGTTAATCCCTTTCAGATACTTAAAAGTTTCTGCATATCCTCCCTGTGCCCTGTGCCATGGCATTGCTCAGCAGCTACAAGGGATGGGGGGGTTGTTGGTGCCGTGGAAGTTGGGGGGGCCATGGATCACCAATGTGGGGTGCGGGTGCAGGGATCGATGGGTGCGGTGGCATTCAGGATGGCACACACAGCACTGGGACAGTCATGACAGGAAACTTGGTGGGGGGATCGACTACTTCGGGGGCAGGGCTCTGTTGTGTGGGAGGCTACCATATCAGGAGGGTCAGTGCTGTGTGGTGGGAGGGAGGTTGCATCACACTGTTGGGAATGGGGCTGCAATATTTGTGTGTGTGTGTGTGTGTTGGGGCACTGTACAGACCAGAGGTCCTATGGCTGGGGGTCCAGCCATGCCCCAAGAGGGCACTTGGTACCATGGGCTTACATACGAACATACAAAATCTCCAGCAGAAACAGGCCACATGGTCTATCAAGTCTGCCCGAGTGTGCAGCTAGCACTTCATCTTGCAGCTGCCCCTCCCACCCCCCATCACCATATCTCTTCCTCTTACTCTGTCCCACCCTCTTTTAAAACTGCCCACTGTCTTACAGGACATCAGATCTTCCAGTAGGGTAGTCTACTTGTCCACTACCCTTTTTGTGAAAAAGTGTCTCCTTACCTCCCTCCTAAACCTTTGCCCCTCTAATCTCAATCCATGCCATCGTGTGTCCCGCCCTCTCTTCAGCTGAAAGATCCCTCCTGTGTTAGTCTTGTTAATCCCTTTCAGATACTTAAAGGTTTCTGTCATATCCCCCTGTCCCTCTTCTCTTCCAGCGAGTACATTTTCAACTCTCTCAAACTGTCCTCGTAAGGCCTGTCCCCTAAACCCTTTATCTTTGTGGCCCTGCGTTGCACCCCCTCCAATAACCTAATGCCCCTTTTCAGAAATGGGCACCAGAACTGCACGCAATACTCCAGGTGGGGCCTGACCAATGATCTGTACAGGGGCAGTATAACCTCACACCTTCTGGAAGAGATCCCCCTTGCTATACACCCCAGCATTTTGTTGGCCTGTGCTGCCGCCTTCCTACACTGGTCTAAGTTGTTCATGTTCCCTGTTACGATTACTCCTAGGTCCTTTTCCTCTGTGGTATTTCCCAACTGCACTCCATTCAAGTGATAGTCCCGCCCCTGGTTCTTTGCTCCAAAGTGCAACACCTTGCACTTCTTGTCACTGAATCCCAGCTGCCATGTTTCTGCTCACTCTGCAGTTTAGTCAGTTCCTCCTGTAGCCCCTTCCATCCCTCAATGTCATCAACCACGGCTCCCATTTTGGCATCGTTCATGAACAGGCTGATCTTGCTCCTGATCCCATGCAAAATATCAGCTATATATATTCCAAACAGCACCGGTCCCAGTACAGATCCCTGTGGCACCCCGTTCATCATCGCTCTATGTGATGGGAGTTCCCTCTAACTACCACCCTTTGTTGCCTCCCCCTCAGCCAGTTTGTGATCCAATTTGTTAATTTTAGCCCTGCCCCCACATATTCCAGCTTTCCCCCTAATACTGATACTGTGGCTTGGCCATGGAGGGGTGACTAGAGGACGGGGACTGGCCACGCAGTTCCAGTTGCCTGCAGTTGGTATGCAAGCATATGGACCCACACTACATCGCACAAGTGATCCACTATGGGCCCAGGACAAGCATCCTGTTGGAGCCCACCTGGGTCTGCTACTCTGCTGCCGGGTCACCCTGCGTGTATCTGCACACAAGAGGGGTGGAGTCATGGACAGGTAGTGGCGGTTAGTGAATATTGGCCAGAGCACTCCTGTCCATTGGTGCTGAGCTACGTGGGTGGGATATGCACCTCTGGAGCATATTTCCCACCTGTTTGTGCATAGTGCCCATAGTGTTGATACTGTAGACAGACAATGAAGGTAGAGACACATGAAAGAAAGAAAGAAAGAAAGAAAGAAAGAAAGAAAGAAAGAAAGAAAGAAAGAAAGAAAGAAAGAAAGAAAGAAATGGATCATAGATGGATAATGGACAGACAGACTGATACCGTTGAGCTAGAAAGATCGATTGATGCCGTAGATATAGATAGATACTGTAGATATGGATGAATGGATGGGTAAGTGGTTAAATATGTACGGTAGATTGATACACAGAGGGACAGGCAGACAGACAGCCAGACAGGTAGATAGATTGATAGATAGATAGATAGATAGATAGATAGATAGATAGATAGATAGATAGATAGATAGATAGATAGATAAGATAGATACATACTGTAGTTACAGGTAGACAAGATAGGCATACTGTATGTTGAAGTAGCGTTGATACTTTAGATAGACACTTTGGATAGATACAAATGATAGATAGATGGGCGGACAGACAGACAGAGAAAGCAAACTGGAAGAACTTGAAAATGCACTCGAGCCACTTTCCAATACAGACCAAAACACTTAATCACTGAAAAATTGAGGTAGTGGAAAGAATCCTCCCTTGTTTATCTGTGGTAGTTCTATGGTGAGTGTGTCTCCTTGCCTATGAACTCAAGAGCATTAAGGCGTTATAGGACATTGGTTTTCTTTGGTTGATGACTGCCCAGGTATATTATGAGGCACATGCATCCTGTGCTGAGTTCCTTCAGCACATGGAAGTGCATTAACTTCTGATAACCAACATCCAGGAGTGCATTATTGTACTTACAAATATAAACAATTTAAAACCAAAAAAAATGGCTATGTTTTTATTAACAACAGGTGTAAGTAAAGCACCCTTATCCTTAGGACTAGGTTGCTATACAAATAAAAATGCCTATTTTCACCGTTATGAAACACCGCTGTACGGTAAACAGGTAATCCATGCTGCATGCTGGTATAGGGTAAGCTATCTCACCTGTTTGTATTAACTATACAGGTAGTTACAGTCATGCTGCCACAAAGTGGTATGCACTCCTTACGGTGACAATTTTACCGTGACTGACATTACAGCGACATCAGCGACAAGTCACTGTAGTGTTTGCATGGAATCCCGGCACTGCTTTCTTGGGGTCTTGCACTTTTCCGAATCAACTTAGGCTTGGGTTGATTAGTTGACAAAAACCCCCAGCGTGGAGTCGAGCAAAAGCCCCAAAAAATACTGATCTGAAGTGACTTCCTTTATTGTAGACCGCGAAAACCAGTCGATAGTTGGTAAAACTGTACAGTCGGTTGACAATGAATTTGTCAACCAACTGTCATGGATCCCCATAAAGCATATAGGCTGTAATGCACAAACTTATAGTGTATAGTAGAGCATTATTCCTTACAGAATTCCATCCCTTTCAAAATGCCGTTGTACTGCAGTTCAGAGGTCATGGAATGTGATTGTACCCTTTTATGGTACAATGACATTCTAAAACGTCTAGACACTGCTCAAGTCAGTTTCATTCTGAGAGTGAAAGAACCACTGCAGGTACATTTCACATAATACTATATACTATAAAAAAATACAGGATGAGCAGTCCCAATTGTCATGAGCCCTATCAAAACCCTGATCCCTATTCCCTGGCTGTTAGTGGTCCCCCCAGCCCCCAGCCCTGTAGGCAGCAACCCACCACCCTGCACCCCCCCTTCCCAACTTGAGCCAGCAAATAGCAGAGTCCTCATCACCCCACTGGAGACCACCATAAGGGAATGCAAGGTGCATACATGGATGTGCCATGTCACCCCTGGGCGATATTCAACTCAAACATGAAAATGAGCTAATTGGGCATGCATGGTACAAAGGGGCATTATGCATGCCTGATAGGGGTTAATTTGCATGGCTGCATTGGACAGAATGCACTAGAACAGCCCCCACCCTCACCCAAGCCCTGATCACCCATAATTTAAAGAATTAAAGAATTTAAAGAAATGAAATAACCCTGGTGGTCCAGTAGACCATCACTATTAATAAAACTTGACATCCCCTCCACAGCCCCAATCTTTTGGCACATAATAAAAACCCCGGATCCCTGTTTCCATAGTGTAGTGTCACCTCTCCCCAGCCCCTATCCCAGTGAAGAAATAATATTCATATATCCTGATTTCCATAGTGTAGTGTCCCCCCTCTCCAGCCCCAATCACAGTGAATGAATAATTTTCATATATCCCCATTTCCATAGCGTAGTGTCCCTCCTCCCCAGCCCCGATCCCACTGCAAGAATAATATTTATATATCCCCATTTCTATAGTGTAGTGTCCCCCTTCCTCAGCCCCGATCCCAGTGTGAACAAATAATATTCATATATACCCGTTTCCATAGTGTAGTGTCCCCCCCAGCCCCCAGATTTTAGTGTCATCTGCAAACACTGAGACATTTCCCTCCAGCCCCCTCTGCAGTGTCACTAATAAAGACATTAAAGAGGACCAGTCCCAGTACAGATCCCTGAGGTACCTCACTGGTCACCCTCCCTCCCTTCCTCAAAGTGAACTCTGCTTACCACCACCTTCAGACTCCTATCACTTAGTCAATTTCTTACCCAGTTTACTACTTTTGGTCCCACTTCTAGGCTACCCAGCTTGCTGATTAATCTCCTATGTAGGACAGACACAAAGGCCTTGTTAAAATCCAGGTAGGCCACATCCACCATTCCTCCCTGATCCAATTCCCTGGCCACCCAGTTAAAATAATCTAATGGATTCATTTGACAAGACCTCCTCCCTGTGAATCCATACTGTATCATGTCATGTAAGCCTCTGGATTGAAGATATTCCACTATCCTTTTCTTCAGTAGTGGTTTCAATAATTTCCGCACCAATGAAGTCAGGCTGTCTGGTTTGTAGTTTCTGGCATCCTTCCTGCTACCAGTTTTGTGAAGTGGGACTACATTTTCCCTCCTCGATCCCCTGGAACCTCTCCTGTCTCCAGTGAGAGGTTGAACAGGACTGTCAGAGGTGCAGCCAGCACATCCCTGAGTTCCCTCAGTAACCTTGGATGGACCCCATTTGGCCCAATTGTCTTATCCACTTTCAGATTTACAGCTTCCTTTAGGACTCTCTTCTCTGTAAATGGGCTAGTGTCCACCTCCCTTGCTTTGATGCTCCTGTCACTTTTCTGGGGCATCTTTCCTTCCCTTTATTCTGTAAGCACTGAACAAAAGTATTTGTTCAAGATTTCTACTTTTTCTTGGCCCCCCTCCACACAATCCCCACCTTCTATGTCTTACAATCCCTTCTCTGGTCTTTCTCTTTTCGCTTACATACAGTACCAAAAATGTCTTGTCCCCTTTCTTTACTTTCTGGGCTATTTTCTACTCTAATCCAATAGAACATTATTTGTAAAAAGCACAATTCACAGTGATCAAAGCACTTGTACATAAATTATAAAAAGCTAAAATATAAATATTTAAAAAACATTAAAAATCGAGTAATAAAAACAGCAGCCAGAATTTATCAGAATTCAGAAAAAGTGATATTAAATAAATGTGTCTTAAGCACTGATTTAAAACTCTCTGTGGTCAGGAACTCTCTCACCCGACAAAGCTGAGATTTCCGCAGGGTTGGGGCCACCAATGCAAATAACTGGGTACCCAAGGTCTTCAAACAAACCCTGGGAACCTCTAGTAATCTCTCGTTGGAGGAGCTGAGTGGGCAGAGGGGGCAGTAGTGGCAAAGGAGCTCTTGTAAATACCATAACGTCCCTGTCCATGTTGGGTCTTATAGATCAGTAAACCAACCTTGAAGGTGATCTGCCACTTTACAGGCAACCAGTGCAGACCACGGAGCACAGGCATGACATGGCATGATCTAGATAGACCAGTCAACAGCCTGGCTGCTGCATTCTGCACCAGCTGCAAGTGGCAGATATCAACCCCTGGTAGCCCTAGGTACAGGACATTGCAATAATCAAGGTGGGAAGTCACAAAGGCATGGACCAACACTGGAAGATCCTCAGAAGGGACAAGGTGTTTAATCCAGGTGATATTCCCCAGATGGTAAAATGAGGTCTTGACAATGGACAACACCTGAGATTTAATCATCAACCCATCATCAAGAATAACACCCAGATTCTGCACCCAGTCAGAGGTCAACAGCTAGCCACCACCTCCAAGCCAGAGCCCAGAGGGCCAGCCAGCTGACGGCTCCTCTGCCTGATGACCAGGGTCCACAACCAACACCTCTTTCCTATCAGGTTTCAACCTCAGCCAGTTGGCACTCCTCCAGTCTTGGATCTCAGAGAGGCAGTTATTAAAAATCGAGGTAGCTCCACCCTGTTCAGGTAAAACAGACATGTATAGCTGAGTGTCATCTGCATAGCAGTGAAAACTCAACCCATACCATCTGTAATGTCCCCCAATGGCAGCATATGCACCATGAATAACACAGGTGATAAAACGGAGCCCTGGGGTACCCCACAGGACAGGGGGAGTGGGGCTGAGGAATAAATCCCAGACATCACTCTCTGAGTCCTGCCCATGAGAAAAGATTGAAACCACCTGAGGACTGTTCACAACTGTCCACAGATCAGTCGCAGGCACTTTAGTAACATTCCATGATCCACAGTGTCAAATGCTGCAGAGAGATCAAGAAGAACCAAGATGGAATGGCTCTTCTGATCTCTAGCTATCAGGAGATCATTAAGTACCAGAACCAGTGCTGTCTCAGTACTGTACTATGCCTTTTCCTAAATCCAGACTGGAAAGGATCATAGATATCATGGCTGATAAGACTATCCTCCAGTTGCAGCATGACCACCTTCTCAATAACCTTTCCCACAAAGGGCAGGTTAGAGACAGTTCTGTAGTTAGTGAAAAAATTAGGATCGAGTGAAGGTTTCTCTAGGAGAGGTGTTACCACCGCCTCATTCAAGGTGTCAGGAAACACCCCTGTCTCTATTGAGTACCAGACTATCTCGGTCAGGACTGGGTTGATTATCTCAACACACCCCACAAGAAGGCAAGTTGGGCCTGTATCCAAACTACAGTAGGTTGGCTGCATACCATGGGCGATCTTCATGATAACAGTGTTCCCCAACAGGCCAAAGTCAGACAAGACAAAATGAGCACTTGCAACCTCCCAGCAACTGCCACCACACCAATTAGAGTGTGTTGCACATATCTCCGACCTAATATTGTCAACCTTATCTGCAAAGAACCAAGCAAACTCAACACACTTATTCTGTGACAGCGCTCCCCAGACTGCAGACAGGCTGGTTTGCACAGCTTGTCAACAGTTTGGAAGAGCTAAGCCAGTCGATTTTGTGTAGAGGCAATCTCCCCGGACAGGAACTTTGCCTTCTTATGGGAGAGGAGATGATCGATACTCCTTATAATGGGCCATCAATCTAAGTATGTCAACATCAAGACCAGATTTATGCCAGCACAGCTCCAACCTTTGTTCTACTCCCTCAAGGTCCGATCAAACCAAGGGGACCAAGGGTGAAGAGTGAGGGGGCAAAGACGAACAGGAGCTATGGAATCCAGGGCCACCATCACAGCCTTATTATAGGCCAGTAGCAGATCTCCTGGTTCCTTGCTTGCTCTCTGTATACCTGATAGGTCCAGCACCACCACAAGACCATCTTAGATCAGACCTCTTCAAGGGCAGTACTGGGCCATCTCCATAGGGGCAGGTCTATTGGGGAGAGCCTGGAAACTGAACCATATAGTATGATGATCAGACTGTCCAACTGGCTCCACCGCCAAATCAGAGATCTCCATCCCCATTAGGAATACCAAATACAACGCATGACCATGACTGTGGGTCGCAGAGGTAATTACCTGTGTGAAGCCCAATGAAGTCATGAGTTGGAGGACATCCTGACCAAATTGTGAGAGTTTGTCATTGACCCAGGCATTGAAATCCCCAGAATCATCCATCTGGGGGATTCCAATACCATATCGATGACGAAGTCTGCAACTTCCTGCAGGAATTGCTTCTCGTCCCTGGGTGGATGGTAGACAAGAAGAATCCTGCAACCTACACCTGCACCCACAATACACACAAAGGATTTGGTCACCCCCACTGGCATATCTATAAGGCTGAGTTCTGATTTAAAACAAATGGCTACACCTCAACCCCTACAATCCTCACTCGGGTGATGTATCATCGAATACCCAGGCAGAATTGCTGACTCCAAAACCGGACCAGCATTCTCATACAGCCTGGTTTTGGTGATGCAAGCCAGGTCAGATGTCCCAACAAGATCAGCAATTACTGCTGTCTCATTTTTGATAGACCTGGCATTGTATAACATCGCCTTAGTAGGATGGGACACTGAGGTAGATCATGCTATTTGCCCACCCAACGAGGAGCCCTTGGGTATGGGAACCAGGCAGGGAGGCCCCCTCTCCTGGACCCATTTTGCCCCAGGGTGTTTCTTTGACCCACAACCCCTATCTGCCCCCCAACCAAGGTTCCCACCAGGCCCAGGACCCCCACCCATCCACCTCCTCCCAACTATCCCCAACACGCGACACTGCCTATAAACCATGGCGGACAGAGGGGGACATTTGGAAGGGCGGAGGACCCAGAGCCTAGTGGGAGAATAGTGCCTGACCACCTAAGATCTCTGCCAACACATAACTGGCTGTACCAAGCTAGCAGCAGCCAATAACAAACAAATTCACACTTACAAACAATAATAACTAACAAAACATATACTTACCCCCACAAACCTCAAAATAACCAATACCAAATTAACCTTAGCCAATCATATACAAACAGATTTACAACAAAACAATAAGCACGGTACTGAAATCAGCAACAGTTCACTTTTGATTAAATTCACTGTCCCAAACTTGAGGTTCAAGCATGTCAGAGCTTAAAAAGGTGAATTCAAGCAGGAATGGAGCTCTTGCCCCCAGCCTCTGCCAACAAAAGTGGTTCCAAAAGTGCAGCACTCTCACTACCACAGTCGAGTTATTGTAAAATAATTAAAGCAGAGAAGTCAACGAAGCTCTCACACAGCCTCCCAGATTCATGTAAATATAGATATAAAGCCTGCCAGTAGCAAAAATTACTTCATTTAGTGAGACCTTTGCACTCCTAACTGATTTTCCTGCCTCCCTCTGTTTATTCAGATACATCTTCCTTTCCTCCTTTTTCTGTGTCTTCTTATACCTCCTGAATGCTAATGTTTTAACCCTTACCCTCCCAGCCACTTCCTTACAGAACCATAGTGGTCTTCTTTTCCCCTTGGCTTTGCTTACTAGCCTGATGCAGAGGTTTGTTGCCTTCTCTATGCCCCTTTTTAGTTTTACCCAAAGTTCCTCAACTCCCCCAAGTCCTCCCCCCCCCCTTGCTAGGGCATCCCTGAGCCATTCCCCCATCTTTTTGAAGCTGACTCTCCTAAAGTCCAGGAACTTCATCTTTGTGTGGCTCAGTTCTGCCCCAGTCCTTATATTGAACCACACAGTACAGGGATCACTGGTACCCAGGTGGCCAACCACAATGACTTCTGCAACACTGTCCCCATTAGTTAGTACAAGGTCCAGTATTGCGCCCTTATGTGTGGGTTCCCTAACTATTTACCTGAGGAATACCCCCTGCAGGAAGTCCAGGATGTCCCTGTTCCTAGCTGTAGCTCCAGCTGGGATTCTCCAATCTATATCTGGCAGATTGAAGTATCCTACCAGCATCACCTCCTCCTTATTTGCCATCTTATGGATGGCTTCCCCCAGAACTATATCCAACTCCCCCCACCCCTATGCTGGAGGTCTGTAAATCATGCCTGTGTGAACAGTGACTCCTATCCCCATCTCTAGGGTGACCCACAGTACCTCGCCCCCTCAATGTATTCCCTGTACCTCTGTCACTTTTATGTTATCTCTCACATAAAGAGCACCCCCCTTTTTTTCCTCAACCCTGTACTTCCTGAACAAAGAATACTCTGGTATGCTATATCCTAGTCATGGTTCTCATTGCATCATGTTTCTGTAATGGTGAAAATGTCCAGATCAGCCTCTGCCATAATTGCCTCTAAATCTGGAATTTTATTTCCCAGATCTCGAGCATTGGCACACATGACCTTCCAACTTCTAGTGCCACCCTACTCGACACCTCCAATTTTTCCCACTCTCCTTGCCGCCTATGCCTACAGAACATTCCCATCTCTCTTTATTACTACCAACTTTTGTTTCTTTCTGTTACTGTAGGTACCCTTGGGGATTTGTCTACCTTAGGGATATCACTGCTGACTACTCCAGTTTTGGGGAAGGGGGTCATTTTATGTCTCTCTCTGCTTCCTTCTGCCACCCCCTAGGTTAGTCTAAATGTTTGCCATGTAACATTTAAACCATTCATTGAGGACTGCAGTACCCGTCCTGCAAGGATGCAGACTATCTTCCCATGTACAGGCCTTTATCCCTTCAGGTGGGACCCCAGTCCCCAATAATAGCCGAATCCCTCCTCTTGGCAGCATTCCTTCAACCACTGGTCCAAGCTCCTGGTACGGAGTACCCTAACATCCCCCAGTCATAGACAGGCACTATCTCAGTTCAGTTTTTTCTGTTGTTTGACTACAAGCCTTTACAATCTATTTAAAAACAATACACATATGCCATACAGCAAAAAGATAAAAGACAAAATGAGGTCTCATGCTTAGACCTACTTATTAATATATAGATTCAAATTCCAACTGGAAAAATATAGTTCTTTACATGTACCAGTTTTCCAGACATCTTTGTCCTGAAGTTGTCAAGATTTAAACAGTACCCTCTTATATTGAAAATCCAAGCATAACAAAAGTTCAATGTTAAGTTATCCACACTAATACAATTATTTAAATGCCATAACATTAAATTACCACATGGACAGTGAAAAATAAAATAATCTCCCCATAATAATAACATATATATTATAATCCTAATAAAAGGACCAAGTGAAAAGTTCTAATATTGGACAATGTCTGAGGCAACCACTGTAAGAAAAACAGTGATAAAAAGCAAAAATACAGAGGAAAACATTACACAATCCATAAGGTAGGTCCAGATTGTTTCTGCCAATACCTAACCTAGCCCCATTCATAGTGGGGCAAATTGCAAGATACAGAATATTACTTTCTTAGGAGGCATTGGATCAATAAGTAGGATCATTTTCACATAGTTACTCAATGAGCAACATTTAGATTTGGGGCGAAGAGGAGAGTCATTCATTGCCAATAGAAAAGGAGTCTGCCACAATAAATTGCCTATAAAAGGAAACAGGCCCTATACTGTAAAGGGAACTGCCCTTATTACCTCAATTGTTATCTCTATGGCAAACCTCAAAAAAATCAGCTGTAGTGTGAACTCCAGATAGGCCTTACTAGCCATAGCTGCACCTAGTCACTAGTCAGTAATCCCACTCCTTTGCCTGAACCTCCATCAGGTCCAACCTGCAGCTCTTCAAGTCTGCTTCCTCAATGAAAAGGAGGTTATTTAGATAGACTTAGTATGTATTTACCTCTTCAGAGTATTTTGCCATGCTGCTGCTTACATGCCAGGGCCTTAAAACCCTATCTGAAATGAATGGGGCTCCACATATCTTTAGAATGTTCCATTTCCCAAAATTACATTAATATTGCTGGATAGGTCAACAGTATTACCAAACATTTGTTCGATGTACAAAAGAGTTAGATACGTTATTTATACACCAGATATAACATCAGTTACTAAAAACAAACTAAAACAGTAAAATAAAATACAGAAAACAAAAAATGTGTCAAATCATTGTGCTAAGACTTTTATCAGGAGTTCCACTCTGGTGACCACAATAAAGGAACAAGCTTAAAGCTTCTGTTCAAATGAAGTCAGTAAGATACTTCACATTCTGGTCCAGTGTGGTTCCTTATGTATTTAATTAGGAGTAAGATGAGAGAGTCAAAAAGAGTTTAGGCTCCCTAATAGGAGTTCTAGAAGGGGCACCATATGCTTTCAGGCTCAGTACCTTTGATACAATAAATTGTCAGGAGCATTAAATCATAAGCCAAGAAAAGAAAAGAATAACTCACTGAAGTTCCCAAATTTCGTGAGTGCACTACAGCAGCATTTTTATAAACTTAGCAGGTGAAATCACTGTCATTACAAGCAATCAGGCATACTGTAGCACCTACACTTTATAGTAACCATTGTATCGCTCCAGTTTGGTTGAATGTATTATGTTCTAATAAAAGTTAGAAACATCATTCCTTGTATACAGGAGTCCAGTCACTGAATTCTAAAGCTTTTTTAGTGTACATACATTTACGATAATCATTACACTGTTTCAATTCCATTCGATGTATGCAGCTAGGCGAGCTCAGGGCTTTATCCCTCTAAGTGCGATAATAATTTGAAAGGAACGAGCATAAAGAAGCAATAAAATTGCCATGGATAACATGCCATGGCTGCAGTAAACTCTATGGCACAACAGGCTCAAAAATGTTATCCAAATTGGACTTATGGAAAGATGTAAAAATTCCCACTATTGTAAGGAAAATACCAGAAAAATACCTCTGAGTTCCTCCGTTGTTAACTTGAATACAAGGAGTCACAGCTTATCTTTGGCATGTTGGTATGGATCTCCCTTTTCATAGGGTTTTTATTCATCTGTAGCACAACATTTCCACAAATATCCTTAAAGAGCCTTTATGTGAATTAGGACTCCATTCTTTCACATGCTCCTGGGCTTTCCTAAACATCATAGCTCTGGCTGATTTTTACAACACTGCATGTTCCCTCAATGCCATTTGTACAATCGCCTGTGAAAAGATATGCAGTAAAGATGCTCCACTGAGCATAGTAAATTTTATAATTCTGGTGCATAACCAAAAAACTGCAACACAGGCAACCATAGCTTACCTGTTACAGGACTAAATTGGCATTAAGACTCACAAGCCTGACATGTTTGTCACGGTGGTAGGATTCTCTTATTCTCGAACTCTCCGGGCTTTAACTACAATTACCAGGCAAAAACGCTACTGGCAAATGAAATCTCTGACTGACAACAGCTCCCAGTCCATACGCACCTCAGGAGGTTCTGTTCCCTCGAGAGTCGTGTCACTCTCTCTTATTGCAATTCAGCAACCATCCAACAGAACACCAAAGACCAATGGATGGCCAACACAACTGTTTAGGGACAAGAAAAAACAATTTGCAGCTTTTTTTAAACTACAAAAGGCACTTGTCCAGAGGCTTTATATTAAAAAAAAAAACATGAGTTTCATTCATGAAAACTTAGGTAAACCTTTTTTACAAACTTTTAAGCAATTGACAAGTGAGCAGTAGGTACTATGTGGCAGGGACCGGAGCAGCATTGAGGCCCTCTTGTTGCTCCACCCCCCCCAATTGATACCCCATCACAGAAACATATACTTTGACAGCAGATAAGGACTGCTTGGCCCACCCAGTCTGTCTTTTTCCCTACCTATTGGATAAGCTGCAGATCCTAGTTTTACCAACAGTCTACATCCTCCTACCTCCCACTAGAATTGCTGTATATCTGTCCCATGCATTCTTAAATTCCCCTACTGTTTTTGACCTCATGATCACTTCAGGAAAGCAATTCCTTGAGTTCACCACCCTCTCCCTGAAAAATAAGTCCTCACGTTGCCCCTGAATCTTCCCCCCCATCATCAAATTGTGCTCCCTTGTTCTTGCACATCTTTTTTTCTAAAAGAGTCTACCCTCTTGGACTATTTTGATTCCCGTGAGGTACTTGAAAGTTTCTATCATGTCCCCCCATCCCTCCTTTCCTCGCGATTATACATATTAAGCTCTTTTAGTCTCTCTTCATATGGCTTCTGGTGCAGACCCTGAACCATTTTAGTTGCCTTCTTCTGGACTGCCTCCGTCCTGTCTATGTCCTTGCGGAGATGGGGTCTCCAGAACTGCACACAGTGCTCCAGATGGGGTCTCACCAACTGTCTGTACAGAGGGATAACAACTTCCTATTTTCTACTGGTGATGCCTCTCCCTAGGCATCTCAGTATCCCACCAGCCCTCCTTACTGCCTTCTTACATTTCTTGGCTACCTTTAGGTCATCTGATATGACTACCCCCAGTTCCCTTTCCATTTTTGTTGTCAATACCCCTCCCCCATTGTGTACTCTTCCATTGGGTGTTTGTTTCCCAGGTACATTACTTTGCATGTCTTTACATTGAATCTAAGCTGCCATACTTTTGACCATTGCTCCAACCTTGTCAAGTCCCTTCTCATCCTTTCCACCCCCCTTGTGTATCAACACTGTTGCAGATCTTTGAGTTATCTACAAAGAGGCATACTTTTCCTTCCATTCTCTCTGCAATGTCACCCATAAAGACATTAAAGAGGACCGGTCCCAGTACTGAACCCTGTGGTACCCTGCTAGTAACCCCCCTTTCTTCAGAGTGGACTCCATTTACTATTATCCTCTCTGTCATGTTGTCCAGCCAATGTTTTACCCAGGTTACCACCCTGGGACCCACTCGCAGGCTGGCTAATTTGTTTATTAATCTTTTGTGTTGGACTGTGTCAAATGCCTTGCTAAATTCTAGGCAGACCCCATCCACAGCCTCTCCCTGGTCTACTACTTTAGTCACCCAGTCAAAGAAATCTATTAGATTCATCTGGTGTGACCTTTCCGCTATGAATTCATGGTGCCTTGGGTCCTGTGCCCCGCTGGCCTCTAGGTACTCAACAATTCTTTCTTTCTTTCAGAAGGGATTCCATTATTTTCACTACCACTAAGATCAAACTAACATATCTGTAGTTTCCTGTCTCTGCTTTGCTCCCTCTTTTGTGAAGGGAAATCACATCCACCCTACTCCAGTCCTTAGGTATCACACCATCTTCACATGATTTGTTAAAAGGGTAGTAAGTGGTGCCACTAGTTCTCCCCTTAGTTATTTTAGAATTCTGGGGTGAATCCTATCAGGCCCCATTGCTTTGTCCACCTTCAGTTTTAAGAGTTCTTTCAGGACCCTTTCTTCTGTGAATGGACTAGTATTGACCCCCATCAAGTGTGCTTCTAATATTTGGTTTTAGGTACCTCCCCCTCCTCTTCTTTTGTGAATACTGAGCAGAAGTATCCGTTCAGTATCTCTGCTTTGTCACTGTCACCCTCTTCTCACCCCCTCCACTTTATTAAGCCTCATTATCCCTCCTCTGGTCTTTCTTTGCTCCCTAATGTACATATAAAAGGTTTTACCCGTCTTCACTGAGTTGGCTATCTTTTTCTTGGTTTGGTCCTTTGCCATTTTGACTTCCTTCTCTGTTTTAACTTTCATGACATGGAGCCTTTGCAAAGGAGTCTATGACTCAAATGGCTATAATTCTGATTGTGATAGATAAATAAAATAAATAAATACATACATACTTATTAACTGGTAAAGTTCTCTGTCCTGCTTGTTCTGCGTTTCCTTCTACTTCTTGAATGCTGTCTTTTTCTCCCTAACCTTCCCCCCCAACCTCTTTTGAGTACCATAGTGTTTTTTTTTCCTTCATTTTGTTTTGTTTTTTATTTGTTTTACAAAAGGCTTGTTGCCTCTGTGATGGCAGCTTTGATTTTTCCCCATTCTTCCTCCACCCCACCTTCTTGTCCATTTGCTAGTGCTTTCCTGAGGCAATCCCCCATTTTGCCAAAGTCAGTCCTCATAAAGTCCAGTACCCTCACCTTTGCGTGGCTTGACTCTATGACTGTTTATCATGAACCACACTGTTTGGTGGTTGTTTGTTCCCAGATGGCTACCCACTTTTAAATCCGTGATTCTCTCTCCATCCCTGTTTGAGAGTACCAGGTCTAAGATTCCTCTCTCCTGAGTAGGTTCCAACACTAGCTGTCTGAGGCATGCCCCCTGTAGGGCATGGAGAATTACTCTTCTCTTGGATGTGGCTGCAGCAAATGTGCTTCTGTTAACATTTGGCATATTTAGTTCCCCCCTCAGCAATATCTCCCCCATTTCTGCCATTCTAAGGATGCATTCTATCATTTCTTTGTTCATTTCCTCCCCTGAGATGGGGGTCTGTATACAACCCCCGTATGGATTGTGGTGCCATTTCCTGTCTTCAGGGTGACCCACAGTGCCTCCTCTCCTCCCTGTTTACGAACATATGAAGAAGCCATCAGAAGGCCATTTGGTCTACCAAGTCTGCTCTTATTGCAGGATCCACAGCTTGAGCTAATGTCCCTGCCCTCCTCCCCACTCCTCCCATCATCCCTACCCATGATTCTTATCTTCCCCCTATGCCTATCCCAGCCTCTCTTAAAGCTGCCCACCATCTTTAACGAGATGACCTCTTCTGGCAGCGCATTCCAAGTGTCCACCGCCCTCTCTGTGAAGAAGTGTTTCCTGACCTCCCTCCTAAACCTTCCACCCTCCAGCTTAAGACTGTGCCCCCTTGTGATATGGTTGCCACTCAGCTTAAAGAGACTCTCCTTATCAACTTTATTTATCCTTTTCAAGTACTTGAATGTCCCACTCATGTCCCCTCTCTCTCTCCTGTCTTCCAGGGAGTACATGTTCAGTGCCTCACTTTCCTCGTATGCTTGGCTCCTGCTGACCAGGCCATTCCTTTTAGCTCCTCCTCTGTACCTTCTCCAGCAGGTTAATGTCCTTTTTGAGGTGTAGGCACCAGTACTGCACTCCATACTCTAGATGTGGCCTTACCAGTGACCTGTACAAGGGCAGTATAACCTCCTCTCTCCTACTACTGATCCCCCTAGCTATGCATCCCTGCATCTTGTTTGCCTTTGCTGCTGATTTCTTGCACTGTGTGGAGTGCTTCAGGTCACTAGTGATCATCACTCCCAGGTTTACACTTTAGTTCCATTGCTTTGATCCCTCCCTTAATGTAGAGAGCTACTCCTCCTCCTCCTCTTGTACCCTCCCTGTCTCTCCTGTAGATCGTGTACCCTGGTATGTTGACATCCCAGTCATGGGTCTCTGTGTACAATGTTTCTGTGACTGCCACATAGAAACATAGAATTTGACAGCAGATAAGGACCGCTTGGCCCACCCAGTCTGCCCATTTCCCTACCTGATGGATAAGCTGCCGATCCTAGTTAACCAGCAGCCTACTTCTTCCTACCCCCACCCCCTAGAATTGCCTTATGACTGTCCCATGCATGCTTGAATTCCACCACTGTTTTTGACTCCACAACCTCCTCTGGAAGGCCGTTCCATACATCCACAACCCTCTCTGTGAAAAAATACTTGCTTAAATACTCTGAGGCCGCCCCTTCTATCTTCAAATTGTGCCCCTTGTTCTTGCACACCTCTTTTTTGAAAGATGCTACCCTCTTGGACTTTGTTGATTCCCTTGAGGTATTTGAAAGTTTCCTTCATGTCCCCCTCTCCTCCTTTCCTCAAGGCTATACATATTAAGCTCATAAGTCTCTTTCATATGTCTTCCAGTGCAGACCCTGCACCATTTTAGTTGCCCTCCTCTGGACAGCTTCTATCCTGTCTATGTCTTTGCGGAGATTGGGTCTCAGAACTGCACCCAGTACTCAGATGGGGTCTCACTAGCTGTCTGTACAGAGGATATACTTCCTGTTTCTTACTGGTGATGCCTCTCCTTATGCATCCCAGTATCCCCTCAGCCTCCTTGTTGCCCTCTCACATTGCTTGCCCACCTTTAGGTCATCTGATATGACTACCCCCAGGTCCCTTTCCATTTTTGTTGTTAGTATCTCACCCCCCATTGTGTACTCTTCCCCTGGGTTTTTGTTTCCCAGGTGCATTACCGTGCACTTCTTAACATTGAATCTAAGCTACCATACATTTGACCATTCCTCTAACCTTGCCAAGTCCCTTCTCATCCTTTCCACTCCACCTTGTGCATCAACTCTGTTGCAGATCTTTGTGTCATCTGCAAAGAGACATACTTTTCCTTCCAGTCCTCTGCAATGTCACCTCATAAAGGCGCTGAAGAGGACCGGTCCTAATACTGAACCCCTGCGGTACCCCACTACTAACCCCCTTTTCTCAGAGTGGACTCCATTTACTATTATCTCTGTGTCCTATTCTCCAGCAATTCTTTACCCAGGCTGTCATCTTGGGACCCACTCCCAGGCTGGCTAACTTGTATATTAATCTTTTTGTGGGACTGTGTCAAATGCCTTGCTAAAGTCTTGGTAGGCCATGTCCACAGCCCTCCCTGATCAACTACTTTTTCACCCAGTCAAAGAAATCTATCAGATTTGTCTGGCATGACCTTCCACTGTGAATCCATGCTGCCTTGGGTCCTGTGCCCTCTGGCCTCTAGATACTCAACAATTCTTTCCTTCAGAAGTGATTCCATAATTTTCCCTACCACTGAGGTTAAACTAACAGGTCTGTAGTTTCCTGCTTCTGCCTTGCTCCACTTTTGTGAAGGGAATCACATCTGTCCTCCTCCAGTCCTCGGGTACCACCCCATCCTCCCATGATTTGTTAAAGAGGGTAGTCAGTGGTGTCACTAGTTCTACCCTAGTTCTTTAGAATTCTGGATGAATCCCATCAGGCCTCATTGCTTTGTCCACCTTCAGTTTTAAGAGTTCTTTCAGAACCCTTTCTTCTGTAAATGGACTGGTATCAACTTCTATATCCAGAGTGTTTCTACTGTTTGTTTTAGGTACCTCCCCCTCTTCCTTTGTAAATACTGAGCAAAAATATTTGTTTAGTATCTCTGCCTTTTCACAGTCACCCTCTGCCCACCCTCCCTCCTCTTTATTAAGCCTCACTATACCTCCCTTGGTCTTCCTTTGCTCCCTGATGTACCTATAAAATGTTTTATCCCCCTTCTTAACTGAGTTGGCTATCTTTTCCTCGGTTTGGGCCTTTGCTGTTCTGACTGCCTTCCCAGCTTCCTTTTTGCTTTAACTGATACAGTTCTCTGTCCTGTTCCTTCTGTGATTCCTTGTACTTCCTGAATGCTTTCTTTTCTCTTGAAACTTCACTGCCACTTCCTTTGAGAACCATAGTGGTTTCTTACCTCGTTTCATTTATTTGCTTTACACAAAGGCTTGTTACCTCTGTGATGGCAGTTTTTATTATTCCCCATTGTTCTTCCACCCCTCCTTTCCTGCCCATTTGCTAGTGCATTCCTTAGGCACTCACCCATTTTGACAAAGTCAGCCCTCCTAAAATCCAGTACTTTTGTCTTTGTATGGCTTGACTCTATTGCTATGTTTATTGTGAACCATACTGTTCGATCGTCACTAGTTCCCAAATGGATACCCACTTCTACATCTGTGATCCTCTCTTCATCTCCATTTGAGAGAACCAGGTCTAAGATTGCTCCCTCTCAAGTGGGCTCCAATACTAGTTGTCTAAGGCATGCCCCCTGTCGGGCATCTAGAATAACCCCACTCTTTGAAGTGGCTGCTGCAACTGCACTCCAGTTAACATCTGGCATATTCAGATCACCCATCAGCAATATCTCCCCTTTTTCTGCCATTCTATCATACTGCCATGCTATCCAGGTGTCCCTCATTCATCAAGGCCAATAGTTCAGGAAGTTTGTTATCCAGACTACATGCATTGGTACTCATCACCCTCCATTTTTTGATAGCCTTACTCCTTTTAGCCCCATCTCTGTCCTTACTGTCTTTGCCGTTTTCTTTATTGACACTTGTCCTGCTCCCTATCTACTTCTCTACCTTAATGTTTACCTCACTAACTACCCTGTTTTGTGTGTGGGGGCTGAGATTTCCATACTTCTTTTCAGTGCCTCTCCCCTTGGCTAGTTTAAATGCTTGCCATATGAAGCATTTAAACCTATCACATAGGATCCTAATTCCCTTCCTGGACAGATCCAGACCATCTTGCCTGTATAGGCATGCATCCTTCCAGGTGGAGCCCCAGTCCCCAGTGAAGACAAAACCCTGAGCTCCACACCAGTTTTTCAACCATTCATTGTATCCCATGGTGCAGAGAACCCTAGCCTCACCCATGCCATAGACAGGCAGCACCTCCAAGAAGGTTACCATGTGTGCTAGTTGTCTAAGGCCCCTCCCCAACCCTATAAACTCCTCCTGCACTTCTCTGATCCCATTCCCAGCCAGGTCATTTGTTCCTGGGTAGACAATGATGTCCAGCTCCCTCTCCCGTTCCACTGCTCCCACGATCCTGAGGATTAGCTTCCTGTCCCTTCTAGCCATGGTGCCGGGCAGGCACCTTACCTCCCCCTCCTCTCCCCCCTGTTCTACGCACCTAATGATTGAGTCCCCAACCAGAGTCAACTCAGAAAGGGCCAATGAGGTTGCTACCTGCCTAAGACCCCTCCCCCACTCCCTGAGCTCCCACTGAACTATCCTCTCCCCATTCCTAGCCAGGTAATTGTCTCCAGGTGGACAATGACATCCATCCCCCCCTCCGTTCTGCTACTCTAGTGATCTCCTGGATCCATTTTCCATCCCTCTGAAACATGGTACCAGGTAGGCACCTAACCCCCCTCTCCCTCTCCTTCCAGCCCCCAAATCTAACCCTCTCATAATGGAGTCCCCACCAGGAGTTGCTTCCTTCTCCTCTGGGGTCCTCTGCCATCCTCCTTGGGGTCTCCCCTATGGAGGACACCCACTTCCTCCCTGGTCACTACCTCAGGTGCTGCCATGTGACAGTCACACCCAACAAAAGCAGCATAGGATTTACACAGTGTTGCCAGATGGGGGATGTGCCTCTGTCTCACTGCCCTCACCCTCCCTGAGCCCACTGTAGTCCAGCCACTCCTCCACCTAGACATCCTTAATTGGTGGTGGAAAACTTTGTGATCCTTGGATAGGGGAGGAGGTTCCCCTGAATTCTAGCCAACTTGGCCTGGAGACTAGCAATATCCCTCCTCATCCCAGAAAGATGCACACAGATGGGGCAGCACCACATTCTCCTAAAGGTCTCCTTGAAAACTACTGTTCTGTACTTAAGCTCATGCAGTATGTCCAAAATTAATACCAAATTAACCACTGACCTCCATGAATTGCAGCAATGGCTCCAATCTAACAAATTCCTCTTAAATACGACTAAAGCACAGACCTTGCAGTTTGACTCTGCTCACAAAATTAAAAGCTGCATTATCCCTCTAGCAGTACTGTGCAGTGATGAAATCTCTCTTGTAATGGTACCTACATTCAGTTACCTTGATGTCATGCTCGATGCATCCCTTGATTTCTCCATGCATATAATGGGTGTCTGTAAGTCTGTAAACACTAAACTGGGTCTCTTGTATAAACTCAAACAGAACCTTACCCCACTAGCCTGCCTCTCTCCATTGCTTGTAGTGTCCTGCCCCCTAAACTCAGTTATGGAGTATCTGCAATCCATGCATCCTCCCAGTCTAACTTACATAAATGGGACATTACGTATAATAACAATTGTTGATTCACCTCATCCCTAAGTGGCCATATATATCATTGCACCTTATACGCTAAACTGGGTTGGCTTCATCCTGCTACCGTACATGACCAGTCACTTGGAGGGGTAAGTTACAACATCTTACAAAACCATCCCCCCTTTTCACTGCTTAGTCTTATCTGCCCTGCTACTAATACCTTCCCACTAAAGTCTGCCATTTGTTATGAATTACCTATTCCAAGAACCAGGTCCAAGATGTGACTAGGGGACATTTCTTTCTCTGTTGTTGCCTTCTAGCTTACGCCAGTGCCAGACTGCTTCCACCTTTAAAAAGGGATAGTGCACTCATGTCTTTAAATCATATGTAAATCTTGTGACTAGAATTCTACCTTTTATTTCATCTTTTTGCATACTGGTTGTTTACCTTCTTCCCTAATGTTATTCTGCTCAACTAGCAAGACTTGCCTTGCAGGAGTTCAATAAAGCATTTATATTTGTAACGTCTCATTAATAAGTCATTGGCTTGTTCCTCCAGTGCTTTGTAATTTTGACCTTCTTTGTTTATTCATGTACTGCCTTGCTATGTAATCTGTTTTCTGTTGTTGACAATGTCACTTACTGTGTTGCTGTACAGTAACTTGTTGTTCACTGACCGTGACCCTATGTAACCTCCAGGGTCATGCCTAAAAATCAATTGTCTGGTGCACTTACCTGGTCAGCAAACAAACAAGCAAACAAACAAACAATCAATCAATAAACAAATATTCTTCCCACTGGTGATCCACCTGCTCTTTTCCCCTTAACTGATTTATTGGGGTTGACCATAAAAATAGTGAAATGATTTTAAGAGGTGATTTTATTATTGCTTTGATTGGCAATAAGATAAATGGACTTGACTCTAAGTATACTAAACCTGGTTTATATCATATAAGGACCTACTAGGCTATCCTAAAATGGAGCATGTTCTCCATTAATTGACTGGATTCTCACTAATAAAGAAGACAGGACCACCAGAAATTGGCTAACACAGTACCTGACACAATTGGAGATTGCCCCCACTCTAAAGCATCTGGAGAGCAAAATCCCCTTAAATTTCCTCTAGAATAATCCAGTTTAAGGACTTTTCTAAGCTCAAAACATAGTCTTTCTAAGCGAATTAAGTACGGTTAGCTGATCAGGCCTCTTGGATATCTCTGACATAATGGTTGCAGTATCCCTTTTTATCACTCAGTTTGCCATCATCCATAACAATCATGTTCCCCTTGAAAAAAGGAGGGCCTTTCTGGAAATGTAAAACATTGAGTCTTCATTTAGCAGCTGGCTCTGATTGTTACAATACTGAACACTTTAAAGAAATAAAGAATGAAGTAATCAGCACTTCATTGTCCTGTGAATTATTGCTGTGCTATAAGCTGCTGAGTGCTTGCCTCTCCAGTAGAGATGGGCGAAGTGGCCTCAATTTGCTCTGCAGAGTGATTCGTGGAGTGCTCCACAATGCGAAGAGGAGTAATTCGCATCATGATAGGTAACACAAAGTCCATTGAGGACAATGACTTTGCATTGCTCCACCTTCCCAAACCACTACTCTACCAAATCTTAAGGTGAAGTACATTGAGAACAATGTACTTTGCCTCACTTCACCTTGTTTTAAGGCTTCAAAGGTGAATTTTGCAGTGATTCATGGGATTTCAGGTCACATGGGCTCTAGATTGTTCTGCACAGCCTCAGTTCGAGGTAGTGTGTATAGGAAGCTGTAGGAGACAGTCTGCTCTGATAGATCTCTGTGATTCAAATCTTCTAAAAGCTGCTAAAAATTTATTTTTGAGTCATTTTTTTTGTGGAAACTTTAGTTCATCGATTGTAGGAAACACTCCTGTGCTCATATCATCAAGCATTTATTGTTTGTGTGTGGATTTTGAATGTTAATGTATAACATTCAGTCTGTGTACTGAGAGACAGTGGCAGTGTGCTTTGGGTGAGGGGCATATCTAATGTAGGTAGATTGAAGTTGGAGAAATATAGCAATAACAATAACATATATTTTATTGTTACCATCATCATCAGCAGACTAAGTGATACAATATTTTTTCAGAGGTGTCTGCCCAGAGTGCACCTTAGTCACATACTGCACACATGACTTTTAGGACAGCATGTGTTTTTTGTGCTATGATCTCTGCAAAGTTATGTGTGCACTGTGAGTGACTGAGGTGCACAGTGACCCGATACCTCTGAAAAAATATCATATCACTTACATTACTCCGCTGGTGCTGATGGTACAAATAAAATATATGTCATATATTCTTTCTTATCTTTATTCTTGACATACTGCAACAAGTCACACCATATATATGTTTGCACGAAGCTAGACCATGTCTGCACACACAGGAATGAACACTGACGGCACACATGCAGTTTAGCACAGCATGCTTGCACTGCTTAGTCATGCTTTTTGTGAAACACTTCAAATCACGAGTCCCAACACAAAGTAAACATGATTGAGGCTTCAGAAATATTTTTTTTTTTGAAATAGACATTAAAGCAGAAGTGCAACAATCTGGTGAAAATTTTGACCTATACTTTTTCATGCTATTTTGCATTGCCACTTTACTTAACCCCTGACTTGTATAATACCATTCTTTCCAGTATTTGAGTCTCCTCTAGTACTTTTTTTCATGTCTGAAATAATAAAAGGAGAACTCCTTTTAATACGGTGAGGACCAGGTCTTCGTCAGTATTTTCCATTGTTTTTCTCCATCAGTTGTTACATATTACTTCTGTTGTAAAATTAACAATTATACAGCAGGCAGTGTTTTATGACCTCACAGAACACTATTTATTCAAAAACAGCTGCAAATAGTGATGAAAACCTGGTCAGAGCCATATTAAAAAGTGTGCTCCTTTTTTTTCAGACTTGAGAAAAAGTAGTAAAAGCAGACACAAATCATGAAAAGAAGGGTAACATACAAGTCAAGAGGAAACTAGTGGCTGGCAATGTAAAATGGCATACAAAAGTATAGGTCAAAATTGTCACTACACTGTTGCACTGCTGCTTTAATTTATAATTTAAGTATGACATTATGTGCTCACAATCACAACACACAAAATGCAACTGTCTTGTGTCCAGAAAATTCCCACGTGCTGAGGAAGTGAAATTGGAGCATTACACCACATGCGAAGTCCCTCAGAATGTATTGCACTGCTTGCACAGTCACTCATGCGCACAGTGGTCACATAGAGTCCCCAGAATTTTTATGCATCCCCAAAATGCATCTGTCTTGTGTCCAGAAAATTCCCAAGTGCTAAGAAAGTGAAATGGGAGCTTTACACCTCATGCAAAGTCCCCCAGAATGTATTGCACAGTCACTCATGCATGCAGTGGTCACACCAAGTCCCCAGAATTTTTCTGTGTCCCCAAAATGCATCTTTCTTGTGTCCAGAAAATTCCCAAGTGCAGAGGAAGTGAAATGGGAGGATTACACCACATGTAAAGTCCTCCAGAATGTATTGCGCTGCTAGTGCAGTCACTCATGCACGCAGTGGTCACACAGAGACCCCAGAATTTTTCTACATCCCCAAAATGCAACTGTCTTGTGTCCAGAAAGTTTACATACTCTGTGATGATGATGTTGTGATGAACAGTGTATTGCCAAACTGTGTGAAGGAGGGAAAACATAACATGAATCCATTCAGTGTTCTTTCAGAAATGATGACTGTGAGAGAACTGTTGCTGCTCCAAAGTGTGCTGTGATTCCCGCGAATGCAATGTGATCACCTCAACTGGATAGAAGAGTGCCCTTTGTGTGTACACTAATAGTAGCCTTGGTGAGTTAATATATATATATAGAAATATATATATATATATATATATATGTATTTTCTATGTGGGGGGGTTGACATTTATAGACGTACTCATTGTATTGTTTTGTATCACAGGTCTCATACTGTTGCTGTTGGTGTGCACATTCTAGTGCTTGATGAGAAATGTTGGTGTTGAAATTGGAAATGGAATACTCTCAAGCCAGTGAAGGTAAGTATTTATTTTTGGTGGGGGAGAGCATATTTGCAAATAGGTCTCATTAATGGTTTATTATTTGGTTACTTCACAGATTTCATCTGCATCTTTCTTTGTTTTTTGGTTATATTTTTCTTGTATAACTGACTGTGTTATTGTATACACAGTAATATTTTCAGTACTTGTTGACATTTTTTTGTTGATTGTATGCGTTGTGGTTTGGAGGGACCAGGAGCAGCATTGAGGTTGTGTAAAGTAAGTTGTATATTACTGAAGTTTTAAATTTGGTACACATTACTTGTAGACACATTCTGAGTGTGTGTGAGTGTGTGTGCCGTGCATGACGTGACATCAAATAATACACCTTTTATTTTGCCACAGTGTAATTGCAGGCATAGCAGTGTGAACCTGCTCTCCACTGCAGCTGCATGATTTTTTACTGCCATTGTGGTATCTTTTCTTAGTTTTGCACTGCAGTAATCTGCAGTCAGTGCCCCCCCACCAGCAAAAGATATTCTTTTCCAGATTGGATTGTTTGTGACTTGAGAACACCACTGGTTAGTTAAGGTGTTGTTGAACTTGTTGTGACTTTGTGTCTGTATCTGTTGTTGAAGGCACAAATAATTTTTTGGCTTCACATCCAGTGTCACCCCCTGCCCTCCGGCCCTCACCCAGAGTGAATGTTCCAAAATCTGAATTTGTTTAGAATATTCCTGTTGATCCCCCAAAATGCCTGCAAAGATACATGCAAGCAAAGCTGTTCCTCACCATGGCACTGCTGCTAGTGCTAAGATTGTCTGTGGGCATGGTAGTAGTATGCAGTAGCAGAAGTACATTGCTGATGTGAGGAAAGGTATTTCTCCATCAATGTTTTTTGCAGTGCAATCAGTAGCTTCACTCATAGTTGGAGGAGATGATGTCCCAACTGGTGGTGTTAGTGCAGTTGCTGGTGGGGGTATGAGCATTGCTACCTCAAGTTCCATTTCTGACCAGTTTACCGTGTCCAAAAATATAGTGGAGTGTGAAGCAGTGGCAGTGAGTGACAGGGCAGCTGATGTCATACTCCCCAGTAACATCCCAGTAACTGAACATGAGGATTCTGATCATGTCAACGATAGCACACAAAGTGACATTTCTTCCATCGCAGTTCATGTCATGCATTTGCCATGCAGTGATTCACAGTGTGGTGAAAAAAATTCGGGTGATGGTGGTGCTGATGATGATGATGTTGCTGTGGTTGCAACATGTAGTCCATATGTCAGCATCCAAGCAGAT
The DNA here is from genome assembly GCA_016271365.2 of Neoceratodus forsteri. Taxonomy (NCBI): domain Eukaryota; kingdom Metazoa; phylum Chordata; order Ceratodontiformes; family Ceratodontidae; genus Neoceratodus; species Neoceratodus forsteri. Next base: position 1,060,602,431 of record CM057452.1, read on the forward strand.
GATGTGGATGATGTTGATAAATATGATGATGACATCAGTGACCCCTGTCTGGGTCTGTTTGCATCCCCCCCCTATAAAAAGTTGTGATTTACCAGTTTCAGTTGATGATGTTGACCCAGTAACAATGACAGGCAGTCATGGTGCTCAGTTGCAGTCCAAGTGTGTACTGCCTGAAAAATCATATAGCTCACCCCCCACTTCATGGCTTAAAAAACTGGAGTCCAACAAGCAGCATCGGGGGGACATGTTAAAACTAGAGCATCAAAATCCCTTGTTTGGGATGTTTTTGTGGAAGATGCAAATGATGAGTCAGTTGCAATCTGCCAGGTTTGCCAGGTGCATGTGAATCGAGGTAAAAAGGGGAGCCATCTGGGCACAGGGGTACAGCATACACATCTTAAGAATAGGTACATGGCACTGTGGACTTAACACAAGAAGACAGCTAATACCTGTACCACAGTAGGGTGTTCACCCTCTTCATCAACCATAACAAGGATGTTACCCCCTTCCATGACTGTAGCATCAAGTAGAAAATTAAATGCTTGCAACAGTGATGGAATAACAGCAGAGGATTACTACAGGCATGATGAGGTGGAAGAGCAGAATGATTTTGAAGTCTTCTCCAGTGGTGGTGAGAGTAGCAGTTTTGGTGGTGGTGGTGGTCAATGCAGTATGTCTATTGCAAGCAGTACATCAACCCCTGTTGGTAAATCTGGGAAAATAACTGCATTTCTGGGTTTGTCATCACCTGTGCAATGGTCTTCATCACACGTCCACACTCCACCCCATGCTATTCGCAGAGCAGAAACATTTATCACACCCCATGTAAAACGCTTAAGTCAGCCCATGTTACTCAGTGTTATTGTACATAAGCTGAAGTACTCACCCAATCATACAGTGTCACGTAAACTTAATGCTGCTGTAGCTGAAATGCGGCAATTGATCTTTTTCTCTTCTCCTTTGTGGAGAATTCTGGTTTCCTGCGGTTTGCTGCACATGCTTGTCCAAAATGAAAAGTCCCATCCAGGACATACTTTTTGACCCATGTTGTCCCCGAGTTATACCGTACATGTCCGACTCAGTAAGACATGCCCTTCAACATTCCTCCTCTCCATTCATCCATTTATGTATGGATATGTGGACAAGTGGCAAAACAGCAGGAAGTTCATGTTTGTGTATAACTGCACACTGGGCGCAGGTGCCGGGGGTTGTTTGTGCTGTTGGTAGGGTGAATAATCAGTGTAGTAAGGTGGAGTGTCATGGTAGTACTCTTCCAGGAATTCTACAGCATGCAATGATTGCTATGCACAATGTGACCTGTTCACACACTGGTGAAAACATGTTGGACGTGGTACTGACTGAAATTGACAAGTGGCTGAAACCCCCTGTCCCTGAGAGCTGGGTTCATAGCAAGTGAAAATGGGTAAAATGTGGTGACATGCATCATGAATGGTGGCTTTTTTTGGGTTCCATGCATGGCACACTGTTTAAATCTTGTAGTGCAGGAGTTTCTGTAGCACCCAGATATAAAGGAAATGCTGATAGTTGCACGCCGTATCTCTTCTCACTTTTCATGCTCTGCAAAGGCCCGTGACCAGCTTCGGCAGTTGAAGATCCAAAACAGCCTCCTGCAGCACCGCTTGAAGCTGTAAGATGTCAGCCTGTGGAACTCCACTTTATACATGGCAGACAGGTTGTATGAACAGTACAAAGCCATCTCAGAGTATCTTGTCATGAATGCTAGCCGTGACAATTCCAGGGCCTCCATGTCTATGATGACTGAACAGTGGCACCTCATGGACTCTGTAATAAGAATCTCGAGGCCTTTTGAACATGCCACACAGCCATTGAGTGGTGAGTCGGCCTCCATTAGCCAATCAGTTCCACTGCTGCAGATGCTGAGGCAGACACTGGTGAATGTACAGCATAGCCTTTATGTTGCCGGAGACAGTGCTAGCAGTATGTTGCTAAAACACATGCTGACAGTATTAGACCAGAATTGTCACATCTTGAGCATTCAGCATAGTGACAGCTTTGCAATAGCAACAATGCTGGACACAAGATACAAACATGGAATTGCCTCAGTACTGGACGGCAGGCCTGAACAGGTAAAAAATGTCAGTAGGCAACTGGTGCACTTGGTTCATGGGGCACAGAAGTCACGTGCCAAGGTCAGGAAACCTGAGCAGCATAATCAGGCTGAAGGTGAACCTGGAGGAGTAGTATCAAGTATATCCTATGAGGGGACGGGGACTGCAGTTCTAGATGGTCTGTCATCAAAAGCGGCTGGTGTTAACCCACTTTGGGAGGCTTTGTCCCAAGTGGGGATTTGTGACATAAATGATTCCGGAGAAGCGGATGATGCATCAACCACTGGACTTAGACCAGCACAGCGAATGGTTGAGGTATATATGTCTGAAAACAGGCATCTGTCAATCACCAATGATCCCCTTTTATACTGGAGTGGAACGGTCAGTGAATGGCCAGAGCTGACTGCTGTGGCACTGAAGTACCTGACATGCACACCCTTAAGTGTGAGTGTCAAGAGGGTATTCAGCACAACAGGTGCAATAGCTCAGGATCATCATACAAACCTCTCTCCTGCAAATGTCAGTTTGCTGACATTCATAAAAATGAATGAGAGGCACATACCAGCTCAGACTGTAGCCTCAGTATTCGTACCCCAGCACACTCGTGGTTTTGCTGATGTTGAAGAAAGGGACCATCCTGGTGACAGTGACAGCATGAAGTGGCCTACCACTGATGTAGATGATAACACAATGGAAATTTCCCCATGGTCTGAATTCAGACATAGAAGACAGCGAGGGCAGCTCTCTTTCTGAGGATGATGATGAATGATGATGAGGTTAATGCTGGCAAGTTTTAACTTGAGGTTAAAAGGCTGTCACATGTCTTGTATGATACATGTTCTCTTTTTCATAAAGTTAAATCACTCTCCCACTCTTACTGACTCAAATTCCATATGTCATGTCATCACATTTCTAACACAAAGCACACTATATCCTGGCCCCCAAACTACCACCACCATAAGACCGCTGTTCTCCACTGCCACCATAGGGAATGTGACTGTCCCCCCAGACTACCACCACCATAAGACCACTTTTCTCCACTGTCACCATAGGGAATGTGACCGTGTATCCCCCCAGACTACCACCACCATAAGACCACTGTTCTCCACTGCCACCACCACCAGATGCAGGAAGATGTGAGAGGGAATGTCATCATTTGCCGCTATGACCACCAGCACCCACCACCAGTGTCATTGTGACAGTGTTTTTCCATTACATTGATCATATCAAGGCACAGGGAGTCAAACAGGAGACCACATCCATCAGTCACAGGCACAAGGCTTCTTACTATTAAAACTATGAAGTGAGTATGTGTACTAATATTGTTTATGCTATTCAACTTCCTTTCGCTGTGTGTTTTGTTTTCTGTTGCTTTTCTGAGCTGCAACGGTCAAACACATATGGTCAACTCATTTTATTTTGTTTACAAGTTAACAAATGACTCTCCTTTACTGAAGGTCTGTATCAATGGTACAGCAGCAGTACTGTCTACAGGAACCTATGGAATATCCATTTTCAACCCATACTGGTAATACATCAATTTTATTTCATCTGTTCCTTTTGTTTTTCATAACAGTGCAACAAATCTGAGTGAGGATTCATAAACTAGGTGACATGTACTTCACAAAAAATATTTCTTCAACATATCTTGCACTGTATCCAAATTTGCAGCTGTACAGCCATGACAGTGTTGAAAACGTTGGACCCAGGTTGTGTTACTTGGCAAGATGTGGTTTTGAAATGTAACTTGAGTTGAGATGCAGGGACACTGACACAGTGTATTTGTTACACAGCCTGGTACTAAATTAAGTTTTGATCTGATGATTGCAGTGGGACAGCTTGCTATCTGTGTTAATCTAGATACCTGTGGAACAGCCACGGCTTATACATAATGTCTTACTGCTACAATCAAGTTGCAATAAGTCCTTCATTTTTCTTTTTAGGAAACTTCTAGATGCTTTGTTGTGTCATAGTTGCCTTATCCAAAGAACTTCTTCAACATCAGCCACCCACCCGTGCTGGGGCAGACATGCAACACGCAGAAGTCATTTCAATCGATGACCATGACCATCATTACCAGACTAGCGTCCCAGGTCCATTCCCAAACCCAGGTCGCCAATGTTGCAAGTACAAATCCAACTGCTGCACCAATGGGCTGGTCGTCATGTGTCCCGATTCTTGCCCTTCAGTGACTTATCCTCCTCCCTTTTACCAAGAAGAACCACAGCCACCGCCATGTCTTTTTTCTCGAAACTCTCTTTCTCCTCATACTTATCCATATTATCTACATTCACCAGTGCAAATATGTTGACATACTCACCCTTCCAAATTCTTTCTTTCATGGCGAGCAGCACATGGTCACCTGTCCTCATCCCTGGGGCCCCTTCCCTCTCCCCCATCAACTTCTCGCTGCTCTCTTTGTCTGCTTCCATGTCCAGCTCCACTGTGTTTACAATCTTCTTAAGCTCCCCTAACAGCTTCTCAAACCATTATCCCCCACTGATTTTAGCGTTTGTTTAACGTATTCCTTAGCACTGCTCTCCAGCATGAAATCAGTATTACCTGTGTTCTGGGGCACTGGGTGCGGGCCCCTGCCCTCCTGGTACTGCTTGCTGGATGCATTCTTGAGGCATGAGGGGAACAGGAGGGATGACCGGCATCAGAACAATGGATGGTGCAGGATGCTGCTGTGACTCAGGCCGTGGCAGAGGAGCTGGCTCCAGGACCAGAATGGGCAAAGGAGCAGGAGGAGGTACTGGGGGAACTGGCACCGGCTCCACAGGGATAGGGTCCACCAGTCCTGGAATGGGAGTGACCCCTAGTGCCTTCTTATTGTTCCCTGTACTGCTCTGCCTCTTGTCCACCTTTCGTTTCTCTCCTCTCGCTGGGGAGAGTGGGTCTGCAGCCTCCAGCAGCTTATTCACCTTCTCCACCAGTTCCATGATGGCCTGGTAGCAAGCCTCTTTGTTAGGCTTGGACTTCCTGGGAGCCATTCTGTCAAGTCGTACTAGAACCTGTGTGACAGAAATACATGAAGATGGTCATTTGCTTGCATACAGCTCCTCCTTTTCTTATTTTTTTTTTTATATATAGCCAAGGTTCCTCCACCTCATGTATGCCTACCTGGCAATTGGCATGCCTTTAATGCCATCCATGAGGGTAGGTGTGGGAGATGGGGAGGTCCCTGGGAGCCCTGGAGACTATAGCATCCCCCCAAGCAAGGGGTGGGTGGTGAGACCTCAACCCTGCATCATCAACGCAACACTCCCCCACCCCCAGAGACTACTCTTCCTGCTATTTATATATATATATAAATTTAACATTTTCCAGGACCCGGGCAACCATCCTCCCCTCAGGGGTGGCCTGGCTTTACCTCCTGGGTCACCATTAAAAACTCCTCCCCTTTTCCCAGAGCAATGCTACCACCCAATATGCCCCTGGTAGTATGCCGAGGACACTGCAATGCCCCTATTATATGCCGGCCCCCAAGCAACCATGCCATCTCCATGTCCTGTCATAGTGGCAAAGCCACTCATCCACGCTGCATCCCCCTTCAAACTCCTGCTCTCAAAACAAAATCCCCTGACTGCATGGAATTTCCCTGAAGCCCTTTGCCCCACTCTCTAATCCTTCTCAGGGCTTGCTGCTCAAGGTTCACCCGGCCGCTGTACTGTCCCCCCATTCACAAAGGCCAATAGACCTGTTCCATGATGGTTCCCCAAGTTCAGGCAGCCTGGCCCTGTGGTGGCCCCATCCTTAAGCCAGCCAAATTCACCAAACCAACTCCAAGCTCCCTGCACCCTTGTCTTTCCAAAAAAAAAATTCTTATCAGCTGTCCTTTTCCTTTTATACATTTTTTTTGTGATTGATCTCCCCAGCCTGACACTGCCCTAGCTTCTAATTCCCCAAGTGGAGGGGGCCTAGGCCATGCGGCTATGTGGCCATGACATCAGACGCCATGCCACGTGGCCCGCTCCTACCAGTCTAGACCTTGCTAGGCCCATCTGACCCAAAATACCCCCCAGAATTTACCCCTCCATCCATTCGGAGCCCCATCCAGCCCCAAGGAGATCTTGTCCACCATCCTGGGGGGCCTAGCCGTGCAGCCATGTGGCCATGATGTAAGACGCCATGCCATGCGGCTTGTTCCCATTGGCCCACATCTTGCTTGGCCTAGCAAAGCCAAATAGCACAATGCTCTCTTATTGCTCTTTTTACCCTGCTCGGCCTGTTTTGCATGCCGCCAACATGTTGGCCATTCAGGGGCCTAGAGAGCCACAGTTCCAACTGACTCAGAAAACAAGGTTGCTCTGCCATGAGCATTACACAAGTCCTCTAGCCACAAATTATCCCACACCCAAACTCCAGTCCCCTTTTTTCCACGTGCTCCTATGGCACGCAATGCCTAGCATCTCCCCTCTACTGAGCATTACCTATTATCTGGCATCACATCTCTCTTGTCTTTATGTGCACTTACTCACCACTTGCTGGCCAAAATACTCACTAGAGTGCAGTCACTGGATCAGCCTACCCATTCACAGCCTCACTATACAGTATTTGTTAAATTACCCCTTAAAATAACCACTTCTGAGTTACCCAAACACATCTTTTTGTTTTTTTAAAGACTCTGTCCTCCAGAAAAATAGACTGACTTAACGCTACCAACAAGGCAACCAAACGGACTTTGTTCAAAAATTGCTCAAACTGGTGTGCTGCTTAGAGAAAGTCTCTAAGTAGCAAAACTGTGAGTTCTTTCCCACTTATATCCCCTTATATACCCTCATAGCTCACCCGCTCTCTCCTTTCTCTAGCCAGTTGGCTACCGCCATCTCATACCTTATGCAGTCCTAACCCCCCAACCCCTTTTGTGACATCACCTAGCCCTGCCCCCTCTCTCTCCCCAACCCCATCCCTGCCTCCCTGTTCAGAAAACCTTGACCCTCCTGCACATTGGCCTGAGCCTGTTGACAATGGAGTCTGCCCCTTGAATGGGGCAAACCACTTTAAAAAATCATTTCATTTTTTATCTTGGTCTCATGAAACTATCTGGAAATATACAGTAATGTAAATTGGTGGTGCAAGCCAGTCACAAAATGCCCACACAGTACCTAGAAATACAATATGCATCCTAATGTTGTGCTGTGCAACTGCCCAAAGAAGTCGAGAAGACACACATGAGAAAATGTCTTATTATGTGAAATACCTTGTGGAAATTTCATGCAAGATTTCCCCTGCTAGCTATATTATTTATTTATTTATTTTTATTTAAGAGAGAAATTGGAATTACAATCCTTTGAGTCAAAGACTCATTTGCAAAGGCTCCACGTCAGATAAATACTTACAGTATATGTAACATAAACAGGATAATGAACATAGGTAATACAGTACAGGAAATTTATACAATTAGCAGGTTACAGCTTTAGTGATCATTAAAAGTAGACCCCATGTCATAGATATTTACATATGGTAGGTTTCAGTTTCAGGGGGTCTTAAATGGACCCTGAGTCAAAATATATACACAGTGAGACAGGAGTAATGAGGGAGTTAATCAAGATACATCAGAGATGCTTCCCCTTTCCAGCATATATCCTAAGTGAATAAACTTAACAAGTTATGAAAATATGCCTCCTAGGGATTAAGCTATGCAACCTATATAGATGTTAAGTAGGAAAATGGAATATTCTGTGCAGTCCCAAGCTGTGGAGGCAGGAGGAGAGTCCTGAGGCCGGTTTTAAATCGGCCAAGACTGGGTTCCATGGAGATGGAGGGCGGTAGGTTGTTTAACCACATTAGTGAAGTGCTTGTCCAAGTACCAAAAATTAATTCCAGCTGCTGCGTGCCTACTGCTGCTGTGCTGTGCAACTGTCCAGAGAAGTGAAGAAGACACTCATGAGAAAATGTCTTCAGAAGTGATGCATATTGTGGAGTTTAATACTGCAAGATGGGAACACCAAGAGTTTCTACAGTAGCAAACTGATGATGACCAAATGTCAAGTTGCTGTACTGCCTGCAGCTACTACTGCTACTACTGTCAAGCGCTGCTGCAAAAGTTTTAAGACAGCACATTGGCAAATCATGGTATGGTAAGGAATGGTTTCTTATTTGCATGGTGCGGGTTGTTGTTATTTGTACCCATATCCATATCTCACTAATATTTTCCTTTTCAGTTACTGTTCATATCAGGAGCAATGAAGTGACATAATCATCCATACTACATTATATTATGCTTCTTGGTACCCGGAAAGAAGTCGTTGTTAACCGCATCTCACAACAATGGTATGGTAAGTATGTATTCTTTGTATGTTTCTTATTGTTGGGTGGGGACCTTTTTTCAGTGTAATAACCATGTATTTTTACTGTGTCCATATCCAGGTAAGATTATGATGACATATGCCACTCTACATCCTATATCTCTGTGAATTCAGCAATAACCACATAACAGTAAGTATTTTTTTTTTACACCGGGGTGGGGGGGGGGCTGGTTGAAGTATGCATATTCTTTTTATTTGAACTCAAAGTTGTCTGAGTCATAGTACATGTTTTGTGTTTCTGTTGTTTGATTTCAGGTACTTTCCAAGATGTTTCTGTGTCCCGTTGTCTGGCTGGAAGAGGAAGAAGTAGATGATGTGTCAAAGGCAGATAGGAATGATCACAATGAAGCAGAAGTACAGCCGTGTTGACCTGTTAAATCAAAGCAATAATACTGCAATACAGTGAGGAAGATGATTTAAAAGAACAATACTTACTATTACTTGAGTAATAGCGATGCTGGCTGTGATATCGTATGTCTTCACCACATGTTGCTCTTGGAACCGCTGTCACTTTGCATACTTGCAGTACTTGATGATGTCATTCATATTAGTCTGAAGAGCAGCAACACAACTGTTTTATTATTGTGAGTTTTGAAATTGCATTTTTATGCCACATCACACTGTATGCAGGCAACAAACCATCATGTCTGTGCTTGATCATGAAGAAGCAACACAAGTAGGCCACAGTGGAATAGGAGAAGGAGGCTGATGAAGCAGGGATATGCCCCTCTGTATGGAGCAGACAAATTATGCAGACATCACAGTCTGGTGGTGGTGGACAGAACTCCATCAGTAGTAACAGTATGATCAAAAAAACGGTTATGTAAGGATGGAGACTGGTGCTGAGGACTGGAGCCATTTGTAATGTTGCATCAATGTGGGTTGGACAGAGACATTTATCACTGGATATGACAGAACAACCCAATGCACTGGTGGAGGAAGAGGAATAAGTGCTGTACAGTACGGTGCCATGTGGAGCAGCAAGAAATGTCAATGGTGTTGGAGTATGAGATAGACATTAAATTTAGTGGCAAAAAAACTATAGAACATTTTCCATGGGGAGTGTTTAGGCATTAATCAAAATAAAGAAATTACTTGTCATGAAATCAACACATGAATGAAAATAAAGTAACAGAATAAGTGATAATTAAAATATTTACACTGCAGAGGACCAAAGACTAACAATCAGGTCATATTTTAATCAACATCCACAAGGAGGCAGCCCTCACAGTCCTCCAGACTGGAGCTGTAACCAGATGGAAACTCTGTTTCCAATACTGTTCCTCCCACCTCACTTTTGCTCCTACTACTGAGTGTGCTGACAGTATCTTCCTCTTCACTGCTGTCATGTGGCTTGAACACAGACAATACTGACTTTGTTGGAATGTGTCCTTGATTCAATTTAATAAATGTTAGCAAGCTAACATTTTTTGGTGACAGATTGGTGTGCCTGTCCTGCACTATGGCACTGGCTGAACCAAATACTCATTCAACACTTACACTGGTTGCTGGACAACTCAGGTACTTCATGGCCACCGATGTCAGTGCTGGCCAATCGGAGACCTTTGTGCTCCAGTACATCAGGGGCTCATCTCCAATGGTTAGGTGCCTTGTGTCTGCAAGGTATGCATCAATCATATGTTGCACTGTTTGCATTCCTGCTGATTTATCATTAGCCTCATCTTCATTATCTTGCATGTCTGCCACACCCACCTGACTTAAGACACCCAAATGGGATTATTTTTTTGTTCATTCATGGTACAGATTTTGGAAGAAACATTACAATTTGAGGCCTATTTGGTGGTAGCAACACTGAGTGTATTAGCTGTGTCATGTTTTGCCTTCTTCTGCACCTGTGTGTTTATTCACATTTGCGCACCACATACCCTTCTTATCAGAAAGTCTGTCAACTTCTTAACCCGCTGGCATCCACCTTCAATGATGGAAGCCACACAATGTTTATATCATGGGTCAAGCTTTGTGGTGATGCCAAACTCTTCAGCGTGCAGAATTCCATTAATATGTGTGTTGAACTGAAACACATTCAGCATGTGATCCATCAAGTCACAAGCACCAGGGCCAACACCAGCTTTGACCTGTTGCTAGACTTTCAACAGTGCTTGCTTTAGCAAATGCAAAAGTGGAATTGCCTGACTCATACAGGCACTGTCCACACTCACTGCCTGAGTGGGATGTTCAAATGGCCTGCAAATCATGAAAAGTCCATCTATCTGGTGCCACTCTTCCGTTGTGAGACTCATAGATGCACCAATACTGTCCCACCTAGCATGTACCAGCATATATTCAGAAATCACCTTGTATTGCTTGTATAAGTGATCCAGCATGCACATGGTGGAGTTCCATCTTGTCACCGCATCCATTTTCATGTGTTGCTGAGGCAAGTTGTTGCTAATCTGCAGCTCACGCAGCAGGTCACATGCCTTTCCGGACCTTGCAAAGTGCACACAAATGTGACCCTCGGCAGACAAAATCTCCCTGATGTCCGGATGGGTGAATAACTGCTGGACGATGACATTCAGACAGTGAGCCAAGCAAGGCACCCTGAAATAATACCATCACTAATGAACTTGATGACATTAGATCCATTATTACTGGCAATAAAATCTGCCTTCAATGAGTGTAGGTAGAACCACTCATCAATTTCTGAAAGAAGTGCTTCTGGAATATTCTCACCCGTATGTGACCCTGCTATGCTTTTCATCGTCAGTGTGGCATGCTGACAAATATCCGGAATGTTGCTACCACCACAGTTTGCCTTGCTGCAACTTTTGCCACTGCCTAAGTTGAACAGTACCCCAGGTATCTGTGCCCAGTGACCTGTAATGCACAAATATAAACTGCCAGCTGTTTTGCCACTGGTCCATATATACATACTCAGATGTATATAAGGTGTTGCTGAATGAATAATGGCATGATTTAACATATCTGATACTCTTCCATAGAGTTCTGGAATAGTATGTTTTGCAAAATACGTTTGAGATGGTATCTGCCATTTGGGACATGCACAGGCCATGAGCCACTAGAAAGCAGCATTCTCAACAAAGGAATATGGCAAGAGATCTATTGCCAACATTTCAGCCGCTGCTGCATTGAGCTCCCTTGCAGTCACGTGATTTGGTTGGAGTTTTACATTACAATCAAGCATGGCATGGAGTGTGGGCTGGACCTTTCTTTGTTCAGTTGGAGTAAACAATTTTAATCATCACAGTGGCATTGCTGGGGTGCTATTGGCTGGTGCTTCAGTACTAACTTTTGCTGCGTTATGCAATACAGTGACTATGCTTCTATGACTCAAAAGTGTGGTACTAGTAGTACTACCACTATGCCCCATACTACTAGGCAGAATGGAATCAGGCTCCTCTGCTATGTAGTCAATAGCATTTGACATTGTGGACCCTCCAACCACTTTCTCAGCTGACACTGTGAACTCCACCACTAGCTTTCTTTTCATTCTGACATCAGCGTGCAGGGAGTCTGTTTTTGAGGTGAGTGAGTTGCCCACCAGTGCCTAGATGGCTTCCCTTTTGGCCCCTGCTTACCCACGCTGACAGAGCTCACATAGTGCAACTGACTCATCAGCAGGGACAAGAACATAGAAATCCTGCACAGGGGGATTTAATTACCCTTCTTTTTCCATGGTACCAGGAGGACTGTGACAGCTGAGGGAATGGTGCGGAGACATTTTTTCAGATGGTTTCAGCACATGAAAAATATTAGGTGTGCTTTCTTTACTAGCTGTGATGGTACTGGATGCAACATCCTCCTCAACAACATCTGAATCATATGACTTATGTTTTTTACTGTCTAGCTCCCAAAGTGGATCCTGCACATTATCATCATATTCATCGAGAGTGCTTTCCTTCTCTTCAACATGTACATCCTCCTCAACCTCCTCAATCTGTATGTGTGCAGTCTCCCACCACATTCTCTGCATCTCTAGTATTTACCTTTGTCTCAACACTGTTTGCTCCAGAAGAACAATCACCAACACCACCCATAGGTACCCAGACTACCTTCTCCTCTTCCACTGTTTCCTGCCTGCTGGTATTTGCAGTGCTGTTACATTTTTCCTCAGGTGTCACCTCACCCACCATCATTGCCCCCTCTGATTTAGCTTTGAAAAATGTTGTGACAGATATGCCACTGCAGCTACCAACTCCAGTACTCTCACTGTTATTTGCCCCTGAGCACACAGGAATTGTTGATGACATGGTCAGACATTGATGGAAGTGGAGTATTAATTGGTGCCTTTGATTTACCAACCCTCTTTCCTGATGCACGGGCACCCACCTCCCCCCCCCCTTTTTTTGCTAGTCATGATTTCTGTTTGTGATTTAATGGTAGGTTTTCTTTTGTAGATCACAACACTGATAATACAGTACTTCAACTGGCAAATGAAACTGCACACTGAATCTATTTTTTATACACCACTTATTACTAGCTTCCCAACTATACTCCCTCCCTCATTTTGTTCAACTATACTACTTGGCTGTTTTCTCCATAGCTATTTCATTGTAATTTTCTCCCCAAAGTCAACATTGTTAACACCTTACTTGTAATGCCTGCTGTTTTGTTCCTGACCTATCATTGGCATTGTAATTAATTTGCTACTCCTGGATGTTATTTCTTCTTTGTATTCAACACCTGCTGAACATCTAATGTGTATTGTAATGTTCTTGCTCTATTGTAATGTTTTTTGTACTGTATTGTACTGTACCCTCCTGGTTCATGCCTGAAAATAGTCATTACTATGGCTAGTACACCTACCTGGTTAACAAAAACAAAATAAAATAAAACACAGGTCTGGTTTTCTAGCACAGGGAACTCTTGCAAGTGAAACTGAACACTGAATCTGTATTTTATATGCCCAAAATAAAGGTCCAGTTTTCAGCTAGCACATGGAAATCTGACAAGTGAAACTGCACACTGAATCTGTATTTTATACTCCCAAAACACAGGTCTTGTTTTCCAGCACAGGGAAATCTCTTAAGTGAAACTGAACACGGAATCGGTATTTTATACGCCAAAAGTACTGGTCTGGTTTTCTAGCACAGGGAAATCTCTCAAGTAAAACTAAACACTGATTCAGTATTTTATACATCAAAAGTACAGGTCTTGTTTTCTACCACAGGGAAATCTGGCAAGTAAAACTGTTCACTTGATTTGGTATTTTATACACTTGAAACACAGGTCTTGTTTCCTAGTACAGGGAACTCTGGCAAGTGAAACTGCACACTGAATCTGTATTTTATATGCACAAAACACAGATCTGGTTTCCTAGCACAGGGAAATCTGACAAGTGAAACTGAACACTGAATCTGTATTTGATATGCCCAAAACAAATGTCTGTTTTTATGACTGTGGGCATAGACCAGCAGGCGTTTTGCATTCAGAAAAGAGTTGATGTCATTTTTACTACCAAACAACATGTTAACAATAGATTCCTCTGCTGAAGTCTCATTACTACATTGCCTGTGTGTATATAGGAAGCTGTAGAGCACTATTTTTCCTCTGGTTTGAGGAGTTAATTGAGCTCACAGAACATTAACTCATTATCTTCTGGCAGTCATTCTGTGTCAGATTACCAATGGATAGTGCAGACATCATAGAACGCTATTGGAAGTAGAATGGGATAAACTCTTCCTGGAGCTTTCTGCATAACAAATAAGCTCTCCTGCTCCCCTAAGCCCATATGAACACCTCATTAAGCCATTTAGCACCACCATTCTAAGAGCAGTAATTCTGCTACTTTGCAGACATTCCATTGCAAGAGTTCCAGTGTTGCCTGTTTCCAAATAATACACCAACTTCATTTTCTCAGGCAGGCAGTTCTGGGCTACTGTTTAAATTCTACTGAATGTTCTTAACCTGCAGTTTTGTGAATATAGGTATTTACAACTGAATGATAGTACTCACATTTGCTTCACTTGCAAATAGGTAGGCATGTATATGTCTAATTTGTGTTTGACTTAGGTTACACATAAAATCTGATCAGTTCATAACATGCTGTATTGTGATTAAATGAACTGATAAATGAGTGCGTTGGTTTCTTTTACAAATTCATTTTTCCTGACCATGGATATACTAAAACAAAAATTGTTCAACAAAATGTTTTAAAATAAGGAGTTTAGCAGTAATTTAGTTGATGTGGTGTAAAGGGCTACTCTCTGGAAAATTACCTGGTTTGGAGTGGGGGCTGACACAAGCAGAATAGAACTGCATGGATGGGGGAGCTCATGGCAGCAGAAGAGGCATGATTACATTAAAAGCTTAATAGTGTGGCTGTAGAGGCACCAATATTTAAGCATGACTGTGGTAGATGACTAAGTGTGACTTGGGGGTGGAGGAGTGGGTCTTGGTATTTTTAGCATAATGGTTTTCTGAAACTTCAACCTTAAATGGGTTAGACTGCATCCATCTGTACAGCATGTCACTAACCCACATGCAGTGGGGTATGGGTAAAAACTAGATCACCAGACCCAGACCAGAGTTGTAAAATCTGGACTGGGCACAGCTTGTACAAATATTGCTGATTCAGTCCCTCCAGATGATCTGGTCTGGCTTTTATCTATCTGGTCTGGTCCTGACAGTTCCATTTTCAATCATGTCAAGGAAGAGTTGAAAAACAGACTTCCAGGAGCAGACCAGATATGTAAAAGTCAGACTGAACAGTGCAACCAGAGTGACTATACCAGCAGTATTTGTACAAGATGCAGCCGATATGGCCAGTTTGGATTTTTACAGAACTGCTGTGGTTCAGGTCAGGCAGTCCAGTTTTTGATCAATCAATCTTCATTTTATTCTGAAAGGTATGTGATCAAAAATGCCCATTTATACAAACGCCAAGTTTAGCATAAAAAGAGAACAGAACATCAGGCCAAATAATTACATAGTAAAACACAGTATAAACAGGTCTAACATAAACAGGTCTAATATAGAGATCTTAAAGGATATACAGAAGAAATGGGAAGCAAATAAACAACAGTGACAAATTTACAGCATGGGATGTAGTTGGAGGTACAATTCAGGAACTTGAACAGTTGGGTGATGCATCGTAAAGAAGAAGTGCAATACTGATACACCCAGATCCTGCATGCTGACGAGCATTCCCACTGTGTGATCTGCCACTGCCCCAAACACTGTGTCAAGGATTGTGCGCCCTGCCAATCCTTCAAGCTGGCCACATGGATAAGGCACCAAAAAAAGCTCAAAGCCCACTTGCTGGAGAAGTGCCTAGCTTTGATGGAAAAGGAGCTGCAGAATTTGCAGGAAAAATTTTTTTTTCCAATGTCAGAACCCAAAGAGAAGAAAAAGGACAAGGAGTGGCACTGAGACTGGGATAGGTCTTCATCCACTTGGTGGTGACCATTGGGCACCATGACACCGGAGGGGCCTCCACTTCAGTAAGTACCCCTACTGCCAGGTCTCCTGCTGCTCCAGTGGATCAGACCATGGCCTACCTGACTGCTTTACTCACGGTGCAGTCAGGACTCTTCTGGGATGATGGAACCCTCATTGTGCTCCTTAGGCCCATATCTTCTTCAGGGTCTATCACCAGCAGCCAGGTCAATAAGTTGCACCTCAGCCCCACTCAGGAGCATAAGGTCACAGCCTGGAATCAGGACTTCGGCTCTGCTGTTGTCTGTATGGCCCAGGCCAATAAGTTGGATGTTAGCTATTCTGATGTCTGCAATGCCACGGCTGATAAGTTGCTCCCCAGTTCCACTGAGGACCACACAGCTGGGGCACTCCTGTCAGGGTCACAGTATACCCCTGACATTGAGTTGAGCCAGCTGCTGGACATGCAGCAGTCTTTGGAGGGTTCATCTCTCCCACTGATACAACCGGACCCTGCCTTGCCTGAAGATCAAGAGCTGGAGGTGGGCACTAATCTGGAGGGTCCCACTCCTTTGCCGGGTCAGTCTGTTCCTGATTCACCTACTGGGCCTATTGTTAATCACTGTGGGGACCTTCTGTCTGGACCTCCTCAACCCAAGCTCCCTTGGACAACCAGGTTCCACCATCTTGGGCTCCAGCTCCTCAGATGATGGTGGGTCTTCCATCAGGTTCTACTCACACTCCAATGCCAAGTGACCATTTACCATGTGATACTTTTCCAGGTCAGGGTATATCTGGCCCTCCAGCCATTCCTTAAATTTTAGATGATCTTTCATTAGGCCCCTAGGGTACAGAATTGTCCAGTGCCAGACATTCCTGTGCCTGATCCAGTGCCAGCCCCTTTGAATGTCCCTATGGGGATGATGCCTGGTCCTTCTGCACCTCTTGTCAGGCCTTCAGCCCCACTTCCTGCTGTGCTTTCAGCTCCACCTCCAGCTGGACCTATGGGCAATGTTCCAGGCTATCCACCCCCACGGTACCCAATGTACCCTTCATCAGGGTATCCAACACCTGGTTCTCAACCCTATTTTGTATTGGGGTAGCACATGCTGGGCTATGTCTAATCAAGGGTATGCTCCTTCTGGCTTTCCCCTACTACTATCAGGCTCATTGATACCAGCAATATCAGACACCAGGCTATCCATTTTACCAGCCTCCTCCTCCAGCACCACCTCCTCCTCAGTCTCAGCCTCTGCTTCCACAGGAGCCTCAGGCTGATATCCAGGCAGCATTTCAGACCCTGATTCAGGAGGATAGGAATCAACTAGTCTCGGAGCTTGACTGTCAGAAACCAATGCTGGCCTCTACTCCTGCCTCCTTTCTGGCCCCTAGATAAGCCTCTCCTGTGGATTCCCACATTTCTAGAGAAGGTTTCTCTAGACATCAGATCAGGGATAAATTTCAGGACGCTCCTTTAACAAGGGTTCAGACCCCCAGCAGGCACTCTTCAGACTGTGACTCCGCTTGTCCTCCAGCTCTGGTATGCATACACCTATAGATCCTCAGCCTAAGGATTCCCCAAAGTCCCCTCTGGAGGACCCTTCATTTGCAGGACTCCTCATAGCTATACAAAATGCCTGTGGCTAGGCTGTCCAGGAACAGGATCCAAAGTGGAAAAGACTTGTGGAGCATCTAGATATGACTGACACAGCTCCTATGCCCATACTGCCTTGGACTGGGCCCAATGAAGACCTGACATCCACTATCTTTCAACAGCCTTCCTCCATTCCGGCTGTTTCAAAAAAGGCAGACAGGATGTACCACCCCCTAGACGGGGTCACACACTTTACTGGCCATCCTAATGCAGACTCGGTTGTTATCATGGCTGCCCATGACTGGTCTTCTAAACCTAGAATTTGAGCATGTCTCCTCCTGATAAGGAGTCTAAGCAGTAGGACAATTTCAGTCGTACGATCCATTCATCCTCCACTTGTGCCCTCAGGTCCCTTAATTATGTGGCTGCTATGGTTTCCTATCAGGAATCTTCCCTGGCCTCACTCGAGTCAAAGATGGAAGCTATCCAGGACCAGGAGCTGAAGGAAGTGATTGTCAAGACAGTGAGAATGGTTAAAATATTCTGTTGTCATGCCCTCTGGGCTGCTTATGACACAGTAGACTCAGTTGCTCACACGACAGCCATTGCTGTCTGCATTAGGTGACAATCATGGCTCAGGATTGCTGGCTTGGCACAAGACATCCAGACCTCCATCCTGGATGCCCTTTTCAGGGGATCCATGTTATTCAGAGGTGACACTAAGAAAGGCTATCATCACTGAATTGCGAGACCAAGGTAAATCCATCTGTGATGTCTGCTTCATGTACCAAGGGGGTTACAAAGGCAAACAACCTGTTCTTCAGCAGCAGAGATGCCAGACCAAAGAGGCCCCTGCCAAATGCCAGGCCAAATGCTGGTATCCAGCATCAGGAACCCCTACTTCCTCTGCCTAGTTCCAGAAGCCCCCCAGAGGAGCTGCTGACTCCCTCCTCTTGGCCTCCTGACTTGTGGAGGACCCCCCCTGCCTCCTCCAGATCTTCTAGGGGAACCAGTGGGGAGGGAAGATTTTCCCTTCATCTTCCAGGGTCATAAGACATAACCATGGACTCTTGGGTCCTTAAGTTAATAGCAAGAGATCACACCACAAAGTTCCTAGACAGGTCTCCAGACAATCCCCAGGCCTCTCCCATTATCCTCCAAGGCACCTTTCTCTGATAGGGGATGAGATCCAGGCTCTTCTGCAAAAGTCAGCCATAGAACCCATGGCTTCAGCACAGATAGGAAGAGGGTACTACTTCCATTTCTTCATAGGGCCCAAAAAGATGGGCCACCTAAGACCCATCTTGGACCTCAGCTTGCTCAACCTGTACATTGAGTACAAGTGGTTCCCCATGCTCATCATCCAGGGACTTATACCCCTGCTTCACAAGAGCCATTGGCTTTGTGCACTGGACATGCAGGATGCTTACCTACACATTCCTGTCTTCTAGGCCCACCAACACTTTCTTTGATTTGCCTTCTAGGGGGAACATTACCAATTCAAGGTTCTCTCTTTTGGCCTATCCTTGGCACCCCTGGGTTTTTACCAAGTGTCTAGCAGTGGTGGGTGTGGTCCTATGCCACAGAGGGATCTGATTGTGCCTGTATCTGGATGATTGGCTTTTATCAGCCCCATCACAGAGCAGTCTGAGGGAGTCACTCTCCTGCACCCTGGACCTGTTTTCCAGACTTGGAATAACAGTTAACTATCCCAAGTTCCACCTCCTCCCTCACAGTGCCTACAATTCATTTTGGGCAGTGCTGTATATGGTCCAGGGCAGGGCCTTCCTCCCATGGGACAGAGTAGAGACCCTGCAGGAACAAGCCAGATTAGTGGCCAACTCACTCTGGATCAAAGCCCAGTCGATCCTCCGTCTTCTTTGGCTGATGGCAGCTGTGATCCCTACAGTTCTTCTACTCAGACTGCATATGAGGGTGACCCAATGGACTCTTCATGTCCAATGGGATCAGCCACTGGACAACCTGGACCACAGGGTCCTAGTGTCCAGGTACATGAAAAAGGATCATCTTTGGTGGCAGGAGTTGTCCAATCTCTCCATGGGGGTTCCCCTTTCAACCCCCTGCTCCTACCATGACCCTTACAATGGATGCTTCATGTCAAGACTGGGGAGCCCACCTAGGAGATCATCAGACCCAGGGAACATGGTCTCAACTGGAAGTGTCTCTAAACAGCATCTCTACACATCAGTGTGTTAGAAATGAAGGCAGCATTGTATGCCCTCCAGGCCTTCCAGCCTCTTCTATGTCTGCAGATACTCCTGATTCAGACCCACAATATGTCCGTGGTCTGGTACCTGAACAAACAAGGAGACATTCACTCATGCCCCCTATGCCGGGAGGTGATGCTAGTGTGGTACTGGGCAGTCCAGCATAACCTCTGCTGTCCATGTGCCGGGTGTCAGCAACATCCTGGCAGACAGTCTAAGCCACACCAGTGTCAGGGCTTATGAGTGGGAACTAAATCAAAAGGTGGTTGAAAGCTTATTTGACCTGTGGGGTTGGCCACAGATAGACCTCTTCATCTCACCATCCATCTCAAAACTACCCAATTTTTGCTCGCTTATTCCTGGGCGTGATGTTTTCTGGTGAGGTGTGCTGTCTCTTTGCTGGACAGGGAGGTTCTTGTATGCCTTTCCTCTATTCTCAGTGCTTCAGAGGGTTCTCCTGAATACAGGCAGAAGTTGCTCATATGCTTCTAATAGCTCCTCTTTGGTCTCATCAGATCTGGTTCCCTCTGCTTCAACAGCTATCGATGGAACTCCCAGTATCTCTGCCTCTCCATCATGATCTTCTGACTCAGGAGCATGGCAGACTGGTGCATCCAGTCCTCAAATCCCTCCACCTGCATGTGTGGCACTTGTGGACATATGTGAAATAACTCCCATTGTTATTATGTTTTTTACAAAAATTGTCAACTGTTCAGACGCATTTGTAAAAAATGAATTATAATAGTGAGACTTTTTGAAATGTTAATTGACTTACCGTACTCATGCTTGTCTACCCACTTACTCAGTCCCCTACTTGTTTCTGTCCTTGTACTAACTAATTCATGTTGCTTCATATCAAGGGGTTGTTGATTTTCACATTGTATGTGTCTGGGGTGGAGCAGCAATAAAAGATAATGTATGTAATACCCTCAATAACACACCTACCCCAGTTTACTTTTACCTAATTCCCATTTTTAGGCCTTGCACAGTAAGATCTTCTTTCAAGAGAACAACTTGTAATGACATGTGTAAGATTTGCATTGACATTTGGGTGTATGCACTTTTATATTATACTAATTATGTATGTGAACTGTATAGCAATCTCTAAAAAAAAAACTCAATTAAACACATCACATGTCTTCAAAAACATGTCTCAACATTGTGGTTATCTTCCACCTTGTCACAACATATAGTTGTCTCAGCAGTGTCTGCAATTAAGGTACAGCACTTTCACATATATCATTTTCTTCTAATGTCTGGTTAACAAAATTTGCTGATGTTACTCGCATAGGCCACAAAATCAATAATCATGAGGATGTATGTACCTTGCAAAGTGCATTAAATGAACTTGAAAACTGGGCATTAACAAAAAAACTTGTGTTCAATACCGAGAAATGTGTTGTAATGCACTTTGGGAAGGACAACCCATTAGCTACTTATTTTATGGGTAACAAAGTTCTTAAGGCTGTTGAAGATGAGCGAGATCTGGGAATTAGGGTTAAAAATGATTTAAAATTTGGCTTACATTGTCAACAAATTATTAAAAAGTGAGGGTATTCTCCACTGTATTAAAAGGCATATTGTAAATACAAGCCCCAGGGTTCTTCTCCACTGTATTACTCATTGGTTAGGCCTCATGTTGAGTATTGTGCTCAGTTTTGGTCACCTGGCGACAGGGGTTCCATAAAGGCCCTTGAACGCATTCAGAGAAGGGCGACTAAAGGAATCAGCGAAGTTCAGGGACTGGATTACGAAGATAGACTTACAAAACTTGGACTCTATAGTCTTGAATATCGTAGACTTAGAGGGGACTTGTGTCTGGTGTATAGAGCTCTACACGATAGTACTTTATGGGAATCTTTGGGACTGGAATTTAGAGAAGTAGCATATGAAACTAGGGCTCACCCACTACAATTATTCGTAGAATGCTGCAGAACTAAATTGAGAAGTTCTTGGTTCTCTGTTAGAGTGTCTAAAATTTGGAATGCGTTGCCATTATCTGTGGTGACTAGTGAAACCATGTATTTATTTAAAACCCGAGTAGATAATTTTCTAAGAGATAAATCAATTAAGGGTTATGACTAACTTTAGTGGCGAGCATTATGGACTACGGTCTTCTTGGCGCTGATCTACCTATGATACCTATGATACCTATGATATATGATGGCCCAATTCTGTTAAGCTGATTGCTATAACAGTGCATAGAATAAAATGTGAAACATATAGATAACTGTAATACAGACGGTGGCATTATTTTTATATCTTCCCCTTCTCAATGTACTGTACTTTGATTCAATTAATGTTAAAGTTAAAGCAGCAGCAATTCTTGTTTATGTTTAAGACCATGAAACACTCTCATCTAGTTAATACATTTACAGTCATAGTGGCTCTGCCAGAGTTTGTTCTACTAGCACAGGGAACTCTGGCAAATCAAACTGAACACCAAATCAATATTTCACACACAAAATGCACAGGGATTTAATTTAGCAGTGGGAAAGACATCAGGAAAAGAAACAAAAACAACACATACCAGAAAAAACACTGCTTAACTCATTCTATCTGACACCGCCATTTTGGATCAGGTTAAGCAATGGATGGTTCTGATGCCATATGATGCTAATGGGTAAAATGGGTTAACTAAGAAAAACAATGAAAAAAACTACAGATCTTGATTGAAATAGCCTCCTACAATGCTGCTCCCCTACCCCACACACAATCCACAGACACAAAATGCAGAAACTTAAAAATGTACTTTACACTATCTAATCGATGAGTGAATACAAACAACAAAAATACTGTGTATCCACGATGTACTCCCAAACAAATTTTGATCAAAATTTTGATCAAATGGAACATTTTTTTTATGTTTTAACAGGTTTTTATGATCAGTCAGACTAACACAATGTGGTCTCTGAGAGACTCTCAACTACACTGCACTCAGACATGACCTACTCAGCTTCCTATAGGCTATTCAGCAACATGTGACCCCTAGAGCATCAGATGCCATCCTGTCCCATACTGCAGTGCGAATTTCACATCAAGTGCAAATTTTGCCTGCAAAATTGTCACTTCAAGTAACAGTAATAACCCAGATAGTGGCATAATGAAAGTGAGTCAGCAATTTTTAAATTTTTTGCAAAATCACCAGAAAAGGCAAAACTGGGATTTCGCATGGTGAACAATTTTGCAGAAAGTCAAAACTCCACGAAATATTACATGGAGCAAAATTTACTGACTTTGCACACCTCTACAGTACCTGAGATGAAGGAGCATGGGAATGGGCAAGAAGACTTCAAAGAGGAGGAGAAGTAGGAGAAGAAGCAGCAGAGGAAGAAGCACATGCAGGAGGATGAAGAGGTTAAAAATGGGCCGTCAGTTACACCATCATGTTTTGATGATGACTAGGAGACAGAGGAGCAAAGGCCATCATGAGACAAATGGGCAACTAAAACATGCAAGAGAAAAGTAAGAACACAAGTTGATCAGGCAGAGGAAATCTAAAGACTAGGACTAGCCCTAGCCCCCAGATGATCAGCCTTATTGTAAACCTTGTGCTGCTACTGCTAGTGTTTCCCTGGCAGGACATCCAGCCCAATAGATCATTCCACCATGGCAGAACAATATAAATCATCTTACAGTTGCCATCATATTGCTCCCAGAGATCCGCAGCAGTCATGTGGCTAAAAAACAAACAGATCTTCTGTAGTGTGGGAATATTCTACTGGTGAGTCCACAAATCCATTGAGAACATGTTGCAATCTGTATGACAGAATGATCAGCTGGCATCAGTCTACTTGGATATTGGGAACCAGTGTTCTGGCTGATTATTTAAAACTTGAAAATGGCATTTCCTAACGGTTGCATCAGTTCCCAAACCCCCATTCATGTCACATGGGGCCAGCAGCAGAAATAATCAGGCATGGGTAAGGAGATAAGATAGTTTGTTTAAATTATTCATTTATTGGTAGACTAAAGGCCACACATTTCCATTTTAGTGGTGTCTGCAGTGTTTCTGCAAACAGCCCAAACAAATCAAGCTCATAACTGTACAAAATCAAGCTAGAATGAATTAAAATTCATGCACAAATATATACAAGAAATGCAAACTTGCAAAGGTAAAACAATTACTGGAGTTGTTATTGTGCAGATAACAATGTGGGTTTTAATGAAAATGGTTAAAATCATGCAATTTAGACAAAATAGGTGGAAACTTATTTCATCCTTAAAGGCACGATATGAGATAAAAAACTTGGTAATAATTTTTCTCCTATGAGGGACGAATAATAGGGAACTTTCTCTGGCTATTGTTGAAGCTCTATTATCAGTAATGTCAAATTTATCCACACTATTCAACAAATTAGTAGCAACAAGATCCTGATCATTCTTCTCCTCCACTATCTCCTATTGAGAGATACAGAGGATAAGGTGGGTGTCAGGGGAAGACTGTGCAAAAGAGGACCAAGAAAAAGAAGACATTCTGACCAGGTACTTCTGCTCAGTCTTCACAGTGGAGATAGGGGGGTGGACCACCAGAGAGGAACAGGAATGAAGGGGGGAGATGGTCATTAGTCCATTTTCAGAGGAATGACTCCTGAAAGGACTTGCAGCTCTGAAAGTGGACAAAGCTATGGGCAGGACAGGATACAATCAAGGGTACTAATGGAATTCAGGGAGGTACTAATTGCCCCACTGACAGCCTCATTCAAAAGTTCACTGCAATCAGGCATGGTTAAGAGACCTGAGGAGAGCAGATATGGTCCCTCTACATACAGTAAGAGTGGCAGTGGGGAAGAGGCTAACAACTAACAAAAAAATTACAGCACACTCCAAAAGCGATGAACTTTATTGCAACAAGAGCATTAAAATCCCTAGTGCTTCAAGACACTCTGATTCTTCATCAGGCTGGTTTTAGCAACTATAGACCAGTCAGTCTCACCTCAGTGTTGGGAAAAGCAATAGAAACACTATTAAAGGAAAAGTTGGTAAAGTATCTTGAATCCAGTAAGTTGTAAGACCAAAGGCACCACAGATTCAAGGGGGGGAGGGGTCATGTCACACAGATTCAATTGATTTCTTTGACTGGGTGACTGGTTAAATAGATCAGATGAGAGCTGTGGATGTGCCCTATCTGGACTTTAGCAAAGCCTTTGACACTGAGCCACACAGCACAGATGAATTTGGTTAGAAACTGGTTAATGTAAGGGTGGTTGAGGGTGGTGGTTAATGGCACTCATTCTAATGATGGAAGAGTGACTAGCAAAATGCCTCAGGGCTAAGTACTGAGACCAGTCCTCTTCAAAGTCTTCATAAGTGACATTGTAGAAGAACTGGATAGGAAGGTATGCCTTTTTTTGTAGATGAAACCAAAATCTGTAATAGGGTGGACAATTAGGAGGGTGGGAAAGAATGTGTAGGGACCTTGAGAAACTTGAAGAGTGGTCAAGTGCGTGGCAGTTGGGGATCAATGCCAAAAAGTGCAAAATGATGCACCAAAGGCATTGGAATACAGGAGCCAAGTATAAGATGAGGAGATACTGACAGTAAAAAGGCAGAAACAGGACATTGAGGTTGTCATATCTGATAACCTCAAAGTGGCTGGAAAGTGTGACAAAGCAGCAGGTAGGGCTAGCAGGATGCTGGGATGCATAGATGGAGGCATCTGCAGCAGGAGAAGGGAGGTGGTGTTGCCACTCTATCACTCTCTGGTGAGGCCCCACATGGAATATTGTGCCCACTTCTGGAGGCTGCACCTCAGAAATTACATAGACATGGTGGCAGCAATACAGAGGAGGGCAGCTAAACCGGTACAGGGAATGCACCCAAAGCCCTATTAGGAAAGACTAAGGGATCTCAACATGTACACCCTGGAAGACAGAAGACTGAGAGGGGACATGATAGGACCTACAAGTACCTCACCGGGGTGAACTGAGTTCAGAAGAGATATTATTTCAAATGTGGATGAGCACCAGGACCTGAGGGCACGGGATGAAGCTGGAAGTGGGATGAGTTTAAGAGGAATGTGAGGAAGCACTACTTTACTGAAAGAGTTGTAGATGCCAGGAACAGACTACCAGTGGAAATGGTGGAGATGAAAACAATAAGAGCTTCAAGCATGTTTGTGTAGACAAGGGGGAATAGTATTAAATAGTCGGGGAGGAGGGAGGGTTGTCGCAATCAAGTTAGGATCCATGATGGAAGACAAGGCAGGGACCACTGGGGCAGACTGTGTGAGCCAAGTGGTCCTTTTCTGCCAACAAATTCTGTGTTTCTCTGTTTCTGTTTCCTGTCGAGAGTTCTTCTCAACTGTCTCCTGTGAAGCTGGCTCACCTAAAGACTCATACTGGGATTCTGCTGTTATAATTGTTGCATCATAAGCAGCTGATTTTCTAACACGTTGAACGTCAATACCATTGTATGTTCCACCAATGACCCTTCTCTCACCCTCTGGTGGCACCACTGGTACTGCTGGTGGTGAGTGCAGCAACAACACTGCTGGCTGCAGCAGCAGATGTACAGAAACAGACCCAGGGAAACTCTTTACTTTCTCATTCTCAGAAGTTTATAACTGTGAATTATTATTTTATAAATTTTTATATATATTTATTTTTTGTGAGGTACGTGCACTAGACAAAGAGATGCCTTGACATGGGAGAGTAAGAAAGCAAGTTACAAAGCAATACATGTTGTTAGCAATACTATAAATAGCCAGCATACAAGATGCTGCTGCTAAATTAAGTATAAGCAAAAGGAGAATTAGTCATATACAGAAGCTTATATGAAGTACATTTAGTGCTGCAAATACAATGACATGTAATGCATATCCAGTACATTTGTTGGTCACAGTCACCGTGTTTGCACTATACCATTGTTGGGTCCATATTTTGCTGGCAATTACTGTGCTGTCATTTCAGGGATATTGTGAGCATTTGTAACTATTTGTATTATTATTAACGGTTCAAATGTCCCCAGTCTGGCCACTGCAATTATAGCAGATAGTGGGAATGGAATAACATTTTCCTGATACCTGTATAAGCCTGGAGCTATGGCACCAATGATTTTTTTTTCTCTCCCAAACCTTGCTGCATGTTTTAGGGCTGGGCACCTTTTTCCTATGCATAATGTTGCTTCCTTGTCTTCAGTCCCTGTCCTGACCCTGCAGCACAGTCCTTTGGCCAGGACTGTGGGACTGTCTGGACAGGGCTCGACTCCTGGCTGGAACACATGGCTGCAGACTTAGTACTCACCCAGTTAGAATGCAACAGGGGACTGGGGAGAAGTGAAGAACTTCTGTGCAAGTGGGTCCAAGATCCCAAAAGTCAGCCCCCCAAATTATTGGGTGTATGCTAGCTAATCTGTTGTATTTAATTACCTTTTCTGTTTTGCAAAAAAAAATTGTTGTGCAGCTCAGTGCCACTACGAGTACTGTACTGTACGGTATACAGTACAGTGGATGCATGCAAGTGAAATTCATGGACCATTTCAACAAAGTTAAAGGGTGATATTTAGAAGTAATTAAAAATATATATGTAATACATATATTTTTTTCTTTTTGTGAAATCGCTAATCAGGGATTTATGCTTTGGGTGGTGGGGCTTTCTTTGAAAGCGTGCTGCAGTTTCCTTATGGGCACCATTCATTGTGCTCATTCATTCAAAAACTAGTAAGCACCATTTATGTAATGCATTTCACTGTACTTCCCTGGAAGACAGGAGAGAGAAAGAGAGAGAGAGAGGGGGCATGATTGGGACCTTCAAGTACTTGAATGGGATAAATAAGGTTGATAAGGAGAGACTCTTTAAGTTGTGTGGTAACCATAACATGAGAGGGCACAGTCTTAAGCTGGAGGGTGGGAGGTTTAGAAGGGAGGTCAGGAAGCACTTCTTTACAGAGAAGGTGGCGTATACTTGGAATGCACTGCCAGAAGAGGTCATCTCATTGAAGACAGTAGGCAGCTTTAAGACAGGCTGGGACAGACATAGGGGGAAGGGAAGGATCATGGGTAGGGAGGATGGGAGGAGTTGGGGGGGAGGGAAGGGACATTAGCTCAAGCTGTGGATCCTGCAATACGAGCAGACTTGATAGACCAAATTGCCTTCTTCTGCTTGCTTCTTTGTATGTTTGTATGTTGCAGCTACATGGAGGCTGTTAGTAAACCACAATGAAATGTTATCAAGTCACTGAAAAACATAAGAAGTCCATTCAAGAATGCTGCAGCAATGAGTCACAGGAGCAGTTCAAATGAGACTTTTACTGTAAGTGAGGCTTTAGACATTTATAAAATTGTGGATGACTTGTAGAGTCTTAACAGAGCTCTGCAAATAAGGGAGCAGGGAGTTCCTGGTCATATCAGTATAATAGGCAAAGGCAAGTTGAACAAGGTCAATAAGAGGAGAAAGGAATTTACTGTAGATGCATTTTCATAAAAAACTACATGTAGGAGTCTAAACAACAAAATGGGCCATTATTGGCATTAATGACTGTGGACAATGCCAGCCTTGAGGCATTTCAGAAACTTGGAAAATAGAGGGGGGCAACTCAGAGGTAATTTAAGGAAGTATTTTTTCACAGAGAGGTTGTGGATGCATGGAATGGCCTTCCGGAGGAGGTTGTGGAGTCAAAATCAGTGGTGGAATTCAAGCATGCATGGGACAGTCATAAGGCAATTCTGGGGGTTGGGGGTAAGAAGAAGTAGGCTGCTGGTTAACTAGGATCTGCAGCTTATCCAGTAGGTAGGGAAATGGGCAGACTGGGTGGGCCAAGTGGTCCTTATCTGCTGTCAAATTCTATGTTTCTATGTTTCTATGTTGGGGGACAGAGGCAGACAAATGGGCTAGGGACGTTAAAGGCTACAAGCTTTCCCAAAGAGACAGACAAGGAAATGAAAAGGTGGAATTACCATTTATGCAAGGGAAAACCTCAGTCATTAAAATCAATGTTCTAGAAGAATGTGACCATGATCCAGTATTATATCTACAAACTAAGAAGCATGGTAGTAAGGATTTTTTATTTAGTATTTATTTACCAGATAGGTGAACCAGGCAAAATATTGTCTATTTTCAAGCAAGACCTGGGAGACCACAACAGTGGAGAATGACACAACAATGTACAAGAAATGCAAAGGGACTACTATACTTTGAGTAATACAGAGAACAAAATCAAAGAACAAATACAATTGGTGTAAGGTGAAACAATAAAAGACAAGTAGGAAGCGCAGTGATAGGTTTCATCAATATGAAGTTGGTAATAAAAAAGTGCAGCAACGCAGAGAATTTGCTGCTGGTCCTATGCAACCTATAGTTACATACATGTGTTAACACTGGGGAATCTGTAGCATGCCATCAGATATTAATACAGGAAATAAAAGATAAAACATATTAGGAGTTATAAAAAATGCTTAAGAAAATGGGGTGCCAGTAGGAGCTTTTAATTTTACAAAATAAAGTATGTAGGTGAGGGCAAAGAGACACCATCACCTACTGATAAGGAATACATTCAAGTGTTCAGTCACTTAAGTCAGTATGTAAAATAACTTACTAGATGAGAAGCACCATTAGATCTGGTCATAAGCAACATGGAAAATACAGCAAAGTGCAAGGCTATTTAATACTTGCCAAATGGGGATCAAGTGTGGTTAGCTTTGACATTATTACAAACTGTATAATACAATGACCAACACATCTTGGCATGGTTTTAATACTGCAGATTCTGCTGCTAGTAGAAGAAAATGTCATTACTAGAGAGTGGAAAAAAGAATTTGTAGGAACAACAGTCAGGCAAACATGAAGAAAACTAAGAGAATGACTAAATTACTGGTGGACAAATACATACCAAACATTAAGAGGTATAGTCAGGGGGGAATAAACAAGCTGAATGACAAATAGTGTTCAAAACTCTCTCAACAAAAGGGGCTATTAATTTCGGATCAATTGTTCAGCCTCAGCTTGTGTGGAAGTGGAGTGTAATTGGGCCAATTGGGCCCTTTAGGACAGTTGACAGGACTTGTTCAAAGCTGCTTTTCCTCCTTTCCCCTACCACTAACTGCACTTTTCTGAGTGCCTGCTACTGTGCTCCAGTTGGCAGCCAGAAACTGTGTGAGGGGGCATGTCTCTGGTAGGGCACTATTCAAATTATCACACTTGAACAGTTTCATTCTGATCAGCATTTGTACATAAGATTGTGTGGAGGAGGAGTATAACTGGGCCAACAGAGAATTCAAGACAGTTGCCAAGACTTGCTGGATTCTGCTTTTCCTTCTTTCCCATACCAATGACTACATTTACTAAAAGCCTAATTTTCAAAGGACTTGGAATGACGCAAGAGACTTGCAGCAAAAGAGTTTGATGCATGTAGTGACTTGCCTCACTATCTGCATCAAATGTGATTTTCTAAAGCAGCCTGAGTCTGGTCCAGACACCACTGGCCAAAGACCCCTTGCACCAGGGTTGCATCAAACAGCCTGGTGCACCAGCCCCTCAATCCCCGATCTCATCTGCCGACACTGACAAAATTTCCCCAGTGCAATGGTGCCCCCACTAATTCCCAGTCTCATCTGCCTATACTGACAAAACTTCTCCTGTCCAATAGCCCCTCAATCCCCAATCTCACCCAAATGCAGAGCATAAATGTACCTGGTGGTTTAGTGAACCCCCACCCTCCCCACCCAGTAACACTCCTTGATAGCGCAACTTCTGTGACCAGCCGAGGTGGTGAGCAGAGGGCAGTGCCAGTCACAGCATTGGGGCAGGTAGGGGAGGGAGAAGGGTGATTGGGCAGTGCCTGACAGGGTGGGGAGGATGGGAGGAGGTCCACTAGGCACTATTGCACTTTGCATTTGGGTTTTATCAGGGACTGAGAGGACTATCAGACCGGGGAAGTTTTATCAGTGTTGCAAGATAAGATCGGGGATTGCTGAGGGTGTAATTATGCTGGGGAAGGTGTACCATTGTTGGCAGATGGGATCAGAGATGGGTGGTGGGGTCCACTATACCACCAGGCATTATCGTGATGCATCAGGGATGGGGGGCAGTAGACTACCAGGGAATCTGATTGGAAGTATGGTAATAGCAATACCATGATCACATCACTGCAAGCGCACCCCGCTGGGTGCCACATCACTACAGCTAATGTCCAGATGGGCACCAACAACTCCACTGCTTCCTTTCATTCCCCTATGGCCCTGTGTTTCTTCACACACCCCACCACCACCATCATCCTGGCCCATCTAGTGTTGCACTGGGTGGATGGGGTGCCACATGCTTGCAGTGAATCCTGCAGATGCAGTCAGTTCTTTGGCACATCTTGTGGTCTTTGGCAAAGCCGAGTGTTAGGTGTGGGGACCCTGCAGATTGTAAAATCTGGTGCGAAAGGTCTCTGGTGCAACTGGGGTTTGCCACAATCCTTAGAGGAATCCAAGTTGTGTCTTTCTAAGGGGTCTTTGAAAATTGGGCCCCAAGTGTCTGCAGCTAGGCTCCTTTCAGGATCTAGAATTTGGGAGGGGACATGTCTCTTCTTGTATTTAAACAGTTTGTTATAAGTGACCCTCCACTGTGGTCCATAACATAAGCTGGTCAAACTACTGCATTGAAATCCATCAAAATTCCATCAAAATGCATTATTTTTCCATTATTTTCATGCAAACCCATTAATTCACCCCATTAAATCTTGTATCACCTTTTTTAATGGCCAAGATTTTTCCAGTTAAATGTTCATTAATTGTTGCTTTTTCATGGGTGGAAACCATTAATGTACTCATCCATGGCATTAATTAACCATTACTGCCATCCATGAAATAGTTAATAGGTGTTATACATCCATTAAATTTAATTTCATTACAGTTAATGACCTTTTTCACACCATTAAAACATAGCAACAAGCTTTTAATAGCCATTAAAATGGCATAACCTAGTTTCATTGCCATGAAAACTATTCTTGTGGTCAGTAAATACATTAATGGCCATTAAATGTATTCAGCTGAGAGTTTAATGGTCATGAAAATGACATGCTTTTCCGCTAATAACCATTAAAACTGAGAAATGAGCTTTTCATTGCCAAGAAAATTATCTTCATGTTGTGCCAGTACATTAATGGTCATTAAAACTGTCCAAATGAGCTTTTCATTACCATTAAACATTATGGTTATGTTGTGCCAATGCATTAATGGCCATTAAAAACAAATGTTCACCGATTAATGGCAACTTTACATATCAAACATATATTTTCCCCTTTATTTGCATAGGTCTGACTGGTTTTCAACCTGTGCTTATTGGATAAGTATACTTTTATTTTCTAGTGGTCTTATCTGTACGTTGCCCTAAGAACTATGGATTCTCTGTGACTCCTGTGTAACCTTTGTTTTACAGGTACTCCCCAGCATCCAGAATCAAAATCTACACAGAAGTTCCCTCATCTGGACCAGTACACATGATTTAGTTACTTGATTGAGAGGTGAACATTTGATCCATAATGGTGAGCCTGCATCTGTTACAGCGGAAGTCCACTGAGGTTACATATCAAGTCATCCCGGTTAATCTTCTCTGCGACAACTTGCGCCACACTATTAGTTTCAGCATCAATTTGCTTTCTGCCCAATTTGTTCCCAAATTGTGCCCCCCCCAGAGTTTAATATATTGCCCTTTCTCTACTTCCACCCTTCCTGTTATACACCCCAAACTACCCTCTTCTCCTCTACCTCCTTCCCTTCGCCTCCCCCAGATGCTGTTGCATATCGAACTTGCTAATTGGCATTTACTGCTCACTGTTTCATGATAATGACCTATACAAATCTCTTAACCTGTGTTGCACTTATCTCATTCTTCTCAATAATCTTGTTATCCATGTTTTTGACTACCCACTTTGCTTGACCATGTATTTTTATAGTCTTACTAGTGTTTGTGATGTTCTTTACTCTCCTGGCTAACTCTGTATTTTATGGTTTATGTGTGCTGCGTCACACTGATGTTGTTGTTTTGTATTTCACTTGTATCCTCCCGGGTCATACCTGAAAATAGGCATTCCTATGCCTAGTGTACCCACCTGGTCAACAAAAGCAAATAAATAAAATAATATATTAAATTTATGCTGGGGGTGAATTGTCAGGGACTGGTTTGTACAGGGGGCTCATTAACATTGGAGCAAATAGTATAGCATGAGTTCTCACGGAGCAGGTAGATTGGGATGAATTGACATGTTACTATGCACTGAAGGAGTGGGTGCCATGACCCTAGCCTCATGAGTGACAGTTGAGAGGTATGTGGTCAGCCCCTCCAGATCTGGCCCCTATGCAACTGGATCCCCCACCTTCCCTGTAGTTGGACTCCCATAGCTGAAAACTAGCTGTATGCTCACAGCACGTGTGTGGCAGCACCTTTTTCAAGAAGAGCACAGCAATGCTGGGGGCAAGGCTGGTCTGTGGGTGGGAAGGGGATTTCAAATGCAAGGAGAAAGGTCATCTTATGGGGCTGGCACAGGTTAAGGGTGGGTGGCCCAGTGACAAGGAAGGTGGGTCTGCTGGAAGTGTGGCAACTAGCACTTGAGCCCCTGCAACCATGATGTCATACACAATATCGTATCCCTTCTAGCCCTGGGAGCAGGCTCTGTAGCCCTATCCCCAGTTTCAGGCTTCTTAGGCCCCATAGCCAAGTCATTTGCCTGCTGACTACCCTGATTATGGCCATAGGCCTCTGATACACCCAATTCAATGTCCTGGAGGGCAGCATGGTATGGGTGGTTATAAGTTGTCCGGATTGGAAAAGAGGGTGACGGATGTGCATGTGGGTATCTGAGCACTGTTCGAGGGTCCTAAGGATGGTATAAGTTGGAGAAGAGTGTGCAAGTGGGTTTCAGACCAAAACATTCCATAGCCTCAGGGGTATTCAGGTGGGAGAAGAGGGTGGAGATGAGTGTGGGACTCTCGTATATGAGTCCTATGGCTGTACTGAGTGTAAAATAAGGTAAGAGGTGTGTGTGCTGGACACCCATCCATGAGTCCCTTGTCTGGTAGTGCATGAAGCAGAGGGTAGGGATGAGTTCTGGACAACTGTCTGGGGGTTCAAGGTCTGGACAGCTTCGGAGATGAGTGTGGAAGTTGGTATTAGATACTCATCTAAGGCCTGTAGGGCTGGTCCTGGTGGGCGGAAAGAAGCACATACAGGTGGGAAATGTCAGTCTGGGATTCCAGAGCTAGTCTTGGTGGGGTGATAGGAGGGACTAAAATGGGATAGGCCAGTCTAGTGGTCTCATGGCTGGCCAAAGTGGAGGGATAAGGTGACATAGTTGGAAAAAGCTGGTCCAGGCATCCCAGGGCCAGATTTGGTGGGCTGGCAGGGGAATCGTAGATGTGGAAGGCTAGTCTGGTGATCCAATGGATTATATAGGTGAAGGAACATAGTAACTTAGGTGGGGACAGCCAGTATGGGTTCCCAGGGATAGTCTAGGTATGCAAAAAGGGGAGATGTTGCCAGGAAAAGCTAGTCCTTTGATCCCAACACTGATCCAGATCGATGGACACAGAGGATATAGGTGGAGGAGAAAGATCCAGTGATCGCAAGGCTGGTCCAAGTGGGTGGACAATGGAGAAGTAGACATGGGAGGCCATTCTGTTTATCCCATGTTTGGACAATGTGGGGATATCATGGGGACATAGATGAGGTAGGCCAGCCCAACAGTACCAAGGTTGGTTCAGGATGGGGGGACAAACTACAGGACCCATAGTATGCAGATGCAGATGTTAACAGCTGATTTCTAGAGTGAGCCAGCCAGGGAACAAGCACCATAGAAGCATCCTCAGGACACTCTGTGCAGATGTGGGGAGCTGCATTTTGAGTGCCTGCAAGTGACTGTGTAGGTGATCTGGTTTAATTCTCATTTTAAGGGTCTGACCAAGGAAATGCAGGTCACTTTAGGAGTATGAAGTCATATTTCCCTGCCCTTGTAAAGGTCACTGGTAAGGTTGCATCTAGAGTATGGAGTTCAGTATTAGTGCTCACACCTCAAAAGGGACATTAACCTGCTGGAGAGTCCAGCACCCTAAGCACTGATAAGTGGAACAGCTATAGACAAGTGGATGAATGGGAGGGTTCATTCCAGGGTTGGCAGTTAGGACACTTTTGCCATTCTGTGACCTTGAGCAAATGAGTGGTGGGGGGGGATGAGCAGCATGAGATAGTGGCTAGTATGCAGAACTATGACCCTGGAGTCTCAGGACCGAATTTCACAACTACTATACTCACTATGTGCCCCTGAGGACACTGTGAAAGAGAAATTAAAGGGAAATGTCCATCAGTAATCAGTCCATGCCTGGGTGTAAGTCACGGCCTGATTAGCTTTCTTGCAAAGTGTATTAATTTTATTAATTTACTGTTGTTATCATGTATCTGGTTGATCCTGCCTTCCTCCTGCCCCCATTTTGAAGTGCAGGGTGCACCTCTAACCTCCCTCGACTCTCCCAGTGTGACGTATGCCACGGGAAGCAGCCAGAAGCATGCCCATAGACAACCTCTGTAAACTGAGCTATTAACAGCTCTGGTTTCCAAAGTACATATCCCAGTGGTATAATGAGACCAGGTATAGACTGGCAATTGGCTGCCAATCTATACCTGGTCTTCGCTATACTAGGACACTCTACAGAGGAAAGTGGAGCTTGTTAATAACTCAATCTACAAACTGTCGATGCGTGCCCTAACAACTCGTGTCATGTGCTTCACAGTTGGACAGCGGCAGCCGCGGTGGTTGTGGGTGCATTGCACACTTCAAAATGCCAGTGGCAGGGAAGCAGGATCAGCAACATAAGAGACAAATATTTCAACAACATTAAGTTAACATTAATAAACGTTGCAAAAAGCTAATCAGGCCATGCCTTACACCCAGATATTGCCAGATTATTGATGAACATTTCCCTTTAACTGGGTATTTGTGCAATGGACTGTAAACATAGCGTCTCAACCAGTTTGCTCACTGCATAACAAAGAGCAAGTGGTGGTAGGGGATGGGACAGGCTGGTAATTAGTGTGCAGTTTAAAAAACAACCAAGTAGCTACTGGAACAAGGAGCTGGTGCTTTCACAAGAGGCTAAACCTTCAGTATCACACAGAGTCAGGCAGTCTCAGCACAATAACTACATAAATAACTCAAAATCAGGTCTGTGATAGTGCAGAAAGATTCATTTTAAAAGCAGCATGATGTACCCTTCTCACCATCCTGAGGGTGAGAGGGGTGCTGCTCACTGCTTTTAAAATTAAATAAATCCTTTAACATTATCTTGGACTTGATCCTCCTGAGTATTTCATCTGGTCAGTGCTGAGATTGCCTGGATCTGTTGATACTGAAGTCAATGTGTAGGGCCCCAGGGTTGGGTCTCTTAACCACATTTTTTTTTACTGTGACCTAAAACAAGCCTAGGTCACATTAAACAAGTCTAGGATGGAATGATCCATTTACAACTACGATAAAAATATCACCAGCCCTCTCTCCCCCTAGAGTGACGAAATCCGCCTTCCCTTTTCATACCGTGTAGGCCTTCACCCCCAAAATATTTACTCTCTCCAGTCCTAACAATGCTTTGTGAGCCCCTATTTTGTAGCCTTACATCATCACCATATCTGCATGCTCACCATTCTGCCCCTTTAGTCCCCCCTCCCATCTTGTTTTCCCCATTCCCAGTAACAGTGTAACAAAAAATTGTAAAGTGTTTTGGTATTAATATAGATGCAGTGTGAGTGTCCTATAAGAGTGTCATCTCATTAAGTTTGGGCATATATCAGACATAACTTCTGCCAGAATCAGTCCCCCACTCTCCCAGTCCCCACTGCCAGCATCAGCTCCCACTCCACACAAGTCACCAACATTCAATACCAGACCCTACTCCACCACACCTATCAGCATTGCTCCCCCCAACAGCTAGTATCATCCCCCTGCTCCCCCCACAGCCAGCATCAGACATCTCTCCAAACAGCATGTATCAGACGGTTGCAAAATCTACAGCTAGTATCAACCCCATGCTCCTTACATTGCCACAACTAGCCCCCCATAGCTAATACAGTCCCTGCTCTCCCCACAGTACCAGTAGTGGCTCTCAGATCACAGCCAGTATCAGTTCACTGCTCCCCCACAACCAGTATCAAACCCCTGCTACCCCACATCAACAACCCCATTGCTGCCCCACAGCCAGCATCAACGCCCCCTCCGCTCAGCTGATGAAGGGTTGTTAGAAATTCCCAGATCATTGAAAACATGAGGCCATCTTTTATATATTGTAGCTGCTACCCTATGGAATTCTCTACCTCATCAGATTCGAGAGTGCAGGACCTTGGAGAGCTTCCAGGAGGCCTTAAAAATGCATCTATTTCATCTGGCATATGGTGACTACATAGATTAATTCTGTTTGTACTTTCATGTAATGTTGGAATCTGTAGTTTTTTTATTATCTTATTCATTTTAGTTTTTTATTATTGTATAGAGCTTTGGTTTCAGAACTGCGCTTTATAAAAAAAAATATTATTATTATTATAACCAGTCCGCTGCTCTTTCCAGACAGTGTTACCCTCACAAATGTTACTAACCACGGCACCTGACCCCACACTCAGTATCCCCCACCTCTCTTACCACTCCTCTGAGTCAGAGAACAAGTACGTTACATCCCTGCAGCCTGTGCTTGTGCTTTTACATGAGTGCACAGGGACCGAAAGTCACCGTCAAACCACTTCGGTTGGCGCAAAACTATCTGTTAGGAGCAGTAAAAAATGCTAGCAGCCATGAGTTGAACCACCTGGGTTGGGTTGCTGTATTTCAGGTTGGTATGACTGTATTAGATTCCACAAAGGTATTGCCGCAAATGTTCTTGTTCTGACTCCTGACCCACTTTCATGTAAGCTCAGAATAAGCAGCAGCCTGCATAGATTCTGCTACCAGACTCTACCCACTGTACCACAAGATAAAATGCACTGATTGGCCGCGTCCTGAACTGTAAAGCAGTAGAGATGGGCAGAGAGCACTACTTGTTGTTGTTAGTTTTTATTTTATTAGTATTGTATGTTGCTCAGTTGTTTTGCCTTGCTATGCAGAAAAAGCATGGTCGGTGTGTGCGAGCAGCAAGGAAGAATGGAAGCTGATCAGGGGATTGGGAAACAAACCGTGCAAGCACAATTTGCAATTGTTCTAAGGGAAACATTCCCTGTGGATCAGCGACTTGCTTTGTTTAACTTAATTTTTAAATTAGAGTGTCTGAAGACTGTAAGTTAAACAAAACAAGCAACTGATATGGAAGGTATTGCATGACTTCACTCTTCCAGGCAACTGCTCTTGACGCCAGTGGGCACTGAGACGGTGGGGCAAGTGGGAAGCTGTTACAACCAAAATGTTTTTTTTTTTTTTTTTGAAAATGTACTGCTATTTTGTGGGTGTGATGCTGCTGTAGTTAGTTGCCTTGTCTGAAAATAGTTTTTTTTTTTTTTTTTATCTTTGGTAACCAGGTAAGGCCCACTAGGCACAAGTGCCTGTTTTCAGGGGAGACCTGGAGATCTGGGAGCACTGGGAGGCTAAATGACTTGTTAGTCACACAGTATGCAAGAGGAGGTTGTGAGAATCAAACCCAGGTCTGGTCTGCTGGATGTACTAAGCTCATTCTTAGCTCATTACTCTAACCTCTAGGCTATACTGCCAGCCCATATGGGTCTGAGTACCTGGCACATCAGTGGCTATCACCTTTTTCTATTTTTAAGACACAGGAGTTACTGCAACAAGCATGTGGGCAGTTAATACAGATTGTCGAGGAGGGAGGCTGAATCACTAGTAAATGAAACAGACTGGTTGTGGGCCAACACTGCCCTTTAGTAGGGGTGGGGATTAATACTTGGTGGGATTTGTTGCTGGTGAGTAAAGGTGCTGGCATGGAGAAGCAGAAGTGAAGATGGCTATGGGTAGCTGACCGAGGGGATCAGGCTTGAGAATTGCTGTAATTATAGAAATTATAGAAACT
This sequence comes from Neoceratodus forsteri, assembly GCA_016271365.2. Taxonomy (NCBI): domain Eukaryota; kingdom Metazoa; phylum Chordata; order Ceratodontiformes; family Ceratodontidae; genus Neoceratodus; species Neoceratodus forsteri. The sequence continues at coordinate 1,060,640,983 of CM057452.1, forward strand.
GTTGGCAGATAGGGACTGCTAGGCCCATCCAGTCTGCCCATAAACCCTATACATTGTATGTGGCCACTGACCTTATGTGATCAATGGCTTTCATCACTCCCTCCCCTCTCAAGCTTCCCTTGTGCCTGTCTCAGGCATGCTAAAAGCCCTCCACTGTGCTTGCCCCCACTATCTCCTGTGACAGACTAGTCCAAGTGTCAACTACCCTTTCGGTGTAGAAAAACTTCCTCACATTACCTCTTAATCTACCCCTTTCAATTTCTTTTTGTGCCCCCTTGTTCTAGTACGTTTTCTACATTGAAAAAGGTCCCCCATCTGCATGTTGAGGTTACTTAGTGTCTCCTCATAAGTTTTGTGGTACAAGCCCTGCGCCATCTTTGTTACCCATCTATTGATAGTCTCCACCTTATCTAAGTCCTTGCGCAGGTGTGGCCTCCAGAACTGCACTCAGTATTCCAGGTGAGGTCTTATCAATGTTTTATACAATGGCATCACCGCCTTCCACCTCCTGCTAGTGACACCACTGCCTATGCTTGCCAGCGTGCCACTGGCAGGGGGTGGGGGTGAGGTAAAGGTGTGGATCCAATCCAGGAGTGCTGTTGCTAGAGTTCTATGCAGGAGTAGTCTGATGCAGGGGCTTCATCTCCCTGGCGTTTGCGTGCTGTTTCCATGCCCCCCCCAAGACCTGGTACAGCCAACCCATGGGCACAGTCCAGTGGCCCTGCCTGTCGCTCATGGATTCCGTGCACCACCACTACCTGTGGGCACCCAGGTGGTGCTAGAGCAGTGGGATGTGAAACCCCTCTGGAGGAGGGAAGCATTCTGTCCTTCTCCCCTGGGCTGATCCTTTGACTGTCCAAGTTCTCCGCTGTGCCTGTGGATCATCTCTTATTTGCTTATCACTGTTTCCTTTATATTTGACTTCTTGCTTTTTTCTAACAGTAAGTTTTTATTTAAGCTCTCTATCTCTTTACTCCTATGCTGTCATATACCCCTTTTATATCTCTCTGCCTTAGCCCTCGCTACTGTATTTTCCTCATATTAGCCTTTTTTGTCTTTATTTTAACAGGTCTCACAGGATGGATGAGGACTCCCTTTTTATTATAACCTGTTTTCCTATTTTATTTTTTACAGGTATGACAGGATGGGGGTTCCTAAATCTCATCAGATAAGTATATTTTTATGTCTATCCTGTCCCTTCCTCCTTTTGAACCCCACTAAATAGCTGCAGATCCTTTGTGACCCCTTTTCTAACTTATTTAACAGGTACAGTGTACATCACCCCTTTAGACTCCTACCTGTGGCTCCCTAGGGCAGGTACATCCCTATATTTTACTTATTACTAAGCTATCGGGATGAACATATTATGGAGACTAGGAAGGTGTTCAGTCTGCCACCGGCTGAAAAGCTGGAAGGAAGACTGCAGTGGCTTGGCAGAGAACCGGAGAGGGTGCTGAAAGAGAAAATAAGAAAGGGACCAGGAGGGCCTCTCCCATGGGGTAATAGGAGGGAACATCAGGAGAAGTACATTAGGTGGAGGGAGGGACAGGAAGGGAGTGCAGCTTCACATCTGATAGGGGGTCAAGCGCTGAAGGCAGGACAAGAGACGGTGGAAGAGGCCAACGTTGGACAATACAGTGCTGGCAACAATGGTGGAAGAGGGGGAGTTGGGGAAGCACCAGGAGAGGGAAACAGGGGGAAGGGGAACAGACGGCTCAGGAGCCAGGCAGTTGGAGGAGGGTACCAGGGAGCAGGGTGAGAGGAGGACAGCTGAAAAACAGGGAATGGAGGAGTACATAGCAACAAGGGTAGCTTTAAACTAGGAATGGGGGGTTGCAAGTGAAAAGCTGGTAGGCAGGGTTTCCAAACCAGGGGAACCAGATGACCCTACCTCCCAAGCTACAGGGGAGGGCATCAGGGTAGGAGCACCGAGAGGAGGTAAATTGTGTTGGGAAAGGGTTAGGAGAAGGATGGAGGGTAGTGTTGATAAATGCGAGGACCCTGGGAAACAAATCAGCTGAGTTGAAGGCTCTCTTGGCAGTGGGGCAGGTGGGCATTATAGCCATAGCAGAAACTTGGGCCACTCAGTACCAGGACTGGGATAAGATGATCCCTGGATACAGGCTATTCAGGAAGGACAGGGCAAACTGGAAAGGTGGAGGCGTAGTGATCATTGTAAGGGAAAGAATATAGTGCATATGGGAAGAGGGGGAGGAAGGCAGGAAAGAGGCCCTGTGGATGAAGTTTCAGAATCCAGAGGGCCCCCTTGCCCTGTCCCAGCCCCTTTTGAAGTAGTCCACTGTTCTACTTGATACCACTTCTACTGGTAATGGAGTCCACCAAGCTACCATCCTCTCTGTAAAATAGTGTCTCCTCCTCTCCCTCCTGAACCTTCCTTCTTTCAGTCTCATATCATGGCCCCGGCGTACCTCTCCTCCCTTACTTTGAACAGCCCCTCCATACCTGTCTTGTTTATTCCTTTCATGTATTTAAAGGTTTCAATCATGTCCCCCCATCCCTCCTCTCCTCCAGTGAGTACATGTTCAACTCCCTCAGCCTCCTCTTGTACGGTAAGTTTCCCAGCCCCTTGATTATCTTTGATGCCCTGCACTGCTCCCCCTCCAGTAACTTAATGTCCCTCTTTAGATACAGGTGCCAGTACTGCATGCAGTACCCCATGTGCAGTCTAACTAATGATCTATACAGTGGCAGAACCACTTCCCCCCTCCTTGAGGATATACCTCTTGCAATGCAACCCAGCATTTTGTTGGCCTTTGCAGCTGCCTTCCTACATTGTGCAGAATTGTTCATGGACCCTGTAATGAGCATCCCCAGATCCATCTCCTCCTCTGTCTTGGCTAGCTGCACTCCCCCCAGCTAGTGACTCCTCCTTGGGTTTTTCACCTCAAAATGCAGCATCTTGCACTTTTTGGCATTAAACCTCAGTTGCCAGGTGTCTGACCAGGTATCCATCTTTGCCAGATCATCCTGCAACCCCTGCTATCCCCCTAGGTCATCCACCACCACTCCCATTTTGGTGTCATCAGCAAACAGACTCATCTTGCTCTTGGTGTCCAATGATATGTCTGCAATGAATATGCCAAAATAACACTGGTCCCAACACCAAGCCTAGTGGAACACCACTCGTCACTACCCTTGAGGATGAGAGCTCCCCACCCACCACCACCCTCTGTTGTCTTCCCTGAAGCCAGTTCTCTATCCATCTCACCAGCTTTGCACCCTCCCTTGTGCCTTCTAACTTACTTCCCAGCCTCCCATAAGGCACCAAGTAGAGTGCCTTACTGAACTCCAGATACAGGACAACCACTGCATGGCCTCTCTCCAAGTGCCTAGTTACCCAGTCATAGAACTCCACCAGGTTGGTTTGGCAGGATCTGCCACGTATGAAGCCATGCTGTCTGCTGTCCTGCAGTCCTTCGGCCTCCAGGATGGCCACCAGCCTCTCCTTCAGGATAGTCTCCATCAGCTTACCCACGATGGATGTGAGGCTCACCAGTCTATAGTTCCCCGGTTCATCCTTGGGGCCACTCTTGTGGAGGGACACCACATGAGCCATCCTCCAATCATGAGGTACACACCCTGAGTGTAGTGAGGCATTAAAAAGGTCTACTAAAGTTCCCGCAAAGACCTCTGACAGCTTCTTCAGTACCCTGGTGTGGATGTCATCTGGGCCTAGTACCTTGTCCACCCTCAGTGCCCTCAAACCCTCCAGAACTCTGCCCTCCATGATTTCCCTGTCTGCAACCCCCTCCCCCCAATGTTTCTGCTGTTCCTCCCCCCCTTGTGTATCATACCTCTTTTCTCCTTAGTAAATACCGAGCAGAAGTAATCATTTAGCGCTTCTCCCTTATGGCACCCTGCTTCCACCCAGCCACCCCTTCCTAATCCTTACTGCGTGGTACTTACAGTTACTTTTCTCCATGATGTACCTGAAGAAGTCCTTCTCCCCCTTCTTAATAGCTTGTGCCACCCTGAGCTCCATAGATGCCTTGGCTCCCCTTATTGCCTGTGTCACCTCCTTCGATTCCTTCAGGTACTCCTCCCTGTCCTCCCCCTCCCTGCTTTCTTGTACCTCCTAAAGGAAGCTCTGGGTTTATCTTGGGCAGGTTCTGATAGACAAACCTGATTGAGTACTATGATTGGGTGACCAGGTAGCTGGAAAAGGGCCATGCAGTCGATGTCCTATACTTAGACTTCTGCAAGGCCTTCGCTTCAGTGCCACATTGGAGGCTAGGAGGAGTGGGTACTAAGATGGTCAGATGGATCATGAACTGGCTGAAGGCAGGAAGAAAATGGTGGTGGTGGAGGGGAAACTCTCATCACCAACAGCAGTAACAAGTGGGGTACCACATGGATCGGTACTGGGGCCAGTGCTGTTTGGGATATTCATAGCAGATATCTCACACGGGACCCAAAGTAAGATCAGTGATTATAACAGGGAATATGAACAACTCAGCCCAGTATAGGAAGGCAGCAGCAAAATCCAACAAGATGCTGGACTGTATAGCTCTATTACATGGCGATCACAGCTTAAGCATGAGCTTTAAAAAGATCAATTGTGATAGTGTTGAAGAAACCAAATACTTCTTATAGTTTATGTAACACCATACACATAAAGACTGAATTATGTGAAACACACTGTAACCACACTGCAATCTGCACTATTGGGCAGCACGTCAATACAGTGAATGAATTTCAGCGAGTCAATTACAGTGACGCTATTATAGCGACTGCAATAATAGCAATTGCTGCATTACAGCAAAGACAGTTTCAGTGACTTTAGTGGTATAGCCTACTTCTAAGGTCCAGGTGCACCTCAGAGGATGTTATTTTAGAAATGGGAGGTGTTGGGGGCGTAGCCCCCCCTCGCATTACCAGTCCATAGCCCATTAATATCCCATTGTAGGATTATTTGCAGGGATTGGCTGTTACATTCCAATAGCACATCTAAAGATGTGCGCTGAATTAATTGGGAGAAATACAGGAACACCTTTCCTGGTGCAAAGAAGGAGTAGGACCCTCTGCCTCTGTTAAACTTTCTTTACTGATGATAATGATTGAAGTGTAACACAGAATCTGTTCTTTGAAAACTGGAGAACTGGCATTCTGATATTATTTTCAACTAGAAACCCCATAACCCGAGGGGGGGGTGCAGGGCATAGCCCATTAATATCCCATTGTAGAATTACTAGCAAGGATTGGCATTTCATTTCCAATAGCACATCTAAAGATGTGCGCTGAAGAGTTACTTGCTGAATTTACCGATCGCCAAAATGGGCTTTGCTATTAAAAACTTGCTGAATTTTCTTCGCTGTATTGACATGGAACCTCACTATTGAGGTTTAACAAGTTGTGATGTGAACAGCTAAAAACACAGTTAGTTTGGTATTGTCAGATCATGATCCATCCTCTATATTTAAGGGAATGGCATGCTGATGGGTACTGCTATGCATCAGTGTTTTTGGTCACAGTAATTAGCTCATCAGAAACAAACTTAATGGTGAATTCTGGTGCATAAGAGTCATGGTTGAATTCAGTAAAATTAATGGGCCATTAAAATACATGTGTCCTACCAGCATTGTGTATGATTAATGGGACCATTAAAATGCAAAAATACTATTAAAAGGAAACTGGCCATTAAAAGGGTGATAACAATTTAATGGTGCCATTATTTACATACCGATTAAGGGGATAGTAATGTTTTTATTTAATGGGTTAGAGACCATTAGTTCAACCATTAATATATCAATACAGTTTAATGGCCATTAATACTGTGATTTAAAATGTAGATTACATCAATCGCAGTTTTAAAGGACAAATTAATGGATCTTCTAATGGCCATTACTTTACTGTAATGGCTAGCACAATTAATGATTGAAGGACCATTAAAATAATGCCCATTAAAATATATTAATGGTAACAAAACTTAATGGATACTGGACCATTAAATTAATGGCACTTAAAGTCAATTAATGGCCACTCAATTCATGGCTACTTGATCATTAAATTATCACTTAAATGTGATGCCCATTAACAATTTAATGGCATGAATATACTGGAATAACACATTAAATTTAATGGCATTTTAATGCTTTGATAGAACTTACACTGTTAATTGGGACATTATTTATGTACCGATTAATGAGAATTTAATGGGAAAATGTAGTGGAAAATTTAATGAATTTGTAATGGATTTTTACTACCACTTTAATGGTGTTGAATGCAGTATTGCCACACTGCGGGTGCCAGCATGTGATAAATGTAAGCAGGAGTGAATGCACAGCTAGGGTAACCTTCCAAGACACAGAGAAGGGAAAGGGGAAATTGGTTAACTGGGGAAGGCACACTAAGCCTAAGCTTGTTTCCATGTGTGACTTGGGACCACAAGGAAGGTAAATGACTTACTCAGGATCACACAGTATACAAGTGGGGGGCTGTGGGATTTAATCCCAGGTCTCCAGGTTTGAAACTCAGTACCCTAAACCACAGCACAATACTGTCTCCTATCATTGCATTATATGTGTACAAGGTTTAATTTATTATAGGTTTACAATGTTTAAAGTATACATTATTGCATTCTATGTGTATGTTTTGTAAGTGTGTATAATTTGCTCTGCATTACTGTAAATTTATGTATTTTTTTATTTCACCTATAGATGCTAGGCCTATATTTTGCTACTTATAGGTTATTAGTAAATTTTACCTGCATTCTGCTTCAGTCCTTTGATCAATTACTGTATTGTTATAATTTTGTGTACCAGCTTCAATTATCCTTTTATTTTGTGGGCAGTTGCTATGTTGTCAGTAACCATCTATTTACAGTACTTATGTTTGGAATTCAAGCTTTAAATGTTCATGTACTAGTTATCATTGAAAGCTAGTCTCCCATGTTGCTACTCATTTTCAGATTCCCTTCTGGTAAGACTTTATTTAAGCAATACACCTTGACAGGGAGTGGGTATATGGGTGGATTTACCATGGCTGGTGTGGTTCGGTCATGAGGTGCAGCTGAGTGACTTAACCACACCAGAAGTGGTAAATCCACCCATATGCCCACTCACAGGAGTGGCATATTGCTATTATTCAATGAGTCTCTTTATTTATGTGAGAAAAAAAAAGAAAAAAGTGTTTTTTCTTCAATTTTTTAGTTTTTTTTATTTGATTGATTGCTGCGTTACAAGAAATAGTCCACAGTTTATACCTGGTAGCTGTTGCAGAACACTGTATACACACACACACACACACACACACACACACAGCTGTGGAGCTAGTAATGAAGCTGAGCCAGGGAATCATGAGGTTGTGTTTTATCTTTTTTCTTTTTAATATATAACACGTGAGTAATCAGTGGCTCTTTATGTTTGAGTCATGTTTGCATCATGTGACCACACCATTGTTGTAGAGCAAGTGTTTCTGGGTGAATCTGAGTAATAGAAAAAATAATTGTCATGCACGGGATTTATGTTTTTTTCTTAAAAGGGAGTTGTTAATGCAGCAATCGGTTGGGAAATATGGTCAAAGAGGTCAGGGAAGGTGTGGAACTGAATGAAAAAAACTTCATTAGGTGAGTCGTGTGAAAAGTGCTTTTGGTGAAAATCATTGTGATATGTTGTTTCGTATCATATGTGGATTGCTGGAGTGTTTTTTGAATTTTTGGTGCCTCATTGCGAGATGTTTTGTGCCTGTGAGTTGTGGGTAACGACCATTTGCCAGGGATTCAATATGGCGATTTTTAGTGTTGAGTTTAGGGGTCAGACGGATTTTAGAGATGTGGCTGGCTAGCACCTTTTCCAGTAGGTATACTGGCGGATTTATCACATTGAAAAGGTGCCAGCCAGCCAATTGGATTTCAGAGATTGGGTATTTGGATTTAGCCCATTATATAATTAAGCAATAAGGCACGACAGGGTGTGGTATATCATGAGATATTGTCACGCCTTGGGTGGTTGGGCACGAGGCCGCATGCCGAGTGCATCCAACAACCCGAAAAGGGACGATATCCCATGATATACCACACCCTGGAGTGACTTATTGCTATTATGAACTGAGTTTGAATTTTCATAAATAAAAAAAAAAAAAAAAGGTTTTTAAACATTTTATGAACAAGTTTTTGGCTGTTGTAGGAGTACATTTTGAAAAAATAGTTCTCAGATAGAACAGAGCAAGGAGGCTGGTGGCGCTGGAACTTTTTTGAAGCCGTGATGATGTAGCCCGATATCATCATGGCTTCAAAAAGCTCTCTGCCAATCAGATTCCTTTATTTACACTCCTCAATTCATAATGATCTGTTTATAATTGGTTCTTTCTGTCTGCCTCCCTGTCTGGGTCAGGCCTACATAACCTCACAGCCTTCTTCTGGATTGGCTTGCATCCCTGTTGTCTCATAGAAACATAAACAGAATTTAGCAGCAGAAAAGGACTGCTTGGCCCACCCAGTCTACCCAGATGTTCCCTGCCTAATCTGTCTACTAAGACCCTATTTGGTCTCTGGTGACCCTCCTGCCTCCCCATCTATATAATATAATATATCACTATGCCTATCCCACACATGTTTGAAGCCCCCCAATATTTTAGCCACCACCTCTTCTGCTGGCAGTCTGTCCAGGCATCTACCACCCTTTTCATGAAGAAATATTTCCTCACATCTCTCTGGAATTATCCCCTCCAGCTTTATCACAGGTCTCCTGTTCCTGGAGCTCTTTCTCATTTGAAAGAGACTTTGCCTGCAATGTGTTCACCCCTGTGAGTTACTTGTACATTTCTATCATGTCACCTCTCTTTCTCACTCTTCTCCACCAGGGCGTACAAGTTAAAATAGCTTAATCTCTACTTGTAGGTCTTTTGGTACAACCACTGCACCATTTTAGTTGCCCTACTCTGGACTGCTTCCACCTTGTCTATGTCATTTTGAGGTGAGGTCTCCAAAACTGGAAAAAGTACTACAGATGAGGTCTCACCAGTTAATAATACAGTGGCAAAAACACCTCCTTCCTCCTGCTGGGGACAGTCTTTCCTATAAACTCCAAAATCCATCTAGCCCTACCCACTGCTTTGTAACACTGTCCTGTCACTTTGAGGTCCTCAGATTTGATAACTCCACAGTCCCTTTCCTGTTTAGTAACTGGCAGTATTTCCCTCCTCCTATACTCGGCTCTTAGATCCCTATGCCCCTACAATAGGTGCATGATTTTGCACTTTTTTGCATGACACTCAAAATACCAGGCTCTTGACCACTCCTTGAGTTTCTCAAAATCCCTATTATTCTTTCCGCCCCATCCTGATTGTCTACCCTATTACAGATTTTGGTGGTATCTGCAAAAAGGCATACCTTCTTTTCTAGTTATTCTGCAATGTCAGTTACGAAGACATTGACTATGACTGGTCTCACCACTGAACCCTCTGTTACCCTGCTGGTCACTCTCCCATCATTACAGTGAGTGCCCCTTTATTATCACCCTCTTTATACTATCCATTAACACATTTCTAACCCAGTTCACCATCATAAATCCCACCCATAGGCTGCTCAGTTTATTTATCATCCTCCCGTGCAGCACAATTTTGAAAGCCTTGCTAAAGTCCAGATAGGCTACGTCTACTGCCCCCCCCCAATCTATTTCTATGGTCACCCAGTGAAAGAAATCCAACAGATTTATTGGCCATGACTTTTCCACCATGAATCTATGCTGCCTGTGGTCTTGTAGCCCATTGATTCAAGGTATTCTACCAGTCTTTCTTTCAGTTAGTTTTCCATTAATTTCCCCACCTCTAAAATAAAACTGAGTGATTTATAATTGTTAGCCTCCTCCCTCTGCCACTCTTCTGGACAGGGACCACATCAGCCCTTTTCCAGTCCTTTAGAACCATGGCTGTTTCCAGTGAGCTGCTGAACAAGGCTGTCAGTGGGGCAGCTAGCACCTCCCTGAGGTATTTCAGTATCCCACCTGATCCCATGGCCTTGTCCACATTCAGAGCTGCAAGTCTCTTCTGGACCTCTGAAAATTGACTTGTGTCCACCCCCCCCCAAGTTCCTACTACACCATGGTGATCTGTCCCTCCTCCCTCCACTGTGAAGGCTGAGCTGAAGCACTTGTTTAGGATGTCAGATTTGTCTTGGTCATCTTCTGCACAGTCTCCTATTTCTGCCTTTCTGATCCTCACTTTCTCTTCACTTGCTTTCCTCTGCTCACTGTATCTGAAGAAAGTCTTATCACGTTTAGCAATTCCTTTGGTGGTCCTTTCCTCTGCCTGTACCTTTGCTTCCCTCAACATCTTGCCTACTTCCCTTTGCTTTACATGGTATACCTGCCTGTCCTCCTCCCTCTGTGTTTCCTTATACCTACTGAATGTTGCCCTCTTTTTCCTTCACCACCTTGCCACTTCATTAGAGAACCATAATGGTCTCTTTTTCCTTCTGCTTTTATTCATTTTCTTAACATAGAGGTTTTAATAATGCCCTTCCCTCTTTTTCCCCACTCTAGTAGTTGTAGTAGTTAAAGTGTTTATTGTAAGCAGGATAAAATATTTAGGACCTAAATGGGACTTCTTTGCAAGGATGTTCTGACAGTGAAATGCACAGTTACAGATGTTAAACAACGTGAAAACTATGTCATAAAATGATGTTTATAAAATATTCCACTTCATTGAAATTTATACCTTATATTGAACTGCGCCCCCACCTAACATTCAGGGGCATAGATCTTTACAGTAAATTACAGTAACTGTTTGAGGACATATAACTACAGTACATATAATGGGCCCTTTTCTTGATGGTGTGGAGTGGCTATGCGCTGCATACTGGAGGCACGTAGACACTCCACAGCTGCTGTGCCCTCTGCATCTGATGCACCAAAGTGGTGCAGGGCTGTTACACGACAGATCCCCAAGCCCGCCAGTGATCTCCACTTGAGAGTGGTCTGGGGGGGGGTGCAGGGGCTGTGCCAATGCTCCATACTATTCTCGAATGTGCAGTGTTGGGTGAGGGGGGGCAAAGGCTACACATTCCTGAGGCAGGCAGAGCAGGTACACACCCACTCAGTATGATGCCACCAGCCTCGGCACTGATGTAGGGGCACAGAGAACTTCCCAACACACTGCCCCAGCACTGGGGTACCTCATGGATGGCCGGGGTGGCCAACCGACCACCCAACTGCCCATGGTGCTACAGATGAACTGCGGCCACCTGAATGCTGTGGTACCCCATGGGCACAAGTGATCCAGTGGTGAACTGGGTCCAGGTATCACATTAGATGCACACCCATGTCCATGGAAGTGCCCCAACACACCGGCATGCTGGGGGGCAAGGCCGATGAATGGGGCCACACAGTGGATGGGAATATGAGCACATGCATGATAACACAGGTGCAGGGCTACACAGGTAGGATAAGTGCCTCTGGTGCATTATTCTCACCCCTTGGAAAATTTCCCCCAATACACACTCAGTAAAGATAACAAGTAGCTACTGTAAGTGCATCTACAGTATGTCACAAAATAGTTACAGTGTTCTGTCAAAAAGAACCAATAATACTGTGTTTAATGGAGAAGTACTGTATGGTGTTGTGGTTAAGGGCACCGAGCTGCAAACCTGAAGGCCTGGGTTTCAATCCCATTAGCCCCCACTTGGATAATGTGTAACCCTGTGTAAGTCACTTAACTTCCTTATGCTCCAAGGTTGCACCTGGAAACAAGCTTCAGCTTAGTGTGCCATTTCTGGTTAAACAATGTCCCCTCTCTCTTATCGTGTTTAATACTGTGTTTTCAGAGATGAAATTAGATAATTTTACATTCATTTCCATCTCACAGTTCATATTAAGAATACCCTGTTTATTCCCCTGCAGCTAGGAGTCAACACCCTTTTTGAAATTATTTACATTAGTACTATCAATTAATTCTTAGGGTAAGTTGTTCCACATATTCACCACCCTCTGTGTGTAAAAATATTTTCTTGTATTTGTCTTAAATAGTGATGTAATTAATTGTTTGTTGTGCCGTCTTAGTGCATAGGTGTCCAGTCCTCTCCCCAGATTCAATATGTCTATCAGATCATTGTCATTTTATCTATCTATATATATATATATATATATATGTATGTAAAACAGTAATAAAACATCCTCCCTTGCCCTGTGCTATTCCAGTGAATGCAAGCCTAGATGTGCCAGTCTTTCTTCACGTACTATGTGCTCTGTTCCCTGTATCATTTGTATTAACCCTGTGTTGGATTTGATATATTTTTGTATTATCCCCTACATTTAAACCTTCCCAGAACTGGAACTATAATCTATTAAAGACCTAATGTATGACCTATGCAGTGGTAGAAGAACCCTTTCTGAACTATGGGCAAAATGCTTTTAATAATATTCAATAAGTGATTTGTTTTTGTATGCGTGATATAACCTGCTTTCTTAGCTTTAGACCTCCTGTTACACATGGCCCAAGGTCCTTTTCACATGTGGTTATTTTTATCTTAGTTCCATCCATGTAATATTGTGTTTTTTTATTGTTTTTTACCAAATGCATCACCCTACATTTTAAGCTGTGGAATTTTATCTTCTATTTATTGATCCATTTCACAATATTATTTCATTCTCTTTGGATTTTCCCTGCCTCCTTCATCTGTCTTTGCCTTCCCACCTATTTCTGTGTCATCAGCAAACTTTTTATTAGGGATAGAAGAACATCAAAAGGTTCTGAGGTTCTAAAAGGTTCCAATGAGCAAAAAAAGGTTTGGATCCTTATCCAAACCTTATCTAAACTTTTTTCAACCTTTATTGTTTTATGGTAACTGTCACAAACTCACTCAGCCGGTCAACCCTCTACTCCCAAAGTGTCAACCTCTGAGTGTATGATTTGTGTACAGTGTAACAGACAAGGTAACCCTCTTGTCTGTTTTGTGGGTTCAAGTCACCTTAGTCTCAAGCTCTGGAAGGTTTCAAACTGATAACCTCTTGTTAGCGTACCCAATTATCAGGCTCAGATAATTCTGTCTTCAGGGGGCCAGATATCTTTGCCTACAGGCACCCAACCAGGTCTTTGAAATGAACCCTTAGAACTCTATGCAAGACTTTTGGAGAACTCTATCCATTTCCCAGTTTGGTATACAATAAGCCCATACACAGTGTACTTATAACCTTTAAAAGCTCCACTTAAATAAAAATAAATGTCAAGGCACTCCAGACAGTTCTGTTTGTAAAAAAATATATTTACTTTAAAATATCAAAACAGAATAATAAATACAGAACAAATATATATCCCAACACATACAGCCTAAAAACAAACAGGAAAAAGTACAGTTCCTACAATACATACATTTAGACTGGTCTAATCTAATGCTTACTTTCTTTCAGTGATTTGTGGGTCTCTCTTCTCTCAGTCAGAACTATTGTCTTGTGTCTCTGTTAAGGTTCTTTCAGCAATTAAATCAGTTCTGAGCTGGCCTTCTCATGATGTCATTAAACTCCACCTTGGAGTATTAAAAGTTATATTTTAAAGCACAGGATGTCCCAACAAGATTTTAAAAAAATGATAAGTGACATACTCAGTTTTCCTCTCCTCAGGTTAACTGGTCAGAACTGGTTTGTGCTCTGCTACACATACATCTCAAAAGTTTATTAGATCTTAGTCACTGTATTCAAAGCAAAAGTGTATTTGCCTCTTTAATCCTGTCTGGACCTTGGAATCTACACCTCAAAGGTCTCTCTGATGTAATTCAAGGGGTCCCTGGGAATGTATATTTGGCTTTCCAAATTCGTCTGGGTTCTGTTTAGCCCACCCATCAACCTCTTTGATGAAATTAGCTGGTTCCTGGAAGGTTATTCATAACACAAGCATGCTCTTTCCATGTGACACCTAGAGCAAAATCAAAGGATTCCCCTCGGGATGCCATGAATGGCTAATTTCATTTCCTGGGATCAAAGCAAACTTAACATGCTAATTGAACCTCAGATCTCTGTAGTTTAAAATACCACCTGTCCTTTGAACTTATCCTTGTGGGGTGGTTGATGTGTCAGTTCAGCAAGACTGTAGTTTCTTCAAACTAACCTTCCCATCACGTATTTTATATGTAAGAAAAAAAAAAAGAATACAGAACTCAAAGCACTAAGAGCTGGCTGTCTATGTCACACTCCTCCTCACCTAGACTGAATTTGGGGGATCCATCCCCTACATGGGATGAGCTTCCCAAATCAGTTCACTCCTCATAGACCCTAGACAGTCCATCTGAGTTCTTATTTTGGCTCTGGCCCTATGTGCCGTTTTCAAATCATACCCTTGTAAAGCAAGACTCCATCTGAGCAGTCTGCCATTGTTTTTCCCCATCTGTGACAACCAAACCAGGGGGATGTGGTCAGTCTGCACCACAAAAGGCTGCCCATACAAGTATGGCTCCAATTTCTTTAGGGCCCACTCTAGGGAAAGACACTCCTTTTCTACCATGGAGTATGCTTGTTCCCCGGGGAGCAGCTTTCAGCTCAGGTAGGCTATTGGGTAGTCCCTCCCTTCGCTGGATGTCTGGCTTAGTACTGCCCCAATACCCACATCTGAGGCATCCGTCTGAACTACAGAAGTTTTGCTACAGTCCGGACTTGTCAAAACAGGAGCACTGCATAGTGCCTCCTTCAGTTTGGTACAGGCTTTCATACAGGCTGGGCCCAGGTGATTTTCCTTGGCATTTTTTTTCTTTGTCGGGTCAGATAGGGGAGCAGCCAAGACACTGTAATTAGGTACAAGCTTCCTGTAGTACCCTGCTGTCCGGAGAAAACTCCTGACCTGCTTCTGTATTTCTGGTCTGGGCCACCCCTGTGTTACCTCTGTCTTGATTTGGTTAGGACGGAGCTGTCCCCGGCCTACCACATGCTCGAGGTATGCCACTTCCCCCATTGCCACCTGTCACTTCTTGGCTTTGACAGTGAGCCTGGCCCTCTGTATTCTGCCCAGCACTTCCCTAAGGTGTGACAGGTGTTCCTCCCAGCTGGTACTGAAGATGGCAATGTCATCCAGGTATGCCACGGCATACTCCTCAGCACCATTTAACACCTGGTTCACCAACCTTTGGATAGTGGCAGGGGCGTTCTTCACTCCAAAATGCATTATTTTGAACTCAAATAAGTCTATTGGAGTGATGAAGGCCGACCTCTCCCTAGCTCTGACTGTCAACTCTACCTGCCAATACCCCTTTGGCAGGTCAATGGTCGTAAGGTAGGTCACCCCCCCAACTTGTCCAGGAGTTCATCCATCTGGGGCATCGGGTGGGCGTCTGACTTTGTGACTGCATTCAGTCCACGATAGTCTAAACAGAAATGAGTCGAGCCATCTGGCTTGGGTACAAGGACTACAGGTGAGGCCTAGAGACTGTGGGTTCTCTGGATTACCCCTAAATCCAGCATCTCCTCCACTTCCCTCCTAATGTCCTTTTGGACAGCCTCTGACACCCAATATACTGTCTGCCATATGGGTGTCTTTGTCCCTGTCTCCACATCGTGTGTTGCTAAAGAGGGGTTAGTCCAGGCTTGGCACTAAACAAGGGGGCAAAGTCTGATAAAACCTCCCTCACTTTCTGGATCTGGCCCAGGGTCAGCTGGGGAGACAATTTTACTGCCTCCACAGAGGACTGCCACTTACTCTATTCCAGCAAGTCCAGAAGGGGGTCTCCTTCGTCAGTCCCTTCCCCATGACTACACACTGCAAACACCATGTCAGCCCTATCAGCATATGGCTTCATCATGTTGACATGGTACATCCTTTCTGTCTGTCTACAGTCAGGTAACTCCACAATGTAGTTTACATCATTTACCTTCTTAACCACTTTGTACAGTCCTGCTCACTCAGCTTGTAGCTTGTCTTTCCAGACTGGAATAAGGACCATGACTTCCTGACCCACCATGTACGAGTGAGCTCTGGATCTGTGGTCGTACCATACTTTTTGTTTTTGTTAGGAAGCTGCCAGGTTGCTCTGGGCTGTCCCCATAAGCTCCTTCAGCCTTTCCCTAAACCTTAGTACATAATCCACAATGGGAGTTCCCTGGGTGGTGTGCTTGCCATCCCAGTCCTCCCGGATCAAGTCTAGAGGACCACATACCTGGCGTCCATACAAGAGTTTGAAGGGGGAAAATCCTGTCGACTCTTGGGCCATCTCATTGTATGCAAACAACAGGTGGGGATGTTATTTCTCCCAGACCCTCCCATGCTGTTCAGCAAATGACCAGAGTATTGACTTTAGAGTACCATTGAAGCATTCCACAAGCCCATTGGCTTGTGGATGATATGGTGTCATGCATCTCTGCACCACCCCACACTTCTTTTATAGACATTTCATTAGGTCCGACATGAAGGAACCCCCCTCAATTGGTGATCACCTCCTGCAGAAACCCAACACAGGTGAAAATCCCAAGCAAGACATCTGCCACTTTGTCTGTCCTCAGTGAGGAAAGGGCGACTGCCTTTGGGTACCAGGTGGCATAATCCACCACAGTCAGGATGAACCTTTTCCCTGAGGAGCTGGGGGTATTTAAAGGCCCCACAATATCCTTTCCCACCCTCTGGAATGACTCCTCAACTATGGGTAAGGGGATCAGGGCGGCTTGGGTTTTCTTACCCGCCTTCCCTATTTCTTGGCACCGGTGACAAGACCTACAATACTCCTTCACCTGCTGGGTGAAGTTAGGCCAGTAGAAATTCTGGGCCAACTGCTGCATTGTGCGCATGATTCCCAGATGATCAGACAAGAGAATATCGTGAGCAACCTTGAGCAACTGCTCACGATATCCCTGGGGGAACGGCAAGCTGCCTGCCTAGCATCCCTCCTTCTGTCTGTAGTGCCTGTGTATACATAAGTCCATTTTCCCAATAAAGCTTATGTCTGCCATTACCTCCCTGTGCATGGTCCGAGTCTGCCGAAGCCCTCAGCTTCTCTAAACTAGGGTCACGTCTCTGAGCAGCGGCAAACCCCTCACACCTTCCCAAGACATGGGACAGGTCCCCTTCAGTCGCTAAACTAGGGTCCCTAGCACTAGCATCAGGGCCCTCAGGATCACTGTCAATCCCTACCCTCTGACAAGGGGTCACCCCTCCCTCTTTGGAGTAACCCTCTGCAGCTATGTGGTTATTTTCTACTGGGGAAATTTCTACCCTCTTTTTATCAGTCTCCCCCTCTGGAGACACACGCTGGGGAACCAGCCTCTCACTATCTTCTCCAATGGCTAGTGGGGGGCTCAGAGAACTACAATTTTCCCTGGCCGCTTGGCTATAGGTAACTGCACATATCACCCCCTGCTGGAGATTGTTATCCAGGATCACATCCACTGCTAATGTGTTAGCTACAGCCACCTGTTGCACAGTTCCCCCTGCTTCACCCCAGTCCAGGAGAACACTGGCCAGTGGCAAGGTTTTCTCTTCACCAGTAAACCCTTATACAGTTAGGTATTTATTGAGTATAAGTTGACCAGGCTGTACTAGATCCCTCTTTACCAATGTCAGGGATACCCCTGTGTCCCTTAACCCCTGCGTCTGTATGCCATTTACCATGACTGGGTGCATGTGTTCCCTCATGTTCACTGGCATGCTTCCAGGGACACACAAACAACCCACTTCCTTTCTGGTACTACTTTGCATATTATTGCTTGCCCTTCTTGGACACTGTCTGGCAATGTGCCCAGTTTCTTTACATAACCAACACACATTTCTTAC
This sequence comes from Neoceratodus forsteri, assembly GCA_016271365.2. Classification (NCBI taxonomy): domain Eukaryota; kingdom Metazoa; phylum Chordata; order Ceratodontiformes; family Ceratodontidae; genus Neoceratodus; species Neoceratodus forsteri. The sequence goes on from CM057452.1 coordinate 1,060,658,680, forward strand.
TTCAGAGAAATCTTTTCTTTGAAACCTGGAGCTAACTGGTTTCAGTGGAGGCAGTGAGGGTTTTAGTTGCCCTGAAGGCGCCCTTTTCCCTTTCTGTGCTGCCACACTCACCCCATTAGCTCTCAGAGCAGCTCTGCTCTTGGCATAGTGGTCCAAGAGTTCAGCAGCCTCTTGCACTGTTTTTGGTTCTCGGTCCTCTAGCCAGGTTTTTAACTCTGTTGGGTATGCCCAATAAAACGGTTCTAATAAAATCACATTTTCAATTTTATCAACAGTGTTTGCCTCAATTCCTTCCCACCAATGTTTTAAAAACTGACATTGTTTCATGGCTAGCTCCTCATAGTTTATATCAGGGCTTCTCCTGAGCTTACAGAATTTAGCTCTGTATGATTCAGCAGTTAATTCGAACTTTTTTAGTAGTGCTGCTTTTAACTTGCTGTAATCATCACTGTCTTTATTGTCCATGTGACCCAAAGCATCCCAAGCTTTTCCGGTAAGTAGAGGGGATAGCTGGAAGCTCCAGGACTCTTTAGGAATTTTGGCCTGAATACAAGCTTTTTCAAAAGAATTTAAAAAGGCGTCTATGTCCTCCCTGTCCTAAAACTCAGCTATTAATTTAGAGTTCAATTTGTAACCCAGTCCTGCAGTCCCAGTTAAACCCAAGCCACTTACCTGCCCTGGTGCCACTGGTTGGAGTTGTAGCTTCTACAGTTCGTGTTGCCACTGGCGCTCTTCGCTCCTCTCCTCTGCAGCTCTGCATTCTCGCTCTCTCTTCTCCTCTGCCTCTCACTGGTGCTCATGTTCCTCACGGTCTGCCTCCCTCTGTTGTCACTCTGACTTCAGTTCTATCCTCCGCAACTCAATTTGCAGCTTGAGTACCTCTGGATTCAGGATACTGGTGACCTTCCCCTGCTGATGTGGCCCTTCACTGACAGTGGCCCTACTGTCTGCCTCATCGGCTCGGGACCCCTCACTGGCCATTAGTTCTGACACACTCGAGGTCTGGTCCCTTTCAGTCATGGTTGGTGACTCACTGCCCTTGGTATCTGCTACCATTAGTGCATCTATGAGGTTCTGCTTACTGGCTTTCACCCCAAATGGAACTCCCCTGTCCCCGCACAACTGCTTTAAGAAATCAACAGTGTGCTTGCTGTAGTTGGAAGCCATTTTCTTCATCTCTCACTACTAATACTATACTGACTGGCACTTCAGAAAAAAAATAAAATGGGTGGGAACTTAACTGTAAGTCAAGGGATATAGTTCTGCTTCCTTTTTAAATAAAACACGTTCTTTCTTTTTTTTTTTCAAGTGAGCTAAACGGTCTCAAGCTGACCCCCTGAACAATGAAGCTTATACCACCAAACACTTTTTGCCACTGCTGCCAACCAATCTGTCACGAATACGCTCAGAGGTTGGCACTTTGGGAGTAGAGAGTTGACCAGCTGAGTGAGTTTGTGACAGTAACCATATGTAAAAAAATCATTTTAAACTGCTTTTCATCAACATATCTGTAAAAAAAAAAAATTAAACCACTGTTTTGTAGTAGAGAATGCTCTCTAACCACTCTTCAGTTTCTAACATGTAAGAAGGTAATACTAATACTGTGTATACAGTAAGTTATATTATTAACAGTAGTGATTTCTATTTCTCAACAGGTACAGGCAGGCACCCAATGTGTTTTAGACAGTTAAGTGATGAAGAAGAGGCCAGGAACACAAAGACAGCACCAGGCCAGAGCAGTGAGCAGCCAGTCAGGGACAGCCAGTCAGACAACTGCCACTTCAAGACTGCAGTCTGCTACTACCCCCACCTGCTACAACCAGGAGAAAACCTGAAGTAGTCTACCAGCACTGAAATCAATATGGTTAAGGCACATTTACCAAAAATGACTGCTTAGAAAAGAATGAAAACATGACTGTGATGTCAAGAAAGTCCCAGACCAGATTTCAAGTTTATAAATAAATGTTCCCCTCCTGAATCTGATTTTTTAGAAGGGGATAATAGTGTGTTTAAATAAGTGTGCTATGTAGTAGTACTACCACTACCACCAGGGAAAAAAACAGAGCTAGCAGCATTTATCACTGTGGTTGTTTAATTGTGCACATTTAGGTAAATGATCCCCTTAGAATGACAAAACGACTATGTGTGTGACAACAAGAACTTGCCTGACACAGTTACTACCAGTATGTGATGACACAAATGTGTTGTGCTAGCTGCACCTCCCACCCACACCCAGGATGACGATAATGCAGTCAAAAGACAGGCAAGTTCCAGATCTCTGTTTAGTTTAAAAACAGTCCTGAGTCTGACTTTTTGTAGAAGGGGTCAGTGTGTTTTTTGTATGTCACTATTTTAGCATAGTAATGGGTCTTGGTATGGAATGCAACATGAAGTAATGTAAAGGAACAAGAGCATCAGGCAGTCCAAAGTGACCACGTCACTGCTACTACTACCTCTACTATCAGAGGAAAAACAACAGAGCTATGGTTATATAAGAAACCATTATTCTTAGGTGCATTAGGTAATAAAATAAATGATCTCATCAGAATGAGAAAGTCACTGTGTGTGAGATCAGGGACTTGTCTGCCACAGTTCCTACCAGTATGTGATGTACTTGCTGCACCTCCCACCCACCTCCAAGAAGACAATGACGTGGTTGAAAGGCAGGCAAGTCCAAGATCTCAGTTTTTTTTTAAACAGTCTCCTGAGTCTGACTTTTTGTAAAAGCGGTCAGTGTTTTTTTTTTTTATGTCAACAGTTATTTTGGCATAGCAACAGGTCTCAGTATGGAACACAACACAAAGCAATGTGAAAGAACAGGAGCACCAGGCAGCCTAAAGTGACCACTTCACCACTACTACTGCTACTACTACTTCCACTACCACTACTATCAGGGGGAAAAACAGAGCTATGGTTATATAAGAAACAATTATTCTTAGGTGCATTAGGTAATAACATAAATGATCTCGTCAGAATGAGAAAGTGTCTGTGTATGAGATCACGGACTTGTCTACCACAGTTGCTACCAGTACGTGATGACGTGAACATGATGTACTGGCTGCACCTCCCACCCCAGGATGATGATGATGATGATGATGCAGTCAAAAGGCAGGCAAGTCCTAGATCTCTACTTGTAAACAGTCCAGTGAGTCTCAAAATTGAAAGCTGATGTGTCACTCCACAGCTGCAGCACAGGTACTGCTGTCAATGTCATCTTCTTCAAGATCAGCATTACTTACTGTATGTAGCCAAAGTCTGTCAAGTTAACCATCAAGAATGTTAGTTTATCCACATTGTCTGTTGTTAATCTTGTTCATTTATCAGTCACAACATCCCCAGCAGAGCTAAATGAACACACTGAACAGACACTGGAGGGTGAACATCCAATATAATAACAAGCCAGGGTCACCAGCTTTGGCCAGCATGATTTTTTTTTCTCTTGCCAGTAAGCTAAAGGGTCATCCTTAATAGTAATGTTGGGCTCAGACATATATTCATCTACCATGCTTACTACTGAGCATGCATTTTCTCCTTGTGGAATTTCATTCTCCTGCAGCTGGCCCCAAATGTGATCCACCTCATTGTCTGCTTCTTTACCAGTTTTTGGAGCAGTCTTTTGAATTTGAGGTGGTGTCATTGTAGTACTGCTTTCCAATCCTCCTAATGAAACCTCATCTATTGCATCAATGAAAAGTTGCCTGTAGTTCAACTCCTCCACATTGTCAGAAAGGTTGTAATTCTGATTATTTCAATAAATAAATAAACCACATCTAGAAGGCGTCTGTTTCAGAAACATGGATCTAACAATGTTGTTAAGAGATACCCCTTGTCATTGCTGATAATTTCTCATCATTAAGTTTGGCAAGCATGTTATTAACTAGAGTTTGGTTCATATCTATGGTGCTCCTCATTTTCTCCAACCTTTTTTTGAGAAGTAGAATGGGTGGAATAACTTGGCTAAGGGATGCCTTTTCTGCACTGACCTCTTTTGTAGCACTCTTGAATGGTTTCAGAATGTGACACGACTGTTCCAGCTGGGACCATTGAGTAGAATGGATTCTAATGCCCTCCCCTGATATCATTGTACATCATATACTCAATGTAACCCCCAGTGCACCTAAAACTAAGAGGGCTACTACCCCCGCCTGTGTCACTAGTGAACAGGTTGAGGGGATTGGGTTTTATGACACAGTACCTCCATTTTTATAAGTTGAAACTTGGGGAGAAAGGTGTCACTCAGCATGTTGGCTAGGTTTGGTTACTTTGCATAGGCCCCCCAAACAACTCTGGACAGAGGAAGCAATAACTGTAATGTCCAATACCAGAAGTTGGGATTCTAAAGTGTGGCTTTTATTCACGTCCAACAGAATAACAAAGCATAGATGGACCCCCACAGGGCTACACTCCTGGTAATGCAGATTTATGGAGATCAGAACACATCCTCTTTACACTGAAACCCTCAAGTTTCAGAACACACAGGGCACACTGCCCTAATTTGACTATTTTTCAGTTTCCCTGGCTTGGCTCCCTTGCCAGCCCTCTGGACTACCTTCCTTCCATGGCTCGATTCTCATGCCAGCCCTTGGACACTTTCCATATAACATGGAACATTTCTCTGTGGTTCTCTAAACTACCTCTGAGCACTTCTGGCTCCATCAGGGAATCTTCTTCATCAATCCCACATCTGGGTACTTTCCTCAGGCATTGGCCAAGTACCTGAGATAAAGCAACAGGTGTCCCAAAACAAACCTGTAGAGGGGAATTTGGCTACTTCTGATGGGGGGATGGGGTTCTCCCACCTCTCTCTCCCATAATTCATACCAAGCCATTTCTCTGGACTTTAACACCTCATCCTTGAAAACACTGTACTGTGTAGATTCTCTTTAAATGTATGTCACATTTAATCTACTGTTCTTCCATCCCACTTGTGCTGAACTTGAAACATACTTAAATGGTAGCATTGCTGTAGACCCCCACAGAGTTAAGCAGTCCAATTCCCACAATGTTAAAAACTGTACTTGGCTGTCTTTTCCTGACCCCACAGTAACAGTCACTTAACTTCATCTTGCCTCAGGTGAAAATATATTGGCCCTTTATCAGAACAGACTCACCCCTTGGTTGCAGGTGCCCCACAGGCTTTTTCTTCTTCAAAGAAATCTCATCCAAAACATCTGGTGCCTCAGCACGAACTTAGATTTAGGCAGCTTCTTCTTCACCAGCCAGACCAGGGGATTGCCCCTGGAAGTAGGCTGAATCCTTCCCCCATCCCCAGAGGGATGGGGCACTGAACCACTGGAAGTGGTCTCTACCACTTCACTAGGCTCTTCTTGTGTTCCTCTTCACACACCTCTAACAAAAATATAGCTCTTTGTCAGAGCTAAGGGCTATGAGGGCCTGCAGATGCAGCACACCTCTTCCCTGTTCAACACTCTACTACAGACTACTACAGAACTGACTTCAAATTCCCCAACATTCTATCCTAACTTCCCTAGATGCAACATTCCAGTATGGCTTATGCAGCTGCTACAGTTCTAAATGATATCATAGCTCCAGCTCAGCAGGGACTGAAAACAGAGCAAGACATAGTGAAATCCATTTAACTGGAGTTTCACTAGCTGCCTGTCCCTGCCTGCCACTAGGTTTAACTGGGATTCTAGTAACCCCGGGTAACAGGGGAGTTACACTCAATGATTGCTACCCTTTGTTCAAGGATGTGTTTAATCATAAAGTAAGTTGAATTCCACCAATTGCTACAATCTGAACAATCTGGAGATGAGGCAGACCATTGTCCTTCTGGATATCAGCAAGGATGTCACAGGCTTTTACTGAATGGGTGAAGTGGCCACACACTTTGTGCACTGTTCCCACAGTGGTTGATACTTGCCAGTCATTATCCAGGAAGCTTCAAACAATTAGGTTAAGACAATGGGAAAAACAGTGTATATGTACATAGTTGCCATCACCATTGTTGGCAACAATAAAAACAACCTTCAAACCCTGTGAAGTGACCCAAGCAGTAAGTAATCTTTCCAGTTCTTGCTGAATGTGCTGTGCTGTGTGTGCATGCATGCGTACATGTGTGCATGTGTGTGTGTGTGTGTGTGTGTGTGTCTTTAAAGTGACATACATAGAGACTTGCCATTTTCTGAAACGTGATGGGTATTTTTGAGCACTGAGAGATAGTAGTGATAGTAGTATTAGCAGTACTGTTCAAGTGGTAGCATACAGACTAACATGTGAGGATGATGATGAGTTGCCCACAAAACTGACCCAGTGTGTAGTAGAGAGAAAGATAGGCAATGGTTTGACTGCTGGTCCACATATCAGTAGTGAAGTGAACTACCTTGCCCTCAGCCTCACAGAGACCATGTCTTACCTGAACTACTAAGTTGTCATACATTCAGGGCAGAGTGGTTACTTAGAAGTATTTTCTACTTGGCATTAAATATCATGTCTCTACTTATTCCATAAGTCTTCTGAAACCCACATCTTCCACAATAGAGTATGACTGCAATTCAAGTACAATCATTTGTGCTATCTTACTATTTATTGCCAGTGTTATGGGATGGTTTCATGAATATTTAGACTTTCTTTCAAAAACTTCTTTTAATTTTAATTGCATCTTACTGGAGAGGGGGGTAAAGTTACATTTGGCTAGATGTGTTGTATGACTAAATGCTATGCCTGGTAAAACAGGGGACCTTATAGAAGTATCTCGACCATGAGGTGAAAGTGGACTTTTGGATCTTGCCTGGTGCTCATTTCCCACTGTTTCAGAGGAATGTTCCTGTTCACCGAGAGGCCTGCTATATTTCCAGCCACCAATGATAGATTGTTTTTTTTTTAACCATATACAATGATAGGATGAATTCACGAAATATGTTGCATCATTGTTGTGGTTCCAAGATGGCCTTTATTTTTTCCCCTAACACATGTGCTGCAGTGCTTACATACAATGTAGTTTGGCAAGCATCCTTGAGGTTTATGTAAAAATGATTCCAAATAGTAGAGGTGGACTCTCTATGTCTAATAATGACTTCAGTAGGACTAGGAGTTGAGTGGTTGGGTGTACATGGGGAAGACATATCAGCGGAGGATTCAGCTTCATCAGGTGACAATCATAGAATCCTCTGCAGCACCATTGTCATCATCATCATCACTACTATCAGACTTTGTTTCACTTTGTGAGGCTTGTGCCTTTGACTTTTCCTTTTTCCCTTTTTACATTCTACTGCTGTCATTATTTTTATCCACATTGTCACTGTCAGAACCAGAATTAGACATAGCTAAAGGTAAAGTCACAAGCTCATCATCATCATTCTCAACATGACTGTGGTCATCACCTTCACCATCATCATCATCCAGTTCACTACAGCTAACTTTTGCAGTAGCAGACTGAGTTATTTGATATGCATGTGTTGCAAATCGAGCAGTTCCACTGTGGGTTGTACCTGAAAGTGATTTACCTTCATGTATAATTGCAGTATTCTTTGTTTTTGCACTTTTTTCTCAGATGACTTGTTATTGTCAGTGTCTCTTGACACTTTGTTTTCTGTACTACTGAGCCCTTCTGACATAGACAGGCCACAAACCCTTGCTGGGTTTTCTGTAATTTGAGAGTTAGCCTTCACATGGATAGTAGTAGCATTTAGTTCAGCCCCTTCAACAGACTGTGGTGCTTGTTATACTTTACTTTTCAAGCCACTTCTTTCTGGGCTCTTGAAAACACTTTTTTATGTTTACTTCCATTGACCCAGCTTTTGTTTTACTATTTTCAAGAGTATTCATAATGGCAGTCTGTTGCTTGCTCAGGGTCAAAAAGTGTTTGTTTTTTTATTTATTCCATGTAATGTGATGGAATGCCCTGCCCACTGAGCCAAAGTTTATAGCCCACTGAACGAGCACAGGGAAAAAGATGACAGGTGATGGACTTCTTGGGAAGGGTTACATTGACAGTATGCAAGAAGTGGCACTGGAGACTGGCTGGCAGATTGTATTTCACACACAGACATATAATTTATATCACACACCACCTAGGCTAAAGACCAATGCTGCAGGCACTGCTGCTACCCACAGAGATTCAGGGACCCTGCCTGGCCTAACTTTCTCTGACACAGCACTTTCTCTTAAAGGATTTTATTATTTTTTTATTTATTCCATGTGATGTGACAGAATACCCTGCCCACTGAGCCAAAGCATATACCCCACTGAGTGAGCACAGGGAGGAAAATGACAGATGACTAACTTCTTGGGGGGGTTGTCACACAGAAAGTATGCAAGAATTGGCACTGATAACTGGCTGTCAGATTTTATTTCACACACAGACACAAACAGTACTTTCCCTTCAAGGATTTTGCTTTACTTATTCCATATTATGTGATGAAATGCCCTGCCCACTGAACCAAAGTTTATACCCCACTGAATGATCACAGCGTGGAAGATGATAGATGACTGATTATTTTGGGGGGGGCACACAGACAGTATGAAAGAAGTGGCACTGGAGACTGGCTGGCAGATTTTTTTTCACACACAGCCACAGAATTTATGTCACATACCACCTAGGCTAAAGACTGATACTGCAGGCAATGCTGCTACCCACAGAGATTCAGGGACCCTACCAGACCTAATTCTCTCTGACACAGTACTTTTCCTTCAAGGATTTTTTATTTATTTATTTATTCCATGAGATGTTACAGAATGCCCAGCCCACTGAGCCAAAGCTTATACCCCACGGAGTGAGCACAGGGAGGAAGATGACAGATGACTGACTTCTTCTGGGTGGGGGAGCACACAGACTGTATGCAAGAAGTGGCATTGTTGATTGGCTGACAGATTTTTTTCACACACAGACATAGAATTTATGTCACACACCACCTAGGCTGAGGGCCGATGCTGCAGACACTACTGCTACTAACATGAGATTCATGGTCCCTACCTGGCCTAACCCTCTCTGACACAGTACTTTCCCTTCAATGATTTTTTTTTATTTATTACATGTGATGTGATGGAATGCCCTGCTTACTGAGCCAAAGCTTATACCCCACTGAGCGAGCACAGGGAGGAAGATGATAGATGACTGACTTCCTGAGGTAGGTCACACAGACAGTATGCAAGAAGTGGCACTGTTGACTGGCTGGTGGATTTTATTTCACACACAGACACAGAATTTATGTCACACACTACCTAGGTTAAGGCTCGATGCTGCAGTCACTGCTGCTAGTATACCCACAGAGATTCAGGGACCCTACCTGACCTAATCCTCTCTGACATAATACTTTCCCTTCAAGGATTTTATTTTTTTTATTTATTCCATAAGATGTGACAGAATGCCCTGCCTACTGAACCAAAGCCTATACCCCACCGAGATAGCAAACAGAGGAAGATGACAGATGGCTGACTTCTTTGGGGTGGGGGGACACACAGACAGTATGCAAGAAGTGGCACTGTTGATTGGCTAGCAGATTTTATTTCACACACAGACATAGAATTTATGTCAAAACCACTTAGGCTGACAGCAGATGCTGAAGGCACTGCTGCTATCCACAGGTGATTCAGGGACCCTACCCAGCCTAACCCTCTCTGACACAGTACTTTCCCTTCAAGGATTTTATTTATTTTTTTTTATTTATTTCATGTGATGTGATGTGATGTGATGTGACGTGACGTGACGTGATGTGATGTGATGTGATGTGATGGAATGCCCTTCCCACTGACCCTGCTAATGCCCCACCCAGTGAGCAGAGGGAGGAAGATGACAGATGACTGACTTCTTGGGGGGTCACACAGGCAGTATGCAAGAAGTGGCACTGAAGACTGGCTGGCAGATTTTACTGAACACAGACACAGAATTTATGTCACACAAACCACTTAGGCTAAAGACTGATACTGCAGGCACTGCTGCTGCTACCCACAGAGATTCATGGACCCTACCTGGCCTAACCTTATCTGACCCAGTACTTTCTCTTCAAGGATTTTTTTATTTTATTTATTACATGTGATGTGATGGAATGCCCTGCCACTGAGCCAGCTTATACCCAACTGAGCGAGCACAGGGAGGAAGATGACAGATGACTGACTTTTTGGGGGTCACACAGAAAGTATGTAAGAAGGGGCACTGGAGACTGGCTGGCAGATTTTATTGAACACACAGACACAGAATTTATGTCAAACATGACCTAGGCTAAAGACCGATGCTGAAGGCACTGCTGCTACCCACAGAGATTCAGTTACCCTATCTGGCCTAATCCTCTCTGACACATTACTTTTCCTTCAAGGATTTAATTTTTTTTTTATTTATTCCATGAGATGTGACAGAATGCCCTGTCCAGTGAACCAACGCTTATACCCCACCAAGTAAGCACAGGGAGGAAGATGACAGATGACTGGCTTCTTTTGGGGGGGTCACACAGACAGTAAGCAAGAAGTGGCACTATTGATTGGCTGGCAAATTTTACTTCACACACAGACACGGAATTTCTGTCACACACCATCTAGGTCAAGGGCCAATGCTGCAGGCACTGCTGCTACCCACAGAGATTCAGGGACCCTACCTTGCCTAACCCTCTCTGACACAGAACTTTCCCTTCAATAATTTTATTATTGTTTTTATTGATTTCATATGATGTGATGGAATGCCCTGCCCACTGAGCCAGCTTATATCCCACCGAGTGAGCATAGGGAGGAAGATAACTGATGACTGAGTTCTTGGGGAAGGGTTGTCACACAGGCAGTATGCAAGAAGTGGCACTGGAGACTGGCTGGCTGATTTTATTTCACACACACACACACACACATAATTTATTTCACACACCACCTATGCTAAGGGCCAATGTTGCAGGCACTGCTGCTACCAACAGAGAATCAGGGACCATGCCTGGCCTAACTCTCTCTGACACAGTACTTTCCCTTCAAGGATTTTTTTTTATTTATTCCATGTGATGTGATAGAATACTCTGCCCACTGAACCAAAGCTTATATTCTGCCAAGGAAGCAGAGGGAGGAAGATGACAGATGAATGACTTTTGGGGGGGGGTCACACAGGCAGTATGCAAGAAGTGGTACTGGAGACCGGATGACAGATTTTATTTCACACACACACACATACACACAGAACTTATTTCACACACCACCTAGGCAAAGGGCCAATAATGCAGGCACTGCTGCTACCCACAGAGATTCAGGGACTCCTCCTGGCCTAACCCTCTCTGATGCAGTACTGTACTTTCTCTCAAAGGATTTTATTTGTTTTTATTTTATTTATTCCATGAGATGTGACAGACTGCCATGCCCACTGAGTCAAAGCTTATATACCCCACCGAGCACATGGAGATGACAGATAACTGACTTCTTGGGAGGGGGCCACACAGAAAGTATGAAGAGGTTTTATTTATTTATTTTTTTAAAACATTTGGTAACTCAGAAAGGCATGTGAGCCAAAGCTTGTTTCCTGTTGCAACCTGGGGAAAAGGTGCACTGGATAAAAAATGAACACAATATAATGAAGCATCACACAGGCAATATACCTACAGGTGGCATCACATAAGCAAAAAAGCAGTCAGTTAGGAGGTTCAAGTATGCATGAAATGCAATCAAACAGTAAAAAGAACAACCTATAATCAAACAGAATACATAAAGAGACCATAAATCAGATAGATGGTATACAGAAAGCCAAGGAATTTTGCATCACCAGAGTACTAGTACTCAGATGGCAGTGAGCCTGGCTAGATACAGTAGAAAAGAGGTATAGCTGGAAGGGAGGAAAGGGCTATGGGTGGTTGAGAAAGCAGTAGTGGGAGTGATGAAATGATCATGGTGAGGTATAGAGGAGAGAGAAGTGCTAGGAGCTATATAGGGACAAGGGCAAGTGCTCAGTGATATTATGGGAACAGGAGGGGAGGCAAGTGGTGCAGTAATGATTTGATAGAGGTGAGAGAGGAAGAGTTAAAAAGGAGTGGAGATTGAGAGTGCCAGAATGATGGGATCCTATAGGAGTAGGTTGATTTGCCTGCATTTGAGGAAGGATTAGGAAAGGAAAAGGAGTGAGAGTCCCTAGTATGTAGGGTGAGGAGAGAGCAGGGGTGAGGTTTATAGAAAGATTAGTGGGGAGCAGATTGAACCAGTGCTTTGATATTAGGGGGAGAGAGTGGATGAGTTGACAATGGGAGAGAGGTGAGAGATCTAATTGTTTTTTACAACAGCTATTAAGGGCTGCTTTAGATCAGTTAAGGGCCTGGAATTCTGTCATAGTTCATATAATCTACAGACTGATAGATCAACTGTGATTAATAGAGGTGTTACTCTTTGGAACTCAGTTCCACAATGTTTGAGACCATATAATGCACCCATTAGATTGTCTAACATTAGAAACTGTTATTTTAAAAACGGTGTAGCCCAAGTAACTTGCTGCAGTGGACTTCATATTTAATATCCTGAAATTTATTGTTCTATGTTTAGGCCCTTATTGTCTATAATTGTGTTTTGCACTGAGAGCATGTCTAATATTTAGTACAGATTTTTATGTGTGTATTTATGTAAGGTAACTTTCTCTGCCATGAGATGTCTTTGAAAAAGAGCATCTACTCAATTGAGTAATTTCCTTGTTCATATGTTTACTATGAATAAAATACTACTACTACTACTACTGCTACTAGAGATCCAGGGAACAATGAAGAGAGCAGTGCTGTGTTCTAAAAGGGGAATTTGAGGTGAAATGGCAGAAGGCATAACAAGTAAGGGGACAGGCGCAGTGCAGTAGACTGTGTCAGCACAGTCAACAAACTCTGGTCAGAGACAACATGACAGCTTAAAACCACTCACACCACTCGTGGAGAGTAAGGAGCTCATGGGGGAAGTTAGAAACATAGAAAACGGATGGCAGATAAAGTCCACTAGCCCCATCTAGTCTGCCTTTTTTCCTTACCTGTAACAGTGGCTGGTGGCACAATTTGGGCATCAGCTTAGCCTCTCCTTCCCACCTCTAGGGTTCCTTTATGTCTATCCCAAGCATGCTTGAATCCATCTACTGTGCTTGCTCCCACCACCTCTTGGGGTAGACTATTCCACTTATCCAGCACCTTTCAGTAAAGAAGAACTTCCTCATGTTTCCCCTTATCTTGCTCCCCTTCCAATCTCATACTGTGCCCCCTTGTCTTTGTACTCATTCCATACTGAAAGATGTCACCCACCTGCACCTTATTTATGACTCTAAGATACTTAAAGGGCCTTATCATATCTCCACGTTGTCTTTACTCCTCCAGTGAATACACATTGAGGTTCCTTAGTCTCTCCTCATATGTCTTGTGGTGCAGGCCCTGTTTGATCTTAGTTGCCCTTCTCTGAATTGCATCTACCCTGTCTACATCTTTACAAAGATGTGGCTCCAGAACTGCACACAGTATTCCAGATGACACCTCACCAGCATTCTGTACAGTGGTATCACCACCTCCCATTCTTTTGCTTGTGATAGCTCTCAGCGCACTCCAGCATGCCTCTGACTCTCCCTATATCCTTTGTACAATGTTTGTCCACTGTTATGTCATCCAAGATTATAATGTCCAAGTCTCATTCTTCCCTAGTGACTGGCAGCACCCCCATTCTAAAGCTCTCTGCAGGGTTTCTACACCCCAGGTGCATGATCTTGCAATTCTTCCCATTGAATCTCAGTTGCCACACTTTGGACCATTTTTCCAGCTTTTCTAGGTACCTCCTCATTTTCTTCTCTCTTTCTGGAGTGTCTACCCTGTTGCAGATTTTGGTGTTATCTGGCAAGAGGTAAATCTTTCCTTCTAGCCCTTCTGCAATGTCACTAATGAAGACATTGAAAAGGACCACTCACATTACTGATCACTGAGGTACCCCATTGGTCACTTCCCTTTCCTCAGACTGGCTATCATTAACCAATACCCTCTGCTTTCTATCCCCCAGCCAGTTCCTAACCCAGTTCCTGTGATGAACTTCTGCATGAAGATGGAACTCATGGCCGAAAAGTGTGCCATGTCCAAGGTGGCAACTGGAGTTTGCACATTTGCACTGATTTAAAAGATCCACGGCAATCAGAATCACGAGGTGGCATAATACAGTGGTTATGAATAAAGTTGATCATCCTTAATTTTTATAGTGCATAGAATTATTTGTTTATTCATTTGTTAACTGGATTGGTGCACTGGTCCAAGGGCCTTTTTCAGGCATAGCCTGGGCCAGAGACTGGCACAATCAATGATAAAATACAATGAACAACAGCAATGAATCATACATAAGCAAGTACAGAATCCAGTACAGTTAGGGAACATACAGAGATGGACAAAGAATAATACAAGCACACAGTGCAAGATACAACAAACAAGGTGGGCATTATACAAGATTTAGATAATGCCTAGACTGAAACTCGCATCCGGATTGGCTAAAACAGCCTGCCACCTGGGCTGTTATTTCTTAACAATGGCCTGCTTCAAAACAAGTGCCAGTTCAATCATTCGGCACCCGGACCTTGCCAGCCACCATTTTTTTCCACACTTATTGACACAGCAGCCCCTACCAGAGCCCCGCCACTCTGCTGAACTTAAATTCCAGCAATAGACTGATAACGCCTCCCAAACTGCTTCCTGTTCCTTCTCAGCACCACCAAAATAAACAATTTTTTTAAAAAAATACAAGTACCTGCAGTACCAACTCACTCCACCTCCCGAGCTTCTGTGCTCCATTTTCACTCTCCGAACCTACTCGCGCTGCCAGTAATGCGTCTTCTCATTTTTAAACTGAGCTGCACACTTGTGACATCCCACTTTAAAACCCAAGTACTTCTCTCTAAACTTTAACAGGCTACATTTCTCCTGTTCTCACACAGTGTTATTCAACTGCTGTGTGTGTGTGCGTGTCTGTGTATGTGTCAGATGCTCACAAACCAGGAGGACAAGCTAATCACAAACCACATAAAGAAGTACACTGCAAAGACCTCTAGTGGTAATTCCAGCACTTCACATTATGCACTACTTTACATCAAACAACATCTCTACTTGCTTTTTACTTATTTTTTATATACACATTTTCTTTCTTCTATATTTTTTTAAACAATCACGTCTGTAACCAATTATCTAAGTGTAATAATACCCTCCAGGGTGGGCACTATGGGACATAATGGACCTTCCAGGGGCTGTAAGGCCCTCCGCCTGTGGCATCAGGCCTCATTACACCCCTGGGAGGTCCACTATATCCCAATAATGCCCACCCTGTCAGGTATTATTACATACATATAAATACAAGCAAGGTGTCAATATCCTTTAACACAAGGTCATGTTGCAGTTATGTGAAATGTGCAATGTTACAGTTATGTGAAATATGCACACCGCAGTTCTTCAGCTTTCAGAATGAAACTGTCATGTGCAGTCTCTAGAGGATCCAGAATACTGTTGTACCATAGAAGGGTACAATCACATTCCATGACCTTCGAAGTGTGGGACAACAAAATTTTGAAAGGGATGGAATTCTATGCAGAGCAATGCTATACTATACACTGTATATCATTTCTTGGCAGCTAAGGATGTCTATCCCCACCAAGACAGCCTGTTTTCCCTACCTACTGTAATGCAGCAGACCCTACTTATTTGCTAGCTTTATCACTACTTCCACTGCATCAGTGTTCCATTATGCATATCTTATGCATTCGTGAATGCCGGTGTCAAATCGGACCCTACCACCTCTGCTTTGAGGATGTTCAATGCATTCACTGCCCTAGAGAAGAAGGACTTTCACACATTTTGCCTAGTTCTGCCCACTCTCAGCTACATATCATGACCCCTTGCTCCTGGACACCATTTCATCTGAGTATGCTTCCCTCTTGAACCTTATTTATATCTGTGAGATATTTGAAAGTCCCTATCATATCATGCCATATCCCCTAGTTACCTCTAGAGTATATATAATAAGATACTTTAGTCTTTGATCATAATTATTTTGTAATAACTAGCTTGTATTTTTTCACATAGAAGGATCAGTTTATAATTTGCCGTTATAACCCATGGGTTAAAACGGTGAACACGTGCCACCTACTCCTTCTGCTAGCTCACGCTGCACCCGAGTGCTCCACAAACCACAAAGCCAGATAAATAATGCTCCTCAGAGTCTCCTTCATGGTAGGCAAAGTAGCGCTGAAGAAAACCAGGATGTCCTGAAAATAAAACAGTTCTCACCTTTTTTTTGTTATTTAAACATGGCAAATATTCTGTAACAACGACCTCAGTCATCATCACCCTAATTTGTATACATTTGAGGCAGCTGAACAGTAATTTGCATAACGCTAAGGTAGCAGAACCTCAAAAGGGTGAAGACAACTGAAGTTACTAAGAAAAGTACTGGAATATCTAAAAAAATAATCATTTTAAGAGACATTTTACTAAAAAAAGTACCAGGCTCTACAGTTGTTACTTCTATTTTCAAAGGTTCTACACTAACTACTGAACTGCAGTAAAAAAAAAAAAGATTTAACTCTTCACTGTTTGAACTTTCAGCAAGTTCTCTTCAAGTGGAAACAGTTAATAGATTTTAAAAACAATTAAGCACTTGCTAATTAAATCTCTAAACATAAACCTCATGTCACAACAACTTTTTTTTTTCTCTATGTAGTGAAAAAACGCAAGCCAGCAATTATATAAAACAATGCATGGGGTGAGTGCATAAATGAGAAATTAAAGCCCACCCTCAGTGTGAGATGCTTTTATAAACCCCAAGGGTTTCAACACCAGTGAATTGAGATTATTTTTTTTTATAAGGGATCAGGGCTGGGGAGGTCCACTAGACACCAGGGAATACTGGCAATAGAGAGAGATGAGTCGGTGGACTGCCGGCTGTTTTTTTTAGTGGATTAAGGAATCCAGGATAGGGCGGGGGGGGGGTCTGCTAGACATCAGGGAAATAAAATGTTTTGGGGGCCATGATTGGTGGATGGGAGAGACACTAGAAACCAGGAGGGTATGAGGAAGGGATTGGAGGTATTATGTACTGGGACATCAGTGATGGGTGGATTAATGAATTAAACTGTGGTTAAAAAAAAGCCTCAGAACTGACCATGGGCAGTGATCCTTTCTGTGGATCTTTTTCACACAGTTTAATAAATTAACCCAGAGTTTGTACATTTATTCTGTAGTTTTACGGTGGAATTTCCGCAAAAGTTCCAAAAATTATTTCTGAACTTTCATGGAAGCGAAATTTGCTCTTTCGCTGAAATTCCACTGGCGAAAATTTGTTTTCACACACCCCTACTAAAAACTCCATGATCATGACAGACATCCACTAAAAATGTAAGTAACATCAGAGAAAGCAAGATTAAACAGATATGTCTTCAGTGCAGCTTTAAAGCTCTCCACAGTCAGACGCTGTCTTATCTAACAAGGTAGGGAATTCCACAGGGAAGGGGCCACAAATTCAAATGCTTGGGCCCCAGATGACCTTAAACAAACCCTAGGAATCTCTAGCAATCCCTCAATTGGTGGAGCAGAGTGGCCAGGAGGGGCAGTAGAGGTGAAGAAGATCTTGCAGGTAACTCAGACCATGTCCATGTAGGGCCTTATAGGTCAGCAGGCTGACCTTGAAAGTGATCTGCCACTGAAAAGGCAGCCAGTGTAGGTTGTGCAGCACTGGCATGACATGGCAACCTCATGGTAACCCAGTCAAAAGCCTAGCTGCTGCATTCTACACCAGCTGCAAGTGGCAGATATCAACCCCCGGTAGCTCTAGGCAAAGGGAATTACAGTAATCAAGGTGAGAGGTCACAAAGACATGAACCAAAGTTGGAAGGTCATCTGGTGGAACTAGATGTTTGATCCAAACAATGTTCCTTAGATGGTAAAAGTCAGTCTTGACTATGGACAACACCTGAGCTTTAAGATTCAGACCGTCATCAAGGATCACACCCAGGTCTCGCGCCCGTTCAGAGTTCATCAGCTGGTGGCCACCAAGCCAAAGCCCGGATGCTCATCCTGCCGAAGACCCCTCTACCCGATGACTTAGGTCCACCACCAGAACCTCAGTCTTATTCGGGTTCAGCCTCAGCCAGTTAGCACTCATCCAGTCTTCAGTCTTGTAAAGAAAATTGTTAAAGTTCAAGATAGCTCCCACATGACCAGGCACAAAGGACAGGTAGAGCTGAGTGTCAACTACATAGCAGTGAAAACTCATCCCATACCACCTTACAATGTCTCTCAATGGCAACAACTACACTATGAACAATATGGGAGATAGCACAGATCCTTGCGGCATCCTACATGACGGGGAGAACTTGTCAGAGGAGTAAACCCCAGAGACAACTCTCTGAAACCTGTTGGTGAGAAAAGAATGGAACCATCTGAGGACCGTGCCTGATAGTCCACAGATCAGCTACAGGTGATCAACCAACACACCATGGTCCATGGTGTCGAATGCCGCAGAGATATCAAGAAGAACAAAGATGGAATGGCTCTTCCAATCTGTCACTATCAGGAGATCATTGAAGACATGAACAAGGGCCATCTCAGTGCTATGCCTTTTCTGAAACCCAGACTGGAGAGGATCATAGATGTCATGGATGGTCAAGTGATCCTCCAGCTGCAGCAGGACTACCTTTTCAATAACCTTACCCACAAAGGGAAGGTTAGAGATGGGTCTGTAGTTAGCAAGACTGACTGGGTTGAGAGAAGGTTTCTTAAGGAGAAATGCAAGAACCACCTCCTTCAAAGTGTCTGTAAACACACCTGAATGTAACGAACACCTGATGATCTCAGCAAGGACTGAGCAGATGATCTCAATGCACCCCACCAGGACGTGCATTGGGCCTGGGACCAAGCTACAGCAGGACAGCCGCATAGTCTAGATAATCCTCATGGCATCCTTGATTGCCAGCCAGCTGAAGTCAGACCAGACAGGCGGAGGAGCTGCAGTCTTCTGCTGACCACTGCCACCCCCATTGGAGAGAGCTACATGGATCTCGGACCTGATGTCTGCAACCTTATCGGAAAAGTATCGAGCAAACTTGTCACATTTATCTCATGACAACGGTCTCTGAGTCTGGTAACAGGCTGGATTGCACAGTCTGTCCACAGTCTGAAAGAGCTGAGCTGGTCGATTGTGTGCCACAGCAATCTTCCTGGACAAGAACTCTGCCTTCTTAGGGGAGATAGCCAATTGATAGTCCTTATAATTGGCCATCAATCAAAGTCTGTCAATATCCAGGCCCGATTTCCACCAGCAATGCTCCATCCTTTGTCTAACTCTCCTCTGCTCCTTCAAAGTCCCATCAAACCAGGGGGACAGAGGGTGCTGAGTGAGGGGATGAACACGGACAGGAGTGAGTAGACCCAGAGCAGTAGATACAGCACTATTATAACCCTGTACCAGAGTGTCTGGATCACTGCTAAACCTTGATAGACTAGATGTGTCCAGTTCCTCCGCCAGGTCATATGGGGTCAAACCCCTTAAAGGGCAGTACTGGACCATCTCCATAGGGGCAGACCAATAGAGGGGAGCCTGGAAATTGAACCTTATGGTGTGATGGTCAGACCAACTGATCAGCTCCACCACCAAGTCAGAAGCATCCATACCCAGAAGGAAGACCAGGTCCCAGGAGTGACCATGATTGTGGGTCGCGGAGATAATCACCTGTGTGAAGTCCAATTAATTCATTAATTTGAGTTTATTGTCTACCTGGGCATTGAAGTCCCTCAGAATCATCCATCTGGGGGACTCCAACACCATGTCAATGATGAAGTTCATGACTTCCTGCAGGAATTGCTTCTCACCCCCTCCGGGTAGATGGTAAATGAGAAGAATCCGGCACCCCACACCTGCACCCATGATACATTCGAAGGACCAGGTCTCCCCAACTGGCACAGCCACAAGGCCCAACTCCATTCTAAAACCTTTAACACCCCCGCCTCTACAATCCATCCTCAGGTGGTGTATCACCAAGAACCTGGCAGGAATAGCTGACTCAAGAACTGGGCCAGAATTTTCATCCAGCCAGGTCTCGGTGATGCAGGCCAGGTCCAATGACCCAACAAGATCAGCAATCACTGTTGTCTTGTTTTTGATGGACCTGGCATTACATAACACCGCCTGAGTAGAATGGGGCCCCAAGGCTGGCTAAGCCATCTGCCCACCAGTGATGGAGCCCTTGGGTATGGGAACCAGACAGGGAGGACCTCTATCTGTGACCCATTTCACCCCAGGATGTCTTCTGGTCCCCACCACTCCAATCTGGCCACTCAGCTCCATTCTCCCCAGAGGTCCATGGCCCCACACCTATGACTCCTCCTTACAATCCCCAAAGCTCAGCATCGCGTATATACCTCAGCCAGCAAATGTGGACAATCAAAGGGGCGGAGGCCGCAGAACTCAACAGGGGAGCAGTGTCTGGCCGGGGAAGACTTCTGCCAGCACATAGTTGAAACTACACAAAAGCAGCAACAAGATAGAACAAATTTATCCCCAAGTATGTAAAACCTTGGGGTGCCCATACTGCTGGCAAGCCCTGTAGGCATTCTTTCATGCAGGGCAAATTTAGTGGTGACTGCATGCCACTGCACCATTTTTGTTTCCCCCCTTTAGTCCGCCTGTAACCTGTGTATGTCCTTTCGGAGATGTGGTTTCCAGAATTGGACACACTAAACTAGTTGAGGATTCATCAGTGACTTACTTTTACAGTGATATCAACACCTCATACTTTTTGCTGGTGATACCTCTGCACTGCAACATCCAACTGCTGCTCCCATCTGCTTTGTCACACCACTTGGCTTCTTTTAGGTCATGAGAAATGACAGTCCCCAGTTCCCTTTTCTCTTTTGTGCTCACCATTGCAGTATCCCCTTCATGTACTCCACCCGTTGGTTTCTATGCACCAAGTACTTGATTTCTCTTTTTTTCACAATGAATACATAGTGTATAGTAGGCTGTTGTTCTGTATAGAATTCCATGCCTTTTAATATGCTGTTGTACCACAGTTCAAAGGTCATGGAATGTGTTTGAACCCTTTTGTGTTACAACATCATTCTGAAGCTTAGAGAGCCTGCACACCTCAATTTTATTCTGAAAGCAATATAACTGACATATACACATTTAACACAGTACTATATACAATAAACACAACCAGTGTGTTCTGTCAACTTGGGGTTCTGATTCCCACTGACATCTCAAGCTTCACTTTAGAGGTCAGAGGGAATCAGATCCCATTTAAGTCAGAACACACAGGTTGTGCATAGTTGCCCATCCATTATTCTTTATTTAATAACACACACTGGACCACTCCTGAAGCTTAAATAGTTCTGTCTTTATTGTTCCATTTAGTTTGCCACCACCCCCGGTAGTGTTGGTAGTGTCTACCGTGTGGTAGATCTTTGTCTCAGCTGTAAAAAGAAGCCCTCTTTATTATCACAAATGATGTCAATAAAGAGCACAGGCCCAAGTACTGATCTCTGTGGTGCACCACTGGTCACTCCCCCAACACCAGGTGAACACTGTTTCCAACCACCTACTGATGCCAACTCCCCAACAGATTCTCTACCCAGTTAATCATGTTAATACACACTCCCAGGCAGCCCAGCTTCTTTACTATTCTGCTATGTGGAAAGATATCACAGGCCTTACTGAAATCCAGGTAAGCCACATCCACCACTCCACCCTGATTAATATCCCTCATCACCCCTCAAAGACAACTAATAGATTATTTTGACTACAGCTCCACCATCCCCCCAAGTGAATCCATGCAGCCACAGATACTGTAAGTCACAGGATTCAAAATATTCCACAATCCTTTCCTTCAACAGTGTCTCCATTACTTTCACCTCCACCAAATTCAGGTTAACGGGCCCGTAGTTGCCAGCTTACTGCCTGCTGCCAGCATCCTCCCTGCTCCCACCTTTGTACAAAAGAGCCCATGGTGAGGGTACAGCTCTGCAATAGTGCTAGCTTGCTTGTTACCTGATGCCACAAGCATTATGCAGGGAGGAAGTGGTGCACATCATTGCAAATGTGATGAAGAAAGAACTTGAACATAGGGTACCTGACAATAAGCCACTTTTGTCACATCCACTTGGCACAATAACCTAAAATGGAACTCCAAGCTTTGAACATTTAGATCCCATAGATTATTACATGCTCTAACATGGTACCTCTCAACAATATCTAATTGGTATTGTTGTACATACTGGTTTAACACCAAACATTTTTTCCTGACATGTAATAGCTTGCAGTATGATACTGTTAGACCCCCAATAGGGATGCAGCAAAATTAAAATTCGCCAGTGAAATTGCGGCAAAATCACCAATTTCACCATGTGAAATGTTTCACGTAACTGCATTAAAATTTCGCAATTTTGCCTGCAATTTTGGCAGTCCACCAGTCCAGCATAGATGGTGAAATTTCACCCACAGGTGAAATTTCACCTGCACATGGCATAATTCCACCAACAGTGGCAAAATTTCACCTGCAGTGGTGAAATTTCACCCGCAGACGAAATTTCACCAGCTTGGGGGCAAAATTTTGCTCACAACAGTGGGTAAAATTTCACATTTCACCAAGCGAAATATTTCTCATAATGTGTTAATTACCCAAAATATTTAAATCGGCAAAATATTCCAATTTCGCACATCACTACCCCTAACAAAGTCTGACCAAATGTCCAAGCAGTGAACCACACTTTCAATAAAAAAATTACATTATATCACCACCCATAAAGTTGTAGACTTTCAGCATAATTGTAAGTCCTTTTGTGGTTGTGTGTCTACACACACACACACACACACACACACACACACACACACACACACACCACTGGGGCACTCACAAATGTATTCCAAGTTCATCTTCACTGCACAGCTAGCAATTAGGTGGATATCAAAGACTTGGTATAAGTCCTTAGCGTCCTAGCCATCACTGACACTGTATGGTTGCTATGGAAAGAGAGACCCCAACACACATACCTCTAAAAGTCAAATAAAAATTTGCCAAAGGAAGATTGCTGTGAATCACTTCAGGTGTTTTACTTCTTAGTGGCCCCTGATGGCGCTGAGGTAGACTAGAATAAAAAACACCACTTTTTCCAGTAGTGGCATAACTGTACATAAATATAAACCTACATTACAGGTTTAAGCTATTACATCTGCTATGGTAGGTGGGAGAGCTTTCCTCTGTAAATGAACTGAAGATGGGAATGGAGAGACTGAAATAGATCAACAATCGTCACCTCTCATACATGCGATGATGCGACAGAAGCTCATTAACATGTTCAACTGCTTTCTTTTACGTATTGAAACCATATAATTCTAATTAATAAATAGGAATACATGTGATGTTGGATCTATGCTTCCAAATTACAGTGTATATACAATAGTAGTCACCCTCACTTAGGTAACTACAAATACATAACTGCTTCAGTTTGGATGTGCAGTCCTCCTAACAGGGAATAAAATAGTGCAATACAGTACATCAGTGGAGAGGACTTTTTATGTTTTGGATTTGACAAACAGAGCTGCTGCCTTAATAACTGTTTGCTGCTGCTGCTCTCCCCATAGATGTCTGTATCTAAACTAAAGCCTCCCATGCAAGAAAGGTCAGATAAAGCAGCTGGACTAATAAAATGCCCACTTGTTGAGAATCAGGTATACTGAACATACACACACACACACACACACACACACACACACACACACACACGAGTGCTGGAAGATTGTAAAAGCTGGGGGTTCTGAAAGTTGCAAGGGCACTTCTTACAGTATAAAGGGCACTTTTTCAGAACCAGTTATTGATATACAGAAATACAATAAATACACATTTAGTATGACAGTAATAATGTTAAGAGTGCATTTACAGCATATGTGAATATTTAATATTGAATATTAAGACCTCAGCTGTTAAACCCATAACCTCCAATAGCTCGATATGAAGTTGGAACCTTCCATTGCTTAAGTTGATGCCAAATGGCTGCCCAGTTGAAAATGAAAAATGTTACTGTATATAAGCATACAGTCTGTATACAAATGTGTTAGGAGTTTTTAGTTCAACTAAGTTCAAGAGAGAAATTAGCAGTTCCTTCAATCTTACATACTGCATCAAATTTAGTAATAAGATGTGACGTTACAGGGAACAGGTGCAACCCCGCTTCTCACAGCACAGAGGTTGATCCTTTGGAGTAAATACTAGAAATATAAAAGACAAACAACAATCCTTAAAAAGAGGAAAAGGCCATTACAATTGCAGTTACTGAGCTGGACAACATGTTTCATGTCTCCCTTCCTGAATCCACCCTCTACCACCACTGACTGTAACTGATCAACACACAACAATAGCAACAGCAGTAACAACTTTGAGTAGTGATTGATATCTAAGAAGACAAGCATTTGTCAATGCCGAATGTTCACTTGCAGGTATTTGCAGTGGTGTTTGGCATTTATGCCGGCTCCCCCCCACCCCAGTTGTATCCATGTCCCTTCAGCATCCATGTCCCAACAGAATACCTCTCTGCAACTCCTCTTGCATCTGATTAACATTTCAGCCTCATACTTCTTAAGTGTCTATCTTAGGAACCCTAACACCCTGGTCATGCTCAAGGTTATGAGCCTGTGTGGAAACTGCACAATGTGTGCTCATAACATGGTTATTCAGTAGAATGATTTCACCAAATTTTCAACACAGGCATTTTGTCACCTCTGCTCATGAACACTCACTATGATTTTCTTAATGTGTCCTGAACATTGATTGCCCGTGCGCCAGATGTACAAACACATAATTCAGGCAGAATGTGAAAAATTATAGCTGTACTGTTTATAAGGAGGAATGAAAACCCGGCCCGGTGGTGCTGAGGGTTGATGCGCTGGATGCCACACCTCGTGCCATGCTGGTGACCCAGGTTCGGGATTGAGCCTGCATCTCCAAGGGTCAGCAGGGGAGAGAGAGGATCAAGTGTCTGGAGGACAGCTCTCCTCTTTCTGGGGTGGGATTCAGGTTGCCCGGCACTGCAGTGGCCCCCAGTGGAGACTGAAGGTACTGTGCATGCTAGGGGCAACAAGTAGTGGGACAAGAGCTGTGGCAGGTGACCTGACACCATTGCATGTCTGAGCTCTCGGGGGAGTAGGGTAATTGAGGGCATAAAACAACTAAGAAAATCCCCATTGAAGTGGATAGGTGAAGTCACCATGAACCCAGGAGGCCACACTCCAAGGCCTGGCACCTCTTCTCACCTATCCCTCCCATCTGACTGGCAGATCAGATTCTAGATAGAGTGCCCTGGGAGGACAGGGAGGCACTACCTCAAAGGGTGCAGTGCTGGGGCCGGCCAGGTCAGACGGGGCAGGGAGTAGGGTGCTTCAGGAAAGAGGTAGAGCACTCGGGTAAGTGTATGCCAGAGAGAGTTCCCCTCAGGAAGAGCATAAAAAGAGTTAAAAAAAGGAGGAATGAAAAGATGGCAATGTTGAAAATCTGGAGTGAAAATATTACAAATTTGTGTAATTACAAGGGTGCGTGGAAAGTGCAAAATGTACACTTGCAACACAGTCATTTTATGGGTTTTTGTCACCAAATTTTCAACATAGGCATTTTAGGATCTCTGCTCACAAACAGTGTCACTGTGATTTTCTTAATCTGTCCTAAAAACTGAGTTCCCACAGTGACCACGCTATTCTGCGCCAGAAGTGAGAAAACACACTTTGGCCAGGATTTGAAAAATGACAGCTGCACTAATTATAAGGGGGTATGGAAAAATGCTAATGCTGAAAATGTGGAGTGAAATTATTACAAATCCACAAACTTATGAGTGTGCATGGAAACTGCACAATGCACGCTCATAACACAGCAATTTTATGGACTTTTGTCACCAAATTTTCAACATAGGCATTTTAGTACCTATGCTCATGAACAGTGTCACTGTGATTGTCTTACTCTGTACCAAACACTGATTTCCAACAGCGACTGCACTATTCTGTGATGGTGGCGCTAAAACACATTTCGACTGGGATGTGAAAAATGACAGCTGTACTGTTCATAAGAAGGTGTGGAAAAATGCCAATGTTAAAAATCTGAAGTGAAAATATTATAAATTCACAAACTTACGAGTGTGCATGGAAACTGCTCAATGCACACTCATAAAAGTCATTTTTTGGAATTCTTTTACCAAATTTGCAACATAGGCTTTTAGAGAGCCCACCTCATGAACACTGATGCTATTGTTTCATTAATCAGTCCTGAAAGGTGATTCTGCGCAGTGACTGCCAAATCACAAAAAAAAGACTGAATAATGCCATGACAGTGACTGAATACATGAGAAGGGGTCCCAAGAACCCCATGTTTAAAAGTGTGCCAAAAGTCGAATAAATGCTGAGATATCCACCTAAGTTGAAAAAAGAAAAACATTTATTCCATTATACAGCTTACCAGCACTTCCTCAGTTCTCGGTCTGCTTTGAAGAGTGCAGATGTGTTGATGGTCCATCAAAGATCACTGGGTGGGCTCCGGACTGTCAGAAGGTCTAAACCTCACTTTCAGGTTCTTGGCAATATTGGGAATGTAAGTAATCACAGACACATTGCATTAGAGTAATAAACTTGTTTATTACTACCAAAGGATAAAATCACAGTTGCCCTAAGCAGTTCTTACCAATTTGAACCGGGAGCCAGTGCTAAGCGTTCCCAATACCGCAAGGTTTCTTTGTGTCTCTTGGGATCTCCGAGGTACAAGACTAGTGTGTTACATTATATACCTATGATAACTACTATGGTTACTGTAAGATAGAAACATTTCTAGTTACAGAGATGAGCCATATTGGCTAAATTAGAGGTGGCTCCATGGTCCAAGATAACATTATACAATTTTGAATAGTCATCAGTTTGTGAACAAAAGAGTTCTTATACAGAGTCTTATATAACTCAGTGCAGTAGTACAAATCACCAAAAGGTGGCAATGCTGACTTACATATCATAATTACTCCAAGGACACAGGTGCCTTGGCATCTTACAAGCAAGAAATACACAGAAAATTCATAGAAGAATACAATATATGTATTAACAAGCAAAATGTATTACAAGAATATGCATTCATATCCTGACATCTACTGTTGTATGGTAGATGCCCTCAGCCCTATATGTTAGTATAACATATACTTAAGTGCTAGCTGTCTACGGTGTACCTCTGAGGGTACCAATTAAGATGCAGGGACCTTGTGTAACATTTCCCCCCTTGTTGCCTCCAAGGGCAACACAGGCAAATCTAGGGAAAGGCCAGAGAGCAGTGGTCGTTTACAAACCAGACGCGCAAGCTTTGTAAAGGAACTCAAGCTGCTCACGGTGTTGGTGCAGTGTGTGCCATTGGCAGCAGAGCATAAGAATCAAAATAAAGATTAAAAATGATTGTATAATAACAAAACCTTTAAAGGTAATCTCTAACCAGGTGTTAGTCAATGCATCATTCATGTCTCCATCATTAATCAATGAGAGGATAGCTTCATTGGCCTTGGTCATATTATTGCTGATGTGGATGAGGTGTGTATCTTACCTGTTTAAAAGTGATTTTAATGTAAGTGTCAGTGGGTCTATGTGTACATTAAAATATGGTAAGTATTCAGACAGTGTGAGCAGATAATTGGGGTTACCATCAATGATGTCTGCATCTAGGAGGGGGATGGGGGTTATGACAGTATGTCCACTCACAGTCTTCTGGTGGGGGACAAAACAGAAATTGGGGTACTCAATAACACATATCACATATCCATAAGCATAGCTTTTAAAGTTAGTTACCACACAATACTCCCCATCAGAATCATACTGAGAGCAAACAGTAGGGAGTCTCCACTTTTGCAACTGGACAGGGCAGGTGTAGGCCATCTTCTAAATCCATGCTGACAGGCGATGAACCTCCTCATGATATGATTGGTAGAGCTTATCGAGAGCCAAAGTCAAATCCAAGGAATCTGTGCCATTCTTGGTGATGTCATCATCCATAGTGAAAGTCCAATCAATGACATCTAGAGAATAACTACAAACAGGTTGAATAACATCAAATACATCTCATTGGCACAAGTAAATGTATTGCTTCTTCACACAACAGTCCATGTGCAGACCACCCAGTAGTACAGGAAAGGATGGAAAACCAGTAGAGGCGGTATACCCAGGCTTTCTCTGTAGATGTCTTCTTCCAAATGTCCAATAGAATGAACCAGTGCAAGCTTGTCAAATAAAGCTGTAGTGGGATCAAAACGTGGTAAAGAGACAGTAAAAGAAACAAACATGGTATCTGTTATGGAACATTTCTTAGTAGTGAAACAAGGACAAGTATTAAGGTGTCTGGTCACAAACCCCAAATTCCTAGCTGTAGAAAGAGGAATGGTTAAAGCTTGTTGCATACACATAGCAATACAGCCAGGGGTTTTACATCATGGACAATGCCATTTGGAAATGCGTCTGTCATATATTATATCAGGGATTCTTCCAGATTCTAGATCACGGAAGAGATTGTTTATGGTAGTGATGATGTATGAGCCATAGACAGAGCAAAGGATTTCTCTAGCAATGTATTGTTTATCTGCTTGTTTATTGTTTTGTTGTGTGAGTGTGTTGATCTTATCTCTTGAATCAGTGAATGCCTTAGCAATGTCGTGCATGTTGTATACAGTGTATCTTTCTTCCTGACTAAGGCCATCCACATCATGCAATAATGGGGGTAGTATATCATTAACCAGGCCAGTGGAGAACTTGGCAGAATGAGCTTTGATAGCAGCAATGTCTGCTTTGTTCCAGATAGACATAGCTGTACCACAGAGGCCTGTGACAGTATCTGTTGCACCTGTGACATCAGAACTGTCAGCTTCACGTGTCTTACGTTTATGAGTTAGATCATCAGGAGTGGATTTTCTCCTGAAGTTGCCTCTATGTTCAGTAGAATGGACATGGCAATAGGGTCTTGAGTACAAATCTGAAATGCAGCTAAACTATCAAGCAATAACGTACTATAAAATGCTGAAGTGTTAGTATTGTGACACATACCAAATTCTTTCATATTCCAGTAAGTAAGATTAAACTAAACAGGTATATACATAAACTGTAAGTTATTAATCAATGAACCTGGGAGGGCAGTGGCTGTTAGACCACTACGGGGATCAGGGGCATGCTTTGGGTATTCCAAAAGCTGTTTATCAGTGGGTGGTAACTCAGAGAAATACATGGCTGTGGAAGCCATGTGGTGTATAGCACAAAATTTTCAAGCAGAATCCTTATACAAAGAATTACAGTACGAAGGATCAATTAAGGCAGTAATGTTGTACAAACCAGAATGTCTTAATGCAGTTTGTAGCAAGGACAGAGAACCATTAGGGGATAATTTGGCATTGGGTCAACCCTGGAAAGTTCCTTTGGAAAGTTTGGCCACAGGGAGAATTTGTCCTTGCGATATGGTTTGCCACTCAATTTGTAAGGTAGATTTACTAGGAGCAACAACCGAGGTAGTGAGGTAAGCATTTGAACTTTCCTGGACAGTGATCAGACTATCTGGTATATTGATGGATACTCCCTCTGGAGGAGGTGCTGGAGGATCCAGGTGTCATAGGAGGTTCAGTGCCGTGCCTTGGATGCAGGGGATAACTCCTGAGATGAGTAGATAATGGAACAAGATAGCCATCTTGTCAGTGTATCTGAAAAGCAAAATCAAAGATTAGTAAGTTAGTACTATTCCACCCAATGGGGTGAGGGAAAGTAGTTAGGCTCCTTTATACAGTTTCAGCTGGTTTGCATGTAACCATTTGTCAGTCAGCTTATTGTTATGCAGGAGTCTAACCTGATAGACTGCTGGACTGAGCTTGTTGACGATAGGGTATGGGCCTTCCCACTTGTTGGAGGAGGAATGGGTGGGATATGCAAATCGGAATACCATTACCTGATCTCCAACCTGCCAATCCACTTCTTCTACATGTTTGTCAAACTGTATTTTGGATTATTGCTGGGCCTTGCCCATGCAGTTGGCAACATAAAAATGTGTGTGTATGAGGTTTTTTTTCTGAGTTTTTCCACATATTGGTCTACAGACTCATGGTCTGCAGTGGGAGTGTGCAGGCCAAACAACAGGTGTTCAGGTAATCTCATCTGTCTTCTAGTCATCACCTCAAAGGGTGTGAGCTGGGTAGTGGTTAAGGGTGTACCCCTAATTGCCATAAGGAGTAACGGCAGTAGGGAATTCCAGGTTTTGAGATTGTCCTCAATGAATTTGGAAAGCATTTGCTTAAGCCATCTGTTGGCTGTTTCTACTTGACCTGAGGATTGGGGGTAGTAAAGTATGTGGAACTTCTGTTGAACTCCAAGGAGTTCAAGGGATTCTGTCATCAACTCACCTGTAAAACTGGTTCCTTTATTAGAGTCTACCTTGAGGGGTAGGCCCCACCTGGAGAAAATCTGTTTCACCAGGATTTTGGCAGTGGTTTTTGCAGTGCATGTCTTAGTGGGGAAAGCTTCAACCCACTTGGAGAAAAGATCAGTTATCACAAGAGCATAGATGTTATTTCTGCTGGTGTTGGTCAGAGGGCCAATAAAATCAATCTGTATGGCATGCCAAGGGCCAGAGTGTCGTTGTGGTAAGAGTTTGGCATTTCATTTGGTAGGGATGGGGTTGTTTTCTGCACAAACAAGGCAATTGTCTATATACTGTTTAACATCTTTGGTGACACCAGGCCACCAGGCAGTGGTCTTAAGCCTTTGGAGGGTGGTTTTCACTCCCTGGTGTACACCAGTGAGTGTATCATGCACTTGGTACAAAAATTCAGATCTCAGGTCCTGGGGACCACCCACAACTTGGTGGTGGAATCATCTGGTTGGTACCAGATGAGCTTGTCATCTGGTGACAAGTGTAACTTACATTCATGCCTCCAGTAGGGGTTGTGTGTGGGAAGTTTCTCTTCAGTACACTTGTCAAGGAATCTGAACACTTCTTTGAGTTCAGTATCAACATTGTGGGCTGCTGAGAGGTCCAAGGGGGAGAAGTGTTCAGGTTTCTTCCTGAGTGCTGCAATCTGTAAGGCTGCATTGGCCTCTGGATGGTCTACCCTCCAGATGTCCCCCCACTTGGGTCCCTTCCTTGGCAAAGGTGTCTGCTGTGTTGTTGAAAGCATGATAGGGATCATGGATGGAATGAGCTTTGACTTTATGTACATAGAGCTTGTGTGCAAATTTCTGTGCCAGTGAATGTATGTATGTTACCAATTCCTTGTACTTCACTGGGCTGCCATCAGAGGAGAGCAAGGAGTTCTTCTGCCAGAAAGGGAGAAATTATGTAAGAGAACAACAAACCCAGTTAGAGTCTGTAAAAATGATAGTATCCTTGGTCCCATGTTGGATGAACTCGAGGGCACAGGCCACCACTGCCATCTCTGCATATTGTGATGATGCTACATTACAATGCTTAGATATTTTAACAGTGTTCCCATAAGGATAAATCATTAGAATGCCCATCCCTGCAATTTGTTCTCCCTGATAGTAGGATGCTGAACCATCAGTAAAGACATGACACAAAGAGGTGTTATTAAGTAGTTGTGGTATGGCAGGGAGGAAAGGACCTGGATCTACAAGATCAGGTGACTGTAGTGTACAGTCATGGGATTCTACTTGTAAAAGGAGTCCATGAGCCAGCATAGATGGAATTTTTGTTGGGTGTACCTGTATGTCGCTATCCTGGAGAAGAAGTGACCAGTGTGTCAGTCTGGTGTTGGAGACTGACCCATCCTTCACTCTGTCTGAGAGCAGAAAGGTAGTTAGGGTGTGGTTGGTGTTGATGATCAGTGGAGAGTACCCAATGATATACAGGAAGTGCTTGACAGCCCAGTAGGTGGCCAGAAGGTTCCTTTCACAAAGGTTGTACTTCTGTTCCACTGGGGTCAAGAGCTGTGATGCATATGCAATGGGTCTCAGGGTGCCATGAACCTTCTGGGCCAGCACTGCTGACATGGAAATGTCAGAGGTGGCACATTCCAGATGGAATGGTAGTGCTGGATTGGGGTTGACCAGAGCTGGGGCAGAGGCCAAAGCCTGCTTCAGTGACGCCACAGCCTGGGTGTGTATAGGGCCCCAAGTCCATGGGATGTCCTTCTTCAGTTACTCATACAGAGGAGCAGCTTTCTGAGCAAAATCACAAATAAAATCTCTTGAATAATTCACCATACCAAGAAACCTTCAAAGAGTTGTCATGCTGGTGGGCAATGGCAAGTCTTGCAATCCCTGTACCTTCTTCCAGGTAGGGCTTCAACCTTGATCAGTTATTTTCAGACCCAGAAAGAGTACTTCTTTCTGACATAGTTGTGCTTTTGCTGGATTGCATTTCAGGCCTGCTCTCTGGATGAGAGTCAGTAGTTCGTCTAAGAGATCCAGATGTTGTTCCTGTGTGGCTGTTGCCAGCAACAGGTTGTCCACATATTGCAAGAGACATTGGGGAGTAGAGAAACTCTTGAGGGCATCCATCATGTGCAGATGGAACAGGGAAGGGCTATTATGAAATCCTTGCGGCAAGCAAGTCCACGTGTACTGTCTTCCTTCAAAAGTGAAGACAAACTTATATTGACTCTTAAGTGCCAATGGTAATGACCAAAAACCATTGGAAATGTCAAGGGCACTGAACCATTTCAGGTCAGGGGTCAAGAGTCATAGCACGTCAGATGCTGATGCCACAGTTGGGGAACAACTGGGGGTGACCTGATTCAGTTTTCTGTAGTCAATAGTAAGTCTCCAGGCACCTGTGGGTTTTTTCACCAGCCACACTGGGGAGTTAGTGGTGGAAACGCAAGTTCTGATTACTCCTTGCTTGAGGAGAGACTTGATTCTTTCTCTAAGAGAAGGCAAGGCCTCAGTTGGAAAAGGGTACTGCCTTTGCCTCTTGTGTGCTGGGTCTGGCACTTCGATGACAGTGTGCATTCTACCACAGTCATGTTTGCTAATTGCAATTGTTTCCAAATGTCATTGCAAAATGGGGAGAAGTTTCAGGAATAATTCATGAGCTTTGAACAAATCTATGATGTCATGCTCCTTGTCATTGGCAGATATAATTGCCACAATGTGTGAATCAGGAATCAAAATGGTATGATATTGACCCTGAATCTGTATCAGCAGCATGTTAGCTAGATCTACCACACAGCCATGTGATGCAAGGAAATCAGTTCCTATGATACTGGGATGATCATGCATTACCGCTAGTCGGAAAGTGTGTGAGGCCTTTAGATGGCATAGCTCTACTGGTAGGGGTAGAGGATGGTATGCAGGTAGCTTAGTACCATCAACTCCTGACATGTTGGTCCTCCATCCGATGGACCAAGAGGATGTGTCTGGATGTTCGTCATGTAATACAGATACAGCTGCACCTGTATCTAGCAAGACTACTAGCAGACGGCCCCTGACCTCGGCCTTGGTGCAGGGCCTTCCATTCGTATCCAAGACCAGCTTGTTTACAATCCAGACTGGGGCCTGCAATTGTCAATCTGTACTGCTGGGAGCATGGAGAGATTGGGCCTGACTCTTATGAATCACTTCACTATGCTGTACTGATGCTATATAGGGAGGAGCTTCTGGGTTCAGGCCTGTATGAGCCTGAAGGCCTGCACCACCAGTATCCCCATGACCTTTTGGGGTCTGGGTCACCGGTTGTACTGCTGCAAGGGCCTGTGCGGGAACAGCATCTGCTACAGAGCGCACTTGTCCCAGGAGCTCTCTGAATTTCTGATTCTCTTTGGCTATCTCCCTATATGAAGGGCCTGTTCTTTGTTGTTGTGGTTTCCCTTTACCCTTATGCTTTTTATTGTCATGCCAATTCCAGTTCCCACCCCACTGCTGTTGGTGTTGCAGTTGTTGATGGGTCTGTTGGGGGTGTTGGTTATCAGCTGGAGGGGCCTGTTGATGTTGGGCCTGTTGGTGTTGGGCCTGCCCTTCCACAGTGTAGTGCGTTGTGGCCTCTGAAGCAGGCTGCATGGCGGCTACTTTCTTGGAACTGGAGCCCAGATCACGGATGTAGAGTTGGTAAACTCTCTCGGTTTCCCGAAGGATGTCAGCAAACCTATCCATATTGGGGTAGGTGGTTGGTTCTACCTTTTCTCGTACTGCTGGAATCATGTTCCTAAGGAACAGGGTCTTATAGTCGATAAGATCTACATCTACAGCTTCTTATTTATTTATTTATTATTTATTTATTCATTTATTTAGTTGTTTAACCAGGTATAGCACACTAAGCTGAAAGCTTTTTCACAGGAGCGACCTGGGAGCACAAGGAGGTTAAGTGACTTGCTCAGGGTCGCACAGTATGCAAGTGGAAGCTGTGGGATTCAAACCCAGGTCTGGTCTGCTGGATGTCACCAGATTTGCAGCTCAGAGCCTTAGACCATTGCACTATACTGCCTCCTTGTGCCAAGTGCTTTCCTGCTCGGTTGGCCATCCAAAGTCTCTGGTAGTAAGTCGCTGGACTTTCCTTTGCATTCTGTTTTACAGGGTATGCAAGCATCACTCCTACTATGCCTGGGCTGTGAGCAGAAATGAGCTTAGCTGCAACCTCATCAAAGGTGGTGTTCCCATCCTGGCAGATGACATTGGAGGGTTTGGCCCACAAACTAGGATCGATGGTCTGACGTAGTATCTGGACCTGGTATTCTGCAATGAGGCTAAGCATCTCACATTTAGAACGCACCTTTTCTAAGTGACAGCTGAGATTGTCAGACGGATTCATCAGACCGATGCTGTCAGCTATTTGCTGAACAGAGTAGGCAATTTGTAGGGAATTACTGGGTCGATCAAGGAGAGGTATATTGTCTCGGTGCCATCTAGGGCGGCCCGAGCTGCAGCCTCAGCTGCAGTGCAGACAATACCCTCCTGAGTGCCAGCCTCCTGCAGAAGCTGCCTAATCTGAGTTTTAATGACCTGTTTACTTCTCTCAGGAAGAGGTACATTGCCTATTGCAGTTTCAATCATCATCTCTATCTCTTGCCTATCTTCCACATTAAAAACGGCTATTGGTGGTGCCCTCAGGACCAGGTCTGGGCCTGCTCCCCCCCCATCATGGGAGCCACCATGTTGGTGTCTCCCATGATGAGCGTCACGACGTCGATGATGTATGACATGGTGAGGGTGTAGTGAGGACCCGCCATGTTATGGATGGCTGGGTGGTGTCTCTGGGCCATAGTAGGGGCATGACGGGGTGTTGTATTGAGAGATGTCATCATCTGATATCTCCCCTTCAGATCACTTGTGTAAGGCAGGGGCTACACCTCCCATTGCCTTAACATGCCCAGCCCAAACCTCCTGCTGATGGTGCAGTTTCACCATCTTAGTTTTATATTCAGCATGACTCACAGTTAGTTGCAACATCCATATCAACCTCATCTTGCTTTTGCTTTTGCAACACTCTATATGCGGCACTCAGTTTGCGATTGTCCCTTGTAGCCACTTCTAAGTCATTACGTACCTGGTTTATCTCGTCCTGTAGCTCTTCCATCTCCTCACACAACTGAGCATCTGCAGCACTTAGCAAATCATTCACATGCAATGCCTGTCCCTTATCCTGTCTCAAACATTCACACTCCTGCTTCAACATACAAAGTTCCTGTTCTCCAGCTTGAGCTGAATGATGCAAAAGTGAATCCTTTTCATTCCGCAGAGTTGGAGTCCAGACTCCAAGTTCTGCTGCAGTCTAACACATTCTGTTTCCAGCAAACCCATCTGTTGCTTAAGAGATGAAATTTGAATATCAAGGGTTCAAAACCTCGCTCCGGAGGCTTCCAGAGCTGCATAGGGAGCCACGACCAGCAACCCTTTAGCCTGACGATTATTGACTGATTGTCTCATCTCAGTGTACTGGGTTGAAATCCCCAGTACAGGGTTTTCTGATTGACTTGCGTCCCACGTGAAGTCAGCCCATCCTCCATGGGAGGTAAGGAAGTTTAAGACATCAAGTCACAGTTCTGCGCAGATATTTGATACGGTGGCCATTCTGTTGGAGGGAACAAAAAATCAAACTGTGAAAAAGGCACCGCACTATGTATCGATCCACAGCAGGAGCACTTTATACACAGCCGGGCTACTGTAAAAGTTGTAGACTTACTAATCAAAGCTGCACTGGAGTGAGTCAAGTCGGCATCGACCACACCCAAAAGGATGACAGCCAGACTTTGTCAGTGACTACAAACTGGTTTAAAATGGGAGAGGTGATACGGGAATGTTCACCTACTGTCCCTGTGGGAAAGGGGAAAAGTTCTAGCAACAAGTGAAAACTTACAAACACCAAATATCGCCTGCACAAGGTTGACAATTTGTCAGGAGGTCGAAACCTCACTTTCAGGTTCTTGGCAATATTGGGAATGTAATTAATTACAGACACATTGCATTACAGTAATAAACATATTTATTACTACCAAAGGATAAAATCACAATTGCCCTAAGCAGTTCTTACCAACACAAACCGGGAGCCGGTGCTAAGCATTCCCTATACCTCGAGGTTTCTTTGTGTCTCTTGGCATCTCCGAGGTACAAGACTAGTGTATTACATTAAATACCTATGATAATTACTATGGTTACTGTAAGATAGAAGCATTTCTAGTTACAGAGATGAGCCCTATTAGCTAAATCAGAGGTGGCTCCATGGTCCAAGATAACATTATACAATTTTGTATAGTCATCAGTTTGTGAACAAAAGAGTTCTTATACAGAGTTTTACATAACTCAGTGTAGTAGTACAAATCACCAAAAGGTGGCAATGCCGACTTACATATCATAATTACTCCAAGGACACAAGTGCCTTGGCATCTTACAAGTAAGAAATACACAGAAAATGCATAGAAGAATATATGTATTAACAATCAAAGTGTATTACAACAATATGCATTCATATCTGGAGATGTTTTGGAGGATGCAGTGCTGTCCCATCTGCCGACACCTCTCTGGGCTGAGGGAGGAGGCTGCTTATCTCCAGGCTGAGTTGGCCAGGATTTGTGGGACCTCCTTTCCCACCCAGGGACCACCAGGGTCACTGCCATTGCCTCAGAGGTTGCCAAGAAAGAGGAGTGGTTGGACCACAGTGGGCTCAGAGAAGGTGAGGGTGGTGGAACAGAGGCTCATCCCTCCAGTTGTACCTCTCCACAATTTCTATGCCATTCTGGAAAAGTGTGGTTCCTCTATGGAGGCACCCACAGTGGAGACCAAGGAGGATGCTGGGAACCTCCACAAAGGAGACCCAAAGGAGGGTGGCATGGGATCCCACAGGGGAAGGCAACAACTCCTGGTGGGGACTCCATTGTTAGGAAGGTAGAACTGGGGGAGGAAGGAGAGAGGGAGGTAAAATGCCTGCCTGGCGACATGGCTTGGAAAGATAGGGAGCAAATCCTCAGGATTACAGGAGCAGCTGCACAGGGGAAGGAGCTGGATGTCATTGTCCACCTAGGGACAAATGACCTGGCTAAGAAAGGGATCAGAGCAGTGCAAGAAGTGTTTGTAGAGATGGGGAGAGGCCTTAGACAAATAGCACACACGGTAACCTTCTCGGAGGTGCTGCCTGTCTATGGCACGGGTGAGGCTATGGTGCTCCACACCATGGGATTCAATCAGTGGTTAAAAAACTGGTGCAGAGCTCAGGGATTTGGCTTCTTTGGAGACTGGGGGTCCACCTGGAGGGATGTAGGCCTATACTGGCATGATGGTCTGCATCTGTCCAGGAGGGGAACCAGGATCCTAGGTGATAGGTTTAAATACTTAATTGACAAGTATTTTAACTAGCCAAGGGGGGAAGCACTGGAAAGGAGCAGGGAAATCCTAGCCCCCCCCCAAAATATCAGGGTACTAAGTGAGGTAGACACCAACATCGAGATGTCAATAGGGAGAAGCGCAAGGGTAAATGGAGAAAGTGACAAATGCAATAAGGACAGGGATGGGGCAAAAAGGGGTAAGGCAATCAAGAAATGGAGGGTAATGAGTACCAATGCCCGTAGTCTGGGCAACAAGTTCCCTGAACTGGTGGCCTTGATGGAACAAGGGATGCTTGGATATTGTAGCAGTCACAGAAACATGGTACACAGAGAGGACCATGACTAGGATGTTAACATACCAGGGTACACAACCTACAGGAGAGACAGGAGGGCAGAAGGGGGGGAGTAGCTCTCTATGTAAGGGAAGGGATAAAAGCAACTGCACAAAAGAGTAAACATGGAGGAGAGGAGGCACTGTGGTTCACCTTAGAGACTGGAAATGGCACCACAATCCACACAGGGGTTGTATATAAACCCCCAAGTCAGGGGGAGGGAATGGACAAGGATATGATAGAAGGCATACTTAGGATGGCAGAGAAAGGGGAGATACTGTTGATGGGGGACCGTAACATGCCAGATGTTAACTGGAGCACCTTTTCGGCAGCCACATCCAAAAGCAGGGCAATTCTTGATGCCCTTCAGGTGGCATGCCTCAAACAGCTAGTTTTGGAACCCACTCATGAGGGAGCAATCTTAGACCTCATACTGTCTAATGGGAACAGTGAGAGGATCTCAGATCTAGAAGTGGGTAGCCATTTGGGAACAAGTGACCACCAAACAGTGTGGTTCATGCTTAACTCTGCTACAGAGTCAAGCCATACAAAAGTGAGGGTTCTGGACTTCAGGAGGGCTGACTTTGGCAAGATGGGAGAGTGCCTTAGAAAAGCACTAGCAAACAGGCTAGAAGGAGGGGTGGAGCAACAATGAGCAAATATCAAAACTGCCATCACAGAGGCAACAAGCCTTTGTGTGAAGCAAATAAACAAATCAAAATGAAAGAAAAAGCTACTATGGTTCTCAAAAGATGTGGCGGTGAAGGTTAGGGAGAAAAAGATAGCATTTAGGAAGTATAAGAAAACACAGAAGAAGCAGGACACAGAACTGTACCAGTTAAGGCAGAAGGAAGCAGGGAGGGTAGTCAGAATAGCAAAGGCACAAACTGAGGAAAAGATATCTAACTCGGATAAGAAGGGGGCTAAAACCTTTTATAGGTATATCAGGGAGCATAGAAAGACAAAGGGAGGGATAGTGAGGCTGAATAGAATGGATGGTGGGTGGGCAGAGAGTGACAGTGATAAAGTAGGAATACTGAATGACTACTTCTGTTCAGTATTCACAGAAGAGGAAGTGGGGGAGGTGCCTAATCCAGTTAACAGAAGCACTCTGGAGAGGGGGGTTGATCCCAGTTCTTTCACAGAAGAAAGGGTTCGGAAAGAACTCATAAAACTGAAGGTGGACAAAGCAATGGGGCCAGATGGAATTCACCCCAGAATTCTAAAAGAATTAAGCAGAGAACTAGTGACACCACTGACTACGCTTTTTAACAAATCATGGGAGGATGGTGTGGTACCTGAGGACTGGAAGAAGGCAGATGTAATTCCCCTTCACAAAAGTGGGACCAAGACGGAGGCAGAAAACTACAGACCTGTCAGTTTGACCTCAGTGGTAGGGAAAGTGATGGAATCACTTCTAAAGGAAAGAATTGTTGAGTACTTAGAGGCCAATAGGGCACAGGATCCAAGGCAGCATTGGTTCACAGTGGGAAGGTCATGTCAGAGGAATCTAATACATTTCTTTGACTGGGTGACCAAAGTAGTAGACCAGGGAGGGGCTGTGGACATGGCCTACCGAGACTTTAGCAAGGCATTTGACACAGTCCCACACAAAAGATTAGTAGTCAAATTAACCAGCCTGGGAGTGGGTTCCAAGGTGGTAGCCTGGGTAAAACACTGGCTGAACAGCAGGACACAGAAGGTAATTGTAAATGGAGTACCCTCTGAAGAAAGTGGGGCTACTAGTGGGGTACCACAGGGTTCAGTACTGGGTCCAGTCATTTTTAGTGTCTTTATAAGTGACATTGCAGAAGGACTGGAAGGAAAAATATGCCTCTTTGCAGATGACACAAAGATCTGCAACAGGATTGATACACAAGAAGGCGTGGAAAGGATGAGAAGGGACCTGGCAAGGTTGGAGGAATGGTCAGAAGTATGGCAGCTTGGATTCAATGCAAAGAAGTGCAAAGTAATGCACCTGGGAAACAAAAACCCAGGGGAAGATTACACAATGGGGAGAGGTAGTAACAACAACAAAAATGGAAAGAGACCTAGGGGTAATCATATCAGATGACCTTAAGGTTGGCAAGTAATGTGAGAAGGTGGTAGGGATGGCTGGGGGGATACTGGGATGTATAGGGAGAGGTATCACCAGTAGAAAACAGGAAGTTGTTATCCCCTGTACAGACAGTTGGTGAGACCCCATCTGGAGTACTGCATCCAGTTCTGGAGACCCCATCTCTGCAAGGATATAGACAGGATGGAGGCAGTTCAGAGGAGGGCAACTAAAATGGTGCAGGGTCTGCAAGAGAAGCCATACGAGGAGAGACTAAAGGAGCTTAATATACCCTTGAGGAAAGAGGGAGAGGGGGCACATGACAGAAACGTTTAAGTACCTTAGTGGAATCAACAAAGTCCAAGAGGGTAGCATCTTTCAGAAAAAGAGAAGTGCAAGAACAAGGGGACACAATCTGAAGATAGAGGGGGGTGCATCAGGGGCAATGTGAGGAAGTATTTTTTAACAGAGAGGGTGGTGGATACATGGAACAGCCTTCCTGAGGAGGTTGTGGGGTCTAAAACTGTGGGAGAATTCAAGAATTCATGGGACAGACATAAGGCAATTTTTGTGGGGGGTAGGAAGAAATAGGCTGTTGGTTAAACAGGATCGGCAGTTTATCCTCTAGGTAGGGAAATGGGCAGACTAGGTGGGCCAAGTGGTCCTAATCTGCCGTCAAAGTCTATGTTTCTATGTTTTTATCCTGGCATCTACTCTTGTACGGTAGATGCCCTTAGCCCTGTATGTTAGTATAACATATACTTAAGTGATAGCTGTCTACGGTGTACCTCTGAGCGTACCAATTAGGGTGCACGGAACTCGTGTAACAGGAGGTAAGTAGAGGGTGAGGGTGTGTGGGGAGGCAGGGTGTGCAGAGGGTGGGTACAGGTTGGGGGAGGGGTGAAGGACTCACGGAGGGACCATTTTCTTCTTTCACAGGAATTTTTAAAGCAAAAAGATGCCACAGGATGCTTTTGGTACACTGGGGTGGGCTCCCAATGTGCCACCTACATGTTTGTTAGGAGGGGGAATGGAGCCGGTGGGGATTGGGCACCCCCATCAGCCATACAGTATGCATGGGGGGGCATGAGCACAGTGGGGCGGGCTACCAGCATGCCAACTGTTTGTTTGTTTGGGGGGGCTGCAGCCGACAGGGGATTGGGCACCCCCGTCAGCAAAAAAGTGTGCTGGGGGGGCGCATGAGCCGAGAGGTATTGGGCAACCCCCTCAGCACACAACATGGGGGCTAGAGAGGACAATAACGAGGAGGGGAGGACATTAGCACAGGGAGGAAGCATGAGGAGTTTCATGCCGAGCTGTTTATGACAGAAGTTCGGCTGTGCTGAACATGTAAAGATGTCAGCATGCTAACTGTACACACACACTACCACCGCTGATTGCAGCAGACTTTTGTTTGAAATGAAGACCAGCACAGCTGAACTGCTATCATACACAGCTCAGCATATATTGGTCTGGTAGGGTCGTCCCTGCTACACTGAGCTCTGCATTCATGAGAAGGGTCACACACCTCCAAAAAGTCATACTATTTCAAGACGTTACTTGCACATGCACAGCAGCAAACGCAAAAAAAGACCTGGCTAACTTTACCCAGCTTAATAAAGCTCCAGATATGTTTGCTAGCCAAAATGGTGATTCTGTGACTACCACCCTGTGTGGCTATACCAGAGGATTCCGGGACCATAATGCACTTCAATTGGGGATTTTGTGGATCCCATTCTGCATCATCATACACATGGACCAAAGGTATTAGGCTTTACAATGTAGTTTACTACACTAAACTGTAAAAAAACTTTAAAAAACATAAAAATAAGTTGTTTGCAAAATTTAAGCCTAATACGGAGGGTGTGGGGGTGGAGCCCCAGATAATAAACTTAAAAAAACAGTCACATTTTAAACAGAGTACAGAGATTGCAAGTGTACTCAATAAAAAGAAGTTAAGAACTAAACAAATTAATATGAGCTTCTGGCAGCCAAATACAGGGGGTGTTGGGGGCAGAGCCCCCCATATAAAATAGAAATAAAATAAAAAAAAGATGAATAAGATGGGGGGAGGGATATGGCACTTAACTTGATTCTGGAAGCCCAGCTTGCAGAACAGAATGCTGTGAATGTGCCACCACCACTACCACCGTAGGCCACCATGCCTAGTAATTGTGGAAAATGGGAAGCTTACTAAGTAACCTTTTTTCTGTTATTTAAAAACATATTTTTGCAGGTGGGTAAGCAGAGACAGAGAAGGGCTTCCAGCTGTGACAGAGTGTGAGTGTGAGTGTGTGTGTGTGTGTGTGTGTGTGTGTGTGTGTGTGTGTGTGTGTGTTGGGGGGGACTGTGGAGTAGGGAGAAATACAACACAGATATACAACTCTACAAACTGCAAACATTACAGCAGTTACAGTAAAACATAACTATGAGGATATGTGCAATAGGCTTGGACCTGGAGATCCAGGTTGAAATCCCATAGCTGATCAACTTAATGGCTGTACAGTATGAGACTGAGCAAGTCAATTAACTCTCAGCTTCTCTTTGCTTTACTCTGCTCATCTGCAAAGAAAATGAGAAGAGCCAGACTACTTCACAGAGTGTCTAGATGGGCTATCCTGTGTCAATAAATAGAAAAACACAATGTGTATATACTTAACACTGTTCCCATGTGATGTCATGAGCTCTTTAAAAGGATGACAGAGGGACAACTGCATGCATTCAAACAGCAGACAGATTTTCTATAGGATTACATTTAGTCAGGTTTGTGTCATCTGTACTGTTTAAGCAACAACACACAATGTCACACACACACACCCTGACTGCAGTCCAGACTGAGCAGCTGGATTTCTCTGAAGCCTGCCAGAAGATGATACAGGACAACAGCCCATATGAGAAACAGGCTCTTTAAAGTTGTACCAGGGGAACCATGCACATGATTTTACAATGTAGCAATATGGGGTCCTTCTCTCTCTCTCTCTCTCACACACACACACACACACACACACACACACACACACACACACGCACATACGCACACACACACTCATTCAACACTTACTGTTATTTTAATGGTAACCAGCAGTAAATTTGCCACAAACACTCACAGACACACACACACACACTTGTTTTAATGGTAACCAACAGCAAATTTGCCACAAATGCCAGTATTATATCAATGTGTCATTTAAAAGTATTGGGCATTAGGCTGTCCATTAATTTAAAACCCTGTTACATTTCAGCCCAGTAAAGTAATAGTTTTTGATATCTGAAGAATGTAAATTAGTTTTGGGGGGCTTATGGCATTGTCCTCCATCCTGCCATCCTGTCATCCATCCCGTCAGTTTTTAAAACTCTAGTGCTTTTCTGACATCCTTGTATTCATCATCAGTGTAGTTCTCGTTAGTTCAGTGATTTTTAAAACAACTTTTATTGCTAGTTGTGAAATTGATTATTCAACATCAATAAATATGGCTGCCACCATCATTTTATTTAAACTACAGAATGAGGATA
Organism: Neoceratodus forsteri; assembly: GCA_016271365.2. NCBI lineage: Eukaryota > Metazoa > Chordata > Ceratodontiformes > Ceratodontidae > Neoceratodus > Neoceratodus forsteri. The sequence goes on from CM057452.1 coordinate 1,060,702,275, forward strand.
CAATCAAAAAAGTACTAGTAGTACTTGCCTGCCATTGGAAACAAACAGTAAGCAGCTGGAAGCCTCCCTCAGTAACTATGTACAGCACAGTGCACAAGTTCAACTGAAACAGAAAAGAAACTTAAGTTTAAAACCATACAGCCATGCTGTACAGTGCTGTCTGACTGTCAAACAACATTGCTTTTTATCATTTTCAGCTTGTCTACCTGAGTGTATTCAGATGTAGTTCTCTCTCTAGTTGGGTTTGGCTGGTGATGCTGTTGCTGACTCAACTCAGTTGTGGTCATGGGTGGAGCTACGGCAAGGAGATAGTATGGCTGGGCTGGGGACTATTGTTTTCCTTTCACTGCAAACTCAGCAAAAGGCTCAAGAAGGGAAAACAATATATGAATACCACTATATAACAAAGGACAGAATTAATTAACTGTCTTTTCTGCTATCTGACTAACAGGCATCTCTAATTTACAAAGGAATGTGACTAATAGTGGGAGCTGTCACTCAAGATATCTGATGCTAAACAGATGGGGAAAGTGAAACACCAGGCTGAAACACTAGTTTCATACATGCACTGTGTTAGGACTGAGAGACACGGCATGTGTGTTTGTGTATGTGTGTGTGTGTGTGTGTGTGTGTGTGTGTGTGTAGGCATTGGAAGGGGGAGAGAAGAGCTTCTTAGGACATAATAAACTGCTCTTTTAACCCCTTCTCGCTAGAATTAAATAGAAGTCAATTAAAAAAGAGCCACATGTGTCTCTCAGGTGTGAAGGGGTTAAACAGCTATGTGCAGGAGGCAATGTCTGCTCTATTCTAAATAGACATTCCTGAGCCAAAAAGGCCAGTAACAGTGCCGGCTACTCCAGTTTTACCAGAGACAGAACCGGCTGCACCAGCGACGTCTGTGTCCCACTTGGTGCATTTTGGTCTGAGTTTAGCATAGTTACGGGCTGGTGTAAAAACCATGGGTGTAGACAGAAACACTCCATGTACTCCATGGTAAACAATTTTATTTAAGGGGGGGACAGCAAATAGGCTCTGAACTGCTTCCTTTGTCCATGAAAACAAAACACAGAACCAGCAGAATCTTTCTGTAATTTTATTCATATTAGTAAAAACTAGTGCTGGTCACTAATATTGTCTTTGTATCCCGAGGACTATATAGCCTTACAGGCTCTGGGTTGATATGTTGGTGTCTTAAGGAGCAATGTATGGCATCTGTATTTACCCATGCATGGGGGGGGGCAGCAACCAGTGGCATGAGGTACAAAGGTTGTATTTATTGTGCCAAAAGAGGCAACAAACATGGTACTGGTGTACATATTTATATTGTCTGGCTAAACCCCTACTAAAAACATCAATATGGTCAGTGATGCGAGGTCCACAAATAGGATCATTTGTGCATGTTTGGTAAGCAGTTACAAGATCAGTAAGCATCATACTGTGAAACTTAGAAGTATTAAATTTGTTGACATAAACCAAATTCAGCCATATTCCAATGTGATAAATTGAAAAAAACTGGGACATGCATAAATTGTACATTGTTTATCAGAGCTCCTGGGAGTGATGTGGCAGTCAAACCACTAGGAGGGCCATTCTCCATATGAGGGCAGACAAGCAATTCTTTCTGAATGGGTGGGACTACAGAGAGGTACAGAGAAGAGGATGCAGCATAGTTTTGAAGACAGAAATTAGTGGCCTCCTGTGAAGGAAGTCTCTCAGAAAAGGCAGGATCTATAAGTGCAGTAAGATTATACTGACCAGTTTTTAGTGGAGAGGCCTGTATAACAGAGACAGTACCATTTTGAGATATGTCAGTGTTAGGCCAGCCATGCAATGTACCTTTGGCCAGGCGAGTTACAGGGATTGTGTAGCCCCTTGCATCAGTTTGCCATTGAAAGGAAAGTGAAGATTTATCCAGGGCAAGCACTACAGCATCCAGAAAGGCATCTTTGCCTTGAGTAACCTTAACATTTTTGTTTGGAATGTTTATATGAACACCCATGGGAGTGAAATGTTATATTAGACCAAGTAAGTGATCCAATTAGTCCTTGTAAGTTTGGGGGTTTGGTGGGGGTGCTATAATGGTTAAAGGCAGTAGTCCCACCAGTAGGAGAAGAGGGTGCAAGATAGCCATCTTGCCGATATCTGAAAGAGATAGAAAAGGATTAGTTAGCTGCAAGTACTATTCCACCTTATGGGATTAGGAAACGTAAGCTTTTAGTCACCTTTATATAGTCTGAGTTGGTTAGCATGGAACCACTTGTCAGCAGTCTTTTTCTGATGCTGTAGTCTGACCTGCTACACAGCAGGGCTGAGCTTGTTGACAATGGGATAGGGACCTTCCCATTTACTGACAAATGAGTGTCTGGGTTGTCTGTATTGGAGAAGCATTACTTGGTCTACAACTTGCCAGTTGACTTCTTTGACATGCTTGTCAAAATGAACTTTAGCTTGTTGTTGAGCCTACCCATCTGTTTAGCGGCAAACAGGTGTGTCTTCATGATGTCATCGTGAAGCTTTTCCACATACTTGTCTACAGATACTCTATCTGCAGTAGGGGTGTGGAGATCAATTAACAGGTGCTCAGGAAATCTCATGACTCTACCAGTCATGACCTCATAAGGTGTGCACTGAGTAATGGCCACAGGCATGCCCCTAATTGCCTTTAGTGTTAGTGGCAAGAGGGAATCCCAATCCTTAGGATTATCATCAATGAATTTGCATAACATCTGTTTTATGCATCTATTAGCTCTTTCTACCTGACCTGATGATTGAGGATGGTAAGGGATGTGGAATTTCTGATCAACTCCAAGAAGTTGGAGTGTCTGTTGCATCAGTTCGGCTGTAAAGCTGGTCCTCTGGTCTGAGTCCACTTTAAAGGTAGGTCCCACCTGGAGAACAATTGGTCCACCAGGATCTTGGCAGTTGTCCTTGCCATGGTGTTCTTAGTGGGAAATACCTCTACCGACTTGGAGAAGAAATCCCTGACAAGTGCATACTTGTTGTTCTTACTGGAGTTAGCTAGAGGGCCAATAAAATCAATCTGTATTGCATTCCATGGTCCAGACTGCCTTTGGGGCAGTAGCTTGGCATTTTTCTTCACTGTAATAAGATTGTTCTGAGCACACATTATGCAGTTGTCTACATAGTGTTACACATCTTGGCCATGCCAGTCCACCAGACAACTGTCCTGAGCCTCTGGAGAGTATTTTCTGTCCCCCGGTATCCACCAGCGGGAGTGTCATGAACCATATAAATGAATTCGGTTCACAGAGATTGTGGTGAAACCCACAATTTTCCATCTGTATCCTGTTTGTGATACCAAATGAGTTTCTGATCACTAAACAAATGTAAGTTGTCTGAGTGCCTTTTGTAGGGACTGCCAACAGGCAGTGGCTGTTCAGTTCCCTTATCTAGGAATCTGAACACATCTCTGATCTCTGGATCTGCTTTCTGTGCAGTAGAAAGATCCAGAGGGGGCCCTGGTACTGGTTTCTTGGTGGCATCAATTATAGATGTCACAATTGCTGCTATGCACTGTGGGTAAGCCATTTCCCATGCTCCCCCCCCGAGCACCTGCTTTGGCAAGCGAGTCCGCTCGTTCATTGAATTCATGGTAAGGGTCAGATTTGCAGTGAGCCTTTACCTTGTGAATGTATAACTTATGAGTGAACATTTGTGTCAGGATATGTATATACACAAACGGTTCTCTATTCTTGACAGGGGTAACATCAGATGAGGTAAAGTTGTTCTTTTGCCAGAATGGAAAAAACTCAGTTAGGGATGAGCATGGCCAATTAGAGTCTGCAAGGATTATGGCATCCTTGTCCCCATGAGGCATGGTCTCCAATGCACAGGTCACAGCAGCCAGTTCAGCATACTGTGAAGAGATAACAGAGCACTTTCTAGCAATGCACCTGAAATCACCCACATGATCCCTAATGAGCACTCCAAGCCCTGCTACCAATTCTCCATCCATATAGTATTCAGATCCATCTGTGAAGATGTGGAACATTGTGTTGTTTTCCAGGACCTCAGGTGTGGCTGGCAGGGAGGGCCCTGGATGAGGTAGATCAGGTGGTTGGAGGGCACAGTCATGTGGCTTACCTGTGTAGAGTAAGCCATGGGCCAGGACTGATGGCATTTTGGCAGGCAGTACCTTGATGTCTCTATCCTGCAAAAGCAAAGACCAATGGGTGAGCCTGGTATTAGAGACAGATGCATCTTTTACTTTATCTGAAAGCAAAAGTTATTTGAAGTGTGACAGGTATGCAAAATGATCGGAGCATACCCAATGATGTAGAGAAAGTGTTTGACAGCACAGAAGGTTGCCAGGAGCGTCCTTTCACAGAAGCTGTATTTCCTATCAACTGGGGATAGCATCTGAGATTCATAGGCAATGGGCCTGTAGTACCCATTGTATTTTTGTGCCTGCACTGCAGATATGGCCACATCAGAGGTGGCAGTTTCCAAATGGAAAGGTAGTCCTGGATTTGGGTTAATCAGTGCTGGGGCTGAGACCAAGGTCTGTTTGAGCTGGGCCACAGCTTCAGTGTGTGTGTGGAGCCCCATGTCCATGGGACATCCTTTTTCAGCAGTTCATACACGGGAGTAGCCTTCAAGGCAAAATCAGGGATAAAATCCCTAGAGTGATTTACCATTCCTATCAAACATCTGGGTGTTGCCACACTTGTAGGAAGTGGTAAATCTTGTAAGCCCTGGATCTTTTTGACAGCTGGGCCTTGGCTTTGATCTGTGATGCATAGGCCAAGGAACATAACCTCCTTCTGACACAACTGTGCCTTAGAATGGTTGCACTTGAGGCCTGCTCTAATGAAGAGAGTCAATAATTCATCCAAAAGGGTTAGGTGTTCTTCTTTGGTGGATGTTGCTAAGAGCAAATCATCCACATACTGCATGAGACACTGGGGTGTGGAAAACCCCTGCCGAGCATCCAACATGTGGAGATGGAAGAGGGAAGGGCTGTGGTGGAAGCCCTGGGACAGACAGGCCCCATTGTGCTAGCGCCCATCAAAGGTAAAAGTGAATTTGTATTGACTTTTCTGTGCTAATGGGAGTGACCAAAACCCATTATTTTTTTTATTTAGTTGTTTAACCATTAGAGATGTCAAGAGCTGAAAACCACTTTTTGTCAGATGTCAGCAGCTTGAACACATCAGGGGCTGATGCCACAGTTGGGGCACAGCTGGGGATAACATGGTTAAGCTTCCTATAGTCTATTGTAAGTCTAGTCTCCAAGCTCCATTTGGCTCTTTCACATGCCAAATGGGTGAATTCACAGTGAAAACACAAGTCCTAATCACTCCTTGTTGTAGCTGTGATTGGATGGTCTCCCTCAATGAGGGTAAGGCTTCAGAAGGAGATGGGTACTGCTTCTGCCTCACAGGATTAGGTCCTGAGATCTCAATGGTGATGTGTATCCTACCACAATCATGCTTGTTAGTAGCAAACACATCAATATGTTCTGGTAGCAATGGTTGTAGTTCAGGAAACAAGTCATGACTTTCAAATAGAGCCATGACATCATACTCCTTGTTGTTATGGGAGATGGCTGCCACTGCATGGTCGTCTGGTATGGTGACAGCATGACATTGTCCCTTGATATGTAGCAATAACTTGTTAGCAAGGTCTACCACACAGCCATGCTGTGCAAGGAAATCAATTCCCAATATGCTGTGGTGATGACGTAATACCATAAGGTCAAATACCAAATTTGTTTTGAGATGGCCTACCTGCACAGGTAAAAACACAGATCAATAAGTTTGCAGTTGGGTGCCATCTACACCCTGTGCGCTGGTCTTCCAGCCAGTAGGCCAGGCAGACATATTTAGGTTCTCATCATGGAGAACAGACATAGCTGTTCCTGTATCCAGAAGCATTTCCTGTTGATGGCCCCTGACCATGGCCCTTACACAAGGCTGTTCATCTGTGTCGACGAGCAGATCACTTACAATCTGGACCGGGGCCTGTAATTGTCAATCAGTACTGCTCCCAGCTTCTTCTTCATCCTCTCATTTCTGCAACCTATGCCTAGGGTGGCTGGTTAGGCCTCCCTATTGAGGTTTACAGGACATATTGTGCCTCTGAAATCAGAGCCACAATCTCAAACTGTTCAATTGGGGGTTTCCAAATCGCCACATCAGCCTTGCCAGTGCCCTATGCTATGAAAGGGTTTTTCCCTCAGCTGCTCAGTTGTTCAGTAGCTGAAGACCAAAAAGGATTGGTGCCATTACTAGCCAGTGCCAGGGTCACCAAGGAACATGTAGATGCAGCCTCCTTTGCAGCATGGGCCTCCTCCAGCTGTTTGCAGAGGGTCTCGTTTTCAGCCTTTATGTCCTGATACCTAGGCCCGTTACGATACTTGCCACCGGAATTTGAGTTCCCTTTCCTATTGTAGTTGTTATTGTTCCAGTTATTCTTATAGTTCTGGTCCCACCTCCCTTGTGTGACTGTTGGTCATCAGAAGGGGCATCCTGTTTATCGTTGTTGCCTTCCACTACACAGTGGGTTGGGGTAGGGCCTACTGTGGCAACTTGGGCCGGGGGGGTCTGGACCATTGGATTTTGGATGGCAGCGTCATTGTAGGTGTTTTTACTAGAAGCTAGATTATAGAAGTAGACCTAGAAGGCCTGCTCCGTCTTGGTGAGGATCTCATCAAAGGTGTCAGTCTGCAGGTAAACGTTGAGTTCAACTTTCTCCCAGAGAGCCAGAGTCATGTTCCAGATGTACAAATCCTTGTACTCATTTTGGTTTTTGTTAGCATTCTCACCCACTAGGCCTTTTCCAGCCTTGTAGGTGAGCCACAACCAGTGATGGTAAGCCACTGGACTTTCCTTCAGATTTTGCTTGACCTTGTAGGCCAAACAAGCTCCAACGATACCTAGGGCATTGGCAGCAAGGGGTGCCTGTGTGATATTGTTGTAGTTGAGCATCTCGCAATTGAGGACGGCCTCTGGAAGTTTGACCCAGAGGGTAGGCTCAATGGTTTGTCTCAGGACTTGGACCTGGTACTCGGGTTGGAGAGAAAGCTTCTCACAGAGGGAGCACACCTCTCCAAATGACAGCTGAGGTTGTCGGTTGGGCCCATCTGTCCGATACCTAGGGCAATTTGTTGAACAGAATGAGCAACCTGTAGGTGATTGGAAGCGGGTGAGCAGGGAGCAGAGTTCATTTCCACATAACCCAAAGCACCGTGAAGGTCAGCTTCTGCCGCCACATCAGCGACTGTCTTGAATGCATTCTCCTGGGTTACAGCATTTTCAAACATGGGACCGATCTGCTCCTGCATGGAGGAGCTTCCCTCAGGGGTGGATAGTCTAATCAAGACATCTTGTACAATGCCTCACACACCTGAAAAATATTCATGGGAAAGGGGACCCAGTGGAAGTGGGCTCCTACTTGGAGGTGGTCAGCCTCCCTTATTATGGGGACCGCTATCTTTGTTTTGATGTGGCAGCATAGAAGGCATAACAACATGACATGGGAGTAGGCTGTAATGGTCGCCATCTTGGGTATGGCTGTCAAAGGCCACTGCCCTGTGGAGCAGGGGCTTAGATGTGACGAGGCACCCTAAGTCCTCGTAATCAGAGTCATCATCACCTGATGAGTTAATGTCAATGGATGTGTACTGAAAACATTCATGGCTTTTACATGGCCAGCGAGAATATCTCCCTGATGGTGCATTCTTGACGTCTTGTCTCTACATTTCTTGTGACTAACTTTAGCAGTGCCCTGCTCAATATCCTTCTCAACCTCATGCTGCAATACTCTATACGCGGTGCCCAGTTCATTGTTTTCTCTAAGCTTTTTGTCTAACTCTTGCATCTATCTCACATTCTCTACCTTCAATTCAACATTATCCTCTCTCAAACTTTCATTCGTATCACTCAAAATTCATTCAAATAAGATGGCTGTTTCTTATCACATTTTAACCTTTCACTGTCATCTCTTAACATACACAATTCATGCTCAGAGTCTTGAGTAGTGCAATGCAACAGTCTGTTGTTATGATCACGGAGTGACTGTGTCTCCTCTGCAAGTTTCTGTTCTCTTTTCTTTCTTTTTTTTTTATTATGCTTTTTCCAGTGGGTCCTCCATCAAGCTCTGCCCTGGTCACAGCCCTCAGGCTCCCACCTACAGTCCACTACCAGCAATTCTCCCAGTTACCCCCCCGGCTTACCCCTGGAGGGCGGGGCTGCAGTACTGGTTCCCTCTAATTCCAGCACCATGGAACCAGCATCTGGTTGGGAGATCTGGTGATGGTGGCTAATCAAAGCCCAGGGAATGCTTCATAGTCACAGAGGACACACCCATTTTTCATTTTATTCTGGGAGGCAGGGATGTGCAATGACGTCCAGTGTCTGCCTCACCTCCAGTACTTGTTAGCGCCAGTGGCTTGCATGACTCCCAGCCTCTGCCAGGGGTCCACCTCATGCTGAGCACTTCTCCACCCTTGCCCCAGAGAAGGAGAGCAGCCCACAGGATGCTCTATCCTTCTCCCCCCCAGCTGGCCCTCTAGCGACCTGGGTCCATTCCCGAACCCGCGTCACTGGCGTCACAAGCAGAACTCCTACTACTGCACTGATGGGCCAATGTAATCTGTCCTCTTTTCAGTATCTCTGATGCCTGCAAGCCCAACTCTTTTTTTAGAGAATCATTTTGCAGCTCAAGGGAGGCACACCATGCTAGTAGACTTTCAATGGCTGTATGCAAAGCCATGACCAAGAGACCTTTGGTGTGGTATTTCTTGGCTTTTTGCTTGGACTCTAGATATTGTTCAGAGATCGTAAGTAAAGGATCTTCAGCTGATCTCACATCCATCGTAAAATCAGTCCATCCTCCATGGGAGGTGAGGTAGTTAGAGACAATGAGTTTCAGTTCTGTGCACAATTCAGGCATAACAAACAAAGGGGTAAACAAACAAAAGAGAAAGCAGTCAAAATAACTGGAATATAATCCTTGGCGCTGTCACCTAACAGCTTTCCAGTCCCCCATAGGCAAATGATGGTGCCAAGGCAGTATGCTGCTACTCACAAATGGAGTGTACCAACGGTTTGGTGTAGGTCTGCAGTGCCCAAATCTGAGATGGACCAAGTCCATAGAGGAACAACCACAGTAAATTCGAGTATGCCCAAGTGGGCAGTAATGCACCACACTACTCAACATTCGGTTCAAACAACTTGAATGGAAACTTCACTTTGTTGTACCTTCCAACCTGCATATGGTCACCAAATGTAACTGGGTAATAAAATTACCTCTCTCCGGTTCTTGTTAGACCTGCACAAAAGTAAAGAAATGACAGACAAGTGGTGTCCAGCACATAAAGTGATTTATTTCTGGTATATAAAGCAGGCTTACAGCCAAATCACAGTGATAAACACCGGGGAGAACACCTCCAGCCTTTCTTACCTATAGGCAGCAACAAGTTTCTTCTTCTCAGAGAAAAAGGTGTAATACAAAGGGTCTTATACCCCTGAAAATAACCATAGCAACTACCAAAACGATATATAAAAGTCTCATCATTGGATAATGGCAAACAACCTGACTTCTTACTAGCCTGAGAAAGTATGCTGAGCTAGCAGAAAGACAAGTTAACTAAATAAAGGACCTGTATTTGCGAAAGCCACTTGTTGTTACACACATAATTACATAAGTACTTGCTGCTCTTCAGTGGAAATAAAGATGGCAGTATTGTTGAACTAATAATTATACAATGGTATAAACAGAGGTGTCTCCCAAGTGGTACAATTATGATAGCAAATACATTATGACTCTTAATAGAAAAAACAGTAGAACTCGGATCCTGACACTTATGCTTCAATGATAAGTGCCTGTGCCTGAAGTATTACTGTTTGTGAGGTAGGGGGCCAATCAGGGATGCTGGTCCATGGATAACAAGGGGTTAAACAGCTATGCACTCAACAGATCAGAAGGAAGACATCTAAACAATACTGATTTTTTTTTGTGTAGTACTGCTGCTTTAAGTAGGAGGCAGAGATTTGTTCCACTGCACCAGCCAAAACACTTAGCAGAGGAAAACTGCCTCACATTCCTGTAACAGTAATTTTTCTCTCCTACATCATGGCAATACATCAGCATGGCTCTGCCTATGCTGCCATAAAAATGGCCGTTATCATTTTCGTCAGTAGTTTGCTACATACAGGGAGCAGTAAAGAGTCCCAGTTACAGTAGAGGAAACTGAGCTTGGGGTGAAGTTTAGTGGATGTGGCATCAATGTGTTTAGAGAAGTTTAGCTGTGGGTCTAACCAAATGCCCAAATATGTGTAGGAGGAGCCCTTGCTAAAAGTAGTGCTGTCCAGAGAAGTAATAGGCAGTGGTGGGGAGGGGCGCTTTGGCTAGTTTTTGAGGAGTTCCAAAAGTCATATAAATGTTTTTTGACATGTTTATTTTAAATTTGTTAGTCTGGAACCAAGATTGCACAGAATGGAAATCTTGTTGTAGGGTGGATTGGATTGTTGGTAGGTCAGGGTCAGAGGTGAACAGGATGGTATCATCCACATACATGTGGATGAGGGATTTTGAGCAGACAGAGGGGAAGTCATTTATTGAGCCTTGAGGGATGCCCACTAAAATAGGAAGGGAGAGGGAAGAGGAGTTTGCACTCTTAACTGATTGACTCCTGTTTACAAGATATGAGAGAAACTGTTGTATGTCAGTGGGGCAAGCCCTGCAATCTTGAGCATGTCTAGAAGCAGTGATTGGAATACAGAGTCGAAGGCCTTAGTCAGGTCAATGAAGACTGCAGCAGTGAGTTGGCCTTGGTCAGAAGCAGCTTGGATGCAGCCTGTGACCTGGAGAAGGGAGGATATGGTGGAGAGGTTCTGAAACTGGATTGGTAAGGGGAGAGAAAATTTGTGGAGGTGAGGAACTCAGTTAGCCTGGATTGCATTAGCCACTTCTGTAGCTTAGACAGAGGGGGGAGGAGAGAAATGGGTTGGTAGTTGCTGGGTAAAAAGGAAGAGGGATGGCACAGGCTGATTTCCATGCTTTGGGGACAATGCCTGAGGAGAAGGATAAGTTTAGTAATAAGGTGAGCAGGAGGGTGATGGCTAGAGCAGAGATGTGCAGCAGACTAGGATGAATGCTGCCCGGGTTAGATTTTGACAGGTTGAGGGATAGGATTGTTTCCAGTTCTTCTTTGGAAGAAATGGGGACGAGCATGAAGATGTTGTGGGTCTCGCTTTGCTTTGAGGGTTTTGCAACAGACGGTGGGAGCATGAACTGGTCAGGGAGGGTGCAGGTGGTGAAAAACATGTTTAAGGCATCTGCTATTGGTTAGGGTCGGATATAGTGATTCCATTCTGCTTTAGAGTGCAGGTGCTGGATTGAGTTGGTGGGTCAACAATGGAGTGGACTATCTTCCAGAAAGAAGAGGGGTGAGCTGTGCTGAAATGGTTTTTAAAGTACTCAGCTTTGGTACACAATATGGCCTTCATGCACGTGATTATGGAGGCATTGTAAGCTTGTCTAGATTGTGGGTTCAGGGAGGCTTTGAAATTGGATCAGGCCTTGTCACGGGCTTTGCAGAGTGCTACTATTGGGACAGTGATCCAGGGGTGGTAACGTGTCCTTACCCTGGCTCTTTTTAGCTGGTTGTGGGAATCACAGACACCTTTGAAAATGCGTAGGAATTAGGCTAGGGTGGAGTCAACATCTGTGGCATAGTATACTAGGTCCCAATTTGCATGGTGTAAGTCAGAGAGAAGGAAATATTTGTCAATTGAGTTTAGGGGTGAATTTGGATGTATTTTGGTGCAGACTTGGGTAACTAGCTTTCCTAATGCAATACATGTTGCAGTGATCACTGAGGTCAGGGTCAAGGGATCCTGCAGCAGATATTTTGTGGGGATGGGAGGAGAGAACCCAGTCTATATGGGAGTGATGTGTGTAATGGGTATTGTATCAGGTTGGTTCTGTGATTAGCTGGGTGAGGTTGAAGGATTCAGTTTTGACAGTGGTGGGCTTGGAGGTAGGGAAGAGACAATCTAGTTTGTAGTCCCCTAGCAGGAGTAGTTCACTGGTGTTAGCTAAGGGCAGAAGAGTAGGGATACAACCAGTTAGTATATCATGCCCAAGTTGGGCAGGGGAGGAATGGACCACCCCAATGAAAATGGAGAGAGTGGAGAGCATAGGGATTTTGGGTAGGATCAGTTCATGTGAACTGGGACAGGATTCTTTCTTAACTAGTGTGCTAGAAAGGGACTGCCTTATGAGGATTGCGACATGCCCCCTCTCTTCCTTCGGCCATGTCGGATGATTGTGTAACAAAGAAGCGACAGGGATGAAACAAGGGTCTTTGTTGATAACCAAGTCTCTGAAAGGCATAGGGTGTCTGGGGAGTTCTGGGTTAGCCAACAGCTTAGTAGGTCCAGTTTGGGCAGGAAAATCCTAATGCTGATATGCAAAAATTGTAGGCCTTTGTGAGAGGTTGGAATTTTTGGGGGGAGAAGGAGGATCAGGGTTCCTTTCAATGTCACCAGCCATGAGCAGGGTGAGCAGAAACACAAAAAAGGTGGCAGGGAGTTTTTACCTTTTAGAAGTGTTGAGGGTGTAGGCTGTGTATCTGGAATATCTAATTAGGGTGATGCAAGAGATCACCCTAATTAGGGTGATGTAAGAGATCAGTTTGGATGGCAAGATGCTGGGGGAGATTACATGAAAAGAGGGCATGAGTTGGGGGTTCTGTGTTGGTGTGGAGGATGTTAGCTGATGGCTATGGTAGAGTGGTGCGATGGCGGTAGGGAGGGGGTTGGGTTGAAATAGCCTGTGAGGGTCGGAATGGGTGGAGTACAGAAGGCAGGAGTGGGAGGCAGGAGTAAAAGCAAAAAAGCAGTGTGCATGATGAGAAATTACAAGTGGAGAATTTAGGGTGGAAGGGAAGAGTGTCCCAAGAGAGGTGGGGGGACTGAACTAAAAAACTAAGCAGAGAGGGGTTCCAAGGTCTGGCAGGGGAGAGTGGTGGTGGTGGTGAGGGTCTAAATAGTGTGAACCTCTAGGAAGAGTTGCTACAGCAGTGATGTTCCAGAGGATTAGTGCTATGCCAATAGGGAGAGGCTACCCAAGAAACAGAGACTTGAGACTCAGAGGAGGCAGTAGCTACCCAGAATTATAATTTAGGAGTAACTGTCTTAGACAAAAGTGAGAGATTTAAACAGTTTAGAAGCAGTGAAGAGAGGAATGTGTATTTTTCTATGGGCACAGTAAGGAGGTGGGATTAGTCGACATGAAGAGCAGCAGTGATCAAAAACTACCAAGAGGATGGCTTAGTTGTTAGAGCTATGTACTTCAGAGGGGCAGAGGTTTAAAACAAAGAAACATAGAAACATAGAATTTGACAGCAGATAAGTACCGCTTGGCCCACCTAGTCTGCTCATTTCCCTACCTAGTGCATAAGATGCAGATCATAGTTAACCAGCAGCCTACTTCCTCCTACCCCACACTAGAATTGCCTTATGTCTGTCCCATGCATTCTCGAATTCCCTCATTGTTTTTGACTCCACTACCTCCTCAGGAAGGCTGTTCCATGTATCCACAACCCTCTCAGTGAAAAAAATACTTCCTCACATTACCTCTGAGCCAATCCCCTCTCTAAATCTGTGCCACCTTGTTCTTTCACATCTATTTTTCTGAAAGATGCTACCCTCTTGGACTTTGCTGATTCCCTTGAGGTACTTGAAAGTTTCTATCATGTCCCGCTCTCCCTACTTTCTTCAAAGGTATGCATATTAAGCTCCTTCAATCTCTCTTCATATGTCTTCTGGTGCAGATCCTGCACCATTTTAGTTGCCCTCCTCTGGCAACCTTCATCCTGTCTATGTCCTTGCAGAGATGGAGCCTCCAGAACTGCATGCAGTACTCCATATAGGGTCTCACCAACTGTCTGAACAGAGGGATAACAACTTCCTGTTCTCTACTGGTGATGCCTCTCCCTATGCATTCCAGTATCCCACCGCACTCCTAACTACCTTCTCACATTGCTTGCCCACATTTTGGTCATCTGATATGACTACCCCCAGATCCCTTTCCATTTTTCTTGTTGTTAGTATCTAGTATCTCACCCCCCCCCCCCATTGTGCACTCTTCTCCTGGGTTTTTGTTTCTCAGGTGCCTTACTTTGTACTTCTTTGCATTGAATCTAAGCTGCCATACATTTGACCATTCCTCCAACCTTGCCAAGTCCCTTCTCATCATTTCCACCCCATCTTCTGTATCAATCCTGTTGCAGATCTTTGTCTCGTCTGCAAAAAGACATACTGTACTTTTCCTTCCAGTTCCTCTGCAATGTCACTTAAAAAGACATTAAAGAGGACTGGTCCCAGTATCAAATCCTGCGATACCCCACTAGTAACTCCCCTTTCTTCAGACTGGATTTTGTTTACTATTACCCTTTACGTCTGGTTGTCCAGTCAATTTTTTACCCAGGCTACCATCTTGGGACCTACTCCAAGGCTGACTAACTTGTACATTAATCTTTTGTGTGGGACTGTGTCAAATGCTTTACTAAAATATAAGTAGGCCATGTCCACAGCCCCTCCCTGGTCTACTACTTTGGTCACCCAGTTAAAGAAATCTATTAGATTTGTCTGACATGACCTTCCAGCGTTGAATCCATGATGTCTTGGGTCCTGTGCCCCACTAGCCTCTAGGAACTCAACAATTCTTTCCTTCAGAAGTAATTCCATCATTTTCCCTACCACTGAGGTCAAACTAACATGTCTGTAATTTCTTGCCTCTGTCTTGCTCCCACTTTTCTGAAGGGGAATCACATCTGCCCTCCTCAAGTCCTCAGGTACCACACCATCCTCCCATGATTTGTTAAAAAGGGTAGTCAGTGGTGTCACTAGTTCTACCCTTAGTTCTTTTACAATTCTTGGGTGCTCACCCAGGGTGAGGAGAGGGAGGAGGAGGGGAGATTTTCGATGAGCAGGAGACTAAACTCAAGCAGGAATTAATCAATTAGCAGCAGCGGGGAAAAGCTTGTGAGTAAAGAGTGAAAATTAGGCTACCGGGGAGGAGTCACGTCAACAGCATGGGTAGGGAAGCAGCTCTTGGTCTCCCTCCCCTAGCACTCCGAATCTACAGATTTGCACCATTTTACAGGGCTATCAAGCTTCAGTACATTGCTACTAACAACTTGGGGCTGTTTTCAAGTGAAAATTGGAACACGCCCGTTTCGGCATTATGAAGGAGGGGGAAGCGGAGCTGGAAGCTAAACGGCCGCGATGGAGCTCATCGCCATCATCACCCGAGGAAGAAATTACTCCGGCCAAAATATATGGGGACCTGACAACTATTAAGGATGCACTGTTCAAGCTGATAGAGGAGGTCTCTGAAATTAAGCCTGCTTTGACCCAACTAGCGCGGAGAGTAACGGATACAGAGGCGAGAATCTCTTCTATTGAGAGGGCCATGGATAAATCGGGGCCTGCTATGATTGAATGTAAAAGGAGCATCAGTAAACTTGAAGATCGTCTGGATGATCTAGAAGGTCGGAACAGACGTAACAACCTGGTGCTATTGGGTCTCCCAGAAGGAGAAGAGGGACCAAACACTATCCTGTTTCTGCAAAGGCTACTTAAAAAATCAGCAGGGCCCTCACCTAATGGTCCAGACTATATTATAGAGAGAGCCCATAGAGCCCTTCTTGCCAGACCCCCCTCATCTGAACCACCGAGGCCAATTATTTTTAAGCTTCTTAACTATCTTGACCGTGAGTACATCTTAAGAGAGGCCAAGAAGCTGGCGGCCTTCCAGTGGGAGGGCAAGAAACTGCGATTAGTGCCGGACTTGACATGGAAAATGAGGCAGGCTCGGGCAAGCTACAAGCCGATTACGTCTAAGCTGTGGGCCGTGGGGATCCAGCATCGTCTATTATATCCTGCGAAGTTAGAAGTCACAGTTAAAGATGGCCCTAAGAGGTTCAACTCGCCGAGGAGGCACTGGCATCCCTGAAATCTCTGTTACCTGACCTGTTTGCCAAGGGATGAAATTTCGACTAGTCATTTATCTCCCTCAGGCGACAGCCGCCTGGACTCTTTATTTGGTGTTAATAATCTTAATTTGCTCTCTTTTACTGTTATCTAATTATTGGTAACTGTTTGGTTTACTATTACCTAGCTCATTATATGATGGAAATGATACACTATGATATTGATGCGAAATTATGTATATAATCCTAGGCGGGTTGCTAGGGGTGTTCTGGTAATTAAGTTGATTCGTATTACCTACATATTTAGGTAGGCAATCCGGGATTTATTTACACGAAGGGGCAAGGAACTAACTTTTTCTCAGTCAAAGGTTTACAATAGTTAGTTTAGTAAAGTTATTTGACTTAACCTGCCCCTATCTGAATTAGTAAGGGGTCTTGGACTCTTTATATTAAGTCTAACGGGTAGGGGGTATTAAGGGATATAAGGGTTTATAGCTGTAAGAACCATATGGATAGGAGCCTTTACATGGTTCAAATATTATGTTATTAGATGGTAGCCAGGGAACATACTATCAGATAAGATTCCGCGGCAGGATTGGAGGGCCCATTTTGGACCAAGATTGTTTTTTTTGTCTTTTTCAGTAATAGGCCTGCCAGCCTGAATTTGGTTCTTTTATTTGTTACTTGAGCCTTGTGCCTAGGCTAGATGTACAAGGTGTCAAGTGGATATATTTTTGTTTTGTTTTCTTTTACGCCCAAGGATTGGTGGTCTCTACAGGGAAGGCTAGTAGTCTACTTTCTAATTTGGTTAGTTTTATGCTCCCTGGCTCCCACTAAGATGGGTTTTATTCTTCTACTCACCTGATGATTAAGTATTTGGTGTTAATGTTCTTTGTTAGCCTAGGTTCAAATCTGGACATTACAGATTCGAGTATCAAACTGTCAAGACTACTTCTTAAATAGGGAAGGGAATGTACCCATCTCTATGTGGCACCACGTTCCAGAGAATGAGAAGTTGGCTTCGGGCCAGAAGGGATGGTTTTAAGTTAATTATTGTTGTAGTATTATGTTACGGGAGGGAGGGGTATTAAGAGGGGAGGTTCCTTTTTTAACTGGGGGATTAGTTAAGGGGGGGGGCGGCTATCCCAATATTTCTTTAACTTTTTGGCAGTGAAATGGCTAATATGCTAAACTTCGTTTCTTGGAATATTAAGGGAGGAAGGGACAACTGTAAAAAATTTGTTATTTTAAACCACTTAGCCCATTTGAAACCAGCGATAGTGTTTTTAAAAGAAACACATGTCCTTTCTGATCGTCTCGCCCATTTTAAGAAGAAATGGGTGAGCCAGGTTTTTGGTGCAGGGTTTTCATCAAATAGTCGAGGGGTGGCTATTCTAATTGCCCGTGGGATTCCTTTTACCCATTCGGAAATCATTTCTGATCCACAGGGCCGATACATATTTGTATTAGGCAGATTAGGTGGATTCAGTTTAGTGTTAGGATCAATATATGGACCTAATTTGAATTCACCTGCCTTTTTTATCCAATTGGGCCTGGCTTTGGTGTCCTTTAAAAATGTGCCAATAATTTTGGGTGGTGACTGGAACTTAGTCCAGGATACTCGGCTAGACCAATCGCATTATAAAGGACTATTTCTCTCCCCGGCCCAGAATGCTCTAAGAGAGTTTACATCATCATTAGGTTTGGTGAACCCTTGGCGTGCCATGAACCCTAATGCTCAAGAATACACCTTCTCCTCTGCGGTGCATAAGTCGCACTCGAGGATCGACTATTTTCTGGTTAGCCAATTTAGTTTATCCTGCAGTGGAGGCCTCAACTCTGCCCCTGTACTTCTGGTCATTCCCGTGCAAAATGGTGTGTCTGTTGCCCTCGCAACCTCTCTAGGTCGCATTTTGGTCTTTGAATAATAATATTTTGAAGGACCCCAAAGCCTTAGAGAGATTTAGATCTTTTTTGGAAAACTCAATCAATAGTAATTGGGGTACAATTACAGCTGTAGATCAAACTTGGGCAGCTCTTAAAGCTATGTGGAGAGGGGAACTAATATGTATGGCTACAGTGCGCAAAGTTAAGACAAGGCAGCTTTTAGACAAATGTTTAAGGGAGATTAGAGATTTAGAAATTATATGTGACGGACGAAGAACTGAGGAACAGGAGTGAAAACTAATAACCCTGAGAACATGGTATGCAGAAAAGCAGAGGGAGAAAGTTATTAGTTCAGCATCTAGAGTTAAAGCCCTATACCTAGGGCAGGGTAGCAAGTCTGGGAAATTGTTGGCCTGGCAATTGAGGCAAAGGTCTTTGGACAGGTGGGTGACTGCCCTGAAACATCCAGAATCGGGACAACTGGTTACAGATCCAGGGAGGATATTAGGAATTTTTGTAGATTTTTATCAGAATCTTTACTCAAGCCAACAGTCTTCCTCTAAGGCCATTGATAAGATTTACCAATTTCTGGATAGTATTCCTCTACCTCGATTACCAGAGGATGTTGGCCCATATTTAGTAGCCCCAATTTCGGAGGTGGAAATAGGGAAAGCTATTGATTCTCTCCGCCCAGACAAAGCGCCAGGCCCGGATGGGTTCGCAGCCTTCTTTTTTCAATTGTTCAAGAATAACCTTGTGCCCTTATTGCATAAACTTTTCTCCTTTTGGTGTGACCATGAGATTAAAGATAAAACGCTGTTTGAGGCTAAGATTATTTTGTTGCCGAAGCCCGATAAGCCCCCGAACTTAGTGGGTAACTTTAGGCCAATTTCCTTGCTAAATTTAGATGTTAAAATCTTTACGAAAATCCTGGCTAATAGATTAAAACATATTTGGAATGATCTTTGAGTCCAGAACAGGCTGGCTTTGTAGAAGGCCGTTCATCGCCTATCACTTTCGGAAATTGTTTTATTTAATTTCTGCGTCAACGGATCCTAACACAGAGGCATCTCTAGTGTCGTTAGACGCAGAAAAAGCTTTTGACTGGGTGGAGTGGACTTTTATGTTTACCACCCTGGCGAAACTGGGTTTTCCTGCTCGATTTATCCATATGATTCGAGTCTTATACTCATGTCCCTCAGCAAAGATTCAATGTAACAACCTAATCTCAGTAGCTTTCCCCTTATCAAGAGGTACCAGCCAAGGCTGCCCTTTATCACCCTATTTATTTAATTTGTATATTGAACCTTTAATCAGATCTATCAAGGTAAACAAGGGTGTTCAAGGGCTTAAATTAGGTGACTCTGAATTTAAAGTGTCAGCATTCGCTGATGACCTGTTATTGCATATCTCTAATTCCACTTCTTCCCTCCCTAAAGTACTCTAATTAATTACCAGTTTTAGTGTACTTTCTGGATATAGCCTAAATAAGACCAAAACATCAGTATACTCTCTTTCTCCACTTCTTCAGAAGGATTGGTGCCTCTTTGGGATTTCATTGGCAGGCCCAATCATTAAGCTTATTTGGGTATTCAAATTACTAAGAATTTGGAGGCCTTGGCCACTTTAAATCTTAGGCCTTTAATTAAATCAATAAAAGAAGACCTGGATAGATGGTCAAAACTTCCGTTGTCCTTTTCGGTAGAGCCAACACGCTTAAATGGTGGTAATGCCAAGAATCTTTATCCACTAGCGAATCTAAATGTCTATCTTCCTAAGTCCTTTTAAGCCGCTTACAAATGCTGCTCTGAGTTTTGTGGAATGGTGCCTTCTAGAAGGTCTTATTACAAACTTTTCCAACAACGAAATTAGGAGGCCTTCAACCACCGGACTTTTACATGTACTATTTAGTGATCCACATGACAAGGCTGGCGCATGGGCCTGGAGGAGGAAATTTCTTCCTGGGCTCCATTTGGATCGGTTATTTATTAAAAGTTTTAAGTTTGATCTAGAGTCTATGCTATATATTCCATGGGCTAAGGTCCCGAAGCGGGCTAGGTGCGCTCCGCTAGGATGGGATATAAAAGCGCTGCATCAATACTATGCAAGGTTTAAAATTTCGCAAGTACGTGACTTATCCCAACCTTTACTAAGAAACCCGAATCTTGTAATTGGGAATCAACCGATATCTAGTTTTGTAGCAGCAACAGCTGTTAAATTACGGGTTAGTGATTTTTATTCAAATGGGTCGCTACTTCCATTCTAGGCCTTGGTGGAAAAGTTCGTCGTGAGAGCTCAATCTTTCTTAAAATTAACCCAAATAATAAGTAGTCTTAAATCTTATTTCCACAAAAGTTGTGGGACGGATAATTTGAGAACCATGTTCAGTAGACTTAAAGAATTTATATGGCCAGGCAAAGCAATTTCTAAGACTTATAAATATATTACTGTTAGAAGGGATTCTAATGTGTCCTTGACTCCGACATATTGGGAACTAAACCTATCTTTAGGGAGGACACCAGAAATGTGGCAGAAAGTTTGGATCGATACCTATAAATATATTAAACAGGACAGGTTGAGAGACATTCAATTCAAGTTATTACATAATTTATATTTTTCCCCAGCTAAACTTTCTAGGTTAAAACATCAGTTTTCTCCAAAATGTTTGGACTGCAATGACCCCCTTGCATCAACTTATCATAAGTTCTGGACTTGCCCCAAAATTTCGGGATTGTGGCAATTGGTGAAGCTAAGGATTAGCCAATTTTACGACTTGGCCGACTTCTTCAACCTGGAGGTTTGTATATTTGGGATGTATGATAAATTACCCGGCAAGATAGTTAAATACCGGATGGCTATGGTAGCGTCTGTTACCAAGCTGATAATCCTACGCCACTGGAGAGATGATTGGACCCCATCATTTGGGGAATGGTGGGACGAATTCTTGAATGCACTGAATGCAGAAAGGTCGGTCCTATCATTCTTTAATACTTCAATGATTTTCCATCAATTTTGGGGTGGTCTGTTCTAAAGTCTCAAGGATAGATACGGTTATTAGGTTAGGAAATTTCTTTTACGTTTATTGTGTTGGTGTCGACCCTTTTTGATTTTGGTCCAGGCATTGTCCTTCCCTCCCTTGCACAATATGCGCTAGCCTTGTTGGTTTTCTTCTAGGTTTGTTAGGTGATGTCCTATGGTATAATATGATTTATTATTAGTTAATTACCGGGATAGCCACCAGGGATGGAGGGGTGGAGGGGGGGGAGTAGGGGAGTTGAGTTTCTTTTTCTTTTTTTATACCTTTTCTGTATTATTAATTTATGGTCTGGGATTTGTATTTTCTTTTATGTTATTAACTATTTCATATGTAATTTGTGTTGGAAATTGTTCAATAAAGCACAGTTATTTGCAAAACAAAAAAAAGAAATTAGGGTAAACTCAGCTGGAGTAAGATCACCATCCCAGCAAAAAGCATGTGTCAGAGATCTAGCAAGAAGTCAATTGACAGGACTTTCAGGGCCACCTATCGGCACCTTGATATAAGAAGCAAATGGGAAAGTAGGGAGATAAATTATGGAACTTGTGACAACTAGCTGGCAGATTTTGTTTCACACACACACACACCACACACACACACACACACACACACACACACACACACACACACCACTGAACACCCTTGGAGTGCCGGCTGTTGTGTGCCCTGTCATTAGGGCACAAACCCAAAAGTTGCCACCCTGTCTGAGATTCGCCCCCAAGAGTTAGAATGCTATACGGGGGAAGCTCACCACAAGATGGTGCAGGGGTCACAGTCCCCATGAAACCTGATTGATGACTTCGGGTTTGGTGCCCTAATGAAGGAAGGCACAAAGGCTGGCCTAACCCTCTCTCAGACAGTACTTTCCTTTTCAAGGATTTTTATTTTTTATTTATTCCACATAATGTGATAGAATGTCCACTAAGCCAATGATTGTATAATAAAAAATAAAACAACAATAGATCCCCACTGAAGTGACTGAGCAGTGAGCACAGGCAGGAGATTTGAGAGCTGACTTGCTGTTGGGGGGCAATTGGGCAAACAGCAAGAAGGTTAACTGGGAGCAGTGTGGTATGGGTGGCACAGTTCAACCCCTGTTCTGCTCAAAAAAAAACTGGCAGTCTGGCTCTGACCCTTCAGTCTTTTCTTCTCTTGTCTTTCTTGACTCATTCATTTGCCCCCAGTCTCCAAGTTCCTACTCCCCTCCCCGAATCTTCTCTTCCAACTCCCCAGTCCCCGACTCCCACACCCATACCTGACCTAGTCATCGACTCAAATTGCCTCCCAATCCCGAGTCCCCGACACCCCACCTCAAAGTTTTCTTTTAGTTCTTTTTTAAATATTATATATATATACACACACACACACATATATATATATACACACATATATATATATATACACACACACACACATATATATAATAATTTTTTTTTAAGAGTCCGCAAGTTGACTTCTTTCTAGCACAATGGGCAAATACAAGCAGCACAAGCACAGAGTCACGAAGCAGCCTGTAGAAGCTGCTGCTCCTTCTTAGTCTGTATTCCTCTGTTTATCTACTAAGGTGGACCATGTGGGTTACTAGAGCAGACCCAATCACATGTCACCTTAGGAAGATGGACAGCTTGGCCATCCAGTGAGGAACCAGAGTCTTGTTTCTGGTCCTTCCTGTGGTTTCCTCCTGTTCTGGCACTTCTTGCACTGCATTCCTGCAATACAGCAGCTTCCCAAACTGATCCTAACAGCCAAAAGTGTTCCAAAGTCTTTAATGAATAGACACTTTGGCATGTTCCGGTAGGTTCATATTTTTGATAAACTGGTTCACCCACCCCTACTTGTTATGTGTGCTGTGTAAGTTATTTCCAAAATCTCCTATAAAAAGTGTGAATAATACAGGTCTCAGTATCAGTCCAACTTAGATGCACTTAGTCTGTGTGTTTTGGTTACAGACAGGAATTGAAGAGGCTTTTTTTAGTCAACATAGGTGGGTAAGTTGTGGGGAAACTTGATGAAATAGTACCTTTATTATTATCTGATGTGGTAGGGTTTAGAAACAGTGTGGGTTTAGGTGAATCACCCTATCTAGGGTAGCAGTAATTAAGGGTTTGGAGTGAAGAAACCAAAAATGGGCAGAGTAGAGGTGAGTTAAGGTCAAGCAATAGTTGGGCAATGAGTAAAAAGGGGCTAAGGAAGGCGAAACAGGAAAACAGGCAAGGGAGGACATACTGTAGTTATGCTTGGACTGGTGCAGTGCACTGCTTGTGTGGTGGCAGTCTTCAGGGAAACTTTCTGGAGACAACATTGCTACTCCACCTGCATACATCTCTCTAGACTGAGGGAGGAGGTTGCTAGACTGAAGTCCAAGTTGGCTTAGGTTCGGAGGACCTACTCCCCTACCCAGGGACCACCTAGTCTACCACCGCTACCTCAGTGGTTGCTCATAAGGAGGAGGGGCAACTGGACAACAGTGGACTCAATTAGGGTTAGGGTAGTGGAGTGTAGGCATATCCCCCAGCTAGTACTGCTAGTAGAAACACCTATGCAGCACTGGCTGAGCTGGAAAGTCCAACAGAGGCACCTGAAGTAGTGACAAGGGTGGATGTGAGGGTACTCCATAGTGGAAACCCCAAGGGGGGTGGCAGAGGACCCCAGAGGAGGGGAAGCGAATCCTGATGTGGAACTCCATACTGATGGGGATACAACTGGGAACAGGTAAGGATGAGGAGAAGGAGGTTAGGTGCCTTCCTGGAATCACAGCCCACAGGGATGGAAAAAGGATCCAAAGGCTCGCTGGGGCAGCAGGAAGAGAGGGAGAGCTGGATGCCAGTTTCCATCTGGGGACAAATAACCTGGCTAGGGATAAGCCAGCAATAGTTTAGGAGGAATTTAGTGAACTGGGAAGGGGTAGCATGATCTGTGACCTTTTCAGAGGTGCTACCTGTCTACAACGGGGGTTGGGATATAATTCTCCGCACCATGATCTTCAATGTATGGTTGAAGAAATAGTGCAGAGTAGAGAGTTTTGGCTTCATTGGGGACTGTGGTCCCACCTGTAGAGATACGAGCTTGTACAGGGGTGACAGCCTGCATCAAACCAAGAGGGGAACCATGGTCCTCAGTGAACAGTTTAAATGCTACATTGGTGAGCATTTAAATTAGCCAAGGGGGCTAGCAGAATAAGGCAGGGAGACATAAACTCCCCCCCAACAGGCTTATTAGGTCAGAAATGGGAATCCTGAGGGAGTGAAATCCCAAAAGGAAACAACAAAGTAATCCAAGGGGTAAAAGGAAAGAGAGATTGTAAAAAAATTAATGGAGGAAATAAGGAAGGGCAAATTGAAAATGGGGGGGTGGGGGGTAGTGGGATAATCTGGAGAGTCATGTGTGCAAATGCTTGAAATCTGGGCAATAAGATTGCAGACCTAGAGGCCGCCATGGCAGATGCGGACCTGGACATAGTAGCAATTACCAAGTCCTGGCGCAGTAAAAACCAGGACTGGGATGTAGCCATACCATGGTATACTCTGTTCAGAAAAGACAGGGTAGGTAAAAAGGGGGAGGAGTGTCTCTTTATGTCAGCGACAGCATAAAAGCTATGGAAATACAGCGAGAGCAGGGAGGAGCTGAGGTATAGTTGATTACGTGGGAGACACAGAGAGGGCCGCTAATCACACTAGAGTGATTTATAGATCTCCAGCACAGGGGGAACAGATGGATAAAGATATGATGAAAGCTATCCAAAGGATGGCATGCAAAGGGGAGGTGTTGCTGATAGGGGACTTCAATCTACTGGATGTGAATTGGAGCCTACCAGCTGCAGCAATAGTCAGAAGCAGGGAAATGCTAGACTCCCTGCAAGGAGCGTTCCTTAGGCAACTAGTTAAGGAACCCACTGGAGGGCAGCACTGAACCTGGTACTGACAAATGGGGACAGTAACAGTAGTAGTAGTAGTACCTTTTATTTGTTTGGTGCCTAATCCCAGAGGCTCGGGGTGTCATACAGTTAAAATATAACAAAACGGTAAAATCATTCAGACTCCATAAACTCTCAATAAATAAACTTATTAAAAATAATCCAAGATTTTGTATAATTTAAAAAACATCAGCGGGGAAAATGAATCGGAAGAGGTGAGTCTTTAGGCCCCTCCTGAATGCTTCCACCATAGGGACCTCCCTCAAAGATCTTTACAGCAAATTCCAGAGGACCAGGCTAGACACCCCTAATGAACGATCCCTGGAGGTTTTCAGCCTGGTCCTTGGAACTGCCACAAGGCCCTCGGTGGAGGAACAAAGGGAGTGGGACGGGATGGCAGGAGTGAGGAGGTCTGACAGGTAGCCAGGGCCTAATCCATATAGGGCCTTATAGGTGAGCAAACCCACCTTGAACAAAATGCCCCACATGACCGGCAGCCAGTGCAGACCCCGCAGGACAGAGGTCACATGACAGGACGTTGACAGCCCTGTCAGCAGCCTGGCCATTGCATTCTGCACTAGCTGCAGCTGGTGGAGGTTTCCTCCACTGACCACGAGGTACAGATGATTACAGTAGTCAATCCTGGATGTTACAAAGGCATGCACCGGCGATGCCAGATCTTTGGGTGGAATTAGGGGTTTAATCCGGGAGATGTTCCTCAGATGGTAAAAAACACTTTTGATGACAGCTGACACCTGAGCTTCAAATGTAAGCTTGTTGTCAAGGATAACTCACAGCAGGAAGGTCATGTCAAACAAATCTAATTGATTTCATTGACTGGGTGACCAAAGTAGTAGACCAGGGAGGGACTATGGACATGACCCACCTAGACTTTAGCAAGGCATTTGACACAGTCCCACACAAAAGATTAATAAACAAATTAGCCAGCCTGGGAGTAGGTCCCAGGGTGGTAGACTGGGTAAAACACTGTCTGGACAACAGGACACAGTGGGTAGTAATAAATGGAGTCCACAGTGAAGAAAGGAGGGTTACTAGTGGGGTACTGCAGGGTTCAGTACTGGGGCCGGTCCTTTTTAATGTTTTTATAAGTGACATTGCAGAGGGACTGGAAGGGAAAGTATGTCTCTTTGCAGATGACACAAAGATCTGCAAAAGAGTTGATACACAAGGTGGAGTGGAAAGGATGAAAAGGGACTTGGCAAGGTTGGAGGTATGGTCAAATGTATGGCAGATTAGATTCAACGCAAAGAAGTGCAAAGTAATGCACCTGGGAAACAAAACCCAGGGCAAGAGTACACAATTGGGGTGAGATACTGACAACAACAAAAATGGAAAGGGACCTGGGGGTAGTCATATCAGATGACCTAAAGGTGGGCCAGCAATGTGAGAAGGCAGTAAGGAGGGCTGGGGGATACTGAGATGCATAGGGAGAGGCATCACCAGTAGAAAACTGGAAGTTGTTGGCCCTCTGTACAGACAGTTGGTAAGACCATATCTGGAGTACTGTGTACAGTTCTGGAGACCTCATCTCCGCAAAGACATAGACAGGGTGGAGGCTGTCCAGAGGAGGGCAACCAAAATGGTGCAAGGTGTGCACCAGAAGACATATGAAGAAAGACTAAAGGAGCTTAAGATATATAGCATCTAGGAAAGGGGGGCAGACATGATAGAAACTTTCAAATACCTCAAGGGAATCAACAAAGTCCAAGAGGGTAGCATCTTTTAGAAAAAGAGATGTGCAAAAACAAGGGGTCACAATTTGAAGATAGAGGGGGGACAGCTCAGAGGTAATGTGAGGAAGTATTTCTTCACAGAGAGGGTTGTAGATGCATGGAACAGCCTTCCTAAGGTGGTCATAGAGTCAAAAACAGTGGGGGAATTTAAGAATGCATGGGACAGGCATAAGGCAATTCTAGTGGGTGGTAGGAGGAAGTAGGCTGTTGGTTAACTAGGATCTTATCCATTAGGTAGGGAAATGGGCAGACTAGGTGGGCCAAGCAATCCTTATCTGCTGTCAAATGCTATGTTTCTATGTTAGGTGGTATATAACAATTGCCAATAGTTAGTCTTTCTAGTGTGAGACTGGACAGACTGGATGGGCCAGTGAGCCTTTTTTTGAGCCTTCAGGTTCTATGTTTCTGTCTTGCAGTCCTGTGACTAAATGTTTGTAGCCATTTCTGCTATGTTTTATATTTTCCTGATAACCTGAACATACAAATAAATATTTTTCTCCAACAATCCTCTATTTGTGAAATTTGTCTCCCAGTCTTTTATACCAACTGAAATCTTGTTAATGAGGCTTTGGTGTCATCTAGTGGCAATATGTGGTACTGTGACTCTCTGAAACTCCCAACATCTGCACACTGTAAGCCTTGGTTTGTGTGTGTCGGTGGGCTTGCATGTGTTCCTAGGTTCACATTTGTGTTTAAACCAGGCAGCTGCCATGGCCATGGACATATAGAAACATAGAAACATAGACTTTGACGGCAGATAAGGACCACTTGGCCCACCCAGTCTGCCCATTTCCCTACCTACTGGATAAGCTGCAGATTCTAGTTAACCAACAGCCTATTTCCTGCATGCATGTTTGAATTCCTCCACTGTTTTAGACCCCACAACCTCTCCAGGAAGGCGGTTCCATGCGACCACCACTCTCTCCGTGAAAAATAATTTCCTCACATTACCTCTGAGCTGTCCCCCCTCTAACTTTAAATTGTGCCCCCTTGTTCTTACACATCCCTTTTTCTGAAAGATGCTACCCTCCTGGACTTTGTTGATTCCCTTGAGGTACTTAAAAGTTTCTATCATGTCCCTCCTGTCCCTCCTTTCATCAAGGGTATACATATTAAGCTCTCTCAGTCTCTCTTCATATGGTTTCTGATGTAGACCGCATCATTTTAGTTGCCCTCCTCTGACTGCTTCCATCCTGTCTATGTCCTTGCGAGATGAGGTCTCCAAAACTGCATGCAGTACTCCAGATGGGGTCTCACCAACTGTCTGTATAAATGGATAACCACTCCCCTTTTTCTACTTGTGATGCCCCTCCCTATGCATCCCAGTATCCCCCTGGCTTTCCCTACTGACTTCTCACATTGCATACCCACCTTTAGGCCATCTGATACGACTACACCCAGATCCCTTTCCATTACTGTTGTTGTTAGTACCTCCCCTGCTATTGTGTACTCTTCTCCTGGATTTTTATTTCCCAGGTGCATTACTTTGCACTTCTTTGCATTGAATCTAAGTTGCCATATGTCTGACCATTCCTACATATGCACCCTTAGGCTATTATTATATAGAAAGAGAGCACACTACAAAGTAATAAATTTTACCCAAGCTCACTCATCAGTTTTAAATAAATTTAACCAATGTAATATTTCTTAAGGGCTGCTTGTTGGTAGTTATACATACACACACTTTAGTCAGAATCCAGTCCTATGCCCACCCTAAAGGGCTGCCCAAAAAGTTCTTCATTAAAATAGAGATAGTTTGTTAATAGATTTTAATGAGATACACGTAAGCATGGAACCATGACCAAGGTCACCCTTTCTGCCATGTCCTATTTTATCATATTCTGACTTAGAAGGAAAATAAACCCTGTTGTTCACAATTTTCAATATGATGTTCAACTCCTGTGTATTATTTTGTTTGTTTTGAAATAATCTATATGTTCCTTATTGTTGGTCTCCTGTTACTACAGTGCAGTCCTCTTACAGTAAATACATACTTCTTTTGCACAGAAAAAAATGTGTATTTATGGGGGCTATACGGTTCTATGTCATAAGGGTGATTATCATTATGGTGACAGTACATCCTCGGCACACAGGAAAATGGCATTGGGGACTTAGATTTTAAATGTAAATGTGGGGAGAGACCCCCCCCACTAAAGGATTCTTAACTCCAAGGGGGTGCATGTCAGGGGGTGCAAATTCTGGGGAAAAATGAAATTTTGGGCAAGGCATACAAAATGTAGATGTGCCCAGACCCGAACCTGCAACCTTTGTAGCTTTAGGTTGCCATCCACCCACCATGCCATGGAGCCAGCTTGGCAGCTGACCACAGCACCACCCCTCACAATCCCTCCCACCCCTTGCTCAGCATACTTGCTCCCCCCACCGCATGCATGTACGTATAGCGACATCCCGTCACCATTTGTGAATTCTCCCCATCCCTCGTCATCTAGGTATGCACCGCAAGTGGGTCGCCGTTTCGGTAGGTGCCCACGTGTGGCTAGCCCAGATCACAGGATACTGGGCTGCGTTACTTATCCAGACTTACATGTTTTCAATGGGAAAGGCTGAGCCTGAGATCTGTTTCTTATTTTCTTTATTTCTGGAGTTAGAATAGCATAAACACAAGTATGATATCAAATAAAATACATTAATGTAATTAAAAAACATTTTGTTGATGTATTTATTTGTTCATGTTATTTCAGTGTGTTAAAAAGGCATTGCAGGCAGGGTGCTCATTAAAATATTGCTTACACGAGAGCTGAAAACAGACTAGGCACTTAGCAGGTGCTAATTACATGTCAATAGATGCATTGGTGAACAGTGAAAATGTGCACTTATCAGGAATGTGCACTTAACCAGTGTGCATTTAACCAGGGAATTTAAAATGGCAGAGTAGGGGAAAAATAATCAGGAAATAAATAAAAATTGCATTTATCCAAAATGTGACTTTATCCAGTGTACAGTACACTTATGTGGGCTCCACTATACTGCATTTTCCCCACCCACTATTATTTTTCTCATTACTTAGGGGAAACCCAGTGAGGTCAGTTGAGCTGATGCCTACAATAAAGCTTTCCATACAGGGTTTGCTTAACTGAAATCACAGGGTTCTAGAACAGCAATATAATTAACAAATACTGTAAAGTTGTGTGAAATTCCACAGAATTTCTGAGATCATGCCTAATTACATTGAATTCTGTCAGAAGTGGAATTCCAAAATTCTGAAAGCCAATTATTAACTGCAGAATCATATTCTGCAGTTTATGTAAACCTGCTGATTCATTTTCCACGAACTGCTAAATATTATTCCACGGATTACTTGTAATATAGAATATTATTCTGTGGGTTCAGTAGAATTGCTTTTCAGAATTTCAGGGGATTAAAAAGGGAATTCAGAAAAGCATTTTGGAAGCAGAATTGCCATTCTGTATAAATTCCTCCAATGGAACTCTGCATTCCACACACCTCCATAAACTTATGAATATTGAGATAAAAAGGCTACATTAACAAGAAGGAACACATAGGACTGTTTCAAAACAAACACACAGAACAATTCAATGGAGTCAGTAACCAGAATGCATAAATAACCCAATGTACAATTATATTAAAAAATGTAAACAACATAAATTTCATATGAATTGGCAGATGGAGTGAGCTAGGGAGTAGTGCCTTGCTTATGCAGGTCTCATGTGAAATCTGACAACAAACTACACTATTTTAATTAAGAGTCAGAGACACAGGAAAAAAAATAAGCAGTCTGAATAAGCATGCCCTTTCTCTGCAGCAGTTGATGGTGACGGTGGTAATGGAGACACAATAATATTTTGGGGGAGAGTGTTGGAGAACCATTTGCAGTTCATGCTTTAAACATGACCTAGTTGTAAATTTAAATTTATTTAATTATTGAATTTTATTAAGTGGGTGGGCCCACCAATGCAGATGTCACTTTTTCAGGGGCGACCTGGAGATGGCTACATTAAAAACAGCAATCAAATGCAATACCAAGATAAAAAGATACTGCAGTGAATATTTAGGAGGATGGATGACATGTGAACAAATATATAATTAAGTTAGCTACAATGTGAGTTTTCAGGACAATTCATGAAAAGACAATATAACGTTACATCAAAAAGTTTTGAGGGAAACAACATTATGGGAGGGCAGCTCCTATATTTAGTTAAACTTAAGTGCAAATGCAGGATGTTACAAGGGGAAGATTGTGTTTGAGGAGATTTTTAAATGTCCTGAGACAGGGATATTCTTGTATGGGAACTGGGAGCTCATTCCAAAGCCAAAAGGTCTTGCTTGAGAAGAATTACTGGCCAGGTGAGGTCCTGTCTTTAGGAACCTCCAAAAGAGGCTGTGCAGAACAGCAGAGGCTTCTAGTAAGAGGTTTGTTTGTTTGCAATACCATTGAGGTTAGGTAGGGAGCCAGTTAGGACTTTGTAAGGCAGAGAACAGAGTAGTTTAGCCTCCCCTCCAGGGTAGATCACTTTAGGGATCTGAGTACAGTACAGTGGTGCTCCTTGCTATCCTCTCCAGCTGCAAGCCTGCCTATTCTGTGGTAGAATTGCCTGACTTTGCTTAGCTTGGTTTCTCTTAGCAAGGTAAGCATAGAGGCACTATATAACAGCACTGGGAGTAGAAGAGAGCTGGCTATTGAAAGCCAGGTGTCTTTCACAAAGCAGGACCTGAGCCAGTAGATAAGGCCACGTTTTTGAGAAAGAATCCTAATGTGTAGTCCCCTAGAGGTCTTAAGGGCAGTTCTTGATCAGGCAGGATGCCTAAATATTTAAAGTTATTCACCATCCCTGGTTTAACTCCCCCAGAGGAGATGATGCTGAGTGACTCTACCTATCAGAGTCTAGTTTACAGGGTCATTAAAGCATTTCTTTTATTTTTTTTTTTGTGTTCAATATAAGTTGGTTGGCCACTAGTCACTCTTCAGAAAGAGCAAAGTCAATATTTAGTCCAGCTTCTATCTCTTTTGCATCAGTATCAGTTCTGTAGAAGACAGCATCGTCAGCATATAATAATCTTGGGCATGGCTGCAGTTAGAGGGCAGTTCACTAATAAATCATGAGATGAGCAGAGACCTCAATGTGGAGCTTTGTGGGACTCCATCATGTATATCTTGCATTGATGATAGACTGCTGCCCAGTTTTACAGCCTGAGCTTGGTCAGTAAGAAAGTTCTTCAACAAGGTAGTGGACAGTTGATCATGCCCCAGATTCTTCAATTTGGAAATTAGTAGATCATGGTTTACCAGACTGGATGCCTTAATAGGTGTATAACAATAGCTCTGGTAGCTTTTCCATTACCAATAGCCCAGAGAATATCTGAGGTGAAGCGGACAAGAAATGTGTCTGTTCTGTGTTGCTTTCAGAAGCCATGCTGAGCAGAGGTAAGCACAGAGTAAGCTTCAATGTAGGCTGTAAGTTGGTTGTATACAAGCCTTTCCTGAAATTTTCATAGTGCACTAAGTGTAGAGATGGGGCAATAATGCTCTATATGGTCTTTACATCTTCCTTTATGGACTAGAATTAAATAGGCCACTTTCCTATTTCGGGGATCTCTGCTTGGAGGAGAGACATGTTAAATGGCATGGTCATGGGATGGGCAATTACTGGAGCTGCAGGTTTCAGTAACCTAGGCTCAAGGCATCATGGCCTGCAGACTGGTCAGGTTTTAACTTAAGCAGCTGATCTAGGACTTCCTTTCCCAAGATCTGCTTAAAGTGGAAATCAGGGCAGTTAGCCTCGAAAGTGTATGGAGGGGTATATGGGTTGGTAGACCAGACTTTATAGTCATCCAGATTTGTAAAGTGTTTGTTAAATTCTTTGGCTACTAGTAGAGGGTTACTGACATGCTTGTTTTTGATTTGGAGTTCTTGCGGTAGGGAGGATATGCATCCTTTTAGACGATGGTTAATTTGCGCCCAGAATTGTTTGGAGTTTTAGAGATTGGTGAGTATGGTGTCCAGTTCTGGATCTCTCACCTAAAGAAGGATAGGGACAGACTGGAGGTTGTACAGAGAAGGGCAACAAAGATGATCTTGGTCCTCCATGAACTCTCTTATGTGGAGTGCCTGGGGTCACTGAACGTACTCACTGGAGATAAGGAGAGAGAGAGGGATATGACTGAGACCTTCATGTTCCTGAGAGGTAAAAATAAAGTGCCCTACACAGATCTATTCTGCAGAATCACCAGCTCACAACTACTAGAGGGGATGAATTGAAGATGTTGGGTGGGAGCTTTAGGAGGAAACTAAGAAAGCATTACTGTACTGAAAGAATGGTGGAACCATGGAACTGCCTGCTAGCTGAGGTGGTGGGAACAAGGACCATAACAGCATTCAAGCAAGGGTGGGACAGAGCACAGTCTCCAATAAAGTACTGAACAAAGAAGGTCAAATACTAGAGGTGGAGTAGGGCCCAGGACCAGCAATAGGTCTGGGTAACAAAATGAGCAGACTCGATGGATCTTAGGTCTCCTTCTGCCATCACTTTCTGTGTTTCTTTTTCTATTATTGACTTGCAGATCTTTCTTGCAGTTCCTCTTTGCCTTTATTAGGGATGCCTTACATTTAGTCCACAGTTGCCTGTGAAAATGCCAGTCATGAAATTTAAAACAAAACTTATTTATTTTTTTAAGCAGCCTAGTTCTCTAGAAACTAAGAGAGAATTAACTTTTAATGGTGAAAATTTGGGACATAATGACTGAAATGTCTGTCGCAGTAGGGTATGTGCTGCAGAGCAATGGGAGATGGTTCTGGAAAGCTGTGATCCCTGGGTCATATCTCAAGCTAAATACATCTTGAGCAGAGGCCAACAGGGAGAGCTAAGAGCAACCGGGACACATTCCTCCAAGGAAGGGATGGGTTGAAGTGCCTCTTATGTGGCAACACCTAGTGGTTGGCAGTTGGAGGTGCCATTAGCAGATAGGATGTCAAAGCACTGCCTGGTGCCCCAGCCCTAGAGCTGTCAAAATTGCACATGCTCAGATTTTGGGTGGTGGGAGCATCAAGAGGGTGTAAAACACTTCAGATTTAGTGCAGCATGAACGGGCATCAATTGCAACCCATGCTCACAGGCACTCCAAATAACTGAGCCCTCGTATGATGCTGGAATGACAGACTGACTTTTCTCCCTGAATGCCACCAGCACCACTGAGCAAGAAGAGGGACATGGAGCAGGATCAACTAGATAAGTGGGGACTTGTGACTTTGGGGTTGAATTTGGGTGAAAAGCAGAGTTTTTTTTTAAGATATAAACAGAATGTGTGTTTGAGTGGGGCTATGTTAGATGGGAGGAGGGGGACACCATCAGTGGGAAGGTTGAGGGTGGGTGTAGAGTCCAATTTTCCTGAGTGCTGGAACCAGAAGGCCATGTGCCTGCAGACCTTCTTTAGGGAGGCTGTAGTTTTTGATTTAAAAGGAGAGGTTTTGTAGTCCGCTCTCTCTTACCAGTGCTGCCAAGCAGGAACAGGGATGAGGAGCAGGATCAACTAGATAAGTGGGAACTTGTGACTGTGGGGTTGAATTCAGGTGAAAAGCAGATGTTTTTTAAGATAGAAATTAAATGTTTGTTTAAGCAAGGTTGTGTGGTATGGAAAGAGGGGGGACATCAGCAGTGGGAGGGTTGAGGGTGATGTAGAGCCGGACCAGCTGGCCTGAGTGGTGGGCCCAGTGGGTCACTTGGTTGCAGACCTCCAATAGGGAGGCTGTAGTTTTTGATTTAAAATGGGTGGTTTTGTAGTCCATTCCCTCTTATCAGTGGCACCGAGAAGAAAGAGTGACATGGAACAGGATCAACCAGATAAGTGAGGATGTGTGGCTGTAGGTTGAATTCAATGAATTGCAGAGCTTTTTAAGATATAAATGAAATGTTTGTTTGAGCGGGGCTGTGTGGGATGGGGAAGTACATCAGCAGTGGGAGGGTTGAGGGCAGTTGTAGAACTGGACTGGCCTGAGTGGTGTGCCCAGCGGGCCATGTGGCTGCAGAACTCCAACAGAGAGGCTGTAGTTTTCAATTAAAAAAGGGAGATTTTCTAGTCTGTTCCCTCTTATCAGTGCTGCTGAGCAGGAAGAGGGACGCAGAGCAAGATCAACCAGATAAGTCAGGACTTGTGGTTGTGGGGTTAAATTTGGGCAAAAAGCAGAGCTGTTTTAAGATATAACAAAATGTTTGTTTGAGCAGGGCTGTGTGGCACGGTGGACATCAGCAGTGGGAGAGGTGAGGGTGGCTATAGACCCAGACCAGCCAGCCTGACTAGTGGTCCAAGTGAGCTACATGGTTGCAGACATCCAATAGGGAGGCTGTAGTTCCCATTTAAGACCCATACTTCCAAGCTACCCCAAAGTTTGAGTGACCCCAAAGCTTGAGTGCCATGAAGCAAGAGTGCAGTGTAATCAGCAGGGTATCTGCAGGGTGGACTGCAGGCTGCAGGTCATGTTGGTCAATGGAGGATATGTAAGGGTTTATGCAGTTTATTACTCAGCTAAGAGAATCCATATGCTGGCAGGACTTTTTCCTTGCAAAATCAGTGGACACTACGTATGACATCTTTCATAAAATCGTGACAGGGGCCCTGGATATCCACGCTCCCTTGGCTAAAGTCTGCAAAAGGATGAAATCCTGTTGATGGTTTACAATGGAACT
Source organism: Neoceratodus forsteri (assembly GCA_016271365.2). Lineage (NCBI taxonomy): Eukaryota > Metazoa > Chordata > Ceratodontiformes > Ceratodontidae > Neoceratodus > Neoceratodus forsteri. Next base: position 1,060,737,493 of record CM057452.1, read on the forward strand.
TAAGTCTGCCTTACAAAAATGAGACCTGCTTTGGAAACTGGCACGGAAATATAAGCTCCCAACTGACTGGATCTCGTTTAGGAGGGCAAGGAATCTTTGCACCAAGCTGGTCAGAGAAACAAAAGCAACCTTCTATCGTAGTGAACTTGATGCTTCCTTGAAATGCTCCTCCAAATTTTGGGAAACACTAAAGGATTTAGAAGGATTCACTCCTGGAAACTCTCTACCAGCAAAAATATCAGTTGGTGGCACCTACGTCTCTGATAAGCCCACCATCCTCGGAAGACCTCAACAATCATTTTGCCACCACTGGATTAGCCTTTGGCACTTCTCCTGCCAATAAGCTGTAATCTCAACTTGGAGTCCACGACCAAGGAGTCCCTCTCTCTAACTCCCCGTTCTCCCTGCGGCCTGTCTCACTGAAGGAGGTTGAAGACCTCCTTTTACAGCTGGAGGATCCACAACAGGTCGTTGACAAAATATTTGTCGACGGCCCCAACAGCGAAACCGGCAGGTTGACTGCATTTTGACTGCATTTTGCAGTTGGCTGCTGGATTACACAACACACTAGTGTTTTCTTTGGGGGGCTTTGCCCCCCCCAAACCCCTCACACAAGGGGCTATGCCCCCCACCCCCCACACTTAGGATTCTCAACTATAAGTCAGAGCTGATTGGGGGAGGTGCAGGACCCTTGACAGACAGTGACAGGATTCAGTGGGTTCCCTACAGCAATGTGGCGCTGTTGTTGCTTTAGGGGACTCCGCTATCAAAATGTCGACATCGTGGCTGCATTCTACAGTGGGATAGCAAGAAAAGTGCTGGAGCCGACGCTCTTGACCCTATCTTCCTGAAAATTGGTTATCAGGTCCTGGCTGTCCCACTTATTCATCTCTTCAATCTTTCACTTTCATAGGGTGATATTTCGCCCCTATGGAATACAGCTCATGTCATCCCCTTGTTCAAATCTGGGGATCCTGCAGATCTTTAATAACTATAGGCCTATCTCTCTGCTTCCTATCTTATCAAAACTCTTGGAGAAAATTGTTAGTAACCAGCTCACAAATACGTAGATTCAGCAAACCTAATTAGCCCTCTATAGTCTGGCTTTAGATCACGATATGTCACCATCATAGCACTCGCCAAAGTGACCAATGACTGGCAGCATGAACTGGACACCAAAAACTTTGTGTGTGCAGTATTGTTAGACCTAAGCAAGTCCTTTGATACTGTGAACCACGATCTGCTCCTTACATCCCTCAGGAACATTGGCTTGGACCAACACTCCCGAAAGTGGTTCTCTAATTACCTTACGGGCCGGTTCCAGCAGGTTAAAGCAGAAGGGGAATTTTTCTCCTTTTAAACCTTTATCAAGAGGAGTTCTCCAGGTCTCCACATTGGGTCCTCTACTCTTTGTGATTTATATTAACAGAATTAATGCCAGCGTCAAGGCTGCTAACATTCATCTTTTCGCAGACGACATGGTGCTCTATATTGAAAGACCCTCACCTACTGCTGCACGTGATGATCTGCAGCATGATTTCAATCAGCTACAACTTCAGCTTCTAAACCTGAAGCTACTACTAAATGCCAAAAAACACAAGGCACTGCTATTCTCACCCTGCATGTATGTAGCCACCTCTATAATGACCCCTCAGATCATTACACTTCTAGGAGAACCCTTGGAATACATGACAAAGTTCAAATACCTGGGGGTCTGTATTGATAATGGGCAGTCCTTTACTGATCACATAGAAGAGCTGTTAAAAAAGCTCAGGCAGAGACTAGGTCTTTTTTACAGAATTAATCATTTTTTGACAAGGGAGGCAAAGATGAGATTGGTCCAATCTACTTTTCTTTCTCTTCTCTACTATGCAGACTTTCTGTACTGTCAGGACCCCACTGCCACAATCACAGAGCTGGATACTCTTTACCACAGAGCACTACGTTTCATCACTGGTCTCCCTTACTCCATGCATCATTGCTCCTTATACTCAGCGGTGAGATGGTCATCTCTTATGTACAGTCGACAGTGAGACGCAGCCATCTGGACTTTCAGAGCTATTACTAATAGGCTGCCCCAATATATTTCAGATTGCCTGCCACTTAGTGCAGTAGGCAAGTACACATCAAGAAGCACCGCTTATGTTTTGCTGTTTGTACCTAAGGTTAGATCTCGCTTCAGTAGGGCCTCAATAAACTACTTGCTTCCCCTGCTATGGAATAAGATACAAAAATCCTTGAAATTGGTTCACCCTATGACCGTGGCTGCTTTCAAAACAACTTATGCATGCTTTTACAGTTAATTATGTAAATGCTACCATTGAACCTGACCAGGCCCCTTTATGCAGATCTAGTGCCTTACAAGCCATCTACGCGTTATTCTTTCTCCTCTTCTCATACCACTATCATTTGTCTGTATGCTTTTATCCCTTCTATGAATGTCTGGTTCTGGCTGCTGTGACCTTATGATACACCCACATTATCACCTGTTCATGACCTTTCTTGCCCCAACTTGGCATACTTGGCGTATGCACTTAATACCAAAACAAACTCCAGACCATTTTACCACCTTCCCTTGACCTCCTCTGTTACCCCCAATCTAGCGTTTGCACTTAATCTGCTCTACTTTATCAGTCCTCTTTAGGCTCCTCCACTTCCTCTTTCCTTTGTCTTCTCCCTAGCATCCACTTACTGCTTCTACTTCCCCCCCAGGTATCATACTAATACCCGGTTCTGTATTATTATTCCCCCCTCCCTCCTCTGTTAGCCCTAGGCTTTTGTACCCGAGTACAGCTTTTTACAATCAATGCATAAATCACTGAAATGTCTTCTACTCTATAAATATTGGGCCGGATATTCAAAAGGGTTGCGCCATGCGCAAGTCCAAAAATGCGCCATTCTGCCATATTCAGCGGGAAGCAGTTGCGCCACCGAAAACATGCTGAGCAACAGCGCAATGCAAATGAAGGCATGCACAACCGAAGGGGGTGGATCCATGCATTAAGAGCGCAATGCGATATTTAAAGGCTTGCGCAATGCGCAACAGCGGATCAGCCGGAAGGTGCGCCACGGCGGAATTGAGCCAAAATAAAAAGGCTCAAGGAAGAGGCACAAGAACGCTACAGGGAAGCCACATGAGGCAGGGAGACAGACAAGGTGACAGTGGCAAACAGTGCAGGCCAGGGAGTGCACAGGAGAGAAGAGGGACAAGGGAGGGTGTGTGGGGTCACAGACTGCAGAGGCCAGTAGGTGTACCTGGTGCAGTGAGGCAGCTGATCAGGACAGCGGGGGTAACAGAGCAACAACAGCCAGGGAGCACAAGCCAGGGACATGGATAGTGCCAGCTTCCTCATAGGAAGCTGTAATGAGGGTGTGAAGGCATGCTGCAGGGGACGCGGCCGTGGAAGGGCCCTTCGGCGGTATGCCCCCAACAGGCAGTACCGTGCCTGCATCAACTTTGAGCTGTACACAGATGTAGAGATTGTGGGCCGGTACCACCTGAACAGGGCAATACTGAGGCAGCTCTGTGAGCTGTGCAGTGATGTGATGCAGGCACCCTCACGACGGAGTCACGCTCTGTCAGTGGAGACAAAGGTAACAGCCTGCATGTGCCTGCTCATCACGGGTACCTTCCAGAGGCTGACAGGGGACACCACAGGCATAACACAGTCGGCCACGCCACGCATCCTCACCCACCTCAGCGCACTGCTGCCACATGCTGCGGAGTACATCCATTTCCCCAGCACCATGGCAGAGCATACAGCAAACATGCAGGGGTTCCACAGGGTAGCACGTATGCCTGGTGTGCTAGGGCAATAGACTATGCCCGTGGCTATTCACACACCACCTGGCCCGAATGTTGCAGCATACGAACACGGAAGGGTTTCGAGTGTCAACTGCCAGGTGGTGTGTGATGCCAGTGGACGATCATCAATGTCTGTGCCACACCCTGGCGGAGCACATGATGCCTTCATATGGTACCAATCTGCACTGTGCCATCGATTCGAGAGTGGGGACATCCCCACAGGACAGCTAGTGGGTGAGTATGCATGTAGGAATTGCAAAGTTGGGGCAAGGGTGGGAAAGCCACAGGTGCCATGGTAGTGGCACACAGGGATATGGGCAATATGGACCTGAACATGATACTTATCTCCACTATCTCCACACAGGTGACAGCGGATACCCACTCTGTCCCTGGCTGCTCACACCCTACCAGCGCCCCATGACCCCATCGCAGCAACGCTATAATGAGGCACATGCCGCCACACACAACATCATCGGTGTGTGTTTGGATGCTTAAGGCATGCCTGATGCCTAGACACCTCCGGCGGTGCCTACAGTACAGCCCCTCAAAGGCCTGTGGGATATTCCTGACCTGTTGTATCCTGCACAACATGGCCAAAGACTGTGGGATAGCCGTACAGGTCGAGGAGGGGGACAGCGATGGGGACACCGGTGATGCCGGTGATGATGGGGATGAGCAGCGCCCTCTTGGATGGCGGGACCCCTGACTGATCTGGCAGGCCCAGCTGCACCGGGACACCATCACGGAGGAGCATTTTGCATGACACAGGTAAGGCAAGGGCCATGTGCAACCAACACTGTCTAGGCACAACCCACAGGCACACAGGGTAACACACCAGGGGTGCATGACGGCAAGGGGAGTGGAAGGGTCCAGGCGCACAAACACACCATCAGGGAGGGGTGAATAGTCATATGGACACACACACACACACACACACACACACACACACACACACACAAGGCACAAAGCGTACATGGGCAGGTGCACAGCAGAGCAGGAACAGACATGGCAAACACACGGATCAACGGACCACCCCCACCACCTGTACTGTCAAGCAGCGTGTGTCAGATGCTGGGCACCCTTGCACCTTGGTGTACAGTACAATGCAGGCACCATCATGCATACGCACCTGTGGACAGCAGTCGGGTGCAGGTGGTCCGGGTGTGTTGGCGGTGTTGGGCAGGCACCACCAGTGCACTGCCCACCATGACACACATTGCACACAGGGCAGCATCAGACAGGGCATGCACTGGGAGACAGGTCACTCAGGTGGCACTGTGCCACGGCCACCTCGGATGCATGGGCGGCCCCGCTATGACCCAGCAGCACTGGCAGGCTGATCATGGGCCACATGGGATGGCACCGATGGACCACCAGGGGTCCCACTGCATGATCGCAACCTTGTCCGCACAGGGATGTGCAGCATGCTGAACATACTTGCAGCAGGTGTGCTCGGGATGCCCACAGCAGAACCCGGCGTCGACAGGCTGGGTGTCGCACGATGCCGGGAACGGGAGGAGAGTGTACTGTGTGGGTGTGCGGTACAGGGCACCTGACTGTGTACCCCACGCGCCACAACAGAGATCACTGCCTGGGTCAGCTCTGTCAATGGCGGCGGTCACATCCGTCCGCATTCTGACCATCTCTGCAAGGATCAATGCATTGTCCTGCTGTTCCACTCCACAGCCACGCACAGTGCCTCCACGGACGCTGCAACCCGCATCTGCTGCTGTACTGATGCCCGCAGCAGGCGGGTGTGCCTCCAAATGGGTCCTGTGCCACATCGGCATTCTGTCCCCAGGGTATGGAAGGTCCTGATGCTCAACACCCCTTGAGGGTGGGCGCTGTTCACCAGGACCAGGTGGGCAAGTCAACAGGTGGTGTGCATGGCCACCGCTGGACCCTGTACCCCAGATCTGGTGGGTGACTGCTGCTGCTGCCCCTCCAACTGCTGTGCCCCAGGGACCACTGCTCCACTGCTGTGGCCGCAACAGTGCCAGAGAGCCTGCACAGCCACCGTGCTGCCCCACTGTGCTGACAGGCACAGCCTGGGACTGTGCTGATGTGCTGGCACACACATTGGAACCAGCTAGGTCCAAGGGCATGTGCTGGCCTGCTGTGTGTCTGTTATAAGACACACACGTGTCACTGCCCATTGCAGTCCTTGCATCATCAATGTGCAGGTATGTGCTACAGCCACAGTCACAGCATGCTGGCATGCTTGCATGCCAGACTGCTGAGACACAGGCTGTGCACCCCCCACACCTGACTTACCGACAACAGAGGTGGCAGCCAGGCGTGCATGCTGGTGCAGTGCATGCTGGCTGGAAGCAGAGGTGGATGGACCCTCCACCAACACTGGTAGGTCTTCCACACTGCATGGTCCCACCACCAGCATCCCCTGCAGATGAACAGGATCTGTAACAGAAAGTGAGAACATGTTAGTGCATGTGATCAACCTCCCCCCCCAACACCACCACCATGTCATACCATGCAGTGATGGGCTTCCACCTGTCTGGAATCCACCTCCTGGTACGCCCTCTATAGCACTACGCTGCATTGATGCAGCCAGACAGTCCTCTGCCGGGGTCAGCTTTGCCACCTCTGGCAGGCCCCAGCCTGTGGCAGCACGTGTCGCCCTGAGGGCTGCCACCTTCTCTTTGACCTGTCTCCGGTCTATCCCCATCTTTTTTTTGCATTCTTGCATGGAGCGCTGGTGGCTTCCATGCAGGTTTACCACATGGGCTACCCCCTGCCATGCAGCAGCACGGGCCTGAGGGGTGCCCCGCCGTCCACTCAGTAGTGGCTCCTCTTCCAGGTAGGCCTGGAAGAGTGCCTCTGTCTCTAACTTGGTGAAGTTGGGCCTCCTCTTTCGCCCACCATCTTCATCCTCACCTGGTCTTTGCTCAGTCATGTCGGTCTGTATGGGTGGAAGTGGACACCTGTCACTGTGCAGTCTACAGCGCTATCCTATGACCATTGCCCAGAACATCACACAGCTTGCAACTCACCTCTCACCTGCAGTAACCGAATCTGGCCAGCGCAGTCCACTATCGCATATTTATAGCGCAATGCATGCAAATTAGGAGTGGAGCAACTGTAAAGAGATGCAAGTCGCGCCACTGCACCTTTGAATGGCTGATCAGATGATTTGCATGTGTCGGCTGAATATCGCACCGTTGCGATTTGCTCAATACGGTTGAGCCGGCTGAGCCAATGGCGCAGTTCTGTGACTGCATAGTACACAGCATTACGCATGCCCAGGTAGCTTACGCAGGTGTCTGCCGTGCTGATGATGTGCTGTGCCCGATTAGCAATTCAGGACACGGTCACCATTGTGCCAGTGGCGCTACAGCGCTGGTCACCAAATGGCGCTGTGGCACAACTGCGCAATAGTCCACTGTGGCACTGGCACACAGGTGACCGATCACGCAGGATGTGTAGATGTCCAATGGCGCTGTGCGTGGCCTTGCGCCACTGACCCATGACCTTGTGCCTGACCTGTGCCCCCTGGCGCTGTACGTCTGGCATGTGTACGGCTCTATCGCGCTGTTCAGTGACAGCGCAATGTGGACTGATGGCGCTGTACGAACAGCATGATAGGGACTCATGGAGTTGTATTGCGCAACATTTCCATGTGGAGTTGCCGTGCTGCGGAGTGCCATATTGCCACTGTACATCTGTAGAATGGCATGCAGGAGAGCTCCACAATGGAGGGCCTTGGAGCTGGCAAACCTGGTGGCTGTGGTGGAGCCTCACCATGGGACACTGTTTGGGGGAGTGCCCCTGCAGATGGCATGCACCCATGTGTAGCAGCAGGTGGCCACTGCCCTACAGCAGGCCACTGGGCGGAGGAGGACTCCTGAGCAGTGCAGGCACCACTATAGTGACCTACAAAGGAGGGAGCGTGCTCTGCTGGAGTGCCTCAGGTCTCATGACAGGAGGGGCATTGTGCCTAGGCCACGTGGGTGTGCTGTGTATGCACCGGTATTGTCCACATGGGTGACACTGTGTAATGTGACCTGCGCATGGGGGTGGGTTGAGCTATGGTTTGCTATGAAGGTGTTTGCAGGTGTGTGCTGTTTGGGTCTGGTTGTGTGGGCAGGCACACTCAATGGGGCAAGGGGCTGTCAGCCTTGGGGTCTCACTGATGTGTTTCTCTTCATTTGTCTCCCACAGGCGTGGAGGAGCAGAGGCAGGCCCAGGCTGAGGCATGGGATGGTGGTGCCGGGGTGGCTGGCAGAGGTGGTGTGCCACAGCTGCAGCAGCAGCAGCAGCCACAGTCACAGCAGCAGCAGCCGCAGCAGCACCAGCAGCAGCGGCTTGATGAGGGTGAGTGTCAATACATCATGGATGCTATTGCATGCTGGGGGGGGGCATGGCCACTGTCCATGGACAACACTACCATGCACGCAACATGTGACAGTCATCACTGTCCAGTGGCACTGCATGCGTGTGTGTGCATCACTGGTGGTCCATACATGCACTGGGCACATGGCTGTGGCACTAGCATCCCACCACGTAGCCACGTCACTGGGCAGCCTTGGTTGTGCTGTGATGGACATGGGCGATGTGTGTGTGCAGTGGTACACATGGCTGTTGCTGCCTGGTTGGGCATGTCTTATGCACAGTCACTGTGGGTGGGTGCAGTCCATCACAGGAGCAGGGCACTTGGCTGTATGCCATGCATGATGGGTGGGATTCAGGGATGAGGACAGTCACAGCCATTGACTCTGATCCCTTGTCCTAGGTATCCAGATCCTGCGACAGATCGAGCAAGCATTGCGGAGGCTCACACAGGTGGCCATGGATTCCCACGCCATCCTTCTAGACATGCAGCGGCATGGGATGCGGTGCCGGAGGAGGCCCCGGGCCCAGCACCAGGCAGAAGGAGGTTAGGCTGCCAGGCAGTAGCTGCCCATCACCACACCCCACCTTCCCTCTCCCGGTTGTTCACCCCTGCCCCTTACCCACCCCTACCTTATACCCATACCCCCACCCCTGCTTTGTATATATGTACATAGTTGCTTTGTTGTTATTGTTATTGTTATTCTTCTTCATTACATTTATATTTTGATATGAATGCTGTGGTGGTCTCTGATTTGCAGCTGGCTATAGGTGCTCAGTTGCAGTGGTGTGCATGGCATCTGGGGTGGTATGGTCATGGGTATGTGTGTGCGTGTGTGTGGGGTGGTGTCTCTGGTGTGGGTGTGGCTTCCAGTCAGTATTGCTGTGCTGCCACCTACTGCTGGGTGCTCATGGTGGGTTTGGCTTATGCAGTTCTGTGGTTCCACGAGGTTGCAGTGTGCAGGGCGGGGGGCCTGGGGATTCCTGCAGTGCTGGTCACTGCACATGGGTGGTGTCTTGGAGTCACAGTGCTGGGTGTGCTGTGCACATGGGGGGGCTGCTGGACACTGGGATGGTGCACCCCCTTTGTGTGGCAGTGTCAGCTTGCCAGTGGGTGTGCTGCAGTAACACGGCCAGGATGTGCTTTCTTTGCTTGTCCCAATGGTCCGGTGGCTGTTCCATCCTTCCCCCAGTTATGCTGTGCTTGGGGTGTGGGGGTACATTGTTGGTTCTGCTGTGTGTCTCTGTGCCCATCTGTGGCATGGGTGGTGGGCCCCTGCCTACCTCCCTGGTTGTGCAGTTCCATTGCTCTGCTGCTGGGAGTCTCTTTGCTTGCGCTATGGCGCCTCTGGACTGCTCAGCTGGGCTGCCTTTGTTGCGCTATGGCGCATCATCTCTGCTCAGCTTCCCCTTTCTGGTCGCACTATGGCGCAGGTTGTGCGATATTCAGATGTTGGCTGGTTGTACAATTTGCCTTGCTCCATGTTTGAATATTGCGTCTATTGCACATGTGCACAATGGACTTGTGCTTGCTCCTGCTGTTGCGCACTTTTTGGGTGCAGTTTGAATATCCGGCCCATTATGTCTAACTTTTGCTGTACTATCAGTCTGTTTACTACAATTACTACATCATTTCCAACTTTGAATTATTGTCTGTTGTACCCTATGTCTATGTATTCTGTTCAGGTCCATTTTGAAAATGAGCCTTGCTCAATGATGTTCGCCTGGTAAAATAAAGATTTTGATTTGATTTGATTTTGAAGTGCAAAGAAGGGAAGGAAATACACTGTAGGGTGTGCAGACTGCAGCAGATCCCTGTCTAGGGTCAGCTTTTAATATATAACAGATTAGGGGAGTGCTACAGAGAGCAGACGATTACTGGAACTAACCCACAAGGGTATCACAGGCAAGCAAGTGCAGCTGGTCCCTATCTAATGTCAGCTTACATTTGTATTAAGGATCAAAGAAGAGTCAGGAGGTAGGAGAAATGAAGGGATTTTGTAGACATCCCCAACTGGATTATATACTGAAGTGCCTATCTTTAGGGTGAGTGGGCCAGTGGCCAGGCAGATGTGTGGGGAATAGGAGCATGTACAGGAAACCAGATAGTGAGAGAACAGTGGTGTGCTATAGTGGTTGTGAGGTGGCAGTATTCCTGGAGGCGATGTGGGTAACAGGGAACTGCCCAGTGTGCAGGAGCCTGGAACAGCTAAGGACATAAGTAAGGCAATGTAGATGGGTGCTGGGGGAGGACGTAGTGGAGTGAAAGAGGAGCAGGGCAGGGGAGAGAAACACTGATGGGAATGAACAAGAGAGCGAGATCAGCAGGCAGGGGATGGGGATACAGAGGATCACTCAAGCTCTGGGGTATCCCTTCCTCAGAGAGCAGGGGAGCTCAGGAAGGGGAAATGCCAAGTGGTAGGGGGAAGGGGTAGGACTGTAAGGGATGCAACAGGGGTGGGAGCATTCAAAGGGGTGCCTTTAAGGAATAGATTTCAGCTACCTTCTGGATGTGAGGAGGGAGGGAGCAGGACATGGAGACAGATGTGGGGAGAGTGGTCAGGTTATGACAATGGGTTGGGGGGACAAAGGACAGGAGAGAAGGGTAGGACAGTTCAAAGTTATCTATGTGGGTGGGGAAGAGAGAACATATGAACATATGAACGTACGAAGAAGCCAGCAGATACAGGTCTTATGGTCTATCACATCTGCTCGAGTGTGCAGCTCTCACTGTTGAGTACTGATGCTGCCACCCCACCCTCTCTCCCTATTCCTCGCTGACTACACCGTCTGAGTTACCCCCTCATCTTCCATACCCTTTTCTATTCTGATTCTTCCCTTGACCCTGTCCCACCCCCTCTTATGTCCCCCTCTGATGTCTGTGAAATCAGTTCCTCAGGCAGTGCATTCCACACCATTACCACCCTCTCGATGAAAAAATGCCTCATCTCTCTTCTAAACCTCCCCCCTCCAAATTCAGTCTGTGCCCCCTTTTGATCATTTCCTTCCTAAACTTAAACAGGCCCTCAGGGCTAACCCTATTTATGTCCTTCAAGTATTTAAAGGTCTCTGTCATATCACTCCTGTCCCTTCTGTCCTCCAGGGAGTACATATTGAGTGCCCTCCACCTATCCTTGTAGGCTTTTCCCTCAACCCAGTTTACATCTTGGGTGCCCTCCTCTGTACCCCCCCTCCAACAGTTTGATGTCCTTATTTAAGAAGGTGTGCCAGAACTGCACACAGTACTCCAAGTGAAGCCTCACCAGTGACTTGTACAGTGGTACGATCACCTCCTCACTCCTTGAGGTGATTCCCTTCACTATGCACCCCAGCATCCTGTTGGCCTTTGCCACTGCTTTCCTATACTGTGCAGAGTGATTCATACGACCTGAGACAAGCACACACAGATCTTTTTCCTCGATGGATACTGATAACTGCCCCCCCCCAAATGGTACTGCAACTGTACCCAGGGTTCTTGGTTCCAAAGTGCATAATCCTGGAATTCATGGCATTGAAACCCAGCTGCCAAGTGTCTGACCACCTTTCCAATGCTTCTAAAGTCCCTTTGCAGTACTCCCTCCACCCTTTACTCTGTCTACCACTGCTCCCAGTTTGGTGTCATTGGCAAACAGCCACATTCAAAACTGAATCCTGATTGCCATATCCACTACGTAGATTTAAATAGCACCGGTCCCAACACTGAGCCTGCGGGACCCCACTGATGACTGCATGGGATGATGAGAGCTCCTCCATGCCACCACCCTCTGCTGCCTGTTTTCCAGCCAGCTCCCAATCCATCTGACCAACTTTTCCCCCACCCCCAGGTCCTTCCGCTTACCTATCAGCCTCCCCTGAGGCACCGAGTCAACGGCCTTGCTGAAGTCCAAATACAGGACATCAACCACCTTGCTGTTATCCAGTGCCCTAGTCACCCAGTCATAAAAGTCCACCACGCTGGTCTGACAAGACCTTCCATGGGTGAACCTGTGCTGTTGGTCATCAAGGGGACCATTTTCCTCCTAGAATGCCACTGTCCTTTCCTTTAGGATAGTTTCCATTAGTTTCCCTACAATTGACATGAGGCTGATCCACCTGTAGTTCCCTGGCTTGCCCAAGAGCCACTTTTGTGGAAGGGCACTACATGTGCCATCCTCCAATCCAGGGGCTAGGATGCTAGTTGGTTACTGCAGCTGTTTTCACAATAAAGAAGTTTTTTAATGGTTAACATTGCCTTGGGTTTGCTTTAGTATGCAGGTTCTCTAATTTCTGTACACATCTTGATAGAAGGAAAGTGCTGAATACATCTGTCAGAGGCACCACCAGGACCTCTCCAAGTTCCTTCAGTACCCTTGGATGTATCTCATCTGGTCCTGGTGCTTTATCTGTCCACAGAGACCTTAGGCCATATAGCACCCTCTGCACAGGGATCACCTCATCTACCATCCTAACTCCCCTGCCTTCCCCTACCCTGTCCTGCTCATGCGGGACAGGTCCAGCCCGCTCCCTTGTAAATACTAAACAGAAGTATTTATTTAATACCTCTACCTGTTCAGATCCTTTTTCCACCCATCCTCCTTCCATCTTAATTCTAGAGATTTGCTCCCTGCAGTTCCCTTTCTCCCTAATATATCTGAAGAACCCTTTTACACCCTTTTTGATCCTTTGAGCAAGCCTTTGCAAGCCTTTGCTCCTTCGTAGCCTTGGCTGCCCTTATCACCCTGGTCACCTCCATGGAGCTCCTGATGTAATCCTCCTTATCTGCTACTTTGCAGGTCTTCTTATAGGTCATAAAGGCCGCACTTTTTTTCCTCACCTTTGCTTGTACTTCCTTGGTCCACCAGCTCAGTTTATTCATAGGTTCATAAGTTGAAACTTCAAGTCCAATAACTATAGTAGCCATTTTCAGACTTGCCACTAACAGTGGATGTATTTAAATTTACTTTCCTCAATGTATTTTTCCAGCTGATGCTTAAAGGACTCTATACTGGTAGCTCCTACTACCATCTCTGGCAAGCCATTCCATGCTTTCACTACCCTTAGACTAAACCAGTTACCTCTTCTAGTGGTTATTTACTGATCTCCCTTCAACTGGTAGGTGTCCATTCTAGTGAGTCTGTAGCTCCTTTTCTGGAAAGGCCTGATATTTCCCAGGTTAACTCATCATGTATTGTTTTGCATACATAGCACAAGTCCCCACTCATCCTACAATATAACATTGAGTATAGGCCCAGTTCCCTCAATCTTTCCTCATATATCATTCCCTTAACACTGTTCACTACTTTGGTTAGTTTTCTTTGTACTCTTTCTACAGCTAATCTGCTGCCTCTACTTTGTGATGTGCAGGCTGGAACTCTTTACTTCAGCACTGATCGGACCAATGATCTATACAGGGCAACATCATCTCCTCTCTCCTACTCTTTATGTTTCACAGTATGTTACCTATTATTCTGTTTGCCCTATTTACATATTCTGTACTATTTGTTTCAAAACTTAGGTTATTTGTTATCCATAGCCCCAGATCTTTTTCCTTCTCAACACTCACTATGGGTAAATTATTGATCTTATATGAGGCCCTGGGATTATTTACTCCAGAGTGCATGACTTTACACTTTGGTCCACTAAACACCAACTTGTGCCTGTATGCCCATTGTTCCAGTTCAGCTATTTAATTTTGAAACCTTACTATGGACTCCTGATTATTTACTGTCGCCCTCATCTTGGTGCTATCGGCATATTTGCATAACCAAGCCCTTTCTGTTACTTGCATAGAGGACACAAGGATTCCAAACAGTGTGGGACCCAATATCGAGCCCTGTGGGACACCACTTGTTACCATCCTCCATCCTGACAGGTGTCCTTGTATGGCCACCTTCTGCTTCCTACTACAGAACCACGCACATAACCAATATAGTAATTTTGTTTCAAGGCCCATGTCATACAGGGTATGTAGTACTGCCTCAGCGGGCTGCTTCTGCATTGGTGGGAGGTCCAAGGACTGAAATGGACACATTGGCGGCAGGAGCTTCTGCATCGGTGTGAGGCCCTGGGACTGAAACAGCCACACTGGCAGCGAGAGCCTCTGCAATCAGTGGGAGGTCCAGGGACCTAAAAGGCCACATCGGCAGCAGGAGCTTCTATTAATTTAAGGGCAGTTTGGGGAAGGAGGAGGCCACAATGGCAGTGAGAAGCCCTTGCCAAGTGCCCAGTAAGAAGAGAAGGCACTATTTTTGAACTCGTGGCTGGGGCCTTTTAAGGGACACACCCAGCCACTTGGGACACACAAACAAGCTGTTCTAGGAGAGCAGGGGGGCTGTGCAGACCGCATTGACGGGCTATTATTTGTCCCACCTGATCTCCCTGGACCCAAACTTGACCTCAACCTCTATTAAATGCTTGAAGGAGGAGGGGCCAGGTAGTGATAGGGTACTGATTTGCTGCGTGTCTATGCTGGGATTGGAGGAGCTGGGAGAGTAAGGAACTAGGTGGAGCCCTCCCTCCAGCTGGAACGCTGACTGTTTCTTGAACTATTTCTTGAACTATTAGGTCTGAAACTCTGTTCATCCTCTTGGAATCTGTTTGGGTTGTAGCTCTGTTCTCATGCTCTTTTATTCTGCTTGTAGATTGGTCTAAGGGCTGCGTTATTTTTAAATTTCATTGATAGAACAAATGAGGGATGTCAGGCTGGTTCAGCTGTTTGGGGGGGGCAGATGCTAATATCCCTATTGGCTGGGTGAGGGAAACCCTCAAGTCCTTAAAAAAGGACATATCTCCGGGCCCTGATGCTATTCATCCTAGGGTGCTGTGGCAGTTGGCGTATGTTTTAGCTGTGCCACTGGAGGATCTCTTTAACATGTCGCTACAGACGGGGAAGGTACCAAGGGATTGGAGGCAGGTGCATGTTGTGCCCATCCATAAAGGGTGATTGAGAGAAGAGCCTGGAAACTATAGGCCCATCAGTTTGATGTCGGTGGTGGGAAAGATAATGGAGAGCATACTTAAGGAAAAGATGGAGGGTTTCTTGTAGGGCAAGGGGTACCTGTATAACCAACATCATGGGTTTGTGCCAGGTAGATCATGTCAAACCAACCTTGTTGAATTCTGAGTGGGCGACGTCAGCTCTCGATGGAGGGAAACCCATGGATGTCCTGTTCCTGGACTTCAGCAAGGCGTATGATTCAGTCCCTCACAATGGCCTGCTGGGGAAGCTGGGGAGGATGTGGGTAGGCCCGCTGATGGTTAGGTGGATTAGAAATTGGCTTTCTGGGTGCACTCAAAGAGTAGTAGTCGTGGGGGGAAGTTTCGGCTCCTAGGGAGGTCATAAGTGGGGTCCCACAGGGATCAGTTCTGTGGTTGCTCCTGTTCAATGCCTACATCTACAATATCAGAAAAGGTTTTGGGAATGAAATGAGTCTCTTTTCGAATGACTAAGCTGAGGGCAGTGGTGGAAGGGAAGGAGGGAAGACTTGCTCTGCAACAGGACCTGGATACTCTGGACAGGTGGGTTGGGAGAGTTGCAGGCCACAAAAGGGGAAAGGGACCTGAGAGTCCTGGTGGATGTTAACATGAATAATTCAGAGCAGAGCAGGAGGGCTGCAATAAGGGCAAATAGGATGCTGGGCGGCATCACTAGGGGGATTACCTTTAGGAAAAGGGAGGTAATTTTGCCACTGTACAACAGCCTGGTTAGACCACACCTGGAGTACTGTGTGCAGTTCTGGAGGCCGCACCTAAACAGGGACATCCAACTCCTAGAGAGGGTCCAGAGGAGGGCAACCAAAATGATCCAGGGCCGGGGGATATGACATACGAGGATCGACTAGGGGAACACAACCTTTTCTCACTGGAGGAGAAGAGGGACCGGGGGGACATGACTGAGGTATACAAGTACCTCAAGGGAGTAAATAAGGTAAGCCAAGATGGGAACTTTCGTTGGAAGGAGGGCAGAATCACCAGAGGACACAGTTGGAAGATTGAGGGTGGGAGGATTAAGAGAGAAAGGAGGAGGGGATACTGTACTTCACAGAGAGAGTGGTGGATCTGTGGAATGTGCTGCCTGGTAAACTGGTACAGACAGTCACGGTGGAAGGGTTCAAGATCGGGTGGGATAGGTATAGACAAGGGGTGAAGAAGAGGATGGCTACCTGTGGGGACATGACTTAGGAATTGTGTAGCAGTGGCAGGAGCCAGGTAGATAGCTATGGTACCCATTCAGGGTGCTGAAGCATGAGCAGACTTGATAGACTAAGAGGCCTACTCTGCTGGCGTCTAGTATGCTAGTAAATTATCATGAGATACAGAATCAAAGGCTTTTGAGTAATCTAAGTATATTACATCCATAGGTAAGCTTGTTTCCAGTGCCTGACTCACGGGTTCAAAAAATGTTAACAGATTTGTCATACATGATCTTCCCTGTACAAATCCATGTTGTGTGACATCCACAACCCCCAATCTTCTCAATTCTTGTTCGATTAATCTCTTTACAAAACTGTTCAGAATATTTTCCCTCACTGAAGTTATGCTTATGGGGCAATAATTTTTCACATCTGATCTTACTCCCCCTTTATAGATTGGTGTAATGTAAGCCTCTTTCCATTCCTTTAACACTTCTCCTGTATCAAGGAACAAATTAAACAATAATGTCAGAGGTCCAGCCAATTCCTCTGCTGCCTCATTAAGTAGAAATGGATGAATCCCATCTGGACCTCATGATTTATGTTTATTTAGATCCTTTAGCTTTCTACATACTTCTCCTTCTAATATTGTTTGTTTGTTTATTTGTTTCCGTCTGTACTTGTACTCTTTTTCCATACCCCTCTTGATCCTGACCCTGGAAAAGTTCTAGAAAGTATTTGTTAAAAACATCTGCCAGTTCCTTTCCATCCTCTATTGTTCTATCCTGTACTTTTAAACTCACAATATACTTTTGTGAATGTCTTAAACTCCCTATGTGGTTATAAAATTGTCTATAATGATTCTTTTTCAATGTGGCTAGTCTTAGTTCTTATTTTACTTTTGCCTGTCTTATAGCCGAGTTCCATTCCTTTACTTTACTTTTCTCTTATACTTATTCCAGTTTTTGTGTGATTGATTCTTTTTATATTTTTTGTATACCCTTCCTTTTTTCCTTAATAGTGTTTGCATTTTCCTTGAAAACCACTTGGGGATCCTGCCTTTCCCATTATATTTTCAAAATATTGGCACGTATTTATCACAGTATTCAATTTTATCACGTATTCTTTCCCATGTTTCCTCTAGTGATAGGTCTCTTAATTCATGTTTTCAATTCTAGTGTCTTAGTAACTGTCTTATTTCTTCATAATTTGCTTTCCTATAATTTCGTACCAGTGTCTTTCCCTTGATTACACTTTTATTTTCTAGTATTTCAAATTTAATCATATTGTGGTCGCTAGTCCTTAATGGTTGAATTACAGCTACATTACAGGGTTTTATTTAACTCTAAAAATTGATTAGCGTTTTGCTCATATAAGTGCTAAAACATTGTAAAAATGCATAGCACTTGCCTCATTGTGTTTAACAAACATAACACTTCTAGAAAACCTATATAAATACTTTCTGTACAGTTAGTATTGTCCCAGGAAAAAAACTGCTACTCAGTTATTTAAAACCCTGCATTATCCAGTTTTCCCCCATGTTACTTAACACCAGGTATAATACCTTATCTCCTCTTGTATTTTCTTTAACAATCTGTTCAAGATTATTCTGGTGGCAGTATTCCAAGAATCTGTTCTCCCATGGACTAGTCCCACTTATTAAATTCCAATTTATTTTTGGGAAATTGAAATCTCCTAAAATAATATAATCTCTTGCAACTACCTGATTTTTTAACTATTCCATGATGATTGAATTCTCTGCAACACTTAAATTCAGGGATCTGTAACATAATCCCAGAAGAATGTCCTTGTGTTTTCCTCTAATTTTTATCCAGGTTTGCTCTTGCCTACTAATGCCGCCTTCAACTTTTCCAATTTCCTGTGCCCCTAGGTGTGTTGCTGCATAAAAGGCTGTTCATCTTCCTTTTTCAACATGTGCTCTGAAAAAATAGTATCCCTGTATTGTGTCAACCTAGTCGTCCTTTTTGTGCCATATTTCTGTAATACCACATACGTCTATATTTTCCTTAAACAAAATGTATTTCAATTCATCTATTTTATTTTTTAAACTTCTTGCATTGAGCAGAAGGACTTTAATTTTGTGTATGTCTAGATTCTGATTCTTGCAGTTTTTTACACTCTTTATTTTATTTGAGGTTTACCCCTCTCCCCCTAACTTTCAGTTTAAAATACTTTCAATTTTCTCTTTAAAAATAAGCCCCAGATTCCTGCTGCATTTTTTTAGACAAGTGTAATCCATCACTATAATACAAGCTCATGTTTTCTCTAAATAGCTCCCAGGTTCTTATACACTGTACACCTTGCATTAGGCACTAGCTTCACAACTGATTATTTATTTGCATTGCTTTCTGGTTTATCTCATTACTAGCCCTTGGAATCAGAAAGATTTCTGAAAGTATTGTTATGCCATTCGCTTTCCTTACTTCTTTCTCTATCTGCATGGACTTTAGTAGCATTTGATCTCTACTATTGACTAAATCATTAGCACCAACATGCACCATAACAATTGGTTCATCTTCTTCTTTACTGACAATTTCTGGTATGAGTCTACATATATCAGTTAATCTTGCCCCTGAGAAATAGGAACTTGTCACCATTTCCTTATCTATTGTTGTTGTGTAAGAGTCTAAATATTTTATTATAGAATCCCCTAAAATAAAAATTATTTTTCCATCATTTGTACCCCTTCCTGTGTTAATGTCCCAGTCTGTAGTACACATTTCAGCTTGCTCCCCATTCTATAGGTTTGTCTTGCATTTGCCATGTCTATTTCTCACATTGGGTATTTCTTTTTCCCCTCTGTGTATGCGTTCTCTATCTACTTCTTCATCATGAGTTGCATCGTTAACATTTTCTGTTTCATTAGATGTTTTATTTATCATTTCTCCACTCTGTGAATTTGTCATACATTTGTTCTGTATATTTCTCACATTGGGCATTTCTTTTTCCCCTTCGTGTGTATGTTCATTAGCTACTTTTCCATCATGATTTGCCTCATTAACCTTTTCTGTTTTATTAGTTGTTTTATTTATATTTTCTCCATTATTCCCAGTTTCACTGTTCAAGGGGTAAACCTATTCACCAATGGAATCTGGAATTGCTTGGCCCTTTTACCTTTTTGTTTTTGCTTACAACTACTTTCCTGTACTTTCCACATATCATCTTTCTCTATCTCTTTTACTTGTGATTCCATTTTCTGGAGTTAAATTTGTGTCACTCCCAGCTACCTGAGTTTGCTTAATACATTTAAACGCCATCTCCAGACCCAGAATTGTTGTTCTCAGTTCCTTTAACTCTTAGTATTGTTTACAAACATAGACACCAACCCCTGTATAGCTATCCAAACTAATTTTGTTACAGTCTTTATAAATTACTCCTAGTTCACCACTTTTAAGGGTAACAATGTGACTTTCCATGTTTGTCACATTATTATAATGTGCACTTACTTATTTGTGTTTTGACCACTGCTACTCCATCTCCCTTTATAGTTGTACACTGTTTTCTCCCTCATTTCCCCTCTTCACTCATGTAACATGTGAAACACACATGCTGAGATGCACATGTCTCTGCATGTGTCTCCATGTGTAGGCACCACACGCTCACTCAAGTGTTGTCCTTTTATGTCTCTTGACCCGGAAGATCTAGCAAGGGTTTCAAAACACCTAGTAGCCCCCTTCTATTACACACTTGTTAAAAAATGTCTAAAAATGTTCCCTGGTTACCCTGTAATGCAGCTTCCCTGGTACTTCTACATTATTGCTTTACACCACCCTGAACCTAGCCTTCTTACTCCACTCAGTGCAGGAATTTGTAGCCTCCAGCAGCCCCAGTTTTATGATGTCCCATTTCTGGGTGGTGTCCATGTCCAGATCTATGGTAGCCACATGCCTCCCAAGTACTGCACCCATCCTACTGAAGTTGGCCCTGTTAAAGTCTATGACCTTGGTAGTGGTACGTGTCAACTCTATGCCCAGCTCGAGGGAGAACCATACTGTACTATGGTCACTCCCAGCTATGGGGTCTTCCACCCTCACCTCCCATACCTGACTACCATCTGACAAAACAAGGTCTAAAATGTTACCTTCTCTTGTTGGTTCTTTTACCTGCTGTGTCAGGAATGCATCCTAGAATGCATCTAGGATGACTTGTTCCCTGCTGCTAGCTGAGGTCATGATGGCCCAATCTACCCCTGGTAGATTGAAGTCACCAACCACTGCCGTGCTGCCTCTACTGCAGTTCTGCTGTATAATCCCCACCAGTTCTCTGTCCTCCTCTGTCTGGGACGGTGGTCATACACTAAACTCAGCTTGACCCTCTTGTATTTTGCCTTGCGTATCATGACCCACAAGGATTCCTTATTCCCCTCACTACTGTCCTCTCTATTGCAGTCTATCCCTTCCCTTAAGTAAACTGAAATCTCTTCTGCCTCACAATTTCCCCTGTCCCACCCACACAACCTAAAGCCTGGTATTATTAAGTCCCATTCCTTGTTTTGATTTGCCCATGTTTCCATAATGGTGGCAATGTCTACCCCCTTCCACCAACAGTGCGTGGAGCTCTGGCATCTTGTTGCCCAGGCTTCTCACATTCATGGAGACCACTGTCCATCCTTTCCCTTGACCATTTGCTCTAACTTTTTCCCCATACCTTCCCCCCCCTGGGAGATTCCCAGACACCTATATTACCATCTGGGGGGGAGACAAAGGTCCTCCATTAACCTGAGCCTCCAACTGCTTGATATGTCTTGGGCCACCCTCCCCATTAGTTTAAATCGAAGTTCGATGCCAGAAACTCCTCAGATTTCTGCTTCAGGACTGCTGTACCTTTCCTGATGAGATGCAGCCTGTCTTGGGCATACAGGTTATTGTTTGTCCATGTTTCCCCCCAGTTACTTACCAACCCAAACCAAATAGACTCACACCACCCTCTCAACCACTCATTAAATTCTTAAATTCTTTGCTTTCTGCTTGTGCCAGCTTTAGGTACAGGCAGTACCTTGGAGAAGGAAATTGTCTGCGCTTTGTTTCTATACACCCTTGCCAATTCTCTAAACCTTGCCTTAACCTCCTGAAGACTATTCCCTTCTAAGTCATTAGTGCCCAGATGCACTATCAGGTGGGGCTCCCTCCCATCTCCTGTTACATTCGGGGATGATATGCTTCACTTTGTGCACCATCATCCCTGGCATGCATTCCACCCAGACTGAGCTCTTCCTGCTCCAATTCCCACCCCCTCCTGATGCCCTAAATGATGGAGTCACCAGTTATGAAGATTCTTACTTACCCTCTTTGCTGCTCAAACCTTAATGCCACCTCTGTAGTTGTTTCCCTGCTTCTGTCTTCTTTCTCCACTAGTTATACCCTGACACTGGCTTCCTCCGAACCCCGTACATGCACCACCTTTTCTCTGGAAGTCTTCATCTCACCCTGTATTATAGTTACTGTAGTTCCCACTTTCTTCCCCCAAATCTCCACTATAGAACCCCCTTTTGGAGGCTTTGCTATCTCTTTGTCTCCCTACTCCTTCACCTTATGCCCATTGGATGCTTTGGCATTCTTAATTTCCCCCTGTATCCCCTCTAAGTCTATATTGTCTAACTTGCCAGTATCTTCCACCTCCCTTTCTGTTTCACTGTCACCTATACTTTTTCCAGTGCCCCCAGCCCCCAATCTTCCTGCGCAAAGTTCTAAACCATATGTGTCATTCCTCCTGTTGCACCCTTCCCAGAACCAGAGCCCTTTGTGGGTGAATTCTTCTCAAGTTTTGCCCTGATTTTCCTGCCCCCATGAGGCTCCTTTGCCTTGTTTTATCCACCCCTTCTTAATTCTCAATGGAGACATTGTCACTATTTCTTCCCTTGTACCTTCCAATCCTTCTTCTGTCCCCCCTTGCCTCCTTCCTCTAGGGGTTCCATTGGTGAGTATTTATTTGCTTGTGTTATACTTGTGTGCTGCTCTTTGTCTGTTTTAACACCCTTTGATTCCTCCATATGGTCTGCCTGTTCTACTTTATCCCATATATATCCCTAGTGGGTGTTCTTGCTTCTTGTTTCTCCACTACCCCTGACCTTGTTTAGTCCCCCACTGGTGGGTGTACTTTTCCCCTGTTTGGCTGAGGGTTCTTTATCATCCTGTGTCCTGCCCAGCTTCAGTGCCAGAACTTTGACTCTATTGTCACTACTGGCATCCATATTGTTCCCCCTCCTCTTTTCTGTAGTGTTCTCACCCTCAGCCCCCATGCCTGCCTCCTCCAGGGCTACTAGTGATGAGAATCTATTCCCTTCACTATACCCGTGCCTTGCTTGTTAGTTACTTGGCCATCATTCCCCACCATGTTATTCCCTGACATCCTTTTCCTGCTCCCCCTTGCTCTTACCATTTGCCATTTGCCTGCCTCTAGTCCCATCCAGTCCCTTGAGTCAGTAGGCTTACCTACATTGGACACTAATCTATTTCCAACCCTTCCACTGCTATGATATTCCTGGCATCTGAGCCTTCTCCTGTCCCTCTCCTCCATTCTTCTTAATTCCCACCTTAGGCACCCTATCTCCTCCTTGAGGTGAGCAAGTTGTCTGCACACCATGCATCCCACATGCCTCCATGCAATGCTTATGAATATGGTGGTCCCACAACCATTATATCCTACCACCCTCCCAGAGCTACTCCTCGGGTTGCTGGCCTGATAACTATCACTCTGCCCCCACCCGACCTCCAGTCTGCTGCCTAGCACCCTGTTTCTGATGATCCATCTGATCTTACTTGTCCTACTTTTAGACTCCTCTTCTTGGATAATTATACTGAGTCTGTCAAACCTCTTCCTTGTTCTGCCCTGTCCCCTCTTAGTCACCTACATCTCACTTAAATCTTCATCCTATAGCTTAGTATACAGCTCCATTCATCTGTATACCTCTTTTTTGCCCTGTCCAGCTTTTCACCTGCATCGACCAGACTTACAAGTATCGCAAGCCTATCTCTCTGCACTTCTTATGTATACACTATGACACTGTTCCTCTGCCTAACTATGATTCCTGTGTATAGCAGAAAATGTTGTGTGGGCCCAGAGGTATTAAGGTAGTGTTGCCTTAGGGGTGGGTGGGTGGGATTCATGTCGATGTTGCCCAGAGAACAATCAGGAAGACTTGTGTGCATTCAGGTCTCAACTCTGTGAGTTAGCCCGATTTATTTTCCCCACAACTTGGAAAAAACATAGCTACCCAGAATGCTATGTTAGGAGCACCTTGTTGTGTTCAAAACTCCGGTGTACCTCTCAGGGAAAAGAAAAATCACACAACACCTTCCAAACACACTAAAATAAGGATAATAGCCTAAAGCAGTTCCCCTAGTCTATAATGATCAAGCACTGTGCCGGTATAAAAAATGTATCCAAAACAACTATTAAATGTAGACACTAAACACCCATTCTGTTAAAAGAAAAAATTGTAAACACCCTGAAAACTATCTAAAAACTAAGAAAACAAAAATGTACCTCTCTTCCCTTTCAGGAGCCAACATTCCCGGATACCCCATCACTTCCCTGCCCTACTAGCCAGCATGCACTAGCCCACTCCCTGTGTGTGTGTGATGTAGTTTGCCACCCCCTTAGCTCTCTTGACCTTGACCATGTGTCTAATGGTGGAAGACACTGATTTAGCCCAGAGAACAATCAGGAGGCCCCCTGTGTCATTTGGGTCTCACCTTTGTGAGTTAGCCTGATTTACTGTATCTTCCCCACAACCTGGAAAAAGAATGTAGCTACCCAGAACGCCATGTTAGGAGCACCTCGTCATGTTCAAAACTCCAGTGTACCTGTAGGGGAAAAGAAAATCACACAACACCTCACAAACACAATAAAATAAGTATAATAGCCTAAAACAGTTTCCGTAGTCTCTGATGATCCAGCACTCTGTAAGTATAACAAGCATTTGTCAATGTGTCCCAAAAGGTGATTTTTCACAGCAAGTACGCACTGTGCGTTAGAGCTGCGGAAATGCGTTTTGGGCAGGCTGTTGAAAATGGCAGCTGGACTGTTGATAATGAGGTGTGCACAAATGCCAGTGGTGAAAATGTGGCATGAAAATATTGCAGATTGACAAAGTTACAAGGGTGCGTGGAAACTGCGCAATGCACGCTTGCAACACAGTCATTGTCTGGACTTTTGCCACCAAATTGTCAACATTGGCATTTTAGGACCTCTGCTGATGAATAGTGTCACTGTCATTTCCTGAAAGTGTCCCAAAAAACGATTTCACACAGTGACCATGCAATTATTTATTTATTTATTTGCTTTTGGTAACCGGGTAAGCACACTAGACAGCAAGTGCCTATTTTCAGGTGCGACCCGGGAGAATCACAGGGTAATTACATAGGAGAGATACATTGGCAACATTGCAATCAGGAGCAGACATACTCCAATAGTGAGACAGAGTATCAGTTACAAAATTAACATTACAATAGGGAGCAACAAGCTCCAATAGTGGGATGAACAAAAGGGATTATTAAGGCAGGAGAACAAGTAACGGAATAGCATAACAACAATCACAGATTACTAAACATACAGGCCCAGGGGCTATAGGGTGGTATGAGACCACCCCTAGGTTGAAAGACACAAAGAATCATCTACTTAACTAGTAGAGCACAGCACCGAGGTGGCAAGGGGGACAGAACCTGGTTGGGGCACCAAAGCAGATAGGTTGTGGGGCTGTGTGTTAGGCGGCACACAGGCAGGTTGCAGCAGGTTTCAGGAAGCTCCAAAGGGAGGTTTTAAAGGTGGAGTGGGAGGGGGGAGGCACGAACTTGTGGAGGAAGGGAGTTCCACAGCTTGGGTGTGTAAGAGGTAAATGCCCTATCACCAGTGAGGGTGCGGGTCTTGGGGACCAGGCGGGTCTGGGATGCACAGGACCTAAGGTGGTAGAGGGGGGAGGCATGTTTCAGGGGGAAGGCGAGCGAGGCAGGAGTGGCCATTTGAATTATGTTGTCAATGAAGTTGCCCATGGTGTAGATCCAGTGTTTTTCTGGGGGGAGCCATTCTAGTCGAAAGTAGAGCTCACATCAGTGAGTGAGACGGGGGGCTGTGAGTGCAAAGCGGGCATATGTTGTTGTACATGGTATCCCACTTGGCTAGGCATGAGGAGAGGGCAGATGCAAAGGTGACAAGACCATCGGAGAGGGTGGGCAGTAGTATCCCCCTAGCTAAGGCCAGCCGGGCGGCTGGGGTGAGGCAGTCCTTAGCCCTATAAGCAAGGCCCAGTTTGCCATTAGTGGCATTGCATATGCTCCTGATGTGCCCGGAGAGGTCCAGTTGAGGGTCGAGGGTGACTCCAAGGTACTTTGCAGAGTCAATTGTTGGCAGGATGGAGTCGCAGGTACCATGAATTTTAAGGGGTGTCATGCAGGAGGAGATTTTTACCGTGGTGCCAAATAGCATGGCCTGGGTTTTCTTAAGGTTGACTACAAGTTTGTGCCCATCCAGCCATACTCTGATATGAGAGAAGTCAGAGTTGAGTTGGGCATTAATGTTGGTAACATCGTGGGCGCTGGCTAATAAGACAAGGTCATCCGCATACATGGTGAGGTGCCCTTCAGTAGCAATGGAGGGTAAATCATTGACAAACAGGGAGAACAGGATCGTCCCAAGGACAGATCCTTGTGGTACCCCACTATAGACAGGTAGGAGGGTCGAGAGGGTATGGTTGAAGCAGGTGAGTTGCTTCCTGCCCCCAAGGTAGCTGGAGAACCAGTCAATAGAACGGCGGGAGAAGCCAAGGATCTGGAGTGTGCCGAGGAGGAGGAGATGATCTCCATGGTCAAAGGCTTTGGATAGGTCCACAAATATGGCCCCTGTCAACTTACCCTGATCAGTTGCGGTCCTGATTCTGGTTGTGACTTCAGCAAGCGCCGTCGAGGTGCTGTGGCTTTTACGAAAGCCATGCTGACATGAGGAGAGGACATTATATTCCTGGATGTAGTGGACAAGCTGCGACACTACTGCTTTTTCCAGCAGTTTGCAGGCAGCTGAGAGTATGGCGATGGGACGATAATTGTTAATGTCCTTAGGGTCACCATTTTTCAGGATGGGGACAACGCTGGCAATTTTCTATGTGTTGGGGATGACCCCTGTTATGAGCAAGGCATTGAAAATGTGGGCGAGTGGTCTGGCAATGTATGGAGCCCCCAGACTGAGAAGCCTGGGTTCAAGGCCATCCTGACCCGTCCCCGCATGGTAGGAAAGACCGACAAGGAGAGCCTGGGTCTCCCTCACAGTGATCTTCTTGAGGTAGAAGGGCAGGTGGGGAGGCTGGGAGTCGCAACCGAGGGCTGGGGCAGTTGGCAGTGTAGGGGTGGCGGCCAGCAGGTCCGTGAAGAGACGGTTAAAAGAGGAGACAATGGTAAGGGAGTTATTGCAGTTGGCTTCACCAATTGTCATGTCGGTAACTTGAGTTTTGGTAGAGCCACCGACTAGATTTTTTATGTTCACCCAGAAGTGTCTGGGGGTCTGGTGCAGTGGCAATCAGCGCTGAACTGCAGTATTGGCTTTTAGCAGTACGTGTAGCCCTCTTGCAGGAGTTTCTAAGCTGAAGGTTCTGCCTGGATGTGCGAAAACACATTTTAGCCAGCTGTACTGTTCATAAGGAGGTATGGAAAATTGGCAATGATGAACAGCTGGAGTGAAAGTATTACAAATTCACAAAGTCATGAGCGTGCGTGCAAACTGCGCAACGCGCGCTCGTAAAACACTCATTTTATTGACATTTATCCCTAAATTTTCAACATAGGCATTTTAGGACATCTGCTAATGAACAGTGTCACTGCCATTTTCATAATGTGTCTCGAACACGGGCTTTCCACAGCAACCGCGCTATTGTGTGGTGGAACTGCGAAAACAGATTTTGGTCAGGAAGTAAAAAATTGACAGCTGTACTGTTCATTAGGAGGTGTAGAACAATGGCACTGTTGAAAATGTGGAGTGAAAATATAAGTTTGCAAACTTTACGCTCGTAACACAGTCATTTTATGGAGTATTGTCACCAAATTTTCAACACAGGCATTTTTGGACCTCTGCTTATGAACAGTGTCACTGTCATTTTCGTAATGTATCCCGAACAGTGATTTTGCACAGCGACCGTGCTATTCTGTGCCGGAAGTGTGAAAACATATTTCGGCAAGGATGTGAACAATGACAGCTATATGGTTCACAAGAAGGTGTGGTAAAATGCCAATGTTGAGAATGTGGCATGAAAATATTGCAAATGCGCCAACTTGATGAGCATGCGTTGAGAAGTTGCTACGCATGCTTGTAAAACAGTCATTTTATGGAGTATTGTCACCAAATTTTCAACACAGGCATTTTAAGACCTCTGCTCATGAACAGTGTCACTGTCATTGTTGTAATGTGTCCCGAACACTGATTTCGCACAGTGACCGCGCTATCCTGCACTGGAAGTGGGAAAACACATTTCAGGCAGGATGTGAAAAACGACAGCTATACAGTTCACAAGAAGGTGTGGTAAAACATCAATGTTGAGAATCTGGCATGAAAATAGTGTGAATGTGCTAACTTACAAGTGTGCATTGCGCAGTTGCTACGCACGCTTGTAAAACAGTCATTTTTTGGATTTGTCCCATAAAACTTGCAACACTGGCTTTTTGAGAGCCCCTCTCATGAACAGTGGTACTGTAATTTCATTACTCAGTCCTAAAAGGTGATTCTGCGCAGTGACTGCGAAATAATCTTTTGGGACCGAATAATGCCATGACAGTGCAAGAATTCATGAGAAGGGGTCCCAAAAACCACATGTTGAAAATTTGGGGCCAAAATTCGCAAAAATGCCCAAGATATGCATTAAAGTTGAAAACCCCCTATTCATTCCATTATACAGCTTACCGGCATTTCTTCAGTTCACGGTTGGCTTTGAAGAGTGCAGACGTGTTCCTGGTCCACAGAAGATCGCCTCGACAGACTCCACAGGTAAGTATGGGGTGAGTGGGGGAGTGAGGGAGGCAGGGTGCGAGTGGGTGGGTGCGGTGGGGGCATCGCGACTATTAGGGACCGCTTTTCATTTTACAGGAACAAAAAAGAAAAAACCAGTGCGGGACAGTTTTGTTTTGCAGGGATTTGGTACATTGGGGTGGGCTCCAGCATGCCACCTTACTGGGGTGTCTGTAGCCGACGGGGATTGGGCACCCTCATTGGCACACAACATGGGGGAGGAGGAAGTAATGCCAACGGGATTGGGCACCCCCTTTGGCATTCAACAATTGGGGTGGGAGTTTATGCCGATGGGGAGGGGCTCTCTGTTGGCACACAAAGAAAGCAGGGGGTTAACATACAGGGGATTGGGTACCCCGGTTGGCAGTAGGTAGGCAGTCAGTTCACTCACCAACCATGCACATAATGGCAGCGAGCATGGCAAGAAAAGGACCACTGCGTATGACGAGCTTTCCTTGGATTGCAGCAGACCTTTTCTTAGATGTGCTCGCCACATTATGTATGCATGGTGTGGTACCGGCATGCTGGCTGATTGGGGAATATGGGACGCACCCACTGGTGCGTGCCCTGCATTCGCCCAACAGCGACTCCGCCTCCAAAGCTGCACTGTCCCACGATGTTGGCTGCGCAAGTGTGCCAACATAAAAATCATATCCAAAACTACTATTAAATGTAGACCCTAAATACCTAACCTAATAAAAGAAAAAATAGTAAGCACCCTGAAAATTATATAAAAACTAAGAAAACAAAAATGTACCTCCCTTTCCTTTCTGGAGCCAATGTTCCCGGACGCCTCAACTCACTTCCCTGCTGTACTAACCAGTGTGCATATGAAGAGTACAGTAGGGGAAGGGGGAAGGAGGTGACAGGGTGACAGAAGGAGAGTGGAAGAGGATGGTGTGTGTAAATGGTTAGAAAGGAAGGACACAGGGCTAGGAAAACAAATGGCGGTTGAGTGGAGGCTGTGGGGGTGTCAGATAAGCAGGGATGGGGAGAATAAGGGTAGGTGGTAACTAGGATGGAGGTTGAGCAGGTATTTAGGGGAGAAGCTAGTACAGCATTCAAATAATTGAATGATGGCGGCAAGAATGGAGATGGAAGATGGGTAGTAATTCTTGGGACTTCATAATTAAGGGTATTCACTGAGAAAAGAAAGGGGACCCAAATACAGGCAAGAAGGTGGTTTGCATGCCAGGGGTGGCAGCAGAGAGGGTGTACCCAGAAATTAGGTAATTGGTGAGGGGATGTGGAGAGAAACCAGTCATAATTATACACCTTCGTGACAATGACCTAACTGGGAAGGAAGAGGGGGTGGTACAGGAAAGATTAAGGGTAGAAGAGAGGACCAGTGAGGGGGTAGCCAGATCTCAGGCATTCTCAGACATGTTTCCTATACCAAGAGTCAGCACAGTGAGTAAGTAAAGGATAGAAAAGTTTAATGAATGTAAGTGAGTAAATAAGTTTTATTTTTAATGTACCCATTCCAGAGGCTCTGGGTGCTGTACAAGTACAGTAAATAATTCATTTCAACAGTAATATAAAAACACAAATAGTTAATTACAGCAATTTAAAATCAACTAAATATTACATGAAAATTGCAGCAGTTCAATAAGTATAAGCAATCTGGATATGCCTTCCTGAAAAGATGTGCCTTTAGGCCCAGCTTAAAGGCCTCCACCAATGGGGGCCTCATTCAAGGGTCTTGGCAGTGAGTTCCACAGTACTGGGTTCACCACCTTGAATGCAGGATCTCCAGAGGATTTTAGATGGACCCTGGGAACTGCTATGAGGCCCTCAGTGGAGGAGCAGAGAGAGCACACAGTACGGGCTGGGGTCAGGAGGTCGTTTATGTAACCAGGGCCCGATCCATGTAGGGCCTTACAGATGAGCAAGCCCACCTCGAAGATTATTCTCTACCTAACTGGCAGTCAATGCAGTTCACACAAAACTGGGGTGACATCACAGGACCTCGGAAGAAACATAGAAACATAGACTTTGACGGCAGATAAGGACCGCTTGGCCCACCTAGTCTGCCCATTTCCCTACCTACAGGATATGCCGCAGATCCTAGTTAACCAACAGTCTATTTCTTCCTACCCCATACAAGAATTGCCTTATGTCTGTCCCATGTATTCTTGAATTCTCCCACAGTTTTAGACCCCACAACCTCCTCAGGAAGGCTGTTCCATGTTTCCACTACCTTCTCTGTGAAAAAAATACTTCCTCACATTGCCCCTGAACCACCCCCCCCTTCTATCTTTAAATTGTGTCCCCTTGTTCTTGCATGTCTCTTTTTTTGAAAGATGCTACTCTCTTGTACTTTGTTGATTCCACTGAGGTACTTAAACATTTCTATCATGTCCCCCCTCTCCCTCCTTTCCTCAAGGGTTTAGATATTAAGCTCTTTTAGTCTCTCCTCGTACGGCTTCTCTTGCAGACCCTGCACCATTCTAGTTGTCCTCCTCTGGACTGCCTCTATCCTGTCTATGTCCTTGCAGAGATGGGGTCTCCAGAACTGGACGCAGTACTCCAGAAGGTCTGTCAGTAACTTAGCTGCTGCATTCTGCACCGGCTGCAGGCACCAAAGAATCCCTCCAGTGACCCGAGGTACAGAGGGCTGCAGTAGTCAAGCTGAAATGTCACAAAAGCATGTACTAGTGAAAACAAGTCATCAGGCAGAATTAAAGCTTTAATCCGGGCAACATTCCATAATTGGTAAACACTATTCTTGGCAATGGATGACACCTGAGCATCAAGTGTCAATCTGTCATCAAGGATGACACCCAGATTCTTCATATTGGTGGATGCTGTCAAGGGAGTAGATCCAAGGAATATTCCTGTTCCTCTCCCAACAGCATCCCCAACCCATTGATGACCAGGCTCAATCACCAGCACCTCCGTCTTGTCCGGATTGAGTCTAAGCCAGCTGGAGGACATCTAGCCCTGGATCACAGCCAAGCATTTATTTAGCCCCTCCACAGCACCATCTGTTTCGGGTGCAAATGATATGTACAGCTGGGTGTCATCTGCATAGCAGTGAAAACCCAAGCTATACCATCTAATGATTTCATCCAGGGGACGCATATACACCGAACAACACAGGCAACAGGATCGAACCCTGGGGAACTCCATAAGGCTGTGGCTTCAGACAGGTTGAGAAATTTCCTATCACCAACTGTTGCATCCTGTCTGTAAGAAAGGACTCAAACCAGTTGATAATACCAGTGAGTCCACAGAGCTTCTTTAGGTGACCCAGAAGCACTGCATGGTCCACAGTGTCGCACACTGAGAAGAGATCAAGGAGAATGAGAGTTGACCACTCTCCTCAATCCCTCACCCTGAGATCATTTTGCATGCTGACTAGTTCAGTTTCCTGACTGGAGAGGTTCATAGATGTCAAAGGCTGTGAGGTGCACCTCGAGCTGCACAGCCACCACTTTCTCAATAACCTTCCTTAAGAATAGAAGATTAGAGACAGTTCTATAATTCACCTAGATGTCAGGGTCAAGAGATGGTTTCTTTAGGAGAGGCCTAACCAACGCCTCTTTCAAGTCATTGTGAAAGCAACCATACAAAGGCAACGCTGGATAATCTCGACGAACACTGGACCAAAGAACTTGACACATCCCTTTAAGAGATGAGTCAGGCCCGGGTCCAGCTCATAATATGTGCACTGCAGCTTCTAGATTGTCTGGCAGACCTCAGCCACCCCAACCAGCATAAACTCAATCCAAACAATAGGAGTGCTTCACAACACACCCAACCCACCACTGCCAGGCCACATGGGCCCTGTTTGGGAGATCCCAGCCCTAATGGAGGACACCCTTTCAGAGAAGAACTGAGCAAACTCCTTACACTGAGCAATAGAATATGCTCTCTCCGACTATAGACAGGCAGGATGGAGAAGCCTATCCATAGTCCAAAAAAGCCGAGCTAGTCTGTTTTTTCTTGCAGCTGTCTCCCTGGATAGGAACACTGCCTTCTTATGGGAGATTGCCTTTTGATATTCACCATAGTGAGTCTCAAAGCCAGTCAGTCCTTCTCAGACTAAGTTCTTCATGACTGGCTGAGGGAGTGGTGCAAGGAGGAAGGGTATAAACATAGAAACATAGAAACATAGAATTTGACGGCAGATAAGGACCGCTTGGCCCACCCAGTCTGCCCATTTCCCTACCTGATGGATAAGTTGCAGATCCTAGTTAACCAGCAGCCTACTTCTTCCTACCCCCACCCCCTAGAATTGCCTTATGACTGTCCCATGCATGCTTGTCTGTATTGGGGGCTGGGGGGAGACCTGGAAAAATAAAACACCTTTTTAACCAGACAGACTGCACCACATAATGGGTAGTTGAGAGTCCTCAGGGACAAGATGGGTGGGTACATAACCCAAACACTTAATTTAAACTACTGAGGGTAGGGCAAGTGGGCCTGCAGGCCCCAAAATTCCAGAAGGAGAAGGAGGTCAATAGGCCTCCCTCAAAGCAATAGGGGAGACTGGAGGTGAAGGAGGGGTGAAGGGGGTAACAGTGGGAGGTGGGTGTGGGGTGTGGGGTGCACACGCAAAGGGGAAAAATGAAAAAGGCAGTTGAGAGGGACGAGAAGAAGGCTCATACCCTACAGTATGTGGAAGGTGGTGTCCTTGAGCACATGAAGCTTTGGAAACAAAATGAATGACCTACAGGCACTGTTGGCAGAGAGGGGAATGAACATTGCAGCAGTCACAGAGACATAGGCCACATCTGACCATGACTGGACCTCTTGATCCTTGGGTACAATACAGGAGGGACTGTAAAGTAAGAGAAGGGGAAGGGGGAGGCTTACTTCAGGGAGGATATAATGTGTACAAAGGAGGAGTTGGAAAGGGGAGGGCAAAAGCAATGTGGATTCAGTTACTGTCTAATAGTGGGAGGAAGCTGAGGTTGGAGGTGGTTTACAAACCACCCAACCAGGACAAGGAAAGAGACCGGGAATTGAACTCACAAATATTGAATGCAGCAAGGAAGGGAGAGGTAGTAGTAGTGGGAGACTTCAATATGCCCAAGGTGGATTGGAGGGTACCAGCCACAAGCTGCACCAAGGGGCGGGTGATCTTAAATGTGCTAAAGTGGGTTGCTGACTCAGGGAGTCACAGAACCCACTGTGAAGGGGGCAGTCTTTCATCTGGTGCTGATGAATGGGAACCACATCCAGGATATAAAGGTCAAAGTGTCCCTGTGTGGGAGTGACCATCGCAGTGTGGTTCCAGTTGGATATGGGCAGGGAAAAGGCCCCCACTAGCACTAAAATCCCAGATTTTAGAAAAGCGGACTCAGAAATATGGATGAGTTGCTAAGGAGTCACCTGGCAGGCATTTCAGTGGATATGGTTGTGGACTAAAAGTGCTCCATAATCATGGAGGGAATAGTGCTTGCCACAGGGGAGTGCATTAGGCTAAAAGGGACGAACTCGAAGGCCGATGCAGCCAGCTAGTTTAGTACTGAGGTCACGCAGGCAGTAAGGGATAAGAGATCAGCTTAAAAGAAATTTAGGAGGATCCAGAAGGAGGAAGACATGGAGAATTACCTAAAGATGGTTAGCGTAGCAAGTAGGGTAGTCTGGCGGGCAAAAACTCAGAAGGAACTATAGATAGATGAGGGAATTAAGAAGTGGCAAAAGCCCTTTTTTCACTATATTAGTGAAAAAGAGACAAGAAAGATGGGACTGTTAGGGTCAGGAAAAGGGATGGGTGGGTGAAGGAGAATGGGGGCAAAGCAGGGGTACTGAACAAGTACATCTGTTCTGTGTTCATCAGGGAGAGAGAAAGACTGGTGCCACCAGGGGGGAGGAGAGGAGAAGGGGGCCAGGAGGCTCAGATGTTTATTTTTTTTTTCATCTTGTATTGCTCCACCTGACCCTCCCTTTGCAACCCCCATCAGATCACTCATCCCTGGTCCCATCACACAGTTCCTCCAGGGTGTCCTCTACCACAGAACCTGGAGCAGGTCCCCCACCAGCAGTGTGGTGCCTGTGACGGGTGGTCTTCACTCATCATCATGGGAGATTTCTTCCTCCATTTTATCCCCTTACATCCTCAGAGCCCCAGTGCAAGGACATATGTGTGCGTGGAGGTATACATGTTGCCTTGGCCTGAATGGTTTCACTCCTGCCACCTGGTCTAATACCTACAGTAGCCCCCCTCCATTGCCCACACTACCATCACACCTCCACATGATGGAGGTCAAAGACTGGGAGTGCTCACCACCCTGATCCGGGAGAGGAGATCTGCCAGATGGCCACTTGATCCTCTCCCCGATTGGCCCCTAGCAACCTGTGCTCATCACTGAACACAGGTCACTGATGTGATTGGAGGTAAAGTGCCAGCGCCTCAGCCCTCCACACCACTGGGCCAGCTAAAGGGCTCACATGTTTTGATAGAGATGGACAGGGTGAGGACAGGGATACTAGCACTAATGATAAATAAATCCCCAGGCCCAGATGGCATACACCCAAGTGTTCTGAAGGAACTGGTGGAGGAGCTTGCAGATCCCTTTGCTGGCCTGTTCAATAGTTCACTGGAACTGGGCATAGTACTGCAGTACTGGAGAATGGCACAGATAGTGCCCCTTCATAAAAGTGGTGCCTAACCCAGGGATTTAGAGACCAGTTAGTCTGACTTCAGTTGTGTGCAAGCCCTTGGAGACTGTACTTAAGGAACAGTCAGTGGAGCATCTGGATGAGGGTATGCCTCCCACACAGTGATACTTCTACAGTGACATACATCAATGCCGACAACATTGACATGTCACTGTAGAAGTCCACCCATGACCTGGCAATACTTTCCCCTGTTCTGCACCCCTCCCCAAACCAACTCTGACTCAGAGTTGGAATCCATTAATATGGGGGTGTGGGGTTCAGAGGCGAAGCCCCTTGAAGAGAAAACAGTGTCTGATGTGCACGGCTTCCTGCCAACTACAAATTGCGGTTGACATGGAGTCTGTTGCTCTGATGCTGGTCGACAACATAGTTGTCGAATCGGCATCTTAGATCCCTGGATGAGCATGGTCTCCAGGATGAGTGACAACATGGGTTTATGGGAGGGAGTGTGTGTCAAAATATCTGTTTGACTTCTTTGACTAGGTCACTGAAACAGTGGACAGGGCCAAGCAGTGGACATTCTTTACTTGAATTTCAGCAAGGCCTCTGACTCTGTACCCCAACAAGAAGGTAATCAGGAAGTTGGCAGATCTCAGGGTTGGGAGAAAGTTGACCAGATAGATGGAATACTGGTTGAGGGAAAGGATCTAGATCGTGGTGGTGGGGAGTGGGCTATCCAAGACCAGGGAGGTCACCAGTGTAGTCCCACAGGGCACAGTGCTAGGACCAGAACTGTTTAGTGTCTTCATCAGAAATATTGGGATTGCATTAAGAGCAAATTTGCCTGTTCACTGATAATACCAAGCTCTGTGGGAGGGTGAACACAGCAAAAGGGATATAAGACCTAAAGGAGGATCTGAAAAAACAGGAGATGTGGCCTGGGATTTGGCAGCTTGGCTTCAATGCATAAAAATGCAAAGTTATGCATATTGCAACCAAGAACCCAAGGACTGAGTACAGCCTGGGAGGGGTCTAGGTGGCTGCAACAGAGGAGGAAAAGGACCTGGGGTGATAATCACAAGTGACCTGAAACAATCCATGCAATGCAGGAAAGCAGCAGCAAAGGCAAATAAAATGTTGGGCTGCATTGCCAGAAGGATCAGCAGCAGGAAAGAGGAGGAAATATTGCCTTTGTGCAGGTCATTAGTGAGGCCACATCTGGAGTACAGTGTACAGTTATGGTGGCCTTACCTGAAAAAGAACATTAACCTGCTGGAGACTGTTCAAAGGAGGGCAGCAAAGATGATCATGGGCCAGCAGGGTGGGGGGTATGAGGACAGGTTAGAAACCCTGAGCAAGTACTCCCAGAAAGGGGGGGGGGGGAACATGACTGAGACCTTCAAGTATCTGAAAGGAATAAATAAGGGTTAATAAGGAGAGATTCTTCAAACTTATTGGGAACCAAATCATGAGGGGACACAGTGTCAAGTTGGAGGGGAGGATGTTTAGGAGAGAAGCTAGGATGTGCTTATTCAAGAAGAGGATGGTAGTGGGTTGGAATGTGCTTCTGGAAGAGGTGGTTTTGTTAAAGACAGTGGGTAGCTTCATGAGAGGCAGGGATAAAGTTATGGGGAAAATAATGTTCAAGGGAGTGGTAGACAGAGGGTGAGGGTGAACTGGGGAGAGGGACAAGGTCAGTATCGTATGCTAAGAATCCTACCCTATAAGCAGACTGGATAGACCTAATGTCCTTATTCTGCTGGCTTTGTCATATGTTTGTATGTAATATGTTTGTATGACTCAGCTCCAGCTGAGCTGAAAGGAAGGGGGGGGGGAGGCCTAGCCATAGGGAACAAACCAAGGACATCCAAGACTCCTGGTTTGATGGGGATATAGGTAACCTGGAGTGATTAGGAAGTGTCAGGAGCAGAATACAGGCAGAAGGTAAGGAACACAGGTCATTAGAACTCAAGGTAATAAAGTGAATAATTAAAAAAAACTAAGTATGTCTATTGCTCAAGAAGTCAAGTAAAGCAAAGAAAATGTATAATTTTATACTCAGCTTTGAAAGATAACAACCTACAGGATGTTTTTCTGTTGAAATGAGGATCCAAGTGCAAGTCAGGTAAAGAAAACACTTAATATTTAGAGTGACAAAAAATTACTTACACAAAATAGAAACGAGAATAGTTTGTGCTTACCTTTTAAAATTGTGCATGCCAAGTATTGCTCAGCACACAACAGCTGAATTTAATAAGTAATTTAAACTAGTGTTGCTCAGATAGTACTTTTGTGGATCCTACCACTATCTGTCAGATAGTGCTGGTATCCTACCTAGGATCCTACAAGAAATCCTGCCAAAGACAGATGTAGGATCCAGGGTCAAATATCGATGGATCTTAGTTGGGATCCAGGGATTCTAGGTCAGATCCAGGGATCCTAAGTCAGATAGTTAGGATCCAAGCCGGTTCTGTTACTAGGATCCACAGTAGCCACAATGTTTGTTGGATCCATGCACTGTATCATAGAGGGTAGGATCCAGGGTCAGATAGCACTGCTATTCCACCATAGCAACCATCTGGCCAAATATGAGGTATCTGTTGGTATCCTAGTTTCTAGGATACTATCTGAGCAACTTTAAATTTAACAAATATCATGTACCATTTGAAATGGTGAAACACATAAAGAGGTTCTGTAGTTAATTATTCTGCTATGGACTACAATATGTAGTTACTGTAACTCTCAAACTTCCAGATCAGCTATGGTGCTTCTGTTGTGCTTCTCAGTGACAAGAAGCAATTCCCTTCCTTTCTGCGAACATATCCATGTGATGACACCCTGTCAATTGGCCTTGCTCGACTGGTGACCTACTTTGGATGGAACTGGGTGGGGATACTTGCTGAGGGAAGTGACTATGGGGAACAAGGTAGCCAGATTTTAAAAGAAGAACTGGTAAGAGTTGGGGCCTGCATTGCATTCTTGGAAACATTTCCTTTGGTGGTCTCTGCAAAAAAGATTAGTCACATAGTCAGATCAATGAAGGAATCATCTGCCAAGGTCATTCTGATCTTTTCCTTCGAGTACAATGTGTACCCATTGTTAGATGAGATTGCAAGGCAGAATGTCATCGGCAAGATATGGATTGCTAGTGAACCTTGGTCTTTCTCATCCTTCCATACTACGGCAGAAGTATTGAAATTCTTAAATGGAACAATTGTATTTGCAAACCGTGATGGAAATATGCCTGGATTTGAAGAATTTCTTCATAGTCTACATCCTTCTACTTCTACTAATGATATTTATATTAAACTATTTTGGGAAGAGGTATTTGCCTGCAAATGGAAACGTGACAAGAGAAATGAAACAGTAAATCATAATGTAGCTGACATGGTCAGGATATGCACAGGGCATGAAAAACTCAGTGAACTCAATATTCCCTTTCTTGATATAAATAATTTAGAAATTACTTATAATGTGTACAATGCATTATATGCCATTGCACATGGATTACATGACTTAAATTTATGCCATGATGGCAGGGGGCCATTTGTTAATGGAACATGTGCCAACATTCATGATTTTGAACATTGGCAGGTAAGATATCAATATTTATATTCAGTAGACAGTGAAATACTATTCATAGTTGTTTCCTATTCAGGCTGAGACTGAATTCCACTTTGGTGATCTAGATACAAAGTCACTGGAGTACAGAGTTAACATTTAAGCAATAAGACTCAACAGGATGCAGGGTACTGGTGGATACCCGCAAGCCCGGGGCATGATGAGGTCTGACGCTGCATGCAGATTGCTTTGCAACCCCTCAAAGTGCAGGTATCCACTAATACCCTATACTCTGAAGAGTCATATACTGATTAAAAAAAAAAGGGTTTGGAAAATTAAAATAAAACAATCTCTGAAAGATAAATACACGCAAAAAAAATGTAAAAGAATATTGCTAAGAAAATGTCAGTTAGTCCCTCTGCAGGTGGTTTCTGTCAGTCATCTGTCTTTCTATACATTCAATAGAAGGTGTGTTTGTTTTCCATGGAATATAAGAATTTGATATTCTGCAGAGACTGGAATATTAACGTGGAATGAATGAATTCAAAACTCTGCAGCACTCTACTAGAATACATTCAGACAGACAGACACAGGTCTCATACGGAGCCAGAGTCTCAATGTCTTTCATTTGTAATTTATACTCCTTCAGCTGTAACTGGTTAGGCTGCCCTCCACCCTACTCTGTCAACCTCCCACCATTCCCAACCTCCTCTGGACTTACAGCTGGTCTGAGTACCCCCACAGTTTCCATCAATGGGGAGGGCAGTAGAGAGAGGGCCATCCTGCCTCTCAAAGTACAGCTATCTGGTTTTGGTCATCAGTTTTTTGGTGGTGTAGTGGGTGAAGAATTGGCAGGCATGGCTTTGTGAAAGCCAGCCCTACTGCCATTTCCCTCCATTTTCTTCCCAAGTCATGTTACTGTGGCAAGGACATCAACATGCAACTGTTGAGGCACACATATGCTGCAGAGTCCCACTGCACGATAAACTACTGCCACTCTCAACCTGCACTACCAGCTGGCCTCCACCTAGTGGCAGTCTTTGGGGGAGCCAGCAGTCCTCCATTTCTGGAAGAGGAGAGCTATTCCTTGGACACTCTATCATCTCCCTCCCCAGGTGACCCCTAGCATCCCATGCTTATTCCCACACCAGTCACCAGCATGGAGCAAGATGTGACATCCTGTGCCTCAATCCTCAGTGCCATCGCACCGGCCAAGAGTCCCAGTTTTATCTATTGCAGGATTAGAAGCAGAGA
This sequence comes from Neoceratodus forsteri, assembly GCA_016271365.2. Lineage (NCBI taxonomy): Eukaryota > Metazoa > Chordata > Ceratodontiformes > Ceratodontidae > Neoceratodus > Neoceratodus forsteri. The sequence continues at coordinate 1,060,777,150 of CM057452.1, forward strand.
TTTCTCCATCAAACTGGTTAGGCTTTGAGGGGGATTGTTTATGGTCAAGCAAACAAGAGAAATACAATCTCTGGAGTAGTGCTTGATTTTTTTAAAATGTGTTTATGTTTGTAAGGAGGGGATCATGAGTGGGAAAGACAGTCAATCATTAATTTTTTTTTAATTGAAGGGAATTGTTATTGTAAGGCCTAGTTGAAGACGTTTTTTGTAAGTGTAAAGGTGGCAGCCATTTTTGTGACAGAAATCAGGAATGAGTGAACTGGCTAATGAATTCTCTATGTGATTTGTTCAAATTCCAGATAACACAGTTGGACCTTTTTCCTTATAGTACAGCACTGGCATATAAAAATATGCCAATTGAGTGGCAATAACCAATCAGAATACTGTATTAAATGTCTCCATTTTCTGGGTGCTACAAATACATTCTTTCAAATTAAAGAATGACAGTGACAATTTGCAGAAACATCTGTTTTTCAGACTGTTTTGAATTATGTGTGTAGTCATAGTGTGTCCTTCCCTTTCTTTGCTGTTAGGAGATTTTTCTAAATTTGCCTATTTGTTTATGGCCCCTGGAGATCTCAACATTTGGATTTCTTATTGCACTTTTTATTCTACAATGCTTCCCATCCTATGTGAGAGTGATATGCTCATGACCATTGAGTCAATGAGTGATAGCTTCTGCAGCAGCAATCTGCTGTTAGGAGCCTGTTATTCTGGCCCTCAACTAAATAGCTATCTACATTCCAATCTTTTAGTTTTCAAGGTATGTGCTTAGGTTAAGCCAGCAGGGGTAAATGTTTTATTTGTGAATGTTTTTATTTCATCAAACTACACACAGCCATAACAAGCATTAAAATCACAGGTCACCAATGTTACAATTAGTGAACACAGTAGTTGTTTCCTTATAGAAAACCCCACTTGATTATCTCTCAGATGTTTACCTTCTGTAAATTTAGCATTCATAAGTTTGTTTATTCGCTTAATGGGTAAGCACACTGGAAAACTAGTTCCTTTTACAGGTACGACCCATAAGTGCTCACTTATTAGGCAGAGTTAGTTAAAATCACAGCCCTATTGTTGTATGTGTGATTCAAAACCAGCCCTTGCCGAATACGTAGTCACACATGCATCCCTGGCACATGCAATGGAAGGCATTGTAGAAAAAAGAAGAGAAATAACAAATGCTAACATAGAGATCCCCATGGGCGATAAAACTAGCAGTCAAATTTTGCAAAAATAAAATCCTAACAACAAGCAAAGGGAAAGGAAAACCCCACTAGGACTACAGACACAAACAAAATACTGCACAGCATGGGCTAGATATTCAAAGGAGTTGCACCGGTGCAACTCTAGAAATGCACTCCAGGACAATATTCAAAAGAGGGACTTGTACAGTGCAATTCCCGATGAGCAGGGGTGCAAAGATAATGTATGCTGCGCATCGCCGGGGACATGCCCATCAGCCATGCATATGCGGCACATCCTGATATTCAGCCTGGAATGTGTGGCACATATGCTTGTACAACCCTGAGATGCACTGCATACCGATGCACAAAGCTGAACCTGAAAAATAAGGCTCAAATGGTAGTCACCCACAGGTGAGCTGCCATAATGCAAGGTGCATCACAGCAGCCGCCAGCCATGGGTGGCCTCCCCCCAGTACACTCTGCACAAGTACCCTATAATGTCCCTGAAAGTCTAGTGGTACCCCCTTCCCTTCCTGTAGCTCCACTAGCCCACATTAATTAATAAAATATGTCCCTGGTAGTCTAGTGGTACCCCCCTCCCCTACTGTAAAACTGAACTCCATAAAGCTGTTTCAGTCCCTTCCCTGGTGGTCCAGTGGTACCCCCACCCTGCCCGTAACACCAATTGACCATTATGACCCAAAGAATGTGCCCTGGTAGGTTTGTGGTACCTCCCTCCCCAGCAGTAGCCCCGATCACCAAGTATTCATCCAGTATGATTCCCTGGTACTCTAGTGGAACACCCCACCACCACCACCACCACTCCAGTCACTCTGATCACCAATCGTAAGATCAAAATACCTCCCTGGTGGTCCAGTGACACCCTCCACCCCACCCGCACAGGAACCCCAGCCCACCCAGCTCCCCCTATCATCGGCAGGCAACAGCATACTCACCACATACCTCTGCGGCTGCCCACTGAATGACAGCTCAGTATGGGTTGCAATCCCATTGGGCCACACTGTGGACCAATGGGCTTGCAGTGCATGCTGTAATAGTCATGCACAAATATGTGAATGAAGTCATTCATTCACATATTTATGAATGACTATTACAGTATGCACTGCATGCCCATTGGTCCACAGTGTGGACCAATGGGATTGCAGCCCATACTGTACACTGTCATTTGACGGGCAGCCATGGAGATATGCAGGTGGGTATGCTGCCACCCACCGATGATGGTAGAGGGAGCTGGGTGGGCTGAGGATCCTGTGTGCGTGGCATGGGTGTGCCTCTAGACCACCAGGGAGGTATTTTTATATATTACGATCAGAGTAACAAGAGGGGTGGGGGGGTACCTCTAGACTACCATGGATCATAGCATACTATTAATATGATGATTGGTGTTACGGGAGGGTGGGGGTTCACTACACTACCATGGAATGATACTGGATGAATTTTTCATGATCAGGGCTATGACTGGGGGGGGGTACCGCTAGCCTACCAGTGCACATTGTTTGGGTCATAACGGGTGATCAGTGTTATGGACAGGGTGGAGGATTCCACTTTACCACCAGGGAAGGGACTGAAACAGCTGTATGGTGATCAGTGTTACGGGAGGGCCGGGGAGTACCACTAGACTACTAGTGATGTATTTTATCAATTAATACTGGCAATCAGAGCTACAGGGATGGGGGTGTCCCACTAGACTACCAGGCTGTCTAACCTTCTGTGCTACTGGCTCGTGGTGGCATGGGATGGGGAGGGGGTTGTACTGCAGTGCCTGCTCTTGGGACATGCTGTGCGGGGTGCCATGCACATTTTGCTGTCCAGCCCTGCACAACTCATGCAAATGGGGCCCATTTGTGCCTTGCATACATTATGGCCCCATTTGCATACTGCTGGCTGAATATCAGGAATTTGCTCACAGCATAACTCCATTGTGCTGGCGATGTTCCCATTCCTAGTATTCAGGCCTTTGTTGGGGGTTGCGCCAGTGCATCGTATTTGTGCAGTACACATTACCTGATATATTCAGAGGAGCTGCACAATGGCTCATCTCTTTTCAATATATCCCTGAGATACACCAGCGCAGCTCAGTTGCGCTGCGTCACCGCATTCACCATTGCCAGGTGCACTTCTGACTGTCAAGGCCCATGTCTTTTGCACATTTTGGTTGCAGTTCCCCTTAAATGCAAATCATCTATATAAATACAGAAAGTTACCATTTAGTGTGAATTATGTAAGCAATTATGCATAACATGGCATGCATTAAAGCATTTATTATTGCTAGTTAGGGTTAATGCACTAAAGTTGAAGGTTTTCAAATTTTGTAACACATGCTTTGAGTACGTATAATGATCCGTCTATTATGGAGTTTGTCACAAACGCCTCCTCTCCCATGCTTCATTAATCCAAGTGCTATTGCAGAACTCAGTCATACTTTTGCAATAAGCTAAACTCAACACTGCAACTTTGGTTTCAAACTCAGAAATTATGGAAAATAAATTCTGTCCAGCAGAATTCATTGTTTTACACATCCACAATGTGTGTTGCTTCACAAGCCACTCAAGGGTTACTGTCATGGTTTATTGAGCAATACACATCTCAGGCATACATATATTTAAAAAAAAAACCTTATAAAACAGTATTCCCATATTATGTATGGTGAGGGTCTGTTGGGGATAGAAATCCATCATAGCTGAAATATTGTTGTACCACAGTTCAAAGGCCATGGAACATGGTAATACCACACTGTGGTACAACAAAATTTCATCTCATTTTTAGAAAAGCATGAGCCACAGATATTGCAGGCTCAAGCAGATAAATACTTGCGGTGGCTGTTGCATGATCATCTGAACCCGCGACTCAGTCAGGATCGACCAGATATGATGGAAAAATGCAGGATCAACCAGAAACATGCACCTAAATAAAAAATAAAATGCAGGATCAACCAGATATTTAAAATTACCTACAAAATCAACATCAGTTCCTCGCACTACACATCCTCTCAGTAAGTGAAGAATATGACCAACATTTTCTTTTCTGAAAATTTCTCCCACACCCGATTGGCTACCAATAGAAGTCTACACTACAAATGTGGGGATGTCTGGTTCCTAGGAACCACACATGTCACTCTAGCAACCAGTCTTAACTCCTGGAACAGGATGTGGCAATAAACAATTTCTGTTCTCTATTTAAAGCATAAAAAAGTGCTAAAACTGTATTTATTTTCTTTGGGGGCACCATGCACTATAAATAATACTGGATGGGCAACTCTGTGCCCAAGTAGTGTGTTGTGCCACCTCAGGGTGATTCCCATGGACCTCTCGAGCTTCACTCTCAAGGTCACAGGGAATCAGAACCCCTCGGTGGCACAGTACACTGGTTGTGCATAGTTGCCCATCCAGTATTCTCTATATATTATTCTATATGTGATGCATATCCCAGGATTTTGTTGGGCACAATGCTAAAGGCCAAGTGTCATAATGCCCCTAGAGGTGCATCAAATTGCTTTATTGAACACCCAGAAATATATACAGTATGTGTGTGTGTGTGTGTGTGTGTGTGTGTGTGTGTGTGTGTGTGTGTGTGTGTGTGTGTGTGTGTGTAGATAGATAATGCACTTTTATAAAATGAGTAGGGAAAAAGCTGCATCCTGATTTGTTAAGACCTGCAAATTAATAAAGTATGATGCACTGGTTAAAAAAAAAAAAAGTGCTGGCAATCAGGACACAGCACACTAACAATATCAATACTTTTTTTTTTTTTAATTCCTGATTTTCATTTATAGACATGGCTGGCACCTTTATTCACAAAAAAAAATCATATAGGCCCTAAAAATTAAACTTCATCAAAATAAAAAGAATAATCAAACAATTATTCTTTTTTTATATTGCCATCCTTACACACATACACAAAGTAACATGAATTATTACTCACAGTTTTATTTTTGGGGACGTCTTTTCTGACCATGGACCTCCCATCTTATTCATATCTGCCTACCAGGAAAATGTTTGCTGCTTGCTTTGCACCACAAACAATTGAATTGATGACTTTAGTGAGGCCTTCTGTTGAGTATGTTTGTATGGCGAGTAAGCAATATGACATGGCTGGGTGTTGGTAGTACTGTGATACATGCGCTCCCAGAGGTGTAGAGTGACCTCGTGCTTTCAGCCTCTGACTGTGTGGGTATCTCAGTACTACTAATACCCAGCCATGTCTTATTGCTTACATAAAATGGGCCCACAAGCAACTTTTAAGAAAGAACATTCTAAAAGTTTTCAAAATCACAAAAAAAATACTGAAATTTTGTTAAGTTATGTAAAATGGTCCCTCCAGATCTGTTTGTCACCTATCAGTCATCTGTCTTTCTTCACGCTCAATACAGTGTGTAATTGTTTACCATGGAATAGAATAATTCAAAGCTCTGCATTATTCCCCTACTAGAATGCTCCCCCTCCCACCCCACATGCAGAATGGTAACATGGAATACATGAATTCAAAATTCTTCAGAGTTCAAATGGCATATAAACAAAGACACACACACAGGCCTGAAGTAGAGCCAGAACTTTGTGTTATCTGTTGCCAGGTAAGGAGCACGGAGTTCTCTGGCAAAGTGGTAGGGAAAGGAGGGGGATTTTTCATGGTCATCAAAGAAACACCAGCAATGGAATCTCTGAATAGTACTTGATTTTTATGTTGGCTCACTCAAGCGCAGCCAACATTTTGCGGTAGTAGCAGATTTGGAGGCACTGTCACTGTTGGGCGAATGCAGGGCACACATCAGTAGGTGCATCCCTCATTCCCCAATCAGCATGCATGCCAGTGCCACACCATGCATGCTTAATGGTGGCGATCACATCAAACGAAAGATCTGCTGCAATGTGAGCAGAGCTTGTCATACGCAGCGGACCTCCCAAAGTGCTTTCCCTGGTGGTGAAAAAAAGATTAACATGGTGGCTCACTGCCTGCCATACTGCCAACTTCGGAGGTGCCCATTCCCCCTGTCAACATGCCCTGCCCCAATGTATGTGCCGATGGGGGAGCCCACTCCCCATCAGCATAATGCCCCGCTTTTTGTTATGTGCCGAGGGTGCCTACATTCTCTCAGCTCTTGCCCCCCAATTCTATTTTTTGCTGACGGGTTGCCCAATCCCCTGTTAGCTACGGTATCCCCCCCTAAAAAAAACACTTAGGTGGTATGCTGGGAGCCCACCCCAGCGTGCCAAATCACCCTGAAAAATAAAAACTGTCCCATGAGTTGTTTTTTTTTTAAACCCTGTGCAAAAAGAAAACGTTCCCTCGCCGTCTCCCAACCCGCTTCCACCCACTGCACACCCTGCCTCCCCACACCCCCCTCACCCCATACTTACCTCCAGAGTCTGGCGCTATGATCTTCGGTGGACCGGGAACATGTCTGCACTCTTAAAAGCCAACCGCGAACTAAGGAAATGCCAGAAAGCTGTATAATGGAATAAATAGGGTTTTTTTCAACTTTGATGCATATCTCAGGCATTCTTTGGAGTTTTGGCACCAAATGTTCAACATGGGGTTTTGGGGACCCCTCCTCCTGAATTCTGGCACTGTCATGGCATTAATCAGCCCCAAAAGGTGATTTTGTGGTCACTGCACAGAATCACCTTTTGGGATCGATTAATGAAACGACAGTGCCAGTGTTCATGAGGTGGCTCTCAAAAAGCCTATGTTGCAAATTTGGCAGAAAACTCCTAAAATGTGACTGTTTTATGAGCGTATGCTAGGTTTCACACATCAGAATTTCATAAATTTGTAATATTATCACTCCAGATTTCCAAAATTGGCAATTTTCCACACTTCCTTATGAACAGTGCAGCTGTCATTTTACATATCCTGGCCGAAATGTGTTTTTACACGTCCGGCACAGAATAGCACGGTCTCTGCGCAAAATGAATTTTTGGGACAGTTTTAGGAAATGACAGTGACACTGTTCATTAGTAGAAGTCCTAAAATACCTATGTTGAAAATTTGGTGACACAATTCCATAAAATGACTGTGTTATAAGCGTGTGTTGCGCAGTTTCCACGCACCCTTGTAACTTCTCCAATTTGCACTATTTTCATGCCACATTTTCAATACTGGCATTTTTTTATATCTCCTTATGAACAGTACTGCTGTCATTTTTCACATCCTGCCCTAAATGTATTTTCGTACCTGTGACACACAATGGAGTGGTCACTGTGCGAAATCAACGTTTCAAACACATTAACAGAATCACACTGCCACTGTTCATGAGGGGAGGTCCCAAAATGCCTATGTTAAAGATGTGGTTAAAAAATCCCCAAAATAATTGGGTTACCGATGTGTGTTGCACAGTTTCTATGCATGCTCATACCTTCACCAATTTTTTCGTATTTTCACTTCAGATTTTCAATGTTGCCATTTTTTTACATCTCCTCAAGAACAATACAGTTGTCATTTTCCACATCCTGCCAAAATGTGTTTTCTTCCCTGTGTCACCAAATGGCATAGCCGCTGTGCAAAACCACCTTTCAGCTAACAAACTGATAGTGCCGCTTTTCATAAGGTGGGCTCACAAAAAGCCCATGTTGAAAATTTGGAGTTAAAATACCAACACACGTCTACAGTGTTAGGGTTTCCAACTGTAGCACCCTACCCTATAGAGACTGACAGGCATCAGGGGTGTGATTTGGGATCATCAGCTGTAATGCTCATGCCAATCCACCCCCATCCCCACCCTGCAGCCAGTGGCAGGCATCATGGTGTGCCTTTCACTGTTCGGTCACAAAGTTCACCTCATTCTCCTATACTGCACCCACCTCAGTGTATTTCCTTATGGAATGGGGTAAGTATAACGCCGAAAGACCCCAAAACACACCACAACACTTGTCAGTGTCTAAAGGGTAGGGTGAGGTACAATGCCACGAGCATTATAGCTGATGACCCAAAGGCACACCCCAATGTCTGTCAGTCTCAACAGGGTGGGGGTGGGGTTTGCCTCATTTCAATACTTCACTGCCATTCCTATTTTGCATCTCTAACTCCGGCAGTACCAATGCCAATGCCAGTGAGACAACATTCAGTATTGACAAATGCTTGTTTAAATTTGTGTATGTGTATAAGGGGGGGCTAATGAGTATAAATAACATTCTATGATTTACTTACTTACTTTATTTAATTTAATGGACTTTTATTTTTAGGGCCTAGCTGAATTTTTTGTATATGTTAGTAAAGGCTGCATCCATGTTTGTGATGGAAATTAGAAAATAGGTGGCTTATGAATTCTGTGAATTGCCCTGGTTGGCATGGACTTGTTTTAGCAACTGATGGTAGTCTCTTACCGTGATGGCTAGAACCAAGGCTCAGCCAATTAGGACTCAGGGATTTCTTTGCCCATTTTATATGAACTGAATATTCAGCAGATGTTTGTATTCCTGCATTCCAAGATAAACAAACATTCTCTCTACTGAATATGTGGATAAACAGGTGCTTGAGAGCAGGGGAGGGACTACTTTTTACTAGTTACTTTTAACAAATGAAAATACCTATAATTTTGGTTTTTAATAAATAAAGCATTTTTTTTTATTTTAAATATTCTCAGTTCACCTATTTTATAAGTGCAATAACCACTTTGAGGTGCATTGTGCTAGTGCAACACACCTTCTGGGGCTGAATGTCTCACTACATCTTTAGGCATCCATTATGTCTTATTGCTTACATAAAATACATCTGGTGTGAAAACAGGTTTTCAGGGCATACTATTGCAAGGAGACTGGAAACCTCCATGAACAGTGTTTTGATGCGTGGTCAAATGACAAGTCTTAACCTTTAAGATTCCTGTATTTGTTCTTGACATTTTGAAAGACAGGTAACAAACCTGATTTGAATTCAGACTCAGATCAGTTACAGTTAAGTCTGAGTAAGCAATTTAATGTTAACTTGCAATTTCTAATACTGTAGATAAGCTATCTTTTGACCTAGGAAACCCGATGATGGACAGTAACTGTGCCTTGACTTTAGCAAAACCTTTGACTCTGTTCCACACAGATAGTTGGTTGAAATGTTGGGTGACCTGGGAGTGGTGGAAAATATCATAAGATAGGTAGGAAATTGACTATGTGAAAGAATCCAGTGGATGCCATAGTCCACCTGGGGACAAATGACATGCCTAGGAATGGGGCTGGGATAGTGCTTGGGGAGTTTAAGGAGCTTGGGAGGAGACGTATATAGGTAGCGCAGTCAGTGGTTTTGGCTAAGGTGCTGCCTGCCTATGACAGGGCAGAAAAGAGGAATCACTGTACCAGGAACTTCAACTCATGGTTGAGGGCATGGATCAAAGAGGAGGTTCAGCTGCTCTGGGGACTTGGGGACTGGAGATCCACCTAGAAAGATAAGGGCCTTTATGGGATGAAAGTCTGCATTCATTTGGGAGGGGAACTACAGTCCCCAGCTGATGGTTTTAATGTTGCATTTATGAACATTTAAACTAGCTGATAGGGAAGGTGGAAGACATTTGGGAGGCAGAAACTGCCCCTACCCACAGGCTGAAATAGGGAGTAGGGTGAACATGAGGTAACTGGAATTCCCCAGGGTGCATATCAATAAAGGAAGCAGGGAGGTAGCAATGAAAGGAATGAGAATGAAAGTATTATAAAACGGTGAAGGAAGGAAGTCAAAAGGGAAAGAAGGGAGTAACAGAGTGGTAAAAAAATCTTGAAGGCCATGTGTGAATGCTAGAAGTCTAAGTAATATGATTCTGGACATAGAGGCCATTATGGCAGAGGCCATCTTGGATACTGTACCTTTACCAGGTCATGGTGCACTGAAAAACATGAATGGGACATGGCCATACCAGGTTATACTCTGTTCAAGAAGGACAGGGTGGGAAGGAAAGGAGGGTGTGTGGGGCATTATGTGTGGGAAGGCATAAAAGCGACAGAGATACAGAACATATGGGTGGGCAGAGGCACTGCAGTCACCATGGAGACAAGGAATGGAGCCTCTTCACACTGGCATGCTCTACAGACTTCCTTTACACTGGGAGGAGCTAGATAATGTACTGGTGGAAGCCACAGGCAAGGTAGCAAAGAAAGGGGATGGGCTGTTGGTAGGGAATTTCAGTGTGCTGTATGTAGATTAGAGCCTCCCAGCTGCTACTTCAGGTGGAACAGGGACATTCTTCGCAGCCTGAAGAGGACATTCCTCAGCCAAACTAATCAGTGAACCAACTCAGGATGTGGCAATAACAGATCTGGTACTCACTAACAGAGAAAGTGTTGCAGATGTCACGGTGGGAGACCTCCTTGGGATCAGTGATCACTGTGCAATATGGTTCAATATAAGGATCACTGCAGAATTGAGCCACACAAGGGCCAGGGTCATCGACTTCAAGAGGGCAGATTTCAAAAAGATGGGTGAATGCCTCAGGGATGCCCTGGTGGGGGCAATGACCTGGGTGGAGTGGAGGAACAGTGGCCAAAGCTAAACAGAGCCACAGTGAAGGCAACACACCTCTGCTTCAAGTAAATAAGCAAAACTAAGATGAAAAGGAGACCACTATGGTTCTCAAGAGTAGCTTAAAAGGTAGCCTGAGATCAGTGGTGGAAAAGTTAAAGGAATCACTGCTGAGGGAAAGGACTGTGGAATATCCTGACTCCAGTGGGTTACAGCACCCAATGCAGCATAGATTCATTGGGGTGGGGGGTGCCAAATGAATCTGATAGATTTTTTTGAGTTAGTGACCAAAGAGCTAGATCAGGGAGGAGTGGTGGATGTCACCTACCTAGATTTCGGTAAGAGTTTCAACACTGTTCCATGTATGAGACTAGTAAGCAAGCTGGGTAGCTTTGGAGTGGGTACAAAGGTGATAAACTGGATAAGAAATTGGTTAGGAGATAAGCTGTAGAAAGTGTGGTAAACAGAGTTCACTCTGAGGAAGGGAGGGAGACCAGTGCGGTGCTTCAGTGATCAATGCTCAGGCTGGTGCTCTTTAATGTCTTTATAAGTGACATTATAGAGGAGCTGGAAGGGAATGTCTGCCTCTTTGCAGATTACATGAAAATCTGAAGTAGGGTGGACACTCCATGGGTGTGGAAAGGACAAGCAGGAAAATGAGAAAACTTGAGGAGTGCTCAAGGGTATGGCAGCTGGGTTTTAACATAGAAACATAGAATTTGATGGCAGATAAGGACTGCTTGGCCCACCTAGTCTGCCCATTTTCCTACCTAATGGATAAGATGCAGATCCTAGTTAACCAACAGCCTACTTCTTCTTACCCTCCACTAGAATTGCCTTTTGTCTGTCCCATGCATTCTTGAATTCTCTCACTGTTTTTGACTCCACAACCTCCTGAGGAAGGCTGTTCCATGCATTCACAACCCTCTCCATGAAAAAATACTTCCTCACATTACCTCTGAGCCACCCCCCTCTGTCTTCAAATTGTGCCCCCTTGTTCTTGCACATCTCTTTTTCTGAAAGATGCTATCCTCTTGGACTTTGTTGATTCCCTTGAGGTACATGAAAGTTTCTATCATGTTCCCCCTCTCCCTCCTTTCTATGATGGTGTACATATTAAGCTCCTTTAGTCTATCTTTGTATGTCTTCTGGTGCAGATCCTGCACCATTTTGTTTGCCCTTCTCTGGACAACCTCCACCCTGTCTATGTCTTTGCAGAGATGGGGTCTCCAGAACTGCACACAGTACTCCAGATGGGGTCTCATCAACTGTCTATACAGAGGTATAACAATGTCCTGTTTCCTACCAGTGATGGCTCTCCCTATGCATCCCAGTATCAAGCCCTCCTTACTGCTCTCTCACATTATTTGCCCACCTTTAGGTCATCTGATATAACTACCCCCAGGTACCTTTCCATTTTTGCTGCTGTCAGTATCTCACCCACCATTGTGTACTCTAATCCTGGGTTTTTGTTTCCCAGGTGCATTATTTTGCACTTCTTTGATTGAATCTGAGCTGTATACATTTGACCATTCCTCCAACCATGCAGAGTCCCTTCTCATCCTTTCCACCCCACCTTGTGTATCAACCCTGTTGCAGATCTTTGTGTCATCTGCAAAGAGATATACTTTTTCTTCCAGTCCCTCTGCAATGTCACTTATAAAGACATTAAAAAGGAACAGACCCAGTACTGCACCCTGTGGTACCCCACTAGTAACTCCTTTTTCTTCACTGTGGACTCCGTTTCTTATTACACTTTGTGTCCTGTTGTCCAGCCAATGTTTTACCCAGGCTACCACCCTGGGAACCACTCCCAGGCTGGCTAATTTGTTTATTAATCTTTTGTGCAGGACTGTGTCAAATGCCTTGCTAAAGTCTAGGTAGACCATGTCCACAGCCCCTCCCTGTTCTGCTACTTTAATCACCCAGTCAAAGAAATCAATTAGTTTTGTCTGACATGACCTTCACACTGTAAATCCATGCTGCCTTGAGTCCTGTGCCCCACTGGCCTCTAGGTACTTGACAATTCTTTTCTTCAGAAGTGATTCAATCATTTTCCCTACCACTGAGGTCAAACTGACAGGTCTATAGTTTGCTGCCTCTGTCCTGCTCCCACTTTTATGAAGGGGAATCACAATCACCTTCCTCCAGTCCTCAGGTACCACATCATCCTCCCATGATTTATTATAAAGGGTAGTCAGTGGTGTTACTAGTTCTCCCCTTAGTTCTTTTAGATTTCTGGGATGAATCTCATCAGGCCCCATTGATTTGTCCACCTACAGTTTTAGGAGTTGTTTCAGAGCCCTTTCTTCTATGAAAGGACCGATATCGACCCCCTATCCAGAGTGCTTCTATTGACTGGATTAGATACCTCCCCCTCCTCTTCTTTTGTGAATATTGAGCAGAAGTATTTGTTCAGTATCCCTGCTTTTTTACTGTCCCTCTCTGCCCACCCGCTCTCCTCTTTATTCAGCCTCAGTATCCCTTCCTTTGTCTTTCTTCGCTCCCTAATGTACCTATGAAAGGTTTTATCCCGCTTCTTAACCAAGTTGGCTATCTTTTCCTCAGTTTGGACCTTTGCTATTCTGACTGCCTTCCCCCTTCCTTCTGCTTTAACTGATATAGTTTTCTGTCCTGCTCCTTCTGTGTTTCCTTATACTTCCTGTATGCTATCTTTTTCTCCATAATCTTCCCCGCCGCCTCTTTTGAGAACCATAGTGTTTTTTTCTTTCATTTTAATTTATTTGCTTCACACAAAGGCTTGTTGCCTCTGTGATGGCAGTTGCTCACCCCTCCTTCTTGCCTGTTTGCTAGTGCCTTTCTGAGGCACTCTCCCATTTTGACAAAATCAGCCCTCCTGATGTCCAGTACCTTCACTTTTGTATGGCTTGACTCTACAGTTTATCATGAACCTCACTGTTTGGTGGTCACTTGTTCCCAGATGGCTACCCATTTCTAGATCTGAAATCCTCTCTCCATCCCCATTTGAGAATACCAGGTCTACGATTGCTCCCTCCCGAGTAAGTTCCAGCACTAGCTGCCTGGGTCATGCCCCTTGTAGGGTTTCAAGAATGGCCCTTCTCTTGGATGTGGCTGCAGCAAAGGTGCTCCAGTTAACATCTGGCTTATTCAGGTCACCCATCAGCAATATCTCCTCTTTCTCTGCCATCCTAAGGATGCCTTCTATCATTTCCTTGTCCATTTCCTCCCCCTGAGATGGGGGTCTGTATACAACCCCTGTGCAGATTGTGGTGCCATTTCAAGTCTCCAGGGTGACCAACAGTGCCTTCTCTCCTCCCTGTTTACCCTTTAGTTCCATTGCTTTGATCCCTTCCCTTACATAGAGAGCTACTCCTCCTCTTCTTCTACCCTCTCTGTCCCTTCTGTAGATTGTGTACCCTGGTATGTTGACATCCCAGCCATGATTCTCTGTGTATCATGTTTCTGTGACTGCCACAATATCCAGGCATCCCTCTTCCATCAAGGCCACCCAGTTCAGGTTGCTTGTTACCTAGACTACAGGCATTGGTACTCATTACCCTCTATTTTTTGATGGCCTTAGCCCTTTTTGCCCCATCCCTGTCCTTACTGCCTTTGTCTTTTTCTCCATTTACCCCTGCTCTTCTCCCTATTGACTTCTCTATCTTGGTGTTTACCTCACTAACTACCCTGATATTTTGGGGGGGCTAGGATTTCCCTTCTCCTTTTCAGTGCTTCCCCCTTGGCTAGTTGAAATGCTTGCCAATGAAGCATTTAAACTAGCATTTAATGCAAAAAAGTTCAAATGAATGCACTTGGGGCACAGAAACTAAGGGACCAGAGTACAAAATGGGTGAAGTGGTACTGATGAACACCAAACAGGAAAGGGATCTGAGGTAATTACATCTGATTACCTTAATATGGTCCGACAGTGTGACAAGGCAGTTGGGAGGGCTACTGGAATGCTGGGGTGCATGGGGAGGGGTCTGACCAGAAGGAAATGGGAGGTGGTGCAGCCTCTGAATAAATTACTGGTAAGACTCCACTTAGAGTATTGTGTTCAGTTTGGAGACCACATCTCTGAAAGGACATAGATAGAGTGGTGGTGGTGGTGGTCTATACAAGGGCCACTAAAATGCTGTAGGATCTGTATCAGAAGCCCTATGAAGAGATACTTAAGGACCTAAATAAGTGCACTCTGGAAAGGGGGGCAAGCCATGATAGAGACTTTTAAATACCTAACAGGGTAAATAAGGTGCAGGAGGGAACATTTGTTTCTGAAAAAATGGTGCTCAAGAACAAGAAGACATGATTTGAACCAGCACGTAAAGAAAAAGGTTTTGCTTCCCATATGACACACAGGGGAAATGATGGACCTCACCCAACAACTAACACACTGAAATCTGGCAAATGGAAAATCATGTACATAAATGTTTGCAGTCCAGGAAACAAGATCCCTGACTTGCAGGCAACAATGATAGAGGCTTAACTGGACATAGTAGCCATTAGCAGGACATGGTTTACCAGTAACCACTCTTGTGAGACTTCAGTACCTGGCTATGTACTGTTCAGAAGAGGCTGAGGTACAAAAAGGGGTGGGGATGGACTGGCCCTTTATGTCAATGAAAATATTAAAGCTACAGAAATTCAGAATACACATAAGGAGCCAGAAGAACTGTGGGTCACCCTGGAAACAGGAAATGGGACAGCCATATGAACTGGGGTTGCGTACAGGCCTCCAGACCAGGGATAGGACATAGACATGTTACTGTTAGAAGATATACAAAACATGACAGCTAAAGATGAGGTTCGGATAATGGGAGACTTCAACATGCCAGATACAGATTGGTCAATACCAGCAGGGACATCTGCCAGAACTAGACACATGGTGGATTCTATGCAGGGGGAGGGCCTCAGACAACAGGTACAATGACCCACAAGACACAGGGCTATCCTAGATCTAGTACTGACTAAAAGGGAAAGGATCACAGACCTCCAGGTAGAAGGTCACCTGGGTGCCAGTGACCATCACATGGCATGGTTCAATTCGGCCACTAGAACAAAATCATCCCATTCCAAGGCAAAATATGGGACTTCAGAGGAGCTGACTTTGATAAGATGGCCAACAGAGTTAAGCTAGTCCTGGCAAAAAGAAATACAGGTGAGGGTGTACAGGCAAAGTGGGCAAGCATTAAAGATGCAATGCTTAAAGAAACATCCCATTGTGTAAGTCAGAAAAGGAAGTGCAAAAGAAGGAAACCACTTTGGTTCTCAAACACAGTAGCAGAAAAGGTCAGAGCCAAAAGTCTGGCCTTCAGGAAATATAAGGGAACGCAGCAGGATGAAGATAGGGGGGCATACCAAACTTCCCTAAGTGAAGCAGGGAAGGCAGTAAGGCAGGCAAAGGCCCAAACTGAGGAAGCACTAGCACGAACAGTAAAAGCAGGTGACAAGACATTCTCTAGATATATTAGTGAAAGGAGAAAGTCCAGAGGGGGGGTATTGGTAAGATGGAAGGGGATAAGGGGGTATGTGTGGAGGAGGACCATGTAAAAGCATCTATCCAAAAAAGATACTTCTGCTCAGTATTTACTGAAGAGAAGGTAGGACAGGGCTCACAGCTCAGCACCATGGACACAGGAGGGAGGGAGGTATGCACTAGTCCCTCCACAAAAGAAAGGTGCCTACAAGACCTCGATAAGCTCAGGGTGGACAAGGCAATGGGACCTGATGGCATACATCCCAGGGTACTAAAGGAGCTAAGGGTGGAATTAGCAGAGCTATTATCAGAACTGTTTAGTGTGTCTGTGAGCTCAGGAGAGGTCCCAGAAGACTGGAGAAGGGCTCATGTGATCCCAGTCCACAAGAGTGGTAGCAGGGAGGAGGCAGGGAACTACAGATTGGTCAGTCTTACGTCAGTAGTGGGCAGGATTATGGAGACACTGCTTAAGAAAAGGATAGTGCAACACCTGGAAACCATAGGGGCACAGGATCCAAGACAGCATGGGTTTACAACAGGAAGGTCCTGTCAAACTAATGTCATAGATTTCTTTGACTGGGTAACCAAAGTGGTGGACCAAGTCGGAGCAGTTGATGTTGCCTACCTCGACTTCAGCAAAGTTTTCGATACTGTTCCACATAGAAGATTGATTAATATGCTGGGTAGGCTCAGGGTGGGTCAGACATTGGTCAACTGGGTGACAAACTAGTTGACAGGCAGAAAACAGAGAGTGGTAGTAAACGGTATACAGTCAGAAGAGATGCAAGCCACAAGTAGGGTACCTCAGGGATCAGTCCTGGGGCCAGTCCTCTTCAGTATCTTCATCAGTGACATTGCAGATGGACTGAAGGATAAAGTTTGTCAGTTTGCAGATGACGTCAAGATCTGCAACAGAGTAGATGATCCAGATGTGGTGGGAAGAATGAGAAGTGATCTAGAAAAACTAGCAAAATGGTCGGAAGAGTGGCAACTGGGGTTTAACTCAAAAAGTGCAAGATCATGCACATAGGGAAGAGAAACCCTGAAGCCACCTATAGGCTGGGAGGGGAGTTGTTGGCAGTCACAATGGAAGAAAGAGACTTGGGTGTCATCATCACTGATGACCTGAAATCATCCAAGCAGACCTCTAAAGCAGTAGGTAAGGCTAGAGGGATGTTGGGGTGTATTAGCAGGGGTATCACAAGTCGGAAGAGGGAGGTAATAATCCCTCTTTACAAGACACTGGTTATGCCCCATCTGAAGTACTGCATGCAGTACTGGAGGCCACACCTTCACAAGGACATTAACCAAATTGAGGCAGTCCAGAAAAGGGAAACCAAAATGGTGCAGAGACTGCATCAGAAAACACATGAGGACAGATTAACTGAGCTCAATATGTATACCCTAGAGCAAAGGAAGGAGAGAGGTGATATGATTGAAACATTCAAACACCTTAAGGGCATTAACAAGGTGAAAGAGTCTAACATGTTTCAATATAAGAAAAATAGCAGGGCAAGAGGGCACAGCAAGAGATTAGAGGGAGGCTGATTAAGGGGTAATGCGAGGAAGTTATTTTTCACAGAAAGGGTGGTGGATGCATGGAATGACCTACTTCAGGAAGTGGTAGATATGAATACAGTGCAGGGCTTCAAACAGGCATGGGATAGGCATAAGGGAGTAATACAGATGAGAATGAATAGATAGGCCATTGACAGAGCAAAGGCCAATGGCACATTCATAAGGTAGAAAAAGAAATGGGCAGAATGGATGGGCCTTGCGTTCCTTATCTGCCATCAACTTCTGTGTTTCTATGTTTCTGTGTAGGATGGTAGATTCAGGAGAGCTGTGAGGAAGTTCTTCAATCTTCACAGCAAGAGTTGTGGATTTCTGGAACAGACTTTCAATGGAGGTGGTGGGAGCGAAAACAGTGGTGGGATTAAAGAATGCATGGGATATTCATAACTGAATCTTAAAGAAAAGAAAGGGGGTCTGTATAATGGGACGGAAATCAAGTAGGATCTACTGTGATACTGTAGGCAGAGAAAAAAGGGCAGACTATGAGGCCAAGCAGTCCTTATCTGGGAGAAAATTCTATGTTTCTACATTTTAATAGGAAACACTCAGAGGTCAGAGATCAGAGAGGTCACCAACGGTGTGCCAGAGGGAGTCTTGGGTCCCGTCCTGTTTAAAATCTTCATTTACTATTGTAGTAGGGATCCAGGGGAAGTGTTATGTTTTTGTGAATGTTAGTAAGATCAGCAGAAGAGTGGCTAGTTAGAGAGAGGTACGAAATATGAGGGAAGAGCTGAAAAAACTAGAAATGTGGTAAAATGTCAGGCAGTTGAAATCAGATACTAACAAGTGTAAGGTTATGCACATGGGGATAAAGAAAATCTGACAACAGAATGGAATACAGAAGTTGGGGGTAACAGTCGAATGTACAACTAAGGAAAGTAATCTGGTGGTAATCTCAGACAATTTGAAAACATCAGCCAACCAGGATGGTTTGTTGGTGGGGTAAGGTACTATTGCAATGGCAAACTTGATGGACCTTTGGTCTCCTACTCTCAAATTTGTTGTTTCTGTTTCTATTAGCACAGTGCAACAGGGCACTAGAGAGGGTGAACAGAAAGCTGGGATGTATAGGAAAGGGGTTGTGTCCAGAGGACTAAGGAGATTCTGCAGCTGTCCAGGTACCTGATTCAATCTCACATGGAGTACAGTGTATCTTTCTGTTGCCCACACTTGCAGAAAGGCAAGGGGTATGATTTCAAATTGTGGCAAAGGGCTTGCATCCAGCCCTGCATCGCAGCACTTCAATTCGGGCAGAGTGCTAAACCCTTCACTGCAACTGCACCCAATTTTACAGTGTAGGGTGCAGTTGCAACAGTTTCCAAGAATTAAGGCAGCTTGTGCCTAATATCTGGTGCAAGCTCTGTAAAAACAGCCCCCAGAATTGCTGAAAGTTGAAGAAGGACTGGGTCATGCCTATAAGGACTGGGTTGTGCCTGTAAATATTCCTCTGGACCAGTGCACCTACACAGTTATCAAAGTCATAAACAAAAAAAAAATAAATGATAAAGTTAGACCAGAAAAACTTGGTCTAACGTGCGTCAGTTGCTGCACAGGATAGAAAATAACAATAGATGGCCCAAGCCCCACACACCATACCATCAGCGCACTGGGACTTGTGGCGATCTAAGGCTTTTGAAAATCCTGTCCAAGGACAGGAAGGTAAGAAATGATTCATAATCTGTAAAAGACTTACTGGAAAAGTTGAAAGATCTTAACATGTATACACTGTCAGCAATAAGAGGGAAAAGAAGGGCTCATGACTGAGATATGCAAATATCTCTACAGGATAAGTAAAGTAGAGCTCAGAGAGTTGTTAAGGCTGAGTCAGGGAAAAGAAAGTATCAGATAAACTCAATAAAGCTGGAGGATGGGACATTTTTTTTTATATTGTTTATTTTTCCCCAGGGCCAAACTCAGGCAGCTAACTCTGTTCTGTCCCACCACTGCGACCGGCTACCGCCTTCCCTGGATGTGATCCAGAGATCCAGCTTTCCCCCATTGCAGGGCCCAGAAAGGGAGAGCCATCCTCCCCCCACCTGGAGGATAATCCAGTATGGATCGTGGGCTGAGTGATGGTACAGATCAGGGAGGGAAGCTAGAACTTCATGGAGCCTGAGTTCTGCCATTTTCCTAGTTTTTGCTCATCCCACCACCCCTGACATAAACCATGCCTGTATCAGCCTTGCATAGCCGTAGCAGTCCCCCACGTAGAAGGAGGAAGATCGCTGGCCTAGTCACAGAGGTCACTATGATGAAGGTGTTTGCCACCAAAGCTGAGCAGCAGCTATCTGGGCCATGGCCTGTCCCCGACATGACTTTCTGGGCTCGCTTCTAAACCTGGGTTATCAACACTGGGCCACTAAGGTAGTACAAGACTGGGAGATTTTAGAGGGATATCAGAAATAATTTCTCTATGGAAATGATGGTAGAGGTGTGGAATAGACTACCAAGAGAGGTAATTTTTGCAAAATCAGTGAAGGATTCAAACATTGGTTGACAAAGGCATAAGGGTAAAGCTACCAACAGTCCCTGTTTTCCCAGGACAGTCCCTATTTTAGTCAGCATGTCCCAGTGTCCCCACAAGTTTTGCAAAAAGTCACTTTTGTCTTGGTTTTTGCTTATGTGTCCCAGTTTTGTCCCTTTTTTATCTCTGCTGACTGCTAATCCATGAGTGGCAGTTATTTCAGCACCACTGTGGTGCTGCTTGGGCTGGACAGCAGTTTGCAACTTCAACCCTTGCACCTGTGTTACACAGCAAGCAAGACAGTGAAAGCACAGTAAAGTATGCTCTTTCCTGTTAGATTAGACTAGGTAGTAGTGCAAACAAGAGCACGTGGATGTCTGCCTGCCAGTAGCTAAGTGGGACTCCAGACAGAAAAGGGACAGGCAGCAATGAATTAAGGTACCAGAACCTGATTAGCTATAGGGAAGTGTGTGAAAACAATCTGGTGTAGTGGTGGGAGTCACTGAAGTATATTTTGCTTAGCAAATGAGGTGAGTGTAAACCGGTTGAATGGGACTGTCAAGAGGAGCAATACATGCAGTTCGAATGTCTGATCACAATTAATGTAGGTTTGCTTCTATTGAGCTTTCTGTACATCATGATTTGGAACTTGCTGCAGCAGAATTATGTATTGTTTTAATCTGGATATTTGCTACTGGTGTTACTGTGGGGCGGCATGGCAAGAGCATGCAGCAAAATTTAAGTGATTGTGTGCAGTGTTGTCTGCAGCGGTGCCTGTGGGAGTGACTCAGTGGGGGGGGGGGTTCATGGTCAGGATGGACCATCCCAGTTTTAGGCCTCGGAAAGTTGGTAGCTTTACATAAGGGGCTGGTGAAGATGGAGGCAAAGGGCAAGGGGGTAAGAAGGAGTGAAAGGCCTCACAATTAACATGCTATAGGTAAAGATAGACTGACTTGATGGTGTCCAGGGCCTTTTTTCTACCAACAACCTCTATGTAGGCTGGTTCCCTAGGTCAAAAGACAGCCTATCTATCAGGAGGTACCAGAGGAGACAGCAGGTCACTTGCAGATGTATTCAACTGCTTGCTGACCACAGAGGTGTTACCTAGGGACTGGAAGACAGTGGACATGGTCTATCTGCACAAGAGCAAAAAGATAGGGCAAGAAACTACAGGCCAGTCAGCTTGACATCTATAGTAGAAAAAATTATTAGCTGACTCCAAATACCTGCCTGCTGTCCCAAAATAACATGGGTATACCTTTCAGTGCAAGCCTATCTTATTACACCAGTTGGAGGGTCAGCCCATTTTCTACTTGAAAATTCTACAGAATTCTCATAGAAACTCCCATTTGCTTTTTTTTAATTTTGTTTATCCCCCTGACACCACTGGCCAAGACCGCCTTCAGTTGATTCTAGTGCCTGATCCCACCTCGCTAAGATCCTCCCTGGCCAGTGACCCCAGATCCTCAGCCCACTCACATCTCCAGCTTGGGTACTCCTCAGCTTCAGCCCCCTGAGGCAGGGCTGCCTTCAGCTCCATAGTGCTTCAGTACCATTATCGGATGTCCAGTAGGTGGAGGTGAAGACCAGAGGGTTGACAGGGCCCAGGAGGGCAGGATCCCGTAGTAGGCACAGAGGCAAGAAGCATCATCATCTGCCCAGCCAGTGGGGTATTTCCTGCTTACTAGTTCCTTGGAGGAGAGGTTGTGTGATGACATCAATGGAGATGTCAGATGTGCTCCCATGTCTGATGTACTGATGTTCACCTCTCCACCAAGCTTCTTGCTTTATACCGTCTCAGTCTCACTGACCCCAGCCATCGCCGAGTGCCACAGCCCACCTGCCCTGGAGGAGGGGAGCAGTCTCTTGACTCGTTCCCAAATCTGGATCATCAGCGTTGCAAGTGTTAGCACTACCACTTGCATCAGCAAGTTGGCATCGTTTGCTTTTATAAGATAACTACAGTAGCTGGTTTGTATCAGTTTGACTCCTACAGCTGACCATGTTAATTAAGGCCCTTGCTCTTAACAAACATTCAATTACTTTGACTACCTGCCATTGTGTGGCCAGCTGCTGTTACAGTGAGAAGTTCATTGTGAACTGGCTATCTGTAGATGACTCTGTTATAGTCACATTCTAAGTACTGAACCTGCTTTCAGGATATTTAAGTAGCCCTGAACACTTAGTCACCCTGAACAATGCCTGCATGCCCAAATGGACTTTCAAAAAGGCACATATAGGAGACACATAAAAATATACAAAAAAATGATTTTCTTTAAAATGCTTGTTACAGAATGCTAAAACCTTGGTCGCAATAAAGAGCTCCATTTTTCCATCCTTGATAATGGAGTCTCACACCTTGAGTAGACTGCAGTTGCCTACTTGTAGGTCCAAACATGCCTCCTTCTTGAATATGGGGCCAACAGTAGCTATTTTATTACCTAAACCATTTCATTTAATAACTGGAACTTACCACTGTCTAGGACCTAGTGTTGCTCATGCAGATGCCAAGATCATTTAATACCAGCTGCACCCAGTTAAGTGCAAAATGTAACACTGAGTATCACATGTTAGATGTTTTCTGTAGGGCAGATGAGGTACAGTAATTTACGACAAATGTAAATTGTTATAATAATTACAGTATGTCATCTGCCCTCTAGATGAGGAAATTAACACAAATTCAATTTATGTATGACCGGGACATGTACTGCTATTTAATCTTTGCTGTACTTTGCATGTACTCACTTAACTGTGTAACAATCATATTTATAATATGATTTTATTAAAGTTGGCAGTGCACTGGCAACTCATTGCGCTGTTTTAGTTTCTTGGTTTTTATATGCTTTTTTTACCACTTAATCATTTAAAAAGCAACATGTATAAAACGTTTTTGCTACTCTTTTGAAATGCATCTGCAATTCTGTCACAATACAATGCAATACTAAGTGAAAATTCTTAGTCAAAAGTTTATATGGGGCTTTGTGTCAAATCCAGTAACATTTCTGCAACTCGTTGAAAACGGCAAAGTAACTCATTGGTGAGAAAGTGTTACATGAACTGTATTGCACTATATCTCAACTATTATCATGATTTTTATTCTTCTGTCCTCTTATGACTTTCCTAATTTGATCATTGCCATGTAGTCATTGATCAAGGAGGGAACATACCTCTCAACTGTACCACATTATCCTCATTTTACTTCACAAAGGCTCCCTGTTCCACATTTTGAGGACTTGTACCACATTCAGTGTTAACATTTTAAAGCAAAAATCTATAGTAAATGATGCAAAAAATATATTATTCAATTAATAACAGACTTTCTGAACATAAATGCAAACATTTTAACAGTGTTCTGAGCTTCTTAGGTGAAGATTTTATTAAGTGTTCTACATTTTGTTCATTTGTTCCACATTTTGAGAGGCAATTTTCCACATTTGGGAGACAAAAGGTTGAGAGGTATGGGAGGGAATTATGTCCCCAGCCAGTATCGTGGCTCTCCCTGATGCCACGGGCCCTCCCACTGAGCACCCTCCACCTGTTTGGTTAACTCTAAACTGAAATACTCTTTCAGTATCTTAGCCCTCACTTCTAGTTCTCTGACAGGTTCTTCACATACCTAATGCCAGGACCAATACCATCTTTCAACCTCTTCTTCAGTTTATGTTCTGGAGGAAGACTTATGTGCTGTCTGTAGCTCTTAACTGCTACTCCACCTTCCTGCCCTTCCTTGGCTTCCTTAATTTATGTTTTGAAGTCCCTCAGTACAGCTTTGAATTTCTATATTGAGTTGAGACAACGGGTCTCTCTCCAGAATTCAGAGATGATCTTTTGTTTAATATCAGCTACCTTAGGTCCCTCTCGATCCATGGTGGCCACTTCAATTCACCTTTTACCATATCACTCTCATCCCTTACAGAAATATAAGTGTGTTGTGTACATGCAGAACGTATGCCACATGCTTAATTGTGCAATGTTTGCATGTGGTTTGCATACAGAAAGTGAATCTAAGCAAAACAGGTCTGAAAAGCAAAGCAGGTTCACATGCTGCAAGCTTGGCATGTGTGCAGCAGATAACCTGGTATGAACATCTTCTAAAAATCATTTCAGGTTTGCATGTTGCAAGCTTGACATGACTGCACCACTTAAGCTGGTGTGAATATCATTTAAAAATCACATCAGGTTCACATGTTGCACTCTTGCCATGTGTGCAGCAACTGACCTGGTGCAAATCTCATCTAAAAAAACACATCAGCTTCTATTCCTCATACTACTGCTAGCAATTAGAGCCATTAAAATACATTTTTCATTGATCTCCCATTAAAATTAGGTAAACTCATTAATTATGATCCTTTTGCAAGTTTTTAATGACTTTTGATTGTTGTCATTGAAGTGCCATTCATTTGTACGGTATTGTTTGCTTACTGCATTAAATGCCTACAATATAGTCAGCCAACATCCTCCATTCCAGATATGCGAAGATGGGCCTCTGTGTTATAAAGCCTGATCTTTTTGTTTTGGGCCATGCAAATCCCCTTATGCATATTTAGTGCTACAAATGTGTTTCTCCGTGACTATTTTGGCCCACTTACTTTCCCTTTGTCATTCTGTATGGAGCTGAGTAGGGTCTTAGAAGCATGCACCATACCTCAAATTGTTTCACTAAAATGAGGGGCATGGACACTCAAAATGAGGGACAGTGAAGGACACTAACCCTCACAATGGTCAGGACACATCCTGAAACATGGAGATACAATACTCAGAACAAAGTGGAAACCATTGAATTTACTTGTTCCGATATTAGCACCTGGGAATTAATTTCTACCATAAAGCAGGAGTGCGATTTAGGTAAGGCAGAGAGAAGCAGTTGCCTGGCCCTGCTACCCCCAACCCCCACATTTGTGCCTAAGTTGTTCTTATGGTGTGGTAATAATGGCATTAAATTTGGATTTTATCTTTTGCACAATAAATGCCCCCCTGGCCTGTATGCACTTATGCTGCAGGTTCACTCCTGACTCAATGGTGTCTGTATTGTATTGTCCACTCTCTTCACCTATTAGCAGTGGTGCCATCACATGTGATGTGGAGGAGCTCCAGCCAAGCAAGAGCACATGAGTCATGTGAGTGCAAAACTGTCTTTCCCACTGCTGAGTAGACAGGCTGCATGCTATAGCTTGGAGGAGTCAGCAAACACTGAACTCTAAGTAGCAGTGTTGTGGCAGCATATTTTTGTTGGTCTACTATTAGTGAGGCTCCATCTCCCATGGTGGCTGAAGGGGCAGAGGGTGAGCTAGAAGCTAACTTGAGACTAGGCTACTTACTTACTCTACTAGGGTTGAAAAAATCACAGGCCCCCCTCGGCAGCAAGCTAGGCCTAGCAGCAGTGGTGACAGCAGTGTTGGTGGCCTTCATAAGACTTGATCAGTGCAGTGTGACAGTAGCTATTGCAGCAGCCAAGCTAGAAGCAAGGAACACAGGTCGAGTGGGTTCAGTTGGTGAGGTGACAGGGTCGCAGATCACTTTGGGGACCTGGGATAGTCGGTTCTAGCATCCAGCTTCTGGCAGAAGGATGGAGGAGGAGCAGACTGAAAACTAGGCTGGTGGCACACTAGGCCAGGCCACATATTTTGGCCAGATGGATGGGTAAGTAAAAGCAAATCATTTTTTTTTTTTACAGGGGAATTGGGAAGGGAGGAAGAACTGAAATATTGATGTGTTTTTCATGTTTCTGTGCCTTTGGGCAGATTCACAACCTATATGGGATGGATATTGAATGGAATGGAGTCGGGGAGAGAAATCAGGACAACTTTTTAAGGGGGGAGGTCAGACCTTCAGTCAGGAAAAAAAATGGTTAGTAACTGGGTGGGTTTATGCCCAAATCTATAGACAGACGAATCTTATATATTTGAATTTTTCCTGATTTGCATATGACTTTTCAGTCACAACAAATAAGTTTTACCTTTTAGAGATGTTCCTGACATTTTAGAGCTTGCCAACTAGGGGCTAACTAGCACCTAGCCTCCACTGGTTGTTGGCTCCCCCTGCTGAAATCTGAAATTGTGCTCCTGCCGCAAAGTCTAAATTTACAGGACATCCTCTGTGTGAGCAGCATGTTTTCCATGAGGGATGGATGAGGAGCAGAGCAGTATTCAGGGGTAAAATGAGGGCTGTCTCTTGCATTCAGGGACAGTTGAGTGGTAAGGTATGCACAGACTATTAGAACCCTACTATAGTATGGCTTAAGTGCCCCCCCCCACCAGTGAAGCTGACCTCCACATCCCCACACTCAGGCACATTATGACAAAGGGCAAGGGAGACTGCAGAGGCGTGCACCATTAAAATGAATGGAGGTGTTTTTTTTATTGCTATTTTATACATTATTGATGGAGAGTTGGAGATTAATGAAGGTCACCATGTGACTAATGGGCCTTGTCAGTAGAACAGTGGCCTTCATTAATCTCCAAATGATAGACTCATAGAACCATAGAAGCCTGATGGCAGAAAAGGACCATACCGGACAATCTAGTCTGCCCTTTTTTTCCCCTACACCTTCCCCTCCGTAGTGTAACATTTATTAATATGGATTGTAGTGAAATATTTACTCACTTTTATATTTATAATATTTCACATATAATGATATTTAGCTTTCATCTTTTATATTATTTTTGTAATATGATTATTTCACAAATATTTAATACCAAATGGTCTGTGTATAACCTTCTTAAAGAAGGTGTGCCAGAATGTTAGAAAGGATCTTTTTTAAGATGATGTGCATTTACCTTATTGAAAACATGCTTGGGCAATGTATTAGAGAAAAGCATGCTTGGGCAATGAATTAGATAACAGCATGTTTGGGCAATGAATTTTTGAACAACATGAAAAGGCAAGCCTTAAGTTGGTGTACATTGCTATAGGGCATTGTTCTGCCTAGGTCATCTTGACCTACTGGCAAATGTAAATAAAGTAATACCTCTGTTTTGAAGAAAAAGTTACACCACACCATAAGATTAATATGTTATTTTGTTATATGATTAGCTTACAATGGGGTGTTGGCATTTTTCAAGATAATTCCTTATATAAACCCTGTATAAAATTGAATGAGTTAGCACCAAAACAAGAAGCAAGAATACATGTATTTGAAGTTATTGAACTCTCAAAAAAAATAAAGAAGGGAAACGTTCCCTCTGAGTGGCTTGAATTATTTGAGGATTGAAAAATCAACACAGCTATCTTTATCCTTACACCTTCCACCCGATACTCAGCCCCATATGCTTGTCCCATGCTCTCTTGAATTCTTCCACTGATTTAGCCCCATCACTGTATCTGGCAGTCTGTTCCAGGGCTCCAACACCCTCTCCATGAAGAAACACCCTCTCACGTTGCCTGTGTATCTTTTTCCTTGCAGTCTGAGGCTGTGCCCTCTAGTTTTGACCCCTCCTTCCTCTTAAGTAAACCCTCTTCTCCCACTTTATTGAGCCCCTTTACATATTTAAAAGTTTCGATCATGTTTCCCCTTTCCCTCCTTGTCTGCAGCATGTACAGATTCCAGCTCCTTACACCACTGCTCGTATGACTTTCCCTGCATACCTGCACCATCTTGGTGGCCCTTCTCTGAACCCTCTCCAGTGCATCTATATCCTTGTGGAGATGCGGCCTCCAGAACTGAACCCCATATTCCAGGTGTGTCCTCACCATGGCTTTGTAAGTGGGCATTATTACCTCCCTCTTTCTGCTAGTAATGCCCCTGCCTATGCATGCCAACATTCCATTGGCCCTTCCCACTGTTCTGCTGCACTGGATTCCTGCCTTAAAGTTCGAGGAGACTATGATCCCCAGATCCCTCTCCTGTTCTGTTACTTAAATTTCTTCCCCACCTAGGGTGTACCCTGCTCTACTGTTCCTACTCCCCAAGTGCATCACATCACACTTCTTGGCATTACATTTCAGCTGCAACATCCTAGACCATTTTTCAAGCATCTCTGAGACCTTCCTCATGTCCTCCACCCCCCCAGGGTGTCCACCCTATTGCATATTTTTGTATCATCAGCAAATAGGCACACCTACCCCCTCAAACCCTTAGCAACATTACTGATATAGATATTAAAGACAAGTGGACCTAGAACTGACCCCTGTGGCATCCACTCTTCACCCTCACTGTCCCAGAGTGCACCGTTTAGCACCTCCCTCTGAGTTCTTCCTGACAGCCAGACCTCCACCCAGCTTGTTATTTTCCCACCCATCTTGCTCACCAGCCTCCTATGGGGGAATGGTGTCAAAGTCCTTACTGAAGTCCAACTAGGCCATGTCCACCGCCCCCCCAATCAATCACCTGAGTCACCTAATCAAAGAACTGAATTGGGTTTGTCTGGCAAGATTTCCACTTCGTGAAGCCATGCTGTCTGCTGTCATGCAAGACACTGTCCTCCTGATAATCCACCACCTTTTCTGTGATTAATGCCTCCATTACCTTCCCCACCACTGACCTGAGGCTGACTGGACTGTAGTTCCCATTCACCTCCTTACTATCTCCCTTGTGTAAAGGCACTACATTTTCCCTCTTCTAGTCCTCTGGCAATCTCCCTGTATCCAGGGACAAGTTGAAGAGCCTTGTCAAGGGTGTGGCCAACTCCTTCTTCAATTCCTTGATCATCGTGGGGTGTAACCCATCAGGCCCCATTGCCTTGTCCACCCTCAATCTAACTAGCTCTACCCTAACCCTATACACAGTGAATGGCCTCAGATCCACCCATTTGCCCTACTTCCCATTCAATTTTAGTGCAGGTCCCCTACCGTCCTCCTCCTCCATGAATACTGAGCTAAAGTACTTACTTAATAACTCTGCTTTTTCACAGTCCCTTTCCAATGTTATTTCTCCCTCCCCCCTCAGCCTAGTAATCCCCTGCCTTGCCCTTCGCTTCTCTCCTCCCTCACATATCTCAAAAAGGTTTTATCCCCCCTTTTGGCCTTTTTTGATATTCTCCTCAGTATCTGCCTTTGCCCTTCTGATCTTCTTCCTTGCCATACACCTCTTTTCCCTATACTGTTCCCTATCTTCCTCACTGAGAGTCCTCTTAAATTTTCCTGAAAGCCCTCCTCCTTTCCCTGACTGACCCCACAACCACCTTTGTAAATCCAAGTGGAATCCTCCCACTTTTGCTCTTCTTAACCTTTTTTATGCACATTTCCTCAGCTTTCAGTACCCCCCTTGATAGCTTGCCATAACTCCTCCACTGCACCTATATTCTCTATACCCTCCATTGTCTCCCTTACTATCCTTCTCATCTTGTCAAAGTCTGTGCATCTGAAGTCCATGACTGTAGTACAGGTTTTACTTGTCTCCCTCCCTGCCTTGTCCCTGATCATTATCATGCTGTGGTCACTGTTGCCCAAGGTTTCTACCACCTACACTTACTCCACACTGTCCCCATTTGTCAGAACCACTACCACATCCAGCAGGTTGTTGCCCCTTGTCGGCTTCCTGACTAGCTGTTAAAGGAATACCCCCTAAAGCGCAGCTAGTATCCCCCTGCTCCTTGACGATGCTAGATCCAGGATTTCTCAGTCTACAACTGGGAGGTTTCGGTCCCCTACCAGCAGTAGCTTTCCTTTTAGGGCCAGCTTTGTGACTTCCTGAATTAACTCTTGATTACCCTCCTCCCTTTGTGTGGGTGACTTGCATCCCACCCCCATTGACAAGGATTCTCCCATCCTCCTGCCTAGTGTTACCCACAGTAGCTCAGTCTCCTCATCCTCCTCTTGTCCTTCAGTTTCACTTATGCCTTCCCTGATGTATAAAGCAACTCCTCCCCCCTTCTTAGCCTCCCTATCCCTTTTGAACAGTCTGTAACCTGGGATAGTCACTTCCCAGGTGTGCAGCTCTGTCTACCAGGTCTTGTTTCCAGCCACTATATCAATTCCTTCGTTCCCCATGATGGCCTCCAAATCCACCATCTTATTTGTTAAGCTCCTGGCATTGACTGCTAAGTACTTCCACCAGGTTCCCTCATCAACTCCCTTCTCTATCCCCCCTCATGCCCAGTATTATAGCACTATTCTTGGGGGAGGGAGTCTGATAGCCCCTCATTTCTCCTGCCTTGTGGTGCAGATTTTTCCCACCTCCCCCAATCAAGTTTAAATTGTAGGTTTCTTCTATGAACTCTCTTAATTTGCTTTTTAGCACTGCTGCACCCTCCCTATTCCAGTACAGTCTGTCTGGAGCAAATAGACTCTCATCCTCCATGTGGATCCCCAGTCCCCTACTAACCCATATCCCATTTGCTTGCACCACCCCACCAGCCTCTCATTGAACCCCTTACTCCTCAGCCTCCTATCAGTACTTGCCTTTGGTACTGGCAACACCTCAGAGAAAGCCACTGATTTGAACCCCAGACTGCTGCAGTGTCTAGCAAATGCTCTAAATCGTGTCTGAACCTCCAACAGGCTTTTTCCCACAAGGTCATTTGTTCCCAGGTAGAACATCAGGTGTGTTTTCTCATTCTGCTGTTTCCCCTGTGAAGAGATATAGTGAAGGGCCTTTGCCACCATCATGCCTGTCAGATACTCAACCCGTACTGTGCTACTCTTGCCCCCCCAACCCCCGCATCTAATTATTTTTATTATAGATTCCCCAACAAGTAGGAACCTGTTCTACATCACCTTCTGTTTGCATTTCCCCTTCTATCCTTTTCCCAATTCCTTCCATTTCATTTCTCAACCTATTCTCACTATCCCCTTTGCACATTTCATCGACAGATGTACTGTCTTCCCCCTGCGCTCCCCTATCTCCATGCTCCCTACAGGCATTTACTGCTAGACTGCCCACCTCTGCCCCACCATCAGCAAGCTTTTTCCTTTTCCTTTGATTTGCCCCTAGCCTAGCCTTGCTTGAATTCCTCAAAGAACTTTCCCCTTTCTCAGCCCCATCTAGCCGTAGCCCTAGCCCTTTTGAACCTAAGCTCCCTGTCTCCTCCCCCTTTTGGGTTTGCCCTTTCTGAGGTGTGTTCACCCATGTGCCCCTATCCCTATGTTTACTACCTTCCTTGTTCTTTCCCGAAAGGGCGTCTCCCTTTTCTAATTTTCTTTCATCTTCCTTCGTGTTTGCTTCTCCTATGTCCCCTAGATACACCTCAACTCCTCTTTTCTGATTTTCTCCCCCATTTAGTGCCCTTAGAGAAGCATATCTTTTTTTCTGCTCCAAGCCCACTGCCTGTATCTGCCTGGCTGGGGCTCCACCACTTGTTTCCTCCTCCCTTGCCCTCTGTGTGAGCGTTGGACCTTTATACTTAACCTCCTGCCATTCCCTCTGGTTTCCCTTTTGTCACTTTCCACCTCTATCTGGGACTTCTGCAGCCCCACTAGAGCCATCCTCTAGCCCTTCTACCCTGCTTCCATGCTCCTTTGTTTTCCTCCGCTCCCCATGGCATCCTCCCCTGCCTATT
The DNA here is from genome assembly GCA_016271365.2 of Neoceratodus forsteri. Taxonomy (NCBI): domain Eukaryota; kingdom Metazoa; phylum Chordata; order Ceratodontiformes; family Ceratodontidae; genus Neoceratodus; species Neoceratodus forsteri. The sequence continues at coordinate 1,060,808,722 of CM057452.1, forward strand.
TCTGTATTTACTCCTTGTCACTGTATAGATCCCTTTTAACCATTCCTTGCCCCCCCCACAGCTCCCCTTCTAATCTCCACTGCTCCCTCAGTGGAGCTCCTCCTGTCCTCCATTATACTAATCTCCCTTTCCCTTTCTGAGTTTAGCATCCATCTCAGCCACCTTACCTACTTTCTCAGCTGTGCAAGCTGCCAACATACTATGCAACCCCCCACTTTCCAAACTATATCTAGTACCAGGGCTGACCCACAACCAGTACACCCCACCATCCTCACAAAGATGCCCCCGGCCATTTCAGCATGGGGACCATGCTTTGGACCTGCCCCACCCTGCTCCATTGACCCTCCAATTTGTACATCCCTCCATTTTCCCTATGGCTTATCACAAGCTTTAATTTTTAGGCCCTAGTGTGAAAATTCCCCCCCACTCAAAATATCAGTATCCAGACGCTTTAGATTTAAGACCCTGAAACTCCTGCAATGAAGATTTCAGGCCCCAAAGCAACTTACAAGTTCTATGTACTGCAGAACCAAGTAAAACAGTACCCTAAAAAACACATTGCTTTGAGCTTTTTAGATCCCAGACCCAGAGATACCCTGATAAACAATGCCCTAAAAACACAGTACTTGAGCTTTAGATTTCAGAAATCCCCATGATTTTTCTCTGGTTTCCCAAAACAATTTCATCAGAAATCACCATCATAATGTATAAAATAGTAATAAAAAATTACTCCAATCATTTCAAGGGGGTACACCACAGCACTCTGATGCATGGACATCATCTCTTAGAGACTCTTGCCTCTGGCTGCCTAGTGCTCAGCTAAGAGACTCTTGACTTATATCCATACATGGTGGGTTGTCTGTAGCAGCATGGCTGCACCTGCTACAGTGTGTGTGCATGGGGGGGCTGGCCATGTGTGTGGGGGTGTCAAGTTATTGCTACTTTTGTAATTGCCCCTTAAAGTCTGTTTGCATGGAAGCATTCAAAATTGTGGAGAGAAAAAAGTAGGAGTACAGGCCAGGTAGAAGTAATTAAGTAGTTTTGTGGGTAAGTGTGTGTATTGGGGGTGGGAAGAACCACATGTGTTTCTATTGGTATGTGTGCTACAGTTCAGCTGTGCTGCTGAGATGAGGGAGGACAAGAAAACTAAAATGTATAACAGTGGCTGTAAGCATGCTGCATGTGTGCAGATGTATGCAGATTTGTGTTGAAGTACAAGTGAGTCATATGTGTGCAGGCAGTATAGCTTAGTGGTTAAATGCACTGAACTGCAAACCAGGAGACCTGAAGACCTGGGTTTGAATCTCATCACTCCCCACTTCTGTATAGTGTGGTCCTGAGCAAGACACTTAACTTCTATGTGTGCAGTTTTCAGTGACCACTTGCTTGTTGTGCACATGCCACAGAGTTACGGATGCTCATGATAGAGAGAGAAGTGGGCATTGCAGCCACCATAAAGCTGGGGATAGTGGAGGCAACCAAAACCTGCTGCAAATCCCAGAGCAAGAAGGCTAGGGCTTAGAAACCTAGCTTGTTGAGCTAGGAGGTCATGGAAAAGGTAAGGAGGAAAAAAACTGCCTTTAAACAGGGAGGGGGAGGACAGGGAGGAGTACCTGATGGAATTGAAGGAGGTGACACGGGCAGTAAGGGAAGCCAAGGCATCTATGGAGCTCAGCCTGGCACAAGACATTAAGAAGGGGGAGAAGGACTTCTTTAGGTACATCAGGGAGAAAAGGAGCTGTAAGGACCACATAGTAAGGATTAGGAAGGAGGGGGGTTGGGTGGAAGCAGGTTGTGATAAGGTAGAAGTGCTAAATGATTACTTCTGCTTGGTATTTACTAAGAAGAAAAGGGGGGGGTGATACCTAAGGGGGAGGAACAGCATAAACAGGGGGAAGGGGGTGACAGATGGGGAAATCATGAAGGGCAGAGTTTGGGAGGGTTTGAAGGCACTGAGAGTGGACAAGGCGACAGGCCCAGATGGCATCCACCTCAAGGTACTGAAGGAGCTGGCTGAGGTCCTTGCAGGACCTTTGGTGGACCAATTTAATGCCTCACTACACTCAGGGTGTGTACCTCAGGACTGGATGATGGCTCATGTGGTGCCCCTCCACAAGAGGGGCCCCAAGGATGAACCAGGGAACTACAGACCAGTGAGCTTCACATCCATCATGGGTGAGCTGATGGAGACTATCCTGAAGGAGAGGCTGGTGGCTGTCCTAGAGACCAAAGGACTACAGGAAAGCAGACAGCATGGCATCATGCATAGCAGATCCTGCCAAACCAACCTGGTGGAGTTCTATGACTGGGTAACTAGGCAACTGGGCAGGGGCCTTGCAGTGGATGTCCTGTATCTGGACTTCAGTAAAGCATTTGACTAGGTGCCACATGGGACACTGGGAAGTAAGTTAGAAGGCACGGGGTGAGTGCAAAGCTGGTGAGATGAGTAGGGAACTGGCTTCAGGGAAGGTAACAGAGGGTTGTGGTGGGTGGGAGCTCTCACACCCAAGGGTAGTGATGAACAGTGTTCTACAGGGCTCATGTTGGGACCAGTGTTGTTTAGGATATTCATTGCAGACATATCATTGGACATCAAGAGAAGATCAGTCTGTTTGCTGATGATACCAAGATGGGAGCAGTGGTGGAAGACCTAGGGGGATGGCAGGGGTTGCAGGATGATCTGGCAAAGCTTGAAACCTGGTCAGACACCTGGCAACTGGGGTTTAATGCTAAAAAGTGCAAGGTGCTGCATTTTGGGATGAAGAACCCAAGGAGGAGTTACGAGCTGGGGGGGGAGTGCAGCTAGCCCAGACAGAGGAGGAGAAGGATCTGGGGTGCTCATTACAGGGTTAATGAACAACTCAGCACAATGTAGGAAGGCAACTGCAAAGGTCAACAAAATGCTGGGTTGCATTGCAAGGGGTATATCCTCGAGGAGGGAGGAGGAGGTGATTCTGCCACTGTATAGGTCATTAGTTAGACTGCACCTGGAATACTGTGTGCAGTACTGATGCCCATATCTGAAGAGGCACATTATGTTACTGGAGGGAGAGTAGTGCAGGGCAACAAAGATGATCAAGGGGATGGGAGACTTACCATAAGAGAGGAGGCTGAGGGAGATGAACATGTACTCGCTGGAGGAGAGGAGGGATGGGGAACATGATTGAAACCTTTAAGTACATGAAAGGAATAAACAAGACAGGTATAGTGGGGCTGTTCAAACTAAGAGAGAGGAGGGACACCAGGGACTATGATATGAGACTGGAGGAAGGAAGATTCAGGAGGGAGATGAGGAGACACTTTTTTACAAAGAGGGTTGTAGATGGGTGGAATGCGTTACCTGCAGAAATGGTATCCAGTAGAACAGTTGACTGCTTCAAAAGGGGATGGGACAGGACAAGGGGGAGGGTCAATGGAGGGAAAGGGTGAAAGGGAGGGGCAGCTGCAGCATAAGGTGTGCTAGCTGCACATTTGAGCAGACTTGATAGACCTCCAGGCCTTTATCTGCTGGCAAATTTTGTATGTTCATATGCATGCAGTCTGTTCCAATTTACTATTAAATGCATGCTTTCCACACTTGCTTGCTGCACTCATGCCACATGCATGCAATCAGTTCCAGTTTACCATATAAATCTTGCTTGCAGCATGCATATCACTTGGGTAGTTTTATGTGCACAGCATGAAAACATTTCATATAATTATTTCTGTAAGGGATAGATGCAGATCTCCATGTCTGCAATGTTCACCTTCTTCAACAAATGTTACAAGTACTCTGCATTAACAGCTTCATGCAGCTGCTCCAGAATATTGGTCTACCAGTCTTTCCTCTTGGCAAAGTCCACTTTTCTGAAGCTCAGGGTCCTGGTGGTTGAGGTTCTGCAAGTCATTCCAGTAACCAGGGAGAAGGTGCATCTCTCCAGCTGCACCTCTCCACACTTCATACACTGTTCTGGTGGATAGTGGTTCCTCTATGGAGGCACCTGCAGTGGAGACCAAGAAGGATGCTGGGAACCTCCACAAAGGAGACCCACAAGAGGGTGGCACAGTACCCTGAAGGGGAAGGACGCAACTCCTGGTGGGGGACTCAATCATTAGGGGTTAGACGTGGGGGGGGGAGGGGAGATGGAGGGACGTAAGGTGCCTGCCTGTCACCATGGCTTGGAGGGACAGGAAATGAATCCTCAGGATCATGGGAGCAACTGCACGAGGGAGGGAACTTGATGTCACTGTCCACCTAGGGCACTACATCAGTTGTGTGAAAGGGAGCTAAGCTTTGCAGCACGATCTTGTATTTGGGGAAGTTTTCTCCAATTTGAATTGAATTTTTAAATTCCTGGGCAACATTAACTTGGGAGTTATGTCACCACAAGACCCTACGCATGAGAGGGGCTTGTGTGTGTAATTAAAATATTTATTACTTGTTTGCAGCGAGTGACTGATACGAGGGAGACACGTCATCACTTCTGGGAACTCCACACTTAAAAAAGCCAGCGGTAATGGGGCATCCGCGTGGAGACTTTGAGCACAGAGACACGCGTGTCTGCTGTGTCCGCTAGGGTGACTGGGAGCTGGGACACTTTTATAGTTCGTTAAGTAATACTAAACTTACAAACCAATACTATTTTAAAATGGAAGGCCCTTTTAAAACATGTACAGAGTGTCAAATGTTTATGAGAGGATTACAAACTGACGTATTTATTTGTGATAATTGTAAACTGGTAGAGATGCCGAAAGAAGAAATTACACAATTGTTAGAAATGAAATCAGAGAATGAAGAGATTGTTAGTCTGGAGACATTTATTGATTCTAATGAACAAAAAAAAAAATAGGAAGTAAGGAACATGAAAATATTTTTAGTAAGGCTGTGGGAAAACAAAATACAAGCCCAAGTTTAGAACAAGAAACAGAAGAATGGGCTAAGGTAACCAAAGTTAAAGTTAGAACAAGGGGAGGTCAAATCTATAATAGTGCACCTATAACATTACAAAACCGGTTCACACCATTACAAACTGTAGATCTTGGAGAAACTACAACCGAGATTACCCATGATCAAAGTCCACAGTTACAAATTCAGGAAAATAGTGAAACCAAGCATTTAAACAGGGATTTACTAGTAATAGGAGATTCCTTGATTAGAGGTATGGACACCATGTTATATAGAGAAAGAAATGAATCTACCACAGTGAGCATGTTACCAGGAGTGAAGATATAATATATACATTCACTCCTGGATGGATTTTTGGAAAATACTACAAATCTATTGGCTTTGCTACATGTAGGGATAACTGATATTCCAAATTGAAACTTACAAGATATTTTTATAGATTTCCAGAATACTTTAGTTAAATTAAAACAAAAAGGGGGTACTAGAATAATTTCCAGCATACTACCAGTTTTTGGGTATCATTTAGCTAAAACTTCTAAAATCAATACATTAAATAGATGGCTGAGAGATTTGTGCAGAAAAGAAGGAGCAGAATTTTTGGATAACTCGACAGCATTTAATAATCCAAACTTGTTCAAGCACCATGGACTCCATCTTGAGAGGGCAGGGACCATATATCTAGTCAATAGATTTAAAGAAGTCACAAGGACTGATTTAAACTAAAAGAAAGGGGGCAAGGGGGACATAATAGAGAAATCACTAACAGAGGCAAAAATGTCAATAAATCTGACAAATCTGATTCTTGGAACTGCATGTTAGTAAATGCTAGAAGTTAAAAAAACAAATGGGGAATTTAGAAATATATTGACTATGAACAATATACATATAGCAGCTGTGACAGAAACATGGTGGGATGTAAATGATGACTGGGGTCAGGCCATAGCCGGTTATACCTTATATAAAAAGTCTAGAACAGTGGTTCTCAAATGGTGAGGCCAGCCTCCTTGGGGAGGCCCCAACCTGTTCCAGGGGAGGCTCAAGCAAGTCTGAAAAAGTACTGTATTTAAATTTTGAGTTTTATATATTTTGTGTGAAGAGATGATGCAAACTGAAAGAGGATAATAGTAGGTGAATTTAATGTATTTATTTACTAATAGGTGACAAGGGAAGGTGAATGAAAGGCTAATTTTAGGTGTACCTGGGAAAGGGTAGGGAATAAATACATTTCAAAAGACAACTGTATAATAGATCAAGAAAACAATAACCAATAGTGTAAACAAATATGAACAATGAACTAATAATGAGTGGTGGTAATTGATCAATTTGTAGCCTGATGGCAGAACAGCCCAAATACAAGGGTTGAGCAAAGAAGTGCTAACAGCAATAGCAGGAAGGAGCAAAGTAATCCCTGAGAAGTTGCTTAGGAGCAGGGAAGGATGGGAGAGGCACAATGTAGGAAGATTATTTCACATAGAGAGGAAACAGAGAAAGTAGTCTGAACCATGAAGGTACTGCAACAAGGGGTAACAATGGTTCAAGAATGAAAATAGCAGAGTATGTAGGTTGGCCTGTGTGTGTGTATGGGGAGGTGTTACAATAAGCTGAATATTTTTTTTTGTTATTCAGATAACACCTTTGAGCACATGAGCTTTTTTCAAAGGTTCCATGTCAGTATAAGACAAAGAACTGAATGTGAACCAAGTACTTAGAAGGGTTTCAATTTATTCATGGTATACTGCGCAAAGTACAGTATGTTGTTTTTCTTTGGGGAGGCCCAAGATTATTTCATTTTTTTGGGGGAGGCTCAAAATCTTTTCCATGGATTTGGGGAGGCTCACTGTGACAAAGTCTGAGAACTATTGGTCTAGAACATATAGAAAGGGGGAGGGGTGGCCCTATATATAATAAATAGAATTAAATCAGAAGAAATAACATTATCTATTGATATGATTGACCAACTATGGGTTAAATTATTACCGATATATACCACTAAAATAGTCTTGGGACTTATCTACAGAGCTCCTTCATCAACCTTACAATATAATAAAAGTTTGATTGACAACATGATGACCTTAAATCCAATGGATAGATTATTAATTCGAGGGGATTTAAATTTACCTGGAATAAACTGGGGAACAACATTTGCAGAAACACCCTTTGAGAGAGAATTCCAAATTGCATGTAATCAAATTGGTCTAGTACAGTGTGTTGAAGATTAGACAAGGGGAAAATATATTGGGCTTAGTTCTAACAAATAAGGGAGACAGTTTAAGTGAGTGTAAGACAACTGTACCCTTAGGTACAAGTGATCATTCTAAAGCAGAATTTAAAATAGCTGAATCAGTAATTAAACAAAGGGGTAACACTGTTTCCCTTGATTTTGGAAAAGCAAATTTTGCCAAGATTGAAGTTAACCTTTCAAAATGGCAGTGGAAAGAATATTTTGACAATAGACCACTAAAATATGTATGGGAAATCTTTTCTTCCAAAATAAAGCAGCAAGAAATGGTTAATATTCCTGTGAAACAAAAGTATACTATGAGAAATAAAAAGTACAGTGGTGGACACCCAAAATTAGAAAATTAATAAACAGGAAACATAGGCTTTATAAAAAGTGGAAAACAAATAGATCAAACAAAATTAGAAATCAGTACACACAAAGAACAAACCATATAAAAAAACAAACTTAGAAGGCCAAAATTGACTATGAATTAAACTTAGTTAATAGAGTGAAAGGAAATCATAAGGCCTTCTATGCTTATATACTGTAAATAACATTAAAGGGAATTCAAATACTATAGGACCATTAAGTTAAACAAATGGGGACAGTATATCAAATAACAAAGAAATAGCTGGTATTGCAAATGACTATTTCTCATCAGTTTTCATTAAAAATAAGGGTTTACATCCTATTATAAGACCTGATCCAGATCCAAAAGATAGAATAATACTAACCCAAATTGAAGTCAAAGAAAGATTGGCCAAATTAGATCCAACTAAATCCCCGGGTCCTGATGGTCTTCACCCAAGAGTGCTTAAGGAGCTGGCAGAGATAATAGCCCCCCCCCTCCCCAGTAACATACATATTCCAAAGGTCATTGGATACTGGCGAAGTGATTGATTGCTGGAAATTGGTGGTTGTTGTTCCAATTTATAAAAAGGGTAATAAAATGGGTCCTGCAAATTATAGACCTATTAGCCTTACTGCCATACCCTCTAAGACTTTGGAGGGAGTATTAAAGGACAGAATTAATGAATATCTGGAATCAAATCATCTTACAGACCAAGTTCTGCATGGTTTTGTGAAGGGTAGGTCATGCCAGACAACATAGTTATTTTCATACCAAAGTTATAGATAGATTAGACGTGAACTCCCTGTGATGTGTTATTTCTGATTTCTCAAAGGCTTTGATAAGCTCCCCATCCTGAATTATTACAACAAATGAGAAACTTGACTATACACCCATATATAATAAATTGGGTTCAAAATTGGTTGGATGATAGAAATCAATGTGTGATTATTAGAGGCGAACAGTCTGATAGTTTGGGAGTGACTAGTGGGGTTCCCAAGGGATCGGTGCTGGGCCCTTGTTTATTCAATCGTTATGTATCATCACTTCAAATAAAGCAAGATTCTGTCTGGATACAAAAATTTGCTGATGATTGTAGGATAGGTGCAGAAATAAATATTAGACAAATTCATCTAACTTACAAGATACAATAGATGACATACATATATGTACAAACAAATTCAAATTGACCTTAAATCATGACAAATGTTTTGTTATGCATCTGGGCAATAGAAATCCAACAGTACCCTATAAATTAGGAAATGCAGTATTAAAGACAATAGTTGAGGAAAGAGATCTGGGTATTATAGTTTCCAGTGATACGCCTTTTTAATCACACTGTCAAAAAACAGACCAAAAAGGAAATAGAATCTTAAACTGTATATTGAGGCATATATCATCTAGAAGTAGGACTGTTGTTATGCTTTTGTATATATCACTGGTGAAAAAACAAAGACAAGGCACTGTGTCAGCATGTGGTCTAAAAGCAAAACAAAATGGTTAAATTAAATGCACGCTGAAAATAGAAAATAGAGTTAAAAATCTACGTTTCAACCTTAGGTCTTCTTCAGGAAATATCTAAAAAAGAGAAAAAAAACAAGTGAGTGTAGAGGAGAGGTAAAATGAGAGAGATATATATGTGGAGAAAGAAGAAGGGGGAGGCTAAGGGAGAAGAAGTGATAAATGGTAAGATTAAGAGAGAATCTGTGAAACAAAAAAGGCGTATGATGGGAAAGATAAAATATAATGGGGAAAGAAAGAGCTGGGGAAGTTATTAGGTAGAGACTGATTAACAGGGCCTTGTAAGAAGGCTGAAAAGTGACAAATGTGTGAGAAGGAGACAGAAATGGAGACATATGGTGAAAACGAAAAATAAATCAGTACAAAAACAAATTGACTTTGGGGGAAAAAAAAGGGGAGGCTGAAAGATGTTAGTGGAAAATAAGTCTATCATTTAAACCAGAGCGCTGCTGGGAGCCAAGGGGATGCTGTATCACTGGTGAGACCAGTTATGGAGTTTGGAGCCCAGGTATGGTCACCATATAAAAAACAGGATGTCATATTCTTGGAGCAAGTCCAGAGGAGAGCAACAAAAGCTATACACAATATGGCAGGGAAAAACTATGAAACCCGTTTGAAAGAGCTGAATATGTATTCGTTGGAGGAGAGAAGAAAAAGAGGTGATATGTGCTTAGTGCATAAGGCTTGGCAAAGTGATGATCTTTGGAATATCACTGGTCTTGAATCAAACATTAGTGTATACAATAATAGGTCTCATCCGATGCAGTTAACAGCATTAAAAAGGAAGAAAGTACATAGTACATGGTGTTTTAATCAAAGAGTTGTGTATGATTGGAATAGATTACCATTGGAAGTTGTGGGCAGCCAAAAAACTTTAGAGTTTAAATCTAGATGGGATAATTATATGAATAAAATTAGAAATTAGAACTAAACGGCGAGCATATAGGATGAAAGTCCATTTGGCTCAGTATCATTCCTATGATTCCCATGATCCTAGGGACAAATGACCTGGCTAGGAACAGGAACAGAGCAGAGCAAGAGGAGTTTGTAGAGATGGGGAGGGACCTTTTCATTTTTTTTTTTTTTTTTTGTTAACTGGGTAACTGGTTAAGGCCCACTAGGCACAAGTGCCTGTTTTCAGGGGTGACCTGGGAGCACTGGACAGTAAAGTGACTTGCTCAGAGTCACATAGTATGCAAGTGGAGGTTGTGAGAATCGAACTTAGGTCTGGTCTGCTGGATGTATCAAGCTTGTTCACACATTTTTCCTCTAACCTCTAGGTTATACTGCCAGCCTTAGACAAGTAGTGCATATGGTAACCTTCTCAGAAGTGCTGCCTGTCTATGGCAATGGTGATGCTAGGGTGCTCCACACCATGGAATTCAATGAATGGTTGAAAAACTGGTGTGGCACTCAGGGTTTTGGCTTCATTAGAGACTGGGGAGCCACCTGGAGGGATGCAGGCCTATACTAGTACGATGGTCTGCATCTGTCTGTGGGGAACTAGAATCCTAGGTGATAGGTTTAAAGGCTTTATTGGCAAGCATTCAAACTAGCCAAGGGGGAGGTACTAAAAAGAAGGAGGGAAATCCCAGCCTCCACCCACAAAACACTGTAATTAGTGAGGTAAACACCAAGTTAGAGAAGTCATTTGGTAGCAGGACAGAGGTAAATGCAAAAAAAGGCAAAGGCAGTAAGGACAGGGATGGGGCTAAAAGGGGTAAGGCCATCAAAAATTGGAGGGTGATGAGTACCAAGGCCTGTAGTCTGTGTAACAAGCTCCTGAACAAGTGGCTTTGATGGAAGAGGGTTGCCTGGTTATTGTGGCAGTCACAGAAACATGGTATACAGAGAACCATGACTGGGATGTCAACATATCAGGATACACAATCTACAGGAGGGACAGGAAGGGTAAAAGAAGAGGAGGAGTAGCTCTCTATGTAAGGGAAGGGATTAAAGCAACAGAACTGAAGATTAAACAGGGAACAGATGAGGAACTCTAGGTCACCCTGGAGACAGCAAATGGCACCACAGTCTGCATGGGGGTTGTATACAGACCCCCATCTCAGGGGGAGGGAATGGACAAGGAAATGATGGAAGGCATCCTTAGAATGGCAGAAAAAGGGGATATATTGTTGATGGGGGATCTGAATATGCCAGATGTTAACTGGAGTACCTTTGCTGCAGGCACATCCAAGAGCAGGGTCATTATTGATGCCCTACAAGGGGCATGCCTCAGACAGTTAGTATTGGAACCCACTCGGGAGGGAGCACTCTTAGACCTGGTACTTTCAAATGAGGACAGAGAAAGAATCTCAGATTTAGAAGTGGGTAGCCATCTGGGAATACGCGACCACCAAGCAGTGTGGTTCACGATAAACACAGCCATAGAGTCAAGCCATACAAAAGCAAGATTATTATACTTTAGGAGGGCTGACTTTGGGAAAATGAGAGAGTGCCTCAGAAAAGCACTAGCAAACAGGCAAGAAGGAGGGGTGGAGGAACAATGGGGAGAAATCAAAACAGCCATCACAGAGGCAACAAGCCTTTGTGTAAAGCAAATCAACAAAACACAATGAAGGAAAAAATATGCCATGGTTCTCAAAAGAGGTGGCTAGCATTCAGGAAATATAAGGAAATACAGAAGAAGCAGGGCAGATAACTTTATCAGTTAAAGACGAAAGAGGCAGGGATGGTAGCCAGAATAGCAAAGGCCCAAACCAAGGAAAGGACAGCCAACTCTGATAATAAGGGGGGATAAGACCTTTTATAGGTACATTAAAGAGCAATGAAAGACCAAAGGAGGGATACTGAGGCTTAATAAAGGGGAGGTAATGTGGGCAGAGGGTGACAGTGAAAAAGCAGAGATACTGAACGAATATTTCTGCTCAGTATTCACAAAGGAGGAGGAGGGGGAGGTACCTAAACCAAACAAGAGAAACACTCTGGAGACGGGGATTGATACCAGTCCATTTATTGAAGAAAGGGTTCTGAAAGAACTAGTAAAATTGAAGGTGGACAAAGCAATGGGTTCTGATGGGATTCACCCAAGAATTCTAAAAGAACTAAGGGTAGAACTACTGACACCGCAGACTACTCTCTTTAACAAATCATGGGAGGATGGGGTGATACTTGACGACTGGAGGAGGGCGGAAGTTATTCCTCTTTACAAAAGTGGGAGCAGGGCAGAGGCAGGAAACTACAGACCAGTAAGTTTGACCTCAGAGGTAGGGAAAATGATGGAATCACTTCTGAAGGAAAGAATTGTTGAGCACCTAGAGGCCAGTGGGGCACAGGACACAAGGCAGCAGGATTCACAGTGGGAAGGTCATGTCAGATGTACACTACTGGTCAAAAGTTTAAGAACACCCCCATTTTTCCAGTTTTTATTGAAATTTACACAGGTTAATGTCTCAATGTACTCTGAAATTAAAGCATAGAACAAATAAACAATTGGAGATAAAAAAGAAATCATAGAATCATTTTGTTTAACAAAATTTAATCTAAATTTTTGACTCATCAAAGTATACACCTTTGCAGATATACTGTAACTTGAACACACTCATGGCATTCTTCCTACAATGGACATCAAATATTGTTTGGAAGTTCTTCCAACACTGTTGCAGGTTCTACAAATGTGTTGCACTTAGGTTGCTTTGCTTTCACCCTTCTGTCCAGTTCATCCCAAACCAGCTCGATGGGGTTTAAGTCTGAGACTGTGCTGGCTATTCCATGATTTGAAGCCTACCGTCTTGTTCTTTTCCTCGAAGGTAGTTCTGACATAGCCTGGGTATGCTTTGGGTCATTATCTTGTGCAGGATGAACCCTGACCAACTAGGTGTAGACCAGAGGGTATTGCATGGCGCTGCAAAATGCTGTGGTAGCCCTTTTGGTTCAGGGTGCCAGTCACTCTGTGCTATTGTCCTGTGAGCTGCCCATCACAAGCTGTTGACTCTCAGAAACTTGTCTTCTGATTCTGTTGTGGTTTGGTCTTACAGACCTCTTCCTGGTCAGAGTTTCCTCCAGTTTCCAAGTGCCTTTTGATGGTGTAGGAAACTGTACTCACTGACACCTTGGCTTTCTTTGCAATTTCTCTACAGCAGTTTTTGCTAACCTAAACTTTTTTTTTAACCTCTAGCAGTTTACTGCTTACCTTTGTACCATTTCAGGTTATTCACTGGACTTGGATTGCTTAAATTTCAATAAAAACTGGAAAAATGGGGGTGTTCTAAAACTTTTGACCAGTAGTGTATCTAATAGATTTCTTTTACTGGGTGACCAAAGTAGTAGACCAAGGAGGGGCTGTGGACATGGCCTACCCAGATTTAAGCAAGGCATTTGATACAGTCCCACACAAAAGATTAATAAACAAGTTAACCAGCCTTGGAGTGGGTCCCAAGGTGGTAGCCTGGATAAAAAAAGCTGGCTGGACAACAGGACGCAAAGAATAATAGTCCACAGTGAAGAAAGGAGGGTTACTAGTAGGGTACCTCAGGGTTCAGTACTAGTACCGGTCCTTTTTAATGTCTTTATAAGTGACATTGCAGAGGAACTGGAAGGAAGAGCATGTCTCTTTGCAGATGACACAAAGATCTGCAACAGGGTTTATACACAAGATGGAGTGGAAAGGATGAGAAGGGACTTGGCAAGGTTGGAGGAATGGTCAAATGTATGGCAGCTTAGATTCAACACAAAGAAGTGCAAGGTAATGCACCTGGGAAACAAAAACCCAGGGGAAGAGTACACAAAGGAGGTGAGATACTAACAACAATAAAAATGGAAAGGGACCTAGGGTTAATTATATCAGATGACCTAAAGGTGGGCAAGCAATGTGAGAAGGCAGTAAGGAAGGCTGAGGGGATACTGGGATGCATCAACAATAGAAAACAGGAAGTTGTTATCCCTCTGTACAAACAGTTGGTGAGACGCCATCTGGAGCACTGTGTGCAGTTCTGAAGACCCCATGTCCGCAAAGACATAGACAGAGTGGAGGTTGTCCAGATGAGGGCAACCAAAATGGTGCAGGGTCTGCACCAGAAATCAGTGATACTGAATATCCCTGTTAGTCTCGCAGCTTTTAAAAACTTGTTTGCAAAAACTGTTAAGGAGTTTTTTAACTGCTTTCCTCGTGCCTAAAATGCTCCTTTGCCTACTCCTTCCCCAGCCCTATGCTATACCACTTTTCCCTGACCACCTCCTCCTCCTTACTAAGTTTATCATCTCATGCTGCTTTCCTTACCCTTTCCTACTCCAGACCTCTCAAAGGTGTCCTCAGCTCACTTCCCTAGTGGTCACCATAGAGCGACTGTCCTATACATCCCTCCTTGGCAGTGTTTTGCTCCATACACACACACCTTCTAAAGCCTGACTTGCATCCATAAAAGTTCTGGTAATACAACTGGCCTATTTCTGTTGCTTCTCCTACTTGCTTCCCTTCCTCTCACCTTTTCTATTTTTCTTACAGCCAAGATATCCCCTGATCATATTTACCTTGGCACTGTATATATTTTCCTGCTCAGTGTTATGTATGATAATGCCTATTTTTTGCATGTACATAATTGTATTGTATTGTTCCTTGATCTTGTGTGGTGCAGGTCCACCTTGTAAATGAGCTTGCTCAATGGTGTTTGCCTGGATAAATAAAGACTTGATTGATTGATTGATTGATTGATTGATACATAGAGAGAGGCATCAACAGTAGAAAACAGGAAGTTGTTATCCCTCTGTACAGGCAGTTGGTGAGACCTCATCTGGAGTACTGTGTGCAGCTCTGGAGACCCCATCTCCGCAAAGACATAGACAGAGTGGAGGATGTCCAGATGAGGGCAACCAAAATGGTGCAGGGTCTGCACCAGAAGACATATGAAGAGAGACTAAAGGAGCTTAATATGTAAATCTGTGAGGTAAGAAGGGAGAGGGGGGACATGATAGAAACTCTCAAATACCTCGAAGGAATCAACAAAGTCCAAGAGGGTAGTATCTTTCAGAAAAAGAGATGTGCAAGAACAAGGGGGCACAATTTGAAGATAGAAGGGGAACAGCTCAGAGGTAATGTGAGGAAGTATTTTTTCATGGAGAGGGTTGTGGATGCATGGAACGGCCTTCCTGAGGAGGTTGTGGAGTCAAGAACAGTGGTGGAATTCAAGAATGCATGGGACAGACATACGGCAGTCCTAGTGGGGGTAGAGGGAAGTAGGCTGTTGGTTAACTAGGATCAGCAGCTTATCAGTTAGGTAGGAAAATGGGCAGCTAGGTGGTCCAAGCGGTCCTTATCTGCCATCAAATTCTATGTTTCTATGTTTCATTAGTGGGCATTACCTCCCCACAGTTCCTTGACAATTGTACAGTATTTGATATGTCTTCATCCCAACAGAATTATTTTTATATCAAGCAGATTATATTAAACAGTAAACTTTTCACTTTGTCTGTTTGCTTTTATAGCTACACCATTATCTGAAAAATGTTCAATTTAGAAATACAGCTGGAGAAATGTTTTTTGATCAAAATGGCAATCCACCAGCTCTGTATAATGTCATCACATGGTACATGGTCCCTGATGGAACATCAAGATATGTCCAAGTTGGCCAGTTTGACTCAAGTGCTCCTCTGGGCCAAGATCTCATCATTGAGAAGCGTTTCCTTATGTGGACTGGAGAAACAATGCAGGTTAAAATACAAGAACTGATTCTGAATCATAATTTTTTCCCTTTCAGTACATGGAACCCCTAGTGTTATTAAACTTGGATATGCAGAATTAAAAATTAGTATTTCTTTTTAGAAAGAAAATCTGAGCTGCAGCCTTTAAATATGAATTATAATAATTTCAATTTACTGTTAAAGAATATGCCTAGAACCCCCAGTACCCCATAGTAGAAGCTTAAGGGCACATGTTTGTTAGTGGTATGGAAATATTCTGATCAGGTCAGAACACAGACAAAAGAGGTATGCAAAGTTAAAACAAGATTTTTTTTTTACATTTAAGGGACACTGTGGAGTCTTCAAACTCTGCCATTTTGGAAAATGTTGGGAAGAAAAAGCCATTGCTAGAATTTCATGAAGGTAAACCTTCATTAGAAGCTTGTCCCAAAGAGGTACAGTCATTAAATACTGGAAGTAGCTATTAAGCTTATTCATTCAGAGAACTAAGCTTGGGTTCCTTCACGCACCCCTTTATGAATCTTTCAATTTCTTCCCCGGCTGATGCCCAGCACTGGGAGTTCCTATGTGGAAGTATTTCAAACATTCTAGGCATGCCCTTTATTCTTCTATGAGATTGTTTGGATTCTTTCCTAAATCCATTAACATCCAGTTCTTTCCCACATTCCCATTTGTATACCTAACTTTTAAATCCTGGTCATCTGTGATGGATGCCACTTATAAAATGATGGGCATCCCAGCTCAGTTATGTAATGAAGCCTAACAGTGAGGTAAAGCACCAAGGGTGTCACACCATGCTGAGCTTTTTGAGTCTGAATAAATGCGTTTTAGCAGTAAACATTTCTGACTCCAGCTTTTTAATTTTAAAACAGTTAATATCTGACCACATATCCTGCAATGTGTGTCTTTGCATTTTATTATGTTTGGATGGCTGCAAAGACATTTTTGTGTGTGTGTCTAGTCCAACAGTGTGCTCCCTTCAAAATCCAAGATCTCATTTGAACTTGTATATGAACACATTCAGTTGAAATTTGATACTCAGAAGGATTGCATGTAGTCCAGGTCACCCATCACTGTGGCACTGCACCATCACAACGCCTTAATTGATTAAGAAATAAAGAAGGTGGTACCACCACAACTCCTCCAAGGCTAAAGAAATGAAGACAGTGGCACCATCACTACACCTTTATCAATAAATAAATGAAGGCAGTAGCACCATCACAATACCTCCATGTAAAAAGAGAAGAAGGTAAGGGCACAATCATTACACCACCATAGTAAAAAAGTAGGCAGTGACACCACCACCACATCTACATGTACTGGCTGGGTTAGGAACACTTCCTGGCATACCTCCACTAGGACCATTATTGAGATGCTCCAGTCCATTTCTGATATAGTAGTCTCCCACCAGCAGCATCTCTTTAAGTTTTGCTACCTTCCTGGTGACCTCAACCATTTCCCTGTCCACCTCCTGCCTTTAGGATGGTGGTTTGCATTCCACTCCAATCTTGATCCTCTTCTCATTACCCATGATGGCCTACACACATAGAATTTCCACCCCTTTAATCCCTCCTCTGTTGTTCATTTCTGTGGCAATTTTTCCTTTCTTAATGTATAAAGCTGCATCTCTCTTCTTCCCTTATCTCTGTCCTTTATGAATAGGGGATAACCTTGTATCTTATGCCCAAGCTAGAGTTTAATGTTGCTAATGTTTCTGTGATGTTTCTTCCTCACTTCACTGTCTCCTTATTTCCTATGTTTCTGTCTTGGTTCTTGAACATATCTTTTAACCTGATGCTTCTGGAAAATGTTTGCAAATCTGTCTGCAGTTCAAAAAGGTTGCTGGGTTGTGTGGGCAAAAAGGATAATCCTAATGATAGAACCTTTGTTTCTGCATCTGTCAGTTCTCCTGATTTAAGTTAAATATGGGAATCATCTCTGCATGGGGGGGGGCTTCTCCCTCTTTCTATTGTGTATGTTTTTCCACCTCAACCTCCTTCTCAATATCTCCTGTTGTTGCTCCCCCTGGTAGTTCCTGTTCAAAACTGGGCTGATCTACTTGCACCCAAAGGACATGAGGCAACACAAGAAAGAGTAGTATTTGCCACTAAGTATAATCATAAACATCCACAGATTAAAACAATTATACACAAGCACTGGCACATAGTTCAGGCAATACCACTGCCACAACACTCATTGAGAACCCAATAGTGGCAGCAAAAAAAGTTCCCACTTTAAAAGACAAAATTGTGAGATCTCAGTTTTATCAACAACCAAAAAAAAGGGGAACAACTCTTACCAGGGCCTTTACAGCCGGGAATGACCCCATGTGGAAAATGCTCCATCTGTGGTCATACAAGTAAGAAAATTAGTTGCAGACACCCACATACAGGACAAAGCTTCCAAAATAAGGAGCCAATCAATTGCATAACACAGTGGGTAATATATTTGTTATAATGTCCATGCGACAGGATTTATGTTGTGTAGACAACACACAGTCTAAAAGTGAGGATCCAAGAACACAAGGGTGACATTAGATGACAAGATGAAACTTTGCATGTAGCAATGCATTTTAAAGAAGCAGGATATACAGGGGCATCATTATGCTTTTGGGGTCTCTAGGCTGTTTAGCCACCAAAAAGAGGTGGAAAATTAGACAAAATGGAGATGAAATGGATGGTTTTACTTAAAGCACTGGATGTCAATTTTGACATGAACAAGGATGTTAACTGGCAAGCATGCTAGTAAAATACTGTGTTCACCTCAGATGAGGCAAAGGTTCTTCCAACAAATATGATAGAAACAATCCATTGTAAAATAATGGTGAGATATACCCTGATAAATGAAACTGACAACCAAATGCTGATTAGAAGAACAGAGAAAAGAAAACAAGTATTTTCTGCAAAGTCAAACCAACCACCCCACCCCTGCCTGTTAATCTCTAACTCCCTGTGAATTTAAGGTGTATAGATAAGGTGACATCAGCAGAATGTGGCATAGAAAGAATCACTATTTACAAAATATAAAATAACTGTTTAAAGGTAATCCCTATCCCTAAAAAATTCAGACCACCACACAGATCACTTTACCAGCAAAAGAACTCCCTCATCACCCTATATAAAACAGCTTTCTGTCACTGTATATGGTTGCCAAGAAACCATTCTTAGCGCACCTTCGGTAATGCAAAAACTGGAAACCACAACACCCAGGTTTCATGAGGAGCAGGCTCAAGAGGTTAGGGAAGGTGCAACTGAGTAGGCAGCAACAGTGTTTGCAACAGACAGCCATTACAAGGAACATGAATGCTGGCTCAGCTTGAAAGGTAAATAAAAAACTTCATTTAACAATTTGAGAAATTGAAAGTACAAAAGAACGTAAATGGCAGTTAACAACAGAGCCGGCAGGTTCCTTAGTATGAAATGTTTTTGTGTTGTATAGAATGTATTGAAAATCTAACAACAAAAAGAACTATGTAAGTTCTACTAGAACTACGAGGTAGACCAACACATTCAGGTTAAACTGTTATTTAAAAAACAAAACCAAGCAAACCATGAAATGACTGTTTTGAAAATTACACTCTGTATGTCTTATAGAATCATGCTAAGCTATTTCTAGCAATTCATGACATGTGAAGATAAAAAACTGAGTTTTAAGATGCATATTTTCCAGCAATGGGGTTAGTCAGGCTCAGTTTTGGGCTGTTGTTACAAATGTCTGGTGTTTGAATTTTGGTGATGGTTTTTAAAATACTAATGAATTAAAATAAACTGTACTACTATGAACATACGGATGTGCCAGAAGAAACAGACCACCCAGTCTATCTAATTCTGCTCAAGTGTGTAGCTAGCACCCATTGTTTGCAGCTACCCCACCCCACCTTTGTCATCCCACTGCCGCTCAACTCCCCCACCCTCACGCTCCCCCTGTTCCTTGTCCCATACCCTTTTAAAGCTGTTCACATATTTACATGATATCAGTCATTCCAGGACTGTGTTCCATTTTGCTACCACCCTTTCTGTGAAATAGTATCTCCTCATGTCCCTCCTAAATATTTCCCCCTCTATTCTTAGCCCATGCACCTTGGTGTCCCTCCCCCTCCTTAGCTTAAAGACCCCATCTGCCCCATCCTTACTGATTCTCCTCAGATACTTGAATGTCTCTATCATCTGCCCCCCTGTCCCATCTATCCTCCAGGGTGTACATATTCAGTTCCCCCAGCCTGCTGTCATAGTCTCTCCCCTCCATTCCACATATCATCTTCATTGCCATTCTCTGCACCACCTCCAGTAGCCTGATATCATACTTCAGGTATGGCCTCCAAAACTGCACACAATACTTCAAGTGCAGCCTTACCAGTGACCTGTAGAGGGGCAAGATCACCTCTCTTTGTCTGGATGAAAACCCCCTCTCTATAAACCCCAGCATTTTGTTCACATTCGCAGCCACTCTCTTACACTGGGAAGTGTTGTTCATGGTCTCTGTTACTATTGCCACTAGGTTCTTCTCCTCCTCAGTGATCCCCAGCTTAACCCCCCTAGCCAGTATTCTCTCCTTGGGTTCTTCACCCCAAAGTGCATAACCTTACATTTCTTTGCATTGAACCCCTGCTGCCACCTCTCTGACCACTCCTATAGCTTGCATTGGTCCCTCTACAGCTGCTTCCATTCCTCCCCTCCATCCACCACTGCTCCCATTTTGATGTTGTCTGTGAACAGACTTACCTTGCTCACCACCCCATGCACAATGTTTGATATGAAGAGCCCAAATGATACTGGTCCCAACACAGAGCCCTGTGGCACCCTGCTCATCACCGGCCTCAGAGTTGAGAGCTCTCCCCCACCACCACCCATTGCAGCCTCCTACTAAGCCAGCTTGTAATCCAGTTCCTCATTTTGCCCCAACCCCTACACCAATTAGCTTCCCCCAAAGTCACCCTTGAGGCACCGAATCAAAGGTCTTGTTGAAGTCCAAGTAAAAAACATTCATGGCATGACCCTTATCCAGCTCACTGGTCACTCAGTCATAATATTGTATCAGGCTGATTTGACAAGACTTCCCCAAAATGAACCCATGCTGCCTCACATCTTGGAGGCTGTTGTCCTCCAGGTACAACACCAGTCTTTCCTTTAGTATCGTTTCCATGAGTTTGCACACTGTGGAGGTGAGACTTACCGAACAATAATAACCCGGTTTGTCCCTTGTTCCACTCTTGTGTAATGGCACTACATGTGCAATACTCCAGTCCAGTGACATACATCCCGACTCCAGTGAGGTGCTGTACAGATCTGCCAGCAGCTCTGCCAACACCTTCACCATCTCCCTCGGCACCATGTGGTGGATACCATCTGGCCCTGGTGCCTTGTCTACCCTCAGTGCCCTCAGTCCCTCTAGGACCCTACCTCCCTCAATTCTTCTATCTGTCACCTCTTCTCCCCATGTCCCCACCCTCCCAGCCCATGGTGGTAGTGGTCCCCTTTTCTTCATGAACACTGAGCAAAAGTATTCATTTAGTGCTTCCACCTGTTCCTCCTCCTTTTCCTTCCACTCCCCATCCTTTTGTATCCTCACTATTGTCTCCTTGCACTTCCTTTTCTCCCTGATGGATCTGAAAAATCCCCCGTTAATCCCCTTCACTAATCTCAGCTCCCTCTGGGCCTTGGCTTCTCTTACTTTTTTGGTCACCTCCCTGGACCATCTTGCATACTCCTCCTTGTCCCCTTCCTTCCTTTCCTGACCTCCTATACCTCTGGTGTGCCTCTTGTTTTGCCCTCACCGACTCCACAACCTCATTGTTTAACCAGCATGGTTTCCTTGCTTTGCCCCTCTTACTCTGTGTCTTGGTGCAGGCTTCTATTGCCTCTGTAATCCCCCATTTAATAATATCCCATTTCTGCTCTGCATCTGTCTTCTGCCTTATGCCCTCCAGTTTCCCTTTCAGTACTTCCCACATCCTCCCAAAGTCTGCCCTTTGAAGTTTACCACCAGGGTTACTGGCTCCCCACATATCGTGATATTAAACCACACCATTTGGTGATTGCTGTCGGCTAGTGGGTCCTCCACCCTTATTTTCCCTTACTACCCCACCATTTGACAATACCAGATCTAAAGTGTTCTTTAGCCTAGTAAGCACACTGACCAACTGCATCAGGAGACCATCCTGGATCATGTCCAGGAGTACTTGCTCCCTAGCACTGGAGGTGACTGGAATGCTCCAGCCAACCTCTGGCAAGTTGAAATCACCCACGATGACCACCTTACATTTTCTACATACCTTTCTGATTTGTCCCACTAATTCCCTGTCAGGCTTCTCAGACTGGGATGGCAGCCTGTATACCACTCCTCATCTCAGTTTCCTACCCCTTAAGTCTAGGAGCTGCAGCCAGTTTGCCTCTGTTCTCCTTTTCTCCCCCTTGTCCCATGTGCATTTGATCCCATCCCTCACATAGACTGCCACCCTACCACCTCCTCCCCTCCTTATGGTCCTTCCTGTATAATTTGTACCCTGGGATTGCCAGATCCCAGTCCTGGTGCTTGGTTGCCCATGTTTCCATGACAGCTGCAATATCCACCCTCCACACTGCCAAGAGTGCCTGTAGCTCAGGCAATTTGTTACCTAAGCTTCTCACATTCAGTGAGACCACCCTCCATCCTGCCCCCCTTCTCTTCATCACCCTCCATCTCCTCCTTTCTACTCCCTCCCTTTTTGGACACCCCAAGTCCTTCCCTGCTAGCCTGGGGGGTAGGCTGTGACTCCACTCTATCGGATCCCTGCCTACCTGCTGTCCACTTGCCACCCCCAACTAGTTTAATTCCACCTTTGTTGCAATATACCTCCCCAGTCTTTGCTTTAATACCTCCTTCCCCTCCCCACTCAGGTGTAGCCTATCCCTTGCAAACAGATTGTTATTATTCCAGGTACTGCCCCCGCCACCCATAACCCGTACACCTTAGTTCAACACCATTCTACTAACCATGCGTTCAACTCCCCAATCCTCTCCTTTCTCACTGTGCTTGCACACGGTACTTGGATCATCTCCGAGAAGGCCACAGACTCCCCAGTCTCCTCACACAACCTTCGCACTTTCTCAGACATCTCCCTTGTTACCACCACCGTTTCCCCAGCTAGGTCATTTGTCCCCACATGTATCACAATATGCGGTTTCCTCCTACCCCTCCTTGTGCCCCTTAGGATTGCCTATCCTGGCTTGTCTGCCTTTAATCCTGGTATGGACTCCACTCATATCTGACTGTGCCTCTCCCCCTTGCTACCCCATCTGATCCCCTTGAGTATGGAGTCCCCCCAACACCAATACACTCCCCTTCTCTTTCCTTGTGCCTGTGACCACCCACCCCTCAGGTTCTCATTCCCAGGACCACTCAAGATGGTGCTTTTACCATTTTCCACAGTGTCTTCCGCCTGCCCCTCTCAAATGAGATCCCTCCCCCTCCTCCTACTGTTTCACTGCCAACTTCCTCTCCTTCCTCACCTCTCTGAGTATTATCCTTCCCCCTGCCATGCCATGCTCAATCTCTCCACTAGTAATGCCCCTCTCTCCATCCTCTTCGTGAGTACCATCCCTTGTGCAATCTCCTCCTGTGTCTTCTTCCCCATGTGTCGCCAGTACAGCAAAGATGTTCCCTACCCTCTTTGCATTACTATGTGTTTTCTCCTCCCTCCTGCCTACTGCTGCTCCTCTTTTGCTAGACCCTACTAGAGTTCACCCTTCATCAGCTGGCTTCCTGTCTAGTTTGCGCCTCCACCTGACCCCTCCCTTGGCCCACTGTTCCTTCTCTGTGGTGGCCTGCCAATATGCTCATATGGCAGCCCTTCTACCAACGCAACCCTCCCTTCACCCCTTCAACCTCTTCAGCTCCCTGCCAAGCCACAGGATCTCTTCTTTGAGCCTCCTTAGTCTGTGGCATATTGAGCACCCTCCCAGCCTCCACAGTATGTTCATCCACTCTGCTGCCCCCCAACCACTGCACCCCACAATCCTACCCATGGTTCACTCTACCTATACAGGACAGTGAAATACAGTGTCTCTATACTGATTGCAGTTGTTTACGACACAATTACAAACCCACCAATAGCATTCCCAGTTCTCACAAACACATACAGTCCAACAATTAGATGCTTGTCCCGGTCCTGTTTGGGCCCCTCCTCCGGCTTTAAGTGGGGGTGTTGTGCCCCCCCAATTGAGTTTAATTCCAAACAACACAGCCAAAGAAACCTTTAAGCTAAATTCCACTTTAAGCTAAGTTAAAAAAATAGCAAAACTTACAAAAATCCTCTCCACACTAACTCTCTCCACAGCAAGTAGAATTAACTAATCTTTCTCTCCTGCAGTTTAAAAAAACAATAGCAAAATTTACAAAAATCTTCTCCACACTAACTCTGCACAACAAGCAGAATTAACAAATTCTTCTCTACTGTTTTAGGATGAAAACCTGATGATAGGTTTAAAGAGATAGGTTTGATGAGAATGATTTTAGCAACTATTGAAGCTGATATAAGAATCTATGGCTTTTGGTAAAAACAACTTAATTCAACATTTATTATAAATACCTAAAATAATATAAACTGAGTGTTCATGCAAATGCATACTTAGGAATCTATTTATGTATAATTTTCAGGACTTCTTAAAAGTCATTTGATAAAGCATATAGTGTGAAATGTCAGGGCAAAAGAAAAAGGAAAAATAATGGATATTTGAAAAAAAAAATGAACTTTTGGATCTTGTGAAAGAGTTACAGCAACCCCACCCCACACTTATTTTGATTCTCACAGAAGTAAACAAAAGATGTGATGCAACGTGAGGGGGATATTTAACTACAAATTAGGCAGCAGCCATATTTACTGTGGATCCACAACTATGGAAATAAACTTTAAATATCTAAAAACTGAAAGATTGCTGGAAAAAATATTTACAGATATGGAAACCTGAACTATGGCTGCATGCTTCCAGCCAAAAAACAGAATTTATTTTTTGTCAACTTTATTTCTGCACCCTACCCCATTGGACTGTCTCCAGTGTAGTCATTTGGGGAAACTAGCTTATCCTATCCTCCTGAAGCCTTCAGTCTTTCCTGGTATTAGCCTCCTCTTTGCCGCATCTCCTGAACTCCCTGGATCTAAATCCTCTGGAAGCAAGGACTGCCACTCCACCTGGTGCTGTTTCTACAGTATCTGGTGGGGACAGATGAGAGGAGAACCAGGAGGACTTCTAAGCCAGGAATTGGACGTGGTGCTGGAGCCCTTAGATTCACCTTTGCTTACCAATGGGACGGGGGTATTTCTGATGTCACTGTCCCAACATTGGCCCAGCAGTGCAATGTGCTCCAGTGGGGTGCTTGTACGCTCCCACTCATGCCTTCAGAAGTGCCGCAATGGCCACTCTCCTGCATTCACCTGGATCCTGACTGCTGATTGACCCCCAGTCACTATTAGAGGTCACCAGATGGTGAGACCTACATCCCCCCTCCCTCCCAGGAAAGGAGAGCTGTCCTCCAGATGCTTGATCCATTCCTCCCCTGCCAACCCCCGATGACCTGAGTCCTCTCCTAAATCTGGGTCACCAGTGTGGTGCGAGGTGTGGTGTCCAGCACGTCAACCCTCAGTGCCACCAGGCTGGCCTAAAAAAAACAGAATTTTGATAATCACTTCCTGATTATCTAGTACTGCCACTTTAAATAGTAATGCATATGAAGTGTCTGAAAATGTGCAGGCAATTCTCCTTCCCACTGCAAAGTCTGCCTATAGCTCAGCAGCTGGCATTCTTAGAAGTAAATTTCCTGATTTTACAGTGCTGTGTTGTTTTGTAATGCACTCCTTAAAGATCAATGGCAAATACATTTTGTTGAAATTGAGCTACAAGGATGGAACATTTCAAATGGAAAATAAATCACATGAGAAAAACCTGCAGTGTCAATCATTTTTACCACTTTTTAACGTTTAGGCATATTTCTGACATAGATTTACTCTCAGCATATTGTTGAACGCTCATTCACAATTCAGGACTGTGTAGTACAGTATGGTCTGCATGCCCATTGGTCCATGCAGTGGACCAATAGGCGTACAGCCCTACCATACACTGTCAGTCAGCGGGCAGCCAGTTGGCTTGTGGGTGGGGAGCTGCTGCCCACTGCTGATGGGGGGGTGCAGGGGCCTCAGTGGGTGGATCAGGAGGGGAGTTACCACTTGACCACCAAGGATGAATTTCACTACTGCCCATGATCGGGCATTGGGTAGCGGTCCACTGGACCACCACGGATTATGTGGACATATGCCCATGGTGGGGCACTGGGGATCAGTCCACTGGACCACCAGGGATATTGTGTACCTAGGTCCGCAATCAGGCACTGGATAGTGGTCCACTGGACCACCAAGAAGTATGTGTACTTATGCCCAAGATCTGGTGGACAGGAGTGGGGCCTGCTGAGGGGCTGCAGGGCATCAGTACCCGATGGCTGCAGCCTGGCAGGGGTGCCAGGTGCAGACCAGCCCGGGGACTGGTGCACCCCAGCTAGGCCGGGGCCATAAGGGTATGCAAATGGCCCCAGTTACACCTTGCATGCATAATGGCATCATTTGCATGGCCTAGGATAAATATCGCAGTTGCTGCACCTAGCGCAACCAGAATTGCGCTGGTGCATCCCCCTGCTCCCCTTCTGCCACTTGCACTGGTGCAGTGCAACTGCACTGTGCACAGTGCATGCACCCTCATTGCCATATTCAATGGTGCTGAGCCATGGTGCAGCACCATTGAATATCATCAGGTACATGCCCTGGCTCTTCCCAGTTGCACTGTGCCCAGGCTTGCACCCCTGCCTGGCGCAGTCTGAATATCCCACCCATACTATGTTTATTATAAGGGCACAGTCATGCCCCTATGGTTAGAGTTGGATTGGCACTTCAATGTTAAACTCAAAAATTTGCACTTTAATTACTTTGCAACCATTTAACAGATTTGCAAAAAGGAAATTGCCATGCACTGTCAGCCATCGTAGATCTCTCGATGTAGCAGGTTATGCTTCAGTCAGATGTGTGGTTTCCGAGTTCTGGATAAGAGAAAAAATAATTTTGTCGTTCTCTAACTTTGCTTGGCTTTTCCTTTGAACTTGCCTTCAGCCCAGATTGTTTGGAATCTTTGTCTGACATTTTCAGGGTAGAAAGGCACTGGCCCACATATGTGCCTTTTGCTAATCTAGTGAAAAATTAACAAGCCATTTTAAGTTATTGTAATTAAAAAATTTGAAAAACATGTTTCTGAGCATGCTCAGTAAGCACTAAAATATAGCTGTATGCAACAAAAAAGGAATCCTGTTTCATATGGCAAAATTCCTATTTTGTATGGCTACCATCTTGTTTTTTAGTTTTGCCAGATAAATTCAAATTTGGAAACCCAGTAAAAAATGAGAGTCAATTGATGAACCAATACATGTAGCTTACTTATTTGGGCCCCCTTACTGTAGGTGCATTCTGCACATTACTGCTGAAGAAATGCCCTTAAAATGTGTTTTATTTAACATTGAAATTCTTTTCTCGTATCAGCATCAGACAAAAAAAGGTCTCGTTTCACATGACGACTCACAAAAAAAGGTATTTTTTCATGTGGGAGATCAATGTATTTCAATGGGATTTTCAACTTTAGTGCATACCATTACCATTTTTGCATATTTTGAGACCAAATTTTCAACATAGCCTTTTGAGGACCTCACCTAATGGGCAATATGACTGTTGTCACACAACTCCCACCTGAAAAGCGATTTCACCTTTTGGGCTGGATTTGCATAATGACAGTCATATTGTTCATGAGGTGGGGTGATAAGAAGTCTATGTTGCAACATTGGGGCCAAAGTATGTAAAAATTCCTGTTCCGGTATAGATTATTTTTTATTCACCCAGAGTGTCTTGTCTGGGATTACGGGTAGTGGGATAGCTTCAAGAGTACTCTCCGATCATTCCCCTACCTGGTTAGAGTGTATGTTGTTACCTAATATCCAAAGAGATACTATGTGGAGACTGAACACTCAGTTACTTAAAGATGATGGGATTGTTGTTAAAATTAAAGATTTAATAACCCAGTTTGTGGCCCATAATGCTGGATCTATCCGAGAGCTAGATAAGGTGTGGTGTGCCCTGAAGTGTGTTTTGTGGGGTGAATTTATTAGGCTGCCCTCTACAAAGAAGCATAAACAGGAGCCTGTCTTCCATTTCCTTTTAAGCAGTATCAAGGAGTTAAAGGAATCCTTCTCCCCTGACGCTTCTGAAGGCAAACATTCAGCTTTAACGGTTCTGTGGCATAAATATGTGGAGAGCCTGAGGGAACGGGCTGAATAAGCCCTTTTAAAAACCCAATTCCTTTTATGTTGATCAAGGCAAAAGAGTGAGCCATTTTCTCACTTTGCGCCTGCGGAAGCAAGAAGCATCCCAGATGGTATTGGCTATCTCTTCCTTGACAGACCACTCCCTCAAAACTTCTCCCAGGGAAATTATACAGGAATTTGAGGCCTATTATCATCAGTTATATAGTTCCCCAGTTAATGCACCCTCCATTGAGGAAACTACAGACTGTCTATCTGATATCCTCATTCCTTAGCTAACCCTGGAGCAACCATGCTTCCTCAATATGCCCATTTCACAGTTAGGCATCATAGAGACCATCAACTCCCTCTCATTAGACAAGGCCCCAGGACCTGATGGTTTCTCCTTGAATTTTAAAACATTTTTGTTAAGGAACTGGCACCACTTCTCAAACAGATCGTTTGCTATTTCTGTGAATCCTGAATCTGGGATCATTCCTTATTGGAAGCAATGATTGTAGTTTTACCTAAACCAGACAAATCTCCAGAGAGTGTATCTAACTATTGTCCTATTTCCCTTATGAATTATGATGTAAAAAGTTTTGTGAAGATTTTGGCCACCAGAATCACACAAGTTTGGGAAGGCTTGATGAGCCTGGAACAGGTGGGTTTCGTGAGGGGTTGGTCCACGGCAGACCACCTGCACAAACTGTCCCATATCTTCTCCTTATCCAGGAGGTTGACCATTCTATGGCTTTGGTCTCCATGAATGCAGAGAAAGCTTCTGATTGGGTGAACTGGGCCTTTATGTTTCTTGTTTTAAATAAATTTGGTTTTCACCCTGCTTTTATTAAGCGGATTCAGGCTTTTTGAAACCTAGTGCAAAAATATGTTGTAATGGGGTCCTATCTTTTTCATTCCCATTAAGTTCTGGAACTCAACAGGGCTGCCCATTGTCCCCATTGCTATTTAATTTATATTTGGAACCCCAGTTGCTCTGTCTTAAATTGTCACCTCTAATAAAGGGTATCCCGGTAGGTTCCTTTGACCTCAGGCTCTTCGCATATGCAGACAACATTCTGCTCCACGTTTCTGACCTCATCATGTCTATTCCTGCTGCATTGAATATTATAAAGGTCTTTAGTAAATACTCCAATTACAGTATAGTCTTAGTCTGGACAAGACAGTGATGATGCCCTTAAATTCCAGGATATTTAAGCCAGACATTGTTGATTTGCACCTCAAATGGGTTCACCGGCTTAAATATTTGGGAATAGTTCTTGCCCAATCTGTTATCCTAACAAAACAAATTGAACCTTGATGACTTGCTTGTCACAATTCAGCAGGATCTGGACCAACGGTCTTCCCTTTACTTATCTCTCCAGGGTAGGATAAGTATTATTAAAATGAATGTTCTTTCCCGGTTGTTTTATCCCTTGAACCTGTTAAATTTTCTGCTTTCCCTTAGCTGATTTAGGAAGGTCCACAGACTTGTCTTGGAAGGAAACCCCCACAGCATTCCTATGCTCATCTAGGAGCACCAAAACAGTTGGAAGGGCTCTAACTGCCTAAATTTGTCTTATACCTGCAGATCGGCCCCTTGATCAGGCTCGCCAATGCTTCCTGGTGCAGCTGTGGCTGAGTAGCCAGCTGCCCATGCCACCTACGCTGCCCACCGAGGATACCAACAAACTGGGTTGGCCCCTTGATCGGGCTCTCTGATGCCTCCTGATGCAGCCATGGCTGAGTAGCCTGCTGCCCATGCCACCTCCACAGCCCACCAAGGATACCAAAAAGCTGGGTCACCCCTTGATCGTGCTCTCTGATGCCTCCTGGTGTGGCCATGGCTGAGTAGCCAGCTGCCCATGCCACCTCCACAGCCCACCGAGGATACCAAAAAGCCAGGTCGCCGCTTGATCGCACTCTGTGACGCCTCCTGGTGCACCCATGGCTGAGTAGCCAGCCACCAATGCCACCTCTGCAGCCCGCTGAGGATACCAACAAGCCAGGAAAGCCTCTGGACCAGCCAGGGAAGTATTTGGAGCTCCCATTGGCCACAGCTCACAAGAACTTCAGATCCTTCTCGGCCTAGACTCTGATTGGCCCCTGCTCCTCTTCTCTCTGTAAGCACGGCTTTCGAGCCTTATATCCTGCACTGTACTTTCTCGGCCTTTTCAAACTTACTGTGATGTTGTATAGTACTGAAATGTATGGTGTTGCTGATATGTATTAAGATTTTACTGTGTTAATGGAATACTTTAAACTAGCCTTTCCTCCTCCTGATCTGAGCACTCACGCTTCAGTGTTCCACTTTAAATTTTCCTTCTCCCTACCTCTCATTGCCTCTCTGATTCTTTCAACAGCCCCTGATCATTCCCAATTCCTGTCTATTTCCTCATGGGCCTTTCAATTTTTTCTACTTCTATGGTGCCTGGGCATTTACTTGCCTTTGAGGTCAGGTCACAATCCACCCCTTTCTGTCTCTCAATTTCTGAGCCTTTGTTCCTTTCTTTTCCCTCTCCCCACCCCTCAATTTAGTTGTCTGCCTGAGCTTTTGTCTCCCCTTGTTATAACTTCTGACACCCTTCTGTGATTCCATCACTGCAGGCTGGCCCCTTGATCAGGCTCTCCGATGCCTCCTGGTGAGGCCATGGCTGAGTAGCCAGCTGCCCACGCCACCTCCGCAGCCCGCCGAGGATACCAACAAGCTGGGTAACCTCTGGACTGGCTGGGGAAGCATTCAGAGCTCCCACTGACCACAGCTCACAAGAACTTAAGCCCCATTGGCCAATTCTTCTCAGCCTTGGATCTGATTGGCCCCTGCTCCTCTTCTCTCTGTTAGCATGCATTTCGAGCCTTATATCCTGCACTGTACTTTTTCGGTCTTTTCAAACTTACCGTGATGTTATATAATATTGAAATGTATGGTGTTGATGAAATGTATTGAGATGTTACTGTGTTAAGGGAATACTTTCAACTATTCTTTCCTTCCCCTGCTCTAAGCGCTCGCTCTTCACTGTGCCTCTTTAAATTTTCCTTTTTACTACCTCTAGCTGCCTCTCTGATTCTTTCCACAGCCCCTGCTCATTCCTAATTCCTGTTCATTTCCTAATAGGCCTTTTAATTCTTTTTACTTCTTCAGCATCAGGGCATTTGCTTGCCTTTGAGGTCTGTTCACCTCCCACCCCCTTCTGTGTCTAAACTTCTGAGCCTTTGTTTCTTTCTTTTCCCTCTCTCTGCTCCCCCCCCCCCGATTTAGCTGTCTGCCTGTGCTTTTGCCTACCCTTGCTATAGCTTCTGACACCCTTCTGTGATTCCCTTCCTGCAGGTCGGCCTCTTGATTGGGCTCTCTGACGCCTCCTGGTGCAGCCATGGCTGAGTAGCCAGCCACCCATGCCACCTCCACAGCCTGCCAAGGATACCAGCAAGCCGGGTAAGCCTCTGAACTGACTGGGGAAGCATTCAGAACTCCCATTGGACACAGCTCGCAAGACCTTTAGCCCCATCGGCTGATGCCCCATTGGCTGATCCTCCTTTGCCATAGATCTGATTGGTCCCTGCTCTTCTTCTGTCTGTTAGCACTGCTTTCTAGTCTTATATCCTGTACTGTACTTTTCAGCTCACCCACTCTTCCTCCCCCCGTCCAACCTTAATTAAATACACCCTAGCTCCTCCACTACCTTCAGATCCCCCCCGCTTGATCACTATTGGGTATTCTCTTCTGGATCTCCCTCTGGCTTAAAGCCACCTCAAGACTTTTTCTCTCAGTCCAATAAAAAGTTCCTAAACTCTTGTACTCCCTTCTGCTCCTTGCTTCTGAAATAATCTCCTAACTCTCATCATCCCTAAACCTTCATTATCCCTTAACCCGCATCCTATATACAGCTTTTCAGTTCCATTTATTACCAGCCTTGAAATTCTGGAAGAAACTTATCTGCCCCTTCACTTACTTGTCGTCTCATCACTGTTCTCTCAAAGCAGCCTTTTGGGTGCTTGCTACCCGTCCCAGCCTCCATGTCACTTGCTCGACAAAATCTACCTCTCCTCAGGTACCCTATCCACTGACCCACATGCAACTCATAGTAGCCCCCCCATTAAATGACTGGTTTAATGCTTGCTTCCATGCATGGGTTACACACACCCACACCTTACTTCTCCACCGTTCTTCTTAACCTACCTCCTGGACCAATGACAACAACTAAGCCTGAACACCAATCAGAAGTGGATGGCCAGACTTACCATCAGGCAGCTAAGACTATGCCTGCTCAAACTCCTACTCATGCTGTTACTGTTATCTGGAAATATTTACCTAAACCCTGGCCCCAGCCCCCCAAGTAAAGCTACCTCTTTAAAGCATCTGGGGGTGCTTTCCCTAGTGTGACCCCTTTGTTACCCAGGGTTACTAGAATCCCAGTAAGACCTAGTGGTAGGCAGGGAAGGCAGCTTGTGAAACTGCAGTTAAATGGGTTTCACACCGTCTCACTCTGTTCTCAGTATCAGCTGAGACTGAGGGATGACATCACCAATAGAACTTTCGCAGCTGCATAAGCCACATTGGAATCTGCAGCACAGGGAGTTAGATATAATGTTGGGAGTTTTCAAAGTGTAGTAGTCAGTGTCCAGTTTGTTTTCAGTAAGTGAAGGTGTGCTCAAGTGGTGGAGACCGCTGTTCGGGTCTCAGTGCCCCCTCCCTCCCAGGGGGGATGTGAAGACCCCTAGCAGATTCCTGGGGCAATCCCTTTAATTCTGCCAAGTCAGAAGAAAAGCTGCCTGTTTAGTTCTTCATTTATTTTGAAAGTTGGAAAATTTGTGAGTCGCCTGTGGGACACCTGCAACTAAAGGGTGAGTGTCTGCTCTGACTAAGAGGGCAAAATGTTTTCTTCACCCTGGGACATGTGTGGAAATCTAGGGATTGAACTACATTTTGGGAAGCCTATAGGACTGGGCCAAACAATTAAAGTAGTGTCAAATGCTAGAGTGTTGTGTGATTCAAGTAATATGTAGAGGAGATGCACCCGGATCATCTACCTTTTAATCTACATTTAGAAGTTCAGCAAAGGAATGGTTCAGTTTTCCAAGGGAAATGGCCGGGTATGGGCTGTGGGAGCTGGAGGTGGGCAAACCCCCCATCTTTAGTAACCAGGTCCACCTCTACGGATTTCTGCTGTGGCTGCTACTTTGCCTCATGCACTTGGTCAGTGATGGGGGAAGTACCCAAACGTGGGGTTGCAAAAGGGAAAATCTCTCTAGGAGTCGCAGACTCTAAGTGGTGTGGGGAGCCACAACAAGTAAGGAAAAATTCTGTCTATGAGATGGGGAGTCTCAACAAGTAAGGAAGAATTCTCTCTAGGAGTCACAGACTCTAAGTGGTGTGGGGAGCCATGACAGGATAATTAGTTCATTCTTCCAATGGACCATGGGGGATAAAAAACCCAAGTGTGTACAAGTCGGACTGTGTACCCAAAGCTGTGTGCCTGGTGGGTCCAGAGCCTGAAGGCTGAAAATGGTGATAAAGTGTTCTGTAGTCTCTAATCTGCATTACCAGGAACTGTAACCCCATGGGGTTCTGTCTATGCTTTGTTTTGTTCAGCTAGTATGTGAATAAAAGGCACACTGAAGAATCCCATTCCTGGTTCTGGACATTACAGTTATTGCTTCCTGTGTTCGGATTTACTTGGGTGTCCTTGTTCAGAGCAGCCAAACCTAGGTCCCCCTGTGCTGAGTAACCTCATCCTCCCCGAACCCAGGTCCCCACCAGGTACTGCTGTCAGCTTCAACAGCATGCCACCTGTCGTTTTGACAAAAAGGCAGGGGTGAGGGGTTACACTAGCATCTCTGAACATCTACAACCTGTTCCCTAAGCTGGATACACTGCAAGCCTTTGTTTTCCAACAGAATCCTGATGTCCTTACAGTCATTGAAACCTGGCTCACACCAAAAATCCCTGACCTGGCTATTGCCCTGCCAGATTGCACCAACTTCAGACTTGATAGGACAACTAAGAGATATGGGGGGTGCAATCTACCTCAAGGAAATGCTAATGGGTGACCCTCTCCCTGCACCCACCACTGGATCATCTGTGTAAATACTTGCCACCAAAATTCTACCTCATGACCATAATAAGACACTTACAGTTGTGTCAGTATACATTCCTCAAAAAGAACAAGGGAATGGCCTCAACTCAGCCCTGGACTTTATTCAAAACCAACCCCCTGGCTCTGAGATGATCCTGATGGGAGATTTTAACATTAATTGGCTTGCACCAGAAAATGAGGGCTTTAAGGACACCATTGCTTCAACAAACCTTTCCCAGCAGGTTGACTCCCCAACTAGATCCAACTACAAAACAGGGACAAGTTCCCTTTTGGACTGGGTCATTGCCAGCCACCCTGATCACATTACTAACACTACTGTCCTCCCTGACACACTCAGTGACCATTCCCCAGTCACCTGCAAGTGGACAAACAAATTCTGCAACTCCCACCAAAGACAATTACCAGTAGAGTCCTAGCCTGTGGGCATCTTGAAACTCAAATCCCTCCTCAGAGTACAAGAGTGGTTGCCAATCGACAGAGTGAATGATGTCAACTTGGCATGTGACTATTTTATCAACACCTTTAAT
The DNA here is from genome assembly GCA_016271365.2 of Neoceratodus forsteri. Lineage (NCBI taxonomy): Eukaryota > Metazoa > Chordata > Ceratodontiformes > Ceratodontidae > Neoceratodus > Neoceratodus forsteri. The sequence goes on from CM057452.1 coordinate 1,060,843,280, forward strand.
GTAGCCTGTGACTCCCATGCACCCATTAGAAAGCACAAAATCAAAGTCTCTTGCAACACCTGGCTCACTGCTGACCTCCTAACATGCCTGAAAACACGGGACCACCTCTAGAATCTGGCCCGAGCCACTGCCACACAATCTGACATTCAGAAATACAAAAAAAGCATGGAATGATTGTACAAGGTCCAACTGCCTTGCGAAAAGTACCTACTAGAGAGGAGTTCTTACTGACATCTGGGGAAAAGATAAAGTCTTCTGGGATAATATCAAAGTGATTTCTGGAAATATCCAGAAATCATCCCCCACTCTACTTGACATTGATGGGATTATATTACTAGACCCATCAGCTATTGCCAATCCATTCAATAATGCTTTCAGAGGCATCAGCGCTGTTCTCCCATCGGACTTCTTTAAAAATGATGTTGTTCTAACCAAACCATCAAGCTCTCTACCTTTAACCCACCATTTGCCATTCTACTTCAAAGTTGTCACAATTCAGAAAGCCTGTAAATATATCCATAAAGCTATTGGAAAATCTAAATACTATGAGGGTACCATTGACTTCAAATTGTTGTCTCTCACCCTGAAGGACTTGATAGCACCTCCAACTAGGATTTTTAACAGCTCTTTCGGACTCAGCCAGTTCCCAGATACGTGGAAAGCAGCTATGGTCACGCCGGTCCACAGAAGCTGTGACAGGGCTCTCCATGTGAACTGCCGACCCATCTCCATCTTATCACCTCTCTCTAAGGCCATTGAATGCATTGTAGCAAACCACCTCACTTAATATTTAGACAAATACAAGATCCTATGCTCACAACAGCATGGTTTCAAACATGGGCATAGTACCACCTCTGCCCTCTTAGAATTCACCGACTCTATTCACAGATCTTTAGACCAGGGTCAACTAGTTGGCGCTGTCTTTGTTAACTTGATGAAAGCATTCAACACTGTCCATCACCCTCTTCTGTTGAATCAGCTGCTTAATGCCAGGCTCTCTCCTGACTCCTCTGCCTGGTTCAAAAGCTATCTAAATAACTGCTCTCAAAGAGTCAAAATAGCTTATGTCTTCTCGGATTTAAGATCTGTGCACTTGGGCGTCCCTCAAGGATCCATCCTGGGACCACTACTTTTCATTCTCTTCCTAAACAATATACCTTGTCACTGCCCTGCACAGATACTGCTCTATGCAGATGATGCTGTTATTTTCACTTCCCACCTAGACCTCATACTCCACGAATGCCAAATGCAGCTCAGTTTTGCCTCAGTAGAGAGATGGTTTAGTAAACACAAGTTGGTGCTAAACTATAAAAAATGTAAGCTTATGCTTTTCAGCAGCTCCCACAATGAGCACAGGCATTATCCACTGATTATTTCCAACTGCCTTGAAGCTGCACTTGAACAAGACCAATTCTTTAAATATCTTGGACTCATGATTGACAGCAACTTATCATATGAAACTCACATAGACAACATTGCTAAAGCTGTCAATATTCGTATTGGTCTACTCTAATGACACAGGTGGTTCCTTATTCCAGAAGCCTTGAGGATAGCTGTACAGAACTCTATTATTTCCATAATAGACGATGAATTGATTATCTACAGTTCTGCCACCGAAACTGCTCTCTGGTGCATCTCAACTGCCCTTAACAAGGCATGCCACCTCATCACAGGAATCCACCATCTTACTCACACATGTGACCTCTATGTCCAAACAGGCTGGTTGCAGCTAACAAACTGAATCTACTACCAAATGTGTCTGTTGGTCAAGAAAAAAACCCTTGGCCTTTTACCTCCTGGAGTACAAGATCTTCTCTGCCGCCCCTGTAATTATTGCCATACCCGTTGCTACAAATCTCTGCACCTACAGGTCCCTCACTGCCAAACCTCCCTGGGACAAAGATCATTCACCTACTGGGCACCTCTTTGGTTAAATGCTCTTAGCAGTGACATCTCCTCTGAACCTAAGCTGGCCTGTTCAAAATCAAGCTTCCGACTGCACCTGTCTGCATCAAGCTCATGTGATTGCCATCTGTAAACCCCACTCTGATAACCTTGACTGAATAGTCTGTCCCTTAACATTAACAACTTAGCACTTTCATGTTTACCCCTCCCCCGTTCTCACTCTCTCCCCTTTCCTCCCCCTTCCCCCACCTTCTCTGTTGTCCACCTTTCTGGCCACTATCCATCCCCTCCCCTGCCCTACCCTTCCTCTCGTCCTCCCTTCCACCCCCTCTCTGTCTTCCCAACCTCCACTCTGTGCCATGTGAGTCTCGACAAAGCCTTTGGCTGCCATCAGATTGACTGTATGCTCGTTCTTGTACTTGCATTGTGAGTTATTTGCATTACCATCCTGCATATCTGTTTATTTCACTTTGACTGTTCAATAAGCTTTGTTTTCCCTTTTTTTCTTTTAATTTTACTCAACTGTACCAACCTTTACTTATCCTGTTTATACCCTGTTTTTCCTAATGACGTGGAAGCTTTGTAAAAGTGCTTCTAGCTCAAAGGTAATTGTAATCCGAGATCTTAAATAAGTAAAATAAATAAACAAAATGCTATTTAATCAGTCATATTGATAAATATGCCAGATGGGCTTCTTCTCCTTTGCACAGGGGGAACCCAATTATATATCAAAATCAAAAGAACCCTCATCAAATAGGCCGCTTTCTCTTTGGATAGTCTCCTTTTCATTTCCTCTTAATCTGTTCCATTCTAGCTATGGAGATTGGTCATTTTAACCCCTTTGAAAGTCTGCACTCAATTATCCAGAACTCTGTATTATAATAATCTCACTGATGTTTCCCAACCACTATGTAATAATCCCAACTTTAGGCTAGGAGGACAGATGCTAACTCCTGCCAGATTTCCTCAATTTGTAGAGAAGAAAGTATGTGATCTGCTCATCAGTGGTCAACTCATTCTGGACTTGTAAAAGGAGTTTAACATTCTGGCTAAATTTATTTTTATGGTCTGCCAAATTTGGCACTTACTAATTGGCTGTTTCGGCACAGCCTCCTGGACTAATGATCAGGGAGACTACCTTCTTGTATTACAATCCCTGGCTTGGCAACCCCATTCAGTACTGTGTCTCAAATTGTTTCTACCCTATTCCTCAAACTGTGCCCAGATACTATGGGGTGTTCCCAATACTGGGCTGTATCATTCCCTAATACTTCCTTTAATTGAGAATGTATTTGGATAGACCTTTACCTTTAAATGGTGACTGATAGGCTCCATTTTACCCAATTTTATATTTTACATAACATTTATTTTACTCCTGTTAAACTGGCTAAGATGGGTAAGTTAGCTCCCCCTCTCTGCACTAGGCGTGGGCAAGAGAATGGGTCTATACTTCACATCTTGTAGGATTGTCCCAAGATATCTTTCTTATGGGATAAAATCAAACAGAAGTGTTTGGGTGGTTAATTTACTCCTGAAATCTGTAGTGTGGGCGGTTACTCAGAGGTAGGGATTAAGGAGCAGAGATACTAACTATCCATGATCTCTTTATTGGTGAAGAGAGTGGTGCTTCACAATTGGAAAGATTTGGTGGATACTTCTTGTACAGAGTGGCATAATGAGCTTCTGTGTAATCTCCATCTTAAGAAGATGATAGCCAGCCTCCATCACAGGCTGCCTAGCTTCACTAAGAAATGGGGTAAGCTAGAGACTTTGTTTTCAATTCCATCGTCACCTTGAGCAGGGTGTTGGTGCACTGCCTTTAACTTTTAATCTTTGTTTTCCTTCCATTTAGTGGTATAGCACACCTATTAATTGCATTGTTTATCTCTTATGGTATAGCAAGTTGTTCCTTGTTAATTTTGAGAAGTAACCCTTGGTTTTATTGGGTAGACCTCTTTCACTGAGTTGGATGACTCTCTGTTTTTTGGTGGGGGCATTATTATGGGTGTATTCTGTTTGTTTTTGATTTGTATTGTTGTTATTGTTTATTTGTTGCTGGTGTATTTAAACTTTAATAAAGTATATTAGATTACTAAAAAAACAATGTAAAAATGGCAAAGTTTTGATCATTTATTGTAATTTTACTATGCACATTTGTAACGATGGAAATTTTAAAGACTTTGACCCCAAGTGTTTCTTATTACCCCACCTCCTGTACAGTATGTTACAGTTGTCATTTTTCAAATCCCCGCCAAAATGTGTTTTCTCTCCTATGGTATGGAATTGTGTTGTAGTTGTGCCAAATTACATTTTGGTGGGGATTTAAAAATTTTCTGTATCAGGTGCATCAGGTGGGATAATAAGATGGCTATGTTGGCAATTTGGTCACTTGTCCTATAAATTGGAGTGCAGGACCTTTCCACAGCAACATGCCTATGCACATCTATAGAAGGATGAGAGCAGGGGCATGAAGGGCTCTGCACTCCCACAGGCAAATAAGGCTATGATTACACTACCTCAAAGAGTAAATAAATTCTTTGCAAAAAATTATGTTAATGCATCAGTTAGGGTTGATATCAAATTGTAAAAAGGACTGTAACCACCCAGTCCTTTGGGGTTACAAGAATCGCAACAGTGTTAGACTAGTAAGGTACTGGGCAGCTGGTAGAGAGTTTATTAGAAGCTCTTTACAGACCTCTCATTGTTTACCTAGCTATGCTAAGTAAGAAATGAATGAGGTCATTTAGAACTCTTGCAGCAGCCTGAGCCACATTGGAATCAGGTGTCAGGGGTTAGCTTTAGAATGCTCAGATGGGAGTAGTCAGTTAGAGAAAGTTCAAAACAAAGTGAGTGAGTGTCAGTGGATGAGAGCAGTGCTCTGAGGGACCAGTGCCTTCCAGCCTGCCCTGAGTCAGGTAAGGACCTCTGGTCATTTTCTCACCCTAGAGAGTGAAAATAGCAACAGCACCACAGGAGAAGGTGGAGACTGTTGCCAGCAAGACCCCAGTGGGTCAATCCAGAGAGAGTGTAATAGGACTGTAATTTCTGGAGGTCCAAGGGGGCAATCCCCTGAGGGACCAGAAGAGACTGGATAAGCCTTGTGGACCTTGTCTGCTGTCAACTTCTATGTTTCTATGTAAGAGTGTTCAGCTGCCAAGAGTAGGGACAAAGGGTATCTAAGAGAAAGCTATGGAAGAAAAGCAGAAAGGGAAGTGTGTTTTTCTTCACAAATCTGATTCCTGTAACAGGGACAAACAAAACCATGTGTACAGAAACAGAGACTAGTCTAGAGGGACTTGTCTGTTGGTGTATGTGGCCAGATACATGGCTAGATTAAACCACTCACGATCCCATTTTCACCACAACTATGTGCTAAGTGTTGATTTTAAATGTGTGGATGCCATTGCAATCCAGGTGAATTGGAGGATCCAAATTTGTGCAACCCAGAAGAAATGACACAGACTGGTTGGGTCCAGGGTGGGCAGAACCACATCTAAAACTCCAGTCAGGGCTAACTGGTTCACAGAAGGGCACGGGGTTACCCTGGGGATGGTAACTTAGTCCATCGCATCAGGAGGAAGTGTATTTTAAGTGTGTAACAACCTCCATGTAATAGACACTTAGAAAAATGGAATGTTGGAATTTAAAGTGTGTGGCAACCCCCAAGTAATAGACACAGTAGAGAAAGAGAATAAAGAAAAAAAGTGTAGAGGTCCCTAGTACAGAGGGAAGGACTGTTCAAGGTTCTGTGAGAGAAATGTACACAAACCCAACTGTCTGTTTTGGAAAAGAAAGTGCTTGTTGTGAAGTCTACATTTCAGTTTCCAAACCTGGTGGACCACCCCATTCTGTGTCCAGCTGTGTCAGAATAAAGCCATACTGTACAATCCCACTTCCAGCAATGGACATTACATCTGTGCTTCCCAGTGTGAAATTGTTTATGGGCCCCCTCAGAAGATAGACATAGCACAGCCCTAGCACCTTTCTCCCAGAACTCAGAGTAAATATAAATGTTTATTTTGCACCCTACCCCCCTCCAACCTTTAGATGCTGAGCCAGGTATTCACCTCAGTGCCAGAGGTGATACCTATTTTTATGCCAACTTGTGGTTTGTTGCCTTGTCTGAGTACAAGTTAGGGTTCTGGTTGCAAGATGCTGCTCTTGGCCAGGGTAAGGGTTTCACAACTGGGGGCTCATCCAAAGATCTTGGGGAAGGGGAAAAAGTTGCTTTGCCAGTGCAAATGCTGAAGGAATGTCCAGGGTCTTCCTGTCTGGTGTCAGTTCGCCATAACAGAAATTGTTGTGAGAAAAAGTAAAGTTGTGCCCCCCAGGAAAGTGTCATCTAAAGATTTGCTGCCTGTGTTTCTGGGGGAAAAATGTGCTGTCTGTATTGCATATGAATACTGTGATGCCAAGGACTGCTGTGCTGAGAAATGTGTGCTCTGTCAGTCAAAATGCTTAAAAAACTGCTAAAAGTAAAGATTTCAAAGTTACAAGTAATTGTACACCAAAAGACCACATTTGTGCCTATGACTGCTGAAAGTTTCAAGCACTTGTGAGTTAAACTGGGGGAGTAGCTAGAAGAATTGTGCAAAAAATCTGTACTAAAATTGCCTAAAATCATTTTGGCCCATTGAAATTTCAAGCCATGTAAAAAAAATGTTCAGTTTAAATTTGCCTGCTTGATGATCATTGTGAAGTAGAGTGAGCAGGGGAGAGAGAGAGAGAGAGCTCATTTGCGTGACATCATGTGATTGGTCCACACAACCAAGTTCTGCCCATTGCCTGGAGTCTCAGTGCTGAAAGAGTGTTCGAGGAGGAGAGAGCATGGAGCGTGCAAGGAGTTCCGAGCCAACAGAGCAGTAGTGAGCCGTTGCAAAGGAGAACTTTGTTGTTTTGCTGAAAAGACTTTCAAAAACCTGTAAATCAGGCTTCTCCCGGGTAGTGACCACTACAGAGAACAATCTTGAGTGTGTGTGGTGCCAGTCATCAGAAGGAACAGCCAAACTGACCCTAACAGTCCTCAAATTGGCAGGAATGCCACAAATATCACTGGAGGGAACCAGCTACTTTTTGTAAGTACAAGAATGGTAGCAAAAGCAAAAGACTGTGAGCACTGATGTACTGTAAAAATCCACTGTTAAAGTCAGCAAAAGCTTCAATAAACAAGTAAACTGAGATTAAAAGGACTGAGCAAAAGTAGCTGTGGCTTGTAGGAAGCAAAGAAGCTGTGTTTATTGGACAGTACTAAGCAAAGTTGCTAGAAAGTGGGCAGAGATTTAAAGACTGTGCTGATTTTCCTAAGTCAAGTATGCAAGTTTGTGCAATGTACAAGTATTGTAAAAAGCTATGGCAGAGAAATAAATGCAGCCAAGAACACTGTGTGTATGAAACAGAAAGTTTCAGTGGCCATATTGGGACGTAGTTTCAAGCAAATGTAAACAAAGAATGAGGTGCCATGTCATGGCAGATAGTCTAATGGTACAAAACAAACAGACTGTACAGAAAGTTAAAACAGAATGCAATTCAGGCAGCAATTCAGCAAATGCAGAAAGAAAAAAGATATTTGCAGTTTAAAAAGTCAGAAACAGTGTGCTAAGTGAACGAAAACAGATCAATAACTTAGACTTGTGTATTGTTTTACAGAGCAACACAGCTAGTAAAAAGATAGGGTATCCTCTTCATACCAGAATTTGGATAGCCCAGGAAGAAAGAGAACTAGTACAGTATGAAAGAATGTACAAAAGTGAAGGTGCACCAGCAAATGTTGCATTGCCTAACTTTCCAGTAATCATTTGTGTGATCTGCATGAAAACTGGGATAGATGTTCTAATGATTCCACACTGTAAAAACTGCAGGAAGCAGTATGTGATGTGCATAGACAGTGGCACTGTGCAAGCAAAGGCCAAAGTAATATGCTTGGCTTCAATGTGGACACTGTGTTAAGGCCCAGCCTGTGCCTTACAGGGAGAAACTGCATGCAGGCAGGAAGATCCACAGGAGCTAGTGAAATAGTTTTTTGAGGGTGTGATCCAGAGCGACTTCTAGTGGCAAACATGAATGGTATTTTCGACCCAAGAAAGAGTTAAAGGGGATCAGCCAGAGACTGAGTCAGTAGATCTGTGGGCAGTAGGCCCAAGTCTGTATCCAACTGGAAAAGATGAAATAGAAGATGCCTTACATTGGGAGGCAACTGTCTCGGAACATAATGAGGAGTGGACTGTATCTGGGGCTGAAACAGCTATCAGCTCCTGGGAAGAGCATTTAGAGCAAGCAGTAATGGAGCAAGTTAGTAAGCAACTGGTAGGGTGACTGTGTAACCAGTGGCCCTAACTGCATGTGAGCCACAAGAGACTGTACAGGGCTCAAGAGGAGTTGTACCAAGTACAGGGATAGATTGCTTTTTCCCTGTTTGGAACATCCAAAATTGGCTTAACCAGGACTGGCCACCCCCAAGCTGAGCTGTTGGGTTGAGTCTGCCCAAAATCAGCAAAGAGAAACACCTGATCAGATGCAGGGCTGAGGCAGAGCATGGACTAAAATATCCATTTTTCCCAAGATGGATGTAGGAAGCCATTGAGGACCATAGAAAGGAATGGCTAAGGAAAGAAGCCAGAGCTACCATTAAACCCAATGTGTGTAAGTCTGGGGGAAGCAAGCTCTGTCATGACAGATTAAAGTTTTGGAGACTAAGTTGCACCCTCCATCTAGATTCAGTCCAAATAACTGGCAAAGCTGGTCATGAAACAGTCCACATGCAAAGACTTGTTCGTCCAGATGGGACAGTGGCTTATGGTCCTCATCCTGAGTGTTACTACCCCTGAGTGCTACTGCCAGCAGTTTGCCAGTTTGAAAGACAGCCACACCAGAAGTTGTGCAACAAGGTGGGTCCACCACCCACCTCTGCAGGCAATTGGCTGAAGAAAAAGTTCTGAAGATCTGTCAATGTCCTGCCACTGGGAGCAACATGCCAGCGTCCTGCCAGAAGGAGCCAGCTTCTGTAAGGAAAGTCTCCTGCCAAGTGCCAAGAGGAGGAGACCAATGTGGGTGTCTTTTGTCCTGGTGAGTCCAGCTTGAACTCTGTCTGCAGCAACTAGATCAAGAGGTGGTGTGAAACAGCCTGATCTGAAGATTTGTCTTCAGCCAGATTCAGGGAGGTCATGCAACTAGTCAACTTGTACTTCAGGAACTGGTAGGCTAGATTTTACTCTTACTTTTTATTTTTTTTACTGTGCACTCTTGAAGAGAAGGTGCCCTTTAAATTGTATGGTTCAAGGGACATTAGGATCTGGACTACAGTTTAACAGACCTCGAGTCTGTCCAATAACAATTCTAAAAGATTATTCTTGAATGTGAGTGCTGTATACACGCAGGACTCTTCTCCTTAGAGCCGGGACATTGTAGGACCTCTCCCTTTCCCTGAAATGTTTTGTATGTGTTTTTTTGTGAGTTTTATACTGCTTTTTGTAGAAAATCCTTTAAAATCTTTTGAGATTAGATAGTATCTACTGGTTGGAGGTTTGGTCACTGTTTTTCTTGCATGATGTATTTTTAGAATGTTTTCTTTTGCAGATATGCCTGAGAGAAGAAAAGAAGACAAGAAAATGATGTTTTAGGGCTTAACAGAGCCCTCCTTTAGAGGGTTTTGTGTTTAGAAATGTGTAACTAGAGAATGTTAACATTTTGTTCTCCTTTGCAGGTGTAGAGTATGTAGTACTGGGGTTTGGGAAATGTTTAGCAATGTCTTTTGTATGTTTCTAAAGCAGTACAGTTTAAATTGTGAAATGTGTTTGGGTATATGTACTCTATAAGTAGCATAGGTTAGCAAGCTTTTTCCTAGAGGGATAGGGAGATAGACAGACTGATGGTCCTGATCCAGATAGGGATCATCAGTGATGTCTGTTAGGGCATGCTTCAGGCAGTCTCTTGGAGCCACTGAAAGAGTCCTTAGATAGTTTGTCAGGTAGGAGCTATATTTTCTTCAGCTGGCCTCTGTTCTCTGGTACAACCTGTCTATGCTTTGGCATTAGTAGGAGTAAGCCTGGCCACCTCGCCCCATAGGGTGTCCAAAGGTAGGATGGCTTGTGTTGCAGTCAAAATCCCTTGCTGTAGACAGCACGGATCATCTGTTGGTGTTGAGTGTAACCACCCAGTCCCCAAGGGTTAGTAGAATCCCATCAGTGTTAGACTAGGAAGGTACTGGGAAGCAGGTAGAGAGTTTATTAGAAGCTCTCTACAAACCTGTCATTGTTTGCCTAGCTATGCTGAGTGAGAAATGAAAGTGGTTATTTAGAACACTCTCAGCAGTCTGAGCCACATTGGAATCAACAGTCAGGGCTTAACCCTAGAATGTTCAGATGGTAGTAGTCGGAGGAAGTTCAGAGTACAGTGAGTGAGAGTCAGCAGCAGAGAGCAGTGCTCTTAAGTAGAGGTGCCTTTCAGCCTGCCCTGAGGCTGGGTGAAGGACCTCTGGTCATTTTCTCACCCTAGTGAGTAAAAATAGCAACAACACCACAGAAAGTGGTGGAGACCATTGCCAGCAAGACCCCAGTGGGTCAATCCAGAAAGAGTGTAATAGGACTGTAGTTTCTGGGAGTCCAAGGGGCAATCCCCTTAGGGACCAGGAGAGTACTCAGCTACCCAGAGAAGGGGCAAATGGTATCTCAGAGAAAACTATGGAAGAAAAGCAGAAACAGAAGAGTGTTTTTCATCACACATTTTATGTCTGTAACAAAAGACAAACAAAACCATGAGAACAGAAACCGGGACTAGTCCAGAGAGACTTGTTTGGTGATGTGTGTGCCCAGAGACAAGGCTAGATTACACCATTTCAGACCACATTTTCACCACAACTCTGTGCTGAGTGTTGATTTAAAATGTGTGGATGCCGTTGCAATCCAGGTGAATTTGAGGATTCAAATTTGTGTAACCCGGAAGGGATCGCACAGACTAGTTGGGGCCAGGATGGGCAGAACCACATCTAAAATTCCAGTCAGGGCTAACTGGTTCACAGAAGGGCACAACGTTACCGTCAGGATTTTAACTTGGTCCACCACATCAGGAAGAAATGTATTTTAAGTGTGTGGCAACCCCCATGTAATAGACGGAGAGAAAAAAGGAATGTTGGAATTTAAAGTGTGTTGTAATCCCCACTTAATAGACACTTAGAAAAAGAGAGCAAAGAAAGAAAGTCTAGATGTCCCTAGTACAGAGGGAAGGACTGTACAAGGTTCTATGAGAGAAATGTACAAAAACCCAACTGTCTGTTCTGGAAAAGAAAGTGCTTGTTGTGAAGTCTGTATTTCAGTTGCCAAACCTGGGGGACCACCCCATTCTGTGTCTATCTGTGTCAGAATAAAGCCATACTGCACAATCCCATGTCCAGTAGTGGACATTACATCTGTGCTTCCCAGTATGAAATTGTTTATGGGCCCCCTCAGAAGATAGACATAGCATAGCCCTAACACCTCTCTCCAAGGACTCAGAGTAAATATAATTTTTTTTTCTGCCCTAACCCCCCGACCTCTAGAAACTGAGCCAGGCATTCATCTCAGTGTCAGTGGTTATACCTATTTTTATGCCAACTTGTGGTTTGTTGCCTTGTCTTGATACAAGTTAGGGGGGTCCTGATTGCAAGATGCTGCTCTTGGTTAGGGTAAGAGTTGCAGGAGGGAAATATGACATTGGGATTTCTGACCTAACACCCCCACCACCCTGAACACCAATGGCATCAGGGTGTGCCTGGTTGTACAGCCATAACGCACACCATTCTCCTATTCTGTACCCATCTCAGCTTATTTACTTATGGAATGGGGTGAGCTTTATGGCTGATGACCCCAAGGCACATCCCTGATGCCTGTTGGTGTGTGCAGGGTAGGGGTGGGGTGCTAAGGTTGGAAACCCTAATGTCATATTTCCATCCTTTTTATGGTTTGATATCAACCCTAACTGATGCATTAACATATTTTTTTGCAAAGAATATTTTATATATATATATATATATATATATATATATACATATATATAAATACACACACACATATACAGTATATATATATATTATATATGTGTGTGTATGTATGTATGTGTGTGTGTGTGTGTTATATATATATATTTATAAAATGGGTAGGGAAATTGTTGTTGTTCCATTGGATCCTGAGCATCACATGACCGTGCGTATATCAGAGCACGACCGCACACCTGCACTTTTACCCCCCAAAAACAATTTTGACATTTTATAAGATAGATATACCACTCTGAGGTGTGCGGTGCAGCTTGATATACGCACGCCTGCTGTTGACGACCGGCCTCATGCCCGGTACAACGCATACCAAGGCGCATGATATCAGAGTGCGATCGCACACCTCAGAGTGGTATATCTATTACATATATATATATATATATATATATTAGGGACATGGTCACACCCCTATATTTAGGGATCAATGATCACTTCTGTGTTAAACCCCGAATTCTTTGCTACTGTTTGACTGATTCACAGGACATTTAGCAAGCACCATCGGAGACCAAAGATCTCTTGATGTGGCAAGTTTTGTTCCAATCTGATGTACACGTGTGGAGAAACGGAGTGTCACAAAAACTGAAAATTACCATTTTTGTATAAATTCTTTATCATGACATTTCTCAGAAGTGACTTGGAGGGGTTAGTCTGAATTTTTAAGGTATAGCAGGCTTGGGTCACAGATGTTCCTTTTGAAGGTTTGGTGAAAACAAATTAATCCTTTCAAAAGTTATTAAATTTAAAAATTTCACCTTCTTTCCTATGGAAAAAGTTAGATATCCCATGCAAAAGAGGATTTCTTGATCATGAAAGTGTCATCCTCTTTCACAAATGGTTAATACTTTTTTGTGCTGTTGCCTATTGTTTTCAGTTAGCAAAGCAAAAAATCTGAAATATTTTTAAAAATATTGAGTTTTGGTAATCACCAAGAGTTTTGCTTACCTATTCAGGGCTCAAGAAAGCAGATTCTGAGGTCAGTGTTTTAAAATACTGCATAGAAATGTGTTTCTTTAATCAGAGCTGTTGCTTTGTCACAAATTGCAGCACTTACTTTTCTAAAACAACACCATTTTTCAGCAAATTGCAAAAAAGGCTTCTGCTGTTTTGTGAAAGATCAATCTTCTGCCTCAGTCTGCGGCTACACAGTGCCACCTGCAGAACATGCTGGTTGCAGAACAGCATACTACTTATTTTCATGATTAGAATTACCTGTAGGTCTAGTGGCCCTCCCTCCCTGACCCCAATGCCCTCTCCCCATCGCTATATGTAACCCCCCCAATCCATGATGTTATATATTCCTGGTGGTCTAGTGGTCCTAACTCCTCAATCCCTGATATTCTTACTGTTTATAACAATTAAGGTTTCCTGGTGGTCTAGTGGCCTTCCCTCCCTGATTCCCAATGCACATTTCTTCATTTTGTTGGTGGCTAGTGGCATCCCCCCACCCTCCTGTTTTTACTGCATGCTGAAAATAAGAAAACTGTCCCACAATGTCTTTTTAACAATTTTTAGTTGTAAAGAAGTAAAGAAAAAAGTCAATCACTGATCACACCCGCACCCCCACCTGACCTCCCACTGTGCACCCACCTCCCCACACCCCCTTGATACCCCCACACACCCTCACTCACCTTAAGAGGTCCCAGGTTTGAGATCCACCCTCCTGATCAAAGACACATCTTGCTGCTGGAACTGGCAGCTACAATATGAGAAATGGAGGTAAATGCAGTCCAATGTATTTCAATAGGGGGGGTTCAACTTTTATGCATAACTTTTACATTTTTTGAGATTTTGACACCAGATTTTCAACATGGCCTTTTGGGGACCCCACCTCATAAACAATTGGACTGTTAATATCTAACTTGAACTTGAAAGGTGATTTTGTGGTCAGTTGGCAAAATCACCTTTATGGCAGGATATGTGTAATGACAGTCATATTGTTCATGAGGTGGACTAATAAGAAATGTATGTTGAAAATTTGGGGTTAAAATAATTAAAAATAGCAGAGTTATTACCATTTGTTACAAGTTTGCTACACATGCTCATAACTTTGGGAATTTTAAATATTTTGACCCAAATTTTCAGCATAGCCTTCTTATTACCCCACCTCATGTCTGTCACAGCTGTCATTTTTGAGATCCTGGCCAAAATGTGTTTTTTGCACCTCTGGCATAGAAAGGCATTCTGGTGGCTCAGAGTTTTGTTTTGGAGAGAATTTGAAAATTCTCTGCACTTGGTACATGAGGTGGGGTAATACAATGGCTATGCTGAAAATTTGGTCACTGATGTTCTATAAATGGAAGTCCAGGGCTTGGAGGGCCATGTGTTTCCACAGCTACATACATATACACATCTATGGAGGGATTGGCATGCAGGAGCTGGAGGACCCTCTGCTCCCTCAGGCAAATAAGGATACTATTATACTATCTTAAAAAGTAAGGAAATTAGTTGCAAAAAACTTTGTTAATGCATCAGTTATGGTTAAAGTGATAAGAGTAGGGAAATGTGACATTACAGTTTCCAACCCTAACACCCTTCCCCCACCCTTCTTGCACCAAAAGATGCCAGGGCTGTGCCATGGGGTCATCAGCTTTAACGCTCACTCCATTCTCCTATACTGTACACATCTCAGCTTATTTACTTATGGAATGTGGTGAGCATTAGGGCTGATGACCCCAAGACACAGTCCCGATGCCTGTTGGTGCATGGAGGGTGGGGGTAGGGTTTCAAGAAAGATCCATAGCTGGGAATCAAGGTCCTCCTTAGTTAAGTTGTGGCCATTATTAGTTCCAAATGGCAATCTAAAGTACCAAAATTTATCTTTAAAAAACATCCCCATTCAAATATAAGGAGCACGCAGATTGGAGGCGGACCTCAGACTGAAGTGGTACCAGGAAGTGAAAGGGATCAGCAAGGCTTGGTTCCATGGAGCCAAATTACGATCCCTTCCCTTCTGAGATAGGGGCTACTGTAAAGGAAAATATATTAAGCATTTGACTTTGGCCTAGGAGAGGGTTTGTCTTGCTTCTTCAAGCAAGGACCTGAATAGTTGCTTTTTAATGATGGCAATCTGCAGGCTAACTCCACCTCCTGAGGAAGACTCATTCTTCTGCATCAATACATAGTAGTGTTAGCCCACTGTATGTGTTATGCTACAATTTAGAAAAAACATATTTCCATCTTCCGTATGTGCCTGGTGTATGCCCAGTTTCTTTTTTATACATCTTCCCTAGGGACCAGTGTGAAGTGCTTAAAGACTAACAGCTTTGTGCCATAGAGACATCAAGGTCTGATTTCATCCTGGTATCTTGCAATAAAGTAATATCCCCAGGCTGCTCTTTAAGAATATTTAATATAGTTAGACATTTCTTACAAGATTTTAAACTGTGGGTATTTAATAAAAATACCTGCACAGGGAACATATTAATGTCAATGAGAAGGCAGAGATAATACCAAGACAACATAACGAGTTTCCTCTGACCCAAAGGAACTGAGATCTTGTGTGGTTTCATTTTGAAGAGTATGGAAACTGTATTGGAAAAAAAATCAGTACAGGGTATACAAAGCAACTGACAACATATTGGCATACTCAAAATAATACAAACAGACCACTCCCTTAATCACTGTGAACCTTACTTAACCCCTATCACTAGATATAACACCCCTTCAAAATCTGGGATAACATATAACTATCATACTATAACCTAGAACACTGGAGATAGGAAAGAAGAGAGAAGAAAAAGGGGGAACACAAAGATAGAGTAAAGAAAAAAAATTGACAATTCTACATTTAGCTTGGTTTCAGTACCTCCATGAAACCTTTCCACATTTTCTGTACTATCTCCTGATTATGGTAACCTAAATCTTTTTGGTAGACTTCCTTACAAGATGCTTCACACATCCTTCCTATTGACAAATATGGCATCCGTAGTTGTTGCAAAACATATTTACTCCTAGCTTGCCATAAGTAAAATTTTAGGGATGCAAACAAAAAAACACCTCTAAAGTCCAACTGTCATAATTCCCAAATGTACCAAAATCATCCCCTAAAATAATTTGATTATGTACAAAGTTATTTAGCCAAGGGAGTTGCCATCTAATAGCCAAAAAATCCAAGGGTTCACAGTGTGTATACATTCTAAAAAAAGGTGTTACATTGTTCCCACTGTGGCTAAGTTTTCATTACAACGACAGTTTCTTTCATCCATCACCTTGTGTTTCCAATTACCCTGGACGTTAACCTTGCCGTATGTACATAGTGAAAGATTATCCCACATACGTATTGGTATTCAAACATTACACAGCTGATGCCTGGCCAAGTGAATTTTATTTATATGGCACCCTTTGAACTTGGGCTCTAAAGGCCTATCCTTGATAAAATATCCTCATATAACAGTTTCCTTGAAAGGGTTAAAATCTGGGTATTTGTAACTTGCCATTGACTCATTTTTTTTATCGAAGACTTGAAAAATTCAGGCATATGTAAAGAAGGTTTATTTTCAAGGAGGCCTCTGACCATTTTCCTTGAAAATCATGTCGAATTCCTTGAAGCTAATCTTTACTGATCGAAGGGTACTCTTGTGCTGGGAGTTTAAAAGATCCTGCCCAAAATAGAGTGTGAAAAAAAACCAATGGGTTGATCATCCCCAACCCCCTCCATCTGTCTACTAATATACATGAATTCCCTCTTAACCAGGTTGAGACAGCTGCCCCACATCATCTGAAAAAAAAGGCTGTAAACTCTAGTTTTCAATTGGAATGGAATAGGGTAAACCCATGCTGTATATAACCGAATCGGTGTAAGAAATTGCTTAATAATAAGAATTCTTTTAAATTTAGATAGATTCCACCTTTTCCATCCAGCCACCCTTTGTTCACATTTCAAAACAGCTTCATGCCAGTTTTTGTGTGCCATATTCCCTTCCCCTATATATAGTCCCAAAATTTTGATTGGTTTGAACTTGATCTTAATTCCTGCTATATTAAGTTCACCCTGGGTTGTCCCTATCTGAAGTCCTTTGCACTTACCTGTTTTTATTTGAGCCCCTGCTATTCTGGAGAATTTTGCTATTTCTGTCATTGCTAATTCTATACTGGGGGTGTGCTGGCAAAATAATAAGAGATCCTCAGCGTAGGCCAAAGTTTTAAGAGTCAGACCCCCTTTTGGACTAGGTAGACTGCTAATGTTACTGTTTCCCGTAATATGGCATATGCAAGGGTCTAAGTAGAACACATATAGTAAAGGGCTGAGGGTATAACCCTGCTGTACCCGACTATACACTGGAATTTTAACCCCCAAGGATCCTCCTATCAAGGGTGCAATGGTAGACACACCATATAGGGTTGCAATCAATTTAATTATACTACTAGGAATACCATATTACCTAATATCTGGAACAGAAAAGAGTGAGACACTCTGTCAAAGGCTTTACTTTGATCAATCGCTATTAGAAATCCTTGTATGTTATGTGTGCTACATAATGCAAAACTATTCCTAATTGTCCAGAGATTCTTCTGAATATTCCTCTCAGGTATCGCACAAGCCTGAGAGGGGCGAATTAGTTTTTTAACCATCAAACATTGCCATTTATGTAAAGTTGTGGTTAACATTTTCCAATCAGTATTTAGTAGTACAATTGGTCAACAATTTTGGATAGAGCCTTTATCCCCTGATTTATACAAAAATCTCAGCAAGCCAGTTGCAAATTCAGGATGAATTCTTCCAGCTGAGAAAATATCCTGAAATACAGTACCTGATGGAGCATATCGGACAATTCTTCACAAAAAGTTGATAAAATTCAGTTGGTAACTCATCCAACCCTGGAGACCTATTTTTTTTTTATCCCTGAAATTACAGTCATAATCTCTGCAACAGTAATTGGCATCATAAGTGCCTTTTTCTCATCACTACTTAATTCAGTCGAGACATAGGATAAGTATTCTAGTCCGTCAGGAAGACTCCCTATATGAATATTAGATCATTCATTGAAGTAATCTTTTATGATGTTGTCTAACTCCGATTTATCCTGACAAAGTTTACACTCTTATATTTTTTAGTTCAGTTAGGCTCGATGATTCAACCCTGGTCTTACAGGCTGCATATGGGTTGCTTGTTGGAGTTTTTTGTATCCCAAAACTTAATTCAGCAGTAAGTGTTGCTGCTCTATCATATTGATAGCATTTCATTTTGTTTTTTTAAATTTTAAATTTGGGCTGAATAATCATTCCCAGTTCTGGCCGTTAAGGAGAATAAATATTGTAATTGCCCCCCGTAAAGATAAGTATTTTAAAAAAATTCCCATTCTGTTTTTTGGCCCCCGTTGTTGTCCGAACAATTTTTTTTTGTCCTCCCACCAATCACCAGCTGACTCGTATAAACAATGTACTGTCATTCTGTCCAATAATTCCTGCCTAAGGCTCTCGTATTTTTTTATCAGACAATAGAGAATATTGGCTCTCTATCTGCTTTTCCTGCCAGATGGGCCATTAGTTAGCAGAATTTTTTATCTTAATTTTAAATGATCAGAGAACTCACCAGG
Source organism: Neoceratodus forsteri (assembly GCA_016271365.2). Classification (NCBI taxonomy): domain Eukaryota; kingdom Metazoa; phylum Chordata; order Ceratodontiformes; family Ceratodontidae; genus Neoceratodus; species Neoceratodus forsteri. The sequence continues at coordinate 1,060,861,742 of CM057452.1, forward strand.
CAATGTCTGCAGCTCTTTAATTGAATGTTAGGTGATCAAAAAGAAATCAATTCTTGTCACTAGGGATCCTCTAAAATAAGCTTTATGTGGAGTCAGTCCTAACACGGAATATGCATCCTGTAGCCCTGCTTTATTAAGATGCTGAAGTAGGTCGTTGGAGTCACAGTACACTTTTTTCCCTAAATTTACCCTATCGGCCACATCAATTGTACAATTAAAATTACCCCCTAAAATAACAGATCTTGCTGTTGCTAAATATAGTTGGATTTTTCTCCATACCTCAGTTCTATCTGTTTTAACTTGAGGGGTGCAAACATTTATGAAACAAAACAATTTCCCTTCCCATAATCCATCCAAAATCAAAACTTATCCAGGAATAAGATCAATAAGTTTTGACAAAGTAAATCCAGTCTTTGAAAATAAGATTCCCACACCGTCTGCTCTGTCCAACCCAAAGAACCAGTAGGAAGGTCCCCGTACCCACACACTCCGTACATAGTTTAAATGGTATGAGTCCTGCATCCAGGTTTCCTATAAAAAGATAATGTCAATTTGTTCTTTATGCAATGAGGAAAATAGAGCAGTTTTCTTTTTGGAGTTCCTAATACTGTATGCATTGAGGGACATGATGTGTAATTCTGTCATTTAAATGAAGTCAGTTTTAAGAATTCTATACAAAAGAGTATATTATGAAGCTTAATTCCGGAGAGTAGTATGTTTTTTCTTCTTTTTCTTTCTACCATCTTTATTTTCGAGTAAGGGTAGGGAATGGGTTGAGGTGTCAGATTCTACCTCTTCACCATCAGTATCCCCCCAGTTTTTATTTGGGGTAAGAATCTCAAATTTATTTATAGTAGTGACAGCTGGGATTTGAGCAGCCTGAAGTCTTGCACTGTGCCTCCTGGCCAGTTTGGCCCATTCTGTTGAAGGGGAAGGGGGCATCTCCTTAGCAGCTGAGGGGTATTGTAGGAGAGGTGTACTACAGGTAACTGCTGTCTGTTCGGGGGTGAAGTAGAAGAAGGACCAGGAGCTTGTGTGGGGGTGTGGATGGGGGTGGGGATCGGTGGAGAGTTATCTTGATCATCTGGTCTCCTCACTTGATCCTGTCCAGATGCTTCAAATGGACTTTGTCCTGTAGGCTCCTCGTTTGGGGTAGCTCTAGGCATAGATGTTTTGTTTGATGGTTCCTGAGGGGTCACTGTGTTCTGGGCATCTCAGATCAGGACATCTTGATCGAAGCCCCCTGTATGGTTATGAGAGGCCCATGGCCATTTTTAGTATATGTGTCCCACAGTATCACAAAGATTACATTTTGCAATGTTACTACAGGCTGTACTCACGTGATTAAATACTCCACATAAAATAGACCTTAGTTTATCGCATGCACTAGACAGGTGAGATCGATCTCCACATTTGTGACATGCCTTTTGTTGATTAGGGTAAAAACAATACCTAGGCCTTTCCCAATAAAAAAGCTATTGAGGATGTGTTGCACACCGTTTTCAGTTTGGATTAATCCAATATGAAAATGCAATCTACCAGTACAAAATTGTTCTGTGTCAGTGATAGGTTCAGGGGTCTCATAATTGTGCATTTCTTCTGTAGCCAGTGGTTGATATCACTAACACTGACACCCTCATTTCTAAACATAACAGTGATTCTCTTAGCAAGAGGCATGGGTAAGGGGATTGCAATAAAGGGGGGTCCAAACTGGTGAGTATTTTAACTGGTTGTACTTGACCCAAAACTGTTCCAAACCTCATGATGTATGGAAACATGTCAAAATGTTCTTCTCCCGAAATATGAATCAGGGCATGAACTTCCCCGGGGGTAGAATGTAGTGAATCTATAATTAGTGTTTGGCCTACATAGTCCTTATCTGGATAAATATTGAGTCCTCCTCTATAGCGCAATCAAACAGCATTTCTTTGCCATCTGGAATTTATCTGGGGAGAGTCCAAATCCTTACCTCTGAATGGGTGCAGTACCTGGGGGTGGTGTTTGACAATGTGCTGACTTTATGATTGCAGGTGTCAGCAGTCCACAAGTCATCCTTTTTCCACCTTAGAAACATCGCCAGGATCAAGCACCTTATTCCGTCTGGAGACCTACCTACATTGGTCTATGCCTTTGTGACCTCGTGCCTTGATTATTGCAACTCCCTGTACTTAGGGCTTCCTGAGGCTGATATCCGTAGCCTGCAGCCAGTGCAGAATGCAGCAGTACAATTGCTGACGGGGACTCCTCGAAGTTCTCACGCTACTCCTGTGCTGCGCACTCTGCAATGGCTGCCGATTCAGTGGTGGATCACCTTTAAAGTTGGTTCGCTGATGTTTAAAGCCCTACATGGACTTGGCCCTGACTACTTGAAAGAGCTTCTTTTTCCCTAGTGCTCCAAGTGACAGCTCCTTTTGGCTGATGAGAGGCTACTAGAGATTCCGAGGGTGTCTTTGAAGTCTTCCGGGGCCCATGCTTTTATGTATGTGGCCCCTATCCTCTGGAATTCTCTACCCCATCGGCTGTGGGAGTGCATGACAGTAGGAGGTTTTAAACAGGCATTGAAGACTTTCTTATGGTGTCAGGCCTTTAATGGAGTTGACTGAATAACCTCTTTCAGATTTTTGTTATCTCTTACTGTATTTATTGATTTTATTATTCTGGTTTTATCTTTTGTAAAGTGCCTTGGTTATGGAAAGGCGCTTATGTGAAATAAAGGATATTATTATTATTATTATTATTATTATTCTTGGCTTAAGCGTTGTCCTATTGAATAATTCAGAGAATTTTAGCCTCTGAGGAGGAGGAGGAGGATACTTGGCTCTTTGCCCCCATTCCTCTTTCTCTTCAGCAATGGAATTTACAACGCTGTGGTAGTGTTCCTGTTCTTGATCCCTACCCATCTCTTTGTTTGGAATTCCCTGCTGAGTATTCCCCTCCTTTTGCCCCATCTTCTCAGGGTTCTGTTCAACTACCTCCGGTTGACAGACAATATCTTTGTCTTGTTGCTGAATTTGTTGTAAGAGCTCCACTTGTTTTTTAACATTTACATTCGGGGGGCCTACCGTAATCTGTGAATCAGGTACTGAGCCCGTAAAAACAAAAGGTGATTGTGGTGTTTCAGATCTAGCACCCTCAGTAACATCGCGGTCAACCACTATAGTAGGGATATTAAAAGGATGACTTACCCCCGGTTGGTCCGGCTTACTGGTTTTGTTGGGTGTTTGCTGTACCGGTGTTGTAAGTCTATTTCCAGTTGGTAACTCACTGCCTTCTGTTTGAGATGGGTTATCTGTAAAGTCAAAAGTTTCATCAGGTATCCAAGTTCCTTGAACATCCTGCATCCATCCCGCTCACAAAAGCACTTTGTCAGGAGTCCAGTCCGGTTCTGTCTCATGTAACAAAGCAATCCTAAAAGCTTCTTTAATTCTGTCCTGTGTGGTAGGTTTAGGAACATCGCCATCAGGCCTATCTTGGCCTTGTCCCCATTTCCCCTTAATGGTAGTACTTTCTTCAAGTTTCCTTCTTTCGGTTTCTTGCACTTGTAAATCCATCAGTCCACTGCACGGGGTTTGTTCTGTGTTAGAGATCTCAATGACTAGCTGTTTACTCCTAGTGCTGATATTTTCTTCTAGCATGTTATCCTCCGGTCTTGCATCGGGTTCAGTTGTATCCATAGGATCGGCCTGCAAACCCTTTGATATTGTATCTGAGTCCACGGTTTCCCTTGCTTCGATATTCTTTAGTATTTGATCAGATATCTTCTGGCTCTCATACGTCTCTATTTCCTCATGTTCAAAAGTTGTAGGGGAGCTCGCCTGTTCAGTGAGCTGCTCCTTCCTTGCATTACCATCCTTTTCTGAGTCTTCCATCCTCTGACATGGGAACAGCACCCCCTACCAAGAGTAGGGGAATTTCCCCAGCGTCATGGCCAATATTATTCCGTGTCAATAAAACAAGCCCATGTAATACCCCCCCCCCCCGCACCCAGGACACACCTGGAGATGAGCTATCATAGCTTAGTGTGGCATTCCTTGTCATAAACTACAAATCAATAAAAAATTATAAAATATGTAATGACACAGAAATACAGATTAGCCATTTTGAAGCTGTTGCATCTTTAATAACTTCTATGGCTTTTCAGCACAGCTTTATGATTTGCTTTTCTTTCTAGATCCCAAAGTCTACCTGCAGTGAAAGCTGTTCTCCTGGACAGAGAAAGGTGATAAAGGATGGCCAGCCCTCGTGTTGTTTCTACTGCATCAAGTGCTCAGATGGGGAGATCTCTAACCAAAGTGGTAAGTTAGTTCTAGGGAATGGACCACATACAATTTCTATTGATCTTTGCCATTCACCACACTCTTGTGATCATGGATACACCATGGTTATACATGGTTAAATATAGAATAATGCATTGGGAGCTGTGCATTAAGAGAATTTTATACACATCTGAGGTGTGTGCCGAGGTTTGTGATGCTTCCAAACCCCAAAAGAAAAGCTTAAGGGTTTCATAATAGCTTCACACACCGAAGGTGCATATAAAATATGAGTTTCTGAATACCTCCTATTTTTATTTTATATAATTATGGTTTGCAAATTTTTCACCCTGAGAATTAGATTTTTTTGTGTAACAGTGACAACTTTTGCCACTAATAGAAACAATCATAGAAAGTGATAGCAGATAAGGGCTGCTGAGCCCGGCCAGTCTTTCCATTTTTATTGCCTATATGTTTGCTAACTACAAGACCAATGGCACTGTCTCCCCCTCCACTTACCCCAATGATTCCCTTGTTCCTCTTCCAGGCATTTTTGAACCCCACCACTGTTTCTGCCTCCACTACCTCCGCTGAAAGGCTGTTCCAGAAATCCACCATCCTTTCTGTGAAGAAGTACTAGATGGTTCTGCTGGAGAAGAGAACCTTTATGTTTGCTCCTTTTGTGTCTTTTTCTTTTTGTATATTTTGGTTTTCTTATTTAGTGTTCTTTTTTTTTTTCATATTGGGGTCCCAGCAGCCAGAATGGCTGGGGCACTGGAGAGCAGCGCTGCATGGCAACACTAGTTACAGTGTTTGGTTGGGCTGATGTGTGGCTTTATAGAACTCCAAAGACACTTCCACTAAGCTGTGTGTGTGTGTGTGTGTGCGCATGTGTGTGTGTGTGTTTTCAGTCTGAAATTGAGTGAGAAAAGTAGAGATAGCAGGGAGCATCTTTTATGGTACTTTAGACTGGAGACTTGTTTGTCAGTAGAGTGTGAAGTGCTGAGGTCAGTAAAGTGTGTTCAGATTAGCACTGTAGTGTTATGGGTGTGAGTTTGTTTATAGAAAAGCACTGTGTTCATGCTTACATTGAGGGAAACTGGACATGTGATTGCTATTATAACCACCTGGTTATAATGATGAAATGTAACAATGTTTCCTCATGGGAAAAAAGTGCTCATTTATTATATATACAATAATGGCTGGGTAGGGGGTCATAACAATATTTCACCCCCCCCAAGGGGTTTATTAAGGCATCCCTCTGCTAGGGGTGTATAAAATTTGAATTTTAACCTCCCGTATCAGACTTTATTTTATATAATTGCTGGAGAGACATTTTCTCACCACAGCAATTATATAAAGTAAATGGACAACCCCACAAAGTTGCACCACAGAGCAATGGGGTTTTGGCATGGCCCATCCATATGTAACAGCTCCTGAAACACAGAGTTTACTTTTTTTTTTATGGCCAATGTGTATGGGCAATAAAAAAGTTAAATAAGAATTTACTGCCAACTGGAAGTGTCGGTGAACTGTGTACAGTGGTGAAGAGTGGGGCTGGCACACAGAAAGAGAAGACTGGGACTGGCGCATGCACGGAGTGAAGGAAACATAGAAACATAGAATTTGACAGCAGATAAGGACCGCTTGGCCCACCCAGTCTGCCCATTTCTCTGCCTAATGGATAAGCTGCAGATCCTAGTTAACCAGCAGCCTACTTCTTTCTAAACCCACCCCCTAGAATTGCCTTATGGCTGTCCCATGCATGCTTGAATTCAACCACTGTTTTTGACTCCACAACCTCCTCCGGAAGGCCGTTCCATGCATCCACAACCCTCTCTGTGAAAAAATACTTCCTTACATTACCTCTGAGCCACCCCCCCTCTATCTTCAAATTGTGCCCCCTTGTTCTTTCACACCTCTTTTTTGAAAGATGCTACCATCTTGGACTTTGTTGATTCCCTTGAGGTACTTGAAAGTTTCTATCATGTCCCCCCCTCCCTCCTTTCCTCGAGGCTATACATATTAAGCTTCTTTAGTCTCTCTTCATATGTCTTCCATTGCAGACCCTGCACCATTTTAGTTGCCCTCCTCTGGACAGCTTCCATCTTGTCTATGTCCTTGCGGTGACTGGGTCTCCAGAACTGCACACAGTACTCCAGATGGGGTCTCACCAACTGTCTGTACAGAGGGATAACAACTTCAAGTTTTCTACTGGTGATGCCTCTCCCTATGCATCCCAGTATCCCCCCAGCCCTCCTTACTGCCCTCTCATATTGCTTGCCTACCTTTAAGTCATCTGATATGACTAACCCCAGGCACCTTTCCAATTTTATGTTTGCTTGCACGCATATGCAAGAAACATAGTGCCATCATCCGAGTTTCTGGAGGTGTGTCACCCCCTCTTCCAATACCCTCCATGTGTTTGCAGGCATGGCCACAGTTGCCCGATGCATGCTGCAGCTGTCTATGACAGCACCAGAATGCAGTGGCTTACAGTTGAAAGGGAGAGAGCCCCTTCAGTGAGCACGATCAGATAAGGGAAGTGCTCACTGAAGTGCTCTACCCCCAAAAAAAGTCTTCCAGGTGCCACGCTGGGAGCCCACCCCAGCGTGGCAACAATGTGTTAGGCTGACTGGGGTGCCCAATCCCCAGTCAGCTCCACAGTCCCCCCCCAAGAGGTTACCGAGTGCCACACTGGGAGCCCACTCCAGCGTGGCAAAAGTTGGAATGGCCGACGGGGCTGCCCAATCCTCTCCATCTTCACTGCCCCCCCAAAGCTTTCCAGCTGCCATGCTGGAAGCCCACCCCAGCATGACAAATGTCCTGCCTAGTGTAATTGCCATGCTGGGACCCCACCCCAGCATGGCAAACGGCCCGCGTCATAATTAAAAAAAAAAAAAACTGAAAACACAAAAACGGTCCCCTCGAGTCTCCCTGCCCACCTCCCCACCCGCACCCACCCTCTGCACACTCTGCTTCCCCACACCCCACCTCACCTCATACTTACCTCCGGAGCTCGGGCGTGATGATCTTCGGTGGACCAGGAACACGTCTGCACTCTTCAAAGCCGACCGCGAACTGAGGAAATGCCGGCAAGCTGCGTTATGTAATGAATAGGGTTTTTTCAACTTTGCTTCATATCTCAGGCATTTTTGGGAATTTTGGCACCAAATTTTCAACATGGTGTTTTTGGGACCCCTCCTCATGAATTCTGTTACTGTCATGGTGTTAATCAGGCCCGAAGGATGATTTCACAGTCACTGTGCGAAATCACCTTTCGGGACTGATTAACAAAATGACAGTGCCAGTGTTCATAAGGTGGGCTCTCAAAAAGTCTATGTTGAAAATTTGGTGAACAAATTCTTAAAAATGACTGTTTTACGAGCGTATATTACGCTGTCCCTACACACACTCATAGGTTCACGAATTTTCAATATTTTCACTCTGGATTTTCAACATTGTCATTTGACCACACCACGTTATGAGCAGTACAGCTGTCAGTTTTCACATCTCACCCAAAATGTGTTTCCGTGCATGTAGTGCACAATGGCGCAGTCGGTGTGCGAAATCAATGTTCGGGACACATTAAGAAAATCACAGTGACACTGTTCATGAGCAGAGGTCTTAAAATGGCTATGTTAAAAATTTGGTGAAAAAATTCCCACAAATGACTATTTTATGAGCATGCGTTGCACTGTTCCTACGGACGCTCATAAGTTCACGATTTTTCAATATTTTCACTCCAGATTTTCAACATTGCCATTTTACCACACCTCCTTATGAGCAGTACAGCTGTCATTTCTCACTTCTCACCCAAAATGTGTTTCCATGCATGTAGCATATAATGGTGCAGTCGGTGCTCAAACTCAATGTATGGGACACATTAAGAAAATCACAGTCACACTGTTCATGAGCAAAAGTGTTAAAATGGCTATGTTAAAAATTTGGTCAAAATATTCCCAAAAATTACTGTTTTATGAGCGTTTGTTGCGCTGTTCCTACGTACACTCGTAGGTTTGCGAATTTTCAATATTTTCACTCCAGATTTTCAACATTGCCATTTGACCACACCTCCTTATGAGCAGTACAGCTGTCATTTTTCACATCTCACCCAAAACATGTTTCCACCCATGTAGTGCACAATGGCACAGTCGGTGTGCGAAATTAATGTATGGGACACATTAAGAAAATCACAGTGACACTGTTTATGAGCAGAGGTCTTAAAATGGCTATTTTTAAAATTTGGTGAAAAAATTCCTAAAAATGACTGTGTTACAAGTGAGCATTGCACAGTTTCCATGCACCCTCGTAAGTTCATGAATTTGTAATATTTTCAGTCCAGATTTTCACCAGTGGCATTTTTCCACACTTCCTTATGAACAGTACAGCTTTCATTTTTTACAACATGGCAGAAATGTGTTTTCACACTTTCAGCACAGAAATGCGTGGTCGCTGTGCGAAATCATTGTTTGGGACAGATAAAGAAAATCACAGTGACACTGTTCATGACTGGAGGTCCCAAAATGCCTGTGTTGACAATCTGCAGTAAACAATTCCCAAACTAATTACATTACAGGTTCACGTTGCACAGTTTTACTGCGCTCATGACTTCACCAGTTTTTTTAATATTTTCACTGCAGATTTTCAACATTGCCATTTTTTACACCTCCCCATGAACAGTACAGCTGTCATTTTTCACATCCTGTTCGGAATGTGTTTTTGCACCTGTGGTGACAAATGCCTGTAGTCGCTGTGCAAAAGCAGCTTTCGGCTAACAAACTGATATTGCCACTGTTCATGAGGTGGGGGTCACAAAAAACCCATGTTGAAAATTTGGAGTGAAAATACCAACAAATGCCTGAGGCGTTAGGGTTTCCGACCATAACATCCCACCCTGTAGAGAATGACAGGCATCAGGGCTGTGACTTGGGATTGTCACCTGCAATGCTCATACCATTCCACCCCCACCCACACCCTGCAGCCACTGAGAAGCATCGAGGTGTGCCTTGGACTCTTCGGCCCCAAAGTTCACCCCATTCTCCTAAACTGCACCCATCTCACAATATTTCCTGATGGAATGGGGTGCTGCATAAGGACCAAAGACCCCAAGGCACACCGTGACACTTGTCGGTAGGGTGTGGTGAAATGGCGTGGCTGTTATGCCTGATGACCCAAAGGCACACCCCAATGCCTGTCACTATCTGCAGGGTGGTGATGGGGTTGGCTTCAGTTGAATACTTCACTGCCGTTCCTATTATGCAGCTCTGTAACTCCTACACTACCCATGCCAATGCCAATGCCAGCAAGCAAACATTCGGCATTGAAAAATGCTTGTTGTTGTTGTTAGTATCTCACCCCTCATTGTGTACTCTTCCCCTGGGTTTTTGTTTCCCAGGTGCATTACCTTGCACTTCTTAGCATTAAATTTAAGCTGCCATACATTTGACCATTCCTCTAACCTTGCCAAGTCCCTTCTGATCCTTTGCACCCCACCTTGTGCATCAACTCTGTTGCAGATCTTTGTGTCATCTGCAAAGAGACATACTTTTCCTTCCAGTCCCTCTGCAATGTTGCTTACAAAGACATTGAAGAGGACCAGTCCTAATACTGAACCCTGCGGCACCCTACTAGTAACCCCCCTTTCTTCAGAGTGGACTCCATTTACTATTACCCTCTGTGTCCTATTCTCCAGCCAATTCTTTCCCAAGCTATCATCTTGGGACCCACTCCCAGGCTGGCTAACTTGTATATTAATCTTTTGTGTGGGACTGAGTCAAATGCCTTGCTAAAGTCTAGGTAGGCCATGTCCACAGCCCCTCATTGATCTACTACTTTGGTCACCCAGCCAAAGAAATCTATTAGATTCATCTGGCATGACCTTCCCGCTGTGAACCCATGCTGCCTTGGGTCCTGTGCCCCTCTGGCCTCTAGGTGCTCGACAATTCTTTCCTTCAGAAGTGATTCCATCCTTTTCCCTATTACTGAGGTTAAACTAACAGGTCTGTAGTTTCCTGTTTCTGCCCTGCTCCCACTTTTGTGAAGGGGAATCACATCTGCCCTCCTCCAGTCCTCAGGTACCACCCCATCCTCCCATGATTTGTTAAAGAGAGTAGTCAGTTGTGTCACTAGTTCTACCCTTAGTTCTTTTAGAATTCTGGGATGAATCCCATCAGGCCCCATTGCTTTGTCCACCTTCAGTTTTAAGAGTTCTTTCAGAACCCTTTCTTCTGTAAATGGGCTGGTATCAACTTCTGTATCCAGAGTGTTTCTATTGTTTGTTTTAGGTTCCTCCCCCTCTTTGTTTGTAAATACCAAGCCAAAATATTTGTTTAGTATCTCTGCCTTTTAACAGTCACCCTCTGCCCACCCCCTCTCCCCTTTATTAAGCCTCACTATCTCTCCCTTAGTCTTCCTTCGCTCCCTGATGTACGGAAACCTGGCTCTTGTTCACCATTATAACCCATGGGTTATAACCAAGGCCACTGTTTTTCGGTTTTTACTGGAAAATCCGGTAGAATTCCAGAATTAGAGCTGCCTGAAGACCGGTAAAAACAAAGATTTCATGGAATCTGGCATTTTATATAAGATCAGTAAAGCTACAAAACCTGTGTTTTTCTTTTAATTCCTTACTGTACTATTTTCAGTTTGCTTTATTTAATGCTCTGTATATTAAGCCTTCTTTAATTCTTATTATTTATGCACATACTAAAAGAATGATAGCAGAATCCCAGTAAAATCCAGAAATTAGAGTAACAATCACTGGTGCAATTCCGGAATCTGAAGTCTTGAAAACAGAATTTCATTGTTTTAATCACCGTAAATCAGTGGCCTTTGTTATAACAGTGAACTATAACTTGAGTTTCCTATGGGAGAAAGTGCTCCCCAGTTATTATAACATGGCTATTCATGGTCAGCAACCTTAGTCATTCACTTCTTGCCATTATTTTAACCATTGTTATCCATGTACAACCACTGAAGATAAAAAGCCCAGGAACAAAACATGGTCAATATATTTTGAGAATTATTCAAGTTAACCATGATAAGGTTTCCAGCGTTATAAAACAAATGTCTACACTGCTCATGTATTTATTTATTTATTTATTTAGCTTTTGTTTACCGGGTAAGTACACTAGACAAGTATTATGCCTATTTTCAGGAACGACCCGGGAGAGTACAACATAATGGTACAGAGACAACACATCAAATACAAATTGACAGCATGGGCATAATGGTACAAAGACAACATATCAAATACAATTGACATCATGGGCAATATAAAAGGGAAATACTAAGGACACAACCGCATAGCAACAGCAAGGCAAGGTGAGGGAATACAGTTGGCACAATTTTACAGAGAAGTAGGAAGCAAAGGTACAATAGGCACATATTACAAAGAAGTAGAAAGCAATGGTACAGTTATGGTCATTAGGTTAAGAGTATGATGAGTCAATAACATATGATATGGATTTAAGTTTAACAGGGCCAGGGGTTTCCAATAATCTTATCAGTCTACATACACGTATCATCCACACATACTTTTAAAAATGGAGTCTCTCAGTCATAACTAACAGAATGGTCTGATTTGTATTTACAGTATATTATCATAACTATAACTTTTTAAGATGTGGTAAGTTCACATAATAATTTGTGTATGTTAAATTAATTTCTTTGTGTAAACTTCATTTTTTTCATAAACAATAGAAACATAGAAGCCCTTCTAAAGCCTGCACCCACAATCAGAAGCACTCGTAGCTCTGCCAAGTCACTACTCGGTGTTCCCAGATGCTGGACCTCCCTATGCCACAGAACATTTTTGTACAGGGCCCCCACTTGGATGAATGCTCTCCCCAGCTTCATTGCAACTGAAAATAAGATTGGCAGTTTTAAATCCATCCTTCAGGACCACCTCCACTTTAACAGTATTTGTGACTGCTTTTGAACCTTATGTTTGTCACTGTTACTGCTTCCCATCCCCCCCCTCCTCCCTCCCCTCTTTTCTCTCCCCAGGGGTTTCTAACCTCCCCCTTCCAAGGTCATCCCCCTCCACCTCTCTCTCACTACATCCTCCCCCACACCCCCTTGACAAGGGACTCTGTCCTGCCTCTCTTCCCGTCCCTCCCCATAACACTTACATCTTATGCTATTAGTAGGATTCCCCAGTACATCTGCCTGGTAACCTCTGATTAGCTCAGCAAGGGGCTTCTAATACATAATGCAGTTTTCTCCATGCACACAGCTGTATTTTTTATGTTTATGCCAGTATAATGTAAAGAACACCTGTTTTGCACCTACATATGCCTGTTTTGCACCTGTACATTGTACTTAAACTCCTGTTATGCACTTGCATACTGTACCATCTATTACATTCTATACCTCCTCTGTGTACTTTAACTGTTTACTGCTACCGCCACTGTGTATAATGTTACTGTACATAGGTTGTCATAGGCTGTACATCAGATGTGTCCCCTTTGTAAATGAGTCCATTACTGTATATTGTCTTACTGTATGTTGTATGTCAAATGTCTGTACCTTGATGTGGAGCCTTTGAAAACGAGTCTCTGACTCAAAGGCAATTTCTGAAATTTTCAATAAATATAATTTGTCTGCAGAAATTGACCACTTGGTCCACCCAGTTAGTCTAGACAGTCCCTGCCTTGTCTGTCTCTGCAGACCCTAACTGATCTCTATCAACCCTCTCTCCTCCCAGGCCATTTCCTAATATTCCTCTATGTCTGTCCCATGCATGCTTGAAGTCCCCTACTGTTTTTGCCTCCACCACTTCCACTGGCAGTCTATTTCAGGCATTCTGTCTCCACTCTTTCAGTGAAGCAATACTTACTCATATCCTTCCTAAACCTCCTCCCCTCCAGGTTCATCACATCTTTTGGTTTTGCTGCTGTTCCTCATTTGAAAGAGACTTCCCTCCTTCTGTTCACCCCTGTGAGATACTTGTAAGTCTCTATTATGTCCCTTCTTGCTATCCTGTCTTCTATGGTTTACATGATGAGATCCCTCACTCCCTCCTGGTAGGTCTTTTGGTGCATCTCCTGCACCATTTTCATTGCCCTCCTCTGGACTGCCTCTATCTTATCCATGTCATTCCTGAAGTGTGGCCTCCAGAACTGGACACAGTACTCCAGGAAGTGTCTCAATAGTGAGCAATAGAGTGGCAACACCACCTCCCTCTTTTGCTGGAGATACCTCTCTCTATACATCCCAGAATTCCACTGGACCTTCCCACTGCTTTGTCACAGTGCCTTGCCCCTTTAAGGCCTCAGATATGATAATCCCAAGGTCCCTTTACTGCTAAGTGACTGACAGTACCTCACCCCTCATATTTTACTCAGTTCTTGAGTCTATGCCCTAAGTATATGATTTTGCACTTTTTTACATTGAATCCCAAATGCCATGCTCTTGACCACTACTCAAGTTTCCCAAGATAACGATACATTCTTTTCACTGCTTTTCACTGCTTCCTTATTGTTCACCCTATTGCAGAATTTGGTATCATTTACAAAAATGCATATCTTCCCTTCCAGTTTATCTGTAGTGTCTCTTATGAAGAGATTCAAGAGGACTAGTCCCACTACTGATCCATTCGGCACCCTGCTGCTCACTCTCCCATCATTAGAGTGAATGCCGTTAACCATCATCCACTCTCATCTGCCTGTTAACTAGTTTCTAACCCAGTTCACCATTTTGGAACCTACCTCTAGGATGTTTAATTTCTTAATCAGTTTCCTGTGCAGCACAGTGTTGAAGGGTTTGCTAATGTTCAGAAAGACCATGTCCACTGCCATCCCCTGATCTATGTCGCTGGTCACCCAGTCAAAAAAACACAATCAGATTAATCTGGCATGCCCATTCCAATGATTCCATGCTGCTTTGGTCTTGCAGCCCATTGAATTCAAGATACTCTATCAACCTTTCCTTTGAAAGTGTTTCCATTAATTTCCATGCCACTGAGGTGAAGCTCACCAGCCCTTGGTTGCTAGCCTCTTTCCTGCTGTTGCCCTTACATAGTGGAACCATGTGTGCTTATCCTCCAGTCCTCAGAACCATGCGTAATTCAGGTGAGCTTCTGAACAAGGCCATCTGTAGGGCAGCCAACACCTCTCTGAGTTCTTTTAGTACCCTTGAGTGTATCCTGCCTGGTCCCACAACCTTGTCAACTTTCAAAGCTGCAAGTCCCTTTAGGACTTTTTCCTCTAAAAATGGACTTGAGTCTGCCTCCCCCACCCTACATTTGTTCCTGCTGATCATTGGTAGTTCGTTCTCCCTCCCTCAACTATAAAGATTGAGCAGAAGTATCTGTTCAGGATGTTTGATTTTTCTTGGTCCTCTTCTGTGCAGTCTACCTCTGCTGCATTCCTTATCCTCACTATACCACCTATTGCTTTCCTCTTATCACTTATGTATCTGAAGAAATTCTTATCCCCATTTGCTCCCCCGCTGACTATCCTTTCCTCTCTCCACTCATTAACTCCTCTCACTGTCTTACCGACTTCCATATGTTTAACTTGGTGCATTTTCCTGTTTTCTTTTCTCTACATTTCCTTATTCTGTACATCATGAATGGCACCTGTTTTTCCATCACCACTATGACTACTTCCCTAGAGTACCAAAACAGTAGTTCTGTACTTTTTCTTCTATTTACTTCCTTTCCACAGAAACTGGTTGCCTTAATTATGCCCTCCCTTTTTTTTTCCCCAACTGTTCCCCTACCCCTTCATGCCACCCCCCACCCACTAGGATGTTTTTGAGACAGTCTTCCATTTCTTTAAAATCCATCCTGCTATAGTTCAGGATCTTTGTCCTCGTATGGTTTGCCTCTTTCTCATGTCTTAATGTTAAACCACACTGTAAGGATCACTGGTACCTTGAGGACTGTCCACTGTGATTTCTGGAATGCCATCCCTGTTTGTAAGCACCATGTCAACAACTGCCCCATCCCTAGTGGGTTCATTGGCTAACTGCCTGAGAAAGGCCTTTTGTAGAGGATCAAAGATGACCCTGTTCTTGCCAAAGTGGCAGCAGGAAGGCACCAATCCACATATAGCAAATTGAAGTCGCCAGCTAGCAGCACCTCCCCATTATTTTCCATCCTGATGATGTCCTCTCCAAGTGCCTTATGCAGTTCCTTTCCCTGTGCTGGTCTTTATACCACCTCTGTATGGATAGCTGCTTCAGCGACTGTCTCCAGGATGACCCACAGGACTTCCAGTCCTTCTTTTTCCTCCAGGTGCCCCTGTACTCCCATAGTCTTGATTCCATTGTTCACTTATAGTACAACCCCTTCTCCTCGTCTCCTCCTTTCCCCATCTGTACTGAACAGAGAGTAGCCTGCTATGGTCACATCCCAGTAGTGCCCCATTATTCCATTATGGCCACCAAACCCAGGCTAGCTTCCTCCATGATGGACTCCAGGTCAAGAACTTTACTACCTAGATTCCTTGCATTAGTGCACTTGGCTCTCCATATTTTACTGCCCCTGCCTTCTTCCCTGCTTTCCCCCCTCCTGCCTGTGCTGTTTCCTGAAGCTCCTCCTGACCCACCTCTTCCCCTGTTACCCTCTTTGTTACCTCTCTACTTTACTCCTCTCTTCTTGCTATCCTGATTTATACCCCCTTATTTTCTACCTTGTCCCCAAACCTGTCTTCCTGCACCCCTGGCTTGGGGGAGTTACCTCCTCTTAGGCATTCCCTTCTTGTTGCTTCATTATCTGGGGGAGGCAATCTTTGACTCCTTTGGTATTACAATCTCTGCCCAGATAGTTTAATTGCTCATCCAAGTAGCATTTAAACATCCCACTAAGGGTTGTCATCCATCTCCTGGAAGGATACAGGCCATTTCGCTTATAGAGGCCCATATCCTCCAAGGCTGGTTCCCAGTCCCCAATAGGCTAAATAACCAAATGTTATCATTGTGATTATTTATATTAGCTTAAATGGTCAAATCCTACTTTCTGAAACACAAAACATTATGTAAATGAAGTTACTATCCCATATTCTTATGACTATGGACACACCATAGTCAAACACAGATGAACAATGGCTGACCATGGCTGGCATAGTTTGTCCAAAACTTTCTGAAAACATATTGGGAAGAGTTATAATCCATACAGAACATGCCTGAAGAATTCTATAGCAATGTGAAATAAGAACAGAAGCCAACTGGGACAAAACCAGCTTATAAAGTAACATGGTCTAATAATCTGTAGAGTTTAGGAACACAGCTACTACTTGGGTATATTAAGAGAAAATTATTTTTGCTTTTTAAAACCAGAAAAAAAAAGAAATTCTAGGTAGCTGATATTACAGTTATGATAAAAGATGGCTTAACTCATTTGCTTCTGGTGGCCATTTTGGGTCGGATCTAGCAATGGATGGTTCCGACACCATATGGCATCTATGGGAACAAATGTGTTAATGTAGTTTGAGAATCACACAGATCCCCCCAGCAAGGCTTTGGATAGATTGTGATTAGTAGAAATAAAAAATGTCATATGCTTAAAAAGAGAATAACTAGAGATAAAATAAATACGAGTCTTTCCATTTTTATCTGATCTTCACATTTGGGGTTTATTTCTTTAACACCACTTAAAATTATCTAGACTCTTTTAAAGGGCTTCAGTGGACCCATCTTACAAGAAGGCTAAATTGATAACTTTAAATACGAACATACAAACATAGGAAGAAACCAGCAGAATAAGGTCTTTAGGCCTATCTATCTAAACATCTATACTATAAGAGCACCTAGAATGTAGAATAGGCTCCCATAAGAACTAGTGGATCTTAATATTTTCTCTGCCTATAATAAAAGCTTAAAAAATGGCTAAAATCAAATCAGATTTAGTCTTAATGACACACAATGTTGTGGGAGAAAATTTCGATGGGCTTTGGCCTTCTTTTGTTCATATCTACCAAGCAAACCAAGTAGTCTACTTGTAGTGCAGGTCCCTCAGCTTAAACTACTGACCCTGACCCCTCGATCCATTCTTCCCCTCTGCCTGCCCCTCCCTTGACCCTTATTTTCCACTTAACTCTATCCCAGCCTCTGTTGAAGCTGTCCACAGTCTTCAATGAAAGCACCTTTTCTAGAAGCACATTAAAAACTGCCACCATCTTCTCCATGAAGAAGTGCCTCCTAGCCTCTCTTTTAATCCTTTCCCCCACCTTGAGACTGTGTCCACTTATATGTCGGTTTCCACAAAGTTTGAAGAGCCCTTCCTAATCCACCCTATTTTTTTTCCTTTAAATACTTGAAGGTCTCAATCATGTTCATTCTATCTACCCTCTCCTTCAGTGAGTGCATGTTCAGGGCCTCTAACCTATCCTCATAGTCCTACCCTGATGGATCATGATCATTATTGTTGTCCTCCTTTGGACTTTCCCTAGCAGGTTAATGTCCCCTTTAAGGTATGGGCATGAGTACCATACACTGTACTCCATTTTCAGGGCCTCCAACCTCCCTTCATATGTCCTACCCTCCTGGCCCATGATCATCTTTGTTGTCCTCCTTTGAACCATCTCCAGCAGGAGAACTTCCATTTTAAGGTATGAACAATAGTACTGTACTTCAGATGTGGACTCACCAATGACCTGTACAAGGGCAGTATTAACTCCACTGGCCTCTTTGCTGATCCTTCTGGAAATACAGCCCAACATTTTATTTGCCTTTGCTGCTGCTTTCCTATGTTCATGGAGTGCTTTAGGTCAGTAGTGATCACAACTCTCAGATCCTTCTACTCTAATGCAGGCATTTTTGGAGGAAAGAGTCTTGAAGGGATTCACAAATTTGAAAGTGGACAAAGCAATGGGGTCAAACAGGGTCCATGTAAGAGTATTGAGGGAGCTCTGAGAAGTACTGGGTGCACTTCTGATTGGCCTATTTAACAGCTTTTAGGAAACAGGAGTGGTCTCAGAGGACTGGAGGAGAGCAAATGTAGTCCCACTTCACAAAAGTGGTAGCAGGGAAGAGGCTGACAATCATAGGCCAGTCAGCTTAACTTCGGTGGAGGAAAAGTTAATGAAATCACTAGTGAAAGAAAGGATTGTGGAATATCTTGAATCCAGTGGCTTACAAGATCTGAGGCAGCAAGAATTCATGGGGGGGTGTCTCATACAACTCTGGTAGTGTTCTTTGACCAGAAGACCAAGGAACTAGATCAGGGTGGAGAAGTGAACATAGCCTACCTAGATTTTAGCAAGGCATTTGACACCATTCCACAAATGAGACTACTAAGCAAGCTAGATAACTTTGGAGCTGGTCTGGAGGTGGCAAACTGTGTGAAAACTGATTATGGGATAGGTGGCAGAGGGTGGTGGTAAATGAACTTCACTCAGAGGAAGAAAGGGTGACCAGCAAGGGTGCCTTAGGAACGTTGGAAACTGGAGTACTTAAGTGCTGTCATTTCTGAAATATTTGGAATTTGTCAATTGGATGACCCAATAAAAAGAAATAGTGGTGCTTCCCAGAGACGTGAAGGCAGCCTGGACTATTTGCTGAAACTAAATATACCAGACGTGGAAGATTATATAGTTGCTTTGTTGACTTAAGTGCTGCCTTTGAGGGTATAAGCCAAAACATTTTATGGGAACACTTACATTTTTTAAATATGGATTGTTATATTTTGGATGTAATTATAAGGTTGCACAGTAACACTTGGTCAAAAATACAATACAATTTAAGGGAGCAGTCACTAATACAATTATCATTAATAGGGGAGTACAACAGGGTTGTATATTGGAACCAACCCTGTTTAACAAGATTTTGAATAAGTTTTTGGCATCAATTCTGAATACCATGCATCTAAAGTAAAGGACATTTTTGATAAACTTGTTCGACTATGCTGATGACGTGGTCTTACTGTCCATGTCCCTGCTCAACCTTCAGAGGCAACCAGTTTTTTTTTTCTCTGTGCACACAGACTGCATTACAAATTAACATGAAGAAGACACAATTGGTGATATTTGGATTAACAAAGAAATGCAATAAAAAATTATAAACAAAAAAAAATAACAACAACAGCCTATTATGATTATTTGGGTGTAAGATATATCTTCAACAAAATGGACAGGGCATCCCTATTTATTACCTAACAAAATGCAAAAAGCAATAGCTGTCCTCAATATATTTAATTAAATATGGATGTTGACTATTGAAGGCTCACTTTCAGTCATAAATGCTAAGGTGAAATCAGCATTTTTATATGCAATAGAGGTTTGGGGTTTGTGCAGCCTTACTATATTAGAAAAGTTATTAAATAATATCTACAGATACCTTCTTCAATTCCCTAGCTGTGCACATTTATGTATCTTGCATTCTGAACTTGGACAGTACCCAGTAAGTATACTGATTCAAGAAAGAGGCCCAATTTTCCTATTGTATGTATTCCTTCTATCTGAGAATTACTACCCAAGGAAGTCCATAGAGGAGCAAGTGGAATATTCCAGAATGGGTTTTGATTATCTATATTTAAATTTCATTAATAAGGTAATTTATCTTGCAGGCCTTTGACATCTTATGACACAATTATACCTGAGATCTAAACCAGAAATTATTTCAATAATTAAATAAAAATATAAGGATATCTCAGTTCAAAATGACATGAGAAAACTTGAGACATCAAAAGTCCATATTTGGTATCACGGAATCAAATTATAGTTTGGCAACAAATAAAACCTAACAAATTTAGTAATTCTAAAAGAAAGAAACATCTCAACATGCTTAAGACTAGAACTCTATAGTAGTAATACACTACTTTTTCAACAGAAAGGGATATTGTAAATTTACTGCAATGTATCTGTTCCCTCAGTGAGACTGATGATCTTTAGCATGCAGTTCTGAGGTGTTGATTTTAGAAAAAAGAAAGAGAACAATGGATTGCCACAATCCTGAGAGAGATTTCAAGATCCTCTCAGGAATTATTGGTGGACCTGTTTAACTTATCTTCACCTATCAGCCATTCACGTCTGGATAAATATTTGTTGGCAATCAAGTTCTGTTAAGATAGAGATATGTATGTCAAGGTTTACATTTTTAGCATCCTATGATAATATTATTCTTTTAGAGAGTATCAGGACTACACAGAGGAATGTACTGTCAAAATGTAGACCCAAATCACAGTACATCTGATTTTATGTTATACAACTTTTTTTTTGCTCAGCATAGGCTTATAGTCATTGATCAAATAAGGAATATATTTACCAGATTTTCTTTTCAAAGATTCTAAATAATGAATATGTTATGATGCAATCTATAGTGGGTGTATTTCAGACATAAACTCAAATTCTTTTGTCCATGACTGTATCAGTTTTGACTTATTGTATACTTGTGACAATACGATCAATATTAACTACTATATCAATGGGCTAGAAAATTAAATGTATGTCTATTTATTCTTTGTAATGTATTTGTTTATATCATCAGGCTGCACTTTACTTTTGTTAACATGTATGCAATGCTTCTTTCTTAACATTTGCTGTAGTTGTACCCTGAATACTTTTTGTATTGCAAATATTACAAATTTGTACCATTAAAAGCTGATTGATTAAAAAAAATCTTGAATTTTAAAATCTACTATAATTATCTTCCCCCAAAAATCTTGAGAGATAACTTGCTGAAATTATTGTTGCTATTGTATGTTTAAGGCCTTACTGAAGTCTGGATAGACTACATCTACTGCCTTGCCTGCCACAGTCCATCTCTCTGATCAGCCCCTTAAAAAATGTGATCAGGTTGGTTTGCCATAATCTGCCCTTCATAGAGTCATAATTGATCATTTGTTCTATCCTTGGATTCTATCATTGGAGAAGGCCATATAGTGCAGTGGTTTAAGGCTCTGAGCTGCAAACCTGGAGATCTGGATTTGAATCCCACAGGCCCCACTTGCATACTGTGTGACCCTAAGTAAATCACTTAACTTCCTTGTGCTCCCAGGTCACACCTGTAAACAAACTTTCAGCTTAGTGTGTCTCTCCTGGTAAAAAAAAAAAAAAAATCATTGATAATTTTTTCCAGGACCTTGTCCTATGCTGATGTTAGACAGACTGGCCAATAGTTGCATGGGTTTAAAAATATGAGACAGAGAAAATTAAAAAGGTATAGTAGGGACAGATTAAGACAAAAAGTCCATCCAGTCTTCCCTGTGACCATACAGTACCTTGAAACTGTTTCCTTTCCTCAATTCCATTCCTTTAACTGCCCATTTGAAACCATCCCAGCCAGCTTTGAACCAAGCAATTGTACTGTGCTTACCTTGACCACTGAAAAAGTAATTATTTTGTGTTTATTTATTTGCTTCACATTTTAGTCTATGAACAATAAGTGCTATTTCATAGATAACCACAGTAAAAATATATAGAATAATAAAAGTATACATCAATACTGTACATATTACATTGTTGTCCTAGAATATAAATAACATAAATACTTTCTCACATCCTTTCAAAATTTGCCCAACCAAATAAAATTTAAGCCCCATTTTGTTAAATTTTTATTCACTGAAAAATATTCAATCTATCCTATTATAGCCTCCAACAACTTAAATGACTCTATCATATCCTCCTTCCTCTTCTTTCTCCAGTAAGTACATACAGTGACACCCACTAGGATTTAGTGTTCTGTGTGAGATTTCTTAGTTTAAATTGCAACAAATACAGCCAGCACCTGCAACCGTGTTGACTCTCTCATAATCATAACACTGCCACTTTGCATGCGACCTGTGTTTCTTTTAAGAAATAAAGTAAGCTCATACTTGGTGTTGATCCATAAAGTGCTTCATTTTATTGTAGTGCAAAAAGCGCAGAAACATACAAAGATCCAATGGGTGCTTGAAACAATGCTGAAACTTGCAGGTATGCAAAGATCCACCTTCCACTCACATGATTCACATCACCTGATGTGTTTCACTCAACTTGAGCTTTTTCAGTTTGAATGAAATGCATCAGATGACAAGAATTATGTGAGTGATTCATGTGAGACACCAGGGAAATTACATGGCCAAACCATTGCAGTTTTCTTTCTTGAATCATCTGCAGCAGAGTTGTTTCCTGTCCAGGCAGGTTCCTTATTATCTCATTCTTTATTTTTTGCGTTCTTAACGCACCTAGTATTCCCATTAGCCAACTCATTTCTGCACTTGGTATTTTATGGTTGTAGGTATGCCTCATGTTTCAGGTCCTATAAAACAGTACCAGAACAAGAGTTGTCTCTTACAATCTAATTTTTGTTAGAGTGTATGGGGCATTCCGGTACTATTGTATATGAACATAATATAATATCATGTAAAATGATGTGATATGTGATAATAGAAAATGATGTGATGTAATGGGAAAGTGATATGATATGAATTAATATATATTTTTCTTATTTTGCAATTATTTATTATTTTTATTTTATGTACCACAAAAACATGAATCATGAAAATGAACTTGCTGCCTGACTCCCTTCATTCATGCTGTTTCCTTTCCAGAAGCCACTAGTGACAAAGGGGACAGTGGCTTTGATGAAATGGTCAGCAAATCCAAGGTGATTGTTTTTTCTTTTGGGAGGGTAGGTAACTTTGATGAAATGTGCTGCAAATTCAATGTAGTTGTTGGGGAGTGAGAAGACTACAGTTTATGTTTCTGGGTGGATCACTTCTATCAAGAGTAGATGAACTGGAAACACTTGAAAAAGGAAGAGGGGAAAATTATATGCTTCTGGATTGCTAAGGAGGGTGGAATTCTCAGATGCAATCGATGGCCATCAGGGAAGGCTTCTTGCACTGCAGTGGGAGAAAAAACAATGGGTATCCTTGACAGTACTATCATTCTACACATAATGCCAGGCTGTAGCTGCTTCTCGGTGAATCTCCCTGTTATTTTGTGTTATTTCATTTTATTTTGTAGCATTTAACTTTTTTATTTTATTTTATTTGTTTTATTGATTTTATTTGTGTTATATTTTTGGTTTTGGAGTGTTCTGGAGCATCTGCTGTAAGCTTGCGGTATGTAACGTGAACCTGGATGAACTCCGGTGTAAGTTGTATAATTTTCCATCCTGACACCACCGTTTGGGCTCCTGTGGAGCGCTTGTTGAGCCCAAAGAACTTTTTGCTGCTGTGGCTGGTGTTTCTTGCTCCTTGTGCAGGAAGGAATTTTGCTGGTCTGCACGTGACGAGGAGCAGTGGAGAGAAGCTGGTTGAGCTGCGGAGAATGCAAGAGAGAGCACGGGACACCTTTTGAAGCCTAGTCAGGAGGGAAAAATGTGAGGAGATCCAGCGAGGGATGTTTGTCTGGTTTCTGCCTGGATTCTGGCTGTGAACCGACTTTGGGTTGAAAAGTGAAAGCCGAATATTAGGCTGGAAATATTTTGGATGGTGGATAGTGACTGAATGGGGCCAGATTCCATTGTCTGTTTCTTGGTGGGATTTGCCACCTCATGGGTGGGGTTGGAGTATTTACTTAGCCAGGGAGCTGACTGGGGTACCGTGTTCCCCTTGACTCTCAGGTCTGGCTGCAGCGTGGCACTTACTCAAGTTTCTTGTTGGGGCTACATTATTTCCCCGGGGTTACACACAGACTGAATTGATGGGCCCGAATCTGCTGATTAGAATCCTCTGGCAGGCCTCGACAGATGCTGATTTTGATTTTGATTTGGGTTTTCCCTAGTATCTACAGTGCAGTTATACTTCAGATTTTCCTCTTGTTTCTACCCCTACTTCAGTTTGGCTATGAGTGGCTCGGGTCTGGTTCCTTTATCTGATTTCATGGACACCTATTCCCTGTTTTGGACTTTGTGACTCCTGTACTTTTCTGGTGAAGATTGTTGGAACTAACTGCACCCTTCTCTGGATTTAAAATTGTTTACTTTTTGAATGCCTGGGTGATGAGAGGACCTTGGCGTCCATATATTTATTTCCTTTTATTTATTTATGTTAAAAGTTCTGTGATTTTATTTTTGTGGACTGTAATTTTTATTTTGGCAGTGAGAGTGCCGAAATTACCCTATCTGCCTGGTTGTGAGAGGACTGGGGGAGGGGGAAAACTTCATTATTCATATGTTGTCTTGTTTATTTGTGATTGTTTCTCTGGGCAGTGAGAGTGCCTAAATTGCTCTTCTCCCCAGCCGTGAGAGGGTTGGGGGAGAGGGGTATGTTTTATTATTTTATTTTTTGTATGTTATATATGTGTGGGGGGGGGATTGTAGTGGCTCCAGATTTAAGTACTGTATAGGAGTGACTTTACTAGTTAATAGGGGATAGGGTGGTGTTTTAAATTGTATTTTATTATATAAAGGGTGGGTTACTTGAGTAATTGTGGGGTTTGTTTTGTTTTATTTTAGTTTGTTTTGCTATCATGAATTTTGGGATATTATTGTTTTGGGTGGGGTTGGTTGATGATATGATTGGGTTTGTTTAGTGTATCTACAATTTGTTTTGTAGCCACAGAATGTGTTGGATGCCAACCCCCACCATTATGCACTACTCATCCTCTACCCTTCATGCCCTTCACCCTTTCTATAACCCCCCTCTCCAGTCTGAGACCTACCAATGCTGTAGAGTGCTGGGCATTATGCATAGGAGAGGGAGGAGGGAAGGGGTCACAAACAGTGGAAGATGTACAAGGGGGGTCACTGAATTGGGGTGGTAGGATCCAGAAGGTGCCCTGGGGTGAAATGGAATCCACACTGTGGTCCTCATGTCTTGTGCCCATACCCAAGGGTACTACTGAGTGTGGTAGGCAGTTGGCCTGGGTGACCCGTGAGATTCATCCAACTTGGGCGGTGTTGTGCAATGCCAGGTCCATTAAGAATAAGACTGCAATTATCGCAGATCTTGTTGGTATGGTGGAGCTGGCATGCATCACCGAGACCTGGCTGGATGAAAATTCTGGCCCCTTTGTGGAGGCTATGACTCCAGCTGGGTACTCGGTGATACACCGCCCAAGGTTGGATCACAGGGGGTGGGTTGCGGTCTATTTCAAGACCAAACTAAATCTCACGGGGGTATTAGTTGAGGAGGTTGAGTCCTTCGAGTTTACAGTAGTAGCAGGTGTAGGTTATTGAATCGCTGTCATCTACTGTCCACCCGGTGATGAGAAGCGATTCCTTCAGTAAGTGGCAGACTTTGTCATCAACATGGCGTTTGAGTCACCCAGATTGATGGTTCTGGGTGACTTCAACGCCTGGGTCGATGATGAACTCTCTCAATTTGGTCAACGCTTCCTCCAGTTAATGACATCTCTGGGCCTTTCACAGGTGGTTTCCACTGCTACTCATAAACATGGACACTCTTTGGACTTAATCTTCCTCCTAGGGATCAAAACATCTGACGTGGGGGTGGAACCAGTTAGGGTGGTCCGATCACTGTACCGTGGGGCTTAGTTTTAGCAACCACCCCAGAAGGCCTACCCCTGTTGAGAAGGTTAGGTACTGCCCTTTACAGGATATAAATTCCCAAGGCCTTGTGGCGGTCCTTGACCTCTAGGCCCCTGCATCGGCAAGCAATGATCCAGAGACCCTCATGTCAGCTTATTATATAGCTGTTACGGTGGCTCTGGATTCTATTGCTCCAGTCCGTGTTCACCCTCTCCCCCTTTGCCCCAAGTCCCCTTGGTTTGATGGGACTTTGAGGGAGATGCAGAGATAGGGGCAAAGGTTAGAGCCTTGCTGGTGAAAGTCCACCCTTGATGCCAACCGCCTTAGATTGATGGACCATTATTTAGTCTATCAATATGCAATCACCCATAAGAAGGCAGAATTCCTGTCCAGGAAGATTACGGCTGCTGAGAATCGACCAACTCAGCTATTTCGAACTGTGGACTGACTGTGCAACCCAGCCTGCCTGCATGTTCAGAAAGCTTTTTCACAATTAGAGTGTGATGAGCTTGCTTGATTCTTTGCAAATAAGGTGGCAGACATCAGGACGGCACTGCAGCCAGCACACTCTAGGGGGTTTGTTGTTGATCAGTACGGGGTCACTGTACCTCAGTTTTCCTGGAGTACCTTCAGTCGACTGGAGTTCATGGCTGTCATAAGGATTATCCAGAGTGTGCGCCCTACGTGCTGTAGTTTGGACCCTGAACCAACCTCTCTAATTTTGGGTTATAGTGACATCGTTGGTCCAGTCCTTGTGCAGATAGTCTGGTGCTCCTTGGGATTGGGAGAGCTTCCTAGCCCCCTGAAAGAGGCGGTGGTGACACCACTCTTGAAGAAAGCTACCTTGGACCCAGACTGTTAAGTAAACTACATACCTATCTCTAACCTTCCCTTTGTTGGGAAGGTGATTGAGAAAGTAGTGGCAGCACAACTGCAGGACCACTTGACCATTCATGACATCTATGAACCCCTCCAGTCTGGTTTTCATAAGAGACATAGTACTGAGACGGTGCTGGTTCGGATGCTCAATGATCTCCTGATGGTGAGAGATCGGAAGAGCCATTCCATCTTGGTTCTTCTGGATCTTTCTTCAGCTTTTGACACTGTGGACCACATGGTGTTGATAGGATGCCTGAGGCATATCTGTGGAATGTTGGGGACAGTCCTCAGATGGTTTACATCATTTCTCACAGGGAAAACATAGAGAGTTGTGTCTGAGTTTTTTTCTTCAGGCCCAACTGCATTGTCTTGTGGGGTGCCTCAGGGTTTTGTGCTGTCACCCATGTTGTTCGCAGTGTATTTGCTACCCCTTGGAGACATTGTAAGAAGGTATGGGCTGAGGTTTCACTGTTATGCAAATGATACCCAGCTCTACCTCTCTTTTGCACCTAAACAGGATGGAGCTCTCTCGGTCTTTAACAACTGTCTTAAAGAAATCTAGGAGTGGATGGATTCTATCTGGCTGAAGTTGAACTCAGAAAAGACTGAGGTACTTGTTGTGGACCTGGGTCACCAGATGGGGGGATCAGGTGTTGCTGCGCCCTCCGGAATTATTCTTGGCTGCATCTCAATCCTGACCTCTGAACGTGTGCTTAAGCTGGGGGTAGTTTTTGATGACAGACTGACCCTCCATTCGCAGGTGTTGGCTGTCTTCAAAACTTCCTTCTAACATCTTAGGAATATCGCCAGGGTTAAGCATCTGGTTCCGTCTGATGACCTTCCGACCTTGGTCCATGCCTTTGTGTCCTCATGCTTGGATTACTGCAACTCCCTTTATCTAGGGTTTTTGGGGGTTGAAATCCATCACCTGCAGCTGGTGCAGAATGCAGTTGCCTGGCTTTTGACAGGTTCTAGTCGATCCTGCCATATTACCCCAGTGCTGCGCAAACTGCGCTTGCTGCCAATACAGTGGTGGTTTATTGACTTTTAAAGCCCTACATGGACAGGGCCCAAACTATCTGAAAGAGCTTGTGGTTCCTTACTGCCCTGGTTGATCACTCTGCTCGGCCGATAGGGGTTGCTAGAGATTCCAAGGGTGAATTTGAAATCAGCTGGTTCAAGAGCTTTTGCTTTTGCAGCCCACACCCTTTGGAATTCTCTACCACATCGGTTACGAGAGTGCCCATATGTGGAGGAATTTAAGAATGGCTTAAAAACCTTTCTGTGGCAAAAACCTTTTTTGGATAATTGAAGTATTTTTCTGATTGTTTATGATTTTCAATTGTATTGTTTTGTTATTGGATTTTATATTAATTGTTCCTAAATTGTTAGGCACCTTGGAATTAGAAAGGTGCCTTATAAATAAAATTATTATTATTATTCATCCAACACCCCTTGTCCTCTCAGTCCAATGACCATGATTCCAGTCCCTGGTCCACCATGACAAGAGTCAGTCTCCACCACAATCACTTGTATTACTTGTACTTGATGGAACTGGCATGGTTAAATATGAGTTTGCCTCCTCTTTCCTCCCCATGCACCCCTTTCTCCTCATGATCTTCTTTTCATGTTTTCTTCATGCATTGACAATAAATGCTGTACATGCATGGCAAGATGCAACCACAAACAATGATGACACACAATAATTGTCAATGATTCTTAGATGCTCACATGACATGCACCCTGTATGCCTGGAGCATTGACAAACTTCAGTATTGTTCAATCTGCATGGTGACAGGAACAAGTGACACCGCCAGGCAACTCCTCCCCATACACACACACACACACACACACACACACACACACACACACACACATGACAGACCACACACAAACCCATAGAAAGGCCTTATGACCTTATGTATCATGGAGCTGTCTGCTTTACTTTTCACTTACCAAGGGCCTGGTCAATACCAAAAATAATAAAAATGTACTTTTGTGCCCTTCTGTAACACCAGTGGTTAATAAACACATATTTCTGAAATAGAAACAAAGAAAATGATGGCAAAGTAAGTCAGGTGGCCTTTCCAGTCTGCTTACCCTGCCTGGAGTTGTAGCAACTGACATTGTCAGATATGTCCCAAAATGTCTGTGATTTCGATAGAAAGAAATTTCTGCCAACCTGCAGTACCAAGGTAAGGCCACCAGGGGGAAACTCCATACAAATATCTATAAATACTGTATCTGATCAAGAAAACTGATGCAACCATAACTACATTGCTATGGTCCTATTGCCCATTGAACCCTCTTAACTCTGCCCCCTCCCTCTTACTATTGCCAAATTGCTTTCCCACCCTTCCATGACCCCTCACACTGTTGTAGCCTACACCACCTCCTTGGGCAACCTTTTCCACTTATCCATCACTCTGTCAGTGAAAAAATGCTTGTGGACATCCTTCTTGAACCTACCTCCTACCAGTTTCAAAGAATTTCACCTTGTTCCTGTGTTCTTGCTTAATGTGAAAATGCCATTGAGCTCCACCCTATTCATCTTGTGCAGATACTTCTAATCATTCCTTTAAAATCCCCCTGCACATTTCCCAATCTGCTAAATTTAATCTACCTGCTCCTGCTTTTGTTTGGGGCTATATGAATTCATATGGATTTCTGAGCCCTCTACTGCATCAACAGCACTGTTACTTTTACTATAGTGTTCCTTAGAAATGTTACCTTATTACCACTGTATCCAGAATTTTCCTTCTTTCTCAATGGCATGTGGGGTGTACAACTTGACAACATATATCGATATGGATTCCATGAATTTCCACAATTTTCCAAAAAAACTCATGAAATTCAAGTTTGAGTATTGATGTCAATTTGAAATTTTTGGCTGCTTATAACTTGGTCATCAATGAAGTAAGATATTAGAAGGTTAACACACAAAGCCTCCTGTTGTGAACCTTTGAACCTGCCAAACTGGTGACATTGGTTTCTCTAGTTTCATTTACAGGAGCTTAAAATTTCAAAGTTTACACAGTACTTGCAAAATTTCTTATTTTTTTTTTAAATGTTTGGCTGCTTATACTGTCACTCAACCACTTGAATATACCTATCTGAAAGTTGGTACACATACTCATGGGGCAGAGGCCTGGAAACCTGCCCCAGTCAGTGAAATCTGGATCACTAGTTTTAAAATTAGATGGCAATGACTAAAAATCAAATGTTAGCATAATTTGTGGATGTGGAATTGTAATATATGTCTGGATTATGCTGCCAAAAGTAAAATTTCAACCACCTCTAGAGTGGGGAGTTTATAATATGAAGACAATAATAAGGATAACCAATTGAATGAAATTGTCATTGATGAGTGAATCCATAAGGCATGACCATCTAAAATAATATTTAATAACACTACAAGGCAAGCAAGCCCATCCTCCTTAGATCATATTCCAGTGGGACAGCTTCTACTACTGAAAGCCTCCTCCTTCGTAAATGCTAGATGGGCATAGGGCTTTGAAATGGTGGAAGGCTACAGTATTGACTGCTGTACCTGCTATTCTTCCATCAACAATAAACATGTTATACAGGCATGATATTTGAAAGCACTTCTGACCTGCCATGTGTGCTGCTGTAACTGCTATTCTGTTTGCAACAATAAACACATCATATTTTCAAGCTGTGGCAGGATACTATGGGGGCTGCTGTACCTGCAACTCTGCCATCAATAAAAAACATTTCTGACAGGCATAATTTTTGGAAACAGATGCAACTTACACCTTTGAGCTGCTTTATTAACCTAATTCATCCTGGCAGCAAAATAAGGAGACCCTTCTTCCAAGCCTCACCTCTTATTCACTTCAATGCCTATCATGGTTACCAGCACTAAGAATGAGATCAGGAATAATATCTGTGCAAAAAAAACAAATTAAAAAAAACCTTTTTTGAAACTCAACCCAGTTCCAAACAAAGCTCTGAGTACTGAGAATAAGCCCAGTGTAACTGCATATACATCCATGTTGTAAAATACATATTTTAAACCCATTCCAATTCTGTCTCACTTAAAATCTCACACACAGAGACTAACAAAGAACAGTTTTGTTGGATGTTCCTCACAACACTGGAGACACAGCCTACTCCTTCCCCTAACAGTCTAGGACTGCAAACTGTCACATTATTATATCCCTGTACTTCCTGCAGCAATGTAAACATGTACTGTAATACACATTCTGCACACAGCCAGAGCAGTCAGTTATTCACCATTTGTGACATACAGTAGCATTGACTTTTACATAGCACACATCTGAAATTTGGCAAGAGGAGTCATTTTCATGAAAGGCAAAGTCTATGACTTTGCCATATTTTTCTGATGAAGGAAAACTATATGAATACCATACTGAGAGCAGGCCAGCAGTGCTGCACAGCTGGTAGCACCACACCACAAAGCTAGAACAACCATCTCTAGGCTATATTCTTCAAGTTAGCATGCACTAATAGAGCACACTGGCAGATATTGGGACCTGCCAGTATTGCGATAAGTGGATATGGGCTGGCCGACATAGCCCATGACTGCATATGGCCCGCATGAGGTAGCATGCCCATCAGAGAAAGTACCATTGGTCCTGTGGGCCATGCCCATCTAGCATACCAATTAGGCCATTGGGCATGCAGGGTGCTATGGGGCCATTTGTGTGCCCATCACAGGCACATCTGCATGTGCACACAGCCCCATAGTACACATGGCAGTTGGTAGGTGGTAGACATGGAGAGCCCCTGGTGTCCAGTGGATGCCTCTCCCCCCAGTCACCCCTTTCAGTTTCCTGCATTTATTTCCCTGGTGTCTAGTGGATCCCCTTCCCCTGATCCCCCAGCTCGCCCCTGTCAGTTTCTTGTAGTAGAGCCCCTCCCCCGATCACCCCAATTAGTTCCTAGTATTTAATTCCTTGGTGCCTAGTGGACCCTATAACCAAATGCCGATACCCACACACTCACTGCAAACCCCAACCAGTGCTGCACCCCTCTCACCCTAGTTAACACTCATTTGATAGTCTGTTTCAGATTGTTGGGTGGCACAGCCCTCTGCTCACCTCTTCAGTTGGCTGCTGGCTGACAGTCCCAGAGTACAGTTGCAAGTACTCACAACTGTGCTCTGTGACTGCCAGACAGTGGCTGACCAAGGAGGTGAGAAGAGAGCTTTGCTAGCCACTGAGCTAATGCAAACTGTTGAGTGAGTACTAACTGAGGTGGGGGGTCTGCAGCAGGTGGGTGGGTGGGTACTGGCACTCATTTGAGGGGAGTGGAGTCCACTAGACATAAGGGAATTAAATACAAGAAACTGACAAGTGCAATTGGGGTGGTTCAGTGTGATATGAATGAAAGCATAATAGTGCCGAACATAAGGGTGAACACAAAACAGCAAAGACATATACAACCCACACCAACAGCAGTGCACAACAAAACAGCAATTTCCCCCAACAAAAAAACAAACAAAAAAAACCCCCACAACAATACAAAACTACACTGATAACCCAGAACAACAC
The DNA here is from genome assembly GCA_016271365.2 of Neoceratodus forsteri. Lineage (NCBI taxonomy): Eukaryota > Metazoa > Chordata > Ceratodontiformes > Ceratodontidae > Neoceratodus > Neoceratodus forsteri. Next base: position 1,060,893,777 of record CM057452.1, read on the forward strand.
AAATGCATACATCACATTCCAAACTGTTCAGGTATGAATAACGGTAGTGGTGCAACTGGACATCCCCTTTTGGAATGGTGAACTCACTGAACAGTCCTCTTCATCAGCTGCACCCCAGCAGATGACCTGCCATGGAATTCAGCACCCTTGAGGTACACTCCACTGCAATATGAGGCATACTCTCAATACCTGAATGAGCCCAATCCTGCAGCAGACACATAACCTGGCACACAGCAACATCGGCGGCATCACACCCCATTAACAAAAAACACCCCAAACCATCCCCTAAATCCAAACGAACCATACCTTGCACACCTAAAAACATATACCTGATCAAATATCCTAAATGACAAAAAAAAAACCCACTCCGCACCACACTCACATCGCACACCAACACCTAGACTAGAACCCATAAAACCAAAATGCTCAGTCCTACACAGCATCTTACAAACCAAATATCCTACCTAACCCATTACACCACAGCAGAACCATGACTGTAGTCCATCCCAAATGAGCTTACATTGACCATCACATATCCAGCCAAACAATAACAACAAAACATATTTTATGTTGGTGGTGTTGCCCCTGTACCCCTTACATGGGGGCGCTTTGCCCCCAAACCCCACTTTATTAATATAACTAACTCAGAGACCACACTATATGTGACAACATGTGAAACACTACCCCAGCACACTTTGCCATCACTGCACAACCTCTCCCTCTTTGCTCCTGCTGTTTTACACCTACCCCTCTTTTTATGGTACCCGGTTAGAATAGCGCTACAAATATAGCTCAAGAAACATATCGCAATCCAAATAGCACTACCTCAGACAGCAACAGAAGTTAAACAGTGTTGGTCACTGTCCATGGTAGTAAGAGAAAGGACAAGTGAGGAGGAATCAGGGAGACTGGCTGAGCTGCTCCTGTGGTGGTGAGGGCTGAGGCATGGAGCAGCTAGGCAAGATGGTGGTGGAGACCAGGGCTCTAATCCTGATCTTCTTTTAGTTTCTCATTGTGGTACTTGGCATTTTTTTACAAAGGGCCATGGAAACAGTATTCCACGGCCCCACAAATTTCATTTTTTCCCTGTGATCAGCTCTCCCTTGGAGTAGGAATCGTTAGTTCAGGGGGTGCAGGGGGCACTGCCCCACACATCAGGGGAGTGGAGCCACCCACATAAACATAAATTTTCAATGGTAGCAGTCATTTCTGCATTGTGTATCCACTACTATTGGTGCTCTGTTGTGTGGCAGCATTCTTTACTGCTGCTTTAGTGGAGAGCGCTGCCAATACAGCGCTGTTGTGAATAGAGCTGTTATTGACAGTGCTCTTCTAACCTAGTGCATCTTTATATATGTGCTCAATTTGAGTCACTCATATTGAGTCTCTCAAATTGAGTTGCCCATATCATGGGGCACCGATTGATGAGGTGGGTTCACAAAACACCAGGTAATTAAATGCAAGACATTAACAAGAGTGATCGGGGGGGTGAGATCCACTAAACACCAGGAAATTAAGTAACAGAAACTAACAGGGACAATAGGGCGGAAGGGTTTGACTAGACACCAGGGTATTAAGTAATAGAAACATATAAAGGTGATCAGAAAGAGGGGCTCCACTGGACTGCCAGAACTTTGGACTGCAGTACAGCCACCATGCTTTTGAGGAATGGGGTGCAACTTTTGCTTGGAGTTAAGGCCAAGTTGTGGTAATGTTATGCAACACCATGCTGGGAGCTGTTTACCCCTGCCAAAGCCTTTTGAATATACCCCTTCACTGTTATGCATGAGGTGTCCTTTATTTGCATTTACACAGCATTATCAATAGCATAATTACACTGCCTGATTAGTGGGTGCTCTGGGACCTCTGAATCTGACCCTGCCAGGAATGCCAGCGATAATCCAGGCTAGCGCAGCAATAACCCAGTTAGTGCCTTGCTAACCTTTAGAATATGGAGGCCATAATCTCTAATGGTAATATAAGTATTAATTTGCTGAATGTATACTCTCATACATATATGCTCATGATATATAACAATTTTTGTTAGGGACACCAAGATATTGTACTATTATTCTTTCTTTAGTGTGAGATTATATAAAACTGACACACTAGATGAACTTTGATAGTTACTCTTTGTGTGGTCGTGGTGCTTCATATCTAATTTAACACTTTTTCAATAGCGTCCTTTGTTGGCAAGTCTCATTAGATCTGATTTTAACAATTAAACAGTTTTTATATGCAGTGTACTGTGGTGTTGTTTGCAATGAACTATCATGCCAATTGTTTTTCATTGCTTTTTGTTCATTGTTCACTTGTAGCCTTGACACCTTGGATCCTGATCCCATTAGATCTCAGAAGCTAAGCAGGGCCAGGTCAGTAGTAGGATGGGAGATCACAAATGAATAGCTGGTGCTGCAGGAAGTAGTGGTGGTAGCTCTGCAGGGAGTGGTCATACAGTGACTGCCAAAAGGCGATTGCTGTTACGGTGAAGTCACAGTGCCATAAATCAGTTTGGGCACTCTGACTCCCCGGCACACAGCAAAATGGCACCAGGGACTTACAATTTTAATGTTTTATGTGGGGGGGGCTGTGCCCCCACTCCACCAGCAGCCCCCTACTTAAGGATTCTCAACTCCGGGGGGTGTATGTTGGGGGGGGTGCAAAATATTTTAAAAAATTTGGGGCTGGGTGCAACAAAAACATACCTATGCCCAGACCCAAACCCAGCACCCTGTGCACACAAGCTGTGAACCCACCCACCATGCCACGGGGCCAGCTTAACAACCCACTATGGCACCACCCCTCAAAACCCCTCCCAACCCTTGCTGAATATGCTCAATCCCATGTCTGTGCAAGCATATGTGTAGCGACATTCTGTTGCTAGATGCATGAACCCACCCCCATCTGGTTGCCCTACCTTGTCAGTAGCCCCCATGACATGTGCCGCGATTGAGTCACCATTCTGCGGTTCACTCAATCGCAGTCACACGTGTCACGGGCTACCCCAAAGTTCATCCATTAAATACAACCATCAACAGTTTAACTCTTGGTATCTACAGAGCTTGAGTGCAATAGTGGATAAATAAGTACTGTATATTAATGTTCATGTATGTTGTTTTAAAGCCCCCAGTTTTATATGTACTTGTAATGCCTGGAGCCTAGCTCATTTATTTTTGTAAATATCATTTTGAAGATAATGCTATTTTAATTGTGAATTTGTAATGAAAAGTAAAATGTCAATCAATAACCTAACTAAACTGAACCAAACAGTTTAACCTGGTTTACAATCAATCAGTAATTGCTGTGTGCCCCTTCCCCCAAGAGAAGAAGCTGATAACAGGAAAATATTTCCTAGGCCTCCCTTCTCAGTCAACAAAAACAAATCCTAAATAAAATAAAGCTGGCAATACACTGGAAACTCATTGTGTTGTTTGTATAACTTGACCAGATGAAGAGCAACTTTTATCAAATGTTCCGTGGCTCAACTGGCATGCAGCTGCAGTTCTGTCACAGTGCAATTCAAAATGAAGTTGCAGGCATCAGTATTTCCAAGGCTTTGTACAGGATCCAACTCAGCGAAAAATGAAAAAGAAACTCGGCGTGACAGTTTAATACAATGTAGTAATATTGTGCACATAGGAACAGCGTTATTTTTCTTAACTGCTGAAAGCTATGGATACTTGCTCTTTAGAGAAATAGTAGGTATCAAAATATAGTAGTATGGTAATGAAAGGATTTATGTTTACATTTTAAATATAACTTCACTTCCTGTTTCAGATTCCAATGAATGTATGCCCTGCCTTGAAGACTACTGGCCCAATGAAAGTCGAGATAGATGCATCACAAGATTGATAGAGTTCCTCTCCTTCGATGAGCCATTGGGGATAGTGTTAGCTGCTGTTTCTGTTTGCAATTCACTTGTTACTGTTTCCATTCTGGTTGTTTTTATCAAGTACCATGGGACCCCGATTGTCAAGGCTAACAATCGTGAACTGAGTTACCTGCTTCTCATGGCCCTTGTACTATGTTTCCTGTGTCCACTGATTTTTATTGGTCGTCCAGGGAGTATGAACTGTATCCTGCGTCAAACGACTTTTGGAATCACTTTTGCCCTTTGTGTTTCATGTGTGCTTGCTAAGACTGTTATGGTTGTCATGGCTTTTAAAGCAAAAAAGCCAAACAGCCCCTTAAGAAGATGGGTTGGCCCAAAGCTGTCCAACTCTATAGTCCTTATTGGCACATTATTGCAAGTAATTTTGTGCTGCATTTGGTTGTCTAGCTCTCCTCCCTTTGCTGAGCAAAACAGGAAATCTCATCCTGGAAAGGTGATCATTGAATGCAATGAAGGCTCAGTAATGGCATTCTGGTGTCTACTGGGCTACTTGGGTCTTCTAGCAAATCTAAGCTTCTCCTTGGCATTTCTGTCACGGAATTTGCCTGACAGCTTTAATGAAGCCAAGTTTATCACATTTAGTATGCTTGCCTTTGTCAGTGTTTGGCTGTCTTTCATACCAGCTTACGTAAGTACTCGAGGGAAGTACATGGTGGCTGTAGAGGTATTTGCTATCTTGTGTTCCAGTTCTGGTTTGCTTATTTGCATTTTTGTACCCAAGTGTTACATAGTTATGTTGAGATCTGATCTAAACACCAGAGACTATCTAATGGGTAAAGCATCCATTAGTTATCAAAAAACATAGATAACATTAAAAATTATGTATTTATTTATTTTGAAATTTTAGGTGGAATATGAATAATGTTTGCTGATACAGAAACTATAGCATACAAACATTTTTGAAAGTGCCTTCATCTAAATAAGTGAACAAATGTATAACAGTAAGTTTTCCGTTCAGTTTCTACAAAAAAGATGAAGCACTATGCAATTAGATATGAAATCGCTTCAGGCCTTAAGCAAGACAGTTCTAGTATCAGCAAAACTGCAAATGCTGCTCTGTAATAAATTGTGATTAAGCCAACTGCATCTCCTCTAAAAAACAGCATTAACCTCTTATAGGTAAATACTTTAATAGTTGACCAAAAATTTGCAACACATTAAAACATCACTAGTGAGAACACCTGGCAATAAATGTGTTCACATCCATTAGCTTCTCCAACTGCACTTCCACCTGTGGTCACTCAAGTGACAGTATAAGAGCCGAGCTGGCTGCACTCCTTCCCCAGAGAAGGAGAGAGTCCTTTGGGATGCTTACTCCTCCTCCCCTGGCCAGTGCACGATGACCTGAGCTAGTTCCTGAACTCAGGTTAACAGTATTGCAAGCAGTAGTGCTACCACTGCACTGATGGAATGTCCCATCACTCTTCTTAAATTATTTCTTATAAGCCACCTCCTCTGTGCACATTCAAGTGTATGAGAGTGACACAGAGCTCTTCCTTAGAGATCCTTCAAGTGGAAGTGGGCTTTCAGTGGGATTTTGACAGCACCCAACACTGGTTATGCACAAATCAGCTGTCTCTGAATGCTAAGATGGTAGTCTCCATGATCCTTGGGTGGACAGAAAGGGGACCCAGGGGAAATGATCCAGTTCCGGGGAGATTGCTGTGATTTGGTTGTGGGGATGTTCCATGGGTGAGAAGTGTGGTCCCAGGTGGGCCCTGCTGCAGAATGGGTAGTTGGCTGGTGGAATGCTAGTTGGGGGTCTGTGAAGTGATGCATCATGCACAAGTAGCAGGATAATTTTCAAATTACTTACCCTCTCACTAGGTTGCTGTCTCTAATGTTAACATTTCATTATGGTGTCATGTAAAATTAATGTAATCTGCAGAAATTTTATGGAAACATTAATCTATAGTTACAATAAATTAATGAGAATAATAGTGTCATTACTCACTGTACTGTACACAGTATGTAGTACACTCTGATGCCAAGTGAAGGATTACAGTTATCTGACAGTTGTTGTTTATTAGGAATAACCATTGAGCAGAGCTCATTCACAATGGCAAAACTGAGTACACAAAATCTACATACAGCAACTTAACATATGCAAACAACATACATGTACAGTAAAAAGCTATGCTGCATTAATTAAAACATTCACAGCACTCAGTATTAGATAACAAATGGTTCTTTAGTGATTTGACAGGCAAAGGTTTAGTTGAAGGTACCCTTAATTTATCACGTAGCTTATTCCAAATGTTTGGGATTAGCTGACTAAAACAATACAAACAGCGGTTCTGAAATTTTTTTACAAACACTTAACTGTAAAAATTGCAATTTCCTTAGTGATGTAACAACATCTCAAACAGTTGAAATTGCAACACTGATGACATGCCAGATAGTAAAGAAGTAATAAAATGCATTCTTTTATTTTACTCCCTTTTCCTTGTTACTCTAATTCTATTGTTAAGACAATACCCCCTTCTCACTCTGTAGTGATACTCACTGGTGGTATGCTAATTCATCACCTCTAATTCAGCCAGTTAGCACTGATGATTTACTTGTGCATGAAATCTTATTACTCTAAGAGGGACTTTTGTATAAAATTGGAAAAAGTGGTATGTGACACATACCGAAAAGGTGGGGGTTAATTAAAAAATTACAAAAGCTTCTTAAATTACTAATCAGATGATTTGTAATAAATAAAATTTATAGATGCACCAATGTGCATCTTCTAGTTATCAGAGCAGCTCTTCATGGATGTTCAAGTGCAAGAATCACTCATCTTCACTTTGCAGTTCTCTCATCCTACAACTGCAGAGGGACATACAATGTGCTCCTAAGCTCTTCTATAAATATATAATTGGTTACAGTGTTTCAGCATGCTCCTCAACTTGGGCCATCCAAGGCCCTTGAGCTATGTGTCTGTTGAATGGTAGAAGGCTTGAGGAATCTCTCCTTCCCAGCAATGAATCAACAGCCCAGAAGAACACTCTCCTTTACTTGGGAATTCAATGCATCAATACACCAAAAGGTATGTGTGTGTATATATATATATATATATATATATATGAGGCAAAAAATCCATTTAATGCATCAGTTAGGGTTGTTCCACAGTGACAAAAGTGAGGAAATTCGATGTTAGGGTTGAAACCCCTTTGCACCCCTCAGCCCACCCCCAACTGGAATCGGGAGTGCGCATTAGATCCATCGGCCTAACTGTCACCATCACATGTGGAAAGAAGCTGAGGAATAGGAGAATGGGGTGACAGTTAGGACTGATGACCCAATGCGCATTCTAATTCCAGTTGGGGGTGGGCTGGAGGGGTGCAAAGGGGTTTCAACTCTAACATTGAATTTCCTCACTTTTGTCGCTGTGGAACAACCCTAACTGATGCATTAAATGGAGTTTTTTGTCTCTAATTTCCCTTCTTTTTGAGAATGATAATGAGAAATAGTGAATGTAATGCGGCGACGGGAGCTTGTCACATAGTAACATTGTGCCCGCAAACGCAAATCGTAATGCACATGGTGATGCAAAGTGAAACAGAAAGAGAAACAGTACTGTAGACAGAAATGTTAAAGTCAACACAAATGCAACTGCAAATGAAAACGCAAAGGGTAACGCACATGGTGGCGTAAACGTGAACGGTAAGTGAAACAGGTATGGAACCACAAGCAGAAATGGTAATGGTAACAGTAATGTAAGCACACAGGCTGGCTTTCCCCAAAAGCTGTATAGAGAAAGACAGTGAGTAGAAAGAATGTATGCAAAATAATGACTCTTGGAACACAAAAATGAGGACTTGGAATAGTAAGTTGCTTATATCTCAGTAACCGTACGACATAGAAAAAAAAATTAAAAGTCATATGTATTACCACTTTCCTGGGTAGTTTTTTACTTAGCCCCCAGAAGGGGGCTAAGAACTTTTTGACAAAAAGTCAGTATCTCACACCGTTTTCAAGATACGGGCCCTGAAAGGCGCGGCAAATGCCGTAATGTTATCCTATGGGAAAAAAACAGATGTTCGGACTGCCATAACTTTGCCTCCCTGTAATATTTTTTCACCAAACCACTGAAAGGCACATCTGTGGGATGTTGGCTGTGTTCCCTGCAAATTTCAGTTGAAAAGACCAAACCGTTATTTTGCAGCAGGGCGCCAAATGATTGCTGCAATGCGTCATACGCCTTAATGTTATCCTATGGGAAAAAGCATCAACTTTGGAGTACCGTGACTTTGCTGTGATGTAATATCTTTTCAGCAAAACACTGAAAGGCACATCTGTGAGATGTCAGCTGCATTGCCTCCAAATTTCAGCCCAAAACTCCAAACCGTTCTTTTGCAGCGGGCTGCCAAAGAATTACTGTTATTTTGAGCATAGTGTCGCAAAGTAGTGTCGTGATTTACGAAAACTTTCACAAAAATTTGCAACACTTTCCTGAGTGCGACACTACTTTGCAAAAGTACTTTTCCCAGAAATCTGAAAAACATATTTCTGGGGTGTTTTACCCCAAAATAAAGACATGGCAAGCATCCTGAGGGCCCGACTAGGTGAATACAAAAATAATTAGGTTGCTAGAGGGTCTCAATTTTAAATGCCAAGCATTTTTCTGATCAGTAACTGAAAACAAAATGGTGGATTTGCAACAGTAAAAGGGCCATTTGCGATAGTAAAAAGTGCATTTGCGAAAGTGTTGAACTTTTTGTTAACTTTTCCCATTGACTTTTAATGGGAAATTGTTTTTTGAATAACTTTTGATCCGTTTAATATTTTTTCATGAAATCTTTGAAAGGCACATCGGGGACCCCAGCTGCATGTTCTCTGAAGATTTCAGACTGGTCGCGCAAACCGTATGACCTGTAGGTGTGACCGTAGAATTCCAAAAAAAGTGTAAACCACGCGCAGATCACGCTTAATAACTCTGCAGCTGTATATCTGACCGGTACGAAACTTGGCAGATCCCAAGGTCTATGGGTCTTGATTCTGTATTCCAAATTTCAGGCGTTGAACAGTTGCAAAGTTATTAAGGTGCAAAATTGTGGGTTTAACATGTAAATGGCTCCTCAACCCTAACTATGATAGCACTACGTGCTACCATAATATATATATATATATATATATATATATATATATATATATATATACACATATATATATATATATATATATATATATATATATATATGTATACATATATATATGCAATAGGTTTGGAAACAGAGTGTGATAAATCCGTTTATCTGAGTAACTGTGCACATAAATTTCATTTATGTACACACTGCTCATGTAATCAGCCATTTATCCACATAGTGCTTATGTCATCAGCCATTTATCTATACAGTGCTTATGTCATTTAGAATGCTCAACCTCAGTAGCAGTAGTAACTATATTCAAATGCGAATAACTTTAAAACGAAAAATGATAACATGGTACTGTGAGCACGAAAGTTGTTCAGCACAGAAATATCTACAAAATGAGTGGTGTTTTATTTAGTGATTCCTTTTCGGTTTTTTGATAATTAGCAAATACACAGCAGAAAATTCTTTTTTTTTTTCATTTTGTCCGCAAACAAATGTAAATAACTTTAAAATGAAAAACGATAGCATGGTACTGTGAACACAAAGGTTATTCAGCACAGAAATATCTACAAAATGAGTGGTGTTTCATTTATAGATACTTTTTAGTTTTTTCAGAATTGGTGAAAAACAGCAGAAAATTCTATTTTTGTGCACTTTTTCATCAAACAAATGCAAATAACTTAAAAACAAAAAATGATAGTATGGTAGTTTGAGCACAAAAGTTGTTCAGCATAAAAATATCTACAAAATGAGATTATATGTCTTACAAAGAAAATATAATTTCCCTAGAGAAGCCTGGCTTAAATATACAGGGCTAGATTTTCCAACATTTGGGTTTCAATTGCAATGTAGTTGCACACATTTCACCAAAACTATTAGACCATGATAAAGGTGGTATAACTTTTGGATGTAATTATCACAAGATGCAAATAAAAAAATTATACAGGTGTCAACATTCTGAAATATGCATCATTTTGGGGGGCTGTTAAGTGAGTAAAGTATCATAAATATGGCAGTGGAAATTAGGTGAAAACGTTCTGACACTTTAAAGTGAAGCAGCTACAGCAGAAATACTGTTACAAGTGTAGCATCCATCCAGCCCATAGACCTTAGAATTTTTTTATTTGTTTTTGTTAGCAGGTAAGGTACACAAGTATATCGATATCTATCTATCTATCTATATATATATATATATATATATATATATATATATATTTATAAAATGGCAAGAAAAATTCTAGAAAACTCATTGGCCAAGAGACATCAGCTGACTGTACATTAAATCTGTATATACGCACAGTCATCCTGGTCCTAAGCCACATTACACAATGAGCAAATCAGTCCTCCTACAACCAGAACTATCTATCTGTCCCCCTACAAACAGAACTGATCTTCCATCACAAACATGGCTGCTACCTCTGCACTGTAAAAACTTTCAACTGGGCCCTAAAAATAAAACTACCTTAAATAAAAAAATAAAACAAATTAATTAAATGTTGTTTACTTGATCATCACACTCTCCTTACACACATAAGCAAATTAGAAACATTAAGTATTGTTTACAGTTTTCATTACAACTATTTCTTTACTGACAGTGAAAAATCCCCCTTCTGTCTTTACCTTATCATCAGGGAAATCTCTTCTGGTTGCCCTGACAGTGAGATAATTGAGTCTCTGGCTCTAAAACAGGCCTTTGTTGTCTGTGTGTACAGTATGTTAGGATAGTAACATTCTACCAGTGGAAATGAGCAGAATTTTGAATCCCTGTATTCCATGGTAAACATTCCATGATAAACATTCTTGTCTTAAATGTGGGGAAAAACTGAAAAAAAAAACAGGATGAAGAAAGTAGGCAATATAGTAATACTTTATAAACAAAGTGAAAAGGTGGGAAACACAGTTACATAGGCAGAGGCAGATCCAAGCTGCTCAACTACATTGCTGATGTTTATAAAAGCACATACATTTTAATCATATATAGGTGTTTTCAGGTGAAATCTAACCCCCTTACCACCACAACTAAAAAGAAGCAACTTGGCAGGTTTAAGGTTTTTTTTTTCTTACTAACCTTTCACCTCAATCCTATAGCAGTTTTCTTTTTATGTACTATACCACAAAACATAAATGATAACTGATGACCATAAATATCAACCAGATTACTGTTTTGTTAAAAATGTATATCAACTGGATTTGGGGCTGTTATGCTCCAAAGGCAATAATAACCTGAAATCCAGTTGATATTACACTTCATAATAACCTGAAATCTGGTTAATATGACATTCCCCAAAGAAACTGTTGCATTCCATTGTTTCACAAAACGTATTTCAAATGCAGTATTTTTAGCTGTGATTTATTCATGTACAGTTCAATTTCTTCAAAAATAAAGCTGCGCTATAGCTAAAAAAAGTATTTTTCTTTCAAGCTGCTAGAAATACAGTCTAAACCTCCATACCAGCAATTATAAAAACTAAAGGATAGATAAGTTTGATGTTATGGATTTTGTTCACACACTCTTTTGGTGTGTGCTGACCACATAAACCTCTCGAGCTTCACTCTCAAGGTTTATGGGTCATCACACACCTTGGGTGTGTGAAAAAAAATCCATAACACACACTTACCTATGCATTATTCTCTATTTAAAACACAAAAATAAAGAGAATGTTGCCTTCAATGAACGTATATAACTACAGTGTAATGAAAATTAAGTTTTAAACACTACTTATGTTTTACAAATTTACAGATGTTACAATCCATTTATTTGATAATTTACATGTTACAGAGAAAATATTTATTTTCAACCAACTCCACTAATAAATACTTTTACTGCTAAGTACTGTACTAGTTAACCTATTGCTGAGATATGCTATTTTAATCATTAATAGGGACTACTTTTTTCAGATTTTAGATGTTGTAGAGGTAATGTATTGTACAGTCTTTTGAAAATAGTAAATAAGTTTGAATCCCTATCAGAGTAAATCAAACTAATTCTGTTATGATAGTGGCCCATTTTATAAGTGTGATAAGCCACTCCAGGGTGTGCATTAAAGGATTTTAATGTACTTCCCAGGGGCATAAGGACACTCCACCTTTGACCTTGTGCCTTAGCATGCCCCTGAGAGAATAATGGAAGGAAAAGGGTTTGATATGAGAATTTAATGCACACCCGAGTTGTGGGATGCTACATATACCCCAAGAACAAAGCCTGAGGGGTTTATCAAAGCATCCCACAATGAGGGTGTGCATTAAAGTCTCATATGCACACATTCCACATCTTTTATTTTCTATAATAATGGGCCAGCAATTTTTCTCCAGCCCAGTTTCTGTAACCCTCAGTGTCAGTGAGCATACACACACACACACACACACACACACACACAATGTACCTCACATTTATTTAAAACTTGTTGTCCTTTGTTTTGTTATTCTTTTCCACTTACATTTGATTAGACCTGTCCTGATTGGGCTGGCATTGTCTGTGATGGCGCATTGCCATTCTGAAGCGGACAAAGGGTGGGATTAGTCAGATAGAGTTTGAAATGGAAAAACAAATGGCAGGATCACCAGGTAGTGTAAAATAAGTAAAATAAATTAAAAAAATGCAAGTGTGATGTCATTGTGGTGGCAGCTCCATAAGCGAGAGATGGAGCCACCATGTTTGTGAGACTGTTTGACCCGGCCACACACAGAACATTGACCAATGAGGCAGCAGCATAGTTTGATTGGCATGGCTCATGAATGTCATAACAACCAGCTGGTTGTTATGGGAAATATCAACCTGGTCAGTACATTGAGAGAAATTGCTGACCAGTTTTTATAATCCTTTAATGTACACCCTGATGTGGCTTATTACTTACATATATATATATATATATATATATATATTCTATGCAAAAAAACTTGATTAATGCATCAGTTAGGGTTCTTCTACAGCAAAAAAAGTGAGGAAATTCGAATTTAGGGTTTCCACCCCTTGCGGTCCACCCCATCCTGCCCCACCAACAGGCATCAGGGTGTGCGTTGGGGTTGTTGGCCTAATTGTCACCCCATTCAATGTGTAAATAAGCTGAGGTGGTGCAGCGAGGAGAATGGGGTGAGAGTTAGGGCTAATGACCACACCCAATGCCTGTTGGTGAGCTGGGGTGGGGTGCAAGGGTGGAACCCTAAAATCAAATTTCCTCACTTTTTTCACTGTAGAAGAACCATAACTGATGCATTAACAACATTGTTTGCATAGAATTTCCTTACTTTTTAAGAAAGAATAGAAAATTAGAACATTGTACATGTTGGTATGAGCACAGGGCCCTTTGGGGCCCGCACTCTCAACAACTTGTAAGTGTCAAGTCACATCACACACCCAATGATTAAAACGTATATTGACAACATCAAGGCCACCCACCAAACAAATGTTAATCTAGTAAATCAATAGAAAATGCTGTCCACAAAACGTAAACTGTGCCACACAATATCTCCACAAAAGATATAGTGTCCAACACAGAAACACTGCTATTGACATCTACAGGACATGCCATCAACACCCTCCAGATTTTAAGTAAAAAGGCCAAGCCGTGTCAAAGATATAACATGTCAAAATTTGACATTTTCATTCATCAGAGTGTCATAGTTCTGCACCTGTTGACATTTAACACACACAACAACTGAAAATTACATCCATGACACTAAGGCTAGCCACCCTATCAATTTCAAGCTACCAGCAGAATCCAAAACATTGTCCACAACACAGAAAGTGCGTCAAGCAATATCTCTGCAAAATAAATATTCTCTGACATGTAAACATGATAATTCACATCTACAGGACATGCCATAAACACTCTTCAAATTTCAAGTAAAAAGAGCAAACCGTTTCCAAGATATTCAATCTTAAAGATTAGTAAAATTTCCCTATCTATTGCATTATAAACAATCTGGCCATCTTGTCCCCTCTCGCGATCAAAAATGGTGATCAAAGAATCTCACAATCAAAGAATTTGCAGCCTCATAATCAAAGAATTTGCAGGCTCACAAACAAAGAATAAAAACTGTTCTAATTAAAAAAATTAAAATAATTGCGGTAAACCACCACCATGGTTCATTGGAATGAAGCCCCTGAGTAAAACCCACCCTTATTTGTCTTCCTAGGACACCCCTGGGATGAGAAAATTGATTTTTTTAACCTGGCCATCTCGTCCCTCCCTTGTGGTGCACGATCGCGATCAAAGAATCTCGCGATCAAAGAATTTGCAGACTCGTGATCAAAGAATTTGCAGGGTCACAGCCAAAGAATAAAAACTGTTCTAATTTAAAAAAAATAAAAGAACTGCTGTAAACCACCACCATGGTTCACCAGAAAGAAGCCCCCTGAGTAAAACCCACCCTCATTTGTCTTCCTAGGACAGCCCTAGGCTGAGAAAATTGATTTTTTAATTTGGCCATCTCGTCCCTTGCTTGCGGTGCACGATTGCGATCAAAGAATCTGGCCATCAAAGAATTTGCAGGCTCGGATCAAAGAAATTGCTCGCTCGCTAACAAAGAGCATGGGACGAGATGACCAGATTTTAAAAATGATTTTCTCAGCCCGGGGTGCCCCAGAAAGTTAAATGAGGGTGGGTTTTGCTGAAGGGGCTTTGTTCTGCCCCTTCTGAATAAAAAAAAAAGTTTTCAATATCCCTGGTAGTCTAGGGGCCCCCCTCCCCATCATAATAACATAGCTAATGATCTCTTTATCCCTGGTAGTCTAGTGGCCCCCATTGTATATTTTATTAATATTGTTTTTTTTTTATCCCTGGTGGTCTAGTGGCCCCACTATGTGTATTTCATTTATATTTTTTCCGTATAGCCGTGGTAGTCTAGTGCCCTCCCATCTGTATTTAATTATTATTCTTCATATCCCTGGCAGTCTAGCAGCCCCTGCAACATAATAAAATACATAAGCATTTGCCATTTCATGGTAGTCTAGTGGCCCCAACCCCCCCATCCAATCATGGCAGCCCGCCCAGCACCACTCACCCCATTCTCCTATATCTCAGCTTCTTTACA
Source organism: Neoceratodus forsteri (assembly GCA_016271365.2). Classification (NCBI taxonomy): domain Eukaryota; kingdom Metazoa; phylum Chordata; order Ceratodontiformes; family Ceratodontidae; genus Neoceratodus; species Neoceratodus forsteri. Next base: position 1,060,908,783 of record CM057452.1, read on the forward strand.
CATATTTACACATGTGATGGGGTGAGGGTTAGGACAGACGACCCCAACGCACACCCTGATGCTGGTTGGGGGCAGGCTTTGGGGGTGCAAAGGGGGCTTTCAACCCTAACACCGAATTTCCTCACTTTTGTCACTGTGGAACAACCCTAACTGATGCATTAAATGGATTTTTTCATGAATATATATATATATATATATATATATATATATATATATATATATATATATTGCATATTTTCAGGCATGATGTGGAAGAATTACAGAAAATACATCATCAGCACAATAATTATAGAAACACAATTTGAAAAAGTCATCAATAGGGATTGTAGCCAGATTTAGCACCAGAGTACAGTATGTTAAATTCTAACAAAGTGCACACAATTAACAGCACTATACACCCGAGTTATGGTAAGGGCTGGAGCCAATAGAAGAGGTTCCATAATGACTAAGATCACTAATACAGATCACAATTACCATTCTGAATGAACTTCCTCCTTTTTTCTTAATACTAGATTAATTTTGAATGTGGTGATACTGACAGGGTATTACTGAGACTGTGTCCTAATATACATGCCAATTTGTGACTACCAATTGGATTGAAGGATTTGGAATCATTTCATTTTCATTGCAGATACTTCATAAATACATTGTATTGTTTACAGATGGAGCTCAGAATCTTTCAATTCCTTTCTTGACTATTTAGGCAAATATGACCATTAATATGGATAATATATACTCTACTTTCTTGACTATAAAGGCAACCATGTCAATACTCTTTTGAGCACAACACTGAGTTAAAAAGTCAAGGTTAAAAGCTACATTGCCTGTTTTGCATAAAATTATTTGCAAACTTGTGTGCTTGGTACTTTATATCCAGACTTTTAATTAATGTTACATATTGAAGAACAGTAAAGGCCTGTGTTTCTTTTTTTCTTCTTAAGTTGATCGTTTATTGAGGCTTTTCAGTACATATGTACAGCTTAGCACAAGACACATCATAAGCATATCTCCCAGCCTGGCCAAATCAGAAATGTCCAGCTGCTCCACGAATTACAGACAAAGCAATGAAAAACAGAGATTATCACACAATAATACAGAGAAGCCTGTGATACACAACATAATTACCACAATACAACTTCTGCATGTCCCTAAAATATTGAAGTCATGCAGCCACTGTAAAGCAGCAACTTCACAAAAATGTCAAACCCAGCAAAGTAAATAAGTAAGTAACCAAGCAAGTGACCATGAATGATTCTCAATAAGTTTAGCAGAATCAACAATCCACCCATATAACAATAAAATATATTAAGAAATCAAAAATTACGCTGATATCTGGGAGATGTACCACCCAACAGAAGCCAGTTATGAAACAAGTCATGAAATGAGTATGTCTGGTATGGAGTAAGAAAAATCCTTGTCCAGAAATTACTGTTGGCCTATGCCCCAGTAGGTCAGCGTAATGCCCCAAGAAATCAACCTAATGCTACAGTGCTATAGACTTAATCCCAATGTTCCCCTGATACTATGAGAGTCATGCAGGGCCAAAAAAGGCCCACACACTGCTTCAAACTGAGAATGTTTGCACTAGTGGTGGGCGAAGTGGCCTCAATTCACTCCTCGAAGTGATCAGCGGAGTGAAGGCGGATTCGTGGAGTTCTCTTCAACACGAAGCGGAGTAATTTGCGTTATAAAGGGTAATGGGAAGTCCATTGAAAACAATGACTTTGCATTACTCCGCCTTCCAAAACCACTACTCCACCAATTTTTAAGGTGAAGTACATTGGAAACAATGTACTCCACCTCACTTTGCCTTGTTTTTAAGCTCCAAAGGTGAATTTTGCAGTGCTTGATGGGATTTCAGGTCACATGGGCTCTAGATTGTTCTGCACAGCCTCAGTTTGGGATAATGTGTGTATGAAGCTGTAGGAAACAATCTGCTCTGAGAGCTCTGTGATTCAAACCTTCTAAAAGCTGTTAAAAAAAGCCTTTTGGGGTCATTTGTTTTGCTGAAACTTTAGTTCATCGATTATAGGAAACCCTCCTGTGCTTATATCATCGAGCTTTTATTGTTTGTGTGTGGATTTTGAATGTTAATGTGCAATATTCAATCTGTGTACTGAGAGACAGTGGAAGTGTGCTTTGGGGAAGGGGAGTATCTGTGGTATCGGTAGATTAACTTGGAGAAAAAGACAGAGCTTTCTGTTTTGGTGATATTTTTCTTATATAACTGTGTTAATGTACACACAGTAATATTTTCAGTAATTCTTGACATTTTTTTGCTGATTGTTGTGGTGCAGCAGTGCATAATTTTAGTTTGTTTAAAATATGTGGTTATATTACTGAAGTTTTCAATTTGCTACACATTACTTAGTGTGTGTGTGAGTATGTGTGTGACGCATGTCATCAAATCAGATACATTTTATTGTGCCACATAATTTCAGAAATATGAACCTGCTATCCACTGCAGCTGTGTAATTTTTGTACTTCTTTGTGGTATCTTTACTAATACTAGTACTAGTAACCGTTACTGCAGCAGTGCAGTACACTTCCCCCCCACGGCCCGCCTCAACCGGCAAAGGAATTATTTTCCAGATTTTTGAATTTCTGATGGTGAGCACTGGTTAGGTGATGTGATCTCTTCAGTGTACAGCGCAATTTTAATCTGTCTGTGCATTTGCATCCCTTTAGGGCCCAATCTCCATCTCTAACTTAAGTAACAGTTGTTTCTTTGGCTTCCCTTCAGAGTACTGGACAGGTGTGGTGCATAATTCTGCATGAATATTGTACTCATTAATATGTGCTTTTAAGTCAGGACCATTATCACGAGTCATTCGTGATACAAATCACGTTATTCATCATCACAGACGGTCACAAATGCAGTCACAAATCACGATTTACAATCACGTCACGAATCACAACATTAATCTTTTTTAATAGTTACTTGGATGTATTGTAAGCCTGTTTTTATTTTATTTTTTTTTATTTTATTTTATTTAAACAGCAGTTTGGAAAACCTTTGAGACATAGGCTCATTTACAAAGGTACCTTGTCACAGTAAGACAAACCAAAATACACAGTATAGCAGTACAACACATAAGTATAACAGTAAATTAAGACATAGATACAAACAAGCTGGTACAGGTAGGATGGATGCAAACAATACCAGAGTTATGTCATCCTTAGCAGCTTAGTAATAAACTTTGTCATAAGTATTGAGTACGGCTTTGACTAGTGGCAGTTACAGCATCGGGTGTTAATAAGGTGGTTACGTAAGGAAGTTTTGAAGCACGATATAGTTGGAGCTTCGGAGATGGAGGGGGGCAGTGTGTTGAACCAGGAGGGGCCCTAAAGCTGAAGGCTCTTTGGCCGTGAGAGGTCCTAGCTCTAGGGATAACAAGAGAGGTCTTCCCAGAAGTCCGAGTATGAACCAGTGCGACAGAGCGGCGTATGGTGGTGGTCAATCCTGGTGGGGAAAGCCCAAGGAGGGTCTTTTTTGTAAGGGTATAGGTAAGATATTTGAGGCGCTCATCGAGATCAAGTACCAGCGCTTTAGCATACAGTAGACAGGTGTGTGTCATCCTAGGTGCTCCAGTAATTAACCTGCAGGCCTTATTCAGAGTAGTGCGAATTTTATGGAGTGCGGTCTGATCAGCAGCACCATACACCGGCAGTCCATAGTCCATAGTCGAAGAGCCTCTGGGGGGAGGCAGTGTTTATACCGATGTAAGATGCCCAATCGGATATTAGTGGCAGTGGCTAGGGCAGTGATGTGTCCATGGAAGGAGAGGAAGGGGTCAAAATGGATCCCTAGGTATTTATAGGAGCAAACTTGTTTGAGTGGGAATGAGGACCCAGAGTGAATGAGGAGTTTGAAGTTGCAGGACTTGTTTTGGGGATGAGTGAAGAACATGTTTTTGGTTTTTTTAAGATTTATCACCAATCTATGTTCCTTGAACCAGCCCTCGGCTTCAGTGAAGGACTTCTGCAGCGAGTTCTGGAGGGCAGTAGGGTTACGATTTGAGGCAAAGATGACTGCATCATCAGCGTAGAATAGAATGTTCCCTGAGCAAGAGCGTGGAAGGGTGTTAAGGTAAAGGGAGAATAGTAAGGGGCCCAGAATGGAGCCCTGGGAACCCAGAAAAGATGGGACAGATGTCTGAGTAGGTCCCATTAATTTTTACACGCTGAGTCGGTCAGACAGATAACTGATGCACCAGGAGATAGGCCAAGCAAAACCAGAGAGACTAGGGCATCAAGAAGGAGGGTGGGAGACAGTGTCAAAGCTTTCTAGAGGTCAATGAAGACAGCACCAGCCAGAGAACCAGTGTCTAAGGAGGAGTGGAGAAAGTTGGAGAACTCTAGGAGGGCTGTGTTGGTACTGTGGCCCGCTCGGAAGCCATGCTGCTCAGGACAAAGGACATTGTAGGTGGAGAGGTAGTCAGAGATTTGAGAGGCCACCACTTTTTCCAAGGCCTTGGAGAGAGGAGAGAGAATGGAGATCGGTCGATAGTTTCCAGCCACCGTCCTATCACCACCTTTAAAGATAGGGGTGACAGTGGCGACTTTCCAGGCAGTTGGAACCTTCCCCAGGCAAAGAGAGTGGTTGATGAGGCAAGTGATCGGGGTAAGGACTGTGTCTAAGACCAGCCGTAGGATACACGGATCCAGGGTATCACTGCCTGTACTATTACTCTTGAGGGCAGTGACAAGGTACGGCCTAAGTTCTTGGGCAGAAACACGGCGGAGGAGAAAATAAGGGCGAGAAAGATTTACGGCAGGTGCTGGGGGAGGAGGGTCAAAAAAATTTGTAGGGAGGATAGGGCTAAGGTCAGTGAATGAGGTGTTGAGGTGGTTGGCTATGAGGGCTGGGTCTGAGGAGATCATACCATTAATGTTGATCTGGGTGGGTGGGGGTGTGCACTCCATTTAACTGTTTAATGTTATCCCAGAAGATTCTGGGATTCCCCATGAGGCAGTGAGTGAGGACCGATAGTGCTCAGACTTGGCCTTTCTGATGGCCCGAGTGCACTTGTTTTGGGCAGCAGCATATAACCGCCTGTCATTGGGCCAGCCAGTCTCAATGGCACGGTGCCATAGGTTGTCCCTATGTTTGAGCTGGTGGATCAAAGCTGGGGTAACCAAGGGGGCATTCTTCCTTTTAGAACGGCGGGTCAACACTGGGGCAAAGATATCACAGGCATTATTAAAAGTTTGGGTAAAGAAGGAGAGAGCTGTGTCGATGTCAGGAGTTGCCTGTATAGGAGACCAGTCAATTTGGGACAGAAGTTCCTTAAGTTTTATCAGTCCACCAGGTATTAGATGCCACCGGCATGTGGACTGTGCTATGGGTTTGGGGACTGAGGTTGACCAGTGGGGAGTGATGCTGAGAGAGTCTGGGAGGACTTGTACATTGGGGATCTGATTAGGCGGTTGGTGAGTACCACATCAAGCAGGGTACTGGAGCCTCTTGGGGTTAGTCCTGGTAGGGTGGGTAACTAGTTGCGTTAGGTCTATTGCAGAAAAGAGTCTTGGGTAGAGGAGGAGGAGGCTGAGCCAGTTGACATTTAAGTCACCCACCAGAATTTGATCAGCGGAAGGAGGTAGAGAGGTAAGGTATTCTGTAAGAGAGGCAATGGCCTGCATGTTTGGTCCCTGGGGGCATGTATGCAGTAGTCAGATAAAGGGGTCCCTTTAAAGGGTCAGGGGTTAGTTTCAGCGTAAGCGCCTGAGCCCTGGAGTCAAGGATGGGAGTGGGCAGGGCTAGTACGGGGAGAGATTTCTTGACATAAATAGCGCAGCTGCCGCCTCGTCTCCCAACAAGATCAGACCGGAAAAGGGTGAAACCAGGAAGGGAGACTAGGGAGTCAGGGGAGGATTTCGACAGCCAAGTCTCAACAAGGGTGATGACATCAGGGTTAATTGATGTGACCATGCATTGTAGTGAGTCAAACTTTTTTAGGAGGCTACAGATATTCATGGGGACCATGCATAGGCCTGTGGTGCGAGTTGGGGAGCTCCTGGGAACTGGGCCAGGGTTTGGATGAATGTTCCCTGACAGGAGTAGTAGCATGACTAACACCCTGGCTGGGAGATGGTGAGAGGTTTTCCTATGATTGACATGAGAGGGAGGGAAGGGGAGGCTAAGGGATCAGGGTGGGCAGGGAGGTACAGGAGGGGAAAGCAAGAATAAGAAGACACCCAGATGTACCTGAGGTGAAGAGAAAGCTAGGGAGGGCAGGGGGACGGGACACACAGAGGTCCCAAGGGCAGGAGAGGAGGTTCAGGAGCAAGGGGAGGGGGTGCCAGGGCACAGTGTGGACTACCAGATGGGTAAGTGACTAAGTGCACTGCTAGTGGGGATAGGCACAGGCAGAGCGTGAGGCAGGGCCATACATTGTGGTGAGCAAGATCCCAGGGAAGATAGTGCTGTACAGGTAGGAGTAGAAGAGAGGAGCATAGGTCCTCTAGGTGGCCAGCAGGTATAACCTGCAAATGAGAAAGTGGGGAGATAGGTTCTGGTCAACAGGACGGATATCACCAGATGTGATGTCACGGGTGGATCCTTAAATTGACAGCCGCCCTGGGTAGGAGGGTGGTTGGGCGGGCGGGGCAGGCAGGCGCTGAAGCGCCATGGGGCTGCACCCTCTGCAGGCATCCAGACGAAGAGAAGAGGCTCTCTTTACCTCGAAAGTTATCAGGCTGGAGATTTGGCTTCCTCAGCTACTCAGGTGAGCTGCTTGTTGCTTCAGTTGCTTGATTGTCCCGAGTGCCTAGCTTGGGGGCTGCCTATGTTGTGGAGAAAACAAAGCCTCTCATTACTATGCAGCGGGAGAATATGTTGTGACTTACACAAAGGAGTTCCACTCTAAGCAAACAGGGCTATTCCAAAATGAGGTCACACTAGGACCCAGCTAACCTAATGCCTTCAGTAACAAGCACAATTAGCTCAATACCACCATATTAAACAAGTCTGATCTATATTAGCTGCTTGGTATATCTGGCTTTAAGATGAAATCAGCAATTAGCTCCAAATACCACCATATTAAACAAGTCTGATCTATATTAGCTGCTTGGTATATCTGGCTTTAAGATGAAATAAGCAAGGCAACTCTAGAAAAGCCAGTGAGTCCCTAGCTTTACACTTCAGCATTAGTAGCACAAAGAGAATCAAATAACAAGCCCACCCAGTGGTGAACAGGAACAAAGTTCATAAAATGTAAGTGTTCATCAGGTAGCACCCCTCTGCAGGCATCCAGACAAAGAGAAGAGGCTCTCTTTACCTCGAAAGTTATCAGGCTGGAGATTTGGCTTCCTCAGCTACTCAGGTGAGCAGCTTGTTGCTTCAGTTGCTTGATTGTCCCGAGTGCCTAGCTTGGGGGGGGAGCTGCCTCGAAAGTTATCAGGCTGGAGATTTGGCTTCCTCAGCTACTCAGGTGAGCAGCTTGTTGCTTCAGTTGCTTGATTGTCCCAAGTTTTGTAGTATCTCTCCATGCTTTCCCACTCCACCGTTGTACTCAATAATGAGTGTTTTTAAGTCAGGGAGTTTTGTGTCACACCTCATCGGGGCCCAGGGAAGTATAGCCATAGGCATTCGCGTTTTGTCATCATCAAGGTCACAAATGCAGTCACAAATCACAATTTACAATCACATCACGAATCACAACATGCATTTTTTTTAATAGTTTCTTGGATGTATTTTAAGCCTGTAAGAAAAATAAAATTTACAGAAAGAGCAAATTAAGTAAAAAAGAGTACAGAAAGGAAAAAAATGTAGCTTTTAAAAAAGCTGTTGGGGTCTAAATCAAAGTTTAAATCTCCTCCTCACTCTGATCTCAGAGTATCAGCAGTCACAAAACTCTCTCTCCATCTACACAGGAGAAAGTAAAAGTGTCTGCTTGTATAACTCACTTTCTTCCTGCCTAGCTAAAGAGCATGTGACTTACAGTACTGTAAGTCATGTGATGTGATGGGGGGCTGCCAAACCTGAAACACCAAGTGAGTCACTTAGAATCGTAATGAGGAACGCAAAGTCCATTAAAAACAATGACTTTGCTTACTTCGCATTGCCATTCTGCCTTAACGCGAAGTGGTAATGTCAAGGCGGAGTGAGCACTTTGCATTGCCCACTCCGCATAGCCGAGTGGCAATGTGAAGTGCCCACTTTGCGTTCACTTCACCAGCGGAATTTAAATTCGCTGCATCTCTAGTTTACATGCAGCCAGATATGAAAGTCACTCATATCCTTCAAGCTTATACAGATTGTCTTACCACTCACTACATGAAGGGATGCCTGCTATTCACCAGTGTCTTTGCAACAGTCTCTTGGCCCACCTAATAGAAGCCATAAACCAGGCCTAGAGGGATTTATGCTGCACAGCGGTTTATGCTTGTATTCCCCAAGATAGTCAGTGAAGCATCCCATGGGATGGGCTATTGTAAAGCCTGCTCCGTTGAGGAATGGATTTGACATCACCAATCCTGAATTTTGGGATCCTCCCAGAGGATGTGAAACAGGTTGCCCTCAGGCATGCAGCAACACCAGCATTCAGAGGACTGAGACAATTTCATCCTATGCAAAAGCACTGGCATGTGATACCATATGTGCAACATCTTGAGTTGCATCAGTTGATCTCTGGTATTCTGGCACATGCTGTATGCATTCGCCACAGAGCATTCCCACTCTGCCTCCATGATGGTGAACCCCAAAAGCCTCAGTCACCTAGCCTTTAGCTGTGCAGTTGAGGGTGTATAGTCATTTAGCAAAGGCCAGTAAACAAGGCCTAGTTTTGGTGGAGTGCCCCAGAATTTACACCCACAGCTAATCCTAATACATCATTCCATCTCCCTCAAGCTAGTAGCTGAAGCTGAGTGTCCCCAAAAGTGGTCAAGAGATGGCAGAGCTGCAAATACCTCCAGTGGTGTGAGGTAGGCATGGAAGCCTGTTGCTTGAAGTCAAAGAAGGCCTTAAGATAATGGGTGGTAGAAGAAAATAAATCTCCAGTCCGTATTAAATCACCTTTCTCCCTTTGCAATGTGCTGTTAAATACTTGGATTACTCTGCTCTGTTGTGCACCACATGTTGTATTCTTTGTACAATGTAATTATGTGTTTGCATCCAATTATTGTATTGCTGAATTGTATCCAGCTAACTTTGTTTTTGTTGTTACTGTGTTTTTGTCTCCCTTGCTCCCCTTCCCCGGGTCGCACCTGGAAATTAGTCTCGGCTCAGTGAATCTCTCCAGGTCACCAACTTTAAATAAATAAATAAATGGTCCAGGCAAGTGGGGTGCCACTCACTTGCACATAGGGGGTTGTCATAGCAGCTATAAGGGAAAGGGAACATCTCAGGCCTGTCCCACTATTTTTTTGAGTTAATTCAACATAAGTAAAGCATACTGTATATCTGGGTATGGGTTTGGTGCACTTTCTTTGCTGGTTCTCACAAAGTGAACGCAGAATATTTTCCTCCCTCCATGTTCCTTTCTAAGTCCACCCATCTTGCTACCACATTGACCCTGTCTGCATGAAACCACATCCAGATTTGCCGAAGCCCAGAAGCTAAATAATAACCCCAGAACCATGATGCTCAAAAGCCCCCCTTGGTCCGGTAGCATTCTAGCACAAGGCAGACCATCTAGCTTTTCCACCTTCCCATAAGAAGTCATTCACTATAGCAGACAGCTGCTTCTAGATATACTTAGGTATTTGCAAAGGTAAATACCTGATTAGATACTGCACTTTGGAAAGCAGTATCATTTAGTATTTGAATTTGATGGCAGATAGGGACTGTGTGGCCCACCCAGTCTGCCATTTTTTCCCTACCTACATTGTTACCTCAGGCCGTACTTGATCTCTTGCTCTTTCTCCTTCCACCTTTCCTGTGATTCCCTTGTGCTTATCCCATGGATTCTTGAACCTTACCACTGTCTTTGCTCCCACCACCCCCACTGAAAGATTGTTCCAGGAATCCACCACTCTTTCTGTGAAGAAGTACTTCCTCACATCTCCCCTGAATCTACCCCCTCCAGCTTCATACCATGTCCCCTTGTTCTTGATCAATTTTTCTTCAGAAAAATACGTCCCTCCTGTACCTTAGTTACCTTTGTGAGGTGTTTACAGATCTTTATCATATCCCCCGTCTCCCTCCTCTCTTCCAGGGTGTACATATTGAGGTCCTTTTTTCTCTCCTCATAGGGCTTTTGATGCAGACCCTGCACTATTTTAGTTACCCTCCTCTGGACAGATACAGTATGTAGTGTTTATACTTTTCACCACAGGTAGATGAAGGTGCTTCCCTTTAGGAATGTCCTTTTTAAGATTAACCAAGTGATTAAAATTAAGGATGGGCCATTTTTTCTAGGATGATAAGATCTGCAACTCCAGATACTGTATCTAAGGGGATGTGGTACCCAGTGTAGTCCTGTACCCACCAACATTTGATCAGCAGATTATAGAATTAAGGGGAAGGACCGCTGTCTTACCTCAGTTGTTTTTAAGACCAGAAACTACTAACAAATGTGTAATTGAAGTCATTAAAGTGGGACTAGAAATAGCAGGATTCTGCACAATTAAAAGAATATCATCTACAAACAAGATGAACTTGTAGGACTCTTACCCTAGTCAGGACTGCCACCTGTAGAGTGGAATAAATTACTTTTTTAATAAAAATTTCCCCCAGCCCAAATTTGCACACAACATAGAAACATAGACTTTTATAGCAGATAAGGACCGCTTGGCCCACCTAATCTGCCCATTTTCCTACTTACAGGATGAGCTGCAGATCCTAGTTAACCGACAGCTTATTTCTTCCTACCCTCCACAAAAATTGTCTTATGTCTGTCCCATGCATTTTTGAATTCTCCCACAGTTTTAGACATCACAGCCTCCTCAGGAAGGCTGTTCCATGTACCCACCACCCTCTCTGTGAAAAAATACTTCCTCACATTGCCCCTGAACCGCCCCCCCATCTTCAAATTGTACCCCCTTGTCTTGCACGTCTCTTTATCTGAAAGATGCTACCCTCTTGGACTTTGTTGATTCCACTGAGGTACATAAAAGTTTCTATCATGTCCCCCCTCTCCTGCCTTTCCTCAAGGGTATACATATTAAGCTCCTTTAGCCTCTCCTCATATGGCTTCTCTTGTAGACCCTGCACCATTTTAGTTGCCCTCCTCTGGACTACCTCTATCCTGTCTATGTCCTTGCGGAGATAGGGTCTCCAGAAATGGATGCAGTACTCCAGATGGGGTCTCACCAACTGTCTGTACAGAGGGATAACAACTTCCTGTTTTCTGCTGGTGATGCCTCTCCCTATACATCCCAGTATACCCCCAGCCTCCCCTACTGCCTTCTCACATTGCTTGCTAACCTTAAGGTCATCTGATATGATTACGACGCCCAGGTTCCTTTCCATTTTTGTTGTTGTTACTACCTCAACTCCCATTGTGTAATCTTCCCCTGGGTTTTTGTTTCCCAGGTGCATTAATTTGCACTTCTTTGCATTGAATCCAAGCTGCCATATTTCTGACCATTGCTTCAACCTTGCCAAGTCCCTTCTCATCCTTTCCACACCTCCTTGTGTATCAACCCTGTTGCAGATCTTTGTGTCATCTACCAAGAGGCATACTTTTACTTCCAGTCTCTCTGCAATGTCACTTATAAAGACATTAAAAAAGGGACTGGACCCAGTAATGAACCCTGTGGTACCCCACTAGCACCTCCTCTTTCTTCAGAGTGAACTCCATTTACAATTACCTTCTGTGTCCTGTTGTCCAGCCAATGTTTTACCCAGGCTACCACCCTGGGACCCACTCCCAGGCTGGTTAATCTGACTATTAATCTTTTGTGTGGGACTGTGTCAAATGCCTTGCTAAAGTCTAGGTAGGCCATGTCCACAGCCCCTCCCTGGTCTACTACTTTTGCCATCCAGTCAACGAAATCAATTAGATTCGTCTGACATGACCTTTCTGCTGTGAACCCATGCTGCCTTGGGTTCTGTGCCCCACTGGCCTCTAGGTACTCAACAATTCTTCCCCTTCAGAAGTGATTCCAGCACTTTCCCTACCACAGAGGTCAAACTGACAGGTCTGTAGTTTCCTGCCTCTGTCCTGCTCCAACTTTTGTGAAGGGGACTCACATCTGCCTTCCTCCAGTCCTCAGGTACCACACCATCCTCCCATGATTTGTTAAAAAAGGGTAGTCAGTGGTTTCACTAGTTCTCCACTTAATTCTTTTAGAATTATGGGGTGAATTCCATCAGGACCCATTGCTTTGTCCACCATCAGTTTTAGGAGTTCTTTCAGAACCCTTTCTTTTGTGAAAGGACTGGGATCGACCCCCCTATCCTGAGTGCTTCTGTTAATTGGATTAGGCACCTCCCCTCCTTCTCTTTTGTGAATACTGAGCAGAAATATTTGTTCAGTATACCTGCTTTTTCACTGTAGCTCTCTGCCCACCCACCGTCCGTTCTACTCAGCCTCACTATCCCACTCTTTGTCTTTCTACGCTCCCGGATGTACCTATAAAAGGTTTTATCCCCCTTCTTAACTGAGTTGGCTATCTTTTCCTCAGTTTGGGCCTTTGCTATTCTGACTTCCCTCCCTGCTTCCTTTTGCCTTAACTGGTACATCTCTCTGTCCTGCTCCTCCTGTATTTCCTTATACTTCCTGAATGCTATCTTTTTCTCCCTGACCTTCCCCACCACCTCTTTTGAGAACCATAGTGGCTTTTTCTTTCATTTTGATTTATTTATTTGCTTCACACAAAGACTTATTGCCTCTGTGATGGCAGTTTTGATGTTTCCCCATTGTTGCTCCACCCCTCCTTCTAGCCTATTTGCTAGTGCTTTTCTAAGGCACTCTCTCATCTTGCCAAAATCAGCCCTCCCGAAGTCCAGTATCCTCACTTTTGTATGGCTTGGCTCTGTAGATGAGTTAATCATGAACCACACTGTTTGATGGTAACTTGTTCCCAGATGGCTTCCCACTTCTAGATCTGAGATCCTGTCACTGTCCCCATTTGAGAGTACAAGGTCTAAGATTGCTCTCTCACGAGTGGGTTCCAAAACTAGCTGTCTGAGGCATGCCACCTGAAGGGCATCGAGAATGGCCCTGCTCTTGGATATGGCTGCAGCAAATGTGCTCCAGTTAACATCTGGCATATTCAGGTCTCCCATCAACAGTATCTCACCTTTTTCTGCCATCCTAAGAATACCTTCTATCATATCCTTGTCCATTCCCTCCCCCAACATGGGGGTCTGTATACAACCCCTATGCAGATTGCGGTGCCATTTCCAGTTTCTAAGGTGACCCACAGTGCCTCCTCTCCTCCTTGTTTACTCTTTTGTTCAGCTGCTTTTATCCCTTCCTTCACATAGAGAGCTACTCCTCCGCCTCTTCTCCCAACCCTGTCTCTCCTGTAGGTTGTGTACCTTGGTATGTTAGCATCCCAGTCATGGTTCTCTGTGTACCATATTTCTTTGACTGCTACGATATCCAGACATCCCTCTTCCATCAAGGCCACCAGTTCAGAGAGCTTGTTTCCCAGACTATGGGCATTGGTACTCATTACCCTCCATTTCCTGATGGCCTTATCCCTTTTTGCCCCATCCCTGTCCTTATTGCCTTTGTCACTTTCTCCATTTACCCCTGCACTTCTCCCTATTGACATCTCTAACTTGGTGTTTACCGCACTTACTACCCTGACTTTTTAAGGGGGTCCAGGATTTCCCTGCTCCTTTACAGTGCCTCCCCCCTTGGCTAGTTTAAATACTTGCCAATGAAGCATTTAAACCTATCACCTCGGATCTTGGTTCCCCTCCTGGACAGATGCAGACCATCACTCCAGTACAGGCCTGCATCTCTCCAGGTGGATCCCCAGTCCCCAATGAAGCCAAATCCCTGAGCTCTGCACCAGTTTTTCAACCACTGATTGAATCCCATGGTGTGGAGCACCCTAGCCTCACCTGCACCGTAGACAGGCAGCACCTCCGAGAAGGTTACCATGCGTGCTACTTGTCTAAGACCGCTCCCCAACTCCATAAACTCTTCCTGCACTGCTCTGATCCCTTTCTTAGCCAGGTCACTTGTCCCTAGCCAGGAGATAAGGCCAGGTGATAAGGCCATTCAACAGAGCTGAAGGCTTTCTCTGTATCCATAGCATCAGCTACCACAGCATCCAGAGAAGATGCCATGGCCCACACCAGATTGACTAGCCTCTTCATGTGGTCTGTCTCATCCTTGCTAGCCACAAACCCGACCTGGTCCTGGTGGACTGAGAGTGGTAGCACCTTATTAAGCCAATTCACCAAAACTTTGGCTAAAAGTTTATAGTCGATATTCAGAAGAAAGATGGGGCAGTAGCTGGAGCACTGGAAATGATCTTTCCCTTTCTTAGTAAGCACAGTAATAGTAGCCTCATTCATAGTACCTGGCAGGACTCCCTCAGTCCAAGTGTCTTGTAATGCGGTGACCGATAGAGGGCTGGCCAGGCCCAAAATTGCCTTATAGACCTTCACAGGGAAGCTATCAGGCCCTGGCACTTCCCCCTGTGCATTTGAGCTATGGCTTCCAGGATCTCTTGTGAGTTGATAGGGCCTTCCAGCCCTCTCTGCTGCTCTTCTGACAGGACAGGTAAAGTAATAGTTGCTAAGAAATCCTGAATATCCTTAAAGAGCTCCTCTGAGGCTGAAGTTTGGAAGAGTAAAGATCCTGGTAGTAATCCCTAAAGGCTGAGTTGTCTCCAGAGTTCAAAAGAAGCAACCTGCACTGCTAGTTGGATGTGGTGTGCTGCTAAATGGGTGGCCAGCCCATAGCAAGGTACACAGTTCAAAACACAGCACACTTTCACAGCAACAAAAACAACTGAGTTGACTCCAGCCAGGTGTAAAATGGCCATAGCACAGCACTTAATTCCAGGATTTCGCTATCAGCCATCATCCACTTTAAGCAATAGACAAAAAAATGTCCTGTCTTCTGCCCCACTTCCCAGTAGGTCTGCCTTGTGCGATACAGGCCGGACTCAGCCTGCTGTATATTGAGGGCATTAATCTGCTACCTGAACAATCTCAGGGAGTGCAACAGTGAAGGAGTGACATCCCCTTCTTTGCGTTACTTTTCCAGTGCTGCTAAATGCTTCTCTAGGGATTCCAACTTCTCACCCCTCTCTTTCTTCCAAGTGCCATTGCTTTGCTTCTGTGCCCAGCCCTACCTGATGAAAAGTGAGCATAATAGGAGAATGGTCAGATATAAGAATTGACTCAATAGTAACCCTCAAAGTTCCTTTAACAATATCAGCGAAAGCTAACATTAAGTCAGTTCTACTATACATGCCATGTGGCTGAGAATAAAACATATAATCCCTACCAGATAGAGATGACCCAGATGCCACACATCTCACAATCCCAGATCTATCATCAGTCTGCATAGTGCTTCAGACCCAGGGTATCCAGCTGTGAGCTCTGACCACTCCTATTACAGAGGTGATTAGGCACTTCATTCATGTCTCTGCCTAACAGAACTTCTTCCCCCATATCCAAAATAGCCAGGGACAGCTGATGAAAAAAGGTTGCACCATCTTCGTTGTGGCCATAAACAGATCCCAGAAGCAGTGGGGCACTATCCAACATACTTGTAACCAATATCCACTGACCTTGCTTATCCTTGTGGACCTGATGTGGGATCCAATTGACCCCCTTACTGCAGATGATTACTACCCCTCTTCTTGCCTGAGTACAAGGCTTCAAAAACTTGTCCCTTCCCCCAATGTCTCCCCAACATCTGAGCCTTTGATTTAAGCAAATGCATCTCCTGGAGAAAAATGATCTAACCCCCTAACTTTCTTGGATTAGACAATACATACTTGCATTTAAGGTGGTTATTACATCCCCAAACATTCCAAGAGATAACCTATATGTCATATCTACATTATGTCACCCCAGCCTCCACACCAGATGTTCCCCCATCAAACCAGACATCAGCAAAACAGCCAACAAGCTGACAGTAACAAACTAACAAACCTGAAAACCATGGAACAACAAAAACCTGAGCCTGAGCCTCATAGGGCTTGTGATAGAGCAGATAAGCTGAATTGAGAATGCTGACCCTGGCCTGCGAGGCTAGGGAAACCTCCCTTGCATCCCAAGGGAGCCCACCACTAAATTAAAAGCACCAAAGCCAAATGCTATAAAAACAATAGCAAGTTAACAACATATAACAACAAGGAAGAAACCTAGAGGGCAGCGTAAGAACAGGGAAGACTTTAGGCACTCAAAAAAGGACAGGAAGCCTGCCAGCCACGGGATGAGTACAAAAGGAATCTCCTCTAGGAATAGGAGAATGGAGTCTATGGGCAACCAGGGGAGAGGAAACTCTTCCCCAACCGGTGTGTTTTTAATTGTGAAGCAGTAAGTGGCAGGGCAACAAAACGCTTAGCAGCAAAACGTGACTGAGCAAGTATTCTAAGTTGTTACCTCAAAAGTCCCGGGCAAGGCAAAAGATAGAGAGGGCCTCTCTCTCTCCATATCACTCCCCCCCCCCACAACAGCAGCTCCATGTTCAGCTGCCATAGAAACAAATGAAAGGAAGCCTATGTTGCATGAACCACTAAGAGAGTATGAGCACTCCCAGCTGTGAGACCTAGTCACTGTCAAAGTAAGGCAGAGAAGTACCACTGTACCGATCACAGTCAGCCATTAAAAAGATCAGAGGCAGAGGCTCCATTCAAAAGGCCTCAAAACCAAAGGTACACAGAGGACAATCACCCCATTACAAGCCAAGCAGCAAAAGGATAGCTTACAATCATGTCATCCACCACAGTAATTCAATTGGCAGCATAACTTGTCTCTCACATTCATCTCTTGCCTCCCAGCTCAGGCTGCTTGCAAGACCCCAATGTAGGGAAGCAAGTAGCCATGCCCACATATACCTCTGCCTCTCAGTCCAGTGCCAGCTCTTGGGACACACTGTCAGAAAACAAGGAACTACCCCCATTTGAAACAGTTTACCCAAATTACCGCAGCTCAATAAGTAATTCCACAACTATCAGTCCCCAATACAGAAAGATGGAATCCCCTTAAAACTGAAGTTACAGTCAGACACAAGAAGCATAGTATGCTTAAAGTAACTATAACTAGAACAATTTATGCATTCCAGAAGATCTGGGGAAAGCCCCCTCAACCATCTGTTGCAGTCTCCAGATCTATTGCATTGTCATCCTGTCATGGTGGGGAGCACTGCAACTGTATGTCCCCCAGTGTAGTGGCAGAAGATTTTGGCTTTGTGGAAGAAGGATTGTGCAGTGATTTGGGGTTGGTGATTCACAGTAGATCTATTATGGCCAGGCTGACCTGTGTGATCCAGAATAAACTGGTGAGCTTCCTTTGGGTCGGAGAAGGTCTCCATCTTGTTACCCATAGAGAGGTAGAATAGTGGGCAGTCCTAAAAATGTCTTCAGCCCTCTGTCTCTCGCTATGTCTCTGACCCCCTCAAATGACTTGCACTTCTTTTTTTTTTCTGTCGACTTTATTTCTACTCCACAGTCTTAGAACTCTCTTGTGCTGCCCCTACTCACAGACTGCTCTACCGCTCACCTGGTCCCTTGTCTTTTCAGAGGGTAGATGCCTTTCACTAACCTCCAACCGGGAGACCCCCCAGCTTGGAGCCCCATGAGGTAGGGCCGCCGCCACTCTAGTGCTCTATCTATAATCTAGTTCACCGGTTGAGGTCATGGAAGGGGAGAGGGGTTGGAGGTAAGATCCAGTACTGGTGTGTGACAGTGCAGCACTGAAGGGAGCCATCACCTATCCAGGCACGGGAATTTTTCTTCCGTACTTTCCCCAGGAGCATGGACATGCAATGACATCTGCATGGCAGAGCCATAGACATCTGCCACACTCCTCCCCTGTGTCACTTCACGCTTGCTGTGCCCCCAGTCTCCACCGGGGGTCCCCACTGCATTGGAGATGCCCTAGATCCCTTCCCAGGGAGAAGAAAGGAGAGTAGTCCTCAGATGCGTGAGGTTTGGCATTCAGTGTCTCAACCCTCAGTGTCACCGGGACTTGCACTTCTTGATAACCTGTTTTAGAAATTCCAGCTGCAGAGAAAGTTTAGAACCATGCCATTGGAGCTCCTTAATGGCCTGGGTTTTGGCTCAAATCCACTCTCAGTCCTGGTAATGAGGAAGCCAAAATATTACGGGCCTAGGGCAGGCCATCTGAGTCGCTGGTGGTGGGCAGGAGAGAATACAATTAGTTAGGCTGATTTCAACTGGGCTCTCCCAGTAATAGTTAAGGAGTTGAGGCAGAAGGCATTGGAGAAAGCTAACCATGTCAGTGCCTTCTGCTTTCTCTGGGAGCCCAAACAGTCCAGTTGCGGGTCTCCTGGTTGACCAGCCAATCCCACAGAAGGCAAACTTCTTTCTTTACAAGAGTGAGGTGTGTCTCAGTCAGGTTGGCCCAGTCCTCAAGCTGGCTGATCCACTATTCTATTTTTTCTACTCTGGCTCCTAGCACATTGCCAGAACTTTTTACTGCCACCGGAGTCTCCAAGACTTTGGAGAGCTCAACCCAGATGACCCTCATACAGGCTTTTATTTCAAAAACCTCCCTCATAATAATCCCAGATTCCTGTTCTCTCTCATACCGAGGGTTGGCTAACTTGATAGCAGCTTCTGTTACACTGCCCAGAGATGCTGAGAGTTTATGGTTTTTAGCTGAAAGGAGCTCTGCAGAATCTTTCTTCTCCATATCAGAATGGTTGGCAACCAAATGCTTACCAGAGAAGTCAAAATTGTGGAGTTTTGAGATTGGATTGCCAGCATAGCCTCAGAAGCAAGGCTGCATTTAGCTTCGCTGCATTACGTGACCCCCTGTGTTTCTTCATTAGGTAAAAAAAAAAGTGATCCTTATTTTATATTAAGAAAAAATGTTCAGAAACTAGGTTGTTCAATTTCTATAAGGTAGATCCATTCATGAAATGTAACTGAATTCAATGAAAAATATCTGCTCACTTGGCAATATTATGCTTTAAGGCTCATGCACAAACATCTGATTAACTTTTACTCACTCTCCTATTAACCAATTAAATCTGCACTCTAATGTACAATTGATCTTTCCAAATGTGGAACCTGCCAGCAGCCAAAACAACCACATTTACCACATTTTCCCAGTGAAAGAATACTATTATTTTAGTAGCATTTAATTCTGATACACAAAAAAGACAATAAACAGGACATAACAATCTACCGACCAATAAGTCTCACTTCAGTAGTATGTAAAATAATGGAGTTGAAAATTAAAGACAAAATCCATAAGGAATTAGAAACAAATCCAGTTTTTCACAGCAACAAACATGGTTTTAAAAAAGGGCATTCATGCCAAACCAATTTAATTTGTTTTTATGAAGATGTAAATAAGCACCTTGATAATGGCAATCCATACAATGTAATATTGTTTGATTATAGTAAAGCCTTTGACTTAGTACCACACTGGGCAATTAAGGGAAAACTTATAAAATATAATATAGATAAACACATCATTAATTGGATATCAGACTGGTTGACCAACAGAACACAGGCTGTAGCAATAAGGGGGTCACTTCTCTACAATAGGTAAGGTCTCAAGTGGAGTTCCACAAGGTTCTGTATTGAGCCCACTGATATTTCAATTGTTCACTGCAGACATGGATGACAATTTATAATCAGATTTGTATATATGCAGATGATGTGAAGTTTGGTGAAGTGTGCAGCTCTAAAGAACACCAACGTCTAATACAAACTGATATTGATCAATTAGTACTGTGGGCAAACAAGTTGGGAATGACCCTGAATCAAGACAAATGTTGGGTCCTCCATATGGGTCTACACAATCCTAAACATCAGTATTCTATAAACACAAACCTACTTCAATCAAAAAGTAGTGAAAAAGACCTAGGGGTTATGATAGATACAGGATTGGGGTTTAAGAACCAGCACACAGCAGTTATTGCTAGAGCTAATAGGATAATTGGGGCAATAAAACGAAACATAAAACATACAGCAAAAGAGGTTATGTTGCCCCTATCCTTGTCCTATGTTAGACCACGTATGGACTACTGTAGTCAGTTATGGAACCCCAATAAACAAGGAGAAATAGCTTGTGTGGAAAGAGTACTGTGCAGATATACACAATCAATTTGACCAATAAAAAATCTGTCCTATAAAGAGCGATTACAATCATTAGGATTACATAGTCTAGAGACTAGACAAATTAAGGGTGACCTTTTGTTATTCTATGATATAATGAACAATCCTTTGCTCATGAATGAAATAGGAATTGAATACAAAAGCAATAAATCTAACACTAGAGGACATCCACTGCAAGTAAGGTTAAACAGATTTAAGACTGATAAAAGAAAGTATTTTTTTTACCCAAAGAACCCGTAATCTTTGGAACAAATTACCAGAAAACATAATTATCAGTAGCAGTAAGTAAGCATTTAAAAATAATTTGGATAAATAAATATTACAAGAGGGAATATCCTCATATTATGATTTGTGATAAGGAACTACATTTGGGCTATGGCCTTTTCTGTTCCTGAAGTATCTAGTGACATCAGATATGACATTGGTGGATCACATATTTTATTTGGTATGACCAATAATGTTTTACTCTTCAGAGTCGTAACACCCAGAAGGAATATATAGTTTTACACCTTCAAAACATAGGCCTCTCTATTCCAATGGTTAGCACGGCAGTTACCAGGTTAGCACTGCGCTAACCATAAATAGTGCTAGCCAATGGGGCAGGGCCATCTTTTACAAATTCCAGTGCACTATGCTAACTTGACAGCAAGACCACACAGAATATACTGCTGCACCCATGCAAATGTGGAATCCACATGAATGCTGGGAGCAGAGGTATATTCAGATGTTTTGAGAGCATTAAAGGCCTCTTTCACAGTGCTGTTTAAATGCTTCTGAAACCTTGCCTTCATCCCTCACAGAATTTCTTCCCCCTTCATGAAAAAGAAGAACCAGAAAATTCTGGCACTTAGGCTCAGAAGAAGATACATACTCTGTTCTTATGTCCAGGTGAAATATTTTCGAAAGTGCAGCAAACAAAACACAGGCCCATGGGGTGTAAGGCAGACCATTGTGTGCAGTATCTCTTCACTTCGTCCAGGTGTCTGCCTCCCAGTGTTTTCTTGGTTAAATCCATCCTGTATTATATAAAGCTATTTTCTGGCAAGCTAGTGATCTTGTCACTCCCATGACAAGGCATCTACCCCCCCTCCCAACCTGCTTGTACAGGACCATCTTCCCCACACACACATACCCTTGCCCCAGTCACTGATGCTGTAGTAGGGCTGTAGAGATGTTGACTGGCACAGCGTTTGCTCACCACCTTGGCAGGCTACCATCTGAATGGTGTAGAGCAATTGTGTGCATATTGTAAAAACAGCTGAATGGAGGACTATGCCAATGAATTGCTGTAAGTATTGCCCTGCTTTAGTGTTGCATTGAGTTGTACTGTTTTCACTTGTCATTTTTTCTGTTAATGCTGAGTTTAAATCATTTGTAAACAGGCCCTGCCTAAATGGTTTTATGTGGAATAAATAAATAAATTAATTAATTAGTCAATAAATAACATATGTATTATAGGATGGCAATTGAGGGGGTGGGGAACACTGAACTACCAGGGAATAGTGTATAGGCACATCATTTTCACACGCCTCTAGTGGCTTGTTTACATTCTACAACGGATTGCCTGTGTATGGTCGTTCAGTAGTGTATGGTTTATTATACATGTGGCCTCTACCAGGACACTGACTCATTATACTCAGCTGTCTCACTAGATCACTCGGGCATTATTCAGGATTAATAGTGGCTATCTGGAAATGAGGAGATAGCAGGGATTTGAGGGTTAGGCCTTTTGGTTTCAGTTATGAGCTGGGTTAAGCCAAGCTCACCACTAATCCATTGCAGGTCAGCCAGTTTAGCAGTGAGCCAGTCTAGATTTAGATCACCAAGTATGATAGCTTTATTGCTTATAGACTTGTTTCCTGCTTTACAGCAGCCCTGGTCCAGCGGTCTGTTTTTGACCCATACTTCATGATGACAACTGTATGTCCTCTTGTAATGTCAGCAGTACTATACAATACTGTACTTATGAAATGTTTGATATGCATTCAAGAGGCTCATGTAGAAGTCACCTGTTATGACCATGAACTAACAACATACTGTCTAGCAAAGCTGCTGCCCCACATTTACATCCTGTCTACAGTAGCTTGCTTTCCAGCTGCATTCAAGACCAGTATATAATGTCATAACTTTCCTTCATATAATTTGATTTACTCACTATGGCAGACAGCATCTTAGGATCATTAGACCACTCCCTCCTGAATTAGACTTGGGTGCCCCACCACACCCTGCCATTAGCACAGCAGTTAATGTTAGAATATAAAATAAAATATATAAAGGTATAAAAAAAGCAAAATTATTATGTACTGTAACAGGGGTTTTGACCATGCTCAGTTTTGTTACCATATGATAACTATTCTCTTTGCTTTGCCATCAAGTTTTTAGCATGTCTCGTATTCAAAATGTACAGCAGTTGTTACTTTATACGTAATTATTATTCAGCACCCTTTGATAAGCTTGCAGGCAGCATGTGTAATACACTGAGTGCATCAATTCCAGCATGTTCTGTGACCCACAATAAGGTGCCGCAGTCAATGTACTCAAGCCAGGCAGTTCTAAGGAGTATTGCCATTCTAGTTCTTTCTTTCTAGTTGTGTGATCTTGACATTTGATTATGGGGATGTGGCATAAAGTACACCCACTAAATCTGCCCTGGCTCAGTTGGACCCCATTTACCATTCCCTTTTTTTCCATTATAACATTTAAAAAAAAATGTATTTTATACATCAAAGGTACATAACATTTTATTCCCTTGGCCATCTGAGCTGCTCACCCCAATGCAGCAAGTTACTGCAGCAGTCATTGCTTGCTGCAACACTGTGGAGGAGTGAGGCTAGCAGGGTAGCTAGAACACACTATTCTTCTTTCTAAAAGGCATGCCACTGTTGCCTTGAATAGGAAACAATATATTTCTCTTATCTGGAGAAGTCTAGCTATCTTTCCAGGCCATCTTGTGTGGCTCAGTATGTGTTCTTTCTCCCCTGTTGCTGCTTCTTTCCACAGATCCTGGAACTTGAGGTGGCTGAGGGAGCCAACCCGAGCAGAGAGATTGCAGGGATACCTGTGGGAGTTTTGTACACAAGAGAAATGGAACACCAAGCCAGGGAAACAAGTATTCATTGAAAGGGAAACTCCCCCGATTCCTGCCTGGCAGACACTATTATCAGAGATTCGGAAAATTTTGAAAGTTTTTCAGGGGCTTTCCCTTTTGGTATTGTTCTGCTCTGCTCACTGGATTTTTTAGGATTCTCAGGGAATGTCATCAATCGAGGTTTTGTTTTAAGACACTTAGTTTAGGCAATTTTTTCTGTACTGTTTAAACAACACTTGTTAGTTTTGCAACTGGAGTTTTATTCTTTACAATGCCAAACAAAAGGGGTGTCACATAGGACTAATAACAGCTTTAAATAACTATATTAAACACAATTGTTCATATTTTGATTTTTATTTGGTAAGCAATATAAAAGTGTATTTTTCTGAATTAGGCATGCTAGGGGTCACATGATATCGTCCTTTAAGAGTGCATGCATGGCATTCTGTTAGCAGATTGCCATTCTGACTTGGTGTTAGAGGACACATAGAAACATAGAATTTGAAGGCAGATAAGGACCGCTTGGCCCACCTAGTCTGCCCATTTCCCTACCCAACGGATAAGCTGCAGATCCTAGTTAACCAACAGCCTACTTCCTCCTACCCCCCCACTAGAATTGCCTTATGTCTGTCCCATGCATTCTTGAATTCCCCCACTGTTTTTGACTCTCGACCTCCTCAGAAGGCTGTTCCATGTATCCACAACCCTCTGTGAAGAAATACTTCCTCACATTACCGCTGAACCATCAACCCTCTATCTTCAAATTAGCCCCTTGTTTTTGCACATCTCTTTTTCTGAAAAATGCTACCCTCTTGGACTTTGTTGATTCCCTTGAGGTATTTGAAAGTTTCTATCATGTCCCCCCTCTCCCTCCTTTCCTCGAGGCTATACATCTTTAGTTCATTTAGTCTTTCTTCATATGTCTTCTGATGCAGACCCTGCATCATTTTGGTTTCCCTCCACTGGACAGCCTCCACCCTGTCTATGTCTTTGCGGAGATGGGGTCTCCAGAACTGTACACAGTACTTCAGATGTGGTCTTACCAACTGTCTGTACAGAGGCCCAACAACTTATTGTTTTCTACTGATGATTCCTCTCCCTATGCATCCCAGTATCCCCCCAGCCCTCCTTACTGCCTTCTCACATTGCTGGCCCACCTTTAGGTCATCTGATATGACTACCCCCAGGTCCCTTTCCATTTTTGTTATTGTCAGTATCTCACCCCCCCATTGAGTACTCTTCCCCTGGGTTTTTGTTTCCCAGGTGCATTACTTTGCACTTTTTTGCATTGAATCTAAGATGCCATACATCTGACCATTCCTCCAACCTTGCCAAGTCCCTTTTCATCCTTTCCACCCCACCTTGCATATCAACCCTGTTGCAGATCTTTGTGTCATCTGCAAAGAGACTTATTTTCCCTTACAGTCCCTCTGCAATGTCACTTATAAAGACATTAAAAAGGACTGGCCCCAGTACTGAACCTTGTGGTACGCCACTAGTAACCCTCCTTTCTTCACTGTGGACTCCATTTACTATTACCTGCTGTGTCCTGTTGTCCAACCAGTGTTTTACCCAGGCTACCACCCTATGACCCACTCCCAGGCTGGCTGATTTGTTTATTAATCTTTTGTGCGGGACTGTGTCAAATGCCTTGCAAAAGTCTAGGTAGACCATGTCTGCAGCCCCTCCCTGGTCTACTGCTTTGGTCACCCAATCAAAGAAATCAATTAGATTTGTCTGACACGACCTTCCCGCTGTGAATCCATGCTGCCTTGGGTCCTGTGCCCCACTGGCCTCTAGGTACTCAACAATTCTTTCCTTCAGAAGTGATTCCATCATTTTGCCTACCACTGAGGTCTATAGTTTCCTACCTCTGTCTTGTTCCCACTTTTGTGAAGGGGAATCACATCCACCCTCCTCCAGTCCTCAGGTACCACCCCATGCTAGGTGCTAGTCAGCATGGAAGGGTCCTGTGAGAGGGACAAGTTTTCCTCTCAGGTTTTCTTACTGAGCTCTGCTGATTTTGATTTTACAAAATGTTGAGCTATATGTAAGTCTCATAAGTTTTATATGTTTTAATTGTTTTAATAGCCTTGATCGGAAATTATTTAAAAATGCTACTAAATATTTGAATGCTCTCACACCTATGTTTTTCTATAAATATTAATATATTGAATTCTATTGTCATTATCATCTGTGTTATTTTAGTAGATATTTTAGATTACCATGTCTAGGTAGAGCTTTGAGTTTAAAGAAAATATATGCTTACTGGGGTTCACATGGGATAAATGAGTGGCTCTTTTAGAATGTAGCTAGTTGTTAAAAAAAGGGAGGGATGTTTGCTTCTCTCCCCTATTTTACCTCATATTTTTCTTTTCTTTTGGCTTGTTCCCACAAAATAAAGGTCTGCAGTGCTTGATAAGCCAAGTCTCCACACCATTGTGTGATCGACAGGTGGGTGGGCACATTTGGATTCTATAGCTGTTATTCTGTGGACAAGCCTGTTTGGTTCAAAGAAAAAGAAAAAAGGAAAAGTTGGGAATACTGTATAAAGGTTGAAAGGGGACACCAAGGGTGTGCTGAAATTAAAAAAAACCTTGCTTAAGTAACCAACTGAACCACTAACCTAAACCAGGGAAAAAACTGCTGTTTTTGAAGCTTTCACTGAATGGGGGCTGCTGAGCTGAATTCAACTGTTTATGTGACAACTGAATGATGAGGAAAAGGTCTTTGACTGATTTAGTGGTAGTTATTTGACATTTTTATGATAAAAGCCTTGCCTTTTTTTAAGCACAGGATTGTTTTAGTTTCTAACTATTTATTTACCTGCATTTATGATATGCAGAGGTTTAAGTTATTACTGATTATATTTATTTATTTTTTGAAAGGCATCAGAATTAACAATCCTTTTAGTCAACGACTCCTTTTCAAAGACTCCATAGCAAGGAGACAACATTTTGACATACAAATGGTAGGGAAAACACAATAATGGAAAGAATAAGTAAATAACATTTTAACATACACACAAGTAGGGACATACAATAATGGATAAAATACAAATATCACCATGATAAAGTGACTGGAAATATAAAAACATTGTTGATATTGCACTGACAGGATTAAAGGAAGACCTAGGACTGCTAGGAAAAGCAAGTAGAAATTAGGCAGGACATGGTCCGTTGTTAGACTGGGTAGAAAGTATTGGTGGTAATCTGCAAATGGCAAAGAATAATTAATGGGTAATAATTGTAGACTAGTCAGGACAGAGTCCATTGTTGGGGGGGTGTCAGGGACAGTTACAGGAGCAAGAGGAGAGGAGGTGGTCTTGAAGCAGGGATTTGAACTGACTGAGTTTAGGTTCCTGGGCTATACAGAGGGGGAGGGAATTGAACCAGGAGGGGGTCCTACAGTAGAAAGATCAGTGACCAAAGGAATTTTTGAGTTGAGGTACTTGCAGGATAGGTTTGAGCAAGCTCTGGGTGGTCATGGTTGAGGGAGCAGGTTGTAGGAGGAGGGAGAGGCAGGGGACAGTAAAGCCAGTAGATAACTTTCTGGCTAGGAGGCAGGTTTGGCATTTTAGTCTGCCGTCAAAACCCAGCCGGTTAGATTGACTGTAAAGCATGCAGGTGTAGGTGGATTTTGGGCAGCCTAGGGCAAGGCGACAGGCCTTGTTCAAAGCAGTTTTTCCTCATAGAAGGGCAGTATTATCTGAAGCCCGATAGATCAGGATGCCATAGTCAATGATAGACAATACTGAGGACAAAATGGTGAGCTGGAATGCTTCGGGGAAGGGGAGGGGACAGCTCCGGTGTTGATAAAGAAGGCCAAGACAGGAGTTAACAGAGGTACAAAGGAGGTGAATGTGGTCATGGAAGGTAAGGGCCAGGTCGAAGGTGACTCCTTGGTACTTAAAGGTATTCATTCGCCTGTTCAAGAGGAAGCAAGAGGGAAGTTTTAATGTGAAGAGGGTAGTGTTGAGTCTATTTTGATGGTGTGTAAAAAGCATGACTATGGACTTTTTTTGGTTCACAACAAGCTTGTACTTGATGAACCATGACTCCACCTCCGTAAAGCATTCTGGAGAGAGAGAGTTCTAAGGAGGTAGGGTTAGTGTGGGAAGTAATGAGTATGGCATTGTCTACATAGAGGAGGATATTTCTGGGGCATGCCTTTGGTAAGGAGTTAAGGTAAAGGCTGAACAGAAGGGGCCCAAGGATGGACCCCTGCAGGACACCAGAGAGGACAAGGAGGGATTGTGAGAGGGTGTTGCAGATTTTGACCTTCTGTGAGTGGCCCATTAAATAGTCAGAGAACCAGGCCATTGTTTCCTGGGTGAGACCAAGATAAGAGAGAATTGGAAGAAGGAGGGTGTGATTGACAGTGTCAAATGTCTTTGATAAATCTAGGAAGACCACACCAGCCTGCCTGCCATTGTCCAGGGCAGATTGAATGAAACTGGAGAATTCTAAGAGGGCAGTGGAGGTGCTGTGGCCTTGTCTGAAACCATGATGTTCAGCAGATAGGAGGTCATATTTAGAGAGGTATTCAGTGAGTTAGTTTGAGATAATACATTCCAGTGCCTTGGAAATAGGTGAAAGAATGGAAATTGGATGGTAGTTGCAGGGGTAGAGGCAGTCACTACTTTTGTGGATTGGGGTGATGACGGCCGTCTTCCAGATGGAGGGGAATTTACCAAGATGGAGAGTGATGTTTAGGAGGCAGGAGAGAGGGGAGAGAACCTCATCTAATACCATGTGTAGGATCTGAAGGTCGAATGAGTCACTGCTGTGATGGGTACCATTCAGAGCTTTGATGAGGTAGGGTTTGATCTCCAGAGGGTAAGGACATGGAAGCAAAATGGGGAGTGAGAAGCTGTGATTGGGGTGGAAGGGTGGCAGTATTGAAGAAGTCAGGGGGAAGGATAGAGCTACGGTCGGAGAAGGCTGTATCAAGGGTGTCAGCAACCAGCTGTTTGTCACTAATGATGGACCCGTTCACATTAAGTTGGGTTGGGGGAGGAGGTGGCTTTGCCATTGAGGGATTTCATGTTTTCCTAGAATTTGTGACCTGAGCCCCAGGATGAGGTGAGAGTGGATTTGAAGTATTTAGCTTTGGCTTTTCAGATGGCCCAAGTGCACTTGTTATGCGCAGCCCGATAGAGTTGTCTGTTGGCTGGGCTACCAGAATCAAGGCTTTTTTCCATAGGTCAACACAACATCGCATAAGGTCAAAGAGGGATAAGGAGATCCAGGGGGTGTCATGCCTTTTACCACCCTCCTAGTGAGGGGGGTAAATTTATGATTGCAAGTTCACTGACTTAAGTATCTGTGTTTAAGTAGCACATACTTTTAGTCAAGAATCTGTGTTGATGCTAAAGGTGTTACTAGGTGTACAAGGGCCAAGGATTAAGGGAACAGGGATAATTTTTCTGGTACATTGGTATTTGCAACAGTGGCTATTACTGTTATTGCTGCTGCCGTAGAGGCCACTGTTGCTCTTACTGTTACTTTTACTAGAATTCTATCACTTAAAAGCTAGTGTAACTAGTTGTAAGCTGCTATTTTTTTTAACTCTACTTTTTCTACTGCCCCAGTCTCTCCACTTTCTCAGACCTCTCAAGGCAGGCACACTCCATCCCATCTCAGGGTCTGCCCTCCAGAGTGCACAGCTCAACTCTGGAGACCTATGATTCCTGGATAACCCCCCCTGGGTGGGGTGAGGGGGGAGACTTCCCTCAACATACAATCGGGAGCTGCACAGTGGGGTCTGCCCTGTGAACAGGAGGAGGATGTGTTGCTTGAGGGTCACTGTCTAGGCAAGACCGAGGTGGTTTTTTTCCACTGTTCTCCCTGTCCCTCCATCAGCCAGTGATCCTCCTGCTCATCCCTCTGCTGACATTGTAGCCCTGCCATAGTGCAGCTTTCTCACTTACTGCACTGACCCTTAAGTTCCCGGAGGAGGTGGTATAGCGGTGGAGGCATGCAGGTCCCTTCCACAGAGAAGGAGAGCAGCCATCAGTCTTTCAATCCTTCTCTGCCCCTGCTGACCCCTGGCAACCCATGCTCATTCCCGAACACAGGTCACCGGTGTGGGGCAAGGTAAGGCATCCATCACATCAGCCCTCTGTGCCACTACACAGACCCTGTCCTCTCCCCTCAATACATCTTTTTTAGTGAGTCTTGACCCCTCCTTTGCCTCTTCCTTGGTAATACTGAGCAAAAATATTTGTTCAGTATCTCAGTTTTTTCAAGATTGTCCTTCACCCACCCACCCGCTTCCTTCTTTAGCCTAACAATATCATTTCTGGTCTTCTTCCTCTCACTAATATAATGGAAGAAGGTCTTGTCCCCCTTTTTAATAGCCTGTGCTATTCATTTCTCCATTCATGCCTTAGCCCCTCTGACAGCTTTCTCTGCTTCTCCAGATATTTCAGTCTGTCTTCTACTTTCTGTGTCTCTTTGTATTTTCTAAATGTCTTACTTTTTTCTCACACTTTCTAAGCTACTTAGAAAACCACAATGGCCACTTCTTTCTTTTGCTTTTGTTAAGCAATCTGACACACTGACTTGTCACTCCTGCTATGGATCTTTTGAGCCTAAGCCATTCTTCTTCTACTCCCCCATATCTTCTGCTACCAGGGCAATTTTGAGCTGTTCTCCCATCTCCATGAAGTTGGCCTTCCAGAAATCTAGGATCTTAATCTTTGAATGGCTTTCTTCTGCCAACATGTTAACTCTAAGCCACACAATTCTGTGGTCACTGGTACCAAGGGGACTGCCCACCTCAACATCCATGATTCCGCCCTATTTGTCAGCACTAAGTCCAGTACAGCCCCCTCCCTGGTGGGCTCAACCACCAGCTGCCTTAGGTTTGCCCATATTAACTCAGAGGCTGAAATTATAACTGATGCCCTACTGGTAACCGCACAAGTCATTCTCAATACTACTGATTACCTTATTCCTTATCTGATGAGCTACCTCCTCATACTGTACTTCTTACACTTTCTAGGTTGCTCAATGTGACCAGCCAATAACTCTGCTATCTGCTTCTGATCTTCCAGCTGAAGACCTTGGAGACACCTCAGAAACATCCACAGGTTAGGAGCCTGCACTCCAACAGTGAAACTGACTTTGTGATGGAACCCCTCCATCTCATTATTCATTCTACAGTAGCCATCCAGTGTACACTGGTAAACGTTCCACAAGTCAATGGAAGCAATTCAACCCGGCAGGCAAACTCAAAGGTGTGTCCAACCAACATAGTTAATCTCAAAGTAGTCCAGGTAGTCCTCCACAGTGTGTTACTGATGAACAGGCAGAGTAGCCTTCCACAGATTCAATATGTGAAGAAGTTCATACCAATGCTGTAGCACTTCATGGGTGTGCACCAGTACCATATAAGGAATGATTTAATCATAGATTGTTTGCTTGGGAGACTATGGATACAGAGCTGACAGTTCCAAACACTGAATCTGCCTGCCACAGCTCTGTTCCAAATGAAAGAAACAACCACTTTGTGCAGCATAAGGCCAGACATGAGGAAAAGCATTCATAGCTGCCAATTCAAAGTCCAGCTTAATGAACTGCAGATGACAATCGGGGCCGTTGCAGACAGGTGTGGAAAAGAGTAAAAGTAAGTATACTCATTCTTGTCAGGTAGTAGGTAAAACATCAGAGGTATAGCTTTCCCTGGAATCTGATTGGAATCCTCCTCCTCAAGCTGGCTGCCATTAATTGCGTACAACTAATCAATATGAGGGTGAGTCATATTAAATGTGCCATTAGGAAGTTACAGCTGCTGAGGAACTCCAGATTCTGCCTAGTAGCAAATATAAGATGCAATGATATTGAGTTTGCACAAGGCTGTGGAACCTCCAATTAAAAAATTAATACATACTATGAAAAACCAGAAACACACCACTAGTGATGTGGAGAATTTAAATTTCACTGGTGAAGTGAACAAGAAGTGGGCACTTCACATTGTCATTCGGCTAAGCGGAGTGGCCATTGTGAAAGGCTCACTTTGTGTTGTAATTATGACTTTGCATTGTCATTCCACCTTAACGTGAAGTAAGGTGAAGTGGCAACAAAATAGACAGCCCCTACACATCACATGGCTTACAGTACTGTAAGTCACATGCTTTAGCCAGGGAGGAAGGAAGTGACTCATGCAAGCAGATACTTTCACTTTCTCCTTTGCAGAGGTTTAGAGAGGAGGCAGTTTGTCTGTGTGCGAGTTAGGAGCAGAGTAGATCACATAAAACCCACCCAACAGCTTTTTTCAAAGCTATATTGTAGTTAGTGTTTTTTTGTACTCTTTTTGTAGTTCATTTTTTCTTTCTGTGATCGTGATTTCTTTGTTTTTTACTTTTATAAGTTTTTGTTTGTCTGTGTGTGTGTGTCTGACTGTGTGTGTGCCTGTGTTGTGTGTGTGAGTGTTTTGTGTCGTTGTTGACTTGTGTCTTTGTTCAGACAGAGAGGAGGAGGGAGGGCAGTTGAGTAAGAATTTGAGTACATAAGTTGGTGAAATGGAGCAGAGACAGGGTAAAAGTCTGCGAATGTCTGGGACAGTGCTGGGGGCAGTGGGATTGCATGGCAGCATGGTTGGCAGGGGAGGAGAGCACACCCTTTGGGGGGCATGGCCGGGTGCTGTTGGACCAGTCTAAAATTTGGGTCCTCCCCCCCTGAAGCAGCAGTAGCAGGACCACAACCACCACCTCCCCCAGAAAGCAGCAGCAACACCACTACTACCACCAAGTCCACCACCACCACCACCAGCAGCAGCATCAGCAACTCCATCGGCACCACCTCCACAGCAGGATGTGATGGAGGTTGAGCACCCCTGTGACCAGGCTGCTGCCAGTGCATCTGGTGCCCCCTCCACAGCTCCCCAGTTTGGGATTTCTTCAACTGTGTTGGGGGACAGCAGCCTGGTACGGTGCCGCATTTGTGGTGTCAAGGTGCACCGTGGTCACCAGGGGACACACCTGGGGACTTGGGGCCATCGTACCCACATGATTAATCACCACAAGAATGAGTGTCAGGCTGCCACAGAACAGGCCAGTCCTCCACCTGCTGTCCCTTCCATGGTAGTGGCAGATGGTACTGCTGTGCATCGCTGCAGCAAGAGGAGGGCTACAGCAGCAGCTGCTCCACCACCAGCACCACCCCAACCACCACCACGACCAACTGTACTGCCACCAGTGGAGGACCCCACACTGCTTATAACTCAGGCTGACCTTGCTGTGTTGTGGTGCATGGTAGAAGAGAACAAAGAGAGAGTGAGTGCTCTCCAGCAGCAGTTGGAGCACATACAGTTACACCAATTGCAGATTGTGTCAATGCTCCATCTGCTGCTGGATAAGACTATATAACGTATATTTTATTGGTACCATCAGCAGCAGTGGACTAAGTGATATAATATTTTTTCAGGAGTCTCTGGCCACAGTACACCTTAGTAACACAGCACACACATGACTTTTAGGAGACAGATTATATATCTACCAAAAATCCTGCTTTTCAACAAACCATACCCAACAGACATGAAGTACAGTACTGGTGATGGTGAGGCACCAAGAATATTTGGCGGACAGTGTACAGACATTATAAAGTCAGGAAATATATACGGTCTAGTTCTCTCACTGCCAAATGCCAACACAGTGTGCTACCACAGTTCTTCTCATTTTTATGTTGCTTGCACGCATGTGCAAGAAACATAGTGCCATCATCAGAGATTTTGGAGGTGTGTCACCTCCTCCTCCAATTCAGTCAGTGAGCTGGCAGGCGGGGCCCCTGTAAGCCAATGCATTTTGGAGCTGTCTATGACATGCTCAAAATGCAGTGACACTGATTGAAAGGAGGAGCTACGCCTCAGTGAGCAGCGATAAGCAGCGAGCTCATCCCCACATGCAGGCGGCGCACCTCAAGACGTGACAGTGTAGCCGACGGGTGCCCAATCCCCGCCGGCTGAGCTATGTCGTTCCCCCCCCTCCCCAGTAGTTGGTGCCACGCTGGGAGCCCACCCCAGCATGGCAATCAGTGCTTTGGCCGATGGGGGTGCCCAATCCTCCCATCGGCTGAATGGCCCCCCCCCTTGTGCCATGCTGGAGCCCACCCAGCGTGGCAAGCGATCCCACTAAGTCTTTTTTTTAAACCTATAAAACAAAAAATGGTCCCGCAGTGCATCTCCCGACCCCCCTCCCACAACCCGCACCCATCCACTGCGCGCAGCCTCCCGCACCCCTCATCCCATACTTACCTCCGGACTCCGGAGCGGCGATCTTCGGTGGACGGGACCCGCTCTGCACTCTTCAAAGCCGACCGCGAACTGAGAAATGCCGGTAAGCTGTATAATGGGCTAGATGGGGGTCAACTTTTATTATATATCTCAGGCATTTTTGAGAATTTTGCACAAAATTTTCAACATAGGGTTTTTAGGACCCTTTCTCATGAATGATGTCACTGTCATGGCGTTATTTGGGCCCAAAGGGTGATTTCGCACAGTGACTGTGAAATCACTCTTTGGGCCTGAATACCACCATGATAGTGACATCATTCATGAGAAGGGGTCCCAAAAACCCCATGTTGAAAATTTGGTCCAAAAATTCCAAAAAATGACTGTTTTACGAGCGTGCGTTGCGCAGTTCCTACGCAGGCTCGTAAGTTCGCGAAATTTCAATATTTTCACTCCAGATTTTCAACATTGCCATTTTACCACACCTTCTTATGAGTAGTACAGCTGTCATTTTTCACATCTCACCCAAAATGTGTTTCCGCACTTGTAGAGTCGAATGGCGCAGTCGGTGTGCGAAATCAATGTACGGGACAAATTAAGAAAATCACAGTGACACTGTTCATGAGCAGAGGTCTTAAAATGGCTATGTTGAAAATTTGGTGAAAAAATTCCTAAAAATGACTGTTTTACGAGCGTGCGTTGTGCAGTTCCTACACAGGCTCGTAAGTTCACAAATTTTCAATATTTTCACTCCAGATTTTCAACATTGCCATTTTACCACACCTCCTTATGAGCAGTACAGCTGTCATTTTTCACATCCTTCCCAAAACGTGTTTCTGCCCATGTAGCGCACAATGGCGCAGTCGGTGTGCAAACTCAATGTATGGGACACATTAACAAAATCACAGTGACACTGTTCATGAGCAGAGGTCTTAAAATGGCTATGTTGAAAATTTTGTGAAAAATTTCCTAACAATGACTGTTTTACGAGCGTGCGTTGCACAGTTCCTACGCACTCTCGTAAGTTCACAAATTTTCAATATTTGCACTCCAATGACTTCCAAATACCTAAACAGCACATAGAAGCAAGCCCATCTTCTTCCAAGTTGTGTACAGGAGTGCTTGGAGACAACTGAGAAGCTGCATGGGATTTACTAGTTTGGACAAATTATCTGTAACTAAACTCTCTCTCTCTCTCTTGCTTACATCTGAGAGAAGTTTTCCTCACTTATAAAGTAGCATTGCGTGGTATTTTAGTTTTTAATTCAGAAAGGGGGTTTTTAAAACTGTTTATCTTCTGCACATTTGATTTTCCTTTGTGGCTAACTGGACTGATTACTAGAATTCTGTGAGAATCTGCATCAATATATTTTGCAACTTTAGCTGGGGTTGTGTGATTCAAAATAGCAAAAGCTGCAGGTTGTAACTGGATGCCAAACATAGCCTGAGGTGGGGGTAATTATCTTCACAAGTCAGAGCTCAGCATCATAGCCATTTGTCTAGCTAGACCATTTGTCAGCATTATTCAATTACTATAAACTAGTGGCATAATCCTGTGTGAGTCAGAAGCCCATCTTCTTCCAAGTTGTATACAGGAGTGCTTGGAGACAACTGAGAAGCTGCATGGGATTTACTAGTTTGGACAAATTATCTGTAACTAAACTCTCTCTCTCTCTCTCCCTCTTGCTTACATCTGAGAGAAGTTTTCCTCACTTATAAAGTAGCATTGCGTGGTATTTTAGTTTTTAATTCAGAAAGGGTTTTTTTAAAACTGCTTATCTTGTCAGCATCCTCAGAAGGGCTGAAATAACTGCATATTTGATTTTACTTTGTGGCTAACAAACCACCAGGCTGTTTTGGGGCTGGAGAGGTTTACCTCGTCTGACTTGGATGTCTGGATTTTTCTCTGTTTGATTAGCAGGGTACTTTCTCTGTCAAATTGTTGTGTAGGGTATCTTGCTGACAGGAAGGCACTCATTGCAGCGGTGGGTGAGAGCTTTTAGTTGATTGTTTTGTGGGGACACAGTTTAGGCCAACCTTCCCACCCTCACCCCACCACCCTGGAAATAGTTCTTTTATACCTGAGGTTCTGACATCATTTCCTCGAATGCAGGTGCATTTCTCTGTCATATCCTGTCTAGCACACTGCACCGATAATATAAGCATACACGTTGTATAATATATATATATATATATATATATATATATATAATATATATTTATATATATTTATATATAACAAATCACACACACGCGCGCGCGCACACACACACAAATACAATAAAAAAAACTAGATAAACATGTGGGGAGTAGTGCAATGTAATGGCTGTGGGGCAGCAGTCTTCCGGGAGTCTTTCTGGAGGCTGAGATGCTGCCTTATTTGCAGACAACTGTCTGCCCTGAGGGAGGAAGTGCCGTCTTCAGGCCACACTGGACAGTAGTAAGGAAACCTTCCCCCAGGCCGCATGGACAGTAGTAAGGAAACCTTCCCCCAGGCCACACTGGACAGTAGAAAGGGAACCTCCCCCATCCAGGGTGCACTAGTGCCACCACCACTACCTCAGAGGTTGCGAAGAAAGCACAACAGTTGGATCACAGTGGGCTCAGGGAGGGTGAGGAGGGTGGAACAGAGGCACACCCAGTCAATTGTTCCACTCCACAATCCATACACCATTCTGGGGGAGCATAGCTCCCCTATGGATGCGCCCACAGAGAAGACTGATGATATCTGTCACAAGGGAGGCCCACAGAAAGGAGGCAGAGGGCACCAAAGGGAAAGGAAGCAGCTCCTGGTGGGGGACTCAATTATTAGGGGTATAGAACTGGGGGGAGCTGGGAAAAATGAAGTAAGATGCCTGCCTGGTGCCATGGCTTGGAGGGACAGGAAGCGCATCCTCAGGATCATGAGAACAGCTGCAAGGGATTCTGAGCTGGACATAATTGTCCACCTAGGGACAAATGACTTGGTTCATCATGAGATTA
The DNA here is from genome assembly GCA_016271365.2 of Neoceratodus forsteri. Classification (NCBI taxonomy): domain Eukaryota; kingdom Metazoa; phylum Chordata; order Ceratodontiformes; family Ceratodontidae; genus Neoceratodus; species Neoceratodus forsteri. The sequence continues at coordinate 1,060,945,264 of CM057452.1, forward strand.
GAGCAGTGCAGGAGGACATTGCAGAGTTGGGGAGGGACCTAAGACAAGTAGCACACACAGTATCCTTCTCAGAGGTGCTGCCTGTCAAAAGCATGGGGGAGGCGAGGGCAATTGGCACCATGCAGTTTAATGAATGGTTGAAAAAAAGGTGCGGAGCACAGGGGTTTGGCTTCATTGGGGACTGGGGTTCCACCTGGAGGGACACCAGCCTATACTGGCAGGATAGTCTGCATCTGTCCAGGAAGGGAACAAGTCTTTTGAGCAATCGGTTTAAATGCTTCTTTGGAAAGCTTTTAAACTAGTCAAAGGGGGAGGCACTGACAAGCAGCAGAAAAATCCCAGCCTCTCCCTACAAAACAGGGTACTAAATGAGAAAAAGACTGAGGTAGAACGGTCAGTGGGGGATGCTGCAACAGAAGGTAAAGCCATCAAAAAATGGAGAGCAACAGTACTAATGCCCGTAGTCTGGGTAACAAGCTTCCTGAATTAGTGGCCTTGATGGAGGAGGAACATCTGGATATCGTGGCAGTCACAGAAACATGGTACACACAAAACCATGACTGGGACATAAACATACCAGGATACACTGTCTACAGGAGGGACAGGGAGGGTAAAGAGGAGGGAGAAGTTCTTTACATAAGGGAAGGAATAAAAGCAACAGAACAAAAGGGTAAACAGGGAGGAGAAGAAGCACTGTGGGTAAATTTGGAGACAGGCAATGACACCACAATACGCAAAGGGGTTATATACAGACCCCCTTCTCAGGGGGAGGAAATGGACAGGGAAATGATAGAAAGTATACTTAGAATGGCAGAAAAAGGGGAGATATTGCTGATGGGTGATCTGAATATGCCGGATGTTAACTGGAGTGCAGTTGCAGCTGCCACTTCGAAGAGTGCAGTTATTCTAGATGCCCTACAGGGGGCATGCCTTAGACAACTAGTACTGGAGCCCACTCAAGAGGGAGCAATATTAGACTTGATTCTCTCAAATGGAGATGGAGAGAGGATTTCAGACGTAGAAGTGGGTAGCCATCTGGGAACTAGCGACCATCAAACAGTATGGTTCACAATAAACACAGCAATAGAGTCAAGCCATACAAAGACAAAAGTACTGGACTTTAGGAGGGCTGACTTTGCCAAAATGGGTGAGTGCCTAAGGAAAGCACTAGCAAATGGGCAGGAAGGAGGGGTGGAAGAACAATGGGGAATAATAAAAACTGCCATCACAGAGGTAATGAGCCTTTGTGTGAAGCAAATAAACAAAACAAGACGATGTAAGAAACCACTATGGTTCTCAAAGAGTGGCAGTGAAGGTTCAAGAGAAAAGAAAGCATTCAGGAAGTACAAGGAATCGAGAAGGAGCAGGACAGAGAACTGTATCAGTTAAAGCAAAAGGAAGCTGGGAAGGCAGTCAGAACAGCAAAGGCCCAAACCGAGGAAAAGATAGCCAACTCAGTTAAGAAGGGGGATAAAACCTTTTATAGGTACATCAGGGAGCAAAGGAAGACCAAGGGAGGGATAGTGAGGCTTAATAAAGGGTGGGATGGTGGGCAGAGGGGACTGTGAAAAGGCAGAGATACTAAACAAATATTTTTGCTCAGTATTTACAAAGGAAGAGGGGGAGGTACATAAAACAAACAGTAGTAACCGCTGGATACAGAAGTTGATACCGGCCCATTTACAGAAGAAAGGGTTCTGAAAGAACTCTAAAACTGAAGGTGGACAAGCAATGGGGCCTGATGGGATTCATCCCAGAATTCTAAAAGAACTAAGGGTAGAACTAGTGACACCACTGACTACTCTTTTAACAAATCATGGGAGGATGGGTGGTGCCCGAGGACTGGAGGAGGGCAGATGTGATTCCCTTCACAAAAGTGGGAGCAAGGCAGAAGCAGGAAACTATAGACCTGTTAGTTTAACCTCAGTGATAGGAAAATGATGGAATCACTTCTAAAGGAAAGAATTGTCGAGTATCTAGAGGCCAGAGGGCACAGGACCCTAGGCAGCATGGATTCACAGTGCGAAGGTCATGCCAGACGAATCTGATAGATTTCTTTGTCTGGGTGACCAAGTAATAGATCAGGGAGGGCTGTGGACATGGTCTACCTAGACTTTAGCAAGGCATTTGACACAGTCCCACACAAAGATTAATATAAGTTAGCCAGCCTGGTGTGGGTCCCAAGATGACAGCCTGGGTAAAGAATTGGCTGGAGAATAGGACACAGAGAGTAATAGTAAATGGAGTCCATCAGAAGAAAGGAGGGTTACTAGTAGGGTACATGAGGTTCAGTATTAGGACGGTCCTCTTCAATGTCTTTATAACGACATTGCAGAAGGACTGGAAGGAAAAATATGTCTCTTTGCAGATGACACTAAGATCTGCAACAGAGTTGATGCACAGGATGGGGTGGAAAGGATGAGAAGGACTTGGCAAGGTTAGAGGAATGGTCAAATGTATGGCAGCTTAAATTCAATGCTAAGAAGTGCAAGGTAATGCACTTGGAAACAAAACCAGGGGAAGAGTACATAACGGGGGGTGAGATACTAACAACAACAAAAATGGAGAGGGACCTGGGGGTAGTCATATCAGATGACCTAAAGATGGGCAAGCAATGTGATAGGGCAGCAAGGAGGGCTGGGGAGATACTGGGATGCATAGGGAGAGGCATCACCAGTAGAAAACAGGAAGTTATTATCCCTCTGTACAGACAGCTGGTCAGACCCCATCTGGAGTACTGTGTGCAGTTCTGGAGACCTAATCTCCGCAAAGACATAGACAGGATGGAAGCTGTCCAGAGGAGGGCAACTAAAATGGTGCAGGGTCTGCACCGGAAGACGTATGAAGAGAGACTTAAGGAGCTTAATATGTATAGTAGTCTCGAGGAAAGGAGGGAGAGGGGGGACATGATAGAAACTTTCAAGTACCTCAAGGGAATCATCAAAGTCCAAGAGGGTAGCATCTTTCAAAAAGAGTGTGCAAGAACAAGAGGGCACAATTTGAAGATAGAGGGGCGGCTCAGAGGTAATTTAAGGAAGTATTTTTCACAGAGAGGGTTGTGGATGCATGGAACAGCCTTCCAGAGGAGGTTGTGGAGTCAAAATCAGTGGTGGAATTCAAGCATGCATGGGATAGTCATAAGGCAGTTCTGGGGGGTGGGAATAGGAAGAAGTAGGCTGCTGGTTAACTAGGATCTGCAGCTTATCCAGTAGGTAGGGAAATGGGCAGACTGGGTGGGCCAAGCGGTCCTTATCTGCCGTCAAATTCTATGTTTCTATGTTTCTATGTAACATTCGGCATTGACAAATGCTTGTTTGTTCTGGAATAAGTGATGTCTTTCTAGTTTAGACTGGCAGTGTCAGTTTTTTAGCAAGTTGGTGAACACCATAACATGACACGGCACCAGTGGTTGCACAGTGTGGTGGCAGTGGACTGGAGGAGCTGTTTTATATATTCTGACTATAAAATGTCTGTACACCACAACATATTTTGGGTGCCTCAGCAATATTTAATGTCTGTTGGCTATGGTTTATTGAAAAGCAAGATTTTTTTTTGTGCTATTATCTGCGTAAAGTCATGTGTGCATTGTGAGTGACTGAGATGCACAGTGGCCCAAGACCTCTGAAAAAATATAATATCTCTTACTCTGCTGCTGCTGATAGTACAAATAAAATATGCATTATATATTCTTATCTTTATTCTTTACATACTGCAACAAGTCACACCATATATATGTTTGCACGAAACTGGACAGTGTCTGCACACAGAGGAAAGAACACTGACTGCACACATGCAGTTTAGCACAGTATACTTGCACTGCTCAGTCCTGCATTTGGACAAATACTTCACAACAGAAAGTAAACATTACTGAGGCTCCAAAAATATTTATTTTTTGAAATAGACATTAATTTATCATTTATGACAGTATGTGCTCACAACATATGGTCCCCAGAATTGTTGTGCATCCCCAAAACGCAACTGTCTTGTGTCCAGAAAATTCCCCAGTGCTGACAAAGTGAAACGAGAGCATAACATGAAATGCAAAGTGTCCCAGAATTAATGGCACACTCAGTCATGTACGCAGTGCTTACACACAGTCCCCAGAATGTTTATGCATCCCCAAAATGCAACTGCCTTGTGTCCCAAAAATTCCCCAGCACTGACAAAGTAAAATGAGAGTGTTAACATCAAATGCAAAGTGTCTCAGAATTAATGGCACACTCAATCATGTGCTCACACACAGTCCCCAGAATTTGTGTACATCACCAAAATGCAACTGTCTTGTGTCCAGAAAATTCCCCAGTGCTGACAAAGTGAAATGAGAGCGTAACATGAAATGCAAAGTGTTGCAGAATTAATGACGCACTGAGTCATGTGCTCACACACAGTCCCCAGAATTTGTGTGCATCCCCAAAATGCAACTGTCTTGTGTCCAGAAAATTCTCCAGTGCTGACAAAGTGAAATGGGAGCATTACAAGCAATGCTGCTGCTGTTGCAATTACATGTGATGTTGCTGTGTATTGAGTTGACCTTACTTTGATGATGATGTGATAATGCACAGTGTCTTCCCAAACTGTATGAAGAAGGGATAACATGAATGACTATTCAGTGTACCATCACAAATGCTGACAATGAGAGAACTGTTGGTTGCCCAAAGTATGCTGCAATCACCTCAACAGGAAAGGTGCCCTTTGTGTGTGTACCAATAGTAGCCTTGGTGAGGTGATATATACATATGCACATATATGTATTTTCTTGGGGGGATTGACATGAATATACGTGTACTCATTGTGTTGTTTTCTGTCACAGGTCACATACTGTCGGTGTGCTCATTCCCGTGCTTGAGAAAGTTTGGTGTTGGAATTGGAAAGGGAATACTCTCAAGCCAATGACGGTAAGTATTTTTTTGGGGGGGAGGGGGGATTATCATATTTGCAAGTAGGTCTCATTAATGATTTATTGTTTGGTTACTTCTTCACAGATTGTATCTGCATCCTTCTCCAGTCCAGTAATGATGGCCATGGTCATCATCGATTCATATGACTTCTACTTGTTGCATATCTGCCAGCCCGGGGGGAGGGGTATGCTGTTGAAGTTCTTTGGATAAGTCAACTATGACACAACAAAGCATCTGGAAGTTTCCTAAAAAAAGAAATGAAGGACCTATTACAACTTGATTGTAGCAGTAACACATTATGTTTAAGCCGTGGCAGTTCCACCACGGGTAAATGGATTAACACAGATAGCAAGTTGTGAAGCCACAAGAACACCAAATCATCAAATCACAATTAAATTTAGTACCAGGCTATAAGAAATACACTGTGTCAGTGTCCCTGCATCTTAACTCAAGTTGCATTTGAAAACCACATCCTGTCAAGTCACACGACCTGGGTCAAACATTTTTCAACACTGACATGGCTGCAACTGCAAGTTTGGAATACAGTGCATGATGTTTTGGGCAAATACTTTGTGACATATATGTCACCTACTGTACAAATCATCATTTGGAATGTTTGCACTCTTATGAAAAAAAATGAACAGATTAAATAAAATTGATATACTCACTAGTATGGAAATGGATATCCCATAGGTTGCTATACACAGTAATGCTGTACCATTGATACAGACCTTCATCGAAGGAGAGTCATTTGTTAACCTGTAAAAAAATAAAATAATTTGACCATATTTGTTTGACCATTGCAGCTCGGTAAGGCAACAGGAAACAAAATACACAGCTAAAGGAAGTTGAATAGCATGAAAAACATTTGTACACATACTCACTTTATAGTATTCATAATAAGAAGCCTTGTGTCTGTGTCTGATGGATGTGGTCTCCTGTTCGACTTCCTCTGCCTTTCCATGGTTAAGACATGTAATGGAATACATTGTCAGAATGGTGGTGGTGGGTGGTGTGGTGGCAATAGCTTAGGAACATGATGACATTCCCTCTCACATCATCTTCCTACATCTGGTGGTGGTTGCAGTGGCTAACAGCAGTCTTATGGTGGTGGTACAGCAGGGTACATGGTGACATTCCCTGTAGTGGCAGTGGCTGGCTAACAGCAGTCTTATGGTGGTGGTCAAGGGGGGCACACACTGACATTCCCTATGGTGGCAGGGGCTAACAGCAGTCTTGTGGTGGTAGAGGGGGGCACATGGTGACATTCCCTATAGTGGCAGTGGCTAACAGTAGTCTTATGGTGCTGATACAGGGGAGCACACAGTGACATTTCCTATAGTGGCAATGGCTAACAGGAGTCTTGTGGTGGTACAGGGGCCAGGATATATTGTGCTCTGTGTTGCAAATGTGATGTGACATATGGAATTTGAGTCACTCTCTGTGGAACACTGATTTAACTTTATGAAAAAGAAATCATGTTTCATACAAATGTGACAGCCTTTTAACCACTGAAGTTAAAACCTGCCAACATTAACCTCATCATCATCCTCATAAAAAAAGCTGCCCTCACAGTCACCTATGTCTGAATTCTGACCACTGGGAAATTCTTTCTCCATTGTGTCATCACCCACGTCAGTGGTAGGCCGTTTCATGCTGCTAGTGCCACCAGGATGGTCCATTTGTACATCACCAAAACCATGACTAGGCCGGGGTACGAATACTGAGGTCACAGTCTGAGCTGGGGTATGTGCCTCTCATTCATTTTTATGAATGTCAGCAAACTGACATTTGCAGGAGAGAGGTTTGTATGATGATCCTGAGCTATTGCACCTGCTGAGCTGAATACCTTCCCGACACTTACACTGGAGGGTGGGCATGTCAGGTATTTCAGTGCCACTGTGAACAGCTCTGGCCATTCACTGACCTTTCCACTCCAGTGTAAAAGAGGATCATCAGTTATTGACAGATGCCTGTTTTCAGATAAATATGACTCAACCATTCGCTGTGCTGAACTTTGTCCAGTGGCTGATACATCATCCTGTTCTCTGGAATCATTTATGTCACAAATCCCCATTTAGGACAAAGCCTCCCAAAGTGGGTTAACGCCAACTGCTTTTGATGACAGAGCACCTGGAACTGCAGTCCCCTTCTCCTTGCAGGATATGCTTGATACTACTCCAGGTTCACCTTCAGTCTGATTATGCTGCTGAGGTTTGCTGACCTTGGCATGTGACTTCTGTGCCCCATGAACCAAGCGCACCAGTTGCCCACTGACATTTTTCACCTTTTCAGGCCCTCCCTCCAGTACTGAGGCAATTCCATGTTTGTATCGTGGGTCCAGCATTGTTGCTATTGCAAAGTTGTCACTATGCTGAATGCTCAAGATGTGACGATTCTGATTGAATGCTGTCAGCATGTGTTTCAGCAACACACTGCTAGTACTGTCTCTGGCAACTTCAAGGCTATGCTGTACATTCACCAGTGTGTCCCTCAGCACCCACAGAAGTGGAATTGATTGGCTAATGGAGGCAGACTCATCACTCACTGCATGTGTGTCATGTTCCAAAGGCCTCAAAATTGTTAATATAGTCCATGAGGTGCCACTGTTCAGTCGTTATAGACATGGAGGTCCTTGAACTGTCACGGCTAGTGTCCATGACAAGATATTCTGAGATGGCTTTGAATTGTTCATACAACCTCTCTGCCATGTATAAAGTGGAGTTCCACTGGGTTATAACTTCCAGCTTCAAGCAGTGCTGAGGGAGGCTGTTTCAGATCTGCATCTGCCGAAGTTGGTCATGGGCCTTTGCAGAGCGTGAAAAGTGAGAACAGATATGGTGTGCAATTGTCAGCATTTCCTTTATATTGGATGCTGCAGAAACTCCTGCACCACAAGATTTAAACAGTGGGCCATGCATGGAACCCGAACAAAGCCACCATTCGTGATGCATTTAACCACATTTGACTCATTGTCGCTTGCTAAGAAACAAGCTCTCAGGGACAAGGGATTCAGCCACTTATTAATTTCAGTCAGTACCAAGTCCAGCATGTTTTCACCAGTGTGTGAACAGGTCACATTGTGCATAGCAATCGTTGCATGCTGTCGAATTCCTGGAAGATTGCTACCATGACACTCCACCTTACTGTACTGTTTATTCACACTATCAACAGCACAAACAACACTTGGCACCTGTGCCCAGTGTACAGTTGTACACAAATATGAACCCCCTGCTGTTTTGCCACTTGTCCACATATCCATACTTAAATGGATGAATGGAGAGGAGGAATGTTGAAAGGCATGTTTTACAGAGTCGGACACAGTACATTACAACTCTGGGACAGCTCAGGTGGAAAAGAATGTCATGGATGGGACTTTTCATGTTCGACAGGCAAGTGCTGCAAACCGCCAAAACCCAGAATTCTCCATGAACGAGAAGGGCAAAAGATCAATTGCCAGCATTTCAGCTTCAGCAGCATTAAGTTCACGTGACACTATATGATTGGGTGGGTACTTCAGCCCATGCACAAAAACACTCTGTAATGTGGGCTGACTTAAATGTTTTACATGGAGTGTGATGACAAATGGTTCTGCTCTGTGACTGGCAGGGGGTGGAGTGTGGATGTGTGATGAAGAGGGTTGCACAGGTGATGAAAAATTGACAAATGAAATTATTTTTCCAGATTTACAAATAGGGGTTGATGTACCACTTGCACTACTAGACATACTGCATTGACCACCACCACCACCACCACAAAAACTGCTACTCTCACCACCACTGGACAATATTTCAACATCATTATGCTCCTCCACCTCATCATGCCTGTAGTAATCCTCTGCTGTTATATCATGGCTACTGCACACACTCCTACTTGATCTTACAGTCATGGAAGGGGATAATATGCTCATTATGGTTGATGATGAGGGTGAATGCCCCACTCTGGTATTAGCTGCCATCTTGCGCTGGGTCTGCAGTGCTATGTGCCTGTTCTTAAGATGCATATGCTGTCCTCCTGTGAACAGATGACTCCCCTTTTTACCTCAACTCACACGTGTCTGGCAAAGCTGGCAGATTGCAACTGACTCATCATTTGCATCTTGCACAAAAAAATCCCAAACAAGGGATTGTGATCCCCTACTTTTAACATGTTCCTGATGTGGCTTATTGGACTCTGTTTTTTTAAGCCCAGAAGTGGAGGGTGTGCTACATGTTTTTTCAGGCAGAACACACTTGGATTGCAACTGACCACCACGGCTACCTATCATAATTACTGGGTCATCATCATCATCAACTGAAACTGGTAAATCACAACTTTTTATCCGGGGGTGGTGGTTAATGCAAACCGACCTAGACACAGCCACCTTGAATTTCTTTTTCTCCGGTTCCCAACAGGGGTCAGTGACACCATCATCATATTCATCAACATCAACATCATCCACATCCACAGCTTCTGCTTGGATGCTGGCATGTGGACTGCATGTTGCAACCACAGCAACATCAGCATCATCAGATTCATCATCAACACCACCATCACCCGATATGTTTTCACCACACTGTGAATCATTGCATGGGAAATGCATGATCTGAACCACGATGGAATAAATATGACATTCTGTGTTATTGTTGCCATGATGATCAGAATCCTCATGTTCAGTTACCAATGGGATGTTACTGGGGAGCTTGACATCATCTGCACTGTCATTCATTGCTTTACACTCCACAATATTTTTGGACACTTTCAACTGGTCAGAAGTGGAACTTGAGGCAACAGTACTCATACCACCAGCAACTGCGCTAACACCTCCAGTTGGGACAACATCATCTCCTCCAACTATGAGAGAAGCTACCAACTGCACTGTAAAAAAACATTGAAGGAGAAATACCTTTCTTTATATCAGCAATGCACTTCTGCGACTGCATACCACCATGCCCACAGACAATCTTACCACTGGCAGCAGTGCCATGGCCAGAAACAGCTTTGCTTGCACATCTCTTTGTAGGCATTTTGGGGGATCAACAAGAATATTCTAAACAAATTTAGATTTTGGAACGTTCACTCTGGGCCGTGGGATGTGAAGCCAAAAAAACCAACTGTGGCTTCGACAAGAGATACAGATGCAAAGTCACAACAAGCTCAACAACACCTTAACTAACCAGTGGTGCTCAAGTCACAATACAATCTGGAAAATAATATATTTTGTCAGTTGGGGGGGCACTGTGACTGCAGATTACAGCAACAGTGCAAAACCAAGATACGACAATGGCAGTACAAAATCATGCAGGTGCAGTGGACAGCAGGTTCACTCTGCTGCAATTACACTGTGGCACAACAAAAGGTGTATTATTTGATGTCACACACTGCACACACACTCACACACACCCACTGTGTCTAAGCAAATTGAAAACTTCAGTAATATACCACTTATTTTAAACAACCTGAAATTATGCACTGCTGCACCAGGTCCACAACACAATCAGCAAAGAAATTTCAACAATTACTGAAAATGATACTGTGTGTGCATTAAGACAGTCACACAAGAAACATATAACCAAAAAACAAAGAACTCCCTATTTCTCCAACTTAAATCTACCTACACCACAGATAAGCCCTTTTCCCAAAGTACACTTCCACTGTCTGTCAGTACACAGACTGAATCTTGTACATTAACATTCAAAATCCACACACAGACAATACACACTCAATGATATGATCACAGGAGGGTTTCCTACAATTGATGCACTAAAGTTTGAGCAAAAAAAAATACTCAAAAAGTTTTTTTTAACAGATTTTAGAGGGTTTGAATTTTAGGGGAGGAGCAGTAAGGGTGCTTCGAAGGAAGGAGGAGGGGGCAACTAGAGGGCATGGGTGGAAGCTGGAGAAGGGAAGATTCAGGGGAGAAAGGAGGAGGTGCTACTTCACTGAGAGGGTGGTGGAGCCATGGAAGGCACTTCCCAGGGGGCTGGTGGAGGCAGAGACAGTGGAGGGGTTTAGGAGGGGGTAGGATAGGTACAGGGGCAGGGTTCTGGAAACAAAATCCAGTGCAGTGAGAATATCCAGAACTGGGAAGGGAGAAGCCAGAGAGGGCGAGGTGGGCAGCAAGGTCAGCTCCCAGGGTGGGGGCTGACCAAATGAGCAGACACAAAAGACCATTAGGCCTATTCTGCTGGCATTTTAGTATGTTAGTATGAATCGCAGAGAGCTCTCAGAGCAAACTGTCTCCTATAGCTACCTACACACACTACCTGAACTGAGGCTGTGCAGAACAATCTAGAGCCCACGTGACCTGCAATCCCATGAATCCCTGCACAATTCACCTTTGGATCTCAGCAACAGGGCAAAGTGTTGCGAAGTACATTGATTTCAGTGTACTTCACCTTAAAATTAGTGGAGTAGTGGTTTGGGGAACGCAGAGTAACGCACAGTCATTGCTTTCAATAGGCTTTGCATTCCTTGTTATGACGTGAAGTACTCCGCTTTGCACTGTGGAGTACTTCACGGATTCTGCATTACTCCGTGAATCACTTCACGGAGCGAATTGGATCCACTTCGCCCACCACTACACATCACCACATTAGATGCTGATACCACAATAAAGTTTTAAAAAGCTTTATTAGCTGTACATAACATTAAAAAATACCTGCCTGGTGCATTTTTGGTCACCAATGGACCCTTTCTCAAAGACTAGGGCAACACCGTAAAGACAATTTATACACAAAAATTCATGACATCATAATTACCTAGTTTAAAAATTAACTATCAGAGAGCTAAGAGTGACCTCTATGTGGTTACATGTTCTGAATTTGAGTTCCACAGACAGGTTATGGGATATATTCCTGTGTAAAACCACAGCTGGCTGCAAACCACAGTTTCTTATGTATAGCTCTTCATACCAGATTTTTGATAATATGTTGTTAGAACATACACCTAATCTGGTCTTCCGTGAGAGCCAAACACCCATATCTGCTAACCCACTGGGCTTTGTGGAAGAACTCCTACAAGCAGCAGGTGCAGTTAATCCTTTCCTGCTGAAGGAGACTGGACAAATCAGTAATGTTCCAGAAGCTATTCTCTGGAAGAGTCATTCAGGAACTTAGAAAAATTGGCACTCCAACTTCTTAGAGTATATTGGAATATTGTGAATATGGAAGCCTATCTACAGGTTAAATGGATTCCAAGAGCAGGACTAAGAAATGATTTAAAACCTGGATATGGAACTGAGAATGTGGTTTTTATGCAAGAATGGAAGCGCATTCTATTGGAAGCAAGTTTAAAGCTGATCAAATGCCTCAACTTTGTCTCAACATCTATTAACAAAGTGCAAACTTTAATAGATTTAAGTTTGTTGTATAGAAAATTAAATCTTACTGTTTTCTTTCACAAATCTAATTCTGAACATAGAGACTGTACCAAATGATAAAACAGAAATCTTCAGACCGAATTTGACTTTCTGCCCCCCCCCCATATGTGCAACTGTGAATGTTTTCTAACAACTTGTGGAAAGGGACTTGGAATGTTTGTTTGATAATCTGTACAAGTGAAATTTTGATAATTTAAATACAGCAGAAATGAAAGGAATAAGAACATTGCAACAGGATCACCAGATTATCATTAAACAGGAAGATTGGGGTGGGGCTGTGGTGATTCTAAATAAGCAGGATAATGTGGCAGAAGCATTAAGACAACTGCAGAATGTTGTGTTTTATGAAAAACTGAACCACAACAGCACTTTGGAGTATAAATTGATTATTAGTTAACTGCTTTTGCAAACTGGAATATTACTAAAAATGTCTGACATTTTTTTCAATTTCTGATTCCCTCATGATGGTAACTTTGTACATGTTACCAAAAGTCCACAAAAACTTGAATTGACCCCCCCCCCGGCCACCTGATAATTAGCAGCCTAGGTTCATTAACAGAATCTTTATTTCAATATGTAGATTAGTTTTTTTAGACAGCATGTTGAGAGTTTGCTATCATATGTGAGGACACAAAAGACATTTTAAATATTATTGAGGGGCTTAAATTAAATGAAAATGTGGTATTAGTGACACTGGATATGGAAGCATTATGAACAAAATTGCCCCATGAATGGGCCCCTGATGCCATAGCATTTTATCTGAACAAAGGACAAAATGGTTATCCCCCACTCCCCAGCTGATTTTCTTTTAAAACTATTGGAATATGTGCTAAAATTTAATGTATTCACATTTGACACTGTTTTATACAGACAGAGAAAGGGCACAGCTATGGGGGCAACATGTGCCCCCTCAGTAGCAAATTTATATGTCGGCTGGTGGGAACAGCAATATATACATGATGCCATAATGACCCCATTCCATAGCCACATTGTTATCTGGAAGGGGTTCATTGATGATGTCATACTTATCTGGGATGGAACATTACAAGAATTGCAGGAGTTTGTTGAATATCTGTATTCTCCGAATGAGAATTTGAAATTTACATATGAAAGCAGCAATGAACAAGTGCCCTATTTAGATATTATGAAAAAGAAGGAGGCAGATGGTAACCTTAACACAGACATTTCTAGGAAACAAAATACATTGGAATGCCATTTTGAGGACTTCAAGTTGCCATCCAGCTCATACAATCAGTAATATACCTATGAGGGAATTTCTCAAAAACAAAAAGAAATTGCAGCACAAATGAAGGTTTCTAGCAAGTGGCAGATGTTTTAGAATGTAGAGTTTGTGAGAGAGGTTACAGTCATAGCAATATAAAAAAATCAGAGCGAGCATGGAGACTGTAGAAAGATATGTGCTCTGCTTGAAGATGAAAGTGAGGTTGAAAACAGTTCCATGAAAATGAATGTAGTGACCACTTATTCAACACATGCAACTTGTTTTGCTAACATTATAAACAAACACTGGGGTGGTAGCAGCAGAATGAAGTCTACGGGAAGTGGTGAACAATAAGCTTAAAATTTCTTATTGGAGAGCCAAGAGTCTTAGAGATATAATGGTGCATAGCAATTTTAAAGATAAAAAAGAAAATACAACTTGGCTGAAGAAATACAAAGGGTGTTATAAGTGTAACAACTGCATTTATTGTAGACGTAAATGTGGGGGAAAACATTTAGTACAGTGAATAATGATAAAATATTTGACATTCATCAGATGACCACTTTCAACATGAGTGGGGTCATTTATTTGTCCACTTGTGTTTGCAAAGCTTTTTATATAGGTAAAACAATGAGGGGGTTTTAAAGTAAGGGTGGGGGAGCACCAGAGAGCAATTGCTTGAGGTGATTTGATGTATGCCACAGCAGCTCATGTTTGTGCTACTAAAAATGATGGGAGGGAATATTTTTTTTACTTACATGGCTATTGATAAAGTATGTCTTGGATGCATTAACAAGGGCATGCCTGGAATACATTTCTAGTAATGTTGCTTTCTAAGACTGTACTTACATTGTCCTGCATTTTCTGTTTAATTGTCTTCTGCTCTTGTCAAATTGGATTTGCACCATGATTGTGTTCAGGATCCTACTTAAATGCAACACAAAACTCATAAGTCACCCCTCTCTCACTGCAGCTCTGAGAAAGCTCACAAGTCCATTACCCTATACCAGCACAGTTCTAATTAGCCACAACATGAAATACAAGTAGCCATTGACATCCACAAATACATCTTCATCAAGATTACTATTTCTAAAAGTGAAAGCAATAACTTCTATGTCTTCCTTATAAATTGCATCTGGACACACCTTGTTTCTCTACCTAAATAGTTAAGACACCTTTGCATGAGGAAGGTATTATCCCAGTTAGACACTCCTGCCATCACTAGACCATACACTCCTTCAACTTGTTTATGCCTAAATACATTAGGCCAAATGCTGTTTGTCAAAAATACAGTAGAGCTAACATCATTGTAGATACAAAGTCATGTACAAGACATCATTTGGCCAAATGTCTTTAGGCTAAATGTTGTGTCACCTAAGGGTTTATGCAACAGCACCCTCTACTACCAGTTCAAGCAGTGCAGGGACTATTTTGCAGAAAAGGCTTTTTTAAAATGATTTGTCTATTTTTCACATGATTTTGTATTTTTAAACATTTTCTTAAAAAAAAAAAAAATTTTTAAGTGCAATAACATCTTCCAGGGTGGGTGGTGATGATGGGCTGCACTGGACCTTCCAGGAGCTATAAGGCCTTCCACCTGTAGTGTCAGGCCTCATTACACCACTTAGGTGGTCAGGTATAACCCAATACCTTGCACCCTGTTGGGTGTTATTGCTTGCATAGTCTATGTGTTTTTGCATCCTTCATCATAATCTGCCTTTTCCATGTTAGGTACTGTAAAATTCTGTCACAAGTGATCTGCTGATGCAAGTATTTACATTTTAATAGACTTAAATTGGTAAATGCAGCCCCTAAGGGATGTATGTAACTATACTGTACACATTTTTTGCCTTGTATATTATTGTCACATCTATGTACTGTAACTGTCCCTGTTGTACTATGTTAACTTGTTGATTGCTGCTATCCTTCCTAGAACCCATACGAAAATTAGCTGCTGCATATCATTTGGTTATCATGGTTTGAGTAATTTTAGACAAATAAATACATACATAATTAACTAAATCAATCAATAAATAAATGTGAACTTCACAAAGTTTCTCACTAACTATGGATGGAAGATAATGCATGCCATAGTGGATGGACCTAGAACTATAAGTGATTTCCCCCCATATGTTAAAAGTGGATTTGACTTTTTCAAAAACCATGAACCTAGATATCCCAGATGGCAGAAACAACCTTCCATAAACCCCAAAACCAACCCCGAATATGCTATGCTTCTGCACCTTTTATGTCTATTCTACCCCCACTTGAAACTTTCTTTATTTTTGCACTAATCAGTGTTGTGAGCAGTTTATTCCACTCCTCTAACACCTGATCCATAAAAACATACTTCCTAATGTCCTCTTAAAACTTTCTACCAATGATCAAGTGTCAAGATGGCCGAGTAGTCTAAGGTGATAGATTCAATAAAACACTTCTTCTCTAAGAAATGGGTGTTCTGCTCTCTGAGTGGAGGCATGGGTTCAAAACCCACTTCTGACACAGTTATCCACTTGAGCTGGGGCAATATAGGATCTAGTGCTTGCTAACAGGGAAAGTGTTGTAGACATCAAGGTGGGAAGCCATCTGGGGACCAGTGATCATCATACACTGTGGTTCAATATAACAGCTGCAGAATCCAACCACACAATGGCATGATTCTTGGACTTCAGAAGGACAAATTTTAAAAAGCTGGGTAAATTTCACAGGAATGACCTGGTAAGGAGAGATGACGGGGGGGGGCGGGGGGATGAACAGTGGTCCAAACTAAAAAATCAAGCAAGTAAGCAAAAGGAAGAGGAGGCCACTCTGGTTCTGGAAACATATAGCAGAAAAGTTAAAGGCTAAAAGAGTAGCATTAAGAAGGTAAAAGGAGACCCAGAGAAAGTAGGACAGGGAAGCGTATCAGGAAACACAGAGGGAGGCAGGGAAAGTAGTAAGGAATGCAATGGTGCAAACTGAAGAAAGAATAGCTCAGGCAGTATCTAAAGAAGACAATACATTTTTTAGGTATGTTAGTGAAAAAGACAGAGGGAGGGATAATAAGGTTAAAGATGGAGGGGGGACTGTACAGAGGGGGACAAAGAAAAGGCAGACATCTTGAACAGATATTTCTGCTCAGTGTTCACAGTGGAAGGGGAAGGTTAAGGACCATGAAAAAGCATCAGGAACTTGGATGGGAGGTAAGTGGACACTAGTCCTTTTTCTAAGGGGAGAGTCTGGAAAGCACTCACTAACCTGAAGGTAGGCAAAGCTATGGGGCCAGATGGAGAGCATCCAAGGGTGCTGAGGGAGCTCTGGGAGGTACACTCTCTGCACCAATGGCAGACCTATTTAACTGATCTCTGGAGATTGGTGTGGTCCCAGAGGAAGGGCAGATGTCCCACTTTACAAAGGTGGTAACAGGAAGAGGTGGACAATTATAGGTCTGTCATCCTGACATCAGTGGCGGGTAAGTTAGCGGAAACACTACTAAAGGAAAGGATTGTGAAATACCTTGAATCCAATGGGTTATAAGATTCGAGGCAGCATGGATTCACAGGATGGATGTCATGCCAAACAAATCTGACAGGTTTCTTTGACTGAGAGACCAAGGAGATAGATCAAGGTATAGTGGAGGATGTGGCCTACCTGGATTTCAGTGTAGCTTTTTGGCACTGTTCCATATAGGAAACTAGTAAACAAGCTGGGTAGCTTAGTGATGGGCAACAAGGTGGTAACCTGGGTAAGAAACTAGTTAGAGCACAGGAGACAAAGGGTAGTAGTGATTGGAGTTTGCTCCAAGGAAGGGGGTGACCAGCAGGGTACATTTGGATTCAGTTTAGAGATTAATCCACTTTAATGTCTTTATTAATCACAGACCAGAGGAGCTGGAAGGGAAGGTTTGCCTCTTTGCAGGTGACACCAAAGTATGCAACAGGGTGGACACTTCGGGGGGGGGGGGTTGGACAGAATGGGCAGAGATCTGAAAAAACTGGAGGAGTGATCAAGGATATGGCTTTTGGGATTTCATGCAAAAAGTTGTAAAATTGTACACTTAAGCCATAGGAACCCAAGGGCAGAGTACACGGTTCCATGTCAGAATCTCGACAACAATGTTGTCGACACCCAGAAAAGTGACTGGAACAATGCTGACTGTTGGCATTGTTCCCATCAGGAATGGAGTGTTTGATAACCAACTCCAAGTCAGAGTTGGTTCGGGGTGGGAGGCATATCACTGGGAGACATAGTGCCAGTGTACAGCAGACCATCACAGTGACCTGGCAAGATCTGTCATTGTAATGGTCTTCACTGTTAAAATGTTGATGTGTTGACAGCACATCAGAGTACACAATGAGTGGAGTGTTACTGACAATGACCATGGAGGAAACAGCACTGTGTGTAATCATATTGGATGACCGAAAGGTGGCCAGGCAGAGTGACAAGGCAATCATGAGGGCTGGTGAGATGGGGTGTGTAGGATGGAGAATCACCAGCAGAAAGTGGTAGGTGGTGTTGTCTTTATATAGATCTGTGGTAAAGACCTCACCTAGAGTACTGTGTCCAGTTCTGGAGACCACATCTCAGGAAGGACATAGAGTAAAGGCAGTCCAAAAGAAAGTCATCAAAATGGTGCAGGTTCTGCATCAAAAGACCTATGGGGAGAGGCTAAAGGAGCTCAATATGTACACCCTGGAAGAGAGAAGGGGCAGACGATAGAGACCTTTAAATACCTCACAGGATTTAATAAGGTGCAGGAGACGACATATGGACACAATTATCACTTATGACCAGCATTTAAAAAAAGTGAAGTCTAAAAAGTTTGAAAGAAGTAGACTAGATTATTTAGTAGGACACAAATTTGATTAGAGTCATAAAAATAATTTTAAACCAAAGACCATTTTGAAAAAAAATTAGTTTTTCACACCCCTCATCCCAGCACAAACACTGAATTGCCAATGGAATTGTGGACAACTGGTTCTGACTTGGAAAAAAAACATCAGAACAATGAATCTTCTTTTATTGAGTGGATTCAGGATTTGATCCCCCTGAATCAGGCAGCATTGTGGTTCAAACAAATCTGAATACAACCCGAACCACCTCGGGCCCTCCATTTACTGGAGCGTCTAGTCAGATGCAGTCCTTGACTAATCAGGTATTAGAGGAAGACTGTGCACACACAAGCTGGTAGAGCAATTATAGCCAACTCAGGTGTCGTGGAGATACTGGCAGAATAACAGAGGTCAAGAACAGAGGTATTAACAGACAGACTGCAGGTAAATGCTTCCCTGTTGTTAATATTTCTCAATATACATTGACTGATATGAATAACAGAGTACTAGAAAAGGGCTTGAATTTTGTCCCTACACAACATACTGTATATGAGACTCTGACACCATGATTGATTTAAAGTGTTTTACAAGAAAACGTCATTTGTGAGTGTTTTTTTTTTCAAACTGATGTAAATGAGATTAATAAAAATAATGCTGGTCCATTGAATCATAATGATGAGAATTTGATTGAATTACCTGACTATGGCACACTGAAAAAAGAAATACTCCTTCACACCCCATCGGTCCATCTGTGGCTGTTTTTGAAAAAGCCTGTGAATGGGATCTTTACAGGTTGTCTGAAAATGAACAAAGTCTTAGATAAATTAATTGCATTGCTAAAGAAAGAGCTGTTACAAAATCTTTGAAACTAATGAAGACATAGTTATTAAAAAAGTGGATAAGGGGGGAGCCACTGTCATCGTGGACTCTTACTAATATGTAGGTGAAGTGAATAGACAAATGAATGATAGACTTTTTTTTTATAAACTTTTGTCCTATGATCCCACCCTAGAATTTAAAAAGAAGATAGATAACTTTCTGAATAAGGCCCTGTCGTTACGACTCATTTCTCAAGAAATATTTGAATTGTTGATTGTAGACCATCCTATCTGGGTGATTATGTGTTGTCTGCCACTATTCACAAGAACTTAAATGACCCACCTGGTTGACCTGTAGTTGTCAGTACTGGGCCTTTAACCAAACCTTTCTCTAACTTCCTTGATGTGCATATCAGAGAACTGGCTTGTCAGATGCCCACATCCATTAAAGACACAGGGGATATGTTACGTATGTTAGAAAATTTCACAGTGGAAGAAGACTGGTTACTAGTAACACTGGATATTAATTCTTTGTACACTATTATTCCCCATGAGGGTGGACTGAATGCTTTAAGACAAGATCTGTGTGAATATACAGATTGACAAGCTGTTTTTATAGAGCTTGTACTTAACATGGTAGAATAAGTACTTACATCAAATAGCTTTTCATTCCAGTGTAGACATTATTTAAAGATTCAAGGCACCGCAATGGTGGCAACATTTGCCCCAAATTATACTAATGTCTATCTCAGAATGTGGGAATGACATGTCATTTTATCAAATGCCAATAATCTGTTTTTTGGATGTATTTAAACAGTTAACAGATTTATTAATGATTTATTTTTAATTTTGAGTGACACAGAAGACACACTTCATGAATATATTTGTTATTTAGAAGACAGTAATCCACATTTTAAATGTTCTACTTTATTTATTTTAGCTTTTGTTGACCGGGTAAGTACACTAGACAAGTAATATGCCTATTTTCAGGAACGACCCGGGAGAGTACAACACAGGGATACAGACATGGTTTACAGTAGCGAGTGGGTACAGCGTAACAACATGTGGGAGATAGTAACATAGTCCCCGGGGTATGGATGGTCATAATACAACTTATAACTGCTAAGGTTAACGAACCCCCGGGAAGAGTGGGTCACATACAGATTTACAACAGGAAGCATATACACATTTCATGTAAGAGGCAATTTAGAAAGGCAATGTCCAGGGAACCATGGCATGGGCAATATGCCCTGGGTCAGGTGCCCTGGTGTAGTGGAAGAGTCAAGAAGTGCAGCAGGAGTTATCGGGTAGTATCAGAGGGAGGCAAGCTTTGAAGCCAGGAGAGCAACCGTATAGAGAAATACTCTAGGGAGGCTTAGGACAGTCACACGCAGATGCAAGTTTCAGGAAACCCCGGAGGGAGTTACGGAAGCGCAGGTGGGAGGAGGACAACTGGGTCGGCCTCAGGAAGGGAGTTCCAGAGCCTGGGCGCAATGAGGTAACGTCCCCGGCCTCCCATGAGG
Source organism: Neoceratodus forsteri (assembly GCA_016271365.2). NCBI lineage: Eukaryota > Metazoa > Chordata > Ceratodontiformes > Ceratodontidae > Neoceratodus > Neoceratodus forsteri. The sequence continues at coordinate 1,060,965,896 of CM057452.1, forward strand.
GTGCGGGTGGGGGACCCTGAGCATCCCAGGGCCTGGGACCTAAGGTGGTAGGTAGTGGTGTCTGTTGGCGGCAGGAGCAGAGGGCCAGCTACGGGGGTGCCAGTTCTGACCACTTTGTCAGTAAGGCAGCCCACCCTGAAGTCCAGGTACCTCGCTGGGGAGAGCCATCCGAGTTTATCGTATAACTCACAGTGATGGATGAGGCGGGGGACAGCAAGGGCAAAGCGACAGATGTTGTTGTATGTCATGTGCCACCGTGCGAGGTGAGTCTGGGGGGAGCGAGCGAATAGGTGCAGCCCATAGCTGAGAGAGGGAAGATGCACACCTTTCGCGAGGGCTAGTCTAGCCACAGGTGTGAGGTTGAACTTGGCCCTGTAGGCCAGGCCCAGCTTGCAGTTTATTGCCCCACAGATGTTTAGGAGGTGACCACCCATGTAGTTGGGGTCAAGGGTGACCCTAGGTATTTGGCAGAGTTCACTACAGGAGGGGGATCGCCGGACAGGAAATCTTTAACACGGCCGACGAGGTTTTGAGTTTGGCTGTTGAGCCAAAGAGCATGGCCTGAGTTTTTTTCAGATTCAGGACCAGTTTGTTCTCGGTGATCCAGGTTTGAACTTTGCAGAAGCCTTCGGACAAGGCCTTGTTGAGAGTTGCAACGTCTCGGGCGTGAGCCAGGATCACCAAGTCATCGGCATAGAGGGTGGTACTACAGGTGGAGGTCACCGCGGGTAGCTGGTTGATAAAGAGGGAAAAGAGGAGAGGGCCCAATACCGAGCCCTGAGGGACACCGGAGGTCACTGGAAGGGACTCAGAGAGGACTTTATTGAAACTGATCCGCTGTGTTCTGCCATGCAGGTAGCCCGTAAGCCAATTCATGGCGAGTGGGGAAAGACCGAGTGACCACAGTTGTGAGCAAAACAGCGTGTGGTCAACAAGGTCAAAGGCTTGGACAGGTCAATAAATATGGCTCCGGAGAGATTGCCCTGATCCATGGCTGATCTTATTCTAGATGTGACCGAGATTAGGGCAGTGGTGGTGCTGTGACCCTTGTGAAACCTGTGCTGGGCCGGGGACAGCAGCTCCTGGGACTGGATGTACTCCGACATCTGTTCGGCCACCACCTTTTCTAGGAGCTTACTGAGGGATGAGAGGGTGGCAATCGGGAGATAGTTATCTGGTAGTTTGGGATTGCCTTGTTTCAGTACTGGGACAATCCTGGCCTCTTTCCAGATATCGGGGAAGGTACCACTTCCAAGGGATAGATTGAAGATGTGGGCTACTGGGTGGGCAAGGTGAACAGCGCCAAGCTTGAGGAGCTTAGATTCAAGGTTATCTGGGCCAGGACTGGAGTGCTGGGAGAGGCCGGCCAGGTGCCTCTGGGTGTCCAGTATAGTCACTTCCCTGAGGTTAAATGTTGCCCGAGGGGGGAGACCCTCCTACCAAGCTGAGGGGGGAAGGGAGGGGGGCCAGTTCTTGTTAGACGAGAGGGGAGCCGTGATGGCAGAGAGATCTGTGAAATGGGTATTTAGGGAGTTGGCAATGGTATGGGGGTTCGTGCAGGAGACCCCGTTGATAAGCATGTCAGATACTCCAGATTGGGAGGATCCAATAACAAGAGATTTTATGTTCTTCCAGAAACTCCTGGGATTGCTGGCAGAGCAGAGTAGAGCGGACTTGCAGAAGTCACTTTTTGCAGCCCTGATGGCCTTTTTGCAGGTGTTTCTCAGGTGTCTGTATGTTTGGAGAGAGGTGGGATCACTGGATCTTTTGAAGTGAGCCCAGCACTTGACTCTCACCCGCATTTGGGCCAGGAGATTCGCATGTAGCCAGTGGGTGGCGGACCCCCTCACCCTGCGGGTGACCTTGGGGGCTTGCTTATCTTGCAGGAACCTGAAGATGGTGATGAAGGAGGAGGTAGCCACTGAGGGGTCAGTGGCCCCGTACACATCGGACCAGTTGGTAAGCCGTAGGTCTTCCAGGAACTCCCAGGGGTTAAACCTGGAGTAGTTCCTGACATGCAGGATTTTGGGGGGGATCTTGGAGGGGGGAGATTTTCCAAACACAGTAGACCGGTGAGTGGTCAGAGATAGAATCCGGCAGTGTACCTGCTGAGGAGATTCTATCCGTTCGGTTGGACATGATCCAGTCCAGTAGGGTACCGGGGGATCCGTTCGCTGACCACCTGGTGGTATCCTGGATAAGTTGGGTCAGAGTAGAGTTAGCAAGTAGGGCCTCATATTGCTTCGCACTACCTCCAACCCAGTTGAGGTTGACATCCCCTAGGATAAGGAGTTCATTGTCCCCAACGCTGGGACCAACGGAGTCTAGGAGGTGGGTCAAACCGGGGAGCCCACCCTTGGGAGGGTTGTAAGTGCACACAGATGCAGTTTCTTTGTGTTCCCAAGTAGGGAGTAGCATGTGGTACCTCACACTGGGACTCGAGGGGTTGGTGGTGGGCGACTGGGGAGACTTTGAGATGACACTTGTGGTAAATCAGCCATCCTCCCTCTTTTACCCCCCACTCTGTCCAGACGAGTAAACTCGTGCCCAGGAAGGCTACAGGCAGAGTCGGGGATCGAGGGTTTTAACCAGGTCTCGGTCAACCCGAGGATATCGGGTTTGTAGAATGTCATCCACACGACCAGTTCATCTCGGTTGTGTAGCAGGCTCCGAATGTTAAGGAGTGCTACTTTTAAGCCCTTGCCCACGCCCCATACAGAGGGGGTGTTCTGAGGGTTGTACGGACCTGGGTTCGTTTTGATGTCACCCGCCAGTAGCAGTGTTGAGAGAAGGAGCCATTGGAGGTACCACTTCGTGGTAGTTATACCGTCTGGGGAAATTATGGCCCGGGAGCGTGGAGTCTTGGCCGAGAGCATGGGACTCAGGAGGACTGGGCAGCATTTGGGACAGCAATGAGGCATCGAGGTCCAAGGGGAGATTTGGGGGGAGATATCTACTAACTCACAGGAGGAGGACCACCCCCAGTATCCCCCATGTGATATAAGGGGGGAAGTGGCTGTATGGAACAGGGAGTGCCCTGGAGCAGGACCTGCTGGGGCCGGCATCCTGTAGGGGGCAGACATCACACCCATGAGCAATGTTAAGGGGACAACAGAAGCAAGCAAGCAGGGCAGGAAAAAAAAAATCAGCTAAGTCCAGTCAGTAGAGAACGATTTAGACAACGGTACATGAAAAGAAATTAGGCAGTGCACAAGCAGTAGCGATATCATAAGCAAAAGTCCAATAAATCAGCACAGTCAGGAGAGTTGCTCATGGAAAGAGGCTGCTCGGTTGGAAAAGTCCATTAATCAGCACTGGCTAGAGGGCTAAACATAGAAAGGAGCTGCACAGAGGGAGGATGCATCAGAGCCACCAGGAATGCCAGGTTGGACGGCCCCCTCAGGCTGATTAGGGTGAAGTTCGTCTCGGGAGGCAGGGCCAAAACTTTCATATAAGATCGCTTTCAACCAGGGGTGGGTGGGAGGGCTCACACAAACCTCTCGCTTGGCGATCGAGCTGCCGAGAGAGGCCGCCCGGAGCTACAAGCCTACGGCACCTCAGACTTGGCTAAGCGGCAGTTTGGAGTGCGGGGGGGGGACCTTCCAGCACCAGGTCACCCACACCTCCCCTCCAGCGTGAAACGGTGACAAGTCTTGCACTGAGTTAGTTGGGGCAAGCTCGCCCTATTGTAGAGGGCAGGAGAAGAGCGTCACAACAGCCAGGGGCCAATAGGGTGCTGCGGTGGGTTCGGCACCAGAAATTCAAACTGGGTGCTGAGTCAAGGTCCGTTGGCGAGCAGAAGATGGCAGTGGGGGTCCCCGGTTTCTCTAGGTTCCGGCGAGACGCTCCGCAGGTGAGGAGAACAGGCAGATTGCACGGCTGGAGCGCAGACAAGGTAGTAGGAGCTGGAATTGACTGTAGGCAGGTGTCTCTCAGACAGCGGCGGAGTCCGGTCCACACACAAACCTCTCGCTTGGCGATTGAGCTGCCACAGACAAACAGTCAACTTTTTAGATTTACAGATTTACAGATTTTCAGGAATGGTCAGAGTGGTATTATTACTGAGTTTTACGGTAAAGAAACTGACAAAAATTCAGTCCTACATTTTAATAGCTGCCATCAAAGCAGTTTCATTGAAAACATTCCTCAAGGACAGTTTATAAAGCTTAAAGGAAATGGGAGGGGAGCATGTCCTTAAGAAATGTTTTTTTTGGATGATACACATTTTGTGGAGTACGAGCTGTGCTGAGGGGGGGTATGGCGGAAGGGGGCCTGGGTACAGGGGAGAGCAGCTCCTATGTATGTGGGGGAAGCTTATCTATGAGTAACTTTGTCAGATATGTTTGGAGCTGTTCTTATACATGTGTCTTTGAAAATGAATAAACTTTGAATTAAAAAAAAAGAAATGTTTTTTGCAAAGAGTTTATAAGGAGGATTACATTAATAAAGCTTCATAAACTGTGGCTCTGATTGTTAGAACTTAGTTATTACAAGAAAAAATGCGAAGAAATAAAGACACAGGTTTTGATGGAGAGGACGCTGTATCCTTTATCACCGCTTCTAGTGTACAATCACATTTATTAAAAAGTATTATTGTTTTATAATCGGCACATATTGGCCATTGATACTAAATTATTGTGAGATGCTAAAAACAAACCACCTTTTGTGTACAGAAGAGGACCAAATATAGGTGATAAAATTACACACAGTCTATATAGGGAGAAATCTGATGCAGCAATAAATCAGTTACCAAAGGGGATTTTAAATGTAGAAACTGTAAATTTTGTGAATGCATGACAATGGGGGATGAATTTTTTGCAGTCAATATAAACTGATTGCCATATATTCAGACTGCACTGGGCAGTGGCGCAAGCCTGGGTGCAATGCAACTGGGCTGAGCTAGGGCACAGAACAGGTGATATTCAACGGTGCTACACCATGGCTCAGCACCATTGAATATGGCATAGAGTGTGCACACACTGCGCATGGTGCAATGGCACTGTGCCAGCTCAAGACAAGGAAAAGGAGCAGGGGGATGTACCAGCGCAAGTGCAGTTGCGCTAGGTACATCACCTGCAATATTCAGCACTGGGCATGCAAATGAGGTCATTATGTATGCAAGTCACAAATGGGGCCATTTGCATGTCATTATGGCCCAATTTGCATGCAATGCACGTTCATTCACATATCGGGCCTGTCTAGAACAGTATGGTCTGCACGCCCATTGGTCCATGCAGTGAACCAATAGGCGAACAGATCATACTGTACACTGTCATTTGGTGGGTGGCTGGGAAGCATGTGGGTGGGGTGCTGCCACATGCTGATGACAGGGGGGGTGCTGGGTGGTGTAGGACCTCTGTAGGTGGGTGGGGGAGGGGGTACCGCTGGACCGCCATGGTTCTAGTCACAATATCTGCCAGCGATTGGGCACAGTGGGGGTTACCACTAGACCACCGGGGATCTAACCATTACATGTGCCCATGATCAAGTGAAGGGGGGTGTCCCACTGGACCACCAGGGATCTAACTGTTGATTGTGCCCATGATCGGGCGATGGGATGGGGGGACACCATGCTCCCAGGGGAGGGTGCTTGTGGATGGTATATCTTCTGGCCAGGTGGCCACCCACGGCTGGTGGCTGGTGTGTTGTGCCATGCACAACAACCTCCCTCCTGTGGGTGGCTAGCATTTGAGCCTTTTTTCTTAGGCTCAACTTTGTGCACCAGTGTGTGGTGCATGTAGGGGTTGTGCCAGCATATGCACCGCACATCCTGGGATGTGCTGCATATGCATGGGCATGCCCTCTGCATCTGCACTGCATGCATTACCAATGCACCCCAGCGCATCGGGGGTTGCACCACGCAGTCTGCCCCTTTGAATATCATGCCGGGGTGCATTAGGGGGTTGCGCATGGTACTGGCCCAAAATCTCTGTGTCACTGTACTGTTCGAAGGCGATACAGGTGCAGTACCACCTGGTCAGGCGTACCACCAACAGGCCCTTCCATGGCCACATCGCTGTTCATCCTGCTCCCTCACACCCCTCATTATGGCCTCCATCATGAAGGGCACACAATTCATGGCCCTTGCTGTCAAATTTCCCCCTGGATGGTTGGCTGCTGCTGGCTGTGTGCCACCCTGGTGCACTGCCTGGCAGTGTATCTGTCTCTCACACTCTCTCTGCCCCATCTCCCTCTTCACTGCCACCTCTATCCCTCTCCCTCTGTGTCTTCCTTGATCTGTCTCTCTTTCTTTCTTTCTTTCTTTCTTTCTTTCTTTCTTTCTTTCTTTCTTTCTTTCTTTCTTTCTTTCTTTCTTTCTTTCTTTCTTTCTTTCTTTCTTTCTCTTTCTCTCTCTCAATCTCTCTCTTACTCCCTCTCACCTGGCACAAGTGCTGTCTGTGTGCTTGCACCCTGTATTTATAGGAACAAGTCTGCTTGGTGCATCCTTGATTTGCTCTACACTTGCACCATTGCTTCACAGTTGAATATCCCACTGCGCTGGATATTCATGGGAACTCCCCCTGTACTTGCACCTGCATTCATTATAGTTGCACATTGGTGCAATGAGATTTGCGCTGTGCACTGGCTCCCACTGAATAGTGCTACTTGGTGCAAGTCCACACTTGCACCGGCACAACTCAGTTGCACTATGTGCGGTTGCTTTGAATATCCAGGCCCAGGATTAAATGAATACTTTCAACTTGGACCATAGTTATAGAGATTGTTCTTTAAGTTATTGCTTCACTTACTATTTTGTATATGCTGTACATTTATTATTGTATATATTGTATATACAGTATGTATATTTTAATTGCTCTCCATTGAAATAATATTTCTTCCTTCATGCTACCCTACCCATTTTTCCTCCCCCTCTTCCTGGTTCTTTATTTTAGCAATGCATTGCTGAAATGGGGGTTGGATAAGATTGATCATTGTCTATAACCAATTAGAAATGTGGTATGTCTCTTTAAGGGAGAGATTAAAAAGTGGGTACATTCATGCAGTGAGTTATGCCTTGAAAAAGCATTTGATTTTGGCATGAAATGTTGGTGGTGGCAGGAGGTGCCACTACCATTTTATTGTAGTTGAAAATAAAGTATTTATTTTCTCCAAGTTTTGATGGAGTGTGTGACATTCTTTCTCAGTTAGCCCAGCTTTGTGACTTGCATACAGAAAGGGAGCATTTGTTGGAAAAAAGTTGTTCTAGAACAAGGGTACATGCTATGAAGCTGGAGAGGGGTATATTCAGAAGAGATGTGAGGAAGTATTTCTTCACAGAAAGATTGGTGGATTCCGGACACAGCCTTCCAGCTGAGGTTGTGGGGGCAAAAACACTGGTGGGGTTCAACAATTCCTGATATAGGCACATGGGAATTATAGGGGTAAGGTGGGAGGAGGAGGAGAGACAGCAGTATAGGTCAAGTGGGTCTGCAGCAAAAATTAAGGTAGAAAAAAAATTGTTCAGACAGGGTGAGCAAAGTTGCCCTTATCTGCCATCAAATTCTGTGTCTATGTTTTGTTATTTTCCCTGGTTTTAATATTGCCACTCACTGTAACCAGATTGTTGAGACCACTTTGTTTATAACTCGCATGTATTTAGACATTTTGATGATCTACCCTATTTCTCTCTGTTCTCCAATGTGTATATATTGAGGTTTTTCATTCTATGATTGTTCATCTCCCCTGCTATCCCGATAACATCTTGGTCACCTTCCTTTACATCGTCTCCAGCATACTTATTTCCTTCTTTAGGTGAAGGTTCCTAAACTGCACACAGTACTCCAGTTGTGTTTCACCATGGTTCTTCACAGTGGCAAGATCATCTCTTTTCTCTGGCTGCTGAAACCTCTCCCAGTGCATCCTAGCATTCTGCTTGCCTTCTTTATCACTCTGTTGGATTGTAGTGATGATGATTTGAGGTCATTGGAAATCACCACTCCTAGATTCCTATCTCAGTCACCTTAGCTTTGACCCTCCCAGCTGTACTCAACCTCTGAATTTCTGCTGCCTTAATGCATAACTTGCCACTTTTTGGCATTGAAGCCCTACTGCCCATTCTTTGACTATCTCTCAGTCCTCTCTAGGTCTTCATTTAGTCGTGGATACCCTCCTAACATTCAACTTTACCACAAACAAACTGCAATCTGCAAGGAGGCAGACCTTTGATCAGATATCTTCTCCTATATCACCAATAATGATGTTATAGAGTACCAGCACAAATTCTCAACCTTATGTGATCCCACTTGTAACCTCCCTCACACCCAAGAATCCCATACTTACAACCATCCTTGAAGTCCTCCCTCTTAGCCAGTTTCCCAGTTATCTTTTAAATTCATCCCCATTGCAAGGTCCCCTAGTTCCCTGACCATCTACTTGTGCAGAACTGGGTTACGTGCCTTGCTAAAGTACAGATAAAGGATGTCAACTGCCTGTCCTTCATTACCCAGTAAAAAGTCAATCAGATTTGTTTGACTAAACCTGTTTGACACAAACCCCTGCTACCATCCATCTTGTAGCTCTTTTACTACCAAGAAATTCAATTTGTGCAATCTTAAAACAGGCAAATAAATGACTACAAACTTTATCCAATGTTAACTGCTCACCTTTGCTCATTCAAAAACTTTAAATGGGATTCTAAATGAGGGATGCTGCTGTATATAGCATACATCAACAAAAACAACAAGTCAGAGCACACCCTGGCCCCTCCCTCTGAGGTAAATGTAACAATAAACATATTTTTTTAGCCTGGATTGACAACTTACTAATTTGATTTCAAAAGGAGTGGGGGTCTCTTGGTGTTCATCTTATGGCCCTGCTGTGAAGTCACCCAGCTACCAACATTGAGGTAGACCACCCATCAGCTGGGTCCCTGCTCTAAACTGCATATGTCTCAAATGGCTTACCTTTATATGGTGCATCAGCCTACAATTGGCTTAGTTAAGGTGCGGTCCCCAGCTAAAGTGCAGGTAACTGGTGGGGAGCTTGCTGAATGAGAAAACCATACTTCTCTACTTACAAACATTATCCAGATTTAACTGCTCACCCTTGCTCATTCACAAACTATAAATGGGATTCTAAATGACAGGTACTACTGTATATAGCATACATCAACAAAACCAAGTCAGATAACACCCAGCCCCCCCCCCCAAAGGTAAATGTAACAATAAACATATTTTTTTCAGCCTGGACTGACAACTTACTAAACCAGTATGCTTGCCTATAATATACCAAAGTATTATTTACAATGAAAAAGAAATGCTAGACAAAGAAATTGATATGTGATGTAATTTCACTGTTGAGGGAATTCAAATATAGGCCTATATTCACAAACATTACCTCCGGCATTAGCACCATTCAAATTAAATGTTCCTACCTCAATTCAGCAATGCACTATTGAATAACAGGGAGATTGTTGAATCAAATTAGCAAAGGCAGAGTAAAGTTGTGCTAGCATAGGAGTTATTTTCAATGAATATTGGCCATTGACTTTAAGCATCGGATTGGATGAGGTTGTAAAAAAACAAGAGGATTGCAAAATATTATCAAGTTAGGCACATGGTGCTTTATAACCTTGGTGGCCTGTTCCAAATAAGCACTGTATAGTTATATAATAGTCCTGTCGAATTGGATATGCTGCCTGATAATTAGTAACCGGCAATCAATTTTTTTTAAAGTACTATGTGATTTAATTATATTTTGTCATATGCTAAGGTGCACTGTAATTTAACAATTTTCATTAAAACTGACTGTCTATGGGGAATTTGCACCAGTCTATAAAGAAATAGAATGCAGTGTTGCATGACAAGAGTCTCATATCCTGTGAATGTGCTTCTGTACTCAGTGTGCCAGTCACCTGTGGACAACAAGAACCTTAACAAACTTGTCAACTGATATTTGTTTTATATAGATAGCCATTAGTCAAGAAAGGTGAAAAACTTTCTGATGTGGATATCAACTAAATTGAAGTTCTATTGTCATAAGGGCTAAGACAGTCAGAGAAAATACACATCACAGCACGTCTACCTGAACTGGCTTCATTAGATAAAAATAACTTATGAATATCTAGCTGCAGAGTTTTTGATTAAGGTAATGTAAAAATTTGGATGTGTCATGTTGGGTTATAATAACATAGACAGTAGTGATGGTGCAGATAGTTTAAGTAGAGAGAGATATATAATTTTGCTTTTTGAAAGAAAAAAAAAACTATATATATATATATATATATATATATATATATCTAGCCATAAATCACAACTCAATGAAACCTACTGGAACAGCTTCCACAGAGCAGATGGAAGCACAAGTCAACAGAAAAAACATATTTTATTGTCTTTTTCTTATTTTTTGAATGTTGGGCTGGAAAAGGCACACTATGCCAAATCTTACTTCCAGGTATGACCTGGGAGAGAACAAAGTGCTGGGATGGTAATTTACTTGCTCAAGGTCACACAGTATGCAAGTGATGGCTATGGGATGCACAACAAGGTCTACTGGGTCATAGAAACATAGAGTTTGTCAGCAGTAAAGGGCCTTTCAGCCCATACACACTACCCCTAGTCCCTGATTACTATGTCACCACTGACTCTGTATCCCCTGTTCCTCTATCTAATGTGCCACTGTGCCTACCCCACGCATGCTTGAAGCTCCCCACAGTCTTTGCCCCCACTACCTCCTCTGACAGGCTGTTCCAGTCATCCACAATCCTTTCTGTTAAGATATATTTCTGAACATCTCTCCTAAGCTTTCCCCTCTTCAGCTTCATTACATGCCCCCCCAATCGAGTGCCTTCCTTTCTCTGAAATAGTCCATCCACATGCACCTTGGTCACTCCTGTGAGGCACCTGTAGGTTTCTATCATGTTTCCTCATGCTCTCCTCTCTTCCAGGGAGTACAAGTTGAGTTCCTGCTGCCTTTCCTCAAATGGCTTCTGATGCAACCCCCTCACCATTTTGGTTGTCCACCTCTGTACCAACTCTACCCTTTCAATGTCCTTGTGGAGCTGCTGCCTCAAGAACTGGCCACAATACTCCAGGTGGGGCCTCACCATTGAGTGATACAATGGCAGCACCACCTCCCTCATCCTGCTAGAAATCCCTCTACCAGTGCACTCCAGTGTCCTGCTAGCTTTTCCTACTGCTTTGTCACACTGCCCAGTGACCTTGAGGTTATCAGATATGATGACCTCTAGGTATCTTTCTTGCCTGGTGACTGTGAGCTCCACTCCTCCCTTCTTATACACAGCCCCTTGGTTTTGCGCCCTAAGTGCATAACCTTGCACTTTTTGGCATTGAGGCTGCCACCCCCTAGATAATTCCTCTAGTTTCCTCAGATCCCTTAGCATCCTCTCCACTCCTTAATGAGATCAGCTATCCTGCAGATTTTTGTATCATCTGCAGATAGACACACATTCCCCTCAAGCTCCTCTGCAATGTCACTTACAGTATGAAAACATTGAAGAGCACCAGTCTCAACACCAATCACTCTCCTATTGCCTGAGTGGCTACCATTTACCATCATCCTATGCTTTCTATCCCTTAATCAGTTTTATACCCAGCTTGTCACTTTCTCCCTCATCCCCAGGAAAGGTCTTCATGTTTACAGCAGTGAATTTTACTATCTACTGTGTTACACTTGATATGTAGTTACTGTAGGTAACACTTAAGAAAAACATCTAAATCCAAGTTAAATTACAGACAAATACACATTATTGCAAAAGCTCCTCAAATATATGCCAAAATACTGTAACCCTCTCATCTCTTAAATTTAGAAGTTCTTTTTCAGTATTACATAGAGGCAGACACAGAAGCACTGCTTCCACCCACCTCCATTAGAGTGCTCTGAATCTCTGTTTGTTTTTTTACTCTGTCTAGAGTGTTAGGTACCCTGTTTCAGAGCACCACTCTCCCACCAGGTGTGTGATCATTTTGTATTAAAATAATGCAGTTAGGTATAACTTCCCCATCCATGACATCACAAGGTTCCAAACATGGTGACAAAGTCATCTCAATGTAGGGCAGATTTAGTCATTTATACCTATAGACTGTTGCCAGCTGCAGGTAAGCTAAATACTGTACCTCATTTAAAAGGGAATGTTATGAATTTTCAAACTATGAAGGACACCTTTTGTAAATGTTCCCATTTAATATTAAATGCAGCAGTATAGGTATGTTGAAGTTCTTTAGCATGCATTTTTGGGAGGAATTCTTTAAATTGTAGTAGAGAGTATGGGGCACTATTTGCTTAGAATATTCTAGTCTACTATGTGCTGAGTTGTTACTAGCAGGTGACTGGTAGTAGGAGGAGGAGCTAAATGGAATGAATGCTTTGTGGTCACAACAAAGAACAAGGGGCAGATATGTTTAGTGGCAAGCAGGAGTGGGAATGGGTTAATTTACTTTTGGGTAAAGGGGTAGTAAATTAATATAAATGGTTAATTTCTAAGATCTGAGGGGAGACATACAGAGGAGTATTGTGGCACTCATTGAAGCACCATTTAAGTGTCATTAATGTAAGTGCCAGGACTTCCATACAATGGGGTACTTGGGATTAAAGTTGAGCAGGTAGCAGGAAACTCTGAAGGAAGGGGAAGGGAGGGGAAGGAGGAGGATGAATGCTACCTCTGAGGAGGAAACACCAGGGCTAAGCTCCCAGAATAGAGCTGTACATTTTATGAAATCTACTCGGGAGGATGGAACTAACATGTAGTGGCTAGAGGAAGCCTGCAGGAAGAAGTGATATCCAGTAATGATAAGCCTGTGTGTGAGGGTGTGGGTGTGTGTGGGGGGGATCAGGTAGTGAAAGCAGTAACAAGAGACATCATTGTAATAGATGATTCTGCAGTCAGAGGGAATGGAAGGGTACTATATCACTCAGGCTGCATGGATAGATCTATTCTGTGCCTCACAGGTGTAACTGGAGAAAGGGTCAAACCTTGCTTTGAATGACTATGAAGCAGGAATGAACACCATTGCTACACTTAGGGACAAGTGATCTGGCAAGGCACAGCTTTGAGGTGGCAAAGGAAAAGTTTGCGGAGCTACTTTAGGTAGACAGCTGAAGAAGCAAACATACAGTGATCTTCTGAGAGGTGTGGGTGCCATGTGAAGGTAAGCACAGACAGAGGAAATTATGGAGTTAACACATGGCTAAATTGTTGCTCTGAGGAGAAGGGTTTCTGCTGTTCAGGAGACTTGGATAGCTCCTAGAAATATTTACAAGGATGTATCTGCATATTAACCAGTGCTTTGGAATAAAAGGTTCTAACTAGCCAGCAGTTAAACTAGAAAGGAGGATCACAGGGCTAGAGCAGGGCTGTTAGATTACAATTCTGCACATGATGAGAGCCCAGTTACGTTAATCTCTTCTGGATTTCCCTCAACATATATAGGCCAAAGTGGACACAAGGAAAACAAAGCAAAATCATAGCATTAAAAGTAATCAGCTACACAGTGCCACCACACTAAAAACTACAGTGAGGGAAAATAAATAACAAGCATTTGTCAATGCTGAATGTTTGCATGCAGTGTTATAAAGCCTTAAAGGGAACAGAAAGAATATGCATTTTAAATTAAGTACTTCTGGTGGTTTCTGTTCATTACTAGCATGCTGTTAACAGATTTGATGCTATTGTATTTGCAAAAGCTGCAAACTGGTGACCAGGAGCAAAAGTGAACAGGCAGGCAGACAGAAAACTGCAGCAGCCTTGAAAGAAGCACTCAAAACTATCAAAGCATCATGCTGACAATGTGACAAATCAGCAGACACCCTGATCACTGCACAAATAATTAACAAGCATTTGTCAATGCCGAATGTTGTCTCACTGGCATTGGCATTGGTAGTGCTGGAGTTAGAGACACATAATAGAAATGACAGTGAAGTATTAAAATGATGCCAACCCAACCCCCACCCTGTAGAGACCAACAGGCATGGGGTGTGCCTTTGGGTCATCAGCTATAATGCTCATGCCAAATCACCTCACCCTACCCTGTAGACACTGACAAGTGTTGTGGTGTGCTTTGGGGTCTTTGGGCAATATACTTACCCCATTCCATAAGGAAATATGCTGAGGTGGGTGCAGTATAGGAGAATGAGGTGAACTTTGTGGCTGAACAGTGCAAGGCACACCACAATGCCTGTCACTGGCTGCATGGTGGGGGTGAATGGCATGAGCATTACAGATGATGATCCCAAGTCACACCCCCTGATGCCTGTCAGTCTCTACAGAGTGGGGTGCTACAGTTGGAATCCCAAACACTATAGGCATGTGTTGGTATTTCACTCCAAATTTTCAACATGGGCTTTTTGTGAGCCCACCTCATGAAAAGCGGCACTATCAGTTTGTTAGCTGAAAGGTGGTCTTGCACAGCGGCTATGCCATTTGGCAACACAGGAATGAAAACACATTTTGGGAAGGATGTGGAAAATGACAACTGTATTGTTTATGAGGAGATGTAAAAAAATGGCAACGATGAAAATCTGGAGCGAAAATATGAAAAATTGGTGATGTTATGAGCATGCATAGAAACTGTACAACGCACATCCGTAACCCAATTATTTTTGGGATTTTTTAACCACATCTTTGACATAGGCATTTTGGGACCTCCCCTCATGAACAGTGGCAGTGTGATTCTGTTAATGTGTCTGAAACGTTGATTTCACACAGTGACCTCACATTGTGCACCACAGGTATGAAAACACATTTAGGGCAGGATGTGAAAAATGACAACTGTAATGTTCATAAGGAGGTGTAAAAAAATGCCAGTATTGAAAATCTGGTATAAAAATATTGCAAATTTGCAAAGTTACAAGGGCGTGTGGAAACTGCTCAATGCATGCTTGTAACACAGTCATTTTATGGAATTGTGTCACCAATTTTTCAACATAGGCATTTTAGAACTTCTGCTCATGAACAGTGTCACTGTAATTTCCTGAAACTGTCCCAAAAACTGATTTTGTGCAGCGACCACACTATTCTGTGCCAGATGTGCTAAAATACATTTCAACCAGGATATGTAAAATGACAGCTGTACTTTTCTTAAGGAGGTGTGGAAAAATGCCAATTTTGAAAATCTGGATTGAAAATATTACAAATTCATGAAGTTATGAGCGTGCATGGAAACTGCGCAATGCATACTCGTAAAACAGAAATTTGGGGGATTTCTTCCACCAAACTTGCTACATATGCATTTTGAGAGTCCCCCTCATGAACAGTGGCACTGTCATTTCCTTAATCAGCCCTGAAAGGTGATTCCACGCAGTGACCGCAAAATCACCTTTCAGGACCGAATAACACCATGACAGTGACAGAATTCATGAGGAGGGTTCTTAATAATCCCATGTTGAAAATCTGGTGGCAAAATTCCCCAAAATGCTTAAGATATGTACCACTGTTGAAAAAAACCCTATTTATGTCATCATACAGCTTACGGCATTTCTTCAGTTAAGTGAAGTTGGCTTTGAAAGAGTGCAGGCGTGTTCGGTCCACGAAGATCGTCAGCAGACTCCAGAAGTAGTATGGGGTGAGGAGGGGTGTGAGGAGGCAGGGCGTGCAGAGGGTGGGCACGGGTTTTGGGAGGGGGCAGGG
The DNA here is from genome assembly GCA_016271365.2 of Neoceratodus forsteri. NCBI lineage: Eukaryota > Metazoa > Chordata > Ceratodontiformes > Ceratodontidae > Neoceratodus > Neoceratodus forsteri. Next base: position 1,060,981,479 of record CM057452.1, read on the forward strand.
ACACCATGAGGGACCGTTTTCTTTGTTACAGGTTTAAAAAAAAATTGCAGGACTTATTTTTTACAGGGTATTTGGCATGCTGTGGTGGGCTTCTAGCATGACATCTAACTGTTTTTTTTGGGGGGGATGCTGTAGCTGACAGGGGATTGGGAGCCCCCATTGGCACATTCCAAAGGGGGGACACGAACTGAGGGGGATTGGGCACCTCCCTCGGCACACAACAAAGCGGGGGGGAGACATTATGCCAATGGGTACTGGGCCCCCTGTCGGCAAAGAAAACTGTTGGGGGTGCATGATACCAAGAGGGATTGGGCACCCTCTTGGCATACATTGTAAATGGGAGGGGGGTTATTACATCGATGGGGAGTGGGCTCCCCCATCGGCATTCTGACAGGAGGAGGCAGCAGTGTTGCGTGCACATCGGGAGGCATGTTGTGGTCATGCTGCATGAGAGCTCCGCTCTCATTGCAGTGGACCTTTTGTTAGATCTGGTGGTCACATTCCAAATTGCTGATGTGGCACCAGCATGCTGCCTGACTGGGGAATGAGGGACTCACCGACTGATGTGTGCCCTGCATTCGCCCAACAGTGACTGCACCTCCAAATCTGCTACTATCACAATATGTTGGCTGTGCATGCACAAGCCAACATAAAAATGAGAACATACATAAAGCCTGTGATTATTAAAGAGAAAATGCAGTAGGAATAGCTGTCCTCTTTGAGGTGTCCGGTTAATGTCCCACCACCGGAGAAAGACATATGGTAAAACAGCAGCTGTAAGTGTTTTTCTTTATAGTTCAGTACCCTACCTAGCAGGGATTTGATATAACCCCTTGTGTTCCAGGTGGCAATGCAATGCACTACTCCCATTCCAGTGGGTCAGACCCTAAAACACAAAATATTCATAATGAGTGAGCAGTGGCTACTAGCTGCAGGCTGATGGAGAGGTGCAGTCTTAAAATGGAGAGCACAGAAAGATGATGCAGACAGGCACAGGGCCATAGCTGTGAATGTTGCAGTAAGACTTGTTATAAAGTTTAAATGAAGTCAATGTAGTAACATAGCTAATGTGCTATACACCCACAGCAAGAGGTACAAGCCCTCTGACTAAACAGAAGAGAGTAAAGTGCTGGGGTACCTGACTTGTGTTATATGGTGTACAGTGGCTGTAGACCTCTCACCTTATTGTTTTTTTTTTTGTATTTTTTCCTCTTGATGTGGTATATCACACATTTTGTTGGGTTAATACATAAAGCTGATGGCACTAGAACTGTATCCCAAGTTTTAGTGCAGTTTTGGTACCCAGCTATATTTATGTGCCTCAGGCAGTGTGAAAAGCTTTCTACCTTATGTGATGTACTCTGTTGAGCTGGGCTCCCACATGGCTGCATTCCATTCCAGTACCATGAGCGCATACTTAATTTTGATTGTTGCCCTTTTAAAATGCAATTACAAAGAACACCAAAAGTTGAATGAGAAAATGGGAACCTTTTGAATTGTGGAATTGACACATGTGATAGGTTCAGGGTAGTATGATATAGTGGATAGATTTACACTGTGATGAACCACAAGATCCAGAATTTAGTCATCCAGTGTCTCTGAGTGCCACATACTGTTTGTGACCCTGAACAAGATAACTGCAGAGGTTCAATGCATTATCTGGACCCATTTTATTGATAAAATGGCAAGAAAAAAAATCTAGAAATGTTGTTGGCCAAGAGATGTCACCTGGCCATGTGTTAAATCTGTATAAAGGCATGGCCATGTGCCAAATCTCATGTTCCTCCTAAAACCCTACTTACAGCAATTTTATAAGTGTAACAAGCCCCTCCAAGGTGTGCATCATCGAATTTTAGTGCACTTCCCAGGGGTGTAAGGATACTTGTTCTTCAGTTAATTTGTTTACCTCCTTTTTTAATAAGCTGCCATATAAACAAAAAAAGCATACAAAAAAGGATGCCTTTATATGAAAAAAAAGTTTGGATTTAGTTTTGTTCCCATTCTTGTTTCATATGAGGGCATCCTTTTTCATATCCTTTTTTTCATTCATACGATAAAGCATGCCCTCATATGAAAAAATGATTTGTACTTAGTTTTCTTTTCACATTCCTTTTTCATATGAAGCCATTCTTTTTCATATGCTTTCTTCATTTATACAAAAAAAGAATGGCTTCATATGAAAAAAGAATCTGAAAAAAAATGAAGTCATTTTTTCATATGAAGCCATCTTTTTTCATAGGGACCAAGTCTTTTTTTGTATGCTCATACGAAAAAAGAAAATCGACACAATAAAGATGATTTTTAAATGTAAATAAAATTACATTTCACTGTCATTTTTCCAGAAACAAAGTGCAGAATCTACCTAACGGTGTCCAGATTAACAGTATACATGTGTTGGTGTGTGTGTGAAGGATGTCATTTTTGTGGGTTTTGAACTTAAAAAACAAATGGAAACAAGATGGCCTCCATATGAAAAAAGATTTTTTCCTTACAAAAAAGGATTACCCCCATATGAAAAAGGATCTTTTTTTCATATGGACAAAATTATTTTTTCATTCCAAGCAGCTATTCAAAAAACTGTACTGAGCATGTACAAAGCCAAAATTTTAAAATTTAATAACTTTGGAAAATATTCATATTTTTGCACCAAACTAGTGAAAGGTACATCTGTGAGCAAAGCTCTTTCTACCCCAAGAATATTAGACCAAAATTTCCAAACCATCCAGGTGCTAGGCGATGACAAAAAACAGGAAATAACTGATTTGTTTTACTTTTTTCACTATCTGGATCTTGGAATTTACACATTCGCCCAGTGTGAAACTTGGCACATAAAAATCTACCCCCGAGACTGCACATGCAAAACTTCATGCAAATCCATTGAATGGTTGTGAAGATATTAAAGTGCAAAGTTTAAAGTTTAACTATAGTTGTGCCATCACACCACTATAACAAGCATTTGTCAATGCTGAATGTTGTCTTGCTGGCGTTGGCATTGGTAGTGCAGGAGTTAGAGAGATGCATAATAGGAATAGCAGTGAAGTATACAACTGACATCAACCCCACCCCACCCTGCAGAGAGTGACAGGCATTGGGGTGTGCGTTTGGGTCTCTGGCCATAACAATCGTGCCATTTCACCTTACCCTACTGTGCAGAGTCTGACAAGTGTCATGTTGTGCCCTGGGGTAGTAGGGCCTTATGCTCACACCATTTCATAATGAAGTACATTGAAATGGATGCAGCATAGGAGAATGGGTTGAACTTTGGGGCTGAAGAGTCCGAGGCACATCTTGATGCCTGTCAGTGGCTGCAGGGTGGGGGTGGAGGACCAAGGTCATGAGCATTACAACAGACAATCCAAAGACACACCATTGATGCCTGTTAGTCTGTACAGGGTGGGACATAATGGATAGAAACCCTAGCGCACTGGGCGTTTGTTGGTATTTGCACTCCAAATTTTAAAACATGGCCTTTTTGTGACCCCTATCTCATGAAAGCATTTGGAACCTTTGCTTATGAACAGTGTCCCTGTGATTTTGTTAATCTGTCTCGAACCTTGATTTTGCACAGTGACCATGCCATTCTGCACCACATTAAAATGTCAGCTGTACCATTGATGAGGAGATGTGAAGAGATGGCAATGTTGAAAATCTGGACTGACAATTTTAAACATTCTTGAAGTTACAAGCGTGTGTGAAAACTGCACATCACACGCTGGTAACACAGTCATTCAGGGGAATTATTTTACCAAATTTTTAACATAGGCATTTTGGGACCTCTGCTCATGAACAGTGGTACTATGATTATCTTAATCTGCCCTGAACGTTGATTTCCCACAGCGACCATGCGATTGTGCGCCAGATGTGTAAAATTACATTTTGGGCAGGATGTGATAAATGACAGCTGCACTGTTCATAAGAAGGTGTGTGAAAATGACAATGTTGAAAATCTTGACTGAAAATATTACAAATTCTCGAAGTTACAACTGTGCATGGACAGTGCATAACACATGCTTATAACATGGTCATTTTATGGAATTTTTTCACCAAATTTTCAACAATGGCATTTTGGGACCTCTGCTTATGGACAGTGTTACTGTGACTTTCATACTCTGTTCTGAACATTGTTTTCCTTCAGCAACTGTGCCACTGCATGCCGGATGTGCAAAAACACATTTCAGGTAGGGTGTGAAAAATGACAGCTGTACTGTTCATAAGGAGGTGTGAAAAAAATGGCAATGGTGAAAATGTGGAGTAAAAATATTACAAATTTGCGAAGTTAAGAGGTTGCATGGAAACTGCTCAATGCACACTTGTAACACAGTCATTTTATGGACGTTTGTTACCAAATTTTCAACATAGGCATTTTAGGACCTCTGCTCATGAACAGAGTCACTGTGAATGTCTTAATCTGTCCCAAACACTGATTTCCCACAGCGACCATGCTATTCTGCGTGGGAAGTGCAAAAACACAATTCGGCCAGGATGTGTAAAATGACAGCTGTACTGTTCATAAGGAGGTGTGAAAAAATGCTAATGTTGATAATCTGGAGTGAAAATATTACAAATTTGCAAAATTATGAGGGTACGTGGAAACTGCGCAATGCACGCTCATAGCACAATCATTTAATGGACTTTCGACACCAAATTTTCAACCTAGGTATTTTAGGACCTCTGCTCATGAACAGTGTTACTTTGATTTTCTTAATCTCTCCCAAACATTGATTTCCCACAGCGACCACGCTATTCTGCACCAGAAGTGTGAAAACACATTTCAGCCAGGATGTAAAAAATGACAGCTGTACTGTTCATAAGGAGTTGTGAAAAAATGCGAATGTTGAAAATTTGGAGTGAACATTTTACAGATTCATGAAATTATGAGCATACGTGGAAACTGCACAACACACGCTCGTAAAACAGTCATTTTTTTTTATTTTTTCACCAAATTTGCAACATAGGCTTTTTGAGAGCCCACCTCATGAACAGTGGCACTGTCATTTCATTAATCTGTCCTGAAAGGTGATTCTGTGCAGTGACCACAAAATCACCTTCTGGGACAGAATAACGCCATGAGAGTGATTGAATTCATGAGGATGGGTCCCAATAATCCCATGTTGACAATTTGGTGCCAGAATTTCCAAAAGTGCCCAAGATATGCACCAAAGTTGAAAAACCTGATTTATGACATTATACAGCTTACTGGTATTTCTTCAGTTCACGGTCGGCTTTGAGGAGTGCAGACATTTTCACAGTCCACCGAAGATCATCACACCAGGCTCCGGAGGTAAGTATGGGTTGGGTGGTGTGGGGAGGTGGGGTACGCAGTGGGGGGTTGCAGGTTGGGGAAGGGGGTCACAGACAGCAAGGAACCGTTTTCTACTTCATAGGTTAAAAAAAAATTAAACATCGTGAAAAGGTTCTTTCTTTTGACAGGTACATTTGGCACGTTGGGGTGGGCTCCCAGCATGCCACCTGCATGTTTTGGGGTAAGGGGACTGGAGGTGATGGGACTGGGCACCCTGTCAGCAAATAAAAAAGGGTGTTTGGCAGATGGGGAATGATGCAGAGGGAGATTGGGCTCCCCTATCGGCAAATGAGCTGGGCTAGGGGGTATGATGATGCTGACAGGGGGATTGGGCACCCCCAACATTGGCTTTTCTGGGGAATGTGAGAGGTGGACAGCACAGCCACCACCATGTTTCATTGAAGTGTTACATCGCGGAAGGCACGCCCTGCAATGAGGTGAGGCTCCCTCACTGCAGTGGCTAAAACATTTCAAGTTGGTGGCATGCTTTGCAACTACTGTCATACACAGCATGCAATCTCATTCATACCACACAGCCAAGTACAAAAAGTGGTGACGTCACTGGCCACAACACGACCATGCCTCCAAAACCTGCTCTTTCACTTCAAGCAACCCCAATATGTTGTTTGCACTGCTCACACAAGACAACATAATAAAATGGGTGTGAACTGTAGTGAATTATCTGTTACAGATCTCTCTCTCTCTCTCTTCCTCTCTCTCTCTCTCTTTCCCTGACTCTCTCTCTCTCAATATACATATACATATGTATCTATATATAGATATATATGTGTGTGTGGGGGATATGCAATATAAGTATCAGTGATACATTCTCCGAGTGCAGTTTGACATTATGATATCACAAGTGTCAGATCCATGTGTGGAGCCAAAGATCAAACTGCATGAGGAGAAAATACCATCAATATTTATGGGACTTCTGCATATCTCATTATACAGTGCCTTTAAGGTTCCATTTGTTTTGTCTTCCTTCTTGTTTTTTATTCTGATACACTGTATTTTTTTGTTGTTTTTGGATGACCAAGCAGTGTATGTATGACGAGCAGATGTGCGATGCACTGATGCTACTACATGGGTCATTGCATCTGTGAATCAAGGCTGCATCTGTGAGCTGGTAGGAAATGTTGTAGCTTGAGTCAGTATACAGAAAGTAACTAAGTGGGGAGGGAGAGATGTGCCTGAGTTATGCTAGGCTAGTGTATGAGGCTGCCAGCAGGAGACACAGGAGAGTGGCAGATGGGTCAACACTTTGGTGATAAGAGGAATGGTGTGACTGAAGGTACATCATATTTGTTTTACTGTAATGGACTCTGTATGTGTTGTGTATGAGGCAGAATTTACATGGAAACTGTGTTTATTTTATAAAATTTGGGATCTGAACATTTTGTACAGGGAACTGGTACAGGATTGAGCTACAGGATTTTGCTTTGTGTTGGGTTGCACTGTTGAGTACAGTATGAAACTAAAGGTTCTGACTGTGTGAAAGTGATTGGCTGGGGTTGGGAGCTTGTGCTGCCGGCTCCAGCCAATCACTACATACTGTGTGGATAAATTTCACCTTGGGGGACCTACAGTGAGGATAAATGCAATAGTTTCACTGTAGGTAGGACCACCTTGAAAAGATGACAAATAATTGGCATTTTTTACTACCCCTGTATATATACTGTTCACACACGCATTTACATACACGCATATATAATCAGACACATGCACATGTAAATCAAATACTGAGTTTCCACTTGCCCACAGGGTTAATGAAAAGGGGACCATCAAGATGTAGTGCTTTGTTTCTTTTGGTTTCTTTCAAGGAACACTTGCCTTGCCATTATTGCTTTCCCCAAGAACAAATTGCTTGTACTCATGGCTCCCTTCTGAGTCCCTCACTTCCCAATCAGCTGGGGTCATATAGAGAGTATTTGGCAGTAATATGGATTTAACTTATTCCTGAGTATCCAGCAAAACTGCAATCAGCAGATCATAGATTTTTCCTCTGGCTGTGGGAGTCGGGGGTGAGTGACATGGGAAAGATTCTGACTGCTGGCAATGTTCTGTCAATTTTTTTCACAGTGTATTTACACAGGGCAGCCCAGCCAAAATGGAACATTTCATTTTCAGTGGGTCCTGAGTCTGCCCATTTCTGCAGCTGCATGTACTAGAGAACTTGAAGGTTAAGAGATGTGCTCAGGGTCACACAATAAGTATCTGGGTCTAGTGTGGTTTGAACCTCCGATCCCCCAGTTCTCAGCAGTGCTATAGCCAGTAAAATGTACTGTCTCCAATGACTGTAAGGGAATGTGAAAGGCCTGCATTTGTAGGCAATGTTTTTTTGTTGTGATTTATTCATAGAGGATAGCCAAGGTGAGTTATGACATATCAGTTCCAGGAGGATCCTGCTTCTACCTCTGTACAAAAATCAGCATACTCAACTTGAGAGCACAATAAGTAATCCCTTTAATGCTGCAGATGCACTGATCACCTGTATGTTCCAATCACAAAAACAAAAATACATTTTACAATTCAAGCTTTCCTTTGTGCTTTGGTCAGATCAACATTGCACTCTGACAGCAGCTTCTAACTTAATTAGCTGCCACTCTGGTCAGTTGGTCATTTAAAAAAAAAAATAAAAGGCAGTATCTGAGTTGGGCTTTTGATGTATGCATTGAAAAGTTAAAAGATAACACCAGAGATAGGAGTCAGGTGTCAGCATTAAAAAAAGAAAATGCTAACAGCAACGATTGGCATTTAAAAACAAACTCTAGTCAGAGCCAATACAGCAGCAAATTGATTTGAGTAAATGTTCAAGATATCAGGAATTAGCATATTGTTTTGTTGTTAAAGGTTCTATTTAAAATTTGTCATATTACATGTAAAATGGCATAAAGTATTATATATGAAAGAGACATTAGCAGTCTGATACTAATGTGACACATTCTCAGGATACGAGGAGGATCATAAAGTTACAACTGGCAGTAAAGGCAATGAAAAGTATAACATCAGACCTGGTATTAAGTACCCACAAGGCATATTTTCAACAGTTGGTTAGTAGATGAACATATTAAAAAATGCTTTACATATAAACCACAATATCAGTAAATATAAATTTATATTGTCTATTTTGCACATGTTGGGGTGAAGTACTGAGGATATACCATGTTTAGGTGTTCCTTTATATATATATATATATATATATATATTCCTTCTCTTAAGATACATTTTCTCTAGCACTGTTGACCCAATGAACTCCATGATACAAAATACAAATGTCAAGCATGTATTTTAAAAACAATAAAAGCAGGACATTATTATATCAGATGCTCATTTAGTCTTAATCATACTGTGGTAGCCATAGAAAAGTTTTTCAGTACTGAGGTATGCCTAGAGGTTTCTCAGTACTGAGGTATATCAAGGTATACTGAAGCAGAATGAGGAAGAATCACATTACAGTCAATACAAATTGTAACTTGAGTGCCTCAGTGGTACCTCAGTGGTACCTTGAGGTAGGCAACTCTTAGATAATTACCACTGTAATACAATAAAAAAAACACTTCCATTGCAAAGTATGCCTGCCATCTTTATATACAGGGAATAAAGATTGTCTATAGAAATCTTACAGAAAGTGCACAAAGTTCAAAGCAATCATTCACACCTGGGCTATAGCGAGCCCCCAAGGTATAGATCCATTATGGCTAAACATCTGATATAATAATGCCCTACTTTTTATCTAATGATTTAGAATAGATTCCTGTTATTTGGAATCACTGTACTGCAGAGTTCATTGGTTCCACAATCCTAAAGAAGACGACTCTCAAGAAAAGTGATATATAAATGAATTTCTGTCAATTTTACCTGCTAAAAGCCCTTGGTAGTAATACCCCAGCAGTGATCCCCTCAACTCCAGGATCCTCTGCCTGGTCCTGGATGTTGTCCTAGTCTCCCTGATGGACCTACTCAACTGGTGCCTATGCCTTGGACGGTTCCCCAGTGCATGGAAAACTGCTGAAATCACTCCAGTACACAAGAGTGGTGATTGATCCTCCCCCAGCAACCACTGGCCAATCTCCATCCTCCCCCAACTCTCCAAAGCCCTCAAAAAAGTGGTGTCTATCCAACTATCTGAGTACTTGGCTAAGTATGACATTATGTGCCCAGAGCAGCATGGCTTCTGCCCAGGACACAGTACAACCACTGATTCCTGGAGTTCTACCAATTCCTGCTCTGTGCTCTTGACTCTGGCAACCTGGCCGGTGCAGTGTTCATTGACCTCTCCAAGGTCTTTGACACTGTTACCCCCTCCTACTCAACTCTCTCTACTGACTCGGTTTCTCTTTGTGTCCCCTTGCCTGGTTTTCCAGCTACCTCTCTGCTAGATCCCAGCATGTAAAAATCAACGGCTCCCTCTCCAACATTCAACCCGTTAGCTCTGGGGTCCCACAGGGCTCAATTCTGGGTCCCATTCTCTTCAGTCTCTACCTCAACATTCTCCCCAGCTCCTGCAATAGCAAGATGTTCCTTAACTGCAGATGATACAGTTCTCTTTGCCTCACTCCCAGATCCCTCCAATCTCCAATCTTCCCTTCAACTTGCCTACCACCAAACAGAAAGGTAGTTTCTTGATCACAGTCTAGTCATAAACCTTAAGAAAACCAAATCAATGCTCTTCTCTCACCACCAAAATAAAGCTAGAAGTGTCCCCCTCCTGATTACCCCCAACTCTCAGCTCCCATTAGAACAAGTGTCCACATACAAACACCTAGGCATCACTTTTGATACTGCCTCACCTTCCACACCCACATCAATGCTCTTTCCTCTGCCATAAACTCTCAGATTGGCCTACTTTACCACTATTTATTTATTTATTGAATTTTGATAACCAGGTAGGCCCACTGGGCCCCAGAGGTCCCTTTTTCAGGGGCAACCTGGGAGTTACAGGACAAGTAGGATACACAAGTAGTACAGATGTAGGTTACAGCATGTACAGATATCATGTAAGCAATGACATATTGCTTAACAGGTTACAGTGATTATCAAGTGTGAACAATGGAGGAAAGCCAGAGCAACATCTAGGTTGCATTTACCTGAGTAGAGTATGTTAGGAGGAGATCCAGTAGAAATGGATTGAGGATAAGGTAAGTGCTCAGGCTGGAGGGTAGGAGGGAAGTGTCAGGTAACATAGCATTGGCATTGACTCATGGTGAGCATGTGTGCCTTGAGTCTTGTTTGGAAGCTCACAGGTGGTGAAGCTTCCCGTACCTCCAGAGGAAGGTTGTTCCACAAGGAAGGGGCAGAGTGGGAAAAGGACATGCCCCCTGCCTCAGTCTTTACCTTTGGAACTTCAAGAAGAGTTTGGCCTGAGGTCCATAGGTTGTCAGGATTTCGCTTAGCAGTTATGAGCCCTGAGAGGCTTGGGGGGCTGGGCTAATTAGCTTATGTGCTAGGCAGAGCACTGGGTACCTGAGATGGGCTTCGAACGAAGGCCAGCTAATAAGTGCTAAAGAGTCACAGTGGTGGCTCCTAGAGTGGCACTGAGTGGCGAAGCGGACCACCTTGTTGTACAAGACCCGTAACTTACTGAACTCAAGCTTGCCCATTCCCTGAAGTATTGGGGCAGTGTAGGTGAGTGTTGGGAGGAGGACACATGAGGCAATGGCAGTACTGGCTTCTGGGATCAACTGATCCTTGAGGCAATAAAGGGTACCAAGTTTACCATGAATGACTTTGGTGACTTGGTCAACATGTTGTTTTAGAGTGAATCCTTGGTCCAAAGTAAGGCCTAGGTATTTTGTGGAGGCAACCACTTCTAGTTTGTTACCTGCCCTGGAAGTGAGTTGCAGATGTTGTGTTCTGTTTAGGCCAAGGGATCTAGGTCCGAACAACATGGTCTTGGTTTTGGTGGTATTGAGGATCATTTTCTTCTTAATAAGCTAGTCCTCCATAGTGTGTAGGTCCTCTTGGAGGGATGGACCTAGGTCCCCTGGGTTGTCCGCAGATCTATAAAGCACAACGTCATCAGCGTACTGAATAAAAGCACTGCTCCCACAGTGGTTGTTCAGATCATTTATAAACAGGGAGAAGAGAAGGGGACCAAGTAAGGACCCTTGTGGTACCACCTCCTTTAGGGGCAGTGGATCAGAGTTCTTGTCCTTCCACTTGACCCTCTGAGAGCGACTGGTAAGGTAACTTTCAAACCACCTGAGAGCATGAGGGTCCAGGCTTATGTTACACAACTTGTGAAGCAGGAGTCGGTGGTCGACCAAGTTGAAGGCCTTGGAGAGGTCGATGAAAACTGCTCCTGCGTTGGACCCTGCATCAAGTTCCCTAAGCACATCTGCAGAGAACTTAGTTAGAGCGGTGTCTGTCCCATGTTTAGCTCCGAACCCTTGCTGGGCTGGGGAAAGAAACCGATGTGCCTCTAAGTATTCTCGGAGTTGACTGTACACCATTTCTTCCTGGATTTTTGCTAGGGTGCAGAGCAGGGAAATGGGCCTGTAGTTGCCAATGTGTTCCGTAGGCCCGCATTTGTGAATGGGAACAACGTGAGCGTGTTTCCACAATCTGGGACAGTCACTTCTAGAAGGGACCAGTTTATGAGCCAGGTGAGGGGCCTTGCAAGTGCTGGAGCCCCGTCCTTGAGCAGTCTGGCTTGGATACCGTCAGGCCCTCCTGATCCTCTGATTTTCAGGGACTTTAGGAGGGTGAGGACTTCTTTAACCTTCACTAACCTCAGACGAAAGGATGGCAGTCGAGGTTAGGAGGTTCCAGTGTGTAGGACTCATTGTTCATCACTGAGAGCCCAACCTTATAATCACCAAGGTTAGAGAAGTGGCTATTGAGGGCCGCAGCAATGAGGGTCCCATCATTCAGTAACTGCCCATTGGTCATAATGGGGCCTGGGGCAGCCTTGCTTTTTCCCTTTATCAGCTCATTGATGTGAGACCAGAATAACCTCGGATTGCCTAGGTTAGTTTTCTGGAGGTGATTGACACAAGTCCTTTTTGCCAGTTTGACTGCATGCTTACTTTGGTTTCTAAGAGCTTTGTATGTCTCAGGGACAACTAGGAGTGAGGAGCACTTGAACTTTTTCCAGGCTTTGTCACGGCAGATCAGCAGGGTCTTTGCGGGGGAGTGATCCACTTATAGCAAATTGCCTTTAACTTGATGGGTCTTCAACAGAGCAAAGAGGTCAGCGGCCCTCATGAGAGATTTCTGGAGGAAGGCAATGGCCCCATCCAGGGTAGGGAGGTGTCGTATTGGGCTCCAGTCAGTGTTACTGAGAAAAGTATTATATTGCTCGGGTGAGAATTTAGAGTAGTCCCGCATTGTGAGGATTCTAGGTTGAATCCTGTCTGCCCTGTTCTTCCAGACACAGAAGATGGGTGAGTGGTCACTCAGGGCATCAGTCATAGTGCCTGCCAACTGTATATTCTTTGGGTTTGACACCAGAGCCCAGTCGAAAGTGGAGTGCCTTCCCATTCTGTGATTCATTCTGGTGGGTTCAGTGATTATCTGGGCAAGATTTACCTCTTGTAGCAGGAAATTGATAGACGACTTTGACTCCTGGGCCCAGTTTAGGTTAAAGTTCCCAGTACGAGGAGTTCAGATGTGACATCATTGGCTAGGGTTTTAGTGAGTGTCTCTAGGGATTGGAACACATTCACAGGGGGGCTGTATACACACCCAATGGTAAGGTGCTTAGCACCACGTAGGGTGAACCGTATAAAGATTGATTTGTTCTCAGGGCACGTGCTGTGCTGCGTGCTGATCTGGTAGGAGATTAGGGTGTCCTTTGCATGGATGAGCACCCCGCCTCCCTTTCTAGTTATCATGTCTTTTCTGCAGTGGACATACCCTGAGGCAGCTACCTCATGCTCGAGGACATGGGGTTTCAGCCAGGTCTCCGAGACTGCTAGGACATCTGGTTTATAGATGGCAAGCCACGCTTGAACTTCACGTATCTTCAGCCGAAGGCTGCATATATTCATATGAGAGATTCTCAACCCCTTCGAGGATAGCCAGGGCTGGTCCTGGGGGGAGGATGTGGAGAGGTTTGCAATTACAGGGCCCAGGTTCAGTTGGATATCACCCACAAGAATCGATAAAGCTGTTAGCAGCAGACGTAGGGTTAGGGTGAGAGAGGGGAGCCTCACTTTGCTGGGTATTCTCCTTGTTTGGAGAAGTGACCTATAGCAAATCCCATTTCTTGTGAATTTGTAGGCGACTTGGAGGGAGATTGTGCTTGCAGGGGAGGGGGAGTAGTAATGGCTGGTGGGATGGGTAGCAGGTCCCTGTGGGCCATAGGTGGTTGGGTCATGTAGGCTAGTGAGCCAGTCCACCCACAGTACAGCAAGAATGTAGGTGGTAGCAAGGAGGAAACCTCTGTTAGGTTTGCAAAAGCACAGCTTACCAATCCACATAGGCAGCAGGCTAGGCATCCTTATGTACAGGTACGGTCACTGTGGCTTCATGCTTTAAGCTGGGGACAGACCAGGCAGATCTTAGACAGTTTCCATGGGGAGACAGTCACTGGGATAAAGCAAAGTCAACAGGAGGGAAACAGAGCGAGATCAGGACAGGACTGCTTTTGTGCCAGAGGAGCACAAGTTTACCCCAATTAACTACCTAACAACAACAGCTAGCAAATGCAGCCCTCACTAGCCCAGTGGTATCACTTGGCTTAGATCACATAAGAATATACCATGCCATATGTTGCATTTGTCAGGCTAACATCAAATTAGGGCAGCACAATTAAGAAAAGTCTGTTACTGTCTGTTAGGATGCAAAAACACACAAGTCCAAAGACAGATTCAAGCACCCGGGAGCAGGTGTACCAGCTCGTACAGCAATGTCTAACAGTAAAACATCTGTAAGTAGGTGCTTGATTTGGCGATGAGTCTACTGAAGCTCCACCTAATTTGTTGTCCGCAACCCCACTCTACTGGCCACTTAGAAGTAGTGGGTGGGCCGACGGCACATTTAAGAGGAGAAGGGAATGGGGAGGGTGGGCAGGAAAATTTAATTCCTCAAGCAGCAGTTCTAACATCAGGGGAGGTCTGCCTGTCAAGAAGCTGCTAGCTGGTGCCTCAACCCCAAGGTGCAGATCAAGTGAGTTGCAGTAGTGGGGGGGGGAGACCGGTTCAGGAGGTCACCCTCGCCACCCCTGGTGATCTGGTCTGGAGTCCCATGGGAGAATCAAGCCACTGAGCTCGGTTGCAGCCTTTTGTGTGGGCTGCCCAGCATCACGGCTAACTCTCAGCCAATAGGTGCTTCTGCCTATTCAAAAACTTTTGGCACCAATAAAACAAAGACACCAGCAGGGAGCCACAAGCCCTGCCAGCATCAGTCCAAGTTCTTTTTTCCAGTCCCCTGGCACTTCGAGCTCCAGCCCAACAGTAGAAATAGCAACCACAGAGACAACAACCTCCTCGGATAATCGGTAAGCCTTACTTTGTTTGCTCCCGATGCAGCAGCCAAAATTCCTAAAGCAACAGTTCTAACATCAGGGGAGGTCCGCCCAGCATGGAGCAGCTAGCCGGCACCTCAACTCCGAGGTGCAGATCGAGTGAGTTGCGGTAGTGGGGGGGGGACCCGGTTCACGAGGTCACCCTCGCCGCCCCTGGCAATCTGGTCTGGAGTCCCACAGGAGAATCTATAGGGATTGCCTGCCCCTTGCTGCCCTCCAGCTGGCCATCACCTCCTCTATCCTGTCCCTAGTGGACTACGGCTTGCCCATATATGCTGCAGCTGATAACACTGCCCACTCTAAAATCCAGCTGTCTGTCAATAAGGCCTGTAGGATGCTGACTGGAGCCTCCAGCTGCACCCACACCTGCCTGTTTTATTCCTTCACCAGCCTGCTCAACTTCAAGGAATGTCTGCAGTATCAGACCTGCCTTCTTGCTAAGAAATCCCTGTTTGGACTTCCCCCCCCCAGGAGTCTCTGCCTTCCTACTATGGTCATCCTCATCCATTTCCACCCACAGCTCTGTTAAAGCCACCTTCAAAGTGCCCAGAACCAAGGCCTTCCTTGCCCAAAAGATCCTTCTTTTATCGAGCTCCCGCCTGGTTCAACTCCCTCCCTACCTGCATCACCAACACTGCCAAACTTGGTCCCTTCAAAACCGCTCTCCAGAACCATCTCTTTAATGTCCACTGCTGTAGGTGCAACTAACCCTGCCCCCCAATCCTACTGCAGGACCTTTCCCTGCCTGGCCCCCCTAATCTCGACAAGGTCCCATGGACTGCCGATCCATCTTTCCCCCTACCCCTTTTTACCTACCCCCTTAGGTTTGTACAAGGATGTATTCCACTGCAACTCCAGAGAAATTTTACATCTTTAATTGTAAATCTGTATTTTATACCACTATGTAACTAAGTGTATTCTGTGTTCAATGTCTGCACCTGTAATGCTATGCAATGTTGTATCTGCACAATGTTCTGCTGTCTTGCCCTCCCTGAGACAGGTGCCTTTGTAAATGATTCACTGACTCAAAGGTTGTAGATCTGACTTGTTCAAATAAATAAATAAATAATAAAATTTTATATCCTCATTGCTTCACTCCAACATCCACAAAATGGATTTCTATACGGTTTATATTTCCTGATATTGTAGTTTATATGTAAAACTTTGTTTATAATTACATGCATTAACCAATTGTGAAAATATGCCTTTTGGGTAGTTTATACCAGCTTTCATATTATACTTTTAATTACCTTAATTGCCGGTTGCAATTTTATAAGTGATTCCTCGTATCTTGAGGACGCATCATATTTGTTGTTTTAATTTTTTTATTTGTACACATCACTGGTGGTGGATAATATAATAATTGGTTACAATAGTGTTACAAATATAGCATAAGGAAAAAACAGTGATGTCCAAATGACGTACCAAAGACAGTGACATGGATTAAACAGTGCTGTACAGTAAGTGCTACCCAGGTTGCTGTCTGTAGTACTAGGAAGAAGACAAGGGCTGGGAAATCAAAAATGGTGGATGAGCTGCTCCCATGGCAGAGAGGACTGAGACATGGAGCTGCTTGGCCACGATGGTGGTAGAGATCAGGGTTCTAAATTGTGGCATTCAAAATTTTGTTTTTCTCCCATAATCCAACACCAACTCGGAGTTAATTATTGTACTTAAGGGCATGTGGGGGGGCAGAGCCCCCACTAAAATAAGTGTTTGGACTGGTAGCAGTCGTCAGTGTGCTTTGTGATGCTACCAGTGGCATTGCCTTTACTTGCAACGTTTGTTCCTGCTACTGTGCTATTTGGAAGCATAGTGTTGTATGGGAAGTGCTGATATTGACAGTGCTGTTCATACATGTGCTATTCAGACCTAGTGCCAGATAATATAATGGCATTTCTGCATTAAGTTACTAACTCTGATAAAACTCTGCTTCTGGAGTGAAACGTTAGTTGTTTTTGCCCCAATCTGGCATAGTATTGCTCCCTGATATTTTTTTTATTTATTAAACTCTAGGATTACAATTACCTTTGAGCAGAGACTGCATGTTTACAAAGGTTCCACGTCAAAGGATGGGGGTAACATACAACAATGGTAAACATGGTAACAGTCATAACATACAGAATAAGTAGTACATAAAATAGTTCAGTCAATCTGTTGCAGAAGAACAACCACAAGCTAGTTTCTAACAGGATTAGTGGTGAAGACAGAATACTTGGTAGGAAAAGTCAGTAGGAAGCCGGCTGAAAGGTGCCATTATCAGATAAGGATGAAAAGAGAGAAGGAGACAAGGGCCAGTGGCCATACCAATGAGTGAGTCTAAAAAGAATAGATGGGGGGGGTGAAAGGGTGAGAGGGATAGGGCTGGAGCCAAGAAAGTAAGGCTTGCATGTCCGGTTATAGCTACAGCTAGGGTACAGCGCGGAGACCATTTCTTAGGGGAGGCAGACACAAATAGAGGGTGGTGACCATTGCTTAGGGGAGGCAGTCACAAGTTGAGGTAGAGGGGAGGAATAGCTGCAGTTCCCTCTTAAAGTGGCTTCTCATTGTGGCAGCAAGAGTCTCTTTGTTAAGGATGTTGGACCACTGCGGAGCCCTGTGCATGAAAGATCTCTGGCCCAACGAGGTCTGGCATCTGGGGACATGGAAAGTCTGGTATAGAGAACTGCGAGTTGACTGGGTGCTGCTGTTGGTAGTAAGGAGACTTGCAACACCTGTTGGCATGAGTCCAAGAAGAGCTTTTCTGGCTGTCAGACAAGTCTGGTATTGTATTCAGCTAATGAGAGGTAACTAACCAGTCTTAGCGTAAAGGTCACAGGTGTGCATTAGGCGGTCAGCCCCCATGAGAGGTCTACAGGACTTGTTAAGTGTTACTGATATTCTCCTAAGTGCAGTGGGGGAGGCCGAGCCATAGATGACTAGCCCATAGTCGACAATGGAGGTAACAGAGATGTGGATGGCCAGTCTTAGGGCTTCGGGGGTCATACAGTGTTTATACTTGTGGAGCAGGCCAAGACGTATGTTGGCAGACTTAGCAACCATCCCAATGTGCTGATTGTAGGAGAGTGAGCTGTCCAGGGTGATGCCAAGGTATTTGAACTCATGAGCCTGCTCAAGTGTGGTCCCCCCTAGATTATTGATGATGAGGCGTAGAGGTTTATACATACTACGAGCATTGCAGAAAGTCATGACTTTTGTATTGCTATAATTCAAGACAAGTTTGAGGGAGCCAAACCATTTTTCCACTAGCCTGAAATCATGTTGTAGTTGACTCTCAAGTAGCTTAAAGTTCTGGTTGCTAGAAAAGAGGACCGCATCATCTGCATAGAGTAGTATCCTCTGTTGGTAGATGCCAGGGAGGTGGTTTAGGAAGAGAGAAAATAGTAAGGGGCCCAGTATAGACCCCTGAGGGACACCTGAGAGGACTGGTCTTTCAACTGAGGAGACACCAGAAATTTTAACACTTTGAACTCTCTCCCCGAGGTAGCTGGCAAACCAGGGCATTGCATCCTTGGAGAGCCTAAGAGCTGTCAGTTGTTTGAGTAGGAGGGGATGATTAACTGTATCAAAGGCCTTTGTCAGGTCAATGAATATGGCACCCCCACAAAGGCCTTGGTCCAGGGCATCATGGATGTAACCAGTGAATTCAAACAGAGCCGTGGTGGTACTATGCCCTTTGCGGAAGCTGTGCTGCTCAGAGCACTGAATATTATGCTTTTCCAGGAACTCTACAAGCTGGTCAGAGACTATACATTCAAGTGTTTTGGATAGTGGGGGGAGGATGGAGATGTGCCTGTAATTGGTGTGCAGTGATTTGTCACCACTTTTATGCACAGCTGTGATGGAAGCCTTTTTCCAGAGTGATGGGATTGGCTATACCTTAGGAAGAGGTTGAAAATCTTAGTCAGGGGTTCAATGATCTCATCTGGGACTAGTGAAAGCAGTTTCAAGTTGAGAGAGTCACCAATATATCCAGTTTTGCTGATAGACTTGCAAATATATGTTCTGGCAGAGTACATTGGGATCCTTTTGAAGAAGAACTGCGGGGACGGGTGAGCTAGTGATGCATCAGCAGCGAGGGGTTAAGTGATAGGAGCATCAAACAAATCAGGTGAGAGGACACTGCTTAGGTTGGAGAAATCATTGATGAACGTGTCGGTGATGATATCCAGGTCTGACGTTGGAGTACCATCAATGTTGAGCATGGTAGGTGGAGACTTGGTTTCTTTGCCAGAGTGGTCCTTTATGTTGTTCCAGAATTTTTTCCCATCCCCCCACAAGTTTGAGAGCGCTTCTCTATAGTATTTGCTTTTAGCCATCCTTATGGCATGGGTGCAGTGATTTCTTGCTTGCTTGTATTTTTGAATATCCGCTTGGGCAGCTGTGGCTCGAGCACAGTGCCAGAGGTAATCCCTCTGTCTGAGACATATGATAAGCTCAGTGTCAATCCATGGGTTAGATCTACCTTTAACCTTCATTTTTTTTACCGGTGTATGGATATCACATGCCTCAGTGAAATGGCTGATAAAAAGATCAAGAGCTTTGTTTACATCCTTGAGTGAGTCTACACATGACCGATCTATTCTACTTAGGTGGGATTTTAGTAGGTGTAAGTGCCCCTTCTAGAGTACCCTGGTGTATATTATTTTAGGTGGGGGCTTTATGTAGTTATTAGCCCAGGTGCAGATAATGGGTGAATGGTCACTTAAGGAGTCAGGGAGTACAGACACCACTGATATTCTTTCAGTGTGGTTGGCCAGTATCCAGTCTCCAAGGGTGAAAGTCCCTGTCCTGTAGTTACACCTGGTCGGAGAAGGGACCAGCTGTGTGAATTGTTGTGCTGTAACTGCATCTTTATAGAAGCAGGCCTCCGGTGCAAGCCAGTTGATGTTAAAATCACCCAAGATGATGGACTCGGAGTGATGGCGCAGACCCTTGAGACATTCCATGACATTATTGAAGCCATTGGCCAGGTCCTTTGGGGGGATGTAAACGGAGACTATTGTAAGGTTTTTGTTGTAGGCACCAAGGAGTACTTTAATAGTGAGGACTTGAGATGGTGACCTTGGTCTAGGAAGTGGGATGACATGTCCCATGAGAGAATCTCTCAAGTAGATGGCACAGGCACCACCCTGCTTAGAGACCCTGTCCTGCCTAAAAATTGTGTAGCTGGGAATGGTAACTGCACTGTCAGAGATCTTTGGATTCAGACAGGTTTCAATGACTGAGAGGATGTCAGGATTGTTTTGGTAAATCCAGGTTTGGAGGGTGTCAAGTTTACTGAGGAGGCTGCATATATTGATGGACGCCAAGGTCAGTGACCCCGAATTCTGGTTCTGACGGTAGGTAGTCAATCCAGGTGGGCCTGGGTTAGGGTGAATGTTACCAGAGAGGAGCAGAAGCAGTAGGATAAATCTCAAGAGGGAGGTCTGAAGAAATTTGAGGGCTTGCTTGTTTGTTATCCGTCTGCCTGCCTGGATGTTGTGGTACTGGTACAAGCCTGGCTTATTACAGAGAGCTACAAGTACATAAATACTCCCCTGGGTGCTATAACATTGGTGCTTCAGAGTGGAGATAGTGTGCCACGTAGTTGAGCTGAAAGGCACTGAGTTATAAATCTGAACCCTAGCAGTGATTCCCAATGTGTAATGCAGAGCAGGTGCAGGTATTAGCTGGCCTCGGAAATGAGAGGTAGTAGTCATATGTTGGTTGGCGCAGTGCAGCACAGTCATCACCAAGAATAGCAGTGCTGGTTGTAGGTTATAGGCAGCCATATTGATGAGAATGCGGGAGACACAGTTAGACTGAGAGAGTGCACTGATTTGAGAATGAGAGAAGCAATTATTAGAATGCTGGAAGTCAGCAGAGACAAGTAGGATGGGTGAGTTGGAGAGTGCTGCTCCTGATAGGTGGAACAGTCCAGGTGGGGGGCAACAGTGTATTTAATGGAGGCCTGGGAGGGGGTGGTGGGGGTGGGACAAAAAACCTGGTCAAAGAGGCAACACTACTGCATTTTTGTTGTTTTTTTGTATTCATACTATGAATTCCCATGTGGTTTACTGTTAAGCAGGTTAAGGTTTTACTGCAGACTATGGAATAAAACTGCTTTTTATTTAATGTACAAGTGATAAGTACACAAATGTGCAATAGTACAATGAATAGCAGGGAGCAATGCAACAATAGATTAATGCAGACAACTACTAATATTTCTTTCTAAAACATCACTGAAGATGAGCTCTCATTGTCTGCTTACTTTTTTTCTTTGACCGTTGGACCAGGGGGCTGGGCATCTAGGGTTAGAATGGAGGGTTGGCTGCATCGGGGTTTGGCTGTCATTGTTTGCTTACTTATTTCCATTTACTGTCTGATTCTAGGTTTAGGCACTTGGTGTCAGAATTGGGGAAATTTGGTGGCAACACGGTTGAGCAGCAAGTGGGTTCTTGCTTTCATTTTAGTTTACCATCCAACCCCATAATTAGACCCTCAGTGTTGGGGGCAGGGAGTGGCACTGTGGTTTGGCTCCTGGTGACTACCTAGCTGCCTGAATCCGGAGTCACCCAGCCAACCATGGCCACCAAAACAGAACTGCATTGCCATTGCTTGCAAGCTGCAGCATAGAAGCCCTCCCCAACCCAGCAGTATAGCTAACCTTAAAAGAGCTGTACTGTATTATGTTGTGCTTTTTCATAAAATACTAGAGCACAGTCTGGTTGGTAATGGGAGAGTACAGCACCAGCTAGCCACCCTGACCAGCTAGTAGCTGCAGGACAGAGTCAGACCCTCAAGTAAAAGTCCTACCAGCAGCAAAAACAGCAAAGAAAGAAACTGCCTGCAGAACCAGAGAGACAGTGTTCTGACTGCTTGTGCCTTTTCGTTAAGGTTCATGGCTGGATTTATTTGAAAATGTCTCAGTACTGTGAGGAGGGAAGAGACTCAAAAGAGAGAATGCATGGCCCTCTGTCTCCTGGCTTGCCACTGTGGGTGGCCAATCCATTGAGGAACATGTTGGAAGGTGAATACCTGCTGGAAAGGGTTGGGATGGCCATTTTTTTTTTTTTTGGGTGATGAGGATGGCTTTACTTCTCCTGCCCCATGGGGGGAATAGCTTTGCTTTTCCTGGTGGGGAGGAGGGGGGAGGAGACCCTGCTTCTCCTGTCTTGGGGAGGTGAGGATTGCCCTGCTTCTTTTGGTTTGGAAAGGGTATCTCCCTGTTTCTCCCGGGTTGGGGGTGGCCTTGCTTTTCCTGGCTTGTGGTGGTGGCCTTATCTTCTGGGTCATGTGGCTCTGCTTCTCCTGCTAGAGAAAACAGAGGGCAGGGTCATCCCCCCATCCCCAAGCCAGAAGAAACAGAGTGATCTATTCCAAATCAAGAGAAGCTGGGACATCCTTACCCCAACCCCCAAGACAGGAGAAGCAGGGCCATCACCAATAAAAAATAAAATGGAATTAGTATTTTAATTTTTAGAAACATAACATTCATCATTAGTTCAAATATTCCAAGAAGCAAGCATGCATTAATATGCGCATATGCTTTCCATTCTGGTTTCATTAGGTGTCCTGGCTTTCAACTGTAGTGCCCAGCCAGTGCCCTGATAACCAACAGAAGCTGGAGCTGCCACCGTTGCTAGCCATACATGCTGTGAAGCTTGATCAAATATAAATAAAAAATATAAATGTGGAGGTGGACATTGGAGAGCAAAATTAAATGAAAGAGGTGAGGAATTTACAAATAAACTCTTCAAAAACACAGTGGGTGGGATATTCAAAAGGGTTGCGCTATGCACAATAGGGTTGCGTCAGCGCAAGTCCGAAAATGCGCCATTCTGCGATATTCAGCGGGAGGCAGTTACGCCACTGAAAACATGCTGAGCAACAGCTCAATGCAAATGAAGGCATGCGCAACCGAAGGGGGTGGATCCATGCATAAAGTGCGCAATGTGATATTCAAAGGCTTGCACAATGCGCAACAGTGGATCAGCCGGAAGTTGCGCCACGGCGGAAATGAGCCAAAATAAAAAGGCTCAAGGAAGAGGTGCAAGAACTTGACAGGGAATGCTCATGAGGCAGCAACAGAGAGCAGGCCACAGCAGCAACCAGTGCAGGCCAGGGAGTAGGCAGGACAGAATAGTGGCAGCTGAAAGTGTGTGGGGTCACAGAGTTCGGAGGCCGTAGGTGTACCCTTTGCAGTGAAGGTAGCAGTCAGGACAGCGGGGGGAACAGAACAACAACAGCTGGGGGGGACACAAGCCAGGGAGATGGACAGTGCCAGCTTCCACATGGAAGCTGTAGTGAGGGGGGTGAGAAGGCATGCTGCAGGGGGACGTGGCCATGGAAGGGCCCGTCGTGGTACGCCCCCAACAGGCAGTACCGTGCCCGCATCAGCTTTGAGCTGTATTCAGATGTCGAGATTGTGGGATGGTACCACCTGAACAGGGCAATACTGAGGCGGCTCTGTGAGCTGTGCAGTGATGTGATGCAGGCACCCTCACGACGGAGTCACGCTCTGTCAGTGGAGACAAAGATAACAGCCTGCATGTGCTTGCTCGCCACGGGTACCTTCCAGAGGCCAACAGGGGACACCACAGGCATAACACAGTCGGCCACATCACGCATCCTCACCCAATTCCTCAGTGCACTGCTGCCACATGCTGCAGAGTACATCCATTTCCCCAGCACCACGGCAGAGCGTACAGCAAACATACAGGAGTTCCACAGGGTAGCACATATGCCTGGCATGCTAGGGGCGATAGACTGCACCCATGTGGCTATTCGCATGCCACCTGGCCCCGATGGGGCCGCATATCACAACCAGAAGGGGTTCTCCAGTGTCAATTGCCAGGTGGTGTGTGATGCCAGTGGGCGCATCATCAATGTCTGTGCCACGCACCCTGGCGGAGCACATGATTTATTCATATGGTACCAGTCTGCACTGTGCCATCGATTCGAGAGTGGGGACATCCCTACAGGACATCTAGTGGGTGAGTATGCATGTAGGAGCAGCAAAGTTGGGGGAAGGGTGGGCAAGCCACAGGTGCCATGGTAGTGGCACACAGGGCTAGGGGCAATATGGTCCTGAACATGACACTAATCTCCACTATCTCCACACAGGTGACACTGGATACCCACTCCGTCCCTGGCTGCTCACACCCTACCGGCACCCCATGACCCCATCGCAGCAGTGCTTCAATGAGGCACATGCCTTCACACGCAACATCATCGAGCGGGTTTTTGGGATGCTGAAGGTATGCTTCTGATGCCTAGACACCTCTGGCAGTGCCCTACAGTACAGCCCCTCAAAGGCCTGTGGGATATTCCTGGCCTGTTGT
Organism: Neoceratodus forsteri; assembly: GCA_016271365.2. Taxonomy (NCBI): domain Eukaryota; kingdom Metazoa; phylum Chordata; order Ceratodontiformes; family Ceratodontidae; genus Neoceratodus; species Neoceratodus forsteri. The sequence goes on from CM057452.1 coordinate 1,061,005,579, forward strand.
ATCCTGCACAACATGGCCAAAGACTGTGGCATAGCCGTACAGGTCGAGAAGGGGGACAGCGATGGGGATGCTGGTGGCGCCAGTGATGATGGGGATGAGCAGCCCCCCCCTTGGACGGCGTGACCCCTGACTGATCCGGCTGGCGCAGCTGCACCAGGACACCATCACAGAGGAGCACTTCGCACAGCACAGGTAAGTCATGGGGCCATGTGCAACCAACACTGTCCAGGGCGCAATCCACATACACACAGGGTAACACACCAGGGGTGCATGACGGCGAGGGGAGTGGAAGGGTACAGGCACACAAACACACAACCAGAAAGGGGTGAATAGTTACACGCTACATGGACAGACACACACACACACCAGGCACAAAGTGCACAGGGGCAGGTGCACAGCAGAGCAGGAACAGACATGTCAAACACACAGATCCACAGGCCACCCCCACCACCTGTACTGTCCATGTACATTTGTCAGATGCTGGGCACCCTTGCACCTTGGTGTACAGTGCAATGCAGGCATCATCATGCACATGGACCCGTGGACAGCAGTTGGGTGAGTGTGCAGGTGGTCCGTGTGTCACCGTGTTGGGCAGGGCACCCACTGGTGCACTGCCCACCATGACACACATTGCACACAGGGCAGCACCAGACAGGGCCCGCACTGGGAGACAGGTCAGTCATGTGGCACTGTGCCATGGCCACCTTGGATGCGTGGGTGGCCCCTCCGAGACCCAGCAGCACTGGCAGGCTGAGCATGAGCCACATGGCATGGCACCGATGGACCACCGTGGGTCCCACTGCGTAAGCGCGACCTTGTCCGCAGAGGGGTCTGCAGCATGCCGAACATACCTGCACCAGGGGTGCTCGGGACGCCCACAGCAGAACCTGGCATCAACAGGCTGGGTATCGCACGATGCCAGGAATGGGGAGTGGATAGCGTACTGCGTGGTGTGTGCGGCATAGGGGCACCTGACTGTGTGCCCAATGTGGCCATGACAGTGACCAATGCCTGGGTCTGCCTGTCAATGGTGGCGGTCACATCCATCCACATTTGGACAATCCCTGCAAGGATCATCACGTTGTCCCTGCTGTGCCGCTCCACAGCCACACACAGTGCCTCCACAGATGTTGCAACCCGCATCTGCTGCTGTACTGATGCCTGCAGCAGGTGGGTGTGCTTGTCAAATGGGTCGTCTGCCACATCGGCAACATGTCCCTCAGGGTATGAAAGGGCCTGATGCTCAACACCCCTTGAGGGTGGGCACTGTTCACCAGAACCAGGTATGGGCAAGTCAACAGGTGGTGTGCATACGCCACCACTGAACCCTGTACCCCCAGACCCGGTGGGTGACTGCTGCTGCTGCCCCTTCGCCTGCTGTGCCCAAGGGACCAGTCGTTCCACTGCTGTGTCCACAACAGTGCCAGAGACCTGCACAGCCACCGGTGCTGACAGGCACAGCCTGGGCTGTGCTGACATGCTGGCATACACGTTGGAACCAGCTAGGTCCATGGGCACGAGCTGTCCTGCTGTGTGTCCATTATGTGACACACATGTGTCACTGCTCATAGCGGTCGTTGCATCATCAATGGTGCAGGTTCGTGCTACAGCCACAGCCATAGCCACAGCGTGCTGGCATGCTTGCATGCCAGACCGCTGAGACACAGGAAGGGCACCCCCCACACCTGACTCACCAACATCGGAGATGGCAGCCAGGCGTGCACACTGGTGCAATGCACGCCGGCTACCAACAGAGGTGGATGGACCCTCCTCCAACTCTGGCTGGATGTCCACAGTGCACGGGCCCTCCACCACTGTCTCCTGCAGATGCACAGGAACTGTAACAGAAAGTGAGAACATGTTAGTGCATGGGATCCACCTTCCCCCTCCTGACCATGTCATACCGTGCAGTGATGGGCTACCACCTGTCTGGAAGCCACCTCCTGGAATGCCCTCGATGGCACTGCACTGCATGGATGCAACAAGACGGTCCTCCACCGGGGTCAGCTGCACCACCTCTGGCTGGCCCCCGCCTGTGGCAGCACGTGCCGCTCTGAGGGCTGCCACCTTCTCCTTCACCTTTCTCCTGTCGGTCCCCATCTTCTTACATTCCTGCACGGAGCACTGGTGGCTTCTGTGCAGGTTTACGGTGCAAGCTACCCCCTCCCATGCAGCAGCATGGGCCTGAGGGGTGCCCCACCGTCCACTGAGTAGTGGCTCTTCCTCCAGGTAGACCTCGAAGAGTGCCTCTGCTTCAGCTTTTGTGAAGTTGGGCTTCCTCTTCTGCCCACCATCATCCTCCTCACCCAGTCCTTGCTCAGCCATGTCACAGTCTGTATGGGTGGAAGTGGACACCTGTGACTGTGCAGTATAGAGCAATATCCCATGACCACAGTCCAGAACATCACACAGCATACAACCCACCTATCACCTGCAGTAACCGAATATGGCCACTGCAGATCACTGTCGCACATTTATAGCGCAATGCATGCAAATTAGGAGTGGAGCAACTTTAATGAGATGCAAATCGTGCTGCTGCGCTATTGAATGGCTGATCAGATGATTTGCATATGACGGCTGAATATTGCGCTGTTGCGGTTTGCGCACTACGGTTGAGCCAGCTGAGCCAATGGCGCAGTTCTGTGACTGTGTAGTACACCGCACTGTGCATGCCCAGGTAGCTTATGCAGGCGTCTGCTGTGCTGATGATGTGCTGTGCGCGATCAGCAATTCAAGACACGGCCACCATTGTGCCAGTGGCACTACAGCACTGGTCACCACATGGCTCTGTGGCACAACTGCACAATAGTCCACTGTAGCACTGGCATGCAGGCGACCGATCGTGCGGGACATGTAGACATCTGATGGCGCTGTGCGTGGCCTTGCGCCACAGACCCATGACCTTGTGCCCTACCTTTGCCCCCTTGACGCTGTACGTATGGCATGTCTGCAGCTCTATTGCGCTGTTCGGTAACAGCACGATAGGGACCTACGGTGCTGTATGAACAGCGCGATAGGGACAGATGGAGTTGTATTGCGCAACATTTCCATGTGGGAGTGCCGCACTGTGGAGCGCCATATTGCCTACTATCAACCTGTAGACATGGCACGCAGGAGAGCTCCCTAGTGGAGTGGCTTGGAGGTGGCCAACCTAGTGGCCATGGTGGAGCCTCACTATGGGCCACTGTTTGGGGAGGAACCCCTAGACATGGCTCGCACCCATGTGTGGCAGCAGGTGGCCACCGAGCTGGAGCAGGTCACTGGGCGGTGAAGAACACCGGAGCAGTGCAGGCACCGGTACAGTGACCTGCGCAGGAGGGAGCGGGCACTGCTGGTGCACCTGAAGTCACGTGCTAGGAGGGGCATTGTGCCTAGGCCAGGTGGTTGAGCCATCTATGCACCTGTATTGTCTGCAGGGGTAACACTGTGTATTGTGGCCAGACCATGGGGGAGGGTTGGTCCATGATTGGCTGTGACAGTGTTTTCAGGTGTGTGATGTATGGGTCTGGCTGTGTGAGCAGGAACACTCATTGGAGCAGGGGGCTGTCTGCTTTGGGATCTCACTAATGTGTTTCTCAATGTTTGTTTCCCACAGGCATGGAGGAGCGGAGGAGGGCCTGGGATGAGGCACAGAGGGATGCTGCGGAGGTGGCCGGCAGATGTGGCAGCGGTGTGGGCTCACAGCAGCAGCAGCAGCAGCCTCCACCACAGCAGCAGCAGTGGCTTGATGAGGGTGAGTGTCATTACATCATGGATGCTATTGCGTGCTATGGGGGAGAAGGGCATGGCCACCATCCATGGACAACACTGCCATGCACTCAACGTGTGACAGTCAGCACTGTCCAGTGGCACTGCATGTCTGTGTGTGCATCACTGGTGGTCCATGCATGCACTGGGCACATGGCTGTGGCACTACCTTCCCACCACGTAGCCATGTCACTGTACTGCCTTGGTTGTGCTGTGCTGGGCATGGGTGGGGTGTGTGTGCAGTGGCACACATGGCTGTTGCTGCCTGGTTGGGCTTGGCTAGTGCACGGTCACTGTGAGTGGGTGCAGTCCATCACAGGGGCAGGGCACTTGGTTGTATGCCATGCATATTGGGTGGGCTTCAGGGTTGTGTACAGTCAAAGCCATTGATTCTGTTCCCTTGCCCTAGGTGTCCAGGTCCTGCGCAGGATAGAGCAGGCCATCCACCACCTGCTGGAGCTGTCCACTGAGTCCCTGCACATTCTGAGGGAGATGAACTGGAGAGGTGTCCGACGCCGGAGGAGGCCGCAGGGACAGAGGCAGCCTGCTGATATGCAGCCTGGGGGCCAGTAGCTGCCCCACACCTACCCTCTTTACCCTTCCCTCACACCCTGCCTTCCCTCACCAAGTTCTTCACCACTGCCCCACACCCACCCCTACCTTGTACCCGTACCCCCACCCCTGTATTGTATATATTTGTATATAGTTATGGTTGTTCCTGTTGTTATTGTTGTGTTATTGATTAGAAATATATATATATATTTTGTTATGAATACCGTGGTGGTCTCTGATTTGCAGCTGGCTATAGGTGCTTAGTTGCAGTGGTGTGCATGGCATCTGGTGTGGTGTTGTCCTGGGATTGTGTGTGTGTGTGTGTGCGTGGGGCGGGGTGTCCCTGGTGTGGTGGTGGCTTTCAGCCGGTCTGGCCGTGTGCTACCACCCACCGCTGTGAGCTCCTGGTGGGCCTGGCTTGTATGGTTCTGTGGTACACACAGTTGCATTGTGCCGGGGGGGGGGCATGGTGATTCCGGCAGTGCCGGTCACAGTCACTGCTCATGGGTGGTGTCTTGGGGTTCCAGTGCAGGGTGTGCTGTGCACGGGGGGGGCTGTTGTACACTTGGGTTGTCCGGCCCCTTTGTGTGGCAGTCTCTGCTTGCCAGTGGGTGTGCTGGGGCGCCATGGCCCAGCTGTGCTTTGTTGGCTTGTCCCCATGGGCCAGTGGATATTCCTTCCCTCCACCAGTGATGCTGTACTTTGGGTGTGGGGGTGTGTTGTTAGTTCTGCAGTGTGTTCCTGTGCCCATCTGTGGCATGGGTGGTGGGCCCCTGCCTACCTCCCTGGCTGTGCAGTTCCATTGCTCTGCTGTTGGGGGGGCTCCCTGCTTGCGCTATGGCACCTCTAGACTGCTCAGCTGGGCTGGCCTTGTTGCGCTATGGTGCAACATATGTGCTCAGCTTCCCCTTCCTGATTGCGCTATGGCGCAGGTTGTGTGATATTCAGATGTTGGCTGGTTGCGCAATTTGACTAGCTCCACATTTGAATATCGCGTCTGTTGTGCATGTGTGCAATTGACTTGTGCTTGCTCCTGCTATTGCGCACATTTTGGGCGCAGTTTGAATATCTGGCCCAATGTCTTTATGGGACTGAACAAGAAAATAAAATGTCAACTTCTATGTATTTAAAAGCACACAGGAAGGCTGAAGATTAACGACCATGAAAATCAAAGGTTAAGACTCAAATGTGTTGCAAGGTAATCAGAGTACAGGTGGAGTTGAAACCAATAAAACACCATCAAAGGCATACAACTTCATTAACTATATAATTATTATAAATATCTTTGTTTTAAAGACATATTTTGCAGGAAATCAGCACATGTGCCACAGAATCAGGTAAATATGCAGCAATAAAAATATTATAAGCACATAATAGGAGCAAACTCTTTAAAGGCAAAATCTTGTAATGGTAAATCAAGCTGAAGCAAATACTGGAATTTTACTACACAATGGAATGCAGTACTAGAGTGCAGGAAAAGAAGTGCCCTTGAAAAGAAATAATATTTTCATTGTTTATGGAAGTTAGCTGTTCCATAGCTATTTATGTTACGTGCCCGTAACATGATGAATGTGTGTTTCAACAAAAATTACAGCCATTACTACTTCAAGTCTTTTAACATGCACAATTTTTTAAGGGGCTCTAGAAACAGTGCTGTATAGGACAGGCAAGGTTGCAGACACACACACTCACACACACACACCACTGTGGTAAATGGAGAGAACGGTGGAGTAATATGAGTCATGCAGCCATCCAAATTACTGAATGGAAGACCACGCTCACTGTCCTGTTAAATAGTTCTCAGTCCCCTACTCACAGCAGTATGTCAGCATGGTGACATCACCATGCTGCCATAAAAAAGTGAGTGCTGGCGTTGAAAACCTCTGGTCAGAGCCACAATGGCTGCTAATGCATTAATGTGATAAGATATTTAATTATTTCAAAGGCTTTATGAGGAAAGGTACTGAGCTAGCAATAGCTTGTTTTCAGATGTGTACTGTGAGAAACAGAAAGGGGAAACAATAACAGATACAAAAATACAGTAGGCTGTTGGTTAACTAGGATCTGCAGCTTATCCATTAGGTAGGGAAATGAGCAGACTAGGTGGGCCAAGCGGTCCTTATCTGCCATCAAATTCTATGTTATGTTTCTATAAAATTCATAGAAATGGAATGAGAGTAACAAAGATAAAGAGGACAATAATAACAAAATAGGTTACCAAGCAATAAGTTGTGGAACTTACCAAAGATCAATTAAATACTTATTAATTCATCAAATTAAAAACTAGGGGAATGACTGATACTGGTGAAGAGATATAGAATTAATGTGTGACTTAGTTGTATTACTGTGAAGTAAAATCCTTTGCTGGTCAGGCTGTCTTCTATTTCTGGTTTCCTAAACTTTGTAACGCTCTCCCTTAACAATTTGTTCTGCCTCTTCCAAACACTCTCTCTCTCTTCTCTGTTTCATGACCACACCACTACCTGCTGTGCCTGCCATTAAGTCATAGCCCTTCCCATTCCTCAGTTTACCCTCTTCCCCTCTTTCTCCATGGCAACACCACTCCCTCGTGTGGCTTGCCCTTGAGTCATACAGGTGGGGAGCTGCCATCCGCTGCTGATCGGGAGCTGGGTGGTGGGGCTCAGTGGGTGGGTGGGGAGGGTACAGCTGAACCACGAGATATTGGACAAGTTATTTTATTACTAAAGCCAGGGACTGGTGCACTTGCATGCAAATGGGGCCATAATGACATGCAAATGGCCCCATTTACATGTGCACTTTTGAATATCGCGGTTGATATGCCTAGTGCAATGACACATGTGCTAGCGCATCCCCACCCCTGCCCCTCCCTGGCCACTTGTGCTGGTGCAGTGCCACTGTGCTATGCACTATGCGGGTGGCCACAGTGTGATATTCAATGGTACTGAGCCATGGCGCAGCACCATTGAATATCACCCTATCAGCGCCCTGGCACATTCCAGTTGTCCTGCACCCAGGCTTGTGCCATAGCCTGGCGCAGTCTGAATATCCCACCCATAATGTGAAAGTTCCACATTTACACCACAATAGTAGAAAAAACAAAACCATAAACATCAAGGTAATGCAGTGAACAGTTCTTGGTTCTGGACATACTCACCCCCTTGAAAATGCGTGCAACATGCACACACACACACACACATACACACACACACACACACACACACAGTTGTTACAGCAGTTGTGCACACATATTGGGTATGAGTGTCATTAGCAGGACAGGACAGCTACAATATTTCATTTTTGGTGGTGTCCAGCTTTTACACATTTTTCCAGTGTATTTAGTAGAGTTAGCACAGGTGAAATGCAGAATCTCATTTTTACTGAGGTCCTGCTTTTATACATTTTTACAATGAAGTTCCCTAGGATACATCAGTTAACATGCAGTATTTCATTTTCAGTGGGGTCCTGACTGTACCTATTGTAACATTAACAGGTCTGGGATGCCCTAAATGAGCTCGCTCAGTCACTGCCTGTATGTTGTCAGTGACTAGATGCTGTATCTCTTTTTGGCCACCAGGGGGATGTGAATTGTGCATAGTGCACATTTTAGTGCCTCATTTTTATGTTTGCTTGAACGCGTGCGCAGGAAACATCTTGAGACAGTACAACATTGTAGAGGTGTGTGAGTTTCTGCCCAATGCAGTTGATGCTTTATGGGGCTCATCCCTCAGGTATCAATGAATCAGGGAGCTGTCTATGACAGCAGTTTGAGAGAAGTGGTCTTCACTTGAAAGAAAAGTGCCTCTCCAATCAGAGATGGTTACAGGTTGATGCTTTATGGGGCTCATCTCTCAGGCACTATTGAATCAGCAAGCTCCTTCTCTCTGTTGGCAGCAGCTGACAAGACTCCAGCCATGCACATTACAGTGCATAGTAATGCACATGGCCCGAGTTAAGGTTCTTGTCAGCTCCTGCCACCGAGCACCTTGATAGCTCAGTGCACCTTTCCTGGTGAACTGTTTCAATAAATAAATAAATGAGCCACAGCACAGCTTTCCAGATGGGCAGCTCCTGCTGCCTGTCACACACTTCCTGGAAAGCCGACATCGGGGTGCTGAGTCCCCATATTTGAATGTATTCCCTTCCCCCCATTAATGTGACACACTGGGAGCTCACCTCAGTGTGCCAAAATAATTATTTATGTTTCTGACACCAGGATATCCACTCCCAGTGTCAGATTACCCTACTCCCACCCACACGAATATTTCAAGTGCCGACATCGGGGTGCCCAGTCCCCATGTCAGCATGTCCCTTCCACACACACACACACTATTGTGGCACACTGAGAGCCCAATCCAGTGTGCCTAAATATTTTTGGTAACCTGTAAAATAAAGAAAACTGTCCCTAAAGTATTTTTTTCCCCAGTAAAAAAGAAAACAGTCCTGATCATCTCCCCATTCCCCATCCCCACCCCACCCTTTCTCTCTGGACCCACCTCCCCACACACACCCTTACCCGGTACTTACTTCATACTTACCACAGAAGGTTGGGAACAGTGATCTTCTATGGACCGGGACAAGTGTGCACTCTTTAAAGCTGACCGGCAAACTGAAGAAATGATGGTAAGCTTTATAATGGGAGTCAATGGGGAGTTCAATTTAGGTTGATGTCTCAGCCATTTTTAGGAATTTTGGCCCCAAATTTTCAACATGGGATTCTTGTGACCCCACCTCATGAACACTGTCACTGTCATTTGGTTACTTGGTCCTAAAAAGTGATTTTGTGGTTGCTGAGCGGAATCACCTTTCAGGACCAATTAATGAAACAACAGTACCATTGTTGATAAGGTGGGGTCCCAAAAATTCCATATTGCAAATTTGGTGAAAAAATTCCAAAAATGATTGCATTATGAGCATGCATTGCACAGTTTCTACGCACACTTGTAACTTCACCAATTTTTAATATTTTCACTCCAGATTTCAACATTGCCATTTTGTTACACCTCCTTATGAACAGTGCAGCTGTCATTTTTCACATCCTGCCCAAAATGTGTTTTCACACCTGTGGCGCAGAACAGTGTGATTGCTGTGTGAAATCAACTTTTGGGACAGATTAACAAAATTGCAGTGGCACTGTTCATGAGAGGAGGTCCCAAAATGCCCATGTTGAAAATTCAGAGAAAACATTCCAGAAAATGATTGTGTTACAGGTGTGCATTGCACAGCTTCTATGCATGCTAGTAATGTCACCAATTTTTCATATTTTCACTCCAGATTTTCAACATTGCCATTTTTTACACCTCCTCATGAACAGTACCTGTCATTTTACGCATCCTGCCCAAAATGTGTTTTTACACCTGTGACGTCAAATGGCCCAGTCACTGTGCAAAATCACCTTTTGGGATTGAGTAACAAAATGATAGCGCCACTTTTCATAAGGTGGGGTCCCAAAAAGCTCATGTTGAAAATTTTGAGTGAAAATACCAACAAAAACCTAGGGTGTTAAGGTTTTCAACCATAACGCCCCACGCTGTAGAAACTGACAGGTGTTGGGGGTGTGACTTGGGGTCGTCAGCTGTAATGCTCATGCCATTCCACCCCACCCCATCCTATAGCCAGTGACAGGCATTGAGGTGTGTCTTTGGGTCTTTGGCCCTAATGTTCACCCCATTCTCCTCTACTACACTCATATCAGCTTATTTTCTTATGCAATGGGGTGAGCATAAGGGCTGAAGAACCCAAGGCACACCGCAACACTTGTCAGTATCTGCAAGGTGGAGTGAGGTGGAATGGTGTGAGGATTATGGCCAATGACCCAAAGGCACGCCCCCAAACACCTGTTAGTCTCTGCAGGGTGGGGGTTGGGGGATGGCGTTAGTTTAATACTTCACTGCCATTCCTATTATGCATTTCTCTTACTCCTGCACTACCAATGCCAATGCCAATACCAGCAAGCAAACATTCAGAATTGACAAATGCTTGTTGCTTTAGGGGGCTATATTAAAACACGCTTGGGGCACTCAAACTTTGCTTCAAACATGTCTGAATATAGCAAATGTAGTAAACTTTGCTAATTTGCACTCAGGAAAGGGACACTGCAAGAGGCAGCCTAGTATCTTTTAATATGGAGCCATTACTCAGTGTAGTTCTGGTTTCCAGTTCTAGGTTTGTCTACCTAATTCTTTTTCAAGCTTTTAGCCACTGACTATATTGCATTTAGCTGCTGTCTGCCATGCCAACAATCCGGGCTCAAGGATGGACCTGGGTCACATGGGGGCTAGCCTGGGAGGATAGACATCAATAGGACAGGGAGAGGAATCTAGATGACAGCATCATGGGACATTATGGGAAGGGACACCTGGATGCCTGAAGTGTCTCCATGGAGGCTCAGTACACACATTTGGGCCCAGTAGGGGGAGAGAATAGGTTGAAAAGCCCTCTGATGGTAGAACAGTGATGGCCTGCTCTGTTGCAAGCCTCACACCAGAGACTAGGCACCTCTGATCCAAGGTCCTGTAACAGAATCACTAGAAAAGGTTAGTCCCAGATAAGGTGGGTGATGGTGTGGGTAAGACAGGCCCAGATGGTGGCCAGTCAGGGTGCTGAAAGAGATAAACAGCTTAAAAAAAAAGTATAATTTATTAAGCATTCATAAGGCATGTAAAATGTATGCTTCTTTCTCTCTCTCTCTCTTTCTCTCTCTCTCTCTCTCTCTCTCTCTCTCTCTCTCTATCTCTCTCTCTCTCTCTCTATCCCTCCATCCTCTCTCTCTCTCTCTCATAAATGTAGAATTAGGGTTTCCAACCCCAACACTCCATTCCCTGCAGACCCACAGGAGGGGGGGGTCCTCTCTTGGGGCCATCATCCCTAATGCTCACCCCATTCCATTATAGAATTAGGAGGCATGGCTACAGCATAGGAGAATGGGGTGAGTGTTAGGGTTGATGGCCCCAAGATAGATCCCTCCCACCCATGGGTCTGTGCAGAGTGGGGAATGGGGTGTTAAGTTTCGAAACCTCAATTACACATTTCCCTGCTTTTGTCAGTTTAACCCTAACTGAAGCATTAACAAAGTGTTTAGCAATTTATTTCCATACTTTTTGAGATAGTATAATGGTATCCTTATTTTATTGTGGAAGTGCAGGGTCCAATCCATCCATAGATGTGTATATGTATCTACTGTAGCTGTGGAAGCACAGGGACATCTGGCCCATGCACTTCCAGTTATAGGGCAATAGTTACCAAATTGTCACCATAGCCACATTATTACCCCACCTCATGTACCTGGTGCTGAAACTTTTTCAATCCCCACCAAAACGTAACTCCGCGCAAGTGCAATGCCAATCTGCAGTGCATGTGCAAAAACACATTTTGGCCAGGATTTGAAAAAAATGACAGTTGTGACATTCATGAGATGGTATAATAAGAACACTATCTTGGAAATTTGGGCACAAAATATTTAAAATTTACAAAGTTACGAGCATGCATCGCGAAAACAAATGGTCATAAGTGTGCCATTTTTTAATATTTTTGACCCCAAATTTCAACATAGCCTTCTTATGACCACACCGCATGTGCCCAGTACAGAACATTTTCAAATCCCCATCAAAAGGTAATTCTGCCCAACTGCAATGCCATTCTGCACCACAGGTGTGAAAACACATTTTGGTCAGGATTTGAAAATGACAGCTGGGACATACAATACATGAGGTGTGGTAATTAGATGGCTACATTGAAGATATGGGGTGAAAATAGTGAAAACGTCCAACATTATTAGTGTGCGTAGTGAAATTTCATGGAATGGTCATAACACAGCCATTTTTTTTGAAATTTTGACCACAGATTTTCAACATATCCTTCTTATTACCGCACCTCATGAGCAATATTACTGTCATTATATAAATCCCACTGGAAAGGTGATTTCACCAACCAACAGTGAAATCACCTTTTAGTGGGAGTTGCCTAATGACAGTCATATTGTTCATGAGGTGCGGTCCCCAAAAGGTCATGTTGAAAATTTGAGGTCAAAATTGAAAAATAAATTGCAGAGTTATGCATAAAAGTTGAAACCCCCATTGAAATACTGTACATTATTGCCATTTACCTTAGTTTCTCATATTGCAATCTCCGGTTCTAGTAGCAATAACGTGTCTTTGATTGATGGAGTGGATCTCAAACCTGGGACTTCTTCATGTGAGTGAGGGTCTCTGACAATGTCTTGGGGGTGTGGGGAGGTGGGTGCGCAGTGGGAGGTTGGGTGGCGGGTGCTGGCATGATTGGTCATGGACGTTTTGTCTTTCACAGGTTAAAAAATTGTAAAAGACATTGAGGGATGGTTTTCTTATTTTCAGGTATGAAAAATAAGTAAACGGAGTGTGAGGTGTGACCACTAACCACCAATGAATAAAGAAAATGGAATTGGAGGGTGGGGGGTACCATTAAACACCAGGGATTAAAATGGGCACCATGTAACCCCCCCCAAAAAAATAAAAATGGGGCACGGGGCTATAAAAATAAATATATAAAAAAAAAGGTATTTTTCCAGTGGGAGGGGGGTGTTACATAATTAACAAACAGAACAAAAAAAAAAGAAAAAGGATCTTTTTCATTGATGGAAATCCTTTTCCATCAATCCTTTGCTATGGTGATGGAAAAGGATGCCATTTGGCAAAAAAATTATACTTTTCCCAACCAGATGACCCTCTTTTTTCCTGATGAGATGGCCTTTTCCTGACCAGAAGGTCCTCAGTTCCCAAGACCAGATGTCTGAATGATCCTTTTCCTGACCAGCTGGCCCTCAGTTTTCATGACCAGCTGTCCCATAAAGCTTTTTTCACAACCAGATGGCCCTGCTCTTAATCCTTTTTCACCACAGTAATTCCTTTTTGCCATCCTTTTCATGACAAAAAAGGAATGACAAAAAAAGAACTTAGCAAGTGGCGAGAAAGGATTCAAATTATGTAAAAAACATTTCTAGGGCCATACAAAAGTCAGAAACCACAAAGAACAGCTCAACAACTCCTGATGACCAAGACATATACTTTGATTTCTGTAACAGACATCCCTGGGCACAGTTATAACAGTTTATTTGTGCCAAAAATAAAAAAAACATGATGGTGGCTCACAAAAAAAAGGATTTTTTTCTGCCGAACAAGGATTGGCCCCTCAAGAAAAAGGATTCTTGTTCATCAGAGCAAAATCCTGTTTCATTCCAGTAATCTACCCTGGAAAATAAAAATCCCATTCAAAATAATGGGACATTGAAAATGCTATAACTTTGGAATGGATTAATATATTTTCACCACATAAATGCTGAACTGCTCTGTGTCCCAAACTCTTTCTACCATAACACTTTCAGACCAAAATACAACCCCATCTGTGTGCAGTGTGATGAGAATAAAACTGCAAAAAGTGGGGAATGTTCAGGTTATTTCACTATCCTGATGTCAGACTCTGCACATCCAATCTGAATGAAACTTGGCATGCCAAGAGATCTGACCCTGGAGAATGTGTATGCAAACTCTCAGGCAAATTCATTGAACAGTTGCAAAGTTATTAAGTGAACAATTTGAGGTTTAACATTAAAGCGCCTTCTCAACCGTAACTAAAGTGGTGCTACCGCGCCACTATACTTCATTGCAAAAAAATATGTTAGTGCATCAGTCAAGGCTGCCATGACAAAAGTAGGGAAATTTGGCATTAGGGCTTCCAACCCTAGCACCCCACCTCCACCGTGCACACACCAATGGGCATCAGGAATATTCCTGGGGGTCATTAGCCCTAACGCTCACCACATTCCATAAGTAAATAAGCTGAGATGGGTGCAGTATAGCAGAATGGGATGATGTTAGGGCTGATGACCCCAGGCTCAACCCTGATGACATAAATCATGTGAAAAGGCTCTGTGTTTCTTTTTTTTTTTTTGTCATTTTTTTAACATTTAGCTGTAACACTTTATTTTAAGTGTCATTAACTACTGTATAACTACACTTTAAATGCACACTAACTACTGTGTACTTATGTGTAACTATATAGTTGTTAACTAGTTTCACATCTGCATGTTGTGTAGTTACACACAATTTGAATTAAGTAACTATATTGTAACTGCACTGTAACTACTATGTAGTTGTTAACTAGCTTCACATTTGCATGTTGTGTACTTATACACAGTTTGCATGAAGTAATAGTTACATGTGCAGGTCCTACTATCTCCCTTTCGGCACAAACTGATTCATACTGAGAAGTGTAAATACACATTTAATAACTGTTGCAAAGTGTAACAGAAAATCTGTTGTGTAGCTACCACTGTATCTCTTCTGGCATAATGCAATTTGTTTTTACAAAGGTGACAAAACATGTAATAGCTATTGCAAATTGTAACAGCAAATCTATTGTGTAACTAATATGTTGCTACTTTTTCATTATTAAATTTGTTCTTACAAGTGTATTTACTGTGCATAAGAATGCAGGTCCTGGGCACTGTTTCAACAGCCTATGTCTATCTGACATTTATTTAAAGGGTAATCAAACAGAAAAACTTAAAAGTGTAATCAGAATGGCAACTAAAATATGATTACACTGTAACTTCAGTCTGCTACACTGAAATACTCAGACTGGCAGCTCTGTGGGCACTTGCAGCGTGGGGTATAACCACAGATATCTATATATAAAATATGATGACCAGTAATTAAATATAGATAAGAAACATAAAATAATATTTTATTTTTGTTTTTATTTCATATATACACACACACACATATACTGTACATACATATATTTCTATATATTTTCACTGGTGTCCAGTGGTATCCCCCACCCTTTAATTGTAATCCCCACAATATTTATTTCCCTAGTGTCTAGTGGCACACTCCACCTTCCGATTCCCCTCCATGTAAATAACTCATGTATCCGCAATCTAATGGCACCCCTCCATCCTCCCATGAATGACCTCATAACACTGCACTTTATCTCAGGTGTCTAGTGCACCCCCACCATCCAAAGGCTGTCCATCTTGGTAGTTATGCTTGCCCTGGTGTCTTGTGGCATCCCCCCACCATCCGATGTCCCTCAGAGCCTGAAAAGAACAACTCTGAAGAACATTGCTGAACATCTCATTTAGATCAGCTATGACACGCATAAAGCTGAAAGTAATCTAGATAGAGGAGGAATGCAGACTATCAATTTTTGCACAAACCACTGAGCCACCAAACTGCACTTTCTAATTGTTGTGATACACACAAACACTGACTAATACATATTCACATATATGTAGAAGACAAAGAACCTCTGTGCGCAAACATTGAGGCAAGGGTTACCCCAAAGGGCATTTGGCTGGGAAGCCAAGTTTCGAGAAAATACAAAATCACACATGCCCACACAATGCAAAGCATCATGGGCTGCATATACAAATCACCACAGAATGTTATGCTAGTGCAACTTTAAGCACAATTGCATGGTGCCAAAAGGCCTCTCACACAGTTTGCAAAGGGTGCTAACAGAAGACATAGACACGTGTTTCGTCCTACCAGGACTCATCAGTATGCCTCATCTGTTTGACACCCCAGTGGAATGGACCAGCTACCCTAAGACAGTGTGTCTTGGATATGTTGTGGTGAACCCATTAAAATAAAAAAACATTTAAAAGACAAAGAACCTCTGTGCGCAAACACTGAGGCAAGGGTTACCTCAAAGGGCATATATGTATATGTATTCCAGTATAACATATCAGTGCACAGTTTACACACACAGAGTATTCCAAGAAAACATTTTATGTACAGAGACTCTAAACTGTGGAATTCCATCTCAATCCACCTCAGACTAGTAGCCAATTTCCCCTTCCCAACATTTATTGTGCCTCTGTGTGCCCACCACCCCTGGTTGTCTTGCTGTGCTCAAATTCCACCCCCAGTTCCTCACCATCCCTGAGTTGCCCACCCCTGCAGTTCCTCCCCATCACTGAGTCCCCCCCACCAGAATTGATTATTTTTAGATAGGGAGGTTTTAAGTAATGGGTTGTGGGGGGGGGCTGAGCCCCCCATGAACACACAGGGTAGTGGTTTGTGTTTTTGTGGCAGTATGGTAGCACTCTGACTTTTTGCTGAGCACTGCCATTGCTGTTGTCATTTTTAGTGCATGGTGTTTGACAGTGCTGTCCTTGTTATTGACTTCTTCACCTAGAGCCCATTCAGACAGCTCTCCTGCACACATAGAAACATAGAATTTCATGGCAGATAAGGACCGCTTGGCCCACCTAGTCTGCCCATTTCCCTACCTAATAGATAAGCTGCAGATCCTAGTTAACCAACAGCCTACTTCCTCCTACCCCCCACTAGAATTGTCTTATGTCTGTCCCATGCATTATTGAATGCTTCATTGTTTTTGACTCCGTGACCTTCTCAGGAAGGCCATTCCATGCATCCACAACCATCTCCATGAAAAAATACTTCCTCACATTACCTCTGAGCCATCCCCCGTCTATCTTCAAATTGTGCCCCCTTGTACTTGCACACCTCTTTTTCTGAAAGATGCTACTCTCTTGGACTTTGTTGATTCTCTTAAGGTACTTGAAAATTTCTATCATGTCCCCCTTTCCCTCCTTTCCTCAAGGGTATACATATTAAGCTCCATTAGTCCATCTTCATATGGCTTCTGGTGCAGACCCTGCACCATTTTACTTGCCCTCCTCTGGACAGCCTCCATCCTGCCTCTGTCCTTGCAGAGATGAGGTCTCCAGAACTGCATGCAGTACTGCAGATGGGGTCTCACCAGCTGTCTGTACAGAGGGATAACAACTTCCTGTTTTCTATTGGTGATGCCTCTCCCTATGCATCCCAATATCCCCCAGCCCTTCTTACTACCTTCTCACATTGCTCGCCCACCTTTAGGTCATCTGATATGACTACTCCCAGGTCTCTTTCCCTTTTTGTTATTGTTAATATCTCACCCACCATTGTGTACTCTTTCCTTGGGTTTTTGTTTCCCAGGTGCATTACTTTGCATTTCTTTGCACTGAATCTAACCCGCCATACATTTGACCATTCCTCCAATCTTGCAAAGTCCCTTCTCATCCTTTCCACCCCACCTTGTGTATCAACCCTAATGCAGATCTTTGTGTCATCTGCAAAGAGACATACTTTTCCTTCCAGTCCCTCTGGAATGTCACTTATAAAGACATTACAAAGGACCGAACCCGGTACTGAACGCTGCAGTACCCTGCTAGTATCCCCTTTTCTTCAGAATGAACTCCGTTTACTATTACCCTCTGTGTCCTGTTATCCAGCCAATTTATTACCCAGGCTACTATCTTGGGACCCACTCCAAGGCTAGCTAACTTGTATGTTAATCTTTTATATGGGACTGTATCAAATGCCTTGCTAAAGTCTAGTTGGGCCATGCCCACAGCCCCTCCCTGGTCTACTACTTTGGTCACCCAAAGAAATCTATTAGATTCTTCTGACATGACCTTCACACTGTGAATCCATGCTGCTTTGGGTCATGTGCCCTGTTGGCCTCTAGGTACTCAACAGTTCTTTCCTTCAGAAGTGAGTCCATCATTTTCCCTATCACCGAGGTCAAACTAACAGGTCTGTAGTTTCCTGCCTCTGCCCTGCTCCCACTTTTGCGAAGGGGAATAACATCTGCCGTCCTCCAGTCCTCAGGTACTACCCCATCCTCCCATGATTTGTTAAAGAGGGTAGTCAGTGGTGTCACTAGTTCTACCCTTGGTTCTTTTAGAATTCTGGGATGAATCCCATCAGGCCCCATTGCTATGTCTGTTCTTAAAAATTCTTTCTTCTGTGAATGTACTGGTATTGACCCCCCTATCCCGAGTGTTTCTGTTGTTTGGTTTAGGTACCTCCCCTCTTCTTTTGTGAATACTGAGCAAAAATATTTGTTTAGTATATCTGCCTTTTCACAGTCACCTTCTGCCCACCCCCTTCCCCTTTATTAAGCCTCACTATCCCTCCCTTGGTCTTCCTTCACTCCCTGATGTACCAATAAATGGTTTTATACCCCTTCTTAACTGAGTTGGCAATCTTTTCCTTGGTTTAGGTCTTTGCTATTCTGACTGCCTTCCCTGCTTCCTTCTGCCTTAATGGATACAGTTCTCTGTCCTGCTCCTTCTGTGATTCCTTGTACTTCCTGAATGCTTTCTTTTTCTCTTGAACCTTCACTGCCACTTCCTTTAAGAACCATAGTGGTTTCTTACATCATTTCGTTTTGTTTATTTGCTTCACACAAATGCTTGTTACCTCTGTGATGGCAGTTTTTATTATTCCCCATTGTTCTTCCACCCCTCCTTCCTGCCCATTTGCAAGTGAATTCCTGAGGCACTCACCCATTTTGGCAAAGTCAGCACTCCTAAAGCCCAGGACCTTTGCCTTTTGATGGCTTGACTCTACTGCTGTGTTTATTGTAAACCATACTTTTCTGTGGTCGCTAGTTATCAAGTTGCTACCCACTTCGACATCTGTGATCCTCTCTCCATCTCCATTTGAGAGAACCAGGTCTAAGATTGCTCATTCCTCAGTGGGTTCCAATACTAGCTGTCTAAAGCATGCCCCATGCAGGGTATCTAGAATGACCCTGCTCTTGGATGTAGTTGCAACAAATGCACTCCAGTTACCATCTGACATATTCAGGTCCCCCATAAACAATATCTCCCCTGTTTCTGCCATTCTAAGGATACCTTCTATCATTTCCTTGTCCATTTCCTCCCCCTGAGATGGGGGTCTGTAAACAACTCCTGTGCAGATTGTGTTGCCATTGCCTGTCTCCAAGTTGACCCACAGTACCTCCTCTCCTCCCCATTTACCCTTTTGTTCTGTTGCTTTGATTCCTTCACTGATGTAGAGAGCTACTCCTCCTCCTTTTTAACCCTCCCTGTCCCTCCTGTAGATAGTGTACCCTGGTATGTTTACATCCCAGTCATGGTTCTGTGTGTACCAGGTTTCTGTGACTGCCAGGATATCCAGATGTTCCTCTTCCATCAAGGCCACTAGTTTAGGAAGCTTAATACCCACACTATGGGCATTGGTACTCATTACTCTTCATTTCTTGATGACTTTTCCTCTTGTAACCCCATCCCTGCCCTTACTGACTTTGCCTTCTCCATTTACCCCTGTCCTGCTCCCTACTGACCTTTCTACCTTGGTGTTTACCTCGCTAGGTACCTGTTTTGTGGGGGGAGGCTGGGAATTCCCTGCTTCTTATCAGTGCATCCCCCTTGGCTAGTTTAAAAGCTTTCCAATGAAGTATTCAAATTGATCCCCCAGGAGACTGAGTTCCCTTCCTGGACAGATGCAGACCATCATGCCAGTATAGGTCAGTATCCCTCCAGGTGGAACCCTAATCCCCAATGTAGCCAAAACCCTGTGCTATGAACCAGTTTTTCAGCCATTCATTGAATCACATGGTGAAGAGTACCCTTGCCTCACCCATGTCACAGATATGCAGCACATCTGAGAAGGATGCTGTATGAGCTACTTGTCTAAGGCCCCTCCCCAATTCCACAAACTCCTTCTGTGCTGCTCTAATCCAATGCCCAGCCAAGTCATTTGTCCCTAGGTGGAAAATGATGTCCAGCTCCATCTCCCATGCAGCTGCTCTTGTGATCCTGAGAATTCACTTCCTATCCCCTCCAAGCCATGGCACCAGGCAGGCACCTTAGTTCATTTTCCCCTGCCCCCCAGTTCAATCCCCCTAATAACTGAGTCCCCCACCAGGAGCTCCTTCCTTTCCCTGTGGTGTCCTGTGCCACCTTCCTGTGGGCCTCCCTTGTGATAGTTGCCAGCAACCTCCTCAGTCTCCATTGCGGGTGCCTCCATAGGGAACTATGCTCCACCAGAATGGTGAATGGATTGTGGAGCGGTACATTTGAAGGAATGCACCTCCATTCCACCACCCTCACCCTCCCTGAGCCCACTGTGGTCCAACTGCTGCTCTTTCTTGGCAACCTCTGAGGTAGAGGTGGTGGCCCTCATTTTCCCTGGGTGGGGAAGGTTCCCGTACTTTTGTCCAGTTTGGCCTGGAGATGGGCAACCTCCTCCCCTCAGAGCAGAGAGTTGCCTGCAAATAGGGCAGCATCTCAGCCTCCAGAAAGTCTCCTGGAAGACTGCTGCCCCACAGCCAGTACATTGCACTGCTCCCCACATGTCTGCCTTCTTTCTAGGGAGGCAAGATGGCGACCACGCTGGGTCAGCCTTCATTCTAGCTCCGTTTTAGCTCCATTTTTGTTCAATTTTTTAAACTTTATTTTAATTTCTACATAGTTATGTTTTAACTGTTTTGCACAGTTTTTGTTCAATTCTTTAAATTTTATAGTTTTTCGGTGAATGTTACCGGTTTTGTATCTGCCGGTGGCATTGGGTCAGAGTTGTTGCGGCAGTGTGGGAGTACGTTTTGCAGCTGTGTGATCTTGGCTGCCCCTGATCTTGCTCTCCATTGGTGTTGAGAGCTGTGTCTGTGGCCGTGTTTGTGGCATTTTTTCAGGGGATTGCCTGAGGATCTGCCACTGGGAACGTTGGACCTCTCTGACTGCGGCATTCACCGAGGGATTTATTTCAGAGCTCTTCTTTTCTTTGGATAATGTTTGTATTTGGCCCTTGTGTGGGCTGACTATTGGAATTTGCTGTCTGTCTGGATCTGTTTTCTCGTGGCTCAATGTGGCTTGGAGCTGGAGATTGGGATCTCGAGATCGGGCTTGCTCCTTGGCCACTTGGCCTTTTTTACATACTGGCTCTATGGATTATTGCATCCTCTGCATCATTGTTCTGGAGTGGATGAACCTATCAGTTTTGATCCGAACCCAGGGTAGTCTGCTAGGGTGGTTGGTTGGGCAGACTGGGGGAGGTGCTGTTGGAGGATGGGCCCCAGTGTGCCCGTGGTTCCTGGGCTTTATGGTGGGCTGGCTGGAGAGCCTACTTAGGTGAACTCTAGTTACTAGCTGATTTCCTCAGCAGCACCTTGGGGGACAACCAGGGGGATTCTCTCCATTGGTTAAAGCTTTGGCCTGAACCCAGGCTGGTTTGCTGGGGCAGGCAGCCACTACGGGGGATCGGGAGGTGCTGTCAGAGGACAGTCCCATGATACCCATGGTTTCTGGATTTCTGCGGGGGTAGGCTGGAGAGCCTGCTCACATAGATCCAGTTGTTGGCTGACTTCCCTAATAACACCTCTGGGGACGACCTAAGGGAGAGTTTCTTCTTTTTGCTGGTTGATTGAGTGTGTCCCCCCCCAAGTGGCTGGAATAATTCCTGAGGACTGGAAAGATTTTTGTCCTATCTACATGAAGCATATGGAACAGTTATAGATTTAACTCCTATTTGATAATTGTTTAGGTCAGATTGTACCTTTTCTTCCCCTTATATATTTCGGTGAAGTAGTGAGAGGGCTGAATTTTTATTTTCAAGATTTGACTGTGTGACAGTTTATTCTGCCTATGTGAGAGATAGGCTATGGGACAGATTCCTCAGGGGTGAGAGCTCTGAGGGACTCTCACTATTCTTGTTTTTAGCAAAGCATAAGTCAGAAGAAACTGTGACTCTTGTCCTAATTATTATAAATATTCTGTTTTTTTTTCTGAGGAGTTTAAAAACCTGCCCAGACCTGCTTTAAGACTTTTCTCTGATGAGTCGGCCTGAAGAGGAATTGGACTATTGTTTTATTTATTGATTAAGTTATTCAAATTAATTTTGGTGTTGATAGTATTTATATTAAAGTGGTTGATTAAAATTGTTTTTTAAATATTTGAATAGTATGTGTTGGGACCAGGCTTCCATGGACAGGCGCTATTCCCCCTCTAGGCTGAGGGATCTGTGCCCTTTTGATAGCCCCCCATTGCAACCTGAGGTATACAGGTGTTGCTGTGCCCTGGGGATTGCATAGAGGAGGCAGAAAGGAAGGGGGGTTCCCCAGCTGTGAGGGGAGGAGCGGAGTGGGCGAATAAGGGTGGTGGGGTCAGGGAGATGCCCTGGGATGAAATGGGCCCAGGATAGGGGAGCGCAATGCCTGGTTCCCCTATGCAAGGGCTCACTGAGGTGGGCAAGTAGCCGCTCCTCCAAGACCTCTCATCCAGCAGGCGATGTAGCAAAGTACAGGTCTATAAAAAACAAGACAGCAATTATTGCTGATCTTGTTGAATCATCTGACCTGACTTGCATTACCGAGACCTGGCTGGATGAAAATGCTGGCCCCATATTGGAGTCAGCTGTCCCAGCTGGGTACTCGGTAATACATCGCCCGAGGTTGGATCGTAGGGGTGGGGGGGTTGCTATTTGTTTTAAATCAGAATTGGGCCTTGTGGAGGTTCAAGTGGAGTCCCCTAGATCCTTTGAGTGTATCATGGGAGCAGGTGTGGGCTGCAGAATCCTGCTCGTCTACCGTCCACCCGGTGATGAGAACGTTTTTCTGCAGGAAGTTGCAGACTTCATTGTCGACCTGGTGTTGGAGCCCTCCAGGTAGTTGGACCTGGGTGACTTCAATGCCTGGGTCGACGATGAACTCTCGCATTTTGGTCAAGACTTCCTCCAACTGATGATTTAGTTGGACTTCACACAGGTGGTTACCACTGCTACCCATATTCAAAGTCACTCTCTGGATCTGGTGTTCACCCTGGGGATGGAGATTACAGCACTTGTGGTGGAACCAGTTGGGTGGTCTGACCATCACTCCATAAGGTTCAATTTTGCGGCCCCCCTTATGAGATCTACCCCTTTGGAGATGGTCCAGTATCACCCTTTGAGGGGAATTACCCCTGAGGGTCTGATGGCGGTGCTGGACCTATCGAGTTGGCCTATGGAGTGCATGGAACCAGATGCCTTAGTAGTGCACTATAACAACATGGTACTGAGGGCACTGGACTCCATAGCACCTGTCTGTGTTCACCCCCTCTCTCTTCGCCCTCGGTCCCCTTGGTATGATGGGACATTGAGGGAGCTGAGGAGAGTGGGGCAAAGATTGGAATATTGTTGGTGGAAATCCAGCCTGGAGGGTGACAGACTTAGATTGATGGCCCATTACATGGACTATCAATCAGTAATCTCCTATAAGAAGGCAGAGTTCCTGTACAGGGAGATAACTGCATCAAGAAACTGACCTGCTCAGTTCTTCTGGACCGTCGACAGACTGTGCAATCCAGCCTGTCTGTGGGGTCGGAGAGTTTTTTCACAAATACAGTGTGATGAGTTTGCTCGGTTCTTTGAGGATAAGGTGTCATCAATCAGGTTGGAGATCTGCAGCATATGTTAAAATGAGCATTGCAGTGACGGATGTGGGGTTACATGCCCTCAGTCTACCTGGACAGATTTTGACCAGCCAACGATCATGGATATCATGAAGATTGTCCAGGGCTTATGACCGACTTGCTGTAGTTTGGATCCTGGTCCTATGCGCCTCCTTGTGGGGTGCATGGATGTGATTGTACCAGTCCTTGTGAAGACAGTCTGGGGGTCTTCGGACCAAGGGGTGTTTCTGGAGTCTTTAAAGGAGACTGTTGTGACACCACTTTTGAAAAAATCTTCCCTCGACCCTGACTGTCTCGCTAACTACAGACCGATCTCTAACCTGCCCGTTTTGGGAAGGTTATTGAGAAAGTAGTTGCGTTGCAGCTCGATGACTTTCTTACCATCCATGAAGTCTATGATCCTCTCCAGTCCGGCTTCAGGAAGAAGCATAGTGCCAAAACGGTGTTAGTTCGGGTACTCAATGATCTCCCCCTCTCCAACCCCTTCCCCCAACTCTTAATTATATGCCCTGATAAATCTGATTGACAGGAGCTAAACACAGGGTATAGTAAGAGGTGTGAAGTAGGAGGGGCATAAGGGGGAAGAAGACCACCCTCAGCATGACAAGTGTTTTGACTCATTTATTTATTTATTGGTTTCTTTTCCTTAAAAAATATATATCTGAGGATCAGTTACAGGATTTTAGTACTGTAAATAAATAAAGAGAACTAAGAGAGCTTCAGTAGCAGATAAGTATTGGAATTGCAGTATAATGTGGGGAGTGGTGCAATGCAGTGGCTGTGGGGAAGCCATATTCAGGCAGACCTTCTGGACACTGAGGTGCTGCCTATCTGCATGCATCTCGGGACTGCAGGATGAGGTAGCCAGACTCAGGCGGAAGTAAACTGGGTCAGGAGTACCATCACCCTGTCCAGGAACCACCCAGTCCAATGCAGCTGCCTCAAAGGATGCCGAGAACGAGGAGCACTTGGATGACAGTGGGCTCAGGGAGGGTTAGAGCAGTCAGGCAGAGGCACATCCCAGATCCTATTCTCTCAAGAACTCATATGCCACACTGGCAAATGAGGACAACCAAATAGAGGTACCCAGGAAGTGGAAGGAAAGGATGTGGAGGTTAGGCAAGGAGGTGACCTCAGTGGGGAAAGCAGTGGACCCCAGAGGAGGAGGAAGCGAATCCTGGTGGGGGACTCCATCATAAAAGGGATCCAGCTAGGAACACAGGAGGGGGAGGACAGGGAGGTGAGGTGCCTACCAGGTGCCACGGCATGGAGGGATGGAAGGAAGATACTGGGGATCACTGGGAAGGCAAGACAGGAGGGTGAGCTGGATGTCATTATCCACCTAGGTACTAAATGACTTGGCAAATGGGGAGCCAAAGGAAGTTCAGGAAGAGTTTAGGAAACTGGGGAGGGTCTCAAGCAAGTAGCTACTTCTGTCACTTTCTCGAAGTACTACCTGTGAGAGCAAGGGAGAGCATAGGAGTGCATGCACCAGGAACTTTAACTCATGGTTGAAGAACTGGTGCTGTGAGGAAGAGGTTTGGATTCATTGGTGACTGGGGACCCATCTGGAGGGATGGAGGTTTATTCAAGCCTGATGGCCTGCATCCATCCTGGAGGAATCAAGCACTCAATGATAAGTTTAAATGCTACATTGACAAGCATTTAAACTAGCAAAGGGGGTGGCAGGCCAGCAAGGACAGTACCTACTGCTCACCCCCACAGCTAGTAATGGAACCAGTGAACCAGAGGAGTGGCTATCTCTGCAAAGCAGTGTGCAAAGATGGAGATTAGTGTCCAAAAGGTGGATAAGCAGAAAGGGGCAAAATTCAGCAGAAGGGCAGACAGCAGGAGAACCAGGGATAAATGACAACCAAGGAAGGGGCTGAGGTAGAACAGTGAAGCAGTCTAGGGAGGTCAAATCATGGAAAGCCATGTGTGCAAATGCCAGGAGCCTTAGCAACAAGATGGAAGATCTGGAGGCTGTCATGGTACAGTCAGACCTGGACATTGTGGCCATCACTGAAACCTGGTGTAATGATAACCATGACTGGGAGATGGCCATACCTGCTACAACATATTCAGAAGAGACAGAGCAGGTAGGAAGGGAGGAGGTGGCACTGTATGTGAAAATGACATAAGGGCCACACAGATCCAGGAGGAACAAATGGGGAGAGATACTGTGGGTTAGCTGGAAAGGAAAATGGGCCAGCCATCCCGCACAGGTGGGTCTATAGACCACCAGCCCAGGAGGAAGAAACAGATAGGAAGCTGATGCTAGCCATCCAAGGATGGCAGACAAAGGTGAGGTAGTACTGGTTGGAGACTTCAATATACCAGACGTGGACTGGAACATCCCAGCAGCAGCATCAACTAGGAGCAGATTTATCCTGGACTCCTTCAGGTGCCTTCCTCAAGCAACTGGTCATGGAACCAACTCGGCAGAAGGCAATACTGGACCTTGTGCTCACAAACAGGGACAGTGTGATGGGGTAACAGTGGGGGAGCACCTGGGTAACAGTGACCACCAGTCATTGTGGTTTGAAATCACAGAAAGAGCAGAACCAACCACACAAAAACACGTATCCTGGATTTTAGGGGGGCAGACTTTGGGAAAATGGGGAGATGCTTGAAAGAGGCATTAAGGGGAATGGGACAGGAATCAGGGATTGAGGAACAGTGGGCAGTATTTAAAATGGGGATTATAAGAACAACAGAATTATGCATTAAGCAGGTTAGCAAGAGGAAAAGAGGAGACCATTATGGTTTTCCAAAGAGGTAGCAAAGAAAGTGAAAGCCAAAAAGATTGCATTCAGGCAATACAAAAAGACACAGGCAGAAGGGGATAGGGAGAAGTACCAGGAGAAACAAAGGGAGGCAGGGAAGTCAGTAAGGGAAGCCAAAGCTCAGACAGAAGAACACATTGCAAAATCAGTGGTTAAGGGACAAAACCTTTTACAGGTACATAAGTGAAAAGAAGGACAAGGGAGGATAGTGAGACTGAAGGGGAGGATGGGAGCCACGTGGAGGATGACAACAGTAAAGCTGACATATTGAACAGGTATTTCTGCTCAGTCTTTACTAAGGAAGAGGGGGTAATGGGTCTGAAGGAGTACAAGGGGTGAGAATGGTGCAGAAATGGACACTGGTCCCTTTTACGAAAGGGTCCTGAAGGAACTGGAAGTAATAAGAGCTGATAAAGCAATGGGGCCAGATGGGGTGCCCCCAGGGTCCTTAAAGAACTAAGAGAGGTGGTGGCTGAACCTCCTGGCTATCCTGTTCAGCCAATCACTGGAAACAGGGAGGTACCCAAAGACTGGAGGATAGCAGATGTAGTCCCCTTTATACAAAAGTGGGAACAAAGAGGAAGTAGGAACTACAGACCAGTCAGCCTCACCTCGGTAGTGGGAAAGATCATGCAAGCACTACTGAAGGAGAGATTGGTGGAACATCTGGTTGTCAATGGACTACAGGACCCAAGGCAGCATGGTTTCACCAGGGAGGTCATGTCAGACCAACCTCATTGAATTTTTGACTGGGTGACTAGAGGAGGTGGATCAGGGGAGCAGTGGACATGGCCTATCTGGACTTCAGCAAGGCCTTTGACACTGTGCCACATAGAAGACTATTACACAACTGGGGAATATGGATGTGGGCAGGACAGTAGTGTGGTGGGTAGAACTGGCTGGGTGGCAGGACACAGAGGTGGTGGTAAATGGCTGTCACTCCACAGAGGGAAGAGTGACCAGTGGGGTACCACAGGGATCAGTGCTGGGACGGTCCTATTCAACATCTTCATCAGTGACATTGCACAGGATCTAGAAGGCAGAATTTCACTGTTCGCTGATGACACAAAGCTCTGTAACAGAGTAGACACACAGAGGGTGTAGACAGAATGAGAAGGACCTGCAGAAACTTGAAGAATGGTCAAGGGTTTGGCAGTTGAAATTCAATGCAAAGAATTTCAAGATAATGCATATGGGGCACAAAAACCCTGGCACAATATATCAGTTAGGGGTGAGGATATAGCATGCACCAAGTTAGGAAAGGGATCTTGGGGTTGTCATCTCTGATGACCTCAAGGTAAGGAAACAGTGTGACAAGGCATCAGGTAAAGCAAATAGGATGCTGGGATGTATAGGCAGGGGCATCACCAGCAGGACAAGGGAGTCATAATTCCGCTATACAAGACACTAGTGAGGCCCCACCTGGAGTACAGTGTACAGTTCTGGAAACCATACCTACGTAGGACATAGACAGGGTAGAGAAGATTCAGAGGAGGGCAACAAAGATTGTGCATGGGTTGCATCACAAGTCCTATGAAGACAGGTTGAAGGAACTGAACACGTACTCCCTGGAGGAGAGGAGAGAGGGATATGATAGAGACATACAAGTATCTTACAGGGAGGAACAGGGTGCAGGAAAACACTATTTTTAAGCGAAAAAGATGTTTCAGGACTAGAGGCATGGGATGAAGTTGGAGGAGGACGATTCAGAGAAACATGAGAAAAATTTCTTCACGAGCGGGTGGTGGACAGTGGAACACCTGCCAGAGGAAGTGGTGGAGCTGAAACAATCACGGGATTTAAGAATGCATGGGATAGACATAAAGGAATTCTAGAGGTCAGGGTTAAGGGGAAATAGACCTCTAGGAAAACAAACTGAACTTACAAGCTCAAATGGGCAGACTAGGTGGGCCATAGGCCCTTATCTGCTGACACTGTCTATGTATCTATGTATCTATGTATCCTAATAGAGAGAGATCGGAATAGCTGTTTGATCTTGGTTCTCCTTGATCTCTCTGCAGCATTTGACACTGTGGACCATAGGATGTTACTGGATTGCCTGCAGCTACTCTGTGGACTGTCGGGGACAGTCCTCAGATGGTTCCACTCTTTCCTCACAGGCAGAAGTCAAAGGGTAGTTTCAGGAATTTTTTCTTCTGCTCCCTTCGCTCCATCCTGTGGGGTGCCGCAAGGCTCTGTGCTTTCCCCCATGTTGTTAACGGTGTATATGCTGCCATTGGGAGACATTATAAGGTGTTATGGGCTGAGTTTTCACTGCTATGCAGATGATACACAGCTCTATATGTCCTTTGTACCCGAACAGAATGACGCATTATTGGTGTTTAACAACTGCCTTGCTGAGATTCAGGACTGGATGAGTGCGAACTGGTTGAAACTAAATCCGGATAAGACTGAGGTGTTGGTTGTGGACCCGGGTCACCATGTAGAGAAGTTGGCTCCTGGTTCCCCCTCTGGTCTTTTATTAGGGGGTAACCAGTTGAGACCTTCTGAACAGGTGTGAAATCTGGGCATAATTTTTGACAGTGAGCTGATGTTGAAGACACAGGTATCTGCCACTGTCAAGTTTTCCTTTTACCATCTGAGGAATATCGCCTGGATAAAAAACCTTGTTCCGCATGATGACCTTCCTGTGTTGGTCCACGCTTTTGTTTCCTCTCGTCTTGATTACTGTAATGCTCTATATCTAAGGTTGCCAGGGGTGGATCTCCATTGCCTGCAGCTGGTGCAGAATGCAGCAGCCAGGTTGTTGACTGGGCTACCAAGAACTTGCCATATCACACCTGTGCTGCACAAACTGCAATGGCTGCCAGTGTGGTGGAGAATCACCTTCAAGGTCACGTTGCTGACCTATAAGACCCTACACAGTCAGGGACCGGGCTACCTGCAAGATCTCCTTTGTCCTTACCACCCTCTCCGCCTACTCTGCACCACTGATGAGGGATTGCTAAAGATTCCCAGGGTTCGTCTTCAATCATCTGGGGCCAGGGTTTTTCCTTTTATGGCCTCAACCCTGTGGAATTCTCTACTGCATCAGATTAGAGAGTGTCTGTCCATGGAATCCTTTAAGAAGTCTCTGAAAAGCCACTTATGTGCTCTAGCATTTGGATAAGCTTATGGTCATTTTTATTGTTTTATGTCAGCATTTATTATAGTTGATGTTTTATTCTTGATATGTATTAGCACTTTGATATATTGAAAAGTGCTCTATAAATAAAATGTTGATTGATTGATTGGTTTATCCTGTGTAATTTTTTTTTTTATAGTTAGTGTGTGCACTTTTACCATCAATGCAGTGTGCTGTGCTGGTAAGGATATGACCGTTGTATGTCCCTTGCCCTCTTAAGGAATTGATGTCAGAACCCCTGGAATAAAGGAAATGATACCAAGGGGGGGGTGAGGGGCAGGGGGGTTGGGCGTAAGCCATGACCTCCAGAAACAATCAGCTACAAACTCTGATCCACCACTACGATGAGTGTTTACCTTCCATTCAGCAAGACAACCTGCACAATGAGTTAACAGAGAAAATACCAAACAACAAAAACAAACCGAGAAAAATCAAGCAGTTCAGCCCATCACAAGTAAGCCTCCCCTGACCCAATACAACCTGGTGTTGTGTGCTCTGAAAGCAATCAGGGAACACAATTTTCCCCACCTGATGGTCTTTCTGGGTTCAAATACACAAACTGCAGGCTTTGCTATGACAACTCCTCAGCCATCAGTAAATTATTTAAAAATAGTTTGATGCAAACTGTCACAAAATACTAGTAGACAATCCAGCTACCCATAAGGGAAAACCAAATATGGAGTATTTCAATTCTTCTGAAGTTACTCACAAGATAAGCAGTTTTGCAAACCCCTTTCTTGATTAAAAAATAAATAAATAATTAAACACAAAGTAATACCAAATATAAGAATTAAAGTAAGGTACACCTCCTTCAGATATGAGCAAGAGTGAGATTTGTTGCAGATTTCTAGTCCAATATAGTGTCTCTCACACGGCTCTTAGTTGCTTCAAAGCAGCAACTTGTTCCAACTTCAAGAAGATGGGCTTCTGTCTGAAACTGTAACACACCAGTAGTTTATAGTAATCTGATCAATTCTGTAAGACTCCACCCAGGACAATTGACTGACAATGGTTATGATGCAAGCCTCTCTGACCCAGTACAACACTTTGTGCTCAGAAAGCAATCAGGGGAACATAATTTCCCCCACCCGAAGCTCTGTCTGGGTTCAAATACACAAACTGCAGGCTTTGCTATGACAACTCCTCAGCCACCAGTAAATTATTTAAAAATAGTTTGCTGCAAACTGTCACAAAAAACTAGTAGACTATCCAGCTACCCACAAGGGAAAACCAAATACTGTATGCAGTATTTAAATTCTTCTGAAGTTACTCACAAGATAAGCAGTTTTGCTAACCCCCTTCTTGATTAAAAACTAAATAAATAATTAAACACAAAGCAATACCAAGTATAAGAATTAAAGTAAGGTACACCTCCCTCAGATTTGAGCAAGAGTGAGATTTGTTGCAGATTTCTAGTCCAATATAATGTCTCCCACACAGCTCTCAGTTGTTTCAAATAGCAATTTGTTCCAACTTCAAGAAGATGGGCTCACGTCACTAGAAACATAGATATAAGCACTCAAACACATGGCAAACATGCACAAGCACACAGCCTACATCTCACACAGACATGTGCACACACTAGCACATAGGTATAACAGTCATGTGCACTCACAATATTATACAGACACAGCCACATCACCAAATGTTGGGTGCTGAGAAGTCATAGACAGATCTGAAAAGCCACTGGACACCAGGGAAAGGTTTTATTACACTATACAGGAGATTGAGGAATGGGAGGGGGTCTGTTAAACCACCAGGGAAATGTTTCTCTGTGCTACACAGGGAATCAGGATGACACCACAGACTATGCTGGCAACATCGTGTGGGTGATTGGGTGGGGGCGGGACCAATGGACACCAGGAAAACATGTTTCTAGCTTGAGCATGGGTACAGGTGGTGGGAGGGACACACTGAATGCCAGGGAAATGTTTTTTTGTTTTTTTTTACCTAGGCCAGCAACTGGTAATCACCAGGGGTGGGAGGGACAATGGCACCATGGTTACTTCTTTTTTTCTTTTCAGGCCAGTGATTGTTGAGGGGACAGAACACTATACCACCAGGGAATCTCATCATTTGTTATCGGCCTGGATATTGGTGATGGGAGGGAACAGTAGACTACCAGGGACATATTTTTATTATCAATGGGATGGCAAGTGGTGAAAGGGAGGGACCAACAGATCACCAGGGAAATGTTTTGGTTTTTTTTAACAATAGGATAGCGATCGACAGTTCGGGAGGACCACTAGCCACCAGGAACTGTTAATTTATTTATTTCTTGGCATGGTGATTGGCAATGAAGGGGCACACTACACTTGCCAAAGTCTATGCAAATGGGTCCACAACGGGAATGCAAATGGCCACCTAGCACCATGCATTCCCAAAGGGCTTATTTGCATGGCTTCCTTTGCGAATAGGAACTAGCACCCCTGCACTATTCTTATGGGGTGATGCTCCATGCTGCATGTTGGGGTGTTGCTACTGGGGTAGCACTGGTGGTACTGGGGTCACTGCTGCCTCGGACCACCCCTATTCACAGTTGGATAGTGCAGGGCACTATCCAACTGTGAATGGCAATTTTTGGATGCCTGAATAACTATAAAGTTCAGTGTAAAATGTTATATTGCCTTTCTGAGTTTTTGTGAATCAGAGTCCATGGTCCATCTCCTCCAGCCATGAACCATCCATCCACAACTGCATAAAACCCGGTGTCATGTGCCCAACTCCTCTACGTGTACTCCCCTACAACCCACCCAAATGTGAAGTATGACTTAATTGCTATCATAGTTCATTCACAATCGTATCCCTACTTTTATCCATGCACAGCCTATCAGTAAATAACCAAATACCTTTAAAAAATATAATCTGCTATTCTGAGTTTGTTTTAAACTCATATTCCCCTTTCTTGGTACATTTTGGTTATGTTTACTGACACACTGGTTGCTGTTTAATGCTTTAAAGTAACATACATCTTTAGTGCATTAAGCATTTTTAGGAAAATAAAATCTCTAAACATCTTCAGATTAAATGTTGGCTGTGTACATTAGCATTTCATAATTTATTCACCATTTTTTATTTATTCCTCTGTCTGAAACTGAAATTTGGTTCCTAAAAATTACAATACATTAAAGTAAATTATAAGTTTGTAGCATCTTCCATTTTAAAGAAATGCAGTATTGTTCAGTCTTTGGTAAGGTAAATAATGAAGAACCTTTTACAATCTGTGTGTGGTTCTGCTCTGATTTTCAATAGCTGCCTTACTTCTTTTGACACTACTGACTACCCTCTTTAACAAATCATGGGAGGATGGTATGGTATCTGAGGACTGGAGGAGGGTGGATGTGATTCCCCTTCACAAATGTGGGAGCAATGCAGAGGCAGGAAACTACAGACCTGTTAGTTTGACCTCAGTGATAGGGAAAATGATGGAATCACTTCTGAAAGAAAGATTTGTTGAGTACCAAGAGGCATGTGGGGCACAGAACCCAAGGCAGCCTGGATTCACAGTGGGAAGGTCATGTCAGACAAATCTCATAGATTTCTTTGGCTGTGTGACCAAAGTAGTAGACTGGGGAGGGGCTGTGGACATGGCCTCCATAGACATTAGCAAGACAGTTGACACAGTCCCACACAAAAGATTAATAAGTAAGTTAGCCAGCCTGGGAGTGGGTCCCAGGGTGGTAACGTGGGTAAACAATTGGCTGTACAACAGGGCACAGAGGGTAATAGTAAACAGAGTCCACTCAAAAGAAAGGAGGGTTACTAGTGGGGTACCGCAGGGTTCAGTTCTGAGACTGGTCCTCTTTAATGTCTTTTTAGGTGACTTTAAAGATGGACTGGAAGGAAAGGTATGCCTCTTTACAGATGACACAAAGATCTTCAACAGATTTGATACACAAATGTGGTGGAAATAACGAGAAGGGACTTGGCAAGGTTGGAGGAATGGTCAAACATATGGCAGCTTAGATTCAATGCAAATAAGTGCAAAGTGATGCACATGTGAAACAAAAACACAGGGGAAAAGTACACAATGGGGGGTACTAACAACAACAAAAATGGAAAAGGACCTGGGAGTAGTCATGTCAGATGAACTAAAGGTAGGCAAGCAATATGAGAAAGCAGTAAGAAGGGCTGGGAGGATACTGGGATGCATAGGGAGAGGCATCACCAGTAGAAAACAGGGTGCTGTTATCCCTCTGTACAGACAGTTGGTGAGACCCCATCTGGAGTACTGTGTGCAGTTCTGGAGACTCCATCTCTGCCAGGATGTAGACAGGATGGAGACAGTCCAGAGGAAGACAACTAAAATGGTGCAGGGTCTGTACCAGAAGCCATACAAAGAGAGTCTAAAGGAGTTTAATATGTATACCTTTGAGGAAAGGAGGGGGAGAGGGTACATGATAGAAACTTTCAAGTACCTGAAGGGAATCAGCAAAGTCCAAGAGGGTAGCATATTTCAGAAAACGAGATGTTCAAGAACAAGGGGACAATTCTGGTAGGGGGTAGGAGGATGTATGCTGTTGGTTAATTAGGATCTGCAACTTATCCAATAGGTAGGGAAATGGGCAGACTGGGTGAGCCAAGTTGTCCTTATCTGCTGTCAAAGTCAATGTTTCTATGTTTTCACAATGTCAGACCTCTTATAATCAGAATGGAGTACAGGTTTCGCAGCACTGCATAAAATATTTTCTTTGTGGTTCATCTTTAAAAGGTAACTGATGTTTGTTCTTAAGTATCTTACCTCTCACCATGAGGTTCAATTGCAGTGGTAACCTGCTATCAGTCTTGAGCTGAGATCACTTCTTTATATCATACATCTTTACCCAGAAAATAAGGAAACCGTTGCCCCATTCCACCTGCACCAACAACCTCCTTCACACACAGTTCACCCCAGTGAGGACTACAAGTCCTCTTGCTCTGTCACGGCTGTGTTGATTCCATTAAGGGTACCTACCCCCACAATTTGTTCTGGTAGTCTGTTCCATTGCTCCACCACCCACTCTGTGAAGTAGAACTTTCTTGCATCACTACTGAATTTACCTCCAACTTACATCCAATCATGCTTTGCTATGACTGTGACCCTATTTATAAAAGAAACACAACTTCACTTTTCACCTTGTTTATACCCCTCAGAAACTCATACATCTTTTTCATATCCCTCTCTTGTGTCTGACCTCCAGTGAGTGCATACTCAGGGCCACCATCCATTCCACATAAGATCCTAGTTAGTTCTGGATCATTTTGATGATGTTCCTCTGCCTTGACTCCAGCCTTTATACCCTTTCTCAGGTGAGGACTCAGAACTGGGCACAGTATTCCAGGTGAGCCAGAGATCTTTACAGGAGCAGTATCAGTTTGCTTCTTCTGCTTCCAAAACCCTTTGTATACACTCCAGTATGCTCAGCTCCTTACTGTATCATCAAAGAGCCACATCTTGCACTGAATACCTTCCTCAACATCACCAATAAACATATTAAAAAGGACATTGAGCTGGTAACAGCTCATTTCCAGATGTGTCCAAGGAGGAGAGAAGAAGAGAAGAGAAGAGAAGAGAAGAGAGAGAGAAGAGTAGGGAATGGGAAGGGAAGGGAGGAAGAAAAAGTATGGTGTACTAAATAGTGCAATAATATTGGAAAATAATAAGAGTACACACTTAATTTTCAAACAGTAAAATTACCATAAAGTAAACTGTGGAACAGGCAAAAGAACAAAAAACAAAATCAGCAACAAACTAAACAGGGATAAAACAAATAAGGGAGACATTGTTAGAACTAACAAGAGAAGTGAACAATTTAGTCAGAGGGTAGTCAGTGCCTGGAATTCACTACCTGCATCAATAGTATTAAGTAAAACATTGGACCTGTTTAAGAGGAAGCTTAGTAGTCATATGGGAATGGATCATATCACACACTTCCACTGATAAGTGGCAAGTCACTAAGGCTAATGCCAACTGACTTGTATCAATATTATGAAACTGAAACAAGGGGAGGGCAGTGCTAGTGTCAATATACTGTAGGTGGAAGGCAAATAAAAAGGAACCCACCCCAATATCAGAAGCAAATGCAGAAGTGAATAGAGAAATTACAGAGAAGAGATTTCACAGCAAGAAAGGAAGGAGCAAAACCATTGGAAGGGGGAAGAGAATTCCATAGTTTAGGGAAATGGAACAAGAAAGCAGCTTCAACAGAAGAAGAAGGCAGCTTTAACAGAATGAGAAGGCAGCTTGAAAAGCAATAGATTTCACTTGAGGGGGAGCAAGAGCTCAAGAGCAAGCATTGCGATGGGAGTAAGACAAAGAAGGGAGATGAGAGACAAGAGAAGCAAGATAAGAAGGTATAAGCTAAACCAATATTTTGAGATGAAGGAAAAACAGTGGGAAACATACCTGAATTCAAGAAAGGAGGAAAAGTGAAGAGTACAGAGGGTAATGATGTGTACATAGGGGTTTATCAAAGGCAAAGTGACAGGAGGAGTGAAACAGAGGGTCTGACCTGCTACCGTGGACTTTGGAGCAGCACAATAAACAACATCTCCATAGTCAAAAATTGGAAGGATCATCTTAGTGAGGATTTCTGTGTGGACAGGAAGTAGTATACTTACTGTAGCTTATTTCAGTAAAGCAATCCAAGCTTGAGGAGAAGCTTCTTATTAGAAGGCTGGGCTTGTGGTTCAATGGACAAGCAGCCAGCCACTTCCACTCCCCACTTTGTGACCTATATAAACAATTCCTCTTAGCCTCCTTTTGAAGCACTTTTTTCTTTGCCCACCATCCTCCCCTCCTCCTCCAGCGGCTGTGCCTCTCTCCTGGGGATGCTTCCTAAAGTACCTTTAGCTAATGGAATCCACCCATGCCACCTCTATGAGTGGAACCCTCTTTGAGTGTTCCTTGCCTTCAGTACCCCTACAAGGTGGTAATTCCTCTGGAACAGAGAGTGTGAATGGCTGAAAACCTAAGTAACACAGTTGCACAAGCATAACACTATACTGGCTGCATATGCCATTGAATAGACAGCATCCACATGAACAGAAAAATCAAAGCAATGATCCAGCCAGACCCTGAGGTACTTGAAAGTTGATACATCTTCAGTTGTTGCACCATTACTGCACCATCAAGTATACAAAAGGAGGGAAGAGGAGAGACTCTAGCAAGACTTTGCCTAGTGCCAGACATTATTGAGACTGTTTTCTTAGCATTGAGAAATAACCAGTTTTCACAGAACCAAAGTTGGATGTTATTAAATTCCAGCAGGAGCTAATTCATAAGATCAGGGGCAGGGGAGCCAGAGAAAAAAAGTACTGTATCATCTGCATGCATAGGAATGTATGTTCAGATCCCAGAACAGATTTTTGTGAGACCCCAGTTCTGACTCCCCATCTGCTTATTTGGCCCCACTTAGTACAATCTTTTGTTGCCTCACCCTAGCCAGCCCACCCACCAGACTAAATCCTACTCTAGTCCTATATCCTCCAGTTTTTTTCAGCAGCCTCCTATGGCACTGAATAGAAGGGTTTGCTTAAGTCAATGAAAGCTGCCTGCCCTTTATCTACTGCCCTGTTAACCCAGTACAAAAGTAATTGGTCTGGTCCAACCTGGAAGAAGGATGCAACAGTCATTGTTTAATTCCATCTGTATTAATGATATATTATAGCTTGTGAAGACTTACTGTTTTTTTGTATGAAATAAGTACAAATGGCCACATTTCTAAAATGTTTGCACTGAGGAAATTAGATTAGAGTTGTGCTTAGTATTACTAGTGTGACTGCTGCTATTTTTTAAACAGTTACTTAGAACATCCCCAAGCTGTTAGTATGTTGGCACTGAAGACATCAATGTTCCCTTGCAAATTAGATATTCCTCTCTTCATACAAGGTGCCTGGTATTTTGAATGGTTCCTGTAAATGATAAAATGCTGCCAGAGCAGCATTAGATAATGCTTCCAGGAACCATGGGCCTGATTCCAAAAGCACTCAGATCGGGGCAAGGTGCTTGCACCAGGAAACAATGACGCAATATGCACCTTGTGTCATAAACTGCAGTGATCCCTATTCCAGAATGTGGTCTGTGCCAGACAAAGACACTGCTGTGGCAAATGGGTATGCCAGGTTGCAAGGAGGCTTGTGCCATGGTGGGGCTGCAACATCCCCTTCAGTGGGATTCCGAAAGCCCTACCATGGCTATAGTTAGGGGGTTGCATTAGATTAGCAAGGGGGTGGTCTACACTCCTTGCAGCATTGCCCCTCAAGGTGGGGAGCTGGCAGGAGATATGTATGTGGGGTCTGGGGGAAGAAGGGACATGGGAGTACTTTAGAGGTGTTGGAGAGCTAGTGGGTATGCCAGCGGGGTGATCGGGCACACAGAGGGGAGAACCATTCTTATACAGCACAACAGACACCATTGTGTGATTGGAACTTATAAGGGCACCCCCTGCTGGGTGCCTGATCATCGCCATGGCATAACCACCTGCTCCCTAACACCCCTATGGCATCTCCTGTGCCACTTTGGCCCCAGGAGCCCTTCCGGCATTGGTTTCCATCTTGCGCCTGGTGGGGGGTGTGGATATGCATCAGGTTCTGCAGATGCGCCTAGTGTTCAGCGCTAGTCTGCTTTTGCTGCACTTCCCGGGTGTTTGGTGCAGGGACCCCTGATTTTATGGAATCAGGCACAGGTTCCTGATGGACTGGGAGAGTGCCAAAGCCCTAGATAGCCAGAAAACTGTGGTGATCTAAGTGCTCTTTCAGAATCGGGCCCCACATTTTAACAATGTCCTAAAAATAATGCATTTGTAAACCAATGGATCCATATCCTTGCCAGCTCTGGCAATACATGAAATAAAAAGAAATGTCCATTCCCTGGTAGTGTAGTATCCCTCCCTGCCCTCTCTCCT
Source organism: Neoceratodus forsteri (assembly GCA_016271365.2). Taxonomy (NCBI): domain Eukaryota; kingdom Metazoa; phylum Chordata; order Ceratodontiformes; family Ceratodontidae; genus Neoceratodus; species Neoceratodus forsteri. The sequence goes on from CM057452.1 coordinate 1,061,043,916, forward strand.
GATTGGTAGATAAATTAAATCCCATTCCTTGGTAGCTTAGTGTCTCTCCCTCTCCTGCTCTTGGCAGGTGGATAAATTAAATCTGAATATTCAAAAGAGACACATTTGTATCTAACGGTGTAGGGCCTATGTTCACCTCAGGGCTGGCTAAACCTCAAAATGCTAACTAGACAAAGGAGGAAGGGTAGGCAAGCACTCAGGGTAGGCTCCATAAATTTCAAAAGCAATGAGAAAATGTTACTGTCTAAAGTATCACACACATTATGCTGAACTTCCATTTCATTCAGTTTATTATAGCAGCTTAATCAAAAGGATCTGTGTCACAAGTGCTTAACATTATCATGCTCAAAAAAGGACAACATTTCACATTACTGGGGTCCCTGACAAAGTTCCCAGGGAGCTAAGCATTGCATTATGGTGGCAGCTCTTCGATCCGGTGAGGTAATGCAATTCTTTTTGTTGATTTAAGGATAGTGTGACCTTTCTGTGGTATTCTATTTATTTTGTATGTATGTATTTACTTACAGTATTTAGTTATTTGTCTTTTGAGAACTGGTTAATTACACTCAACAACTGAATGCCTTTTTTCAGGTACAACTCAGGAAGGTACAAGACAAGCATAAAACTCCAGGTACTGGACAAAAACAAATTAAACAAAGCCAATGCGATATGAGAAGCAAACCAACCAAAGGTGCAATGTTTGAGACAAATAAGAGAACACATTCAGTGTAAGAGCATGCTTCCAGAGGTACAATAATTTTAGCAGGCTAGTGTCCTTACCCCCATTGCTCTCTGTAGCCAGAGAAATGAACCCCCATCCTCTAATAGTTTAGTGTCACTCCCCTCTCCTATTTCATCAGTCTGGTAAATTATATCCCTTGCTCTGGTGTTCAAGTGTCCCTCCCCTTCCTGCTCTTTGTAGCCAGATAAATGAAATCCCATTCTTTGACAGTCTAGTTCCTCTCCTCCCTCCCTCCAAGTCCAGGTAAATCAATAAATGAAATTCCATTCGCTGGTAGTCTAGTGTCCCTCCCCCTCCTGCTCTTGGTAGCCCTATATATGAAGTCCCATTCTCTGTTTGTCTACAGTCTTTCACCCACACACAGTCAGTAGACTCTCACCCCTCTGTGGCCCAAAATGACAGAGCATTAAACCTTCACTCATCACCACTTTCAGCTGCTGCCTATGTCACACTACTCCTAACACAATGTGACAAGAGATGTGTGATAACAATGGTGGCTGGAAGCAGTGGTAAGCTGGGGGTTAATGTTGGCAATCATCTTGGGACAATGGATGGGTTGTGTGTAACTAGATGTGTGTGTGGCGAGGGACACTAGCCCACTAGGGAATGTGATTTCATTTATATAGCTACCAGAAGCTGGAGAACAGAGGAACACTAGACTACCAGGGAATGGTATTTCATTTGTGTAGCTATCAGGAGTGGGATATGGGAGGACACTAGACACCAAGAGATTAAACTGTGTACAATATTGGGGTCTGGGTGAGGGAGGGAAGCACCACTGGCACTAGGGGAGTGCATGGATTTCCACATACAGGTGAGTCAAATACTGTGTGACCTTAAGCAAGTCATTTCACCTCAGTGTACCAACAGCTGTGGAAATGGATTGAAGCAGGACCTCACTGGAAACTGTATCTTGCAACTCAGCTTGGCTTTCCTTGAAAACTACTGTAGGTCTTAGGTGTGGCAAATGAATAAGTCAAGCAGGAAAAACATTAATGGTCTATGGGTTTCATACATAGACCATTAATGTTTTGTGGTTTTGTCACACCACAATGCTCAGCCTTGATGCAATCCAGGGAGCAAAGGATTGTTTCTCAAATGTAAATGTGCCATTTATGAGACGCAAATTTTTTGTTAAGCTATATGCTGACTGGGGTCATTTGTGCTCTCTCTGATAAAGGATTGCAACTTAGAGCACAAGACTTTGGATTGTCCTAACTGCTATTTTGCTGCATTGCAGCTTCTTGTTTCTGTGTGCTACTCCAAGCAGCCAGCAGAGTTGTGCTTTGATCCTGTTCGCCTGTAAGGGCCCTGATTTACAGCTGTAGTGCTGTCTAGAAGCTATCTGTATCCATGATAGGGCATTTGGAGTTTGCTCTGTGCTGGTTTAAAAATTGCAAACTGTACTCTGTGTTACTTTACACTTTGGATAGGGGCTTTGCCCAGCACAAACCCTAACTTCTAACAAGCATTTGTCAATGCCTAATGTTGTCTTGCTGACATTGGCATTAGTAGCGCAGAAGTTGAACAGATGCATGATAGAAATGGCAATGAAGTATGAAAGTGTTGTCAAACCCCACTTCACCCTACAGATACTGACAGGCACTGAGGTGTGTCTTTGGGCATCAGCCATAATGTTCAAGGCATTTCAGGTCACCCTACGCTGCAGTGCAACAAATATCGCATTGTACCTTGAGGTCCTCCGGCCTTACGCTCACTCCATTTGGCCGTAACTCTCATGGCATTTTACCTCACCCTGTCCCACAGTCACCGACAAGTGCTGAGGTGTGCCTTGAAGTGTTAGGCTTTACAGTCACCCCATTTCATAAGGACAAGTGCTGAAATGGGTGCAGCATAGGAGAATGGGGTCAACTGTGGGTCCGAGGTGTCCAAGGCACACCTCGATGCCTGTCAGTGGCTTGAGGGTGAGGGGGATGGTATGACGTGAGCATGATAGCCAGCTATGGAAAGATAGACCCCTGATGCCTGTCAGTCTGTACAGGGTGGGACATTATGGTTACAAACCCTAGTGCCCCGGCCGTTTGTTGGTATTTGCACTACAAATTTGCAAAACAGCATCTTTGTGACCCCCACCTCATGAAAGTGTTTGGGACTTCTGCTCATGAATTGTGGCACTGTGATTTTGTTAATTTGTCCCGAACGTTGGTTTCTCACAGCAACCGTGCCATTCTGTGCCAGATGTGGGAAAACACCATTTGGCCAGAAGGTGAAAAATGGCAGCTGTACCATTCATAGGTAGGTGTGAAGAGGTGGCAGTGTTGAAAATCTTGAGTGAAAATATTAAAAATGCTCGAATTTATGAGCATATGTAGAAACTGCACAATGCACACTCGTAACACAGTCATTTAGTGGAATTATTTCACCAAATTTTCAACATAGGCATTTTGAGACCTCAGCGCATGAACACTGTCACTATGATTTTCTTCATCTGTCCTGATCAGTGATTTCCCACAGCAACCACGCCATAGTGCGCCACTTGTGTGAAAACACATTTCAGGCAGGATCTGAAAAATGACAGCTATACTGTTCATAAGGACGTGTGCAAAATTGACAATTTAGAAAAATGTTGAGTGAAAACATTACAAATTGTCGGAGTTACGAGTGTGCATGGAAACTGCGCAATGCATGCTTGTAACATAGTCATTTTATGGACTTTTGTCACCAAATTTTCAACATAGACATTTTAGGACCTCTGCTCATGAACAGTGCTGCTGTGATTTTTGTAATCTGCCCCAGTCACTGATTTCCCACAGTGACTGCACTATTCTGCGCCGGTAGTACGAAAACACATTTCAGCCAGGATGTGAAAAATGACAGCTGCACTGTCCATAAGGAGGTGTGAAAAAATGCCAGTGTTGAAAATCTACAGTGAAAATATTACAAATTGGCAAAGTTACGAGAGCACATGGAGACTGTGCAAAGCATGCTCATAACAGTAATTTTTGGGGAATTCTTTCACCAAATTTACAACATAGGCTTTTTGGGAGGCCACCTCATGAACAACGACACTGTCATTTTGTTACTCGGTCCCGAAAGGTGATTCCATGCAGTGACCACAAAATCACCTCTCGGGACGGAATAACGCCATGACAGTGACTGAATTCATGAGGAGGGGTCCCAATAACCACATGTTGAACATTTGGTACCAAAATTCCCAAAAATGTCTGTGAGATGCACCAAAGTTGAAAAAACACTATTTATGCCATTATACAGCTTGCCAGCATTTCTTCAGTTCGCAGTCAGCTTTGAAGAGTGCAGACATGTTCCAGCTCCACCGAAGATCGTCACGCTGGACTCCAGAGGAAGTATGGAGTGAGGGGGGTGTGGGGAGACAGGAAGTGCAGAGGGTGGGCGCGGGTTGGGGAAGGGGCCATGAACTCAATGAGGGACCGTTTTCTGTTTTACAGGGTTAAAACAAAACAAAAAAAAAAACATTGCAAGACTGTTTTTTTTTTCAGGGACATTTGGCATGCTGGGTTGGGCTCCCAGCATGCCACCTGTGTGTTTGATGGTAGGGGGATCTGTAGTTGATGGGGACTGGGCACCCCCACCAGCACATACAGAGTTGGGGGGTCACATGAGCTGAGGGAGACTGGGCACCCCCTTGGCACACAAGAAATAGGGGGTACATTATGCCATCAGGGATTGGGCACCCCCATCGGAAAGTTAAATTAGGAGGGGGCATGCTGACAGGGGGATTGAGCACCCCCGCCGGCTTTCAAAGGGACAGTGAAAGGCAGCAGCTGTCCCTCTGTAGGGACTATGCAAAGCTGACGGGGAAGCCGCCGCCATGTTGCTTGATGGGAACACCAGATGAGGCAAGCAGTAATTCGCTGCTGCAATCAGGGACCACCCCGTGGTGCTCCCTGATTACAGCAGCTAATTTTTTTCAAGGTAGTGGCACGTTTTCTGAACTGCTGTCATAGACAGCATGCTATGCCATTTGCACCACACAACCCGGCCACAAAAAGCAGTGGTGCCAATGGCTGCAGCAGGACTGCACCTCTGAAACCTGGTTCTCCACCAAAGCAACCACAATATGTTGCCTGCACTACGCACGCAAGATAACATAAAAATGGGGGCCTTTGGGATTGGATAAAGCTCTACTTTGTGTTGTTACGTACAACAGTTTGTGTTCATTGTGTCACTACTGAAGAAGCTTCTATTTACAGTATGTAAAAGGAGTATTTTAAGTGATTGCTAACATGGAATATGTCTGTTTTTGTGAAGCCTCTTTTAGTTTTCTTTCCTGCTCAAGACTAACTATTATCTACCATGACCCTGATTGCCTGGATGAGTCTTTCTTTAGTGACACTATCTGTTGTCACTGTGACTTCCCAACCACATTGTAAAGCAATGAACCTAAAGACAATGGGGTACCAAAGAAATGGAGACATTATTATTGGGGGAATTTTTCCAGTTCTATTTAAAAATGATCCCCTTGAAGTTGACTTCACAGAGCCACCTAATGTACAAAGAAGATGTGAAAGGTAAGAGTTATAGTTCTCTTAATAACAGAAGAGCACATGCTATACCTTCCAAATCACTGTCTGGACATTTTAAATTAGGGGGACTCCTGGCTTACAGGTTAAAACACATGGCTGAAACCAGGAGTCGTTCTCTATGAGTTACAGTAAATGCTGTTTCCAGTCATGTTTCATACTCTGCTTTCAGTTTACTGTTTGGCTGTCCATTTCTGTGTTATTTTATTTACTGTTTTGCTTAGTTTTCTGCACACCCTCACCTGAGTCACACCTGGAAATATGTCTGCAGTGTGCCTTTCCCAGGCTTCAAAGCTCTAAATTAATGAAACAAATAATACAATATCCACCATGGGAAACTTTTCAACGTTTATTAAAAAAATATTCAATTCATACTATTTCCATAGCTTTCTTTGAAAGCTTGTTCCATAGGTATACCACTCTCTAGGTGACAAAATGTTTCCTAACATTACTCCTACTTCTATCTCCTTAAGCATAAAGTATGACCTCTAATTCCAATGCATGGAACAAGCTTCAGTCAGTGGTTTCTGACTCTTAGGGAATTCTGTTTGCTACTCAGTTTCTAGAAGGTTCTGCCTGTTTCTTAGTGGGTGGCTCTCTACCTTCATCAGCAGTTAAGTACAAGGTTTCATATTGCAGTGGACTTGCTTTTCCATAGGTATACCACTCTCTAGGTGACAAAATGCTTCCTAACATTAATCCCAGTGAAGACTAGGTTTGCTGGCATAAAGCACCTAGCTTCACCTGAGCTCTTTTCTTCTAGGGTTTGTTTGAAAGGATAGAGCAAGGAGAAACATTAACAGAGCAAGGAGAAACATTAAGGCTTATTTTGGCTAAGCAAAGTTTCTGGTGTGTTACTAGTTTTTTTGTGCTTACAAATTGTGCTTATGGAGGATAATGGCTGGGGATCAGGTGATAACCACAGTGTAATCACCTCGAGTGGTTGCTAGGGCAACATGATAAACCTCAAGAGCGCAGCTCGAGAGGTTTACTGTAGCCCTAGTAACCATGAGAGGGGATTTCAGCGTGGTTATCACCAGATCCCCAGCCATCATCTTTTATAGTGTATGGTCAAAAAAACACTGTTTGCATTCTATGTGTGAGAATTATGGAACTCTGGTGCATTCTCTTTTGTTATGCCACTGTTTGGAAGTTCCAAAGTGTGGTTAACAACTTTTAAAATTCTAAACAGTGCATAACAAAGCTGTGTGACTGCTGATTATGGTGGTGAATAGGCACTTACCATACATTATATAGGGTTTATTACTGTTTTGTGCTTACAGGTTATGCAGTTTACTGCATTATTTTTCTCTGATTTAAATTGTTTTTTGCATGATACTGTATATTTTCTGCTACATTGTTACAGGGTGTACTTATAGGTTTTTTACTGTTTTGTGCTTACAGATTACCGTTTTATTTTTCTCCTATTCAATTTTTTTTTATTTTTGCAAGGTATATTTTCTGATACATTGTTACAGGTTGTGTTTACATGTTTTGTTACTGTTTCATCCTTACAGGTTTTACAGTTTATTGCTCTATTTTTCTCTGATTTAAATTGTTTTTGGCCGCGTATATTTTCTGCTAAATTGTTACAGGGTGTGCTTATAGGTTTGATACTGTTTTGTGCATAAAGGTTACTGCTTTATCTTTTTCTGATTCACATTTTTGCAAGGTATATTTTCTGTTAAATAGTTTCAGGTTGTGCTTTCAGGTTTTGTTACTGTTTTGTGCTGACATGTTTTACATTTTGATCTATCTTTAGGCTAAGCGAAGTTACTGTTTTGATACTATTTGATATTGTTTTTACAGGTTTTTGTTTTGGGCTTAAAGGTATTGCACTCTCTTTCTCACATTGAAGGAGCTAATTGTTTTTCTTCCACAGATCTTCCAAGGGATTAGTAGTGTAACTGGGGCAGAGCTGACAAAAGGTTAGTACCTTTCAACAGAAGGAAGATTGAAAAGGCCAGGTTAGTTGATGTGTTGTGGTGAAGACTAGGTTTGCTGGCATAAAGCACCTAGCTTTATCTGAGCTCTTTTCTTCTGTGGAGTATGCCCTCTAGTTCCAATGAATGGAACAAGCTTCAGTCAGTGGTTTCTGACTCTTAGGGAATTCTGTTTGCTACTCAGTTTCTAGAAGATAATGCCTGTTTCTTAGTGGGTGGGTCTCTACCTTCAACAGCAATTAAGTACAAGGTTTCATATTGCAGGGGACTTGCTTTTCCATATATACATCACTCTCTAGGTGACAAAATGCTTTCTAACATTACTCCTAGTGACTATGTTTGCTGGCATAAAGCACCTAGCTTCACCTGAGCTCTTTTCTTCTAGGGTTTGATTGAAAGGACAGAGTAATGAGCAACATGAACAGAGCAAGAAAAAACATTAAGGCTTCTTTTGGCTAGGCAGAGTTACTCTTGTGTTACTAATTTGTTTTGTGCTTACAGGTTTTATTACCATTTTGTGCATACAGGTTGTACAGTTTACTGCTTTATTTTTTTCTGATTGAAATTGCTTTTTGCTTGGTATATTTTCTTTTAAATTGTTGTGCAGCTTGACTTGCTGAAAGGAAGGAAAACACTCACTGGGGTGGTGGGTCAGAGCTGTGGCTGATTGTTTCTGGAGGGCACAGCTTCTGGGAGAGCATGGCTCCTCTATGAAGGGACCCACAGTGGAGGCCAGTGAGGATGCTGGGAACCTCCACAAAGGAAACCCACAGGAGGGTGGCATGAGACCCCACAGGGGAAGGAAACAACTCCTGGTGTGGGACTCAATCATAAGGAGGAAATAACTGGTGGGGAAGGGGAGAGGGAGGTAAGATGCCTGCCTGGCACCATGGCTGGGTGGGACAGGATGCAAATCCTCAGGCTCACAGGAGCAGTGGCACGGGAGAAGGAGTTGGATGTCATTGTCCAGCTAGGGACAAATTACCTGGCTGGTAATGGGATCAGAGCAATGCAGGAGTTTGTAGCATTGGGGAGGGGTCTTAGACATGTATCATGCATGCTCACCTTCTCAGAGGTGCTGCCTGTCTATGGCATGGGTGATGCCAGGGTACTCTGCAACATGACATTCAATGAATGGTTGAAAAACTGGTGCAGAGCTCAGGGATTTGACTTCACTGGGGACTGGGGGTCCACCTAGAGGGATGCAGACCTATAGCTAGGTAGGTAGGTAAAGGTAGGTATAAAACTGTATTTTTATACAGGATATACATTTCATTTTGGACTTTGCAGTCCAGTTTACAAGACAGTCCTGTGTAGTTGATCTATTAGTTTCAATAAAACACAAGGGTAGTGATAGCAAGAAAAGATCACATACAATTTCACTTATGTAATATACAGTACATAGAAGAGCAGCTCAAAGACAACATCCATGCAGTATTTACAATATATACAATTACTTAGATTCTTACTGTAAGATTTATGTATGGCCTACACTGGCACGATGGTCTGCATCTGTCCAGGAGGGGAACCAGGATCCTAGGTGATAGGTTTGATTGCTTCATTGGCAAGCATTTAAACAATCCAAGGGGGGAGACACTGAAATAAAGCATGGAAATCCCACCCCCCACACAAAACAGGGTAGTTAGTGAGGTAAACACTAAGGTAGAGAAGTCAATAGGAAGTAGGACAGGGGTCAATGGAGAAAAAGGCAAAGACAGTAAGGACAGGGATGAGGCTAAAAAGGGTAAGAATATCCAAAAATAGAGGGTGATTAGCCCCAATGCACATAGTCTGGGTAACAAGCTCCCAGAACTAGTAGTCTTGTTGGAAAAGGGACACCAGGATATCATGGCAGTCACAGAAACATGGTACACAGAAAACCATGACTGGGATGTCAACATACCAGGGTACACAATCTAAAGGAGGGACAGGGAGGGTAAAGGAGAAGGAGGAGCAGCTCTCTATGTAAGGGAAGGGATCAAAGCAATTGAACTAAAGGGTAAACAGGGAGGAGAGGAGGCACTGCTGGTCACCCTGGAGACAGGAAATGGCACCACATTCCATACGGGGGTTGTATATAGACCTCCATCTCAGGGGGAGGCAATGGACAAGGAAATATAGAAGGCATCCTTTGAATGGCAGAAAAGAGGGAGATATTGTTGATGGGGGAACCTGAATATGCCAGATGTTAACTGAAGCACCTTTGCTGCAGCCACATCCAAGAGCAGGGTAAATCCTGATGCCCTATGGGGGCATGCCTCAAACAGATAGTATTGTAACCTACTTGGGAGGGAGCAATCTTAGATGTGGTACTCTCAAACAGGGATGGAGAGAGGATCTTGGATTTAAAAGTGGGTAGTCATCTGGGAACAAGCAACCATCAAACAGTGTGGTTCACAATAAACACAGCCATAGAGTGAAGCCACACAAAGGTGAGAGTACAGTATTGGACTATAGGATGGCTGACTTTGGCAAAATGGGAGAGTGCCTCAGAAAAGCACCAGCAAATGGGCAATAAGGTGGGGTGGAGGAACAATGGGGAAAAATCAAAGCTGCCATTACAGAGGCAACATGCCTTTGTGTGAAGCAAATAAACAAAACAAAATAAAACTAAGGAAAAAAAACACTACGGTTCTCAAAAGATGTGGTGGGAAAGAGATGTGCAAGAACAAGGGGGCACAATTTGAAGATAGATGAAGGATGACTCAGGGGCCATGGGAGGAAGTATTTTTTCATGGAGAGGGTGGTGGACACATGGAACAGCCTTCCAGAGGTGGTCATGGGGTCAAAAACAGAGGGGGAATTTAAGAATGCATGAGACAGACATAAGGCAATTCTAGTGGGAGGTAGAAGGAAGTAAGCTGAAGGTAAAACTAGGATCTGCTGCTTATCCCATAGGTAGGGAAATGGGCAGACTGGGTGGGCCAAGCGGTCCTTATCTACCATCAAAGTCTGTTTCTATGTTTCATTGTTTCCTACTTCTACCTCCTTATGCATAGAGTATGACCTCTAAATGTAATACATGGAACAAACTTCAAGTCAGTGGTTTCTGACTCGTAGGGAATTTTGTTTGCTACTCAGTTTCCGGAAGGTTCTGTCTGCTTCTTAGTGGGTGGGTCTCTACATTAAACAGCAGTTAAGTACAAGGTTTCATATTGCAGTTGACATGCTTTTAAATTCTGTGTATTTCTTCAGTCTCCTCAGCCCATGGCACAGCAGTGTCAGAGGCAGAGCAAGGAGATCTAACCTAATACTTTGTCTTTTTTGCAGCTGATTGTTGGCAGAGAAACAGTACAAGAAGAAGGATTTTAGGGCTGATTGTTTCTGGCGAGGGAGCTGCATTAGTTCAGGCGGATTTTAGGGATTTGGGTGGGCGCTTGGGGTTCAGGTAGGCACCTGGTGGAGGTAGCTAACTCTCTTATTTTCTCAGTGGTGCTACTTGTCAGGGGAAGGAGGGGGGAAAGAAACCAACACATCAATAACTTCAACAAGTTGTTGAAGGACTGGTGCAGGGAAACCAGTTTTGGCTACATTGGGGACTGGGGTACCACCTGGGATGATGCATTCCTATAAAAGAGAGATGGTCTGCATTCTTCTATGGAGGGAATGTCTGTACTCAGTGAGATATTTATGTGCTTTCTGAGCAAGCATTTAAATGAGCCACTGGGTGGGGGAGGTTGTTGGAAGTGGGGAGATACAGACAGACCTCCCCCACAGGTTAGGACACACAACAATCAGAATCAGGATGTTATGCCAGGGGCAGATTCACCAGTACCACAGGACAGAAAAGGCTTCACATAGGGCAACATGATATCATCATTAACAAAGGCAGTAAAAGGGAAGCACCACACCGAATATGCCAGGATAGTATGATGAAACTAGGGGCTAAACACAAGGATGGGACAACAGGATGCCAATTTATATGCAAAGTCGTGCAGACAAATGCCCGCTGTCTGGGGAACATGGCCCCAGACTTCATGGCTGTAATGACAGAGGCTGATCTGGACATAGTGGCCATAACTGAAACATGGTACACCAAGAACCACAGCTGGGACATAAGTGTACCTGGTTATGCCCTGTTCAGAAAAGGCAGGGAATGTGAAAGAAAGCATCAAGGCAACTGAAATTCAGAACAGGCATGAGGAAAGAGAGGAAGTTTAGGTTAACCTTGAACCAGGCAATGGAACAGACATTTGCATAGGGGTCATTTGCAGACCCTCAGCTCAGGCAGAAGAATATGACAAACTGCAGCTGGAAAACATGTATGACATGGCAGCAAAGGGGGAGGTACTGCTGATGCGAGACTTTAACATGATGGAAATAGACTGGTCCATCTCAGCAGGGGCCTCAGCCAGTGCACAGGACTTTGTTGACTCCCTTGAGGGGGCTGGCCTTAGGTAATTGGTGCAGGAACCTACCAGAGACCAGGCAATCCTGGATCTGGTACTGATCAATGGGGGCAGGATAACAGGGCTCGAGGTGGAAGGTCAACTAGGGTCCAGATACCACCATATGATGTGGTTCAAGGTGGACACAAGGATTCAGTCAACCCATACAAAGGCAAAAGTCTTAGACTTCAGAAGCACCTACTTAACCAGGATGAGACTTCAGCTTACAGAAACTCTGGAAAAAGGGGAGATTGGGGGGACGCTGAGGAGAAATGGGCACACATCAAGAGGCCATAGCAGAGGTCATAAAACAATGTGTTGGGTCAATAGACAACAGAAAAAGGAGAAGAAAACAGCTTTGGTTCTCAAGGGGATGGCTGAAAAGGTAAGGATCGAGAGGCTAGCCTTCAGGAAATATAAGGAGACACAAAGAGATGAGGACAGGGAAATGAATCAGAAGTGTCTGAGAGAGGCAGGAAAAGCAGTGAGAAGTGCTAAAGCACAAACTAAGGAGCGAATAGCTCAATCAATTACAAAGGGAGACAAGACATTCTTCAGGTATGTCAGCGACAGAAGGAAGGCAAAGGAGATGGAGTAGCTACGCTTCAAGGAGCCAAGGGACAGATAGCGGAGGGAGACAGGGAAAAAACAGCGATCCTGAATGAATATTTCTGTTCAGTCTTCACTGTGTAAGTGCATAGGCAGGGTCCACAGCTAGAATTTAAAGGAATGGATAAAAAGGAGATAATCATCTGTCTGTTCACAGAGGAGAGGGTCCTACAAGAGCTTGCAAAGCTCAAAGTAGACAAAGCCATGGGTCTAGATGGCATACATCCAAGGGTCATCAGGGAACTGAGACTTGAACTGGCGGCCCCTCTGGCAGCCCTGTTCAGTGAATCCCTAGACATTGGAGTGGTCTCAGAGGACTGGAGAAGGGCAAATGTCCCTCTATATAAGACTGGGAGTAAAGAAGATGCAGGGAACCACAGAACAGTTAGTCTAACCTCTGTAATAGGAAAGATAATGGAGACACTCCTCAAGGAAACAATAGTAGAGTACCTAGAAGTCATAGGGATGTTGAATCCCAGGCAATATGGGTTCACCATAGGACGGCCCTGTCAAACTGCTCTAATAGATTTCTTTAACTGGGTGACAAAGGCAGTAGACCAAGGGGGTAGCTTTAGACATTGCCTACCTAGATTTCAGCAAAGCCTTTGAAACCGTCCCACATAGGAAACATAGAAGCATAGAATCTGTTGGCAGATAAGGACCATACAGCCCACCTAGTCTGTTCATTTCCCTACTTGGTTCGGCAATCCGTACTCTTATCTGGACTCCCTTTCCCCTGATATGCTGTACAGCAGGGTGCCTTTATGCTTATCCCATGCACTTTTGAAACCCCATACTGTTTTCACTTCTGTCACCTCCACTGGTAGGCTGTTCCATGGATCCACCACCCTCTCTGTGAAAAAATACTTCCTAACATTCCACCTAAGCCTCCCACCCTCCAGCCCCATGTCATGTCACCATGTCCTTGTGCACTTTCATCTCTGAAATATGCTCCTTTGCTGTACCCTGTTTATTCCTCTAAGGTATTTGAAAGTCTCTATCATATCCCCTCTCTCCCTTCTCTCCTCCACTGAATAGCTGTTTAGTTCCATGTGCCTTTCCTCATAGGGATTGTGGTGCAGTCCATGTATCATTTTTGTGGCTCTTCTCTGGATTGCTTCCATTCTGTCTATGTCCTTCCTGAGATCCGGTCTCCAGAATTGGATACAGTATTCCAGATGAGGCCCCACCAGTGATCTATACAGTGGCATCACCATTTCACTGCTCCTACTGGTTATGCCCTTCCCCATGCACCCCAGCATTCCCCACTGCTTTTATACATTGTTTGGCTGACTTCAGATCATCAGATATGATGACCCCCAGGTCACTTTCCTGACTTGTGGTGGCCAGAACCTGCCCCCCATCCTGTATTCCTCTCTTGGGTTTCTGTGTTCCAGGTGCATTATCTTGCACTTCTTAGCATTGAAACCCAGCTGCCAAACCTCTGACCATTCCTCAAGTAGTCTTAGGTTATTTCTCATTTTATCTAGCCCCTCCTGTATGTCGATTCTGTTACAGATCTTGGTGTCATCTGTGAACAGGCATACTTTCCCCTCCAGTCCCTTTGTAATGTCGTTTATGAAGACATTGAATAGAACTGGACCCAGCACCAATTCCTGTGTAACCATTCTGGTCACCTCCCCATCTTCTGATTTTGTACCATTTACTACCACCCTCTGGGTCCTGCCTTTTAGCCAGTTACCAACCGATTTTACCACTTTAGAGCCCACACCCAGATTCCCCAATTTGCTAAGCAACCTTCAATGAGGAATGGTGTTGAAGGCCTTACTGAAATCCAGTAGGCCACATCCTCCGCCCCTCCCTGATCCACCACCCTGGTCACCCAATCAAAGAAATCAATAAGATTAGTCTGACAGGACCTTCTCTCAGTGAATCCATACTGCCTTGAGTCTTTTGCACCACTTGACTCCAGGAACTTCACTACCCCTTGAAGGGGAACTGTCATCTACAGAACTTCTTAATGTCTGAAAGCCCATAAAAAAGATAATTTGATTGAGCAATTGTGTTTTTATGTTATTTTACTTAATTAATGGTGATATTTTTTTTCCTTTCAGCACAGTTCAGTTAGTGCAACACTTCTGTCAGAGATAGACACACACACACACACACACACACACACACACACACACACTGCCTGTCTCTCCCTTTTGTTTTTTTTTTTGTGTTTTATTTTACAGTGGTAATGACATTCTGGAAAGTAGCGGTCCGTCAGCATTGCTGCATAGTGTAAGACGCGCTCGAAGGGTATGAGTGGCAGGATCAACCAGATTAATTTTTTTTTTTATTTTCAATGCAGGATCAACTAGGTAGATATTTAAAAATAGTTAAAATCTTACTTGTCTTAACAGTGTGTGGCAAAGCTTTAGTGCTCGGTAATGGAGCCACTATGTTGGGCAAGATGTTCAGCATGTCCCCAGTGAAACTACGCACCAGTTCGCTTTCTGCGGTGACACTTGATTGACAGGTGTTGATTACAACCTATTGGATGTAACCACAGATATCAATTGGGAGGTTGTAACTGGAGATAAAAGTGTCTTTGTATGTAAAAAATTATCACCATTAATTAAATAATATTTTACTCCTTGTGATGATGTTAAAAGTATAACAGTTTCTTACTGAAATACTTTGGATGGAATGGGAGTTTCTACTGTAACAATGCCAGAATTCTATTGGATTATTAGGAGGCAGTATAGCACAGTGGTTAAGGGCACTGAAACCTGGAGACCTGGGTTTGAATCCCACAGCTCCCACTTGCATACTGTGTGACTCTGAGTAAGTCACCTAACTTCCATGTGTTCCCAAGTCACACCTGGAAATAAGCATCAGCTTAGTGTGCCTTTTCTGCTTAAACAATTTCCCCTTTCCCATATTTTTTACCAACAGTTTGAAATGTAAAGGTGGTAACTCACTATTTTCATTGCACATACAAAACAAATATTATAAATGTAGAACGTTTGTAATGGCAAAATCCCATTCCATCCAAAGAATTTCAGTCAGAAATTGTTATACCTTTAACTTCTTCAAGGAAGTAAAATTCTCTTTTAGTAATGCATTTCAGATTATGTATGTTTTAACAATGTTGTCCATCTATATACTTTTGGAAAGGCTGCATTCAAAAAGTATAAGGAATCACAGAAGGAGCACGACAGGGAACTGTATCAATTAAAGCAGAAAGAAGTGGGGAAGGCAGTCAGACTAGCAAAGGCCCAAACCGAGAAAAAAATAGCCAACTCAGTTAAGAAGGGGAATAAAACCTTTTATAGGTACATTAGGGAGCATAGAAAGGTTAAGGGAGGGATAGTGAAGATTAATAAAGGAGAGGGGAGGTGGGCAGAGGGAGACAGTGAAAAGGCAGAGATACTGAATGAATACTTTTGCTCAGTATTCACAAAGGAAGATGAGGAGGAGTTACCTAAACCAGACAATAGAAGCACTCTGGGTAGGGGGGTTGACACCAGTCCATTCACAGAAGAAAGAGTCCTGAAAGAACTCCTAAAACTCAAGGTGGACAAAGCAATGGGGCCTGATGGGATTCACCCCAGAATCCTAAAAGAACTAAGGGAGGACCTAGTGACACCACTGACCAGGTTTTTTAACAAATCATGGCAGGATGGGGTGGTACCTGAGGACTGGAGGAGGGCAGATATGATTTCCCTTCACGAAAGTGGGGGCAAGGCAGAAGCAGGAAACTACAGACCTGTAAGCAAGGGTGTAGACAGGCACACTCACTGTACACATTTGTGCACAGTTTTGATGAGTGCCTCTCACAAACCATAAGCCACTGTTAATATTATCATTCTAATCTGTAGTATTCAGGTTAGTGTAGGCCACTGAGGAGTGTCCAATACATGTATAACCTCTTCAGAGAGTAGAGGAATCATGACAACAATCTGACTTGTTTGGATGGGGGTGCCATTTGGAAAGCATGTGTACATTTCTTAATGGGGGAAGGTAACTGTTGGAGATTGTGTACAAAACAGAAATTTCTGGCTTCACACTGCCTGTAAGTTTGACCTCAGTGGTAGGGAAAATGATGGAATCACTTCTGAAAGAAAGAATTGTTGAGTACCTAGAGACCAGCGGAGCACAGGACCCAAAGCAGCATGGATTTACAACAGGAAGGTCATGTCAGACGAATCTAATTGATTTCTTTGACTGGGTGACCAAAGTAATAGACCAGGGAGGGGCTGTGGATATGGCCTACCTAGACTTTAGCAAGGCATCTGACACAGTCCCGCACAAAAGATTAATAATCAAGTTAGCCAGCCTGGGAGAGGGTCCCAGGGTGGTAGCCTGAGTAGCAAACTGGCTGCACAACAGGGCACAGAAGGTAATAGTGAATGGAACACATTCCGAAGAAAGGGGGGTTACTAGTGGAGTACCTCAGGGCTCAGTACTGGGTCCAGTCCTCTTTAACATCTTTATAGGTGACATTGCAGAGGGTCTGGAGGGAAAGGTATGCCTCTTTGCAGATGACACAAAGATCTGTAACAGAGTTGATACACAAGAGGGGTAGAAAAGATGAGAAGGGACTTGGCAAGGTTGGAGGAATGGTCAGACATATAGCAATTTAGATTCAATGCAAAGAAGTGCAAAGTAATGCACCTGGGAAACAAAAACCCAGGAGAAGAGTACACAATAACAGGGGAGGTACTAACAACAACAAAAATGGAAAGGGACCTGGGGGTAGTCATATCAGATGACCTAAAGGTGGATAAGCAATGTGAAAAGTTGGTAAGGAGGGCCGGGAGATACTGGGATGCATAGGAAGGGGCATCACAAGTAGAAAAAGGGAAGTGGTTATCCCTCTATACAGACAGTTGGTGAGACCCCATCTGGAATACTGTGTGCAGTTTTGGAAACCCCATCTACGCAAGGACATAGACAGGATGGAAGCAGTCCAGAGGAGGGCAACTAAAATGGTGCAGGGTCTGCATCAGAAACCATGTGAAGAGAGACTGAGAAAGTTTAATATGTATACTCTTGATGATAGGAGGGACAGGGGGTACATGATAGAAACATTCAAGTACCTCAAGGGAATCAACAAAGTCCAGGAGGGTAGCATCTTTCAGAAAAAGAGATGTGTAAGAACAAGGGGGCACAATTTAAAGATAGAGGGGGGTCGGCTCAGAGGTAATGTGAGGATTTTTTTTTTCACGGAGAGAGTGGTGGATACATGGAACAGCCTTCCTGAGGAGGTTGTTGGGTTTAAAACAGTGGGGAAATTCAAACATGCATGGGACAGACAAAAGGCAATTATAGTGGGGGGTTGCAGGAAGTAGGCTGTTGGTTAACTAGAATCTGCAGTTTATCCAGTAGGTAGGAAAATGGGCAGACTGGGTGAGCCAAGTGGTCCTTATCTGCCATCAAAGTCTATGTTTCTATATTTCTATAGTAATTGTGAGCTATTTTTTTTTTCTTTTCATGTCAAATCTGGATAGAAAGAGCATATTTTCAGAATCATAATAAATGCTCAGATTGTTTTTACTGTCTTTGTCAAGGAAAGGTACACTGAGCAACAACTTGTTCCCAGGTTTATAGTGGGAGCACAGGGAGGCCATGATGTTAGGCCAGTAGGTCCTGTACGTAGCCGCATTTGCATCTTGGATACCTGAGTTCACACACAAAATTGTAAGAGAAAATGCTGTAAGAGAGGTAATGGAAAAAGACAGAAGGTGGTACTGTGGCAGATCCTGAAATCTGTACTGACATGTTCAGCTGGCAGTATATTCTAGAGGTTAAAGCAATCCTGAAGATGGATTATTTTTACTAACAGTTTGAAATGTAAAGGTGATAACTCACTAGTTTCAATGCACATACAAAACACTTATTATAGATGTAGAAAGTGTTGTAATAACATCTTAAAACAGTTGATTTGCTATTTAAGTTGTTGGATTAAATACAAAGGAGGACCTAGACCCTCGGTGACATAATTTCCTGCCCAAAACATATGGCTGCCACCAGCCCTTAATTACAGAGTGATTTACATATGACTGACTCTGGACTGCAAAGACTCACAGATAAACACAATAGCTCAATCAAATTAGCTTTATATGGGCTTTCAGACATTATGAAATCCTGTTGATGACAGTTCCCCTTTAAGCAGGGACTCCATCAGCCTCCCCACCACTGAGGTCAGGCTTACAGGTCTACAAATGCCTGCCTTCTCCCTACTTCCAGTCTTATGCAGGGGGACTACCTCTACCCTCCTCCAGTCCCCAGGTACTTCCCCCGTCTCTTCTGATTGGTTGAAGAGGGTTGTCAGCGGACCTGCTAGGATGTCCCTGAGTTCCTTCAACACTCTAGGGTGAATCCTGTCTTGCTCCATTGCCATGTCTGTCTTTACTTTTCCTAGTTCCTCCAAGACTCTATCCACTGTAAATGGGCTGGTGTCCTCCTCTCCCCCGTACATATTTCCTCGTGAGTCTTGACCCATCCCTTGCCTCTTCCTTGGTAAATACTGAGCAAAAATATTTGTTCAGTACCTCAGCTTTTTTAAGGTCATCCTCTATCCACCCACCCTCTCCCTTCTTTAGCCTAACAATACCATTTCTGGTCTTCTTCCTCTTGCTAATATAATAGAAGAAGGTCTCATCACCCTTCTTAACAGCATGTGCTATTCCTTTCTCTGTTCCTGCCTTAGCCCCTCTTACAGCTTTCCCAGCTTCTCTCTGCTTCTCCAGATATTTTAGTCTATCTTCTTCTTTCTGTGTCTCTTTGTATTTCCTGAATGGCTTACTTTTTTGTTGCCCTTTCTCAGCCACTGACTTACAGAACCACAGTGGTCGCTTCTTTCTTTTGCTTTTGCTAAGCAAACTGACACATTGATTTGTCACTCCTGCTATGGATCTCTTGAGCCTAAGCCACTGTTCTTCTACCCTTCCCCTGTATCTTCTGCTGCCAGGGCAGTTTTGAGCTGTTCCCCCATCTCCATGAAGTTGGCCTTCCAGAAATCTAGGATCTTGATCTTTAAATGGCTTTCTTTTGCCAATGTGTTGACTCTAAATCATGCAGTTCTGTTGTCACTAGTACCAAGGGGACTGCCCACCACAACATCCATGATTCTGTCCCCGTTTGTCAGCACTAAGTCTAGTACAGCCCCCTCCCTAGTGGGCTCAACCACCAGCTGCCTTAGATTTGCCCCATACGTGGCAGACATGAGGCCTCTGCTCCTTTAGGTTCTTGCAGTCTGGGTATTCCAATCTGCATCCAGCAAGTTGAAGTCACCCATTAGTAGTACGTCCCTTTGGCTGCCATTTTATGGATGGCTTCCATTAATACTATATCTGCGTAGGAGGCCTGTAAACTACTCCAGCATGGATGGTTGCTTTGTTCCCTGACTCCAGAGTGACCCACAATGCCTCTGCTTCTTCCCTGGATCCCTGAGCCTCTGTTGCTTCGATCCCTTCCTTTACATACATAGCAACTCCTCCTCCTCCTCCTTCCCCTCCCTATCCTTTCTAAAAAGTGCATACCCTGGTATGGCTGCATCCCAGTCATGGTTCCCTGTGTACTATATCTCTGTAATGGACACAATGTCCAGGTTTGTGTCTGCCTAGGAGACTGGTCAACAAGCTAGGAAGCCTGGGGATGGGACACAAGGTGGTAAACTGGATTGAAAATTGGTTAAAGGACCAAAAACAGAGGGTAGTGGTAAATGGAACCTAATCAGAGGAAAGGGAGGTGACCAGTGGGGTACCTCAAGGGTCAGTTCTGGGGCCAGTCCTCTTCAATGTCTTCATCAGTGACATTGCAAATGGGTTGCAGGGAAAGGCTTGCCTGTTTGCAGATGACACCAAGATCTGCAACAAGGTGGATGCCTTGGAACAGTTGGAGAGATGGTCAGATGCATGGTAACTGAGGTTTAATGCAAAGACATGCAAAATAATGCACATGGGGAGCAGGAACCCTGGAACAAGCTACAGGCTGGGTGGAGAGCTATTGGCAGTTACTAAGGAAAAGAGGGGCTTGGGGGTCATAAACACAGATGACCCGAAGGCCACAAGGCAAATGGCCATGGGGATGTTGGGGTACATTGAAAGAGGAATCACAAGTCGAAGGAGGGATGTGATAGTTTCACTGTACAGGACACTGGAGTGGCCTCACCTTTAGTACTGTACCCAGTTCTGGAGGCCACACCTTTTTAAGAACACTTTCAAAATAGAGACACTGCAGAGGTGGGTGACCAAAATGGTGAAGGGTCTACATCACAAGCCTTATGAGGAAAGAGTCAGAGACCTCAATTTGTACATAATGAAGCAAAGAAAGGAGAGAGGTGACATGACAGAAATGTTCAAATACCTCAATGGCATGAACAAGGTGGAAGCGACAACATATTCCAGTTTAAAAGTAGTTCCAGAACAAGAGGACATGGCAGTATAGCCTAGAGGTTAGAGTAAAGAGGTGTGAACGAGATTTGTACATCCAGCAGACCAGACCTGAATTTGATTCTCATAACCTTCACTTGCATACTGTGTGACTCTGAGCAAATCACTTAACCACCCAGTGCTCCCAGGTCGCCCCTGAAAACAGGCACTTGTGCCTAGTGGGCCTGACCCAATTATGAAAGACTAAAATAAAAAATAAAAGATAATTAAAAATATGAGACTGATGGGTGGCCGCATAAGGCATAACGTCAGGAAGTTATTTTTTTAGAGAGAGGGTGGTGGATGCATGAAATAGCCTGCCCCAGGAATTGGTGGCCACCCATATGGTGGCAGGCTTCAAACATGCATGGGACAGGAAAAAAGGAATATTAGCAATGGGATGAAAAAGCTAAAGCCAGTGACCAGATAGAGTCACTGGCCACTTTGTCAGGTAGCATAAACAAGCAGACTGGATGGGCTTGGTGGCCCTTATCTGCCAACAGTATCTATGCATCTATGTAACTAGTTTCCATGATATACGCTATCCAATTCTTCTATATATTATAAACTAAAATCATATCTACTTTCAGCCTTCTTCTTTAAAGAAAGAAATTCCAAGTCATGCCAGACCATCTGGAAACCTTAACCTTTCCCATTCCTTTAATAATTTTTGCAGCTCTTGTCTGTACTCTTTCAATTTCTGAGACATTCATTTTATAATAACTGATATGGTCTGATGTCACTCAGAAATCAGGCACTGTAATTTCAGTGCAAATTGGCAGGACATCACACCAGGCTGATATGAACTGATCAATCACCAGTGTGGAAGCAATTATGCTGTCACACTAATGGGAAAATGGTACTAATTGGCAGATTGGGTGGGCCAGGTGGTCCTCATCTGCTGTAAAATTCTGTGTTTCTGTACTTCTGAAACAGTTGTAAAAGGTTACTCATACTGTCTGTTTTTTTTAGATATACTTACCTGCTTACTCCAAGTTCTGGTTAATAATCAGACCCTAATTTTATTTTATTTATTTATTTATTTAGCTTTTGTTGACCGGGTAAGTGCACTAGACAAATCCTGCCTATTTTCAGGCACGACCCGGGGGAGGGGGATACAGATGAATGCCAACTGACCTTGAACCAGATTAAGCTGTTAATGGATATTATAAAAAGTAAAATATGGGTTCCTGTGTGATTACTCATTTTTCACACAGACCTACAGCATGTCTTGCCTTTATAAATAATTCATGCATCACTCCCATGGATTATGTGGCAAAACAGTTCCATGGCAGAATATCAACAACAATGTTGCAGACATCCTGCACAGTGATGGGAACAATGCCAATAGTTGGCATTGTTCCTGTCGGGACAAAGTATTTATCTGCCATGGGGCTTTGCCCCATGCACTCCCTGCATGTGGGGGGGGGGTATGCCCCCTGCACCCCATCTCTAAATAACCAATTCTGAGTCAAAGTTGGTTCGGGTGGGAGGGGACACCAGGAGTAGCAGCGTCAGAAAACAGTGGACCACCACAGCGTCCTGGTGAGATTTGTTACTGTGGTGGAGTTCGCTGTGAAAATGTCACTGTGCCTATGTGATATCTGGCAAAACACATCACGGGTGAGTAAATTAACTTGTATCAAGCAGTCACTCATACATAATTCTATATGTGTTGTGAAGGGAGCAGGGACCCGAGTTTTCAATGGCCTGACAAGGCACAGAACTAAGACCCTGTGTGCATCTCCTTTTTGTGGGGAAAAATACCTGCACCTGGGAAAATGTTATTTTCAACATTTTATGCACACAGTCAGCATTTTCTATTTTCCTGCTGTAGCTGCTAATTATCAGACTTTTTTCTTCACACAGCTTTGCAACAAAATATATGCAAGCTACTGTAAACCATGATAAATGTTGCATAAGGGCAACTTGTCTGAAAATGTATTGATGCAGGAAAAATTGTGCTTGTGCAAGAAAACCCTCCTTTGCATAACTTTTTTATGCATGTGCTCAGTTTTTCCACATTTGAAAATCAAACCCCCAAACTCCACACAGTACTCTAGGAGCCCAATTTTCAAAGAGTCTGACATGGCCCAAGGACTAAGTTCCTGTAAGCCACTCCCTGGTGTGGGAAAAAAATATCCACACCTGTGAAAATGCTATTTTAAGCATTTTTATGTGCCTGGGCTGCATTTTTAATTTTCCCCACAGCTGCAGAAAAAGATGCCACACTTTGTAATACTAGGCATTGCATTTCTCTGCAGCAGTGCAAAGAAATATCTGCAAGCTGCCATAAATTGTCAAAAAGGTTGCAAAAATGCAACCTTACTGAAAATTGAGCTAATGCATAAAAAAATTATGGTTGTGCAAAAAAAAACTCCTTTTTTTCTGAATGTGTGTAATGTTTCCACTTTATTAAATCTGGTGCTCCTTCTGGAATTTCCAGTATTCTTTACAGGGGCAGAATCCTATCACTCTCACAAACTGTTATGCCCCTTTTAATACAACCCAGCTTGCAAAGTTCTTAGTAACATGACAGAACAAGTGGAAAACTATCACGTTACAGAACAACTGTCAAACAGTGATCATGGAATGGGGAGATTTGCATAGAAACATAGAAATTGTCAGCAGATTAGGACTGCTGGACCCATCTAGTCTGCCCTTAAGTCCTGTACTTTTTGTGGCCTTTGACCCTAAATGGTCAGTGGTTTCCCCATCACTCCTTCCCTCCTCAAGGTTCCTTTGTGCCTATCCCAGGCATGTTTAAAACCCTCCACTGTACTTGCTCCCACAGCCTCCTGTGAGAGACTATTCCATTTGTCCACCACCATCTCTGTGAAGAAAAACTTTCTCACATTTCCCCTTAACCTGTCCCCCTCCAATTTCATATCATGCCCCCTTGTTCTTGCGCTCCTTCTGCACTAGAAGATGTCTTCCCCCTGTACTGTGTTAATACCTGTGAGGTATCTGAATGTTTCTATCATGTCCCCCTGTTTCCTCCTTTCCTCCAGGGAGTACATATTGCTGTCCTTTAATCTGTCTCCATACGTTTTCTGGTGCAAGCCATGTACCATCTTGGTTTCCCTTCTCTGGACTGCTTCCACCCTGTTGATGTCTTTGCAAAGGGGTGGCCTCCAGAACTGCACACAGTACGCTAAGTGAGGCCTCCCTAGTGTTTTATACAGTGACATTACCACCTCCCGCCTTCTGTTAGTGATACCTCTGCCTATGCATCCCAGCATGCCACTGGCCCTCCTTGCAGCCTTTCTGCTTTGCTTGGACACCTTTAGGTCATCTGAAATGATGACCCCAGGTCTCTTTCTTCCTTGGTGATTGTCAGCACCTCCCCCATCCTATATGTTTCTCCAGGGTTCTCTCTTCCCAGGTGCATTATTTTGCACTTCTTTGCATTGAACCCTAGCTGCCACACCTCAGACCATTTTTCAAGCTTCCTCAGGTCCCTCCTAATTTTTTTCTACCCTTTCTGGAGTATCCACCCTGTTGCAGATCTTGGTGTCATCTGCAAACAAGCAGACCTTTCCCCCAGCCCTTCCTTAATGTCGCTGATGTAGACATTGAACAGGACTGGTCCGAGGACTGATCCCTGAGGTACCCTGCTGGTTACCCCCTCTTCCTGGATTGGATCCCATTTGCCACCAACCTGTATCTCCTGTCTGCTAACCAGCTTCTAAACCAGTCTACCACCCTGTGTACCATGCCCAGACTATCCATTTTGTTAAGCAGCCTTTTATGTGGGACAATGTCAAAGACTTTGCTGAAATTCAGGTAGATGACATCCACCACCCACCCACCCCCAATTTAGTTTCTTCATCACCCAATCAAAAAAATCTATAAGATTCAATTGGCATGACCTTCCTGCTGTGAATTCATGCTGTCTTGGATCCTGGGCACTGTTGGCTTCCAGGTGTGCCACAATTCTTGCTTTCAGCAGTGCCTCCATGATCTTCCCAACCACTGAGGATAGGCTGACCGGTCATAGTTCCCCGGCTCCTCCCTACTTCCACTTTTGTGTAAAGGAACTACATTTGCCCTCTTCCAGTCCTCTGGAACCACTCCTTTGTTGAGTGACTCTGTGAACAAAGCTGCCAGAGGTGCTGCTAGTTCACTACGCAGTTCCCTCAATATCTTTGGTTGTATGCCAAGGCTGCATTGCTAGCAAGGGATAAGCTTTGGAAAAAGGCATGCAGAACCAAGTTAGACATGGATTGGTGTCGGTTTAGGAAGGCACGGAACTCATGCACAAAAATGGTTAGTGAAGCGAAGGCAGCATTCTACTGCACTGAATTGGACTCTGCTGCAAAGTGCTCCTCTAAATTTTGGAAGACAATTGAGGAAATGTCTGGGCACATGCCTGGCAACTCCCTGCAGGCTAAGATCATCTCAGAGAACACTACTATTGGTGATAAAATGGGGATCTTAGACTTCTTTAACAATCATTTTGCCACCGCTGGTCTTGTCTTTGACAACTCTCCAGCATGCTTGGTCAGCTCTCAGCTAAGTGCACAATATCTCAAATCTCCTGGTCCCATCCCTAGCTTCTCCTTCCAACTTGCATTGCTGAAAGAGATCAACAATCTTTTTCATCAGTTAGATGCTAAGAAAAGTGCTGGTGCTGATGCACTAGATCCCTATTTCCTTAAGCCTGCCTATCATGTTCTAGCTGTGCCAATCGGCCACATGTTCAATTTATGGGCACAATACAAGTGGTAAAAGCAGATGGTGATTGAGCCCCCATCGGCAAAGAAAACTGTTGAGGGGGCATGATGCGAAGGGATTGGGCACCCCTCAGCAATCAAAAAGGGAACACATTATGCTAACAGGGTGGATCCCCATCCCATCGGCATTGTGACAGGCAGCAGCAGTGTCAGTCACTGCCACCATGTTGCCTGCACCACGGGAGGTGGTATTTTGATGCTGTCAGTGGAGAGCTTCGGCCTCATTGCAGACCTTTCTTTGTTGTGATGGCCACATTAGGCATGCATCAGGTCAGTGCCTCCTGCTGCCTGATTGGGGAATGAGGGATGCTCCTTCTGATGCATGCCCTGCATTCGCTCAACAGTGACCACACCTCCAAATGTGCTACTACTACAATATGTTAGCTGCGCAAGTGCAAGCCAACATAAAAAGGGTGATAGGAAAATCCCTAGCAACTACAGACCTATCAATCTGACATCCACCCTAGGTAAAATTCTAGAAAGCTTTATAAAAGACTATATAGAAGGTTTAAAATAACATCTGGCCAGGTAGATATTAACTAACATGGCTTTGCCTCAGTAGGTCATGTTAGACAAACCTTCTGCAGTTTTTCAAACAAGTCAGCTGATCACTTGATAGAGGGAATTCTGTAGATGTCATTTATTTAGACAACAGGGCATTTGATTCTGTCCCACACTGAGAATTAATCTGAACATTTCTGGATACAGGCCTAGATAAAATAGTCATAACATGGATAAAATCTTGGTTATATGGCAGGACACAACAAGTCAGCATCCAAGGAAAAACATCCAATTGGGGCAATGTAATAAATGGGGTACCTCAGGGGTTCATTCTTAGACTGATTCTTTTTAATATGTATGTAGCAACAGCTGGCCGAGTGATGTGGAGGGCTGAGTCATCTGTGCCTTGCCTCCTGCCATGCCAGCAACCCGTGTTCGTGGTACAAGAGGGCTGTCGGTGGTCAGTTGGGGAGGGAGAGGATTGAACATCTGGAGGACAGCTCTCCTTTCCCAGGGAGGGTTGGGGATGGAGTCTGCTGCTTGCCTGGCCCCTAGTGGCAGTTGGAGAATGGCATAATGGATCCACAGACAAAGGGGTAGATGGGGGATAGATGCCCGGCATGCTGCATGAGGAAGTATGTGCGTCTTGGCCACTGGTGTCATTGCATGCCAATGCATCACACTCAGGGACAGGAAAGAAAAACAGAAAGATCCTGACCAGTGAGATGATACCAACCCCTCGCAGGTGCCACACTCAGCCAACTGGCACCTCGTGGAAGCCAGAGATGAGTCTGGTAGACGCCGGGGTGACAGAGCTGGGGGTGGTGAAAGGGGGCCAGTCAGGAGGAACAGAAAGAAAGCAGCAAAAAAAAAAAGTATGTAGCAACAATACCATATGAACAAGGTGTCTGGATGTCAAAATATGTAGCCAATGCCAAAATTGGGACAATCATCAAAAATCAAATGGCTATTGATAAATTACAAATGACAATACACAATTTGTAGACTTGGGATGACACATATAAGTTGAAGAATGTAGATAAGTGTGCTGTCATCAATGGGTACATTGAGTCAATGGGCAGATTAAACTCTTACACTCAAGGTGGTCTCAGAGGACAGAGATCTGGACGTGATCATTTCAAATCATCTAAAATTTACAAGTCATTGCAGACAGAAAGCAAAGAAAGCACATGCAGCTTTAAATTACATACATATGCCACTTTTTTGTTCTCTGGTGAGGCCTCAGATTGAGTACTGCTCACAGACCTGTTCTCCTCAAGATATATCTAGAATTAGGACCATGGAGGGGGTGCAAAGGAGAGCAACCAGAACGGTATCTGACCTTAAAAATTTGAGCTATGAGGAAAGGCTGACAAATCTGATTGTGTACTTATTCGAGTACAGGAGATTAAGGGGAGACCTCTGTTTGCTGTTTAAATCATTTTTAAATAATGCCTTATATAAAACGTAAGCCTCCAGGTGGGCCTTTGGCTCCCTTGGCTTGAAACTTGCCTGTGATACCTATGACATGAATGTGCATTTCTCACTGCCACTACACATCACTGTGACAGCTATATCTTGCGCTCAATTATCATTTCTTGAGATAGGATTTCAGATGGCATGCACAGCAATGCATTCAATGTCCAGTGCAGCCTGAGTCATGTCACCTGCATCTGAACCATTGAATGGTATTTTCAAAGGTTAGGATAGATTTGTGACACTTGACATAATTTACAGCAAGAAAATGATGCATTGTGTCATTTATTTCATGTATGTGTTATTTATTTGATGTATGTGTCATTTATTCTAATGCATGCATAATTTTAAGATGTAAATTGGTTAATTCTGGATGCAGGGTAGATCACAATTTAAGTGGTCTGACAAGTGACTAAACTGTGATGCAAGGCTCTTAATGCATTCAGAAAATCCTCCACAAGATCTTTATCATGGTTTGATGTTTTAGTCTTTCAGTAAAAAACATGTTGCCTAAATTTATTTATTCCCCAAGATTTAACATTTTTAGATTATGTTCCGGTAGATTATGCCCCCCCACCCCAATTTTTTAACAGCTCACCAGGAAAATGGTTTACTGTATCTAGGTAACCTTTATTTATCCCTCTGTAATTTTGATGATCTTTATTAGTAATCTATCATTATCCAAAATAAAAATGTTTAACTTGAGAAATTGTCCCGCACAGTATATCATCTGAAAAGCGGGTATGGCTTGCCACACTACACAGAGCTAAACAATTTTTTTCTTGCCTAATTATTTGTTTAGTTTACAGTTCATTAAAACATTAAACAGACAAGGAGCAGCAAATGACCTGGTTAAAATGGTGGGAAGTTGGCTGGTGGATGACAGCAGAAGGTGGTGGTAAACAGGGCCAAATCAAGGGAGACAGAGATTATGAGCGACATGTTGCAGGGGACAGTCCTGAGAGCAATTATTTTCAATATGTTTATCAGCAACACAGAGGAAGGAATACATGACAATATGTGTTTTTCACAGACAACGCAAAGCTCTGTGGCAGAGTAGACAGCGAGGAGGGGTCTGAAACATAGAAACATAGAAAGATATAAACATAGAATTTGACGTCAGATAAGGACCACTTTGCCCACCTAGTCTGCCCATGTCCCTACCTAATGGATAAACTGCAGATCCCAGTTAACCAACAGCCTACTTCCTTTTACCCCCACTAGAATTGCCTTATGTCTGTCCCATGCATTCATGAATTCCCCCACTGTTTTTGACTCCACTACCTCCTCAGGAAGACCGTTCCATGTATCCACAGCCCTCTCCATGAAAAAATACTTCCTCACATCACCTCTGAGCCGTCCCCCCCTCTATCTTCAACTTGTGCCCCCTTGTTCTTGCACATCCCTTTTTCTGAAAGATGTTATCCTCTTGGACTTTGTTGATTCCCTTGAGGTACTTCAAAGTTTCTATCATGTCACCCTCCTTTCCTCGAGGGTATACATATTAAGCTCCTTTAATCTCTCTTTGTATATCTTCTGGTGCAGACCCTGCACCATTTTAGTTGCCTCCTCTGGACAACCTCCATCTTGTCTATGTCCTTGCAGGCAGTACTCCAGATGGGGTCTCACCAACTGTCTGTACAGAGGGATAACAACTTCCTGTTTTCTACTGTGATGCCTCTTCCTATGCATCCCAGTATCCCACCAGCCCTCCTTACTGCCTTCTCACATTGCTTGCCCACCTTGAGGTTATCTGATATGACAACCCCCAGGTCCCTTTCCATTTTTGTTGTTGTTAGTATCTCACCTCCCTTTGTGTACTCTTTCCCTGGGTTTTTGTTTCCCAGGTGCATTATTTTACACTTCTTTGTGTTGAATTTAAGCTGCCATACATTGGGCCATTCCTCCAACCTTGCCAAGTCCCTTCTCACCCTTTCCACCCCACCTTCTGTATCGACCTTGTTGCAAATCTTTGTGTCATCTATAAAGAGACATAATTTTCCTTCCAGTCTCTCTGCAATGTCACTTATAAAGACATTAAAGAGGACTGGTCCCAGTACTGAATCCTGTGGTACTCTACTAGTAACCCCCCTTTCTTCAGAGTGGACTCTGTTTACTATTACTCTCTACGTCCTGTTGTCCAGCCAGTTTTTACCTGGGCTACCACTCTGGGGCCCACTCCAAGGCTGGCTAACTTGTATATTAATCTTTTGTGAGAGACTGTGTCAAATGCCTTGCTAAAGTCTAGGTAGGCCATGTCCATAGCCCCTCCCTGGTCTACTACTTTCGTCACCCAGTCAAAGAAATCTATTAGATTCTTCTGACATGATCTTCCAGCTTTGAGTCCATGCTGCCTTGGGTCCTGGGCCCCGCTGGCCTCTAGGTACTCAACAATTCTTTCCTTCAGACGTGATTCCATCATTTTCCCTACCACTGAGGTCAAGTTAACAGGTATGCATCTTCCTGCCTATGCCTTTCTCCCACTTTTGTGAAGTGGAATCACATCTGCCTTCCTCCAGTCCTCAGGTACTATCCCATCCTCCCACAATTTGTTAAAAAGGGTAGTCAGTGGTGTCACTAGTTCTCCCCTTAGTTCTTTTAGAATTATTGGGTAAATCCCATCAGGCCCCATTACTTTGTCTACCTTCAGTTTTAAGAGTTGTTTCTGAACCCCTTCTTCTGTGAATGGATTGGTATCAACCTCCCTATCCAGAGTGTCTCTATTGTTTGGTTTAGGTACCTCCCCCTCCTCTTCTTTTGTGAATACTGAGCAGAAGTATTCATTCAGTATCCCTGTTTTCACTGTCTCCTTCTGCCCACATTCCCTCCCCTTTATTAAGCCTCAGTATCCCTCCCTTGGTCTTTCTTCGCTCCCTAATGTACCTATAAAAGGTTTCACCCCCCTTCTTAACAGAGTTGGCTATCTTTTCCTCTGTTTGGGCCTTTGCTATTCTGACTGCCTTCCCTGCCTCCTTCTTGTTCTCTGTCCTGCTCCTTCTGTGTTGCCTTAGATTTCCTGAATGCTATCCTTTCCCCCTTAACCTTCCCTGACACCTATTTTGAGAACCATAGTGGCTTTTTCCTTTGTTTTGTTTTGTTGATTTGCTTAACACAAAGGCTTGTTGCCTTTCTGATGGCAGTTTTCGTTTTTCTCCATTGTTCTTCTATCCCTCCTTCTTGCCTGTTTGCTAATGTTTTCTGAGGCACTCTCCCATTTTGCCAAAGTCAGTCCTCCTAAAGTCCAACACCCTTGCTTTTGTATGGCTTGACTCTACAGCTGTGTTTATTGTGAACTACAGTTTGGTGGTCACTTGTTCCCAGATAGCTACCCACTTCTAAATCTGAGATCCTCTCTCCATCCCCATTTGAAAGTACCAGGTCTAAGACTGCTCCCTCCCGAGTGGGTTCCAACACTAGCTCACTGAAGCATGCCCCCTGTAGGGCATAAAGAATGACCCTGCTCTTGGATGAGGCTGCAGTAAAGGTGCTCCAGTTAACATCTGGCATATTCAGGTCCTCCATCAATAACATCTCTCCTTTTTCTGCCATTCTAAGGATTCCTTCTATGATTTCCTTGTCCATTGCCTCCCCTGAGACGGGGGTCTGTAAACAACCTCTGTGTGAATTGTGGTGCCATTTCATGTCTCCAGAGTGACCCACAGTGCCTCCTTCCCTCCTTGTTTACCCTTTAATTATGTTGCTTTGATTCCTTCCCTTATGTAGAGAGCTACTTCTCCTCCTCTTATACCCTCCCTGTCTCTCCTGTAGATTGTGTACCCCGATATGTTGACATCCCAGTCATGGTTCTCTGTGTACCATATTTCTGTGACTGCCACAATATGCAGGTGTCCCTCTTCCATCAATGCCGCGAGTTCAGGGAGCTTGTTACCCAGACTATGGGCATTGATACTCATTGCCCTCCATTTTTTGATGGCCTTAACCCTTTTATGCCAATCCCTGTCCTTACTGCCTTTGTCTTTTTCTGAATTTACCCCTGTTCTGCTTCCTATTGACTTCCTTACCTTTGTGTCTACTTTGCTAACTACCCTGTTTTGTGGGAGGGGGTAGGACTTCCCTGCTTCTCTTCAGTGTCTTCCCCTTTGGCTAGTTTAAATGCTTGCCATTGAAGAATTTAAACCTATCACCTAGGATCATGGTTCCCCTCCAGGACAGATGCAGGCCATCATGCCAGTGTAGGCTTGTATCCCTCCAGGTGGTCCCCCAGTCCCCAGTGAATCCAAATCCCTGAGCTCTGCAACAGTTTTTCAACCGGTCATTGAATCACATGGTGTGGAGTACCCTAGCCTCACCCATGCCATAGACAGGGAGCACTTCTGAGAACATTACTGTGTGTGCCACTTTTCCAAGGCCCCTCCACAACTCTACAAACTCCTCCTACACTGCTCTGATCCCATTCCCAGCCAAGGTCATTTGTCACTAGGCGGGCAATGACACCCAGCTCCCTCCCCTGTGCAACTGCTCCCACGTTCCTGAGGATTCGCTTCCTGTCTTCCAAGCCATGGTGCCAGACAGGCACCTTACCTCCCTCCCTCTCCAATCCCTCCCCCATTTCTACACCCCCAATGATTGAGTCCCCCACCAGATGTTGTTTCCTTCCCCTGTGGGGTCCTGTTTCACCCTC
This sequence comes from Neoceratodus forsteri, assembly GCA_016271365.2. Lineage (NCBI taxonomy): Eukaryota > Metazoa > Chordata > Ceratodontiformes > Ceratodontidae > Neoceratodus > Neoceratodus forsteri. The sequence continues at coordinate 1,061,075,863 of CM057452.1, forward strand.
CTGTGGATCTCCTTTGTGGAGGCTGCCAGCATCCTCCTTGGTCTCCACTGTGGGTGCCTCCATAGAGGAACCACACTCTGTCACAATGGTGAATGAACTGGGAAGAGGAACAACTGGAGGGATGTGCCTCTGTTCCACCACCCTCACCCTCCCTGAGCCCATTGTGATCCAACCACTCCTCTCTCTTTGCAACCTCTGAGGAAGTGGTGGTGGCCTGGATGTTCCCTGAATGGGGGAGGAGGTTTCCCGAATCTTTGCCAGATCAGCATGGAGATGGGCAACCTCCTCCCTCAGACCAGAGAGGTGCCCATAAATAGGGCAGCAATGCAGCCTCCACAGCATCCCCCAGAAGACTGCCTCTCCACAGCTAGTGCATTGCACCACTTCCCACATGTCTGTATCCCTTCCTGTTTAATAGTTTTTTTGTTGTTGTTGTTGGGTGAGTGCAAGCGTATGAGTGTGTTTATCTCTGTTCAGTGCACTGTGCCTTTAAGGATATGGACAGGTGTATGTCCTTTGCCCTATTGGGGAAGTGATGTGAGAACCCCTGATATAAAGGAATTGATGTGCTTGAGGTGGATGGGATGAGGGTCAGGGTGGGTAGGACTAAGCCAATGCCCTCCAAAAACAATCAACTACAACTCTGACCCACCACCCTGATGATTGCCTTCCTTACTTTCAGACACCTATTTCACAGAGCTAAAGTAACAGGTCTATTCACAAATGACTGCAGATATTCTCCCAGCTAAATTTCCTCCATGCAAATAAAAGTTACACTAAGAAAAGTCAATGCCAAAAACAGAGAACCAAAACATTGACTTCTACTTACTTATACAGGCCCCATTATTAAGAATTAAATTCAGTGTAGTTCTATTAAAACACCTCCTCCCTATAAGGAAGCTGGTGGCTGCTCTCTGTCTGACATACAGCAGAAAAAGTCGACAGTTCCTCAGGCCCCTTTCAGCTCCTCCCCTTACCAGACACTTATTTCACAGAGCTTAATTAACAGATCTAGTCACAAAAGACTGCAAATATTCTCTCAGGTAAATTTCTTCCCTGGCAAATAAAAGTTACATTAAGAAAAGTCAACCCCAAGAACAGAGAACCAAAACTCTGTCTTCTACTCACTTCCAATATGGCGACCATGCTGGGTCAGCCTACAGCTTAGCTCAGTGGCTGTTTTCTCAATGTTTTAGCATTTTAGCGTTTATTTTTATAAATTGTTTTGTGTAAACACTGGCAGCTAAACATCAGTAATACGTTGTTGAAAGCTACGACCAGTTTTATTTTATCTCTGACCATTGGTTTCAGTAAAACGCAAGTTACCTGACATTATCTGGTTGGACATTTTTCATGTACTGGTTGCTGGCATCTGTAGGTTGTCTTATGGTGCGGTGTGCAGGACGTGTGCTGTGGTAACTGCATAGTACCGAAAAAGTCAGACCAAAAGCAGTTTGGGAGCTGCTGCTTGCACAACGCTGTCTGAAGAATACGGACTCCGTGGAGAATAACCGAAGGGAAATGTGACTTGGTGTGAGGAATGTTAATGTTCTGTCTCTCTGGAGTTTGCTTCTATTTGGGAATGAGCCTGTCTATGACTGTTGCGGCTGATAAGTAAAGAGTTCTCCTGCTCTGGGAACCCATGTGGAGGTGCTGTGAGAAAGCCTGAGACTGAACATCGGAGGTCAAAGAGGGGTTAGCCGGACCGCCTGATCCTGAGGCAGTCATGAAAGGCAGTCATTCTCTCTGGGGAGGGGTCAGGGGTGCTAACCTCAGGGTTGTGCTAGTTGTAGAAGGCTCCCTGACATGGGTTGGGTGGCTTGCGTTGCTCAGGTGGGGGGGGGGAACTGGTGGTGCTGTAAGGCCTTCCTTGGGGTTAGGGTTGGGATCCGGCAAATGTGATCCATTGGGGGACCTCCACTGAAAAGCTGCTTTTAATTAACGGTCTTCTTTAGCAGGGCAGTGTTGGTGTTAGCTTCCTATGACTGTCTTGTGGACCACTAAGAATTATTCACTTTTCATCTGGGATTGGCAGTGAGAGAGCCTATTTTTACAGTGGAACTACTGGAAAAAGTATTTTTATGTGGCAGTGAGGGTCACTGTTTTGGTCAAAGTTTTCTTATTGTTAGGGGGTGGTGACAGCCCCCTTGCAAATCTCTGTTTTTATTACTGGAACTATAGTGTGGCTCTGTGGACACTATTCATTTTTAATTACAGTTTGGATAGTTCTTGTTCAACAAAAATGATCATAAATTTACTCACTACTGCTGTTTTGATGCTGTTGTTATATATATTTTTTTCTTTTATGTGTGTTTATTTTATTAATGTTAGGTTGGTTGTCAAGTTATTTTAAATTTAGTATTTGGGGTGGGATAGTTTATGTTGTTAAGGGATTTTAAGGAGCTTTTTAGATAGCTAAGGGTGAGAGTGAATTATGTGTTGTTGAGTGGAGTGATTGTAATTTGTAGGATAGCTGCTGAGAGGGATATTTTAGCAGGATGTGTTGGCAGAAGACCTTGATGGGCGGGTACTGCTCTCCCACCAAGCTCCATGCCCTGCACCCCTTTGATTGCCCCCCTGCTATTGGCAGAGGTTTATGGGCACTGTCGCACCTTGGGAATAGTGAGGGTGTGACAGAGTGGTGGGGAAGGGACTGAAGGGGGAGTGGAGGGGGGACGAATTGGGCTTGTGAGGTCAAGGAGACACCTTGGGGAAAAATGGGCCAGGACAGAGGTTTGCCTTCCCTGGTGCCCATACCAAAGGGCTCCACCTTGGGTGGGTAGATTGTGTGGTCAACCTCAACTTCTCATCCAACTCGGGCAGTGTTATGCAATGCCAGATCGATTCAAAACAAGACAACAGTAATTGTTGATCTTGTTGGGTCATCCAGCCTGGCTTGCATCACTGAGACCTGGCTGGATGAAAATGCTGGCCCTATTTTAGTGACAGCTGTTTCAGCTGGGAACTCAGTGATAAACTGCCCAAGATTGGATCATAGGGGTGTGGGGGGGGGGTAGCCATCTGTTTCAAGACACAGCTGGGTCTTGTAGATGTGCCAGTTTGGAACACTAGATCCTTCAAATGTATCATGGGCACATGTGTGGGTTGTAGGATACTTCTCATGTATCGTCCACCCAGTAATGAGAAGGATTTCCTGCATGAAGTTGCGGACTTCATCATTGAAATGGTGTTGGAGGCTTCCAGGTGGTTGGTACTGGGGGACATCAATGCCTGGGTCAATGATAAACTCTTGTGTTTTGGACAAGACTTCCTCCAACTGATGATTTTATTGGGTTTCACACAGGTGATAACCTCTGTGACCCATATACAGGGTCATTCATTGGACTTAGTGTTTCTACTGGGGATGGAGATCTTGGATGTGGTGGTGGAACCTGTTGGATGGTCTGATCATCACACTATAGGGTTTAGTTTTGCAGCCCCCCAATAGATATACACATACAGAGATGGTCAGGTACCGCCCTTTGAGGGGTTTGACCCCTGATGGTCTTATGGTGGTGCTAGACTTATCGGGGAGATTGAGTGTTAGCATTGATCCAGAGGGTCTTCTGCTGGCCTATAATAAGGCTGTGGGGACTGCTCTGGATTCCATTGCTCCTATCTGGATTCGCCCCTCTCCCTTTGCCCTCGGTCCCCTTGGTTTGTTGGATTTCCGAGGGAGTTGAGGATAGTGGGGAGAAGGTTGGAACGATGCTGGCAAAAATTGAGCCTCAATGGTGACAGACTTAGATTGATATTCCATTACATGGATTATCAATCTGCAGTCTCCCGTAAGAAGGCAGAGTTCCTGTCCAGGGAGATTGCTGCTGTGAAGACCCGACCAGCTCAACTCTTCCGTACTGTGGACAGGTTGTGAAATCCAACCTGTCTCCAGAGTCGGGGAGCTTTTTCACAGGAGAAGTGTGATGAGTTCACTCTATTCCTCACAGATAAGGTTGGCATCATCGGGTCTGAGATTCTCATAGCTCTCCCAAATGGGCAGAGCAGAGATTGGCATGAGGCTGAAAGCACCCAGTTTTTCTGGTCAGATTTTAGTCAGCTGGTGATTGAGGACATTGTGAAGATGGTCCGGGTCTTGCGACTGACCTACTGTAGTTTGGACCCTGGTCCAGTACGCCTGCTTGTGGGGTGCATGGAGGAAATTGGACCGGTCCTTGCTGAGATAGTTAGGTGTTCACTAGAGGCTGGGGTGTTTCCAGACACCCTGAAGGAGGTGGTGGTTCACCCCCTCCTAAAAAAAACTTCTCTCAACCCTGATTATCTCACAAACTACAGGCCTGTCTCTAACCTACCCTTTGTGGGTAAGATTATTGTGAAGGTAGTCATGTTGCAGCTCAACAACCATCTGACCATCCACAGTGTCTAGGATTCTCTCCAGTCCAGTTTCAGGAAAGGGCATAGTACTGAAACTGCACTGATTCGGCTACCTAATGATCTCCTGACAGCGAGAGATCAGAGGAGCTGTTCCATCTTGGTCCTGCTTGATCTCTCGGCAGCGTTTAATATTGTGGACCATGGGGTGTTGCTGGAGCACTTGCAGCTATTCTGTGGACTGTCTGGTACAGTCCTCAAATTGTTTCACTCCTTCTTCATGGGCAGGACACAGAGAGTGGGGCTAGGAGTTTTCTCTTTGGCCCCTCTGCCCCTGCTATGTGGGGTACCGCAGGGTTCCATGCTTTCCCCCATGCTGTTCATGGTGTACATGCTGCCATTAAGGGAGATTATTAGGCAGTATGAATTGAGTTTTCATTGCTATGCAGATGATACTCAACTGTACCTGTCTTTTGTGCCTGAACAAAATGATGCTATCTCAGACGTTAGCAACTGCCTTTCTGAGATTCAGGACTGGGTGAGTGTCAACTGACTCAGACTGAATCCTGATAAGACTGAGGTATTGGCTATGGACCCAGGTCATTGGGTAGAGAGGTTGTTGACTGGGCAGCCATCTGGATTATGGCTGAGTGGCAACCAGCAGATGCCTTCTGATCAGGTGTGGAATCTGGGCATTAAGATTGATAGTGAGCTGACGCTTAGGTCTCAGGTGTCGGCTGTTGTCAGGACCTCAATTTACCATCTGAGGAATATCGCCCAGATAAAGCACTTGGTCCCACTTGAGGACCTTCCTACATTGGTCCACACCTTTTTGACCACATGCCTTGAGAACTGCAATGCTCTATAGCTAGGGCTACCAGGGGTGGACCTTTGCTGGCTGCAACTGGTGCAGAATGCAGCTGCTAGGTTGTTGACTGGCTTACAAGATATTACCATATCACATCTGTGCTATGCAGACTGCACTGGTTGCCAGTATGGTGGAGGATCATCTTCAAGGTCAGATTACTGACCTATAAAGTCCTACATGGACAGGGACTGCAATATATGCAAGATCTCCTTTGTCCTCGCCACCCCTTCATCCTCTCTGCTCCACTGATGAGGGATTGCTAGAGATTCCCAGGGTCCTTTTAATGACTTCAGGTGTCAGATTGTTTGCTTTTGCAGCCCCGACCCTGTGGAATTCTCTACCTCGCCGGATTTGGGAGTGCCTATCTATTGAGGCCTTTCAGTCTGCCTTGAAGACTTACTTGTTTGAATTGGCATTTTCTGATATTTAATCCTGCTATTTAAATATGTTTTAATAGGTGATTTGCTGAATTGAATGTTTTATGTCATTGTAACTGTAAAACGCTATGATCTATAGAAACAGTGTTTCAAAAATAGAATTTTACTTACTTACACAGGCCCCAAAATTAAGAATTCAATTCAGTGTACTTCTTTTAAATCAACTCCTTGCTCTAAGGAAGCTGGCGGCTGCTCTCTGTCTCACCTACAGCAGACAGAACCCACAAACAACTCCTGTTTTAAATCCACAGTTTCTCAGGCCCCTTTCAGCTCCTCCCCTTGCAAACAGAGCTGCAAAGGTTAGAAATATGGTCCAGTGTTTGGTGGTTGAAATTCACCCCCAACAAGTGCAGGATGATGCATATATTGAATCAGAATCCCAGGACAGGATACTGAATGAAAGCAGTTAGGCTGTCCACTACCCCAGAGAAAAGGAACATGGGGGTCATCATAAGCAACTCCCTCTATAACCAATGCAACAAGGCTTACAGCACGGCAACAAAATGTTGAGAGGGGTTTAGAAATCAGGAGAAAATAGGTAATATTACCTAACTATCGATTACTGGTGAGCCCTCATCTGGAATACAGTGCCCAGTTCTGGAGTCACACCTGAAGAAATACAGACAAGCTTGATACTTTGATGACTAAGATATTGATTGATTGCTTGCTTGCTTGATTGATTAATACAGTGAAACACAAGGCTACCAAAATGATTCAGGGATGTAGGAGAAGCACTCCCCATCAATAGAAGAACAATCCACTGAGACCTGCAGATATTACTGTGCAAAATGTAGTGGTTCTCTATTTGGTAAGAAAAGCAAGCAGGTGACAAGCAATCGGAGCACAAACCCCTAACATTTCACCCTTTTGGAACACTTTTAAGGGAATAATACATTTTGCACAACAGTCTCTGCTTATCTCAGTGGATTGTTCTTGTATGTATGCTGAGTGCTTTGGTTTCCTTTCTTCCTACTATGTGATTGTATTTCATCTGGCACTGAGCCACTGGTAGTGGCTTTCATGAGTGTTACGATGATTCAGGGACAGCAGGGCAGATCTTACGAGGATCAGCTTAGGCACTAAACATATACTCACTGCAGGCCAGAAAGCAGAGGGGCAACATGATTCAGATAAGTTCCTGAAAGGAATTAACAAGGTAAACTGTGTGGAATTAATCAAAGGAATAGCAAATCAAAATCAAGGGGACATGAATAAAAGCTGCAGGGTGGGATTCAGAAGAGATGTGAGAAAAGTTTAATTAATGGAGAAGGTGGGTTGAGTTGTGAAAAAAACCTACCAGCTGATGTGGTGGGAACAAAAATCATAAACAAGTTCAAGTATGGCTGTGACAGAGTAAGGGTTCTGATTGCTACACAGGGATGTAGCAGTAAGGAAGTGAGAAAGGGGGGTGAGGAGGGCAAAAATCCTGTCTAGACTGTAGGTCACAGAGTAGGGTAGGGTAACATATGGCAGCACAGAGCAGGCTGGATGAACCAATGGTCTGTTTCAGCTGACAGTGTCTATGTTTCTATGTTATATATTTCTATGTTAGATCTGGACCTAATAAAATAAAGTAAATCTATTGATATCAGTTTTTCTCCACACTATTTGCAGCTTTGAGCTACGAACATATCGCTGGGTCAACAGTATGATCTTTGCTATTGATGATATTAACAGCAACACAAATGTTTTGCCAAACATCACTTTAGGATTCAGGATTTATGACTCCTGTAACACAGTATCAAGGGCAATAGAAGGCATTATGTCACTACTTACTGGTCAAGAAGAACCTGTCCCTAATTACTGCTGTGAGTCAGACAATTCTGTAGCAGTAATAGTTGGAGACCTTAGCTCAATGGTATCAATTCCTATGGCTAGGATATTGGGGTTGTACAGATTCCCACAGGTAAGCTCAATTCACTAACTGCACATTTATCTTTTTTTTAGACTCTATACACTAACATTTGTTAATGTAGATTATTTTTGAAAACAGAGATATTTAGATAGCTAGTTTGATGCTTACACTCCCACACAGACAGACACATATAAAGTATATAGATAATAGAAATATAGACAAACAGATGGATCAATAGATAGAGATAGGTAGGTAGACAGAGAGGCAGATAGAAAGACAGACAGACAGATAGATAGATAGAGAGAGAGAGAGAGAGAGAGAGAGAGATATGGAGAGAGATAGATACACAGATACTGTGAAGATACAGTAGATAGACAGACAGACATAGATACTATCGATAGAGAGACAGACAGAGACAGACATATATACAGTACATAGTGTTGATACTGTAGATGGACAGTCAGATACTGAAGACAGAGACAAATGACAGATAGATAGATAGATAGATAGATAGATAGATAGATAGATAGATAGATAGATACTGTAGAGGTAGATAGCTAGATAGATAGACAGACAGATACTGCAGATATTGATAAGTACTGTAGCTACCACTAGATACTATAGATATTGATAGATACTATAGAGATAGACAGACAGACAGAGAGATGGACAAATAGACAGACAGAGAAAGCAAACTGGATGAACGTGAAAATGAACTCAAGCCACTTTCCAATCCAGACCAATACTTCATCACTGAGAAATTGAAGTAGTGAAAAAAATCTTCACTTGTTTATCTGTGGTAGTTCTATGGTGATTGAGGAGCCCTGATTGTCTCCTGGCCTATGAACTCATGAGCATTATAAGACAATAGGACATTGGTTGTCTCTGGTTGATGAATGCCCAGCTGTATTGTGGGGCACGAGTTGCTGAGTGCCTTCAGCACCTGGAAGTGCATAACCCCAGATAACCAACATCCTGGGATGCATTATTGCACTTACAAATAGAATCAACTTAAAACCAAAAAAATGGTAATGCTTTTATTAACAACAAATATATGTGATGCACCATCAGTCCTTGGGATAGGTTACTATAAAAATAAAAATGTCTACTTTAACCTTTGTGGAACACTGCTGTATGGTAAACAGGTAATAAATGATGCATGCCAGTACAGGGTAAACACATCTAACATGTCTGTATTAACTATAAAGGTAGTTACAATCATGCTGCCATAAATCATACAGGCTGTAATTTACAAGCTTACAGTATATGGCAAGCCCTTATTGTGTGTGGATTTCCATATACTCGTAAATGTTGTTGTACTACAGTTCAAAAGTCAAAAAAGTTGTTATACCATAGTAGTTATGTCACTATTGTAAGCCATCCCTCTTGGGGCTGGCTTACGCAAGCAATAACACATGATGGGGTGTGGTTTATCGCCTGATAAGAGCATGCCTAGGGGTGTACTAAGGCACGAGGCACTTGCGCCGAGTGCCTTATGCCACTGGGTATGCTCTTATCAGGTGATAAACCACACCTCAGAGTGTGTAATTGAGCTTATAAAATGGGCTTCCAAGTAAATACTTAAAAAAAGAAAGAAAGAAAAAATTTTTTTTTTTTTACAAAAATATTTTTAATAGTGGTAACATGAAAAAAATAGTTCCTCTATTACTAGTGTGTCCTGCATCTGACATACTGCTTTGTCCCACCCCCAAATGCAAGACAGGCATATACTGTTTTATTTTACTGTCTTTTTTTTTTTTCATGTTCATGAGGTTGTCAGTGTTTATGGGGATCGAGCCTGTCTGTGAGCCAGGTGCCATACTTAAGGAGAGCCTGTCTGTGAGGCAGCGGCCATAGTTAATTTGATTTTTTTTAAGAAAGATTGCATCTTTTGTAAACAGCCCTCCTGGTTTCCCATTAAGGAAAGCATGCAATTATTGCTTCTTTCTGTTTGTTTTTTTTATTATGTGAAGAATTGCAGAGTTTTTTTTTTTTTATTTAGTTGTTTAACCAGGTATAGCTATAGTTACTCCCATGAAGAGTGGGACCGAACATGTCCCTCAGCAGCCACCATATTTAGCTCTTTCTTGATAGCGCTTTTCCAATCGCGGTTGTGTGTGCAGGTTGTATACACAGAAAGTGGTACTGTAAAAAAATGAAAAACATAAAAAAAACATATTGTGCAAGAGAGGGACAGAACAGGGTTTTGTCAGTTGTAGAGGAGCGGCTCAGCACGTGGGGATAATCGGTAGATCACAAGTGCCTGAAAGATTGTGAGCAGCTGTTTTAAGAAGCAGGAAGAGTAGAGGTTAGACTTTTCAGATAACTGTTAGTTTAATTGACTGTGTTTGAGTACTAATAGAGCCAGAGGGGAAGGTGATGGACAGCGAGTGTATGACCTGAGGAGTCGGAGGGGATGTTGAAGATTTCAAAAGTCCGTACTGATGGCACGCCATGAATGTTCATTGCAGTTTTCGGGTTTGCTGTTAACTGAAACAGTACAGGTCACAATTTTTTTGTAGAAGTTTTTTTTTTTTTTAATTAAGTTAGCTTATTACAGTGTTCCTCTTTGAATGGAGACAGGCTATGTGCAGCTGTCAGCGTGCACTACTGATTTCCCGCTGCCGGTCGCTGAGCTGTGCTAGACTGTGTTTTTGTTTCTGCTTGGCACAGCTCAGTGATTCGTAGTTGTCAAGGGGCAGACTGGCAGACGTTAGTGCCGGTTGGCTAAAATATCATGGATTAAGAACATGGCTGGAAAGCTGAAACAGTCAATCAGTGGCTTAGATTTTTTTGCCCATTTTATAATATACTGTATTATACCATTTTGGTTAGATTCCCTTTAAAGGTCCTTTCCATGTTCCACCCCAAGGGGTGTTGCTGTTGGCCCTTGTTTAAAAAGGGGTGCTCTTGGAGAAAAGGGGAGCCAGCAGGCTGGATACAGGGCAAGTCAGGCTGGGGTTTCAAACTCCCAGCCCGGGAGGTACTGGCTGGTGTTAGTGTCAATGGCTATGCATTTTCAACTCTGATTAGGAGGAAGGTAGGAATACAGTGACCATTGGGAACTGGGATCCTGGTAAGAACAGTGTCTGGGTGGACAGCAGCATGGAGGTAAGCCCATTGTCCTTCTGGGCTCAGGAGTCCTGGTGCCCTTGTGAAAGGTATGTTAGTGGGGCTGTTGCAGCAGTGGCAGGACTGTGACAGGCCCCTTGGAGGTGGCAGTTCTGAGGAGGTAATTCCCAGTGTGGCACGCAGCTGGGGTGAGTTTGGGTGGATTGCATTTTGGGATCTCGTTTTATCAGGCCTGCCATACCCATGTCTGGGGCAGGTCCCATGTTAGGCCCACAAAAGGAATGCAATGTGGGAGTAACTGTAAGGAAGGAGCCAAGTCATGCATGCTATAGTTATCCCAGCATCCTGTCCCTGTTGGAAGAAGGTTACAAATTGGTTAGTTCTCTGGCAAGGTTTTCAGGGCAGCCACATCCCTGGTTTGGGTTACTTCGGGGTGGGGAGTAAGGCGTTCCCCAAGTACTGGTTTAGATCATGTCTTGTGCCCTCTGAGCAGTTCAGCTTTACTCCAGCACAGGTTGTCTGCATGGCATCTGCATCTGATCTATTGTTTAGGCCTGTATTTTTTAAACTTATTTCTCAGCCTGGTGCTGTTGGTTCCCCTTCCATATATGCCCCCTGGCCTGTTTGTATCTAGGCTCCATGGAGCTGCGCACTTTATTTATTTATTAATTTAAATAGAAACAAAATAAAATTTCTTTATTTGTTCTTTTACTTTGTGTATGCTGGGATAGTTTAAATGAACTAACTATATTCCTCCTCTTGAGAAACGTTCCGCCGTCATCCACTCTGGCATGACCTGAAGGTGCAGCTGCTTATAAGCTACCACCTATCTGGTGAGAAAACAAACTGCACTACACTGAATGAGATCTGCAGGTGAGGTAAGGCCTTGTGTTTTTTTTTTCTTGAACCTATGGCCTGATGGCTGGAAGGTTTCTGGATTTTACCCCCCAACCCTCCAGTTTACCATCAGGACCCCTAGACATAAAAGGGGGGGTAAAGGGATATTACACTATTATGGTACAAATACTGCTTTTGTTCAAAATTCTCATTGAGCCACAAGCCATGCTGATTTTTAAAAGTCTGTCAGCACTTACAGTACTTGGAGATGGCAGAATGTTCACAGCAATGTCTGCAACTGTATAAAGCCTCAATGAACTGACACTTTAATAATGTTCAGCTCTTTTGTGGTTATTTCCATATTTTTTTTTCATCTTTGGGGAAAGTAGCATGAATGCCTCTCTTCAGCATGACTTTCTTCTAGGAGTACAGACCTCAGGGCTCGCAATTGGGTTACTTTTCCCCTAGATGTTGTTTTCTCAGTTTGCTGTTTAAAAATGGATTTTTATAATCACCATATACTAAATAAAATAACAAATAGGTAGATGTTCACAGACAATGCTGTGTTTCCATCTCAGGGATTTGATGACATCATTGAGACCTCTCAAACTTCACCCTCAAGGTCATAGAAACATAGAAACATAGAATTTGACAGCAGATAAGGACCACTTGGCCCACCTAGTCTGCCCATTTTCCTATCTAATGGATAAGCTGGTGATCCTAGTTAACCAACAGCCTACTTCCTCCTACCCCCCCCACTAGGACTGTCTTATGTCTGTCCCATGCATTCTTGAATTCCCCCACTGTTCTTGACTCCATGACCTCCTCAGGAAGGCTGTTCCATGCATCCACAACCCTCTCCATGAAAACATACTTCCTCACGTTACCTCTGAGCCATCCACCCTCTATCTTCAAATTGTGCCCCCTTGTTCTTGCACATCTCTTTTTCTGAAAGATACTATCCTCTTGAACTTTGTTGATTCCCTTGAGGTACTTGAACGTTTCTATCATGTCTCCCCTCTCCCTTCTTTCCTCAAGGGTACGCATATTAAGCTCCTTTAGTCTTTCTTCGTATGTCTCCTGGTGCAGACCTTGCACCATTTTGGTTGCCCTCCTCTGGGCAGACTCCACTCAGTCTATGTCTTTGCAGAGACGGGGTCTCCAGAACTGCACACAGTACTCCAGATGGGGTCTCACAAACTGTCTGTACAAAGGGATAACAATTTCCTGTTTTCTACTGTTGATGCCTCTCCCTATGCATCCCAGTATCCCCCCGCCTTCCTTACTTCCTTCTCACATTTCTTGCCCACCTTTAGGTCATCTGATATAAGTACCCCCAGGTCCCTTTCCATTTTTACCGTTATAGAAACAAGGTCTATGATATCATCAGCCTCCCTCAATGGAAACACAGCCTTGTTGTGCTCAGTTACCTTTCTATTATTCTATATGCTGTATATGAAACAATATGTCTGCATTAGTGGTGGTGCTGCTGGACTCTGCCTCTTCCTCCTCTTCCTGTGCTCCTTCTTCCAAACTCTGCCTCTTACTTGCTCTACTCCTGCCTCTCAGATCATCTCCAGTTATTCCAAGCTGGTGATGACCCCCCCACACTATGACCTCCCCCCAACATCCAATCCTGTGTCCCCCAAGACACCATCCTCGCCCTACTCCTTTTCTTCATCTCATTGAATGACCTCCCCTACACCTGTATATTTTCCCACCTTCACATGCATGCAGATGATACATTGTTGTTTGCTTCCGGTGTCTTGGTCCTTGAGCTGGAGTCCTCATTCTAGTGTGACATTGACAATGTCCTGCATTGCTTCCATTCAAACAAAAAACTCTTTCTTTTACATTTGGCAGTACACAGAGTAGCAAGGCTCTTGTGTACACCTTTCAGCTCAGCTGTGGATGGTAGCCTGCTTGAACAGTTATTTAGGGCAGTGGCTGGATCAGAATCTTAGCTTTTCCACACACTTTGATGCCTTGTAAAATAAACTTTTCCCTCAGCTTGGTGTTCTGTACCTTAACAAACCATGCCTCCTTTTCCTGGTCACCAGAGAGATTGGGACCCATATGCAGGCAACCGTGCTAGTGCTGGCACCAGTACACTGCCATGGGAATATTCAGACTTGCCCTGACACTATTACCTTTGAATATTGGTCTTCAGTGCAGTGTACACATGAAGTGCAAATGCACTGTACTGGTACAGCATAGTGCAGAATTGTGCTGGCTCAGTGCAGTACATATGTGCAGCACTGAATATAGCACTGTACTTTGGCACAGTGCCGGGGAAGTGACTATGGGTGTGAGAGGAGGGCATCAAAGAAAGACACACATCACAACAGCAAAGGTATGAAAAAGACTTTAATATACAATGGAGCAACGTCCAACAGAAAAACAATAGTAATAATAATAAAAATAAAATGTACAATAAAACCACCTCCGATAAAGGGTAACAACAATAAAAACGGCATCTACTCATGAAAACAAAACAAAGGGCACCCGACCTTAAAAACAAATGAAAAGTGCACCCACCCATGAATATTAAATAAATCCAAGGGCAACCGCCCATTAAAACCAAGGAAAAGGGCACCTGCCCAAAAGAGTTCATGCCCTCAAGGGGTTGAATCAGGTGGTGGTGGTGGTTGTAGTTGCTGCCTTATAGCTGCGGCCAGGTCATAGATGGCCTGGTTGGCATACTCCACCTGCCTTATCAGGATTCTCTGTATGTGGATCTGCCTGTGCAGGAAGTCGTTCCATCCCACCATAGCATGGCATCCCTCCTACCACCAGCATCCTTCTGAGCACCTACAGAAAGAAATACATTGAACTCAACCAGCTGTGCACACAGGATGAGGGACACAAGAGTAGCATAACATGCAAAACAGAAGTACAACTGGCCAACACGTGGGTCAAGTCCAAGAGTCACAGTGGAATGTGTCTAGCATATCAGAGACAGCACCAATAGGCATGCAGGATTTGGAAATGCTGCACATGCAACAGCAGTGCCAAGTCAGAACATGACAGGCAGTGTAATGGCCCAAGTGGTTAGGAGCCTCACTCACATACCCACCCATACCAAAAAAGAAGAGTGAATTTCCAGTTGTTATATTCTCAAAGTCCCTTCATTTCTTAGTATTTGTAACAGGTGATGACATCTCTGGGCTTTACACAGGTTGTTTCCGCAGCTACACACAAGGGAGGTCACTCTCTTGACCTGGTCGTCCTCCTGGGGATCGAGGCTTCCAATTTGGTGGTGGAACCAGTCGGTTGGTCCAATCACTACTCAGTTGGGTTCACTTTTGAGGCCCCCCTGGGTAGCTCGGCCCCTGTGGAGTTGGTCAGGTACCGCCCATTGTGGGACGTTGTTCCTGAAGACCTGATGACGGTTATTGACCTCTCATTGTTTGACAAGTTTTGTACTGATCCTGAGCAGCTGGTAGTGGCCTATAATAGGGCAATATCAGTGGCACTTGATCAGATTGCACCAGTCCATGTTCGTCCCCTCCCACGTTGTCCCATTGCCCCATGGTTTGATGGGGATTTGAGAGGGCTATGGAGGTTGGGGCGTAGGTTGGAGCATCGTTGGAGGAAGACTGCCTCTGATGCTGACCATCTTATTTTGCTAGAGCATTATAAACTCTACCAAACAGCAATTTCCCATAAGAAGGCAGAATTCCTGTCCAGGGAAATTTCTGTCGCACGGAATCGACCGGCTCAGCTCTTCAGAACTGTTGACAGACTGTGCAACCCAGCCTGTCAGCAGATCCGTCGAGCTTTTATGCAAACTGATTGTGAGGAGATCGTTCAATTCTTTGCGAATGAGGTTGAAGACATCAGGAGGCAGTGCCTCCAACCCCACCCCAAGGTTGTTGCAGTTGATCAGTCTCTTGTCACAGAGCCCAGAATTTCCTGGAGTACCTCTGACCTGCCGGATTTCGTAGGCACTATGAGGATTGTCCATGAGATGCGTCCAACATGCTGTAGTTTGGATCCCAGCCCTACTTCCCTGATTATGGGTTGTAGCGAGATCTTCAACCCGGCCTTAGCTCAGATTATCTGGTGTTCTTTAGATATGGGAGTTTTCCCTAGCTCTCTGAAGGAAGGGGTGGTGACCCCCTTCTGAAGAAAGCTTCTTTAGACCCGGATGACCTAGCAAAATACAGACCAATCTCTAACCTCCCTTTTGTGGGAAAGGTTATTGAGAAAGTTGTGGTGGTTCAACTGGATAACCATTTGACCATCCATAGTTTATACGAACCTCTCCAGTCTGGTTTTCGTAAAAGGCATAGTACTGAGACTGCTCTGGTTCAGGTGCTCAGTGATCTCCTGATGGCAAGAGATCAGAGACACCATTCCATTTTGGTTCTCCTTGATCTGTCATCAGCTTTTGATATGTGGATCATGGGGTTTTGCTTGAATGCCTGAGGTCCATATGTGGACTATTGAGTACGGTCCTCAGATGGTTTACATCTTTCCTTGAAGGGAGAATGCAGAGAGTGGTCTCGGGTTTGTATTCATCTGGGGCCTTCTCTCTGCCTTGTGGGGTACCTTATGGCTCGGTGCTTTCCCCCATGTTATTTGCAGTATATATGCTACCCCTCAGAGACATTGTAAGACGGTATGAGCCGAGGTTTCACTGCTATGCTGCTAATATTCAGCTCTACCTGTCTTTTGCACCCGACCAGGTTAGTGCCATCTCGGTACTGAAAAACTGCCTCGCTGATATCCAAGACTGAATGAACACCAGCAGTCTAAAGTCGAACCCAGGAAAGACTGAGGTTATGGTGGTGGAGCCGGGTTGCAGGGTAGAGGGTTTGAGCACTGGGCTTCCCTCCGGATTAATCCTGGGTGTGGACCAGATCATCACTTCTGAATGGGTGCGTAACCTGGGAGTGGAGCTTGACACTGGTCTGACCCTTTGTTATCAGGTGTCTGCAGTTGTCAAGACTGCATTTTTTCATCTTAGGAACATTGCCAGGATTAGTCACCTTGTTCCACATAGCGACCTGCCGGTCTTGGTCCATGCCTGTGTGACATCTCAACTTGATTACTGTAACTCCCTTTACCTAGGACTTCCTGGGGTTGATATCCACTGCTTGCAGCTAGTGCAGAATGCGGCAGCACGTTTGTTGACTGGGGCATCCAGAAGTTCTCATATTACCCCTGTGCTACGTACTCTGCACTGGCTGCCAATACAGTGGCGGATCACCTTCAAAGTGGGCCTCTTGACCTACAAAGCCCTACACGTCTAGGTTCTGACTATTTGAAAGAGCTCCTGATGCCCTACACCCCTCTGAGACAGCTCCGCTCGGCTGACGAGGGGTTGCTGGAGATTCTGAGGGTAAATTTGAAGTCTTCTGGAGCTCGTGCTTTTGGATTTGCTGCACCTACCCTCTGGAATTCTCTGTCCCATCAGCTCCGGGAGAGCAGGACGGTGGGGAGCTTCAACAGGCACTAAAGACTTTTTTATGGGAGAAGGCATTTCCTGTTTTGTTGTAACTGTATATTATAGTTGTGTAATATTTGTTTAGAGTTGTTTTATTGTATGTATTGAATATGTCTGTGTTTTTCTTGTTGTACAGTGCTCTGAAAACTTTTAAAGGCGCTTAATCAAATAAATTTTATTATTATTATTATTATTACTACCATTCCGCCATTCATTTTCCCTTTTTTATCTTTACCCTTCATTTTTTGCTGCCAATATCCCTTCAAATACCCTTCAAATGACCAATCTTTTTGAGCAGTTTATTCTAAACCATTCATTTTCCATTTTTCAGTATTCTGAACCATTCATTTTCTAGTTGTTATGTTTGCTTGCACGCATGTGCAAGAAACATAGTGCCATCATCCGAGTTTTCGGAGGTGTGGCAGCCCTCTTTCAATTCAGTCAGTGTGTTTGCAGGCGCAGCCGCAGTTCTCCAATGCCTGCTGGAGCTGTCTATGACAGCTCCAAAACGCAGTGGAATACAGTTGAAAGGGGGAGCTACGCTTCAGTGAGCAGCGATAAGATATCGCCTGCTCATGTGCGCTCCCCCTACACACACACACACACACACACATGCACGCACACTGCATGCTGCCCCTCCACGCACACACTGTATAGCTGACGGGGGTGCCCAATCCCCCTTTGGCTGTGCTGCGCCCACCCCAAAAGCCTTCCACATGCCACGCTGGATGCCCATCCCAGCGTAGCTACACATGTATAGCCTGACAGGGGTGCCCAATCCCTCATTGGCTCCACTGTCTCTCCCCCCCAGAGTACAGGGTGCCATACTGGGAGCCCACCCCAGCATGGCAACAGATGCTGTCACCAACGGGGGTGCCCAATCCCCCATCGGCTCCACTGTCTCTCCCCCCACCAAGCATTCAGGTGCCATGCTGGGAGCCCACCCCAGCGTGGCAAAATGTTATAGCCGACGGGTGCCTAATCCCTCGCCGCTCCAGCCCCCAAACAGTTCAGGGCCATGCTGGGAGCCCACTCCAGCATGGCAACGTCCTCATCGCCTCAGTAAAAATAAACCTGCAAATAAAAACTATCCTCGGCACTTCTCCCTGCCCCTCCCACAACCCGCACTCCACCACTGTACACCCTGCCTCCCCACACACCCCCTCACCCCATACTTACCTCCGGACCTTGGCACGACGATCTTCGGTGGACCGGGAACATGTCTGCACTCTTTAAAGTCGACCGTGAACTGAGGAAATGCTGGTAAGCTATATAATGGGATAGATAGTTTTTTTTTTTAACCTTTGCTGCATATCTCAGGCATTTTTTGGAATTTTTGCACCAAATTTTCAACATGGGGTTTTTGGGACTCCTTCTCATGAATGCTGTCACTGCACAAAATCACCTTTCAGGACCAAGTAACAAAATGACACTGCCACTGTTCATAAGGTGGGCTCTCAAAAAGCCTATGTTGAAAATTTGGTGGAAAAATACCTAAAAATGACTGTTCTACGGGCGTGCGTTGCTCAGTTCCTATGCACACTCGTAAGTTCGCAAATTTTCAACATTTTCAATCCAGATTTTCAACATTGCCATTTTACCACACCTCCTTATGAGCAGTACAGCTGTCATTTTTCACATCTTGCCCAAAAGCGTTTCCACTTGAGTAGCGCACAATGGCACAGTCGGTGTGCGAAATCAATGTATGGGACACATTAAGAAAATCACATTGACACTGTTTATGAGCAGAGGTCTTAAAATGGCTATGTTGAAAATTTGGTAAAAAATTCCTAAAATGACTGTTTCTGGCGTCGTTGCACAGTTCCTACGCTGCGCTCGTAAGTTTGAAATTTTCAATATTTTACTCCAGATTTTCAACATTGCCATTTTATTACACTTCCTTATGAACAGTACAGCTGCCATTTTTCACATGTTGCCCAAAATGTGTTTTCGCACATGTAGCGCATAATGGTGCAGTCGGTGAAAGCAATGTTTGGGACAGATTAAGAAAATCACAGTTACACTGTTCATGAGTAGAGGTCTTAAAATGGCTATGTTGAAAATTTGGTGACAAAAGTCCATAAAATGACTGTGTTACGAGTGAGCATTGCACAGTTTCCACACACCCTTGTAAGTTCATGACTTTGTAATATTTTCAGTCCAGATTTTCACTAGTGGCATTTTTCCAGACTTCCTCATGAACAGTACAGCTGTCATTTTTCACAACTTGGCCGAAATGTGTTTCACACTTTCAGCGCAGAGATGCGTGGTCGCTGTGGGAAATCATTGTTCGGGAAAGATAAAGAAAATCACAGTGACACTGTTCATGATCGGAGGTCCCAAAATGCCTGTGTTTACAATCTGCTGTAAAAAATCCCCAAACTAATTATTTTACGGGTGTCCGTTGCACAGTTTCTATGCATACTCGTGACTTCACCAGTTTTTTTAATATTTTTACTGCAGATTTGCAACATTGCCATTTTTTACACCTCCCCATGAACAGTACAACTGTCATTTTTTACATCCTGTTTGGAATGTTTTTGTACCTGTGGTGCTAAATGCCATAATCGCTGTGCATAAGCAGCTTTTGGCTAACAAACTGATGTTGCCACTGTTCATGAGGTGGGGTCACAAAAAAAACATGTTGAAAATTTGGAGTGAAAATACCAATGAATGCCTGAGGCATTAGGGTTTCCAACCATAACGCCCAACCCTGTAGAGAATGACAGGCATCAGGGGAGTGACTTGGGATTCTTCCCCTGTAATGCTTATACCATTCCACACCCTGCAGCCAGTGAGAGGCATCAAGGTATGCCTTGGACTCTTCAGCCCCAAAGTTCACCCCATTCTCCTATACCGCACCCATCTCACCATATTTCCTGATGGAATGGGGTGCGCATAAGGGCCAAAGACCCCAAGGCAGTGTGGGGTGTGGTGAAATGGCGTGGCCGTTATGCTTGACGACCCAAAGGCACACCCCAATGCCTGTCACTCTCTGCAGGGTGGTGGTGGGGTTGGCTTCAGTTCAATACTTCACTGCTATTCCTATTACGCAGCTCTGTAACTTCTACACTACTGCTACCAATGCCAGCAAGCAAACATTCGGCATTGACAAATGCTTGTTATCGTTCTGTGTCAAAATTGCTCCCAATATTCATTCAAATACCCTTGAAATGACCAGTCTTGTAGCAGCTAAATTATTCTGACAATTACATTGTTTTTTTTTTTTTGTTTTTTTTTTGACTGCATTAGTTTACTGCTTTTTTCAATGGATATTAAGTAAAACCAATGGTTGGGTAAAAAAAAAAATCCAGAGTGGGACTTCAAAGAGCTGACAGGCTGAAGCAAGAGTATCCCAGAGGGAAGTAGAGTGTACACTGCAATCTAGAGTCCCATTTAAAAATTAACACAGTGTAGAATACCTCAACTTAACTGCACTGTACACTGCATTGATTTTCTGTCACACATACTCCTTTACCACTGCATTATTTTTATGTTTTGATGCACACAGTAGTAGCACTGCCAACAATTAACATATTTTCATGCACACTTCTTTACAACTGCATTGCCTTTGGCATTTTTAGATCCACACTGTAATAGCACTGTGCACACTTTTTAATGTTCTCACATGAACAGCTATAGATGCCCATTTCATAAGTGCAATAAGACACTCTTGGGGTATGTGCTAGACAGTTCCAGTGCACAGCAAAGAACTGAAGGCACTTGGCCAGTGGCCTTGTGCTTCACCATGCCCTTGGCCATGTGCTATAAGTGTCATAGAGTACATGCCACAGTGTCTTATTGCTTATGTACCCATAAAGAAATGTGTGGTTGAGTATTCACCAATGCTTCACCCATAGTAGGTTAAGCATCAAGTGAAAATGCACTGACATGATAGATTTAGTTGAATGTTAGGTGGCAGACACTTGAACTAAACCAGCACTTGAAAAAAACTCAGCTTGCACCATTGAATGCTTGGTGAGTATTTACATTAGTAATTGAATATCGGTTGAGGATTTTTTAAAAGGGAGATGGGGGGGGGGCCCTATGAAAAAGTAGTGTACTTAAGTACGCACCAGAAATACACTTTTAGAAAAGTAATATACTTAGTTTATATAGCATATATACTTCTGATATACTTATGAAAAGTGTATTGGCATCTTAGTGTACTTTTAGAATACTCAATTACCTACCAGCAACCCTCAATCAATCCATTCCACCTATAGCATTTCTTTTACCATGACAATAAATCACCCTTCGTGACTTTTACTTGCATCCTTCATTTACCCCTCTCCAGTTTTTTTTTGCATTCCCAAACCTCTACTTAAATATGTTCACTCCAACCCTCAGAAGCAAGCAGTGATCCACTAGAGCTACTGTATGTACCCTTACCAAATGTGTTGCAATGGCAACACAGTGTTCTATCAATGGCAATACCTGGATATGCCTGAAATTGTGCAATGGTACTACCCAGTGGTAGTCTGGTAGTACAATGGTGTCAACCCAGTCAAGTTTTCTAGCCTCAGTGATAGTGCCATGGCACAGTGGCATCACTATGGCAATTTGAGCAGGTTACCCAGACTGGTAAATGGGCAATGGTACCACAGTGGTATTATGTAATTTTGAGTCCCCTTTCATGTGGGACTCTATATTGCCTTAGAAGTGTCCATTGATAATGTAATGGTAGTACAAAACTGTTTTCTATATACCACCAAGACTTATTTAGTACCACCGTGGTATCAGTATTGGGTACTGTCACCACAAGGGTATTACGTTAGAGGAGCAAATTGGTGCACATATAAAGCCCAAGCTTATTTGGTATCACTGTGGCATCAGTGCATCTAGAAAATTGATATCACTATGGTACCAACATGGTACACATCAAAATCAAAGTTTGAAAGAAATACAAAATGAAACATACATTGATAATGAAAAACATTATGAGCTGTACAGTACATGTAAATCACCATAACAACCCTCAGTTACATTACCAATTTGAACGGAATATCACCACTGCATTAAAATCCATTACAATTCAATTAAATTCCATTAACTTTCCATAATTTTCATGTGAACCCATTCATTTTCACCATTTGGCAAGGCTGGAGGAATGGTCAAATGTAAGGCAGCTTAGATTCAATGCTAAGAAGTGCAAAGTAATGCACGTGGGAAACAAAAACCCAGGAGAAGATTACACAATGGGGAGTGAGATACTGACAACAACAAAAATGGAAAGGGACCTGTGGGTAGTCATATCAGATGACCTAAAGGTGGGCAAGCAACGTGAGATGTCAGTAAGGAGGGTTGGGGGGATATTGGGATGCATAGGGAGAGGCATCACCAGTAGAAAACAAAAAGTTGCTATCCCTCTGTACAGACAGCTGGTGAAACCCCATCTGGAGTACTGCATGCAGTTCTGGAGACCCTATCTCTGCAAAGAAATAGAAAGGATGAAGGCAGTCCAGAGGAGGGCAACTAAAATGGTACAGGGTCTGCACCAGAAGACATATGAAGAGAGACTTAAGGAGCTTAATATGTATAACCTTGAGGAAAGGAGGGAGAGGGGAGACATTACAGAAACTTTCAAGTACCTCAAGGGAATCAACAAAGTCCAAGAGGGTAGCATCTTTCAGAAAAAGAAGTGTGCAAGAACAAGGGGGCACAATTTGAAGACTGAGGAGGGAACTGCTCAGAGGCAATGTAAGAAAGAATTTTTTCACTGAGATGGTTGTGGATGCATGGAACAGCCTTCCTGAGGAGGTTGTTGAGTCAAAAACAATGGTGGATTTCAAGAATGTATGGGACAGGCATAAGGCAATTCTAGGGGGTGGGGGTAGGAAGAAGTGGGCTGTTGGTTAACTAGGATCTGCAGCTTATCCATTAGGTAGGGAAATGGGCATCTGAGTGGGCCAAGTGGTCCTTATCTGCCATCAAATTATATGTTTCTCTGTTTCTACATTGTATGTCACCTTTTTTAATGGCCAGTTTTTATTCCCATTAAATTTCCATTAATTGTTGACATTTCGTGGGTGCAAACCATGAATTTACTCACCCATGCTGTTAATTAACCATGACAGGTATCCATTAATTATTTAATGGGTGTGGTATGACCCTTAAATTTTGTATCAGGCTATTTTAATGGCATGTTTAATAACCATTAAAACTGAGCAATGAGCTTTTCATTGCCATGAAAATTATTTTCATGTTGCACCAATACATTAATGGCCATTAAAACTGTCCAAATGAGCTTTTCATTGCCATGAAAATTATGGTCATGTTGTAGCAATAAATTAATGGCCATTGAGCATAGTTTTATGTACTATCTATCTATCTGTACTATGTTTCTCTAAGAACTATGGGTCCCCTTTGAATCCAGCGTAACCTTTCATTTTACAGGTACTTCCCATCCACTCTCCAGAATCAGTATCTCCAAAGAGGTTCCCTCACCTGGACCATAATGTACCCATAAACTAGTTACTTGATTGGGGATGGTTGAGTTCAAGCCATAGTTAAATCTGCATCCATTACAGTGGGAGTCCAGTTGGTTGATGCCATGACACTATATTGTAATGAGGGACAGTTAAGATGTATGGGATCAGTCTCCCCAGATGTGGCCTGCTATAGTTGGACCCCCATTGTGATGCTGGACCCCTTCCCTGCAGCTGGACCCCTACAGCTGAAGACTAACTTTTTTCTACAGCACCTCCTCTGTGTGGCAACACCATTTACAGTGAGGACACAGCAATGCTGAGGGATAAAATGAGGGACACGTCACTAAGGAACTGTTGAGAGGTATGGGACAGTCTCCTCCCCACACGTGGCCACCCTGCACTGCAGTGCTAGAGATTTTACAGACTGTCACATGGGTCGAAATCAGCCACTAGCTTTTAGGGCTAATGATTAGAAAAATCCACCGACCCAGCAGGAGTTTCACTAGCCCAGCACAAAATGACCAGAAAAATCACCATTGAAATGAATGGTCCCACTGACATGTATATAGGCCCATTTATTTCAATGGCATTATGGTCTTGCTATTTGTGTAGCAACAACAAACGGTCCTGGCTCAGACCAGGTGCCAGGCCAATAGGAATGGAAATCAGTGTGGGATATGACTTCCTTCTGGAAGCTCATGAAGAAGACCATTACTTTTGCATTAAGATGAGGAAGGAGCATTCATCAAAATGAGGGGAGCTATGACAAACTCTTGTTTTAGAGGTGGTTTAATTTTTTTGAGTATGTTTTAGTTGGTGGCAAAGGCAGGAGTTTAATATCCCCAAAGATGGGGTCACCAGCAAGCTCAATTGATGTCAGCAAGCCCCAGTAAGGTGCCCGCATGTGCCCCCTATAGTTTAGGTTGATGGGGGGGGGGTGAACATAGTGGCAGGAGCCCCATAAAAGTAAAGTGCTTGTCTGCAGTTAAAAATATTTTTTTCTCCTTATTGCGGCCTGCCCGGTGAAGGTGGCACAAGCCAGTGTCACATCTAAGGTCCAGCTTGCACAGGACAGCTGGTTGTTAGGGACTCAGCATCCTGAATGCCAGGGAGGATACTGAGAGTGGCCAGTAATGGCCATTGGGAGAGTTTGAATTCATACTAGGATTCACACTAGGATTGAATAGGAGTGAAAGAGCCAAAAAGGCCCATGATATACTCCTAAAACTAATAATTGAATTGACTACAAAAGAGAACAATCAGGGGACTTCAGGTGCCCAGAAGAAAAGAAAAACATGTAAAAAGTGCGGCAGAAGGGAGAAGGGCACAGGGAAGTAAATTCAGAGCAAAAGGTAGTGCCTGCAGTTCTCCTCTCATCTCTGTGTCAATCTCAGTGGTCCCAGCTGTGTTAGTGGTCCAAAAGTTGTTGCGGTCCCCAGGAGCAGCAGTTGGCAGCTGCAGCGTGGGTTCTGTTTAGTCACATTTGTAGTATTTTTTTGTAAAGAAAAAGTAAATGCCAGTCCCTTGGCAGTACCCCCCAACTGGGAAAGCATCATTAGATGAATGACTATCAGAAGAGCCAGCTACCCATCAAGGGAAGACCTCCCACTTGCCTGCAGCCAGCAGGGCATCCAGCATACACTTAACCCACCTCCTGTCTCCTCAACTTCTCCCTAATTTGGGGCAGTGAGTTGGTGACAGTGCCATAAAGCAGGCATTGTCCACCTGAACTAATACTGAAATAAAAAAAGATGTTTCTTTTCACACAGTGAGTGCAATACAGTAAATCACAGCCATGGGTGTTAATGTGGTCAGGGCAAGGGACTGCCAAGGGTAGATCTTTTCAAATGTATTTAAAATCGGTCCAGGAAGGGAGCATATGGCAAGATGGTGGCCTTATTCAAAATTACCTAAATATATTTAACTTATGCTCCTAAATGGAGCACATGGGTGCACAGCATTCAAATTAAGTAGCTATTGGAGGTGGCACAGAGGGCAGGAAGGCCCTGAATTAGATAGTAAACAGGGTGCTAGAAGGGGCAAGGGTAGAGTAAAGCCCCAGTTATTGCCAAGCTAGCTAGGTGAGCCAGTGAATAATTGCAAGCTGTCCCAGAGGTTTTTTTAGCTGCAGATTATAAAGTCAGAGTGCCCCAGGGTGATACAGGTGACTAGTAGCCAAGTTGCCTCCAATAGCCAGGCTAGCCTTATGGAGTCTCTGGATCAGTTACTCAGATTACTAGCCCTTTGCTAGGACTGCAGCAGCTATGCTGCTGGGGTGGCTAACAGGCTAGGGCTGTGGCATCTATGCTGGTCGTGTGGGTGACTGCCTGGTCCACTACCTTTCCCTTGCTCCTGACTGAAACCGATACCCAAGAGCACTTTAAATCAGTAAATTTTACAGTTTTATAACACTAACTTGGCTACTGTTTGCCAGTTAGCTATAGCTGCCTTTATCAGCCTGGACACTCTCACTTTATACTCTGGGTTTTACTTAACCTAACTGGCCTCTGGTGCTTATTTCTGAATACATTTATTTATTTTATTTATTTACTGAAAAGTTTCACCAGGAAAGGCACACTGAACAAACAGATTGCTTGTCTCCCAGTACGTTCCTAGGGTGAGGGTAGTGGAAAACATAATTCAGGGACCCTGGTTTTCCATTTTTACCGGTAACACCGGTAACAATCACAGAATCCTGCTTGGTTTTCGGATTTTGAATTCTTGTACCGGTGCCTCATGGAAATTGCATGTCACTGCACAGAATCTCTTAAGATTTCAGCATCTTTTAAATTTTTTTTTATTTTCTCTTTCTATATCCCCTTCTCACAGCATCAGTCTCCACTTTTCAGAGATCCCTAGGCTGGGTATCACCTAGCTTCACCCCCAGGTAATGCTCAGGAGCTCCTTTGGGCCTGCCCCTATCCTGCCTGGGTTGTACCCCCCAGGTGGGAAAGGAGGGGACCCAGGTCCCCCCTCCACACTCCCTTAGTGTGTGTCAGGCAGCTCAGTGGGTCCCTCATGGAGTCTTGTTATGAAGTCTGGGGCACCTGGGTCCTTTCTGCCAGTGGCCGATGTGGGGTGATTGTTCCTGGTTTTCTGGTCTCTGTCCCTGAAGGCACCAGCACTAGAGATCCAAGGAGGTAGGTCACATAGAAACATGCCACTGCTCCAGATCCTGGTTAGTGTCCTCCCCTCCTGATCACTCTGCAGCACCATTGCACCACCACCCATGGTCACACAGGTGGTGGTAAAGCAGCAGGACCTGCAGCCCACCCTCCTCCTCGGAGGAGGAGAGCAGTCTCCCAGGTGCTCGATCCTACTCCCCTGGCCAAGCCTCCAGCAACCCGAGTTCGCTTCTGACCCTGGGTCACTGGCATTGCAAGCAATAGCGCTACCGTAATGCCAGCAGGCCGACACAGATTTCAGCAGCTTAAAATGGATGCAGCTGTGCTTCGCATTCTTTCTGCTTTGCTGCATATAATCAGTAAGGAAATCACCCACACTGCTTTGTTGTAATCAGCCATTCAGTTTAACCACCCATGCCTAGTGGTTAGAGTAACAGTGATTGAACTGGGTACATCCAGCAGACTTGGGTTTGATTCCCTCAACCTCCACTTGCTTACTGTGTGACTCTAAGCAAGTCACTTAACCTCCCCAGTGCTTTTAGGTCACTCCTGAAAACAGACAGTTCTGCCTAGTGGGCCTTACCTGCTTTACAAAGAATATTAAAAAAATACCAATATATGTTTACTACATCATAGAATAGTAGTCTGGGTACCATGTAATTTACCCGAGTTTTACTTGGGCTGCAATGATTTTGTATAGGTAAAGATAGATGTTCAGATACATTTTGTGTTTTATAAGCTTGTTTTTAGATTTTAGTCAGGTTCTTATTGTATTCTTTGCAACTAAGCATCGAGGTTGTAGATTGCTAAACGCAGGATCACTGTTACCAACTAGCTTATTCAAGTTTATAATCAGTAGGGCCATCCAAAATCCTCAGCTGTTTGATTGAAAACTAGTCTGATGAAAGTATGTTCACAAAGAAGAAACTGCTTTACTATTATGAAAAGACTTCACAGGTGAATTGGATCATTTGCACCTTTTCTCCCACCTGCTGTTTCAGTCTCTGTGACAACAAAAAAGTTTTCTGATAGACTGCTTCAACAAAAAGTAAATGTTAAGTATTTAAGTGTACTTATGTTTGGCCAGTGAATTTTGAAAGCAATCAATGACGTACAGAAGGTAAGACCACAGGGGCTGTATGATGCTGGTGGGCAGAGTAGTGCTCAATTCACATCTGAACAAAGACATGAAAACTGGGAGACACCCTTTTCATGGACACCAAGTAAAAAAAGCATTCACATGTCTGGGAGATGCATGAATCCATTTGAAGGTCCTCCACTAATCACTTGTGGATTTTTTAGGTAAAGGCATTTTATTTCAAAGAAGCAAATTCAAGCAGTTTTATTTGTTGCTCCTCCTACCCCCTGGCCATCCACTCCTTCAGGCCTGCCAAGGCCCCCTACCTTTGCAGCTGAGTCCCAACCACCATCCACTGCCCCTTACTTCTGTGCTACCAGGTAACCCAAAGTAACCCTTCATTGAGTGGATCCCAACCCCTGTGGGAGGCTACCAGGAGAGGAGAATTGCCTCAAAGAGCTTCCTGTGTATCCTGGGCATGGCAGGGGACAGAACATACAAGTCTGGGGCTTCCACCTTATATAGGGACCAACAGCTGTTCTTCGGTTGGTCAGCGGGTATTTTCCCATTTTCTAGGGAGAATGACAGGCCACAAAATGTCAAGGCACAAGCCGACATTAGTCACACTCTCTCATGCAGTGAGGGCTGACATGTTGTCATGCCTCTGGCCTCCACCAGGGGCCAGCAAATGCTAAGTCATTAACTCACCCTCCCTCCCTGGAGAAGGTGAGTGGTCATTGGACACTCAAGCCTTCACCCACCAGCTGGCCTTCCAACACCCAAGTCTGTTCCCTAACCCTGGTCAGCAGTGTCACAGGCAGAAATCCAATTCAGGCAGTTAAATTATAGATAGGAAAAAACAAAGATAGTCCACCTTAGCAGTGATGGTTCAGATTAATTCACATCTGAGTTCTAACAAGCAAAGAGACCAAGTCATTTGTAACTCGTGCATGTGGGGTATGGGTGTTGAAGAAAGATGATCACAGTGCTGTCACTACTGCCATCACCCAAGAAGGATGTGGACTGCATTGTTGCTACTGCCATCACACTGAAGGGTTGGGGGCTGTAGTGCTTCTGCCATCACCACTGGTGGATGAGGAATGTAGTACTGCTTCCGTCCCACCTGAGGAATGGGGGCCATAGTGCTGATACTGACATCACACCTGAAGAATGGTAAACGTAGTACTGGTGCCATCACACCTAAGGGATGGGGGCCACAGTGCTGCTGCTTTTGTCACACCTGAGTAAGGTCGTAGTGCTGTTGCTGCTGCCATCACACCAGAGGGATGGGGGCCGTAGTGCTGTTGCTGCTGCCATCACACCATAGGGATGGGGGCTGTAGTGTTGCTGCTGCCATCACATCCTGTACCTAAAATAACTTTCAATTGGTACAAGGATAGAAGGATGTGTAATAGTGGAGGTCAAAATTGCTAAAATGCATGTTAGCAGAGTTAAACATTGTTAAATAAAGTACACGAAACCAAACACTGGTAAAACTGAATTTTGGCTTAGCAGACACCGGTGACAATACAGTTTTTTTACAATGTGTGAAACGGAATATGCCTTTTCTCAATCCCGGTAAACCAGTGTTAATTATGCAGGTCATAGAAGTCGAATGGGAAAATTGTTTAATCAGGAGAGGCATACTAAGCTGAAGCTTGCTTCCAGGTGCAATCTGGGAGTACAAGGAAGTTAAGTGACTTGCTCAGGGTCACACAGTATGCAAGTGGGTGCTGTGGGATTCAAACCCTGGTCTCCAGATTTGCAGCTCAGAGCCTTAAACCACTGTGCCATACTGCCTCCTATGAATGCCATAACCATAAACAATACATTAAATACATAGGAACAGAAGAATAAACAATAAAAAAAACTTTTGGGCCAGCCAACCCTCATTCACTATTCCAACTGGTAACATTTCCTGTCCTGTTTGCTATTCATACGGGACTCCTATTGTCCCATATTTTGTGGTTGCCACCCCCTACTCTATTTAAAAAACTCACTGTCCCAAGATCTATAGTGGCTGTGAGCTTTTGTGTGCATGCACGAGACAACCTGACTCACCACGGGACATTAAATGGAGTGAGAGAGAAAAAGAAGTGGCCTGCTGCTGGAACTTAAGTCGAGCTGCCTTGCCTGCCTGTGGCTCTGTGAGTGAGTCGCTCATCGTTGTTCATTTTTTTCTTTGGTCTGTCCGCAACTCCAGACCACAACTTAACCAGATCCAACACCAAGAGGGGGACTAAAATAAATTCAAGGACCCGCTCTTCTGGCCGTTGGGCACTGGCTTGCCTTAGAGAAGCCTCTTAAGAGTGGCTTCAGGTTGGTTTTGGATCGGACAATCGGGGGCCTGGAGGGAGTCAGTGGGACCATGGTGGTGAGGTCTGTGGATGCCAGTGTATTTGGAGTGGGAGTCAGACTCGGCTGACCCTGAGGTGCAGAACAGAGGAAAGAGGATGGAGCAGGAGCCAAAGGACTGATCAGGGCCTGCTCGGGGACGAGGAGTCACTACTGGTTTGCTGGCAGCTGCACTGCTGCAGCCTGTGAATGAGTCAGAGGAGTCCTGAGTCTTCTTCAATTCAGACTGAACAACAAGGAACTTCGGGAGTCGACTTGACTGACTGAACAAAAAAAGTAAGTGCTGCAGTTGCACAGCAGCTGGTTGAGCTGCTGCCAGGCTGGGGGGGTGCTGTTGTGCTGGGTCTGGGTGGGTGCATTTGGAGTTTGGAACTTTGGGGCACTAAGAAGAGGCAATTACACATTACAGCAGCACACAGACATAGGTGCCTAGTAGTTTTTTTGGGGGGAGGCTTGAGCCAAGTGAAGAACAAGAAGCTGGTACAGTAACAGTTGTGGCCTGGCATAAAGCCGTGATGTGGGAGGGAGTGGGGTAGATGGTGGTATCAAGGACAGTTCCCTCACTGAGGTGGAACACTAAATTTAGTCTTAAAGTAGTAATTAATTTGTCTTTTAAGACTAAGTTTAGTAATTTTTAATGTTCTGTAATCATCATCAGAAGAATACTGCCTGTAGGAATACTTAATTCTAAGAAACATAGAAACATAGACGTTGACGGCAGATAAGGACCGCAAGGTCCATCCAGTCTGCCCATTTCTTTTTCTACCTTATAAATGTGCCATCAGCCTTTACTCTGTCGGTGGTCTATCTATTCATAGTCATTTGTATTGCTCCCTTATGCCTATTCCATGCCTGTTTGAAGCCCTGCACTGTATTCATAGCCACCACTTCTTGTGGTAAGCCATTTCATGCATCCACCACCTTTTCTGTGAAAAAGAATTTCCTCACATTCCCCCTTAATCGGCCCCCCTCTAATCTCATGCTGTGTCCTCTTGTCCTGCTTTTTTCTTATATTTAAACATGTTAGACTCTTTCACCTTGTTAATGCCCTTAAGGTGTTTGAATGCCTCGATCATATCACCTCTCTCCTCCTTTGCTCAAGGGTATACATATTGAGCTCTGTTAATCTGTCCTCATATGTCTTCTGATGCAGTCCCTGCACCATTTTTGGTTGCCCTTCTCTGGACTGCCTCAATTTGGTTAATGTCCTTGCGGTGTGGCCTCCAATACTGCAAGCAGTACTCCAGATGGGGCCTAACCAGTGTCTTGTAAGAGGGATTATTACCTCCTCTTACGACTTGTGATACCCCTACTAATACACCTTAACACCCCCCTAGCCTTACCTACTGCTTTAGAGGTCTGCTTGGATGATTTCAGGTCATCAGTGATGATGATGCCCAAGTCTCTTTCTTCCTTTGTGACTGCTAGCAACTCCCCTCCCAGCCTATAGGTGGCTTCAGGGTTGCTCTTCCCTATGTGCATGATTTTGCACTTCTATGCATTAAATCCCAGTTGCCACTCTTCTGACCATTTTGCTAGTTTATCCAGATCTCTTCTCATTCTGCCCACCCCATCTGGATCATCTACTCTGTTGCAGATCTTGGTGTCATCTGCAAACAGACAAGCCTTACCCTTTAGTCCATCTGCAAGGTCACTAATGAAGATGTTGAAGAGGACTGGCCCCAGGACTGATCCCTGAGGTATCCCACTTGTGACCTGCATCTCTTCTGACTGTATACCATTTACCACGACTCTCTGTTTTCTGCCCATCAACCAGTTTGCCACCCAGTTGACCAACTTCTGACCCACCCTGAGCCTACCCAGCTTATTTATCAATCTTCTATGTGGAACAGTGTCAAAAGCTTTGCTGAAGTCAAGGTAGGCGACATCAACTGCTCCCCCTTGGTCCACCACTCTGGTTACCCAGTCAAAGAAATCTATGAGATTAGTTTGACAGGACCTTCCTTTTGTAAACCCATGCTGTCTTGGATCCTGTGCCCCTATGGATTCCAGGTGTTGCACTATCCTTTCCTTAAGGAGTGCCTCCATAATCTTGCCCACTACTGAGGTAAGACTGACTGGTCTGTAGTTCCCCGCCTCCTCCCTGCTACCACTCTTGTGGAGCGGGATCACATGAGCCCTTCTCCAGTCTTCTGGGACCTCTCCTGTGCTCAGAGACTCACTAAACAGTTCTGCTAATGGCTCTGCTAGTTCCATCTTTAGCTCCTTAAGTACCCTGGGATGTATGCCATCAGGTCCCATTGCCTTATCCACCCTGAGCTTAGCAAGCTCTTGTAGGACCCTTTCTTTTGTGAAGGGAGTAGTGCTCACCTCCCTCCCCTGTGTCCATGACGCTGAGCTGTGGGCCCTGCCCTACCTTCTCTTCAGTAAATACTGAGCAAAAGTATCTATTTAGGATAGATGCCTTTACAGGGTCCTCCTCCTCACATGCTCCCTTTTCTCCATTAAGCTTAGCAATACCCCCTCTGGACTTTCTCCTTTCACTAATGCATCTATAGAAAGTATTGTCACCTTCTTTTACTGTTCATGCTAGTGTTTCCTCAGTTTGGGACTTTGCCTGCCTTACTGCCTTCCCTGCTTCCCTTAGGGCAGTTTGGTATGCCTCCCTATCTTCATCCCACTGTGTTCCTTTATATTTCCTGAAGGCCAGCCTTTTGGCTCTGACCTTTTCTGCTACTGCATTTGAGAACCAAAGTGGTTTTCTTCTTCATTTGCACTTCCTTTTCTGTCTAACACAATGGGATGTTGTTTCAAGTATTGCGTCCTTAATGCTTGCCCACTTTGCCTGTACCCCCTCACCTGTGTTTCCTTTTGCCAGGGCTAGCTTAACTCTGATGGCCATCTTATCAAAGTCAGCTCCTCTGAAGTCCCATATTTTTGCCTTGGAATGGGATGATTTAGATGTAGTAGCCAAATTGAACCATACCATGTGATGGTCACTGGCCCCCAGGTGACCTTCTACCTGGAGAGCTGTGATCCCTTCCTTGCTAGTCAGTACTAGATCTAGGCTAGCCCTGTCTCTTGTGGGTTGCTGTACCAGTTGTTTGAGGCCCTTCCCCTGCAGGGAATTCACTATGTGTCTAGTTCTGGCAGATGTTCCTGCTGGTATTGACCAATCTGCATCTGGCATGTTGAAGCCTCCCATTATCAGAACCTCCCCTTTAGCTGTCATGTTTTGTATATCTTCTAACAGTAATGTGTCTATGTCCTCCCCCTGGTCTGGGGGCCTGTAGACAACCCCAGTTCTTATGGCTGTCCTATTTCCTGTTTCCAGGGTGACCCACAGTTCTTCTCTCTCCTTATGTGTATTCTGAATTTCTGTAACTTTGATATTTTCATTGACATACAGGGCCACTCCTCCCCGCTTTTTGCACCTCGGTCTCTTCTGAACAATACATAGCCAGGTACTGAAGTCTCCCAAGTGTGGTTACTGGTAAACCACATCTCACTAATTGCTACTATGTCCAGTTTAGCCTCTGACATTATTGCCTGCAGGTCTGGGATCTTATTTCCCAGGCTGTGAGCATTTGTGTACATGATTTTCCATTGGCCAGTTTTTGGTGTGTTAGTTGTTGAGTGAGGTTTGGCATTACCCCTGTGCATCATATAGGGAGACAAACCTTTTTCTTACCTGGTGATGCAAATGAACTGCAAACATGCTGAATCCCTGTTTGACCACTAGCTGAGGAGGGAGGGGTGTTCTTCCCATTCAACGTATGGGGTGCTGCACCCCTCTCCCCATTTGCTAGTTTAAATATTCTGCAAAGACGTCAAACTTCTGCCCCAATGCACTGACTCCCTCCTTAGTCAGATGCAGTCCATCAAATTTAAAGAACTTTCGCTCCCAGAACTGTTGCCAGTTCCCTACAAATCTGTGTCCTTTTTCCTGGCATTAGCCCTTGAGCCATGTGTTTAGCTCCCCTATCTCCCCTTCTCTGACCTTCCATCCATCTGCTTTCCTCTCCCAGACTGGCAGGATCTCAGAGAAGGAGAAGTTCTAATGTAATTGTTTTTTAAGAGTAAATTATTACTAAATGAATATTACACACAGATTTTAAAAGTACACATTATTAAATATTTTTGAATGATAAATGAAGACTTTTCAATACTTCTGTTTGATTTATATGTAAGCTTGTTAATTCTGGTCATGAGGCATAACCTTGATTATTATGCACTGGGATGATAGGAGCATACATGGGCTTCATTAGCCTCCTAGCTCCTTCCTTACCTTAGTATGATCCTTAGTATGATCACTTCTTTTACAGCAATGTTTGCTCATTAAGAATGCTAAGACATTAATACTGTTCTGTCAAACTGTAATTCTCTTCGAAGTACACATTTTTAATACTACTGACTCATAAATGAAGATTACTGTCAGCCGAGTAGTTCAAGGATTTAAAGTAGCCAATCAAGGCTGGGTATATTACCATGCATTTCAGTTCTACTAAGCAAGGGGGCAGATGAAACAACCAGCAACATCAATGAATTTTAGAGAAGGTAAGCAATCATAAAATGTGGGGTTTTACCTAAAAATATGATGCAAATAAAAAAAGTTGACAGTGTCCCTTTAAACGTCTATACTGAACTACATTTTCCAGAAGTCTGCACAGTCAATTAACTACATTTCCCAGATCACTTCCCGTCGCTGTCCAGCCTGAGCAAACAGAAATGCACATTCAACTGTGGTCTCCATTTTGAACAAGTGTTGCCTGCAGCACTTAAGAATTACATGTTAAGGTAA
This sequence comes from Neoceratodus forsteri, assembly GCA_016271365.2. NCBI lineage: Eukaryota > Metazoa > Chordata > Ceratodontiformes > Ceratodontidae > Neoceratodus > Neoceratodus forsteri. The sequence goes on from CM057452.1 coordinate 1,061,110,464, forward strand.
GTGCTTGTTTAAGTAGAAAAGTGCATATTTTTTAACTCCCTCAAATGTTAAATACAGTAAGGGAATAATCACTCAGGTTTTTTTGTTTTCTAAATTAAATGCTGTGCAGGTTTCACAATCAATGTTTTGTTATGAAAAACATTTCTCTGCTCTGAACTCATGTGGCTACCTTTGAAATACGTAGTTTATTTTCAATCAAATCCCTCCTTAAAGTGTCTAGTATGCATTGTGTCTCTAGATTACCTTTTATTGTGGAATTTTTTGACTGACGTAGTTACTTTAAAGTAGTGTCGGGGAAGGGGAATTAACAGCAGGAAGATTGTATAAATGAGCAAATTTAGAATGCGTTTTCTGTGTGTATCCATTCAGTAGCCTATTAAACCATATTTACAGAGAAAAGACTACAGCATCTTTAATCTGAGAATCTGGAGTAACCTACAGATAAAGGAAGAATTATTTACTGCAGATATTTGAGTGTGTTTGTGGGGGAGCTGTTTTTTTGCATTTAATATTTGTATTTGATTAAAACAGTTGCATGTGTCAATCCATTTTGTAATCTGGGAATCAGTGTACTTTTTGTTTTCTTTTGCTGAAGACTGCATGAATTTATATCTTATATGTTAGTATCTCACATTTTGTTTTATACTATGTTGACAAGTATGGGTTCCATGGTTGCAGAAGGGTGATTGGGGGGGTCTAGTTGTAGGGGTGGTCAGGAGGTGGTTTTGGTCTCGAGGAAGTGTGGGTCCAGCTCCTTGGAAGGGTGGTTTTCTGTGTGTCCAACTCTATGGAGGTTGCTCAACCTGGGAAGGGGGGCTGGTCTATGGGTGGGAATGACCACAAGGGTCCAGCTGCAGGGTTGTCTGCTGGGAAGGCTAGTCCAGGGCATGAAAGAGTGAGCTGGCAGAAGGGAGGGTAGCAGTTGGCAGGGCTAGTTCGTGGTTGGAAGTGAGGTCCAGCTGCAGGGTAGGTGGTCAGATGGTGAGGCTGGTACAGGTCTTCTGGTGGATCCAGCTGTAGGTAGAGTGGTTAGCTGGGGGACTGATGGTCCAGGGGTTTGGAGGGACAGCTTCAGATATGTTGTCTGTTGGAGTAGACATTTGGGGTTGTGCTCCTGCAACATGGAGGTTGTATGGCATGTAGTTGGAGGCTGGTCCAGATGCAGGGAGGGTGGCTGGACAGGTAAGAGGCTGGTCCGGAGCCTGTGTGGTGCTCTAGCTCCAGTGACGTTACTCATCATGTGAGAGGCTGGGGCTAGAAGGGTTGTTCAGCTGCATGGAGGATAGTCCAGTGCCTTGGAAAGGTGATGTAGCAGAGAGGAGGGTTGTTGGCTGTTGGGGGGGGGTTTGGGTGAGGCTAAAGATTTTGATCAGCCTAGAAGGGATCCAAAGTTGTGAATTAATTAGAAACTGGTTAACACGTCAGCCATTCGGCTCAGCAGTAGTGCTATGGCTCGCGGCACAGCTGACAAATGATATATCCTTGTTTCACTTTTCCTTTTACACCCATCTTGACACCTAAAACAATGATGCTATAACAATATGAAACAATATGACCCCTTATGGATTTTTCCCTTCACAAAGGATTACGTCTCACTGTGTAACTCAAAAATAAGCATGGTAACCCATGTTTTTCAATACTGATTTTAAATGCTTAGAGGACCACCTTGTACTGGCAAAAAATTATGACTTTGACATGGGGTTGACGAAACACCAGGGAACAAGCTAAAACTTTGAGCTAAGGATGATTATACTGTAAGGGTTTTGTACTATAGCCTGTGAACTGAAACCTGAGAGTAAAGGGGAAGAAAAGACTTGAACTCTGAGGGAGCTGTTGTTCCTTGAAAAGTGAAGGGATAGGGTGTTGGGTTTGGTGCAGTAAATTAAACTTTGAGCTGTGAAGGACTATTCTGAGGTGTTTGTACTGTAGTCTGAATTGAAACCTGAGAGTAAGGGAGAAGGAAAAATTTGCCCTGATGGGGATGCTGTTCTCTAAAAATTCAAACTTCAGTGAGGGGGGAGGATGTTTTGGATTTGGTTAGTGCAATAAATTAAACTTTGAGTTATGGAGAACTATTCTGAGGGATCTGTACTGTAGCCTGTGAATTGAAACCTGAGAGTTAGGGAGAAGGAAAAATCTGGTCTGAGGGGGCTGCTGTTCTCTGAAAATTCAAACTTTAGTGAGGGGGAAGAGTGTTGTTTTTGGTTAGGGCAGTACTGGAATTAAAATTTGAGCTATGGATCTGTGGATCCCATTTAATAGCAGTGATGTGTGGGCTACAGGAATTCACTACAGAGCTTTGGGGGTTGGAGGCAGCTTGGGTGGGTTTGCAGGAAGCCTGTAGTTGCTGAGGGGAAGTGGGCCAAGAGCTTGTAGGTGTCGGGGAGAGGAACCTGTAGATGTCAAGGGAGGGGCTGAGGGAGCCAGTAGCTGCCAGGGGAAAGGGGGTTGATGGAGCCAGTAGCTGCTGGGGGGAAGGCGTGGAGCCTTATCCCCAACCTGATCCATGCATCTGGTCAGGGTCTGCAGGGCATGATCACATTATGTTCAAGCTCAGCTCTCTGTGCTGAGTAGGACCCTGGAAGTATGCACCACACCTTACCTTTTGCACTGACCTACAGACCTGGGTTTGAATCCCACAACCCCCACTTACATACTGTGTAACCCTGTACAAGTTATTTAATTTCCATGTGCTGTCTGGTCACACCTGGAGCTTCAGCTTAGTGTGATTTTCCTGGTTAATCAGTTTCCCCTTCCTAATCCCTATTATATTAAAGCTGGTGCATTACTCCAGCAGAGGTTCTACTAACACACCTGGGCTACTGTTTTAAAATGCTGGCCACCTGGCCATCCTAAGCACTAAGAGATTTTAATTGAGCTCCTCCCCAAACACCTTCTCTTTTCTTTCCTGTATTTTATTTCCCTTCTCTGTGTGTCTTTTTTCCTACTGTAACCCAACTGCACCTTTCATTCTAAACTTACCCTTTTCCTTACTTCTGTGCTGTTCTATACCTCTTGCATCTCTCGGCTCTCAGTTTCTGCTTGTTATTGTATTTTCTCCATAGTAACCTGATTTTCTTCATTTTATAGGTCTGACAAGATGCAGACTATGTCCTTCCCCATCAGACTAGTATAATTCTATTTTTATCTTGTTCTTTCTGCCCTATTTCCTCTCTAAGAACAGTGGATCCTTTGTGACCCCTTTTTTGTATTTTATTTTACAGGTGCCATGGACATCATTCCTTACAGACCTGTCTCTGGCTCCCTATTACTCAGGTAAGAAACTTAACTTCTACCTATATGTGAGTTGGCTGTAAGGCTGTGGCCAAGCCCATTACTGTGTGTCAGAGTTGGGCATGGAAGGAGCTGGGAGAGAGTGTGTGGGGGGTGGGGGGCCTTGGAGGAGAGGGTTAGTACTGCAGCAGTGGAGGAAACAGGGTAGTTTCTGGGACAGTGGAGGTGAGGATGTTGGTGGTCGTCATGGAGGGAGAGTACTGTTTGAGACAATGGAGGAAGGGGTCTAGTTTAGGGTACTTTGGAGGGTGGGAGCTAGTGTCTGGGCAGCTGTCTTGTGTTGTGAAGAAAGGAGGCTAGTGTTGAGGTGTGGTGGGAGGGAAGTTATTATCCAAAGCTATGGAGTGTGAGGGGCATTTGTATTGGGGCTGTGGAGGGAAGAAGCTAGTGTGGTGGAGGCCATTGAGGGAGGTGGCTGGTGGGTGCCTTGGATGGAGGTGGTCTGGTGTAGAGTGCTGTATAAGAGTTCCCGCAAGTCTTGTTGTCAACAAAAAACTTGTCAGACTTCACAGCGACAACATTTTGCCAACGGCGATCACATCACCTGGCAAATGTGTCGATGCCCCTCACGGTGACGGGACAAAAATGAATGTTGCCTATTCCCAGGGAGCAGATTACTGGGAGAGTGGCTATCAGCAAATCATTGTATTGTGGCATCGCTGCAACAACCATTTTGACATTGGATGTTGAACGGATTATTGTCACAGTAACGATTTCGCTGTGGGGGAGTCGCTGTAATAACAATATACCCTATGGAAGCAGGTGGGTTGGTGCAGCTTGCTGTAGAGGGAGGGATATAGTGTCTGTCTGGAACTGTAAAGGAAGGAGGCTAATGTTGGGTACTGTGGAGTCAGGAGGCATAGTTTCGAGTACTGAGCAGGGAGAGAGGGAGGCTATTGTTGTGTGCTTTGGACAGATGTAGACTAGTGTAGGGGCAGTGATGGTTGAGTGGCTACTGTCGGGGGATAGTGTTAGCTAGAAGGGGATAGTGTTGAGGGAGTGAGGAAGGAGATTGGTCTAGTGTGTTGTGGGATGGGGTAGGTAGTATCTGACACTGTGTAGGATGGGGTAGCTGGCGTTTGCAACTGGTACTAGAAGGTAGCGCCTGGGCCCATGGGTGGTGGTGGCAGAAGTAGTTTATAGTGTTATTGCCTTTATTTTATGTGGTGCTCTTTGGAGGCTCAGGGCACCATTACAAATTTGAAATGGTAGAGAAATTAATTTTTTGATTAGTACTTAAAAACTGGAATAAAACACAGAAACATAGACTTTGATGGCAGATAAGGACCGCTTGGCCCACTAGTCAGCCCATTTCCCTAACTGTTGGATAAGCTGCAGGTCCTAGTTAACCAACAGCCTACTTCTTCCTATGAACCAACAAGAATTGCACTTATGTCTGTCCCATGCATTCTTGAATTCACCCACTGTTTTTGACCCAACAACCTCCTCAGGAAGGCCATCCCATGCGGCCACCACCCTCTCTGTGGAAAAAATACTTCCTCCCCACATAAACATAGATCTTCCCTGGCCCTGAAATATTTCCAGACCACCATAGAAGCAGTGGCCATGACTGATGTCTGGAGGTTTTTCTATCCATTGACAAGTGGATATACATTTTATTCTCCTCGACATGACTCGCATTCCAGATTGGACTATTTTTTTATGACCCAGGAACATACGGATTACTTACAAGACCTGACAATTGGTCCCAGATTCCCTTCTGATCATTCCCCCCATTCCTTAAAATTAGACTTTAAAATTCCTAAGAGGTCCACTGGGTGGCATCTGAATACCTAATTTTTAAAGAATGGAAGCTTTAGAGATTGTTTCAAAGCTAAAATTGCTCAATTAATCACTGAAAACTCAGGAGGGGAGGTTTCCACATCTATGCTATGGGACACACTTAAGGCTGTGATTCAAGGGGAGATCATAGCCTATGCAGCGGCTAGAAAAAAACCTGGGAAAGACAATATATTAGGCTTTATGGTGAATTGAGAGACCTACAGGCACATGACCCCATAACAGAAGAGATTAGGATACAAATGAAGCAAACAAAGGTTAGTCTGCAAAGCTCTTAGATGAGAAAACACAACAGGCTTTGTTTTATCTGAAATCTTATAGGTTTGAGGGAGGTCCAAAAGGGGCTCGGAACCTGGCTAGGAGATTAAGAGGGCAGAGGATACCTACACACATTTTACACCTAACTGACTTAACATCTAATACCCGAGTAACTCACACGGAGCAGATAAAAGCTTGCTTTAAAAATTATTATTCTCAGCTATATACCGCCCCTGTGCTTACTGACCCAGTTAATTTGGAGGAGTTTTTTCACTCCCTCACTCTTCCCTGTTTGCCAGAAGATATGGCAGAGAGACTGAAGGGCCCAGTTAGGTTAGAAGAACTTAAAAGAGTGGTGACAGATAGTAAAATGTTAAAAACCCCAGGCCCTGATGGAATGCCGGCAGAGTGGTATAAAACCTTCTACAAACAGATAGCCCCTGTATTGGTTCAGACATTTCAGGAGATACAGGAGGGGGGAACCCCCCTTTGGGATTATACTAATATCTTTCCAGTGTTGAAACAAGGTAAACCCTCAGATTTAGTTACCTCATACAAACCGATATCCATACTCAATATGGACTATAAGTTGTTTCTGTCTATATGGACTCATAGAATAGAGGAACTGATTCCCGAGCTAGTGAATTCATATCAATCAGGGTTTATCCAAAACTGAGAAACATCGGATAATATCTCAAGAACAGTGCATCTCTTTGATTATGTGAATCAGAGAAATATCCCTGCGACCTTGGTCAGCTTGGATGCTGACAAAGCATTCGACCAGGTTAGTTGGAGTTTCCTCTGGAGGACCCTGTATGAGTTTGGGTTTCCAAGAGAACTTATTTCCCTGCTGCAGAAGGTATATGCTTTTCCAAAGGCATATATCAAGGTGAATGACCAGCTATCAGATAGGATACATCTGGGCAGGGACGACTAGGCAGGGTTGCCCACTTTCGCCACTTCTGTTTGCTTTGTATATTGAACCACTGGCAGAGGCCATTAGGTGAAATGCTGACATTCATGGGATACCTCTTGGGGGGAGAGAATTCACTCTCTCGTTATATGCGGACAATATACTGCTAACCCTATTAGATCCTGAAAGCTCGGTCCCGGCCACACTAGGGGTGATAGAGAGTTTCTCAGAAATTGCTGGATATAAGATTACTATTCAAAAGAAAGAGATTTTACCTCTCAACTTTGTTCCATCTCAGGCTCTGAGTACTCTATTACCTGCTAGATGGAGAAATAACAGAATCCAATATCTGGAAGTCATTATTCCCAAAGATTTGGAACTTTTGGAGCTCCTGAATTTGGAGCCTATGACTATAGCCATAGAACAACTAATGGGAAGGTGGGCACACCTCCACTTATCATTTCATCAGCATATCCGGACTATTCGAATGACGGTGTTTCCAAAGATTCTATATTTTTTTTAAACTCTACCTTTAATTCTATCCAGATTTTACTTTTCTTCCCAGGATAGAATATTCTCCGGGTTTGTCTGGGTGAGGAAAAACCCAAGGATAAAGTGGTCATCCATACAATCACCTATTGCTAAAAGAGGTTTAAACCTTCCTAATTTAAAAGAATACCACAGAGCTGTGACATCTAAGGTTATTCTTACATGGCTTAATAGATATATAATGCTCCCATGGAAATTAATAGAATTTACCCTGAATGACCTTTATGACATATTCCCTGTTTTGTTCTATCCATTAGACTCCATTCCATGTTTAAGGGACTTCACTTGGGGGACTCATAATATATTAAAAATATGGTATGAGCTCAGGTCAGCCCAGGAACTTGCAGAGCACTTTTTTTACTTCCCACTGGTGACTAAGGAAAAACAGTTCATAGCAGCCAGACAAGACCATTCTTATGAGGAGTGGCATAGATTAGGCCTCTCAATGCTTTTACAATTTTTAGATACACATGGGGTAATGTCTTTTGCCTCCCTGCAGTCTAGATTCAGACTCCCTTTTACACAACACTTCAGATTTCTGCAGGTACACTCATATTTGATGGCTTTGGGCCCCACTCAAATGGTTCTTCCTTCCCCGAAGCCCACTCTCATGAATTTGATTATTGAGGCAATTGAGGGAAAACTTCCAACACAATTAATTGGTCAGCTTTATAGAGCATTCAGGGAAACATAGAAGCAGAATACTGAGAATGTTTTAACTACGTGGAATAAAGAATTAAATATTCAGATCACATATGATAAATGGCTGGAGCCAATTATTCTGTTTATGAAGACTTCTTCAGCTCCCTATTAGCTTGAATATATTTGGAAGTGTCGCATGCATTTCTTTATGCCTCCTGACAAACTGGCTAAATTCCTACCTGGAAACCCCAAAATGTGTTGGAGAGAATGTGGGCAGGTGAGGGCTAATACCTCTCATATTTTTTGTTCGTGCCCGAAGTTTCCCACTATTGGAAAGAAATAGCCAGGAGCCTCCAATTATTAATTGACTCAGATTTAGTTTTAACACATCAAATTATGCTGTTATATATTGGGGAAGAGGGTTTAGTACTTCCAAAAAAGAGCAAACTCTATTTGTACTTAGCTGCAGCTAAGAAGGTGAACACCCGCTCAAGGCAGAAGTCCACAATCCCTACTTTGACTCATTGGCACTCTATAGTGTCAGAGATCTATTATGGAATGATTCTTTGCTAAAAGAGCAGATCGTATCCCCCAGTTTGAATTATATTGGAGGTCTTGGGTCTTCTATATTTCCCCATTAGATGATTCATTTATTCCCTGATTAGATAAGTCCCTTGGTACCAGTGTCTCTCTTCCCTCATGTATCTAGTAATCAATTATACATATCTAATGGACATTATATGGCTGAAGTGGTTTTTATAAATGTTAAAAGCAGGTTAGAGTGTCCTGTATCATATGAATTTCCACTATATATGTATATCTTATACAACAAAATTGCTGTACAAATATATTCCTGCTGTAATACTGACCTGAAAAATAAAGAATATAAAAAAAAAAAATAATAATAATACAGGAGAAGTTGTGTTACCTGAAAACCGCCAATCTCTTTAGGTCTGAATAATTTTTCTAAAGCTCTCCTTGGACATTTCCCCAACCACAAAAATGCTGACCAAACTGCATTCATTTTCCAGAACCATGTCCTAGGGAGGAAATGTTTAACATTGAGAGTGGGTACATGAAGTGAGGAAATACTAACATCTTCAGAATATCAGCTCTACCGCAGAGGGGAAGAGGTAAATATTTCCACCGAAAGAGATCTTTTTCTATCTGTCTCACAACTAGATCTAGATTCAGGATTTTTAAGGACTGTAAATTTAAAGTGAGGTTTATTCCCAAAAAAGAAATAGAATGAGGAGCTCATTTAAGATACAGTTCTTCAACAGCCACCCTGGAGCAGGTATTGGACAGTGGTAAGACCATAGTCTTATGGTGATTTAGTTTATAACCTGCCAGCCTACCATAACCCTCTTTTATGTCCTGAACTTTTGGAAAATATGAACCCCAATTCGATAGGTGTAGAAGCACATCATCTGCAAACATTGACAATTTACATTTGTAGTGTCCCAATTTAATATCCCTTACCCCAGATGAACAGTTAATCTTTCTGGCCAAGGGCTCTATGTATAGGGTAAGCATGGGTGAAAGGGGACACCCTTGGCTCATCCCCCGTGTCAAAGAGAAAAGCGGGGATACCACAACGTTACTCATAATTTTGCAGAGGGACAAAGGTGTAATATTTTAATCCACCGGATAAATTCTGAACGTAAGCCATAGCAGTGCAGTATATGAAACAAAAAGTTCTATGCCGCCCTATCAAAGGCTTTCTCTGCACCTAGGGAGACAAGCACCACATCAGCACCCTCTTCCCCAGACATGGAGAAAAGATGGAAGATCTTATGGAAATGGTCACTGGAATGTCTTCCCACCTCAAAGCCCACCTGATCTGGTCCCATTAAGTCTATCCACACCTGTTTAAGTCAGGATGCTAAAATACTTGCTAGGAGCTTAATATCTGTATTTAAAAGAGAGATGGGTCTGTAATTGTCTGGGAAAGTAAAATCCCTTCCTGGTTTTTGGTAATACCATGATAAGTGCTTCAAAAAGAGCTGTTTCTTTGATGTCTTGGAAAAACAATTAATTGAAAAGGTCATGCAAAATGGGGGGCTAGTTCAGACTTAAACGATTTATAAAAGGAAGGTGGAAATCCATCAAGGCCAGGGGCTTTGTTGGCTGGAAGACAGTCAATAGCCTCTAACATCTCTCTCTGAGTTATTGGACCTTTCAGAGATTGCTGCTGAGCAGTATCCAGTTGTGGCAGGTCCACTCCTTGCAAGAAATCAGTTAAAGATTCTAAGCAATTATTCACCAAAGGATGGGCAGTGTACAAAGACTGATAACATTTTTAAAATGTTCAACAATTCTGGAGCGGTCTGAGGGTGGTGATCCTGAATCAGGACCCACCAGTGCCATGACCAAACAAGTAGCCTTTTGCTGCTTCAACATGGCAACAAGACGTTTCCCCGCCTACTCCCCCTGCCCAATGTAAGTTGCCTTCATCCGTATTGTGGAACATGTCACCCTGTCTCGTAGAAATGCTGAATACTTGGCCTGCAGGGAATGAAGCTCTGACCAAAGGTGGTCAGCTGATCCTCTAGACAGACAAGACTCCAATTCCCTAATTCTGGACAGCCATTCCTTCACTTGTTTGTTTAATTTTTTCTTTCTAACTGAGGCTATTCTTATAAATTCCCCTTGCCATAAGGCCTTTAATGAACCCCAAATAATATTGAGACAAGGTATCGAACATGAATTTTCATGCCATGAGGTCAAAATGAAATTTTTTATATGGCCCAAAATATACCCATCAGCCAAGAGTAAAGTGTTTAGGGACCAAGTCCTAATTCTGGGGGAGCATGGTGATAATGTCATGTTAAGTCAAACAAGAGAATGATCTGCTATCACCCTGGGATGAATACCCACACCATCTACTTCCTTCATGCAAGAACTACCAAGAAGGAAGAAATCAATGCAGGAGTAAATGTGGTGAGGTGGAGAATAATATGTATATTCTCTTGTCATTTTAATGAAATACCTCCAAGGGTCACCCAAACCCAAATCCGAAATGAATTCCCATAATCCTCATTGGGCTGGGGAGAGTGCTACTCTATTATGATAGGATCTGTCCAAATCGCTGAAAAAAATGAGATTCCAGTCCCCCTCCCCAGAGGACATGGAATATCATGTAAAGAAGCTAATATAACAGCCAACAGTGGAAAAAAGGAGGGAGTATCAACGTATGGGCCATAAACCAAACTAAGGGTGACTTCCACATTGGCAAGCCTACCATGCACAATAATATACCAGCCATCTGTGTCATATCACTCTCTGATCACCGTGAATGGGGTCGATTTGTGTATCAAGAGTGCCACTCCTCAGCATCTAGCACTTGAATCTGCACCGAACACTTGACCCACCCAGAGTTTTTTTTGTTATTTAACTGATCCCTTGGAATATGTGTTTCTTGCAACATTACTACATGAGGATGATAACAGTTTAAATGTCTCGGTAAACAGTATTTTTTAGTATTATCCCCCCACCTTAACATTCCATGATATGATATTAAAGCTATTTATTGTGATAATACAACCCGGTCCATCCTGACACACCTTTCCTGAATGACCAAAAGTATAGCCGCATCCCTTTCCCATTGCTCCCTTACCCTCCCATTCCCTTATAATCAACATGAACAACTTGCCTCCCCAATCTTTTATCCCTCTTGTCCCACTTACCCTCCAAACCAAGTGAGTGCCCCTCCCGTATCCCACCCATGACATAACTAATAGCCTACCCCACCTCCCCTGAAACCACTTACCAACTGGGCCAAGTGTCCCCTCTGGAATGTGTGGTCCATGGTGTCCAAAGAGGAGCAGCCTCCCTCAGAGTCTTAACCCATTTAGCCTCTATGTATCTCTCCCCCAATTATCTGTTCTTAATAACCTCCAGTTACGCCCCATTAAATGAAAAAAGAAACCCACTCAGTATGGGCTGTTAAATGACATATTAGCCATTAAAATACCATAACCTTGGCTACCCCTAAAAAATATCCAACCCACAATATACTGAAGCAGGCGGCTAATAACGATGCATATTACAAGCATTTATTAGGCAGAAATACCCCTGAAAATTAAGAGATAACGGCCAAAGTCACCACTCCACCCCCCTCCCCCATCGAAGCATACCAGAGTATGTTTAAAAGCTGTAAAAGTATACCACTGAAAAAAAAAACAGCATGCAGCAGAAACATGCCAGGAATATGCACGTTTACCAATCCTGGCTTCCGATGACTATAACTAAATTGAGACCTCCAAAATCCATCCCCCATACTCTCAAAACAATAGTAATGTTGAAGCAATATTAAGGGGAGAAACCAATGTTTTCCCTCCTGCTCAGTCATTACTGTATGTCTCTGAGTAGCCCAAAAAGAAGAAATTTAAAAAGGTTGAGGACTGCAAGCCTTCATATGTCCATTCCTACATGAATACTAAACACCATCCTAGAACCGGAAATAATTGCAACAGATGATGAGGCCTGAAGAACATATTAAGTCCCAATACCCATATTAAGAATAAAACACATAGAAAAATTATCTACTACAACATTTTATACTCAGAAAAAACATGCAGTGTAACGAAAATAAAATCTGCTCTTCTATATACAGTATGGGTTGTCTAGAAACAAAAGTTAGCAAGCCTCATGAACTCTCCTCTCTTCCAAGCAAAGTTTGAATTATAAAAAATACAGTGTCATTAGTACACTAAGAATCCATTATAGAGGCTCTCACAGTCTTCTGGAATGAATGCTGTACCATTGGGGAAAGTCTAGAAGATTCCTCATGGCTCAGTGGAGGGATGCCTTCCGACAAACTTGCCCCAAGACATGCAGCTCCCAAAAGAAGTCTCTTTGCTCAACTCAAATACCCAATATAGTTCCTTTCCACTCTAATTAATACAAAACAGTCTTCTGTATCCAACCGCTGCAGACACCAAGAGTCCCAATACATTAGCATAATTACAGAAAAATCTCTCCGTGTCCATGCAGAGTCATGCAGGTTGAATAGCTAGGGGTCATTTTCTGCAGAACTAAATCCCATAAATATCAGCAAGCTCATGCCTGCACAGAGTATTCATTTTCTCATTGCTCAAATTCAAAATATTTACCGCCTCAGCATACAGTAAAAGCCAGGCACCAAAAATACAATAAATGGGGTCAGAAATTGAGTACTATAGCTTAATAACCAATGCAAAATACAGTAAAACTACTTTTTTCCTATGAGGTGGCAATTAAGACTTCACCCACCCTTGCCGAAAAGATCCGGAAGCACATTACTCAGTTCTTCAGCCGTTTGAGTAGCTGATTCAGATCTGTAGCTACCCTTGACAGTGACAACCACAAAACAGGTGGGATTAGTATTCTGCATCTAATCTTGGAAGCCCATAGTTTGACTGAATGGGATGAAAAGTGGCTCTTTCTTGACGAACCTTAAATGTGATGTCGGGAACCAACAGTATCTTCCTGCCTTCCCATTCCAATTTCTCTGTCTGTCTGATTGTTTTAAGCAAATAATCTTGATCAAGGTAGTTAAAAACTTTAAAAATGATGGCCGGGGTGGCTCACCAGGTGCAGGTTTCATTCTGACTTAGCAATATGTCCTCTCAATGACATATGCCAGACCGTTTGGCGAGGGGCCTGCAATTCAGGGACACAGCTTCTGAATGAAAGTAATGAGTGCAGGACCTTCCTCTCCCTCCAGGAGCCTCAAGAGAACAACATTATTTCTCCTGGAGCGACCTTCTAAATCATCAACTTTCTCCTCCAACTTTTTTTTTTCGTAAGTAGTTTTTGTTTTTCTGGGTTTTCTCCCAGCCCGTACACCCACACGTTCTTGACGTAGCACGTGCACGTGGATGCACTCGCATGCATGCCGTTAGGGATGCCTCTCCCTTCCAGTCACACTGTGGACCATCTGCATCATCACTGAACCTCCATTTGGTGATGGTGGGACTCTGGTTGGGCGACCCCACCACTTACCCAGGAGAGGAGAGCCAAGGCTCAATCCTACTCCCACCCTCCCCCCTGCTGGCACCCCGGCGACCCAAGGTCATTCTCAAACCCAGGCTGCTGGTGCAGCGCGAGATGTGGTGTCCAGTGCCTCAACTCTCCACATCACTGGGCTGACCTCCTCCAACTTTTTGACAGTGTGTTTCAGGATGACGATCTCTGGCTCCATCTTATTTAATTTATTCTCGGTAGGGGAGATCCGAGCTTTGGAGTCCAAAACTAGTTGCGCAAGATCCATTACCGTTGGATTCCATTCTCAAAACTTCATAATCAAGGCAAAAAGTGCTGTTTTAATAGTCTGCAATTCAACATATATTTGTTCTTGAGTTACTGGTGTGGACATCTCTAGCAGAGACAGTGTTGGTGAACTTCCTCTACGAGGCCTTTTAGTTTCAAGGCCTTCATCTGACTCTTGCTCTGTGTCAGATTCTTCAAGCTGCAAAAATCTTTCTTTTTGAGGCTGAACTAACAGGTCTTCTGCCATCAGAGCAGCAGGGTATGTGAACTTAGCTGATATATAGTTAATAGGAGGTGATCTCCATCTCAGATTAGGGAAGAGAGAGTTTTATTTGCAGAAATCTGATGGAGCACCTCTCAGAAGCTACTCACTGAGACATCACATGACTCAAAAACTGGGATTTTTATGGCTGCATGGGGGGGGGGGGCTCTGCAGTCATTTTGCCATTACTATAGAGGAGAAAAGGAACCATGAGTGGAACACATCCCTGTGTTCTCTTGCAGTGATGTGGTGACCATTACACAGCACCAACTCCACTGATTCTCTATCGTTGATCTTTTACCCTTGCCTTTCATGGACAGAGCTCCCCTCTGTGGCACGATCACCTCCTCTAGGTGCACTACTTTAATGCGGCACTTCTGCATTTTATTTCAGAACTGTGCATGTGCAGTTCTATCACTGATGCCATCTTGGGAATGGCATACTATGCCATGCAACAGAACTATGCACCCTTAAATTAGTAGCGCTTTAAAAACGCTGCTTCAATGTCATGTGATGGCAGCTTAGAGTAAGGAAGCAAGATTGGGGGGCTCCGTCTCCTCTCGGTCAGAAATACTATTTTTGCTACTTTATCATATACCTGATTTTATTAGAAACCAATAATAACTCTTTTGGTAACATCAAGGCAACTACTACTGGTGTCAATATGGAAATATATATGGGCAAAGCGCCACCCAAGCATACTCCGCCACAGTCACCAGAGAAAGAGCAGGCCCCGAAGAAGCCTAGACAGGCCACCGCTAAACCCACCCCGGGATCCATAGTGCTGACGGAGGAAAGATTTTTGGAAATTATGATGCCTCTGCAAAGTTTGGTAGATGACATCTCGACTGAACTACATACTATTAAAACCTCCATTGACTCTCTTAATCTTAGAGTCAGGGACTCAGATGCTCAAGTTATCTCCCTGGAAAAGAAAACTGATCGGATCGAGCTTGATTGGGTCAATACCGCAAAGTGTATCAAGAAACTAGAGGACAAATTGGAAGATCTAGAGGGAAGGAGCAGACGGAATAATATAATCATCATGGGGATTCTGGAACATGAAGAAGGGTCCTCCCCAATCTCTTTCATTCAGAAACTTTGTGAAAAGGTTGCCAGTCTTTCTCCGAATGGTGCAATATACATCGTGGAGAGAGCTCACCCTACACTTCGCCCTCTACCCCCGCCGGGTTCACCTCCTAGACCGATCATTTGCAAGTTTTTAAACTATCTCGACAAGCAACACATATTAGCCAAAGCTAAAGCCTTGCAAGAAATTCTCTGGTAGAGTAAGCAAATTAGAATAAACCAGGACCTGCCTCACTTCGTCAGGGTAAAGTGCCAAGAACTGCATCCCTTAGTCGCTAAACTTATAGCCGCGGGAAAACCATTTAAAGTTAAATATCCTGCTCTCCTGAGTGTTAAACTTAACGACAGTGGTATTCATTTGAGACAGTGCAGCATGCTAAAGCTGAGCTCAAGAGATTGCTACCAGACCTCTACAAGTGATCTTGCTTGTTCCTAGAGTCTCTACATAAGCTGGTAAAAAGTCTTTCTTTATTCTTTGATGGAGATGTAGAATACGAAGATCCAGACTCTAATACTTCCAGCTATTTGTTTTAATAGCAAAGTCAGTTAGGATCTGATGATTATTTGCTCTAATTGGCTTGCTGGGGCATCGTTGATCCCGAGAGGAAGAAGTCTGTTGGAAAGTAATCATCCGTCTGAGTTGTTTCTAGAGCTGGACTGTGCTTGGAGTCATTGAGGTTCACAGATACTTTAGCACATCGCAATTATCGTTTGCATTTTTACTGCAGCCTCTATAGAATTCAAAGAAATGACTGTCTCTATAATGGTAGACACTGTTTTCTAATAAAAATTGGACACTGCAGTCACATAGGATAGTCATATAGGCGCCAGGATTTGTTTTTAGCCTACAGCTGAGCTAGTCATTAAAATCAGCACATTATACTGTTTACTTTTAATACTTAGGAAATGGGCCGTTGACAAGTATTTCTCTTTGCAAATATAGTGTGATGTCCCAGTGTTATATGTCCGATTCACTTTGACTATATTTAAAATTGCATTATAGGGGCACTCATTGCTTTAGATCCTGAACTCAAAATTGTGTTATATTTTTTCTCCACTAGATGGCAGCATTGGATTAGAAATAAAATGATTGTTTTAAGATTAGAACTGGTATAGGCATATTATATTTCAGGACCATAGTTACTATACGAAGTCCTAACTGTCATATGAAGTTCTTATTTTTTCTGACCTGTTTTAAATAAGTTGCAAACAAGTACTCTGCAGACTCTGTACAAAGATCCTTTTCCCTTTTTTTTCCTCTTTTCTGGGTAGATCATGTGGTGAAATAATAATTATAATCTTTTTTTTTTCTCTTTCTTTTTTCTGTGTTTGTACTTGGTACAGTTGGGATGTTACAGAGTTTTATACATGATTAAAGGGTGTGTTTCTGACCGAGGGAAGGGGATGGGGTAGTTTTCTCTGGGCTGCCTAAAGACAACATCTGACAGAAATTAGTTAGTGCGGTTCACGGAACCGGGGATTCTTTACTAGAAGTTTAATAAGTTTGTTTGTTATGTGGAAGCAGTTCTGCAGGGTGGTATGGGTGCCAACTATATGTGCTTTCAAGAGTTTAACAGGAAGTGGTCTACAATTACTGGAAACTGCTCTTAGTGTTTACACTTGGATTTTGGGTCGCTGTCAATGGTTTATAGATGACTGGACCATATAATTTTTTGAGCTGGAATGTCAGGGGGGGCATGAGACAGATGCAAATGACAAGTAATTCTAAAGCATCTTTTACACGGTAAAGCTGGAATAGCATGCTTGCAAGAAACGCACCTTAGAAGGGAAGATACCTCACTGTTCGGTAGAAACTGGGTTGGGCTGACTTTTGGTGCGGAAATTTCCACAAAAAGGGGGGGATTGGCCATATTTATTGGCAAGTTTATTCCCTTTCAACTGGAGCAAGAGATATGGGACATTAATGGATGCTTCATCTTGATCCGTGGAAGATTGGCCATGCAACAAATTATATTAGGTTCAGTATATGGTCCAAACGTAGATACCCCTCAGTTTTTTGTTCACCGCTTGCGTCTATTGTCTCATGACCCCCCTGTGACTATAATACTGGGAGGGGATTGAAACATTACCCCTGAGCTCCAACTAGATAGGTCGGATTCTAAAAGATGTGGTCTAACCCTGGCTCAGCGAGCCCTGAAAGATCTAATGTTGGGGGCCAGTTTGGTTGATATTTGGAGAGTGTTGAATCTGACTGAGAAGTCTAATACTTTTTTCTCCTCCCCACACTGCACCTGCTCTAGAATTGATTATTTTTTGGTGAGCTCTTCAGTTATCCCGGGAATATTGGATGCGATTATTCACCCAAGTGTCATATCGCATCACTCTCCTATTTCTATCAAGTTTCTGCTATGCCCAGGAGTTAGGAGAGACTCCTTATGGTGTCTGAATAATCAGCTTCTGCAAATGCCGGCTACATTAGAGCACATCAAAGATTTTATCTTGCACTTTCTAGAGTGTAACATTGGCTCAGTATCAAACATAGAAGTGGTTTGGGCAGCTTTAAAGTGTGCATTAAGGGGGGAGGAGTTTATACGTTTATCTACCACTAGGACTCGACAATTTAAGGCTCGTATGGTAGAACTACTCAATTCAATCAAGTCTGCTGAACGAGACATTAGTGCTCACTCACTGGAGCAGGACTGGATCACGCTGCATAATTTACGGACCCAATTTTCCAATCTTATGGCACGAAAAGCTGAGCTTTCTCTCAAAAGGGTTAAACTTAAATATCTTGAATCAGGGGAAAGAGCTGGGAAGCTCTTGACTATCTGACTTAGGCAAGCAGAGACTGCTAGATTTATACCTGGTTTATACTCTGCTAACACGGGCCAAATAACCAAAGATCCCAGGAAGATAGCTGAGGGATTAGGGAAATACTTTCAACACCTCTATGCAGTTAGCAGAGAAGAAACACCCACAGAGGAAGAAATTCAAACATATTTAGACTCGGCTGGGCTCCCACGTTTGTCACCTGCTGAAGTCCTCCCCTTGGGATCTCGCATACAAGCCAGGGAAATTGAGCAAGCCATCAGACAACTCCCCTTAGACAAGTCACCAGGACCGGATGTCTTCCCAAGTAACTTATACAAATGTTGTGCCTCAGAGTTAACCCCCCTACTAATGGACATGTTTAGTTCCTGGTATGAAAATGGGATAATTGAACATAGTTTCTTAGAGGCCTTTTTTGTGGTAATTCCCAAACAGGGTAGGGATCCCCAATTTCCAGAGAATTACCATCCCATTTCTCTCCTTAACTCAGATGTGAAAATATTAGCAAAAGTATTAGCTAATAGACTAGACCCTATTATGGGTAAATTGATTGGCACAGAACAGGTGGGTTTCATGGCAAATAGGTCCTCTAATGATCATATGCGTAGATTACTATATCTCCTCTCACTGGCCAAAAAGTCAGATGTCCCAATGACCCTAATATCTTTAGATGCTGAGAAGGCCTTTGACCGGATCTCTTGGGATTTTCTCTTCCTTGCCCTGGAACGTTTTGGCCTGCCAAAGGAGTTTATCACATGGACTCGTATCTTATATACCTCCCCACTTGCCTGGGTTTGGTGCAATGGTGTACTCTCAGATCCATTCCCATTATGCCGTGGCACCAGGCAGGGCTGCCCATTATCCCTGCTTCTTTTTAATTTGTATCTAGAACACCTTATATGATGACTGGTTTCTTCCCCGTGCCTGAAAGGTATCAAAGTAGGAGAACAATGACACCTCTTATCAGTGTATGCCGATGATTTACTATTACATTTGGAAGACCCTGTAATAGGTATCCCAGCATTACTGGAAGATATAGACCTTTTTTCCAGGGTTTCTTTTTATAAATCGAATCTCTCAAAAACCCAAATCTCTCCAATGAATGAAAGGATTGCGTACGGTGAAACAGAGGAATTTGGACTGAAGAGGGAGTCAAAATCTTTGATGTACTTGGGTATTAAAGTCACCAGAGAAGTATCTACCATGGTAAATGAGAATCTCACAAACCTCATGTCCACACTGAAAACAGATATTGACCAGTGGGGATCCCTCCCCATTTCATTATGGGGGAGGATCAACACAGTCAAAATGAACCTGCTCCCTAGAATTCTGTATCCTACGGGCATGCTGGGGTTCTTCCTTCCCAAGTCCTGGTTTATAAAACTACAGAAATTGCTCAACTTCTATTTGTGGAAGGGGAAAGGAGTTAGATGAGCATACTCCAAGCTTACAGCACCCAAGCTTCAAGGGGATCATGCCCTCCCATCATTTGTTACCTATTACAGTGCACATCATATTAGTAAATTAAATTACTAGGCATTTGGCCTCTAAGAACTACTGTAGTCTTACATCTCTAGCTTATTCTTCCCCGAAATCACTCCCTAAGTCCCTAAAAGGCACCTCAATTGGATGGTCCATTAGGGCTCTGCACTAAGTGCAAAGGCATCTGGCTTTAGACTGGCACAAGTCCCTAGAACAGCCGCTATTGGGCAATCCTCACCTGAAAATTGGAAATAGACCTATCTCTTCCTCACACTGGGCACTCTTAACGCATGCTAAAGTTCAGGATATAGCCCCTAAGGGGGATATGCTCCCCCTTCCCTCAATTTCAACAGCATTTCAATGCACATAAGAGGCATATTTTCAAATATTGGCAATTAAAGCAAATTCTGGTCTCTTTATTGGGGAGATGGGGGGGGATATACTCCTCCAAAAATGGAACTCTCCACCCTTTCAAGTAGCAGAGCAACCACAGTCTGTCTCCAGGATATATAAAACACTACAGTCCCTAGATTTTCAGGTACCACAAGGTATATGCTATTACTGGACCCAAAAGCTATCTATTATAGATGATGCTAGCATATGGAAGTAGATTTGAGGTAATACCTATAGATTTATTAAGCAGGACAGAGTTTGTTTAGTACAATATAATATTATGTACAATTTATATTTCACTCCAGAATGCCTATATAAAATGAGTAGGTTACCCTTCCCTCAATGTCAACGGTATTCAGCAATGGACAGAGGTTTATACCACATGTTATGGACATGTCCAAAAGTCCACAATTATTGGCAAGCAATTAGAAGCTCCCTTGATCCAATGTTAGGGCTTGACCCATTGTTTACACCAGAGATCTGTCTGCTTAATCAGTATCCCTCTAATACTCCTAGAATAAGAATGGCACATATAGCTATGATAGCTGTTATAGCCAAATTAACCATCATGAGGTACTGGAAGGAGGAATCATTGCCAACTGTGATAGAGTGACGTAGAGAAATGTTATTGCCTCTCCAATTGGAGTGACATATTGCATCGATTGCCAACCAGCTCAATGGCTATCAAAGCAAATGGGGTCCTTTAGATGCTTTACTTACAGCCCGGATACCCTAGAGACAACATCAACTTAATCAACTCAAGTTATTTCATGGACAGCAGATATCATGATTGGCACATGGTGGTTGGGGATGGGGCCGGGGGGGGGGATGTTTGGTTAGCTTTAAATGTATGTTTTTTATCTTTGCTTGTATTTTATTATGTGTTTCATCTTCTAAACTTAATGGTATTGGCAGTCTCGATACAGTATGTTGTAATCTGTCAATTTTATCTTGACTGCTTTTATTGTGATTCCTGTTGTACACATTATGATGAATAAAGCATATTGAATTAAAAAAAAATAAAAGTGCTGCTTCCTATTTTTTATTACTCACTCTCTTTTGTGCTTCTGGACCCCCAATGGTGTTACAGGCAGTCCTTGGGGTCAGAGCACACCCAGGAGCATGTCAGGAGCCACTTAAGCGGCTTTTACACTTAATGCTGTAGTGCTGCTTCAACATTCAGGCTAGCAGCTAGTTTCACTCCTCATCATTTTTGTGCCTATGGACCCCCAATGGTGTTGTGGGCAGTCCCGGGGGTTGGAGCACATGACGAGGGAGCATGTTAAAAACCAACCAAGTGGCTTTTACACTTAGCACTGTAGCACTGCTTCCACATTCCAGCTGTCAGCTCATGTATGCAGGAAAAATGCTGCACAGGATTGTGTGAACTGCTGAACGAGTGTTTTCACTTTTAACAGTGCTCCTCCAAACCTCCATACATTTTAGACATTCAGGTGCCAGCTGCATCAGAGGGAGACCACAACTGGGCAGGGACTGCTGGGAGGGCAGTGTAGTGCTCGAGGGTGCCGGACCAGTGGCACTGAGGGTTGAGGTGCTGGATGCCACACCTCACACCATGCCGGCGACCCGGGTTCGGGAGTGAGCCCGGGTTGCTGGGGGTTGGCAGGGAAGGGAAAGGATAAAGCATCCAGAGGACAGCTCTCCTCTCCCGGGGAGGGACAGGGGTCCCGGATCAGTGCTCTGCTGATCTCTGGTGGAGGCTGGAGATACAGCAGACACTGCGGAGGTGAGAAAGGAGTGGGGGAGTGGCAGATGCCGGATATGCATTGACATCAGGGCACCAGCCACTCTCTGAGAAAAACTGGGAAAGTGCCTCTTGGCTCCGGCGGAGACAAAGCACCAGAAGCTTGCCCCTGATTTACGGCCACCCACCCGGCATCCTCCCGACTGATGCTACTGCTGTGTCGGCATGTTGGGGCCAGCCCCGTCCCCACCTAGGGGGTATAACCAAGGCTACATGGGTGACGGAGGATGACCAGGTAGGGTGTGCTGTAAGTGGATCACTCCATGTGTTCACGAGGAAGACCAGAACCTTGGGGATGAAAGGAGGTATAAATAGAAAAAAAAAGTGTAGTGCTCGAAGAGGCACATAAGGTAAGCCCCACCTAAAGAGTTACATTGGTCCCACACAAACTGTAAATGCTCGAAATACTATCAAACAAGAGCCAGTCTAATGCATATGCTATGGAATTGTCCCAGATTTACAAACCTATGGTACAACATTCAGTCCATCTGTAAAGAGATCATAGACACGCAGCTACCCTTCTCTCCACTACTGTATATTCTTGAAATAGTCCTCCACCCCCATTAGTAGTTATTGGGGGGAGGGCGAATTGTTTAATGAGAAAAAGAACACTAAGCCAAAGCTTCTTTCCAGGTGTGACCTGGCAGCACAAGAAAGTTAACTGACTTGCTCTGGGACACAAATATGGAAGTCAGGGCTGTGGGTTTCAAACTCAGGTCTCCAGACTTGCAGCTCAGCTAACCTTCTCTCCACTACTGTATATTCTTGAAATAGTCTGTTTCTCCTCCAT
Organism: Neoceratodus forsteri; assembly: GCA_016271365.2. Taxonomy (NCBI): domain Eukaryota; kingdom Metazoa; phylum Chordata; order Ceratodontiformes; family Ceratodontidae; genus Neoceratodus; species Neoceratodus forsteri. The sequence goes on from CM057452.1 coordinate 1,061,132,746, forward strand.
TGGTAGTTATGGGGGCAATTGTTTACCCAGGAAAATCACTTCTAAGCTCAAGCTTGTTTCTATGTGTGACTTGGGAGCACTAGGAAGTTAAGTGATTTGCTCATGGTCACGCAGTATGCAAGTGGGGGCTGTGGGTTTCAAACCCAGGTCTCCAGATTTGCAGCTCAGTGCTCAAACCACTGTGCTATACTGCCTCCCCATGCTCAAATACTCTTGGTCTCAGCTGCAGCTCTGTGTTTAAAATGCTTATTATTAAGATACTAGAAAGACCCACAAACCCCTGCACTGTCTAAGTGGTACAAGCTTGATAATTGGGAATGGCATACTATGCCATTTGACAGAAATATGCATGCATGACTGCTGCACATGCACAGTTCTGTCAGCACTACCATCTTGTGAATGGCATACTATGCCATTTGACAATACTGCACATGCACGGTAAAAGCTCTGCACTGCTGTGTTGGCTTTGACCAGAACTTGTTTTTTAAGGCTAACACACAGACAGGTTTTAGAGCCAATGACTCAAAACCACGGAAGGGGGTCCATGTTGACCAGCAAGCATCAGCATTGTCCTTGTACCAGGAGGGCATTCCTTATGTCTGAATTTCTTCACTTTCTGATTATGACAATTTCACCATAACAGCTCATGTTATTAACTTCTTAGTTTCACCTGCACTGCTATCTATGTCCAACAACTTTGTAGCAAATGCAAGCAAACCAACAATCTGGCATTGACAAATGCTTGTTAAATACTGTGATTACCTCCACTGTCCTCCATATCCTTTGTATTGCCATTGTATTAATGGACTGTATAAATAGGTGCTTTAAAATAGGGTTTATTTGTTGGCTAGTTCTTTATTTAGCTTTGGAATCATGCCTTCGTGCCCTGCTGATTAATCTATTTTTAGTTCTGTTATATTGCTTTTGATTTCATCCGTAGTAATCAGGAAGCTCTTTTTCATTGTTACTTCAGTATTTGAATGCAGGGGGATGAAATAGACAGGGCATTAGTGGAAACCATCAACAAAATGACAGAGGAAGTGGACATGTTGTTGGTGGGAGAACTAAACATGCCAGATGTTAACTGGAACAGCTATGCTGCAGCCACTACCAGAAGCAGAGACATCTTGGATGCCCTGTAGGAGGCGTGCTTCATACAGCTAGTGGTGGAGCCCACACAGGAGTTAGCAATATTAGACCCGGTTCTCACCTATGGCGACAGAACAACAGATCTGTCAGTGGGCAGCCATCTAGGGTCCAGCAATCCCCATCAAGTGCGGTTTGAGGTGAAGACAGTAGTAGAGGCAAGCCACTACTGAGGATCCTGGATTTCAAGAATGCCAACTTTGCAAAAATAGGGGAATGCATCAAGAAAACCCTGGCAAAGGTGGAGGGAGGGGGTAGAGGAACAGTGGAAGAAACTTAAAGGAGCCACAGCAGAGGCAATAAGTCTCTGTGTAAAGCAAGTAAGCAAAGCAAAAAGAAAGAAAGAAAACAAGCATTTGTCAGTGCCAAAGGTTGTCTTGCTGGCATTGGCATTGGTAGTGCAGGAGTTAGAGAGAGAGATGCATAATAGGAATTGCAGTGGAGTATGGAACTGATGCCAACCCCACTCCACCCTGCAGAGACTGACAGGCACTGAGGTGTGCCTTTGGGCCATCGGCCATAACGCTCATGCCACTTTACCTCACCTGACCCTGCAGACTCCGACAAGTGTTGCGTTGTGCCTTGGGGTCCTCGGGCCTTACGCTCACCCCATTCCATAAGGAAATATGGTGAGATGGGTGAAGTATAGGAGAGTGGGGTGAACTTTGGGGCTGAAGAGTCCAAGGCACACCTTGATGCCTGTCAGTGGCAGCAGGGTGAGGGTGGAATGGCATGAGCATTACATCCGACAATCCAAAGTCACACCCCTGACACCCATCAGTCTCTACAGGGTGTGGCATTATGGTTAGAAACCCTAATGCCCCAGGCGTTTGTTAGTATTTGCACTACAAATTTTCAACATGGGCTTTTTGTGACCCCTCCTCATGAAAGCATTTGGGACCTCCACTCATGAACAGTGGCACTGTGATTTTGTTAATCTGTCCCAAACTTTGATTTCCCACGCTGACTGTGCCATTCTGCACCAGATGTGCAAAAACACATTTTAGGCAGGACGTGAAAAATTACAGCTGTACTGTTCACAAGGATGTGTGAAAAATGGCAATGCTGAAAATCTGGAGTGACAATTTTAAAAATTCTTGAAGTTCCGGCGTGCGTGGAAACTACCCAATGCACGCTCGTAACACATTGATTTTGTGGAATTTATTCACCAAATTTTCAGCATAGGCATTTTGGTACCACCACTCATGAACAGTGTCACTATGATTTTCTTAACCTGTCCTGAATGTTGATTTCCCAGTGACTGCTCCATTGTGTGCCAGATGTGCGAAAACATATTTCAGGCAGGATGTAAAACATGACAGCTATACTATTCATAAGGAGGTGTGAAAAAATGGCAATGCTGAAGATCTAGAGTGAAAATATTAAAAATTCTCAAAATTACAAGCGTGCATGTAAATTACACAATGCACACTCGTAACACAGTCATTTTTTGAATATTTTCACCAAATTTGCAACATAGGCTTTTTGAGAGCCCACCTCATGAATGGTGACACTGTCATTTCATTATTCAGTCCCAGAAGGTGATTCTGTGCAGTGACACGAAATCACCTTTCAGGACCGAATAATGACATGACAGTTGACTGAGTTCATGAGGTGGGGTCCCAAGAACTCCATGTTGAAAATTTGCTGCCAAAATTCATAAAAATGGCTGAGATATCCACCAAAGTTGACCCCCATTTATGCCACTGTACACCTTACGGGCATTTCTTCAGTTCGCAGTCAGCTTTGAAGAGTGCAGACATGTTCCTGCTCCATCGAAGATGGCTGCGCCAGGCCCTGGAGGTGAATATTGTGTGAGGAGTGGTGCAGGGAGGTGGGGTGAGTAGATTGTGGGTGCGGGTTGGGAGAAGGGGCACCGCAGACAATGAGGGACCATTTTCTTGTTTACAAGTTAAAAAAAAAAACTTTGTGGGAAGGTTTTCTGTTTTTACAGGTACATTTGGCATGCTGGGGTGGGCTCCTGGTGTGCCACCTAGGTGCTTTGGGAGTGACTAGAACCAACAGGGATTCGGCAGCCTGTTGGCAAAAAAACAGGTCTGTGTTTGAGGGGGGCATAATGCTGAGGGAGACTGGGCACCCCCTCGGTAGACAAATGAACCTACAGGGACATCATGCCAATGGGGATTGGGCTCCCCATCAGCAAATGAACTGGGAAGGGGGCATGCCAGTAGGGGGGCTGGGCACCCCCGATGTCGCCTTTCAGGTGGGATAGTGAGAGGCAGACGGCGACAACCGCCATGTTTATTGAAATGTTACACCAGGCAAGGCACACCCTGCAATGACGGGTCGCCCCCTCATTGCAGAGGTGAAATTGTTTCAATTTGGTGGCACATTTTACAGCCCTGTCATAGAAAGAATGCTATTTCATTGGTGCCACAGAGCCCAGTATGAAAAAACAGTGGCGTCATTAGCCACAACACAACCGCACCTCCAAAACCTGCTACTCTAAGCTACCACAATATGTTGTTTACGCTAGCGCACAAGACAACATTAAAAGCACTATGGTTTTCAAAAGAAGTGGCAGGGAAGGTTGGGGGAAAAACAAAGGCATTCAGAAACCACAAGGAAATGCAGAAAGACGGAGACAGGGAACTGTATCAGGCAAAGCAGAAGGATGTGGGGAAAGCAGTCAGGAATGCAAAGGCACAAAAAGAGGAAATAATAGCCAATCGGTGAAAGAAGACAAAACCTTCTTCAGGTATATTAGTGAAAGGAAAAGACCAAGTGAGAGATTGTGAGGCTAAATGGGGGCAGTGCTGAGGGGACCTACAAAAATCATAAATTGAAATTAATATTTCTGGTCAGTATTTACAATAGAAGGGGAAAGCGACAGACCCCAGTTAGGCATTAGAAACACATATGAAGGGGAGGTGGACACCAGTCTATTCACAGAGGAGAGAATCCTAAAGGAACTTTCTAAACTAAAAGTGGACAAGGCAATAGGGCCAGATGGGATGCATCCCAGAATATTGACAGGACTGGAGGAGGACAAATGTGATACTGCTACACAAAAGTGGGAGAACGGTGGAGGCTGGAAATTACAGGTCAGTCAGTTTGACATTAGTGGTGAGGAATATAATGGAATCCATGCTAAAGGAAAGAATTGTGGAATATCTTAAGGCCAGTGGGGCACAAGATCTGAGGGAACATGGATTCACAGCAGGGAGATCTTGTCAGACAAATCTGATAGATTGCTTTGACTGGGTAACCAGTGTGGTTGATCAGGGAGGGGTGGTAGACATGGCCTACCTGGATTTTAGCAAGGCATTTGACACCGTCCCACAGAGGAGGCTAGTAAACAAGTTGGGCAGTCTGGGTGTGGGTCCCAAGTGATAAACTGGGTCAGAAATTGGCTGAGCAACATGACACAGAGGGTGGTGGTAAATGGAGTTCAATCCCAAGAGAGGGGGGTGACGAGTGGGGTGCCACAAGGCTCAGTGCTGGGGCCTGTCCTTTTCAATGTGTTCATAAGCAATATTTTTTTTATTTTTATTTATTGAAATCTTGGAAGATGCTAATTGAGCTAGAAGCTCTTTACACAGGTTCCACGTCAAGTAAGTTACAGAAAAGTACAGATTATGCTGCAAGCTGACAAGACAGTACTGTTAAGCAAAGTAGTCTTGAAATGCAAAATACAGGGAAACATCCACTTACAGACATCTGTGGCACACATGAAATGGCAACATACAGAGAACAACCCCTTACATACATCCGTGGCACACATGAGGATGTGTGCAGGGCAAGTAGGGAGGGCCGTACATAAGGAGAGGATGAGAAACCCACGTGTCTTGGTGAGAAGTGGAGAGTTAGGCTTAGGCTTCAGCTAGGAGAATCGAGACAGGGGTGGAGGGGGAGAAATCAGCCCAGGAAGCCTTATTGGCAGGTAGGACAGAGAAGAGGGAAGGTAGGAAATCAGCCCGGGGCCTTGTCAGAAGGGTAAACAGGGTAGAAGGGAGGGAAGAAGAAGAAAGGGAGTGACTGGGGGTCGGCGCTAAAAGTAAAATAGGGGGGACTAAAGAGGTAGGCAGAGGTAGTAGAAGATTCTAGATTAGACAGTAAGGGGTGGACAAGTGGAAGGTGTAGAGGGAGATGGGGAGGAGGTGGGGAGATGGAGGTAGTAGGGGAAGGAGGTGGGAGGAGAGGGTGGGAGGGGTGAGTAGGAGTGAGCGAAGAGTAGGTACAGAGAGTAGGCAAGGAACTGGGAGGAGAGATGCATGAGGGAGATGGGAGGCAGGTTGGAGAGAATTGGGGGGGAAGGCAGCGGGGCTCGTGGAGGATGAAGTGTCACAAGTTGGCGAGGAGGGTAGCTGAAGTGCTAGCTTCCGGGTATAGGAAGGTTAGTGGAAACAGTCGCAGTTGGTGTTAGCATCTAGATGTTGTCGCAATGTCCTCTTAAATGAGCCCAGGGTAGCAGTTGCAGTTACTTTATTACTAAGGGAGTTGAACCAGAGTGGAGCTCAGTGGGCAAATTACCTTTGTTTTAGGGAGGTACAACAACGGTGGATCCTGAAGAACTGACACTCTGCAATTCTTGTTTGTCTTTGAATATTGGAGCAGGAGAGGAGCTTCAGTACCCCCAGTGGCAGCAGTTCAATGCTAATGTTTTTGGCTAATAGACAGGTTTGGTACATGAGCCAGTAAGCCTGGGAGTACAGGTTGCAAGTGTGGGTCATGTGCCCAGCACCAGTAAGGAGGTGGCAGGCTTTGTTTAGAGCTATCTTGATTCGGCAGAGGGCAGTGTCAGTGGCTGCTCCATAAATGACCAGGCCATAATCGATGAGTGAAACAACTGAGCTATGGATGGCAAGATTAAGGGCCTCAGGGATTAGGCAATGCTTATGTATATAGATTAACTCGAGGCGAGAACTAACTGATTTGGCAACATTGTCTATGTTCGGAATAAAAGACAAGATATTGCCAATAGTGAACCCCAGGCACTTAAACTGAGGGATGAGCTCCAGTGGGGAGCCCATGGTGTTCTCGATGGTAAGTGGATAGGTCCTGTGCTTATTTTGAGGATTGGAGAATAACATTGTTTTGGTCTTCTTATAGTTCATTATGAGTTTGTGATTGCTAAACCAGCTTTCTACATCAACAAAGTGTTGCTGGATTTGTGCCTTAAGGGCTTGGTGTCAGTGTTACTGGTGAAAATGACAGCATCATCTGCATAAAGCAGCATGTGGAACTGACATGCAGCTGGGAGTGGGTTGAGGAATATACTAAACAGGAACAGCCCTAGTATGGACCCTTGTGGTACTCCTGAGCAAACGAGCCTTCTGTCAGAACAGGCATTGCCTATCTTCACTTGCTGCATTCAATTGTGCAGATAGCCTCGGAACCAGCCAACAGTGTCATTGGAGAGGCCAGTGGCTGCAAGCTGATCAAGTAAGAGGGTATGGTGCACTGTGTCAAAGGCTTTTGTTAAGTTGATAAAAGCCACACCAGCAAGGTGACCCTGGTCAAGAGAGCTATGTAAGAAGCCAGTGAACTCCATTAGTGCTGTTGTGGTGCTATGCTCTTGTCGAAAACCATGTTGCTGAGGCCATTGGAGCCGATATTTATCCAGGTAGTCAACCGGCTGGTTGGCTACTATCCATTCCAGCACTTTAGACAGTGGGGGAAGGATGGAACTGGGTCTGTATTTACCATGGAAGATACAGTCACCACACTTGTGTATTAGCATCACTACTGCCTATTTCCATTTTTGTAGAAATTGTGAGTACCTGAGGGAAAGGTTAACCATGTGGGTAAGTGGAGCCAGGACTTCACACAGAGTAAGGGCAACGGATTTGAGATCTAGGCCACCATCACTATTTCTAGTTTTCCTTAGTACCTTAAGGAAGTACTTTTTGACTTTGTTTTGTGTGATGACTTTGAAGTGGAAAGGTGGGTGCATAGGAGCACAGTCGTGGTTTCTATGCTTGACATTTGCAACACTGGGGCCAAAGAAGTCCAGCAGGAGGACACCACTGAGGTTGGTAAATGCATTGTTGAACACATTTGCAATGAGACTTGGTTCGAGGGAGGTGACACCATCAATGTTTAGCATTGCGGTGGCAAGCTTGGGGTCATTTCCTGTGACTTCTTTTAGGTTACTCCAGACTTTTTTCCCATCGCTCCAGGATCATGAGAGGGCTTCCTTGTAGTGCTGACTTTTAGTGGCATGGATATCCCTTCTGCAGGCATTTCTTGATTTTTTTATAAGCTTGGAGGTCAGATTGACTACCCGTAGTTCTGGCCATGCGCCAGAGTTGGTTCCTGAGTTGAAGTTCAATTAGTTCAGGGGTGATTCAGGGATTGCCAGGTCCTTTAATTTTGCGCTTTTTGAATGGGGCATGTTTATCACATGCTGTATTAAAGCAAGACATAAATAGTTCCAGAGTGGTATCAACATTGCTGGTGGAGTGCTGGTACCAGTCCTGTATTTTACTGTAGTTGGGGACTCAACAAGTCGGGTGAAGTGGATGTCAAAGACCGAATCTTTGAATGAGTTTGCTTCAGGCAATAATCAATTGACATTGAAGACCCCTAGCATGATGACTTCTGAGTTTAAACTCAAACTGTCCAGACAGTTCATGAGTGCATCAAAGCCAGGCGAGGTTCGCCTAGGTGGGATATAAACAGACAGCACAGTAAGGGCCCAATTTTGAGGGCTAAGGAGGACTTTAAAGGTGAGAGCTTGCATGTCATCCCCAGTACTGGGCAGTTACATGACAAGGCCCTGTAAGTTGTCCTGAAGGTAGATCGCACAACCGCCACCTCTCTTAAATAGCCTTTCTTGCCTAAATACTGTATAGCCTGTGATCAAAATTGAAGTGTCAAATATTTTTGGAGTGAGCCAGGTTTCAACGATGGATATCACATCACGGTTGTGTTATGAGACCCAGACTTGCAAGCTGTCAAGATTAGTGAGGAAGCTGCGAACAGTAAGAGAAGCGAAAGTGATCCAGAATTCTTTAGAGTGGCAGTCTGCTGCTCTGGAGGGCCAGGGCTGGGTTGCATGTGTTCCTATAGAAGCAGCAATAATATTGCTAGTCTGCAAAGATATTCCTTAAATTGCTTGTTACTGAACTTGAAGAGCATAGACCGAATGCATTGAGATTTATTGTTTACCTGGGAGGTGATATATATCTGAGAGGAGTGTCAGAGGTGGAGTTAGGAAGAGATGGTTTGCCAGCATCCGACAGCTGCAGGGCCACTAGATGTCTTTACCTGGGTTATGTTTGCTAGCAAATGGTGGTTGGTGGAGGTTATTGTGCTGTAAACATTGAGGGGGTCAGCTAACAAGTCACCATAGCATTTGAGAGCTCAGGGTCTTGTGGAGAAACAGGGAATGTAAGTAGTAAGATCAACACAATGCCTTTAGTCAGTATGCAGTGCATAAGGTCCAGTATTGCCACACCAAAATGAGAGAGGTAACTGTGTATGTGCTCACAGCAGGCTGGGTAGATAGATTGAGAGGTAAGTGAGTGTGCAAATCCAGGAGCGATGAGATGTTGTTGCACTACCTTTGTTCTTGGTAATGTGGAATTACTCTGGGGGGCTGTCTGGTATGAAAATAAAGCAGTTTACACTGTTAAGTGCTGGAGTTGGTGGTCAGCATGGAAGGCAGGTTAGGTAAGATATGCCAGAGCAATCTACAGTGGTGCAGCTGCTAATCAACGTTGGATAAACAGAGCATACAGTGCAGACAGCAACTGAGGTGACGCAACTCAAAATGAGTGTAGGTCCCTGTAAGAGAGGGAAAACCTAGAGGGATGGGGAGTAGAGAGAGTTGGAATAGGTGATGCCAGATGGGGGAGGAGTATTTAATTGAGGTCGGGGCCGGGGAGGGTGTGCAGGACAAAATATAGGTGTAAATACAGGTGTACTAGGGCAGCAAGGGTTTGAAAAGTGGCGTCGTCAAAGGGAGAAAGAGAGAGAATCAACCAATGGGCAGCCACGGAAATCTATTATCAGCCAATTGAATTAGCGGCTTCTGAGCCTGGCTTCTTTGGCCATGAGCAGCATACCTTGTTTAAGAGACAGGCTGAAGCTTCAGGTATGGCCAGCTCGGAGCAGCGGCCTGTCCACTGGGCAGCAGGGGTTCTCACAGGAGGATCCTGTGAAAAGGGAGAGAAAGAGCATGGGTTAGAGGGATTAAATACCTGTTCAAGGCTAAATGGGAGGTGGGCCTGTGGGCAGCAATGGAGGTGGGAGGGAGTAAGAAAATAAGGCATGAATGGGAATTCAGTGAGGAGAACTACAAGGGGAGAGGATGGCATGCAGGCAAGAGGCACCAGGGCAAAAAGCGAACAATGGGGGGGTGTTAGAAACTCTGGTTGGAGGAAATCAGCAGAGGTATGTGTGCCGTAGGAGGCTCTGTACAGAGCCAGAGAGAGAGAGAGAGAGATAGAGATGCTGAGCAGGCAGCGGGTTCCTTCGGTGGCCAAAGGTTAGGAGCACAGAGAGGAAAATGAAGGAGAGTGGAGGGATTGAGCAGAAATTAAGAGGGCAGAGAGAGAGGGGACAAAAGGAAATTAAAAGAATAGAGTGAACCGAGAGTTGGTGTGAGTGCTGAGACACTAGCAAGAGGTGAGGTAGCACTGATTAATTAACTAGTACTGTATTCTGGCAAGTATAACAATGAAATTAACTAAACAGTCAAAGCAGTCTAAGTGAAAAACAAGACATTAGATTTATTTAGGCACTTAATAACTTCAGTTCAAATACAGTTCAACACAAAATATAGGCATACTGGGACAGTGTGGGTTTGAAAAGTGGCTCCGCCAAAGGGAGAGAGAGAGAGAGTCAGCCAATGGGCAGCCATGGAGAATCTCTAATTAGCCAACTGAATTGGCAGCTTCAGAGCAGGGCTTCTTCGGCCATGAGTAGCATACCTTGTTCAAGTGTCAGGCTGAGGCTTCAGGCATGGTCGGCTTGGAGCAGGGGCTGGTCCTTAGGGCATCAGGGGGCACCCCCAGGAGTGGGAGGATCCTTGATCAAGTATCATGCTGAGGCTTCAGACGCAGCCGCCTCAGTGCAGGGGCCAGTCCACGAGGCAGCAGGGGTGCCCGTAGGAGTGGGAGGATCCTTGTTCAAGTGTCAGGCTGAGGCTTCAGGTGCGTCCGGCTCGGAGCAGGGGGCTGGTCCTCTGGGCAACAGGGGTGCCCACAGGAGCAGGAGGATTCTGCAGAGGGGCTGGAAGGGAAGGTATGCCTCTTTACAGACAACACTAACATCTGCAATTGGGTTCGACTCTTCAGACTAGGTGGATAGAATGAGAAGAGACCTAAGCAAGTTGAAGAAATGGTCAAGAGTCTGGCAGTTTAAATTCAATACAAAGAAGTGCAGTCATGAACTTGGGGTACAAGAATCCAGGAGAGGAATACACGATGTGGGGTGGGGGATAATAACAACAACCAAACTGGAAAGGGACTTTGGGGTAATCATAATGGATGACCAAAAAGTAGTCAAGCAATGTGAGAAGGTGGTGGGGATGGTCGGAGGATTGCTGGGGTGTACAGGGAGAGGCATCACCAGTAGAAAACAGGAGGTGGTGATGCCACTGGACAGACAATTGGTGAGGATGCATCTGGAATACTGTGTTCAGTTCTGGAGTCCACATCTCTAGAAGGACATAAACAGAATGGAGGAGGTCCAGAGAAGGGCAACAAACCTGGTGCAAGGACTGCACCGGAAACCATATGAGGAAAGACTGAAAGACCTCAATATGTATAACCTGGAGGAAAGGAAGGAGAGGATGATATGATAAAGACATGCAAGAATCTCAAGGAGATAAACAAGGTTCAGGATGACAGCATCTTTCAGAAAAAGAGGTGTGCAAGAACAAGGGGTACAATATGAGGCTAAAGGAGGGATATTCAGGGGTAACGTAAGGAAGTATTTTTTCACAGAAACGGTGGTAGATGCATTGAACAGTCTCCCTGTGGAGGTCATGGGGCCAAAAATGATAGGTGAATTCAAGAATGCATGGGATAGACAGAAGGCAACCCTAGTGGCAGGAATGAGAAGGTAAGCTGCAGATCAGTTTGGATCTGGATTCTATGTAGGAAGGGAACTGGCATACTAGGTGGGCCAGGAGGTCCTTATCTGCTGTCAAATTTTGTTTCTCTGTTTGTTTCTACATTTTGCTTTTCCAATTTCCTTCTTTTCATCTTTAGTTATGTTTATTAAAGTATGTATGTTACCTGGACATGGGTGCCTATTATTCAGTTTATACTGCCTTTTTTCTTTCTAATAATGCCTGCTGTTGCAGTATATTTGTGAGCCAGGGTGGCATTTTACCACACTTGTTATAAATTGTATTACTTGGTATGTGTGAATTCATTTGTTCCATTAATTTGCCTGCAAGATTTGCTAGCAACTGTTGACTATATTTCCTCTGAACTTCAATTCCCAGTCCCAATTTGTCAGATTTTCTTTATTGTTATTTTATTTTTTTTGTAATCCCCTTCTTCCTTTATTGCTTGTTTGCTTCTAAGTTTATCTCTACCATTGCATGATCACTGGTACACAAAGGTTCTCTAATGTTATGTTTTATTTTAGAGGTAGTATTGGTTAATACTAAGTCCTGAATATTATTATCCTCAGTCAGGGCTCCAGTTATCTGGCTTAGACTAGTTTCTTGTATTGTGTCTATCAGTACGTGCCCTTTCCACCCAATACCTCCATACTATGCTACTATATGTCAGTCAGATTAAAGTCTCCCATTATAAGTACCTGTCCTCTAGCAGTATTTTCATTTATTGCTTTAATGTTTTCCATATATTGTTCCTTACTGGTGTTAGGTGGTATATGGCAATTGCCAATAGTTAGTCTTTCTGGTTTGAGACTGGACAGACTGGCTGGGCCAGTAAGCCTTTTTTTCTGTTTTCACATTCTATTTTGTTTTGTGTTTCTGTCTTGCATTCTGTGACAAAAATGTCTGTAGCCACTTCTGCTATATTTTATATTTTCCTGATAACCTTAACATACAAACACATATTTTTCCCTAACAATGCTCTCCTTGTGAAGTTTGTCTCCTGGCAGTGTGTACCAACTGAGGTCTTGTTAATAAGGCTCTGGTGTCATCTAGTGGCAGTATGTGCTACTCTGACTCTGAAACTTCCCAACATTTGCATGCTGTAAGCCTTGGTTTAGAAACATAGACTTTGACAGCAGATAAGGACCGCTTGGCCCACCTAGTCTGTCCATTTCCCTACCTACAGGATAGGCTGCAGGATAGGCCGCAGATCCTAGTTAACCAACAGCCTATTTCTTCCTACCCCCCACAAGAATTTCCTTATGTCTGTCCCATGCATTCTTGAATTCTCCCACAGTTTTAGACCCCACAACCTCCTCAGGAAGGCTGTTCCATGCTTCCACTACCCTCTCTGTGAAAAAATACCTCCTCACATTGCCTCAGAACCGCCCCCCCTCTATCTTTAAATTGTGTCCCGTTGTTCTTGCACATCTCTTTTTCTGAAAGATACTACCCACTTGGACTTTGTAGATTCCACTGAGATACTTAAACATTTCTATCATGCCCCCCCCCCTTTCCTCAAGGGTATACATATTAAGCGCCTTTAAAAAAAATACAAAATCACACATGCCCACACAATGCAAAGCATCATGGGCTGCATATGCAAATCACCACAGAATGTTATGCTGGTTCAACTTTAAGCAGAATTGCGTGGTGCCAAAAGGCCTCTCACACAGTTTGCAAAGGATGCTAACAGATGACATAGACACATGTTTCGTCATACCAGGACTCATCAGTATGCATCATTTGTTTGACACCCCAGTGGAATGAATCAGCTACCCTAAGACAGTCTGTCTGGGTTATGTTGTGGTGAACCCATTAAAATAAAAAACTATTTAAAAGACAAAGAACCTCTGTGCGCAAACACTGAGGCAAGGGTTACCCCAAAGGGCATTTGGCTGGGAAGCCAAGTTTCAAGAAAATACAAAATCACACATGCCCACACAATGCAAAGCATCATGGGCTGCATATGCAAATCACCACAGAATGTTAAGCAGGTTCAACTTTAAGAAGAATTGCATGGTGCCAAAAGGCCTGTCATACAGTTTGCAAAGGGTGCTAACAGATGACATAGACATGTGTTTCGTCCTACCAGAACTCATCAGTATGCCTGTCTTTTAAATAGTTTTTTATTTTAATGGGTTCACCACAACATAACCCAGACAGACTGCCTTAGGGTAGCTGGCTCATTCCACTGGGGTGTCAAACAAATGAGGCATACTTTCCTTTCTGAAGTGTGGACTGTAAAACTGGACACAGTACTCCAGCTGGGGGTATAGCAGGGAGTGATATAATGGCAGCACAACATCCCTCGTTCTCCTACTGGAGATGCCAGTCCTTATGCACCCCCAGAAATCAATTTGCCCTGCTCATAGCCTTGTCACACTGTGCTGCCATTTTGAGGTTCTCTGATATAATAACCTCAAGGATCCTTTCATGTCTAGTGAGTATCAGTACCCCCCCCATCCTATACCCAGCATTGGAGGTTGTGCCCTAAGTACATGCTTTTACACTTGTTGGCACTGAACCCCAGGTAAGTAAGAAAATGGAATTGATTTGAATGAATTTCAGGCTTTTAAGCAGCATTTTGGGGAGTGTGTATGTGTGTGTTTGGGGGGGGGGGGCTCTGGTACCGGCAGTACCTCCAAGAATGCCACCGACTTTGCCACCTGCTCACACTGCCTGCCCAAGTACTCAGACCTCCACCTCACTACTTTCACAGTGTCCCCTAAGTCGTTTGTACCCACATGCAACAATAAATGAGGTTTTTTCCTGCCCCTTGCTGTACACTTGAGCAGTGCCAGCCCTGCCCCTCCTGCACTCAACCTGGGGACAGCTTCAATCCAAATATGGGTGTGCCTTTCCCCCTTTCCACCCCCAAATGACACATTTCAGTATAGAATCTCCCAGGATGAGTACCCCCAACCCCTTACTGCCTTTCCCTTCTAATGCCTCTTCCACCACCCCGGTATTCATTTTTCCCTGTCCCTTACCCCAGACAATTGCACCCCCTGTGACTTCTATATCTGTACCCCCTACTTCCACCTCACCCTTTTTCTCTGCCTTATTCCTCCCATCCCCCTTGAACCCCTTCCCAGCCTGACTATTTCCTACTGGGCTTCCCATGCCGACCTCCCCTCCTCCTCCCCTGCTGATTTCCAACCCCTCTCCTATCCCCTCTGTTGTCGATTTATAGCCTCCATTCCCTTCTACCCCGATAGTGATGCCCCTCCCATCCTTCCCCCTTCCTGTAGCCTTCTTTCCTTCAGTCTCCACCCCCTCCTTCCTTACTAGCCCCCTTCTACCCTTTTGTCCTCGCTATCTCTTCCTCTACCTGTTGCCATCCCTCTCATGCCCCACTTGTCCTCCCCCCTTCAATATGTTCCTGCTCTCCATCTCTGTTCCATAGTAGAGGTTTGAATCTATTCATAATCGATGCCTGTCCTACATCTCTTCCCCCTATCGGTTCCCTCCTCCTATTTGTTCCCCTCCGTGCCACCCCTGGTGCCTCCCTACCCACAGCCATCTGCTCTCTCCCCTGGCATTCCTTGTGGTGTCTTCCTCCCCATCAGGAGGCAGCCACAGCCTCACCTCGGGCACCCCCTCCCTTCCCCTCTCTTTCCTGCCAGTGCCTCTGATACTGGGGTCAGTTTCAGTCCCTAGTTATTCTTCCTCTGTCCCCCTTTGCCATCCCCTATTTCTCCCCCCACAGGATGCCTATCATACTCATCTGGCCTGCAACTTACACTCCTCCCTAACTTCCACAGTTCCTCCCTCAAACTAGCCAGTCATCAACAGATCGTACACCCCCCCATCCTCCAAGCCCAGTCCAGAATCATGGCACACCCACACCCTGTACACCCATCCACCCTTCCAAAGATGCCCGCCCTAGTGACATGTGGCACCTGTCCCATTGTGGCCCCCATCTTATGCTAGGGGCTCTTACTCCCATGTTCTATACCCTACTAGAACTGTTTGGCCCCTATTTACTCAAATTCTTCCCCCCCCACACTAGTCCCTCTACTGAACCCTTGCCGATGGGAGTAATTCAGGTTCAAATGTCATCTGTTAGACACTGTATTACTGTAGCAATCCTAAAGCCTCCTTGTCCGTTTTTCATCCCTCAGCTACCATACTTTTTGTTTTCGGCTCTCATAAAGTTTCACTTAGCCCAGTTAGAAATCCTATTGCACTTCAAGTATTACTCAGTTCAGTTAGAGAAATAAACAGAACAAATAAATATGTATTATTACAGCAATCCTAACAGTATAGCTCAGTACTTAGCTCAGTTGGAGAAAGACATAGAAACGTAGAAACATAGAATTTGATGGCAGATAAGAACTGCTTGGCCCACCCAGTCTGCCCATTTCCTTACCTAATGGATAAGCTGCAGATCCTAGTTAACCAGCAGCCTACTTCTTCTTATCCCCACCCCCTAGAATTGCCTTATGACTGTCCCATGCATGCTTGAACTCCACCACTGTTTTTGACTCCACAACCTTCTCCAGAAGGCCGTTCCATGCATCCACAACCCTCTCTGTGAAAAAATACTTCCTTAAATTACCTCTGAGCCACCCCCGTCTATCTTCAAATTGTGCCCCCTTGTTCTTGTACACCTCTTTTTTTGAAAGATGCTACCCTCTCGGACTTTGTTGATTCCACTGAGGTACTTGAAAGTTTCTATCATGTCCCCCCTCTCCCTCCTTTCCTCGAGGCTATACATATTAAGCTCCTTAAAACTTCATATGTCTTCCGGTGCAGACCCTGCACCATTTTAGTTGCCCTCCTCTGGACAGCTTCCATCCTGTCTATGTCTTTGCGGAGACTGGGTCTCCAGAACTGCACGCAGTACTCCAGATGGGGTCTCACCAACTGTCTGTACAGAGGATAATAACTTCCTGTTTTCTACTGGTGATGCCTCTCCCTATGCATCCCAGTATCCCCACCTCCTTGCTGCCCTCTCACATTGCTTGCCCACCTTTAGGTCATCTGATATGACTACCCCCAGGTCCCTTTCCATTTTGTTATTGTTAGTATCTCACCCCCATTGTGTACTCTTCCCTGGGTTTTGTTTCCCAGGTGCATAACCTGCACTTCTTAGCATTGAATCTAAGCTGCCTACACATTTGACCATTCCTCTAACCTTGCCAAGTCCCTTCTTATCCTTTCCACCCAACCTTGTGCATCAACTCTGTTGCAGATCTTTGTGTCATCTGCAAAGAGACATACTTTTCCTTCCAGTCCCTCTGCAATGTCGCTTATAAAGACATTGAAGAGGACCGGTCCTAATACTGAACCCTGCAGTACCCCACTAGTAACTCCGCCTTTCTTCAGAGTGGACTCCATTTACTATTACTCTCTGTGTCCTATTCTCCAGCCAATTCTTTATCCAGGCTGTCATATTGGGACCCACTCCCAGGCTGGCTAACTTGTATATTAATCTTTTGTGTAGGACTGTGTCAAATGCCTTGAGAAGAAGTAAATCTGTATTAGTACAGCAATCCTAAAGCATCCAATCATTGCTTTGTCTCTACTCCAGAGATCCTGCTGTAATAGAGGACCACAAAGGACACTGGGTGGGCAAGTGTAAAGTCCCGGCAGAACTCCATTGAGCTTGCTCACTCCCCCTCTCTCACTCACCCATTCTGTTTCTTCTGACGCTGCAGGCTGCCCTTAGTACAGGGCTGCTGCCTGTGTTGGCACATTTTTCTGCTCACAAAGAAATCCACAGCAGTCGCAACAGAGCTCCGTTGAGCTCGCTCACTACCCCTCTCTCACTCGCTCATTCTGTTTCTCCCGGAGCTGCAGGCTGCCCTTTTGTACTGGGCTCCTGCCTGCATTGGTGCCTCTTTCTGCCCACAAAGAAATCTGCAGCAGTACTGACAGAGCTCTGTTGAACTCACTGATTCCCCCACTCTCACTCGCTCATTCCATCTGTCCTGGCGGTGCAGGCTACCCTTTTGTACTGGGTTCCTGCTTGCCTTTGTGCTTTTTGCTGCCCACAAAGAAATCCGCAGGAGTCCCAACAGAGCTCTATTGAGCTCACTCACTCTCCCTCTCTCAATCGCTTGTTCTGTTTCTCCCGCTGCTGCTGACTGCCCTTTTGTACTGGGCCCCTACCTGCATTGATGCCTTTTTCTGCCCACAAAGAAATCCGCAGCAGTCCCAACAGAGCTCAGTTGACCTCTCTCACTCTCTCTCGATCATAATCTGTCCCAAACACTGATTTCCCAAAGCGACTGCAGTATTCTTCGCTGGAAGAGCAAAAACACATTTCGGCCAGGATATGAAAAATGACAGCTGTACTATTCATAAGGAGGTGTGAAAAAATGTCAGTGTTGAAAATCTGTCGTGAAAATATTACTGATTTGCGAAGTTACAAGGGTACGTGGAAACTGCACAATGCACACTCGTAACACAGTCATTTTATGGACTTATATCACAAAATTTTCAACATAGACATTTTAGGACCTCTGCTCATGAGCAGTGTCACTGTGGTTTTCTTAATGTGTTCTGAACACTGATTTCCCACAGCAACCTCACTATTTTGCACCGGAAGTGTGGAAACGCATTTTGGCCAGGATGTGAAAAATGACAGTTGTACTGCTCATAAGGAGGTATGGAAAAATGCCAATGTTGAAAATCTGGAGTGAAAATATTGCAAATTCACGAACTTACAAGCATGCGTAGCAATTGTGCAATGCACGCTCGTAAAACAGTATTTTTTTTTATTTTTTCTACCAAATTTATTGCTCAGCTCAGTTAGAGAAATACACAGAACAATTTAATCTGTATTATTAAAGCAATCCTAAAAGTATCCAGTCATTGCTTTGTCTCCACTCCAGAGACCCTGCTGTAATATAGGACCACAGAGGACCATGGGGCGGAGGGTGGGCAACTCTAAAGTTCCGGCACAGCTCCATTGAGCTCACTCACTCCCCACCTCTCACTTGCTCATTCTATTTCTCCCCCGATGCTGCAAGCTGCCCTTTTGTATTGGGCTCCTGCTTGTGTTGGCACCTTTTTCTGCCCACAAAGAAATCCGCAGCAGTCCCGACACACCTCCGTTGAGCTCACTCTCTCCCCCTCTCTCACTCGCTTGTTCTATCTCTCCCGCTGCTGCAGGCTGCCCTTTTGTACTGGGCTCCTGCCTGTGCTGGGGCCTTTTTCTGCCCACAAAGAAGTTCACAGCTGTCCCAACAGAACTTCGTTGAGGTCATTCACTCCCCCTCTCTCACTCCCTCACTCTGTTTCTCCTAGTGCTGCAGGCTGCCCTTTTGTACTGGGCACCTGTCTGCATTGGTTCCTTTTTCTGCCCACAAAGAAATCCACAGCAGTCCTGCTAGAGCTCCATTGAACTCACTCAGTCCCCCTCTCTCACTCTCTCATTCTGTTTCTCTCGGTGCTGCAAGCTGCCCTTTTGTACTGGGCTCCTGCATTGGGGCCTTCTTCTGCCCACAAAGAAATCTGCAGCCCTCCCAACAGACTTCAGTTGAGCTCAGTCACTCCCCTCTCTCACTCACTCGATTTTAATCTGTCCCAAATACTGATTTCCCACAGCGACCATCCTATTCTGCGGCAGGAGTGCAAAAACATATTTTGGCCAGGATGTGAAAAATGACAGCTGTACTGTTCATAAGGAGGTATGAAAAAATGCCAGTGTTGAAAATGTGGCCTGAAAATATTACAAATTTGCGAAGTTACAAGGGTGCGTGGAAACAGTTCAACGCACGCTTGTAACACAGTCATTTTATGGACTTTTGTCACCAAATTTTCAACATAGGGATTTTAGGACCTCTGTTCATGTACAGTGTCACTGTCACTTTCTTAATCTGTCCCAAACACTGATTTCTCTATTACAGCGCTAGCTATTCTGCTTGAAGTGCTAAAACACATTTGAGCCAGGATGAAAATGACAGCTGTACTGTTCATAAGGAGGTATGAAAAATGCTAATGTTGAAACTCTGGCAGAAAACATTTGCAAATTTGCGGGGAAGTTACAAGCGTGCAAAACAGCTTCATATCACGCTCGTAAAACAGTCATTTTTGGATTTTTCCACCAAATTTGCAGCATAGGCTTTTTGAGAGCCTACCTCATGAACATTGACACTGTCATTTTGTTAATCAGTTCGGAAAGGTGATTCCCGCAGTGACCACAAAATCACCTTTTGGGGCTGAATAATGCCATGACAGTGGCTGAATTCATAAGGAGGGGTCCCAAAAATGTTTGTTGAAAATTTGGTGCCAAAATTCCAAAAAATGCCTGAGATATGCACCAAAGTTGAAAAAACCCTATTTATGCCTTTATACAGGTTACTGGCTTTTCTTCAGTTCACGGTCGGCTTTGAAGAGTGTAGAGCGTGTTCCTGGTCCACTGAAGATTATCGCATGAGCTCTGGAGTAAATATGGGTGTGGGAGGGTACAAAGTGAGAGCATGGGTTGGGAGGCGCATCCGACAAGGGAAATTTTCTTCTTTTCAGGGTTAGAAAAAAAACAAACTGCCACGGGATGTTTTTTTCTTTTTGCAGGTACTTTTGGCATGCTGGGGCGGGCTCCCAGTGTATCACCTGTGTGTTTTGGGGTAGTGGGAACTGGAGCCAAAGGGGATTGGGCACCCCCATTGGCACACACTGGTGTGGGGGGGTTCATGAGCCGAGAGGGAATGGGCATGCCCACAGCACACAAGAACTGGGGGGGAACATGCCGAAGGGGATTGGGCACCCCATCAGCAAAGAACCAGGGGAAGGGGACATGATGCTGAGGGGGACTGCACACCCCCTCAGCAAACAACAGAAACCGACGGGGACTGGACTCCCTGTCGGCAAACTGGTCGGGGAATGCAAGGGAGCCCTGCAATGATGGGTCACTCCCTCATTGCAGCAGATGATGCTGCAATGGCGAGGTGGCCTCTGATTGCAGCAGCTGAAACTTTTCAAGGTTGTGGCATGCTGGCTGAACTAGTGTCAGCAGCAGCGTGCCACAGCATTTGGGACAGTGGGCCAAGCCTTAAAAGGCAGTGGGGGCATTGGCCACAACAGTGCTGTGCCTCCACAATCTGCTTCTGGAACAAGCTGCCGCAACATGTTTCTTGTGCATGCGTGCAATCAACATAAAAAAGGAGACCCAGAGCAGGCAATCAAGTGTCCAGACACCACTGAGGCAACACTGCAGCAGCAGTAGCCATAGAGAAGAGAGACCAAACTGACAACAATGTTGGTTCTAGTGGCAATATTTGGCATACATTTCACATATGTTTGGCAATGCTACAACAGCAGAGATGTGCCTGCATCCAGGGTGACACAGCTGAACAGAATGCCTGTTGGCAGGAGACCAGACATAGAAGGCATGTCAGTAGAGACTATCAGAGGTAGATATGTTATCTCTAGCTGAGAGAGGAACAATGTTTTTCTTGATACGGGCTTGGCAGGGATGCAGTACCAGAGCTCTTCCAGGAACTGCGGGTGACCTGCAGACCAGGTCATGGCAAGGATGCTTCATACCCATACAGGTGAGGGTAAGTGCAGCCCTCTGTTTCTTTGCAAGTGGTGGATTCAAGACTCCAAGTGGAGATACTGTGGGCATATCACAGCCATCAGTATTGAGTAAAGGTGGGTGAAGTCCATAAACATAGTTACATGAAGTATTTCGCGAATAACTTGAATTTCACAAAATGCTTTGTAAAGTGAAGTGAATAACTTTGCCTTCCACATTAATGCAAAGTTCCCATTGTTTCCTATGGATTTTGTGTTGCTTTACCTTTTTCTGGCTCTTTAAGGCAATTTTGAAGTGATTCATGGGATGGCAGGTCACATGGACTCTATATTGTCTTGCACAGCCTCAGTTCAGCATAGTGTGTGTAGTGGAAAGCCGGAGACAGTTTGGTTCCAGAATTCTGACAATCAAACCATCCAAAAACCTTCAAAGAAGCATTTTTACTACTTAATTTTGAGTCAGAATTTAGTACATCAATTGTAGTAAACTCTAGTGTGTTTATATCATCAAGCGTATATTGATTTTGTGTTGGTATTGCATATTAATTTAGTACATTCAGTCTCTGTACTGACAGACATTGCAGAAGTGTGCTTTGGGGGAGGGGCAGATCTGTGGTGTAGAAGTGAGATTCACAGACCACAGTGAGAAAGGCAGTCTTTCCAACTGTTGTTGGCTAGTGTTTTAGTATTTGTGTGTTCAGGTACACACAGTAATACTTCTATTAATTTTTTATTAGTTTTGCTGTTTGCTGGGCATTTTTTCAATCTGTTTAAAACACTGTGTTGTGTAGTTCACTGAACAGTTAGGGTTTCTGCACCCGACCTTTATTCCGTCTGCATGCTGTCAATTCATACTCATTTTATTTAGCCACAGGAATAGCAGTACTCTGAATTTCTCAGCCTGACTGTTTTTTCCACTTTTGGTTTTCGGAAGACTGGTTCAGGTCTTGTTGTGCCTGTGCGACTGCATCTCGTTAATGCCTAATCTCCATCTGGAATTCACAATTGTTTCTTGGCATCCCATCCACCAAAAACTGCAGAAATATAAAGTTGCTGTTAATTGTCTGTGCACTTTACTGAACAGTTAAAGTTTCTGCACCTGACTATTAATCTGTGTGCATGCTGTGAATTCATATGCATTTAATTGTGCCACTGCAATACCAGTACTCTGAATTTCTCAACCTGTCTGTGGTATTTTCCCCTGCTTCTGTGTAGCTACTGCTGTAAACACCCCACCACCCCCCCAATACAATATATTGTTTCTTCACTTTTGGATTTCGGAAGACTGGTTCAGGTCTTGTGCCTCTGCGGCTGCATTTCTTTAGTTCCCAATCTCCATCTGGAAGTCACAGTTGTTGTTTTTTTGTCTTCCCATCCACCAAAAACTGCAGAAATATAAAACTGATGTTAATTGTCTGTGTAATCTTAAAAAATGCCCATGAAGAGATTTTCATGCAGAGCTGTTTCTGGCTGCAGCACTGCTGCCTAGAAGACCATTAGCAGTGGAAATTGTGCTTCCCCCTCCCACCCCTGCTTCAAATCCTCCTTATGGAACTTTCTAAAAACCGCATCCACCTGCCTGTGTTAAGCACCCACCTACCCCCCTCAGTGTGCAGTCTTTCCCATTGAATATCTCTGCTGCTGACTACGCTCCTCAGGCACTTACCGCTCTAGGTGGAGTGGCATTATCTCTCTTAATCCTTCACTCACCTTAGCCTGTGCCTACCCCTCCCTCTCTCTATAGGCATCTAGGCCAGGCCTCTACTTACCCATGTTCTCCTAACTATTTCTACTGCTTCTCTCCTGTTGATGTTGTTCTTGCTGTATACTCCCAACTATCTGTTGGATGTACCACCCATGTTCTTGATACCACTTCAATGTTCAACTCCTGCCTTGCTGCTCTTGCTGTGAATTCCTAAACTGATTATTTGTTGTTACCTCTGTATCACCCTACGGTGGAGCATATTGCTCCTGTATGTAAACTCCATTGTATTACCAACTGTTGGAGCATGTTGCTCCTGTATGTATCCTCTATCGTATTACCAACTGTTGGAGCATGTGGCTCCTGTATGTATCCTCTATCGTATTACCAACTGTTGGAGCATGTGGCTCCTGTATGTAACCCAACTGTTGGAGCATGTGGCTCCTGTATGTAATTGTTGTCTCTATGGATACCCTGTAACTCTCCCAGGTCGCTCCTGAAAATAGGCACATTGCTGTCTAGTGTGCTTACCTGGTTAACAAAAGCAAATAAATAAATAAATGATGAGGCAGGTTCATCAGGGGCTAGCAAGTCTATAAAGTCCATAAGTGTTAAGAGGGAGTGTGGCCATGGTAGTATGCAGCAGAAGGGAAAGGTAGTAGTTGCTGCAAGTGAAGGGATTTCTCAGACTTTGTTTTTCACAGTGAAATCAGTCACTTTTTTTTTTTTTTTATTTAGTTGTTTAACCAGGTATAGCACACTAAGCTGAAAGCTTTTTTACAGGAGCGACCTGGGAGCACAAGGAGGTTAAGTGACTTGCTCAGGGTCACACAGTATGCAAGTGGAAGCTGTGGGATTCAAACCCAGGTCTGGTCTGCTGGATGCCACCAAATTTGCAGCTCAGAGCCTTAGACCACTGTGCTATACTGCCTCAAAACTTCAATGCTGGTTGGACGTGCTGTTGTCCCTGCTGGTAGTAAAGTTAGTGATGGGCCCAGCATGGTTGATAACAGCATGAGTATTGCTGTTACAACACGGGCAAAGTTATCAGGTGACAAAAAATGTTGTGGAGTCAGAAGACTTGAGTGTAGTTGATGTCCCACCCCCCAAAGTAGTTGCACGTGATTCTGATCATGATGATATCTCACAGTCTCATGTTTCCACTGATCCTGAGGTTAGGTCATCCAGACATTCAAATGTTGACGAAAAAAGTGTGGATGATCATAGTGAGGCTGTGGTTGGAATATCTCCATAGCAGGACAGCATCCAAAGTGAATTTGTGGATGATGATGATGATGATGATGATGATGCTAGCGATCCCATTTGGGAACTAGATAAAAAGAAAGTGAAAATGGCTGTTGGTAAATAGTCTGTAAGTAAATCACCCCCTCTTCAAAATTATGTTGTAGCTGTGTCTGTTGATGACCCTGAAGCAATAGTCATAGACTGTGATGTTCAGTCAAAGTCCAAGTGTGCACAACACCCAGATTCATGCAGTACACCCCCACAATTCATCACCACAAAAACTGCAGTCCCATATGCAGCAGCAGCAGCAACATGTGAAAAGTAGGGCATCAAAATTCCTTGTTTGGGATTTTTTCATTCAAGATGGAAGGGATGAAACAGTAGCTATCTGCAAGCTTTGCCAAGCGCATGTGAGGCATGGTAAAAAGGGTAGCCATCTTGGCACTGGGGGCCATCATACTGCAGGCACATGGCATTGTGGACTCAGCACCAGGGGGGAGCTAATGCCACAGTACAGTGTTCACCCTCACTCACCTTAGTGAGCATGGTATCCCCTTCCCAGTTGAGTGTAAACAGCCATGTCAGTAAAAGTTGTGAAATAACTCCGGAGGATTACTACAGGCATGAGAAGGAGAATGATTTTGAATGTTCAAGTAGTGGTCAGAGTAGCAATGGTGGCCCATGTAGTAATTCTACTTCATGGACCCCCGTGCTTAAAACAGGTAAAATAACAGCATTTATTGGCTTGTCACCTGTGCACCCACCATGACATGTTAAAGGCACCGCATCCATGGCAGTTTGCAGAGGAGAGACATTTTTGCACGCCACGTGCAAAACACTGAATAATGCAGCCCATGTTACCCAGCCATTTAGCACAGAACAGTAAATACCCACCAAATCATGCAGCTGCATATGTTCTCAATGCTGCTGTAGTGGAAATGCTAGCAATTAAGCTTTTAACCTTCTCCTTTGTAGAGAATGTGGGATTCCGATGTTTTTCGGCACGTGCATGTCCTAAATGTAAGATCCCATCCAGGGCATACTTTTCCACTTGTGCTGTCCCTGAGTTATATTGTACTGTGACAGAGTCTATAAGACATGCCCTTCAACATTCCACAACACCTTACATTCACTTAAGCTTGGATATGTGGACACCTTACATTCACTTAAGCATGGATATGTGGACAAGTGGCAAAACGGCAGGTAGATCCTATCTGTGTATTACTGCACATTGGGCACAGCTACCTGGGGTTGTCTGTGATGGTAGGATAGAAAAGCAGTGTAATAAGTCAGACTGTGGTGGTAGCAACCTTCATGGCATTAGACAGCATGCCATGCTTGCAATGCATAGTGCAGCAGGGTCGCATACAGGCGAAAACATGCTAGACTTGCTACTGACAGAAACTGATGAGTGCCTGCACCCCCCTGTCCCTAGAAGCTGGCTTCATAGCTAGTGATAATAGATCAAACGTTGTTAAATGTATCAGCAATGGTGACTTTGTGAATGTACCCTGCATGGCCCGCTGTTTAAATCTTGAGGTACAGGAGTTTCTGCAGTACCCAAAAATCATGTAATTGCTGACTGCTGCACACCACATCTGTGCCCACTTTGCATGCTCTGGAAAGGTCTGTGACCAACTTAGGCAGCTGCAGATTCAAAACAGCCTCTCTCAGCACTGCCTCAAGCTTGAAGTTGTCACAAGATGGAACTCAACACTTTACATGGCAGAGCGGTTGTACAAGCAGTACAAAGCAATCTCTGAGTACCTAGTTATGCACACTAGCTATGACAGTTCAGGGGTATCAGTGTCTATGACAACTGAACAGTGGCGACTCATGGACTCAGTAATATTAATTTTGAGGCCTTTTGAACTTGTCACACAGGGAGTGAGTGGTGACACTGCATCCTTTAGTCAAGCCATTGCCTGCTACGGGTGCTGATGCAGTCCTTGTTGAATCTGCAACCTAGCCTTGATGTGTCCTGAGATAGGTCAAGCTGTGCATTACTGAAACACATAATTACAATCTTTGACAGCAACAGACACATCGCCACTATTCAGCAAACTCCAGAATTTAGAATAGCCACAATGCTGGATCCAAGCTTCAAACATGGCATTGTATCCATTCTAGAGGGAGGGCATGATCAGGTTCAAAATCTGACTGGACAGCTGGTCAGATTGGTTCATGGGGCACAGAAGTCATGTACAGAGTTCTGCAAACCACAGCATAACAAGGGAGAAGGTCACTGTGGACCCAGTGCATCCAGTAAGGTGGCTGACCAGTAAGGGGTGGTGTCAGCTGTACAGTTGTCCATTAATCCACTTTGGGGTGCCTTGTCCCAAGTAGGAATTTGTGACCTAGATGAATCTTGTGAACAGGTGGATGGCTCAATCAGGAATGCGCATATCACAGAGCATGGCTGAGGCCTATTTGGCACAAAACAGGTATCTGACAAAATTGGATGATCCTCTGGTGTACTGGAGTGGCAAGGTGAATGAATAGCCAGCGCTGACTTCAGTAGTGCTGAAATACCTGACGTACCCACCCTCCAGTGCAAGTGTGGAGAGGGTATTTAGTTCTGTGGGGGGCAAAGGTCCATGACTGTTGTACCAATCTATCACCTACAAATGTCAGTATGCTGACATTTATCTGAATGAATGAAGGTCACATACCAAGTAGGACAATCACATCTATGTTTGCACCCAGTCACGATGATGGTGGTGCTGATAATGTGGGTGAAGCAGACCATCCTGGTGGCAGCATCAGATGGTGTACCATTGAGGCTGATTATGCAGTCATGGAAAAATAATTTCCTAGTGGGTACAACTCAGGCATTGAGGATTGCGAGGGCTGCTTCCTCCTTGATGATGATGATGATGAGGATGTTGATGCTAGTGTATACAGAAAAAATCTGCATTTAAGTACTTCTTCCTGTTACTTATAGCTATCATCAAGGCCACTTATTTACAGTAATTAAAATAATGAAAGTCCTTTTTTAAGACTTGAAATTCTGGGAATTGTACCGGTGATTGTTAGTCTGTTTTCTGGCTTTTACCAGGATTCTACTGTCATTCATTTAATATGTAGATAAATAATCAGAATCAATGAAGGCTTAATATGTAGACCATTGAATAAAGCAAACTGAAAATTGCACTGGAAGCAGTTATAAGAAAAACACAAGTTCAGCAGATTAACTGATATGGTGCAAAATGCCGAATTCTGTGAATTTACTTGTTTTTACTAGTATGAAGGCTGTAAACATTCCTGAATTTTACATTTTGCCAGTACAGTTCACAGAATGTGTGCTGTCATTATTACCCGCAGTCATCTAAACACAAATGTCAACATGTAGCCACTGACATCCAGCTGATTGAATGACAGTTATTCTCCTGACACTAACATACAGTAACACACCCCAGCCAGCCACCTTGCTTCTTGACAGTGAGACAGAGAGACATTATACCTATGCCCAATGTAAGAACCCATAGCCAGCCACCGTCACCCTGTTTCTAGATAGACGTACCTGTGTCCAGTGTTAGAACCCACAGCCAGCCAGTCACCCTGTTTCTAGATAGACATTGTACCTGTGTCCAGTGTTAGAACCCGCAGCCAGCCACAGTCACCCTGCTTCTTGAGAGAGAGAGAGAGAGATTGTGCCTGTGCCCAATGTAAGAACCCGCGGCCAGCCACAGCCACCCTGCTTCTTGAGAGACACACACACACACACACACAGATATGGTGCCTTTTCACAGTCAAAGAACCCACAGCCAGCCATGCTGAGTTCATGTGTTGTAAATATGCATGTATGTAGTTCTTATTGTACCACTTCAGTACCATAGTCACTGTAGCAAAAATTAGGTTTATCTTGTCATCATCATTATCAACCAGAATAGCCCAATGATCATGAAATAAAGTACCAATATTCAACCGCACTGTTTTAAATTTCAGTATTAAAGGCAAGGCAAGACAATTTTATTTATAAGGTACCCAATCCCTGAGGCTCTGGGTGCCAAACATAAATGAGGGCATACAGCAGTGGGTAAAAACATAATAAAACCTTATTAAAACCATAACAGGATTAACATTCAACAAAATAGAGGTTTCCAGAAGTCAATCTTCAGGGGACTGGCCACAGCTAAAGTTGGTATCAGCAGTCAAAGGCTAGGCTGAAGACCTGGGCTTTTAGCCTCCCCTAAACACCTCAATCGAGGAAGCCTCCCGGACTGCAGGTGGAAGCGAGTTCCACAGGGTTGGCCCGGAGACACTAAAAGCATGATCTCCCGAGGTCTTGAGCCGAACCCTGGGAATGTCCAGGAGGCTCCCTGAGGAGGAAGAGCGGAGGGAGCAAGAAGAGTACACCAGTATCCGGAGCTTAGACAGGTAACCAGGACCCAGCCCATTTAGGGCCTTAAAGGTGAGAAGACCCACCTTGAAAAGGACCCTCCACCTGACTGGCAGCCAGTGCAGAGCACACAGAACTGGAGACATATGACTAGACCTCAAAAGGCCCATCAGTAACCAGGCCACTGTATTCTTCACTAGCTGCAGCCTGCAGAGGGCCCCTCCTGTGATCCTGGAGTACAGAGCATTACAGTGGTCAAGCCTGAACATCACAAAGGCACGTACTAGTGTCGGCAGGTCCTCTGGCAGAATGAGAGGCTTAATCTGGGCAATGTTCTGCAAGTGGTAAAAACCATTGCTGACTACATCTGACACCTGATCTTCAAAGATCAATCTGTAATCAAGGATCACGCCTAGATTTCGCACCCTCAGGGAAACCACCAATGAAGTAGACCCCAAAACAAGTCCAGAGTCAACTCCTGGTGGCAGCCCATCACACCTGTGATCAGGCTCAGTCACCAACACCTCAGTCTTAGCCGGGTTGAGTCTTAGCCAGCTGGAAGCCATCTATTCATTGATTTTAGCCAGATAGATGTTAAGCACGTCAACCTCTCCCGATGTTCTGGGTGCAAAAGACAAATACAGTTGGGTATCATCTGCATAGCAGTGAAACTCCACACTGTATTGTCAAATTATCTCACTCAGGGGCAGCATATACACAATGACAAGATCAAACCCTGAGGTACTCCACAAGACAGAGGCATGGGGTAGGAGGAGAAATTCCCCATCACCACCCGCTGTACTCTGTCCAAGAGATAGGACTCAAACCATATGATGACAGTGCTAGCGAGTCCACAAAACTCACAGAGTTGATCAAGAAGCATGGCGTGATCCACAGTGTCAGAAGCTGAGGAGAGATCGAGGAGCACAAGAACTGACCTGCCTCCTCTATCTCTAGCCCTAAGCAGATCATTATGCACCCTCACTAGAGCAGTTTCAGTGCTGTGTCTGGCTTGAAAACCTGACTGGAATGGCTCATAGATATCCAAGGACACCAGATGATCCTCAAGCTAATGTGCCACCAGTTTCTCAACAACCTTGCTCAAAAATGACAGGTTGGAGATCGGACGATTATTCACCAGGATGTCTGGGTCGAGGGATAATTTCTTTAGGAGGAGCTTCACCAGTGCTTCTTCAAAGCAACTGGGAAGACCCCCTCTGCCATCAAACACCTGGCACTTCTGGTGAACACCAGACCAACGGCATTGGCACTACCCATTAAGAAATGCGTTGGTGCTGGGTCCAGTTCAGATAAGGTGTGCCTCTGCTGCAAGATCACCTTAGTCACTTCAGACACGTCCACTGCCCTAAACTCCTCTCAGGCAGATTGAGTGCCTCTGAAACTCCCAACTTGACCACTGTGAGGCACAAGCCTCCATAGCGGAATCCCTGACTGGATGGTTGACACTCTGTCAGAGAAAAACAGAGCAAACTCTTCACAAAGGGTGGCAGAAAAAGTTTTGTTTGGCCAGAGACAGACAGATTGTAAAAACCTGCCCATGGTCCAAAACAGCTGAGATCATTTGTTTCTCCCTGCAGGAATCTCCCTGGACAGAAATGCTGTCTTCTTACGGGAAATTTCCCCTGGTACTCAACATAGTGAGAAAGCAGGGCCAGTCTGTCAGCCTCCAGCCAGGTCTTCCACCAGCAACACTCCAACTTCTGACCCCTGATCTTCATCACCTTGAGATCTCCATCAAACCAAGGGGTTCTTAAGTGAGAGGATTTGGGTCATATATGGACTGATGCAATGGCACCTAGAGCTTTAGTAACCAGCCTATTATAGGTGGACTCTGCCTCTCCAGTGCCAATCGCACATGCTGTGTCAATCCTAGATAGGTCAGCTAACACCAATAGTCCCTCTGTTTCAACACCCTTTAAGGGGCAATAGCTGACCATCTCCACAGGGGAAGGACTTTAAGGGGGGGCTCCAAAGCTGAACTCCATGGTGCAGTGGTCAGACAAATGACCTGATCAATCTTGAGGTTATCAATCTCAAGACCCAGCTGGAACACCAGGTCAAGGGTGTGGCCATGTTGATGGGTAGCAGCAGCAACCGCTTGTGACAGGCCCAGTGCTTACATCAACTGAAGGAGATCGTAACCAAAACGTGAGGGTTTGTCGTTGACCCAGGCATTGAAATGCCCCAGGATTAAACACCTGGAGGGACTCCAACACCTGGACAATGACAAAGTCTGCTACCTCCTGAAGGAATTCCCTTCCCACCCCCGGGGGACCAGTAAACAAGGAGAATCCTGCAACCTGCACCTACATCCTCATGCATGGTGAAACACTCAAAAGATTGGGTGCCACCAACTGGGTGCACTGAGAAGCCCAGACTGGATAGAAAATGATGGCCACTCCCAACCCCTGCCATCCCTCCTCGGACAGTGCACCATGGTATACCTGGCAGAGATGTCAGCCTCAAAAACAGGGCCCACATCATCACCCAGCCAGGTCTCCATAATGCAAGCTAGGTCAACAGAAGAAATCAAGTCTGCAAAAATAGGGGTCTTGTTCCTCATTGACCTGACATTGCAAAGCACTGCCCGAAGTGGAGTAGAGGATGCAGCCAGTCCTCTAGCTACTGGCCCAGTCATCCCAGTGGAAACCCTGGGTATAGAGACCAAACACGTTGGGCCTTTCCCTAGGCTCCATTTACACCCAAGGCATCTCCTGCACTTGACAACATAATGCTGCTTACCATCCCCTCCTCAGCTGCCCTTGACACTCGACGAACCAAACACCTCCTAGTAATACTGACCTCCTTGCAGTGCCTCGCTGTGATACCAGAAACTGGGAGGTCTGTAAAGGGGCAAAGGTCATAGAACCAAGAGGCAGTGTAGGTAATATGGGGAAGGCCACGGCACCAACCCTTCTCCTACCTGGCAAGACCAGTCCTGAGAAAACCCTAGAAGATGGTACAAAAGTGCAATGACAATAGAAACACTCAAATTAACAATCAGGCACACCACACACCCATCAACCACACAATAAACACAAAAAATTAAAATATAACTCACCAACCCAATCACATACCCTGCTTATTCCCTTCCACCCACCCATGACTTATACACACCTCCCTACAAATACTACTTCCCATCCAAAACAATCCCCAACCAAAAATTTCCCTTATATCACATAAAACCACCCCAAATCTTTATCACAATATAGCCCCAAAGACCCCCAACTAATAAACAATAAATAACACACTGTACACAAAATATTTAAAGTGCAGCGGAGATTAAAGTCTCAGCGTGAACAAGTCAGACAAAGATGACTATAAGAAAGTTATTAGCACTCTCAAGATAGAAAGTTCAGGTATAAGTCCTCCACCAGGATTTAAATAGAAGTGACAGATTCTTATAAACAGTAAGTCATTTTTAAGGCACTCTCACTGCCTTAATACTGAGTAATACCAAGATCAGTGTCCCACCGGTGTAATGGAGAGAAGAAATTCAATGTCCTTTCCAAGAACAAATAGTCCAGCAATCTTACAGACACAATCCATGACAAATCCTTGAGGCAACAATTCGTAAAGTGAGAACTTTACCCAGGCTCGGTCACCCCCTCCCCAAACAGGCC
This sequence comes from Neoceratodus forsteri, assembly GCA_016271365.2. Classification (NCBI taxonomy): domain Eukaryota; kingdom Metazoa; phylum Chordata; order Ceratodontiformes; family Ceratodontidae; genus Neoceratodus; species Neoceratodus forsteri. The sequence goes on from CM057452.1 coordinate 1,061,164,362, forward strand.
TCTCCCACCAGGCAGCAGATACCACCACTGTCTATGGGTTTATTCTTCAAGGTTGGGGATTTTATCGATGTGCTATGACCCCTTGGAGCTCCCAAAGATGCCAAAGAGGTTCTACTTTCCCAATTGCCCAAATAATCCCCAGTTGCCCAAATAATCCAAATAATCCCCGGTCAACCAGAGCGTTGCTCACCCACCAGCAACCACTCCTGAGAGACCTAATGGCCCAAAGCAAAGGACCGGCCCTTCAGCCTGCCCTTAAACTGGGCCACTCTAGAGACCATGCAGCAAACCCCCCACCATTCGCAATGGAGCCCCAGATTACCACAGGTCAAGATCATTGTTATTTGTCAATCCAGACCGGCCAGCTGATGTAAAAACAATGTACTAAAATTATTCTGGATTACAGCATTCAATGAGGATGGACTATTCTTTTAAAAAAGTTACTTTGTTGTGTTACATAACTTTGTGAAGAGCGGTCTGCATGATCAGTACAAGATGATTTGCAAAGAAGTCACATCAAAATATATGTGTAACTCTGAGTAATAACTTTTGATGTTGGTTGTTGTCTCTGGTTATTTTCCTGAAGGTGCTGCACCACTAGCCTGGCCTGAGACAGCTATGCACAATCATCACACAGTCCAGAAACATGACACCATTATCATGATGAACATTAGCAATTTACAATATGCTCGTATCTCATGTACTGTGTTTTTATCATTGTTTGACCTTTTCATACATACAACTATGGCCAAATACAGGCAAGTGATTTTCAGTTTTTCATCACAGGTTTAAGCTTGCAGTTTCACAGTCCTAGGATCATAATGATAGCATAACAACTACTGCAATTCCAGCAACAACACCATCACAGTGCAGCCACTTAACCCTTTTTATGTTGGCTTGCCGCGCTTGCTCGGCAGTCAACATATTGGGAGAGTGCAGCTTTGGGGGTGCAGCTGCTGTTGGGCGAATGCAGGGCACGCATCAGTAGGTGCGTCCCTCATTCCCCAATAAGGCAGCATGCTAGCGCTGACACCAACATTATGTAAAGTGGACAAAACTTCAAAACAAAGTGCCACTGCAATCAGAGACAAGCTCGTCATGCAGCTGCACTTTGTTTACAAGTTATGTCCACTTTACTACGTGCCGCCCCCCCAGTACAGGGTGCCATGCTGGGAGCCCACCCCAGTGTGGCAACTGATCCCATGGCCGATGGGGGTGCCCAATCCCCCGTCGGCTCCACTGTCCTCCTCCCCAGTACAGGGTGCCATGCTGGGAGCCCACCCCAGCGTGGCAACTGATCCCATGGCCAACAGGGGTGCCCAATCCCCCGTTGGCTCCATGCCCCCAGCCATCCTTCTGTCATGCTGGGAGCCTACCCTAGCGTGGCAAACGTCCCACGTCATCTTTTTTTTTTTACCTGTAAATTAAAAATGATCCCACTGCGCTTCTCACTGCCCCCACAACCCGCACCCACCCACTACGCACCCTGCCTCACCAAACACCCCCCATATTACCTCCGACTCCAGCGACAATCATCGGTAGACCGAACACGCCTGTACCTTCAAAGCTGACCGAGAACTGAGGAAATGCCGGTAAGCTGTATACTGGGCTAGATAGGGTTTTTTCAACTTTGTTGCATATCTCAGGCATTTTTTGGAATTTTTGCACCAAATTTTCAACATAGGTTTTTGGGGCCCCTCCTCATGAATTTTGTCACTGTCATGGTGTTTATCCACCTCGAAAGGTGATTTCGCAGTCGCTGCATGAAATCACCTTTCGGGGCCCATTAACAAAATGACAGTGGTGGTGTTCATGAGGTGCCCTCTTAAAAAGCCTAAGTTCCAAATTTGGTGGAAAAATTCCAACAAATGCCTGTTTTTACAAATGTGCATTACGCAGTTGCTATGCAGGCTCGTAACTTTGCGTATTCACAATATTTTACTGCCGGATTTTCAGCATTGTCATTTTTGTACACCTTCTTGTGGACAGTATAGCTGTCATTTTCCACATCCTGCCCGAAATATGTTTCCGCACAGTAGCGCAGTCACTGTGGGAAATCAGTGTTTGGGCCAGATTATGAAAATGACAGTAACATAGTTCATGAGCAGAGGACCTAAAATGCCTATGTTGAAAATTTGGTGATGATACTCCATAAAATAACTGTGTTACGAGCATGTGTTGGCAGATTGCACGCACGCTCGTACCGTTGTGCATTTGTGATATTTTCAGTCTGGATTTTCACCATTGCCATTTTTCCACACCTCTTGATGAACAGTACAGCCGTCACTTGACATATCGTGCCCAAAATGTGTTTTCACACTTCTGGCGCAGAATAGCGTGGTCGCTGTGCAAAATCACTTCTTGGGACACTTTGAGGAAATAACAGTGACACTGTACATGAGCAGAGGTGCTAAAATGCCTATGTTGAAAATTTGGTGCCGAACGCCCATAAAATGGCAGTGTTGCAAGCGTGCATTGCATATTTCCCACACACCCTAGTAGCTTCGCAAATTTGGTATATTTACATGCCACATTTTCAACACTGGCATTTTACACCTCCTTATGAACTGTGCAGCTGTCATTTCTCACATCCTGCCCAACATGTTTTTCCGCACTGCACTACCAAACACCCAAAGGGACACCCTAATGCTTGTCACTCTCTGCAGGGTGGGGGTGGGTTGGCATCAGTTCAATACTTCACTGCCATTCCTATGATGCATCTGTCTAACTCCTGCACTACCAATGCCAATGCCAGCAAGCCAACATTCGGCATTGACAAATGGTTGTTTATCTACAGGTATTATTAGTATCATTCCTATTTCCTTTTTTTTTGGTTCCCTTGTTTTTCGCTGGTGTAAAGTATTTTTTTTTTTTGAAACTTCAAGTTTTTTTCATATTAGCACAGTGGTTACACATATCAGAGAACAAATTATATATTTTACTGTGTACACAGTCACAAAGCCTTGAATTCCATTTACAGATAATCAAATAATATAATTGTGCAATGAGTACTTACATTCTTTCTTCTTGTGTTTTAGGTCCTTTTGTTCTGCGTGCTAATCTCCTGTGATAAAAAGCATACATATTCCCAACTGTGATCCCCACCCCTTAACTCTGTGAGGAACATTCTCCACTTCAAGATATCAATGCAACATAATAAATTGGAAACTATGCTATTGTGTCTGTTTTTTCTTATTCATAACAATAAAACTCATTTACAACATAAAATGGCTGGTGCGTCATTTTGTCTAGTTAGCTGCATTCAACTGTATTATGGGAACCATGTTTCTATTTTTTCCTTCCTTCTGTAGACTAAAAATAAACGGATTCTGTGTAAAAGGTCAATGGTCAAATGCTTGCTGGGAGAGTACTGAGGTTCCTTCTGTTTCTTCTTTAAGAGTCATAAAGGGAAGCCACACTGCATTAAACTTATCTTTTTGCAGTCATAGTTCTGCTGTGATTCTCTCTGCCCTCTGTATGGATTGATGTTATGTTGAGGTCTTTCTTTACCCTGTCCCAGCTCCAGTACAGTTGATTTTGCCATGGGTTAGGGAGTTTATCTTTCATTAATTCTTCAGGGGGACCAGTAAAATCCAGAACTGGGGTATTGCCTGGGCTACCGCCCTCCTCCATACCCACCCAGACATTTTGAGGGTCCCTTTTATAATATTCCACCCAGGGAACTAACTGTGCCATGAAGTAATAAGTCTTTAAATTGGGCAGTCCGAGTCCACCTTGTGGTTTAGGTCGCAGGAGTGAATTCCATGCTATCCTGGCTCTTTTACCACCCCACACAAATTTGCGTAGGGCTTTATCTATTGCACCATTCTGCTCTAGGTATGTGGAAGGGGAGAGAACTGAATAGGTACCAGAAACACGGGAGACTGTTCATTCGTATCATTTCTATCTGTCAGGGATAGGAGTAAAAGATCTCATCATTTCATATCTGTACAGATCTCTTGTATCAACCTACCATAGTTTACTCGATACAAATGTGTTAAATCCAAGGGGATGTAGATGCCCAAATATCTGAGACTAGTGGTAGTCCATTTAAAGGGCAAGTGTAGTACAAGTTCTTGGGTATGAACTCCACTGACCATCAGGATCTCCGTTTTGTCATTGTTGATTTTAAAACCAGAAATCAGACTGTATGTCTGGATCAAGTTGATGAGAATGGGGTATGTTACCAGAGAGTTCTTTAAGCATAGCAGTGTGTCATCCACGTACAGTGGGATGAGGTTTTCTTTCCCTCCTATTTCAATACCTTCTAACTTGGGATGTACTTTTGTGTACTTGGCTAGGGGTTCTATACTCAAAGCAAATAACAGTGGGGACAATGGACATCCCTGTCTTGTGCCTTTTTGTATGTCCAGTTCCCTTGATGTTAATAATAATAATAATAACATTTATTTATAAGGCGCCTTCTCTGTCACCAAGGCACCTCACACTTTTAAACAGTAAAGACAGTTTAAAACATAACAGGCATCAATAAAATTAACATCAAGATATCGGCACGCTGAAATGAAACAAAAAAAACTCAATTACTGAATGCTTGTTGCCACAGATACGTTTTTAAGGATTGCTTGAATCCCTCCATAGTTGTGCACTCCCATTGCCAATGGGGTAGAGAATTTCAAAGGGTAGGGGGCTGCATACATAAAAGCTGTCACCCCAGATGACTTTTAATATACCCTTGGAATCTCTAGCAACCCCTCGTCGACTGAGTGGAGTGATTGTCAAGGGCAGTAGGGGACCAGGAGCTCTTTCAGGTAATCCGGGCCCTATCTGTATAGGGCTTTGAAAGTCAGCAGGCTGACTTTAATGGTGATCCGCCACTGTACTGGCAGCCAGTGCAGTTTGTGCAGCATGGGTGAAATATGAGCAGATCCTGTCAATAGCTAGGCTGCTGCATTCTGCACTAGCTGCAGGCAATGGATTTCTACCCCAGGAAGCCCTAGGTAAAGAGAATTGCAGTAATCTAAGTGCGGGAACACAAAGGCATGGATCAATGTAGGAAGGTCATCAGACAGAACCAAATGCCTAATCCTGGTGATATTCCTAAGATGATAAAAGGAAGATTTGATGATGGCTGACACCTGCGAATGCAGGGTCAGACCCTCGTCAATAATTACCCCCAGGTTATGCACCTGTTACAAAGTCAGGAGTGAAACGCCACCGAGAAAAATTCTCAAGGATGAACCAACCCCCGACCCCCCTATCCGGTGACCCAGATCCACAACTAGCACCTCAGTTTTTTCCGAGTTCAACTTCAGCCAGCTGGAATCCATCCACTCCTGGATTTCTTTCAGACAGTTATTAAAGACCAAGACAGCTCCAACCTGGTCAGGTGTGAAAGAAAGGTAGAGCTGGGTATCATCAGCATAACAGTGAAACCTCAGCCCATACCTTCTTACAATGTCTCCAAGGGGTACCATGTACACCGCAAACAGCATGGGAGAAAGCCCAGAGCCCTGAGGAACCCCACACGACAGAGAAGTAGGGCCTGAAGAAAAAAAAAACAGACACCACTCTCTGTGTTCTACCCGTGAGGAGCGATGTAAACCACCTGAGATCCATTCCTGACAGTCCACAGATGTACCTCAGATGCCCCAGCAATACCCCATGGTTCACAGTGTCAAATACTGATGAGAGATCCAAAAGAACCAAGAAGGAATGGCTCTTCCAATCTCTAGCTATCAGGAGATCATTGAGCACCCGAACCAACGCTGTCTAGTACTGTGTCTCTTACGAAAACTGGACTGGAGCGGTTCATAGATGTCATGGATGGTCAAATGATTTTCCAGTTGTGCTGCCACTACCTTTTCAATCACCTTCCCCAAAAAGGGCAGGTTCAAGATAGGTCTGTAGTTTGCATGGCAGTCTGGGTCCAAGGTAGCTTTCTTCAAGAGAGGTGTCACCACCGCCTCTTTCAGAGAGCTAGAAAACTCTCCAGATTCCAAGAAGCACCAGACTATCTGTGCTAGGACCGGACCAATGACATCAATGCAACCCAAAATTAGGAAGTTGATCCAGAGTCCAAACTACAGCACGTAGGGTGCACACCCTGGATAATCCACATGACATCCATGAACTTCGGACAGCTAAAGGTACTCCAATTAAATCAAGGTGGAGTGACCTCTCACTGATCAGATGCAATGCCCACAGAGTGTGCTGGCTGGAGTACCGCCCTGATGTCAGCCACCTTATTAGCAAAGAATCAAGCAATTTCATCGCACTCTAATTGCAAAAAGGCTTTCCAGACCTGTAGATAGGCTGGGTTGCACAGTCTGTCCAGAGTACAGAAAAGCTGAGCTGGTCGATTCTGAGCTGCCGCAATCTCCCCACACAGGAACTCTGCCTTCTTATGGGTGATTGCAGATTGATAGGCTTGATAATGGTCCATCAATCTAAGGTAGTTGGTATCAAGAGGGGACTTCCACCAGCAACGCTCTAACCTTCGTCCTAGTCTCCGCATCTCCCTCAAAGTCCCATCAAACCAGTGGGTAAGGGAGAGAAGGCAAACTTGGACAGGAGCAATGGAATCCAGAGCCACTGAGATGGCCGAATTATAGGCAATCATGAGGGTCTCTGGATCACTGCTTGCAAACGAGAGGGATGATAGTTCAAGCACTACTGTTAGGCTATGAGAGCTTATATCTCGTAAAGGGTAGTATTTAACCATCTCCACAGGGGTAGGCCTACAAAGGGAGAGTGTTAAAACTAAACTCCATGGTGTAGTGATCTGACCACCCAGCTGGTTCCACCCCTAAGTCAGAAGTTTTGATCCCTAGGAGGAAGACTAAGTCAAGGGACTGTCTGTATTTATGAGTAGCAATGGTAACCACCTGTGTAAGGCCCAGAGACGACATCAACTGGAGGAAGTGCTGACCAAATTGTGAGAGTTCATTGTCAACCCAGGCATTAAAGTCACCCAGAACCATCAGTCTGGGCAACTCAAACTCAATGTCGACAAAGTCCACCACTTCCTGAAGGAATCGCTTCTCATCACTGGGTGGATGGTAAATGAGGGCGATCCAATAACCTACACCTGCTACAATGGCACACTCGAATGACTAAGTCTCCTCAAGTAGTACACTCGTGAGGTTAAGTTCAGTCTTGAAACAGACCGCAACCCCCCTTCCCCGTGGTCTAATCTCAGGCGTTGTGTCACTGAGTACCCAGCTGGAGTTAAAGCCTCCAAAATGGGGCCAGAATTCTCAACCAGCCAGGACTCGGTGATGCATGCCAGGTCCACCGTTTCAACAAGATCTGCAATAATTGCAATCTTGTTTTTGACAGACCTAGCATTGCACAACACTGCTCGAGTTGGGCGAACCTCTCGGGTCACCCGAACCACCTCCCAACAACAATGGCTATGGAAACCAGGCATGGTGAACCACATTCTGAGTTCCACTGCACCCCAGGGCATCTCCTGGATCTTAACACCCTGATACGATGACCTTCCCCATTCACCCTCCACTGTTCAAAATCCCCAACCCCCCTCCATCTCCTGCGCACAATACCCAGCACTCTACAGTGCTGGTAAACAGCAAACTCCAGGGGAGGAGTGATAAAGGTGCAGAGGGCATGGAGAGCACAGGGTGAATAATGCACAACTGTGGGGTAGGCATCCAACTCATTCCACACAATTCAATCAAACAACTTGGATCTAAGGTTTATAGTTAGTTACTTCTAAAATTCCCCCAAATTCCCAAAAATAAAACCCTTAAATAGATCACAATATAACCAATTCACAACTCTAAAATAAATAACCAGCAGTCCAGAAATCAAACAGTTTAACTCATTGTCTCCTAGCAGACGCCTGTAGTCGTCAGTAAAAAAAAAACAAAACTGGTGTGTCCTGAGGACGTCTGCAGAAGTCTGCTACTAATTCCCAGTGTGCCTTTGCAACATCTGGAGAAGTCGCTGATATCTTTTAATATATAGTGTAACAGAATATAATATATATTTGACTGCATAGCACCATTGGAAAGGTAATTTTATGCTGAACAACTTTGTCACTGATACTTTGTGCATATCATGTATACTTTAGGAGTTATTTGCATTTGTTTATGGTATGGTGTGTATGGCTTATGTTGCCTGTTTTAGTGAAAAAAAATATTTTTTTGCTGTTTCAACCAGCTTAAAAAAAAATGACATATTATTATTTGCATACCACCATTGGGAAAGGTACTTTTGTGCTGAACAACTTTGCCACTGATATTTTGTGTATATCGTGTATGCTTTAGGAGTTATTCACATTTGTTTATGGTATGGTGTGTATGGCTGACATGTTTTCCATCAAGTTTCACCTAAGCAGCTTGAACAAAATTCACTTTTTTGGCATTTCAGCAGGTATAAAATAAAAACCATATTGATTACAACTGGTTGCATAGCACCATTGGAAAGGCATTTTTGTGCTCATCAACTTTCATGCTGATACTTTGTGTGTATCATGTACACTTTTGGAGTTATACGCATTTGTTTATGATGTGTGTGTGGTTGAGATTCATCCCTCAAATCTCACCAAAGCATCTTGACTAAAATGGGGGAAAATTACATTTTATAGTAAAAAATATATTTTTTAACAAACATAATATTAAAACACCATCAAATGTCTGTATGCTTAATTTGATGTTGATATTTTACATATTTTCCAACAGAAAATGGCTTATGTTGCCCTTTTTTAGTGAAAAAATATTTAGTTTGCTCTTTCAACCGGCATAGAAAAAAAACAAAATTACTTATTATTACATGCATGCCACCATTGGAAAGGCAATGTTGTGCTGAACAACTCTGCCACTCATACTTTGTGTCTAGCATGTACGGTTATTGAGCTATTAGCATTTGTTTGTGACGTGTTGACTATGGCTTGATTTTGCTTAGAAAGGCCCAGGATTCACTGTTAAAAGTATACAGGAGATTCAGGAGGTAAGTGGTGTAATATCAGAGTGAGCCTGTGGAGGCAATGAGTTAAGTCCAGATGTAAAAAATAAATAGCCCAGGGAAGCTCCCACCTCCCCTGATCAATAATGCCAGAGCTTTTCAATTCAGAGTCTGCTCTCACCAGAGTCTGAGTGACAAGCAACAGAAATAATAAAAGGAAATAAAACAAACTGTAGGAAAATTAATCCATGACCACTGTGATGAATTCAAAGTCCTTTGCAGCAGATAATCAGCAGTCCGCAGGTCAGACAGTTAAACAGTTAAATAAATTACATATTCAATCCATAGCTAGCATAATAAGGCCACATTGGTTCAATCAGTCTAGCAAAATGGGAGTCCACAGTGCAGCAGCAGGCTGAAAATGTGCAAATCAGGAACCTAGAGGGGCTCCCCTCCAAGTGTAGTAGCTCATAGGCCCTGGCATCCAGCCTCCAGTGACCCACAGCTACAACCCCCCCCGAGGGACAGGCCTCCAAGCACAACTCACAGGAGGCCTAGGACACCTCAACTAGCTCTCAGACTCCCCAGAGAGTCGTCGGGCGGCTCCCACTTTGTTGTGGGAGACACACTAGCCACTCAGCCCTGAACACATTAGAGGAGCCCCCCCCCCACTTGACACATTTCCCAACCACTACTGTTTTAGGTAAAGAACCCAACAAAGCATCCACTGGATGTGCTCTCGCCGCAACCAGCAACCTCCCTGAGCAACAGGCTTCCACTCAGCCGGAAGACTTCCCCACCCGTTCCAATCTGCATTCTCACTGCAGAATCTTCATAGTAGACGGCGAGGAAAATTAAAAATCAGGAATGTTTCAGCCCCAGTCTTCTGAGCTCCGTCCCGCAAAGCCATACATCAGATTTCAGGTTATACTCCTCTCCAAAACACCATCCAAATCTGCCTCGAAATCCAAATTAGAACCACAGCTTACTTCTACTGGCAAAAAAGCTGGTAACTACCGAAAATTAGACCGCTGGCACTCCCAGACTATCAAAAAGCGGCCAAGAAAGCGAGGAGAATGGCCATTCTGAAAGCCAGGTGATAAATTTCACAAAACAACATGAACCTTTATAAAAACAAGCATTTGTCAATGCCGAACATTCGCTTGCAGGTATTTGCAGTGTTGTGTGGCATGTATGGTGCTTTACCCTAATGCCCTGTGTGATTGCTGGTATTTGCACAATAAATTGTCAGCATGACCTTTTTGTTACCCCCATTGTGCGCTACATAGGTGGAAACACGTTTTGGGCAGGATGTGAAAAATGACAGCTGTACTGCTCATAAGGAAGTGTGGTAAAATGGCAATGTTGAAAATCTGGAGTGGAAATATTGAAAATTCGCAAAGCTAGGCGCGTGCGTGGGAACTGTGCAATGCACGCTCGTAAAACAGTCATTGTTAGGAATTTTTTCACCAAATTGTCAACATTGGCATTTTAAAACCTCTGCTAATGAACAGTGTCACTGTGATTGTCTTACTGTGTGCCATACATTGATTTTTCACACGGAGTGCACCATTGTGCACTACATGGGCGGAAACACATTTTGGGCAGGATGTGAAAATGACAGCTGTACTGCTCATAAGGAGGTGTGGTAAAATGGCAATGTTGAAAATGTGGAGTGAAAATATTGAAAATTTGCGAACTTATTTGTGCCGCAAGGAACCGCCGCAATAACGCACACTCGTGAAACAGTTATTTTTAGGAATGTGTTCACCAAATTTTCAACATAGCCATTTTAAGATCTCTGCTCATGAACAGTGACACTGTGATTTTCTTAATGTGTCCCATACACTGAGTTCACACAGCGACTGTGCCATTATGCGCTACATAGGCAGAAACACGTTTTTGGGCAAGATGTGAAAATGACAGCTGCAGTGCTCATAAGGAGGTGTGGTAAAATGGCAATGTTGAAAATGTGGGTGAAAATTTAAAATTACATGAACTTCACGGCGTCGTAAGAATTGTGCGCAATGCAGACCTCAGGAAACAGTTTTTTAGGAATTTTTCACCAAATTTTCAACACAGCCATTTTAAGACCTCTGCTCATGATCAGTGTCACTGTGATTTTCTTAATGTGTCCCATACATTAATTTATACACTAATGCACCATTATGCTACATGGCGGAAACACATTTTGGGCAGGATGTGAAAATGACAGCTGTACTGCTCATGAGGAGGTGTGGTAAAATGCCAATGTTGAAAATCTGGAGTGGAAATATTGCAATTCGCAAACCTACGAATGTGCGTGGGAAGTGTGAAACACACGCTCGTAAAACAGTCATTTGTAGGAATTTTTTCACCAAATTTTCAACATTGCCATTTTAAAACCTCTGCTAATGAACAGTGTCACTGTGATTTTCTTAATGTGTCCCATACACTGAGTTCGCACACTGACTGTGCCATTGTGCGCTACATGGGCAGAAACACATTTTGGGCAAGATGTGAAAAATGACAGCTGCAGTGCTCATAAGGAGGTGTGGTAAAATGGCAATGTTGAAAATCTGGAGTGAAAATATTGAAAATTTGCAAACTTACGAGCATGTGTAGGAACTGCGCATGCAGACTCGTAAAACAGTCATTTTTAGGAATTTTTGCACCAAATTTTCAGCACAGCCATTTTAAGACCTCTGCTCATGATCAGTGTCACTGTGATTTTCTTAATGTGTCCCATACATTGAGTTCGCACACCGACTGCGCCATTGCACGCTACATGGGCAGAAATACATTTTGGGCAGGATGTGAAAAATGACAGCTGTACTGCTCATGAGGAGGTGTGGTAAAATGGCAATGTTGAAAATCTGGAGTGCAAATATTGAAAATTCACAAACGTATGAGCGTGCGTAGGAACTGCGCAACGCTCGTAAAACAGTCATTTTTAGGAATTTTTTCACCAAATTTTCAACATAGCCATTTTAAGACCTCTGCTCATGAACAGTGTCACTGTGATTTTCTTAATGTGTTCCATACATTGATTTCGCGCACCGACTGCGCCATTGTGCGCTACATGGGCGGAAACACGTTTTGGGTGAGATGTGAAAATGACAGCTTTACATCCAATAAGAAGGTGTGATAAAATGGCAATGTTGAAAATCTGGAGTGAAAATATTAAAATTCAAAACTTACGAGCCTGCGTAGAACTGCGCATAGCAGCTAAATAAAACAGTCATTTTTGAATTTTGCACCAAATTTTCAACATGGGTTATAGGACCTTCTCATGAATGATGTACATGTCATGGCGTTATTCAAGCGCCCAAAGGGTGATTTCTGCAGGACTGTGCAGTGCCTGCGAAATCACCCTTCGGGCCTGAGTAACGCCATGACAGTGACATCATTCATGAGAAGGGGTCCCAAAAACCCCATGTTGAAAATCTGGTGCAAAAATTCCAAAAAATGACTGAGATATGCAATAAAGTTGTAACCCCCCTATCTAGCCCATTATACAGCTTACCAGCATTTCCTCAGTTCGCGGTCGGCTTTGAAGAGTGCAGACGTGTTCGCGGTCCACCGAAGATCGTCGCGCCAGAGTCCGGGTAAGTATGGGGTGGGGTGGGGAGGCTGGGTGCGCAGTGGGTGGATGCGGGTTGTGGAGGGGAGTGGAGACGCGCCGTGGGACCGTTTTTTCTTGCAGGAAAAAAAAAGCGACGATATTGGACGTTTGCCACGCTGGGGTGGCTCCCAGCGTGGCAGAAGATGTGGGGGCTGAGGAGCCGACGGGGATTGGGCACCCCATCGGCAAACTCACGCTGGGGCCGACGAGCCGACGGGATTGGGCACCCAATCGCAAAACACAGCGGAGGTTTGCCACGCTGGGGTGGGCCCCAGCATGGCAGCAGGATGGCTTTGGGGGCCGTGGAGCCGATGGTGGATTGGGCACCCTGTCGGCAAACAAAGTTTAAGCTTTGGGGGTGGGTGTGACGTGCGTGGGGGGAGCGCGTGACGCGAGGGGGGGGCCTGACGCGGTGCTCCCTATGGCAGCAGTGTTCTGCTTTGAAGCAGAGGAACACTGCTGTCATACAGAGCTCCTGCACCCATTGGTGCAGGACTGCCACACCTGCTCAAGGGAGCAGTGCATTGGATGGGAGAGGCACACCTCCAAAGTGTGCTACTCTCCCAAAACGTTCCTTGCGCATGTGCGCAAGCGAACATAAAAAGAAAAATACTTAGTAAAAAACTGCAAAAAACGCTTACAGGTACTATATAGCTCACTCAATACCCTTTCTATCTTAAACTGACTAAAATACAAAATAAAACGCAATAAAATGCAATTAACAGCATCCAAGTTCAGAGCTCAAGCAGCTCAGTCCTCAGGCAGCTCACACATCACCGCCATCTTGGAAAATCAGCACTCCCTGGAATACAGTACTGGCATTGTTGTCCCATTAACCCTTATCTTGGCTTTTTGGGTGTAATAAATGACTTGTATCCATGTTAGGAATTGTTTCCCGAACCCAGATTTTCCCAATATCCCTCTTAAGTAATCCCATCTAAGGTGTTCAAATGCCTTCTCAGCATCCACTGCTTTCACCACCTGTTGTTCCTTACCTTTACTCCCCATTCATAAGATATTGAGGCATCGCCTACTATTGTCCTGAATATGTCAGTTGGGAACAAAGCCGGCTTGGTCTGGGTGGACCAAGCTCAGTAAAATTTGGTTCACTCTCCCTGTTAGTATATTTGTGAAAATCTTTGAGTCAACATTAAGCAGTGAAATCAGTCTATATGAGGCACAGTGCTCGGGGAGACTTGCCTTCTTTAGGAATTAGTGTAATGAAAGCCTCTCTTCATGTATGAGGGAGGTCTCCTTTATTTTCACATGAATTACAAAGGTCTACCATTAAAGGGATTAGAAGGAGGGAAACTTCTGATAGAATTCTGTGTTAGAGCCGTCAGGTGCTGGCAATTTTTGTTTTCATTTCTTTTATCACTAGAGCAATCTCAGCTGTGGTGAAAGGGGTCTCCAGAGCCAGTCTCTCGCTGTCTGAGAGTTTAGGTAGGGTAATCCCAGTCAGTAAACTCTGTATATTCTTTTGACTAGCTCCATCTGGGGCCTCAGCTGAATATAAACTAGTATAATATTCTCTGAAGGCTTCTGCGATTTCTTTTGGGGTATAGACGGTGTAACTCCCCCTATAAATGGGGGTTCCTAAAAGTTTCCCAGAGCTTGTTTCCATGCTCCATGCCTGGTTGGTGATCGACATAAAGCCATTTAAATGGGTAGCCAGTGAGCGCTTTTAAAGCCTCCATATGCTGTCTCTTTGAGGGCTGCCTGTTGCAGTCGTAATTAACTGAAATGGGGGGGGGCATGTGTGGTTGTATGCCCGAGTCACGCCCGGGACGCTAAAAAAAATAGCTCCTTTCTGCCATCGCTAGTGGTGCAGAGGGAGATCTGCTGGAGGATGTGATTGTTTGTTGGGAAATAACATAAAATAATAATGATAATATAGCTGTTCTAACCTGCCTTCCTTTGCAGTAAAGACTGTTTCGATTGTCTCCTTCATTTTGGTCCAAAACTGCTGAATTGGACCAATCAGTACCTCGGGACTCTGGAGAGCTGTCTGACCAATAGAGGAACTGCTTGTAAGCTGGGAAAGGCATTATGGGCTATGGTGTTTTTTCGCACCACTGAGGCACCAAAATTGATTTACTGAGGTATGCCAGCCAATAGAATCGGGTAGCGCCTGAATTGTAAGGGGAGCCGCATGCTGTTGGGGGGAGATGCGTTGAGACTGAGAAGGAAGAAGGAGCTCTGAGCTCCTGCGCCATTGAGTGTTCACGCGGGAAGCGCGTGAGAGGCCTGAGGCAGCTGTTTTTGCCGTTTAGTGAGTCGGACTAAATTTGACGGTGTGCGGCCAGAGGAGGCTGGTGCCAGCCCAGCTACCTACCAGGCTCAACCTGAGAGGACTGGAGAATCTGCTGAATCGCGCTCAGTCCACCTGGGAGGTTGAAAATGCCGTTTATTGCCTGAGTCCTACTGCAAGTTTGTGTGGGGTCTAGAAGCAGCTGCCTGGTATGGTACCCCTCTGTTATTTGCTATATAAATGTGTGAGGAGGCTGGTGAAATTCAGGCTTAACCCTGCCAGAGGTGAAGACATCGTTGCTTGCTAGAGTCGTGAGTACTGAATCAGGGTAGCTCCCTGCTAAGTTTGCGATCAGTGGTCTCCAGTTGCTTCATCATACTGCTGACTGGCTAATTGAGTTTGCTCCTCATTCTGACTCGTTCAGTATTGTAAAGGCTATCTGTGTCAGGGCCCCAACCAGCTGCCACGGTGGACTAGCCATTAGAGATTGGGTACCCAGGGACAGTAAATATTAGGTTCAGGCCTGTGCACAGTGCCCTAGGTAGATAAGTATAGAGTAAGCCAATTACCTTGATTCCCCCTGCCCGTGTTATTTGCCTCCCTTTAACAAATCAGATTGATGTGTTGCAACTACACCCTGGTTAGTCTGTGCATCTCTGGTGAACCGCTGCATAGGGACTGTGATATAACTGTACCTTACTTTACAGGGGGTCCTCGGAGTGGGCTGAGAGATACCATCCGGGGGGGTAAGTGTATGTGGGAAAAGTATTGTTGGAACCCTGTGTGAGCCACTAGTGGGTTGAAAGGGGGGTTGCAGTAACCCACAGAGCTATGACCGAAGCAAACTCGCCAGTAGTAATCCCGACCTCTGGGTGGAGGCACCTTTGTCAACGGATCTGGGTCCCTCACCCTGTCTCCGTGGAGGCAGGCAGGGGTAGTAGCCCTAAGGGTAGCGCTCCCTAAGGGTTACAACTGCATTGATTTTATCCTTTTGATTTTTCTGAAGTTTGTTAACGTATCTTTCAACCTGAAGTTTCCTTAAATGGAATGCCAAAAGTCTGCCAGCTCTGTTGTCATGTTCATAGTACTTCTGACTGGTGTATTGCAGTTTGCCTTCTACCTGCCGGTCCAGAACAGACTGAAGTTCTTTTGTAACCTGTTGTAGCTCTGCCCATCTGTCTTGATCCTGATTTCTTATGCTCTCTTTCTAGGTTATTCATTTTTTTTTCCAGTTTAGTCTGGTTCTTTCTGTGCTGTCTCTTCACTCGAGATGAGTAAGAGATTATGTCCCCCTTTAGGACAGCTTTGAGCCCATCCCAGTACCATTTCCATCCTGTATCATGCACTTTATTATGGGTCTGACAGTCCTTAATATCTGAGTTTATCAGGTCTCGGAATTCCTCCCACTCAAGAAGAGAGATATTTAGTCTCCAAGTGGTACATCTTTCCCAATCTCCCAACTGAATTTCAGTCGTGACTGTGGAGTGGTCAGATACTAATCTGGGGTGTATTATACAGTCTGTGATTCTGTGTACCTCCGTTTGACTACATAGAAAATAGTCAAACTGTGAATAGGATTGATTGGGGTTAGAGTAAAAAGTGTAGTCTCTTAGAGTGGGACTCAGTTCCCTTCACACGTCCAGCAGGGCTAGCTCCTGATTCCCCCCCCTCACTATTCAGCTCATACCCCTATTAGTAGAAGTGACCTGTGATAATCGATCTAATGCTGGACTCAGCACACAGTTGAAGTCTCTGCCCAGCAAAATCATGCCTTCCCCTAATTCCGAGATCTTCCCAAATAATTTCTTGTAAAATAGAGGGTCATCAACATTTGGTGCGTAAATATTGATTAGGTGTATTTTCTGAGAGAAAAGTCGACCAGAGATCACTACCACTCTACCATCTCGAAAAGAAATTTCTGAATCTATCTCTAAGGAGAGGTCCCTTCTAATCAATATAGCTGTGCCTGCTTTTTTGCCTGTTGGCTGGACCGAGCCCATCACCTTTCCCACCAGGACCTCCTCAATTTATCATGCTCAGAGGGGGGCAATTTAGTTTCTTGAATAAAACTAATATCTACCTTGAGTTTTTGCAGGTAGTGAAATATTTATGTTTGTTTAATAAGGGAGTTAATTCTCTGTACATTCAGGGATACAATTTTTAAGGTGCCCATCTATCTGCATGAATTTGTCCCTCTATTATGTGATGCTTTTCCAAGTAGGTTCCTTCCCTAATGTTATCCTCTCTCGACCTCCCACTTCCTGTCGTCCTCTCCTGCATCTTAGTTGGTAGTGTTCCCATTATATTTACCAGCTGATCGGGGTAGTAGGGATTAGGAAACGCCCTAGGACAAAATGGTGCCAGGACAGGGGTACACCCTGTCTTGTACCCATACCAAAGTGCTCCACATTTAATGGGCAGGAACTGAGGTCTTCCTCAAAAACCCATCCAACTCGGGTAGTGTTATGCAATGCCAGGTCTGTGAAAAACAAGACAGCTATTATTGCTGATCTTGTTGGAACAACTGACCTGGCTTGCATCACTGAGATCTGGCTGGATGAAAATGCTGGCCCTATATTGGCTTCAGTTGTTCCAGTTGGGTACTCGGTGATACACTGCCTGAGGTTGGATCATGGGGGCAGGGGTGTTGCCATTATATTTAAGCTGGAACTGAACCTTGTGGATGTGCCAGCAGGGATGCCAGGTCCTTTGAGTATGTCTTTGGAGTGGGTGTGAGGTTCAGGATTCTCCTCATTTACCATCCACTAGGTGATGGAGATTTTCTGAAGGAGTTTATGGACTTCTTTGTCGACATGGCGGTGGAGTTCCCCAGATGGTTAATTCTGGGGGACTTTAATGCCTGGGTCAATGATAAACTCTTGCATTTTGGTCAGAGTCTCCTCCAGTGTATGTCAATGTTGGGCCTCATACAGGTTATTACCTCCACTATGCATATAAGTGGTCACTTGCTGGACCTGGTGTTCCTCCTGGGGATGGAGATCACCGATTTGGGGATGGAACCAGTTAGTTGGTCTGACCATCAAAACATAAGGTTTAGTTTTGGGGCTCCCCTTAAAAGGCCTGCCCTATGGAGATGATCCAGTACTGCCCTTTAAGGGGTATTACCCCCGAAGGCCTTTTGGCGGTGTTGGATCTATTGGGTTTGTTGAGAGAATGCACAAGTCCAGGGGAGCTAGTCCTGGCCTATAATAGGGCAGTAGAAGATGCCTTGGACAAGACTGCACTGGTTCATGTTGGCCCACTCACTCTTCACCAAGGAACCCTTGGTTTGATGGTTCCTTGAAGGAGTTGAGAAGAGCGGGGTGAAGGCTGGAGAGAGCATGGGGGAAGTCTGGATTGGATGTTGACAGGCTTAGATCGATGGAGCATTACAAATTCAATCAATCAGGAATCACCTGTAAGAAAGCAGAATTCTTTTCCAGGGAGATTTCTGCTGATCGAAATTGACCGGCTCAGCTCTTCCAGACCACAGACAGATTGTGCAACACAATCTGTCTCCAGCCCCAAAGAACTTTTTCGCAGGTTGAGAGCATTGAGCTCGCTCGATTTTTTGCAGATAAGGTTGACAACATCTGCGCCAACACCAGCCTGGCACTTCCCATGAGGGGTTGCCATAATCGGTGGGAGAAGACGAGCACCCAGCCGATCTGCTCGGACTTTGACCAGTCAGAACTCATGGATATCATCCAAATCGTCCTGACTATGCGACCAACTAGATGTAGTTTGGATCTGGGCCCAACCCTTTACTAAGAGGTTGTATTGATATTATTTGCCCGATCCTAGCTGAAATTGTTTGGGGTTCTTTGGAGATGGGGGTCTTTCCCGATCCCCTCAAGGAGGCAGTCATTTGACCACTCCTTAAAAAATCTTCCTTAGATCCAAATCAACTAACTAACTACAGGCCTATCTCTAACCTGCCTTTTGCAGGCAAGGTTATTGAAAGTGTGGTGGCATTACAACTGGAGGATTACTTGGGATCTCATGGTATCTATGACGCTCTCCAGTGAGGATTTAGGAAGAGACACAGTATGGAGACCTCCCTCATCCAGGTATTGAATGACCTCCTAAAAGTGAGAAATTGAAAGGTGCGTAACATCTCTGTCCTTCTTGATCTCTTGGCAGCATTCGACACTGTGGATCATGGTGTGCTTTGGAAGCGCCTGTGCTTTCTTTGTGGACTATCGGGTAAAGATCCAAAGTGGTTCCAGTCTTTCCTCATGGGCAGATCTCAGAGGGTTGTCACAGGAATTTCCTCCTCTGATGCCCTCTCTCTGTCTTGTGGGGTACCACAGGTCTCCATTCTGTCACCCATGTTATTCAAAGTGTACATGCTGCCATTAGGAGATCTCATCAGACAATATGGTTTGAGTTTTCACTGCTATGCAGATGATACTCAACTATATTTGTCTTTTCTACCCGGACAGGAGGATGCAATCTCCGTCTTTAACAACTGTCTCACCGAGATCAAAGACTGGAAGAGCGCCAGCTGGTCGAGCTGAATCTGGATAAGACTGAGATGTTAGTTGTGGATCCATGCGGCCCAGTGGTAGATCTAGGGGCTGGACAACCATCAGGCTTAGGGCTTGATGGTGTCCAGCTGTCCATCTCAAACTGTGTGAAGAACTTTGGCATTATTTTTGACAACGGTCTGACTTTGAAATCTCAGATGTCAGCCGTTGTCAAGTCCTCTTTTTACCATCTGAGGAATATCACCCAGGTGAAACACCTGGTCCCCCAGGATGATTTGTCTACTTTGGTCCACGCCTTTGTCACCAACCACCTTGATTATTGTAATGTCCTCTACCTAGGGCTTCCAGGGGTTGGTATTTGCTGCTTACAGCTAGTGCAGAATGCTGATCCAGGATTTTGGTTGGCACATCTAGGGCCAGTCATGTTATGTCCGTGCTGCACGAACTGCGCTGGCTGCCTGTTCAGTGGCGAATCACCTTTGAGGTTAGCTTGATAACCTTCAAAGCCCCACATAGACAGGGACCCAGCTACATGAAAGATCTTGTAACTCCCTACTGCCCCCTCCATCCCCTCCTTTCTGCTGATGAGGAATTGCTAGATATTGCCAGGGTGTGCTTGAAAACCACTGGTGCCCAAACCTTTTTGCACACGGCACCCACTCTGTGGAACTCTCTACCTCGTCAGTTAAGAGAATGCCTGACCATCGAAAGTTTTAAAACTGAACTAAAAACCTATCTTTTTCATCAAGAATTCTTTGACAGTTTTTATCTGACTCTTCTAGATCTTATAATTTATAATTAATTTATTTATTTGATGTAATTTAATCTTTATACTTATGTTTATTTATGTATCTATTTAACTATGTATTTTATTGTTCTATTACACAGTGCCTTGGAACTTGAAAGGCACTTTATAAATAAAGTTTACTTATTTACTTACTAACTTACATCTTTTAAAAGAATAAGCCAAGCACAACTGGTGCTTGTAAGAGATAAAGTTGAACTATCCAACCATGTAAAATAAACATTTAACCCAATGAACCAACAATAAGCTTTTAACCTATGTGATACTGTAAAGAAACATGAGCTTCCAAGGTCAAAAAGGAAGGTGCAGCTATCGCTATGCTTGTTGTTAAAGAAGCCTGACCTATGCGGGTCAGTGTAGTGTTGATGCAAGGCCGAGCGGCTGTGTACCACGACACAGTATATCCACTACGGGCTATTCAAGCGGAGATCGGCTATGATCAGAAAGCTGGGGCTGCCAAAAAAAAAAACATTTTTCTCTTTTCCATTTTGTTACCATCTTGAGTAAGAAAGTACCAGCAGTATTAGTAGGCCCACTTTATTTCCCCTCCCTCCATATATCTTCTATGTACAGTTATAAGATGATCCCACACTGAGTTCTACCCCCCTCCTCCCTCTAAATGAAACTGTCTCCCCAGTCAGTCTCTTAAGACGTTCCTTCCGTTCACCCAGTCATTTCTCTATTTCATTCACTTACAACCTGAGTACAGAGTCAGGCCAACCAGGTAAACCAGAGGAGATGATAGCAGTGTTTAGTCCAAAATGTCTTTTGAGGAGTATCTATCACTGCCTCCTGATTTTATGCTTGTGCCGAAAACAATTTTTCAGTTATTGTCCATCACGGCAGGAAGCTTCCTCCCCACCATTCATGAAAAGGGCACTTTTATGGCTCTCTGACAGTTAAGAGTGTGTCACTAGTTGGGCCTCTCTTTGTCCTCTAATGGGTGACACAATGTCCGAGAGGAAGACCATGTTTCAGATTGGGGACACAGAAGATGGAGGGTTTTCATAAAGACCTGGACCATTTAGGTTCTGGTAAGTGTGGGTAGGTCTTAGCAACACTGGAAAGAAAAGGAAAATTCTCACCTGATATAATCAATGGAATTAGCTGCTCTGCGTTAGTCAGCTCGCCAAGGATAATTCAGGTAGATGGGTCTGCTCAAAGCATGATGTCTGTTTGGTCCTCGGTTTGCAACTTCTTGTTTTCTCTGGCTAGTAGCTCCTTTAAGTCGGCACTTAGATGAGAGGACCAGAATATGAATATAGATTGTCCCCTCCGTGGATTGCCCACCCTTCCACATGCCACATGGCTGATCTCTTGCTCCAGAGTGATGGAGGGGGGACTCTAGAACTTGGAGACCAAGTTTTCTTAAAGTGGAAGCAGCTTCAAACAGTCAGTCAAAAAGTAGGGGAACCCTCTCTGTATGAACACGAAGATGGGCTGTGTATAGTATCTGGATTTTGATATTCTTTTCTTTAGCTTGCCTAATCATGTCTGTCACTTGTCTCCTCTAGCCATTTAGGTAATTAGAAAAGTCTTGGTTGAAATAAATGCGCTGGCCATTTGATAACAGTTCTTTTTGTTTCCTGGCCGACTGCAGTATGTATTGCCTGTCTTGGTAGTTAGGTATCCTTGCGATTATGGAGTGGGGTCGGGCATTCTGTTCTTTAGGCTTGGGTATTAATGAGCAGTGGGTTCTCTCGATAATAAGTAGATTATCATCACGGATTTTCAGGATCGATCTCAGGATATTCAAAATGAAGTTCTCCATAGATAAATATGAACTCTCCGTACCTTCAGGGACTCCATATAGGTAGAAAATATTCCATCTGGAGGTGTTTTCCTGATCGTCCAACTTGGCGTGTAGCCCCCTTTCCCTGGTAAGTAGATAAAGTATGGCTCGGTCGTGTTGACTTGTTGAGTCCGAGAGTGTACCTACCGCCTCTTCGACTGCTGTTGTTCTTTTATCAATTTGTTTTAGATCTGCTCTGATGTCTACGACAGAAGACTCTACCCGGTGAAGAGTTTTTATTATTCCATCTAGTTTAGGCATTATAGCGTGCTGATATGGTGGTTCAAATCCATCTTTCGAATCCACCACACTCGCCACTAGGGAAGTAGGTCGGGAATCATCCTGTAGGCCCTGAGATCTATCAGCTTCCATCAGGGTTTTAATTTTGGCTGCTTGGGTATTTCTTCCATGCGATTTAGTCATTGCCATTGTGTAGATTTAGCATTGTGTTCTATTACTGGTAATCCATCAATTAATGCTGGCACTTTGCTAGGTTTAATTAGTGGCAGCTCCTGGACTGTTCGGATCAAGTGGCCATTCACTTGGTGACATCACTGGAAGTCAGGTGTAAAGTCTTTGATGGCGGTGACATATAGACCAGATAATACTTCTTTTTCTACACGGATGATGGATATAACAAAAGAGAGGAACAGTTCCAATGGGTACTGATACTGAATGGGGTACTGGAATGAGCTCAGAATAATTTCTTCTTCATCTGTTTGCAGATAGCATTGAGGTACTGTGGACGGGCAGTATGTTCCAATCTGAAGAGAGACTACAGTTTGGATACACTGAAGACCTGGAAAGAAGACAAAAATATTAATGAAAATGTATTTCCAATGATGCATGCAAACACCGCCCTTCAAAAAAAAATACATAACCTTTCATGGCTTGACATTGTTCGTACAGCAGAAGTCAACAATCAGACACATGTGGCAGCATGGTTTCATCATTACGGTTATGAGGCTGTGTGCTGTGACCTGAGAATGTAAAAGAAAATAACAGTAATGAGAAGTGTAATTCACTCACTTACAACAGTAACTCCCCCCCCCAGAAAAACACTAAAATTTTACAGTATAACATTAGATGGCAGCACATATGTATGGCATGTGAATGTGACCATGGCCAACTCACTGGTGAAGGGGAAACATTTAATATGTATGATGATGATGATTCCCTGCAAAGGAACAACACAACAGACTGTTTACAACAAAAAACAAGATTCAATACAAATTAAATGGCAGTGTCTCTGAAAAAAAACATGACAGTGACATGTACAATAACTTACCATTGTTGGCATGAATACACACATAGGGCAGCATGTTTCAGTCAGTGCAGCAGAAGACTTTTCCAGAACATCAAATTATAGTTCAACCCCTGGTCATCTGTGGCTGTTATAGATACATAGAATGTGCTGGCAGATGGGGACTACGAGGTCCATCTGGTCTGTCCAAGTTTTTTCCTACCCCCCCACTTGGAATCGCTTGTTAACTTACTGACATGTCTGTCCCATGCTGATTTAAACTACTTGACCGTCTTTGCCTCCACCACCCCCTGAGGAAGTCTATTCAATGAGTCCACCACTCTTTCAGTAAAAAAGAACTTTCTACTATTACTCCAAAACCTACCCCACCCCCCCCGTCACGTGTCATGCCCTCTTGTTTTACTGCAACTGCTAATCTGGAAGAGGCCCTGTGATTCTACCTTGTTGATACCCTTTAAATGCTTGAAGGTCTTATCATTTAGCAACACACTGTACATCAACAGCAGCAGCAAATAGCAGGGACAGCAGCAGCAGCAGCAGCATACGAACATATGAACATACAAATTTGCCAGCAGATAAGGCCTTATGGTCTATCGAGTCTGCTCAAGTGTGCAGCTAGCAACTCTTATACTGCAGCTGCCCTCCCTCCCTCCCCTGACTCTGCCTCTTACCATATCTCATCCCCCTTTGAAGCAGTCCACTGTTTTACAGGTTACCACTTCCACAGGCAACATGTTCCACCCAGACACCACTCTCTCCGTAAAAAAGTGTCTTCTCATTTCCCTCTTAAACCTTACCCCCTCCAGTCTGAGACTGTGACCACAAGTGTCCCTACCCCCCTTAACTTGAACAGTCCCTCCGTGCCTGTCTTGTTTATTCCCTTCATGTATTTGAAGGTTTCAATCATATCCCCCATCTTTCCTTTCCTCCAGTGAGTATATCTTCAACTCCCTCAGCCTGCTCACGTAGGGTATGTCCCCTAGTCCCTGGATCATCTTTGTTGCCTTGCGCTGTACCCCCTCCAATAACATAATTTTCCTCTTCAGATATGCATGCCAGTACTGCATGCAGTATGCCAGGTGTGGCCTAACCAGTGACCTAAACAATGGCAGGATCACCTCCCCTCTCCTTGAAGATATACCCCTGGCAATACAACCTAGTATTTTGTTGTTCTTTGTAGCTGCCTTCCTGCATTGTGCTGAGTTGTTCATTGAGCCTGTTATAATCACTCCCAGATCCTTCTTCTCTTCCTCTGTCATGGCTAGCTGAACTCCCACCCCCAAGCTGGTAGTGCTTTATTGTTTTTTTGCCCTGAAATGTAGCACCTTGCACTTTTTGGCATTGAACCCCAACTGCTAGGTGTCCGACCAGGTCTCCAATTTTGACAGATCATCCTGCAACCCATGCTACCCTCTGAGGTCATCCACTACTGCTCCCATCTTGGTGTCATCTGCAAACAAACTGATCTTGCTCTTGATGACCATTGAGATGTCTATGAACAACCCAAACAACACCGGTCCCAGCACAGAGCCCTGGGTACGCCGCTTGTCTCTGCCCTAAGAGATGAGAGCTTTCCTCCCACCACTGCCTTCTGCTGCCATCCCTGTAACCAGTTTACTACCCATTCCACCATTTTTGCCCCTGCACCTGTACCTTCCAGATTACTGCCCAGCCTCCCATGTGGCACTGAGTTGAATGCCTTACTGAAATCCAGAAACAGAACATCCACTGCATGGCCCTCGTCCAAATGTTTAGATACCCAGTCATAGTAATCCTCCAGGTTGGTCTGACAGGATCTGCCCGTGACAAACCCATGCTGCCTAACGTCCTGCAGCCCATTGGTCTCCAGAAGGGACACCAGCCTCTCCTTCAGGATTATATCCATGAGTTTTCCCACAATGGATATGAGGCTTACCGGCCTTTAGTTTCCCCATTCATCTTTGAGATCGCTCTTATGGAGGGGTACCATGTGAGCCATCCAGTCCTGAGGTACACTTCCTGAGACCAGGGAGGCATTGAACAGGTCGGTCAAGGGTCCTGCCAGGATTTCTGCCAGCTACTCTCCGTACCCTGAGGAGAATGCCATCCGGCCCTGGTGCCTTGTCCACCCTCGGTGCCCTCAGGCCCTCTAGTACCCCGCCCTCTGTGATTCTCCAAACTGTCACCTCCTCCCCCCCGAGCCTGACCTCCCACTCCCCCTTGGTAGTTACCCTTCTTTCTTCTCAGTAAACATGGAGCAGAAATATTCATTAACCACTTCTGCCTGCACTGGCCCTGTTTCCACCCACCTCCATCCCTCTTAATCCTTGCTATTTTGTCCCTACAACTCCTTTTCTCCCTGATGTAACTGAAGAATTCCTTCTCCCTCTTCTTAATGCCTTGCGTCAGCCTGAGCTCCTTAGACACCCTTTCCTCCTTCATCACCTCCTTTGATTTCTTCAGGTAATCCTCTCTGTCCTCCCCTCTCCCTGTTTCTTTTTTAACCTCGTAAAGGCAGCTCTTTTATTTTTTACTTTCTGTATGACCCCCTTGCTCAACCAGCTGGATTTCTTGGCCCTAGCTCTCTTACTCTGGAACCTGATGCAAGTTTTGGTTGCCTCCTCAATCCCCAGTTTTATAACCCCCCACCTCTGGTTAGTGTTCATATTAGTTTGGATTCATAGAAACATAGACTTTGATGGCAGATAGGGACTGCTTGGCCCACCTAGTCTGCCCATTTCCCTACCTAGAGGATAAACTGCAGATCCTAGTTAACCAACAGCCTATTTCTTCCTAACTCCACAAAAATTAGCTTATGTCTGTCCCATGCATTCTTGAATTCTCCCACAGTTTTAGACCCCACAACTTCCTCAGGAAGGCTGTTCCATGCGTCCACTACCCTCTCTGTGAAAAAACACTTCATCACATTGCCCCAAGCTGTCTCCCCTCTATCTTCAAATTGTGTACCCTTGTTCTTGCACATCTCTTTTTCTGAAAAATGCTACCCTCTTGGACTTTGTTGATTCCACTGAGGTACTTAAACATTTCTATCATGTCCCCCTTCTCCCTCCTTTCCTCAGGGGTATACATCTTAATCTCCTTTAGCCTCTCCTCATATGGCTTCTCATGCAGACCCTGCACTATTTTAGTTGCCCACCTTTGAACTGCCTCCATCCTATCTATGTCCTTGTGGAGATGGGGTCTCCAGAACTGGATGCAGTACTCTAGATGGGGTCTTACCCACTGTTTGTACAGGGGCATAACAACTTCCGGTTTTCTGCTGGTGATGCCTCTCCCTATACATCCCAGTATCCCCCAGCCCTCCCTACCACCTTCTCACATTGCTTGCCAACCTTAAGGTCATCTGATATGATTACCCCCAGGTCTCTTTCTATTTTTGTTGTTGTTACTACCCCCCACCCATTGTGTAATCTTCCCTTGGGTTTTTATTTCCCAGGTGCATTTTTTTGCATTTCTTTGCATTGTATCCAAGCTGCCATACTTCTGAACATTCCTCCAACCTTGCCAAGTCTCTTCCCATCCTTTCCACGCCTTGTTGAGTATCAACCCTGTTGCAAATCTTTGTGTCATCTGCAAAGAGACATACTTTTCCTTCCAGTCCCTCTGCAATGTTACTTATAAAGACATTAAAAAGGACTGGGCCCAGTACTGAACCCTGTGGTACCCCACTAGTAACCCCTCTTTCTTCAGAGTGGACTCCATTTACAATTGCCGTCTGTGTCCTGTTGTGCAGCCAATGTTTTACCCAGGCTACCACCCTGGGACCCACTCCCAGGCTAGTTAATTTGACTATTAATCTTTTGTGTGGACTGTGTCAGATGCCTTGCTAAAGTCTAGGTAGGCCATGTCCACAGTCCCTCCCTGGTCTACTACTTTGGTCACCCAGTCAAAGAAACCAATTAGATTCATCTGGCATGACCTTCCCGCTGTGAACCCATGCTGCCTTGGGTCCTGTGCCCCACTGACCTCTAGGTACTCAACAGTTCTTTCCTTCAGAAGTGATTCCATCACTTTCCCTACCACAGAGGTCAAACTGACAGCAGTGGTGTAGCAAATTCCCAGATGGCCTGGGTGCAAGGTGATGTTACAGGGTCCCTCCCCAGTTTTGAATAAACATCAAAATTATGATTTGGGCCCCTCAAACCTTGTGGGCCTGGGTGCCACTGCACCCCCTGCACCCTTGTAGCTACGCCCCTGACTGACAGGTCTGTAGTTTCCTGCCTTTGTCTTGCTCCCACTTTTGTGAAGGGGAATCACATCTGCCTTCCTCCAGTCCTCAGGTACCACCATCCTCCCATGATTTGTTAAAAGGGTAGTCAGTGGTGTCACTAGTTCTCTCCTTAATTTTTTAGAATTCTGGGGTGAATTCCATCTGGCCCCATTGCTTTGTCCACCTTCAGTTTTAGGAGTTCTTTCAGAACCCTTTCTTCTGTGAAAGGACTGGGATTGATCCCCATCCAGAGTGCTTCTGTTAATTGGATTAGGCACCTCCCCCTCCTCCTCTTTTGTGAATACTGAACAGAAGTATTCATTCAGTATCCCTGCTTTTTCACTGTCCCTCTCTGCCCACTCACCGTTCATTCTATTCAGCCTCACTATCCCTCCCTTTGTCTTTCTATGCTCCCTGATATACCTATAAAATGTTTTATCCCCCTTCTTAACCGAGTTGGCTATCTTTTCCTCAGTTTGGGCCTTTGCTATTCTGACTACCCTCCCCGCTTCCTTCTGCCTTAACTGGTACAGTTCTCAGTCCTGCTCCTTCTGTGTTTTATTATATTTCGTAAATACTATCTTTTTCTCCCTAACCTTCACCACCACCTCTTTTGAGAACCATAGTGGCTTTTTCTTTCATTTTGCTTTGTTTATTTGCTTCCCACAAAGGCTTGTTGCCTCTGCGATAGCAGTTTTGATATTTCCCCATTGTTGCTCCACTGCTCCTTCTAGCCTATTTGCTAGTGCTTTTCTAAGGCACTCTCCCATCTTGCCAAAGTCAGCCCTTCTGTAGTCCAGAACCCTCACTTTTGTATGGCTTGACTCTGTAGCTGAGTTTATTGTGAACCACACTGTTTGGTGGTCACTTGTTCCCAAATGGCTACCCTCTTCTAGATCTGAGATCCTCTCACTGTCCCCATTTGAGAGTCTGAGGGCTAAGATTACTCCCCCACTAGTAGGTTCCAAAACTAGCTGTCCGAAGCATGCAACCTGAAGGGCATCGAGAATGGCCCTGCTTTTGGATGCAGCTGCAGCAAATGTGCTCCAGTTAACATCTGGCATATTAAGGTCCCCCATCAACAGTATCTCCCCTTTCTCTGCCATCCTAAGTATGGTTTCTGTCATATCCTTGTCCATTCCCTCCCCCTGACATGGGGTCTGTGTACAACCCCTGTGCGGATTGTAGTGCCATTTCCAGTCTCTAAGGTGACCCACAGTGCCACCTCTCCTCCCTGTTTACTTTTTTGTGCAGTTGCTTTTATCCCTTCCCTTACATAGAGAGCTACTCCACCCCCTCTTCTCCCCTCCTTGTCTCTCCTGTAGGTTGTGTACCCTGGTATGTTAACATCACAGTCATGGTTCTCTGTGTAACATGTTTCTGTGACTGCTACGATATCCAGGCATCCCTCTTCCATCAAGGCCACCAGTTCAGGGAGCTTGTTGCCCAGACTATGGGTGTTGGTACTCATTACCCTCCATTTCTTGATGGCCTTACCCCTTTTTGCCCCAATCCCTGTCCTTATTGCATTTGTCATTTTCTCCATTTACCCCTGCCCTTCTCCCTGTTGACATCTCTATGTTGGTGTCTACTTCACTTAGCACCCTGATTTTTTTGGGGGGGGTTGGATTTCCCTGCTCCTCTCCAGTGCCTCCCCCCATGAGTAGTTTAAATGTTTGCCAATGAAGAATTTAAACCTATCACCTAGGATCCTGGTTCCCCTGCTGAAGAGATGCAGACCATCACACCAGTATAGGCCTGCATCCCTCCAGGTGGACCCCCAGTCCCCAATGAAGCCAAATCCCTGAGCTCTGCACCAGTTTTGTAACCACTGATTGAATCCCATGGTGTGAAGCATCCTAGCCTCACCCGTGCCATAGAGAGGCAGCACCTCTGAGAAGGTTATCATGCGTGCTACTTGTCTAAGGCCTCTCCCCAGCTCCACAAATGCTTCCTGCACTGCTCTGATCCCTTTCTTAGCCAGATCATTTGTCCCTAGGTGGACAATGACATCCAGCTCCCTCCCCGTGCAGGCTGGTTTTTCTGGCTAGATACCCTTTAGCTATCTCCCCCATCCTCTTGAAGTTGGCCTTCCTGAAGTCGAACACTCTTGTACCTG
Organism: Neoceratodus forsteri; assembly: GCA_016271365.2. Taxonomy (NCBI): domain Eukaryota; kingdom Metazoa; phylum Chordata; order Ceratodontiformes; family Ceratodontidae; genus Neoceratodus; species Neoceratodus forsteri. The sequence continues at coordinate 1,061,193,783 of CM057452.1, forward strand.
TTTCTATTCCCTCCTTACCCATTTTCAATGTGAACCACACAGAGTGGTGATCACTCTCTGCCAGTGGTTCTTCCACCTGCAGCTCCCTCACAAACTCCCCATTTGTCAGCACGAGGTCTAGGGTGTTCCCTAACCTGGCTGGCTCACTGACCATTTGCATTAGGAAGCTATCCTGGAACATGTCCAGAAGTATCTGCTCCCTTCTTTTGGTGGTGGCTGGGGTACTCCAATCCACTTCCAAGAGGTTGAAGTCCCCCAGAATCACCGTGCTACCCTTTCTGCAGGTCCAGCTGATCTGTCCTGCTAGTTCCCTGTCTAACTCCTCTGTCTGAGATGGTTGCCTGTACACTACTCCTAATACTGGGTACAGTCACCAGCAAGCCATTTTCTCACTTGTGACACATATGCAGAATTCTGGCTCTAGTTGCACGCTTTATGCATTGCGTCAAGAAATACTTGTGACTTTTCTGAACAGTTTCTCATGTGATTATTCTTCATCGGGACTTTTCATATGAACATACGAAATTGCCAGCAGATACGGGCCATATGGTCTATCTAGTCTGCTCGAGTGTACAGCACTTCAGTCCATTAGGCTGCAGTTGCGCCCCCAATAACTCTTCCCTCCCACAACTGCCCCCCCCCATATGTACTTTCCCCCTTGAATTTGTCCCACCCCCTCTTGAAGCACCCCACAGTCTGCACTGATATCAGTTTCTCAGGCAGTGCATTCCACCCTGTTACCACTCTTTCAGTGAAGTAGTGCCTCCTCCTTTCCCTCCTGAATCGTCCCCCCTTTAACTACAGGGAGTGCCCTCTAGTATCTCTTCCACTCTGGAGAGTGAACCCACCCTGGAAGCCTACTCTGTTCATCCCCTTCAAGTACTTGAAGGTCTTGATCATGTCCCCTCTCTCTCTCCTCTGTCCTCCAGGGTATACATGTTGCGCTTCTTTAGTCTTTCCTCGTAAGTTCTATCCCCCAACCCCTGGATCATCTTAGTTGCTTTTCACTGCACTGCATCTAGTAGTTTGATATCCCTTTTCAAGTACGCGGACCATAACTGCATGCAGTACTCCAAGTGCAACCTCACCAGGGACCTTTACAGGGGTAATATGACTTCACTACATCTGTATGTAATCCCCCATGCTATGCACCCTAGCATCCTGTTAGCCTTAGTTGCTGCCATCCTACAGTCAGCTGAGTGGTTTAATTCCCAGTCACCAGCACCCCCAGATCCTTCAATTCATTGGATGTGGACAGTGTGATACCATCCATTCAGTAGCTGTATCCTGGGTTTTTGACATTTAAGCAGCAGCAGCAGCAGCAGATGCCAGCGAGCCCTTTTCTCACTTGGGACACTTATGCAGAATTCTGGCCTAGGTGCACGTTTTAAGCACTGTGTCAAGAAATACTTGTGACTTTTCTGAACAGTTTCTCATGCAATTATTCTTCATTGGGACTTTTCATGGCATTTTTTTTGTAAGTTCCATTGTAATGATCATGTTATGTTTTGTACCTTAATGTCCTTATTGCCTTGATGTGGAACCTTTGTAAAAGAGCCTTCGGCTCAAAGGTGTCATCCGAAATACAAATGAATAAATAAACAACAGCAGCAGCAGGCATCAGCAAGTCATTTTTATGCTGATTGCACGCATGTGCAAGAAACGTATTGCGATAGCTTTCTCCAGAAGCAGGTTGTGGAGGCGCGGCACTGTTGTGGCTAATGCCCCACAGCCTGTAAAGGCTTGGCCCATTCCTTATACCGCAGCATGCTGCTGCTGACACTAGTTCAGCCAGCGTGCCACCAACTTGTGTAATTAGTCGCTAGAATCAGGGTCACCACATTGCAGCCGCCGAAGTTATCTGCCGTGCAATGAGGAGCGACCATCATTGCAGGGTAGAACTTGAACATGTGATATTGTTTGTGAACATGGCGGCAGCTTGCTGCCATGCTCACAAACAATATTCAAACCAGACCCCGACGAGGGGGTGCCCAATCCCCCTCAGCAGCATGTGACCCCTCCCCATGTTTGTTTGCCGACAGGGGCCCCAATCCCCACTGGCTTCAGTGTCGTAATGTTGCTGACGGGTGCCAAATCCCCACCAGCATAATGTCACCCCCTTTGTTGTTTGCCAATGGGGTGCCCAATCCCTCGCCGGCATACTGTAACATCCCTCCCCTTTTCTTGTGTGCGAAGGGTGCCCAATCTCTGTCGGCACAGCTGCCTCCCAAACAGAAGACTCGCTGGCACACTGGGAGCCCACCCCAGCATGCCACATGCTCCTGTAAAATTAAAAATGGTCCTGCAGTGTCATTTTTTTTTTTTTACCTGTAAAAGGAACAGTCCCCTCAAGTGGTCTCCTGCTCCCCTCACAACCCGTGACCACCTTCACTGGCGCCCCTGCATCCCAACCCCACCCATACTTCATCTCCAGAGTCTGGCACGATGATCTTTGGTGGACCGGAACACGCCTGCACTCTTCAAAGTCGACCGCGAACTGAGGAAATGCCGTGAGCTGCATAATGGCTTAAATAGGGTTTTTCAACTTTCATGCATATCTTGGGTATTTTTTGATTTTTGGCACCAAATTTTCAACTTGAGTTTTTGGACCTCCTCATGAATTCTATCACTGTCATGGCGTTAGTCGGCCCTAAAAGGTGATTTCTGGTCACTATGGAAAACGACAGTGCCAGTGTTCATGAGGTGGGCTCTCGAAAAGCCTATGTTGCAAATTAGGTGGAAAAATCAAAAAATGACTGTTTTATGACCATGCATTGCGTGAGTTGCTACGCACTGTGATCTTTGCAAATTTGCAATATTTTCATGCCAGATTTTCAATATTGGCATTTTTTCACTCCTTGTGAACAGTACTGCTGTCATTTTTCACACCTGGCGAAATGTGTTTTGCACTTCCAGCACAGAATAGCGTGGTTGCTGTGGGAAATCAGTGTTCGGGACAGATTACAAAATGACAATGACACTGTTCATGAGCAGAGGTCCTAAAATGCATAAGTTGAAAATTTGGTGACGATACTCCATAAAATGACTGTGTTACAAGCTTGCGTTGCGCAGTTTGCACGCACGCTCGTAAGTTCACAAATTTATAATATTTTCACTCCAAATGTTCAACATTGCCATTGTTCTGCACCTCCTTATGAACAGTACAGCCATCATTTTTCACATCCTGGCCTAAATGTGTTTTTTCAGTTCCAGCACAGAATAGTGTGGTCGCTGTGGGAAATCCATGTTCAAGACATAATATAAAAATGAAAGTGACACTGTTCTTTAGCAGAGGTCCTAAAATGCCTATGTTGAAAATTTGGTGATGAAAGTCCGTAAAATGAGTGTGTTACAAATGTGGATTGTGCAGTTTCCACGCACACTCATAACTTTGCAATATTTTCACTCCAGATTTTCAGCATTGCCATTTTGCCACACCTCCTTATAAACAGTACAGCTGTCATTTTCCACATCGTGGCCGAAATGTGTTTCTGTGCTTCCAGCACAGAATACTGCAGTTGCTGTCGGAAATCTGTGTTTGGGACAGATCAGCATCGAGCGACTGGGGGGGGGGAGTGACTGAGCTGAACTGAGCTCTGTCAGGACTGCTGCAGATTTCTTTGTGGGCAGGAAAAGGTGATGATGCAGGCAGGAGCCCAGTACAAAAGGGCAGCCTGCAGCAGTGGGAGACACAGAACGAGCAAGTGAGGGAGGGGGAGGGAGTGAGTGAGCTCAACGGAGCTCTGTTGGGACTGCTGCGGATTTCTTTGTGGGCAGGAAAAGGCAGCAATGCATGCAGGGACTGAGTACAAAAGGGCAGCCCGCAGTGGTGGTAGAAACAGAACAAGTGAGTGACAGATGGGGAGTGAGTGAGCGAGCTCAACGGAGTTTTATCGTGACTGCTGCGGATTTCTTTGTGGTCAGAAAAGGATGGCACTGCAGACAGGAGCCCAGTACAGAAGGGCAGCCTGCAGCACTGACAGAAACAGAACGAGCGAATGAGACAGGGGGAGTGAGTGAGGCCAACGGAGCTCTGTCATGACTGCTGCAGATTTCTTTGTGGGCAGAAAAAGATGCCGATAGAGGCAGGAGACCAGTGCAAAAGGGCAGCCTGCAGCTCCAGGAGAAACAGAATGAGTGAGTGAGACGGGGGAGTGAGCAACCTCAATGGAGCTCTGTCAGGACAGCTGCGGATTTCTTTGCGGGCAAGAAAAGGTGCCAATGCAGGCAGGAGTCCAGTACAAAAGGGCAGCCTGCACCGCTGGCAGAAACGGAATGAGCGAGTGAGACAGGCGAAGTGAGTGAGGCCAATGGAGCTCTGTCGGAACTGCTGTAAATTTCTTTGTGGGCAGAAAAAATGCCAACAGAGGCAGAAGACTAGTACAAAATGGCAGCCTGCAGTGCCAGGGGAAACAGAATGAGCGAGTGAGACAGGGGGAGTGAGCGACCTTAACGGAGCTCTATCGGGACAGCTGTGGATTTCTTTGTGGGCAGGAAAACGTGCCACCACAGGCAGGAGCCCAGTACAAAAGGGCAGCCTGCAGCACTGGGAGAAACAGAATGAGTGAGAGAGAGAGGGGGGGTGAGCAAACTCACTGGATGTCTATCGTGACTGCTGCGGATTACTTAGTGGGCAGGAAAAGACGACAACGTAGGCAGGAGCCCTGTACAAAAGGCCAGCCTGCAGGCCCAGCAGAAACGGAACGAGGGAGTGAGAGAGGGGGAGTAAGTGACCTCAATGGAGCTGTGTTGGGACTGCTGCACATGTGTTTGTGGGCAGACAAAGCCGGCAATGCAGGCAGGAACCCAGTAAAAAAGGGTAGCCTGCAGCAGCGGGAGACACAGAATGAGCGAGTGAGGGAGAGTGAGTGAGCTCAACGGAGCTCTGTTGGGACTGCTGCAGATTTCTTTGTGGCAGAAAAGGCAGCAATGGCATCGGGGCCCAGTACATTTTTTTTCACACCCTGGCCGAATAAGCCACACCTCTCCGGCGCAGAATAGCACGGTCGCTGTGGGGAACGGTAGCTGGGAAATGAGGCACAAAGTGCAGCTTGCAGTGGCGGAGAAATAGAACTAATGAGTGAGAGAGGGGAGGAGTGAACGAGCTCAACGGAGCTGTGATTGTGACTGCTGCAGATTTCTTTGTGGGCAGAAGAAGGCGGCAATGCAAGCAGGAGCCCAGTATAAAAGGGCAGCCTGCAGTGCTGACAGAAATGGAACGAGCGAGTGAGAGAGGGGGAGTGAACAAGCTCAACTAAGCTCTGTCGGGACTGCTGCAGATTTCTTTGTGGGCAGAAAAAGGCACCAACAGAGGCAGGAGACCAATACAAAATGGCAGCCTGCAGCGTCAGGAGAAACAGAATGAGCGAGTAAGACAGGCAGAGTAAGCGACCTCACCAGAGCTCTGTCGGGACAGCTGCAGATTTCTTTGTGGGCAGAAAAAGGTGCCAATGCAGGCAGAAGCCAAGTACAAAATGGCAGCCTGCAGCGCCGGTAGAAACACAATGAGTGAGTGAGAGAGGTGGAGTGAGCAACCTCAATGGACCTGTGTCAGGATTGCTGCAGATTTCTTTGTGGACAGAAAAAGCCACCAACAGAGGTAGAAGCCCAGTACAAAAGGGCAGCCTGTAGTGCCACCAGAAACAGAATGAGCGAGTGAGAGAGGGGGAGTGACCCACCTCAACGGAGCTCTGTCGGGACAGCTGCAAATTTCTTTGTGGGCAGCAAAACGTGCCAATGCAGGCCGAAGCCCAGTACAAATGAGCAGCCTGCAGCACCAGGAGAAACAGAATGAGCGAGTGAGACAGGAAGAGAGAGCGACCTCAAGGGAGCTCTGTCGGGACAGCTGCAGATTTGTTTGTGGGCAGAAAAAGGTGCCAATGCAGGCAGAAGCCCAGCACAAAAGGGCGCCAGCAGCGCCGGGAGAAACACAATGATCGAGTGAGAGAGGGGGAGTGAGCGAGCTCAACAGACCTCTATTGTGACTGCTGTGCATTGCTTTGTGGGCAGAAAAAGACGGCAGCGCAGGTAGGAGAACAGTAAAAAAGGCCAGCCTACAGCGCCAGCAGAAATGGAATGACTGAAAAAGGGGGAGTGAGCTAGCTCAACAGACTTGTGTCAGGACTGCTGCAGATTTCTTTGTGGGCAGAAGAAGCCAGCAACAGAGACGGGAACCCTGTACAAAAGGGCAGCCTGCAGCACCAGCAGAAACAGAATGAATGAGTGAGAGAGGGGGAGTGACCCATCTCAACAGAACTCTGTTGGGACAGCTGCAGATTTCTTTGTGGGCCCAGTACAAAAGAGCAGCCTGCAGCACCAGGAGAAACAGAACGAGTGAGTGACACAGGGCCAGTGAGCAAGCTCAATGGAATAACGCAATCAACATTCGACATTGACAAATGCTTGTCTCACTTAGGACACTTATGCAGAAGTCTGGCTCTAGGTGCACGCTTTAAGCAGTATGTTAAGAAATACCTTTGATTTTTCTGTACAGTTTCTCATGTGATTAATTTTTCATTCGGGCACTAATTCTGCACGCTGAATGATGTAGCAAGATAGCAGTATAAGCATGCTACATTCACATAAGATAGGACATTTTTTTGGATGGGGGATTGTAATTGAGTGTGATGTTAGGGTATTTTGATTGTAGCTGTGGGTGTGCTACAAAAACTTAACACAGTCAACAATATCAAAAAATAATATAGCATAAAAAGTACTGCAGCAGTGCAATAATCAGGTGACAAATTTTATCTATACTTTTGTATTCTATTTGTGATTGGTACTTATCTACTGACTCGTTTAAATGGTACCCTTTTATCGACAATTTACGGCTGCTGTACTTCTTTTTTCACAACTGAAATAATAAACAGAGCGCTCCTTTTAATCTGGCTTGCAGCCAGTTTGCATCAGTATTCTCACCTGTTTTTGTAAATCTGTTATTTAAAATAATTTCTGTTGTGTCTAAAATGAACTAGCGTGTTATCCAGCAGGCAGTGGTGGGCTATCACCATGATCTTCTGGAGGAGCAGGTGTTTGAACACAACTGGGTATACTGATGAAAACCAGCTGTGAGCAGTATTAAAAGGAGCTGAATGTTTGCTTGCTGGCATTAGCAGTGGTAGTGCAGGAGTTAAACAGATGCAGTATAGGAATGGCAATGAAGTATTGAACTGACACCAGCTCCACCCCCACCCTGCAGAGATGGACAGGTATTGGGATGTGCCTTTGGGTTGTCGCCTATAACCAGTGGTCCAATTAAGGGGTGTATTGGAGTATTTTACACCCAGTTTTTCCCTTTTTGCACCCTGTGTAGAGTCCTGGGTAGAGTCATCATGACCATGTGTTTCCATGGACTTTGCGCATTTGCACTTCAGTTCACCAGAACAGTGTGACCGCATTGCAAAACTACTACCTGGCATACCAAAATACTATCAGATTAGAAAACTAGGAAGTTTTTACTTCCTGGCCTAAAAAGTTATCTGGAGCACTATCCATAACATTCACAACATTTCACCTCACCCTACCCTGCAGACACTGACAAGTGTCGAGGTGTGCCTTGGGGTGTTCAGGCTTTACACACACTTCATTCCATAAGGAAATACGCTGAAATGGGTGCAGTATAAGAGAAAGGGGTGAACTCTGGGGCCAAAAAGTCCAAGGCGCACCTCAATGCCTGTCAGTGGCTGCAGGGTGGGGTTGGGGGTGGAATGGCATGAGCATTACTGTCGACAATCCTAAGTCACACCTCTGACACCTGTCAGTCCTTACAGGGTAGGGCATTATGGTCAGAAACCCTAACACCCTGGGTGTTTCTTGGTATTTTTACCCCAGCTTTTCAACATGGGCTTTTTGTGACCCCACCGCGTGAAGAGTGACACTATCAGTTCACTAGGCGAAAGGTGATTTTATACAGCGACTGTGCCTTTTGGTGCCACAGGTGTGAAAACACATTTTGAACAGTATGTGAAAAATGACAGCTGTACTGTTCATGAGGAGGTGTAAAAAATGATAATGTTGAAAATCTGGAGTGGAAATATAAAAAAATTGATGAAGTCACAAGAGTGCATAGAAACTGCGCAATGCACACCCATAATGCAGTTATTTTGGGGATTTTATTGCACCAGATTTTCAATATAGACATTTTGGGACCTCTGCTCATGAACAGTGTCACTGTGATTTTCTTAATCTGTCCCAAACACAGATTTCCCACAGTCTGCGCAGGAAGTGCGAAAACACATTTTGGTTAGGATGTGAAAAATGACAGGTGTACTATTTATAAGGATATGCGAAAAAATGCCAATGTTGAAAATCTGGAGTGAAAATACTACAAATTCGTGAAGTTATGTGTGTGCATGGAAACTGCATAACACATGCTTGTAACAGTCATTTTTGCAAATTTTTTCACCAAATTTCCAACATAGGCTTTTTGAGAGCCCACCTCATGAACAGTGACATTGTTGTTTGGTTAATCTGTCCCAAAAAATGATTCCGCGCAGCGACCACAAAATCACCTTTCAGGACCGAATAACACCATGACAGTGAATGAATTCATAAGGAGGGTTCCCAAGAACCCCATGTTGAAGATTTGTTGTCAAAAGTTAAGAAAATGGTTGAGATATCCACATAAGTTGAAAAAAAAACATTTATGCCATTATAGAGCTTACCGGTATTTCTTCAGTTTGTGGTCAGCTTTGAAGAGTGCAGATGTGTTCCCAGTCCACTGAAGATTGTTGCGCCGGACTTGGGAGGTAAGTATGGGGTGAGTGGGGGTGTGGGGAGGTGGGTTGCGTAGAGGGTGGCTGCAGGTTGGGAAAGGGGGCAAGAGTCTCAGTGAGGACCGCTTTTCTAATTTTTACAGGGATTAAAAAAAAAAGGCGCCTCGGGACTTTTGGCATGCTGGGATGGGCTCCCAATGTGGCACCTGGATCTTTGGTGAGGGGCAGTGGAGCCAACAGGGACTGGGCACTCCCGTCGGCTAAATGGTGTGCAGGGGGAGCACATGAGCATGCTGGGGTGGGCTCCCAGCATGCTACCTCACACAACAAATGGGGGGGTGCATCATGCCGACAAGGATTGGGCTACCCTGTCGGCAAATAAACTGGGGAGGGGGCACACTGACAGGGGGATTGGGCACCCCCATCTGCTAACAGGGACTGGAAGAGGTGGGTGGCAGCTATCCGTCAGCTTCATGGGAACTGTGAGAGGCTGACGGAGAAGCCGCCACCACGTTTCTTTGAAACGGGACACCAGACAATGCAGCTGTAATTGGCTGCTGCTGTCTGGGACTACCTCGCAAACACAGCTGATAGTGACAGGGTGCTCCCAAAATGCTACTTATTATTGTTCCACTTAAACAGCTACTATAGTGCCTGAAATGAATGCTAACTTTAAAGTCAACTGTTTCTTCTTAAATCAAAAATAATTTGTATTTTCTTTTGCCTTTTACTAATTAGATTTTCTACCCAATACAGCAGAGTGATGTATGGAATGGCACCATGCATGACGGCTGACACTGTTATTGCTGTGCCTTCTCCTACATCATCAGCCCTATGACCTCACTCTGTGATGTCACAACTGACCAAGAAGAGCCCCTCACTTGCTCAAAGATCAGTCAATAGTGAGTAGAATACATGCTACTCTTGTATATGGGACTCATTCATCTCCCTCTAGTTAATGTAGAAAAATAGAAATATAGACTCTGACAGCAGAAACCAAGAACTGGTAGGCCAGTCTAGTCCCTGTTACTACCCCTCAGACCCAATTCAGTCTCCTGTGTCCCTCCCTGCTCCCTTTCCTCTCTTATTATGTCTGTGTTTTTTCTCGGATAAGGCCAGAAAATGGACTTGTTCCAGTGCCTTTATCCGGTTAACAAAATGAAATGAAATGAAATGTCATGTACCTATTTCACACATTTTTGAAGCCCCCACCGTCTTGGCCCCCATCACTTCTTCTGGCAGGCTGTTCCAGTTATCCACCACTCCTTTCTGAGAAGTATTTCCTCACATCACTTTTTAACTTCCCTGCTCAAGCACACAACTCTTCTTTTGTCCTTCCTTCCTCCCTCATTGCCCTCCCTGTCTTATTTCGCCCGTTACCATACTCTTGTCCCTGGTACTGTCCCCCCTTTTCTGTCCTCCTTCTGCCCACTACCCTTAGCTCAACTCTCTTAGATCTGCCTTCCATTCCTCTGATTCTTTCCTCCCTCCTTGTCCACATGCCTCTCTACTCCAGGGGAATTTATTACCCTGTGCATCAATCAATCAAAATCAATCAATCAAAATCTTTATTTAATCAGGCGAATATCATTGAGCATAGCTCATTTACAAGATGGACCTGAGTGGTCAAGAAGTGCAAGTGTTATTACATTGACAAGGGCAGCATAAACAGTAATACAATGACAGGGGTAACATAAACAGTAATACAATGACATAAGTGCTAATATACAACAATATACATATGTACAAGGCACATTAAAACTTTTAATCTGTGAGACAGAAGGTAATGGCACATCAGGAGTAATATGATTATAGGACCTAGCAGGCATTTTGAGGGTGAATCTTGGACTGGAAGCGGGAGTTATATCAGCATATAGAACACGGGGGGTAGGTAGGGCCGGGGTTTGAGCCTTGTGGAAGCAGTTGCAGAGTTCTGGGAATAGGTGGTGAATAATCTTTTGAAGGATATTAAGGGTAGGAGGTTATTTAGCTTCATGGTTTTTGGTTTTTGGAGTGAATTCAAACAATTGCTAGTGAGTAGCTGATAGCAGCCCTCCCAAACTGGGTGCAGACATTGGGGACCTTAAGAATGATAATTTTCTGATCCTTAGGTTGTATGGCCTAGAAGTAATTTGAGTAAAACAGTCTGAGATATAGGTAGGTAGCTTGCCTGATAAAGCTTTGAATATCCAAATTGCAGCATTCCTATTTCTTCTGTGTTGTAATGATGTCCAGTTAACTGCCTTATAAAGGGAGCAATGATGGGTGCTGAAGGAAAGGTCAGTAATGAATCTGATGGACCTGTGGTATAGGGTGTCCAGTTTATTTAAGAGTGAGAGTGAATAATGTCCGTACAGAAAGTCAGCATAGTCAATGAGGGATAGGAATGAAGCCTGGATTAATCTTTTTTGGAGTCTCTGTTGAGGTAGTGCTTTATTCTAAAAAATAAACCAAGCCTTTGTCTCAGTTTCTTTACTAGCTCCTCAATATGGACAGAATAGTCAAGTTTGTTATCAATCCAGACTCCAAGGTATTTGAAGTTATCAACGAATTCCAGCTTCTCTCCAAGTAAGGTGGTTAGTTGTAGGGTGGTGGATGGTGGGGTAGTGGCAGAGCAACTCTTTGAGGTAAAGAACATAGCTTTTGTTTTTTGGCATTTAGAAGTAGTTTTTATCCAGTAGGTTGTGTTGTAGGATGGAAAATTCAGATTGTAGCAGTTCACAGGCTTTAGATAATGAAGGATTGCCAACATATAATACAGTATCATCAGCAAACAGATGGATGTTGGATTGAGTGAGGTTAGCATCAATATTATTAATATAGATGGCAAAGAGGATGGGGCCAAGAATAGAGCCTTGCGGTACACCTCTTAACAGTGGTTTTAAGGTGGATAGGTAGATTCCATTTTTTACCAGTTGTGATCTATCTGATAGATAGCACTTGAACCAACTGAGTGAAGGGGAATCCAACCCTAGTGAGCCAAGGGAGGTGATTAATGATTCATGATCCACTGTGTCAAATGTTTTGCTCAAATCCAGGAACACAGCACAGGTACTGTTCTTCTTATCCATAGCAATCTGCCAGTCGTTGGTTACTTTGGCTAGGGCTGAAATGGTGCTATGCCTTGATCTAAACTGATTGTGCTGTATTTAGGAGGTTATTGTTATCCAGGTAGTCCCTTAATTGTAAGTTTACTAACTTTTCGAGCATCTTGGATAGAACTGATAGGATGGAAATGGGCCTGTAATTATTGAGGTCCATAGGATCACCAGATTTGAGTAAAGGAACTACTTGAGCTGTTTTCCAAGTGGAGGGAATGGATCCAGTGGTGAGGGAAAGATTGAAGAGATGAGTGAGGGGGGCAGATAAGACTTGAGATGTAATCTTGAGGAAGTAGGGGTCCAGGGAGTCTGTACCTGCACTTTTTGAAGTATCTAAATTGGAGAGGAGATCTTCCACTTCTTTCAAGAATATTGGGTTGAAGGAGAAGGTTGATGTAGCCTTGTGGCCCACGGTGGATTGAAGGTTCAAGGAAGATCTCAGGAGATTTGCAGGTGAAGAGTCAAATGCTAGTCCAGCTGTGGTGAAGTGGTCATTGAAGGTATTTAGGATTTCTTGTTTGTCAGTAATTTCTGTGTTATTTAGTAGCAGTTTGCAGGTTAAGGCAGGAGTAGAGTTTTGGCCCAAGATACCTTTATAGTTCCCCAGAGTTGGGTTATTATAGGAGGCATCCAATTCAGCTCTATAATAGGCAGCTTTGGCAGATCTTATTTGTGTTGTACGTGAGTTTCTTGCTTTTCTGAAATTTAGCCAGTCTCTGGAATCCTTAGTTTTTCTTGCCTTTTTCCACAGTTTGTCTCTGGCTAGAGGTTGTTTTAAGATCAGTGGTGAACCAGGGGCAGGACCTTGCTTTAGTTCTGATATTGGTGAATGGTGCATGAATATTGAGAGCATTAGTGATAATGTCCTTTAGGATCTGGAGAGCTGTTTCCACTGAGGTTGTAAGGTAAAAATCTTGCCAATATATTGTGTTACTCAGGTCATGGAGGTATCCTGGTATGTTGAACTTCTTTTTGACCTTTGAGGACAAATTCAGCAGGGTTGGGTGGTTTGAGTGAAGATCTTATGCCAGCTATGGGACAATGGTCACTTACATCATTCGGTAGTACTCCTGCATGATATAAGTGAGGCTTGTTTACCAACATAATATCCAGGAGTGAGCTGTTGCTAAAATTTTTAGGTTAACCCTGGTTGGGTCTTTAATTAGCTGTGTAAAGCCATAGGTGTCACAAAGGTTACCAATGGAGCAGATGCATTAGATAGCCAGTTTAAATTCAAATCACCAAGGATGATGGTATCTTCAGGGCCTAGATTGGTTATTGACCCCAGGTGAGATAGTAATTTGAGGCCTGCTGAGGGGGCCTATAGCAGCCAATCAATTTAAATGAAGACAAGTTAGGAAGGGATATTTTGATTGACAAACATTCAAATTCCTTTGTTGGATGTGTTGATGAGGCAGGTAGCAGAGATGGTGTCCTTAATGTATATGGCCACCCCAACACCTTCTGAAGGCGATCTGCTCTGAAGAGCTGATAGCTGGTAGGTTTACAACACTGTCTTTGGTCGAAGGTCTGAGCCAAGATTCAGAGATGACCAGAAAGTCAGGCAGGGTATGTGCCACCCAGGCCTGTATTACAGAGAATTTTTTTAAGAGGCTGCAGGCATTGAAGTGTAGGAAGCTTAGGCCATTTATAGAGGATAGATCAGCAAGGGAAAATAAACTTTCAATGGAGCCAGGATTTATTTCAATGGTACCAAAACAGATCAGAAGGTAGAAGATTAATTTGAGGAGGGCACCAAGGGACAGGGATAGTGAGTGGTCAGAGCATTTCCTCCTAATCCTGGGTGCCTGCTGTGAGATGAGTGATGGTCCAGGTATATAGGTGCGAATTTTATCATAGCATAATAATTTAATGGACAGGCATAGTGGGTTAATAAAAAGCCATGATGCAAGTAAGGTGCCAGGGCTGTGCTGAATTGTTAGGGTGGCCTTATGTGGGATATCCCAGAGGTTGCATTGTAAACGTGGTTCGGGGTGAATAAGGAATCCGTGGTTGGCCATTGTGGATGGCAGAAGTGGGCAGGTCATTAACTGAGTTATTTATCTTGACACTGGGCATAACATTAATATCATAATGGATTGGGTCAGATGCGAGGCTCAGGAGCAAAAGGAAGCAGAGTAGCATTGTAGAGGTTAGGTATGGGTTAATGGAGGAAGGGAAAGGGATGTGGGCGTTGATTAAGAAATGGCGGGATAGAGTGTATAAAAGGAATCAACCAAGAGGGGGCAGGGGGGCTGGGCAAAAATTTTGCGGCTTTGCCAGTACCTTTCTGCCTGCTTCTCCCGGCCTTCTGGAACCCTTGGTCGGCTGCACAGGCGCCGCCGACCCACTGGCGGCTCGGAGCCCCTCCACTCCCTGGACCTTGAGGGCTGCGCCTTCTACAAGGTGGGGGACAGAGGAGAAGGCAGTCAGCAGGGTACCTTTATTGCAGTAATCTGCAATAAGGTGCTAAAACTAAGATTTGCACAACAATAGACTGGGAGGGTATGGGGGTTAGGCGCCTAAGCGTCTAGCCTACACAACATTTCAAAAGACTGTAACACTTATTTTAAATTACAGAAAAACAGCCCATAAATCAGGCACAAAGTAAGAGAAAACAGCACTTTTTATGAGGAATTCAAAATAATTTAAAGAAAAGCAGAAATCCCAGCCAGAATAGTGCAGCAAACCCCAGTTTAAGTCTATGGGAAAGGCGCACCAATCGGAAGCAAGGCACAGACTGTGGTCGCTTTCCGATTGGTTTGCGGCTTTGCCCGTACCTTTCTGCCTGCTTCTCCCGGCCTCCTGGAACCCTTGGTCGGCTGCACAGGCGCCGCCGACCCGCTGGCGGCTCGGAGCCCCTCCGCTCCCTGGACCTCGAGGGCTGCGCCTTCTACAAGGTGGGGGACAGAGGAGAAGGCAGTCAGCAAGGTACCTTTATTGCAGTAATCTGCAATAAGGTGCTAAAACTTAGGATTTGCACAACAATAGACTGGGAGGGCATGGGGGGTTAGGCACCTAAGCGTCTAGCCCACACAACATTTCAAAAGACTGTAACACTTATTTTAAATTACAGAAAAACAGCCCATAAATCAGGCACAAAGTAAGAGAAAACAGCACTTTTTATGAGGAATTCAAAATAATTTAAAGAAAAGCAGAAATCCCGCCAGAATAGTGCAGCAAACCCCAGTTTAAGTCTATGGGGAAGGCGCACCAATCGGAAGCAAGGCACAGACTGCGTGTCACTTTCCGATTGGTTTTATGCTTTGCCTGCACTTTTCTACCTGCTTCTCCCGGCCTCCTGGAACCCTTGGTCGGCTGCACAGGCACCGCCACCACATGGCTCGGAGCCCTCCGCCTCCCTGACCTCTCGAGGGCTGCGCCTTCTTTCTGCCTGCTTCTCCCAGCCTCCTGGAACCCTTGGTCGGCTGCACAGGCGCCGCCGACCCACTGGCGGCTCGGAGCCCCTCCGCTCCCTGGACCTCGAGGGCTGCGCCTTCTTTCTGCCTGCTTCTCCTGGCCTTCTGGAACCCTTGGTCGGCTACACAGGCGCCGCCGACCCGCTGGCGGCTCGGAGCCCCTTCGCTCCCTGGACCTCGAGGGCTGCGCCTTCTACAAGGTGGGGGGCATCTCCTCTCTGCTACTTCATTTTTGGAGGGAAGGGGGCATTCACTGGAAATGACAGCTCAACAGATAAGGCAGGGACAGGGCTGAGAGCTCACCTGTGTCAACCGCCTAGTCCAAAAGCATTATGAAAAAAAAAATGCAGTAGTAAGTTTCACCATAATACACACACACACACACACACACACATACACACACTCTCTCTCTCTCTCTCTCTCTCTCTCTCTCTCTGTAACAGGCGCAGTTGAACTGCTACTGTAAAACCAACTAGTGCAGGTAATATGTACAGGGTCTCTTACTTGGGTACGAGGGAGCAAAAAGCAGGAATCTTGAAGGGACAACATCTGTTAGACCTGTAAATTAAAATATAGGGAAGGGGTCACAAAGGATCCATAGTTCTTAGGGAATAAGTAGGAAAGACAGGACAGGTTAGACTTAGAGTAATACTTATTTGATAGGCAAGGAGTCAGCATCCAACCAGACCTTTTAAATAAAGAGGAAAAAATAGCTCACTATTGAGAAAATGCAGTAGCAAGAGCAGACAAATATAAAACGGGGAATAGGACCACACTGGAGTAAGAAAAGGGAACATTACATAAAATGTTATTGTTCTGGCAAAGTATGAAGATAGAGCTTTACAGAAAGAAATAAAACAGTACACAGATTGGAAAATAAAAGAGAAAATGTTGCTTGTGGAGAGACTCAGAAAAAATGATTGCCACCTAGATGACCTAGTTGCTAATAAATATAAGTCATAACCCAGGTGGGTTAGGAAGGATTCTTTTGGGCTAATTGCCTAGAATTATTAAAATAATGTATCATTTGTGCTCCGGGGCTATAGTTATCGAAGGGAGATTTATTTATTTTGTTTATGTTTTTATGGCCCAATCCCCCAAGTTTCTCTCGCCCCTGTCCCGGTTGTGCATGTGTGGAGGAATGCGCACGCCGTGGTACCTGGATGCCCCCCACTACTTTGGGGCCCCTCCTGCCTATGCTGACCATCGGACCACCACCCAATGGCAATGAAACTGGGGGGGGGCACAGCCTCCCAGGAGAGAAGAAATGTCTTTTGGCTGCTCAATCCTGCCCCCCCCGCTGGCTCTCCGATCACCAAAGGCCATCCCCGAACCTGGGTGACTGATGTGACATGAGGCAAGGCATCCAGCACCTTAGCTCTCTGTGCCATTGGGTCGGACATCCCAGAGAGATTTATATGATACCCCTGGTGGACTAGTGAGCTAGTTTCCCAGTACTGTGTGAAGGGCGACAATCCCCCAGGGTGACTAAAAAAACATAATGTTATTTAATGCGGGGGGGGCTTCACCCCACACACTCCTTACTTAGATCTTACCCGGGGTTGCAACTCAGGGAAGATGGGGAAATCCTGGGTCACTCAAATTGTTGGTGCTACAGCCGTCACCCTTCCAACCAGTCACCCACATACAGTCGCCCACATCACAGGCTACCAGTTTCCCTAAGGACCAGTGGCTAATATATTAAAATAAATTAAGAATCATTCCCATGGGGCCTAGTGGGATCCCCAATATTGCTTAGGCAAGCAGTGAGGTACAGTCTCTGGGCCTTTTTCTCTAGGTCTCTTCTTGGCATTTCTGCTGTCAACAAGGCACAGGGCCATCTTCAACCTTGCCCTGCCGAGGCATCAGAGGCCCTGGGGGCTGGGGCTGGTTGACAGCTGGCTTCTTCTGTGTAGCCTGCTGTGAACCTCCCCCTGCCTGTCTGTCTGTCCTACATGTCAAATGTCCCTTTTGGTAAGGCCAAAGCCATATGCTAGGTCTTCCCCAGTGGCCACCCCGGTGTAGTGGCCTGGTGCTGTCTGGTGCCGGTGAGCAAAGTGGGTTCAGTCATGACAGCTGGTCTTCATACCTTGTGATGGGACCAATGCTATATGCGTGGTCTTCCCCAGTGGACACTTTGGTGTCATGGGCTGGCCTGGTGACATTCTCAGTGCTGGTTGGGGGTGGTGCCAGTCAAAACATCAGGTCATCATCTCTGATGATGGTCACTGGTGCTGATGCTACACCCTCAGTCTTATCTAGTGGACACTGATGTTGCAGTCAGGTATCGACCCAGCTTCTGGCAATGTTTACAGTGCCAGTGAGTGGTGTGGCACTGGCTGTGATATCAGGTCCCATCCTGACACCATTCATGGTGACAGGGACTGATACTGTGGCTGTGCAGCATCAGCTGGCCAAGGAGGTGGTGGTCCTTTCCCTTGGTTGTCTTCTTTACACCATGAGGGGGGATGACAATGCCCCCCCAGCCATGGTGTCAGTCTGTGGCTCAAGACCAGGTGCTATGCCTGTTATGGAATCATCTTAGAGCTGTCCCCAGGTCCAGTGCCGTTCCCTCATCTGCTTCAGCTACGGCTACACCACCACCTGTAGTCACCCAAGAGGTGGTGGTGCAGTGGATGCTGGCGCCCTCCCTTCTGGGAGGTGGTGGGCCTCTTGTGGTACATTCAATGCACTCCCTGGCTGGGTCTCGATGAGTCATTCTAATTTATTTTTTTAACCTTAATTTTTGTTGAGGTTTTCCAAGTATGACATGACTTGAAGAACATTGAAAATGATATGTTCACAATAAAACTATGTCTACTTGTCAGCATACTCCCCTCAAACTCCAGCAGTATTATAAAAAAGAAACATATTGTTTTATAAGGAGGATATACCTCCACTTCACTTATCCACTTCTGCTCCTCGCCATTCAAACTGATACCTGACCAGAAGCTTTCTTCTTGCTGGTCTCCACTCCACTACCTGAACTCCAATCTCTAGTAATGAATACTTCTGTTCAGTCTTCACCAAGGAGAGGGATAGACCCATGCCTGAGAGGAAGGGTGAGGTGGTAGAGGGTGGGGGAGAAGCAACCACGGATGGGGAAATTACAGTGGAAAGGGTGAGTGAGGGCCTTAAGTCCCTGACTGTGGACAAGGCACCTGGCCCAGATGGAGTCCACCCCAGGGTGCTGAGAGAGCTGGTAGAGGTACTGGCAGGGCCACTGATGGACCTGTTCAATACCTCTTTGAACTCAGGGTGCATGCCCAGACACTGGAGGGAAGCACATGTGGTACCTCTCCATAAGAGTGGGCCCAAGGATGAACCAGGGAACTACAGACCGGTGAACCTTACTGCAATTGTGGAAAAACTGATGGAGACAATCCTCAAAGAAAGGCTGGTGCAATTTCTTGATGATAACAACCTCCAGTACAGCAGGCAGCATGGGTTGGTCTCAGGCAGATCCTGCCAGATGAACTTGGTTAATTTTTATGACAGCGTTACGAGGGCAGTAGACAGGGCACTTGCTGTGGATGTCCTCTCCCCGTATACCTATACCTGGATTTCAGAAAGGCTTTTGACTCAGTGCCACACAGTAGACTGACCTGCAAGTTGAAGAGACTGGTAGCAGGGAAGAAACTGGTCAGATTGGTCGAGAAATGGCTGCAGGGTAGGTAGCAGAAGGTATTGTAGTAATGAGTGAGGAGGCATCTGAACCCAGGGCAGTAACAAGTGGTGTACCACAGGGCTCAGTGCTGGGACCGTTTCTATTTAACATTTTCATAGCCAACATTACAGTAGGGATTAAGAGCAAAATCAGTCTCTTCGCGGGTGACACAAAGATCTGTGTCGAGGTAGATTGGTGGGGGCAAAAGTACTTCAGGAGGATTTAGCAAAACTGGAGGAATGGTCTCACACTTGGCAGCTTGGTTTCAATGCCGAGAAATGCAAAGTGATGCATTTAGGAGGCAAGAACCCAGGGCACAATTACTGGCTGGAGGGTGTCCCATTTAACTCCATGGAGAAGGATCTGGGAGTGCTGGTAACCAGGAAGATGAACCATTGTGCTCAGTGCAGGAAGGCAGTAGCAAAGGCAAACAAGATGCTAGGATGCATAGCAAGAGGGATTATTTCCAGGAGTGGGGAGGTAATCTTATCCCTGTACAGGTCCCTGATGAGACAGCACCTAGAGTACTGCAGGCAATTCTGGCACCTCTACTTGAAAAAGGACATCAAACTGCTGGAGGGGGTACTGCTCAGGGCAACAAAAGTGATCTTGGGCTTGGGGGACAGACCATATGAGGAGAGACAGAGAGCTCAACATGTATACCCTGGAGGAAAGAAGGGAGAGAGGGGATATGATTGAGACCTTCAAGTACCTCAAGGGTTTGAAAAGACTGGACACCAGGTGTATGTTCAATCTGAAAGGCAGAAGGGAAACCAGAGGGCACTCTATGAAGTTGGAAGGGGGCAGGTTCAAGAGGGAATGGAGGAGGCACTATTTCACAGAAAGGGTGATGGCAGGGTAGAACGCTCTGCCAGAGGAAGTCTTATTGCTGCAGAGTGTTGGGAACTTCAAGAGGGGGTGGGACAGATTCAAGGGGAGGGTACAAACTGGAAGGAGGCTCAAGATGGGGAGGGCACATGAGGGAAGTGGGGAAGCTGCAGTCTAATGGACTGAAGTGCTGTACGCTCAAGCAGACTAGACAGACAGAATGGCCTGTATCTGCTGGCAATTTCATATGTTCGTATTCATCACACTGTCAGCTATTCTAGCCTATTATCATTTAGAATGTTCAGGTTTACTCTGCCTGCTGCTGGAAAACCTGTGTCCCTGAAGGGGTTCTAGATCTGCAGCATTCATACAAATACACTGGGCTTAAACCTACATATCTTAAAAACTATACATCCAATTTTATAACTGTAACAAGAAAAGTTTTTCAGGACAAAGTTTTTGAAAATGAGTGAGGTTTGGTAATGTCTATTTAATTGGATTTAGTGTTGTATAAGGTTGTTTTTTCATATTTTCATAAATTCTGATGATTTTATCTATAGGTAATTATGCTATGTCTACTTAGTCATACAAAAATATCAAATTTATGTAAAATTGGTTAAAATTGTTAAAAATATGCAATAAACATCTTCCATTGTCTAAATATAAATTTTGCAAGGTTTTTAGAATTTTTTTTGTCAGAAATCAGTGTCTGAATCTCTTGTTATTACAACTTGAGTTTTTTGTTCCACTCCACTGGTTGGAATTTTTGCAGTGTCTAATTCTTCTTACCCAATGATTTTATTTTATGAATCTGATTATCATTTTTTTGTTTTTTCCCCTAGTTTGGTAAGAACATATTTACACAGTACCTTAGAAGGACATATCAGGAAGTGATGCAGGAACAAAGTGCCTTGTGAGGTCAAGTGATGTAAATAGAACACTGAGTGTAGGTCAGTGATCCGACACAGGAAATGGATACATTTTTAGTGCTGAAGGGGTCTCTATGATTAATTGCATATTTATTGTAGTTAAAAGGTGTAATTTCATTGAAATAAACTATTTTATTGTATTTTTGTAATAAAATCCCATAATAAGTATAGGAAACTGCATTTTATTTGTGCTGTGTGCTTTATCATACTGTAAATGAAGTATGAGGTTCATGGACAGGTTCACAGTTTTTCAATAAACCCAATGAGCCCACTCAGTATCCTCCATATCACTAAACAACCGTTTGAACAAGTCTACTCCTACAAGTACCTTGGGGTCACTTTCCACTCAGCCCTCACCTTTCATGCCCACATCAATGCCCTTGCATCAACAACTAACACCCAACTTGGCATCCTCTACCGCTACAAGGACTGCTTCCCACCCGATGCCCTCCGGCTTGCCTTTACATCCTCAATTCTGTCCCTTGTGGATTATGGCCTGCCGGTATATGGTGCTGCTGATCCCACTGCCCTTAACAAAATTCACATCACCCTAAACAAGGCCTGCAAGCTAATAACTTGTGCCTCCAGGCTCACCACACTTGCCAACTCTATGACAAGACAAACCTCTTTAACCTTGGTGAACGTCTCCACTACCAAACCTGCATTCTAACTAAGAAAATTCTGCTTGGGCTCTCCCCACCTGAGGTGTCTGCCTCCATTCAGCATACCCACTCCACTCTCACAACCCAAATGACCAACAAGACCACTCCACTGGTCCCCAGAACTAGGACCACCCATGCTCAGAGGTCTTTCTGCTACAGAGCCCCAACCTGGTTTAACTCCCTCCCAGCAACCATATCCAACTCCCCCAAAATTGCCACATTCAAAACAACCCTTCGTAACCAACTAGTTAATACCTGCAGCTGCTTCTGTCACTAATTGGCACTGCACTACTACCACATAGCACCAGACAATGCCCACTGGGCTACATCCTCACCACACCACAGACCCCCACGCTACCCCTGGTTCCCTGCCCTCTGCTATTACCTGCATCTGATGGACTTTGTAATAACTGAATTGTTTAAAATTGTTCTCTGTATGAAACCATTTGTGTAACGTTTGTCTACTACTGTCACGAACTCTGTAAACTTGTAAATCTGTCTGTCCTCTCTGTGACGAAGTTCCTTTGTAAACGAGCCTCTGGCTCAAAGGTTGTAAATCTGAAATTGTACAAATAAATAAAATAAATAAATAAACATCACGTTACATAAATGTGTGTATTATTTAATTTTCTGGCATAGTTTACTTTTTGGGGGGTGTATTATGGGGTGGTATAAGGTGAGGGAATGACTGTATGATGAAGCACTGTGTGTTAGTGAGGGAGGTCCTGCATTCATGATACATGCTCAGATGCACTTCATACGTTCTGGAGAAATGAGGGGGGGCAGTATGCATCTAATAATGGTGCTAACAGACACTGCAGATACATTGTGGGTATATGTATAGGGTTATGAAATTGCTGAAAAGACACTGGTAATTTGGGTATACTGTGTCATGGGGAAGGAGGTGGGTCTGCCTGTACCAAGGAATGATGCTCATAGGCACAGCAGTTACTTATTGTCATGAATTGGCACCCGTCCTTGGGGTATACTCAGTTGTGGGGAAGCAAGTGGGTCTGCCTGCACCTGGTAATGGTGTTCATATGCCATGCAGAGACACTGTGGGTATACATACAGGGTGATGACATGGGTGCCTATAAAGGTTGTGTACTATGTGCTGTGTCACATGGATTGCCTGCATACATAAGTGATATGTTGCAGCATTCAGTATGGTGCACTGTGTGGGTGGGAAGGAGTGTGGGTATGCCTGCACCATGAAATAATGCTTATTGGCTCATGCGTACACACGTGTACTATATGCTGTGTTCCACTTGAATGAACTGTATAAGTCATACATTGGCACTGGTCTCATCACAGTGCATCAGATGTAAGGGCTGGTCTGAAGCATGATGAGCACAAGGGACTAAACACGTGGTTGTGGAGTGATTCAAACCTGAATAGAACATGGCAGTGCATCTGAGGGTAGTGTTGGAATGGATCCTGATGTGTACAATGTACTACACCAGTGGCTGAGGAGGGATCCAAACCAGTAATGCACATCACAGACGGTCAGAGGTAAAGGCTGGTCTAAAGACTGATGAAAAGATTAACTACATCAGTGACTCTGGTGAGATTTGAGCCTGAACAGCACTTTACAGTGCATTAGAGGTTGGGGCTGGACTGACACCAGATGAGTCAATGGACAACACCATTGACTGTGGAGGGATCTGAACCTGAAATGCACTTCACTGTTCACTACAGTTTGGGGCTCGACTGATGCATGGCAAGGAGATAGCGTTTACCAGTGGCAGTGGAGGGATTAGAACCTGAAGAGTACTTTACAGTGCATCAGAGGTTGAGGCTGAACTGTTGTCATATGAGTTGATGGACCACACCAGTGGATGCGGAGGGTTTTGAACATGAAATGCACTTCACAGTGCATTATGGGATTGGACTGGACTGATACATGGTAAGTCTATGGACAACACCATCAGCTGTGGAGGGATCTAAACCTGAAATGCACTTCACTGTTCACTACAGTTTGGGACTCGACTGCTGCATGGCAAGGAGATAGATCTTACCAGTGGCTGTGGAAGGATGTTAACTTGAAGAGCACTTTACAGTGCATCAGAAGTTGTGTCTGGACTGACGTCATATGAGTAGACGGACAACATCAGTGACTGTGGAGGGATTCAAAACCGAACTGGCCTTTACAGCACAGCAGAGGTTGGGGCTGGACTTATGCCAGATGAGTTGAAGGCAACACCATTTTATTTTCATTTTAAACAATCAGCAACTGTGTATTAGGGAGAAAACTCAAGAGCGGAGCATGAGACAAACATGCTACTGACCCTAACCTGCTTATCATCCATAATGCAGGGAGCAACATGCCACATAGATTTTAACATAGCCATAATCTGAACATAAACTCTTTAAAAAATAACAAAAGGTGCTGAATTCATGTGAACTCATCTAGTACATGTACAAGAAACACTGTCTCCCATCGGGAATGCCAGCTTGATCCATAAGATGTGATCACACAGTATGACCAGAAATCATCCTAAAATGAACAAAGTGAGGACTATGAAAACATTTGTCATAAATAAAAATAAAAACAAATAAAGTAAATACAGATTACAAATATAGGTTTTGGCACCAAAACTAAGCAAGTATTTTAGGGTGAGAGCAGCGCCTCCATCTTGAAACTAAGTTTCCAGTCACCACGATCTTCCTGCACCAGTATGCGCTCTGACTGGTTAATGGAAACAGTGACATGTACAATAAGCATAAAGGAAGCATGGCAATAGTAAGGATCAATATGACCAAATGGTGCCACACTACAGAGCTAGGGCAGGGTGCAAGTGAGGGCTGCAAGCCCTAACTGAAACATTAAAAAAAAAAAATAAATCACTGTATACTCAGATACTCCAGAGCCTGGAGAGCCACTTTCCCTCCAGTGATGGTTGTAAAAAAATACCAGAGTCCTGAAGAGGTCACGTGATGCAGGCAGCCGAGTGGCAGCAGAGATACTGGGCTCCTACCCTTAACATCACATCTTCGTCTTTTACACCTTAACTTCAGCTGAAAACTGCCTAATAACCACAACAGAATAGAGAGGACATCTTCAGCATTCGATATCAACAATACCAACATCGCTATTGGTAGTTTTTCTTCCACGATGGATGCAGATATGAAGATGGCCCAGCTCAGACATACACCTTCTCCCTCGCCTGAAAAGCTGCCTAAAAAAGCCAGACCTCAAGGGGGAGCTCATAACTCTAAAAACCCAGCTACAGGCCCATCGGTTTCACTCACCAAAGATCGGTTTCTACAGGAACTTCTGTCTTTTACAGAAACTTTGCTCAATAAATCCACCGAAATTAAATCAATAAGAAGTGATATGTCGGATTTAACAAGAAGGATGGGGGATAATGAAGCTAGTACCACCTCCGTGAAAAAATGGAAAGAAAGAATGGATCCAGAGATAGCACAGCTCAGACAGCAAATTACCAAACTACAACTAAAAACTGAAGACGTTGAAGGTAGGAGCAGGAGGAATAATATCCTAATAATGGGTATCCCTGAGACAGAAGAAAACCCCAATATGGTGATTTCTGTTCAGAAACTACTACAAAAAATTGTGGGTCTATCTCCCCTTGGGGGTAACTATCAAATTGAAAGAGCTCACAGGTCACTTAGACCCTGTCCACAACAGGGTTCCCCACCAAGACCCCTAATACTAAAATATTCGAGCTATGTGGCACGTCAACATGTTCTCAACAAAATCAAAGAGCTTCAGTCAGTTACATGGGAGGGATCCAAACTGCGTTTCACCCAAGATCTTCCTTATGAGACTCACCAAAAATACTCTGCATTTCACCCCACAGTCACTAAGCTCATTGCAGCAAGCATTCCGTTCAAAATGCTATATCCTGCAGAACTTCAAGTGTCAATAGCCGGATCCTGGATTTTCTATGACACATCAACACTGGCCATGAATGATTTGAAGTCCCAGCTACCGGACCTGTTTAAAGACGGCTGAACCCTTTAGCGTAGAAGTGCAATCCAGCCTGAGAGAAGTCTCTCTCTAACTTCTACCAAACATTGGAAGAATCTGTAAATCAGCTTACCTTCGGCAGAATTGAACCCATGCCTTGACATTGCTTGTTTGTCTGGATAGGCCTGTTCTCCTTAACTGCAGTTTCGGCCTCCTAATCCAGAAGGCAGGACTCTACGGGGTTTGCTTTGTTCAGTAGGAACTGTTTTAAAAGGTCATACAGGAGGGGGGTTACTTAACAAGCAGGACCTAATATAGTCCAGTTACATATTTGTGCCCCCGATTCACTCCCTTTGCTTCAAAGAGACAGCAACCTAGGACTAACATAATGTAAGTACAGACTTTTTCTTTTCCATGTGTTACCTCCTGCGTCTCACTTGGTTTAAGCACTCAAGGGTGAAGTTCACACCAGGGTAAGCATTTTACCTCCTCCAGGAGCGAGGACAAGAGTGGTTTTGTTATCCCCCACTTGCTTCTTTTGATAAGAGGGATATGATCAGATAAGGCCACCGGAATCAAGTTGTTTTAGACTAATTGTTAAAAGGCAGTCTTATATGCCAAATATGCTTACATTTCTCTGGGGCTACAAGTTTTTCATTGACTCACATGACATGTCTATAGTTGTAACTTATAGTTTCTCCAACATTGGCATCCCAAATCAAAGATGTGATGGGTCAGGAGGGTTTGCCCTGGCTCGAGTAAGCCCAGGGTTTGCTGTACAGCGAATCAAAATTTTAGGGGGTCAGGTCCTTTGCAGCCCTAGCACTGCTAACCTGGGACTGCTGGATACATGAACCAGTTAATTCTATATCTGTACATCACCAGCAACCCTTAGCCCTAATCTTCGCCTCATTTGTTAATGGGTTGTTTCCACGAGCTGAATAGGGAAGTCTCCCTCATGAAGGGCTACTTAAAATTTACCTGTTAACTTTTATGTATAGGGAGACTTGTGCAAATAGTTGCTGGGGTTTGTTTTGGGGGAGGAGGCGGGAGAACGTCTATGGTTGCCTGTCTTATTGATACCATGCCCTGATCTAGTCAACTGTGTAGAATTCATCAGTCACAAAAGCTGGACTACATTTTAGTTATGTTTAGATGTGGGAGGGGGGTAATCTCACCGAATACATGTTCTGGGAATGGGGAGGTTTCCTTTACATGTAACCTGTTTACGTTACTACAGGGCTATTACCTGGGTAAGGTTGTTGGGGTCTATGGGGAGGGGGGACAGGGAATGTCAGAGTGTGCTCCAAGCTCAACAGATGTTGCTAGACACTTTCTTTTCTGGAACGACTATCTGTCTTATTGTTAGTTATGGCTATCAATAACTGTAAAATAGTGTCTTGGAATGTTAGGGGAGTCCGAGAGCCTACAAAAAGATACCAGGTCCTAAAGCATTGCTCACTGACCAATGCAGATATAATTCTGTTACTAGAAACCCACCTTCTGGTAAAAGAGGCTGTTTGGTTATGGAGACTGGGGTTCTCACAATTCTTTGCGGCAGGTGACTCCTCAACAAGTAAAGGGGTAGTCATTCTAATCAAGAACATGATCCCTTTTCAATCAGACTGCACAGTTATAGATCCAAATGGCAGATATGTTCTCGTTAAAGGCAGTCTCATGGGGGCCACAGTGTTACTAGGCTCCATTTATGGTTCACCGGGTGGGGATCCCTCATTCTTAATGGAACTGGCCACTATGATTGCCCCGCTCCTCCCCTTTTCCTTAATATTAGGGGGAGATTGGAACCCCCCCCACCCAAGATCTAGACAGGACATAACGACCCTTAAAATCTTCTTTGGCACCCCAAAGGGCTCTAATTGATTTCATAGACACACTAGGGCTCTGTGACCCATGGTGACTACTCAACCCATCACACCAGCTATTCACCTTTTACTCTAACGTCCATGGATCATGGTCCAGATTAGATTATATTCTAATGAATATCCCTCTACTACCTGGGCTACGACAAACCAGCATTGAACCAATAGTATTGTCAGACCCTCAATGGTCTGGATGGACCTTACTCCTTCCCTTTCTAGCCCCAGAGATAGATCGTGGAAGCTAGGCACACAGTTACTAAAGGATAAAAATATTATCTCTAAAATCCTATCTTCTATCCAAATCTTCACAGAGACAAATACAGGTTCAGTTCAAAGGGAAGATCTTTTATGTTGTGCAAACTAATGCTACCTTTGTGACAAACTCATTAAATTAGCCTCTAGGCAGAAGAAACTGAGAGAAAAGGAAGCCCTATCTCTACTAGCACAAACAAGAATGGCTGAACGCTCCCTATACTCCTCAACTATTCCAGGCTCAACATCAGCGCTTTTAGAGCTTAGAAATAAATACGCAGTACTCTTAAGAGAAAAGGCAGAATATGCAATTTTGAAAACCAAATCTTTATACATAGATCAGGGGAAAAAAGTCGGGAAATTTCTAGCTCTTAGGCTACATAAATTAGAAAGGCTCAAGACTCTTACCTTCCATACAGGCCCCAAATGGTACTATAAAAACAGCCCCAAGAGAAATTGCTTATACTTTTGAGAACTTCTATCGATCTCTCTAAGGGAGTAAAGCCTCAGAGACAGCTTCTCAAAACATAGATCAATATTTAGACTCTCTTGCTCTTCCTACCCTTTCAGAACATTCCTAGACCTCTTTAGTGGAACCCATTACCCTAGAGAAGACAGTGGAGGTAATTCAGGACTTAACTCTAAATAAAGTACCAGGCCTGGATGGATTCCCCACCAATTTCTATAAAACTTTTGTTAAAGAACTGGCCCCTATGCTGCTTAAACTATATCAGTATATGTTAGATGATAATCCCTTAGACCAAACCTTATTGGAGGCATCAATAGTCCTTCTCTTGAAACCAGATAAAGCATACCAGCTCCCTGGGAGCTGCTGCCCGATTTCCCTCCAAAATTGTGACATTAAAATCTTAACGAAAATCCTGGCTAATCGTATACGGAAGATATGGTCCCAAATCCTTAGTCAGGAACAAGTAGGATTTGTCCCAGGTAGGTCATCAGCAGATCACCTCAGGAAACTCTGTCATATATTCCGGGCAGCCCAACTATCTCAATTCCCCATGGCCCTACTCTTGATAGATGCGGAGAAAGCCTTTGACAGAGTGGACTGGGTATTTCTCTGGTCAAATTTGGGTAAAATGTATTTCCCCCCTCATTCACTCATGGATCCAAGCAGTATACTCAGCCCTTACAGCAAAGATATACTGTAATGGAGTTTTTTCTGCAAAATTCCCTCTCTATTCTGGTACAAGACAGGGTTGCCCACTCTCACCCTTCTTATTCAATCTCTTATCTAGAGCCTCTTCTACGCCACATCAAACAGTCCCCACAGATAAAAGGAATTTCAATCTTAAAGTATACACTTACCCTCTCTGCCTATGTGGATGATATTCTCCTCCACTTAGAGGATCCGTCCTCCTCTTTCAGGCACCTACTGGAAATAGTATCCCAATACAGCACTCTCTCTAACTATAAACGTAATATTAACAAAACTGAAATCTTTCCTCTCAATCATTTCACTCACAAAGCAGAGTTCAAAGACTTTGACATAAGCTGGTCCCCTCACTCACTCAAATATCTGAGCATATATCTAACCACAGACCACTCCCTTACCAAGAAATTGAATCTGGATAAGCTGGTAACTACTTTTCAGTCGGATCTTCACAGGTGGGAGACTCTCCCACTGACACTGTGGGGGCGTATTAACATAATTAAAATGAATGTCCTTCCTCACCTTTTATATCCTCTGTATATGTTGAACATCTGGCTCCCCCTCCCCTTTTTTCAAAAAATCCACTTTCTTATCTCAGACTTTATATGGCTGCATAAACAACCCAGGAAATCATACCTCAAATTGAGCCTTCCCAGAACCTCAGGTAGTCTTCGCCTTCCTAATTTCCTCCTTTACTACTGGGAAAGCCACTTTTCCAAGATTGGCAGATGGAATACTAACATCCTGAGTGACTACTGTCCTCCTTGGTTGCAAATAGAATCACAGATGGTCCTACAACATCATCTCCACTCTCCAGTAATCTTCTATATTCCTACAAGCAGGCTTCCAGATTCAATCTCCCAATCTGTAATTGGGACCTCCCTAAGAGTCTTTTCCCAATTCTGCTGTTCCAAAAAACTCTCTCCATGTCAAGATTTTGCACAACCCCTCATTCTCAACCCTAACATCAAGACAGGTGATATACATCTTACCTCTAACTGATTGTCTCAATTGCAGCAAGCTAAAGTAATGGATCTGTATTCCCACAACTCCCTCTTCAAAATAAGAAACAAATGCAACCTTCCACCTTGCACCTTCAAGGTCTTTCAACTGAGACATTTAATAGGGCAAACATTTGGAACCTCTCCAAGAGAACCTAAAATACCACCTATCTTAGATAGCTTCCACAATCTATCCTCTAAACCACATTGCTTATCATTCTTAGACAATTTTCTTCTAACTATTGACTATCCAGATGTCTTTCCCGGCTCAAATATTTGGTCTACTCTGATATCAAGTGCAAACATAGACTGGACCAGAATCTGGCAAGATCTTTATAGATATACCACCCAAGATAAACTCAGAATTACCCAATACCATATTTTACACAACCTATATTATACACCAGTTAAACTAGCCAAAATTAGATATCTTCCCACCTCTAACTGTTCTAGATGTGGTAAGATGGAAGGGAGCCTGCTTCATGTTTTCTGGTCCTGTGAAAAAGTTGCTCCCCTATGGAGCTCTATCCAATAAGATTTAAATCCCTTACTTGGCCTATAAGACCTATTTACTGTGGAGATCTGTATTCTAGGAATCTACTCTAATATTCAGGTTAAAGAGCGTAAATACCATATAGCTTTAATCTCAATGGTGGTAAAGAAGCCAGTGCTCAAACACTGGATGGACTAACAATCTGTAACTCATAGTGAGTGGCTGAATGACCTCTCAACCTACCTTAGGACCAAATGTCTAATTGCTGGCTTTCGGAACAATTTGTCAAGCTTGGATAAAAAATGGGGTAAACTGTATGCCTCATACCTGCTATGACACCTGTCATCTGATAGAGTCCCCAAAATCAATGTTAAGTAGTCAGCTCCTAGCTGGAATAAACAAAATGGTACATTACTTTATAGCACACTCCTTGGGGCCTTCCTTTTTTGAGGAGGGCAGGGCAAGGGTGGAGGAGGGTCTTTGTTATCCTGCCATGTTTATGTACCCTTCCTTTACTCAGTATTACTCGTTTTTTTTTAAAGTGGAAGAAGGCACTAGGCCCATCGAGACCACTTTCCCCACAATCGTGGGGGGAAATTTTTAACTGCCCAACATTAACTTATCTAGTTGGACCTTAAACTTTTCCCAAGATGTTTCTTCAGCTATATACTGTGGCAGGGAATTCCACAGAACTGCAGTTCTAACTGTGAACAAATATTTCCTTTTATTAGTAATTGCCTTTTGTACTTTAATTTGTCTGTTGTTGCATCTTAATCCATATACCTTATTCATATATGTTAATCCGCTTAATTTCATCAGATGTTCATCATTTAAGATGTTAAAAAACAACAGCAA
Source organism: Neoceratodus forsteri (assembly GCA_016271365.2). Taxonomy (NCBI): domain Eukaryota; kingdom Metazoa; phylum Chordata; order Ceratodontiformes; family Ceratodontidae; genus Neoceratodus; species Neoceratodus forsteri. The sequence goes on from CM057452.1 coordinate 1,061,224,689, forward strand.
GTCTCCTCTATCTCATCTCGCTTGTAGATCGTACAAACCCAGAGATTTCACTCTATCTTTATATGGTAGGAATTTTATGTCTGGGATGAGTTTGGTCATTCTTCTTTGCAAACTCTCGATCATTTTTTTATCCTTTTCCAAATATGGTGCCCAAAATGAAGATGTGAAATCAGTATGTGGTCTAATATAAGCTTTATATAGTTTTGTAATACACTCTTTATTACTTGTTATAAATGATTTTTTATAGCATTGGTAATGCGATTTCCTGTTTGAGTTACTGTAATACATTGGCTACTCCAATTCAATTTGTTGTTAACTATAACTCCCAAATCTTTTTCTTGAATTCCAGTTGGGATTTGTTTCCCGCATAGTGCATAATTAACACCTGGGTTCTTTTTACCCAAGTGCATCACCATGCACTTATCAGTGTTAAACCACATATTATTATCATTTGCCCATTTTTCTATGATCATTAAATCCATTCTTAATAGGTTAATATTTATGTCTGAATCCACCTCAGCTGATATTTTAGTGTCGTCTGAGAATTTGCTGATTTGGTTTCTAACCTTCAATTGTAGGTCACCAATAAAAATTCCAAACAGGGTAGGACCCAATACCAAACCCTGGGGCACTCCACTAGTAACAGGGATACTAGATGAAACTACATTCCCAATTCTAACACTCTGGCTTCTGCCCTTCAACCATTCCTCAACCCATTTAACAACATATCCATTAAATCCCAATTTGATTAATTTCATGACTAAGAGATTGTGGGAGACCTTGTCAAATGCCTTTCTAAAGTCTAAGAACACAACATCAACTGGAATTCCTCTGTCCAAACTACTACTTATACTTTCATAAAATGTGATAAGATTAGTGGTACATGATCTTCCCTTACAAAATCCATGTTGTTTATTATCCACTAGACCCTTGATTGGTATTTCTAGATCTAACCTTGCTTTCAATATTCTTTCCATAATTTTACACACCACCGAAGTGAGACTAATAGGTCTATAGTTGTCCACCCTACTCCTGTTACCCTTCTTATATATTGGTATCACGGTAGCTACCCTCCAATCCTGTGGGACTACTCCATACATATATGTTTTATTAAAAATCATATATAAAGGGTACAGAAGTGCATCAGAGATTTGTTTGATGAAGTATGTATTTAAATTATCTGGCCCGGAAGATGATGTTTCTTTTAAACTTTTAATAGCCTCTTTTATTTCTGTCACAGTAATTTCTTCATATGAGCTGGAATAATAATAAGCTAGATCTTTTAAGGGATCTTAATTTATAAACACTGTCCCGAAATATTTATTAAATACATTGCTAACATCTAGTTCACTTTCCACAGTTTGCCCTTCATTGACAATGGTAGCTATTGAAGAATTTGAATTTTTATTTTTTATTAATATATGCATAGAAAGATTTTGGATTAAATTCCAATGTAGATAATTTAAGTTCAATACATTTTCTTTCTTTTTTAATGAGAGATTTAGTAGATTTAAATTCTTTTTTGTAATTACTTCTATTTGCTTCACTAGGATCAGCCTTAAGTTTTCTAAATGCTTTTTGTTTTTTGTTTATCTGTTTTTGTATTTTTGGGGTTAACCATATTGGAATTTTACCTTTTTGATTATTTATTTTAATTTTGGGAATGCATTTTTGTTCAAGGTCATATATCTTATCCTTGAGAATAGACCAGGATTATTCTGCGTTCTTATCTTTATATAATGTAGTCCAATCAGTTTTTAGTAATATTTCTTCTATTTCTTTATAATTACCCTTATAGTAATTATAACGATGTTTAATTTCCCTATAACAATTTTTAGTTCCTATTAAAGAAAAAGTGACTACCTTGTGATCACTAGAGCCCAAGGGTTCAATTATTTCTATTTTGTCCAGTTTGTCCGGGATATTGGTCAGGATAAGAACGAAGATATTTTTTTTCACGGGTTGGTTCCATTACCATTTGTTCAAGACCTAAACTGGTAATTGTTTCCAGATATTTGTATTCAATATTTGTAGTTGCTGTGAGGTTTAGCCAATCAATACCTGGGAGATTCAAGTCCCCCACAATGATAAGATTAGATGGTTCAGAATATTCTTCCAGGTATTGTATGACAGCTTGGTTATATGCAAAATCAGCATTGGGAGGGCGATATATATTTATTAGTATAGTTTTTTGCCTCAGGTATTGGAACTGTACACAACATCCCTCAATCTGTATCCCATTTACCAGGGGTATAGAAGACTCCATAATTGAAATTGTATCCTTTATATACAGGCAGACCCCTCCACCTATTCTATTACCCCTATTATTGTAGTACAGGTTATATCCTGGAATAGCAGTGAACCAATGCGACTCTTCATTCCACCATGTCTCAGTGATTGCTACAAAATCTATTTCGTACTTATTCATTCTTCCTACTAGCTCAGTTAACTTAACGACGTTTAAACTTCTGACATTACACATAAAAAATGTGAATTCATCAGATGTTGGAGCTAGTTCCGATATAATGCCCCCCCCCATTTGCCCCCAGTTTCTAGTTTAAATGCTGATTAATTACTGATAGAAATTGTTTGCCAAGGAGGAGACTTCCCTTTTTACTCAGATGTAAACCATCCCAACTGAAAAGACTGTAATCATTATCGACTGTTTCCCAATGTGTAATACAAGTAATATTATTGTTTAATGTCCATTTACATAGCCATTCATTCACTTCTTTTATTTTATTTTGTATTTTCTTAGATGCTCGAGGTATGGGTAGTATTTCAGAGAGGCAAATTTCAGAATTCAGGAATTTTAGGGTGCTGACCAAGGACATATAACTATTTTATATATCATTAGTTGTAAATTTGTTTATGTCATTTGTTCCTGCATGAACTACAACCAATGGATTAGTACCCCAATTTTTAAGGACATTAGGTACTATTCTTTCTATATCCCTTATCCAAGCACCCCTGAAGCTAGAACACATCCTATTATGTTTGTCAGTTTTAAAAATATGTCCATCCATGTATTTAATTATTGAATCACCTAAAACAATGACCTGTCTTGGTTCATCACTTTCCATTTTTTGTATATGCTCAACAGGGCATCCAGATACCTCTATGGGTTCTATTGTGGTATTATCCATGGTAAACATGTCATTAGTTTCAATATCAGGTAATCTATATGTATCTGAGCATTAGTTATGACAACATTCCTCCCTTCATGGGTAGTATGTGTTCTATTAATGGGACCTTCAACATTATTACATATGATCTCATCACTATTCGCATTAGATACAGTTTCTTCTCCTAGGATTTGATAACTGTTTTCTAATGGAATTTCAAATTCCATTGCCCTCCTTCCCTTTTTTGCTATTTTTTTCCTAATTACTGGGCTCCATTCATCACTACTATCCCCATACTCCTCTCTAGCTCTCTTTAAGGAATCCTCCTTAATCTTATTTTGGTTTTTGAATGTAATACCGTTTTTTTTAAACTCATCTAGTTTGAAGTGTAGCATCTCGTTTTGTTTACTTAAGTTCGCAACTTGTTGTTCTAGACATTCTATTTTGTTCTTTAACTCCATATTAAGTGTACACTGGGAACATTTTAAACCTTCAAACCCCACACTTGTCTCCAAACAAAAATTATGGCACAATATACAAGTCATAGCAATTTACCCTGTAGATAGGGTAACTATCCCCTCGTTAATATTCATTTCCTTACCCTAACGCTGTGACAGTGGACAAACGTAGCTTAAATATTTAGAACAGGTAACAATCTAATATTGATTATCACTATATCCAATCTCAAATGGCAATAGTCACAAATATCAAAATTCCATACAAAAGCAGTCGAAGTTTGCTTCATTCACTTTGAACAGTGATAACTTCCACCTATCACACCTGACACACTGACACGTTGACGCTGACATGCCTAAGTTGGAGGCTAGTTGTATTGTTTAGCCTTTCCTCTGTATTTCATATGCTGTACTTACTGATGTAATATTTTATTTGGCATTGCCTAAAAAAATCAATGAAGATGCTAAATAAAAAAAAATACCAGAGTCCTTGCTTGAATGCTAAATAAGGATTTATTCCATCATTTCAGGCACACACATTGATTAGAATAGTGGAAGGCACAACAAAAAGATCTTTGTGCAGGTTCCCTGGTGCTTTGCCAATTAAGGCTTCATCAGGTGGATAGTGCCTATAGCATATAAGACAATCCCTTTATACCAATTAAATTCAAAACTGATGATGTCAGAAAATTCAACCAATCACAGAGCCCGATTTTAAATACAGACATATTCAGCTCATTTAGTGGTATAAATGGACTAATAGCTATAACAATCATGATATCGGTGACAACATGTTATTATAGAAAAATACCCCAAAAGACATAAAAAATACACCACAATTGGTGACAGCCAATCAGATTGCTCAAATGCAAACAATGTAAGTTATGAAATTAATTATAGTGTCAACCTGATCAGCTTAACGTATTACACTAAAACAAGATGATTTGTTGTTACTAGACAAACTGTAATAACAACAAATGAGCATAATAAAAAATTTTTCACAGCACATGCAAAAATAGTAAATTTATTTATTTATTAAGGCATTTTTTTTTTCAAAAATAGCCAATGGGAACACATATTAGGTAAAATCAGTAATGGTACGATGTCTCCTATTGGCTGGTGCAACTCAATTCATCAAAAGTAAACAAATGCTTGAGCTGCACCAACAGAAAGACATGGATGCCATTCGGCATCATTAGGCAATACAGCATATAATTTAGGATGCCATACAGCATCATCAGGAAAAAGAGGTATGTTTTTATGACTCCATATGGCGTCATCAGGATGTAAATGTATCTGGTGTATTTCTGTATTTAGCACCACTGTAGCTTTTTGAGCACCCTATATAGAGTCAAGCCTGTCAGGATGAAGCACAGTGTCACAGGTTTACTGCATGACAAAAGGGATTAACGCCCATTGAAATTGCATTGTTTGCTGTAGTAACTCTGCTGCAAAATTCTGCAGTGCTGCACTTCATCCTGCTGGACAAAACTGTATATCAACATGGCCTCCTGCAGAGGCAGGGAGAATATATAGTGGCCACACTGCATTTCAGATTTTTTGGGGTCATCCCCTTAAGTGATCTGCAAGTCTTTCCATGGGTAGACTTAAAAAACAGGTTATGCCACATTTCATAAGTGGACCGTTGCCAAGAGACCCAGAGTTTTTATATGCTTTTCTTCATAAGAAGGAGTAGAATCATGTATTACTCTCAGATAAGGGTCCCAGTCATCTCCCCTGGGTACTCTAGAAACATAGAATTTTTTGGCAGAAATAGGACTGGTAGGCCCATGCAGTCTGCCCTGTTTTCATGCCTATTACTACTCCCCAAACCATATTTGATCTCCCTCCTCCTCCCTGTCATCCACTTGTTATGCCCATGTGCCTATCCCACACATGCTTGAAGACACCTCTACTGTCTTCACCTTCCATTATCTCCTCTGGCAATTTGTTCCTGATAAGCACCAACCATTCCTGAGAAGTCTTATTTTCTCACATTCATTTTACTCCCTTTCTGCACCTTGTTTACCTCCCTGAGGTACTTACAGGTCTCAGTCATCTCCCCTCTCCTCCAACAAGAACATGCAGAGTTCCCATGGCTTCTCATTGTAAGGTCTCTGTACAACTCCTGCACCATTTTTGTATCCCTCTTCTAGATTGCTTCCACTCTGTCAATATCCTTGTGGAGGTGTGGCCCAGTGAATGATACAGTGGCAACACCACCTCCCTTCCCCTGATAGAAATCCCCCTCTCTGTGTACCACAGCATACCACTAGCTTTGCCAACAGCTCTGTTGTACTGCCCTGCCAACTTCAGATCAGATATGATTAACCCAGTTGTTTGGTGACTATAATACCTTAACCCCCCACTTATACACAGCCATCTGGCTTCCCCAGCATAGATGCATTACTTTATACTTTTTGGCATTGAAATCTAGCTGCCACCCCATAAACCACTCCCCTAGTTTCCCCAGATTACTTTGCTTTCTCTCCATCCCTTCCTAGGACTCCACCCTGATACAGATGTTTGCATCATCTACAAACAGCCACACATCCGATTTCTCAGCAATGTGACCTATGAAGACTTTCAAGAGGACAAAACCCATTATCAATCCCAGTGGTACCCCACTGATCACTCTTCTGTCCCCCGAGTGACTTCAATTTACCACAACCCCCGTCTCAGATTCTTTAACAAGTCGGATATCCAGTTTACAACCTTCTCTCCAACCCACTGGTTGTCAAGTCTATTTATTAGCCTCCTATGTGGCACAATGTGAAAAGACTTACCTAAGTTCAGATAGGCCACATCCTATGCCTTCTACCAATCTACCGCCATAGTTAATCTGTCAAAAAGATCCATGAGATGTGTTGGATATCACCCCCCCATGAAACCATGTTGCAGGAGGTCCTGAAGCTCATTTGCCTCCAGGTACTCCATCAGTAGGGTATCCATTCATTTCCACACCACTGATATATAAGAATGACTGGCCTGTAACTGTTAGCCTCATGCCTGCTGCCATTCTTGATTCTCGAACATAGAGACATCGGCCCTCATCCACTCCTCTGGAACTACCTCTTGTCACCAATGAGGTGCTGAATAGTGTTGCCAGATGGATGGCATCCACATATTGACTACTGCACAGTACATTCCACCCACCCCCTCCACCCCACTACTAGCTATCAACTGATTGGACATCAGCAAGGTGATACAGACTTTGCAAGACAGACACGCACACACACACACACACACACACACACACCATTGAAGATAAATGGTTATTGCCCACATTACTACACACTGTCTAAGACAGCAAGATGCTCAAGTATCAGACACATGTTGCTGTGTGTGCATCTTTCTCTACAAACACACACAGAAGGAGCCTTCCATGGCCGTCATTGACAACACTCCCCTCCTTCATGACAGCTGGAGAACTACTGGCTATTCACATAGCATTGCAGATTATGCATCCTACACATGCGCATACACACAGTCAGTCATCTGTAACAACTAAGGAGCATACCATACACCCACACCTAACAGCTAGCAAACTTTCATGCAATAAAAAAAAAAACTGATGCAGTATAATGCTGGTCCAGTGGCACAGAGGGCTGAGATGATATGCACCTTACCTACCACAATCTGGTGACCCAAGTTCAGGAACAAGCTCAGGTTGCTGAGTGTCAGCCGGGGGGGTGGGCGATTGAGCATCTATCAGATAGCTCTTCACTCCTGAAGTGGGGATGCATGCTAACTTGGCCCTTTGTAGCAGACAACTGAGGGCCTAGTGGTAGCACCAAAAACTAGATCAACATCAAAGGGTGGGACTGCTGGTCAGTAGTGTGTGTGCAGCCCCATATGCACACATTTACTTGCCACCACACCAGAGGGTCCAAAGGAAAAAATGTATAGTACAGGCTTCATGAGGCCCTACCCCCCACCTCTGTCCCCCACCACCACTTGGACAACTGACAAAATTCTAGATGTGAGTCACTGAGGTGGGGGGGTACTGCCCAACCCTTCTTAGCCCTGCAATGGGGGTCAATCTGTGGGGCACTTCATGCTCAGTGGGTCCGGAGGAGGTGAGTGCCTGACAGGGGTGACAGGGTTAGGGCTGAAAGCCAGCCTGCATTGAATGCCAAGCCAGAAAGCTTTATGGTAAGAACACAAAAAGATGCTGCAGTATTTATCACCTTAATACACACACACACACACACACACACACACACACACACACACACACACACTAGCAGGAACAGCTGAACATTTACAGTAAATCCACCAAGCATAGGTAATATGTAGAGGGCCTCTTGCCTGAGTAATATCGAACCAGATGTAGGAGTCTTGAAGGGACGACATCCATCAAACCTGAAAAATAAAGTATAGGAAAAGGTTCACAAATGATTCATTGTTTTTAAGGAGTAAACAGAAAAGACAAGGACAGGTTAGATGTAGAGTAATACTTATCTGATGGGGAAGAAGCCAGTATCCTGTCAGACTTGTTAAAATAAAGAGGAAAATAGCTTAATATGGAGCAAATATAGCAGTGACAGCATAGTCAGGACAGGAAAAATATGAATGGGATATATGAAAGCAAAAAAAGTTTTGTTAGATAAAGTTAGTTAGGGCAGAGCGGCTGGCCAGCACAGTGATAGAGCTGCCGTTTGCCTTCAGGATGACCCGGGTTCATGCCCTGAGCCCAGGACGTTTGGTGCTGATTGGCAAGGCAGGAGCAGGTGTCCTTTTGACACCTGCTGCCTCGGGAAGGGAGGGCACCTCCTTCCGTTGCTTGACCACCCCCAGGTGACCCAGTGGGAGGGAGGTGTTTTGCAGGAAGGTATAAGTGGTCACTCAGGAGTGACCTTAAGTCATCAAGCACCCACATATCTGGCATGCATCATGGATGCATTGCCTGCCCAGAGTGGGGCCAGCAGCAGAGTTATAAAGGTAGGGAGTGGCTTGTGCATCTTTCCAATCCGATTCTGCTCTGTATGCCCTCTACTGCTGTAACATCTTGCTGAGGTGGACTGAGCTGCTGCTGAGTGAGTGGAAACACTGTATTTAACTGCTGAATTTGAACCTGTTCAGAACTGCTGTTTTACTGTTTCTAACAGAAGGGCTCTGTGTTTCCCTGCTTAATTACCCTGTTTAGTTCAACTGTGTTCAGCTGGCCCAGTGGCTGAGTACTTCAGTCAGGGTAATAAATTGAGCTGCTCGCAAGCACGAGCATGTGTGGCATGAGCGCCACTCAGCAGAGGAAATAAGGAAGAGATAAAGGTTATTGACATTTTAAAACTACAAATTGACACTTATATTTGTATAATCAAGTGTTAGAAACATTTTTAAGAATGAAACTGCAAAAGTGCTTAATAATGTTAGGTTGTATACTGGAGCTGATTCTTGTGGATTCAGGTGTTTGGATCCTGGCAAATAATGCCGTGGGTAAGTTTGAACAAGGTAGATTCAAAGATAATTTTACATATTCAAATCTTCTTTGTGAATTTAGACATAATATGATGTTAAAATTAGAAGTGGTAGGGTTGTTGAACAAAAAGTCACAGTATAGAATAAGTGGTTATAGTGTAGCAGTTCCTAATTTATGCCCAAATATTGTATTGTCTTTTTGTATTGGGTAATTGTTAACTCGATCTGGGGATATAGAAGTACACCCAGGTCCCAATCTGTATGGTGATCACTTAATTTGGGGGAAGGGGGGGCCTAAGAGTGGCACACTTGAATATTCGTAGCTTATTTCCCAAAAAAACAAGAGTTAGAGGCTTGGGTCTTAAAATATGAACCTGATGTTTTAAGTTTAACAGAAACTTGGTTAAAAGTAACTAATAATGTCTTGGCCTTAGATGGTTATAAAATAATAAGAAAAGACAGGGCAGGTAAAAAAAAAAGAGTGGAGGTATACTTATTGATTACAAACAAGAATTAACTGAGTCTAAACTGGAGTTAAAGGTTGATTCCCCATTAGAGTGTGAATGGTTATTGATTGAGATAAAACAAGGGGATAATTATAAACTTAAACGTTGCACTGTTTATAATCCACCAAAATTTGCACATAAAGTCCTTTAAGAGTTTTTACAATTTGTTTCAAATTACCAATTTAGTGGTGACTTTTTAGTGTTGGGTGATTTTAATATTCATTGGGACTTCTGTGACGCTTCTAATATGTAGTCCCTGTTGATGAATGCAGGTTTGTGTCAGTTAGTACAAACTTTTACACGCATGAACCTGAAGACAAATAATCATTCAATTTTGGGCTGGATTTTGACTAATAATCATACTAAAATTATTAAGATTGGAGTCTTACCAGATGTTATCAGTGACCACCTGGCAATATATTGTACTTGGAAATCAAAGAAAATAAAGCCTCCCTCTCGTTTGATTACCTATAGAAAGTATCCTGAAGATTTTGATGATGGATTAAAGTCTGATTGAAGAGATGTTGATTGGTCTTCCTTGGATGTAATACCTTGCATAGAGTCTGCAGTAGATTACTTTACAACACAAATTTCGGAGTTAAAAATAAATTCTGTCCAATACTAACAAGGAGAGTAAGGGGAACAGTGAATAAATGGATTACTCCAGAGATGTTTAAATTGATGAAACAAAGAGATCAAGCATGGAAACAATTTTGCTTGACTAAAAATATTAGTGATTTTCAAAGCTATCGGAAATTAAGAAATGAATGTCAGATAAAATTAAGGTTATGTAAGTCTGATTGTTATACAAAACAACAAGATCTAAATTTGTCAAATCCAAAAAAATTCTGGTCTTCAATCAAATCTTTGGTGTCTCCTCCCATAGATGTATAATCAGGTGAGTTCCTTGTTGAAGGAGTTATAATAAAAGATCCACAAGAAATAAGTACAGCCTTTTTAGAACAATTTTTGGATATGGGTAAATATAGTATAGATAAGGATGATCAGGACTTAAATAACTCAGTTATAGTTTCTCAAAATGATTTAATATTTCATTTTAAAGAAATAGAGCCTGATCAGGTACTGAAAATTTTGAAGAAAATTCCTTTAAAAAATTTTGGAATTGATGATATTCAGCCAAGGTTTTTGAAGTTAATATCTTCATACATTTATAAGCCTTTGAGAAAAATATTTAATTTGTCCTTAGAAATAGGGATCTTTCCACAACAATGGAAAAAAAGACGTAATAAGATACATTTTTAAGGGGGAAATAGTAGAGATTTGGGGAATTACCACCCTATTTCTCTTCTCCATCCTTTAGGTAAAATTTTAGAAAAGATAACAGATGTACAAATTAGTGATTACTTACAATTGACTGGGCTTCAGGCTCCTGAGCAGCATGGTTTAAGGAAATTTCATAGTACAGAAACTGCCTTGGCCAGGTTCACAAACCACATCAGTGAGGCTATGGAGAGGGGTGAGCTCACTGGTGCTGTTTTTGTGGACCTGTCCAAGGCATTTAACCTTGTTGACCATCGCCTGCTGCTCAGGAGTCTAGCTGCCAACGGATTATCCAGATTGTCATTAGAATGGGTGGAGAGTTATTTATCAGGTAGGTAATTACAAGTTCTTTATGAGGGTTCAGTGTCAAAGAGTAGAATTTTAGAAAAGGGTGTACCTCAAGGGTCAATATTGGGACACCTATTGTTTTCCATATTTGTGGATATTATACCAAGTAAAATTCTTAAGGCTAAGACAATCTTGTATGCTGATGATATAATATTATATAATAGTTCTAATTCATTAGTTAAAATTGCCCACGATTTGATTGTAGCTTTTCAGAGTCTAGAAAATTGTTTGTTGGACTTAAAATTATCATTGAATATTTCAAAAACCAAGAGTATGATATTTGCCTCTAAACAAAAGTTGGTTAAATTAGGGAAACTGAAAATTTTTGGTGAAAAATGGAACTAATTTGGAGCAATGTTTTAGATATTTGGGAATGAATTTGGACTCAAATTTAACATTTTCAAATCATATATTGACTTTAACAAAATCAATAAATCAAAAATTAGGGGTTTTATTCAGAAACATAGAAACATAGACTTTGATGGCAGATAAGGACCGCTAGGCCCATCTAGTCTGCCCATTTCCCTACCTACAGGATAGGCCACAGATCCTAGTTAACCAACAGCCTATTTCTTCCTACCCCCCACAAGAATTGCCTTATGTCTGTCCCATGCATTCTTCAATTCTCCCACAGTTTTAGACCCCACAACCTCCTCAGGAAGGCTGTTCCATGCATCCACTACCCTCTCTGTGAAATAATACTTCCTCACATATCCCCTGAACCGCCCTCCTTCTATCTTTAAATTGTGTCCCCTTGTTCTTGCAAGTCTCTTTTTCTGAAAGATGCTACCCTCTTGGACTTTGTTGATTCCACTGAGGTACTTAAAAGTTTCTATCATGTCCCCCCCTCCCTTCTTTCCTCAAGGGTATATATATTAAGCTACTATCAGACTACTGAATGTGCTAACTTTACAAGCCAGGAAACATATAGCTCAATGTATACTATTTTCTCAACTGAATTATAATTCATTTTTGTTTACTAGTTTGTCTAAACATGTGGTAAATGACTTAACAGTGACTTTTCTTAGTATTTGTAGATTTGTTTATAGATTGCCTTATAGTACACATCATTGTACTTTATATCAAGTTTCAGGGTTTCTACCACCTAACTTGAGTTCCATTTACTCTCTTTGTTGTAAAACGGATAATGTATTGAGACAAAAAGGTCTCTCTCCCTTGTATTCTTTGATACCTGTAAGGGAAGCTCCGAGAAACTTGAGATCAAATTTTCTTTCTTGTTTAAATTTGAAATTCACTAAAACTAAATAGGGTGCTCAAGCTTTTTCTATCCAAGCACCAAAATACTGGAATGATCTTCCAATTGAATAGAGAACTATGACTAGTCATAATTTATTCAAAAAGAAATTTAAGCATCATTTATTGAGTAGCTTGCAATGTCACTGCTATTTTAAATAATTTGTATTATATTGTTTGTCTTATATGTCATGTATTTGTATTCCTGTATTAACTTTTACATTCACTTATCTTTTTGTATAACATCTCGTGACTATTTTATTGTCTTGGGTCGCATATGAAAAAGGGCCTTGGCTCATATGTTTACCCGGTTAACAAAAGAAATAAATATTTAAAAAAAAAAAAAAAAAATGACCCTAATAGGCAGATGCTGGGTCACCTCTCAGAACCATGACCCAGGGTGGGATAAGTGGAGGACTTAGCAGGGGATAAAATACTCCCAGCAGCATGAGGCAGATAGAGCCCCCCCCACCACTACACAGCAAAGTAATTTTGATACCTCCCATGCCTCACCAGCTCCTCCTTATGGGCCTGGATCATCGAGTGAAGTATCTCTTCATGACTTGGGGGAAGCAAGGGGGTCCCACCCACAGGGGCTAAACCATGGGTTATGGTCAGAGTATCCAGGGAAAGTTGAGCAAAGGCTGGAGGGGGTAGGACCACTGAAGGATTCCTGCAGCAGGTACAAGGGCTTGTTTAGGTGGAAGGAGATCCCAGCAGCTGGGGCCAAAAATGGGGAAATAAATAGAAAAAAAAATGATAGGGCAAAAATAATGAGACATCTGTTTCTATGGTGTTGCCTTTATAACTGGGAGTTCTATTTTACTTCACTTGTTCTGGTAAATCAATGCTAAGGACCCTGCAGCTATAACTGGTTGTACTTTGGTAGGACAAATTCTAAGGACCCCCTATGTAGGTCAGATACAACTGTATAATCTACATTTTTCCTTCTTTGTAAATGTACCATACTGTATGTTAATACCACAGAGATCACTCTTACATTTGTAAGTGTTCTCAAGAGCATTCTTACAGCATGAGAATTGCGAACCAAAGGTGAGCAATTCAAATACCCTAAAAGTATAAGTGAGATCACTCTTATAGCCACAAGAGTGATCTCGGCTGTGGTATTTTTTTAACCTTACCTGGACATGCCATATCCAGCTCAGCTGCACCCGAGACACTCATTGCACAATAAGTATGTCTCACACACAGCGGACAGGAGCACTCTGACTGGTTGGTAGTGCTCCCTTTCTATAATACAAACCAAAGAAGAAAGTTGAGTTAATAAAAAAAAATAAATAAATGAAGAGGTCACTATAGCCCCATCACTATTGGCAGCATACTGGGGGAAGTAGCATGTTCCACTACAAAAGACATTCTTTACACTTCAATGCTTTGTGTTACTACTTCCCTGGTGCAAATATGTGCAACAATCCAGCAACATAATTCATGTACTTTCAAAGTGGGACTTGTGCTCAGCTATGTAAGTTTCTGCTCACCTACATTTACCTGGAGAGAATGTCCCTTTCATTAAGCTTAGTCACCAAATAGTTAAATAATCATAAATCTTATGTACTTGGATGGAGTCAAAGGGGTGTTATCCAATTATGGTGTGTCCTACAATATGAATATTGGAGACATATCTCTCAGTAAGTTGCTCAATGGTCATACACTGATCAAAAAGATGTAGTGATCTGCTCTTTCAGAGCTCTAAACATGAAGCCATCCTGCTGTTTAATCCATAAAATCTCTCCTGTGTCTGCTGGTAGTGCGCACTGCCATGCTAAAAGTGAAAAACGCTAGGCAGCACTTTCTACTCTGAATCCGTACGGAGCTCAGGCTGCGGCCTGCTCCATATGGGCTGGAGAGTTGGGCAATACAAGTTGTGAATATGGCAAAGATAATTCTCCTGAGGGGTTTGAGAGTAGGAGATGCAGCAGTAGGGAGATCGCTGTATAGTGAGCCACATTCGCAGCTGTTAAATAAAGCCCAGTCGAAGCAAGTCAAGTCAAGTCAAGTTTATTTAAAAGACACCCAATCCCGGAGGCTCTGGGCGCCATACAAATTTAAAAAAAAGGCATAATACATAAATATAAACAGGTAAATAGAATCATAAATTATAAAATAAATAATAATCTAAACGTCAAATGCTTGAGAAAATAATAATGTTTTCAAGCGAACCTTAAAAACATCTACAGTCGGGGCCTCTCTGACTGCAGCTGGTAGTAAGTTCCATAGAGCGGGAGCCGCAACACTAAAGGCTCTGTCGCTGGCTGATTTCAACCTCGCTCTAGAAATGGTCAGGAGGCCACCACTGGAGGATCGGAGAGGGTGGACAGAGGGAGTAGGTGTCAGGAGGGCTGACAGGTAACCAGGGCCCTGTCCGTGTAGGGCCTTAAAGGTGAGAAGACCCACCTTAAAGAGGACTCGTCACCTGACTGGCAGCCGGTGCAATGCATGCAGTACCGGTGTAATATGGCAGAATTTTTTCTTCCCAGTCAATAACCAGGTAGCTGCGTTTTGCACCAGCTGCAGTCTGTGGAGAAGTCCCCCTGTGACCCCGAGATACAGCACATTACAGTAGTCCAGCCTAGATGTGACTAAGGCATGTATCAAGGTAGGGAGGTCCAGAGGCGGAACAAGGGGCCTAATCCTGGCAATGTTTCTGAGATGGAAAAAAACAGGTACGAACCACGGAAGATACTTGAGCCTCCATGGTCAAGTTCCTGTCCAGAATCACTCCAAGACTACGCAACCTTGAGGAGGCCTTCAATGACATCATGGAAGATTTGATGCAGATCCAGGGCGGGAGCGGGGGGGCGGCCAGGGAACAGATAGAGTGAGACCCACCCTAATGAACATGATGCAGGGAACTGGCAGGTCAGCAACAGCTTCTTCCTCCTCTTGGTGCCAACTGTGTGTGTGTGCTGCTGCCACCCCTTGCCTCCAGTGCTACCAGCCCTTTTCAGGGCCTGACACCACTCTCAGCCTTTCCTGTTTTCTTCCCCAGCAAGGAACACTGCCCCAGTCTCTATATTCCTTCCCTCACACCAGACGCCAGCAGGTACCCTGACAGTCCAGGCCTCTGCACTGCCATAGACGATGGGAAGGGCCTCCACTGGAAGCCGAGGCTGTAAAGGGCTGGCCTGCCTGAAATCATCCCCCCTACTGGAGACTAAAATGGTGGCAGCCACTGCCCAGTTGATGGAGTTGGGTGTCTGTGGTGCATCAGGATGGGAGAATCAGCTATTTACAACACTTGATTGGGAGTTAGAGATGCCATACCTATGAACTTGAGCTAATTGGGAGGCTCAAGGATGAGGACCTGCTCCAGTTTGGATATGTCTGGGTGGCTGTCCAAGTAGTGACACCAAGGAACTGCTGGAAGAGCGAATGAAGATTCTCAGCGCTCAACAACCTACTCATGTCACCGCATGGACAGGAGGGCACGCACATTCACTACTCCTGAGCATGCAATCTCGATTGGAGAGTAGCAGGGTACCAGACAATGCAGCTGTATTTGTCTGCTGCAGTCAGGGACCACCCCACAAACACAGCTGATTGTGATGGGGTGCTCCCAAATTGCAGCAGTCACTTTCTTTGTGCATAGTGGCATGCTCATTAACTGCCATCTACTGAAGCAAGGTGTTTCTTGTGCATGCACAAGTAAACTCAAAAATAGGGAATACGTACACTATAACCCGTGACATACCATGGGTGTATCAAGGTATTAATGCATGCCTCTGGTGCATTGTGAGGCATGAGAGCTTGCCTGAGTGACTTCAACCAGCCACAGTGGGTTATCACACTTATAAAATGGTCTAGATAACTGTAGGATCATAAGGATGTACAGAGCTTAGTAGACACGGGTCCATGTAGCTCACCTTATCCTCATCCATAATATTCTTTAAGATGTCCAGATTTGTAGTAAATATCCAGTTTACTCTTAAACTCATCAATATTCCTACTTCCTTCGATTTCAACTGGCAGTGAGTTCCAAGCTGATATCACCCCCTGGTTGAACCAGTGCTTCTTTTTGTTGATCCTGCAGATTTTACCTGACAACTGTAGTAAATGCTACCTAGTATCATAAGTCTGTTCCCTCATTTCCAACCCCAGACAATTCCATAGATTTTCATCTGCCTTTGCCTCATAGAGTAGGCACATGTCACCCCTTTGTCTCCTATATTCTAGTGGGAACATATTTGTAATACATAAAAATCAAAAAATCAAAAGCTTTTTATAATCAGTATGCCAACTGTTGATCTACTGGGGCATTAATGAATGGTCAGGTGACACTTTCTGCCCAATTTCTGCCCATCCTACCTGTACCAGCTTGTTTGTATCTATGTCTTAATTTTACTGTTATACTTATGTGTTGTACTGCTATACTGTGTATTTTGGTTTGTCTTACTGTGACAAGGTACCTTTGTAAATGAGCCTGTGGCTCAAAGGTTTTCCAAACTGCTGTTTAAATAAATAAATAAATAAAGTTATCATTTGACCTTTCATTAATGCCCATTTTATAATGCAGAATCAAATTAACTGTGGAAGGAAGGGCATCATACAAGTCAGTAGATAAGGGACAATTGAAAATTGAATAAAACAGCATTGGTCCAAATTGTTACCACATTACTGCACTGCTGCTTTAACACAATACAACAGGAAGAAAACATTAATGTAAAAAAAAGTACATACTTTTTCTGTATGTAAAAAGAGTATTAAGTAGGAAAAGAAGGAATGTAAAGGACAGGAATTTTGTTTGTTTTTCCTTTTATAATTTTTTGGGTGTGTTTTTAATATTTTTTGGGGGGAAGAATGTAAGGAAAAATAAAGACAGAACACACAGTACATGTTAAGAAAGAAAAAAAAAAGTCTACTGGGCCTGGTTCTGACCAATTAAAATTTGGAGCAAAGCAATGATTTGCAATTACTGACTCTCCATTCAGTCCAACTGCTGGCGTATTGTGTCAACAACGTTACCTAGGTAGTTGACCTCACTCCAAAGAATGCAAGATCACCCTGTGTGGCTGGAATTTCAGAAAGGTCATGCTTGCATGAGCTGCGGGAGCCACCACCTGTTCAACACTCTCACTTCTGCTGTGCTTTGGAAGCCGTGCAGGCTGATACCATGCTGCCACCTCTTGCACTGCACCCTCCACTGCAGGAGCTATTGCTTCTAGTTCGGCCACCTTGGCCTCCCACTCTGCACAGTGGTGCACAATCAGGTGCGTTCTCTGCCCACCTGTTCTCAAGTGCGCAGCCTTGCAACCACAATGTACCATCATGCTGCTGATCTTGCATCTCACCGCAGTCTGTGTCACCTGGCAGTGTGATGAGAAAATGCCACACTGCTGAGCTACGTGGAGGACCAGGCACAGACAGTTGGGGAGGGCAGATGTACTAGGCTGCTTTACTGTTGGAGGGGACAAGCTGCTGCTGCTGTTCCTGCTGCTGTTGTTGTTGCTCCTTGGCCTGCTGTGGGGGGTCGGTACTAGCAACCAGTGCTGCTTGGCTGGCACCCCTAACATCCAAAGCAGCAGTTGCTGCTGCTAATGCTTCTGGAACATCACTTCCACTGTCAGTGGAAACATTTTCAGGGAGGGGAGCACTGGATGGGAACAAGTTTCCATGGTTGAGGCAAATAGTTCGCCTCACACCACCTGCGTCCTTGAGCCACAACTACTGGCAGGAACCCCACCGCTCTCCATTTGGAAAAAATATTAATAGAATTATTAAGAAGTAAACAAAAAAGAAAAACACAGTAACAGAATCAGTTATAAAAATCAAAAAGGGCACTAGGATGAAAGAGGTTTAAAATAAAGTCTGGTTGATGACAAAAAAAATAGATCATAAACATTAAACTTTCTCAAAACTACTGCTCCTCCACACAGACACACTAGACAGTTAGCTCCACACAGCTCCTCATCTAGCAAACAGAAGGTCAAAGATAAGCCTGATTCACTTCCTCCCTGCATCATGTGACCTGCAGTCAGACATGTGATCTGTGGGCTGTTTCTCACAAACATTGCCTTCTAGAAATGTAACCCGAAGTTAACATGAAGTCCATAACGCGAAGTCCATTACAAGTGAATTTTGACCGTTTAATGGAAACTTCACTAATTATACACGGATTTGAAGTTATGCACTTTGCATTAACTTTGAGGGTGTAATAAAACTTCACTGCATGCCTAGTATCAAGGTGCCCGAGTCAGTTCATGGATGCATTTGTCCACAGAGCACACTTTTACATCCATTTCCCAACAGATGCACAGGAGCAACTCCAGGCAAACAGGGTTTCTATGCTGCTGCAGGCTTCCCACATATGTTGGGGTGCTATAGACTGCACACATCTCACCATACTGGCACAACTGACTGAACCCAATGCATTCATCAGGAGGAAGGAGTACCACTTGATGAACATCCAAGTGGTCTGTGACAGTAGCTGCTGCATTCTGGATGCAATGGTATGGTACCTGGGGTCATGGCGCAACCCCTACATATTAAAGAAAAACAGACTGTGCCAGGCAATTAAACATGGAACACTACAGTTTGGATGGCTTATAGGTAGGTCTGTACCATGGACACAGGAATAGTATGATTTTGGTTCGATTGTGTTTACGCAACTGAATGAGATGACGCTTGTGTGACTTGACTTATGTTGTGAATATGATTTATGTTGTGGCTTTCCACCTCTCTATCCATGAGATATACCATCTTATTAGGGTACGACATGAGGAACATTAGAGGAGGGTTCCCCCCCATTGGTGCCACGGTGATGATTCTGTCGGCTAAAGGTAGCTTAGGAAGAAGCCCAAGGGTAAGAGAGATGTGCCGCTGGAGGAGGAGGGGTGGATGGTGGGGCAAAAATAAATGAATCCTGGAAGGCCTGGGGTGAGCTACCTAATAAAGCCTGTTGGGGAGTGACGTAATTGCTCCACCCAATAGAACCTCAGGCTTATAGCCTTCCCAATGGTTGCAATGGCGGAGGCACACAGAAAAGGCATATGGCCCACCGCATGTGTAGGTCCATAGACCACCCAAGCAGTCACAGGGAATACTGACACAGCACACTCTGCAATGCACCATGGTAGCAAGGGGTGTAATTGTGTGCTGTGGATGTTGAATGAGCTGTGGCAGGCATGGACCTGCCAATGCATGTGATGCAGACAGCTCTCCACCATGCATTCCATCCTGTGGCCATGTGGCACTGGATGTCACCACTTCACTGGATGGGTGTGCTACCCAGCCAATTGTGCATCATGCACATGCCATACAGCCAGCAGTGTATGTCCAAACCAACATCTGATGTATGTGACTTGTGTACTAACAATCATGTATTCCACCATGCAGATGACAGTGGACACCCACAGCTACCAAGGCAGATGACAGCAGTCAGGCACCATGTTGCAGGTCCACTGATCAGATACAATGGTGCACATGCAGCAATGAGGGCTGGTAGCGAAACCTCTTTTGGCCTACTGAAGATGAGGTTCCACTGCCTCAACAGGTCCAGTTGTGCATTACAATGCACACCTGAGATGGCCTGCAAGATCTTTCTGGCTTGCTGTATACTGCACAACATTGCCATGGCACACTGTAGAGCAGTGCCATGCCATAGCCAGACATGGAATCAGTTGAGGATGCTATGGGTGGCTAGGAGGAACAACCTGTCAAAAGAGGCATGCTGAGGGACCTACATGTATGGCATGCTGTTGATGGCAAACGCAGCAGGGAAAACCTCATCTCTGCACACTTCGCATGAACAACCATCGCCAACAGTGTGCAGCAAACCACATGCAGTGTATGTCTGACAACTGTCACTGTGACAGCCTCACTGTGGACTGGAGGGCATGTGCCAGCCCACGTAATCCCACACTCTGCCACATGCACATAGAGGCATGCTGCTGGCAACATCAGCAACTGTGTGTATGTGGTTGCATTGCACAACCTCAACACAGTGCAGACAGCTACAAAGGACATTTCCAGAAGACCACAGTAAAACATGGATCCAGCCCTGAGTGCAGTGATGCAGAGGCGTTACCACCTGGGGCAAAATACAAGCCATGGTAGCACTGTAATGAAGAGTGCCCATCATCTGAGTGTAATCCCAGGTGATTGGTGGGCAACTTGGGGGTCACAGTGGACAACACTGCATCGTTGAGTGGCACATGTGAGCATGATTGGACAGGTAATACATACTGTAGTCCAGTGCAACACATGCAGTAGGCTTAGTGAAGTGGATGGCAGCAGTGGATGATGATTCCATTGGCTTGGTACTGCTGGCATGTTTTTGCATAGGAGGCTGACAAAACCAGTGCAACTGGATACCCAGGAACAATAGTTGTTACAGTGTGCACCACTTGGAGGAGGTGCACGGTGTACGATGGCCAGTGGTTAACAGTGGTATGATCCATATACGGTCCTGCATGATGTGGGGAGTCAACACCTGCAGTGAACATGATCACAGCCCTGGTATGTGAATTGGCCAGAACTTCAACAGTATACAAACCAAGGACACACACCCGTATCACTTTTCACAATGCAACCTTATATATAACTGATTGATGCAATAGCCCACTTCTGGAGAGAGGTCCTGATTGATATACCTGTGTCATACTTGTTAAAATAACTGTGTTTTAGTGCTTTATATACTATTACAGTACTACTGTGCTCTGGGGTATTCTCTCCTTTGCACCAGCTCTTTTTTGGTTTGCAAAGGATTGTGGGGTACTGGAGGACATTTGTTTCCTGCCACCAGTCCTCCCCCCTGATTACCTGACCAGAGAAGCATTTCCTCTGTGCTTTTAGGGCATATTTGTACTTGTAGCCCTCACTACTTCTGGGATAGCCTTTTTAAAGGCTTTATTAACGTTTTTTGAAACATTTGCACTCAGACGCGATACTGGAAGTAGCGCGACTCGCACTTCTGAGTTTTGCCTCATAAAACATCCGCTCTGGCAAGCGAGCTTCAGTATATAACTGATTGATGCAATAGCCTACCTCTGGAGAGAGGTCCTGATTGATATACCTGTGTTATACTTGTTAAAATAACTGTGTTTTAGTGCTTTATATACTATTACAGTACTACTGTGCTCTGGGGTATTCTCTCCTTTGCACCAGCTCTTTTTTTGGTTTGCAAAGGATTGTGGGGTACTGGAGGACATTTGTTTCCTGCCACCAGTCCTCCCCCCTGATTACCTGACGAGGCAAGCATTTCCTCTGTGCTTTTAGGGCATATTTGTACTTGTAACCCTCACTACTTCTGGGATAGCCTTTTTAAAGGCTTTATTAATGTTTTTTGAAACATTTACACTCAGACACGATACCGGAAGTAGCGCGACTCGCACTTCCAGCTTTTGCATCATAAAACATCTGCTCTAGCGAGCGTGCACAGGGCCGCATGTGGAGACGCGCGCAGAGACACGTGTGTCTTAGCACGTGTCTATCATGTCCATCGTGGACAAGGGGACATCAAGGTAACATTGTGAAGTGTTTACAAGTTACTATAAGGATTCCATAGCTGTTTTCTTCTTGTACCTCCTTACCATCTGTAACAGAAAATGAAAAAGGCTAACAAATATTGCACTACATGTAAAATGTATGCCCTTGGTAAACAAACATCCAACTACATATGTGAAAAAATGTGTCTTAGTTAATGAATTACAGGATGAAATTGATAGACTACAGCCTAAGGTGTCTGTAAAATCGGATATTAAAGCTCTGGAGGACTACATCGACCAGATGTCTATTTTGGTGGAGACTAACACTTCATCCACAAAATTAGTGGACGATGATACCATTCAGAAGTCCCACTTAAACGTTACACATATCCCATTATTAGATCATCCTACCATTACTTCAACCCCTTTAACTGCAGTTGTATGTGGCCAACGGCTCAATGTTAACAAGACCAATTCTTGGACTACAGTACCTCACTCTAAAATTAAGACAAATATTAAAACCTCACCTCCCCCTGCCCCATATGTAATTCCTACACACAATTCATTTGAACAGCTGTCACAGCTGATCGATGAAACTATATCAGTCAGTCCTAGATTTGGCACTACTGTTAGAAATAATACATTACATACTAAACCTTTAAGTGACCAATCCTGTGAGGCCCCCATACACTCTCTAACTACTCCTGAGAAAATAACTGGTCATAAAGAAGTATGTATACTGGGGGATTCAATTACGAAATACATAGACCGTACGGTCTGTAACCCTGACAAGGAACACCGTACTTGTTCTAGCTATCGGGGGCAAGGATAAATGACATTGCAGCAATGCTCAATACAATTTTAAAACCAGCTGAAAAAACCCCACTGGTAGTTATTCATGTGGGAATGAACGATATTTCCAAACAACCTCTGCAATGTATTAAACAGGACTTTGTCTCCTTGTTTAATTTACTGGTAGAAAAAGGTTGTGACATCTGTCTCTCTGAAATATTACCTGTTCCAAGGGCAAATGATTTCTTCACTTCTAAGATAAAATCCCTAAATGAATGGCTGAGGAAATGGTGCCTCAGACAAAATAATCCTTGCCTGACACATTGGGAGGAATTTCATCTTAACCCATCCCTTTTTTGTTGGGACGGTATACATCTTAGTAGACGGGGCAGTATTCTACTAGGATGAAAAATCGCTACTTTTATTCATTCCCATTTAAACTGACTGCTAAGGGGGAGTTTGGGACATTTACCAAAACTCTTAACACAGGGACTCAGTTTTCTAGCCACAACCATTTAAACATCCTATCTCTTAATGCTCGATCGTTAAACATTGCTAAACATGCCGAGCTTGAACTTAAGGCTCATCTCCTTGATTTATCTCTAATAGCCATTACAGAAACCTGGGGTAATTCTTTCAGAAACTGGTCATCTGAAATACCGGGTTATAAACATTACTTTAAAAATAGACCTGACACTAAATCGGGAGGTGGGGTTAGTCTGTATGTTAGAGATAGCATCACTTCCTATCAGCCTTCAGTAGGTGTAGATTCTGAGAGTGTGTGAGTATATATCCAACCTAAAGGCCTTCCACAAATTTTAGTGGGAACCTGTTACCGCCCTCCCTCTTCAGACAACACTCAAAGTTCAAGGTTAACGGAAGATATTTCTCAGCTAGCTAACAATGGCCCTGTCCTAATTTTAGATGACCTTAATTTACCAACCATTAACTGGGATACTTTAACGGGCTCTAATAATTATGACAATAATTTTCTCACAACCATTATCGACCTGGGACTGTATCAACTAGTCAAAGAACCTACCTGGGGTAGTAACATCCTGGACCTTGTTATAACAAGTCTAGACATCCCTGTGAATAATTTACAAATATCTGAACCTCTTGGCAATAGTGACCACATGTCAATATTCCTTACTATTCCATTATCTCAATGCCCAGTATTAAATAAACAAACAATTAAACACTATGAATGAGCTGATTTTCAAAAGATAAATGACCATCTAAGCAATATTGATTGGATACACACCTTATCATCTCTTAACACTAATGAATCATGGGATTTTTAAAAGCACAAATACAGATACTTGAACATCAGTACATTCCTGATAAGCATATGTATAATAGTAAAGGTAAAATTCCACCATGGTTTTACTCATCTATTAAAAAACAAATTTCACGTAAATGTAAGTTATTCTCACTACTAAAAAATTCCCCCATGAATACTAATAATGAACTACTAACTCAATACTGGGAATCAGTTAAAATTCTTAAAAAATTAATATTGGAAGCCAAAAGAAACCTAGAATTCCGTATTGCACACACTAAAGACACACACAAATCACTTTATGCCTATCTAAACAGTAAAAAGGGAAATAATAAAACAATTGGCCCCTTAAAAATAAACAATTCAGTAATATCCTCTGACTTCATCACCGCCTCTACGTTAAATAACTATTTTTTATCAGTAGTTACTCAGGACTCATTTCCACCCCCCTCTAACAATCTCCCATTAGGTAATATAGATTACAAGGTACTACAGAATGACATTTATAAATTACTATTAGCTTTAAAAAAAAAAACACTAGTCCTGGCCCCGATGATATTTGTTCCAAATTCCTCTTGGGAGTTAGAGACACAATTACTCTACCACTTACAATTATCTTTAATAAATCTCTCCAAGAATCCATGGTTCCCTTTGACTGGTTAACGGCAGTAGTAACTCCCATTTTTAAACAGGGCTCGCATTCAAAAGTTGATAACTACCGTCCAATCAGTTTAACCTCAATTCCCTGTAAATTACAGGAAAAAGTAATCAAAATACTTTTAGAAAAAGAAATAGAATCTTTAAACATTACTGACATCACTCAACATGGATTTAGAACTGGTTTATCTTGCACTACAAATTTGTTGTCCTTCCATAATTCCATAAGCTTGAACCTCAACTTAAACATTCCTACTGATGTCATCTTATTAGATTATAGTAAAGCCTTCGACAAAGTATCACATGCTATTTTGATTAACAAACTTATTCACTTAGGCTTTTCGGCAACACTAGTGTTATGGATAAAAAGCTGGTTGACTAATCGATCTCAGAGGGTCCGGGTCAATGGCACTATGTCAGATCTGGGTAGAGTGATGAGTGGTGTTCCCCAGGGCTCCGTCCTGGGACCCACCCTGTTCAATATTTTCATTAGCGATATGAAAATCCACTCAAATAACATTCTTATGAAGTTTGCAGATGATACTAAGCTATAGACAATATTAACTGATCTTGCATCAATTGAACACTGGGCTCTTACCAATAAAATGGACTTTAATGTGTCTAAATGCGCTGTTTTACATATGGGGAAAAATAACCCTAAACAGGTATACACACTGAACAACATTAATATTAAGGTCTCCTGTCTTGAAAAAGATATCGGGATCCTAGTAAACAATAAACTTACCCCATTTTCTCATTGCAACAGAATCGCTAATCAAGCCAATGCTCTTCTTCGAAGGATTAACTACACATTTGTTTCTAAAACTGAACAGTGCATCATCACTTTGTACAGATCTCATGTTAGGCCCTACCTTGATTATGGCTCCCCTTTTTGGAGTCCTTACCTCATTAAGGATGTAGACAGAGTTGAGAGGATTCAGATTAGAGCTACAAAAATTATTCCTCATTTAGCACATCTGGACTATGAGTCCAGACTACAAAAGATAGGTTTGCATTCCCTTAAATTGAGAAGAACAAGAGGCAATTTACTACAACTTTTTAAGATTATTAAATCACCCATTTTGATGAGACAATGTGGCATATCATTCTCTTCCAGAAAAATCGGACAAAGGCTAAATAACAAACAATTGGATATCGTTAAATGTAACACTAATAAAAGACAAAATTATTTCTCTATAAGAACTCCTCGTCTATGGAATACTCTCCCACAAGACATTATTGATGCAACTACCGTCACGACTTTCAAAATTAAACTAGATAATTGGCTAACCAGATAGTATCACAACAATGATCCACACATGTGGAGGACAATCTTGATGGGCCTCGGCTTTCTTTTGTCCTTTCAACCAAGTAACCTTTAATTTTTTTTTATTTATTGAACAGTTTCACCAGGTAGGGCACACTGAGCAAAAAGATGCTCATCTCCTGGTGCAACTGGGGGGGGGGGATACATGAGAGATAGAATATACATTACAAGAGTTATACATAGGAGACCATAGTACATGATACAGAGTGTACATATACATTTCATAGAGTTATACATAGGAGATCACGGTACATGATTCAGAGTGTACAGAGAATACATAACATTGAGTTTACATTAGGGTCTTGGTACATTGCTTCATACAGGTTTATAGAGTGCAGATACATACAGGGGAGATGAAATATCGTGCCTAGAATACAGACAATAGAGTGATACTGATAATTTGTACTGCTGGTGACAGGACTTGTCTGTGGAGAGGTTGAGTGCAGGGTGTGTAGGAACGTGCAAGGATTTTGAACACACCCATAACAGACAGACATAGTCAGAGGAATAACTGTGTTACTGGTGGCTGAGCAGAAGTGCTGGGGGGGCATGTGCAGGGTTGGATGAGCCTATATGCCAGCATGAAATGAGAAATGCTAGGGCTGCTGGTCAGGCTGCATAAGAAGAAGGGGGGGTCGAATGAGGGGATATGATGATGGGGGAGGGGGTCAGGAACAGGAACAGCTTGTGGCGTAGTAGTTAAGTAGGGCAGAGGATATTGAATGTCTAGAGGAGGAGTGGGGAATTTTGGCCGGTTGGCATTCCATAGCTTGGGGAGTTGGTAGGAGAAGTCTGATTGGCCTGTGGTGGTCCGCTGTAGAGGGATTGTCAATAGCCGGGAATCAGAGGACCTAAGGGCGTGGGAAGGTGTTGGTAGGGAGGAAAAGGTGGAGGTGAGGTAGGAAGGGAGAGCACCAAGCCAGAAGTTGGACACAAATTTGATACTGTGAATTAGCCGACGGTTGCTTAGGGATGGGAGGGCCAGTAAGTGATAGAGCTCACAGTGGTGTGTACATGGGGGGGGCATCTAGGGCAGATCGGCAGAAAGCGTTGAAGAGTGGGTCCAGACTGGCTAGGGTGGATTTTGGGGCCAAGCTGTAGACTATGTCGCAGTAGTCGAAGGAAGGTAGAATCATTTTCTGGATAATTTCACGTCTCACGGGGGGCAGGAGACAATTTCGATTCCTGTAGAGGGTGCCAAGCTTGGGGCATAGCTTTTTCTGGATAGCTTCAACATGGATGGAAAAGGACAGGTGACAGTCGAGCCAGACTCCAAGGTACATAAAAGAGGGCACATCCTCTAGAATTGTTCCATCAAGGGTGTGAAAAATTGGTTGTGAGGTGAGTCTGGATAGTCTCTGCCTAGAGCCAAAAGTCATGGAGACTGTCTTTTTTGCATTGAGGGAGAGTTGGTGGGAGTTAAACCAGAGCTGTACTTTGTTGAAATCAGCCTGGAGAGTGGAAATGACTTCTTCTTGGGTCCGGCTGGAGGTGAAGAGGACAGTGTCATCAGTGTACATGTGTATAGAGGTAGTAGAGCAGGTTTTAGGCAGGTCATTTAGCAGGGCAGAAAAGAGAAGGGGACCGAGAATGGAGCCCTGTGGGATGCCAGTGAGGACAGGGAGTGGAGGCGAGATGGAGTCCGCTATTTTTGCTGACTGTGTTCTACCTTCCAGGTAGGCTCTGAACCAGTTAGTGGCTGATGTGGATAATCTAGCAGTGGATAGGCAAGTTAGTAATAGAGGGTGGGATACTGTGTCGAAAGCTTTAGCTAAGTCGATGAAAATGGCAGAAGTAATTTGTCCTTTGTCCATCCCTGTAAGGATGAAATCTGTGAGCCTTAACAGGGAGGAGGCAGTAGAGTGTTTTTTTCTAAAGCCTACCTGGAAAGGCGTTAGGAAGTGTGACTCAGAGAAGAAGTGAGAGATTTGT
This sequence comes from Neoceratodus forsteri, assembly GCA_016271365.2. Lineage (NCBI taxonomy): Eukaryota > Metazoa > Chordata > Ceratodontiformes > Ceratodontidae > Neoceratodus > Neoceratodus forsteri. The sequence continues at coordinate 1,061,252,512 of CM057452.1, forward strand.
GAGAGTACTAGGTGCTCCTGTAGCTTCGCTAGGGCGGGGAGCAGGGAGATGGGGTGGTAATTTGATGTGGTGGTAGGGTCGCCTCCTTTTGGTAGAGGGATAATAGTGGCATGCTTCCACACCTTGGGGATTGATTCAGTGGCAAATGAAAGGTTTAGGAGGGCAGCAAGGGGAGATGCAATGGCGTGGGCAGATAGGAAGAGAAGTTTGGTATCTAACCCGTCCGGTGATTTACCCTTTTCGGGGTTCAGGGAGAGTAGTGCATCTAAAGTATTGGTGGGCGCAAGGTGTTTAAAAGTGAAGTGATTTGGTCCTGGCAGTTTAAGGGTTTCAGACTGAGAGGGGGAGGTTCTTTTTGGGAGAGAGGCAAGTAGGGTTGTGGCACAGGTGGTGAAGTAGGTTTTGAATCCGGAAGCGACCACAAGGGGTTCTATGATGAGAGTCCCTTGTGTGAGTAGGTGGGGTGGGAATTGAGGATGGAGGGGAGAAAAGGGAGTTGATAACTTTCCAGAATTTAGAGGGTCTACCGAGGTTGACGTTTAAGGTGTTATTAAACTATTTGGCCTTGGCTAAGCGGGTAGCCTTGGTACATTTGTTATGGAGCGTGCGGTAGGAGATATTGTCACCAGAGAGGAGCATAGATTTGTATAAATGCCACGCCTTGTCCCTGGCATTCTGGTACGCAATTAGTTCAGGGGAGATCCAGAGCAGGTGGGCTCCCTGGACTCTAACTCGATGCAGGTGGGCATGTTTGTCCCAGACACTGAGAAAGGTATTCCGGAAGAGTGCAAAGGCTTCATCTGTATCATTACTAGTAAAGAGAAGGTCCCAGCTAGAGTGGGCCAGACCATCCAGAAGAGGGGCGATGTTTAGGGATTTGTATGAACTTTGTAGCAGAATATTTGGGGGGGATTTTGGTTGATGGATTTTGCGGACAGTGTAGGTGACGTGGTGGTCGCTTATCATGTCAGGAAGTAGGATGGAGCTGATGACCCTGTGGGGGTGAGGTCCCAGTCAAGTAGGGAGTGATTGTTAGTCTTTGGGTTTGAGCGTGTGGATTCAGAAATGGTTTGGGCTAGATTGAGGGTGGTAATCTCAGCACGAGCTTTGTTGAACGCAGTGGATGTCCAGTTGTGATTTAGGCCACCCATGATATAGAGCATACCCGCAAGGGCTAAGGAGGCTAGGTGGGTTAGGAGGTCAGTGACAGTTGCGGACGGGGTACCAGGGCGGCAGTAGATACCAGCCATATAGATAGGGAGGGAGAAGGGCTGGGCCAGTTTTATCATGAGTAGTTCATAGGCTTTGGACTCAGATTTTGTGAGCGCGATCGAAAAGTGCAGGTCAGATTTGGTATAGATAGCCACTCCACCTCCATGTGAGGGTCTGTCTTGCCGAGTGGTATTAAAACCAAGGATGGCAATGGCTGGGTCTGGAAGGTTAGGGTTTAGTTAGGTATCAGACAGGATGATGATATCTGGGACGTGCTGTGCAACTAAGACTTGGAGGAGATCAAGCTTAGAGGCTAAGCTACAAATGTTGAGGTGGAGTATGCGTAGCCCCAAGGGGAGGGAGCTGGTCAGATTGTTTGTGAAGGCCTTGGCAGGGGGGAGAGACATTGAGGTTGAGGACGCTGGGCCAGGGTTTGGGTGTACCTTCCCTGTGGCAAGGAGCAGTAAGGCAATAGTTAACTGGTGAAAAAGGATGTACAATCATTCTGATTTGGGAGAGTGCCTTCTGGTAGGTGAATTGGGATACCCAGCATTTGAAGCGCGGAGGGTAATTTGGTGGATTGACGATAACGAGCAGGACAGGGTGAAAAGTGATGGGGGGGGGAGCTCGTTGAAAAGTAGGTCCAAATGGTGGCTGGAAGGGGTGAGGTGGCAGTGTGGGGGACATGGGTAGAGAGAGTAAGTTCGATCAATAGAGGGGGAGGGGTGGGGTAGCAGGTTAGAGGAGGAATTAAAGTGGGTGCGTAGGATAAGAAGGAGATGATGACTAGTAAGTTCCTTGAATGCTGTGCCTGCACCCTGTGTTGCCTGGAAAATTGATGCAAAATGCATCACGCACTTGGGCATGCAGTGTGATGACCGTGAAACCAGACAGCAGGGTATAGGTCTATGTATCTGTGTAGTATGTATAGTGTGGACCCCCCCACCCACAGTGTGGTCAGACCCCTTGTGTAGATAGTGGTGATTTTGCACCTCCACAGAGCACTGTTACCACGCAATGGTGTTAGTATGTGCATGATGCAACTTGCGGAATGAATGCTGTGTCACATTGTATGCAGATGCACCGTACGTCAATGCTAGCCTCATGCACTTTGGACATCTGGGGTTTTGCTGCATTGTTATCGTCAATTCTGTTCTGTGTGGTTACACAGGAAGCAGAAAACAGATTTAGCCTTGTGGGAGGCAGGCTGGGGAGGGGAGCCTATCCAGGAGCCATTTTGAACTAATTGTTCCAGTTTGGATTTGGAGACTGAAGGAGGCTGAACTTCAAGACAGGGTTTGTACCTGCTGTTTGAGGGAGGAGAAACTAAAAAGGGAAGTATTTGTTCCTGCTGTTTTGATTTTATTGTCTTAGCTTTTACTGGGAAGGAGTATGTGCCCGGGGGTTTAATCAGTGCTGTTTGGGATTTGAACTGTTTCTGACTGCAATTCTGTTCTGTGTGGTTACACAGGAAGCTGAAAATAGATTTAGCCTTGTGGGAGGAAGGCTGGAGGAGGGGAGCCTATCCAGGAGTCATTTTAAGCTAATTGTTACAGTTTGGATTTGGAGCCTGAAGGAGGATGAAATTCAAGACAGGGTTTGATTCTGAAAAGAATCAGATGGGGAAGCAAGGGGGAGTGACATAGTCACATATGGGTGGAGGCTATGCCAGGCATGACAGCGTAAATGGTGGATCAATCAGTTCTGAAGTATGCTAAAAGGGATAGGGAGAAACCTCACATAGCTCTGCATTTGGGAACAATTGACCTGACAGGAAATATGACAGATGTAGTCCAGAGGAGGTTTGAGGAGCTGGGGCTGATTTGTGAGGAGGCAGGAAGATCAGTACATTTCTAGGAGGTGCTTTCAGTACCCAAGGCCAGCACAGCCAGGAAGCTGAGGGTAGAGGAATTTAATGTGTGGCTAACAGAATGGTGTCAGTCCAAAGGGTATGGGCTGATGGGGGTGGGGTGGGGAAGGACCTGGGAGGGCAAGGATCTTTATGCTAAGGACAGGCTACTCTTGAATGAGGAGGGAAGGAGTGTATTGAAACAGAAACTGGGGTAATACTTAGCAAACAATGAGAATTTAAACTAGAAGAGGGGGGTGGTAGGTGGGCAGAAGTCAGGCAGGATCCACAGGAAGGGAAGCTGAACAAGCTTAACCCCCATACCAGCAGCAAGGGACTTAAGAAGAGGTCAGAAGGGGATGCTAGAAAAGGAGAGCAAGTAGGGGATGGGGGATGGAAGTGGGGTGGATGGTGATAACTTTGAATTCTAGGAGTCTAGGGAACAAAACAGCAGAGTCAGAGGCTCTCATGGCAGATGGGGAGGAGGACATGGCAGCCATCACCGAGACATGGGCCACCCATTACCATGTCTGGGACCTGGCACTACCAGGGTATAGGTTATTTCAGAGGGATAGGGTAAAAGGGAAAGGGGGGGGGTGTTGTATGTGAGGGAAGGACTGAAGTATGTAAAGGAGGAAGGGGAGGAGGGCAGCATGTAGTCATTATGGGTGTAGTTCCAGGACTCCAAAAATAGGACCCTCAGGATGGGAGTGGTATAGAGGCCACCCTCTCGGACTGAGGAGTTTGACAGAGAACTAGCAGAACAGATCAGAAGGACCTGCTGGATGATCAGCATGGTAACTGTGTGGGACTTCAACCTACCAGGAGTAAATTGGGGTACCCCAGCCACCACGAATAGGGGGGAGCAGGTACTTCTGGATGCCTTCCAGGACAGCTTCCAGTTGCAGATGGTCAATGAGCCAACCAGGTTAGGGAACACTCTAAACCTCAAGCTGGTGAATGGAGAGTTTGTGAGGGAGCTGGGGATGGAAGAACCACTAGCAGGAAGTGACCACCACTCAGTGTGATTCACGATAAACATGGGGAAAGGTGGAGTAGAAACGGGCACAAGGGTGTTACACTTCAGGAAGGCAGACTTTGGGAGGATGAGGGAAATAGTACAGGGGTATCTGGCCAGGATCCATCCAAATATGGACACTAACCAGAAGTGGGAGGTCATTAAACTGGAAATTGTGGAGGTAACCACAACATGTACAAGAGCCAAGAAGCCTAGTTGGGTGAGCAGGGAGGTCATGGAAAAAGGAAGAAGAGAGATGCCTTTAGAAGGTAGAAAAAAAAATGGAGGGAAGAGGACAGGGAGGAATATCTGAAACAGTCGAGGGAGGTGACAAGGGAAGTCAGGGCAGCCAAGGCGTCCAGGAAACTCAGGCTAGCAGAGGGCATCAAAGGGGGGAAAGGACTTCTTCAGGTACATCAGGAAGAAAAGGAGTTGTAAGGACCAAATAGTAAGGATAAAGAGGGATGGGGGGTGGGTTGAAATGGGGACAGAACAGGCAGAAGCATTAAATGAGTACTTCTCAATATTTAAGTAAGAGAAAGGGGGAGCTATACCTAAAGGTGGTGGGAGGATGGGTACGGGAGGGAGGAGGTGACAGATGGGGAAATATCATTGAGCAGGGTACTGGTGGGCTTGAGGGCACTGAGGGTGGACAAGGTGCCTGGGCCAGATGGTATACACCCCTGAATGCTAAGGGAGATGGCAGAAGTACTGGCAGAACCCTTGGAAGACCTGTCCAATGCCTCCCTGAACTCAGGCAGTGTACCTCAGGACTGTAGGATGGTGGACGTGGTGCTCCTCCACAAGAGCGGCCCCAAGGATGAGCCATGAAACTAGACTGGTAAGCCTTACATCCATTGAGGGAAAGATGATGGAGACAGTCCTGAAGGAGAGGGTGGTTTCCTTCCTAGAGGTCAACGGGCTGCAGGATGGCAGACAGCATAGGTTTGTCTCTAGCAGATCCTGTCAGACCAACCTGTTGGAGTACTATGACTGGGTAACCAGGCAATTAGACAAGAGCCATGCAGTGGATGTTCTGCACCTGGACTTCAGTAAAGCCTTTGATTCGGTGCCACACAGGAGGCTTGGAAATAAGATGGAAGTCACAGGGGTGGGGGTGAAAATGGTGGGATGGGTAGTGAACTGGCTGCAAGGAAGACAGCATAGGGTGGTGGTGGGAGAGGAGCACACATCTCCCAGAGCAGTGACAAGCAGGGTGCCACAGGTTCTGTATTGGGATCAGTGTTGCTTGGGATGTTCACAGCAGACATCTTAATAGGCATCAAGACTAAGATCAGTCTGTTTGCAGATGACACCAAGATGGGAGCAGTAGTGGATGACTTAGGAGGGTGGCAGGGTATGCAAGATGATCTGGAAAAATTGAATGCCTGGTCAGACACTCTGCAGCTGGGGTTCAATACCAAGAAATGTAAGGTGCTACATTTTGGTACAAAAAAACTAAGGAGGAGCTAACAGTTAGGGGGGATTCAACTAGCAAAGACAGAGGAGGAGAAGGATCTGGGGATGATCATAATGGGAGCAATGAACAACTCAGCACAGTGTAGAAAGGCAGCTGCAAAGGCCAACAGAACGCTGGGTTGTATTGCCAGAGATACATCCTCCAGGAGGGGGAGGTTATCCTGCCGCTATATAGGTCACTGGTTAGACCACACCTAGAGTATTATATGCAGTTCTATTGACCTGAAGAAGGACATTAGGTTACTGGAGGTGATGCAGCACAGGACAACAAAAATGATTCAGGGTCTAGGGAACTTACCCTAGGAGAGCAGGCTGAGGGAGTTGAACATGTACTCCCTGGAGGAAAGGTGGGATGGGGGACATGATTAAAACCTCCAAGTACATAATGGGAATAAATAAGATGGGTATGGAAGGGCTTTTCAAAATAAGGAGGGGGAGGAACACTCGTGGGCATGATCTAAGTTTGGAAGGGGGAAGGTTCCGGAGGGAAATGAGGAGGAGTCACTTTTTATGGAGAGGGTGGTGTCTGGGTGGAAAGCATTAACAATGAAAGTGGTATCCTGGAGAACAGTAGGCTACTTCAAAAGGGAATGGGACAGAGTAAGAGGGAGAGTCACTGGAGGGGTGGAGGGGGGGAGGGGCAGCTACAGCATGACTGCTAGCTGCACAATCGAGAAGACTTGATAACTCATAAGGCCTTTATCTCTTGGCAGTTTCGTATCATATGTATCAGGTAAGAATCAATAGCACATATGTTTCTACACCTTGCAGGACTGCAATATACTGTAGCACTGTAAGGGCAATACTGCACCTCGCACTGCTAGTTCAAAGTGACAGACCACTGTTGTTCACAGGTCACTGAAATGGCTGCATGGACATGTTCTCCAAACTTCACTGATGAGGAGACTGTACTGCTCATCAGCCTAGTGGAGCAGTGGTCCCATATACTACTGCCACAAGGCAGTGGTGGGGCCACACCCACACGGGGGGGGGGCTATTAGCTTGAAAATTAGGAAGGTGTCTGGTGTGCATAGGACAGTGATGCAAGTCTGCCACTGGTGGAATGACCTCACGTGGAGGGAGACAGACTCTTCAACCACCTAAGGATGAAGCAGATACACAGATGCGTGGAGGTCACCTGCAGCAGACAGGTAGGCATAATGTCACACAACATTCGTAGTACCACACATATCAATTACTGTGTAGTGCCTTGCAGCAGTACTAAGCTGTGTATCCCCACTTATGTCTCCACAGGAGCACAGGCATCCACAGATGATGAGAACCATGTGATATTGCCACCAGTTGAGGCAAGCAGAAGTGGAACCATGAGGGCAGGACAAGAAACTGGCAATACAAGTTGAACATCATGCGGTCTACATAAATGACACCAGTGTATTTCTGCATGGGTAGTATTGCAGGTGTCACACACAGGGGCATTGGACATACAGTGGCTGTGCCTGTGCTACTGACGTTACGCTGTGCCACATGCACCAGGATTTGCATACTGTGCAGGGTACATATTGCTGCATCAGTGCCTTGGGTATGTATGCTTTGTGTGGAGCAGTACAGGCATACAGTATGTGGGCACTGCAACAGCAGATGCATGTGTCTGCTCGTGCAAGGGCGGGGTTGACAGGGTACACAGCAGGTGTGTTATACCAATGCACTGCACACAGTGATTGTTCCATTGCTGTGCCGCTGCATGCTAGGGAGTAATTGCAGCTGTAGTGTACATGATAAATATACAGCTATGTCTACACGAATCGCTAATATCTGCACACTCACACCTTGCTTCCCTTCCTTCAACAGGTGCACGGTGAGCAGCAGATGGTGAAAATGTGGCAACGAATGCCAGGTGGCATAACCTGGAGAAGGCCATGAGGTGGTTGAGAAGGTCAAATGCCTGAGCTTATGCTGAGAGGACCCATCACAGGGCGCAGACTGCAGAAGCTACTCAAGAAGCTGTTGGGTTGGTGGATGGAGGGGAACAGCAAGACACACAGCCAGAGAACAAGGGTGAGGATGACCATGCCTAGGACTCAGCTGGTAAGGGACAGCAGGTAAAACATAGCCTGGACACAGCTGTGGAGTTAGAAGGTGAACATGGCCAGGACACATCTGTGCAGGCACTGGACACTACTGTACATGAGTAAGCAGGGGAGAGAAATGCTGAATGTGTATAGACCATCAGTGCGGTCCAGAAGACAGCCTACAGCAGCCATTGTAGCAGCCTTTGTTTGATCCTGTGGACATGGAAAACATGAAGGTGGATGTGGTGCAGGATGTACCTCTGCCAGGAGATGTAGCAGAGGAGCATGTGGTTGTGCACATTGCCAGTGATGAGCAGGGCCATGGTAACATGGCGGAGAACATGGACGGTCAGCACAGGCAGGCCGTGGTGAACTTTGCAAGAGAACTGGGGGCACACATCTGCCCAATCACTGTACACATGACATGTTGCATGCAGACATTATGACCCTACTATGTTTTCTGGACAACTATACAGGATAATGAGCCACATTGTTTTTGTCCATGTTGGCAACACACATAATCGTGTGCATTATACAGTTTATGATCCCGTATGCTACCTTTGGATTACTGTTTGTATTCTGTTTCACCCCACCTACTCATTGTCCCAGTAGTATGTAGATGTTCGATAGGTACTTATTTTTGTAATGGGTGGTGCTAGTTCCTTTCATACAGAACATAGAAACAGAAATTGACGACTCATAAGGAGTGCTAGGTCCAGCCTGTCTGCCCGTTTTCCCTATCTGCTGCAAAAAAACACAGACTCTACTTGATCTCCAGCTTTATTCTCTTTCTTATCGCTAGGTTTCCCCTATGCTTATCCCATGCATTTTTGAATTCCCCTAACATAGAAACATAGACTTTGACGACAGATAAGGACCGCTTGGCCCACCTAGTCTGCCCATTTCCCTACCTACTGGATAAGCTGCAGATCCTACTTAACCAACAGCCTATTTCTTCCTACCCCCCCACAAGAATTGCCTTATGTCTGTCCCATGCATTCTTGAATTTTCCCAGTTTTAGACCCCACAACCTCCTCAGGAAGGCTGTTCCATGCGTTCACCACTCTCTCTGTGAAAAAATACTTCCTCACATTACCCCTGAGCTGTCCCCCCTCTATCTTCCAATTGAGTCCCCTTGTTCTTGCATATCTCTTTACCAAGTTAGCCCCCACCACCTCCACTGGGAGGCTGTTCCATGCATCCACTATCCTTTCTGTGAAGAAATACTTCCTCACATTACCTCTTAGCTTACCCCCTTCCAGCCTCATGTCATGTCCCCTTGTTCTACAACATCTCTTTTTCTGAAAGATGCTACCCTCCTGTACCTTATTTATGCCCTTGAGATAGTTGAAGGTCTCTATCATATACTCCCTCTCTCACCTCCCCTCCAGGGTATAAATATTGAGGTCCTCCAGTCTCTCTACATATGACTTTTGGTGCAGACCCTGCACCATTTATGTTGCCCTTGCCTCTACCGTGTTTTTGTCCTTATGGAAATGCAGCCTCCAGAACTGGACAGTGTACTTCAGATGGTGTTTCACCAATGATTTGTACAGAGGCATCACCACCTCCTTTCTTCTGCTGGTGATACCTCTCCCTATGTACCCCAGTGCCCCACTGGCTTTCCCCGCAGCTTTGGCACATTGTTTGGCCACCTTCAGGTAATCTGATATGATTACCCTCAGATCCCTTTACTGTTTGGTGGCCATCAGTATCCCACCCCCATCATGTAAGCCTCCCCTGGTTCCTGTGCCCAAATGCACGATTTTGCACTTCTTTGTATTAAATTTTAGCTGCCACACTCTTGACCATTCCTCTAGTTTACCAAGGTCCCTCATTTTTTCCACCCCTCATGTAGTGTATATCCTGTTGCAGATTTTAGTATCATATACAAAGAGGAATACATTTCCTTGCAGCCCATTTGCAATGTCACTTATGAAGACATGAAATAGGACTGGCCCAAGAACAGATCCCTGTGGCACCCCACTGGTCACCTTCCTTTCCTCCGATTGAGCTCCATTTACCACCACTGCCTGTATTCTATCTGTAACCCTGGTACCGGATATCTGAAGGCTACACTATCCCTGCCTTAGCTGGCCATACCAAGGTTGAAGGGCCTGGGTTCCTAGTTTACTGAAAAACTGGTTCTTTTTCAAGATAACATAAATGTGCAGTGCCTCCACCCAGAGTTTACATTTACGTGGGCTAAAACAAGAACTGGTACAGCCACTTGGGATGCTGTACCCACCCACAATACCATGGTGCTACCCCACACATGTCCCTATAACCAAAGCCCCACATTTCACATTTTAAAGAACTAGTGACTCTGTCTCTCTGATAATATGCTCACACACCAAGGTTACGAAAAAACAGCAAACAATTTATTTGCATGGGGTGTGGGTTAGGAACGGGCGATTGGAAGCAGAGGTTAGTTGTATAGAGTTGCTTTGATTGGATTGGTGTTTGGTTTTGATTGGCATTGAAATTAGCAACAAGATAATCATTTTGCATTTAAAGGCAAACATTAATCACAGTGGCCACTCACCCACCTTCTGAGGTATTTAGTATATCTGACCGGGCTGTCTAGTTAGTTGCATTAGATGGCAGGAATATGTTTATAAAATGGCCACACAAAATATCAGTTCCCAGACTGAACTGGAACTCCACAATCCTAACCTTTTTCTGGGTACCCAGTGCTAAAGTTCTTACAGGTGCAGGCCTGGCAGTTGCAGCTGATGTGTGGCCCTTAGGAGAAAATCAAGTTAGCATTTCTTTTGATGATTATCTTTAAATCAAACTCTGTAAAACAGCTACTCCCTTTCTTGGTTAGCTTGAGCCTTAAGACACTGAAACTAGGCAGCAACTTGAAACAACTGTTTATAGGCCTCTCCAGATGCCACAGGGCTAGACCCTGTATACTCATGGTTTAGTAGTCCTCATAGGCTAGTTGAAATCAGGCTGTACAAGGTAATTCAGGTAGTTGCAGAATTAGCTTTGGCTGAGGTGCAAGCAGGAGCTTTGGATATCCCCTTCTCTGGGAAGGCTCTTACAGTTCTGAAAAGGCTAGAAACTTTCTGTAGGCTTGAGGTCATGTCTCTGGAAACATCTGGAACAAGACCAGTCTGGGACCTGGGCCGGCATGCCTCAGACCCCCATGTCTGGCTATACCCCTCAGGGGGAGGGGCATATGGCAGTGCATTAGCAGATGGCACACTACCAAGCTACCTCCCAGGCAGATCTGGACCAGTCACATTGCATTCATCACATTTATAGTCAGCACATTTATATCTAGAAATCTTAATAACTTGTAATGGTTACAGTTACTTCAACAATGTACCAGCATGGCCACCATGGTCCTTTAGCTTGTAGGTACCATCTTTGCTGGTGGGTACTTCTCTCCTAAGGCTAGGGTGACCCATACTTTCACTGTCCATGCAAGACACACAGGAGCTTGGCTTAACTCTTTAACGCAACACAGATGGAGTTTGGGGCATGGCTTCCCACCATTTGGCATACTTGACTTGGTAGTTCAGCTCATCACTGGAGCTTCTCTCAAGCTTACAGCATGAATCACAGGCACTTGTGGCTTTGCTGGCATTAGCAACTCCAACTTGGACCTTCAGACATCCACTGGCTTCCCAGGAACTGTCAGGACAAGTCCCACATGGCTAGGAAACCTCCCATCCAGTCCTGTAGGTCATTCACACAGTCACAATCGGCATTTTCACAGCCTGCTGGTCCATTCTCTGGTCGCTTGTGCAGATGTCCACCTATTTCTTAAATGCTAGTTAAACGCAGGTTGCAGACAGACAGACAACAGGCTCTTCTAGGCCTCTTGGGCTTCTCTGCCCCAAGCAGGTTTGCAAACAGCTCAAAGTTGCAATTAGATGTTCACTCACTCAGAAGGATTCAGATGACTTTCCTTTTCTGGAAGTTACAGGTTTCTTCAGAACTCTCACTGCTGAGGCAGAAGCATTTCTTGCAGCTCTCTCACAACTGCAGGTAGATGCTGACTTCTTTCCCACATTTTCCTAATGTGGCAAGGAACTGCTAGCCCTGGAGGATTATTTCTGTCAAACCCCAGGCCAGCAACTTCTGTTACTTGCAGCCCCTATCACTATGGTAGAGGCAGAGCCCCCTTCCCCTGTGGAGGGGCTCCTGCAGATTACAATAGGCCCATTCTCTAACAGATGGCCTGAGCCAACTCCCTGTGGAGGGGCTTCCACTGGAACTAAACTCAGCCTGCCAGGTCCTTGGGTTTTAAAGAGCTCTTATGGGGTTCCTGATTGGCTGAGCCCACTTGTAAGTCCATGAGCGACTGGATAAATTCACTTGTCGGTCCCCAAAATGAATATTCATGAGCCTCCTTCGATGCATAATAGGCTCCCTGTTTTGGCACCTGAATTAGGTCCCTGCTTTTTCCCCACAAACCTTTAGCAATGTCCTACAAGCCTCTGACACTGCCCCAATAATCCTTGTTCTGAAATCCTGGCTTTCCAATTGGCTGCTGCTCTGCAGAAATGGCTACTAAAATATACAGTCCCAATGTAATTCATCACAGTCCCTCAAATAAAGTTCTGATGCAGCCAGTAACACATGTTTATTTAGTCTGTGCCCCACTGTTCAATAGCTGCTACTGTGCCCTTTCAAATGCTGCCCAGAAGTAAACACTTTATCGCAGTTTACAACCTGTCACTGCTGCCAAAAAACATTGCCCCTAGGCAGCAGACAGGCAGAACATCAGAGTCCCAACTTTCATAGTCAGGAGCAGCCAGAAAACATTATTTATAGCCTCCCTTTGTTGAGTAGCGTCCTTTTGTAACCTGGACAGTGCTGCTTTTGTTTTACATTTATTTACAATTTTGGTCCTTGCAGCAACTGCCAAAACTCACAGTCCCTAGGAGCAGAGCAGACCCACTTATGAATATTAATGTCCCCTCATTAATCTTCATAGAGCCCAGCCTGTGTCCCAACAGCATGCACAGTGCTTTTTATTTAATTTAACAGTGGCTTTACTCTGGTCCAACCTGAGTAACTGGCCCTCGCCGTGTACCTTACAGGGACCAGGACCACCGGAGAAGCCATCTTTGACTATGATTGCTGTCAGAACACAAAGTGCACCTATGTGCATGTGTGAGCTTACTGACCGGCCATGAAAAGTATGGAAGATGGCCGGTGGCTCCACCAAGCTGCACTTGCCCAAGAAGGGCAAGACTAAGAAAGGGGCCACCCAGGGACTTTGGGACACATATCTGGACCTGGGCCAGTGGTGGTGAGACCGGGGACCTTATCGGGGACAGTCACGAGGCACTCAAGAAATGGGAGTCAGACGGGGAATTGGCAATCAAGGTAAGTCCCCATTTGTGGGGGCATTACATATCCCTAATCCAGTTTCTAACCCAGTTTACCACCTTGGGACCCATTCCCAGGCTGTCTAGCTTGTTTACAAGCCTCTTATATGGAACGGTGTCGAAGGCCTTGTTGAAGTCCAGGTAGGCAACATCCTCCGCTCCCCTGATCCACTTCCCTGGTCAAAAAGCCAAAAAACTCTATCAGATATGTTTGACATGACCTTCCTGCTGGGAATCCATGCTGCCTCAGATCCTGTGCTCTGCTGGAATCAAGATGCTCCACAATCCTTTCTTTTAGCAATGATTCCATTATTTTCCCCACCACCGAGATCTGGTTGACTGTTCGTTTCCAGCCTCCTCCCAGCTCCCATTTTTGTGTAGAAGGGCTTCATCTGCTCTCCACCAATCCTCTGGAACCACTCCCATTTCCAGCGATTAATTGAACAGCACTGCCAGTGGTGCTGCCAGCACCTCCCTAAGCTTCTTTAATAATCTAGGATGCATCCTGTCTGGTCCCATTGCCTTGTCCACTTTCAGTTTTGCGAGTTTCTTAAGAACTCTGTTCTCCGTAAATGGATGGGTGTCCTCCTCCTTCCCCTTAATGCTTCTGTCACTTAATTGTGGTCCCTCATCTTCCCCATTTCCAGTGAATACGGAACAGAAATATTTGTTCAGGATTATTTCTTTTTCCAAATCCCCTCCTGCACACTCCCCTTATTTCCCCTTAAGCCTTACAATCCCAACCCTGGTCTTTCTCCTTTCACTAACATACCTATAAAAAGTCTTGTCTTCTTTCTTTACTGCCTGGGCTATTTTTTCCTCCATTTGTGCCTTTGCACTTCTGATTGCCTTGCCTGCCTCCCTCTGCTTATCCAGATACACTGCCCTGTCCTCCTTCTTTTGTGTTTCCTTGTTCTTCCTGAAAGCCAACTGTTTCACTCTAACTTTCTCAGCCACTTCCATTGAGAACCATAGTGGTTTTCTTTTTCTCTTGTCTTTATTTATTTGCCTAACGCAAATGTTTGTTGCTTCCACTATGGATCCTCTTAGATGGGTCCACTGTTCCTCAACTACCCCCCCAATCCTCCCTTCCTGCTAGGGTCTAACCACACTGTATCGACAATGAAGCTGTTGAAAAGCAGCTTGGTGAAATCCCCAATGTCAATAGGCAAAATTTTGCCTGTCAGACATTGAGCGTTATTTTGTGGGGTGTTGTGCCCCTGTGCCCCTGAATCTAAACATAACAAACTCTGAGTCGGAGTTTGTTCAAAGATGGAAGAAACACTTGTGAAATGGCGAAATTTCGCCAGTGGACCATTACAGGGACAATTTCAAATCCTGTTGAAATTGTTACTGTAATGGGTTTTGCCGTCATACTTTGCTGTTTCAATGGTATACTCCCTGCTAGGGCTTTCCTGAGACATACCCACAACTTTGCAAAGCCTGTCCTACTGAAGTCCAGGGCTCTCGCTTTAATGTGGCTTGACTCTACCACTGTACTCATATTGAACCCCAGGTGTCCACCGACCATGACATCTGCAGTTCTGTCCCCGTTGGTAAGTACCAGGTCAAAAATTGCACCCCCATGGGTGGGTTCTAGCACTAGTTCCCTGAAGCATGCCCCCTGCAGGGAGTCCAGTATGTCCCTGCTCCTAGCTGACACTGCAGCTGGTATGCTCCAATCAACATCTGGCAGATTGAAGTCACCTGCCATCAGTGCATGCCCTTTAGTTGCCATCTTATGGATGGATTCCACTAGAACCTTGTCCAACTATTCCACTTGTGCTGGAGGTCTGCAGTTCATGCCCATATGAATAGTGGTGCCACTGCCCATCTCCAGAATGACCCACGTGGCATCTTTCCCCCCGTAACCCCTGTACCTCAGTTGCTTTTATACCCTCCCTGACATAAAGAGCTACCCCTCCTCCCTTTTTACCCACCCTGTCTTTCTTGACTAGAGTATAACCTGGTATAGCTAAATCCCAGTCATGGTTCCCATTATACTATGTCTTGGAAATATAAAACAATGTCCAGGTCAGCCTCTGCCATCAAGGCCACTAGATCTGGGATTTTATTTCCCAGGCTGCAAGCATATGCACACACAACTTTCCATATTTTGCTACTTCCCCTCCTTTCATCCCCCCTTTTATCCTCATGCCTTCCCTCGCTACCCCCTCCCCACCTTTAATCCCCTTTCTCTTTTTCTCCACCATTTTACCATTTCCTAGATTAGTTTCTACTGGTGATTTCCCAACCTTAGGGTTTTCCCTGCAGACCACATTAACCTGTGGGGGTGGGCAGTTTGATTCTCCCTGCTTCCTTCCACCAACCCCCTTGGCTAGTTTAAATGCTTACCTACGAAACATGTAAACTGCTCACTGAGAGCAATGGTTCTCTCCCTGGATGGGTTCAGGCCATCACCCTCGTACAGGCCCATATCCCTCAGGTGGGTCCCCAGTCCCCAATGAAACTGAAACCCTTCTCTCTGTACCAGTTCCTCAACCATGCGTTGAAGTCCTTGGTGTGGGGATCCCTAGCCTCCCACTTACCGAGGACAGGCAGCACCTCTGAGAAGGTCATAGCCTATCTGCCCAAGACCCCTCCCCAACTCCTTGAACTCCTTCTGCACTCTTCGTATCCCTGCCTTGTCCCTAGCAAGGTCATTTGTTCCCAGATGGACAATGACATCCAGCACCCCCTCCATGATACTGTCATATCTATCCTCTGGATCCTCTCTCCATCCCTCCAAGCTGTGCCTCCCCGTATGCACTTAACTTCCCTCTCCACCCCATCACCTGTTCCAATTCCACTCTCCGGACTATGTAGCCCTCCACCAGATGTTGCTTCCTCCTCTGGGGTCCTCTGCTACCACCCCTTGAGGTTTCTGCTCTGGAAGACCTCCATATCCATCCCTGCCACTACACTTCAGGTGCCTCTGCAGGACTGCCCGCCCTACCAGTGTGGTGTAAGAGTTCCATAGTGGTATGGGATTTGGGATGTGCCTATGGTGTACCACCCTAACCATCTCCGAGCCCACCATTGTCATCCATTCCTCTCTTCTGGCATCCTCTGAGGAAGTGGAGGTGGAGGTGAACTTTGTGGTCCCTGATTGGGGGAGTCAGTCCTCCTAACCCAACCCAACTCGACCATAAGTCTGATAACCCCCTCACTCAGCCCAGAGAGGTGCCTGAAGATGGGGCAGTACCGCAGTCTTCAGAAGGTCTCCCTGAAGTCTGCATATACGTTGCACTCTGTAGCTGGAACAAGTTCAGCACACTGTCTCCCCAAATAGTGTGGTCTCTCAGTTGGGATGCCACCCGTTCCTCATGGCTGCTTAGTGGCTATTGTTGGCTTGGGCCCCCACTCATCATAGTCATGCAGCATCTATTGTGTGCCACCTTCTCTTTCAACCATCTTTGGAGGTCATGGTACTTCTTTTGCAGCTCTTGCATGCTGTGTCAGCATACGGTCACAGCGTTTACTTTGGTGGCCACCTCCTCCCATGCCCTATGATGCTGGGCTCTGAGCTCACCAGTGAAAGTGAAAAAGCAGGAATACTGAACGAATATTTCTGCTCAGTATTCACAAAAGAGGAGAGGGAAGTGCCTAATCCAATTAACAGAAGCACTCTTGATAGGGGGGTCGATCCCAGTCCTTTCACAGAAGAAAGGGTTCTGCAAGAACTCCTAAAACTGAAGGTGGACAAAGCAATGGGTCCTGATGGAATTCACCCCAGAATTCTAAAAGAATTAAGGGAGGAACTAGTGAAACCACTGGCTACTCTTTTAATAAATCATGGGAGGATGGTGTGGTACCGAGGACTGGAGGAAGGCGGATGTGATTCCTCTTCACAAAAGTGGGTCCAAGACAGAGGCAGGAAACTACAGACCTGTCAGTCTGACCTCTGTGGTAGGGAAAGTGATGGAGTCACTTTAAGGAAAGAATAGTTGAGTACCTAGAGGCCAGTGGAGCACAGGACCCAAGGCAGCATGGGTTCACAGCGGGAAGGTCATGTCAGATGAATCTAATAGATTTCTTTGACTGGGTGACCAAAGTAGTAGACTAGGGAGGGCTGTGGACATGGCCTACCTAGACTTTAGCAGGCATTTGACACAGTCCACACAAAGATTAATAGTCAAATTAACCAGCCTAGGAGTGGGACCCAGGGTGGTAGCCTGGTAAAACATTAGCTGGACAACAGGACACAGAAGATAATTGTAAATGGAGTCCATTCTGAAGAAAGGGGTTACTAGTGGGTACCGCGAGGGTTCAGTATTGATCCAGTCCTTTTTAATGTCTTCATCAGTGACATTGCAGAGGACTGGAAGGAAAAGTATATGCCTTTTGCAGATGACACAAAAATCTGCAACATGGTTGATACACAAGGAGGCGTGGAAAGGATGTAAAGGGACTTGGCAAGGTTGGAGGAATGGTCAGAAGTATGGCAGCTAGGATTCAATGCAAGAAGTGCAAAATAATGCACCTGGGAAACAAGAACCAGGGAAGAATACACAATGGGTGGGAGGTAGTAACAACAACAAAAAAGGAAAGGGACCTGGGGTAATCATATCAGATGACCTTAAGGTTAGCAAGCAATGTGAGAAGGCAGTAGGGAGGGCTGGGGGTATACTGGGATGTATAGGGAGAGGCATCAGCAGCAGAAAACAGGAAGTTGTTATCCCTCTGTACAGACAGTTGGTGAGACCCCATCTGGAGTACTGTGTCCAGTTCTGGAGACCCCATCTCCGCAAGAACATAGACAGGATAGAGGCAGTCCAGAGGAGGGCAACTAAAATGGTGCAGGGTCAGCAAGAGAAGCCGTATGAGGAGAGACTAAAGGAGCTTAATATGTATACCCTTGAGGAAAGAAGGGAGAGGGGGACATGATAGAAACTTTTAAGTACCTCAGTGGAATCAACAAAGTCCAAGAGGGTAGCATCTTTCAGAAAAAGAGACTTGCAAGAACAAGGGGATACAATTTAAAGATAGAAGGAGGGTGGTTCAGGGGCAATGTGAGAGTATTATTTGACAGAGAGGGTAGTGGATGCATGGAACAGCCTTCCTGAGGAGGTTGTGTGGTCTAAAACTGTGGGAGAATTCAAGAATGCATGGGACAGACATAAGGCAATTCTTGTGGGGGGTAGGAAGAAATAGGCTGTTGGTTAACTAGGATCTGTGGCCTATCCTGTAGGTAGAGAAATGGGCAGACTAGATGGGCCTAGCGGTCCTTATCTGCCGTCAGAGTCTATGTTTCTATGTTTCTATGTTTCACCATCACCACCCCTGGACAGCAGTAGATCTACCTGTTGGGGTAGAGGTTACATGATATTACATGGGTACATACAGTTGGCCATGTTGTCCTGCTTCAACATTGCTGCCATTCATACTGATCTGCTTATTGACCTCCTCAATCAGGCTATCAGTCTCTTCATCAGTGAAACTGTATTTTCTAGATACATAGACGTTGTCAGCAGATAAGGGCCTTGTGGCCCATCCTGTCTGCTGTATCCCTCCTTCTAATGCTTAAGGTATGCCAAATGCTAGAAGCCCCCCCACCCCAGCTTGATAATTTCCATGTGCCTATCCCACACATTCTTGAATCCCTGAATCATGGTCACCCCCACCACTTCCTGGGGGGAGACTGTTCCATCTCTCCACCACCTTTTAAGTGAAGTAGAATTTTTTCATGGTTCTTATAAGTTTTTCACCTTTTAATCTCATGCTGTGCCCCATTGTTCCCAGATGGGATTTTCTCTGTTTTTCTCCTTGCTGCCCTCTTCTCACACTCTGTGTCAGCACTGTGTCAGTCATTGTGTAGATGCTGTATCGTGGTGCACTGTGCCGCCTCAGTGAATCCTGCACCCTTTTTTATGATGCAGCCTGTGTCCTTCATCATGTGTTGGCGGCATTGGCACATGCACATTTCTTGCTGAATTTGGTGCATGGTACTTTCCGCAGCCTGGTTTTGTGCACACTGCATTTGGTGCATCTTGTGCTGATCTTTGAGAATCAGGCCCCATGTGTTCTTTGTTTTTAGTGGAGGGGGTTGTAGTTGTCCTCCAAGTTTTTCTATGCTAAAATGGTGTTTTACAATGTTACCTTGCAAAATAATGTCCAACCATAGCAAGCCAAACACACCTGGACGTTTTCGTTTAAAAGCACAGTGTGTAAAGTGAGATTTGTTCCCTGCCATCCTTTGTCCAGGTGAGTCTGGTCACAGACATTCAGCCATTTTGTGCACCATGCAGTGTTTGGTCAGACATTTGGCCATTTTGTGCACCATGCGGTTTCTGTGGTGGGGGTGTTTGCAGTGGTTCTGTAATTTTTGTGTGCTAAAATGTTGTTTTACAATGTTACCTGGCAACATTATGTTTGACCATAGCTGGCCAAGCACACCTGGACAAATTCCTTTAAAGGCACAGTGTACAAAGTGAGATTCTGTCCCTGCTACTCTTTGTCCAGGTGTGTTTGGTCACAGACGTTTGGCTCTTTGTGCACTATGTGGTCTTTGTTTGCTGTGTTGTGAGGGCTGAAGTGGTAATGTGGATTTTTGTGTGCTAAATGTTGTTTTACAATGTCACCTGGCAACATTATGTCCAACCATAGTTGGCCAAGTACACCAGGAAAAATTAATTTAAAAGTGCAGTGTGCAGAGTGAAATTCTGTCCCTGCCACTCTTTTTCCATGTATGTTTGGTCACAGACATTTGGTTATTCTATGCACTGTGCAGTCTTTGTTTGTGGTGGGTGTGGGGTTTGCAGTGGTCCTGTGGGTTTTTTGAAATGCTGTTTTGATGTGCATCCTTTCCATCTTCAGTCCATCATTTTCTGTATTGCGTACATCCTTCCTCCTTCATTTTATTGTATTGTGTACTACGTACAGCCTCTCTACTGCAGTCCATCCTATTGGCAGGATGTGCACCCTCCCAGCCAGGTACACTGTATACAGTTAAATGTGCAGCTCCTGCAGTACACTGCTTTGTGTGTTGTATGACCCCTCTCTTTCACCTTATTTTATTGTGTGCCATGTGCAGCCTATCTAGTAGGAGGCAGTATAGCACAGTGGGTTAAGGCTCTGAGCTGCAGATCTGAAGACCAGGGTTTGAATCCCACATCTACCTAGGTGTATACTGTGTGATCCTGAACAAGTCATTTAACCTTCTTGTGTTCCCAGGTCACATCTGGAAACAAGCTTCGCCTTAGTGTGCTACTCCTGGTTAAACAATGTTCCCTTTCTCTACCACAGTCCATTGAATTGTGCTTGATGTACAGCCTCCCAGGTACACTGTATCCAGTGGATGCCCAGCTCCTTCAGTACACCTATTATGTGTTGTGCAGCCTTTCTCCTTCACTTTGTGTATTATGTACCATGTGCCACCTCTCTAGCAAGGTTTTATTTATGAAGCACCCTTTCTCTGAGGCTCAGGGCATTTTACAGAGAATAGTCACACAAGAAAAATATTAAAGCACACAACATAATAAATTAAAAATAAAATCAATAAATTGATACTATACTAAGATTCAAAGGCTCATTTAAAAAGGTGAGCCTTTAGACCCCCACTTGAAGACTTCCAATGAGGGGGCCTTCCTCAGAGATTTTGGGGGCAAGCTCCACAAGACCAGTGCTGCCACCTCAAAGGCATGATCATCAGAAGTTTTCAGCAAGGCTCTGGGAACTCTACCTCAGTCCGTCATATTGTGCAGGATGTGCAGCCTCCCAGGTACACTGTGTCCAGTGGAATATGCCGATCCTTCAGTACGCCATATTGTGTGTTGTGCAGCCTCTCTCCTTCAGTTCATCATATTGTGTACCATGTGTAGCATCTCTACTTCCACCCATCTGTCCAGTGTTCATACCATTCTTGTTTCTCAAACTATTTTTCCTTAGTCTGTGGAGGAGGAATGCATTTTGTTCAGCTGTTTCCTTAGATCCACAAATTTAATCTTGTCTTCAACTTTCTTTTATTTTGAGAAATGAACAATCAGAGGAGTAGACCATGTATGTCTGCAACCACACTGTTGAAAGATGCAGTGATTTCCTGCCCGCTCTCAAAAAAGGAACAATCTCACCATTACAGAGAAAAGTTGAAGACAGACCATGAATGTTACAAAGAATATAAAATGAAGTCAAAGGCACATTTACAGGTGTCCAGGGATAATATGGATGAGGAGAAGTGTACTATCCATAACAGAAAAGCAAACCTGTGAATGAGGCAGTACAGATAGAGGCAGTAGGAAAAATGGACACTGGAGACTGTACAGTCCTCTTTGCCAGCCAAAAGAACCACCAAGTCCACTGAACAAAAAATAAAATGCAATTATGATAACAATGGATGCAACACAAAAGACAGCAATGTGCGTCAATGTCTGCACAAAAATGAGAGAAGATGTGCAAAGTACCAAAAGAAGCATGTAGCAAAAATGGTTGAAGTTACCGCCACCACCAGCACCACTACAGACTCGGAAACAATGATGCCACAGACCATTACTAACACTATCAAACCTCAGCCTCATCTAAATAGTGCCATCAGAAAAGCAGTGCAAAAGGCACAAACAGGGTTAGATATGAACATAGCCTGTCAAACAAACCTGCAGGAAAAATTGGTTCAAAAACCATGAAAGCCGAACTGAATTTTCTATAATGCCCCCAAAACAGGAGGGAAGATACTTGAAATGAGAATTAATAAGTGCTTTGACCATGCAAAAAACATCCTGGTTGCTACAGTCTGCAAGTACTTTGGGGATCTGTTGGACAAGGATGATGACCATATCAAGGTGTCCTAAGAAAGCAATCCACAAATCTGCATTGCCAGAAGAAACTGTCCAGTGAGTGAAGGACTTCTATGAAGAGGTAGCCACAGCACTGCCTCACAAGAAAGCATTCTCAAAAAGAACCAGAAAAGGCAAAGCATTCCTTGTAAAATCCTTTAGTGTGCTCCATGCAGAGTTCTGCAAGCAAAATCATCAAGCATCATTGGGGATAATGTTCAATACTTTGTGGCCACAGCACATAAAACTTGTACAGGAACAAAAGCTAGGGCAGTGTCTGTATGAGTACTGTGCCAATGCAGTATTAAAGCTGTGGGCATTGAACTGGACCACTAAAACACATAAGGTATTGGACTACAAAGTGATGAATCTTTATAACATGGTGGAACTTACAGTGCCATGTGCAGTAAGTTAACAGGACAAAACATTTTCTAAAATGACTGCTGAAAAAATTTGTAAAAATTGTAGCACCAATGCTATTGAGGAGAAAGTTGCCAAACTACTGAAAGAGCATGGTAATGAAATGGTAAGGTGGCTGCAGTGGGACACCATAAAAATTAATGTCAACAATGGGCAAACAAAATTGAAGAAAGTGTTGAAAACCAAGAAAGTAACACTCTACCAGCTAGTGGAAATCATGAAAGAAGACTTCAGGTTTCTGGGGCTCCTCCTGCACGTGGCATCATGGCAGCAACACCAGTTTACTACATTAAAAGACAATATACCCGAGGAATATGTTGTGATGACTTTGCAGAAAATTATGCATTCCAGTATCAAGATGAAATACAATCAAGTCACTGGCATCACAAGCAGGTCACTGTTCACCCAGTGGTTTCTTACTAAGGTTGTGAGAACTGTGCATGTACTGTCACAGAATCATTAGTTCTTATCTCAAGTGACCTGAAGCACAACCACAATGCTGTGTGGCATTTTGTTTTAAAGTTATGAAATGAAATAATCGCCTTCAAAAAGCCCACTCAATTGAGATCACTAAAGAGGTGCAGTTCACAGGTGGTGTGGGAGCCAGTACAAATCAACATGGGCTTTCTATGATATTTCAGTGGCACACACCAAATATGGCTTTCAAGTTGAATGTGCGTTTTTTGGATCTCAACATGGGAAAGGCCTCTTTGAAGGTGAAAGAGTGGTCAACATGTCAATGGTAACTAGTATTGTGCAAACCAGGCTAGCAGTAATTGCCTCAGCTAAAGACCTGTTTAAGTACTGCAAAGAAAACGTGACGGCTTACTGTTGATGGTAGCAGCCATTTCAGAAAAACATTCTTTTGGGTGGATGATAGGAAAATAAGAAGGCATGAAGGATCCTTTCTCAAAACAGTACACGTGATCTGCAAAATACAAAGTGTCAGGTTTGTGACTGATGTTGATGCACTCAGAAGTTATAACTGTTTTTGCGCACCTTGTCAGAAGGGTGATGAACTATATGAAAATTCCAGCCATATGGATGCATTGATGGTAAAGAAGCTGAAGGATTCCCTGGTATTTTGCATGTCACTAAGAAAAAGCATCTGGACAACAATGTGTCATCAATGTCCAGTCATGCTAATCCCAGTACATATACCAGCAACATGCCAGAAAATAATACTTCAGCTGCAAAAACTGAACATGTCGGCATACAAATCACCATAATGCTGGAAAATAATATACTTTCCAATACAGAAAGTGCTCCTGCCAGCACACAGCCCATCACTATGTCTGTAAACAATGTACCCTCTGCTGCAGACTCCATCTCTGGCCCAGAAGAACAAAAAGACAGCAAGCAACTGGCTATAAACATAGAGCACTTCCATACAGTGCACTGTTCAAAGACTTTTTGCATAGGACAAGTGAAAACAATTGCTAAAAAAAAAAAGATAACAATTTTCTCCATCAGCGTGGGGATGATGTCTTCATACGGCCCTGATATGATGATTGCAATATTATAAGAAGGCCAATTTTTCACAGACCAATAAATACATCTGGCACTCCACCTTTTAATGTCATACCTGAAGAATTGCAGACAATGGGCAGGATTCACAAAGAAGTTGTGCTGCGCTCATCACAAATGTGCCGGCAAAATCAGATCATGACAGGGAAGCAATTCACAGAGAGGCATGTGCAATGGGATCAGCCAAGTGCAGCCCCTCTGTGAATCGCTCAGAAATGGTATGGAACTGGAGATGTGCCAGTGCAACTGGAGATGCACCAGGGGATACTGGATGCCCTGAGTCACACAGGGGAGCTATTCAGAGCATGTGGAGCAAGCCAGCAGTGCAAGACGTAGCAACCACAAAGCTGGAACAATGAAACTCATGGACTCAAGTGCTGAGAACAACATGTTTATAAAAGTGAAGCATCAGATAAAAAACTGTACAACACAAAAGTAGAACAACAAACAACTGGCACAACTCCAAAAAGAGAAAGGGAATGGCAAGGATGGGAAGGAGGGCAGGAAGGGGACAGTAACAGGGGGCTATGTACAGCAACTGTTTACACGGGACAGCCCCAGTAAGAGGCAGGAGGCCTCTACCAACGCCATGCCCTGCAATGCAACACCCTGGCACAGCCACATAACGGCAGCCACAGCAGGACACCCTGCAGGGCAGTTGACAGGTGCTGAACAGTCCTGGACAGTGGGCAAAGGGCTGCCTGGATGGCCACACAGATCCATCAGTCCACGTCTAAAGGTGCACCACTCCCAGCCACAGCATGGCGATCCTGGAGATCTACAGCAACAACATAGAGAACACACACTGAGGGCCTGAATGTGGACAACACCCCCACCCAGCTGTAACCCACAGCAACTGAAATGCAGCAATAGCAGAATGCACCGCTCACCTGCCCCTGGAAGGGCACCAGGTCTGGCACCCATGATCCTCCTCCTCCTCACCTCAGTGGTGTCTGTGGCCCTCTGCCTGGCTTCTGGTCCTAAAAAACACAACAGACAGCACCATAAGCCACCACAGCGGAGCCAGAAACACACCAAAACACCGACATGCAGAGGCAATGTAGGGACAGCCAGACACTGCCACTGTGCAGGATGCACTGCTACAGTGCCCCCCCTCCCGTCGCTGGCCTGTGTCTATGCAGCAGACAGTGATAACCAGCTGTGCAGCCCCCAGCAGCCTGCATGCAGACACAGCACTGTCCAGTGCCCCTCCATAGCACACATGATATGGCTGCACTGGACAGGTGCAGCCACTGCCATGTGTGCAGGATGCCTGTGACCCATGTGGGTGCCCCATGAGGGTCTTGACACACACACCCAGCACACGACACAAAAGGAGCCAGATGAGCAACACCTACCTGGCCTTGGCAGTGTACCCCCGCATGCATGGCGAAGCAGCTGTGCCAGTCTCTCCAGGTCCCACCTCTGGAGCTCACCAAAATGATGCCTGCACTGCTCCCCAGTGCGTGTCATCCCAGTACACCACACAAGAAGCCTACTGGCAATGGAGGCCTACACCTGAGCCCTAGGCACATGGAGGTCATCCTGCCCAAACAGCTGCCCCTCTACAGACAGGACAAGAGTCACCAGATATAGCAGCTCCAACTGGGACCAGTTCATGGCCCTAGGTGTCTGTCTTCCTGTCCTAGGCATACTGTAATACCAGGTCACAGTGTCAAGGTGCAACGCGGCAATGCACAGCCGAGCGGTCGATATGTGCCATGAGGAATGCAGAGGCATGTGCAGCACAGCCCATACTGTGCATGAAGCACGATAGGTCAAAGGCAATACACCCGCTCATGTGCAATGGGGATCGCAATGGCCATGACCTGGTCGTGCATGCATGTTGTGCATGCAGACACCATGTTGAGCATGGCACATGCTACATACACCTACCGCATGCCACGCAAGATCCATGGGCACTACAAACACGGTGCAGCATGGACCTTGCATATGGGATCACACTGCACGATAGAGTACATAGCATAATGGACAGCAGGCCTGCAACAGCACATCAGGTAAGCAGCGTAGCGGTGCACTATGGAAGATGCGCCATTGGACATGGCGACCACACATGCTTGACAGATGCACCATGTAGACTGCCCCAGATACTGGAACATGTGCCCAAAGCTACGCGCATGCACCAGAGATACACTGTTCTGGCATTGGCGCAACCCTGAGATGCTCCTTGTAAAGTGAGATAAGCTGGGGCCAATTGTGCAATTCACAGATAATGCACCCAAAACAGCCTCATCCCACATGCATGGGCATCCCAGCTGATTAGCATCTTGTTACCAGATGTCCAGGCCTCATTTGCATGCCCTGAGCCATAAATGCTCCCAATTCAGCAGGCTGAGACCAGGTGACTGAGAGGAGACAGAGCCTTGAAGGTGAGTACACAGCTATATTCACAGGGTCTACAGAATGTACTGGGGGGATTGAATATGTGCATGCATACCTCCCAATGATTATGTCCCCCATATGTGGAACATTGCCTCCTAATATGTGGAACAAATGGTCATAATGTGGAACACTCCAGCAGAGCAGTACATACAGTAAGGTGCACAGATCACCAATAGACTGTTTCTTGTCATGTCCAGAATGGCTGTTTGTAAACCATGATGTACACATCTCAGCATGTACAATACAGTACTGCTAAACAATGATACGGTTGTCAGTGGGACAAGGCCTTGCAATGTGGAACAGGGTGGTCATGTGACGCAAACAGAGGACCGGTTCCCTGTATAGTGGGACACATGAGAGGTATGTGTGACTGGGTGGCACTGGCAAGGTGTGGTGGATGCAGCGTCATGCCACAGGTCTGTCTGAGGCACAGAGTAGAACCTGTACAGGCACAATGACAGTGTCACCATGCTGCACACTGCAGCCAGCTGCACCTTGGCTGTAGCCACATGTCCTGTGCCCCCACCCTGCAGGTGTAGCAAGGGTGGCACCCGGGACAGATGGGGTACCATGGTGGCAACACACATGCTGCAGATGTACCAGGACATGTCCATGGCAGATTGCACAGTGTGTCCCCCTGGGGTGGCTGCAATGTTACCCCAGCTGTGGACCGGTGGCCATACATGGCATGTGCACCACTCCCAGTGGACCATGTACCATGGGGCACAGCCATCTGTGCCAGGACAACCACCTGCAGACCATCACCCAGAACACCAGTGGCACGGAACCTGGGGGGGCAACAGACAGAGGTAGATGGGTGCAGGAACATGTGTACCCACAGGCATGACTAGCACCTGGATGCTTCTCCCCACAGTAGCCAGTATGTCAGTGGATGAAGGTGCCACTACCAGGCGGTGACCAAACTTCACCAAGGATGAGGAGAGATGCTCATAAAGGAATGCCACCTATGCCTGGACATCCTCACTGGCAGGAGAGGCAGCTAGATGGCATGGACAGCAGACTGGGAGGAGATGTCCGGCAGGTGAATGCCGTGGCACCGTACAATCACATGGTCCAAGAGTGCCATAAGCACTGGAATGATGGGCGCAGGAGGGCCAAAGAGAAGGTGGCCAATATCCAGGCATCCCTGCAGCGGACAGGGGGTGGGTCGAGCATGGCAGAACAGGTCAGCCTGAACGAGGCCTTCCTGGCTGCCACTGTGTCCTGGACAGCCATGCAGGGTGTCCCAGGTGGTGGATTTCAGACTGTAGGCAGTCCGTCACAGCATGGTGAGTAGCTGTGTGTCCTAGACAGGCCCACCCACCAATGTGCTATGGTTGCCACGCCTTTCCCTGCATGGCATGCATTCTCACTGCATACCCAGGCATAGCTTTCCATGGATGGTCATCCCTGGCCTGACGTGACATGCCCCGTGGTGCTTCGGGTACTATGCTGCAACACTGGAGAACACATGTATGCTGTGCATCCATGTGGCATGTGACACTGTTGCCATGCAGTGTGCACAGTGGGACAGTGACAGGTGTGACCATTCCATGGCCTGCATAGCACTGTCACGCCATGGTCCTGGGGTGGTCAGGTCTGCGGCCCTGGTACCATGTGGACAGCCGAGTTCTGTTGTGCATTACCAATGTGACATATGTGTTCTGTGCATTAACCATGGTCTCCCTTTCTCTCTCCACAGCACCATCACGCCTGCAGGGTGCAGCCATGGCTGCATATGATGCCCTCACGGGCAATGATGCGGACCCATCACATGGGGCTGAAGACACCACCATGGATGACTCTGCACCAGCACCATCCATGTCCTGAGCAACACCGGTCATGGTCCTGGTGCGGGCAGATGCATCACAGCTGCCTGCAGCTGTGAGTGCTGTGCTCCCTGCACCACTGCCCAGTGCAGTGCTGGCAACGTCGGTGTCATCCAAGCAGCTTGTCTCTGTGCACGCATCTGCTCCAGTGGCACTGGAGGACACCACCCATGGGCATTCAGTGGTGGTGCCCAGCCAAGCCCTGTCCATGTTGTAGCCTGCCAGGGTGCAACCACCACCTGTGGATCCACCAGGGCAGGCTGATACATCTTCCGCTCATCGGCGATGCCACCATGATGCATCACCCACCAATGACATGGAGGTCTACCTTGCCCTCCTGCAGGCAACTGTGGAGGGGCAGGAGGTCCTTCATGCAGAGTTCCATAGCCACAGGGCTGTGATGGTCCAGGAGCATGAGTCCGTGGCTGCGTGGCATGGACAGATGCTGGCAGAGACACACATCATGCGGGGGTGTGCATGACTGCAGCTCTAGAGCAGATTGCAGCAGCTGCGGAGGTGGTGGCTGCATCTACAACACGCTGTGGACATCGTGCATCCAGTCAGACACCCAGGAGCATGTCCTGCATGCCCCAGCAGTGGAGCCAGGTGAACCCCCTGCTGCTGACTCCATCACCACTGGCGTCCACGCCCATCATCCATGGCTCAGCTGGTGGCCATGGGATGGCCACTCCACTGAACACCTGTTCATGGTCTCGGTGCAGCACCCCGCAGGGTCACATAGAACACCCCCTTTGGCCGCTGGTGGCACTCCCGCCACCACCAGCCATGGCAGAGGCCACCGCCATGTTTGTGGCAGCCAGGGGGGCCGCCCTGTGATGCCCATGTCTCCGGGTCTGTGGTGGTGGGATGTCACGCCCGTGTGTACCTGTCACCTGCCCCACAGCCATCCTGGCACCACTCTATGCTACCTGTGCAGGATGTCCTGCATGTCTGTGTGCACCACTGTTGTGCCATGTGTCATGGGAATGATGAGTGTGTTCTGGTGTCTTCTGTGCCTGTGTGCAGTCTGCAGTGCACACTGACCCATGAAGTCTGCGACATGGTCTGGGTGATGCATGGTTGATGCATGCCTGGTGTGTGTGTGTGTGTCTGTGTCTGTGTCTGTGTGTCTCCCACCATGTGTCTGCATCTGTGTGTGTACCACTGTGCAGTGTCTGGTGTCCACTGTGCCCATGACATGCAGTCCCTACACCTTGGTGCACACACCTGCATGCATACATACCTGCATACTCACCTGCGTGGCCCAAAGTGTTCCTCCACTACATGCCTGCGGTAGTCCTGTGCTCTGTCTGCCAGCCTTGGGTCCCTCCAGCCCTGCCTGGCTTCACCTCCCTGGCCCTTAGGGGGTGCCCTGTCCACCTCCTCCTCCCTGGAACTGTCACCCTCACCGGCCTTGACAGGTATCCCATGGTCTAGGGCCATGTTGTGTAGCATACAACAGGCCAGGAATGTGCCACAGGCCTTCTCAGGGCTATACTGTAGGGCACCACCTGACTGACACAGGCACTGGTATCGCATCTTCAACATCCTAAAGCCACACTCTATGATGGCACATATTGCGATGTGTGCCTCATTGTAGCATTCCTCTGCCATTGTTCCAGGTCATCAGAAGGTGGTGAGGAGCCAGGGCTTCAGTGGATATGCAATGTCTCCTGTGGAGGTAGACATGTGTCCATTAGTACATTGGGTTCCACTGTTGCATGTGCCCTGTCCTCAACCCTGTCCTCAGTGGTGTGTGCACCTGTTCTGCTCTACCACCCATGCATCCCCATTCTAGGCAGTCCTGCATCCCTACCCCAGCTGCACTTGCATGCTCCCATTTGTCATGTGGTGCAAGAAGCTTGTGTGCCACCCTGTGTCCACCTTTGTACCCTTGCACACCCCTGCTGTCCCAGGGCCCATGTGTCTGCTTCACACTGCTCATGGCCCACCTCATGTGTCCTGGCCTTGGTGCCCTCCTGTGCTGTTGGTGCCCTGTCACATGTACTGATCAGATGGCCTCTTGGTATGTCTCCATCCTTGAACGTCATGTATAGTGCCAACTGATGCCATATGTATGCATCATGTTGCTCCCAGGGTGTGTGGCGCAGACATTGATGATGCACTCTGTGCCATCGCACACCACCTAGCAATTCACAAAAGGGTACCCCTTCAGGTTGATGTATGTGATGGCATCATCACCAGGTGGTGCGCAGATCACCACATGGGTGCAGTCAATGGCCCCTATGACACCTGGCATGCATGCCACCCTGTAGAACCCCTGCATGACTTCTGTCCACTCCGCCTGCATGCTGGGGAAATGGATGTATTCCGAAGCATGCGGTAGCAGTGTAGTGAGGAACTGTGTGAGAAGGTAGGACATAGAGGCCTGTGATATGCCAGTGGTGTTCCCAATAGGCCTCTGGAAGGTTTCTGTGGTAAGCAAGCAAGCACATGACCGTTGTCACCTTGGTCTCCACCGAGATGGCATGATCTCATGCAGTGGGTGCCTGCATCTCATCATGGCACAGCTCAGAGAGCTGCCTCAACATGACCCTGTTGAGGTGGTATCACCCTACTGTCTCCACCTCAGTGAGCTGCTTGAAGGACAGCCTGGCACGATACCGCCATGGGGCTAGCCACCTACGGTGCCTTCCAGCACCCTGCCTCCTCCTCTTCATTAGTGCACCTGCTATGGCAACTGCTGCTGGGTTCATTTGGGTTATGTGTGTGGCCCTCTGGCTTGGTGTGCTGGCTGGCTTGCTGGCTGGCTGTCTCTGTCTGTCTGTCTCTCTCTCTCTCTCTCTCTGTCTTCCTCTCCCCTTCTGGCTCCGGAAGTGTACTGCTGTGGCTGTTCTGTTAATGACCTGTAAGTGGGCTGGACTTAAGTCTCCTTCTTTTGTTCTTATCTTTCTATGGCACATCATGGCTTTGCACTGGGGATGCCCCATAGATGCACCATGGATATGCACTGTGAATCAGGTTGTGCTGTGTATGTATGGGTATGCCCCCTGTATATGCACTACATGTCATTACATTGCGCCTATGGCACATGTCGTTCGGGGCAGGGCATCTCGCTTGTGCTGGTGCATTCACCCTGTTTCTCAGTCATTTTATGGCACAATTCTGGCTTGTGCAGGTGCATCTGAGTTGCGCTGGGTGCATCTCTTTCGTGACTCCTGCCCCATATGTGAAAAATATGAAACACTGAAACAAATATGGAGTTTACTATTGCTCTGCAAGGTTGCTTCAGACTTGAACTTAGGTGGTCTGGACTAATTTTATTTGGGACATTACACTACCAAGCCTTGCTAGCTTGTATACATTTCATTATTGGCCCACACTCTTACCACCAAGTTGTGAAAACAGCATACTATGATTCATGATGTATGTAACAGAGGACACCAAGAGCACTTGGTGTCTCTTGGTCACTTATCACAAACTAACTTACGCTACAGTATTTCCTGACACAACATGCTGTTAATAGATTGTGGGTTCATTAAATATGTCAAGATATAGAATGATAGCATTTGCCATGAAGGTTGTAATTTTTTTGGGGGGATGGGGGTTAAGGATTCTATGCAATCAGATTTAGAATTGCTTATTTTATGGAAGAGATAGCAGTTATATGTATTGCTCAATGTTTATTTAATCCTTATAAATGCATACTACTTTTTAAGGGTTTGCCATTGAATCAATCTGCTTGTTATTATTAAACTTTATTTTAACTTGAAGCAGTTCTTTGGTGTTGTTTGTTACACACTTTAGGACTGATGTCCACTGTTACATATGCCACATGAACATTCTTTTTCTTGAGTGTCTGTAAGGCAGTTGTAATATATGGATATGCCATAATAATACCATCTTAGCCCATACAAAACTTTTCCTGTAATTCACTATAACAAATGTGATAATACATAGTTTTTCCAGTAATAAACCATAGTTTCTGCGGTGATAATACATATTTTTGTGTTGCTAATACTATCGTTTTATCTCTGAGTGATAGTATTATCAGAAAAAGTGATGCACACAAGTGCAGAACTCCACCCCACACTAACCTGGTTGCCATGTTGACAAGTGTCATTCCTCGACGCACAACATAACATTTCTGAAACTGTGCACTCTGATTGGCTGCTTTTCCTCTGTGGGTGAGCCAAACACTTTTCAAAACATGGTGGCTGTCTCTCACTTATCGAAAGGAATGTGCCTCACTTCCCAAGATAGGCATTTTTTTTTTGTTGTTTCATTTTTAAATTAACATCATTGTCTGGTTGATCCTGCTTTCACTCACCTCTGCAGAAAACAGGTAATTAGCATGAGTGACTGTTCACTGTGTTTGGCACCCATTGTTGACCAAGTGTGCACTGAAGTGGCTGGCCATTTATTGTCAAGCAGAGGATTTTTTAAAATGGATGCTGGCATGAGTGACTGTTCACTGCAGTCAGGCACCCATTGTTGAGAGAGTGTGCACTGAAGCGGTCTGACGCCCGTTCTCAAGCCGAGGTATATTACTAATACTAACAAATATCTAAGTGTGTATTCGCTGTCAAGGTCCCAAATCCCCAAACCTCTCGATGGGATTACTGGCTTGTTAAACACACTTATTGTAGGTATCTTTTATTCTATTTATCTTACAACATGTCCACTTGTAACTGGTTTGATCATGGTGTCTTGATCAAATGTGATCTATTGTGGAATTAACAATATTACCTTCATGTCACACTTTGGCACACCATATTCATGAACATACCCTTATTTTTGTTATGGGGCTGCTAGCTGGTAGTCATACATACACACATTTTAGTCAGAATCCAGCCATATGCCCATCCCAAAGGGCTGCCCAGAAAGTTCTTAATTAACGTAGAGATAGTTTGTTGATAGATTTTATGAGACATGCATAAGCATGGAATCACGACCATGGTCACCCCATCTGCCATGTCCTATTTTATCATATTCTGACTCAGAAGGAATATAAACCCTGTTGTTTGCAATTTTCAATGTAATTTTAAATTTGAGCTTGTGTGAAGTCTGTTGAACAACTTATGCGTATTGTTTTGTGTGTTTGTTTTAAAAGTAGTCTCTTTTTCCTTATTTAGGGTCCCTTGTTAATACAGTGCTGTCCTCTTTAATGCAAACCCCTTTTGCACAGAAAAAAATGTGCATTTAAGTGGGCTGTGCACTTATCCAGACCTACATATTTTCAATGGGATAGCCTGTCTGAGATCTGTTTTTTTTTTTCTTTATTTCTGTAGTTAGAATAGCATAAAAACAAGTATAATATAAACATATGAACATACAAAATAGCCAGCAGAAGAAGTACACATTGGTCTATCAAGTCTGCTCATTAGTAATGCAGTGTCCCTGGCTTACACCATAGACCCTGCCCTTCTACCCCTGTCAATCCTTCCTTCATACCCCTTCCCCATGGTCCATGGGGACCCTTTATGCCTATCCCAGGCCCTCTTAAAGCCACTCACTATCTTCTCTGAGACCACCTCTTTTGGCAGCACATTCCATGTGTCCACCACCCTCTCTGTGAAAAAAATGTTTCCTAACATCCCTCGTAGACCCCCCCATCAACTTCAGACTGTGTCCTCTTGTGGTTCTATTGTTACTTAGCTTAAAGAGACCTTTCCCATCCACTGTATTTATTCCTTTCATATACTTAAAGTTCACGATCATATCCCCCTTCTCTCTCCTCTCCTCTGGGGAGTACATTCTCCGGGCTCCCAGACCCTTTTTGAAAGACTTGCCTTGCTGTCCCCTGATCATCTTGGTTGCCCTCCTTTGGACCCTCTCTAACAAGCCAGTGTCCTTCTTGTGATATGGGTTCCAGTATCTTACCCATATTCTAAATGTAGTCTCACCAGTGATCTATACAAGGGCAGTATGACCTCACACTGTCTGCTGCTGATTCCCCTGGCTGTACACCACAACATCCTGTTTGCCTTCGCTGTTGCCTTTCTGCAATGTGAGGAGTGTATCAGGTCATTGGTAATCACCACCCCCAGATCCTTTTCTTCCTCTGCTGCTGATGTCCTGCCCCCCCCCACAGGTTATAATTGGTCCTAGGATTTCTGCCCCAGTGTGCATCACTTTGCATTTTTTTGGCTTTGAAGTCAAGCTGCCAGATCCCCCATCATCTCTCAAGTTTCCTGAAGTCTTCCTGTAGGTCCTGTGTCCCTTCAACTGTGTCCACACTCCCACAGTGTTCGGTGTCATCTGCAAACAGGCACATCTAGCCCTTAATGCCTTCCTCAGTATCATGTATGAAGACATTGAACAACACAAGCCCCATCACCAGTCCCTGTGGGATCCCACTGTTAACCTCCTCACCACTGCATAACTCACCCACCACCACCCCACCCCCGGGTTCTAGCACATAGATCATGCTTGATTACATAGAATTCTATCAGGAGTGGAATCCCAAAATTCTTAAAGCTGATTAATAAGTTCAGAGTCATATTGTGTAGTTTATGTAAAGCTGCTGTTTAATTTTCCACAAATTCCTGAATATTACTCTGCTGAATACCTGAAATGTGGAATATTATTCTGTGGTTTTCCTGGAATTGCTTTATTGAATTTTAGAGAATAAAAAAATAAATTCTGAAAAACATCTTGGAAACAGAAGTGTTATTCTGCACAAATTTCTCTGACAGAATTTTGTATTTTCTGCAGTTAAATGAATATTGGGCTGAAAAAAGGCTGCATTTACAAGGGACCAAAAATAAGGGAAACAAGCATTACAAAACAAACACACAAAACAAAGCACTGGAGTCAGTTACCAGAATTCACAAGTGCCCCAATGTAAATTCTATTAAAAAATGTTAACAGCAGCAATTTGACAGGATATGGCAGATGGGGTGACCTTGGGAGTGGTGCCTTGCTTATGCAGGTCTCACGTGAAATCTGACAAAAAACTACACTATTTTAACTAAGAGATACAGAAATGGGAAAAGAATAAACCGTCTGAATAAGCACACCCTTTCTTTACAGAAATTGAGGGTAGTGGTGGTGCTAGAGAAACAGTAATATTTTTGGGACAGGAATTTTAGACAGCCATTTGCATTCCCTGTTATAAGAATGGCTTAACTGTAAATTTAAAATAGCACTATTTTATTTTCTACACCATCTATTTCTCTAGAAACTAAAGAGAAGTAGCAACTTTTAGAGGTGAAAATGTAGGATGTAATGGTTAACATGTCTGTTGCAGGAGACTTTGTGCTGTAGAGCAATGGGGGGATGGCTCTGGCATGCTAAGGACCTGGGGTCATGGCTCAAGCCCAGTAAATTCTGAGCAGAGGCCAGAAGATGGCACTCAGAACATCCTTAAGAACACTCTCCTCCAAGGAAGGGATGGGTTGCAGTGCATCTTATGTGTAACACCTAGTGGTTGCCAAATAGAGATGCCATTGGCAGAGATGATGACAAAGTGCTGACTGGCACCCCATCCCTAGCATTGTCAAAGTTGTGCATGCACAGAAGCTGGGTGGTGGGAGGGCATCATGAGGCAGAAAACACATCAGGATTAGTAGAGCATAAAGGGGAAACCAATTGCAACCCACACTCACAGGAACTCCAGATATCCAGCCCTTCATATTATGCTGGAACAACAGAATGGCTTTCCTCTCTCTGTGCCGTGAGTGTTGGCAAACAGGAAGAGGGACGAGGAGCAGGGTCAACTAGATAAGTGGGAACTTTTGGTTGTAGGTTTGAATTCTGGTGAAAAGCAGAGTTTTTAAGATATAAACAAAATCTATGTTTGAGTGGGCCTGTGTGTTTCAGGAGGAGGGGTATGTCAGCAGTGGGAGGGTTGAGAGCAGTTGTACAGCTGGACCAGCAGGCCATGTGGCTGCATAACTCCAACAGAGAGGTTGTAGTTTTCAATTTAAAAGGGGAAGCTTTGTAGTCTACTCTCTCTTACCAGTACCGCTGAGCAGGAAGAGGGATGTGTACAGGGAGCAACCAGATAAGTGGGGACTTGTGGATGTGTGGTTGAATGTGGGTTAAAAGCAGAGGTTTTTAAGACATAAATAAAATGTCTGAGTGTAGTTGTGTGGAATGGGAGGAGGGGGTACATCAGCAGTGGGAGGGTTGAGAATAGGTGTAGAGCCTGACCAGCAGACCTGAGTGGTGGGCCCAGCGGGCCATGTGGCTGCGGACCTTCACTAGGGAAGCTGTAGTTTTCAGTTTAAAAAAGACATTTTGTGCTGCTTTCCCTCTTACCAGTGCTGCTAAGCAGGAAGAGGGACGCAGAGCAGGATCAACCAGATAAGTGGGGACTGGTGAATATGGGGTTAAATTTGGCCCAAAAAAAAAAGAGTTTAAGATATGAACAACATTTTAGTTTAATCAGGACTGTGTGGGACAAGGAGGGGGGGGACTTCACTAGTGGGAGGGTTGAGGGTTGATGTGGAGTCAGACCCGCTGGCCTGAATGGTGGGCCCAGTGGACCACATGATTGCAAACCTCCAATAGCTGGCTGTAGTTCCCATTAAAGACCCATACTTCCAAGTGACCCTGAAGCGGGAATGACACCTGAAGCTTGAGTGCCACAAAGCAGGAGTGTGGTGTTATTGGCAAGGCATCCACAGACAGGGATGCAACAGGAATGGGAGCAAAAACCCAGATTACACAATGGGGGGGAGGTAGTAACAACAACAAAAATGGAAAGGGACCTGGGGTTAATCATATCAGATGACCTTAAGGTTGGCAAGCAATGTGAGAAGGCAGTAGGGAGGGCTGGGTGGATACTGGGATGTATAGGGAGAGGGCATCACCAACAGAAAACAGGAAGTTGTTATCTCCCTGTACACACAGTTGGTGAGACCCCATCTGGAGTACTGCATCCAGTTCTGGAGACCCCATCTCCTCAAGGACATAGACAGGATGGAGGTAGTTCAGAGGAGGGCAACTAAAATGGTGCAGGGTCTGCAAGAGAAGCCATATGAGGAGAGGCTAAAGGAGCTTAATATGTATACCCTTGAGGAAAGGAGGGAGAGGTGGGACATGATAGAAATGTTTAAGTACCTCAGTGGAATCAACGAAGTCCAAGAGGGTAGCATCTTTCAGAAAAAGAGATGAGCAAGAACAAGGGAACACAATTTGAAGATAGAGGGGGGACGGCTCAGGGGCAATGTGAAGAAAGTATTTTTTCACAGAGAGGGTGGTGGACGCATGGAACAGCCTTCCTGAGGAGGTTGTGGGGTCTAAAACTGCGGGAGAATTCAAGAATGCATGGGACAGACATAAGGCAATTTTTGTGGGGAGTAGGAAGAAATAGGCTGTTGGTTAAATAGGATCTGCAGCTTATCCTCTAGGTAGGGAAATGGGCAGACTAGGTGGGCCAAGCGGTCCTTATCTACCGTCAAAGTCTTTGTTTCTATGTTTCTATTCAAAGTGGTGCCTTTAAAGGAGATAGAAAATGATTTTTACATAGTAAATTGCCCTTCCATCTTCCTTTCCATGCCAGGTATGTATTCTGATGTGCTTTGATGGTTTTGTTTTGATAAATAAATAATCTAGCTTTGGGGTGCCCCCAGATCAACATAGAGTTCCACTCTAATCACCAGCTACTGCTCTTTATTTTCATGTTTCTAAGACATGCTATAACATCAATAACTCCCATTCTATGCTATTCATCTAAATAACCTGAAATGTTGTTATTGATGTCATAGAATGTTCAGGCAGTATAAAAAGAGAGAGAGCAGGAACTGCTGAGGGTAGTAGCAAAGGCAACAAAAATGAGTTCATTAATTTAACAAAAACGGCCAAAAACATAACAGAATACTGGGTAGCCAATAAAATAACTGGAGGGCATTTAAAGGTGTAAAAACTGTTTCCTATCACTTTAAGATATAGATTTTCCACACTGACTGGAAGAGAGGAGTGGGAACAGGAGGTGGGAAGAGAGGTCATAAAAGACAGTGGGGTCAGAGAAGTTGGACAGGAGAGGGGCAGGACAGTACAAAGTAGTCAAGGTTGTTAGGGAAGAGGGAACATAGAGAGTGGTGTAGAAGGAGTGAGAAGGAGGGTTTAGAGTGACAGAAGGAGAGGGGGAAAGGATGGTGTGTGTGTGTGTGTGGGTTGTTGGAAAGGGGAGGACACAGGGGGTGGGAAAACAGATGGAGGGGTGAGTAGAAGCTGTGGGATGTCAGGTAAGCAGGGATCGGGGGGAGAATAAGGGTAGGGTGGTAACCAGAACAGAAGGAGAGCAGGAATGTGGGGGAGAAACCGGTATGGCAGCGAAAGAATGGAATGATGGAGGCAGAAATGGAGGGGGAGGAAGGGTGATATTCCTAGGGGACTCTATAGTTAAGGGTATTCATTGGGGAAAGAAGGGAGGCCCAAATACAAGTAGGAAGGTGGTTTGCATGCCAGGAATGATAGTGGAAAGGGTGTGCCCCAAAATTGGGGAGCTGGTGAGGGGAGTTGGGGAGAAACCAATCTGACTACACAACTGGCAACAAAACAACCTAGCTGAGAAGGAAGTGGAGGTAGTAGAGAAAAAGATTCGGGGTGGAAGGGAGGACCTGCAGGGGGAAGACAGATCGCAGGCATTCTCAGATGTTGCTAGTACCAAGAGTCAGCACAGTCAGGAAAAAAAAGAGAGAGGAGTTCAATAACTGGCTGAGGGAGTGGTGCAAGGAGGAAGGGTATAATAGTATTGGGAGCTAGGAGCTGGGGGAGACCTGGACAAATAAAACAGTTTCTGCACCAAATAGACTGCATCACAGACTGCACCTCAGTAGTGAGGGGGTTGAGAGTTCTTGGAGACAAGATGGGTTGGTACATAACCCAAACAATTTAAATGACCAAGGGTGTGGCAAGCAGACCTGCAGGCCCCAAAACTCCAGGAGAAGGTGAAGGAGGTCATCAGACCTTGCCCCAAAGTAGTATGGGGGATAGGAGGGTGGAGGTAGAGAGGAAGTGAAGGAGGTAGTAGCAGGAGTAGGGGCACAGGAAAATGGGAGAAATGAGAAAAGCAGTTGAGAGTGAAGGGAAGGAGGCTTAGGCTGTAGGTGAAAGGTGGTGTCCCTGAACACATGAAGTCTTGGAAACAAGATGGATGACCTTCAGGCATTGTTGGCAGAGACAGGAGTGGACATTGCCTCAGTCACAGAGACGTTGGTCACACATGACCATGACTGCAACCTCTCAGCCCTTGTGCATAAATTATGCAGGAGGGACAGTGAAGTAGGAAAAGGAGTAGGGGTGGCAGTTTACATCAGGGAGGGTATAAGGTGTATGAGGGAAGAGCTGGAAGAGGTGAGGGCAGAAGCAGTGTGGATTTAGTTACAGTCTAATAGAGGGATGAAGCTGAGATTATGTGTGGCTTACAGACTACCCAAAAAGGAGGATGAAAAAGAAAGGGAATTGAACTCTCAAATACTGACTGCATCAGGGAAGACAGAGGTGGTACTAGTAGGAGACTTCAACCTGTCCAGGGTGGAATGGAGGGTACCAGCCATAACCTGTGCCATGAATCGGGTGATCCAAGATGCACAGCAAAGTGGGTTCCTGACTCAGGGAGTCACAGAACCCTCCATAGAGGGGGCAGTCCTTGATCTAGTGCTGATGAACAGGGACCACGTCCAGGATATAAAGATCAAGACGAGACCTGCAAAGGAGTGACCATCACACAGTATGGTTATGGTTGAATATGGGCAGGGAAAAAGCCCCCACTAAGACTAAAATCCTAAGCTGGCCAGGTGGCGCTGAGGGTTGAGGCACTGTACGCCACACCTCGCGCCATGCCAGTGACCCAGGTTCAGGAACGAGCCCAGGCTGCCGGGGGTCATTAGGGGAGAAAGAGGATCAAGCATCAGGAGGACTGCTTTCCTTTCTCGAGGAGGGATCCAGGGACAGCCTGGCACTGCAGTGACCACTGGTGGAGACCGGAGGCACTGCAATGCCTGGGGCTAGCATGTAGGAGAAAGACATTGGGCAGCTGCCTTCTGGACATGGGTGGTAGCATCCACGTCATGGGCTGGGTGGCATTACATGACCCACATCTGGGGACAAAACCAAGAAACACCCCTGCATGCCAAGAGGTGACGAGGACCTCAGGGACCTCCCTCACATCCTCAACACCGGACAAGCCACACCAGGGATCCACGGCTGACTTCCTGAGATGGATGGACCCTCTAATTCCAGAAAGACACTGCCAAAGAGAGTGGTGGGCCTTGTCCCGGGAGGTAATCTGGGGCACTGGGAAGTCCCTTGAAGGAAGGGAGAACCAGTGTGGTGAGTTATGGTGGAGAGTAGCAGGGGCTAGAATCATGTAGCCACCTCTGAGAGATGCCTCGGTGTGCAGGAGGCATAAACAAAGTTTGAAAACAAAAAGATTAAAATTCTGAATTTTAGAAAACCAGACTTTAGAAAGCTGGGTGAGCTGCTAAGGAGTCACCTGGCACGCATCTGAGTGGATTGAGGAGGGTGGACCAAAGGTAATCCATCATCAGTGAAGGAATAATGCTTGCCACAGGGGAGTGCATTAGGCTTAAAGGGAAGAACTCAAGGACAAACACCCCCAGCTGGTTTAGTACTGAGGTTACACAGGCAGTAAGGGATAAGAGGCCAGCCTACAAGAAATTCAGGAGGACCCAGAGGGATGAAGACAGGGAGGATTGCCTAAAGACAGCTAGCATAGCAGATAGCGCAGTCTGGGGGGCTAATGATCAGAAGGAACTGCAGATAGCTGAGGGAATTGAGAAGCTGAAAATGCATTTTTTGCTATATTAATGAAAAAAGAGGCAAGAAAGTCAGAATTGTTAGGCTCTGGAAAGGGGGTGGGTGGGTGGAGAATGGGGACAAAGCAGACATACGGAATGAGTAGTTCTGCTCCATCTTCACCATTGAGAAAGACGAACCAGTGCAACTAGGAGGAAGGATAGGAGAAGTAGGGCAGGGGGCACAGACATTTTGATTGAGAGGGATAGGGTGAGGACAAAGCTGCTAGCACTGAGGGTAGAGATATCCCCAGACCCAGACAGCATACACACAAGGGTGCCAAGGGAACTGGTGGAGGAGTTTGTAGATCCCATCGCTGGCCTGTTCAATAGTTCACTGGAGACAGGTATGATACTGCAAGAATGGAGAATGGCACATGTAGTGCCCTTCAATAAGAGTGGTCCCATCAGGGAATTGCAGACCAGTTAGTCTGACCTCAATCATGTGCAAGCTCAAGGACCATACTTAAGGAAAATTTAATGGAGTATCTGGATGAGCATGGTCTCCAGAATGAGAGGCAACATGGGTTCATGGGAGGTAGGTCATATCAAACCAATCTGATTGACTTCTTTGACTGGGTCACTAAAACAGTGGACAGGGACCAAGTGGTGGACATCCTTTACCTGGAATTCAGCAAGGTCTTTGACTCTGTACTCCCCCAAGAAGTTAATCAGGAAGTTGGTGGATCTCAGGGTTGGGCGGCAGTTGACCAGATGGGTAAAAAACTGGATGAAGGGAAGCACCCAGAGTGTGGTGGTGGGGAGTATGCTATCTAGCACCAGGGAGGACACCAGTGGGGTCCCACATGGCTTAGTGCTTGACCAAGTGCTGTTCAATTTCATCATTAACAATATTGGTGATGGCCTATTCGTGGACAGCACCAAACTCTGTGTGAGGGTGGACACAGTAGAATGGATACAAGCCCTAAAGGTGGATCTGGAAAAACTGGAAAGGTGGTCCAGGATTTTGCAGCTTCGTTTCAATGCAAAGAAATGCATAGTTATGCACATTGGAGCGAAGAACCAAAGGAGTGAATGCAGCCTTGGACAGGTTTGAGTAGCTGCAATAGAGGTAGAAAAGGACCTGGGGGTGATGATCACTAGTGACCTGAAACATTCCACACAGTGCAGGGAAGCAGCAGTGAAGGCAAATAAAATGTTGGGCTGCATTGCCAGAGGGATCAACAGCAGGCAGGTGGAGGTAATATTGCCTTTGTACAGGTCATTCATGAGACCACATCTGGAGTACAATGTACAGTACTGGTAGCCTTATCTGTAATAGAACATTAACCTGCTGAGATGATTCAAAAGAGGGCAATGAAGATGATTATGGGCCAGCTAGGTAGGGCATATGAGGAGAGGCTAGAAACCCTGAGCAGGTACTCCAAGAAGAGAGAAGAGAAAGAGAGCGAGGACATGACTGAGACTTTCCAAGTATTGAAAGGGAATAAACAGAGTGCATGAAGAGGGTCTCTTTAAGCTTAGTGGGAACCAAAACACGATGGGACACAGTCTCAAGTCTGGGGAGGGGTTTAGTAGAGAAGCTAGGAGGCACTTCTTCAAGGAGAGGGCAGTGTGGTGACACATCAATTCGCCCCTGTAAATATGCTCTTCAACAACTAGCACCAGGCTATTAGCTTCAGCGTCAGTTGGCTCCCTGCACAATTTGTTCCAGATTTGCTTCCCTTGAAGTTTATTTTATTTAATTTATATGGTGGCTGAATTGTCAGGGAGCGATTTTTACAGGTGGCTCATAGATGTTAAAGCTAATAATAGGGCATGAGTTGTGGAGTACATTGACTGGAGCGTTGTTGGGTTGGAACATGCTTCCAGATGAGGTGTTTTTTTTTTTTTTTTGAATATGGTGGCAAGCTTCAAGAGAGGCTGGGATAGAGTTAAGGGGAAATAAGGATCAAGGGAGGGGCAGATGGAAGGGAAGGGTGGGCTGGGGGGTAGCAGGGTCAGTAGCTTATGATGAGGACCCAGAATAATGAGTAGACTGCATAGACCTAAGGGCCTTATTCAACTGGCTTCATTGTATGTTTGTATGACCCGGTTCCAGCTGAGCTGAAAGGAATGGTGTAGCCTGGCCACAGGGGAACAACCAAGAAAGTCCAAGACACCTGGTTGGATGGGGATATAAGTAGCCTGGAGTGACTAAGAAGTAGCAGGAGCTGTATGCAGGCAGAAAGTAAGGAACACAGATCATTAGAACCCAAGGTAATGAGGGAATAGTTCAAACAAACAAACAAAAACTTAAATATCTATGTTGCTACAGAAATCAAAGAAAGCAAAGAAAAAGTATAATTGTTTTCTTAACTTTGGAAGATAACAACCTACCATATGTTTCTCTGTTGAGATGATGATCCAAGTGGGTAAACCATGAAGTGGGCAAATGGGGAAGGGTGCCGTCCATTACAGCGACACCTTCCCTGCACAATGTACTCACAGCGATGGAAAGGTAGGGCGACCAGATGAGGGGGTGGGCGAACTAGGTGACAGGATGTCGCTATACGTACATGCGTGGGGGAGGGAGCAAGCACAGCTAGTGTGGGCTGGGAGGGGGTGGAGAAGCTGTAGGGGGTGGCGCTGTAGTTGCCAGTCAAGCTGCATCATGGCGTCAGGGATTGGCTAGTGGCTGGGGTGGCTTGGGTACCGGGTTCGGGTCCGGGTGCTGGTGCACTTTTTATTGTGCCCAGCCTGAACCTTTTTATTTTTACTGCTCCCCTCACGACAAGCACCCCCTGGAGTTGAGAATCCTTAAGTAGGGGGATGCGGGGGCAAAAACTCCCACGAGGGGGGATGTGGGGTCCTTCACAAGCAGTAAAATATGTTCTGTGCCATTGTGCTGGTGCGCCGGGGTTGTCAGGGTGCCGAAAATGTGGTCGACACTCTGACTGAATGATAACGGTGATCGCCTTTATATGTTCGTCGTTATCACATAGACCCATCCAAGTGAGTGTCAAGTAAACATTGAATATTTAGAGTGTCAAAAAAGATGCTTACACAAAATAAAAACAAGAATAGTTTGTGTTTATCTTTTAAAATTGTTCCCGTCCATTAGTGCTCAGCACTTAACAGCACTTAACAGCTGTATTTAATAAGTGATCTATAAAACAAACATCAAGTACCATTAGAAATGGTGAAACACATAAAGAGGTTCTGAAGTTAATTATTCTGCTAAGGACTATTTTTGTTACTGTAACTTTTGAACTTTCAGATCAGCTATGGTGCTTCTGTTGTGCTTCTCAGTGACAAGAAGCAATTCCCTTCCTTTCTGCGAACATATCCATCTGATGGCAGTCTGTCAATTGGCCTTGCTCGACTGGTGACATACTTTGGATGGACCTGGGTGGGGATAGTTGCTGAGGGAAGTGACTTTGGGGAACAAAGCAGCCAGATTTTAAAAGAAGAACTGGTAAAAGTTGGGACCTGCATTGCATTCTTTGAAACATTTCCTTTGGTGGTCTCTGCAAAAAAGATTAGCCACATAGTCAGATCAATGAAGGAATCATCGGCCAAGGTCATTCTGATCTTTTCCTTTGAGTACAACGTGTACCCATTGCTAGATGAGATTGCAAGGCAGAATGTTGTCGGCAAGATATGGATTGCTAGTGAGCCTTGGTCTTTCTCGTCCTTCCATGCTAAGGCAGAAGTATTGAAATTCTTAAATGGAACAATTGTTTTTGCAAACCGTGATGGAAATATGCCTGGATTTAAAGAATTTCTTTACAGCCTAAATCCTTCTACTTCTACTAATGATATTTATATTAAACTATTTTGGGAAGCAGTGTTTGCCTGCAAATGGAAAAGTGACAAGAGAAATGAAACAATAAATCATGATGTAGCTGACATAGTCAGGACATGCACAGCGCAGGAAAAGCTTGATGAACTTAATATTCCCTTTTTTGATGTAAATACTTTAGACATTACTTACAATGTGTACAATGCATTATATTCCATCGCACATGGATTGCACGACTTATA
This sequence comes from Neoceratodus forsteri, assembly GCA_016271365.2. Lineage (NCBI taxonomy): Eukaryota > Metazoa > Chordata > Ceratodontiformes > Ceratodontidae > Neoceratodus > Neoceratodus forsteri. The sequence continues at coordinate 1,061,297,116 of CM057452.1, forward strand.
TATATGTCAAAATGGCAAGGGACTATTTAATGAAACATATGCTAACATTCATGATTTTGAGCCTTGGCAGGTAAGATATAAATAATGATATTCCATAGTCAATCAAATAGCATTCACAGTTGTTTCCTATTCAGACTGGGACAGAATTCCACTTTGGTGATCTGGATACAGTGACTGGAGTACAGAGTTAACATTTAAGCAAGACTCAGCAGGGTGTGGGGCTGTGGTGGATACCCGCATGCCCATGGGCTTGATGAATTCTGACTCTACGGGTGGATTGCCTTGCAACCTCTTGAAGTGCAGGTATCCACCAATATCCAATGCCCTGCAGGGTCATGTACTGCTTAGAAAAAGAGGGTTTGGAAAATTAAAATAAAATGAACTCTAAAAGATAAGAAACACACAAAATATGTAATAAAATATTGCTTAAAACATTTAAAATAGTCCCTCTGCAGATGGTTTCTTCCTGTCAGTCATTTGTCTTTCTGTAAATTCAATAAAAGGTGCATTTGTTTTCCATGGGATATAAAAATTTGATATTCTGCAGTATTTCTCTCGTAGAATGCTCTGCCCCCCCCCACACACACACACACACACACACACACACACAGACTGGAATGTTAAAATGGAATGCATGAATTCAAAACTCTGCAGTACTCCAATGGCATACACTCTCTCTCTCTCTCTCACACACACACACACACACACACCTCATATAGAGAGTCTCACTTTTTTCTCATTTGTAATTTATGCTCCTTCAGCTGTGACAGGTTAGGCTCCCCTCCATCCTGTTCTATCAGGCCCCACCATCCCCAACCTCCTCTGGACTTACCAGCTGGCCTGAGTACGCCCACAACTTCCCTTCATGGCGAGGCCAGTAGAGAAAGAGGGCCATCCTCCTTCACAAAGTACAACTATCTGGTTTGACCATCCATATTCTGGTGGTGCAGTGGTGAGGAATTGGTAGGCAGGGTTTTGTGAATGCCTACCCCAATGCCATTTTCCTTCATTTTTGTCTCAAGTCATGTCGCTGGGGCAAGAACATCAGCGTGCAACTGTGGAGGCACATGTGCGCCGCAGAGTCCCACTGCAACAAACTACTGCCACTCCCCTCAGTCTTTAGGGGAAACCAGCAGTCCTCCCTTCCCTGGCTGACCCCCAGCATCCCACGCACATTCCTGAACACCAGTCACCAGCATGGAGCAAGACGTGATGTCCCGTGTCTCAATCCTCAGTGCCACCAGGCTGGCCAAGAGTCCCAGCTTTATCTGTTGTAGGGTTAGTTATAGAGATTTCTCCATCAAGCTGGTTAGAATATGAGGGAGATTGTTTATGGTCAAGGAAACAAGAGAACTGAAAACTCTGAGTAGTGCTTGATTTTTTTTAAATGTTTAAAATATGTGTATATGTTTATAGTAATGCACTGTTAATGCTGTGTAGTGTAGTTATTCGTCTCTGCTTATTTTATGACTATCGTGTATATTTCTGTTGCTGCAGTAACCTTTGTACTTATGTTTGTAATTAACTGTCACATTTTATTCTGTAACACTATGGGGTCGTGCCTGAAATCAGGCAACTTGCTGTTGTCTAGTGCATTTACCCAGTAAATAAAAACTAAATAAATGAATGTTCTTGTGTGTAATGAGGGTATCATGAGTGGAAAAGACAGTCGATCATTATTTTATTTTTATTTATTTTATTTTTTTAAGTTAAGGGAGTTTTTATTTTTAGGGCCTAGTTGAAGATTTTTTTTTTGTAAGAGTAAAGGTGGCAGCCATGATTGTGATGGAAATCAGGAATGAGTGAACTGGCTAATGGATTTTGTATGTGATTTGTTCAAATTCCAGATAACACAGTTATAATGCAGCATTGGCACATAAAAATATGCCAGCTGAATAGCAACAACCAATCTGAATACAGTATTTTCATGTGTTCATTTTCTAGGTGCTACACAAAACTTATTTCAAGTAAAAGAACTACAGTCACAGTTTGCAAGAAATATCCATTGTGCAGACTGTTTCGATTTGTGTGTGTAGTCATAGTGTGTCCTTCCCTTTCTTTGCTGTTAGGAGATTTTTCTAAATGTGCCTATTAGTGTATGACCCCTGGGGATCTCCATATTTGGATTTATTATTGTTCTTTTTATTCTACAATGCTTCATATCCTATGTGACAGTGATATGCTCATGACCATTGAGTCAATGAGTGATAGCTTCTGCAGCAGCAATCTGTTGTTAGGAGTCTGTTATTCTGGCCTCAGCTAAATAACTGTTTCCATTCCAGTCTTTTAGTTTTCAAGGTATGTGCTTAGACCTAGCCAGCAGGAGTAAATGTTTTATTTGTAAATGTTTTTATTTCACCAAACTACTGTACACACAGCCATAACAAGCTTGCAAATCACAGGTCAACAGTGTTACAATTATTGAACACAGTAGCTTTTTCCTTACAGAATATCCCATCGATTATCTTTCAGATGTTTACCATCTGTAAATTTAACCTTCATTAGTGCTCATTTAATAAGCATAGTTACTTAAAATCACAGTGCTACTGTTGTATGTGTGACACAAAACCAGCTCTTGCTGAATAAATGGTCATAAATGCATCACTGACACGAGACAGAAGGCATAAAGGCATTGCAGAAAAAAGAAGAGCCATAAGTAAGCAATAATACCCAACAGGGTGGACATTATTGGGAAATACCAGACAACCCAGGGGCATAATGAGGCCCGACACCACAGGCGGAGGGCCTTTTAGCCCATGGAAGGTCCAGTATTTCCCAATAATGCCCAAACTGAAGGGTATTATTGCACTTAAAAAATGGTCAACTGCGTAAATTTTCATGAAGTTGTAAAAAAATATAATAAACGATTGTGAAAAAATAATACAGGTGTTAGAAACAAATGTATTGATAAAGTAGTCCATAGGGCGTTCCTGGTGCTGTCGCTCCTCCCTGCAGCATTCTGGTGGATTGTCCCCCAACCCCCATGAGATAGAGTCACACAGACACTGATTCATAAAGAAGAAAGGCAGTGTGTTGTGAACATTATTTGTAGGACTCTGGCAATTTTATTTTTCTCTTTTGGCGTAGGATTGTTTTTTTTTTTTTTCTGGTCTGACGTTGTATCTATGCTGTGCGCCACCTCTGACCGCGGTATGTGAGCAAGGCAAACAGTGACGTTTGACCCTGAGGTAAGAGGAGAGAAAAGAAAAAGATTTATGTTCACTTTCTAGTGAGTGTTTTTTGTTTGTTTTTGTACAGGAGGCTGAGTGATTATTGGGGTCTTGTGATGAGGGATCACTCTGGTTCTGTTTGCGGTCAGCAAGGTAGTGCAAAACCACGATCGGGAGCTGGTTGGAATGATAGTTTAAAACTGTGGTCGGGAGAGTGGTGTCATTGTGTCACTGTTTGAACTGCAAGATGTAGCTGAAGTGTGTTTTGCTTTTCAAATCAGGGAGCAGCTGCAGGTGAATACTGTTTGATTTGGGCTGGGGGAGACGAGTACCTCTTGCTAAGTGAGAGAAAAAGATGGAGGGCATTTTAAATTTTGTTCAGTGCATCCAGCCAGTGAAAACGTTGCCTGGCCACCACTCTGGAATGCTGTGCAGTGAGGTGCCACTTGAACTGGCGCTTATTTTTTATGGTAGATGCCCAGGTTGCAGGTATTTTAAGCCAATCAGGATAGAGAATCTAGTCTACCCATTTTCTAACAAATGCTAACATAGAGATTACCAGGGGTGATAAAACTAGCAGTCAAATTCTGAAAAAATAATCCTAACAGTAAACAAAGGGAAAGATACACTGCACACACAAACAAAACACTGCACAACATGGCCCGGATATTCAAACTGCACCAGGCTGTGGTGCAAGCCTGGGCGCAGCTCAACTTTGTTGCACATGGGTGTGGCCAGGGCGATATTCAATGGAGCTGCGCTATGGCGCAACTGCTTTGAATATCACACCCTGGCCACACCCACTGTGCATAGCGCAGTGGCATTGCGCCAGCGCAAGTGGTCAGAGTGGAGCATGGAGATGCGGTGATGCAAGTGCCATTGCGCCATGCACAGCACCTGCGATATTCAAATGGGGACATGCAAACGGGGCCATAATATATGCATGGCGCACAGGGGGCCATTTGCATCTCATTACAGCCCCATTTGCATGCCATTAGCATGCAGGTGAGCCGATCCCTGACGACTTGCGCCTGGCGCCCTGCCAGGTAGCAGCCGACGGGGACCGACACCCCCTGCAGCCTGATCGCGGGAAGTCCTGTAAGTGAATAAAAATGGCCAATATCCCTGGTGGTCCAGTGGACCTCTATGTGTCCCGATCGTGGGCATCACTGAATCCCCCCCCCCAAGTCCAATATCCCTGGTGGTCAAGTGGACTGCATGGAGCCCGATCACGGGCATCATTCATCCCCCCCACATCTGATATCCCTGGTGGTCAGTGGACGCATGGAGCCGATCGCGGGCATCATTCATCCCACAGTCTGATATCCCTGGTGGTCCACTGGACCACACAGAGCCGATCGCGGGCATCATTCATCCCAAGTCCAGATCCCTGGTGATCTAGTGTACCCCACCCACCGCCTACTGAGCCCCACCATCCGCTCCCCCCTGTCAGCGGCGGGCAGCAGCACTCTACCGCATGCTGCCCGCCGCCCGCCGACTGACAGCTCGGTGGGGCTGCGTATAGGTTCAGAGCATGGGCCAATGGGCGTTAATGCCACCATAGATCAGTCCAGATGAAGATTCATTCACATATCTGGACTGACTATCTGGCTGATGAGACTCCGCCCATTGGCTCATGCTCTGAACCAATGGGCATGCAGCCTGAACTGTCAGTCAGCGGGTGGTGGGCGGGCGGAGTGGGGTGCTGCGCCACCAGCTGGCGGGCGGGGTGGTGGAGCTCAGTGGGCAGGTTTGGTGGGGGGTACACTAGATCACCAGGGATATCGGACTTGGGGGGCATGAATGATGCCCGTGATCAGGCTCCGTGCAGTCCACTGGACCACCAGGGATATTGAACTTGGGAGGGGGATGAATGATGCACGCGATCGGGCTCCGTGCGGTCCACTGGACCACTAGGGATATCGGACTTGGGAGAGGGGATGAATGATGCCTGCGATCGGGCATGGGGGCGCCGCCAGGTGCGGCAGGAACAAGTGATGGCCACCCACAGGTGGCAGCTGCTGTGTTGAGCCCTGCAATGTGGCAGTTCACCTGTGGGTGACCTTCACTTGTTCCTTTTTTTTGGGGCCTAACTTTGTGCAGGCATAGGTAGGGGTTGCGCCTGCATGACTCTGCACAACCTGGGCTGTATATCGGGCTGTGCAGGTTATACATGGGCATGCCCCCCCCCCACCTGTTCCTGCATACATTACTGATGCACTCCGGTGCATTGGAATTTGTGCAGTGCACTTTCCCTTTTAAATATCGCACTAGGGCATCAGTGGGTTGTGTATATGAATACACTGTACCACAAAGAATCCTTTTGAATATCTGGGCCCATATATTTTTTGCAAATTTTGGTTGTACTGTAGTTCCCATTTAAATGCAAATCATCTGTATAAATATGGAAGTGTGCCATTTGGTATGAATTGTATAAGCAAGTATGCATAGCACAGGATGCATTAAAGTATTTATAATAACTGGTTAGCGTCAATAATGCATTAAATCTTCTAATTTTTTAACACATGCTTAGAGTACATATTATGATCCACCTATTATGGAGTTAGTCACAACTGCCTCCTCTACCATGCTAGATTAACCACAGAGCAATTGCAGAACTCAGTTATGCATTTGCAATAAACTAAACTCAACACTACAACTTTGGTTTCAAACTCACAAATTATGGAAAATAAATTATGGGAAGCAGAATTACTTTTTTTACACTCCCTCAGTGTGTGTTGCTTTATAAACAACTCAAGAATTACTCTCATGATTTATTGAGTAACACACACCTCAGGTACAGTATATGAAACAACTTGTAAAACAGAATTTACCATATATTATTCTAAATGTGATACACACTCCAGGGATTTTGATGAGCACAATGCTAAAGGCCAAGTGTCATAACACCCCTTGAAGTGCATCATAGAAACATAGAAACATAATTTGATGGTAGATGAGGACTGCTTGGCCCACCTACTCTGCCCATTTCCCTACCTAATGGACAAGCTGCAGATCCTAGTTAACCAACAGCCTATGTCCTCCTACCCCCCCACTAGAATTGCCTTATGTCGTTCCCATGCATTCTTGAATTCCCCCACTGTTTTTGACTCCACGACCTCCTCAGGAAGGCTGCCCACACATCCACACCCTCTCCATGAAAAAATACTTCCTCATTACCTCTGAGCCATCCCCCCTCTATCTTCAAATTGTGCCCCCTTGTTCTTGCACATCACTTTTTCTGAAAGATGCTACCCTCTTGGACTTTGTTGATTCCTTTGAGGTACTTGAAAGTTACTATCATGTCCCCCTTCTCCCTCCTTTCCTTGACAGTATACATATTAAGTTCCTTTAGTCTCTCTTCATATGTCTTCTGGTGCAGACCCTGCACGATTTTTGTTGCCCTCTTCTGGACAGCCTCCACCCTGTCTATGTCTGTGCAGAGATGGGGTCTCCAGAACTACAAGCAGTACTCCAGATGGGGTCTCACCAGCTGTCTGCACAGAGGGATAACAACTTTTTGTTTTCTACTGATGATGCCTCTCCCTATGCATCCCAGTATCCCCCAGCCCTCCTTACTGCCTTCTCACATTGCTTGCCCACTTTTAGGTCATCTGATATAACTACCCCCAGGTGCCTTTCCATTTTTGTTGTTGTCAGTATCTCACCCCCCCCATTGTGTATTCTTCCACTGAGTTTTTGTTTCCCAGGTGCATTATTTTGCACTTCTTTGCATTGAATCTGAGCTGCCATACAGATGGCCATTCCTCCAACCTTGCCAAGTCCCTTCTCATCTTTTCCACCCACCTTGTGTATCAACCCTGTTGCAGATCTTTATGTCATCTGCAAAGAGACATACGTTTCCTTCCAGCCCCTCTGCAATGTCATTTATAAAGGCATTAAAAAGGACCGGACCCAGTACTGAACCCTGCGGTATCCCACTAGTAACCCCCCTTTCTTCAGAGTGGACTCCGTTTACTATTACCTTCTGCATCCTGTGGTCCAGCCAATGTTTTACCCAGGCTACCACCCTGGGAGCCACTCCCAGGCTGGTTAATTTGTTTATTAATCTTTTGTGCGGGACTGTGTCAAATGCCTTGCTGAAGTCTAGGTAGGCCATGTCCACAGCCACTCCCTGGTCTACTACTTTGGACACCCAGTCAAAGAAATCTATTAGATTCATCTGACATGACCTTCCCACTGTGAATCCATGCTGCCTTGGGTCCTGTGCCCCACTGGTCTCTAGGTACTCAACAGTTCTTTCCTTCAGAAGTGATTCCATCATTTTCCTTACCACTGATGTCAAACTGACAAGTCTGTAGTTCCCTGCCTCTGTCTTGCCCCTACCTTTGTGAAGGGGAATCATATCTGCCATCCTCCAGTCCTCAGGTACCACACCATCCTCCCATGATTTGCTAAAAAGGGTGGTCAATGTTGTTACTAGTTCTTCCCTTAGTTCTTTCAGAATTCTGGGGTGAATCCCATCAGGTCCCATTGCTTTGTCCACCTTCAGTTTTAGGAGTTCTTTCAGAACCCTTTCTTCTGTGAAAGAACTGATATCGACCCCACTATCCAAAGTGCTTCTATTGACTGGATTAGGTACCTTCCCCTCCTCTTCCTTTGTGATTACTGAGCAGAAGTATTCGTTCAATATCCCTGGTTTTTCACTGTCCCTCCACCCACCCAACCTCCTCTTTATTCAGCCTCTTTATCCCTCCCTTTGTCTTTCTTTGCTCCCTAATGTACCTATAAAAGGTTTTATCCCCCTTCTTAACCAAGTTGGCTATCTTTTCTTCGGTTTGGGTATTTGCTATTCTGACTGCCTTCCCGTCTCCTTCTGCTTTAACTGGTACAGTTTTCTGTCCTGCTTCTGTGTTTCCTTATACTTCCTGAATGCTGTGTTTTTGGCCCTAACCTTCCCTGCCATCTCTTTTGAGAACCATAATGTTTTTTTCTTTCATTTTGATTGGTTTATTTGCTTTACACAAAGGCATGTTGCCTCTGTGATGGCAGTTTTAATGTTTCCCCATTGTTGCTCCACCCCTCCTTCTTGCTTGTTTGCTTGTGCTTTTCTGAGGCACTCTCCCATTTTGACAAAATCAGTCCTCCTGAAGTCCAGTACCTTCACTTTTGTATTGCTTGACTCTACAGCTGAGTTTATCGTGAACCACACTGTTTGGTGGTCACTTGTTCCCAAATGGCTATCCACTTCTAGATCTGAGATCCTTACTCCATCCCTATTTGAGTGTACCAGGTCTAAGATTGCTCCCTCCAGAGAGGGTTCCAACACTAGCTATCTGAGGCATGCCCCCTGTAGGGCATCAAGAATGACCCTGCTCTTGGATGTGGCTGCAGCAAAGGTGCTCCAGTTAACATCTGGCATATTCAGGTCCCCCATCAGCAATATGTCCCCTTTCTCTGCCATCCTAAGGATGCCTTCTATCATTTTCTTGTCCATTTCCTCTCCGTAAGATGGGGGTCTGTATACAACCCCTGTGTGGATTGTGGTGCCATTTCCAGTCTCCAGGGTGACCCACAATGTCTCCTTTCCTCCCTGTTTACCCTTTAGTTCTGTTGCTTTGATCCCTTCCCTTACATAGAGAGCCACTCCTCCTCCTCCTCCTCCTCTTCTACCCTCCATGTCCCTCCTGTAGATTGTGTTCCCTGGTATGTTGACATCCCAGTCATGGTTCTCTGTGTACCATGTTTCTGTGACTGCCACGATATCCAGGCATCCCTCTTCCATCAAGCCCACCAGTTCAGGGATCAACATTGCTTTATTGTACACCTAGAAATCTATGCATCTATCCATCTATCTACTGTATTATACATGGATGGGACCTTTTCACCAAAGGAGCCCATTATTGTGTATTTCACTGTATATCTCACCAATTAAAGCTACATACCAAACTATTAAAACTGCATACCTCCCAATTAAAGCTGCATACCTCCACAACGAAACCTGAATACCTTGGGGAAAAAAACACCCTGAGACCAAAATTATGACCACCAAAACAGACAATTTAATGATCACTTTAAATCAATAAATATGTCAAAGAACACACCAGCAGAGCCGGTTAGAAAATTATTATGCTAATTAGCACACCTAATAAGCCCCCTGACAAAAACACAGCCTTGTCAAATAAGCTCCCTGACAAAAACACATCCTTACCTAATAAGCCTCCTGACAAAAAACACGGCCTTCAGGTACAAAAAAAAGGCACCATCCCCATGTATTATGTAAAATACATGTTAGACAAGTGTGGAATACAAGACTACATACCTATCTCAAGGGCTGATTATGGCCATAATGCTACTCACCCTTTGGGCTCATGGGTTAGAGCCACAATTAACCACATTGATAGGTATACTGTATATCCTTGTATACCACAGTTGCCTTTATTCTGTATCTCTATATATATCTATTGTATAACAAGCTGTATGTTGTGAGACAGCTGTGTGCTGTGAGACAGCAGAAAACTTGTTGCTAAACATATTGTTAATTTGTGCTCTATGGATGGGAGCGAAGGGAAGAGGGATTAGTTTAATGTCGACAGGCAATATAGGCCACTGAAGAGGAGACTAGGAGAGGAAGGGTTACTGTAGTTCGAGTGTAAGTTCAGTGAGCTACTACATCTGCATGAACCAATGAAGTAAGTTTGTATATGAAGACAGACAGCACTGTATACTGAGCAGCAGAATTATTGTGTTACAGAACTTTTTAATTCCGTTTTTAACCACTTGAGTGACAAGGATGCTGTGTGACACAGGCTCAGGACTTCTGCGTCACATACTATCAGTTTAGTCACCCCTAGTGAGAGGGGCGAGTGTGTGGAGTTGAGCACAGAGGCACACATGTTTGCATGTGTCTTGCATGTCCAGCATGGACAGAGGGATGGGGGCCAGTCAGCAAGTCAAGTTTAAAGTAAGTTGAACACTTACCAGTGTCTTGGGGTCACAGGCATTCACTGGGTTGTCAAAACCTAAGGAAGTTTTCTGTGGGACCAACAAAATAAATAATCATAATTTAGAACTTAGTTCAGCCTCTGGGTATACCCTGGTGTTCATTTGCACTGTAGTAGCTTTAGCTGCTGGCAAATGTCAACTACTGTAATACTCTAACAACAAGATGACCTAATTATTGATGATCAACACTGATAAATCACTGCTGTTACAACACACTAATTTATAAAGTTGGACATCTACAACCCTTCTGAAGATTTTTTAGCTACAGTATACTGTGCACTGAAGGGACAATTACTACATGTTGTAATTGTTCAGTGTACTCCATGGAAATTGCTGGCTCACATCCAGGCACTTATGTTTGTCCTAAATGCATTGAGATAGGTCTTTTGTCAAACTAATTAAAAGGTCTTAAGGAGAAGTTAGGGGTTTCAATAATGCCACACTCCAACAAATGAATTCAACTCTAAAGGATAAAAAGAAACTGGGGAAAAAAGATCAAGGGGAATCTGATAAAATCTGACCTTGAACCTGGTATGACTGGTGGAGCTGGGACAGAGGGGGATACAGTGGACTGGTCAGTAGTACCAAAATCCCAAAGAAAAAGGGAGGAGAGGTTTGGGCAATGGAGAAATATTGTTAACTAACAGATATGCACCTCTTAGTACAAATGCAGAAAGTGAGATAGGTACAAACAGGACTGATGACACTATGAATTTGGAATCACCCCCAGTTGTGAATAAAGTACTCGTTATTGGGGACTCCTTCTTGAGTAGCTGTGACACCCTAATATGTGGAAATGATAAACTAAAGAGACAGGTAAATTATTCACCTGATGCAAAGATTAATGACATAAGATAGATTCTCCTGGCATTAATAGACACTAATTGCGAAAAACTGTGGTGGTTTGTGTAGGTATTAATATCATCAGAAGGGACTGCAAAAAATATATTGTCAAGGATATCTTGGAGATGCTTGGACATATTAAGAGCAAGGCAAGGAAGACAGTGGTCTCTGGCATTTTACTAACCTTGAAGGAATATCCAGTAAAAAATAAAACTATACAGCGCATTAAAATATTATATATTTGCACTAGGGAAGGTATCACATTTGTTAATCCATGGGATGCTTTCCATCAGCAAAATCATTTATACTGTATGCTAAAGATGGGCTTCACCTGAATCAGACAGATAATAAAACATTATGGTTCATACTATAGTAGTTGTCAGGAGCCAAAGGATGTTTGCCCACATATAGCTCCTATCAAAGAACCTTAGCATTTTTAATAAATGATACTGCATGTTACCAAAAGAGCATTTAAATTAATCATGAAGGGGGAGGGACATACCCTATGGAGGTGACTTCAGGCAGGTCCATGAGTAAAATAAGTAAAAATCAAAAACATCGAGCAGTGCACTACTACCTGAATAATGCAAGGAGTCTAAATAATAAAATGGAAGAATCTGAATCTTTACTCAGTTCTGATGGTAACACCAATATGGCATTCATTACTGAGACCTGGTGGACTAAGGATGGTAACTGGGGTTAGGCAATTCAAGTCTACCAATTGTACTGATGTGAAAGAATTGATGAAAGGGGCGGCAACTTGCTATTTATATCACTGAAAAAAATGACCTACTCTGTTTCCAATAAGATCAAAACAAAGGATAGTACAACTGAAATCTTATGGCTCAAGATCAAAACCAAAAAAGGCAAAACTACTATTACTGGTCTCTGCTATCGACCTCCAAATGTAAGTAATGAAGTGTCTGAAGCTATAAACTTGGAACTTGAAAGGGCCTGTGAGATGGATGAGTTAATTTTCTTGTGGGACTTAAATTTTAATAATATCTGTTGGAACGCTGTATCAGCAACAAAGCATTAAAGCAAATAATTCCTTAAACTCACTGAGCATCTTGGTCTAAGGCAACATATCAAAATCCCCACTTGAGGAGAAAACACCCTAGACATATTTTTAAGCTTGCATGATATAAATATTAGAAACTGTAGTGTGGAAGCCCATCTTCTTTTTTTTTTTTATAATTTAAAATTTATTGAAAGTTTCACAATATACAATGGACAGGGTCAAAACATCCACAGTGTAAAACTTGAGACAAAACAGATTGACTGACCCCGTCTCCCTCCCCCCAACACCACCACCCCCAAAAAAATCCCGACACAGTCCCAAAAGCTTGACAGTCCATGACAACAGAGAGATTAGAGATTAAATATTAAAAATTAGATAGTATATAATGATATGAAGCGAGGCCCAGATCTGTTCATATTTGGTATTATTATTATTGATACTTGAGATAGTCTTCTCCACTCAGAGATTAAATAATAGCTCATTTAGCCATTCAGAATAAGAGATAACCTCAGAACTCCTCCAATACTTAAGTACCAATTTTTTAACAGACATGGAAATTAAAGCAATATGAAACTTACGCTTATTAACAGAAATCTATAAATAATCCCCAAGAATACAAACCTCTGGAGTGAACAAGTCTCAGCATAAGGAATAGGTCGGCCTTGTCCCTGATAGCCTCCCATGGGGGTGATATCTTAGAACATTCCCAGAAAATGTGGAGCAAAGAACCTTCTGCTTGAGCACACCTAGTACAAACATTAGAGGAAGTTATTCCCCATTTAGCCAGTTTCTGAGGATAGTGGTAGAGATTATGGAGAATATGAAATTGCATCAACCGTAGCCTATCTTGTGTTACAAAACGATGGCAGTTATTCCATATAGTCGTCCAGTCCCTATCCCAGTGTGGGAAGAGGGCAGACTAAAACTCTGTAGGGCCAAATGGCACAGGGAAATGCCAATCATACAAAATATTGTACAATCTGGAGATACGCCGGGGGGAATTAACCAAAGGAACTAGTTCAGTGAGGAAGGCGAAATCATAAAATATAGGGGTACCCTCCCCAAATTTTTTAGTGAGGAGGTGTCTAAGCTGATGTACCTTGAAATAGTCACTTCCCTTGAGCCTGAATTTCACCATGATATCCTCAGCTGATAACCAGGTACCATCCTCCTTAAGAAATAAGTGAACCCTCCCATCACCTAAACTAGGTAACCATCTGGGGGATCACTCTTTGTTATCTATTTTAAAGGCAGGAGAATTCCAAATCAACTGCTCCACATCCAACCAGTTTTTATATTTTAGGAATCTGCACAACTGTGAATGAATCCTCATGGAAATTCCAATTGTGGTACTTTTTAACTCCTTAGGTACCGAGGCTGTATTGAGGAATAATAGAGCGGAAGGGGCTTTATTAACCGAGCGGATCATTTCCCTCTCTATTTTAAGCCATGCTGGCAAATAACCCAAGGAATTGGAGGCCATCCACCATAGGTATTTGGCCGCACAATAGGCCCAGTAGTACATCCACAAGAATGGAAGTCATAAACCGCCCTTGGACTTAGGTGCCACAAGCTTGTAAAAAGCTAATCTAGGCTTCTTTTTAGACCAGATAAAATCACCAATCAAATCTGGACCATTTTAAACCAGCCAATTGGCAAACAAATGTCAAGTAGCTGGAGGGGGTATAAGAGACGTGGGAGAACATTCATCTTGACCAGGCTGACTCTTCCCCAAAAAGAGATAGGTAGAGTCGACCATCTAGCCAAATATAGAGCCACCATGGACAGTGTGGCCTCCAGGTTATATTTAAAGGTACTCTGCAGATCCCTAGTTAACACAATGCCCAAATACCTCAACGAGTCTTTAGACCAGGCCAGATCCAGGCAAGTAATATCATTCTTAAAAACTTTATGATTTAGGGGAAAAACAATCGACTTCCCTACATTTAATTTGTAATTGGATAGTTTGCTAAAATGCTCAATTATATCCAGCACAGCAGGAATAGAGGTGTCTGGATGAGAAAGGTGCAAAAGCAGGTCGTCCGCATATGCAGCAACTTTGAGCTTAGTACCGAGAATGGCAATTCCCTGGACCTTCGAACATGAAATTAGTTTACAGATTAATGGCTCCAGGTAGAGATTGAAAAGTACAGAAGAAAGGGGACAACCATGCCTGGTTCCAGAATGCAAGATGAAGGTCCTAGAGAACACTCCATTCCCTGAAATCTTAGCCGTCGGTTGCAGATATAAGGCCTTTATCCAAGATTGAAATTGTTGAGGAAATCCAAAGGAATTTAGTGTTTGAAGTAAAAAACTCCAATTGACTCTGTCAAAGGCCTTCTCGGTGTCCAGAGAGACCAGAGCCATTGGATAGGAAGCATCTCTGGACATCGAGAAGACATGCGAGAAAGTGCGGAGATGGTCTGTGGAAAATCTGCCTTTCATGAAACCCACTTGATGTGAACCAATTAAATCCGGGAGAACCAAGCTGAGTCTATCCGTCAAGATCTTTATTAGAATTTTTATGTCTTGGTTCAACAATGATATGGGTCTATAACTCTCAACACATTCTAAATCTTTCCCCGGTTTTAGAAGGAGCACGATGAGGGCCTCAAATAGAGAGAAGTCGATTTGCACACCTGATGATATATAGTGAAAGAGAGAAAGAAGATGGGGAGTAATTTGCTCCTTAAAACACTTATAGAAATTTGCTGAAAAACCATCTAGTCCAGGTGACTTGTCTGACGGTAGGCCCTTTATCGCCTCCAAGATTTCCGACTCCGTAATAAGAGCTATTAACATCCTACCCTGGGACTCCGAGAGAAAAGGTAGATGGGCCTCCACCAGGTAAGAGGAGAGAGTAAGGGCTGAGGGGGGGGTTAGGCATTTTGCCGTATAGATGTTTGTAATAGCTTACGAACTCCGAAACAATCTCCTGAGGATTAGATTTGAGAGTTTTGTCAAATTTGGAGCAGATCAGGGGAATAAACCGAGTGGACTCCAGTTGTTTAATTCTCTGGGTCAGTAGTTTGCCTGTTTTTTCCCCGTGTTCTATGTAGGAGGCTTTAGTACATAAGATAGTAAACTCTGTTCTCTCATTAAGCATAGCTATATAGGAGTCCCTCAATTTTGCCAGCTCTTGTTCAGAGTCGTTGGATGGGTTTGAATGTAGGCTAGTCTCTAAAGTTCTTATCCGAGTTAACACCTCCCTCAGCCTAGCCTCCCGTCCCCTTTTCCTTGTCACGGCCATCCCAATTAGGATGCCCTGGAGATACGCCTTGAAGGCACACCGTAACACATCTGGCCTAATGTCTTGTGTAGCATTCAAATCAAAAAATTGTGTGATATGCTCCTTGATTTGGTTTCTACACTTAAGCAGTTGGCCATTCAATTTCCACCTGGTTTTCCGCTTAGGCAAAGAAGTAAAGGCCAGCTTACAGAGTACCACAGAGTGGTTGGAGGGTGGACCTGACTGGATAGCGGAACTTCTCACCCCTGGTACAAGAATGGGTATCACCCCTGATACAGAATAACATGAAGCAGGGTATCTCCCATCCAATGCCTCACTTCGAGGCAAGTGCACAAGAAGGGGCTAAAGTCACCACCCCCGGATCCAAACAAGAATAGGTCTCCCCCCTTTAATCAAGCAAAGAAGGAAATGAGAGTGAAAAAGGAAAGAGAAGAGATATTATTTACCAAAATAGGCAAAATCCAGACTCGGGGAGTTCCCCCTGAAAAAACGAGATTAGAAACATCGAAATGAGCTGAGCCCCGGCTCCATCCCAGAACAATAATCGTGCCACTGAACCCAGCCTATATCCCGATTACCACCCATTCTGCCTCGCTGCTTCTTCAGTACTGTAAAGGCTGCACGAAAACCAAAGAAATACTCCCCTCTAGTGATTGCCAATCGCAACTGCATGGAAACCATCCTTCCCACAGATGATCCCTGCATCCCTTCGTGTGGGTGTGATAAACGAAAAGAACCTAAAAGGGCTTCTACCTCGCTGACTTCAGCTAAAGTTCAATATGCCCTGCAAAGCCACCCGTAAACCAGCCACTCAAACTCTCTTCACCAGGGCTGTTAAACTGGCGAGGAGTTCCCATACCCCAGCTTAAAAGAGAAAGGGGAGGGACAGAATTGGACCCATACTAATCAAGAACAGGGTGAAAACACCGCCCTATCCTAAGACCTTGTCCCTGCAACCCAAATCACCACGCTGGGTGGCCCAGCACAAAAATGCCCCCTTTACTTCCTGAAGACCTTCACGGTCCCCCAAAATGATGCCCTATACATAAACAGGCATTGTCCTCTCAAAACTTTTGCCAGGGATGTCCCCACTATTCTCCTTACCCTCCCCAAGAAGATCTAAAATGTACCTGATTAACCAAAAAGTTTAAAGATATCACAATCCTTCATTTTTTAATCCCAAATAGAGAAACAGTCGGGAATAGATAGTAATAGACCAGAAAATAAAACACTAGACATTTCCATGAATTCTGTTACATGTCAGACTAGCAAAATGGTCCCCTCTAATAACCCCCATGCTATTTAAGAGTCTTTGAAGAGGTCAGGCATAGCTTTTCTCAGTCCATCCATAGCAGAGTCGGAGTCCTCATATGAGTGCCACTGTCCAGATATCTGATCCTGCAATGTCAAGGGACACCGCATTCTGAATTTAAGACCAGCCGTCAGAAGCTTCTTCACCACTGGGTGGAAGGCAGCTCTGTGTTGCCTCACAGAGAGCGGCAAATCCTGGGTAACTCTGATTCTCGTTCCTTCCCACTGTAACTCTTGTATGGTCTTCAGCTTGAGAAAAAAATGCTGTTTCTCCAAAAAATTAAGAAAAAGAAAAATTAATGGTCTGGGAGAGGCCCTCATCGGAGGCTTAGAACGCAACGCTCTATGGGCCCTCTCTATAATGTAATGGGAGCCATAGGGAGAGGGTCCAATAATTCTCTCGATGAACTTCTGCACAAGCAGAACTGCATCTTGCCCTTCTTCCATCTCAGGTAGGCCGATAATAACCACATTGTTCCTGCAGCTATGACCCTCGAGGTCTTTGAGCTTTTGTTCCATCCTGTTAATTTTTTGCCAAAGCGTGGCCGCCTCAGGACTCTGTTTGTCCACCTTCCTTTCTAAAGAAATGAGTCGAGTCTCGACATCCGAAGTTCTCAATGCTATATCCTCGACAGCCTAAGAGAGGGATTTCAGTTCAGAAGCAAGGTTTCTTAGTTCTTCTTTGAATGGCCTAAATTCAGTCAGGAATCTGGCGAGAGTTAATGGCTCCTGTTCTGAGCTTGGAGGTGCTGTTGCCTGCGCTGAGCCTGTAGTTCCAGCCCGCGGTTTCATAGGACCTTCTCTGGGGTGACCAGGGATGTGTGTTTAGGTAGAGACTTCTTCATTTCAGCTTCCATTCTTCATCGAACATGCCAATTACACACTTGTAAGCTTCCCCCACCAGATTATAACTTAGATCAGGCTCTCGATGTTGGTAAGCTCAGTGAAAATATATGAAGTTAACGGTGGTGGGCAGGAAAGAACGGGAAAGCGTCTTCTCAGGCCTGCTGTATCACGTGATCCTGGAAGCCCATCTTCTTGAAGTTGTAACAGGGTGTGCTTTGAAACAACTGAGAGCTGCATGGGGGATGTTATATTGGACTAGAAATCTGCAAAAAATCTCACTCTTGCTTAAATCTGAGGGAGGTATTCCTTACTTTACATTCTTACATTGGTACTGCTTTGTGTTTAATTATTTTAATTTTTAAATCAAGAAGAGGATTTGCAAAAACTGCTTATCTTGTGAGTAACTTCAGAAGGGTTGAAATAACTGCATATTTGATTTTTCCTTGTGGGTAACTGGACTGTCTACTAGGGCTATGCGAATACCTTTTCCCGAATATTCAGCCAAATATTCGGTATTTGGGTCCCAGGTATTCAGTATTCAGCCAGAAAAGGTGTTTTTTAAAGAAACTTTAAAAAAGTACATTTTCAACACCATTAATCACCCATTAAACCTAGTGTAGCATGTACACCTCAATGAGACTTCAGCCACCAATGCAGAGCTCTCATTAATGCAACACATGCTACATGCAGCACACTTGATCCACCACACCACACATATAGCACTCTAAAAATGATATCAAGCATTGCATTGGGTCAGCACTGGAGGGTGTTCTTGGTCACAGACACGGTAGCCCATGACATGGACATCAGCGATTGAGTGCTTGCAATAATGGCAACTCAATCCTGGTACATGTCGAAGGGGCTACTGCTGAGGAAGGGTGACCGGATGGGGGAGGTGGGTGCATATAGCGACAGGATATCACTATATGTGTAAGTGTGTGGGGGGGGTGGGGTCCAGCGTGACGGAAGGGAAGGAGGGTTGGCCTGGTGTGGTTGGTGTGTGGCTGTCAAACTGGCCCCATAGCGTGGTTGTTGGTTGTCAGCCTAGAGGTGCAAGGGTTCCAGGTTCATGTCCGGGCATGCCTACATTTTTGTGTGCCCGGACCCCAATTTTTTTTCTCCAGATTTTGCATACCCCCGACATGCACCCCCCTCGAGTTAAGAATTCTTTATTAGGGGGTGTGGGGTAATGCAAGGGGCACAGCCCACTGCATGAACAATCAAAATTTAAGTCCCTGGCACTTTTTTCCTGTGCGTTGGGGGTGTACATCACTGAAATAGATTTTCGGTGATATTTACTTGCCCTGCCACCAATCGTGATTGCGCTTTCGTGGTTATTACATGAATCCACAGGCACGGGGTAGATGGTGCTTTGGCCATGGGCATAAGAATAGTCGTAACAGTGGCTGCCATAGTGGTGACAGCTGAAAGGGTGGCTGCTGCATGTATGGCACCGGTGGTGGTGGGAAGCACACTGACTGTAGATGTAGCAGCCATAGTGATAGCAGAGGGAACACTGGTGGTGGTGTCTGCTGCTTCCTGCACAAAGCATGTATGCACTAATGCCCGCCTACTGCACAAAAGGATGTGACAGTGAATGTATAGATGGAACAGGTGGTGACACCAGTAGTAGTAATACTTCTGAGGGTAGTATTAGTAGTTGTAGTACTATTCCCAATGCTAAAAGAACTAAAAGGCTTGCTTGGGGAGAAGAATATTTGAGACTATCTAATAAAGAGAGATCTGTCTGTCATCGTCCATGTAGTCAATCTCACCACCTTCTCTGGAATTGTATTATGTATCAATAGTATACAGTGAAGCAAGACAAGATGCAATTCAGTACTTTGCAGTAAATGCTGTCACAAAATATTGGAAGACTAGAGACTAACTGCCATTGAATTATACTGCTCCTTGCAGCATACTGCAGCACTTTGCAATAATTTTGCAGGCACAGAAAATAATTGAGACTGGTGATGCCACACTGGTAACCGGAATATTTCAGGCATGTGAAATACTTGGGACTGGTGATGCCACACTGGTAACCTGAATATTTCAGGCATGGGAAATACTTGAGGTGGGTGATGCCATACTGGTAACTAGATTATTTCAGTCATGTGAAATACTGGACACCAGAGATGCCATACTGGTAACTGAAATATTTCAGTCATGTGAAATACTGGAGACTGGATATGCCATACTGGTAACTGGAATATTTCAGGCATGTGAAATACTTGAGAATGGTGATGCCATACAGGTAACCAGAACATTTCAATCATGTGAAATACTTGAGACACGTGATGCTATACTGGTAACTGGAATATTTCAGTCATGTGAAATACTTGAGACAAGTGATACCATACTCATAACCATAATATTTCAGTCATGTGAAATACTTGAGACTGGAGATGCCACACTGTTAACTGCCATATTTCAGGCATGGGAAACACTGAGACTGGTGATGCCACACTTGTAACTGCCATATTTCAAGCATGGGAAACACTGAGACTGTTGATGCCACACTTGTAACTGCCATATTTCAGGCATGGGAAACACTGAGACTGGTGATGCCACACTTGTAACTGCCATATTTCAGGCATGGAAAACACTGAGACTGGTGATACCACACTTGTAACTGCCGTATTTCAGACATGGGAAACACTGAGACTGGAGATGACACACTATTAGCTGCCATATTTTATGCACATGAAATACTTAAGACTGGTGATGCCACACTGGTTACTGGCACCTGGAAAGTTGTTAAAGGGATCGATGGAATATGGGCACGAGCAACACAGGGGATGAGAGATGTAGCAACAGCAGTTGAGGATTTTGTATTGGGAACAGCAATCAATAGGTGGGTGGCAGTTTTAGTCACTGGGAACTGCAGGGCATGCTCGTTCAAAGGAATACACCATGACAGTGGCAGTAATAAAGAAAAAGGGTGCTGGTCACAGATTTGTGTTAGTATGACTTTGAATATGAATGTTAACATGTGCTTATTTGCTAACAGAACAATGATAGTTAACACAGAATGGCTTGTGTGTGGGTCAGTGCTACACACACAAATGTTGTATCCAGTATAAGACAATTATTTAATGCAATTGTTAGTGTCCATATGTGTACCCAAGGTGAGGTAGATTTATTTTTATAAACAGAAGTTGTTCCACATGTGCTGGGTCAAGTGAGGATTGGTGAGGTTCCACCACATCCCCAGCAGTACTGAACATTCATTGAGATGGTATGCTGGTAGTGGGGCAACAGATATATTTAAGGGCCAACTGTGCCAAGAGTGGAGATGCTTTCATCCTTTTGATCCAGTACTCCACTGGATTTATGGAGAATGACTCCAGAGGCTCATTGAAGTAACTGTTCAGCAGATTGGGTGCCGACTGGAGCTGCTGTTCTGTTTTCTTCCGCTGCTCAGCCTGTAGTGATGAGCTGAGTTCAGCCCAACAGTCACTCTCCTTCTCAAGGTTTTCCATACTGTTTTCAGTTTGTGACTCTGAGACTGGCTCATCAATAGGGTTACCTGCTGGTTTCATTGGCCCAAGGATACAGAAACTAAGTTCTGAGCACATCTGCTTCTGAGTGTCTGTAATCCTGTTAGTGGGCATTATAAGGTGTAGTACCTCACACTTGAAACATGGATCCAACATAGTGGCAAATATGTGCTTTTTACTGGAACAGAGATCAAAAAATCTAACTTCTAGTTCTGTGGTGAGGTTTTCCGCAAGGGATAGCACTGTTCCTGGTGTCTGGTTTGGAGCTTTCTGAGCATTTTCACTAAATCTCCTCATGGCTTTTTTCAGGATCTGTACAGCAGGAATTACCTGACTTAGCAGTGCAGAATCATAGCTAAGGTCACGAGTGCACCTTTCAAATGGGGCTAAAACCTTTACCAAGCCCTCAATCACAGCCCAGTCCTGATGTCCGAGGACTCCCCCATATCAGTTTCCATGCTCATCTCATGAAGGGCCCACTTTTGCTCCAGAAGCCTTTGCAGCATGTAGTAGGTGAAATTCCACCGGGTCTGTACATCCTGGATGAGATGATGCTGCGGAATTTGAAGATGCTCTTGTAGCTGATGCAGACGGTTTGTGGTTTTCACAGAGTGATGGAAGTGGCTGCATATGCTTCTGGCTACTTTGACTGTGTGATCTGCCTCTGCTGTGTTTGCCAAAGCCTTTGTCACCACCAAATTTAGTGTAATGAGCAAAGCAGCGTATCCCATCAAAATTACCATCTCTAAGTGCTTTTATCATATTTGTGGCATTGTCTGTGACCACAAATCCTACCTGTAAATTGTTGCCATCAATCCATGGGCTCAACATCTCTTGCAGGAATGACAGTATGTTTATAGCGCGGTGATCCTTTTCCATAACACTGACATTTAGCAAAGCAGACCTGCAGGGAGAGGGGGAAGAGACTGAACCAGCACCAGTATCACCATCACCACCAGTGACTACCACATCTGCAACACACCAGTGTGCTGTCAGTGACACATGTACATGATTTGAATTCATGCTGGTCCATATGTCAGTTGTGCAGTGGAAAACTCCACCAACAGCCTGTGTTAGTAGTCTTGCAACTTCTTTTCTGAAATCATGATAAATGTTGGGTGCTACAGTACGTGAAAATGTGGCCCGTGATGGTATATTATACCTAGGGTGCAAATGTTGCAGCAGCCTATGGAAACCTGTGTTTTCCACAATGGAAAATGGCTGCAGATCCAAGGCCATCATCTCACCAGTTAAATTGGTGATCTGCTGTGCTGTAGGGTGTGACATCTGGTATTTGGTGCGGGCATGGAAGACTTGCATGATGGGTGTAGTCAAAACGGTACCATATTGCATTGATTTTGACTTTGAACCCATGGTGGAGGGTGTTACAATAATAGAAGATTGAGCAGAAGAAGGCAGAATGAGTGATGCTCCTGTATGGGGATGCACTATAAGTGGTGTAGGGGGAGTTGAGGGCACACTGTCTGTCTCAGTAGTAGAATCACTAACAGTACTTTGTGGATCTACTGGACCAGTACCAGAAGAGGGGCTGACAGGCAGATGTTGTGGAGGGGGAGGAACAGTTGTGGATCATTGAAGTGCACTGGGATGTTTCATTCTGAGATGGTTCATCATTGATGTTGTTGTGAGATTTGAAAGATTTTTACCACGACTTATAGTACAGTCACACACACAGCATACTACCTTTGTTGGATCATCTTTTACAACACTAAAGCACAGCCACACCACACTTTTCCTTGCACTGACAGTGGAAGTACAGGCCCCAATAGGGTGACCATGGGCATGTTTTGCCCCCTTTCCCCTTATCAGACCTGGGTGCAGTGGATGCAGTTGTTCTACCCCTTTCTTTCTCCACAACAGATGTAGTTGTAAAACTACTTTGTATATCAGATGGAGTTGAACTTAACACAACTCTTTGAAAGGACAGGGTGGACTGTTTTTTTTTTTTTTTTTTGAGGAGGAGGAGGAGGAGGGTGACCCTTTCCAGCCTACTTGCCACAACAAGAAGCACTGCATTTTTTGGCAGCTGCACATTCACGCTTCTCACACAGATATGACGCATATTCAGTCTCATCGCCAAATTCGCTTAGGTGGGTATCACTGTCAGATGATGTACTTAGCAAGTCTTGAGGCTCTGGTAAATATTCAGAACAAGATGAATGCTCTTTTTCAGAATCCTCCACACAAGCAAAAGGAAATGTAGTGACAGGAAACTTGCGAGGCTGAGCAACAGTACATTTTGGCAACACAATTGATGCAGTCATTGTAACAGTCTCATGGTCAGTACTAGTCACAGTACCTATGGTCATGGGCACAGTTGGCAAGGTAGTAGCACTGTCGACAGCAGTCCTGGTGCCAGAATTACAACAGGAGTTACAGTTGAAGAAATTGGCATCATATTACAGCTAGTTGTAATACCGGCAACAGTAGTCATGGAGACAGCAGAACACTCAGAACTACTAATGGAAGCAAAGGTTGTGGTGACAGTGGCTGTGCAAGGAGCACAAATAACAGTGCACATGGTTATGGCAGGGTGTTGTCAACAGTACAAAAAGGATTTGCTCTGGTTGCTGAACTCACAGCACTGGTGGTAGTGGGGAGGAGCACACTGATAGGCGATGTTGCCTCTATTGGGGCAGTTGTGTGAATAGTACTACCACTGGTAGTGGGGGTGGGTTCTTGTTCTTGTATAACTGGAGATGTCAGCTGTAAAGCCGTCCTACTTTTCAAAAATGATGGTGCTGCAAATGCAGTACTAGTAATAGTAGTGGCAGCAGTTGAAGTTATAGTAGTACTAGTATTACCCCCAATCTTACTGACACCAGAACCTGAAGGCTTATCAGGAGAGAAAACTATTTTAGAGCGTCGAATACGAACAGACCTTCTCTCACCCTGTTCCTCACCACTTACGACTGGTGGTGAAGATGACTTGCTTAGGCTGGACCATGCACATTTACAGGATTGATGAGACATGGTCCGTAACTTACTGTGTATATTATTTGTGATTAGTGTCTTTGTTTATGTTGTTGCTTCTTGCAGAAAACAACAATAGCAACACCGCATATGTAGCAGCTAATAAAGTCAAGCTGATACCAGAAAGAGATGGAGTCAGCAAACAACTTCTTACTTATACGGTGTCAGTTTTGCGAGTCATACAGTACAGCAATTCAAGCTTTGAAGGCGCGCAAACAACACAACACACAGAACCCAGTGAGTCACGCCTGACACACACAGCAATACTAAAGCAGTTCACAGAAAATTTACATGTACACACTCACTGCAGTGCACACATAGGGGGAGAAGACACACAAAAAAAAACAACTCACATGCATAGGAGGCCACTCAGGTGCAGTGAGCTGTGGAGGGAGGAGTCACCCTCCTTACTCGGTAGTACAGGGAACTGAGCCAAGAACCAGACTACAGTCGGCAACAATTCAATGGGCCAAGCCTGACCCAGTGAGAAAAAAATAGGCTGCTTTATATATCACAAAAAAAAATGCATGCAGACAACTGTGCATGCACTTGCAGGACACAGATTACAAGAACAACAATACAACTTTACACGGATGATGTATGCTGACGTGGTAAGCTGCAACGCAGATAAGAGAAAGTCAGATGACAATCACAACTCACTTATGCAGGGAACCGAGCCCGGAACCTGATTACAGCAAAATACCAATTTGCTTCACAAAAGAAAAAGAAAATACCACAGGGGCTGTGTGTGGATTTGGAACAAAAAGCTAAGCAAGCACAGCAGTGGGGATGGGGCAGTCAGCAAAAGCTTGAGCCACTCACTGTTACTGAGCCCAGTAACAGTTAACCACTACATGCAAAAGCCAAACTGGACTTTGTTGACAAAAAAAAAAATCCTGATAAGAACTAATTGGTTCTTAAGCAAAAAATCAAACCACACTGCTTCAGCTGAGCGGTGAAACTGTAAGCAGTGGGGAAGGGGAGTCAGCATGCAGCAGCACACTCACACAGATTCACTCACACACAGACTCTCCTTTTCCTTGAAACTGAGCCCAGTTTCAAGGATGAAAAACAAAACTGCAGTCAGTTGCAGTCACAAGGTGATCAGATGTAAAAACTGGATCACACACAAAACATTTTTTAAACAGTTATAAAAGTTATAAGTGGTAAACTAAACAGAGCTAGCTCTCTGAGAAACAACTGTCTCATCTCATCTACACTCTCAGAGTGAGGAGATCACATGGTGTTCCTGGCTCTGAGCTCCAAAAACAGCCTCTGATTGGGCAGCGAAACTCCGTGAGATTTTGAATTCTCACCCACCGAACAGTACGTCCCGAATAGTAGCCAAATAGTGCACTATTCAGAATATCCATCTGAATATTGGGCAAGCCTACTATTCGTGGTATTTGGGAAATACTATTCGGACCATGCACAGCCCTACTATCTACTAGTATTCTGTGACAGTTTGCATCAAATTATTTTTAAATAAGTGTTTACTGTGTCTATCCTTGTGCACAGCTGACTTGTTTTGGGGCTGATTGCTTTCAGAGAACAAATCACCGGGCTGGGGAGGTTTACCTGAGTTTGACTCAACTGTTTTTTTTTCTGTTTGTTTCGCAGGGTATTTTCTTTGTTAAATTGTTGTGTAGGTCATCTTGCTGATGGATAGGTCAGCACTTATCATAGTGGTGGGTCAGAGCTTTTAGCTGATTGTTTCGACAGGGCACAGTTTGGGTCCTAAACCCCCTCCCTCACTCCCACCCACCCCTGGTACCATTTCCTTTATACCAGGGGTTCTGACACCATTTCCTCAAGAAAGCAAGGTGCATACCACTGTCATATCCTTTCCAGCATACTGCACTGACAATAAAAGTGTACACATTATATAATATATATAACAAAACAATAAATGGAAAAGCTAAAAGAAACTTACACAGAATAAACAGGAAGGTAAACAGACATGTTAGAATAGTACAATGCACTGGCTGTGGGGCAGCAGTCTTCCAGGAGTCTTTCTGGAGGCTGAGATGCTGCCCCATTTGCAGGCACCTCTCTGCCCTGAGAGAGGGGGTTGCCCATCTTCAGGCCACACTGGACAGTAGTAAGGGAACCTCCCCCACCCAGGGAGCACCAAGGCCACCACCACTACCTCAGAGATTGCAAAGAAAGTGCAGCAATTGTACCACAGTGGGCTCAGGGAGGGTGAGGGTGGTGAAACAGAGGCACACCCAGTCAGTTGCACCACTCCACAATCCATACACCATTCTGATGAAGCATAGTTCCCCTATGGATACACCCACAGAGGAGACTGAGGAGGTTGCTGACAACTGTCACAAGGGAGCCCCACAGGAAGGAGGCAGAGGACACCACAGGAAAAAGAAGTAGCTCCTGGTGGGGGACTCAGTTATTAGGGAGATTTAACTGGGTTGGATCAGGGAAAACTGAAGTATGGCTTGGAGGGACAGGAAGAGCATTCTCAGGATCACAAGAATAGTTGCACGAGAGACTGAGCTGAACATCATTGTCCACCTAGGAATAAATGACTTGGCTAAACATGTGATTAGACCAGTGCAGGAGGAGATTGTGGAGTTGAGGAGGGGCCTAAGGCAAGTAGCACACCTGGTATCCTTCTCAGAGGTGCTGCCTGTCTATGGCAAGGGTGAGGCAAAGGTACTTCACACCATGCGATTCAATGAATGGTTGAAAAAATGGTGCAGAGCACAGGGGTTTGGTGCCACTGGGGACTGGGGTTCCACCTGGAGGGATACCCACCTAAATTGTCAGGATGGTCTACATCTGTCCAGGAAGGGAACAAGTCTTCTAGGTGATCAGTTTAAATGCTTCACTAGCAAGCCTTTAAACTAGTCAATGGGGGAGGCACTGATAAGCAGCAGGGAATTCCCAGCCTCCCCCTACAAAACAGGGTACTAAATGAGGTAAAGACCAAGGTAGAAAGGTCAGTAGGGAGCAGGACGGGGTAAATGGAGAAAGCAAAGTCAATGAGGACAGGGATAGTGCTACAAGAGGTAAAGCCATGAAAAAATGGAAAGCAATGAGTACCAATGCCCGATGCCCATAGTCTGGGTAACACGCTTCCTGTATTAGTGGCCTTGATGGAGGAGGAACATCTGACTACTGTGGCAGTGACAGAAACATGGTACACAGAGAACCATGACTGGGACATAAACATACCAGGATACACTATCTACAGGAGGGACAGGGAGGGTAAAAGAGGAGGAGGAAAAGCTCTCTACATAAGGGAAGGAATCAAAGCAACAGACCAAAAGGGTAAACAGGGAGGAGAGGAAGCACTGTGAGTCAATTTGGAGACAGGCAATGGCACTACAATCAGCACGGGGGTTGTATACAGACCCCCATCTCGGGGGAGGAAATGGACAAGGAAATGATAGAAAGTATCCTTAGAATGGCAGAAAAAGGAGAGATATTGCTAATGGGGGATCTGAATATGCCTGATGTTAACTGGAGTGCATTTGCAGCAGCTCTATCTAACAGTGGGATCATTCTAGATGCCCTACAGGGGGCATGTCTTAGACAACTAGTATCAGAACCCACTAGAGAGGGAGCAGTCTTAGACCTGGTACTCTCAGTTTGAGATGGCAAGAGGATCACAGATTTAGAAGTGGGTAGCCATCTGGGAACTAGTGACCATCGAACAGTATGGTTCACGATAAACACAGTAGCAGAGTCAAGCCATACAAAGGCAAAGGTACTGGACTTCAGGAGGGCTGACTTTGCCAAAATGGGTGAGTGCCTAAGGAATGCACTAGCAAATGGGCAGGAAGGAGGGGTAGAAGAACAATGGGGAATAATCAAAACTGCCATCACAGAGGCAATAAGCCTTTGTGTGAAGCAAATAAACTCAACAAAATGGTGTAAGAAACCACTATGGTTCTCAAAGGAGGTGGCAGAGAAAGTTAGGGAGAAAAAGAGAGCATTCAGGAAGTACAAGGAATCACAGAAGGAGCAGGACAGAGAATTGTATTGGTTAAAGCAAAAGGAAGCAGGAAAGGCAGTCAGAACAGCAAAGGCCCAAACCGAGGAAAAGATAGCCAACTCAGTTAAGAAGGGGGATAAAACCTTTTATAGGTACATCAGGGAGTGAAGGAAGAGCAAGGGAGGGATAGTGAGGCTTAATAAAGGGGAGGGGGCTGGGTAGGGGATGACTTTGAAAAGGCAGTGATGCTAAACAAATA
This sequence comes from Neoceratodus forsteri, assembly GCA_016271365.2. Taxonomy (NCBI): domain Eukaryota; kingdom Metazoa; phylum Chordata; order Ceratodontiformes; family Ceratodontidae; genus Neoceratodus; species Neoceratodus forsteri. Next base: position 1,061,325,231 of record CM057452.1, read on the forward strand.
TTTTTGCTCAGTATTCACAAATGAAGAGGGAGAGGTACCTAAATCAAACAATAGAAACACGCTGGATAGGGGGGTTGATACCAGCCCTTTTACAGAAGAAAGGGTTCTGAAGGAACTCTTAAAACTGAAGGTGGACAAAGCAGTGGGGCCTGATGGGATTGATCCCAGAATTATAAATGAACTAAGGGTAGAACTAGTGACACCTCTGACTACCCTCGTTAATAAATCATGGGAGGATGGGGTGGTACCTGAGGACTGGAGGAGGGCAGATGCCATTCCACTTCACAAAAGTGAGAGCAGGGCAGAAGCAGGAAACTACAGACCTGTTAGTTTAACCTCAGTGATTGGGAAAATGATGGAATCACTTCTGAAGGAAATAATTGTTCAGTACCTAGAGGCCAAAGGAGCACAGGACCCAAGGCATCATGGATTCATAGTGGGAAGGTCATGTCAGATGAATCTAATAGATTTATTTGACTGGGTGACCAAAGTAGTAGATCAGGGAGGGGCTGTGGACATAGCCTACCTAGACTTTAACAAGGCATTTGACTCACTCCCACACAAAAGATTAATATACCAGTTGGCCAGCCTGAGAGTGGGTACTGAAATGGTAGCCTGGGTAAAGAATTGGCTGGAGAACAGGACACAGAGGGTAATAGTAAACAGAGTCCACTCCAAAGAAAGGGGGGTTACTAGATGGGTACCGCAGGGTTCAGTACTAGGACCAGTCCTCTTTAATGTCTTTATAAGTGACATTGCAGAGGGACTGGAAGGAAAAGTATGTCTCTTTGCAGATGACACAAAGATCTACAACAGAGTTGATACACAAGGTGGGGTGGAAAGGATGAAAAAGGACTTGGCAAGGTTGGAGGAATGATCAAATGTATGGCAGCTTAGATTCAATGTTAAGAAGTGAAAAGTAATGCACCTGGGAAACAAAAACCCAGGGGAAGAGTACACAATGGGGGGGTGAGAGACTAACAACAACAAAAATGGAAAGAGACCTGGGGGTAGCCATATCAAATGACCTAAAGGTGAGCAAGCAATGTGAGAGGGAAGTAAGGAGGGCTGGGGATACTGGGATGCATATGGAGAAGCATCACCAGTAGAAAACAGGAAGTTGTTATCCCTCTGTACAGACAGCTGGTGAGACCCCATCTGGATTACTGTGTGCAGTTCTGGAGACCCAATCTCTGCAAAGACATTGACAGGATGGAGGCAGTCCAGAGGAGGGCAACTAAGATGGTGCAATGTCTGTACCAGAAGACATATCAAGAGAGACTTAAGGAGCTTACTACTGTAGAACTAGAAAGTTTTGCTGTAAAAATAATTTCACTATATTCGCTGGACAGAGATGTTCAGTGAAATACATAGCCTCGAGGAGAGGAGGGAGAAGGGGGACAAGATAGAAACTTTCAAGTGCCTCAAGGGACTCAACAAAGTCCAAGAGGGTAGCATCTTTCAGAAAAAGAGGTGTGCAAGAACAAGGGGGCACAATTTGAAGCTAGAGGGGGGACGGCTCAGAGGTAATGTGAGGAAGTATTTTTCACAGAGAGGGTTGTGGATACATGGAACAGCCTTCCTGAGGAGGTTGTGGAGTCAAAAACAGTGGCGGAATTCAAGCATGCATGGGACACGCATAAGGCAATTCTAGGGTGTGGTGGTAGGAAGAAGTAGGCTGTTGGTTAGCTAGGATCTGCAGCTTATCCATTAGGTAGTTCAAGTTCAAGTTTATTGAGCGGTCAAAGACCATGACAACAAAGACAAGTTGTTACGTAAAATATAAGCTACAGTATACAAAGAGTTACACCATGAAATATGCTCTTTATAAATAAATAAGTAGATAAATAAGCAAGAAAACATTTCTTTCATCCCCTTAAAGCGCATAGTGCAAAAACAGGGGCAGCAATAGACTAAGTGCAATTATCTATGGGCATAATGCTTAACCTTATCAAGAGTACAAATATTATCCTATTTGATAATATATAATATAAATATTAGTTCCTCTTTTTTTTCGTTTTTATACCAAGATGTATTCTAGAGATATTTACTTAATATTTGGCGACAGCCTTAATTATGATATCATCATTAGTGGTAAAGAAGATAATAAGTATGGTGCTCTGATCTGTTGTTTGGATGGATTGGCATAAAGGCCATATCCATTTTTTCCTTGGTATAGTATACCATTTACATACAAACATGACATGTTCCAAGTTATCCAGTGTGGAGCAGGTACAAGAGCAGAAACCAGAATTAGGAGTGGTATTTTTCGCATAAACTGCTTCCAGAATGTTATTTGAAAATACTTCTAATCTGTATCTAGTATATTGTTTTCTATCTTCTACTTCTGTAAGAATATCTAAATAATATCTGTAGTAATGACAAGGATCATTTATCCTCAAAAAATGGAAACATTTTAAGCTTTTTAATAATATTTAAATCTAGAGTCTTATAGTATTCTCTAAATGCCTTTGTAATGAGGGATTGATATTTTAAACTAATAGTAATTCCTCTTGCCCTATACTGATATAAGTAGGTTAACCTCACTTTCTGTAATAAATTGAATATCAGGGATAACCATTCAGATTTTAAGTACCCTAAAGAAGACCACCAGTATTTTTCATGTAAACATAAGGCCATTAATCTATTTTGATCATGCTGAAGTATTCTAACCCAAAAATGAACCTTTCTGGCATCAGCTGCTGCCTGCAAAGAATAATAACCTGTCTCGGCCCTCAGGATCGCAGCAGGAACAAAGTTGGATAAACCTAGGGATTCTTGTAGCAATTTATTAACAGGAATATCTAGCATATTCATTTTGTTATGATGCTAAATTTCAACATTAAATAAAGCTTGAGCATAATATTTGGCTTGAACTGCCTTTAAAATAGGCCTAATTGTATTTCCACCATATTTTTTATTAAATATGGGTAGGGAATTTGCTGTCCTTTTTAATTTTGCTAAAATTGTGTCCAGCTGTACATTCCATTTCTCGTCCCTAGTCAGGAGTAAGCCCAAATATGTATAACTATCTACAGTCTCTAATTTGTCAGAACCTAACACCCAAAATTTCTTTTTATTATTTTTTTTTTACTTTCGTAACAAACGGAAGAATCTGACTTTTTTGAATATTTGTTGACAAGTTAAGCTCATTTGCAGTTATTGCAAGCATGTTTAGTTTAGCTTGAAGCCCAGATTCAGTAAAAGAGAATAAGACTAAGTCATCAGCATAGGCCAATACACCACAACGCTTATCCCTTATCTTAGGAGAGTCCGAGTTACTAAGATTTAAATCACATAGTAACTTGTCAATATATATAGAAAAAAGAAGAGGAGCAATTATGCAGCCTTGTCTTACTCCCATATTTGTAGAGAAGGTTGAGGAGAATTGTCCCTTAGTACCTGACCTCACTTGGGCCCATGTTGAAGTATATAATTCCTTAATAATTGCTATCAATTCCACTGTGAATCCTTTTTCCTTCATTATAAGCCAAAGTACATTCATTAATATTGAGTCGAATGCAGTACTAAAATCTATAAAAGCAGCAAATAAGGACTGTTTCCTAATTATAACATATTTTTTGTAGAGATGTCTAATTATGAAACAGTTGTCAGTTGTGCTGTATCCAGCCCTAAATCCAGCTTGTGCTTCAGAAAGTCCCCCCCAAGCCTACTAGTTCTTCATTTAATCTATTTAAAACTAACTTAGAAAACATTTTCCCTAGATTATCTAATAATGAAATAGGCCTATACATTTTAGGATTTGTTTTATCACCCTTTTTATAGATTGAGAATATTATAGCTCCCTTCCAGGAGTTCAGGAAAGCCAGTTTCTGGACACAAAAATTAAACTATTTAGTCAGAATTATAGACCATAAAGTAGAGGCACTCAAGTAAACTTCAGAAGGAATCATATCTGGGCCTGGCGATTTTCTTTGTTTTAAAGCTGCAATGACAAAATACACTTCTGTAATTAGAAAGGGGCAAAAATCCTGCATATTAATATCCAGAAATATTCCTACATATTCAACATTCGAGGAAAAATTTTTTAAAGAATAATAAGAGACCCAAGTTTCCAATGTAATATAAGTATCCCATTCATATTTAATATTATTAGTTCCCTTAGCAACTAATAACCAATATGTCTGAAAATCTTTATTATAAATAGCTTCAAGCATATGATCCCAATTTCTTTGTTGATATTGTCCTTGTTTTAATAAGAGAAACTTCTTGTATTTTTCTCGGCATCTATTTAGTTCTGTAATATTTTGTGAAGTCTTATTTTGCCTTACCTTCCTAATTTTTTTATTTAGTTCTCTTTTTTCTTTTCGACATTCCACATCAAACCATGTGTTTTTATTCTTTGTACTATTTGTAATCTTTGAGGATTTAAGTATTTTTTTTAATTTCCTCTAGATTTGAGAATAATAGATGATGTAGACGCCCATACCCAATATTTTCAATGTTTAACTTGATAGATAGGTCCTGCAAAAGATGTTTAATAAGGGGAGAAAACTTATCCTGCCACTGAATTTTGTTATTACAGATTACAAATTGTGTAGATTTACTTGGCACATCTAGAACACATTTTATATTTTTTGCTTTTAAAGCAAGAGGGAGATGATCGCTTTCACTCCTAGTTGGAATTTCCAAAGATTCCCAATCTTTCATATTCCCATTCCAAAACACATAATCTATAATTGAGGGTCCATTTACAGAAAAGTGAGTAAAATTTCCCAATTTATCACCATGTAACCTACCGTTTATTGGTGCTAAATTATATAGGGCTAATAATTCTATTTTGTTTAATCTCTTATCCTTTGTACACCTGGGCCAATTAGAGGCTTCTAGATGACACCAATTATGGAAATTACTATCAGAGTAACCATCATATGGTCCAATCCTTGCATTAAAGTCCCCACAATGTAATATATTATCACAAGACGTTACTGCCCAACTCCTATGAATAAACATAGAATTTGATGGCAGATAAGGACCACTTGGCCCACCCAGTCTGCCCATTTCCCTACCTAATGGATAAACTGCAGATCCTAGTTAACCAGCAGCCTACTTCTTCCTACCCCCACCCCCTAGAATTGCCTTTTGACTGTCCCATAAAGTCCTCCAATTGATCCCAAAGTGCTGGATAATATGAATTCAAATTAGATGGAGGTATGTATGTATTAATTAGGCAAAAATGTTTACCTTTTTTAGCCTTAATGTAAATAACCATTATGTTTTTATTGGTATATAAAATTTCTGCAGTAATATCAGCATTTATTTTAATTAAGGTAATTTATTTTAATTAAGGTAATTAAACCCCATACAGTTCTTCCTATTTTAGCAATTTTTTCTCCTGGGATCTGAAAACTTTGATAACCATTCAATAAAATGTCTTGATCTTTATTGTGCCAAGTCTCCTGTAGGCAAATAATACTAAACTTAAGTATAAAATCTAACCATTCTTGATCCATTAATTTAGAAAAGAAGCCTGCAATATTCCAAGAAATTAAGAGAAGGGCATTAAGCTTTGTTCCAATATGTAGCAAGTCAATTTAATTGTGTTTCCAGCAACTCAAATCTGTTACGAGTAGAAACATTAAATAACAATTTTTCCTGGTTTGTCCCTTTTGGTGATTTGCATATAGAAATATTCTGGTGAGAAAAGTCATTTATATTAACTATATATATGCCTAAGGCATCCAGTAGACTCCTATTCTCAATGATCTTATTATATAAGCTTAAAAAGCCTGTTTTAACAATGATTAAATCACATTCTGGATCACATCCCTGCCTTGTGATAGTTAATGCATTAGGATCTTCTATAGAAACTTTCAAAAGTTGTTCTTGTATGTCTACTAAAAGATCCTTTAAATTGTTATTCTCATTTTTCATTCTTTCCAGACCATAAAAATACAATATCTTAGTCACTCTACCAGCTTCCTGTCTATTGTGTTTACTTCCTTCATTTAGTGTTTTCCTTTCCATTATATGTAATCCCACTTCGTCTAGTAATGCTGCCTTACCTAGTATACTTCTTGCTACCTCTGGATTTTTAACAAGAATGTCCACCTGTCCCAAACTTGTACCTTTGTGCCAACTGTAAACTTTTTCTATTAAAAATTCTAGGTCTGGGATTTTTAGGACATAGAAACACAAACAGAGGTTGACAGCAGATAAGGACCACAAGGCCCATCCAGTCTGACCATTTTTTCTACCTTATGAATGTGCCACACACCTTTACACTATCAATGACCTATCTATCCATATTCATCTGTATTGCTCCCTTATGTCTATCCCATGCCTGTTTGAAGTCCTGCACTGTATTCATAGCCACCACTTCCTGAGTTAGGCTGTTCCATGCATCCACCACTCTTTCTGTGAAAAAGAATTTCCTCACATTCCCCCTTAATCGGCCTCCCTCTATTCTCATGCTGTGTCCTTTTGTCCTGCAATTTTTCTTGTATTTAAACATGTTAGACTCTTTCACATTGTTAATGCCCTTAAGGTGTTTGAATGTTTCGATCATATCACCTCTCTCCCTCCTTTGCTCTAGGGTATACATATTGAGCTCTGTTAATCTGTCCTCATGTCTTCTGATGCAGTCCCTGCACCATTTTGGTTGCCCTTCTCTGGACTGCCTCAATTTGGTTAATGTCCTTGTGAAGGTGTGGCCTCCAGTACTGCACGCAGTACTCCAGATGGGGCCTAACCAGTGTCTTGTAAAGAGGGATTATTACCTCCCTCTTACAACTTGTGATATCCCTACTAATACACCCTAACATTCCCCTATCCTTACCCTACTGCTTTAGAGATCTGCTTGGATGATTTCAGGTCATCGGTGATGATGATACCCAAGTCTCTTTCTTCCTTTGTGACTGTCAGCAACTCCCCTCCCAGCCTATAGGTGGCTTCTAGGTTTCTCTTCCCTATGTGCATGATCTTGCACTTCTTTGCATTAAACCCCAGTTGCCACTCTTCTGACCATTCTGCTAGTTTATCCAGATCTCTTCTCATTCTACCCACCCCATCTGGATCATCTACTCTGTTGCAGATCTTGGTGTCATCTGCAAACAGGCAAACCTTACCCTCTAGTCCATCTACAATGTCACTAATGAAGATATTGAAGAGGACTGGCCCCAGGACTGATCCCTGAGGTACCCCACTTGTGACTTGCATCTCTTTTGACTGTATACCATTTATCACCACTCTCTGTTTTCTGTCCGTCAACCAGTTTGCCATGCAGTTGACCAACTTCTGACCCACCCCGAGCCTACCCAGCTTATTTATCAATCTTCTATGTGGAATAGTGTTGAAAGCTTTGCTGAAGTCAAGGTAGGCAACATCAACTGCTCCCTCTTGGTCCACCCCTCTGGTTACCCAGTCAAAGAAATCTATGAGCAAGGCCCCTGGAATTCTGCGATTCTGCGGTTGTGGAATTTTCTACAGAATTTGCATCATGCCTCAGAATGTATATAGTGCCGCAGAATTCACGTTTTGGTGAATTTTTATTCAAATATACTGTTTTTCCATGGTGCCAGGCTTTATTTCTCATCTTGTTTATCCTGAAGCCCCTCCTCTATGCTCAGCATATGATGTTATTGATGACATCACATCATATATAACCAATGGCAGAACTGCGTTCTGCCAGAGAAATGAATAAATCATGCCTCAGAAATCAGAAAATGCTGCCGCAGAAACCAAGGAGCCCTGCCGCAGAAATCAAAAAGTTCTGCCACAGAGCACCAGGGGCCCTGTCTATGAGATTAGTCTGACAGGACCTTCCTTTTGTAAACCCATGCTATCTTGGATCCTGTGCCCCTATGGATTCCAGGTGTTGCACTATCCTTTCCCTAAGGAGTGCCTTCATAATCTTGCCCACTACTGAGGTAAGACTGACTTGTCTGTGGTTCCCTGCCTCCTCCCCGCTACCACTCTTGTGGAGCGGGATCACAAGAGCCCTTCTCCAGTCTTCTGGGACCTCTCCTGTGCTCAGAGACTCACTCAACAGTTCTACTAATGGCTCTGCTAGTTCCACCCTTAACTCCTTAAGTACCCTGGGATGTATGCCATCAGATCCCCATTGCCTTGTCCACCCTGAGCTTAGAGAGCTCTTGTAGGACACTTTCTTTTGTGAAGGGAGTAGTGCTCACCCCCCTGCCATGTCCTTGGTGCTGAGCTGTGGGCCCTGACCTACCTTCTCTTCAGTAAATACTGAGCAAAAGTATCTATTTAGGATAGATGCTTTTACAGGGTCCTCCTCCTCACATGCCCCCTTTTCTCCTTTGAGCTTAGCAATACCCACTCTGGACTTTCTCCTTCCACTAATGTATCTAAAGAAAGTCTTGTCACCTTTTACTGTTCATGCTAATGTTTCCTCAGTTTGGGACTTTGCCTGCCTTACTGCCTTCCCTGTTTCCCTTAGGGCAGTTTGGTATGCCTCCCTATCTTCATCCCGCTGTGTTCCCTTATATTTCCTGAAGGCCAGCCTTTTGGCTCTGACCTTTTCTGCTACTGTATTTGAGAACCAAAGTGGTTTCCTTCTTCTTTTGCACTTTCTTTTCTGTCTAACACAATGGGATGTTGCTTCAAGTATTGCATCCTTAATGCTTGCCCACTTTGCCTGTACCCCCCCTCATCTGTGTTTCTTTCTGCCAGGGCTAGCTTAACTCTGTTGGCCATCTTATCAAAGTCAGCTCCTCTGAAGTCCCATATTTTTGCCTTGGAATGGGATGATTTAGATGTAGTGGCCAAACTGAACCATACCATGTGATGGTCACTGGCCCCCAGGTGACCTTCTACCTGGAGATCTGTGATCCCTTCCCTATCAGTCAGTACTAGATCTAGGATAGCCCTGTCTCTTGTGGGTTGTTGTACCAGTTGTTTGAGGCCCTCCCCATGCAGGGAATCCACTATGTTTCTAGTTCTGGCAGATGTTCCTGCTGGTATTGACCAATTTGTATCCAGCATGTTGAAGTCTCCCATTATCAGAACCTCCCCCTTTAGCTGTCATGTTTTTTATATCTTCTAACAGTAATGGGTCTGTGTCCTCCCCTGGTCTGGGGGCCTGTAGACAACCCCAGTTCTTATGGCTGTCTCATTTCCTGTTTCCAGGGTGACCCACAGTTCTGGCTTCTTATGTGTATTCTGAATTTCTGTAGCTTTGATATTTTCATTGACATACAGGGCCACTCCATCCCCCCCCTTTTTGCACTTCAGTCTCTTCTGAACAGTGCATAGCCAGGTACTGAAGTCTCCCAAGTGTGGTTACTGGTAAACCACGTCTCACTAATTGCTACTATGTCCAGTTTAGCCTCTGACATTATTGCCTGCAGGTCTGGGATCTTATTTCCCAGGCTGTGAACATTTGTGTACATGATTTTCCATTGGCCAGATTTCAGTGTGTTAGCTGTTGGGTGAGGTTTGGCATTTCCCCTGTGCGTCGTATGGGGAGACTGACCTTTTTTCTTACCTGGAGATGCAAATGAACTGCAAACATACTGAATCCCTGTTTGATCACTAGCTGAGGAGGGAAGATAACAAGCATTTGTCAATGCTGAGTGTTTTCCGTATGCAGTGATGTCGTAGGGTGTGTGTGGTGCTGATACCGCTAAAAATGACACTAAAAAGAGCTGTCCACATAAAAAACAAACTGTGGCCAGAGCCAATAGGGCTGCAGCTGAGGAATTGGAAGTATTGACAATTACCATAGTTAAGAGCCTGTATTTGCAAAATGTAAGTCTGTGGAGGGGTTGTGGGATAACAGATGGACCAGGCACCGAACTTCAAGTTCAACACACCATCTCTGTGTGATGTTTATTCAAAATGCAGCTGATAACCTTAAGCAATGGCATATCCCTTCTTCAGTACATCAATTTGTAGCAACAGACTATGTATGACCTTTCTCTGCACTTAGCCAGCACCTACTGACACTAATCCCTAATCAAGCTCCTCTCGATCCTCCATGGCCTCCTCCATAGGAAGTTGGAGGGTTTCAGCCACCTTTCTGTAAAACAGAAAGTGGGAAGGGGACTCAGAAAGCCTAGGAGGGGAAACACCAAAAGGTCTGTCTGGGAAGATGTCCAGTTCCACAGGCACATCTAGACTTTCACCATCGTCACCATCATCTTCGAACTCCCCCTCCTTCTCAAACTCTGGTTCATAAAAATCTTCAGGGGTATAATCTTGAACTGGGGGAACCAACCGAACCCCTGCCAAATGGTGTCAGATTGGTCGGAACCGGGCGAAGCGATTCCACAATCCAAATCGCTCTGGCTATTTCTTCGGCGGACAGAATATGTTCCTCTGGATCAGAACCGGTCGATTTCTCTTTGTGTTTCCTTTTTGTAGGAACTGACCCCCAAAGATCAGCTCTCCTCTTGCCTGAAAAGGTATCGCCCTGGTCAGAGAACACTCCTTCTGGTTCGGTCGGTCCCGAACAGGGCTGGCCATCCGGGTCAGCGGACTTCCCGGCCTCCTTTTCCCCTCAGTCTACCTAATCTCTTTTCAAAAGTAGATTTAGGAAATTTTTTTACAAATTTGGCAGTCTGTATTGAGGTGTTCAAACCCCAGTTAATAAACACAGGTGGTGTGGGGGTTGGCCTTAGGAAAGACCTCCCCACACTCACTACAGTGTTGAAACCCAGTGGGCCCAGTTTTCTTCTCTAGTTTCTCAGACTTGGCCAACCTAACCAACCTTACCCTTTTCATGGCAACCGCCAGGCAAGACTCCCTTATCGGTTCCTAACCGTGTCACGGGTGTTGGGGGAAAAAAAATGTTCAAAACCCTTTTTTTTTTTTTTTAAGAACCGATAAGGACCGGTAACCACACTCTAAGTAAATTAACAGAAATTCACCAAAAGTGATCGGTTCAGCCAAACCAATCAAACAAGTTTACAATTTCCACACGTAATATAGGAAAAACCTATCTAGTACTCACGGTACCACAGACAGAGGCTGAACTGACTAAGCGGAACAAATTTGCTTTAAAACAGACAACTTTTACCAACACTTTACTGACTTTTCAAACCGAGCTGAAGGAGAAAATCTCCGGAGCAACTGTTCAGTGAGGCGGAGTAAAGAATCAGACAGTTGGATTTCAAAGGGCTGCAAACAGAGACCTCAACCGAGCTCGAGCTCAGCATTCTATGTACTGCATAGAAAGTTAACCCTTTGTTCTCTGGGACAGTTTAAAGGCTGAAGCTAACTGCAGTTAGTCAGAACATAGCAAGACTTCATGTTTGAAACTGATTGACGTCTTTCAGAATGCCTTCCTGGTCCAACAGGTGGGGGAACCTACTAGAGTGAGGCGGATATTGGTTGTACTAGTGGACAGTGACCAGATAAGGGGCCTGAAGGTGTGCAGTCCACTGGCGGGTGGTGACCACACCATGGTCTGGTTTCTGCTGTATCTGGGGAGGGACCGCACTAATACAGTAGTGGAAGACTTCAGGGGAGCGCAGTTCATGGGCATGGGTAGGATTCTACGGGAGAGGCTGGACAAGATGAGGCTGGATATGGATGTTGGAAGCTTGTGGGAGACCATTAAGAAAGGGGTGCAAGAGGCTACTAGGTCCTGTACAAAAGTAAGGCGAAAGCATGGTACACCAGCAAACAATGTTGGTGGACCAGAGAGGTGCAGGAGGCGGTGAGAGGAAAAAACGCTGCCTATGCATGTTTTAAGTACTCAAGGGGGGATAAGGAGAGAAGAGAATATGAACTGATGGCCAGGAGGGTCACCAGAGCGCTGAGGGGAGCCAAGGCAGGGATGGAGCAAAACCTGGCTACGGATATCCAGGATGGGGCGGGAGAGGGATTCTATAGATACATAAGAGAAGAGAAAGGTGAGGACACAGATCAGCCTGATTAAGACTTGGGGGATGGGCTCAGGAAGCAGGGGAACAGGCAGAGATGCTAAACGAGTACTTTGCCTCAATCTTTACAGAGGGAGACAAGGGATCCCTACAGCCTGATGGAAGAGAAGAAGAGGCAACAAAATCAAGGGGTCAGTCTGAGACCAGAGGACTGAAAGAGGCTAGGATACAGGCTGGGTCAGACCCAGAAGGGGTGGGGCGGTTGCATGAGGGGGAGGACTGGGGAAAAAAATCACAATGGATAGGGTAAGAGAGGCCCTTCGGAAGCAAAAACTGGTAAGGCAGCAGGGCCAGATGGGCTACGTCTAAGGGTTATGAAGGAACTGGCGGAGGAGCTGGCAGCTCCACTGGCTGCACTCTAACACCTCTCTGCAGACAGGTTGGATGCCACAAGACTGAAGGGTCACTCATGTAGTGCCTATCCTCAAAGGGGGAGTCTAGAGAGGAGATGGGGATTTATAGGCCTGTCAGCCTAATGTCTGTGGTAGGCAAAGTAATGGAGGGCATTATCAAGGAGAGGCTTGGGAGGCAGCTGGAAAGGTTAGGGCACCAGGATGATGAACAGTATGGCTTCGTCCTAGGGAGATTGTGTCAGTCCAACCTCATAGAGTTTTATGGCTGGGTGACAGGGGCCCTGGAAATAGGCAGATGGACATCCTATACCTGGATTTCAGCAAGGCATTTGATTCGGTACCCCATAATGGGCTGATAGCAAAGCTGGGGGAGATGGGCGTGGAGGACAGGTGCTTAAGTGGGTGGAAAATTGGCTTTTGTGGCAAATACAGAAGGTCATGGTTGGTGGGATAGTCTCCTCCCCCAGGAAGGTAATCAGTGGGGTCTCCCAAGGTTCAGTATTGGGACCCCTCCTGTTCAATGCCTATGTCTCTGATATAGGGAGGGAGTGTTTAGGAGTAGGCAGAGTCTCTTTGCAGATGACTCCAAACTGAGAGCACATGTGGATAGAGAAGAAGTGAGAGGGACCGTCCAGGGGGATCTGGATACTCTGGAGGGGTGGTCAAGGACCAAATATGTTCATCAGGGTACTCTTGAGTTTTCTTGTATTTTTACTACAAGGTGATTTAACACCAAAAATACCTAATTGACAAGACTCATTATTTGTATTTGAAATTTCTCATTCAAGAGTTCCCTGTTAACATATTCTAGACTACAGCCAAATTTTCTCAGACCCACTTCATTAATCCAACTATGATTTGCTATTCAAGGAACTGTACAAAATATAAATAAGCAATTTATGCCCATAAAATCTTTATCATTCCATATTTGTAAAATATCAGATACAGTTAAATCAGCACCAGTCGCTGCCCTTATTAGGTTCACAATCTTATTCCTTAAGTCTTCATATGACCAATTGTGTAAGATCTTAAAACCATATAATGTCAAGATAGCACAACTACTAAGGGCTGTAGCATTTTCCACACAAGTTTCCTCCAATCCTTTAACTAGCTCCAGATCCTGTTTCAGTACTCTGCTCATGTTTTGACCACACAACGTTTTACAAACTGGATCTAAAACAATATTCTCCCTAGACACCAGATCATGACCATTTTTGGAAACAATCTTTGTGTACACCTGTCTTTGTTTTTTGTGTATAGATAGGCTTATCCAGAACTAACTTCCCTCCTGGCTTCCCCCCTTCATCTATAATTGACCCTACCATATTTATGACAGTCTCCCCTGACATCAAATCATGATCATTTTTAGAAACAGGATCTTTGTATGCATCTGGTTTTGTTTTTTTTGTATAAGTAGACTTATCTAAAACCTATTCCTCTCCAAAATTCCCCCCTTCATTTACAGTTAACCCTACTATATTTGTAATCATCTCTTCCATACTCATATTGTACATATCTAATGTTCCCAGGGACTTCTTTCCTTTTTGCTGACAATTTATCTTTCCCTTATTCAATCTCTTAGTTTTACCCCTATTTTTATTAGATTTCTTTTGGTTTTTACTTGTACTGAGACTCTTACTACTTAGAGCATTCTTAGTTACTGGTGGAAGATCTAAAGATTCAGGAAGTATGGAAGGCATATCAGTGGAATTTGTCACTAAAAGATCTGGGCAAGGTAAGTATTGGGAACAATCTGGTTCAATAACAGATAAAGAGCATATACTCTCAAAACAATGTAATTTTTTCAAGTCTAAGTAAAATATCATCTAGTCTAGAACCATTTATTGCTATATTTTCTTTTAAAAGATCTATTTCATGTTTCAGATCAACTAAATGATCCAGAATCATCAAATGCTCAGTGTGTGTGTTAGATGCAGCTGTGCAATATTCTTTACTCATAGCAGTAGTAAAATGTACTGTTTTACCATTATCAAGTTGTTTATAAGAATTCAAACCAGTAAACTGTTTTAATCCATTTATGGTCTCCTGTAATTCCCCAGCTATATTTTTTTAAATAATTTTGCCAGTAAGAAACTGGTTCTGGGTTAGATTCCTTAAAGTACTCTGGTGAAAAATCCAAGCTTTCCTCCAAATATTTGATAGTATATGCAGAAAACTCATTTATACTTTTAGAAGCGTCCAAATTAATATACACTTCTGAATTTAAATCTTCTGTAACCTTATGAATATCATTCCCAGCCCCTATAGGTTCCATGACTTGCATTTCAATATGCTCATTTTGGTCATCATTTAAACTAACTTTTCCCAAATGTAGAACTTCCTTATGTGTATTGCATGAATTGCATAACTTAGCTGTGGTTAAGGGACTATAATGATCTTTTATGTTAGATTGCTTTAATTGCTTTCCTCTCCCTTTTATTTCAGGAGAAATACTGTTTAAGCAAGATTTTATAAGTTCATCATTTTTATTTTTACTTTCCTTTCCTTTCCCCTTCCCTTATAATTTTTGCCTTTAAAAGTTTTTTTCTTTGTACTTCCACCTTTGTATTTACTTATGCTTTTTAAATTTCTTTTCTCAGAATGCTCAGAATTAAAACAGATTATAACCGGGGTTGATTGCAAATTAGATGACATGTGTAATAAATCAACCCTAAAGCTGTCTTGTTTGAACTCTATTTCTGATTTGCCCTTTTGTGAACTCAAGACCAAATTACTACTTTCAATTTGGTCCGTAGGCATTAAATCCCCCCCCTTTTAAAATTTGTTTCCTCATATGAACCATGATATTACTGATACAATACAATACAGCAATTAAGATTCTTACATACACAGACTTGAAAACCTGTATTTCACAGTATTTTACAGTATTTTGCAGTTATCTGCAGTTCAGAAACACCTAACTTATAAGTATGCAAATAGTCCAATACCAAGTCACCAAAATCTCAGTTTCAAAGGACACTTCTCCACCAGCCATGTGAAATACTCCCCACGAACGAGTTTGGCATTAATTGGCAAGGGAACAGGATGCCAGACGAAAGTCCATTAAATAGCGTCTTTCAAATGCTCAGTTTGTGCAATAACTGATACGGAATCAGGATACCAGACAAGAGTCTGTTAAATGGTGTCTTCAAACGCTCAAGAATTGCGTTGTTACATAGTTATAAATCACACGCTAGATCTGATGCATTATCAATCTAATCTTTGTTCGCATTAGGAAGTAAAGCATCAGGAACAATGCCAAAGTAAAGTTTAAGCACCAGAAGCAGAGTTGGTTTAGCCTGATGATAGATTTGCTTCTATTATTCCCACTCTGGTTCAGCCTCAGTATAAGCACTTGCAGAGTTCTTTTAGTAAAACACACTAAATAAAACAAAAAGCTACTGTTATTTAAGCAGCAATTAAAGGTGTAAATCTTACGGAAACTATCATCTAGCTAAAAAGACTAAAACGCTAAAATGCTAGCTGGATTCACCTAATTGTATAATGTAAAAACAGCACAATTCGTCATAAGTTTCAGGCGCTTGTTAACTTACTTTTAGTGTCCAAAAGAGCTAGTTTAGTAAATCTAAGCACTGGAGTTTCCAAAATGGAGTATCCAAAAAGTCGCCGTGCGAACAGGAATGCTGTTATCTCAGGAGCAAGGAAAGTGATCTGTTCACCTGGCTGGCGTACTTCTCTTTATATTAGCATATCACGTGACTAAAGCACTCGAAACTAAAAATAAAACTTTTTAAAGAAAAATACAGTCTCTATAAAAGAAAAAAAAAGAGAAAAATAAAATAAAACAATATATGTATAACAGCATTAAAATATACAGACTTAAAATAGGAGCTCGGGAACAGAACAAAAATAATCAATGCATTTTAAAAGTAATAGAGATAATAAATAAGAATTCTGTGACTGGAAAAACTTTCCTTTATGAGTCAGTAGGCAAAAACTAAGGCTTATTCCTCGATCATCATCCGACTGATGTCTCTGTTATGTAGATGTAGTGGAGAACACCTTGGTGCAATTCTAAGAGATTAGAGCACCTTCATTCCACTCGCTTCAGGGTAAAAACCTGCGGGTGAAACAGAGAAAAAGGGGAGCCCACCGACCAGGACGGATAAACAATAAGGTCTGCTGGAAAGATTACATGCTCTGACAACAGTATATACCTGTTATAAAATAAAACATGCTATGTAATCCTGCTTTCGAAGTCTGCTCCACAGGCTCTGAAGCACGTAGTTCATGCGTCCTTCCAATCCAGTCAACGGTTCAAACTCTCCGAGGTTCAGACTCAGCATAGCATGCACTAATTCTCCCCAATAGGTCAATCTGATTCAGAGAATAGCCTTAAAAAAACTCAGGAGGCAAGTACTACTACTATTCCCAACAGACAACAAATTCAGGAGAATGAGTCCTTATCCAATTTAAATTGTGGCCTCCCAGCAGCTACTCTATCCATTAGGTAGGGAAATGGGCAGGCTCTGTGGGTCAAGCGGTCCTTATCTGCCGTCAAATGCTATGTTTCTATATTCTATGGATGCTCCCTTGAGGACCAGAGATCATAATAGCATTTCCTTCTCATTCCAAGAATACCATACTTTAGTCATGGGACGTAGGGAAATCTATAACTATGATTCTGCCAGCGAACAAGCTATCCATGATGAACTGAGCAAAATAGATTGGGAGGATGAACTCAAAAATAAAACAACTAGCAGTATGCAGTCAATAATAAAAGACCACATTTTTAGGATCTGCGATGTTCACATAAAAAAAGTTTAAAAAGTATAATAACAGGGGGGTTAAGCCTAAATGGGTTACTAAGGTTATAAAAAGACTATTAATGAAAAAAAAAACAAATGTGAATTTCATAATTTATATGCCAAAGATAGGTCAGAATAAACTTGGACAAACTAAAAGTCAGCTCAAAATAAATGTAAAAATAAAACAAAACAATGCAAATCTGAATAAAGTTTAGCTACTTAGAGAAACAAAAACAACATGAAAGAGTTCTATAGTTATGTAAATTCTCTGCAACTCTGATAGTGGACTTTTTTCTGTAGAATTGGAAAAATCAAGTTATGGATGACCCTAGACATATGGCCAAGGTATTTAACATGTACTTTGCCTCAGTGCTCTCCGAAGCTTCACCCTACACCAGAAATACACAAGCAAATTACACTTCTTTAATAGATATAACAGAAGAAGATACTACAGCTAAGAATCCTACAGTTAAGAAATAGTCATTCTGCAGGCTGAAATAATATTTATCTGAGATTGCTGGAACTGTTAGCACCACATATATCTAAACCTCTTAAAAATATATTTTTATCATCTTTGTTAAACAATGAAGACCCACCTGACTGAATAAGTGCTTCAGTAATCCCAGTTCATAAGAAGGGGTGTAAGGTTAATTGTGACAAAAAGGATGACAAAAAATATGATTTTGTTACAAGCAGGTTGTGCCAGACAAACCTGATTACTTTCTGTGATTATGTATCTAGGGAAGTGAATAGTGGCTGGCCAGTGGACCTCATCTGTTTTGACTTCAGCAAAGCCTTTGATTCAGTATCAAACAAACACTTGCTGAAGAAGCTAGAGGATCTGGGCATAGCATGTGGCATTGTTAAGTGGGTGGGAAACTGATTGGACAAAAGGAGGCAAAGGGTGGTGGTCAATAGGGAGAAGTCAGAGGAGGGAGAAGTGATGAATGGGGTCCCGCAGGGCACAGTCTTAGGCCAAATCCTGTTTAACGTGTTCATCAGTGACATAGGAGTAGATATCCAGGGCAAGATTGCATTATTCATGGACAACACTAAATTAGGGAGAAGAGTAGACAGCGAAGAAGCAGTGGGAATCATGCAAAATGATTTAAAAAGGTTAGAACAATGGTCTAGTATCTGGAAGTTGAAATTTAATACCAAGAAATGTAAAGTGATGCATATTTGCAGGAATAACCTTAGCACAATCTATTGGCTAAATGGGGTCAAGCTCAGTGAGTCAAAACTGGAGAGGGATCAAGGAGTTATTATTAGTGACACCCTGAAATAAACCAGCCTATGCAATGCAGCCTATAGTAGGGCCAACAAAATGCTGTGATGCATAGGGAGAGGATTTGATAGTAGGCACAGATCTATGGCGAGTTCCCATTTAGAACACTGCATACAGTTTTGGAGACCATACCTTAAGAAGGATAGGGGGGCAGGATAGAGACCATTTGGTGAAGGGTAACCAAAATAATACAGGGGTTCAGGGGATGCCGTATAAGGGGTGGCTGGAGTCGTTAAACATGTTCTCATTTGAATCTAAGAAAGAAAGGGGGGATATGATAGAAACCTTTAAATACATGAGGGGTTTAAATTCAGTACCTTATGCTGAACTATTAACCAAGGCTCCCAACTAAAACATAAGGGGGCATGGATGGAAACTGAGGGGTGGGAGTTTCAGGGATCTTAGGAAGCACTGTTTCTTGGAATGGATTCTGCAGTCATGGAGCAAACTACCTGTGGCAGTGGTAGGAGCTAGGACCATGTCAGCATTAAAAAGAGGTTGGGATAAGGAGTAGGCTAGACTCAAATCTGCAAAGGATTCTACTAGCTGGAACCCAGACTCACCTAGATTTCAGGATCTCAAGGGCAGACTTGATGGATCTTTGGTCTCCTTCTGCCATCACCTTTCTATGTTTCTATGTTAACTACAGATCTATAAGGCTTACATCTGTTCCTGGGAAAGTTTTAGAATCTATAAGGATATGATTTTTGACTGCCTAAAGTGATATCAACAAAGTCCAGGAGGGTAGCATCTTTCAGAAAAAGAGATGTGTAAGAACAAGGGGGCACAATTTAAAGATAGAGGGGGGACGGCTCAGGGATAATGTGAGGAAATTTTTTTTCACGGCGAGAGTGGTGGCCACATGGAACCGCCTTCCTGGAGAGGTTGTGGGGTCTAAAACAGTGGGGAAATTCAAACATGCATGGGACAGACATAAGGCAATTATAATGGGGGGTGGCAGGAAGTAGGCTGTTGGTTAACTAGAATCTGCAGCTTATCCAGTAGATAGGGAAATGGGCAGACTGGGTGGGCCAAGTGGTCCTTATCTGCTGTCAAAGTCTATGTTTCTATGTTTCTATCAATCAATCAATCAAGTCTTTATTTATCCAAGTAAACACCATCGAGCAGGCTCATTTACATGGTGGACCTGTGTTACACAAGGTCAAGAAAACATTTATGTACAGATAATAAATAGTCATAATTATACAGAAATAGAAAAAAAATACACAGAGCAATAACAAGTATTTCAGGTATAGGGTTAACAAGGTTAGAGAGAATGGTATGAGAAGGGGAATTAAAACATTCTGAAACAGCCAGCATATTAAAACAATTTCAAACAGTACAGCGTATCATTGGTCAGGATATATACAAACTTAAGGAGCAGATATGGAGTGGAGGGGTACAGGACTGCAGCTGTTCTAGGATGGGTGCTACGGTAGATGGGCTGGGGACATATATGTTAGGAGTCTGAGGGTAAGAAAGATAGTGGATTAGCAGACAAAAAGGGGGAGTTATAGGTGGAGACAATCAAGGGGCCAGGCACGGTGGAGATGTAGTGGGCAGGTAAGCAGTAGGCACCCTAGCACACCAAGCATGCTGGAAACAGCTGCATAGCTCCTTAACAGCCTTGGCATACAAGGTCTTAAAGGTGGTAAGACTAACAGGGAGACTTAGTTTCATAGATTTCTGTAGTTTGTTCCAGAGTGAGGGCAACACAAAGCCTATGGCCGCTCTTTCAAAGCATGTATTGGCCCTAGGTACCTTCAGTAGAAGCAGAAAATAGCTTCTCAGTGCATAGTTGCCTACCACGTATAATGGCAAACAGTAGGAAATGTATTCGGGCAATTTGTTGGTAATAGCTCTGTAAGTCCAGAGAGCTGCATTTCTATTTCTTCTGTACTGAAGGGAGGTCCACCCCACAGCTGCACATAAGGAGCAGTGGTGGGTGGTGATAGGTAGGTCAGTTATAAATCTCAAGGCTCTGTGGTATAAGGTGTCCAGTTTAGTAAGACAGGAGGCATTACACTGACTATAAATGAAATTGGCATGATCAATTAGGGATAGAAACATGGATTGAACTAACTGCATCTTAGCATCTTTGGTCAGGAGGCAGTTTACTCTAAAGAAGAGACCAAGCCTCTGCCTTAACTTTTTCAGCAGATCCTCGACATGCTCCACGAAGGAGAGTCTTTGGTCTAGACAGACCCATAAGTACTTGAATTTCATAACAAATTCCAACCTCTCTCCTAGTAAAGTGTTTATGGGAGGTAAGGAGCCAGAGATAGCAGGGTTCGCCGAATGAGTAGCCGGAGAGAACAGCATAGCTTTTGTTTTTTGGGCATTGAGTAAGAGTTTTGTATTCAGGAGTTGATTCTGCAACAAGTTGAATTCTGTTTGTAAATCTCCACCGGTGGCTTCTGGAGTTGGGCGGCTTAGGTACAACACCATATCATGAGCGAAAAGGTGAATATTGGCCTCCTTGATGCCAACATCAATATTGTTTATACAAATGCCAAACAATAGAGGTCCCAGGATAGATCCTTGCGGAACGCCTCTTTTTAGTGGTTTGAGTGGAGAGCGCTCCCCTTCAGCCTAGACCTGCTGAAACCTATCTTTAAGGTAATTATTGAACCAGCCCTATCACTTTTAGGGTGGAAAGAAGCAGGCAGTGGTCAACAGTGTTGAAAGCCTTGCTAAGGTCCAGGAACATGGCATATACAAATTTTTTTGTTTTCCAGCTCTCGTTGCCAGTCATCAGTCACTTTGGCCAGAGCCGTAATGGTACTGTGCTTGGCTCTGAAACCAGACTGCATAGGGTTTAGAAGGTTCTTGTTATCTAGGTAGGTTCTCAACTGAGCATTCACAATTTTTTCCAGCAGTTTAGATGATATTGGTAGGAGACACATCAGCCTGTAATTATTTAGGTCGCAGGGATCCCCTGATTTAAACAGAGGAATGACGTGGGCAATTTTCCGTAGGTGTGGAAGAGTCCCCTGGAACAAGGACAAGTTAAATAGGCATGTGACTGGTACAGCTAGGACGTGGTATGCAATCTTTAACAAGCAGGGGTCAAGAGAGTCAGCACCAATGCTTTTCTTGGTATCCAACTGTAGCAGGAGGTCTTTGACCACTTTCAACAAAGCAGGAAGGAATGAGAAGACCGCATTAGTGGTGCTAGGTTCAGGAATCTGTGCACTAACCTGAGAACATAACACAGATTCTGGTGAATTGTTGAATGCTAGGCCTGCCATAGCAAAGTGGTTGTCGAAGGCCTGGAGAATCTCCTTGCTATCATTGATAGTAACATTGTCAGAGATGATTTTTGAGGGAAGTACATTTCCAGCTGTATGACCAGACAGCTCTTTGATTGTGGACCAAAATTTAGCTGGGCACCTTGAGGCAGAGTCAAGCTCAGAATGGTAGAAGTTGGCCTTAGCCTCTCTAACCAATTTGGTGCAGGAGTTCCTAGCCTTCCTGAAGTGGCACCAGTCCTCTGCAGTTTTTGATTTGCAGGCTTTTTCCAGAGTTTATGTCTCACTAGTAATGCAGCCTTGAGTTCAGCAGAGAACCAATGGCAAGTTCTGGTCTTTACGTAGACTTTTACCAAGGGAGCATGATTATTTATGGCACAAGACACTATTTCATGAAAAATGTCATATGCCATACTGACTGATTTGGCTAGGTAAAAGTTCTGCCAGTGTACAGACAATTTTAGCTCATCGATGTAGGCAAATGGGTCAAAGTTGCATCTGGACCTTCTGGCAAAGAACTTAGATGTGGAGGGGGGATTGGAGTCAGATCATACACCGGCAATGAAGCAGTGATCTCTGACATCCAAGAAAAATATTGCAGCCTAGGAAAAGAACTGCGGCTTGCTTTTAAGAAAGACATCCAATAGGGTGCTATTCCTGGGTTTTTTCTTGTTAGGATGTGTAGGTTCTTCAATGAGTTGTGTGAGCCCAAGAGAATCACAAAAGGATTTGAGAGGTAAGGAAGCCTTGGATAACCAGTTGTAATTGAGATCCCTAGAATAATAGTTTTGAGGGTCATATGTCCCATAATAGTCTATAGGTGAGACAGGAGCTGGGACCCAGCAGATGGAGGCCTGTAACTCCCTATAACCCTGATAGCCATTGAGCGGGATGTTTCAACCTTAAGGGACAGACATTAGAAGCTATTTGTAATACAGGAGGAGTCAATGGTAGTGACCGTATATTTGTCCTTGACATAAATGGCTACCCCACCACCCCTAGTCTGCCTGTCAGCTCTGAATAGCCAATAGTTAGGAATGTTAACCTCCCTGTCAGGGGCAGAAGATTTGAGCCAGGATTTTGAGACTACCAGCACACCTGGTTTGGTATGAATGACCCAGGTCTGGATCGATGTAAGCTTTTTTAAGAGACTGCAAACATTAACATGCATAAAGCTCATTCCTCTAAGCCTTGTAAGGTCGGACGGAGATGACAAGGCTTCCATAGGACCAGGGTTAAGTTCAACATCGCCTCAGCACAATAGGAGGAGAAACACAATTTTCTTTAGGGCAGCCAGAGATAATTTGAAAGCTCTAATTCTTCCATGACTGCTTGGAATGACAGAACGAGAGTGCTGCACTCTGCTATTTATGCAGTGCTGTCCTAAGGAGGCAGCTACAAAAACCCTTGCCTCGTGGCACCAAGTGGTATTATTACGGGGGATATAGGGGGGCATACCCTGTATGGGTAGGGAGGTGCAGGTCCCACCCCCAGAAGCTACTTCAGACTGATGCAAATATGGAAGTGCATGGGTGCAACAAAAGCTATGAGATGAGATTTGCTATACAAATAGCACTGTGACAGAGGGTCTGACTCCCCCTGTGAGTTATTTCGGCCCGAGTGATACACTACATAAAGCACCAGCCATAGGAAGATGAAGTGAGGGAGCCAGATATCAGCCCTCATGTTGACACCTTTCAGTGAAAAATAGTAAGCTATGACTATGGCACAGTGTTTTTATCTGTAGTTGGCATACCCGGATGACTGACTCCTAGAGAGTCACCAGACACAACAAGATAAGTCAGTGTGTGCAGTTATTTGGGGACTTCACAGGGCTTAGCAAGATAGCAGATGGCACCAAGCCTATATGATCACTGAAGATGTGCGGTCTCCCTCGGTAGCTGGTACTTTAAAAGGAGGTAGGATGCTGCCGAAGTAGGCTGCACCAATGTGGTCTTACACCACTGTATGAGATGGTAATGTGTGTGGTAAAGTAGGCTGCACCAATATGGTGTTACACCGCTATATGAAATGGTAATCTGCAGCACTGTTAGCCTATGGAGATCGTTGATGTGAGAGGCGTTTTAGATAGACGGAAAGGAGTAGACCAAAGAATGAAAGGGTTGGGAGAAGGCTGTCTCTATAATAATGAGCCTGGGGGGATGGATGGGTGGGCAAAAAAAATGAGGCTTTGCCATACCTCTTTGCTGGAAGAGTCCATGCTTGTGGTCTTGGGCGGCGGCTCCTTGCATGCCAGCTAGTCAACATAGATCTTCCAAGAGATCATGCATAACAAGCCTCCTGTGTTTTTATGAAAAAAGTTTAATCCATACTTGATAATGGTTTGCCAGTAAACTGCATTTACCTCAATTTTTCCAAAGCATTTGATATTGTCCTTCATGGGGCTATCATTCAGAATTTACTAAACCTGAATTGAGATCACAGGATAATGAGATGGATTCGAATATGATTGAATGAGAGAATGCAGATGGTTTGCATCAACGTTTTTTATTCAGCATTTTGGGCCAAGTACTTTTCCAGATATGTATATCTGATATGGGCATGCAAGGAGCTAACTGAACTAGCAAGTATGTAGATGATACAAAACTTTCAGGAGTGGTTTGTATGACTGAATGCAAAGCCTTGTTACAGGATGACCTAGATCATATTTTTATCTGGGCCAGTAAGTGGGGTTTGATATTAAACAGGGACAAGTGATGTGTTATGCGTCTTGGAAATCAACTCCAAAATACCAAAAAACAATTTATCTGTTAGGAGAGTCAATAATCTGGGAGTTGAATGAAGAAAGAGACTTGGGGGTAACTATAAATTGCAATCTTACTTCCTCATCCCACTGTGCAACCCAGGTTGCAAAAAGCCAAAAGATTATTATGGTTCATTTATTTATATATATATTTTCTTTTTTTTTTGATAACCGGTTAGGTGCACTAGACATACAGTAGATATGCCTATTTTCACACATGACCCGAGAGGGTATAAGTCAAACTATAATACATCAACAGTGGACAGTAATACAGGATGGTAAAAGTACAGGTCAATATCAGAACTAAAACAAGGGTCAAGTAACAGGAAAACTACACATATCAACGTGTTTACACATTACAGCATATGTCAAAGGCAAATAGAAAATAGCTTAATACACTTAAATGGAAAATACTATCAATACAATAGGAATGTACAGATGATATTAAGTTATAGATGGAAGAATCAAGTGCAGACAGACATCAAGCTGAGTAGGTATATAACATTTATTGGCCCCAGTTAAGGAGAGGGAGCAGTGATAGTATAACAGAGCAGTAGGGCAATAAAGGAGTGTAAAGGAGCAGCAAGGGCAGAGAGTTTAGAGAAGAATGTTTTAAGAAATTGGTAGAAGTGTACATTTAAAGAAGGGAACAGAGGGGGAAAAGAATGGTGAAAGTAATCTGGGAAGAGTCATAGGCGTCATGGGTGTAAGGAGAAGGGTTCATGGAGAATAAAAGCATGTACAGAGGGCTGACTTAATTAGGTGATCATGAAGCTGTCTTACAAAGCAGGCACGAGTAGAGGCCAGTTGGATGTCTAAGGGTAAGGAGTTCCAAAATTGTGGAGTAGTGTGGGAGAAGGCCCACGCTCCCATGGATGTTTTGCACCTTGGGACATGGAGGAGAGATTGATCCACTAATCTGAGGACATAAGAAGAGTTTTTCATGCTCAGCATGATGGCTATATATAAGGGGGTTCTGGATTTAATGATGACATCAATCAGTGAGCCAAAGGAGAGAAGATGGTGAGTGGTGGGGTAGGGCCATTTTAGGTTGATGTAAAGCTGACATTGATGAGTGCAGCGAGGAGATGTTAATGCAAAGCGGCAGATATTATTGTAGGTGATGTCCCATTTGTGAAGACTGGCTTTCAATGCACGAACATAAGTGACTGAGCCATAAGCAAGAGCTGGAAGAAGAATACCCTGGGTGATGGCTGTTCTGGCTGAAGGGGTTAGAGCAGTGTTGGGCAACCTGAAATAACCAGAGGGCCTCATGACCATGCACAACCAGGATAAGACCCCTTTCACCTCAAAATTAAGCTGAAGTAACAGATTTGAATGCAAACAACTTTATTTAATGGGCTGGTAACATCATTAAAAATGTAAAACAGTGTAAAGAATATTAAATACAGTTATAAATAACACTGTACTGCTGCACTTTGTCAGAAACTTATCCATTATTTTCTTACTGGTGTAGTGTAGTGCAGTCCCTTTGTGCTGGCTATCAGTGTTGTAGTTAATCACTTTTTATATGTTCTTGATACCCATTTAGATAAAAATCATGATGCAGTCAGTTAATTTAATTACATGTCATTTCCTTGGGGGGGGGTCTTGTGGACCACAAACAGAAGCAAACTGCAATCAAATAACAAACTCTTCAGCTCTTAGTGTTTGTTAGTTTATCCTACAAATGTCCGCAATAGCGTGTACTGCTTTCAGAAAATGGAGAACCAACAAACAAAACTAAAACACTGAGCTCTTTAGCCATTAATGATCTTTAGTTTCTCCCTCAAACACCCCTGATAGCGAGTACAGCTCACACCTCACAGCTATTACAAATACAGTTGCAACACAAGATGAATTAAATGCCAAGCTCTGTATCTCTTTTTTATTCTATTTTTAATAAAATAGCATCCAACTTGGTAAAATCATAACTCATATTTTAGACCTTTCCTTCTCACGCAGCTTTGCTTCTCACTCAGTGCCACAGCTTGTCTGTAGTTTAATTTTACCTCCTCTGCACGATACAGAAATTGGGTGCATTGAATACGCCAAGTACACCACATTAACATGCTATTAAAGGTGCACCGGTGATTGGAGATGATGTGCGAATGAAATAATGACAGCAGATTATGGCAGTCTGTGGCAAGAGCAGTGGAATGGCTGATTTTAAAGGTACAGGTTTTGTTTTTGTTGCTCAAGCCATTTTTTTTTTTGCAAAGGGGGAAATGGGCTTGGGGGCCGCAGGTTAACCCACCTGGGGTCGCATGCAGCCAGTGGGCTGCAGGTTGCCCACCATTGGGTTAGAGCATAGCTGGTTTTATAAACAATTCTAATTTGAGCATTAACAGATTTTGCAGGTGGTGGAGATATGCTGATCATAGTCAGGGGAGAAATCAAGAGTGACATCAAGATACTTGAAGGAGTTAACACTTCCAGGAGGGAGCCATTGACATGAGAGATTTCCAGTCATCCCATGTAAGCTCCAAGTCTAGAGTCAGTTCCAAAGAGCATGGCTTGGGGTTTTTCTAATATTGAGAACAAGTTTATTGTTGGAAAGCTAGGACTGATTATGAAGGAAGTCAGATAAAAGAGTGGCATTGATGTCTGAGATGTTCCGGAGCTGAAATAAAGAACCAGGACATCTGCATATAGTAGGGAAAAGCAGGTAGGGCTGTTTGGAGATATATCAATAATGAAAACAGAAAAAAGGAGGGGGCCAAGAATTGAGCCCTGAGGAACCCCAATGTTTATGACAGTGAGATCAGAGGTGGCAGAGTTGAGTTTCACAACTTGTTCCCTGTTTGACAGTTAACTGTTGAACAAGGCCACCACATATGGGGAGAAACCAAGTGACAGTTATTTGGTAAGGAGAAGGGAGTGATCAACCAGGTTAAATGCCTTTGTTAGGTCTATAAAGACCATGCCTGTCAAAAGGCCATTGTTCATGGCGACTTTAGCATTGTTAGTGAATTTGAAGAGTGCCGTGGCAGTGCTGTGGCCTTTACGAAAACCATGCTGGGAATCAGAGAGAAGGTTGTGATTAAGGAGAAATGGTTTGCTGGTAAAGAGGCATTTCAAGAGTAGGTGTGAGCAGGTTATAATACCTCTGTACAGATCTTATGTCAGGCCCATCCTGGACTACAAGAGCCCTGTATGGGTCCAATTAACAAGGGCGCTATTGAAAAAATAGAGAGGGTTCAATGACAGGCCAAAAAGTTAAACTATACCATTAAATATTTGAATTACAGTAGAATGCTTAAAAAATCAATCTCATGTCCTTAGAGACCAGAAGGCTGAGAGGAGATTTAATGTTGTGCAAGGATATTATGCAGAATGACTGTCTTTTCAGTGAACTAGGACTTACATTTAAAAATGATTTGCAGGGTACTAGAGGCCACCCACTACAAATAAGGCCTAAAACAATGAAAATGAATAGAAGAAAGACATTGTATACCCAGAGAATAGTTAATTCTTGGAATAAGCTCCCATTAGAAGTATTAATTAGTAAAGATAAGCATGACTTTAAATATAAGTTGGATTCATACATTTTACAGGGAAATTCCCTCTCGTATTACAGCTGAATGGACAGGAGCTCTCATGGGCTTACTGCCTTCTTTTCTCCTATACACCTTAGTATGCACCTTAGTATATCTATATCTGTCTATCTGTCTGTCTGTCGGTCTGTCTATCTATCTATCTATCTATCTATCTATCTATCTATCTATCTATCTATCTATTTATCTTCGCACGTTTTTAAAATGGTTTGGGAAAATACTGCATCCTGATTTGTTAGGACCAGTGCATTAAGAAAGCATAATGTACAGGTAATAAATGCTGGCAATCGGTACACAGCACACTAACAATATAAATACTTTTTTAATTCCTAATTTTCATTACAAACATGGCTGCCACCTTTGCTCACCATAAAAACAAACAAAAAAAATCACATATGCCTTAAAAATTAAACTATCTCAAAACAAAAAAAACAATCACATTATTATTTTTTGGGCTGCAGTGGGTGTAGACCTGCAGAGGTCTTGTGATGAGAGCATTCCTTCCAGCTGAACAACATGTTGGAGTTACACCACAGTCACCTCCACATCTGTGGCAACCATGGAGCACTCGGCTCCTTGTCTCAGTCTGCAGTATTTTTATTGTAAAAACTGGTGGCATCCTTATCATGACACTGGGGGAATGGGCACCCCCAGTGTCACTCTTATGTTTCGGGCAGGGTGGTGGGTGCTGAGAGGGAGGGTCATGGGGGGATATCTATAATTTAAAAGAAAAAAATTGGTGGTCACGACGGAACACAGCACACTCAGCGGTGATCAAGATCGCTGCCACGGTATACTGCTCATGCAGTTGAAGTCACGCATGTGCAGTAGAGTGTGGCAGCTATCTTGGTCATGGTGGAGTGTGCCATGTTTCACCATGACCACCAATTTTGTTTTCTTTTAAATTATAGTTATCCCCACACCCGACCCTCCCTCTCAGCACCCACCACTCCACCCCCACAAAACATAAGAGTGACACTGGGGGTGTCCAGTCCCCCAGTGTCACGATCAGGACGCTGCTGATTTTTTAAATTAAATAATATATATCCTCCACCTAACGGTCTTTCTCAGTACCACCCAGAAACATAAGAGTGACACTGGGGGTGCCCACTCCCCTAGTGGCATGAGCTGGATTCCTTGTTGTTTTTTTGTTTACTTTTTTTCCCATTTTAAACCTGCAAAAGGAAAACCATCCATCAATGTCTTTACACTGTTACTGTACCGCCACCCAACCCTCCCACTCAGCACCCATCACCCACACCCCCCATAAGCCCTTACTTACCCATCAGGGATCCAATGCTATAATCCTGTCTGGAATGCAGACACATCTTTACTCTTCAAACTAGACCATGAACTGAAGAAACAGGTATGCGGTTCAAAGTAATTCAATGGGGTTTTGAGCTTAGTGGCATAACTTGGGCATTTTTGCATATTTTTGGCCCAAATTTTGAACATGCCTTCTGCAGGACCCTACCTCATGAACAATTCAACTGTCATTAGGCAGATATGTTCTGAAAGGTGATTTTGTGGTCCCTGCATGAAATCACTTTTCAGGCAGGAGTTGAAAATTTTCTGCCCTTGTTCATGAGGTGGGGTCATAAGAAGACTATGTTGAAAATTTGGTATAAAACAATTAAATAATAAAGTTATGAGCCTACATTGAATCTTGTGAATGCAGGTTCATAACTTTGGTGATTTTCAATATTTTAACCCCACATTAAAAACATAGCCATACCTTTGCAGCACCTCATGAATGTAACAGCTGTCATTTTTCAAATACTGGCCAAAATGTTTTTTTGTTTACATACCAGGTGATTTCGCTGTCTTTGCTCAAAATCACCTTTTGGCAGGAGCTTAGAATTTTCTCTGCTGTTATTCATGAGGTGGGGTCATAAGAAAGCTGTGTACTCAATTTGGTGTAAAAATATTTAAAAACTAAAAGTTATAAGGGCTATGTTGAATTTTGCAAACACAGGTTCATAAGTTTGGTAATATTCAATAGTTTTAACCCAAATTTTCAACATAGCCATTTCTGTACAAAAACCGTGTGAATGTGACAGCTGTTATTTTTCATCTCCTGCCCAAAATGTGTTTTTGTGTCCCAAAAGTTGATTTTGCAGTCTCTGCATGAAATCATCTTTCGAGCCAGAGTCGAACATTTGCTCTGCCCTTCTTAATGAGGTAGGGTCATAACAATGCTATGTTCTCAATTTGGTGTACAGAATAAATTCAGGAGCCTACATTACATTTTGCTAACAAAACCTCATAACTTTGGCAATTTTCAACATTTTTACATCAAATTCCTCCTGCAGCCCTATGGGCTGTGGCTAGAGTTTGTTTTATATTTAATTCCTTACACACATATACAAAGTAACATGAATTACTGCTCACAATTGTATTTTTTGGAGCATCTTTTCTGACCATGGGCTTCTCATCCTATCCTTACCTGCCTGCCAGGAAAATCCTTTCTGCTTGCTTTACCCCCCCCCCCAGGCTTTAGTGAGGCCTTCTGTTGTGTATGTTTGTATGGGGAGGAGTGAACATTCAGCCAGTAGAATTCTGAAGATGTTTGCATTCCTGCATTCCAAGATAAACAAACATTTTCTCTATTAAATAGGTAGATAGATCCCTGGGAATGGGGGAGAGACTATGTTTTACTTGTTACTTTTAACCAAAGAAAATACCTGTTTTTCTGTTTTGAAATATTCTCAGTGTACCTATTTTATAAGTGCAGAAAGACATTTTAAGGTGTGCATTGTGCTCGCACAACACATTTCTAGGGACTGAAGGCCTCACTATGCCTCTGACTGTGCATTGTGCCAGCACAGCACACATCCCGTTTTGTCTAACTGCTTATATAAAATAGATCTGGTGTGAAAATCATGTTTTGGGGGCATACCATAGAAAGTTGGAAACTTGCACAAAAAGTGTTTTGATGCATGGTCAAATGACACATCTTGACCTTTAAGATTCCTGTAATTGTTGTTGCCATTTTATAGGACAGTAAAAAATCTGATATAAATTCAGACTTATATCAGTTACAGCAGTTATGCCTGAGTAGGCAATTTAATGTTAACTTGCAGTTTCTAACTGCTGATACTGCAGATAGCCTATCTTTTGACTTAGGGAAATGGGCGATGGACAGTAACTGTACCTTGACTTTAGCAAAACCTTTTACTCTATTCCATGCAGACAGCTGATTGAAAAGTTTGATGACCTGGGAATGGAGGAAAGTATCACAAGATGGGAAGTATACTGACTATGTTGAAAAATCCAGAAAATGTAATGGTTCACCTGGTGACAAATGACCTGACTAGAGAAGGGGCTGGGATAGTGCAGGGGGAGTTTAAGGAGCTTGGGAGGGGTCATATACAGGTAGCACAATCAGAGGCTTTTGCTGAGGTGCTGCTTGCATACAGTGGGATGGAAGAGAGGAATCTCTGTACCAGGACCTTCAACTCATGGTTGAGGGCATGGTGCAGATAGGAGGGATTTGGCTACATTGGGGACTGGGGATCCACCTGGAAAGATATGGGCCTTTACATACTGCATCCATCAGGGATGGTTTAGATATTCCTTTTATGACCATTTAAACTAGCTGAGGGGGGTGGTGGAAGACATTGGGGAGGAAGAAACTGCCACCCACCGCAGGCTGAAATAGGTATTATTGTGAACCTGAGGGGAGTGGGCCCCCTCCCCAGGGTGCAAATTAATAAATGAAGCAGGGTAGTAGCAATGAAGGAGATGGGAATGGAAGTATTATAAAGACAGGTTGAAGGAAGGAGGGCAAAAGGGAAGGAATGTGGTAACAGAGTGGTAACAAAATCTTGAAGGCCATGTGTGTGAGTGCTAAAGGTCAAAGTAATATGATTCTGGACCAAAAGGCCATTATGGCAGAGGCTGTCCTGGATATTGTGGCCGTTACTGAGTCATGGTGCACTGAAAACCATGACTGGGACATGTCCATAAAAGGCTATACTTTGTTCAGAAAGTACAGGGTGGGAAGGAAAGGAGGGGTGTGGTGCTTTATATGTGGGAAGGCATAGAAACATAGAAATTGTTGGCAAATAAGGACAGCCTGGCCCCTCTAGTCTGCCCGTAAGCCCTTGTACTGGATTACTGCTTCCAACCCACTTGCTGCTGTACCTCTATGGTTCCCCTATGCCTATCCCAAGCATGCTTGAATCCATCCACAGTGCTTGCTGCCACCACTCCTGAGGTAGATCATTCTATGCGTCTACTACCCTCTCTGTGAAGAAGAACTTCCTCACATTCCTTCTTAACCTTCCACCTTCCAATTTCATGTCATGCCCCCTTGTTCTTGTGCTCCTCCTGTATTGGAAAATGTCTCCTCCCTGCACCTTGTTTATACCCTTGAGGGACTTGAATGTTCCTGTCATGTCCCCTCTTGCCCCCCGTCTTCCAGTGAGTACATACTGAGGTCCCTTAATCTTGCCTCATAAGTCTTGTGTTGCAAGTCCTGTACCACCTTTGTCACCCTTAGCTGGACCCTCTCCAGCCTGTTAATATCCTTATGAAGGTGCAGCCTCTAGAACTGCACACAGTACTGCATGTGAGGCCTGACCATGGTTTTATGTAATGGCATCACTACCTCCCTCCTTCTCCTGTTGATACTCCTGCCAGTGCACCCCAGCATGCCACTGACCCTCCCAGCTGCCTCAGCACTCTGCTTTGACATTTTCAGGTCATCTGAAATAATAACTCCCCAAGTCCCTCTCCTTCTTTGTGACTGTCAGCACCCCCCCCCCCACCATCCTGTAGCTTTCCCCAGGGTTTCTGTGCCCCAGGTACATCATTTTACACTTTTTTTTTAATTAAACTTTAGTTGCCTGTCAGATCATTTTTCAAGCTTCCCTAGGTCCCTCCTCATTTTCCTCACCCCCTCTGGGGTATTCATTCTGTTACAGATCTTGGTGCCATCTGCAAACAGGCAGACCTTTCACTCCAGCCCTTCTGCAATGTCACTAATGAAGACATTGAACAGGACTGTCCCCAGGACCGATCCCTGAGGCACCCACTGGTTGCCCCACTGTCAGCAGACTGCACCCCATTTACCACCACCCTCTGCCTCCTGTCTGTTAGCCAGTTTCTAACCCAGTTTACCAGCTCATCCCCCATGCCCAGCCTACCCAGCTTGTATATCAGCCTCCTATGAGGAACGGTGTCAAAGGATTTGCTGAAATCAAGGTAAGCAACATCCACTGCCCTAGCCTAATTTAGTTCCTTTGTCACCCAGTCGAAGAAATCAGCCAGATTTGTCTGACCTGGCCTCCCCTCTGTGAATCTGTGTTGCCTATGGTCCTGGGCTCTGGTGGCTTCTAAATGACCCACTATCCTTTCTTTAAGCAATGTCTCCATGATCTTCCCCACTACTGAGGTGAGGCTGACCGGCCTATAGTTCCCCGCCTCCTCTCTGCTGCCGGATTTATGTAGAGGGACCACATGTGCCCTCCTCCAATCCTCTGATACCACCCTGTGTTGAATGACTTGGTGAACATGGCTGCCAGAGGTTCTTCTATCTCCCTTTGTAGTTCTCTTAATATCTTTGGGTGTATGCCATCTTGTCCCATTGCTTTGTCCACCTTCAATTCTTTTTTTTTTTTTTTTAGTTGTGTTACCAGGAGTAACACACTAAGCTGAAAGCTTGTTTACAGGTGTGACCTGGGAGCACAGGGAAGTTAAGTGACTTGCTCAAGGTCACACAGTATGCAGGTGGGAGCTGTGGGATTCATACCCAGGTCTCCAGATTTGTAGCTCAGAGCCTTAAACCACTGAGCTATACTGCCTAAGTGAGCTCCTGCAGGACTCTTTCTCCTGTGAATGGACTACTGTCCACCTCTTCACCCCCTTGGCAACTGCTGTACTGCTGTGGCCCTTCCCCCTCTTCTGTGAATACTGAACAGAAATATTTATTCAGTATTTCTGCCTTTTCCATGTCACTCTCCTTGCATTCCCCTCCCTCTCCCTTGAGCCTTGCAATCCCCTCCTTGTTTTTCCTCATTTTGCTAATGAGCACTATTACAGTGAAAACGTCAATGCTGACAACATCAACATCAACATTTTCGCTGTAACAGTCCACCCGAGACCCCTGCACTCTCTCTCCTGGTCCTGCACCCCTCCCCAATCCAACTGCGACTCAGAGTTAGAATCCTATAGATTGGGAGGTGCGGGGGGCAAAGCCCCCGATGAAAAAACAGCCAGGGTCTCCAGTCAGATTTATGTCAACTGCAAGTGTGGTCAACATAAATCTGTCGCTGTGATGGCAATCGACAACTTAGTTGTTGAACCGGCATTGTAGAGCCTCACTGATGTACCCGAAGAATGTCTTGTCCCCTTTCTTAACTGACTGTGCTAAACCTTCCTCAGTCCATGCCTTTGCTCTCCTTACTGCCTTTCCCACTTCCCTTAGACATTCTAGGTATTCCTCTCTGTCCTCCTCCCTTTGGGTCTTCTTGTATTTCCTGAACCCTTTCCTTTTTGCCCTGACCTTTACCGCCACCTCTCTTGAGAACCACAGTGGCTTTCTCCTTGTCTTGCCTTTGGATACCAATATGATGCATTGGTTGTTACTTCCAGTAAGGCTTCCTTTAGATGCTTCCACTGTTCTTCCATTCCCCCTCCTGCCCCATTTCTCTCTAGGGCTCTTTTGATACTCCTCCCATTTTCAGCAAATTCAGCATTTTTGAAATCCAAAACCTTTGTCCTAGTATGATTTGAGTGAGTCTTTGTCCCTATGCTGAATCACACAATTTTGTGATCACTAGATCCCAGTGGCCTTTCTACCTGGACATCTGCGATTCGATCCCCATTGGTCATTACTAGATCTAGAATTGCCCTGTCTCTGGTGGGATAAGCACAAGCTGCCTGAGTCCAGCCTCCTGGAGTGAATCAAGGATGCCTCTGCTTCTGGCTGAAGCAACTACACTGGTGTTCCAGTCCATGTCTGGCATATTAAAATCCCCCATCAGCAAAGAATTTAAACTGTCCATTGAAGGCTGCCTTCCCCTTGCTGGACAGATGTAGTCTGTCCCCACTGTACAGGGCTGCATCACTCCAAGTGGGTCCCCAGACCCCCATGAAGCCATACACCTTCTCATTGATCCAGTCTTTCAACCATGTGTTGAAGTTACTAATGCAGATATCCCTCCCCCCCCCCACCGTGGACTGAAGTACCTATGAAAATTTCACAGAGCTTGCTGCCTTCCCCAGGTACCCTCCCAAAACTGTAAAGTTGTCCTTCACCTGCTTCAAGCTTGCCATATCCTTGGATAGGCCATTTTCCCCAAGATGATAATGACTTCCAGCTCTCCTCTCCTTGCCACAGCTTCAGTGATCCTCTAGATGCGCTCCCCCTCCTTCTGAGCTCTGCCTCCTGGAAGGCACTTTACCTCCCTTTCCTCTCTACTATCTATGCCCAAATCCATTCCTTGGACAATTGAGTCCCCCAGTAGGAGCAAACTTCTTTCAGTGAGGTTCTGTTCCTCCACCACTGGGTCTTCCTGTTGGAGAACCCTCACCTCCTCCCTGATCTCAGCCTCAGGTTCATTGCAGGGCTGACCTGTTTCTCCAACACTATGTAGGGGTTTATGAGCTGGACTGGATGGAGAATGTGTCTCTGCCCCCTCCTCTGAACCTTCCTGAGCCCACTGTAGTCCATCCTGCCATCTGGCTGGGCAGCTATTTTGGCATTGGCTGGGGACCTGGTGGCCTCTGGGTAGAGGTGAAGGTCCCCAGTACTCCTGACAGCTTGGCCCAGAGACTGGTGACCTCCATCCTCAGCCCAGAGAGGTGCCTGAAAATGGGGAAGCACCACAGAATGTTTTTCTGAAGACTGCTGTACCACAGCCAGAGCACTGCACCACTCCCTGCATCATCCAGTGCTTGCTGATATTCCACCGCTCCTAACCCTTTTCTTTCCCTTCTCCTTCTCTCCCTTCTTTCTCTCCTTCTGTAGTGACTTACAGCTTCTTGCTCCTCCTCTTGTATGTGCCTTTGTGGACCTAGTTGCTAGCTACACACTTTGTAATTCTGCCTATATACCATCTAGGCTATTGCTTGTGCTGTGCTGCCTAACTGTTCCTGTGTCTTTAAGTAGGTGTGGCCTGGCCTTCCACTACAAGGGTAGAGCACCCGGGGATGGTTGGGGAATGGGGTGGGTGGGGGATTGTTCCTTTGGTACTCGGTGTCTTCAAAAAACAATCAGGTAAAGAAAGACTTTCTTCTGTAAACTACAGGGCAAAAATATAAGTCCAGTTTAAAGTAGCTGGTAGCTGCTCTCTCTAAATGTGGTGAAGCAATGTGAGAAGGCGGTGCCAAGGGCCAGCAGGATGCTGGGTTGTATTGGCAGGGAAATAACTAGCAGGAGGAGTGAGTTCACAATGTCCTTGTACAGGCAGCTTGTCAGGCCACACCTTGAGTATGGAGTCCAGTTCCGGAGGCCAGACCTTAGGAAGGATGTGGAGAGGGTGGAGAGCATTCAGAGACAGGTGACAAAAATGGTAGGGGGACTCAGGCATCTGTCATACGAGGAACGGCTGAAGGACCTCAACAGGTACTCCATCAAACAAAGGAGGGAAAGGGGGGACATTTATTTATTTAGTTTTTGTTAACCGGGTAGGAACACTAGACAAGTTATATGCCTATTTTCAGGAACGACCCGGGAGAGTACAAAAGGTTCAACAGTTAACAGTGACAGGGTATAGTAAGTACATCAAATACAGCAAGCAGTAGAGAAAGACAGTTTACAATTTACATTGGATTGGAAAGGTACACACAATTAGTGAAATAAGAGTGCATTGACCAGCAGGGCTGGTGGTATAAGCACTGGCAAGGTGAATCCTGCTATCCAGTGTACACCAGAGCTGTGTTCTAGGGAGGCTTAGGGCAGACGCAGTGAGAGGCCAGCTTTAGATGTTCCCACAGGGAGGTCCGGAAAGGTTTGTGAGAAGGGGTAGTACGGACATTTTCAGGAAGGGAGTTCCAAAGCTTGGGAGCTTGAGCAGCAAAACTCCGTTCCCCCATGACGGTGCGGGTGGTAGGTAGGTGGTAGGCCAGGGCCCTGGGATCTAAGAGGGTAGGTACATGATTGAAACCTTCAAGTATATCAAGGGTTTCAACAAAGTACCAGTGGGGGATATCTTCCAGTTAAAGGAATAATCAAAAACAAAGGAACGCAATATGAAGATAGTAGGGGGAAGATTCAGGAGGAACATCAGAAAACTCTACTTTACAGAGAGTGTGGTGGACAGCTGGAACAGACTCCCAGGACAGATGGTGGAGACAGGAACTGTGGGGGGTTTCAAGAGTGTGTGGGCAGACACAAGGGACTGGTAGTTCCAGGGAGGGGAGGTGGAAGGAAGTCCTAGCAGTTTGCTAGGCATACTGGGAAGACTGGGTGGGCCTGGCAGTCCTTTTCTGCCAACAAGTTCTATGTTTCTATGTTTCCCTCTCAGATTTTTGTAGCAAACAGAGTCTGCAGTCAATTCCTGTTTGTTATCCACAGTCTCTCAAGCCTTCTTCTGCTTCTCCTCTTTTCAGACACCACTTTCACAGATTTTCAGTAACAGTTCTAGTCACAAATGACTGCAAATATTCTCCCAGCTACATTACCTCCCTGGCAAATTAAAGTTACACTAAGTAAAGACAACCCCAAAAACAGAGAACCAAAACATTGACTTCTACTTACTATTACAGGCCCCTAAATAAAGAATTAAATTCAATGTACTCAGTAAATCACCTCCTTGCTGTAGGGTAGCTGGTAGCTTCTCTCCCACTCAACTTCTGCAGCAAACAGCGTAAAAGTGACAGAGATACAGAGAATACGGTGGGGGGGGTGAGCAAATGCACTGTGGTCACTACAAAAACAGGACGTGAAGCCCTTTACACTTGCATGGTCTACAGACCTCCATCACAGGGGCAGGAGATAGATAAGGT
Organism: Neoceratodus forsteri; assembly: GCA_016271365.2. Lineage (NCBI taxonomy): Eukaryota > Metazoa > Chordata > Ceratodontiformes > Ceratodontidae > Neoceratodus > Neoceratodus forsteri. The sequence goes on from CM057452.1 coordinate 1,061,363,040, forward strand.
ACTGTGAAGGCCATTGACAAGGTGGTAGAAAAAGGGGAGGTGCTGCTGGTAGGGAACTGATGTTAAAATCCTATTTTCAACAACAAATTTGCTGTAATTGCTATTAATGTAGTTTTGTAATTTATGTATATTTACGTATATTTCATGTATGATTTATTTTGTGTAATGTATTGTATTTGTTTATATATTTTGTGACATCTTTTGGCCACAATTATAGTGGCCCGGGTCATTCCTGAAAAGGGGCATTTGGTTCAGTGTACTTACCTGGTTAACAAAGTAAATAAATATAAATAAACTTCAGTTTGCAGTCTGCTGGATGTAGATTGGAGCCTCCCAGCTGTAGATTCATCTGATTCATCTAGGAGCATGTGCATCTTGTAGTCCCTGCAGGGAACATACCTCAGGCAACTAATCAGTGAACCCACTCATGATGGGGCAATACCAGACCTGGTACTCATTAACAGGGACAGTGTTACAGACATCAAGGTGGGAGGCTCCCTGGGGACCAGTGATCACTGTACAGTGTAGTTCAATATAAGGATGGCTGCAGAATCGAGCCACAGATGGGCCAGGGTCCCAGACTTCAGGAGGGCAGATTTTACAAAGATGAGGGAATGCCTTGGGGATGACCTGGTGGGGGCTATTACCTGGGTGGGATGGAGGAACAGTGGAAGAAGCTAAAAAGGACCATAGTGAGGGCTAGCAAACCTCTGCATCAAGCAAGTGAGCAAAGTCAAGATGGATAAGAGACCACTATGGTTCTCAAAAAAGGTGGCTGAAAAGATAAACACTAGAAGGGTAGCATTCAGAAGGTATAAGGAAATACTGAGGGAGAAGGATAGGGTGGTGCATACCTCTCAACCTTTTATCTATGGAATGAGGGACACAGCCACTCAAAATGAAGGACAATGAGGGACACTGATCCCCAGAATGAGGGACACATCCTCAAACATGGAGATACAAGCTCAGAACATGGTGGAAACTTGGTGTTTACATGTACAAAGTTTATTTTTGATTTATCATTTTAGAATAACATGAAGTTTTGCTTTAAAGTCTGAATTTACAGCACATTCTTTGTGATGGCAGCACCTTTTCCATGAGAAACAGAGCAATTTTGAGGGATAACATGAGGGATGTCCATTGTAATCAATGACTGGTATGGGGAGGTTCCTCTTTGCAGATGGCACAAAAATCTGCAGTTGGGTGGACATTCCATGGGGGGAGGGTGGAAAAGATGAGCAGGAACCTGAGAAGACTCAAGGAGTGGTCAAGGGTATGGCAGCTAGGTTTATTACTAAGATTCATACTACTATGAAAGTACAGATGTACAGAAGGCCATGTGCCCTTAAGGTACATCTCCCTCAAATGGGTTTAATTCCCATTTTAAGTCCCTAACAGAAAACTGTCTAACTTATTTTAAAAAGGTCAGAAGTAGTAGCTTCTGCTATATCCTTCAGGAGTGTGTTCCACCAAGGTATTATTCTATGAGTAAAATATCTTCTTCTAACATTATTTTGGGGATTTGTAAGTTTTAACTGGTAAGAATGACTCATAAGTGAAATGTCTCTATGCGCAAAAACAAGTCCGAGATCCAGCAACACAGTTTGCTCTTTAGAGATTTTGTACAATAAGAGTAGGTCACCTCTAACTTTCCTAAGTTCCAATGTGTACAGATTCAGATCTCTAATTCTATTATCATAGGTCATATTTTTATAACCATTGACCATTCTAGTCATACGCCTTTGGACCCCTTCCAGTCTATTTACATCCCCACACAAGGTACGACTCCATAGTGTAGAACAATAGCCCAATAATAAATGTACATAGGCTCTATATAATAGTATAATACAACTCCTATTTCTTGAAGTAATTGATCCTTTTATACAAGAAATAATTCTATTAGTTTTAATTACAAGTTCTGTACAATGTTTCCCAAACTTCAGGTCATTAGTAACAGAAACTCCCAGATCACATTCACTTGTCACTGGTCTCAGACTTTTCCCTGCCAAACTATAATCATAACATTCATTAGCTTTTCCTAAGTGCGTAACAACACACTTGTCTTGATTGAACATCATTCCATTTGTTTTTGCCCAGGTTTCTACTTTAACAAGATCAGCTTTCAAGGTATCCACTCCTCTCACTGTACCGACATTGGCCAGAATCTTAGTATCGTCAGCAAATTTAATGGCATATCTACTAATACTCGTATCCAGGTCAGAAATAAACAAAGCAAACAATGAGGGATCCAGGACAGAGCCCTGCTGCACCCCACTTGTAACCAATCCCGTGTTAGACTTGAAACCTCTGATTCTAACCACTTGTTCTGTATGAGAAAGCCATGACACTACCCACCTTATTACAGATGGGTGAAATTCCAACTTGACCAATTTATCAATAAGTACAGAGTGTGGAACCTTATCAAAAGTCTTACATAGATCAAAATAGATAACATTAACAGATTTCTTTTGTTCCAATAGAGCACTTGCTCTATCATGGAAGACTAAGTTGGAGGTAGACAAGATCTCTTAGGTTTGAAGACATGTGAGTTATCCCAAGTTTTCTCCTTCATGTCTTTTGTAATTATTTATTTTATTATAGAGTCTGTCAGTTTACCAATAATACTGGTAAGACTGATTGGTCTATAATTAGTTGGACTGGCATGATTTCCTTTTTTTAAAAATTGGAATCACCTCAGCGTGTTTCCATTCCTTGGGGACATCACCAGTTTTTAAAGATATGTTTCAGTGCAAAAAAAGGGTAAAATAATAGAGAGACTTATGTATTTAAATATGTACACCCTGGAAGAGTGGAGGGACATGACAGAGACCTTTACATACCTAACAGGGTAAATAAGGTGCAGGAGGTAAGTATTTTTCCAAGAAACAGGTGCTCAAGAACAAGAAGACATGGCATGAACATGGAGAAGGGTAGTTCAGGACAGATGTGAGGAAGTACTTCAATATTCACAGAAAGAGTAGTGGATTCCTGGGACAGCCTTCCAGCAGAGGTGGTGGGGGTGAAAACAGTGGTGGGGTCCAAGAATACATAGGGCAGGGAATATTATGGGAAAGGAAGGATGTTGGGAGAATGGGATGGAGATCAAGTAGGATTTATGGAGATACTGTAGGCAGGGAAAAATAGACAGAATAAGTGGTCCAAATGGTCCCTATTTGGGGGCAAATACTACATCTCTATGTTTTAATAGGAAACACTCAGAGGTCAGAGAGGTCACCACCAGTGGTGTGCCACAGGGATGAGTCTTGGGTCCCATCCTTTTTAAAATGTTCATCTACTATTGGAATAGGGATCCAGGGGAAGTGTTGCATATTCATGGATGTTACTAAGATCTGCAGAAGAGTGGATAGTGAGAAAGGGGTACAAAATATGATGAAGGACCTGGAAAAATAGAGAAGTGTTAAAATGTCAGGGAGCTGAAATCAAATGCTAACAAGTGCAAAGTTATGCACATAGGGATAAAAACAAATCTGACAATAGAATAAATGGGGGGTAATAATCTCAGACAATTTAAAAACATCAGCCAACCAGGACATTGGGTTGGTAGGGTAAAGTAGTGTTGCAAGGCAAACTTGATGGCCCTTTGGTCTCCTACTCTCAGATTTGATATTTCTGTTTCTATCAGTACAGTGCAACAGGGCACTGGAGTGGGTGAATAGGAAGCTGGAATGTATAGGAAAGGGGGTCAGTGCCCAGAAGACTAAGGTGATTCGGCCACTGTTCAGGTGCCTGATTCAAGATCACCTGAAGTACAGTGTTCTTTTCTGTTGCCCATACTTGGAGAAAGACAAGGACAGGGAGGTAAGAAATAATCCATAATTTGCAGGAAAAGACTTATCAGAAAAGTTAAAAGATCTTAACATGTACATAATGTATGCAATAAGAGGGGCAAGGATGGGCCATGACTGAGAGATACAAATATCTCCACAGGATAAATAAAGTAGAGAGCAGAGAGTTGTTAAGGCTGAGTCGGGGAGAAACAAGTACCAGGTAAACGCAATGAAGCTGGAGGATGGGAGATTTTTTTATACTGTTTTTTCTCCCCAGGTACGAACTTTATATTTATTTATTTATTTATTTAACATTTTGGTAACCAGGAAAGACACACTGAGCCAGGGCTTGTTTCCAGGTATGACCTGGGGTAGGGGAGGAGGGAGACTGATACCATGTCAGTGAGTACAACAATCATCCATTAAATAAACAGTGTTGTTAAAGAATAATACATAATAAGGTGTATACCATAGTGGTGTATAAATAAGTACAAGTAGAATTTTGGAGAGTGTATGCAAAATTATATACAAAAAGAAACACTCTAGGCTGAAGGAAGCAGAGCATCAGGAGGCTTAAGAGGGGCAGATAAGGTGGTAGAACCAGAGAAAGACGGCTGGCACAGCACCTGTAGAGATGTCCAGGATTCTGGGGATGCAGGGTGTCAAGTACAAAGAAGAGGGGAGCAAGAGTGGGGGGGAGAGAGGGAGTAGATTAAGGTACCTTTTCAGGGAAGCTGCCATGGGCAAGATGCAGACAGAGAGAGGGAGACGGTTGCAGAGGGCAGGGAACCTGAAGGCAAAAGATAGCTTGCCTAATTGTAAGTGCAGTTGGGGAAGAGAGAGAAGGAGTGAGGGTCGCGGAAGTAAAGAGAGTAACCTGTGCCACAGGTGGGAGCTAGTAACATAGAAAGATAGAAGGGAAGAGTGCCGAACCAGTACTTAGCAATGAAGGAAATGCAGTGGACAAGATGATGATTGACAAGAGAGGGGAGAAATAAGGTAGAGTACAGAGAACAGTGATGGGTGTGATAAGGAAGGTTTGTGGCAAAATGGCAGAACAAGTTGAACAAAGGGTCCAGCTTGGATAGAGAAGACTGAAGAGCTAAGCTATAAACTACATCTGCATAGCCTATGGATGGTAGGATGAGCTTGAGAGGAGTTTCTTTCTGATGGGGAGTAAGAGGCTGTCCTTTTGATAGTACAGAGCACCTAGTTTAGGTCGCAGCTTGCTGTGGATTGCGTCAAAATGGCAAGAAAAATCTAGTTTAGGTTCCAGTCAGACTCCCGAGTATTTGAAAGATTACATGGTCTTAGCTTTGATCCATCCAGGGAGAGGAAAGAGGGTGGGAAGGGGAGTTTGGCCAGCTTCTGGGATGTGCCAAAGCCATGGCGACCATTTTCTTGGTATTGCACTTAAGTGAGTTAGCTTTAAACCAGCAAAGCACTTTTTCTAAATTGTCCTGAAGGGCACAGACTCCACGACCAGGAGGGAGGGTCCAGATGCAAAAATAAGCATATCATCGGTGTATATGTGGACCTGCGAGGTAGGGCAGGCAGAGGGGAGGTCATGCTGGGGTGCATAGGCAGGGGTATCACTAGCAGGAGGCAGGAGGTGGTGATGCCATTGTATAAAACATTGGTAAGGCCTCATCTGGAATATTACGTGCAGTTCTGGAGACCACACCGGTGCAAGGACATAGACAAGGTGGAGACTATCCAGAGAAGGGCAACAAAGATGGTGCAGGGCTTACACCACAAAACTTATGAGGAGAGACTAAGGGACCTCAATATGTACTCACTGGAGGAGAGGAGACAAGGGTGGGACATGATTGAAACTTTCAAGTACCTCAAGGGCATAAACAAGGTGCAGATGGGGGAGGTTTTCCAATGTTGAAAAAGTACTAGAACAAGGGGGCACAATATGAAACTATAAGGGGGTAGATTAAGAGGTAATGTGAGGAAGTGTTTCTACTCAGAAAGAGTAGTCGACATATGGAATAATCTGCCACAGGAGGTAGTGGGGACAAGCACAGTGGAGGGGTTTAAGCATGCTTGGGACAGGCACAAGGGAAGCCTGAGAGGGGAGTGATGACAAGCCATTGGTCACATAGGGTCAGTGGCCACATACAATGAATAGGGTCTACAGGCAGACTGGATGGGCCTAGCAGTCCTTATCTGCCAACAATTTCTATGTTTCTATTTACAAATATGGAGAAGAGTGTGGGCCCAAGGATAGATCCCTGTGGGACCCCAGCATAGATTGGGGGGGGGACTTGGTGTCACCCAACTGCACATATTGGAATCTGTTCATTATGTAAGCTCTAAACCAGTCAGTGGATGAGGGTGAGAGTCCTATAGAGGTGAGTTTGTCAATGATGAGTCTGTGGGAGACAGAGTCAAAGGCCTTGGCTATGTCTAGGAAGATGGGCAATGTCAGACAGCCATTATCCGTTGCTGAGTGAATATGATTGGTAAGGCAGAGTAAGGAGGAGGAAGTGGAGTGGTGTCACCTGAAGGTGGATTGGTATGGAGTCAGGGTGGCAATGGAATCCAGGAAGGAGTTTAATCTTTTGGAGGTAAGGGATTCAAGGATTTTAGAGAGGATGGGGAGGAGGGATATGGGCCTGTAGTTGCTTGGTTGGGAGGGATCATAACCTTTATGAAGTGGGATTACCTTAGCTAGTTTCCAAGCCTTAGGGATTGAACATTGAGAAAATGGCAAATTAAAAATGTGGGTGAGCGATGGGGCAATTGCTGGTGCCGAGTTCTTGAGAAGATCAAGGCTAAGCCCATTGGGACTTTGCTTTGAGGAGTTTAAATATTTGAGGGAGTGGAGAATCTCGATAATGGCAAAAGGAGGGAAGGTGTAACTGGACATAGGGGAGGTACAGTAGTAGTGAGCAGGTGAGTGCGGAGTGGGGTGGGGAGGCTAGCTCTGTTCTGTCCCACCTCTGAGACCGGCCACTGCCTTCACTGAACCTGATCCAGAGACCCCGCTTTCCTTCACGATGGGGCCAAGTAAAGGAGGGCCATCCTCCCCCCACCTAGAGGATAATCCAGTATGGATCAAGGTTCGGGGGTGGAGCAGGTCAGGGAAGGTGGGAAGCACTTCATAGAGTCTGAGTTCTGCTACTTTTCCAAGTTTTTGGTCCTCCCACCTTTCCTGGCATGAACCATGCATGTATTTGTCTTCACACAGTCACAGCAGTCACCTGTGTGGCAGGAGCACGACTACTGGCTGAGTCACAGGGGTTGCTAATGTGGGGGAGTTTGCTACTGTACTAAAGCTGAGAGGCAGCTATCTTGGCCATGATCTATCCCCAACATGACTTCCTGGGCTCGCTTCTCAGCCTGGATCATCAACACTGGGCCATGGATTGACAGAGACATAGGGCTTGAAGATAAAGGCAAAAGGCAAGGGGATAAGAAGGAGTGTAAGGCCTCAAAATTAACATTATACAGGTAGAGTTAGACAGACTTGATGGTGCCCAGATCCTTTTTCTGACAACAACCACTTGTTCCCTAGGTCAAAAGACATCCTATCTATCAGAAGGTAGAAGAAAAGACAGCAGGTCACTTGCAGATGTATTCAACTGCTTGCTGACCACAGGGGTGTTCCATAGGGACTGGAAGACAGTGGACATGGTCCCTCTGCAAAAGAGTGAATGGATAGGAAAAAGAACTATAGACCAGTCAGCTTGACATCTATAGTGGGAAAAATAATTATCTGGCTCCATAAACCTGCCTGCTATCCCACAACTAACATGGATATACCTTTCAGTGCCACCCCATCTTACCACATCAGTCAGAATGTTCAGCCCATTTCCTAGTAGGAAATTCTACAGAATTCTCATAGAATCGTCCATTTGCTTTTTTTTTCCTGGATCTGTTTATCTTCTGACACTGCTGGAAAAGACTTCTCCTTCATTTCATTCTAGCATCTGATCCAACCCCACTGAGATCCTCCCCAGCCTGTGACCCCAAATCCCCCAGCCCACCCACAACTCATTTGCCTGGGCAACCCACAGCTAGCCCCAGAGTTGGACTGCATTCAGCTCCACAGTGCTCCAGTTTCATTTTCTGATGCCCAGTAGGTGGAGGTGAAGACCAGAGGGTTGACAGGGTCCAGGAGGGCAGGATCCAGTAGTGGGCATAGTGGCAAGGAGCAATATCATCTACCCAGTCCACGGGGTATTTCCTGCTTTCTAGTTCCCTGGAGAAGAGGTTGTACAATGACACCAAGCTGACATCAGATGGGCCACCACAGCTGATGCACTGATGTTCGCTTCTCCACTAATCCTCTTGCTTCATGTGGTCTCAGGCTCGCTGACCTCAGCCATCGCAGAGTGCCACAGCTCACCTGCCACGGAGGAGGAGAGCAGTCTCTGGGATGCTTGAGCCTCCTCCCCACGGCTGACTCTCTGATGCGCCAGGCTTATTCCCAAACCTGGGTCATCAGTGTTGCAAGTGGTAGCACTACCACTTCGCCAGCTGGCTGGCACCCATTTGCTTTTACAAGACAACTATCTGGTTTGGCCCAGTTTGACTCCTACAGCTGGCCATGTTAAGACGCTTGCTCTTAACAAACATTCCATTACTTTAACCATCTGCCATTGTGTGGCCAGCTGCTGTTACAGTGGGAAGTTCATTGTGAACTGGCTATCTGTAGAAGACTCTGTTATATTCCCATTTTTGTTCCTGCTTTCAGGATAGTTAAGTAGCCTTGCACACCTAATCACCCCGAACAATACCTGTGTGCTCAAGAGGACTTTCAAAAAGGCATATATGGGAGATACATAAGAGGTACAAAAATATACTATTTTCTTTAAAATACTCACTACAGAATGCATGCTAAAACCTTGGGCTCAATAAAAAGCTCCATTATTCTGTCCTTGATAATGGATTCTCACACCCTGAGTAGACTGTAGTTGCTTATTTGTAGGTCCAAACTTGCCTCCTTCTTGAATATGGGGCCAACATTAGCTATTTTATTACCTAAACCATTTTATTTAATAACTGGAACTTATCACTGTCTAGTGCTACCTAGAGCTGCTTATGCAGATGCCAAGATAATTTTAACACCCGCTGTACCCCGTTAAGTGCAAAATGTAACACTGATTATCAAACGTTAGACTTTTTCTGTAGGGCAGATGAGGTATTTATGACAAATGTACATGTAAATGGTCATAACTGCAGTATGTCATCAGAGAGGGTGGTGGACACTTGGAATAAACTACCACAAGAGGTGGTAGGGGTGAGCACGGTGAGAGGGTTTAAAACATACATAAGGGTATGTTAGAGATGGGAAGAAGGGGTGAAAAGTCATTGACTAGTTAGGGTCAGAGGCCACAAACTAGTGTAGGGCTTTTGGGCAGACTGGATGGGCCTGATGGTCTTTATCTGCCGACAATTTCTACGTTCTGTGTTTTTATGTTCTATGTTTCTGTGTTCTATGTTTCTATGTTCTATGTTTTTATGTTTCTATGATTCTATGTTTTATCTGCCCTACAGATGAGGAAATTAGGACAAATGAAAATGTAGGTATGACCTGGACATGTATTACTTGTTAACCTTTGTTGTACGTTGTATATACTCACTTAACTATGTATCAGTCAAATTTATAATATGATTTTGTTAAAGTTGGCAGTACACGGGCAACTCTTATTGTACTGTTTTTGTTTTTTTTGCATTTTTGTTTACCACGTAATCATTTTAAAAGCAATATGTATAAAATGTTTTTGCAACTCTCCCGAAATGCATCAGCAATTCTATCACAATACAATGCAAAACTAAGTGAAAATTCTTAGTCAAAAGTTTACATGGGGCTTTGTGTCAGATCTGATAACATTTCTGCAACTCATTGAGAACTGCAAAAGTAACTCATTGGTGAGAAAGTGTTACATGAAGTGCAGTGCACTATATCTCAACTACTATCCTGATTTTTAGTCTTCTGTCCCATTTGGAGTTTCCCAGTTTGATCATTGCCATGTAGACATCTACCAAGGAGGGAATGATGTCCCCAGCCTACATCATGGCTGTCCCTGATGCCATGGCCCCTCCCATTGAGCACCCTCAAGTGCCCTTCAGTTAAAAGTAAATTGAATACTCATTTAGTATCTTAGCCATCATTTCTAACTCTCTGACAGGTTCTTCCCCTACCTGTCGTCAGGCCCAATACCCTCTTCCAACCTCTTCTTCAATTTATGTACTGGAGGAAGATGTATAGTATGTGTTGTCTGTAGAACATAACCTCTACCTCACCTTCCTGACCCTCTTTGGTTTTCTTAATTTAAGTTTTGAAGTCCCTCAACACAGCTTTGAATTTTTATATTGAGTTGAGGCAACAGGACTCCTTCCAGAATTCAGAAACCTTCTTTTGTTTAATCTCAGCTGCTTTATAGTAGGTCCCTCTCGGTCTATGGGGTCACTTCATTTCACCTTTTACCATATTACTCTGATAGATGCTGATCTCCATGTCTGCCATATTCACTTTCTTCAATAAATGCTACTACAAGTACTCTGCATCAGCAGCTCATGCAGCTGATCCAGACTATTGGCCAACCAGTCTTTCATCTTGGCAAAGTCCACTTTTCTGAAGCTCAAGGTCCTGGTGGTTGAGGTTCTGCAAGTCATTCCTGTAACCAGGGAGAAAACTACTCATTTGTAGGTGTTGCTTCCCAGCAGTTCCTTGACATTTGCACTTGATATGATCTCATCTCAAGAGAATTATTTTGAATCATTTTTATGGCAAGCATATTATATTAAACAGTAAACTTGTTTCCAGATTTCAGTATGGAATATGAACCTTGTTTAATCAGTAACAGTTGACACTTTTCACTTTGTGTGTTTGTTTGCTTTGATAGCTACACCATTACCTGAAAAATGTTCATTTTAGAAATACAGCTGGAGAAATGTTTTTTGATCAAAATGGCAATCCGCCAGCTCTGTATAATGTCATCACATGGTACATGGCCCCTGATGGAACATCAAGATATGTCCAAGTTGGCCAGTTTGACTCAAGTGCTCCTCTGGGCCAAGACCTCATCATTGAGAAGCATTTCCTTAAGTGGATGGGAGAATCAATGCAGGTTAAAATATGTGAACTTATTCTGAATCTACAGTGTTATTAAACTTCTATATGCATAATTAAAAATTAGTATTTCTTCTCTAAAAATAAAATATGAGCTGCAATCTGACTTATAATCACTTCAATTCTCTGTTAAAGAATATGCCCAGAACCCCCAGTACCCCATACTAGAAGTTTAAAGGCACATGTTTCTTAGTGGTATGGAAGCATTCTGATCAGGTCAGAACACTGACAAAAGAAGTATACAAAGTTAAAATAAGATGTTTTTTTCTACATTTTTTAGGGACACTGTGGAGTCTTCAAACTCTGCCATTTTGTAAAATTTGGGGAAGAAAAAGTCATTGCTCGAATTTCATGAAGGTAAACCTTCATTAAAAGTTTGCCACAAAGACCAGCCCAGTGGCACTGAGGGTTGATGCGCTGGATGCCACACCTCGCACCACGCTGGTGATCCAGGTTTGGTAGTGAAGATGGGTTGCCAGGAGTCAGCAGGGGTGGGAGAGGACTGAGCATCCATTGTACAGCTGTCCGCTCCTGGGGAGGGATGGGACACAGAGGCCAGCATAGTCTGACAACTAGCAGAGGCTAGGTGTTGACACGCCTGGTCCTGCAAGATCGGGGTCTGAGGTGGGGCAGCCAGTGGGCGTGCTGCATGCAGACAAGTGCATGGCATGCCCCCTGCCAGCACTGAATGCTCCACCTCTGAAGGCAGAACTAGTAAAAGGGGTACCCCAGTCACAGCGGCTTGATGGCCATCTGTGAGTATACACTCTGGCTCCAGAAGGGGATCACCAATATGGATCTGGACTTGGTGGGGGAGCTGGTTGCCCCCTGCCACGATGCCACAGAGGGCAAGACATGGGGTAATGGGTGAAGGCCCTCAGTGGAGATCTGTGCGGGTCAGACAGTGGCTGGAGATGAAGGATGCGAGGACACTAGGGCTGACCGGGGGCTCAGGGGAGAAAAAGTCAAGAAAAAAAAAACGTTTGCCACAAAGAAGTGCAATCATTAAGTACTGGGAGTATCTATTAAGCTTATTCATACAAAGAACTAAGCTTGGATTCTTTCATGCACCCCTTCATAAATTTTTCAATCTCTTCCCCCACTGATGCCCATTATTTGGGGTTCCTCTTTGGAACCCCACATTTTTTAAACCCCAAGTATTTCAAACATTCCAGGCATACCCTTTAGTCTTCTCTGAGACTAAGATTCCTTCCTGAATCCACTGACATCCATTTCTCTCCCGCACTCCCTTTTGCATAGCCAACTTTTAAATCCTGGTCAACTATGTGATGAAGCCTAAGAGTGCAGTAAAGTGCCAAAGGTGTCACACGATGCTGAGATTTTAGGGTCTGAATAATTGTGTGTCAGTAGTAAAGATCTCTGACTCCAGCTTTTTAATTTTAAAATGGCTAATATCTGACAATGTATCCCACAGTGTGTGTCTTTGAATTCTATTTCTTTTGGATGGCTGCAAGGACTGTTTTGTGTGTGTCTAATTCAACAGTGTGCTCCTTTCATATCCAAGATCTCATCTGAACTTGTACATGAACACATTAATTTGAGAGTTTGGACTAGGAAGGACTGCATGTAGTTCAGGTCACCCATCACTGTGGCAGTGCAACACCACAACACCTTCATGGATTAAGAAATGAAGAAAGTGGTACCACCACAACTCCACCAAGGCTAAAGAAATGAAGACAGTGGCACTATCACTACACCTCCATCGATAAAGAAATGAAGGCAGTGGCACCACCACAACACCTCCACAGAAAAAGAGAAGAAGGCAAGGGCACAATCATTATACCACTATAGGAAAAAAGTAAGCAGTGACACCACCACAACCCCTTCATGTACTAGCTGTGTTAGGAACACTTCCTGGCATACTGTATCTCTACCAGGACCATTACTGAGAGACTCCAGTCAATCTCTTATATATTAGTCTCCCATCAGCCATTCCTCTTTCAGCTTTGCTACTCTGTTGATGACCTCCACCTTTTCCGGGTCTACCACCTGACTTTGTGATGGTGGTCTACATTCCACTCCAGTCTTGATCTTCCTCTCATTGTCCTTGATGGCCTGCACCCATAGTATTTCCAGCCATTTAATCCCTCCTCTGTTGTTCATTTCTGTGGTCTTTTTTCCTTTCTTAATGTATAAAGCCACTTCTTCCCCTCTTACCTCATCTTTTTGTAGACCCCCCCCCCCTTTCCGAATGTCTAGGGGCCAGATGTTCCAGGGAAGGGGTCCCAGACAATAGAATCCTCACCAGCATTTCTCTGACCAGAAAGCATGGAATAAGTATATCTTACCTTGAGAATTCTGCACATGTACCAAAACCCCAATCAGTGGTTTGGTTTACCCCAGCAGATGCCTTCCAGGAGAGCAGACCCAGGCAATTAATTTTCAGACTTCACGGGCCTCAACCCACCTGGTCCTGGCACGAGAGGGTGCAGTAACTTCTTGATTGCTTCAAGACACCAACGGGAGAATATGGAAAACCCCTAAAACTAAAGGACTTGTTATTTCATTTGAAATCCTTTAAAAGATTAACCACACTGGACTCCGATTTCTCTCAAACTAATCAGGTTTATTCTCCTGAGTTCATTAATGATCGACAGGGCTTAGGAGTCCCAATTGCTTAGAGAAAAAGCATACTTTTACATGGCTCCATGGGGCTAAAACTTTTTACACAGCAAATTTGATGAGAAGCACTTAGGGCATTCTTAGGCATGTGAGATTTCACCACAAGCAAAACTACAGCAACAAGTACTTAATTCAGGACCAAAGACCTTTTTCATGTACCAGAAATACGAAGCTCTAAATATCCCACTGGCACTGGTAAGTACCTGAAACTTGAGTTTCACCTTACAGAACACTGGGCTCTTCTCAACTCCCCTCCCCCCCCCAAGTGCTCTTTCCTTTCACTTCTACCTGGGCACTTCTAACAGGGGAGGAATTAACTCCTGTAAACTGCCCAAGAGCTAATCCATCCCAACAGGGCATATGTCCTTGGCAGCCTTCTAGTTCCTCAGCTGCAACCAAATCTCTGACTTAATCATTGCCCAAAATCCTTGTCCTGGACCCACCTGGTCCCCATGGTTTCTCGCTCTCTCACTTAATTGGATTCTGATTCACTTTTCTCTGGAGCTGCAGCTCTCAAAAGCAGTCTCAGAGGCACCTCACTTTAAATTTAAGTCTGCATTGCACAATTTGTGCAACAAGAAGGAAACAGCCTAAAAGCCCTCACCGGAATGTCTCTTTACACCTGCATGAGGACCTGCCCGGGCCTCTATCTCAGTGCCTCAGGATCTGTCCCTCCAAGCAGGCTACTTTTTGAGTAAAGGCTTTGCCAACTTCCACCTTCTAAGCCTCAATCTGCCCTTCCACGTGAGGAAAGGACTGGAATCGCTCCCACTGGTCATGAATCCCTGCAGAGGCCATGCCACCACCTCTGCAGCCCCAATTTCCCGAGAAACACAAACCTCCAAACACTGGGCCTAAACATGCTCCCCTGAGTCCTACTCTACCAGCCCACAACTTGCTTCCTGGATGCTCTCACCACCCAGTCCCCCAGGGACCCAAGACATAAAATGACCACAAACTGCCTTTTCGAGAGCCTATGAACATATCAAAATTGCCAGCAGAAAAAGGCCATAATGGTCTATCGAGTCTGCAGCTAGCTCCCCTACTCAGCAGCTGCCCCCCTCCCTTTCCCCCATTACCCTCCCCTTCGCAAGTCCCACCCCTACTTGAAGCATTCCATTGTGTTACATGCCACCACCTTTGCTGGTAGTGCATTCCACACTGCCACCACCCTTTCCGTGAAGAAATGCATCCTCATTTCCCTCCTGAATCTACCCCTCTCCAATGTCATGTCATGTCCCCGAGTGTCTCTCCCTACCCTCCTCCTGAGAAGACCCCCTGTGTCTGTCCTGATTATTCCCTTCATGTACTTGAAGGTCTCAATCATATCCCCCCATCCCGACTTTCCTCCAGCGAGTACCTGTTTAACTCCATCAGTCTGTTTTCATATGGCAACTCCCCCAGACCCCAAATCATTTTTGTTGCCCTATGCTACACCCCCTCTAGCAGCCTAATGTCCCTTTGTGGGTACGGGTCCCAGTACTGCATGCATTACTTCAGGTGGGGTCCAAACAATGATCTGTGTAAAAGCAGAATCAACTCCCTTCTTCTTGAGGTTATGTCCCTTGCTATGCATCCCAGCATGTTGCTGGTCTTCACCGCTGCCTTCCTGCATTGCACGGAATTGTTCATAGCCTCTGTGATGAGCACCCCCAGATCCTTCTCCTCCTCCCTAATGTCTAGCCTCACACCCCCCAGATGGTAGTTTCTCCTCGGATTCTTTGTTCTGAAGTGCATCACCTTGCATTTTTTTGTGTTGAACCCAAGTTGCCATCTGTCTGACTATGCCTCAAGTCTTGACAGTTCCTCCTGTAAACCCCGCCACCCCTCCTGGTCATCCACCACTACCCCCATCTTGGTGTCATCTGCAAACTGACTGATTTTGCTGCTGATGCCCACTGAGATGTCTGCAATAAATATGCCAAACAGCAATGGCCCCAACACTGACCCCTGTGGGACCCTACCTGTCACAGGCTTTGGGGAAGAAAACTCCCCTCCAACCACCACCCTCTGCTGCATATCCCTTAGCCAGTTCTCCACCCATCTCACCAGTTTTGCTCCAACCCCTGTGCCCCATAGTTTACTTCCAAATCTCCCATGTGATACTGAATTGAAGGCCTTACTGTAGTCAAGGTGCAGGATATCCACCGCATGGCCTCTATCAATCTGCCTAGTCACTCAGTCATAGTAGTCCACTAGGTTGGTCTGGCATGATTTGCCCTAGACAAAGTCATGTTGCCTCCTGTCCTGCACCATGTTGACCTCCAGTAGTGCCACTAGCCCCTCCTTTAGGATGGTACCATTAGCTTCCCCACTATGGACGTCAGGCTTACTGGCCTATAGTTCCCCGGTTCGTCCTTGGATCCACCCTTGTGGAGGGGAACCACATCAGCCAGTCTCCAATCCTGCGGCACACACCCTGAGTCTAAAGATGTATTAAAAAAATCTGCCAAGGGGCCAGCCAGGACCTCTGCAAGCTCCTTCCATACCCTTGGATGCACCCCATCTGGTCCCAGTGACTCGTCTACCTTTAATGCCCTTAACCTCTCCCGCACCCTCTCCTCTGTGATTTCTCCATCCATCACCCCCTCTGTCCGTGTCTACCCCTCCTCCTACTATGGGTACTGTCCCCCCTTCTCCTTCATATGGCTTGAGTTTTCACTGCTATGCAGATGATACTCAGCTGTACATGTCCTTTGTGCCTGGCCAGGATGATGCTGTCTCGGTTTTTAACAACTGTCTCTCTGAAATCCAGGAATGGATAAATATGAGTTGGCTGTGGTTAAATCCAGCTAAAACTGAGGTGTTGGACATGGACCCAAGTCATCGGGAGGCAGGTTTGCAGGTGGGATCACCTTCAGGTCTATGGCTCGGGGCTGTTCCACTAGCTACCTCAGATCAGGTGTGGAACTTGGGCGTTATGCTTGATGACTGTCTGACACTTAAATCTCAGGTGTCGGCAGTGGTCAAATCTTCTTTTTACCATCTGAGAAATATCGCCCCTGTGAAGTACCTGGTTCCTTCCGATGATTTTCCAATGTTGGTCCACGCCTTCGTTACCTCCCGCCTTGACTACTACAATGCCCTATACCTAGGGTTACCGGGGGTTGATATCCGCTGCCTGCAGCTCATGCAGAATGCTGCAGCCAGGCTTTTGACTGGTTCATCTAGGACCAGTCATATAACACCTGTGCTCCACGGACTGCACTGGCTGCCAGTTCACTGGTGGATCACCTTCAAGGTCGGTCTTCTGACCTATAAGGTCCTACACGACCAGGGACCTGATTACCTGCAAGATCTCCTTCATCCCTACTGTCCCTCCCGCACTCTCCGATCCACTGACGAGGGATTGCTAGAGATTCCCAGGGTTTGTTTAATGACATCTAGGGCCAGGTCTTTTAGTTTTATGGCCCCAACCCTGTGGAATTCTCTACCTCGTCAGGTGAAGGATTGCCCGACTGTCTGTAGTTTTAAAGTAGCATTGAAAACATTCCGTTTTAGCCTGGCTTATAATGATTTTTAATGCCATTGTTATATGTTTTATTTTGGTTATTATGGTTTTGATAAATTGTTTTTATTGATTTATTTTAATGAATTTATACAGCGCCTTGGTTTTGGAAAGGCGCTTTTATAAATAAAGTTTGATTTGTTTTGATTTGATTTGATTTTGTAAAGACTGAACAAAAGTAGTCATTAAGCACTTCTGCCTTTTCCGCCCATCCTTCTTCCTTCTTAATTCTTACAATTTGGTCCTTGCAACTTCTTTTCTCCCTGATGTACCTAAAGAACCCCTTCTCCCCTTTTTTATTGCCTTGCACCAGCCTGAGTTCCCTTGATGTCTTGGCTGTCCTTACCTCCTGGCCACTTCCTTCGCTTCTTTCAGATAAACCGCCCTATCCTCCTCTTTCCCTGATTTTCTGACTCTCTTATATGCTGCCCTTTTCCTCCTCACCCATCTAACACCCTTTTACTTATCCAGCTGGGTTTCTTCCCATAGCCCTTTTAGTCTGGGCCCTGCAGCAGGTATCTGTTGCCTCCACTAACCCCCTTTGTATCAAGTCCTACCTTTGGTGTGTGTCCATATTTGGCTGAATTCTGTCCAGAAACCCCTGCACCACCTCCCCCATCCTCCTAAAGTTGGCATTCTTAAAGTCCAGCACTCTTGTGCCAGATGCCCCCTTCTCTTTAGCCAACTGTAACCGGAACCAGACTGTTCTGTGGTCACTCTCCTCTAGTGGTTCCTCCATCCGCATGTCCCTCATCCATTCCCCATTTGTCAGTAAGAGGTTCAAGGTGTTCCCTTCCCTAGTTGGTTTGCTGACCAACTGTACCAGAAATTTATTCTGGAATGCTTCTAGCATTACCTGCTTCCTTCTGTATAATGTGGTAGGTGTTTCCCACTCTACCCCTGGCAGCCTCCCTCAGATGTTCACCCAGGGACCCAGTGTATCACTGCTAAAAGCTGCTGACCTGCCTTAGAAAAGGGATGGGGACTCCCTTCAAAATGGCCTGCTGCAGTGCCCGCCAATCTCTCTCTCCCTCTCTCTCCTATACATCCCCTTTATATAGCTCACAGTCTGCTGCCCCCCAAGTGGCAGTCAGCAGAAATGCACTCCCCCAGTGTACTGAAATGTTCCTAAGCACCGGGGAAAGGGGGAGGGGGACCCTAATGGTGAGCAATAAGCCCCCTCAAAGTGAGAGGGGCTTACACTCTCCCCATACACAGGAAATCATTCCCTCCTGGGAATTATGGCAGAGGGTCAGGCAGGTCCCAACCAACAGACCAAGTATGCACAACTCCCTGGTCTGCCAGAAGGGGTACCCACCAAAATTTGGCCAAAAGGGAACCCTTCCAAACACCACTATCACCTAACAATGAATACCCTACCTTACCTGTGCCAGGAGGTTCTAAGCTTTAAGCATTACATTTAATACATTGCAAACATTTCTCAAAACACTGGAACACATTTTCCATCTCCAAACATATTTACACAGGTTGAGGTAGTTTCAGTTGCAAATGTTCTCACACCCCTTATTATACCTCCACCCAGGTAGCAGAAAATGTTTAAACTAGAAAAAGCATTTTTCTCTTTTTTCAAGCTATATTCTCCATTCACACACACATGCAAACTCGTACTCACCCACACTGATTTAAGGCAAAGGCAAAAAAAAAAAGTAAATGTAAACTTTCAATTCAGAATTAAAGTAATTTGTTGTTACTATATAGTCATTATTCAAACAGCACATTTTAGATCATCACAGTCTGTTACCCAAACCTGCTCCAGTGAGAAGTCACCCTGGCACAGTTCATAAGTCTCTCAGGGGGCTCAAATGGCAGGTCCTCCACCAGGTTGAAAGTAAAAGTCAGTATCTGGCTCTGTTGTAATGTCTCCAAATGAATCTCTTGCCACAATGTAATATTTCACATGGCATCCTGCTAAGCCCTGCACCAAAGCAAAGTTCTTAAATAGGGTTAATCCAGACCGAGGCACAGTGTGGCACGTAGCCCCTTGCCTTTTGGAACAGTTCCTGGGATGGCCATCCTTCATGTCCAGATGACACTGTAGCTTCTGGAGTTGCTCCTTAAACACCCATTCTCCAATCAATCAATCAATCATTATTTAGTACAGCACACTTCTCAGTTGTGACTCAGTGGGCTTCACAATAACATTCCTTAAAAACTTCAACAATGCAATACAATACATACAAACAAATGACATTATAAATACAGATCAATAAAATATTTAACTTCCCATAAAAGTCTGTCTGAACAAAAAGGTCTTAAGCTCCCACTTAAAAATGTCCACTGTTGAACTCATACATATATAACATGGGAAGGAGTTCCACAGGATTGGGGCCACGTAAGAAAAAGCGCTAGCCCCCAATGTTTTTAAGTAAATCTTGGGAACTTCCAGTTGACCCATGTCTATGGAACGAAGGGAGCACACAGGATGGTGGGGGACCAGGAGATCATTCACGTAACCAGGCCCCTGATAATGTAGGGCCTTGTAGGTCAGCAAACCGACCTTGAAGGAGATATTCAACCTCATCGGCAGCCAATGCAGAGAGCGCAGCACAGGTGTGACGTGACATGTCTAAGGTAAATTAGTCAACAGCCTGACCACTGCATTCTGCACCAGCTGCAGGTGATGTAGATCTCCCTCATTTAGCCCTAGGTACGGGTCATTGCAGTGATCCAGGCCTGAGGTCACAAAGGCATGCACTAGTGCTGGCAGACCAGTCGGGGGTATCAGGTGTTTCACCCTGGCAGTGTTTCTCAGATGGTAAAAGGAGATTTTGACCATGGTGGACACCTGAGATCTTAGTGTCAAGCCATAGTCCAACACAATGCCGAGGTTCCTCACCCGATCTGAGGTAAGCAGGTAGGAATCCCATAGCCTAAGCCCTGAGGCTCAACCAGCTTGCATCCTCACCCTTTGATGACCAGATTCCAGCACTAGTACCTCAGTCTTGTATGGAGTCAACCTCAACCCATTTGCCTTCATCCAGTCCTGAATTTAAGTCAGGCAGTTGTTAAATACCAAGACCATCTCCTGCTTCTCGGGTGCAAAGGACATGTAGAGTTGAGTGTCATTTGCATAGCAGTGAAAAATCTGCCCATATTGCCTTATAATGTCCTCAAGTAGAAGCATATACACCGTGAATAACATGGGAGACAGGACGAAGCCCTGTGGGACCCAGCAACTCAGGGGCATGGGTGCGGAAGAAAAAACACTCCAGACACCACCTGTTGCGACCTGCCAGTGAGGTAGGATCTAAACTAGTCAAGGGCTGTATCAGCCAGTCCAAAACAAAGTCGCAGGCACACCATCAAAACCCCATGGTCTATGGTGTCAAATGCTGCTGAGAGATCAAGGATGAGAATGGAATGGCTCCTCCAATCCCTCGCCAAAAGGAGATCATTAAGCACCCAGAGAAGGGCAGTCTCGGTAATATGCCTTTTTCTGAAACTGGACTTGAAGTGGCTCATAGATGTCATGGGCTGTTAAAAAGGTCTCCAGTTGCCGGCCCAGTGGCGCTGAGGGTTGAGGCACTGGACGCCACACCTCACGCTACGCCGGTGACCCAGGTTTGGGAACAGACTCGGGTCATTGGGGGTCAGAGGGAAGGAGGAGGAGGATCAAGTGTCCCAATGGATGCTCTCCTCCTCCTGGGGTGGGTTCCTGGGGTGTTCTAAACACTCGATGCACCGGCGCCGGTGGAAGCACGGGTACTGGGGCACCAGGCGGTTCTTTGGAGTTGGGGTGGGGTGGACATTGTGGGCATTTGACAACAGCACGTGTTAGCATGCCGTCTGTCTGGTTGTCAGTACTCTGTGCCGACATCCTCAGGGGAGGAAGGACCAAAGGGAAGAAAAGCGGAAAACACCCCTCTTGGGCCAGGATGACGACTGATCCCAGCCCCGATCACCTACCCATGGGCAGACCCCATTGTGCAGGCTATCCAGAGGAAAGAGGAGCAAGGTAGGGGGGCATTGGAGTAAGCCTGGCAGTCTAGGTGTAGACGCCGTGGGAGGGATTACGGGGGATTGATCAGTCTGAAGGAGTGGACCGGGTGGGTAGTAAGGAGGGGATAAACGAAAAAAGTGCCAAAAAAAAAAAGGTCTCCAGTTTCCTGGCAACTACTTTCTCAATAACCTTCCCCACAAAGGGAAGGTTAGAGACAGGTCTGTAGTTAGCTAGACAGTCCATGTTCAGTGAAGGTCTTTTAAGGAGGAGTCTTACAATTGCCTCCTTTAGGGGATCCAGAAAGCCCCGACACCAGAGAACATTGAACTATCTTCTCTAGGATCGGGCCGATGGCATGAACGTATCCCACAAGGAGGTGCATTGGTCCTGGGTCCAAACTAAGGTATGTTGGCCGAAGCTCCTGGATGACCCTCATGACATCTACTGCTGCTACATAGTCAAAGTCAAACCATATTGACTGAGTGCCTGCAACCCCACACCCTTCACCGCAATGCCCCTTTGAGGGTGCTGCCTGGATTTACGATCTAATAGAGGCAATCTTATCAGCAAAAAATAGAACAAACTCATCACATCTTGACTGTGA
Source organism: Neoceratodus forsteri (assembly GCA_016271365.2). Taxonomy (NCBI): domain Eukaryota; kingdom Metazoa; phylum Chordata; order Ceratodontiformes; family Ceratodontidae; genus Neoceratodus; species Neoceratodus forsteri. The sequence goes on from CM057452.1 coordinate 1,061,384,634, forward strand.
AAAAGCTCCTTCGGACCAAAGACAGGCTGTATTACATAACCTGTCAACAGTGCGAAAGAGCTGAGTCAGCCTATTGATTGCTGCAGAAATCTCCTTGGACTGGAACTCTGCTTTCTCACAAGAGATTGATAGTCTCTATCATGGACCATGAATCTAATCTTGTCCTCCCTCGGAACATATCTCTGCCAGTGCCTCGCCAACCTTCGACCCCTCCTCCTCCTCATCTCCCTGAGAATCCCATCTAACCAGGGGGACCTCTGATGTGCAGTGAGGGGCTGAACATGAACAGGTGCAAAAGAATCAAGGGACTCAGCAATAACCCTGCTATAGGTCAACACCAGTTCCCCAGGCTCATCGTACACACTTATTGGACCCAATAGATCCAGCACCACCATCAGACCCTGTGGGGTCAAACTTCTCAAAGGGTGATATTGGACCATTTCCATAGGGGAGGGTCTATTTGGGGGTCCTCAATTGACAGCCTCACAGTACGGTGGTCCAACCATGCAACCTGCTCCACCATAAGGTCAAAGACCTCCATTCCCAGCAGAAAGACGAGGTCCAACGAATGGCCGTGAATATGGGTTGCAGAGGTAACAACCTATGTCAGGCCCAATGAATACAGTAGTTGGAGGAAGTCTTGCCGAAACTGTGAGAGTTCATTGTCAATCCAAGCACTGAAGTCACACAGAATAATCCATCTGGGCGAATCCAATACCTTCTCAATGATGATGTCCGCTACTTCCTGCAGGAATTCAATCCCATCCCCCAGGAGTAGGTAGATGAGAAGGATCCTGCAACATACACCTGCACACCCTTGAACCGCTACACATTGAAAGGATCTTGTCTCTCCCACCAGGAAAGCTGCGAGATTCTTGTCCAATTTAAAACATATTGCCACACCCCCACCCCTACGATCCATTCTTGGGCAGTGTACTACTGACTACCTGGCCAGAACAGCTGATTCCAAAACTGGGCCAGCATTTTCATCCAACCAGGTCTCGGTGATGCAAGCCAAATCAGATGATGCAACAAGATCAACAATTATTGCTGTCTTGTTTTTAATAGATCTGGCATTGCACAACACTGTCTGAGGAGGATAGGTTTATGAGACTGGTCTGGCTATCTGCCCACTAATTGGGGAGCCCTTGAGTATGGGCACCAGGCAAGGAGGACCCCTCTCCTCTGCCCATTTCGCCCAAGGCTGCCTCCTTGTTCCCATCACCCCAATCCACCTCCCACTCACTATATTCTCTGCACCAGACTCCTCATATCTCCACCTCCTTCCTCTACACACTATCCCCAGAGCTCTACACCATTCATTTATTTCTGCTGAGAAAGGGGGACATTCAAAGGGTCAGGAATCACAGAGCCTGGTGAAGGAATAAAAAATGTCCTTGGGTACCTCAGACCTACACATCTTAACACCTACTATAAGCCTTCCTATAACTTAATTCAAACAAATGACATTTAAAAGAAAACAAACACCAATTTAAAATCTTTAAAATATTCACAACAACACATACACAAACCACACTCACTCACATCCACTCACACTGCTCCCCTCCCCCAAAAATCTCCCAACCTTCCCAAAGGAACTTAAATAGACAATCTTATTTTAGGGAGGAGTCCATATACTTTGGAAACAAGTAAGTACTCAGTTCTACATAGGGAACTACAGATCAGTCAGTCTTACCTCAGTAGTGGGCAAGATTATGGAGGCATTCCTTAAGGAAAGGATAGTGCAACACTTGGAATCCATAAGAGCACAGGATCCTCAACAGCATGGGTTTACAACAGGAAGGTCCTGTCAAAGTAATCTCATAGATTTCTTTGACTGGGTAACCAGAGTGGAGGACCAAGGGGGTGCAGTTAATGTCACGCACCTTGACTTCAGAAAAATTTCGATACTGTTCCACATAGAAGATTGATTAATAAGCTGGGTAGGCTCGGGTGGGTCAGAGGTTGGTCAACTGGGTGGCAAACTGGTTGGCGGGCAGAAAATAGAGAATGATGGTAAATGGTATACAGTCAGAAGAGATGCAAGTCACAAGTAGGGTACCTCAGGGATCAGTCCTGGGGCCAGTCCTCTAATATCTTCGTCAGTGACATTGCAGATGAACTGGAGGGTAAGGTTTGTCTGTTTGCAGATGACACCAAGATCTGCAACAGAGTAGATGATCCAGATGGGGTGGGCAGAATGAGAGGAGATCTGGATAAACTGACAAAATGGTCGGAAGAGTGGCAACTGGGGTTTAACGAAAAGAAGTGCAATATCATGCACATAGGGAAGAGAAACCCTGAAGCAACCTATAGGTTGGGAGGAGAGTTGATGGCAATCACAAGGGAAGAAAGAGACTTGGGCATCATCATCATCACAGATGACCTGAAATCATTCACACAGACCACTAAAGCAGTAGGTAAAGCTAGAGGGATGTTGGGGTGTGTTAGTAGTAGTATCACAAGTCATAAGAGGGAGGTAATAAATAATCCCTCTTTACAAGATGCTGATTAGGCCCCATCTGGAGTACTGTGTGTAGTAATGGAGGCCACACCTGCACAAGGACATTAACAAAATGGAGGCAGTCCAGAGAAGGGAAACCAAAATGGTGCAGGGACTGCATCAGAAAACATATAAGAACAGATTAACAGAGCTCAATATGTATACCCTAGAACAAAGGAGGGAGAGAGGTGATATGATCAAAACATTCAAACATCTTAAGGGCATTAACAAGGTGAAACAGTCTAACATGTTTCAATATAAGAAATGTAGCAGGACAAGAGGACACAGCATGAGATTAGATGGAGGCTGATTAAGGGGTAATGTGAGGAAGTTCTTTTTCACAGAAAGGGTGGTGGATGCATGGAACGACCTACCTCAGGAAGTGGTGGATATGAATAGTGCAGGGCTTCAAACAGGCATGGGATTGGTATAAGGGAGTAATACAGATAAGTATGAATAGATAGGCCATTGACACAGTAAAGGCCTATGGCTCATTCAAAAGGTTGAAAAATGGGCAGACTGGATGGGCCGTGTGGTCCTTATCCGCCATCAACTTCTGTGTTTCTATATTCTATGTTTCTTTGCCCCACTAGCGAATGTGCAAATGTCCTTAATTGAGACTCCTTCTCCAGTTTGAGTTAGTAGAGTATCTAGAGTCACCACTCCTCTTCACTGCTCCTCCTTATTTGTGTCACTGCGCCCCTTCATTATCCCTCCTTCCTACACAGTTGTACCTTAACTTCTGACTGTACTGTATTATTCACCCTGAACCACTCATATACAAAACTCCCTGCCCTAACTTAACTTATGTGGTGCCGCACTGTTATTTATATACATATATACAATATGGCCCGGATATTCAAAAGGGTTGCGCCATGCGCAAGTCCAAAAATGCGCCATTTTGCGATATTCAGAAGGAGGCAGTTGCGCCACCAAAAACATGCTGAGCAACAGCGCAATGAAAATGAAGGCATGCGCAACCGAAGGGGGTGGATTCATGCATAAAGAGCGCAATGCGATATTCAAAGACTTGCGTGATGCGCAATAGAAGCGGCACAGCCGGAAATTGCACACCACTCAGCGGAAATGAGCCAGCAAAGGCTCAAGGAAGCGCCCAAGAACGCTACAAGGCTGCCAAGTGGGGGAGAGAGAGAGATAGACAGACAGACAGAGACAGGCTAGGGCAGGCAAGGCAAGTGTGGGCCATAGGCTGTAAAGGCCAGCGGTGCCTGGTGCAGTGGAAGTAGCAGTGAGAACAAGCGGGGTAACACACTTAACACCAGCCGGGGGTCAGAAGCCAGGAGATGGACAGTGGCAGCTTCCACATGGAAGCTGTAATGAGGGGTGAGAATGCATGCTGTAGGGGACGATGGCGTGGAAGGTCTGCCGGGCGGCATGCTCGTTAACAGGCAGTACCGCGCTCCACATCAGCTTTGAGCTGTACTCAGATGTAGAGATTGTGGGCCGGTACTGCCTGAACAGGGCAATGCTGAGATGGCTCTGTGAGCTGTGCAGTGATGTGATGCAGGCACCCTCATGACGGAGTCACGCTCTGTCGGTGGAGACCAAGGTGACAGCCTGCATGTGCCTGCTCACCACAGGCACCTTCCAGAGGCCAACAGGAGACACCACAGGCATCACACAGTCGGCCACGTCACGCATCCTCACCCAATTCCTCAGTGCACTGCTGCCACATGCTGCAGAGTACATCCATTTCCACAGCACCGCAGCAGAGCGTACAGCAAACATGCAGGAGTTCCACAGGGTAGGACGTATGCCTGGCGTGCTAGGGGCCATAGACTGCACCCATGTGGCCATTCGTACGCCACTTGGCCCCGATGGGGTCGCATATAGGAACAGAAAGGGCTTCTCCAGTGTCAACTGCCAGGTGGTGTGTGATGCCACTGGGCGCATAATCAATGTCTGTGCCACACACTCTGGCGGAGCACATGATGCCTTCATATGGTATCAGTCCGCACTGTGCCATCGATTCAAGAGTGGGGACATCCTCACAGGACATCTAGTGGTGAGTACACATATATGGAATGCAAACTCGGGGCAAGGGTGGGAATGCCACAGGTGCCATGTTAGTGGCACACAGGGATATGGGCAATATGGACCTGAACATGAGACTGATCTCCACTATCTCCACACAGGTGACAGCGGATACCCACTCCATCCCTGGCTGCTCACACCATACCGGCGCCCCATGATGCCAGTGCAGCAACGCTATAATGAGGCACATGTTACCACACGCAACATCATAGAGCGGGTGTTTGGGATGCTCAAGGCATGCTTCCGATGCCTAGACACCTCCGGCGGTGCCCTACACAGCCCCAAAAGGCCTCAGGGATATTCCTGTCCTGTTGCATCCTGCACAACATGGCCAAAGACTATGGGATAGCCGTACAGGTTGAAGAGGGGGACAGGGATGGGGACGCCAGTGGCGCCGGTGTTGATGGTGATGAGCAGCCCCCCCAGGACAGCGGGACCCCCGAATGATCCGGCAGGCCCAGCTGCACCGGGACACTGTCACAGAGGAGCACTATGCAGAACACAGGTAAGTCAAGGGGACATGTGCAACCAACACTGTCCATGTGCAAACCACAGGCACACAGGGTAACACACCAGGAGTGCATGACGGCCAGGGGAGTGGAAGGGTCCAGGCATATGAACACACCATCAGGGAGGGGTGAGCACTCATATGGACACACACACACACCAGGCACAGAGCGTACATGGGCAGATGCACAGCACAGCAGAACCGACATTGCTAACACACAGCACCACCGACCACCCCCACCACCTGTACTGTCCAAGAATGCGTGTCAGATGCTGAGCACCCTTGCACCTTGGTGTACAGTACAATGCAGGCATCATCATGCACACGCACCTGTGGACAGCAGTTGGGAGGGTGTGCAGGTGGTCCGTGTGTCGGCATGGTGAGCAAAGCACCAGCAGTGCACTGCCCACCATGACACACATTGCACACAGGGCAGCATCAGACAGGGCCCGCACTGGGAGACAGGTCAGTCATGTAGCACTGTCCCACGGCCACCGCGGATGCGTGGGCGGCCCCGCCATGACCCAACAGCACTGGCAGGCTTAGCAGGGGCCACATGGGGTGGCACTGTTGGACCACCAGGGGTCCCACTGCACGAACGTGACCTTGCCTGCACAAGGGTCTGCAGCATGCCGAACAAACCTGCACCAGGGGTGCTCGGGATGGCCACAGCAGAACCCGGCATCGACAGGCCTGGTGTTGCATGACGCCGGGAACGGGGAGTGGAGAGTGAACTGTGTGGTGTGTGCAGTACAGGGGCACCTGACTGTGTGCCCAATGCGTCCACAACAGAGACCACTGCCTGGGTCAGCCTGTCAATGGTGGCGGTCACATCTGTCCACATACGAACCAGCTCTGCACAGTCCAGAGCACACTCCCTGCTGTGCCACTCCATAGCCACGGACAGTGCCTCCATGGACATTGCAACCCGCCTCTGCAGCTGTACTGATTCCCGCAGCCGGCGGGTGTGCTCGTCCAATGGGTACTGTGCCCCAACGGCATCCTGTCCCCCAGGGTGTGGAAGGTCCTGATGCACAACACCCCTTGAGGGTGGGCGCTGTTCGTCAGGACCAGGAATGGGTGGATCAAAGCGCGGTGGACATGTGCCACCGCTTGACACTGTACCCTCAGACCTGGTGGGTGACTGCTGCTGCTGCCCCTCCAACCGCTGTGCCCCAGGGTCCACTTGTTCCACCACTGTGGCAGCAACGGTGCCAGACACCTGCACAGCCACTGGTGCTGCCCCACTGGTGCTGACAGGCACAGTCTGGGACTGTGCCAGCATGCTGGTACACAAGTTTGAACCAGAAAGGCCTAGGGGCACGTGCTGGCCTGCTGTGTGTCCATCATGGGACACACACCTATCACTGCCCATTGCAGTCCTTGCATCATCAATGGTGCAGGTACGTGCTACAGCCATAGTCACAGTGTGCTGGCATGCTTGCATGCCAGACTGCTGAGACACAGGCTGTGCACCCTCCGCACCAGAATCACCGACACCAGAGTTGGCAGCCCAGCGTGCATGCTGCTGCAGTGCCTGCTGGCTGGTGACAGAGGTGGATGGACCCTCCTCCATGTCCAGCAGGTCATCATCACTGCCTGGACCCACCACCACCATCTCCTGAAGACGAACAGGATCTGTAACAGAAAGAGAGTACATGTGAGTGCATGTGAACAACCTTCCCCCACCCCCCAACACCACCACCATGTCATACCGTGCAGTGATGGGCTTCCACCTGTCTGGAATCCACCTCCTGGTACGCCCTCAATAGCACTCCGCTGCATTGATGCAACCAGTGTCTCCTCAGCCGGGGTCAGCTCCAACACCACTGGCTGGCCCCCGCCAGTGCCAGCACGTGCCGCCCTGAAGGCTGCCACCTTCTCCTTCAACCTCCTGCGGTCTGTCCCCATCTTCTTCTTGCACTCCTGCACAGAGCACTGGTGGCTTCCATGCAGGTTCACGGCCCGAGCTACCCCCTCCCATGCAGCCGCACGGGACTGAGGGGTGCCCCTCCGTCCACTCAGTACTGGTTCCTCATCCAGGTAGGCCTGGAAGAGGGCCTCTGTCTCTCCTGGGGTAAAGTTGGGCCTCCTCCTACGCCCACCATCCTCACCCTCACCTTGGCTCTGCTCGGTCATGGCGATCTGTATGGGGGGAAGTGGACACCTGTCACTGTGCAGTCTACAGCATTTTCCCATGACCATTGTCCAGAACATCACGCAGCATGCAACTCACCTCTCACCTGCAGTAACAGATCTGGCCAGCGAGCCCAATGTCGCACATTTGTAGCGCAATGCATGCAAATTAGGAGTGGAGCAACTATAATGACATGCAAATCGCGCCACTGCACCTTTGAATGGCTGATCAGATGATTTGCATATGTCGGCTGAATATCACGAATTTGCGCTTTGCGCACTACAGTTGAGTCGGCTGAGCCAATGGCGCAGATCTGTGACTGTGTGGTACACTGCATTGCACATGCCCAGATAGCTTACGCAGGCATCTGCCATGCTGCTGACATGCTGTGCGCGATCGGCAATTCAGGCCATGGCCACCATTGTGCCAGTGGTGCTACAGCACTGGCCACTATATGGCACTGTGGCACTACTGCACAACAGTCCACTGTGGCACTGGTACGCAGCTGGTCGGTCGCGCAGGATGCGTATACGTCAGATGGCGCTGTGCATGGCCTTACCTCATTGCCCATGACCTGGTGTCCGACCTTTGCCCCCTGGCCCTGTTCGGCTGCCATTGTACGGCCCTATTGCGCTGTCTGGTGACAGCGCTATGTGAAGTGACGGCGCTGTTCGAACAGCGGGTATAGAACCTGTGTTGGTCTATTGCACAACATCTCGTGGGGTTACGTGCAGCGGGCCCCATATGCCTGCTGTAAAGTTGGTACCATGCCCGCAGAAGAGCAGTGCAGTGGAGCCCTGTCCAGGCGGCCAACTTGGTGGCCTAGTGGAGCCCACTATGGGGGCACTTTATGGTGGGGCCTCACCATTGCCAGGAGCAGGAGTGTGGCAGCAAGTGGCCACTGACCTGGTGGGGTCACTGGGCGGTGCCGGTCAGCTGAGCAGTGCCGGAGACAGTACAGTGACCTCCGCCAGAGGGATCCTGATCTTCTGGATTGGCTGCGGTCACGCACAGGAGGCGTGGTGCCCTAGGCCAGGTGGGTGTACCATCTATGCACCTGTATTCTCTGTAGGGGTGTGGTGTGTTTTGATGGCTGTGCATAGGTGATGGCTCTGCCATGGTTGGCTGTGTCAGTGTGTGCAGGTGTGAGATGCATGGGTCTGGCTGTGTGGGCAGGCACTCTCACTGGGGCAGGGGGCAGTCTGCTTTGGAGTCACACTGATGTTTGTCTCAGCATATGTCTCCCACAAGCCAGGATGTGAGGATGCAGGCACGGGGTGAGGAGGGCCGTGCCACGGCCCTGGTGCCGGTGGGTGTTGCGCCCCAGCAGCAGCAGCAGCAGCAGCAGCAGCGGCGGCAGACCCAGCTGCTTGAGGAGTGTGAGTATCATTACTTCATGGATGCTATTGCATACTGGGGGGGGGGCAAGACCACCAGCCATGCACAACACAACCATGCAGGAAATGGGAGGTCATAATTCCACTATACAAGACACTAGTGAGGCCCCACCTGGAGTACAGTGTACAGTTCTGGAGACCATGCCTACGTAAGGACATAGACTGGGTAGAGAAGGTTCAGAGGAGGGCAACAAAGATGGTGCATGGATTGCATCACAAGTCCTATGAAGACAGGTTGAAGGAACTGAACATGTACTCCCTGGAGGAGAGGAGGGAGAGAGGGCATATGACAGAGACATACAAGTATCTTACAGGGAGGAACAGGGTGCAGGAAAACACTATTTTTAAGCGAAAAAGATGTTCCAGGACTAGGGCATGGGATGAAGTTGGAGGAGAGGACGATTCAGAGGAAACATGAGAAAGAATTTCTTCACAGAACGGGTGGTGGACAAGTGGAACACCCTGCCAGAGGAAGTGGTGGGGGCTGAAACAATCACGGGATTTAAGAATGCACGGGATAGACATAAAGGAATTCTGGAGGTCAGGGGTAAGGTGCAACAGACTTATAGAAAAACAAAGTGAACTTACAAGCTCAAATGGGCAGACTGGGTGGGCCATACACCCTTATCTGCCGACACTGTCTATGTATCTATGTATGTATGCACGACACAGGTGACATGCATCACTGTCCAGTATCACAGCACGTCTGTGTATGCGTCACTGGTGGTCCATGCATGCACTGGGCACATAGCTGTGTAACTGGCATCGCACCACGCTGCCACGTCCACTGACAGCCTTGTTTGTGCTGTGATGGACATGGGCAGTGTGTGTGTGCAGTGGTGCACATAGCTGGTGCCGCCTGTTTGTGATGGCCATGTGCATGTTCACTGTGGGTGGGTGCATGCCATCACAGGTGCGGGACATTGGGCTATATGGCTTGCAGGTTGGGTGGTGTTCAGGGTTGTGGTCAGCCACAGCCATTGACTGTGTTCCCATTTTCCTAGGCCTCACAGTTCTCAGGAGGATCCATCGGGACATACGTGGCCTGACACAAGTGTCCCTAGATACCCAGGCCATCCTGAATGACATCCGGAGACATGGCCTGCGGAGGAGGCATCGCAGGGAACAGCAGCACCGGGCACAGGACGACCAGCCTGCTGGGCCTTAGGCCACATTACCCTTCCCACTTCACCCATCCCTACCACCCTGCCTTCCCTCTCCAAGTTGTTCATCCCTACCCCTTGCCCACCCCTACCTTGTACCTGTCCCTCCCCTTGTAAATAGTTCTGGTTTATTGTTTTGTACTCTACTTTTTGAGAATACATTTATATTTTGATCTGAATACTGTGTTGGTCTCTGATTTGCAGCTGGCTATGGTTGCTCAGTTGCAGTGGTGTACATGCCATCTGGGGTGGTATGGTCCTGGGTATGTGTGTGTGTGTGTGTGTGCGTGTGTGTGTGTGTGCGTGTGTGTGCATGGGGAGGTATCTCCGGCATGGCAGTGACTTTCTGTTGGTCTTGCTGCCTGCTGCCACCACTGCTGGGTGCACAGGGTGTTCTGGCTTGTATGCTTCTCTGCTGCAGGGGTTGACGTGTGCTGGGGATGCATGGTTTCCTGCAGTGCCAGTCACTGCACATGGGTGGTGTCTTGGGGTCACGGTGCAGGGTGTGCTGTGCGTACGGGGGGGCTGATGTGCACTGTGGTTGTCAACCCCCTGTGTGGCACTCTCAGCCTGCCAGTGGTTGTGCTGGGGTGTCATGGCTCTGCTGTGCTTTGTTGGCTTGTCCCCATGGGCCAGTAGATCATCCGTCCCACCCCCAGTGATGCTGTGCTTGGGGTGTGCAGGTGTCTTGTTGGTTCTGCAGTGTGTTCCTGTGCCGATGTGTGGCATGGCTGGCGGTGGGCCCCAGCCTGCCTCCCTGGATGTGCAGTTCCATTGCTCTGGGGGGGGCTCTGCTTGCGCTATGGCACCTCTGGAGTGCTCAGCTGGGCTGCCCTGGTTGCGCTATAGTGCAACATTTCTGCTCAGCTTCTCCTTCCTGGTTGCGCTATGGCGCAGTATGTGCGATATTCAGACGTTGGCTGCTTACGCAATTTGTTCTGCTCCATGTTTGAATATCGCACCTGTTGCGCATATGCACAATTGGTTTGTGCTTGCTTCTGCTGTTGCGCACATTTTGGGTGCAGTTTGAATATCCGGGCCTTTATGTATAATGTATACTTACATATGTAGCCACTGGTGTATTGCTGAAAGTTTTTATGTCCTCATCATTATAGTATCCTAAGTTTATTTTTGTTTTCCTGCAATGTTTCAATGCATCCTATTCTGTTCATTGTAACTGTGCTTACATGTTAATGTATTTGATTATATGTGAGCAATAAGACATGATGGGGTGTGCTTTAGGCAGTTCTAATGCACGGCTTGGGGGATGTAGTAAGGCACGAGGCCACAGGCCGAGTGCGTCCAGTTCCCTAGCCGTGCATTAGAACTGTCTAATGCACATCCCCGGAGTAGCTTATTGCATTTATAAAATGGGCCTGTGTATTCTAAATGGGGGTTCTAGTTTTAGCTGTGCATTAGACATATCTAATGCATGGCTAACAACCAATCAGACTGCTTGAAATCCTTTGCCCATTTTATAAGTAATCTTATGCATTTCATATGTAATTGATTATATGTACTCATGTATTTCATCTGTAATTATGCTATATGTATTTGTGAATTCTTATGCCTACCCTGTATGTTTTGTCCTGTGACTTACCCTGACCCTTCCAGGTCCACTTTGTAAACGAGTTTTTCTCAATGGTGTTCTCGCCTGGTAAAATAACAAATTGATTGATTGACTAGCTTTATTATAGTGGCAGTCCCTTCTCCCTCCGAGTTGTCATTCAGAGTCACTGTTCCCTTTTATAAGAGCAAGAGGAGCATGTACAGAAGAACTTTAGAGTCATAAACCAATTCAACGTGTAGGAACCTCAGGGCTTTCACCCCCAAGGACTTAGCTTTCACTGTCCACCAGATATATACAGACCCTCAGCCCCTCTCACTGGTCGAGGACTGTTCTGGTCCTAATTTTTGTCCTGGTTTACTTGAATTCAGTTCTGGGCCTGTAGGGAAAAAGCCCAGCAGATGTTCATCTCCTCAATTACATCCCATACTCACTAGATAGTCCAAGGCAGGATTTTCAATATGGAGCCTGCTCCTGATCCAACTTTCTGCTTGTGACTAGTCAAGCAGCTCTCCCACACACTGGTTCTTCAGGACACACCTGGCTTCAGCCAGGCCCCCTGTTGATAAACAATATGCAGAGGATCCCTCCAGTTCAGACCATCCATCCTGGTTCGAAGGGCTTTGGCACAAACAGGCAAAAGTGGGGTTCTGTCGGCCAAGGTAACCACAGGGCAATGGAAAGTCGTGGGAATGGCTCTGTAGATCTCATAGTCTGCAAATTGAAATCCCTTACTGAGCAGCTTTTCCTCATCAAAATCCTCATCCTCCTGAATCTCCTCTTTCAATAGTTACACCAGGCACTGCACCAGGTGCTCCCAGCTTAATCACAGATGTAGTCTTCACAGTTGCAGAGGCTTCAGATTTGAAGGACAGGGCCGCTGGGCTGCCACCAGACAAGAACCAAGGTGGGGACTCCCTGGGCCCTGGAGGGGTCACCCAATGAACTTCTAAAGTCCCTGCCCCTCCCTCTGCTATGGGGATAGCGGGCAGCCAGTGGCAGGGAGTGGTGCAGACTGCTGTGCTCCTCACAACCCCCTGATTCACCTCCTCAGAAACACCCTCCTCCACTACTGCCTCCATCACCACATCAGGAGAAGGGTCTCTTGGCTGCTTTTCCTCTTGACCTCGATCCTGAAGTGAGAGATTTTCCAAGGCCCTGGACTCAGCATGTCCCTGAAACCACACTGATGGAGGCCCCTCCATAACTCTAGGGGGATAACCTCAATGGAAAAACTGGAGAGCATGATCAAAAATTCCTCCAGGGGCAGAGCTGGAGCAAATTGAGCAGACAGGCAGTCTCACAATACCTTCTCTCCTATATCAACATCTTATACAGAATTCATCTGCTTGCCCTCTTCCTTCTGAGTTCCACAACCATGTACCGAGTGAAGTGGGAACCGTGGCTAACGGCTCCTCTCAGGACAAGACATCTTCTGCCTCAAACTCTCTGTCTGCCATTCTATAACATTGATCCATACAATTGCCTCCCAAACTCTCTTGCTTGTTTTCCTGTACAAGGGAGCAACACAAGTGTTCTTACTTTTCTGTTTGCAGACAGACCTCCATTACTCTGCTCTCCAACAAGTTCCCCACAGCTGCCACTTTCTACGAATTGTCTCTGCAAAATGGCGCTGAGCTCACAAGTCTGCTTTCCTCTCACTTGCCACCAGCCAATCAGCAGGCTAGAGAAGAACACCTGACCCACAAGTCACGCATGAGCGCCACACCAGAGAGAGGACTGAGGCCAAGCCATTTGTTTAGGCCTAACCCCATGCCACCACTCAAATTTTAATGCTTCACACAGCCCAGGCCTGCAGCAGATGGTCCCACCAGCTCCTCCACACTGAGTTTTGGGGCAGATTTCACCTGCTGGATGTGCGGGAGAATCCCAGATGAGCCCCTATTCTGTAGCCCCCCTTCCCGAAAGTCTAGGGGCCAGATGTTCCAGGGAAGGGGTCCCAGACAATAGAATCCTCACCAGCATTTCTCTGACCAGAAAGCATGGAATAAATATCTCTTACCTTGAGAATTCTGCACATGTCCCAAAACCCCAATCAATGGATCGGTTTACCCCAGCAGATGCCTTCCAGGAGAGCAGACCCAGGCAATTAATTTTCAGACTTCACGGGCCTCAACCCACCTGGAGCAAGAGGGTGCAGTAACATCTTGATTGCTTCAAGACACCCACGGGAGAATATGAAAAACCCTTAAAACTAAAGGACAGATTATTTCATTTGAAATCCTTTAAAAGATTAATCACACTGAACTCTGATTTCTCCCAAACTAATCAGGTTTATTCTCCTGAGCCCATTAATGATTAACAGGGTTCAGGGACCCCAATTGCTTAGAGAAAAAGTATACTTCTACAGCGCTCCATGAGGCTAAAACCTTTAACACAGCAAATCTGATGAAGAGCACTTAGGGCATTCTTGGGCATGGGAGATTTTACCACAAGCAAAACTACAGCAGCAAGTACTTAATTCAGGACCAAAGACCTTTATCAAGTACCAGAAGTGTGTTGCTCCAAATATCCCACTGGCACTGGAAAGTCCCTAAAACTTGAGGTTAACCTCACAGAACATAGGGCTCTTCTCAAACCTTTTCCCCAAGTGCTCCTTTCTTTCACTTCTACCTAAGCACTTCTTACAGGGAAGCAATGAGCTCCTGTAAACCTCCCCAGAGTTAATCCATCCTAATGGGGCATAATTCCTTGGCAGCCTGCTAGTTCCTCAGCTGCACCCATATCTCAGACTTAAACATTGTCCAAAATGCTTGTCCTGAACCCACCTGGTCCTCACAGCTTCTCGCTCTCTCACTTAACTGACTTCCGATTCACTTTTCTCTGGAGCAGTCACAGTAGCACCTCACTTTAAATTTAATTCTGCACTGCCCATTTTGTGCAACAAGAAGGAAATGGCCTTAAAGGCCTCACCGGAAAGTCTCTTTACCCCTGTATGAGGACCCGCTCAGGCCTTTATCCCAGGGCCTCAGGATCTGCCCCTCCAACAGGCCACTTTTTGAGTAAAGACCACACCAACTTCCACCTTCTGAGCCTCAAGCTACCGTGACATGTGAGGAAAGAACCAGAACCACTCCCACCGGCCCCAAATCCCTCCAGAGGCCTGCCACCACCTCTGCAGCCCAAACGGCCTGAGAAACACAAACCTCCCAACACTGGGCCTAAACATGCTCCCTGGAGTCCTACGCTACCTGTCCACAACACGCTTTCTGGATGCTGTCATCACCCAGTCCCCCAGGGACCCAAGACCCCAAAAGACTGCAAACTACCTTTCCGAGAGCCTCCCTCAGATGCCCAGCAAGGGTCTCGGTGCATCACCACTGAAAGCTGCCAACCTGCCTAAGAAAAGTGGGGGGGGACCCCTTCAAACTGCCCTGCTGCAGTGCCCGCTGATCTCTCTCCTTTTCTCTCCTATACATCCCCCCTATATAGCTTCCAGTCTGCTGCCCCCAAGTGGTGGTCAGCAAAAATACACTCCCCACAGTGCACTGAAATGTCTCTAAGCACTGGGGAAAGGGGGATTGGGACCCTGATGGTGAGCAGTAAGCCCCCTCGAAATGAGGGGGGCTTACGTGTCCTTTCTGAACAGTGGATAACCTGGTATGTTCTTGTCCAAGCTGTAGTTCAGGGCTACCAATGTTTCTGTGGCTGCTTTTTTATCAGTCTGCACTTCGCCTACCAATGTCAGTAAGTCTGAGAGCTTGTTTGCCATAATTCTGGAGTTCATGCATATTAATCCCCAATACCCCATAACCCACATTTTTTGTGCATGTTTCTGTCCTGTTACTATTTTAACCTTTGTTAAGGGAGGCTAGTTTGGACCCCCTCAGTTGTGATTATATGTCTGACTCTAACTAAGCTACCCCTCTTCTTGTTTAAATCTTCCTAGATGTGCTGACCCTTGTACCCTCCTCATTAGAACATAGTCAATCTTTCTTAAACAACCCCCCATCACTTTTAAGTTGGGACTTCTGCCCTGAGGAACCAAAATCCATCCTTCTTACACCACACTTTTAGACACATATTGAACAGGTAAGGAAGTAGCTGTTCTGTCTCATTCAGGTGTGGTCATTCAATGAGCGCGTGCACTTTACAGTTCACTCAGTGACAGTTCAGTTGGGAACGAGTCGCGGAGGTGTGAGGAGGGCTATGTCAGTCCCCAGCTTGGTCTTGGGATGTGGGCACTGGGGTGGTGGACACTACCTGCTGGGGTGGGGGCCACTGGACCATGCAGTTTGGGGAGGGGGGACCACTATATTACCACTGAGGGCTTAATTGATATTTTAATTATGGGGCACATCAGGGATCGGGCCAGGGTGGCCACTATACTACCACTGGGGGTTCATTGATATTTTAGTTATAGGGGCACAGCAGGGATCGGGGGGCACTATACTACCATGGAGGGGTTAATTGATATTTTAATTATAGGGGCACATTGAGGATTGGAGCAGGGGGCCACAATAGTACCATCGGGGGGTTCATCAATATTTTAATTACAGGAGTACAGCAGGGATCAGGGTGGGGGGGCCATTATAATACCTCTGGGGGTTCACTGATTTTCTAAATATTGGGACACATCAGGGATTTGCGAGGGGGCACTGCTTGCCTTTGCTGCATGGTGCCTATGGCAAACCCTTTCGTGTGCCATGTGTTTGCCACATGGGAGGGGTTGCTGCAAGTGTGGGGAGGTAGGTGCTAGGACCCCTCCTGTATCAGAATCTGGTGCAGGCTCCCTGGTGTACTGGGCTTTGGCACAAGCTACTGTTTGCCACAGCTTGCGCTGATCTACATAGAAACATAGAAACATAGAATTTGACGGCAGATAAGGACAGCTTGGCCCACCCAGTCTGCCCATTTCCCTACCTACTGGATAAGCTGCAGATCCTAGTTAACCAGCAGCCTACTTCTTCCTACCCCCACCCCCCAGAATTGCCTTATGACTATCCCATGCATGCTTGAATTCCACCACTGATTTTGACTCCACAACCTCCTCCGGAAGGCCATTCCATGCATCCACAACCTCTCTGTGAAAAAATACTTCTAAATTACCTCTGAGCCCCTCTATCTTCAAATTGTGCCTCTTGTTCTTGCACACCTCTTTTTGAAAGATGCTACCTCTTGGACTTTGTTGATTCCCTTGAGGTACTTGAAAGTTTCTATCATGTCCCCCCCCTCCTTTCCTCGAGGCTATACATATTAAGCTCCTTAAGTCTCTCTTCATATGTCCTCCGGTGCAGACCCTGCACCATTTTAGTTGCCCTCCTCTGGACAGCTTCCATCCTGTCTATGTCTTTGCGGAGATTGGG
Source organism: Neoceratodus forsteri (assembly GCA_016271365.2). Lineage (NCBI taxonomy): Eukaryota > Metazoa > Chordata > Ceratodontiformes > Ceratodontidae > Neoceratodus > Neoceratodus forsteri. The sequence goes on from CM057452.1 coordinate 1,061,401,291, forward strand.
TCTCCAGAACTGCACACAGTACTCCAGATGGGGTCTCACCAGCTGTCTGTACAGAGGGATAATAACTTCCTGTTTTCTACTGGTGATGCCTCTCCCTATGCATCCCAGTATCCCCCCAGCCCTCCTTGCTGCCTTCTCACATTGCTTGCCCACCTTTAGGTCATCTGATATGACTACCCCAGGTCCCTTTCCATTTTGTTGTTGTTAGTATCTCACCCCCACTGTGTACTCTTCCCTGGGTTTTGTTTCCCAGGTGCATTACCTTGCACTTCTTAGCATTGAATCTAAGCTGCCATACATTTGACCATTCCTCTAACCTTGCCAAGTCCTTCTCATCCTTTCCACCCCACCCTGTGCATCAACTCTGTTGCAGATCTTAGTGTCATCTGCAAAGAGACATACTTTTCCTTCCAGTCCTTCTGCAATGTCGCTTATAAAGACATTGAAGAGGACTGGTCCTAATACTGAACCCCGCGTACCCGCTAGTAACCTCCTTTCTTCTGAGTGGACTCCATTTACTATTACCTCTGTGTCCTATTCTCCAGCCAATTCTTTACCCAGGCTGTCATCTTGGGACCCACTCCCAGGCTGGCTAACTTATATATTAATCTTTGTGTGGGACTGTGTCAAATGCCTTGCTAAAGTCTAGGTAGGCCATGTCCACAGCCCCTCCCTGATCTACTACTTTGGTCATCCAGTCAAAGAAATCTATCAGATTTGTCTGGCATGACCTTCCCGCTGTGAATCCATGCTGCCTAGGGTCCTGTGCCCTTCTGGCCTCTAGATACGCGACAATTCTTTCCTTTAGAAGTGATTCCATCATTTTCCCTATCACTGAGGTTAAACTAACAGGTCTATAGTTTCCTGCTTCTGTATTGCTCCCACTTTTGTGAAGGGGAATCACATCTGCCCTCCTCCAGTCCTCGGGTACCACCCCATCCTCCCATGATTTGTTAAAGAGGGTAGTCAGTGGTGTCACTAGTTCTACCCTTAGTTCTTTTAGAATTCTGGGATGAATCCCATCAGGCCCCATTGCTTTGTCCACCTTCAGTTTTAAGAGTTCTTTCAGAACCCTTTCTTCTGAAAATGGGCTGGTATCAACTTCTGTATCCAGAGTGTTACTACTGTTTGTTTTATGTACCTCCCCCTCTTCCTTTGTAAATACTGAGCAAAAATATTTGTTTAGTATCTCTGCCTTTTCATTCTCCTCTGCCCACCCTCCTCCCTTTATAAAGCCTCACTATCCCTCCCTTTTGTGAATGATGACCTAGGTTTGTACATTATGTAATAATATACCAAGGAAAAATCAAAGCGGGAAGAATAACATCAGTTTAGATATGGTCACCACTATACCAGGGAGAAGAAAACAAATCCTAGAGCATAATTTTGTTCATATTTGGTTATTGAAACAGAACTTCAGGAAAACCCTTCCAAACTGATCCTAAATATGCCTCAGAGAATTCAGAGGCATCTCTCTGACATGCCTTTCTCATAGTTACAGTAAGTTAATGGAGATCAGAATATCTCCATAAGTGACATGTTTTTTGCTGTATGGCATAACCACACCTTGCCTGCCAAATATTAAATTTCAAAATAATGGAAAGGACATACACTGTGCCTGCATTCTAGGATGTTCATTTCTGTGGCCCAAGTATCAGACCTTCATTTGTTACATTCCTAATGCACTGCCGTGCCTGACCTAGAAAAGTCCACAGTCCCACCACAAATATGCACTCTTTGAACAAATGTTATGTCTCCAGATCTGACATACACTCCATCCTGGGTTAAACCCTTTATTCTAATGCCTTGTGTTTCTATGTTCCCCATATCCCAAACTTGCTGTGAACACTTAGCCATAAGATATCCCACATATTAGAGGGAAGTTGTTTCTGTACTAATTGTGACAAAGTCTTTGGGATATAGTCTGCATGACTGGATGGGAAGTCTGACTTAATATAAAACAGTTGTGACATAATAGCCTCATAAAAGGCTTTTCTTGTGCTTGTCTCCACAATTGTAGGGCTTATTTGCTGCTGCCTTATTTTGTGAAAGCATGTTGTATATATTTGGAGCAAGTATTAGCCAAAACTACAGCACGCACACAAATTTCTGACCACTGCCAACTAAGATGAAAAGGCTCCAGTCAGTCAGCTAACAGAGTAACTCATAAATTAGATTCCTGTTTTAGGACTTTATGAAAAGTAAAAAAAATTCAATAAAAAATATCATTGGATGAATCATCTCTGTTCTTCCCTGTGCCATGGGCAGATAGGTGACCCCTCTTTTTACTGAGTTCAGCCTATACCCACAGAAAAACATAAAAAAAGACACTCAATAACTTTGCTTCCAAAGAAATAGGGGCAGAAAAACAACAAGCATTTGTCAAAGCCGAATGTTGTCTCGCTGGCATTGGCATTGGTAGTGCAGGAGTTAGAGATGCATAATAGGAACGGCAGTAAAGTATTGAACTGATGCCAACCCCACCCCCACCCTGCAGAGACTGACAGGTATTTGGGTGTGCTCTTTGCCGCTGGCCATAGGGACGCTCATACCATTTTAACTCACCCTATCCTGTAGACACTGACAAGTGTCATGGTGTGCTTTGGTGTCTTTGGGCCTTATACTTATTCCATTCCATAAGGAAATATGCTGAGGTGGGTTCAGTATAGGAGAATGGGGTCAACTTTGGGGCCGAACACTCCAAGGCACACCTCGATGCCTGTGACTGGCTGCAGGGTGGGGGTGGGGGTGGAATGGCAGAAGCATTGCAGCTGATGATCCCAAGTCACACCCCTGACGCCTGTCAGTCTCTACAGGGTGGGGTGTTACAGTTGGAAACCCTAAACGCCATAGGTGTGTGTTGGTATTTTTACTCCAAATTTTCAACATGGGCTTTTTGTGACCCCTCCTCATGAAGAGTGGCACTATCAGTTTGTTAGCAGAAAGGTGATTTTGCATAGTGACTGCTCCATTTGGTGCCACAGGTACAAAAACACATTTTGGACAGGATGTGGAAAATGACAACTGCATTGTTCATGAGGAGGTGTAAAAAAATGGCTACGTTGAAAATCTGGAGTGAAAATGTGAAAAATTGGTGAAGTCTTGAGCATGCATAGAAACTGCGCAACGCACATCCTTAACCCAGTTATTTTTGGGATTTTTTTAACCACATTTTCAACATAAGCATTTTGGGACCTCCCCTCATGAACAGTTGCACTGTGAGTTTGTTAATCTGCCCCAAAAGTTGATTTCCCTCAGCGACCACGCGATTGTACGCCACAGGTGTGAAAACATATTTCGGGCAGGATGTGAAAACTGAGAGCTGTACTGCTCATAAGGAGGTGTGAAAAAATGCCAGTGTTGAAAGTCTGGCATGAAAATATTGCAAATTTGCGAGGTTACCAGTGCACATGGAAACTGCGAATCACATGCTTGTAACACAGTCATTTTATGGACGTCCATCACCAAATTTTCACCAGAGACATTTTAGGACCTCTGCTCATGAACAGTGTCACTGTCATTTTGTTAATTGGTCCCTAAAATGGATTTCCCACAGTGACCGTGCTGTTCTGTGCCGGAAGTGCAAAAACACATTTCGGCCTAGATATGTAAAATGACAGCTGTACTGTTCATAAGGAGGTGGGGGAAAATGGCAATTTTGAAAATTACGAGCGTGCATGGAAACTGCGCAACACATGCTCGTAAAACTGCCATTTTTGGGATTTTTTTCACCAAATTTGCAACATAGGCTTTTTGAGAGCTTCCCTCATGAACAGTGGCACTGTATTTCATTAATCAGTCCCGAAAGGTGATTCCGCGCAGTGACCGTGAAATCACCTTTTGGGACTGAATAACTCCATGACAGTGACTGAATTCTTGAGGAGGGGTCCCAATAACCCCATATTGAAAATTTAGTGCCGAAATTCCCCAAAATGGCCGAGATATGCACCAAAGTTTTAAAAAAACTATGCCATAATACAGCTTACCGGCATTTCCTCAGTTCACAGTCGGCTTTGAAGAGTATAGACGTGTTCCGGGTGTAGTATCAAATCATTCTACCTGTCAGAATTTGCTACCCTCGTTAACTGCGTATGAGTAGTAGCATCACGCATGTGCACTGCAACAGTCAGAGGGTAGCAAAGTCTGACAGCGATGTCCAGGGGGAAAACTCTGGCAGGTGGTCATTAAAAATTTGTACAAAAGGCGAAACCCTGCAAGTGAGGCATAAGTTTTTAAACAAAACCTGTATATCGTCCCCTCTATCTCTTGAATGATCATTGGGCATGATAGATAAGCTCAGTTTTGGTCTGCTTATGTTCGATGACAATCAAAGGAAATTGTCCAGTATCCAGTACTCAAATGCTAATTTAATTCTTATAGCATGCAATATATTGTAATAGTGATCTAATTTTTCAATGCAGACTCATTTTGGTTTACTAAGTTTATTTGGGTACTTAAGATTACTGTTTTTATGTTTTGAGTATCACCTTCCTCTGTAATCTGAGTTCACTGTTAAAACCCGAGTCGTGTGAGAGAGTGTGTGTGTGTGTGTGTGTGTGTGTGTGTGTGTTAGTCTTGTTGTAGTGTTACTCATTAAAAAAATAAAGGAAACCCTGACACCTCACCCTGTGTTCCAATTAATGCTTAAAATGTTTCCTTAAAAGATCAAGGTATAGCACCTGGCCCGCTGGCACAGAGGCATGGTGGCTATCTGCGGCGCTGATGACCCGGGTTCGGGAACGGTTCCGGGTGTTGGACGGCCAGCCAGGAGAGCAGGATTGAGCATCTGAAGGACTGCTCTCCTGCTCCGGGGGAAGGGGGTCGAGTGCTCGGTGCAACATGGACCTCCAGCAGAGGTCGGAGGTTCCACAAGTGCTCTGGCGCCTGCTGGAAGGGGGCGGGGCAGATGCTGGCCATCATTGCACGTCCCTGCCCTCAGGTAAAAAACAACAAGAAAATCTCTCAGCTCCCCGCTAATGAGCCGGCTACAGTACGCCAATCCCTCTGGCTGCCTAACTCTGCTACAGAAGCGCTATTCGGGAGGGGCCAGTCACGAGCATGTGGGGTTGGCACTGGGGCAGGATGAACCTCACAATGTGGGATTAGGGTAGCCGGGGGCCAAAAATAGAAATAAACAAAAAAGATCAAGGTATTAAGTGTTCTTTTATTCATATGTGAGTAGGGTAAGGAATAAGGATACTGTCTATATACTGTACTGTACATATCGTGTACCTTATATCATTTTGCCCTATATTTGAGCGAACTTGTTGGTATGCACATTATGTCTTATAGGTAATCATAATAGCTACTGTAAGTAGCTCCTATCAAATGTCAGAACTACTACATATTATTCTGTTAAGCAGTATAGGGGGGACATTGTTTAACCAGGAGTAGCACACTATGCTGAAGCTTGTTTTCAGTTGCAACCTGGGAGCACAAGGAAGTTAAGTGACTTGCTCAGGATCACACTGTATGCATCTGTGTGGCTGTGGGATTCAAACCCAGGCCTCCAGATCTGTAGCTCAGAGCCTTAACCCACTGCACTATACTGCCTCCGATATAAACTATATACAGTGGTTGCAAGTGGTTATGTGAGAAGCTGAGAGCCTCGTTTGGTGACTATTACAATCGCTGTTGTGAAGCCTATTGAGGTATTGTGCAACAGTTGTGGTATACGGAGGGGGTGCCTATGGGGTACTCTTTACCTATACTCTATACTCTGCAGGTGTCAAAATGTATCATAAGTTTTTTATGTTCAGTTTATGCCTGTTCTTGGGTGCTTGGCCACTGAATCCTCTAGTCTGTTAAAAAAAATAACTTGCTATCCGCTGTGATTTTGTTCTTCATTTGCATGCCTTCCTGATCAAGAATTGTGTCCTGTTTTTGAGCTTTTTACTCATTTTATGGTGCGCCTCAGGGGCTGCATAGTTTCCTAATGTTTACACGCTGTGGGTGCTGGGCTGATGTCTGTATAAATGGAGCAGCTCCATGGCTTCCCTTCTCGTTTCACTGAAGAGCTGTGTTTTTCTTAGTACTGCACTCTGTCATTTTTGATTTTAAATATTTTTATTGCACCTTGTGAAAATAGTATTTGACCCCATACTGACCATGTTGAATTTTTAGTTGGAAAAGTTTTAATTTTTCCAGCACCATCCTTGTTGACCCTATTGGAACTGCATCCACACTGTCTAACTCCTTACAGAGATGTAGCCTCCAGAACTGGACTTAGTAGGAGATGTGGCCTCCAGAACTAGACACAGTACTCCAAATGAGGCATCACGAATGATCTGTACAGTGGCATCACCTCCGCTTTTCTTCTGTTGGTGATACTGATCCCTGTGCATCCCATCATCACACTGGCTCTCCCCACTGACTTGAAATATGGTTTGGGTGCTGTTAGGTCATCAGGTGTGATTATCCCCAAATTCCTTTCCTGCTTGGTGACCATCAGTATCACCCCCCCATCATGTAATCCTCCTCTGTCTTGCACCCCAGTTTCATGATATAGCACTTTTTCGCATAGAATCTCAGATGCAGCACTGTACACCTTCACTCCAGTTTACCCAGGTCCCCCTCATTTGTCCCCAATTCATGGAGTATGCACCTGCTTGCAGATATTACTGCCATCTTCAAAGAGGCACACCTTCCTTTCCAGCCCCCTCTCCGCAATGTCACTTAAGAAGCCATGAAATAGAACTGGGCCATGAAGAGATAACTGTGGCACCCCGCTGCTCACCCTACTTTCCTTAGATTGACCTCCATTTACCACCACCCTCTGTCATCTATCACTCAACCAGTTCCTAACCCGGTTCACCACCTTATGACCCATTCCCCTGGCTGCCCAGCTTGTTCAGTACTCTTCTATGTGCAGTGGCATTCAAGGCCTTACTGAAATTAAGGTAGGTGTTATCCACTGCTTCTTCCTCCCCCATCCACTTCCCTTTTCACCTGGTCAGACATATCAATTATATTTGTCTGACATGTCCTTCCTGCTGTGAAGCCATACTGTGTCAGTTCTGCTGCTCCGCTGGTTTCCAGGTGTTGAACAATCCTTTCCTTAAGTAGTAAAATCCCTATTTTTCTGCACTATTGAGGTTCTGCTGATTGGTTTCCACTTTCAAGCCTCCTCATTACCCCACTGTTGTGAAGAGGTACTACGTCTTCCCTCCTCCCATCCTCTGTAAACACTCCCATAAAGACTCATTCATTCAAGATCCATTGGTTGTGTTGGTCACTTGCAAGCCATGCAGTTGCATGTGGGCAGTGAGGGCTGTCTACTGTCATGAGTGTGACTCACTATGGAGCATTGAGTGTTTGAATTAATCAGCAGGCTGGCATGGAAATAGAATTAATGCACCTCTTGCTATGATGACAGTTCAAGTGGAGTTTGACTCACATTTGCTCCTACTCTGGCTTCACACAGCTCTCCCCAGAATGGCATAATAGAATGCCTGTCATCCCAATTTACCTGTGTCATCAACCTGTCCACCCGTGTTCCCTTCTCATCCTTGTAGAAGATGTCTGGATTGTAGTTGCTGGTCAACCCATTGAAGTGCTATGATGTGTGGGCTGGCAGTATAGCCTAGAGGTTAGAGTAATGAGCTGAGAACGAGCTTGGTACATCCAGCAGACCAGACCTTGGTTTGATTCTCACAACCTCCACTTGCATGCTGTGTAACTCTGAGCAAGTCACTTAACTGCCCAGCGCTCCCAGATCACCCCTGAAAACAAGCACTTGTGCCTAGTGGGCCTTACCCGGCTACCAAAGACTAAAAAAAAAACAGTATTTGTCAATGCCGAATGTTGTCTCACTGGCATTGGTACTGGTAGTGCAGGAGTTAGAGATGCATAATAGGAATGGCAGTGAAGTATTGAACTGATACCAACCTCACCCCCACCCTGCAGAGAGTGACAGGCATTGGGGTGTGCCTTTGGGTCATCAGCTGTAACGCTCATGCCATTTCATTTCACCTTACCCTACCCTGTAGACACTGACAAGTGTTGTGGTATGCTTTGGGGTCTTTGGGCCTTATACTTACCCAAAATCCATAAGGAGATAAGTGGAGATGTGTGCAGTACAGGAAAATGGGGGGGGGGGGTGAACATTGGGGCCAAAAACTGCAAGGCACACCTCAATGCCTGTCACAGGCTGCAGGATGGGGGGTGGGGTGGAATGGCATGAGCATTACAGCCGATGTTCCCAAGTCACACCCCTGATGCCTGTCAGTCTGTACAGGATGGGATGTTATAGTTGGAAGCCCTAATGCCATAGGCATTTGTTAGTATTTTCACTCCAAATTTTCAACATGGGTTTTCTGTGACCCCATCTCATGAAGAGCGGCACTATCAGTTTGTTAGCGGAAAGGTGATTTTGCATAGCTACTGCGCCATTTGGTGCCACAGGTGCAAAAACACATTTTGGGCTGGATGTGAAAAATGACAACTATATTGTTCATGAGGAGGTGTAAAAAAATGGCAACGATGAAAATCTGGAATGAAAATATGACAAATTGGTGAAGTCATGAGCATGCATAGAAACTGCGCAACACACGTCTGTAACCCAATTATTTTAGGGATTTTTTTAAACCACATTTTCAACATGGGCATTTTGGGACCTCCCCTCATGAACAGTGGCACTGTGATTTTGTTAATCTGTCCCAAAAGTTGATTTCCCACAGTGTCCACGCCATTGTGTGCCACAGGTGTGAAAACACATTTTGGGCAGGATGTGAAAAATGACAGCAGTACTGTTCATAAGGAGGTCTTAAAAAATGCTAGTGTTGAAAATCTGGCATGAAAATATTGGAAATTTGCGAAGTTACAAAGGTGTGTGGAAACTGCGCAAAGCACACTTGTAACATAGTCATTTTATGGACTTTCGTCACCAAATTTTCAACATAGGCATTTTAGGACCTCTGCTCATGAACAGTGTCACTGTCATTTTCTCACACTGTCCCAAAAACTGATTTTGCACAGCGACCGAGCTATTCAGTGCCGGATGTGTGAAAACACATTTCAGCCAGGATATGTAAAATGACAGCTGTACTGTTCATGAGGAGGTGTGGTAAAATGCCAAGTTTGAAAATCTGGAGTGAAAATATTAAAAATCCATGAAGTTATGAGCGTGCATGGAAACTGCGCTACGCTCATAAAACAGCAATTTTTTGGATTTTTTTCACCAAATTTGCAACATAGGCTTTTTGAGAGCCCCCCCCCCCATGAACAGTGGCACTGTCATTTCGTTAATCAGTCCCGATAGGTGATTCCCCACAGTGATTGCGAAATCACCTTTTAGGACCAAATAACACCATGACAGTGACTGAATTCATGAGGAGGGGTCCCAATAACCCCATGTTGAAAATTTGGTGCCAAAATTCCCAAAAATGCCCGAGATATGCACCAAAGTTGAAAAACCCCTATTTATGCCATTAGCTTACCAGCATTTCTTCAGTTCGCGGTCAGCTTTGAAGAGTACAGATGTGTTCCCGGTCCACCAAAGATCGGTGCACCGGGCTCCGGAGATAAGTATGAGGTGAGGGGGGTGTGTGGGGAGGCAGGGTGCATAGAGGGTGGGTGCAGGTTGGGGGAGGACCACCGGACTCGACAACAGACCGTTTTCAGGTTTGCAGGTTTAACAAATAAAAAAAAGCAAAAAACATTGCAGGACGTTTTTTTTTTACAGGGGCATTTGGCACGCTGGGGTAGGCACCCAGTGTGCCACCTAACTGTTTGGGGGGGGCTGTAGCCAACGGAGGATTTGGCACTCTCGCCAGCACATACTGAGTAGGGGGGCCAAGAGCCTAGGGGGATTGGGCACCCCTTCAGCACACAACAAATGGAGGGGGCATTATGCTGACGGGGAGTGGGCTTCCCCATCAGCAGATTGAACCGGGAACTGGGGGACTGAAGCTGTCGGCAAAGAAAGACTGTTGGGGGGCACATGATGCCGAGGGGGATTGGGCACCCCCTCGGCACAGAATTGAAATGGGAGGGAGGCCATTAAGCCAACGGGGAGTGGGCTTCCCTGTCGGCACATGAACTGGGTCGGGGCATGCTGACAGGGGGATTATGCACCCCCCCAAATTTGGCACTGTGGCAGATGGTGGCAATAGTCACTGCTGCCATGTTTATTTGACTGCTTCACCAGGAAGCGGATGTCGGGAGGCGTGTTCTAGTGCTGCTGCATGAGGAGCTTGTCTCTCATTGCAGTGGCACTTTTGTTTGATCTGGTGGCCAGTTTACGTATTGGTGGTGTGGCGCCTGCATGCTTGCTTATTGGGGAATGAGGGACACACCTACTGATGAGTGCTCTGCATTCACCCACAGTGACCACACCTCCAAATCTGCTACTAATGCAATATGTTGGCTGGCATGCACGCACAAGCCAACATAAAAATGACATAAAAAAAACATGGGACTAAAAGTGACTTGATAAGAAAGCTTTTTCCCTTTTTGGATGTCTTCCATATTTTCCATTGCTGAACCTAGTTCATAGCTACCGTAATACAAACCTCACAGTTGTGTGATGCCACATCCCAATCTTCAAAACTCAGTCTTAACGTGTCTATCATAGACCCTTGTATTGTAATGCGTGCTATTGTTGTTTGTTTACCTTTTCTGTTCCTAAACTTATTTCACAACTTTTAGTGATGTTTATGCAGGAAGCAGAAGCCTGTGAGACACTTTGTAAAGTCAAGGCTAAAGGACCATCTACAGAGGCATCTTTTACAAACAGGTTTATATAATTTGTATAGGCTAATATCTTTATTGCAGGTAACTCAGCTTTTGGCTGTAACCCCATAATCTGGGTATTATTCTGTATCATACTATCAAAGGGTCAGAATCCCAGAATGTGTGCAGAATAGGGCTCAGAGTGCACCATTGTCTTACCCACCTAAATATCCTGAGCTCTCTACCTGCCCAGCATTTAATCAGCGGTACCCTCTAGCCTGAGAAGACAATATCTCAGTCTACCTAATGAAAGTGACAAGGAGATCATATCTTAACAGAGTACTGAACAGACAGTTATGTGCCAGTTTGTTAAATGACTTCTTCTGATCCAAGGAGAGGGTGAAGCCGAATAAAGTCCCCAAATTAATTCTCATACAAATCTCCCTCATCAGTGTCAAGTTGTCATGAATTATTCTTCTATGTAAAGCACATGACTGTCGAGGAGAAATGAGTTCCCCTGCCAACTGCACTTACCTATTGGCCAGGACTTTAGATAAAATCTTCTGATCTGTATTCAGAAGACATACAGGTCTCCGGTTCCTTAAAGAGCAGGTTTCAACTCAAAATACCCCCCCCACCACACCACAACATATAGTATAACTCACCCTCAGGTTTAGAGATTCCACCAAAATGCTTAATTTTTGTTGCATACTATATTTTAAGTAAAAATCACTTATAAAACAGCTCCATGGAGCTGGTATCTAAAAAGGAAACATTCCCTGACCTGAAGCTACACCCCCACATTTTCATATTTTGTGATATCAGTACTAGAACGGCATGGGGGCGCACTCCATAGACTACAATGGGGACAATTTTTATAACTTGTTTTTATACTTTTAAGTGCCAAATTTGAGAAAGGAAGCCACCACTTAACTAACAATATCCTTGTTCCCCTGGCCGGGAAAGTTTCCAAATATTCATCGCTACAATACCCAAGCCAAACCCCAGGGACAGGGGCCTGAAAAACACCACAGTACCTGGGCGCAACAGACTGAGAACTGGTACAGCCTGCTGACTACTCTGCCTACTGTGGATGGGATGGAGTGGCAGACCTCTAAGGCCAAATGAAAGCAGCAAGGGAAGGACAAATCAAAGCAGAACCAACATTACACACCTGGCAGAGGAGACCTGAACAGATGCCACTCTTTAATGAGCTGCGAGTCAACTGGTGAACTGGCCTCCAAATGACAGAAGCAAGTCTCAAACCCGCAACTGCTGCCACAGCTGACCCAAGACGACCAAGTTGAAGACACAGTAACCTGCAAGAAACCATCATAAGCTCCTGGGCAGAGGCTGCGGGGGTGCCCTTTGAAATTGACAATGACACTGCCCCGCATGCTGACCCAACATATGCTGAAGTGGCTATTTCACCAATGGGGCCCAGGACGAGAACACACAGACCCACATGAACGTTAACTGTAATATACTGAGTAGATAATAGACAAACTGTATTGTAGCTGGAGGGAACAACCGCACTTAGGGGCAGCAGTGCCACAGTCAGATAAGTAAATTCAGCCCTGTCTATACATTATAGGGGGACCAGCACCTGTCTAGGCTGAGAAATGTAACTTATGTATTGTTTTATTCAGAAAAATGTTGAAAGGACTCACCCCAATGCTGCTTCACTTTGTGTTGTGCAAATATTCTTTATTTCAAGTAATCCAGTGATAAATTGCAAAACATGTAGTGCAAAAATGCTAAAAATGCTCCCCCTGTAACATACAGACTGTGCTGAACTGACAAACTGTCACTGTCTTTCTATGTCCATGGAACTGAGTGGAAGGGGGTAACTGTTCTTCATGTTTCCTTGCAGGGGGCTGGAAAAAGGTTTATGAATGGCCCCTAGCTTACAATTGAAGCAGATAAGTAGTCTCAGGACCCCAACCAGGTTTGTGTCTGGGGGCCTACCGGGTCATAAATCACGGATGAAACAGTGCAGAGCAAGACCGCGCTGCTAGTGATGCATGTAGCTTTTCAGTGACAGGGGAATTCAATCAATCAATCAAAAATCTTTATTTTACCAGGTGAAACACCTTTGAGTAAACTCATTTACAAGATGGACCTGGACAGATACATGATTAAACATAGAATAATATTACAGAAATTAAAATAAAGGCATTACATACAATAAAATAAGCTACATTTGTAAATACAGTATATATACTAAAAGAACACTTATAGATGTGAACATACAAAGAAGCCAGCAGAAGAAGGCCATTTGGTCTATCAAGTCTGCTCATATTGCAGGGTCCACAGCTTGAGCTAATGTCCCTGCCCTCCCTCCCCACTCCTCCCATCCTCCCTACCCATGATTCTTACCTTCCCCATATGCTTATCCCAGCCTCTCTTAAAGCTGCCCACTATCTTCAATGAGATGACCTCTTCTGGCAGCACATTCCAAGTGTCCACCACCCTCTCTGTGAAGAAGTACTTCCTGATCTCCCTCCTAAACCTTCCACCCTCCAGCTTAAGACTGTGCTCCCTTGTGATATGGTTGCCACTCAGCTTAGAGAGACTCTCCTTATCAACTTTATTTATCCCTTTCAAGTACTTGAATGTCCCAATCATGTCCCCTCTCTCTCCTGTCTTCCAGGGAGTATATGTTCAGTGCCATCAACCTCTCCTCGTATACCTTGCCCTGCTGACCAGCTATCATCTTTGTAGCCCTCCTCTGTACCTTCTCCAGCAGGTTAATGTCCTTTTTGAGGTGTGGGCACCAGTACTGCACTCCATACTCTAGATGCGGCCTTACCAGTGACCTGTACAAGGGCAGTATAACCTCCTCTCTCCTACTACTGATCCCCCTAGCTATGCATCCCAGCATCTTGTTTGCCTTTGCTGCTGCTTTCTTGCACTGCATGGAGTGCTTCAGGTCACTAGTGATCATCAATCCCAGGTCCTTCTCCTTCTCTGATGCAGATACTCAGACTCCACCCAGGTAATACTCTGTCCTGGGATTCTTGGCTCCAATTTGCATAACTTTGCATTTCTTGGCATTGAAGCCAAGTTGCCAGATCCTGGACCACCTCCCCAGCTTTTCCAGATCTTCCTGTAGGTCCCTTATCCCTTCAGCTGTGTCCACTCTCCCACAGAGCTTGGTGTCATCTGCGAATAGGCACATTTTGTCTTTAATGCCATCCCCAATGTCATTGATGAAGACACTGAACAGCACCGGCCCCAGCACAGAGCCCTGTGGGATCCCACTGGTTACTTCTCTGGTGCCAGATAACTCTCCCCCCACCACCACCTTCTGGGTTCTGTCCGTCAGTCAGTTTTCCACCCATCTGACCATCTTTTCCCCAACTCCAAGATCCACCAACTTCCCGATCAACCTTTTGTGGGGCACAGAGTCAAAGGCCTTGCTGAAATCAAGATAGAGGATGTCTACTGCTTGGACCCTGTCTACTGCCTTAGTGACACAGTCAAAGAAGTCAATCAGATTTGTTTGACATGATCTTCCCCCCATGAACCCATGCTGCCTCTCATCCTGGAGACCATGTTCCTCTAGATATTCCAGCAACCTTTCCTTTAGTATGGTCTCCATCAGCTTGCCCACAATGGAGGTCAGACTGACTGGTCTGTAATTCCTTGGATCATCTTTGGGTCCGCTTTTGTGAAGGGGCACTACATGTGCTGTTCTCCAGTCCTGTGGTACCACGCCTGATTCTAGTGAACTATTAAATAGGTCTGCTAGCGGCTCTGCCAGCTCCTCGGCAAGTTCCTTTAGTACCCTTGGATGTACTCTGTCCGGGCCTGGTGATTTGTCCTCTTTCAATGCCAGCAGACCCTCCCTCACTCTATCCTCCTCTATCACTATGCCTGAGTTCCCCTTCCCCCCTGCTCTATAGCAGTCACATAGCAATATATACATTGAACATACCAGCACAACAAAGGCGGTGTGGGCAACCATGCAGGGAAGGACAATGGTTACATGGAACAACTGAAGTGAAGAAGGTAGGGAGGAGGATAAACATGAGTAAAAATCACATTGTGGGGGTCAGTGGAGGTCAAACAGATGGTACAGTGTCTGAGGTCAGTATACCTTTAACCAAATATCAAGGAAAGCAATTTCAGGACTCCTTAACGGAACATGCATATAGTGATTTGAACACTGACAGATTAATATTGCAGGCTATTCTCATGTTTTTTTTTGGAGTTTATTCTAGAGTTGAGGAAGTGTATAACTTATTGAAGCCCTACTAATGCGTGACTTGACTTTGGGGATAGTTAGGGAAATGTAAGAAGAGCTTCTCAGAGCATAACTACCCAATGTACAATGTGGTAAACAGTCTGAAATGTACTGTGGAAGCTTCTTAGTGATTGCCAGGAGGGTCCAGAGGGCAGCATTTCTTTGCCTTCTGAATTAAGGGAGCAATGGTGTGTAGAATACGGTGCACCAGAGATAAATCTTAGGGCTCTGTGGTAAAGAGTATCAAGTCTGGGTAACGCTGTGTTAGCGCTTGGCTGTAGAGGAAATCAGCATAGTCCAAGATAGAAAGAAAAGTAGTTAGGACCAGTCTTTTTCTAGCATTTTGTGTAAGGAAGTGTTTGATCCTGAATAACAGACCAAATCTCTTCTTAAGCTCTTTGGACATCTCCTCAATATGGTCCAGGAAAGAAAGTTTGCAATCAATATATGCCCTAAGGTATTTGAATTTAGTTACAAAGTCTAGAGATTCATCTAAAAGAGCCACAATTTGAGGTACTTCTCCTACTGAGGCAAGATTTATTGCACTGATGCAAGGTGAGAAAAGCATCGCCTTCATTTTTTTAGCAGTAATTTTTGGCTCAGAAGGTCTGATTGCAGATGATTAAACTCTAGTTGGAGGTCCATGCAGGCGGATACTGGGGTTGGTCTGGCGATGTAGAAGACCATGTCATCTGCAAAGAGATGAATATTGGCTGTTTTAATTCCAGCGTCGATGCTATTAATTTACAATGAAAAATGTAGCGGTCCCAATATGGAACCCTGGAGCACACCCCTCAACAAAGGTTGTAAGGGTGAAAGTTCCCCCTCAGCTTTAACCTGTTGAAGTCTTACCTTTAGGTAACTAGAGAACCATTTCAGAGAGATGGAGTCCATTCCAATGTTACTGAGTGCAGCGAGAAGAAAGTCATGATCGACAGTGTCAAAAGCCTTGTTTAAATCAAGGAAAACAGCACACACATAATTCTTGTTGTCCAGGGCACTCTGCCAATCATTAGTCACCCTTGCAAGGACAGCTATCATGCTTTTACGTGGCCTGATCCCTGACTGTGCAGGATTAAGCAAGTTAGAGGAGTCCAGGTCATTCCTAATCTGAGTGTTCAATAATTTCTCCAATAGTTTAGAGAGGATAGGAAGTAAGGAAATTGGTTTATAGTTATTTAGATTGCTTGGATCTCCAGATTTAAATAAAGGGATAACCTAGGCTGTTTTCCACATTGGTGGAATGTCACCCTGAGAAAGGGACAGATTGAATAGATGTGTAATTGGAATGGCCAGGATATGGTAACTAAGTTTTAAAAAGTACACCTCAATACGGTCAGCACCAGCACTTTTTCTGGTGTCCAGCTGTAGCAATAATTCTTCTACATCCTTTTAAGATACAGGCTGGAAGGAAAATGCCATGGCTTGAGCAGGGGGGGGTCAGAGACTGGACAAGATGTGCCGTTGGTATGTAGTTGAGTATGTAGATTACTGATTGGGGAAGAAGCAAACACTAGTCCAGCAGTCTCAAAATGATAATTCAGTAAGTTGAGTATTGTTAGTTTATCAGTTATAAGGGAGCCACTGGAAGATATTTTGGCTCGGAGGGAGTTGGATGACACTTGCCCTTCGATATCCTTAATACTTTTCCAAAATTTAGCTGAGCACTTGGAGGAGGAGTCCAATTCAGTTCGGTAGTAGTGGGATTTCTCGGCTCGAACAAGCTTTGTTCAGTGGTTCCTGGCCTTTCTGAAAGTTAGCCAATCAGAAGGTAATTAGATTTTCTTGGCTGTCTTCCAGAGTAGATCTCTGTTATGCAGAGCAGCTTTCAAACTAGCCGTAAACTAAGGGCAAGATTTTTTCTTAGTATAAATAGTGGAGCGTGATTATCAATTACCCCTAAAACAATTTCCTGGAAGATGTCAAAGGCCATGTTCACATTTTTAGCCAGGTAGAATGCTTGCCAACTCAGAGAGTTCTGCAAGTCAAAGAGAAATGCACGGGGGTCAAAATCACGACGGCGCCTTTTGAATATATACCAGGAGGTAGATGGTAGTTTTGGCATAGCCCTCACACAAGCAATGAAATATGAAACAATGGTCACTGAAGTCAACAAAAAAATGCTCCCGAATGAGAGAACAGGTGTGATTTATTCACCAGGATAATATCCAATAAGGAGCTGTTACTAGGATTGCTCTTATTTGGGCGTGTTGCTTCCTGTATAAGTTGTGAAAGCCCGAAGGTGTCACAAACGTCTTTGATGGGTTTGGAGAAATTGAAAAATCAGTCAAGGCTGAGGTCCCCCATAAGAATGACCTCTGAGGAAATCGAACCTAGTGCTCTATTCAGGTGGTTCAGTATTTGTAGCCCTGCTGAATTAGAGCAATAGAATATATCGCTACCCCCTGACGCTCACCAGCAACAAGAAAGTGGATATAGCCAATGCCAGTCAAGTGCTCAGTTGAGCTGCTCCCATGGTGTAGTGGCTAAAGCACCAATTTTATTTCTTGCCCCTGTGTCCACACCCCCTCAGAGTTGATTATAATAGTTCTGGGGGGGGAGCGGGGGGGGCACAAAGCCCCCCTCAAAGCACAAGAAAAACAGTCGGGTCTTACCACACAATATATTGTAGCATGCAGTCTTGATGTACATGGTTTGGCCCATGACATTATGACCCCATGCCTCTGGAGGGTGGGGGAGTGGGAGAGGGGTGGGTGCTTGGTTCTGGTGGCTGGCCTGTTAATTGAATTAGGTACATGGTTCTGGCTGGATGGTCTGTTACTTGAATTAGGTGCATTATTACTTTCATATCAGGTTCCCCTCCTTTTCGTTGTGATGGTTACCTCTTGGGGAGCAGGGTGATCAGTGGATCTCCCCTGCTCTCACATCATGAGGGGCGCAGGCTAGTTAGATTCCAGCGTGTGGAGCAGAATTCACTTCATCCCTCCTTTCATTTAAGTAGGGTTGGCTGGAGTTTATCCTGCTCTGTGGACAGTTCTACCCCTTGTGTGAATAAACACAGGGGTCTTGAGGGCATGGCAGACACCCTGCATTCTGAGATGGTTATGGATTTCCCCTTGATTCCCCGTATACCGGTCCACCGATTGGAGTGTGTATGACCAGATGGTTTGTTCTGGCTCTCCAGGAGGAAGGATTAGGCTGTAATGCCATACGGAATGTCCCCATCCCGATGACCCCCCCCCCCCCCACTGCTTCATTTGCTAACTAAATCTAATGTAAGGTCTCAACAGAGATCTGTTACCCCGGACCCCCATTTTTCCTTTCGCTACAATGTGATGTTAGCTTCAGTCTTTTTTTTATAAACTTTATTTAAGAAGTTTTACAGGTTTCAGTAACTATAAACCATATATTGACTAGTTTACAACTGAACAATATAAAAAAAAAATATATAATATCTTGTCTCAAACAGCTTCAGTCTTATCCTTTGCTCTTTCTCCACCAGTGACTGCCTGTTTCAATGTGGTAAAATTAGCCTGGGCTTGACATATGCTTAGCCTGAAACTCCCTGCATAGCTTCATGTAACTGCAGAAGGGAGATGAGGGTTGGGACAGGCTGCCCCTCTGCTGCCACATTGTAGCAGGGCAGGCCTGTTGCCTGGAGACAGCCTTGACTGGCTGCCGTGTGACAGTAATCAAAGCTGACAGCTCTAGCTCATGTGACAGGGACACAGTATTTAGCAACTTATACTCTTGCTAATACCCGGGCCCTTTTGCTTTCGGAGGGGCTTCCCTGGTCCCTGCTCACCCTGCCCCCTGGGATCTTGAGACCTCCAGTACTAGAAATGATGGGGGGAAGCAGAAGGAGAAGAATCTTACTGGCCCTGCTCCTCAAGGGTCTTGATCCTGCACTGCCCTTCTTTCTCTGTGCATCTCGGGGCATGGCAGCTGATGAGCCCCCTTCCCACTCACCTCACCTCACTCCTCTTGTGTCCAACCTGCTTAGCCGAGGCACAAATGGCAAGCTACCCACCTCAGTGAATTTAAAGCTGAGGAGCAGGGAAACCAGGATCTCTAGCTTTCTGGAATGCATTCATTTATCAATGGTATAGATTACATAGGGTTGTTACAGCACTCCCTGGCTCTTTCCTGGAGATTGTGGAGCAGCCTCTGGGCCCTGCTCTGTATGGGATTAACCCCTTAAAAGAATAATACTTTATGTGTAGCTACTGTGAAACTGAATAGAGGGAATAAAAAAAATCTTCCTAGGTAGTTGGCTATTTGTAAATCCACAGAGGGCAGGAGTGCCTCTGGTGGGACTAGAACGCTCTGCCTCCTGGGAAGACAGCCTGGGACATAGGCGATTTAACTGTAAATAAGGAAAGCAGCAGACATACCTTGAGCTTTCATATAAGAGACAAAGGCCAGCAGGCTGGCTGGGTCACTGGTCCTGCCTGAGAGAATGAAGAAGCTTGAGTTATGATAGACTTTAAATAATCTATGAGGGAAACCCGACCCTCAGTGCAACTCCTCCATGTGGTCTCACTACTGGGTGACCCCATTAACAGTCAGTCCAACACCCCCCCATCTCCAGCAACCTTGCAGTTCCCCTGAACCTTAGAGGGTGGAGCAGGGACATGGCAAATAACCCTTGTGAGACATGCACAGAAAACACTGAGGGGGGGGTTCTCTTCCCTCCTCTTCTCTTCCCCCCCCGGCACTGATCACCTGATTGGAAGGGCAACCCTCTCTCACCGCAGAAGGTTTTGTTTTCTTCTAACTGCTTAAAGGGCAGTTACTCCAAAGTTCCCCCTGCTTTATGGGTCAGGGCATATATTTACTCACAGGGAAGCTGGCCCAAATATGGAACAGCACTGGAGCTGGTACTGCTGTACCTAAGGTGGCACCAATGTACACAAGGACTAAAGGGGCTGGCACGAGGGGTTGTTACCTCGACCAGAATACCCCTGCATATCTAAACAAATGTTTGGTCTCTACTGTTAGAGACTTATTTGTCTTATTCTCACTATGTGGGAATCTGTTTTTTTGCTCAAACTTGTTGCATTGTTTGTTTACCTAGTACTCAAGTACTGCCAAATGTCACAGCATGCTGCCTACAGATAGTAAGCTGGGGATTTTCTCCAGATGAGAACTGGTATGGGGAGACCCCCCCCCCCATACTACACATATGCAAATACTTCCCCTTATAGGTATAAGACTGGACCCACCGCCCAAACCCTTGGAGGTTACCTTTCCTGCTTAGTGATAACATTACTTCCCCCATTAGGGATGGAACAGATCATTCAGACCAACTACCGGAAAGATGGGACCCTCCAAGCAGACCTGTTTGCAGGACATGGTCTCTTTCAAGTTCAAGTTCAAGTTCAAGTTTATTGCAGGAAAATTCCATTGAGCAAGCTCATTCACAAGGAGGTCCTGTGACATAAACACTTAAAGTGCAAACACAGATAGGTAATAACAGTATATACATGAAATGCACGTTACATGATACAGGCTGGATATACATACAAGGGTACCACATAGGGTGACCGCAGGTGGTAAACATTGATATGAAACAGGGAAGCGACTTACAGGTTGCATACTGATAAATGAAACATGATGACTGGTGTGTGCAATACATATATTTTGGCAGCTAAAACAAACAACAGACTACAACTGATATGGGGTGGGGGGGAGTGATTTGATAGAGTAGCAGTGGAGTGTAAGCATAGATAAAGCCAGGAGTAGAAGGGGAAGGGAAAGCAGTTAACATGACAAATCAATTATACCTTACCAGTGGATAAATATGGCACACATGGGGAAGGAAGAGACTTAATGACAGTTACAGGTGTCTTATTTTGGCTGAACTTAACGATTTGTAGAAGTTTATTGAAACTGTGCTAGTTAGTTTCAATACGGTTTGTAATTGGTTCCAAATGGAGGACGGGCATATGCAATAGCACGTTTACCAAAGAGTCCACGTCCTTGGTATGTCAAGCATAATAAAGTCAGATTTTCTTAACAGTATGCACTATGTGAGATACTAATAAGGGACGAGAGATAGCGTGGCAATTTCTGCAGGAGCAGTTTAAAAGTCCATAGCCCAGCATGGAGCAAGTCTAGTAGTAAGGGATGTCCAACCAACAGCTGCATATAAGTCACAGTAGTGCGAGCAGTAAGGGAGTTGGTAATGAACTGTAGCATGGTGATAAAGGATGTCCATTTTACTTAGATTTGCAAGAGTGGTGGAGGAATAGATTACATCGCCATAGTCGAGTAGGGGAGAAAGTGGCCTGTACAAGCTTGTTTCGAGTTTCAAGGGGAAAAGGGGCCTATTTCTAGAAGAAACCTAACCTTGCTTTTAACCTTCTAGAGACATCTTCGACATGGTCATTGAAAGATAATTTATTGTCGATCCAGATACCTAGATATTTAAATTTGATTTACAACTTCCAGAGGCTCGTTTAGCGTGGTGACAATGAAGTCTTGGGCAAGGGTATTGGGAGGCCTGTGACAGCACTGCGGGAGAATATCATCGCTTTAGTCTTCTTAGCATTGAGCAGAAGCTTTGCCTTAATTAGATTATGCTCAAGTTATGCGAAGTCCGCTTGAAGCACTCCCTTGACTTCAGATAACGATGAGCCAGAAGTATACAACACAGTATCATCTGCAAAAAAGTGCAGATTGGACGTGGATATGTTAGCATCTAAGTCATTAATGTACAAAGAAAACAAGATAGGGCCTAAGATGGATCCTTGGGGGACTCCTCTTGCAACTGGCAAGGCAGCAGAAAAAAAGCCTTCCGCCTTTACTTTTTGGAATCTTCCAGTTAGGTAGCTGGAGAACCATTGGGTGGTATGGTATGTGGCATCCAACTCTGCAAGGCAATTGACTAATTCCTCATTGCTAATGACTCATTCCTTTTACATTCACAAGGACCCTGCTACCAAGATTTAATGTCTTCCAAAGATATTAAATGGGTGTCTTGGAATGTGAAAGGAATTCACACTTCAGTTAAGAGAAGAAAGATTCTGGACTACCAGAGGAAAGAGTCAGCAAGCATAGCCTTCCTCCAAGAAACTCATTCACCCTGCAAAGAAACACTTAAGCTGAAAGGGGATGGGTGGGTATTGCAGGTTTTATCTTCCACTTATAACACCAAAAGTAGAGGGGTTGCAATTCTGATAAACAAAAATGTAGTTTTCCAGGTTCAGATAGAGGTTAGCAACCCTGTGGGCAGATTTGTTATTGTCCAGGGCAGGCAGAGAGAGTGAGAGGTCGCCCAATGTAATGTTTATGGACCTAACATAGATGGGATTGCATTCTATAGAATGCTAACACAAAGATTACTAGAATTTCAAAAGGGAGAGCTGGTTTGGGGGGGGGCACATGAATTGCATCAGGGTTGAGCTTTTATATAGGAGTAAACCGCCCAAGTGATTGTCTGCTACAGTCTCTGAGACACTAGTGAACTCTTGGAGAGAACTAGGGCTAGCAGGTATTCAGAGGCTGATACACCCCACTACTAGAGACTACCCCTTTTTCTCCATACCACACCAATCCTTCTCTCGCATAGATATGTGGCTGGTGTCCGAGAGCTGGGCACCCTTAGTTTCAGAGGCCACAATTGGTGCCATATTTCTCTCAGATCATGTGCCTGTTACTTTCACCTGGAGGTCTTCACCATGCCCGATTCCCCGAAGAGGGGCCTGGCACTTCAGTGTGTCCATCTTAAGGGACAGTGCCTTCTGTGCAAGCCTGAGGGAAGACATAAAAACCTGTCTTGAAACATCAGATGTGATGCCCTGAAGGCCTTCACAAGAGGGAGTT
Organism: Neoceratodus forsteri; assembly: GCA_016271365.2. Taxonomy (NCBI): domain Eukaryota; kingdom Metazoa; phylum Chordata; order Ceratodontiformes; family Ceratodontidae; genus Neoceratodus; species Neoceratodus forsteri. The sequence goes on from CM057452.1 coordinate 1,061,423,999, forward strand.
ACATAAGCTACACAGCCCACCTCAAAAAGAGAAGCGCACAAGAAGTACAATTCCTACAAACCAAACTAAAATGGATGGAAAAGACTTACAGGGAAAGTCGCCCCCCGCCAACATTTTGTGTGAAATTATTGGCCTCAAATATCAGATCAATACTTTCCTACACAAAAAGGCTGAGTACACCCTATTCAGGCTCAAGCAGACATCTAGATTTCTCTCCATTCAGAAGAGAGATGGACAGATCACCAGAAATGAATCTGAAATTAATGAAGAATTCAGGGCCTGATATGAGAAATTGTACTCCAGTGAGGCTCACCCCTCAGAGGCAGTTATGCAAGTGTTTGTGGATAAATTACATTTGCCAAATCTCTCTGAGAACCAACTTGAATGGTTGGACAGGCCCATAGAATCCTCTGAAGTGGAGGGTCACGTGATGGCAGCCTAGATAGCAAGAAGCAGACTCCCTTTGCTCCATTTCGAACCCCCAAAAACCCATGGCTAAACTACTTTACTAGAGGATTCTACAACTAATTTTGGACTTATCCAGCATCTAAACTTCTGAATCTCAACAACTCCCAATAATGGAAGCTTACATGAGGAAAGCACTGCCACGGCACTCCCCGCCACCATCTCCCGAAAAGGACAAGACCCCGAAACGGCCAAAGCAACAAATGTCGAAAGCATCTGCTGGGACCACTCCGTTAATGGAAGAATGCTTTTTAGAAATTATGAGACCTATGCAGGAGTCAATAACTAATATAACAGAAGACTTACATGAAATTAAAATAGCCGCAAACACCCTCGCAACCCGAGTCGGCATCTCAGAAGCTCGCCTAGTCTCCTTGGAAAAGAAGCAAGACAAATCAGCTATAGACCAAACCCTAATACATCAGAGAATTAAAAAATTAGAGGACAAACTCGAAGATTTGGAGGGGAGAAGCCTCAGGAATAATCTCCTGGTGATTGGCATCCCAGAGCAAGAAGAGGGTGCCTCGCCTATTCTTTTTATCCACAAACTTTGTGAGAAAGTAGCAGGCCCTTCCCCAAATGGTACTACTTATGTAATGGAGAGATCTCTTCGGGCGCTTCATCCACCCCCACCACCTGGCTCACTGCCCAGGCCTATTATTTTAAAATTGCTCAATTTTTTAGATAAACAATACATCTTGGCCCGGTGAAAGTTCTACAGGAGGTCTTATGGGAAGGAAGGTGAGTATGAATAGCTCAAGACTTGACCCAATCGGTCAGGCTGAAACGTCAGGAATTACATCCAATCATCTCTAAACTGATTGCAGCTGGCAAACCTTTTTGTGTCAGGTACCCTGCAATCCTACAGATTAAGTTGGGAGATCACTGGCAGACCAATGAGACTCAAGATCAAGCATTGATTGAATTAAAGACTGCACTTCCCAGATTTGTTCAGAAGAAACCCTCACCTGAAGCAAGGCAGTTATTCAACTGAAAGATGGTAGTGGCAGCTTTTCTGTGCCAGTGCTACCAGATCTTTATATTCCTTTTATTGAACTTGGAAAGCGACTGGAACGTGACCATTTGCCGATGATCTGCATTGCGGTCTAACTCACTTCATCGCCTTAAATGAACTAGCCTCTCAGCACTTATTTTTTTACCATCGAACCTTACGGAACTCGCTTTTCTTGAAAAGGGCCTACATTCTCTCCAGTTTCATGTTTAATGCCGTGGACAGTTTACTTTAAAATAGATGTTGTCTGATTCCATGGGCTGCTTGTGAAGTAACAAGCAATTTTACAAGACTTCCTTATTTGTTTATACTGTAATTCTTCTACTCAAGGATCACTTTTGTTTCTTAATTGATAGAGCAATAGATATTAACTCATCAGCAAGAGAGATATCTTTATTAATAAGGAGGAATACTTCTCTTCAGATAAGTCAACTTCCTCTATTTGCAACAATTTGGCAGTTCATTTGTTACCTCTTTTTAGAAACATAGAAACATAGACTTTGACGGCAGATAAGGACCGCCTGGCCCACCTAGTTTGCCCATTTCCCTACCTAGAGGATAATCTGCAGATCCTAGTTAACCAATAGCCTATTTCTTCCTACCCCCCACAAAAATTGCCTTATGTCTGTCCCATGCATTCTTGAATTCTCCCTCAGTTTTAGACCCCACAACCTCCTCAGGAAGGCTGTTCCATGCGTCCTCCACCCTCTCTGTGAAAAAATACTCCCTCACATTGCCCCTGAGCCATCCCCCCTCTATCTTCAAATTGTGTCCCCTTGTTCTTGCACATCTCTTTTTCTGAAAGATGCTACCCTCTTGGACTTTGTTGATTCCACTGAGGTACCTAAATGTTTCTATCATGTCCCCCCTCTCCCTCCTTTCCTCAAGGGTATACATATTAAGCTCCTTTAGTCTCTTCTTGTATGGCTTCTCTTGCAGACCCTGCACCATTTTTGTTGCCCTCCTCTGAACTGCCTCCATCCTGTCTATGTCCTTGCGGAGATGTGGTCTCCAGAACGGGATGCAGTACTCCAGATGGGGTTTCACCAACTGTCTGTACAGGGGATAACAACTTCCTGTTTTCTGATGGCGATACCTCTCCCTATATATCCCAGTATCCTCCCAGCCCTCCCTACCACCTTCTCACATTACTTGCCAACCTTAAGGTCATCTGATATGATTACCCCAGGTCTCTTTCCATTTTTGTTGTTGTTACTACCCCCCCCATTGTGTAATCTTCCCCTGGGTTTTTGTTTCCCAGGTGCATTACTTTGCACTTCTTTGCATTGAATCCAAGCTGCCATACTTCTGACCATTCCTCCAACCTTGCCAAGTCCCTTCTCATCCTTTCCATGCTTCCTTGTGTATCAACCCCATTGCAGGTCTTTGTATCATCTACAAAGAGGCATACTTTTCCTTCCAGTCCCTCTGCAATGTCACTTATAATGACATTAAAAAGGACTGGACCCAGTACTGAACCCTGCGGTACCCCACTAGTAACCCCTCTTTCTTCACAGTGCACTTCATTAACAATTACCTTCTGTGTCCTGTTGCTCAGCCAATGTTTTACCCAGGCTACCACCCTGGGACCCACTCCCAGGCTAGTTAATTTGACAATTAATCTTTTGTGTGGGACTGTGTCAAATGCCTTGCTAAAGTCTAGGTAGGCCATGTCCACAGCCCCTCCCTGGTCTACTTCTTTGGTCACCCAGTCAAAGAAATCAATTAGATTCGTCTGACATGACCTTCCCGCTGTGAACCCATGCTGCCTTGGGTCCTGTGCCCCACTGACCTCTAGGTACTCAACAATTCTTTCCTTCAGAAGGGATTCCATCACTTTCCCTACCACAGAGGTCGAACTGACAGGTCTGTAGTTTCCTGCCTCCGTCTTGGTCCCACTTTTGTGAAGGGGAATCACATCCGCCTTCTTCCAGTCCTCAGGTACCACACCATCCTCCCATGATTTGTTAAAAAGGGTAGTCAGTGGTGTCACTAGTTCTCTGCTTAATTCTTTTAGAATTCTGGGGTGAATTCCATCTGGCCCCATTGCTTTGTCCACCTTCAGTTTTAGGAGTTCTTTCAGAACCCTTTCTTCTGTGAAAGGACTGGGATCAACCCCCCTCTCCAGAGTGCTTCTGTTAACTGGATTAGACACCTCCCCCACTTCCTCTTTTGTGAATACTGAGCAGAAGTATTCATTCAGTATCTCTGCTTTATCACTGTCACTCTCTGCCCACCCACCATCCATTCTATTCAGCCTCACTATCCCTCGCTTTGTCTTTCTACGCTCCCTGTTATACCTACAATATGTTTTATCCCCCTTCTTAACCGAGTTAGCTATCTTTTCCTCAGTTTGTGCCTTTGCTATTCTGACTACCCTCCCTGCTTCCTTCTGCCTTAACTGGTATAGTCCTCTGTCCTGCTCCTTCTGTGTTTCCTTATAGTTCCTAAATGCTATCTGTTTCTCCCTAACCTTCACCGCCACCTCTTTTGAGAACCATAGTGGCTTTTTCTTTCATTTTGATTTGTTTATTTGCTTCACACAAAGGCTTGTTGCCTCTGTGATGGCAGTTTTGATATTTACCCATTGTTGCTCCACCTCACCTTCTATTCTGTTTGCTAGTGCTTTTCTAAGGCACTCTCCCATCTTGCCAAAGTCAGCCCTCCTGAAGTCCAGAACCCTCACATTTGTATGGCTTGACTCTGTAGCAGATTTTATCGTGAACCACACTGTTTGTTTTGTTTTTATTATGAATGGATATATACTTCTTAAAAAATGGAGGCCGGGGTGGACTGTGGTGGGGATTATTGCTTCTTGGTTGGCTTTATAACATCATCTGACAGATCAAACTTGGTGGTACAGTTGGTAGAACTGGGGGTAGTTCATAAGGGATTTCTTGGGGCTTGTGGGGGGGAGGTCCCAAAGATTCTTGGATTTTTTTTTTCCTTGAGATAAGAAGAGACATCAAGTACTTATGTTTGCTATTACTTATGCTTTACCTCATATTTATTTGCTCCATATCACCATTTATTATTACAAAATGTCTGGTCCATATATAATCTTAAGCTGGAATGTGAAAGGTGCCAGGGATAGATGTAAGTGACAGGTCATATTAAAGCACTAATGGACTCTCAAAGTTAATATTGTTTGCCTGCAGGAAACCCATCTTAGAAGGGAGGATATTCTTCTCTTACCTAAAGGATGGGTAGGACAAGTTTTTAGAGCAGGGACATCTACCAATCAAGGAGGAGCTGCAATCCTATTTCACAAAAATGTTCCTTTTAAGCTGGAACACAAGCTCTGGGATGCCCAGTGACACTATCTAATACTTCATGGCACCCTTGATTCTAACCAAATTACAGTTGGCTCTATATAAGGCCCAAATATAGACTCCACAAAATTTTTTACAAACCTGATAGAAATTACTTCCTCCAATTCACCTCGAACGATCTTTCTAGGTGGCGGCTGGAATATTACCCCTTAGCTTATTCTAGGTAGATCAGACTCTAAACACTCCGGTCTTTTGCCTGCGCAGAGAGCCCTAAAAGAACTCATAGATGGACTAGGCCTACATGATATATGGAGAGTGCCGAATCCTGCTGAAAAGCAATATACTTTTTTCTCTTTCCCCCATTGCACATGCTCACATATAGATTACTTCCTGATTAGTTTCCATATTCTACCAGGAATGCTGGGTGCAACTATTCATCCATGGGTTATATCTGACCATTCCCCTGTTTTCTTTACATGTATTTTAGGACCTGGGATCAAAAGAGATTCACTGTGGTGACTAAACACACAGTTACTCTAAATTCCTGCTACCAAGACCCATCTCAAAAATGTCATTACCTCCTTCCTAGATTACAACATTGGATCAGTTTCCTGCATTGATGTAGTCTGGTCTGCCTTAAAATGTGCTTTGAGGGGGGAATGTATATACTGTATCTAGCTTCTACCAGATCCAAGAAACTCAAAACTCAGACTGAGAAATTACTGCAGGATATCAAATCCCTGCAATTATCTATTAGCCAACATTCCCTAGAAACTGACTGGATCAAACTACACTTGCTTCATTCCCAATTCTCAGATCTTATGTCCCTAAAAGCTGAGCTCTCCTTAAAAAAAAACAAAATCAAATATCTAGAATCTGGGGAATGGGCCGGTAAGCTCTTGGCTATGCGTATCAAGCCAGCCAAATGTTCTCGACAGGTACCAGGCTTGTATCTTACAAAAAATGGGCCACTAACTACTAACCTGAGAGAGATAGTCTCAGGTTTTGCGCAATACTATGGGGATCTCTACAACATAGCAAAACAAGAGATCCCAGAACAACAAATTCAAAACTATTTCGATCAATTGACTCTCCCGACATTACCCACAAATAAGATCCCTCTCTTGAGTTCCTACATTTAAGAATGGGAAGTTGAGCAAGTCATTAAGCAACTCCCCATAGATAAATCACCTGGTCCAGATGGCTTCCTGGCTTATCTATATAAACTATATGTCATGGAGCTTTCCCCTCTTTTGTCAAAAGTATTTAACTTTTTGTATGAAAATGGCATAGCTGATCACACATATCTTGAAGCTCTGATTACCATAATTCCCAAACCGGGTCAAGATCCCCATTATACTGAAAATTACCGCCCCATCTCTTTACTTAATGCAGATGTCAAAATTCTGACTAAAGTATTAGCTAACCATATGGGACCCTTACTAGACGCATTAATTACTAAGGAACAGGTCAGTTTTATGTCAGGTAGATCCTCTGGTGATCATATGTGTCACCTGTTACATCTCCTCTCCCAAACTGGCAATTCACTTGTTTCAACTGCCCTTATTGCCTTAGACATGGAGAAAGCTTTCGATCGCATCTCATGGAACTTTCTCTTCACTGCCTTACTTCATTTTGGCTTCCCACAGTCATTTGTTGATTGGGTCAAGTTGCTATACATGTCTCCAACAGTCCATGTCTGGTGCAACGGTTACCTATCTAACCCATTCCCATTCCTCCGTGGCACCAGACATGGCTGCCCTCTTTCTCCCCTTCTAGTCTTTACTTAGAACCCTTTATACAGAGAATACTCACAACTCAGAACCTATAAGGAATCCGTGTAGGAGCACAACAACATCTTTTATCAGCTTACGCTGACGATTTACTATTACACATAGAAAACCCAGTAGATGGTATACCAGTTTTACTACAGGAGATTGAATCCTTCTCAAAACTTTCATATTATTACTTAATCTAGCTAAATCTAGTATTTTCCCTTTGAATTATAAATTACTCTCTGCAGATGTAGAAAAATTTGGCTTAAACTGGGAATCCAAAATTCTGACCTATCTGGGCATTAAAATTTCCAAAGAATTTCCCACGATTATCAAAGAGAACTTCACTAAACTAATTCAGACAATAAAATTGAACCTTGAGAGGTGGAGTGCTTTACCAATTTTCCTCTGGGGAAGGATCAGCACAATCAAGATGGATGTGCTACCCCGGATCTTATGCTAGCTCCATATTTCCCTAAATCCTGGTTTTCCACTCTCGGAAATTTATTTAATAGCTATATTTGGAAACACAGAACAGTTCATAGGGCATATCATAAGTTAACTGAGTCAAAATCCAAGGGTGGCCTCTCTCTACTGTCTTTTTTTATTTATTATGGCGCTATTCATATTTCTAAACTAGCACAGTGGACATCCTTACCATATGGCGAATATACAGGGTCATACTCCCCTTCCTGGCTAGATATTGAAAGAACCCTGGCATCTAAAACTCTCTCCTCTCCGTCAGCACTCATATATTCTTCCCCGAAACACATCCCCAAAGAACTCTGGAAACTCCAATGGAATGGTCATTAAGAGCTTTGCATCAACTACAACGCCATCTGAATTTAAACTGGCATATAGATTGGGAACAACCACTTTTAAACAATCCCCACTTCAAAAGTCAACAATGGCCTATTCCAGTAGCATTCTGGCCCTCTTTGATAGGAATGAGACTTACAGATATAGCTCCCTATGACAAAGTGCTTTCATATGATCAGTTTTTACAAAAGTTTCCCACCATAGAAGAGTGCCCCTTTAAATATTGGCAGATTAGACACTCAGTAGTCTCCTTTTTAGCTACAATGGGACTACCTGATTTTCTCAACACCGATCTATCCTCCCTTTTAAATATTGCTGGTCAGTCGCACCCTGTCTCCAAGGTATATAAAGAATTACAGGTCCTAGATGCCCAATTACCCAAAGATATATGTTACTACAGGGTCCATAGTCCATCTCTCCCATCTGAAGTGGACTTCTGGCAGTGACCATGGCTTAATTTATACTGATTTGTTTTTTTTTTCAATTGTTTAACCAGGAATAGCACACTAAGCTGAAAGCTTGTTTACAGGTGCAACCTGAGAGCACAGGGAAGTTAAGTGACTTGCTCAGGGTCACTCAATATATGCAAGTAGGGGCTGTGGGATTCAAACCCAGGTCTCCAGATCTGTAGCTCAGAGCTTTAAACCACTGCACTATACTGCCTCCCAAACAAGATCGATTGCATCTTACACAATTTAACATCATGCATAATCTCTATTATAACAAGCATTTGTCAATGCCGGATGTTCGCTTGCAGGTATTTGCAGTGGTGTTTGACATGTATGGTGCTTTACCCTAATGCCCTGTGCGATTGCTGGTATTTGCACTACAAATTTTCAGCATAACCTTTTTGTTACCCCCACCTCATAAAAGCATTTGAGACCTCTGCTTATGAACAGTACCACTGTTATTTTGTTAATCTGTCCTGAACGTTGATTTCCCACAGCGACCACACCATTCTGCTCCACATGTGCAAAAACACAGTTCGGGCAGGATGTGAAAAATGACAGCTGTAGCATTCATAGGGAGGTGTGAAGGGATGGCAATGTTGAACATCTGGAGTGAAAATACAACAATTTCTCGAACTTACGAGCGTACATGGAAACTGCGCAATGAACGCTCATGACACAGTCATTTTGTGGACTTTTGTCACCAAATTTTCAACATAGGCATTTTGGGACCTCTGCTCATGAACAGTGTCACTGTGATTTTCATAATCTGTCCTGAGCATTGATTTCTCACTGTGACCACACCATTGTGCGCTGGATGTGCAAAAACACATTTCAGCCAGGATGTGAAAAATGTCAGCTGTACTGTTCATAAGGAGGTGTGAAAAAATGCCAGTGTTGAAAATCTGGAGTGAAAATATTTCAAATTCTCGAAGTTATGAGTGTGCGTGGAAACTGCGCAACGCACGCTCGTAACACAATCATTTTTTGACATTTTTTCACCAAATTTGTAACATAGGCTTTTGGGAGCCCACCTCATTAACAGTAACACTGTTGTTTAGTAAATCAATCCCAAAAGGTGATTTTTGTGCAGTGACCATGAAATCACCTTTGGGGACCGAATAACTCACATGACAGTAACTGAATTCATGAGGTGGGGTCCCAAGAACCCCCTGTTGAAAATGTGGTGCCAAAATTTGCAAAAATGCCCCGAGATAGCCACCTAAGTTGAAAAAAAAAAAACATTTATGCCATTATACAGCTTACCATCATTTCTTCAGTTTGCGTTCGGCTTTCAAGAGTGCAGACGTGTTCCCACTTTACTGAAGATCATTGTGCCAGGCTCCGGAGGTAAGTATGGGGTGAGGGGGAGGTGGGGTATGCAGAGGGTGGGTGTGAGTTCAGGGAGGGGGCACAAGACACAGCGAGGGACGGTTTTCTGTTTTCACAGGTTTTAAAAAAACAAAAGATGTTGCGGGACAGTTTTTCCATTTACAGGGACAATGGGCATGCTGGGGTGGGCTCCCAGCATGCCACCTGGGTGTTGGTTGGGGGGGCCTGGAGACAATGGGGACTGGGCACTCCGCCTGCAAATACAATGTGTTTGGTGGGGGCAATAACAAGGGAGCAGGGTAGATGGCAGCAGAGGGAGGAAGTGGGAGGGATTTTATTAGCAGCCAGAGGGAAAAGGGTGACATCAATATGTTAAATACACACACACGTTATCACCGCTGATTGCAGTGGTGCTTTTCTTTTAACTGAAGACCACTGCAGCCAAACTGCTGTCATAGACAGCTCATGCATCCATTGGTGCAGTATGGTTGCACACGTTACACTGAGCACTGCATTGGACAGGAGGGTCACACACCTTCAAAAGTCTTACTGTCCCAAAGCGTTCTTTGCACATGCATGCAGAATGCAAAATAAACAAGCATTTGTCAATGCTGAATGTTGCTTGCTTCTATGTGCTGTTTAGGTATTTGGAAGTCATTGGAGTGCAAATATTGAAAATTCACGAACTTCTGATGCGTAGGAACTGCTACAGCACCACTAAGTAAAACAGTCATTTTAAGAATTTTTCACCAAATTTTAAACATAGCCATTTTAAGACCTCTGCTCATGAACAGTGTCACTGTGATTTTCTTAATATCCCATACATTGAGTCTTCACACACTGACTGCCCATTGTGCGCTACATGGGCGGAAACACATTTTGGGCAAGATGTGAAAAATGACAGCTGTACTGCTCATAAGGAGGTGTGGTAAAATGGCAATGTTGAAAATCTGGAGTGGATATATTGAAAATTCGCAAACTTACGAGCGTGCGTAGGAACTGCACAACGCAAGCTCATAAAACAGTTATTTTTAGGAATTTTTCCACCAAATTTTCAAAATAGGCTTTTTGAGAGCCCACCTTATGAACGCTGGCAGTGTCATTTCATTAATCAGGCCGGAAAGGTGATTTCGCACAGTGACTGCGAAATCACCCTTTGGGCCTGAATAACTCCTTGACAGTGACATCATTCATGAGAAGGGGTCCCAAAAGCCCCACGTTGAAAATTTGGTGCAAAAATCCAAAAAAATGCCTGAGATATGCAACAAAGTTGAAAAAACCCCATCTAGCCCATTATACAATTACCGGCATTTCCTCAGTTCGCGGTCGGCTTTGAAGAGTGCAGACATGTTCACGGTCCAGCGAAGATCATCGCTGAGCTCCGGAGGTAAGTATGGGATAGACGAAGTGTGGGAAGACAGGTGCACAGTGGGTGAGTGCGGGTTGTGGGAGGGTGGGGAGACAGCGATGGAGCGTCTTCTTATTTACAGTTTTTGTATTCAGATGGCGTGGGGCGTTTGCCCGCTGGGGTGGGCTCCCAGCGTGGTAACGAAAAAGCTGTTTGGGGGCGTGGAGCCAATGGAGGATTGGGCACCCCACGTCGGCCAAAACAAGATTTGCCACGCTGAGGCGGGCTCCCAGTGTGGCGCAAACTTTGGGGGGGCGTGAGGCGCTGCCAGCACACAGCGGTGGTTTTCTTTGAAGTGAAGACCACCGCTGTCATACACAGCACCCGCATCCATTGGTGCAGGACCGCCACACCTGCTCAATGGAGCAGTGGATTGCACAAGACAGTCACACCTCCAAACTGTCCTATTCTCCCAAGACGTTCCTTGCGCATGTGCGCAAGCGAACATAAAAAGGTGCTCAAAAATGCTGCAATCTGATTGGCTGTTAGGATTCCAACAGCCTTACATTAATCTATGTTATACTGTCATGTACAGCCTGACCACAATGGCACATGAATTCTTGCTGTCAGCATTCCATCCTCTAGCACTGCTGAATGACTGGAATGATGCATTCTGATTTTGAACCAGCATTCTTAAATTGTTGGTGGAAGAACTATTTTATAAACAATCTCCCTCTAAATGAGGAAAATATTCAAAAAGTATTATTTTAACCATCTTCTTTTGGAACAATATTTCATAATAGCAATAAGGCACTCCCAGGAGTTAGATTAAAAGTCAGTTAATCACCCCTTAGAGGCAATATGGCACTCGGCTGCACCTCGTGCCACATTACACCCCTAGGGGGTGATTAACAGACTGTTAATCTAACCCCTGATCATGCCTTATTGCTTAATTTTACCCCCCAGAAACTTCATAAGATTGGGAAACTTCCCTCTTCTCAATGTCCCTGATGTTCAGCAGTAAACGGTGACCTCTATCATATGTTATGGCTATGTCCTAAATTCCAAATATTTTGGCGTAACATCAATAAATCGTTAGATCCTCTGTTGGAATTGGATCCCTTATTACTGCCAGAAGTTTGCTTACTTAATCACTATCCCACAGGAATGCTGAAAGCTAGGAAACGCTTTATAGCCCTAATTGCTGCTGTGGCTAAATGTATAATTATGAGGCACTGGATGGATGACTCTTTGCCTACAATACTGGAATGGCATAGATAAATGTTATTGGCTCTTCAGTTAGAAAAACATATTGCTAGGATGAGTAATAGATTGCCACACTACCTAGATGAATGGGGCACCCTAGATTCTTTATTAACTGCATGGAAATCCTGATGAACTTAACTTCCACACAAGCTTTTCACTGATTGCTCTATTGCTTATACTGAGGTGAGCTTATATGCTTGATGTCCTGGGGGGGTGGGTTATTGGGATTTAATTTGGGAATGTTTGTTTTATTTTATTTTATTTGAATTTTAAGATTGTCTAGTTTACAGACATAACTTAGTCTGATATATAGTCTTACAAATGCTTCTAAATGTTGAACCTATGATGTTGACTGTTATTTTTGTCCTGTAAGTGATTTTGTAATTTGTTCAAAAATCGAATAAAACTTATTGAATAAAAAGAATCCTCTGAAGTGCAATGTCCTTCAAATCCATGCCAAATGGGAAGCTCTGGGGGGCTACCATCAGATTTCCTAAAGGCAATCTGTGATGTTCTGCTGGACCACCTATGTGGAGCCCTGCGAGAGTCGACAATCAATCAATCAATCAATCAACAATTTATTTATAAGCAGTGCAGTTCACAGAAGTATCAAAGCGCCTTACAATTAATTATAAAATCAAGTTAAAATATTAATACTATTTAAACTACACATCTACTTCATCTAGAAACATCAATGTTCAGGAAAGGCAACACTAAAAAGGTGTATCTTCAGTGCAGATTTGAAACTCTCCACGGTCAGGCACTCTCTTATCCGAGGTAGAGAATCCCACAGGGCAGAAGAATCTAACACAACTGAGTGCCTCCCGGCCTCTATGAGAACTGCCAGGAACTCCCTTTTGTCAAAACCTGGTAAAGCTCCAGCCTTGTGTAACAGCTACAGTCCAGTCTCCTTGATCCCTGTCGACTGTCAGATGTTAGCAAAGCTGTTATCAAACTGGCTAAAATGCCTGATTGCAGATCTCATAGAGGGAGACCAGGTGGGTTTCATCCCTGGACGTAGTGGCACGGACAGCACAAGGAGGCTTCTCAACCTACTGTAGCACATGAAGACAGCCCAAATTCCCACTATCCTTTTTCCCCTGGGCACCAAAAAGGCTTTTGACAGGATAGAGTGGAAAAATATTGCAGCAGCCATGGAAGTCTTCAATGCTGGGCCCGGCTTTCAGGGATGGGGTCATGCCCTGTATGACCAGGCTTCTGCAGAAGTGGTCATCAATGGGAAGGCTTCTCCTGCCTTCAGGCTACACAGAGGAACCTGGCAGTGCTGCCCTCTCTCCCCCTTACTTTTCATAATCGCCCTAGAGCTACTCCTGCAAACCATCAGAAGAACTCCTGATATTCAGGGAGTGGCACTTGAAGAGGAACATAAGGCCCTGGGCCTATGAGGGCAACATCCTCCTGGTATTGTCAAATCCAGTAAAATCAGTTCCAGCTTTACTCTCCCTCATCGGGCAGTATAGCCAACTATCAGGATACAAGCTAAATGTCTCCAAATCACAGTTTTTGACCTCTACACACAACATCTTAGGTCTGGACAGCTATCATTGGGGTCTACACCTGGCTACCCAGCCTATGGAGTACCTCAGAATAAAATTTCACTGCGACACTCCCAGAATGGGGAAACTCAGCCTCCTACCAGTGTTGGAAGAACTTGAGAAAGACTTTCAATGCTGGAAATTACTCCATATTACTCACTAGTGCTGGGCACAGGCTTTCAAAAATGATGGCGGCGCCCAAGATCCAGTATGTGTTAGATAACTTGCCAATAGGGATAGATAAACAACTTGCAGAGCTCATATATTTCAAAGTCAGATCTTTCTTTTGGAGTGGGGGCTCAAAATGCATCACATGGGCCAAGCTAAAGTGGGACTTCTGTAAAAGTGGTCTTAAATGGCTGGATTTTAGGATCTACAGAGTGGCTCACTCTAAAGGCCATCTTGCACATGCAGTGCCATGGGCACAGGCAAAAACAACCTGAAGTGGGCAAGGTGTGAGACTCACATACTAGGCTCCCTCCTGGTCATCTCAGTCCTCTTTGCAACTCCCCCAAAACTGCCTCCCTTCCCCTGGCCCATAACCACACCTACTGGATATGGTGTCATATGTGTAGGCTTACCAACTGGAACCCAAAGAAGGCAACATTTTTCACATTGTGGGATAACCCCAGTCTCTTGATTGGGTGGAAAGCCGATAAAATTTCCCTCCTGGGAGAGAGCTGGCATTACCTTATTGACAGACATAATGTCCCCCACAGTGAACTCACTAATGAGTTTCCAGCAACTTGGTCAAAAATGTCGCCTACCCGCTCAGCATCACTGGAAGTACTTGCAGCTTTGGCATGCTCTACAATCTACTCTTGGCCCTAGTTTTAGAGGATATGACCCTAACCCTCCTGTGGCCAGATGCAGAGAAACATGTTACAGGTAGTAATATATATATAGGCATTCTTACTCTGGGAAGAACCTGATGTCCACACAAGGCTCCATCACAGCTGGTCTGAAGAACTCTAGACAGAGATCACACATGATATGTTGGACTGCTGCTGGAGGGAGCTCCAAGCTGCAGGGAAAGACACCAAAATCAGGTTCACATAATTCAAAATCCTGCACAGGTGGCACAGAACCCCCAGCAAACTCAAGGTGAGTGCTGGAGATGCCTGGCACCTGGGGGAATAGCTCCCACATCCTGTGGGGCTGCACAGCCCTCTCAACATATTGGAGGGACATTGAAAGCACATGCTTGGAAATTCTCTAGGGCACTGCAAATTTCTCTAACCTGGGCGGGATCCTAGGGATACTCCAAAACCATCAAGAAAGAGGCAGGTTGTCACGAGCCCAAAGGCTGTGGCTTCAGGGACCCCTAATAACTGCAAAGCACGTCATCCTATGGCACTGGAAAGATCCCAGATCCTTGGATGCCCAGGAATGGTGAGAGGAACTGGGAAGGATGGCCAGTTTTAAGAGAGTCATGTACACTAATCAAAACAAAAGACACGTACCAGGAGATATGGGGCATGTATCTAGCTTCAAATTACTGTAAGCTTCCAGAACCTAATATTCCTCTTTTGCTGCCATGTCTGTAAAGTTCTTCACCAGCCACAGACTATATGGGGCAGTGTAGACTAGTCCAGATGCCCCTTCCCTACAATTTGCAGGACCACATACCAATAGGTGACTGACACCCCCCAACTCCCTTAGCATGCCTACAGAGCCAGGGTTGATGAGCAAAGGGCAAAGAACATTACCCTGCGGGCATGTGGGCTTATCCCACATAAAGCTTACTACATCTGTGAAATTTGTTTTATGGAAAATAAGTTAAACAATGTGTTTATAATTCCACTTATGCTACATAGTTACTGTTAAGACTGTTTTATGCCAATGTAATGTACTAGTTTACTCTGTTAGAAACTCCTCATTAGCCTGTTCATCCACGGGAACAATCCCAACCAGGATTTCTGTACTGTTATCTGAATACCTCCCTGTTAAGTTGAATAATAAATAAACACATTTTAATTACAAAAAAAGGAATCTAATAGGCCTGCCTTAGTGACCATATCTAATAAGTCATTTGACACAACAGACCATCTTTTTTTTTTAAGGGTACCTAAACAAGCAATTTTTTAAAACTGCAAACTCCAAAATCTGTCTTCATAGAGAGGTAAAGTAAAGGCTGCTATTTACATTTATGCTAAACTGCATTTATGTAAATAATATAAATGCAGTTTCATAGCTTTTGAGAAATATAAACATCAGCTTTTCACTTTCAAAAAAACAGTCTTGGTTTCTCCCCAATATGTCTGCTGAGTTTTTTAAGTGATGAGTCATGATGACAGCATCGGAGCCAGAGACAGAGATCCACATATATTTCTATAGTGCTAACTAGTTCTTCTTTCCCTCTTTATTTTGAATTGTTGTACCAGAATGATCAACACCATGTATTAACTTGTGGATTATTTTGATCAATACATGTTAGGCTATGATTTTGTTCATTTTGTTTATTTTAACTTACGGAAAATGTTTTGCAATCCAGCTGACTTTTTCCTTGGCAAACTGCATTACAGTACAACACTTCAAATACCTGATGATCTAGTGGTTATATGATGCACTGAATTTTGTTTTTTGTTAACCAGGAGATACACACTAAGCTGAAATCTTGTTTACAGGTGTGGCCTGGAAGCACAAGGAAATTTAGTAAGTTGGGTCACACAGCAAAGTACCTGTCTCATGCTGACTTGTTAATTCACAAGTAGGGCTTTCTTTTTCCATGTGAACTCCCTGCACCTAGCCTGCCTTCTGTTGAATACCCCACCATCCATACCCTGTCCTTAGTATTGCCTTGGGCTGCATATGAACTTGCTGTCTCATGAAGAGAATTATCACACCTCATATTGTAATCTTGTACCTCAGAGAGTTGTGCACACCTATACTGATACGTATCATCAGCTCGCACTGTTAAAAAAATGCCTCCCAAATCACTCTCCAGTCCACATTCTCAATGTTTGACTTCTGCTCCCACAGTAAACATTAAGTGGGTCACCACCCTTTTGCACAGTGAAGGTAGTATGTACAGTTCCCTGTTGTATTTTTTTCCCACCTCATTAACCAGCAACTAGGTCTTCCTGAAGGACCAAGCAATAAGCATCACGACCCACCAGAAAAACTGCTGTTCATGCCCTCATAAGGGCTGCACTTACAATGGATAACAATATTATTAGCAGGAGAGGCATACTAATACCTTGAGCGAATCCACTTGATTTCCAGTGTCAGTCTACTCCTTTACCTGTGATCTGCAGAACCCCACAGAACAGTTCCCAGCAATTATTCTCCAGTACTTTTCTGTGCCCTACTCTACAATGCGAGTTGGCTGGCTACCACCCTTCCAAATCTTGAACGAGCTATACACAACTCCCTCAATACTGTCCTAACAAACGTCAACGCCCCCCTCCGATGAGAGGGTAATCTCCCTACACTGAATTCAAGTAACAGTTTAGGTGCAGGCCTGCCACTCTGAGTATTTGCTATCGCAGGCTACTCTCATCCACAGTCAGGTAGTGATCACGATGCTGGCAGCCCCACATTTCAGATCTCACAGTGATCTGGTCATCATCCTCCTTTGTGTTTTCAACTAGCCTGAATATAGCTGTACCCTGCTGGAATGGCCTCTTCAGTCACTCTCTAGCATTCATTCTTCTGACCTGCTCCCCCACACCAAACACTGATGAGTTCACTACCCTTCCACATCATGAATGTGTTTAGTAGTCTCCCATGTTATATTTACATATTAATAATAAACATGATCTTCTGGTAAGCCTGGCTGATATCAGCACGGCGCAAGTTTAAACATAGGCTTTCCTACCCATATAAGATCTAAGCCACCTATGACTAGGCACTATTAAATGATGTGCATAATGATGTGCACACCCATCATTTAATAGTGCCTAATCAAAGGTAGCCTAGATCTTTTAAGGATATGAAAGCCCATCATTCCCCTTATTCCCTGCTGCTATGAGTCTGACTTACTGGAAAGATATGTTTATATTTGATATGTCAAAATAAAACAGGGACTGTACTACTTGCATTCATGATGCAGAAGGGTGATGAGCTCACCAGTTTTTGGTGTGAGGAGGAATAGTGACGAATGAATACCAGAGGGGGACTGAGAAGGCCACTCCTGCAAGGTGCTGCTATATTCAGGGAAGGGGAAAGACAAAAGGAGATAAATATGAGCAGATGACTGTGAGAAATAAGATGTGGGGCTGCCAGCACCTTGATCACAACCTGACCCATTGTCTTGGCCAATATTCCCCTTCCCATAAAAACAGTTCATGCAATTGTTCAAGGCTGTGTGTGGATATTAATGTATGAATGACTGCCACTACACATTCAGTCACTTCACTACCAGTCTAATATTGCTTGTAAAGCACTTTGGGATACAGTGTGTATGAAAACCACTATATAAATGCTGATTATTCTTATTATTATTATTTCCCATGGAAAATGAAGACAAGACAAGCATCTATTTGAGTTTTGAGAAAGTATGATCTCTAACATTGGACTGTACAAGAACTTTGCTACAAAAAAGTGGTAGCTCTAGGGGGTGGTGAAGGTTGTGACTGCAACCCCCCCCCCACACATAGTAATGTACTTGCTGCTGCTGCTGCATTTCACTCTGTTGAAGAAGTCTGATTTATTGAATGTACAAATGTTTACATTCCAACTATGGATTACATTTGTAGGTTCTGTCAAAAATGTACTAGAAAATAATAATAGCAAAAAATATAAAGGTTTAATAAAAATGTTAAAAAGTGCATATTAAATATGTAAACCACCCCAGCACCCCGATTGTATCATTCTGGATCCACCATAACCACTAGACCACCAGGTTATTCAGGATTTGTACTGCACTGTGTTTTACCACAGAGAAAGTCGGTTGGATTAAAACACATTTTCAGCACCTTAAAGTAAACAAAATGAACAGAACCATAGCCAAACATGTGCATTATACAAAATAATGCACATAGTTTTGACCACTTGGGTGAAACAATTCTATACAAAAGGAGAAAAGAACTAGTTAGCACTATAGAGAGCCATATATCTCTATGACTTTGGCTCCAATGATGTTATCACATGACACATTTGGCGGCCATTTTAGGAAGCAGGTAAGACAGTTTTTTTGAAATTGGAAGGCTGATTTTACAATTTTCAAATGCTCTGGAACCACATTTAGGTAAATTATGTGAATGTAGTTTTAGCATTAATGAATACTGCAGCATTTCCTTTAGTCACCTACGGAGTCAGATTTTTGAATAGTTTGTTGTCAAAATGTTTAGGTATCTTTTAAGTTCAGCAACCTGGGGGATAGAGCAATTAAAATCCTCTTGAAACATTATCATACGTGTAGTGAATAGAAAGGGGCATATTTTCTGAAATAGCTCTATGCTTACAGCTTTTGTTTCTGGGATATAAATAAAAATAACCTTATGACTAGAAATGTCTCTCGAGATATTCAATATCAAAGCCATGCCTGGGTGCATTTCTACCAGATAATATAGAATAGTGGATGGGTGACCATCCACAACAAGGCTGTGTTTCCATCAAAGGTGTTGATGACATCAGAGAGACCTCGAGAGCAAAGCTCGAGAGGTCTCTGTGATGTTATCAACTCTCGAGATGGGAAATGCAGCCCAAGTTGTAGGTGGGCGACCATCTACTATTTTATATAGTATATTGTTCCCTGAAATGTGTTTGTACCTTGTGTTCACTCTTTCACACTGGCCCTGGCTAGATTCCTGTTCTCTCCGCTTTAGTCCCCAATAATTACAGTGCTCATTGCTGCAGTCCTGTCCCCAAAGATATAGGTCCTTTGCGCAGCAGTCACACTCTGCTCCGGTCCCACAACTGTACCAGTAATTTAAAAAAAAAAATCCTGCTAAGTAATAGTTTGGATACACGGAATTGACTTTAGTAGTCCGTGTCCAAACTGTGTCTACTCCTCCAACCGCACTGCTCGCTAAGTACAGGTGCCATTTTAGAATGTATTTTTTTAAAACAGCACTGTTGCAGCCAATCAGATGGCAGGTTAAGGGTAAAAAGTTGTTGTACTATCGATGTGATGACAGAACGATAGTACAACTTTTTTTGACCTTTGAACTGCCCTACAACAAGATTTGGAAAACCTTTGTTTTCCAGACACAGTAAGCCCTAACCATATAATATTAACCATTAAGCAATACCCCAGCCCATCAAGGAGGTCTTCCTCGGTCAGACCACGTGATGCAGAGTGCTGAATAGAAGCTCCTCCACATAGCTCCAGTCTCCCGATTATAAAATCATCTTTTTGGTCTGCAAAACCGCCTAAAACCCCTTGGTATCCTCTGAGTCTGCCTTCTAACCACCTCAGGATTCAGAATCGCGAGTCTGAGTATTTGTGGAGGCTTATATAAAAAAGCCCCACAAAAACACACTCCGCCAGTTACCCCGAGAAGGCCCCGAAGAAACCTAGGGCCTCGAGTGGATCAGACAGGCCTTACCATCCTAGCCAAGTATCGGATCAAGAGCCTTTAACCCTGAGCAGGTTCCTCGAAGGATTCAAGCCCTTCCGCGAGCAAGTCAAAGAAATGGCAACTGAGCTCAAAGCCCTGTCTAAAAAGCTGGACGAGGTCACTACAATAACCTTGGATAATACAGCTCGCATTGTGTCACTGGAGAAGCATCTGGAAAGGGTAGATCCTGGGCTAGCAGCAGTACAGCAGCAGCTCTCTCGAGTTGAAACAAAGCTGGAGGACCTTGAGGGCCACTGCCGCAGGAATAATGTTGTAATACTGGGGCTACCTGAAGGTGAAGAGGGCCAGAATGCTATCATTTTTGTACAGAAGTTGGTAGAACGAGTGGCCGGTCCCTCTCCTTTCGGCTCTGCGTATATTATTGAGAGGGTGCATAGATCCTTATGACCAAAACCTCCTTTGGGGGCCGCTCCTCACCCTATTATATGCCGATTTCTCAACTTTTTGGAAAGGCAACACTTTTCTGTCTAAAGTGAGAGACCTACAAGAGGTCCATTGGGAAAACTCAAAGCTAAGAATAGCACAAGATCTGCCGGGCCCTGTTCGACTGAAGCGTACAGCATTCCATCCCATTGTGACCAAGATCATTGCTGCTGGGCTCAAGTTTAGGATGGGATACCCAGCTAAGCTGCAAGTTTTAGTGAACGGATCTTGGTCAGCATATGAAGATCCTGATACTGCTGTTTCTGGCCTCAAGCTCGCTCTACCTGACCTGTTTCATGACCCATGAGGAGCCCTCTGTCTATGACGAAGGGGAGATCTGTGTGGTCAAGATGGGTCTGCCTTTTATGTAGAATGCTGTATAGGATAACCAACGTGGATGGAATCCAAAGAATCTTGTTGTTGGGAAAAGCAGAGCTGTTATCTCGCTGTCTTAACTCGATATGAGACTCTTTTGCTTTGAACTCAAGCATGGGACTGCAGCTTGCATATTGGATTCGTTCTGAATGTAGTTTACTCAACTGGGGGAAAGTGTTCTGTGTTTTTGGTTTTTTTTTTTAGGAACACTATTTGTCAGTATAAAGGGGGTGGTAAAATAATATCACTCAGGCTCACGATTTAGTTCTGGAGGTAGATTAATCCAGGAGGAAAGCTGGGCACTTGTATTTTGCTGCATGGCCACAAGAGGGAGCTCAGCACACAGGATTATTAGCTCAGTGTTAGCTGATAACCCGAAATCTGGGGTAATAAACATACTCTCTACCATGCTAGTTGGTCCTTGTATGGTAAGATGCCGAGGTGAAAAAGCCCTAATTTTCTCACTATTCTTTTAGGATCTCGGGGCACCTGTATTCATTCAGCAGGTTATATGAATCCTGCTAATCGGGGCTAAGTCTCACTTACATGGCTCCCTCCTTTAATGTCTGGCTATGGGATGCTTACCTTCATTGTTTCATTTGACTTGATGCTAGCGTGACGCTGAGGTCAAGCACCTTATTTTTAACTTAATTACCTGAGATCTCTGTGCGTCGGGTCTCTCTCTTGGCAGGCCACAGTTATCTAGTTAATTATAGCAGCACACTCGCTGCGCTCCTATGTTATAAGCCAAGCTACTCTTTTTAAGTTACCAAGAACTGTTTAGGTAGTAGAGCTTTCTTAGTTTCGATTTCAAGTTTGCTGGTTAGGGCGGAAGGGTTGTTGTACTTGTCTAGGGCCGAGGGGCTTCTTCGGGAGGCTGGAGGGGAGGAAGGGATGTGGTACTTTGCTGAGCGCTGTTTGTGACAGTTGGGGTGGATGTGAGGGGGGTGGGAAATTCGTGTTTAAAGGATTGGATACTTTTACGTTCATTGTGGTGGGGAGTATTATGGGGGGATAGAGGAGGGAACAGTTTGTTTTGGGGGATGGTGGGTATGAGGGAGAACACAGCAGTATTTAACCGAATCTGGATAATTTCCTTCGTTGTTATTGTACATGGTCCTTTGTCCTTATATACAGGGAGCGGGAAGGGATAACTGTGGAGGGGATGGGGGTGGGGGGAGGGAGGATCATACAGCAGTAATCATTGGAATCTGGTCAAATGTTTCTCGATATCTTTATACAGGGCTGAGGATATTAAGCTCATTAATCTTAGCTAGATGGCTAATGATGTGACTTTTGCTACCTGGAATGTTAAGGGGATCATGAAAAAACCCAAACAATATCAGGTGCATAAACACTTGAGTTTATTGCGGTCTCAGATAAAATTTTTGCAGGAATTCCATTTAGTAGAATCCGAAGCTTCACAATTAAGGAGACAACAGGTGGGTCAGATTTATGAAGCTCAGGGCTCCACTAAAAGTTGTGGGGTCATGCTAATCATTAATAGAAGCATTCCCTTTGTTTCTACACAGGTTATCAAGGATCCGGGGGGCAGATTTGTCTTAGTCAAAGGCACTCTTTGGTCAGTATCACTTCAACTCGGCAGTATATATGGACCCAATACTGACAACCCGGGTTTTTTTATGAGGCTGATAACTATTATGCTTCCAATGCTTCCCATCAGGATTATTATGGGGGGTGACTTCAATCAGGTTGTAGGCTCTAACCTGGATAGGTCAGGTAGTGGGCTGAGAGATATGTCCCCGGAGCAGAGGGCACTTAAAGATCTGGTAGATCAATGCGGGCTCTGTGATGTCTGGCACGTATTGCATCCTGATTCCAAGGAGTTCACTTTCACTTCAGTGGTGCATGGCTCGCAGTCTCGCATTGACTACATATTTATCTCTCAGCGTCTCTTGCCCGGGGTCAAGTTTGCCTCGATTCAACCGTGTCCATTTCTGACCACTCCCTTGTGGTATGCAACCTGGCATTCCTTAATTCACCTAAAAGGGAGACCAGATGGAAGCTCAATGAGCAGCTCCTTAAGGATGCCAAGTATTGTAAGCTTATAAGAGAGCAAACTGAGCTCTTTTTCTCATCTAACCCATTAGATAGTGCAAAGCTGGACATTCTTTGGGGGCCTTTTAAAGCATACATGAGGGGGTTCTTATCAGTATAGCAGCTAAAAGGAAAAGGGTACAGGAGGAAGATCTGCTATCACTAATATCCCAAATTTGGTCCCTTGAAGTGAATCTCTCTGTTAGTTCCTCTAGTGAGGACAAGAAGAGACTCCTGGTGGCCAAAGATAGATACCTAGAGCTGCTAAGGGAAAAGGCAGAACTAGCTAAAATCCAAACCAAAGCCAGTTATGCGCAGCAGGGAGAGAAAGCAGGGCGCCTGCTTGCATTGCGCTTAAAACAAAAGGAATCTGCAAAATTTATCCCACCAATTCAGGCAATGGCAGATGGGTCTCTGAGAGTATCCCCTACTGAGATAGTGCAGGAGTTTGCTTTATATTATGAAAAATTGTACAGGGACATGGAGAGTCCTCCTTGTCCTGGGATTCTTGAGGAGTACTTAAGAGATTCCCACCTGCGCTTTCTATCGGAGCAACACAAGAGTTTTCTGGCTTCTCCTATATCCCAGGAGGAAATCTCTGAGGTCATTAGAGGACTACCCTTAGACAAGGTCCCAGGACCGGATGGGTTCTCCTCTTTATTTTACAAAGTTTTTCGTGACCTCTTATTGCCAGTACTTTATCGCCTATTTCAGTACATTTTATCTGGGGTAGAGGCAGACCCTTACCTGTTCGAAGCCCTGATTGTTCTGCTCTCTAAACCTGACAAGGATCCTGAGTTAGTTCAAAGCTACAGACCCACATCTCTCTTAAATCAAGATATTAAAATCCTTCCGAAGATATTGGCCGACAGATTAACTGTAGCCCTTTCTGATTTGATAGGCATGGCACAGGTTGGATTCATGAAGGGACGTTCATCATCAGACCATTTGCATACCCTTTCTCATGTCTTCTTGGTCTCCAGGGATGCTGCGTTTCCCACTGGACTGGTCTCCCTGGATGCCAAGAAGGCATTTGATCATGTAAACTGGAAGTTTTTGTTCCAAGTTCTTGAGGCCTTCCAGTTTCCTCCGGTCTTTATATCCTGGATTGTTGCATTATACAAAACACCTACAGCAAGAATTATGGGAAATGGTGCATTTTCTAAGTCCTTTTCATTACATTCTGGTACCAGACAGGGTTGTCCCCTTTCTCCCCTTTTATTTAACCTGTATCTCGAACCTCTCATTCAAAATATTCTCAATAATACAGGAATACAAGGCATATGGGTGGGGCGTCAGGAGGTCAAGATCACTGCATATGCGGATGATCTCCTTGTGTACTTATCCCACCTAGTATCTTCCATCCCGGTTTTGTTGGGTGAAATTGCTAAATTTAGCACTTTATCCAACTATAAACTTAATACTAACAAATCTTCCTTTTTCCCTTTAAATCACAAGATATTTAGGACTGATATCGCCCCCTTAGGTTTATGTTGGACCCCCAGGTCATTGAAATACCTGGGCATTAAACTGACTCGTAACCCCTCAGTATGGTTCAGGGAAAATCTGGAGCCCCTTTCCCAGCTTATAATTCAGGATCTCGACAGATGGTCTAAGCTCCCTATCTCGCTTTGGGGCCAGATTAACATAATTAAGATGAATGTCTTCCCACAAATTTTCTACTCTTTATCTCTTCTTAATACTTTTATCCCGTTATCTTGGTTTAAGAAACTGCATGGTATTTTTACCAAGTTTATCTGGTCTGACAAATACCCCCGACCGGCTTATTATAAGTTGGCTGCTCCAAAATCTGAGGGGAGCCTGCGGATTCCCCATTTGGCCATATATTATTGGGCTAGCCATCTGGCAAAATGTCTGAAATGGGTAAGTCCGAGTCCTGAAAAGGTGCAGCCAACATGGCTTAGAATAGAGTTGGACTCTATTCGGTCCATGAATCTGGATACCCTAACTTTGTTCTATGTAAAAGCGTCTCAGGTGCATGTTGCCGAGAAATGTCCCGTAGTTACTACTTCTTTAAGGGTATATGCACAACTTTGCTCTTTCTTGCGTTACACTCCTCAGTTAGATCTGGCTCAATCTATCTGGAACTCCCCATCTTTCACTATGAACAAGCAGCAGATCCCCCGCACTTGGTTGCCCCAATTGAGTGATGGGAGAGTACTTTCTTTTGTGGATGAGCAGGGGCAATGGCTATCCGTAGGTGATCTTATTCAGAAATTTATCATCCCAGCATTCTCACATTTTAAAGCAGTACAGATAAGACACGTACTTACAATAGTGATTGGTAATTCCCCTCCCAATCAGATGGTTGGGGCCCTGATACCTGAAATTTCTTCTCTACTTGGGTCTTCGGGCAGTGTATCCAAATTATATCAGGTTTTGTTTCATAAAACATATGGGGACTCTTTTGGACCAACGAGGCTCTGGAGCTCCTTATTTCCTCAATATTCACGTAATTGGCAAGCTTTGTGGAGGTCCTGCCATAAATTTGTCTCCCAAGATAGGTTGCGCCTTATGCAATATCATATTCTGCATAATATGTACTATACTCCGGTTAAGTTAAAGAAGTGGGGTCTGTTGGACTCAAACATATGTGTTAGATGTTCACAGGGGGAGGGAACACTCCTTCACATATTTTGGTCCTGTCCCAAAATCTCCCAGTTGTGGGACTCTATCAAAGCTTCCCTATATCCTATACTGGGTTTACAGGAGCACTTCACGCCTGACGTCTGTCTCCTCGGGGACATGTCCTCTATTAGAGTCAAAGTGAGAAGGTTTCATATTTCTATGATAGCTCTATCTGTTAAGAAGCTTATTTTACGTCATTAGAAAGACATGCCTACTCCGACATTACATGAATGGGTGAATGAAATCCTTGCTAACCTGCTTATGGAAAACGTGATTGCCAGCCTTCACAACAGATTATCTGTTTATACTCAAATATGGGATCCCCTTCACTCCCTAATTCTAGTTGCCCAGATTTAGCAGTGTTCCAGAGCAAATAGCCCTGTATACTCCTGTATAATGTCTTTGTACTTAAGTGACATACTGATATGTAACTGCTGTATTGGGGGGGGGAGGAGGGCAGTCTTAACATAATAAGTTGCTGTAATCTTGTCTTACTGTCATGTTAACTGCCTCTTAATGTGAAAAATTTTGCTAATAAAATTTGAATAAAAAAAGGAGGTCTTCCTCAAGGATCAGCCAATTTCAGGTAAATAGCGCAAACCTCTGTCCTCAAAGGTGCACCAGTCAGAAGGACAACATGCACAAAAGAGAAACTGGGCACACAGCAGGCACATATGAAGACAGAAATCTGTAGTCTGTAGCTCTGCTGTTTTCTTTCCTAAGCTCACCTGAACTCTAGGAGCCTGGGGAACAAAACAGCAGAGCTACAGCTCTCATGGCAGAAGGGGAGGTGGACATGGCAGCCATCACCAAAACATGGGCCACCTATTACCAGGACTGGGACCGGCGGTACCAGGGTGTAAGATATTACACAGAGATAGGGTAAATGGGAAGGGTGTGTGGCGGCACTGTATGGGAGAGAAGGACTGAAGTATGTTCGTGAGGAGGTGGTGGAGCGTAGTAGAGTCATTAGGAATGCAAATTCAGGATTCCAAGAATAGGACTCTCAGGATTGGAATAGTGTACAGGCAACCATCTCAGACAGAGGAGTTAGACAGGGAACTAGCAGGACAGATCAGAAGGGCCTGCTGAAAGGGTAGCATGGTGATTGTGGGGGACTTCAACCTGCCGGGAGTGGATTGGAGTACCCCAGCCGCCACGAATAGAAGGGAGTAGATACTTCTGGATGCGTACCAGAACAGCTTCCAAATGCAAATGGTCAGCAAGCCAACCAGGTTAGGGAACAACCTAGACCTCGTGCTGGCAAATGGGGAGCTTATGAGGGAGCTGCGGGTGGAAGAACTACTGCCAGGGAGCGACCACCACTCAGTGTGGTTCACATTGAAAATGGGTAAGGATGGAATAGAAAAAGGTACAATACTTCAGGAAGATCAACTTCATGAGGATGGGAGAGGTAGTTAAAAAATATCTAGCCAGAATCCAAACTAATATGGACACTAATGAGAGGTGGGAGGTCATAAAACAGGGGATTGAGGAGGGAACCAAAACCTGCATCAGGTTCCAGAGTAAGAGAGCTAGGGCCAAGAAATCCAGCTGGTTGAGCAAGGGAGTCATGGATAAAGTAAGAAATAAAAGAGCCACCTTTAGGAGGTTCAAAAAAACAGGAAGAGGGGAAAGCAGAGAGGATTATCTGAAGAAATCGAAGGAGGTGACAAAGGCAGTAAGGGTAGCCAAGGTGTCTAAGGAGCTCAGGCTGGCACAAGGCATCAAGAAGGGGGAGAAGGAATTCTTCAGGTACATCAGGGAGGAAAGGAATTGTAGAGACAAAATAGTAAGGATTAAGAGGGATGGGGTGGGTGGAAACAGGAGCAGAGCAGGCTGAAGCGCTTAATGAATACTACTGCTCAGTGTTTGCTAAGGAGAAAGGAGGGGCACTACCAATGGGAGGGTGGGAGGTCAGGCTCAGGGGAGGAGGAGGTGACAGATGGGAGAATCACAGAGGGAACGGTACTGGAATACTTGAGGGCACTGAGGGTGGACAAGGCACCAGAGCCAGATGGCATTCACCCCAGGATACTAAGAGAGCTGGCAGAAATCCTGGTGGGGCCCTTGGCAGACCTGTTTAATGACTTCCTGGTCTCAGGAACTGTACCTCAGGACTCGAAGATGGCTCACGTAGTATCCCTCTATTAGAGTGGTCCCAAAGGCAAACTGGGAATCTACCATCTGATAAACCTCACAGCCATCATAGGAAAACTGATGGAGACAATCCTGAAAGAGGCTGGTGTCCTTTCTGGAGACCAATGGACTGCAGGACGTTAGGCAGCATGGGTTTGTCATTGGCAGATCCTGTCAGACTATCCTGGTGGATTACTATGACTGGGTAATTAACCAGTTGGACAAGGGCCATGCAGTGGATGTCCTGTTTCTGGACTTCAGTAAGCCATTCGACTCAGTGCTGCATGCGAGGCTGGGTAGTAAGCTGGCAGGTAAAGGTACAGGGGCGAAAATTGTGGGATGGGTAGAAAACTGGTTACAGGGAAGGCAGCAGAAGGTGGTGGTAGGAGGGGAGCTCTCATCTTCAAAGGCAGTGACAAGCAGAGTACCGCAAGGCTCAGTGCTGGGACCAGTGTTGTTTGGGTTGTTCATATCAGACATCTCAATGGTCATCAAGAACAAGATCAGTTTGTTTGCAGATGACACCAAGATGGGAGCAGCAGTGGATGATCTAGGAGGGTGGCATGGGTTGCAGGATGATAAGTCAAAATTGGAGACCTGGTCTGACACCTGTTGGTGTTCAATGCCAAAAAGTGCAAGGTGCTACATTTTGGGGCAAAAAAAACAAGAAGGAGCTACCAGCTTGGGGGGGGGTGGTGTTCAGCTAGCCGGGACAGAGGAGGAGGAGAAGGATCTGGGGGTGATTATAATGGGCTCAATGAACAACTCTGCACAATTCAGGAAGGCAGTTCCAAAGGCCAACAAAATGCTGGGTTGTATTGCGAGGTGTATATCTTCAAGGAGAGGGGAGGTGATCCTGCTGTTGTATATCTCACTGGTTAGTCCACACCTGGAGTACTGCATGCAGTACTGGTACCCATACCTGAAGAGGAACATTAAGTTACTAGAGGGGGTACAGCACAGGGCAACAAAGATGATCCAGGGACTAGGGGACAACCGTAAGTGAGCAAGCTGAGGGAACTGAACATGTACTCACTGGAGGAGAGGAGAGATAGGGGGGATATGATTGAAACCTTCAAGTACATAAGGGGAATAAAAATGGCAGGCACAGAGGGACTATTCAAGTTACGGGGGTGCAGGGACACTTGTGGTCATGATCTCAGATTGGAGGGGGGCCAGGTTCAGGAGGGAAATGAGAAGACACTTTTTACGGAGAGAGTGGTGTCTGGGTGGAATACATTTCCTGTGGAAGTGTTATGTTCTAGAACAGTAGACTGCCTCAAATGGGGATGGGATAGGGTAAGAGGAAGGATCAGGGGAGGATTGGGGAGGGCAGCAACAGTATAAGGGTTGTTAGCTGCACACTCAAGCAGACTTGATAGACCACAAGGCCTTTATCTGCTGGCAAATTTGTATGTTCCTAGGAATATTTATTTTAAATTATAGCATGACAGATACACGAGGCTAACACTGCTACATATCTACTCTGAACAATGAGTCTTCCTCAGGGGGTGAAATTAACCAGAAAAATGCCACCATTAAATATATAGAAACATAGAAGTTGACAGCAGATAAGGAACGCAAGGCCCATCCAGTCTGCCCATTGTTTCTACCTTATGAATGTGCCATAGGCCTGTACCCTGTCAATGGCCTATCTACTCATACTCATCTGTATTGCTCCCTTATGCCTATCCCATGCCTGTTTGAAGCCCTGCACTTTATTCATATCCACTACGTCCTGAAGTAGGCCATTCCAAGCATTCACCACCCTTTCTGTGAAAAAGAACTTCTTCACATTACCCTTAATCAGCCTCCTCTAATCTCATGCTGTGTCCTCTTGTTCTGCTATTTTTTTATATTGAAACATTAGACTATTTCACCTTGTTAATACCCTTAATAAGTTTGAATGTTTCGATCATATCACCTCTCTTCCTCCTTTGCTCTAGGGTATACATATTGAGCTCTGTTAATCTGTCCTCATATGTTTTCTGATGCAATCTCTGCACCATTTTGGTTCCCCTTCTCTGGACTGCCTCCATTTTGTTAATGTCTCTGTAAAGGTATGGCCTCCAGTACTGCACACAGTACTCCAGATGGGGCCTAACCAGTGTCTTGTAAAGAGGGATTATTACCTCCTCTTACGACTTGGCGATACCCCTCACATTACACCCCACATCCCTCAGCCTTACCTACTGCTTTAGTGGTCTGCTTGAATGTTTTCAGGTCATCTGTGATGATGATGCCCATGTCTTTTTCTTCCCTTGTGATTGACAGCAATTTCCCTCCCAACCTACAGGTGGTTTCAGGGTTTCTGTTCCCTATGTGCATGATCTTGCACTTCTTTGCATTAAACTCCCGTTGTCACTCTTCTGACCATTTGGCAGTTTATGCAGATTTCTTCTCATTCTGTCCACCCAATCTGGATCATCTGCTCTGTTGCAGATCTTGGTGTCATCTGCAAACAGACAAACCTCACCTCCAGTCCATCCACAATGTCACTGATGAAAATATTGAAGAGGACTGGCCCCAGGACTGATCCCTGAGGTACCCCACTTGTGACTTGCACCTCTTCTGAATGTATGCCATTTACCACCACTTGTTTTCTGCCAGCCAATCAGTTTGCCACCCAGTTGACCAACTGACCCACCCTGAGCCTACCCAGCTTATTAATCAATCTTCTATGTGGAACAGTATCGAACGCTTTTCTGAAGCCAAGGTAGGCAACATCAACTGCACCCCCTTGATCCACCACTCTGGTTACCCAGTCAAAGAAATCTATGAGATTAGTTTGACAGGACCTTCCTGTTGTAAACGTAAACCCATGCTGTCTTCGAGCCTGTGCTCCTATGGATTCCAGGTGTTGCACTATCCTATACATAAGGAGTGCCTCCATAATCTTGCCCACTACTGAGGTAAGACTGACTGGTCTGTAGTTCCCTGCCTCCTCCCTGCTACCACTCTTGTGGAGCTGGATCACATTAGCCCTTCTCCAGTCTTCTGGAACCTTTCCTGTGCTCAGAGACTCACTAAACAGTTCTGATAACGGCTCTGCTAGTTCCACCCTTAGCTCCTTTAGTACCCTGTGATGTATGCCATCAGATCCCATTGCCTTGTCCACCCTGAGCTTAGCAAACTCTTGTGGGACCCTTTCATTTGTGAAGGGACTAGTGCACACCTCCCTCCCCCATGTGTCCATGGTGCTGAGCTGTTGGCCCTGCCCTACCTTTTCCTCAGTAAATACTGAGCAGAAGTGTCTATTTAGGATAGATTCTTTTCTTGGTCCTTCCCACACACTCCCCTTATGCCCTTTGATCTTAGCAATACCCTCTGGACTTTCTCCTTTCACTAATGTATCTATTGAAAGTCTTGTCCCTCTTTACTGTTAATGTTAGTGTTTCCTCAGTTTGTGCCTTGCCTGCTTTACTCTGCCTTCTCTCTTCCTTAGGGAAGTTTGGTATACTCCATCTTCGTCCCTGCTGCATTCCTTATAGTTCCTGAAGGCTAGCCTTTGCTCTGACCTTTTCTTCTACTGGTTTTAAGAACAAAAGTGGTTTCTTCCTTTGCTCTGCTTTCTCTAACACAATGGGATGTTGCTTTAACTATCGCTATCCTTTATGCTTGCCCACTTTGCCTGTGCCCCCTCACCTGTATTTCTTCTTGCCAGGGCTAGCATAACTCTGTTGGCCATCTTATCAAAATCAGCTCCTCTGAAGTCCCATATTTTTGCCTTGGAATATGATGATTTAGTTCTAGAGGACAAATTGAACCATACCATGCGATGGTCACTTTCCCCTGGGTCTCCTACTACCTGGAAGTCTGTGAACCTTTCCCCATAGTCAACACTAGATCCAGGATAGCCCTGTCTCTTGTGTGGTGCTGTACCAGTTGTTTGAGGGCCTCCCATGCAGGAAATCCACTATGTGCCTAGGTCTGGTGGATGTTCCTGCTGGTATTGACCAATCTAATCACACTATTGAAAAGAACCACAAATAGCACATACAATCATTTCATACTGTATAGCTATCACATTACTGAGGATATCAACTAATTAATTAATATCAGTCACCATGTTTCAATAAGATAATGGTGCAGACTGCCAGAACAAGTACAAATAACTGCATGTATCCAATGATAAAACTGTGTCAGTTAATAAATAGTGAATTTCAAACTATACTATACTAAATGATCACCTAAGAAATATGTGACTAACTCCTTATGTAAGTGACACTTTATAACAGTCCTTTAAAATATGATAAAAACAGCAGTACAAAAAGACACAAAGAGAGTAAAAACAACCTCAAAAAGTTTGGATGATCAAAAAAGTGTGTAGGGAGGAGTGAGAAACAGACTCAAACAAAGGAGTCAGGACAAAGTAAAAGTAAACCGGGGAGGTAAAATCACACCACATAACAAGGTAACAAAAAATTGGGGAAGGGGTAAGGAGAGTGACTGACACACCCAAATAGAAACATTTGAAAATAATGCGGTCCAAAATACTAAATAGATATCTAGTCACAATACAGAGCCTGCCTCAAAGAATTTATTACAAGAAGTATTGCAAAACCAAAAAAATTAGAGGGAATAGTTAATACTCTCACTGTGAGTAATGTAAAAAATGTCAAGAAAGACAGACATCTCATTTTTTCCAGATACATTTATTCAAAAAAAATGGCACAATATTGAAAAGAACCACAAACACCATATACAACTGTTTCATGTAGTTATCATATTGTTGAGGATGTTAAAAACAAGGACCTGAGAGCAAATGCAACAACAGATGCTAAATGCAAAAACAATAAGGCACTACTTTCAGAAACTGGGCATATTTACATATCGGGCTCATAAACCCAATTACAAGGTGAAACCAGATGGACCTCAACTCTGGGAGCACAAGTTCCAGAGGGGTTAAATGACCAAATGGATTTAAACCTTTTTGTAATTGTGTTTACCATCTGTGCCTAATGCCTTACTGTTTGTGAATTAAGCCTCTGTTGTTGTGTTTGCTCTCGGTTCCTTGCTTTTTTTAAATTTAATACACTTTATTCAGAAACAACAGGAAATACAATTCTTGCAACAGTAGAGAAACATATGGACCAAACTTGTGGTACAGTGCAGTGATTACAGGAGATAAGAATTCACTAAACACACAAACAAACAAACAAAACCCTCCCCCTAACCCCCACCCCCCAAGACCCCAATCCCACCCACACTGAACCATTAATAATGGAAAGTAGCATACAAGTCACAGCTGATAGGTGATCACACTCCACCACAGTGAGATGGTGAGAAGACAAAGGAACCATCTACAGGGGTTGAACATGGGTACACCCAGAGGACTAGTGTGATGTTGCACTACCCAAAGCATCCAACTGACTACATAAACCACAGCCACTAGCAAAGCTAGTGGCAGACTCCCAGGGTGACTAGATGATAAACTGGCTTGACTCTCCCTTGGGGGGAATAAGAGACCAATGTGTGTGTAGCCTCTCCATCTGCTCTAGTACAGAGAGAGTTTACCACAGACTGGCAATCACTTTTTCAATCCTGAGATTATGGAAAAACTCATTCACCCATTCAAGATAATAAATTACATGTTGATCCTTCCAGTGACGGAGGACACGCTTTTTAACTGATAAAGATGTAATAGCCATATGGAACTGCCTTTTCTAACTGGGATAGTGGTGTAGTCTCCTAATATACAAATTTGTGGTGTAAATAGGTCCTGCAAACCTAATAATGGGTCAACCTTTTCCTGAATGAGATGCCAGAGAGGGGTCACCTTGGGGTAATCCCAGAATATGTGAAGTTTACCTGTTTCCTGGGCACACCTAAAGCAGGCTTGGTTCGAAACCTGCCCATCTTATACATTTTAACAGGGGTATAATAAATATCATGCAAAATATGTTACTGTGTCAATCTTAGCCAATCATTGGCTGTGTATGAGCAGACTCCATGCCAGACATTTTCCCAAGGGAAATTATCATTAGGGAAGGTGTTGGCCCAACAACAAGAGTAACCCGAGACATCAGGGTTAAGTTTCCCGAATAAGGCAGAGACCAGAAGAGAAACCGCATGAGGCTGTTTGATAAATGCAAGAAACTCCTGAAGAGGAGCTACTTGATGGACATTCCAGGAACCAGAACCATATCATTTCATTATCATGTGTCTGATCTGGAACATGAAAAATGAGTATTTCCTGGGAAGCTGGAAATATGCCAGCAAATCTGGGGTAGCTCCTAATTTGTCATTCACTAATAAATCACTAACTAGGACTTGTGGGGCAGCACACTCCTTCAGGGCAGATATCATTCAGTCTACCAACCTAAAGTTGGGTTACCTAATACCGGTTGCGATAAGTCCTGCTGGTTATTGTATTTCATGGATTTACATAGCTGTTTGTTGACCTTCACTGAGGTATGTTCTGTATAACTGAGCTACATAAGGAGCTTGGCAAATTAATTGGTGTTGTGAATGGGGGACTAGCAGGGGAAAGCCCTAAAGCTGTTAGCATGTGCTGTTCCACTTGTAGCCAGATGGGAATATATGAGAGGTTCCCCATATCCTGAGGTGTGGTAGTCCAGTGTATGTATTTGGCCACATGGCTGGCCAAGTAGTAAAAATAAAAATTAAGATGTTTAAGACCTCCAAAATTTCTTGGGGCACTTAAATGGTTATGCGACCTCCGTGGGGCTTTATTCTGCCATAAAAACTGGGAAATTAAACTATGAAGCCGAGAAAACTAAGTCAAGGGAAGGTGGACATTCAGCATGTTCAGGAGATAAACCACTATCAGCAGGACATTCATTTTAACCACACTAACTCTTGCTTGGAGCGACAGATACATGGGGCCCATCTGTCTAGATCCTGCTTAATACTGGAATGAAGTTATCCAGATTAAGTTTTTTCATTAAAGATACTGAGGTAGACAGTGTGATTCCTAAATATTTAAAACAGGTATTCCAGACTATAGAAGATGGGGTAATCTCATTTTGGATGGAAGAGAATTAAGGGCATCACTTCAGTTTTATTGCGATTGAGTTTGTAGTTAGAAACCTTGCTAAATGTTTGGATAATCTGTAGGCAGCTTGAATGTTGTTATGAGGGTCAGTGACATGAAGAAGGATATCATCAGCATATACTTGACATTTTCAAGTGGAACAGCCCTATCACAATTCCTTGATGGAGTGGGGAGGTATTCAATTGGCGAGTAATGGTTCTAAGTATAAATTAAATAATGGTGACAAGCGGCAACCTTGCCGGTGCCAGACTTTAGGGAGAAAGTTGACGAAAAGACACCATCGCAGTATACTTTTGCACTAGGACAGGAATATAAGGAGCTAATCCAGCATCTAAAGGGAACTGAAAACTAAGCTTAGCCAAGGTAAAAGGAAGGGCCAACTAATCTTATCAAACACTTTTCTGCAACCAGGGATACAAGGGTCATGGCTGATTTGCATCTCTGGATACGGAGAAAATGTGGATAAGCTTACAAATATGATCCGATGAGGATCTACCTTGCACAAACCCAATTTGCTCAGGGCTCAGGAGACCCTCCCAGGCTTTTGTGACTCTAGATGCTAGTATCTTATCAAAAATCTTGATGTCATGGTCCATCAATGAGATGGGACGGTAATTAATGACTCTGTCTTTAGGCTTGCTCGGCTTCGGAAGGACCACTATGATTGCTTCTAGAAGTGTCGAGTACATAACCCCATGTTCACAGATGAACTCAAACAACCAGTGGAGAATAGGGTCAGTTCTACTTCAAATGTCTTATAGAAATTAGATGGTGAAGTTATCCAGACCCAGAGCTTTGTCTCTGGAAGGAACCTGATGGCATCTCTGATCTCCTGCTCGAGATAGGGTGAACCCAAAGATTTAGCTGGGCTGCATCATGAGAAGGGAAAGGAATTGTGCTCAAATAGTCCTGAATATCACTATCCAGAGGGGCAGTGTCAGGGGGACTATAGAGCTGCTTGTAATATTGTTCAAACTCCTTTGCAATTTCTCTGGGGTAATTAGAATAGCATCAGAAGACAGGGAGGACAGTGAAGCAATGAGGAGAGATTCTTCTTGTCTCCAAAGCTTCATCACTAAGAGGTGGCTAGCTTTATCCCTTGCTCAATATACTTAGCCTGAGTTTTAAAGAGACCATACTCTGCTTTTTCTCTCAAGAGCTCTGCATATTGATTCCTCAGCAGTGTCAGATGCAACACCTCATTGTCAGACGGGGGATTTGACAAGGAAGCCTCAAGGGACCTAATATCCTCTAAGAGGGATTTAGATTTTTCATCTTGCTGGCACCTCCTAGTGGCAGAAATCCTAATAAACTCCCCCCTAAGAACACATTTCAAGGTACTCCATATTTGGTCAAAAGCCAGAATACAGCCTTCATTATGCCTCATGAAATGTTTTATGAGGTCCTTAACCTGAACTACTATGTCCTCATGAGCAAGTAGCTGGGAGTTTAATTTCCAAATAATATCCTTCTGGATGTCCAGGGTCAGGTTGGTTTCCAACCAAATAATGGAATGGTCAGATACTTGAAGAGATCCAGGAACATATGTCTTCAGGTTTCAATTGCAGCTTCCACAGTATCAAAGGAGTTCCAGTGCCCATCCTTAAGAACTTGCAGGGTTGCTGGGTATCTGACCCTGAATTTAATGCCTGCAGATATGAGCTTATTTACAATGGAATGGAGTGCTGATCTTTTTTGTCGCAGTGTAAATGGTAAATCTTGTGCCACCTTATCTCCTTGACAGCCCATTGATTTCTTTGATCTCTTTAAGCTTGCTTAATACATGCTGCTTATCGAGAAAGTTCAACATCTTAAAAGGAAGGGCCTAGGTGAGGAACCTGTAGGGGTATAGGCCTCAAGGAGCAGTACCTATGCTCGGCAGTGTATGCTGGGCTATTAGGAGAAGGCTCACCAATTCTTCACAGAGCTTTTGGTGAACAGAATAGGCATGGTGCCTTCTTCCCTTCTGGCAGACCAATACGAAAAATTGTTGCTCCTGGATCGCCCCTCGAGGTCCTCCAGTTTTTCTTCTGTTTTGTTAAGCCTCTGCCTGATAAGAACAACTTTGGGTTCCAGCCTGATCATCCAATTGTTTAGTGACGAGATGCGGGCCTCATTGTCTGCAGTCCGGGTGGTAAGTTATTCCACTGAGGCACTCACATTGCGGAACTCGGAGGCAAGTATCAGCAGGATGTCCTTCATTGGGGCCAGTTCCTCCAGGAACTTCTTCTCGGTGAGTACCTCCTATGGGTGGGAGTGTGAAGCTGACTCTTCCCCCCGTGCTTTAGACCGCTTACCAGTTTTCTCCTTCACCAGCGTGCATCGTGGAGTATGCTTTAGAGCCATTTTTCATTTCCACATCATAATTGACTATGTGTGATAGAAATTGTTACAGGAGAAAACCATGATGCTGTACACTGCAATCCCTAGCACCAGGGTGGCTGAACAGAGCAAATTGATCAATCTGAGGGAGCAACAAGGGAGCCACAAATCTGAGCATCTTAGGAGGCAGCCATCATGCCAGAAGTCCAGTTCCTTGTTTTTAACATCCTCAGTAATGTGATAGATATATGAAATGATTGTATATGGTATTTGTGGTCATTTCAATAGTGTGATAATGTTTTATGGAATGAGTGTTATACCTAAAAATTAGATATCTGTCCATTTTGTCAGTTTTACATTACTCATAGTGAGCTTATTGACCATGCCTCTACGTTTCTTTTTAATGCAATATTTATTTTTTTATTTTATTTACTATGCTATTTGCTGTCAGCCTGCTCATTCCATCAGCACCAGCCACGAGCATCTATCTTGCTCCCCAATTGCCTCACCCCTACAGATACTCCCTGGATTGCCCCCCCCAGGTGGGGCTATGGCGCTGAGCAGACCCATCTACGATGGGAGAAGTTGTCAGCGAACCGACATTGCCTCCCTGGCTTCCCCCCCAGGGTGGGGTTCGGGGCCTGGAGGTGCCTTAGGGACATAATTGGTTGGCAGGGTGCTATGGAAGCCAGGTGCCAGGTGGGCTTCATCTGTGGTGGCCAGCAATTGTTTTTCTGGTCTGCCCCATGAATGGGGACATTTAATGATGTCCAGTGTCTGCCCCACCCTCCTTAGTGTGTTGGCACTGGTCATCTGTGGTTTCCCCAGCCTCTACCAGGGGTCCATCAAGCACCAGATACTCTACTCTCCTCCCCGGAGAAAGAGAGCAGTCAGTGGAATGCTCAATACTTCTACCCGGCTGGCCCTCCAACTCCCGGGTCCGCTCCTGAACCCAGGTTGTCAGCATCACAAGCAGAAACTCAACCTCTTCATTGGCGGACTGGCTTAATGCAGTATTTTTGTATTAAATTCTGTGAGTCAGGCTCTATACTATGACCAGATACCTATTTAGTCCCTTGGATATGTGTAATTTTGTGTAATTGTTCTAGTTGTTCATTGGTCATATTTTACCTCTTCTTCATTTGGTTACTTTTGTCTTATTATTTGGTATAATTTTACTTTCCTTTTACTTTTTGCTTTGTCCTCTATTTGCTTGAATTTGTTTCCTATCTCTCCCTTTCTAAGCCTTCAAACTATTTAAGGTTGTTGAGCATTTTTACTCTCTGTGTGTTTTGCTACAGCTGTTTTTAACATATTTTAATACCATTTTTATGGAGTGTCCCTTATATGATGAAATGGTCACACATTTTAGCTGATCATTTAGTGCAGCATAGACTGAAATTCACTTTTTATTCATTGGCACTATTTTATCATTAAGTACATGCAGTTATTTGCACTCATTCCTGCGGTTTGCTGCATTATCTTTTACAGCATCATGATTGATGTTATTGCATTAATTAATTAGTTGGGGTATTTAACTCATTGTCTCTAGCAGATGCCTGTAGTCGCCAGTAAAATGCACTGGTGTGTCCTGAGGATGTCTGCAGAAGTCAGCTACTGACTCCCAGTGTGCCTTGCAACGCCTGGAGAAGTCACTTATATATTTTAATATATAGTGTAACAGAATAAAATATATATTTGACTGCATAGCACTGTTGGAAAGGTAATTTTATGCTGAACAACTTTGTCACTGATATTTTGTGCATATCATGTATACTTTAGGAGTTATTTGCATTTGTTTATGGTATGGTGTATATGGCTTATGTTGCCTGTTTTAGTGAAAACAATTTTTTTGTTGTTGTTTCAACCAGCTTAAAAAAAAATTACATAGTATTATTTGCATACCACCACTGGGAAGGTAATTTTGTGCTGAACAACTTTACCACTGATATTTTGTGTATAACATGTATACTTTAGGAGTTATTCACATTTGTTTATGGTATGGTGTATATGGCTGACATGTTTTCCATCAAGAGTCACCTAAGTAGCTTGAATAAAATTCACTTTTTTGGCACTTCAGCAGGTATAAATAAAAACCGTATTGATTACAACTGGTTGCATAGCACCATTGGAAAGGCATTTTTGTGCTCATCAACTTTCATGCTGATACTTTGTGTGTATCATGTATACCTTTGGAGTTATATGCATTTGTTTATGATATGGTGTGTGAGGTTGAGATTCATCCTTCAAATCTCACCAAAGCACCTTGACTAAAATGGGGAAAATTACGTTTTAATAGCAAAAAGATATTTTTTTTTTACCAAACATAATATTAAAACACCATTTAATGTCTGTATGCTTAATTTGGTATTGATATTTTACATATTTTCCAACAAAAAGTGGCTTATGTTGCCCTTTTTTAGTGAAAAAAATATTTAGTTTGCTCTTTCGACCAGCATAGAAAAAAAACAAAATTACTTATTATTACATGCATGCCACCATTGGAAAGGCAATTTTGTGCTGAATAACTCTGCCACTCATACTTTGTGTCTAGCATGTACAGTTATTGAGCTATTAACATTTGTTGACATGCTGACTATGGCTTGATTTTGCTTAGAAAGGCCCAGTATTCACTGTTAAAAGTATACAGGAGATTCAGGAGGCAAGTGGTGTAATCTCAGGGTGAGCCTGTGGAGGCAATGAGTTAATGGTGGCATTTTGCAGGCTAGCTCTGCCCCCTGAGGAAGACTAGTTTTTCTGAGTCAATGCATAAGAGTGTTAGTCTGGTGTATACATCATGTTGTAATTTAAAATAAATATTTCTGCCTTTTGTATGTGCCTAGTGTGTGCCCAGTTTCTTTTTTGTAGAACTTCTCCAGGGACAGGTATGAAGAACCTAAAGACCAAAACCTTTGTGCCCTATAGACATTAAGGTTTGTTTTCATCCTGGTATCTTGCAAGAAAGTAATATTGCCAGGCTGCTCTGTAAGAATGCTTTACCTGGTTAGATTTTTCTTATAAGATTTTAAACTGTTGGTATTTAATGAAACCACCTGCAGGGGTATATACTTATGCAAATGAGATGGTAGAGATAACACCAAGACATCATAAAGTGTTTCCTCTGACCCAAAGGACTGAGATCTTGTGTGGTTACATTTTGAAGAGTATGAGAGTTTCCGGTGTCATGGTCAATATTGCCCCTTGTCAATAAAACAAGTCCATGTAACCCACCCTCAGGACACACCTGGAGACAAGCTATCCTAGCTTAGTGTGACTTTCCTGTTAAAAGAATACAAATAAATAAATAAAGGAAATAAAATATAGAATGACACAGAAATACAGATTTGTCCTTTCAGAAGCTGCTAACTTCTGTTTCTTTTCAGCACAGCTTTATGGTGATTTGCTTTCTGTTTAGATGCCAAAGTCTACCTGCAGTGAAAGCTGCTCTCCTGGATACAGAAAGGTGATAAAGGATGGCCAGCCCTCATGTTGTTTCTACTGCATCAAATGCTCAGATGGGGAGATCTCTAACCAAAGTGGTAAGTTAGTACTAGGAATATAACACATACTCTGGCCTATTTTTTTTTTTCTTTCCTCTGGCTGCCAGTGGAACTCCTCAGATATAGTCTCTGGCAGCTTCTTCTGCCCAGCCTGAGGCCCTTCCAGTCCAAGGTCTCCCAGAACCTGACCTTCACTCCTGCCCACTTAAACCCTCCGCCTTGTACCCCCCAAGGCAGAGCCACCAACCACTTACCTTGGCATGCCTTCAATCAAATCTGTAGGCAGAGTGAGCCTGGAGGATATCGGGGATCTGGGTGGGCAGAATCAGGTGGTGGGCATGGGGCTGTTGTTGGTTCATTGTTGTCCTCTTAGTTGCCAGTGTTTTTCCTTTTCTGTGACACTGAATGTGACCCCTGATTGGGCAGATATGCAACGGCATCCAGCGCGAGGTGGGCACGTTCCTGTACCCATCTTGTGGACATCTGATGTCACCACCACCCATTCCTAGTTTGTTTTCCAGTCTGTAGCACTCCAAGCCTCTGTTGTGAGTCCTGATGCTGGGGATCCACAGCCCTCCCTCCCCCAAGAGAGGAGAGCAGTCCTCCTGGTGCTCAATCCTCTCCTCCCTGGCCATTCCCCAGCAACCAGAGCTCACTCCTGAGCCTAGGATGTTGGCGTGGTACAAGGTGTGGCATCTGGCGCCTCAACCCTCCATGCCACCAGACTGACTCCATACTCTTGCCTATTGATCTTTGCAATTTATGACACTCTTGTGATCATAGATACACCATGGATTGTACATAGTTAAATATAGAAGAATGCATAGAGCAGTGTGCATTAGGAGAATTTTATGTAAGCCCGAGGAGTGTGATGTTTCCAAACCCCAAGAACAAA
This sequence comes from Neoceratodus forsteri, assembly GCA_016271365.2. Lineage (NCBI taxonomy): Eukaryota > Metazoa > Chordata > Ceratodontiformes > Ceratodontidae > Neoceratodus > Neoceratodus forsteri. The sequence goes on from CM057452.1 coordinate 1,061,465,199, forward strand.
GCTTAAGGGTTTATAATAGCTCTCACACTGAGGGTGTGTATAACATTTGAGATTCTGAGCATCTTCCATTTTTATTTTATATAATTACTATATGCTGTTTTCTCACCCTGAGGATTAGATTTTTGTGTTAACAGTGACCACTTTGACCCTAATAGAAATACAAAACTTGACAACAGATTATGGGCTGGGCTTACAGAGTCTGCCCATTTTATTACCTTCATTTTTGCTGCAGACCCTACATGATCTAAAGTGCTGTCTCTTCCCCTTCCCACTTCCTTAACCCAATGATTCTCTTTGCCTATCCCATGCATTTTTGAACCCCACCACTGTTTTAGCCCCCACATTTCCACTGGATGGCTCTTCCAGGAATTCACCACACTTTTAGAAAGAAGTACTAGATGGTTCTGCTAGAGAAGATAACTTTTATGTTTGCTCCTTTGTGTCTTTTTCTTTTTGTATATTTTGGTTTTCTTATGTAGTGTTTTTTTGTTTTGTTTTGTGTGTGTGTGTTTGTTTTTTTATTTTCATACAGTATTTGGTTCCCAGCAGCCAGAGTGGTTGGGGCAGTGGATGGCAGAGCTGTATGGCGATACTAGTTGTCACATCTGGTTGGGCTGAGGTGTGGCTTTATAGAGACCCAGAGGCACTTACACTAACTTTTTTTTTCCAATCTGGAAATGGGAGAAAGTAGGAATGATAGCAGGGTCATATTTTATTGCAGTTTTGACTGGAGACTTGTTTAATTTGTCAGTAGAGTGTGAAGTGTTGAGGTGAGGAAAGTGTTTTTAAATTATAACTGTGGAGTTATGTGTGTGAGTTCATTTATGGAGAAGCATTGTGCGCATGCCTACTGCTAGGGAAAACCCGGCATGTGAATCCTAGTACAACCAGCTGGTCATAATGATGAATTATAACTGTGTTTCCCTATGGGGAAAAACAGTACCCATTTAGTATAGCATGGTTATTCATGGCCATCATAGGAGCCAACTCCATGGGTGCTTGGGTCCTCAAGCACCCACAAAGTTGACACAAGCACCCACTATTTATTTGAGGGCAGCCTGCAACAAAGGATTACTAGGGAACCTGGTCACAGGAAAAATACTACCTGCTGGCAATGAGGACCCACAAAGATTCCTAAAAGTTGGCATTCCTGATGGCCAGTGATCATAGTCATTCACTGCTTGCCTATCAAAGCCCAGGGATAAACATGGCCAATCGATTTTGAGAGTTATTCAGGTTAAGCATGATCATCCATGGTTATCAATTGTAGCTAGTTTCAGAAGTCTCCAGCATTATAAAATAATTTCTACATTGCTCAGGTCATTTATTTGTTTTCAATAATCTTATCAGTCTACATATACAGTACATATCATCCACACATACTTTTGAAATGGAGTCTTTCATTCATAACTAACAGAATGGCCTGATTTGCATTTACAGTATAACATCATAACACTAAACTTTTTAAGATGTGGTAAGTTCACATAGTAATTTGTGCATGCTCACATAATTAATTTCTTTGTGTAAGCTTTATTTTTCTTCATAACCAGTAGAAACATAGAACCAAACAATTTTTCCACAGAAATCAATTGCTTGGTCCACCCAGTCAGCCAAGATAGTCCCTAGCTAGTCTGTCTCTATAGACCCTAACTGATCTTCAGCAATACTCCCTCCCCCCTGCCCATTTCCTAATATTCCCCTATGTTTATCCCATGAATGCTTGAACCCAACTACTTTTTTTCTCCTCCACCACTTCCACTTGCAGTCTATTTCTGGCATCCTCCAATCTTTCAGTGAGGAGGTACTTCCTCACATCCTTCTTAAACTTCCTCCCATCTAGCTTCATCACTTCCTCTGTTTCTAGTGCTGTTCCTTATTTGAAAGAGATTACCCTCCTTCAGTTCACCCCTGTGAGATACTTGTAGAACTCAATTATGTCCCTTCTCACCATCCCGTTTTCCAGATTGTGACAGGGTAGAATTGGACCCTGTCCCATTTGTTTTGGAGAAAGTTTTTAAATGCAAGGATCTGTATCCTTTCCTTTTCTCTTCTCTGTCTGGTCGCAAGAACTAAATTTTCCTGTGAGACTTCAGACTTGATCAACCTGAACAGTCTCACAACTTTGCTTCTCACTGTCTCTGTTTCTCTTGCTTTTGATTTTCCTCCCTTGCATATCTAGATCTGGTAATATAAGAATTTGTGAAAATCAATATATGGAAATGAAACTGATAATTAGATCACTTTTGTTTAGAAAATATGGTGTCACTGTTGAAATGTATATATATTTATAATTTGAGATGACTGTAAGAAGCTAGAGGTTACTTGGGTGCAAATGCCTGAGCTTTTGCAGTTGCTGTGGGACCTCAGGAAGTTCTCAATGTTCTAGCAGCTCCTGAAATTTACAAAACAGGATGCTTGCAAAGGATGGGGTTGAAAAGACAACAACAGCTAAGCTGAGCTACAAAGGAGATTTTTACAAGAAAGATTTTATTTTTGCTTTTGTACATAGTTATTCTGAACAGGTTTATTTTATTTTATGTTACTGCTACAATAAATAAAGTTTTGGTGATTGTTACAACTGCTCCTGGGTTTCCTATGCTTCCTGACCTATGCCTTGATGACAGATGGTGTCACTAGTGGATTTAAGCCATGCATACCCTAAGACAGGAGATTTGGCATGGGTACTGGACCTAGTACCAAGGAAGCACAGAGGAAGGTATGGATTCTACAGCAGCAAGTCCAGAACTGGTCACCAGGAGAATGGCAGCCAAACTAGCAGCAACAGAAGTCCAGTCTGAGACTGTACAGCCAGCACAAGTTACGGAAAAACAACAGGCAGTGGCAGAATCTGAAAGCCTGATAGACTTTTTCAAATAGAGGGCTATATAACAAAAAGAGACTGAGCTGCAGAGAGAAAAAGAGACTCAGCATTTAGAAGCACAGAGGAGAGAAGAGATGCAGTGACAGGAGCAGCAGGTGACAGAAGAGATGCAGCAATGGGAGCAGCAATGGCTAGATGCCTTACAAGCTATCAAAGGCAGAAGATCCAGCACATATCTAGAGGAGCTACAAAATGCAAGCAACTTAAAGGCCATTAACCTTACTAAGCTGTGTCCCTCAGATGATATTGAGGCATACCTGACAACCTTTGAAAGAGTTGCCACAACCTGCTAATGGCCAAAGCAGCAATGGGCAATCAGACTGGTACCCTACCTGACAGGGAAAGCCCAGCTTGCCTACAGCAGCATGGACACTGAACAATCAGAAAACTATGACCTGGTGAATAGCAAAATCCTGAAAAGGTATGGCATCTCCAGAGAGACCTGCAGGCAGAGATTTTGATCTCTGAGGTACAGCTCGGTTGACAATCCTTGAGAAGCCTTCACCCAACTTAGAGAACTCCTGATGAAGTGGATCCAATCAGAGAGCAAAACAGTCCCACAGATCATCAACACATTTGCCATGGAGCAATTCATTGACATCTTGCCTACAGATGTGCAGCTGTGGGTAAAGAAACACCGACCAGAGAATGGGGGAAAAGCTGTTTCTTTGGCTGAGGACTACCAATTGGCCAGACAGATGCCACAGCAGCAAGGTAACAGCCAAGCACCAGTAAGAAATGATTTTTCCCCATTTAAACGCCAAGCCTGCTAAGAACTCTGGTGGGGAGTAACAAATCTGTGCCAAAAGACGTTATCTGCTATAACTGTAATAAGCCAGGCCATTTTGCAAGAGACTGCCGTAATAAAGAGAGTGGCACTGGAGCAGATTTGTCCTTGGAAAACTGTGGCAAGTACCTAACAGATGTGAAGGTGGGGAATAAGACTGTAAAGGGACTCACTGATTCTGGAAGCAGACAGACCCTAGTGCATGTTAAAATTCTGAGAAAACACAGTGCAAAGGGACCAGGTACTGGTGTCATCTGCATCCACAGGGACACTGATACTATCCCACCACCCAAGTGACTCTTGACCATTAAGGGTGTGTTGCACCAAATGAAAGTGGGGGTAGTACCAAAGTTACCTGTACCTGTGATTATTGGAAATTACTTTCCAGGATGTACTGAATTAATCAAAGAGGGAGTAAGTCCTGATGTTTCAGCAGCTGTGGTGACAAGAGCTCAGGCAAAGAAAATTTCAGATGGTCGGGATACTTTTCCTTTCAGTGACTTTGATTCGGACTTGTTTGAGCACAGCTCCAAGATCTGGAAATCCAGGAAAGAAAGACAAAGCCTGAAGAAACTGTGGCAACAAATGACTGATGGACATGAAGGGTTAAAATATGAAAATGCTGAAACTAAATTGATAACTGATTGTGATTTTCTTTTAAAGCAAGCTAACAATGTTTCTCTCCAGGGTTATTTCAAGCAGCTAGGGGTAAAACCAAAACAGGGTGGACCAATGTTTAAAAAAATGTAATGGATTATTGTACAGAGTTTGGGTTAAACCTCAGACACAGGAACAGAAAGAGCAACTGGTTATACCACAGAAGTATAGAACAGAATTGCTACAGATAGCACATGATAATCCTATGGCTGGTCACTCAGGGAGGGATCTCACCCTTGCCAGATTGGTGTACAGATTTTACTGGCCAGGAATTCATGAAGATGCTGCTACCTATTGTAATTCATGTGCTGAGTGTCAGAAAGTAGTCCCAGTCACTAGAAAAGACAAGGTGCCCCTGGCACCCCTACCCTTAATAGATGTGCCTTTTGAGAGAATTACAATGGATATGGTTGGTCCTTAGACAAAAGTAAAGGGTAATAGAGTTATCCTGGTAGTATGCGACTGTGCTACCCGATACCCAGAAGCAGTTCCAATGCATACTGTTATAGCCCCAAAAGTTGCAGCACAGCTAACCACATTTTCAGCAGAGTGGGCATACATAAATTATTACTGATCAGGGTAGTAATTTTGGTACTGCACTGTTAAGGAGCTGTACAGACTGCTGGGTATCACTGCCATAAGAACCTCCCCTATCATCCTCATACAGACGGTCTTTTTGAGCATTTTACCAAACCCTAAAATGCATGTTAAAAGCTTTTAAAGGGAAGGGAACGATTGGAGCCATTACTTCTTTACCTACGTTTTGCTTACAGAGAAGTTCAACAGGCATCAAAAGGGTTTTCACCATTTGAAATGCTGTATGGTAGGCAGCCAAGAGGTCACTGGATGTGGTAAAGGAAATGTGAGAAGAGAACCCCACTCAGAAACAATCTGTATCTTTTTATATGTGTGTCCTAATAAAGAAACTGGCAACATATGTTGAAATTGCCCATAGTAATCAGGAAGAGGCTCAAACCAGCAGAAGGTATATTATGACCATGGGGTAAAAGAAAAGTTTTCAAGCCAGGTGAAAAGGTGTTGCTACTACCCACAACAGAAAACAAGTTGTTAATGAAGTGACAAGGGCCATATAAGGTTCTTAGATATACTGACACTGTTAACTATTTAGCCTTTGTAAAGCAAATCAACAAAACACAACAAAGGAAAAAAACGCTATGGTTCTCAAAAGAGGTGGCAGGGAAGGTTAAGGAGAAAAGAATAGCATTCAGGAAATATAAGGAAACACAGAAGGAGAAGGAGAAGGACAGAGAACTGTATCAGTTAAAGCAGAAAGAGGCTGGGAAGGCAGTCAGAATAGCAAAGGCCCAAACCGAGGAAAGGATAGCCAACTCTGTTAAGAAGGGGGATAAGACCTTTTATAGGTACATTAGGGAGTGAAGAAAGACCAAAGGAGGGATACTGAGGCTTAATAAAGGGGAGGGAATGTGGGTAGAGGGTGACAATGAAAAAGCAGGGATACTGAATGAATATTTCTGCTCAGTATTCACAAAGGAAGAGGAGGGGAGGTACCTAAACCAAACAAGAGAAACACTCTGAAGACAAGGGTCAATACCAGTCCATTTACAGAAGAAAGGGTTCTGAAAGAACTAATAAAATTGAAGGTGGACAAAGCAATGGGGCCTGATAGGATTCACCCAAGAATTCTAAAAGAAGTAAGGGTAGAACTAATGACACCGCTGACCAGTCTCTTTAGCAAATCATGGAGGATGGGGTGGTACCTGAGGACTGGAGGAGGGCAGATGTGATTCCTCTTCACAAAAGTGGGAGCAGGACAGAGGCAGGAAACTGCAGACCAGTTAGTTTGATCTCAGTGGTAGGTAAAATGATGGAATCACTTCTGAAGGAAAGAATTGTTGAGTACCTAGAGGCCCGTGGGGCACAGGACCCAAGGCAGCATGAATTCATGATGGGAAGGTCATGTCAGACAAATCTAATAGATTTCTTTGACTGGGTGACCAAAGTAGTAGACCAGGGAGGGGCTGTGGACATGGCTTACCTAGATTTTAGCAAGGCATTTGATACAGTCCCACACAAAAGATTAATGCACAAGTTAGCCAGCCTTGGAGTGGGTCCCAAGGTGGTAGCCTGATAAAAAAATTGTCTAGACAACAGGACGCAAGGGTAGTAGTAAATGGAGTCCACAGTGAAGAAAGGAGGGTTACTAGTGGGGTACTGCAGGGTTCAGTACTGGGACCGGTCCTTTTTAATGTCTTTATATGTGACATTGCAGAGTAAATGGAAGGAAAAGTATGTCTCTTTGCAGATGACACAAAGATTCAGACAGGGCTGATACACCAGATGGAGTGGAAAGGATGAGAAGGGACTTGGCAAGGTTGGAGGAATGGTCAAATGTATGGCAGCTCAGATTCAATGCAAAGAAGTGTAAGTAATGCACCTGGGAAACAAAACCCAGGGCAAGAGTATACAATGGGGGTGAGATACTGACAAAAGTAAAATGGAAAGGGATGTGGGGTAATTATATCAGATGACCTAAAGGTGGGCAAGCAATGTGAGAAGGCAGTAAGGAAGGCTGGGGGGATACTGGGATGCATAGGGAGAGGCATCAATAGTAGAAAACAGGAAGTTGTTATCCCTCTGTACAGACAGTTGGTGAGACCCCATCTGGAGTACTGTGTGCAGTTCTGGAGACCCCATTTCCACAAAGACATAGAGTGGAGGCTGTCCAGAGGAGGGCAACCAAAATGGTGCAGGGTCTGCACCAGAAGACATACAAAGAAAGACTAAAGGAGCTTATTATGTATACCCTTGAGGAAAGGAGGGAGAGAGATGACATGATAGAAAAGTTCAAGTACCTCAAGGGAATCAACAAAGTCCAAGAGGGTGGCATCTTTCAGAAAAAGAGATGTGCAAGAACAAGGGGGCACAATTTGAAGATAGAGGGGGGACAGCTCAGAGGTAACGTGAGGAAGTATTTTTTCACAGAGAGGGTTGTGGATGCATGGAACAGTCTCCCTGAGGAGGTTGTGGAGTCAAGAACAGTGGGGGAATTCAAGAATGCATGGGACAGACATAAGGCAGCCCTAGTGTGGGGTAGGAGGAAGTAAGCTGTTGGTTAATTAGGATCTGCAGCTTATCTGTTAGGTAGGAAAATGGGCAGACTAGGTGGGCCAAGCGGTCCTTGTCTGCTGTCAAATTCTATGTTTCTATGTTTCTATTGAGACCCCTATTAAGATATACCATGCTAACCTCCTCAAGAAATGGGTTGAAAAAATGCCAAAAGCTGCCTTGCTAGTTTTACCAGAAACTGATAAGGAGGATATTGATGTATCTTATGATAGACTAGAACAAACTGTAAATGCTGATGCTGTAAAGGCGAATGTTTCCTTAACCTCAGAACAAACTGCAGACATTTGTAATGTGCTAAAGACATTTAACAGTACTTTTACCACGGTACCAGGCCGAGCAAAAGGGGTTGAGCACATAATAATGACAAAGATTGCTTGTCCTATTAAACAAAAGTCATAAAGGTTGCCAGAGCGGTTAAGAGCTGATGTTGTTAAGGAAATACAAAAAATGAAAGAATTGGGTATCATAGAGGAGTCGAGAAGTGCTTGGTCATCTCTCATGGTAATTGTAAACAAAAAAGAAAGGGGTGTTAGAATCTGCCTTGATTTCAGGAAACTTAAGTGTCAGAATTTGACAGTTACCCAATGCCCAGAATAGATGATTTGGTGGACAGACTGGGGAGTGCAAAGTATATCAGTACCCTCGATCTCACCAAGGGTTACTGGCAAATACCTTTAGCTAAAGAATCCAGAGACAAAACTGCATTTGCCACCCCTATAGGATTCTATCTGTTCACCACCATGCTGTTTGGTTTACATGGTGTGCCAGCTACATTCCAATGGTACATGGATGTCATTTTATCCCCTCACACTGGTTATTGTGCTGCATATCTGAATGATGTTGTGGTGTACAGTACAGACTGGAAAAGCCACCTGAAACACCTATGAGCAGTTGTCCAAGCTATCAAAACTGCAGGTCTGACAATTAATCCTGTCAAATGTGCATTGGGCATGCAGGAAATGAGATATTTGGGCTATGTGTTGGGAAATGGAGAAGTCAAATCAGAGATTTCTAAAATAGAAGCTGTAGCTAACAGCTCTATACCTAAAACAAAGAAATATGTCAGGTAATTTTTAGGGTTAGCTGGTTATTATCAGAGATTTGTTCCCAACTTTGCTGAACTAGCTACCCCCCTCACTTAACTCATGAAATAACGGTATCCAAATAAGCCGAAATGGACTCCAGAGTGTGATGAAGCTTTTCAGGCCATTAAGGCTGCATTATGTTCAGCCCCTGTTTTAAGAAGCCCAGACTCTGAGAAACCATTTCTGCTACAAACAGAGGCATCTGAGGTAGGTCTAGATGCTGTCATAAGTCAAAATGTAGATGGAAGAGAACATCCTATTCTGTATATAAGTAAGAAATTGCATGACAGAGAGAAAAAGGTTTGTAATTCCGATTGTTTCCAATAAATAAAAATTAAAAAAAAAAAGGACACCACTATCGAAAAGGAGTGTTTAGCAGCAAAGTGGTAGATGGAGTCCCTCAAATAACCAGATGAAAGACAAAAGTTCCAGAATCACAAGGTGGTACCTGGCACTGTAGCCATTTAAATTCATGGTGATTCACAAATCAGGTAAAGAGAACAGCAATGTTGATTTTCTGTCGACATATGGATCCGGAATTGAGGGTTCTGATGGTCAGGCCCAGAAGTTGCCCTGCGGCGAAATGGTATCTAGAATGAGGTGATTCAGTTCTGGTTCCCATACCAAAGGGCACCTCCAGTTTGGGGGGCAAGTGGTTGGGTCAACTCGCCAACCTCATCCAACTCGGTGTTAAAGAGGTAATGCCAGATCTGTCTGCAACAAGACTGGTCTTATCTCAGACTTTGTTGCGAAGGCAGATCTGGCTTACATTACCGAGACCTGGTTGGATGAGAATGGGGCCCCCCTTTTAGAGGCAGCTGTTCCCACCGAGTACTCAGTTATACATTGCCTGAGACTGGATCGCGACGGGGGGGGGGTTGCGGTCTGTTTCAAGACCGAACTGGGCCTAACTGGTGTACCAGTTGAGGAGGCCAGGTTGTTTGAATGTACTGTAGTAGCTGGTATAGGGTGCAGGATTGCCCTCATCTACCGTCCCACCAGGTGATGAGAAGCTTTTCCTGCAGGAAATAGTAGATTTTGCTGCCGACATGATCTTGGAGTCGCCCAGACTGATGGTTCTGGGCTACTTCAATGTCTGGGTCGATGACGAATCTTTGCTTTTTGGACAACATTTCCTCTAGGTGATGACATCTCAGGGCTTTACACAGGTTGTTTCCTCAGCTACACATGGAGGCCACTCTCTGACCTGGTCTTCCTCCTGGAGATCATGGCTCCGATCTGGTGGTGGAACCAGTCAGTTGGTCTGATCACTACTCTGTTGGGTTCAATTTTGAGTCCCCCTGGATAGGTCGGCCCTGTGGAGTTGGTCAGGTACTGCCCTTTATGGACGTGTGTCCCTGATGACCTGTTGGCGGTTATTGACCTCTCGTTGTTGGATGAGTTTTGCACTGATCCTGAGCAGTTGGTAGGCCTCATATGGGCCATAACGACAGCCCTCGATCAGATTGCACCTGTCGTGTTCACCCTTCTGTGTTTCCCGAAGCCCGTGGTGTTTGATGGGGCCCTAGGGGAGTTGCAGAGGTTGGGTCATAGGTTAGAGCGTCATTGGAGGAAGATTACCACTGATGCCAACCACACGTATTTTGCTAGAGCATTATGAACTCTACCAAACAGCAATTTCCTATAAGAAGGCAGTATTCCTGTCCAGGGAAATTTCTGTCACACGGAATCAACTGGCTCAACTCTTCAGAACTGTTGACAGACTGCGCAACCCAGTCTTTCAGCAGCTCCACGAAGTTTTTACACAAACTGATTGTGATGAGATCGCCGCTTCTTTGCGAATAAGGTTGAAGACATCAGAAGGGAGTGCCACCAACTTCACTGTAAGCGAGTTACGTTGATCGGTGCCCTGTCACAGAACCTGGAGTTTCCTGGAGTACCTTTGGACTGCCAGATTTGGTAGACATTATGAGGATTGTCCAAGAGATGCATCCTATGTGCTGTAGTTTAGACCCAGGCCCAACTTCCCTGATTTTGGGTTGTAGTGAGATCATTGGCCCGGTCTGAGCTCGGATTGTCCGGTGCTCTTTAGATACGGGAGTATTTCCTAGCTCCTTGAAGGAGGGTGGTGATCCCCTTCTGAAAAAACTTCTTTAGACCCAGAGAACCTAGCAACTACAGGCCTATCTCTAACCTCTTTTTGTGGGGAAGGTTATCAAGAAAGTTGTGGCTGCTCAATTGGATAACCATTTAATCATCCATAGTTTATATGAACCTCTCCAATCTGGTTTTCGTAAGAGGCATAGTACTGAGACTGCTCTGGTTCGGGTGCTCAATGATCTCCTGATGGCGAGAGATTGGAGACACCATTCCATCTTGGTTCTCCTAGAGCTATCATCAGCTTTTGATACTGTGGATCATGGAGTTCTGCTCGAACGCCTGAGGTCCATCTGTGGACTGTCCGGTGCAGTCCTCAGATGGTTTTCATCTTTCCTCGCAGGGAGAATGCAGAGAGTGGTCTCTGGCTTGTTTTCATCTGGGGCTTTCTCTCTGCCATGTGGGGTGCCTCAGGGCTCGGTGCTATCCCCCATGTTATTTGCAGTATATATGCTACCTCTTGGAGACATTGTTAGATGGTATGAGCTGAGTTTTCACTGCTATGCTGAGGACACCCAGCTCTACCTGTCTTTGCACCTGACCAGGTTGATGCTATCTCGGTACTGAACAACTGCCTCGCAGAAATCTAGGATTGGATGAATTCCAGCGGTCTAAAGTTGAACCCAAGAAAGACTGAGGTTTTGGTTGTGGACCCAGGTCATAGGGTAGAGGGATTGAGGATTGGGCTTCCTTCCGGTTTAGTCCTGGGGGGAGGACCAGAGTCTCTCCTCCGAATGGGTGCGTAACCTGGGAGTGGAGCTTGATGTCAGCTTGACTCTTCGACATCAGGTGTCGGCAGTCATCAAGCTGGCCTTCTTCCATCTTAGGAACATTGCCAGGATTAGGCACCTTGTTTCATCCAGTGATATGCCTGTTTTAGTCCATGCCTTCGTGACGTCACGCCTTGATTACTGTAACTCCCTTTACCTAGGGCTTCCTGGGGTTGATAGCCACTGCTTGCAGCTAGTACAGAACACGGCAGCACGTTTGTTGATTGGGGCATCAAGAAGATCTTACATCACCCCGGTGCTGCACGCTCTGCACTGGCACTGCACTGGCTGCCAATACAGTGGCAGATCACCTTTAAGGTAGGCCTTCTGACCTACAAAGCCCTACATGGTCTGGGTCCCGATTACTTGAAAGAGCTCCTGGTGCCTTACATCCCTCTGCGACAGCTCCGTTCGGCTACCGAGGGGTCGAAGGAGATTCCGAGGGTAAACTTGAAGTCATCTGGTGCTCGTGCTTTTGGATTTGTGGCACCTACCCTCTGGAATTCTCTGCCCCGCCAGTTCCGGGAGTGCAGGATGGTGGGGTGTTTTAAACAGGCACTAAAGACTTTTTTAAGGGCAAAGGCGTTTCCTGTTTTATCTTATGTATTTGAATATATGTTTGTTTTGTATTCTTGCTGTACAGTGCTTTGAAATTCTGAAAGGCACTTAAATTTTATTATTATTATCATTAAAAGAAAATGTATGGGTTTGAAATATGCTCTTTGCTGTACTGTTAAAAAATTTGAGGCAAATGTGCTTAATTTCTGAAAGTAGAAAATGTTAGTGGAGAATAGAAAGTTTTGGAAACTTGTTTTGCAAAACAGGTTCCCTGTTAAGGAGGGGGTATATGTGACAGGATAGAATAGGACCATGTCCCATTAGTTTTGGAGAAAGTATTTAAATGCAAGGATCTGTATTCTTTCCTTTTCTCTCTTCTCTGTCTGGTTGTGCAACCAAATTTTCCTGTGAGACTTCGAACTCTATCAACCCGAACAGTCTCACAATCCTTTGCCTCTCACTGTCTCTCTGTTTTCTCTTGCTTTTTTTCCTCCTTTGTATATCTAGATCTGGTAATATAAGAATATGTGCAAATCAATATATGGAAATGAAACTGATAATGGGATCACTTTGGTTAGAAAATATGGTGTCACTGTTAAAATACATATAAATTTATAATTTGAGATAACTGTATAAAGCTAGAGGTTACTTGGTTGCAAATGCCTGAGCCTTTGCAGTTGCTGTGGGACTTCAGAAAGTTCTCAATGTTCTAGCAGCTCCTGAAATTTACAAAGAACAGGATGCTTGCAAAGGATGAGGGTTGAAAAAGGCTTATAAAAACAGATAAGCTGAGCTGTAATGGAGATTTATTTTACAAGAAATATTTAATTTTTGCTTCTGTACATAGTTACTCTGAACAGGTTTATTTTATGTTACTGCTACAATAAATAACATTTTGGTGATTTTTACAACTGCTCCTGGGTTTTCCCTATGCTTCTGACCTGTGCCTCAGTGGCACAGATGTAGATGCTAAGATCTATCAGTTTCTTCTAGTAGGGCTTTTGATGCATCCCTGCACCATTTTAGTTGCCATCCTCTGACTGCCTCCATCTTTTCTATGTCTTTCCTGAGGTGTGGCCTCCAGAACTTGACACAGTATCGGCGGGGGTCTCACCAGTGAGCAATGTAGTCACAACACCACCTCCTCTTCCTTTTGGAGATGCATCTCCCTATACATCACAGCATCAAACTGACCTACCCACTGCTTTGTCACAGTGCCTTGCCTCTTTGAGGTAATCAGATATGATATTCCTAAGGTCCCTTTCCTGCTTAGTGTCTGACAGTACCTCAGCCCCCATGTCCTATACTCAGTTCTTGGATCTATGCCCTAGGTACATGATTTTGCACTTTTTGGCACTGAACTCCAAATGCTATGCTCTTGGCCACTTCTCAAGTTTCCCAAGATTAGAGATGCAGCAAAGTTTTACACTGTGGATTAATTTTAGGTGAAGTTGCTAAATTTGTCTCCATGAATCACTTTGAAAAGTTACCCCCCTTAATGAGAATTTGCCATTTGTAACTTTGCCTTATTTTTCTTTTTAACTGCAAATTTTACTTAATAAAACCCCAAAGCAAGGAAAAGTGATAAATGGCAAATCCCCCAAATCCCTGGTGTCTAGTGGTCCACCCCCTGCCAGTTGCTGTCCACAATGTAAAAAATTATATATCTTTAATGAAATCTGTAGCCTCTAGTTGTCCCCTTCCCCACTGCCAATTGCTGGCCACAGTGTAAATAATTAAATCCCTGTTGTCTAGTGGTCCCCACCCCCTGCTGCCATTGGCCAGCCACAATGTAAAAAAATATTTTTCCTTTTTCATTAAATCCCTGATGTCTAGTGGTCCACAACCCACACCCCCCACCATTCGCCGGCCACAATGTAAAAAAATGTATTTTCTTTTTCATTAAATCCCTGGTGTCTAGTGGACCCTCCACCCCCCCCCATCATGCAGTGCCCCACCACCCCGCTTCCTACCCACCTCTATCCCAAGCAGGCCACCGGCACAGCTCTTCACTCATCTCCACCACCACCAGCAGCTCAACTGAGCTTTCAGTGAATGAGCCTATACTTTTCTTCACCACTATTACATCCAGCAGGCTACTTCCTAGAGTACCAAAACAGTCTATTTTTCATTTTTCTTTTATTTACTTCCTTCACACAGAGAGTGGTTGTCTTAATTATGTCCTCCCTTATTTTTTCAGAAAGCAAACAGCAGCACCATAAAGACAGAGTGCAAATGCTTTATTCCAATTTGCCAAATGCCAACAGCTTGGGTTTTCCCTACTGTTTCTCTACCCTCCTCCCTCCCACCCACCCCACCCCCACTAGGAGGTTTTGAGGCAGTTTTCCATTTCCCTAAAATCAGCCCTGCTAAAGTCCAGGACCTTTGTCCTTGTAGGGTTTGCCTCTGCTCCTGTCTTAATGTTAAATTACACTGTAAGGATCATTGGTACCTAGGGGACTTCTTATTTGCCATCCTGATGATGTCCTCCTCAAGAGCCTTAGTCAACTCTTCTTCTTGTGTTGTTCTGTATACCACCCTTCTATGATAGCTGTCTCCAGGATGACCCACAACACTTCCAGTCCTTTCTTTTCCACCAGATGCACCTGTACTTACATAGTCTTGATTGCTTCCCTCGCCTGTAGTACAACTCATCCTCCCATCCTCCTTTCCCTGTCTCTATTAAAGCATGTAAAGATGGCCACCAGTGTGGGTCTGTTCTGAATCACGCTCCCTCTTAGCCTTACGTTGAGTTTTACTCTCATTTAATTGTTTTTTGTTTTATCAGTTTTTAGTCCGTTTTTTGTACGTTTCTATTTTACGTCTCATACCACTGCTTCATTTATCGTTTTATTGAGTATCTGATTATGGGACTTGGACTTTCGGATCGGATTGGTTTTTAGAAATCTCCTTCCAGTTTGTCCGTGGAGTTCTGCTTCTCTGTGAGTCCGACCGGCTGTGTTTCAAGGCGGTTTCGATGCTACCTTGGAGTTGAACCAAGTGGAATAAGTACACTTCTCTGTGAGTGTGACCAGATGTGTTTCAAGGCGGTTTCAACGCTACTTTGGAGCTGAGCCAAGTGGAATAAATCTGGTTTTGCTTGTTTTTGTGTGCGAGGAACTACTGGACTGGACTGTTTTGCCCACTCTATGAATATTTGTGGTTGCTCTGAAGTTTATGGGCTTCCTAATTTGTTCTTGTGTGATTGTTAATTTACTGGATTGGGACTCCACTGGACTTTATCGGACCGTGGACTAGATTAGAACCTTTCCAGCATTCTGTTGGTGATTATTTAGCTATTTCTCTTTGAGGTCTGCGGGAGGAAATCTACCTGGTCTATTTTGGGAGTTTCGGGAACCTGCTATCTGGATGTGGCTTCTCTTTTTAGTTGGAGCTTGGCTACTTGGGGAACTCTGGCATTTGAATTGACTTTCATCGAGTGCAGGCTTTACCTGATTCTGTGAAAGTGAAAGATTTTGAGCTGGGTCAAGCCCTAGGATGGCTGTGGTGGTCGGGATCCCCCAGTCCTTGCTACCAGAAGGTGAAGGGGCTAGTTGGTGACCAGCCAGAGGGTTGGGCTTCTGTCTTCCCCAAGGGGCTGGCAGTGCTGGGGTGGTTGTGATACCGCCCTGTCTCTGCAGCCCTGACCCTAGGGGTCAGATCCATTGTAAACAAGACTGCAGTTGTGGCAGACTTGGTGGGAACAGCGGATCTGGCTTGCATCACCGAAACCTTGCTGGATGGTAATGCCAGCCCTGTTCTTGAGGTGGCTGTTCTGGCCGGGTATTTGGTGATATACCACCTGAGATTGGATCGCAGGGGTGGAGGAGGGTCTGTTTTAAGACAGAATTGGGTCTTACTAGTGTTCTAGCTGAGGAGACCAGATCTTTCGAATGTGTTGTAGTGGCAGGTGAGGGCTATAGATTGGCTCTCGTCTACCATCCACCCGGGGATGAGAAGCCATTTCTTAAGGAAGTGGAGGACTTTGTTGTTGACCTGGTATTGGAGTCTCCCAGGTTGATGGTACTGGGTGACTTCAGTGCTTGGATCAACAATGAACTCTCACAATTTGGACAGCACTTCCTCCAATTGATGAATTCATTGGGCCTCTCACAGGTTGTTACCTCTGCCACTCATAAATGTGGCCATTCCTTTGATCTGGTTTTCCTCCTGGGGATAAGCCTCCGGCATGGGGTGGAACCTGTTGGATGGTCTGATCATCACACTGTGAGATTCAATTTCAGCACCCCCTTGCATAGACCTACCCCTGTGGAGATGGTCAAGTACCGCCTCTTCACGGGATGTGACTCCCGATGGTCTAACTGCGTGTGCTTGACCTATCAGAATTTCCATGATGAGTTTGATCCAGAGGCCTTGGTTCTGGCTTATAAAAGGCCATTACCAATGCCCTGGATTCTATTGCTCCCATCTGTGTGCATCCTCTCTCCCTTCGTCCGCGGTCCCCATGGTTTGATGGGGACTTGAGGAGATCGCGTCGACTTGGCGCGGTTAGAGAGGGTTGGTAGAAATCTGGCTTAGATGCGACCACCTTAGACTGCTAGAGCATTATCAACTCTACCAGTCAGCAATTGCCCGTAAGAAGGCAGTATTCCTGTCCGGGAAATTGCTGCTTCTCAGAACCGACCAGCACAGCTCTTTCGATCCATAGACAGACTGTGTAACCCAGCCTGTCTGCAGGTTCGTAGAGCTTTTCAATCTCAGTGCGAGGAGCTCACTCAGTTCTTCGCAGACAAGGTGGAAGACATCAGGGCGGAGACCTGCATAACACTCCCTATGGGAATGGCCATGGACCAGGCCCTGCCCATGCCCTCTTTTTCCTGGAGTTTCTTCAAAGGTGGAAAGTGAAGCTGTTATGAGGATTGTCCGGGGTATGCACACTATGTCCTGTAGTTTAGATCCGGGCCCCACAGCCTTGGTTATGGGCTGTGGGAGATTATCTTCAGGTTCTGGCAAGGATAGTCTGATGCTCCTTAGACTCTGGTGAATATCCTTGCTCCTGAAGGAGGCAGTGGTGACACCAGTGTTGAAGAAGGCTTTTTGGACCCCGACTTCATCGGTAACTACCGCCTATCTCAAACCTTCCCTTTGTTGGGAAGGTAATTGAAAAGTAGTGGCTACTCAGTTAGACAACCACTTGACCATCCATAGCATCTACAATCCCTTCAATTGGGTTTTCGAAAGAGGCACAGCACAGAGACTTGCTGGTTCAGGTGCTCAATGATCTCCTGATGGCGAGAGACCAGAGAAAGGGTCCATTTTGGTCCTTTGGAGCTGTCATCAGCATTTGACACTGTAGACCATGGGGTTCTGCTTGAGCACCTGAGAATCATCTGTGGGCATTCAGGTCTAGTCCTCAGATGGTTTCGTCTTTCCTCACCAGTAGAACTCAGAGGGTGGTATCGGGGTGTTTTCCTCTGATCTTGTCTCTCTGTCCTGTGGGGTGCCTCAGGGCTCTGTGCTGTCCCCATGTTGTTTGCAGTGTACGTGCTTCCCCTCAAAGACACTGTAAGATGGTATGGGCTGGAGTTTCATTGTTATGCCGATGATACTCAGCTCTACCTGTCTTTCGTACCTGACCAGAATAGAGCACTCTTGGTGTTTAATAACTGCCTCGGTGAAATCCAAGGTTGGATGAGGTCCAGCTGGCTGAAGTTAAATTCCAGGAAGATGGAGGTGATGGTTGTGGATCCTGGTCACTGGATAGAGGGGTGGGGACAAACCATCCCTCAGGTTTATTTCTGAGGGTGTTGAGCCCCCACCTCTGAATGGGTGCGGAACCTAGGGTGATTCTTGATGATCGTCTGACACTACATGCTCAAGTGTTGGCGGTCGTTAAAGTCTCCTTTTACCATCTTAGGAACATCACTAGGATCAAGCACCTTGTTCCGTCCGGGGACCTACATACGCTGATCCACGCCTTTGTGACCTCGCATCTGGACTACTGCAATTCCCTTTACTTTGGGCTTCCTGGGGTTGATATCCGCCGCTTGCAGCTGGTGCAGAACGCTGCAGCCCAGTTGTTAATTGGGACTTCTCATTCTTCCCATGTTACACTGGTGCTGCGGAGACTGCACTGGCTGCAGGTTCACTGGCGGATCACCTTTAAAGTCGGTCTGCTGACCTACAAAGCCCTGCACGGTTTGGGCTCTGACTACTTGAAAGAGCTCCTGGTTCCCTATCTCCTGGAGCGACCGCCGCTCGACCAGCGAAGGGTTGCTACAGATTCCAAGGGTTATTTTGAAATCATCAGGTGCCTGGGCTTTGGTGTTTGTGGCTCCGACCCTCTGGAATTCTCTACCATGTTGGATTAGTGAGTGTGCAACAGTGGGGTTTTAAACAAGCTTAAAATCTTTCTTATGGACTAAGGCTTATGGGAAGAGGTTGATCTGGTTTGATTTTACTATTTTACCATGTTGTCTGATGTGATGTATTATTGATTTGTATTGTAATGTTCTATTATGGTGTGATTTTATAATCTGTACTGCGCCTTGATTTTTGAAAGGTGCACAAAAATATAAGAATATTATTATTATTGTTGTCTATTGAACACAGAGTAGCCTGGTATGGCCACGTCCCAGTCATGGCTGTTAGTGTCCCATGACTCCATTATGGCCACAAAATTCGTGCTAGCCTCCTCCATGACAGCCTTCAGGTCCAGAATTTTACTACTCATACTACTTGTATTGGTGCACATGGCTCTCTATACCTTACTCTTGCTGTTCTTTCCCTGCTTTCTCTCTCCTCCTGCTTGTGCTGTTTCCTGAAGCTCCCCCAACCCATCTCTTCCTTTGTTACCCTCTCTATTACCTGTCTTCTTTGTTTCTCTCTTCTTGCAATACTGATTTATACCCTCTTGTTGTCTGCATTGTCCTCAACCCTGTCTTCCTGTACCCCTGCCTTGGGTGAACTACCTCCCCTCATGCCCTACCTTCTTGTTGTTTCATTGCCTGGGGACACAATCTTTGACTCCTTTGGTGGTATAGCCTCCACCCAGCTAGTTTAAATGCTCATCCAAGTAGCATTTAAACATCCCACTAAGAATTGTCATCCACCTCCTGGATGGATACAGGCATCTCCCATATAGAGGCCCATATGCTCCCAGGTCCCCAGTCCCTAATAGGCAGAGGAACAAAATGTTATTGAGATTATTTACATTAGCTTAAATGGTCAGATTCTGCTTCTTGAAATACAAAATGTTATGCTAATGTATGCCTATCCCATACATTTATGACCATGGATAAACCATAGTCAAACACTGATGAACAATGGCAGACCACAGTTGGCCATAGTTTGTCCAAAACATTTTGAAAACAAATTGGGAAGAGCTATAATACACAGAGATCATGCTTGAATAATTCTATAGCAACTTTAGAGAAGAATAAGCCAACTGGGACAAACCCAGTTTATAAATGAACATGATCTAGTAATAATCTATAGAGTTTATGAATACAGCTGCTATTTGGGTATATTAAGAGAAATTAATTTTGCTTTGTAAAACTGGAAAAAGAAACACTAGGAAGCTGACACTGCAGTTATGATAACAGATGGCCTAAGTAGCTTTCAATGGGGACCTAAGTCAAATGCCTTGCTGAAGTCAAAGAAGTATAAATCTAAAGTATGGCCCTTATCAACTACCTCGGTTACCCAGTCAAAGAATATATTCAGGTTAGTCTGAAAAGCCCTCCTTGTCATGAACCCATGCTGTGTACTATCCTGTGGTCGATTTTTTCTCCAAGAATTCAACTAGATTTTCCTTGGCTACTGTCTCATCAGTTCCCCCTGCCACATAGGTAAGGCTGATGGGTCTATAGTTTTCTACTGTAGCTGCTCCTTGTCCCCTCCCTTGTGCAGTGGAACCATTTCCTCTGTCCTTCAGTCAATGGGAACCACCTATTGCTGCATAGGACTATTGAATAGCCCCACCAGGTGGTTGACTAACACTGATGTATCCCATCCAATCCCAGGGTCTTGTGAGCGTCAGGGCTGCCAGCCCTTTTCAACTCCTTTGCCAGCAAAATTTATGAATTTTCATTTTGGGACCCCTCTATCTGTTGCTTTTATGCTGCTCTCCAACAAAAGCCTGCTATTCTCCCTAGTGAATGCTGCTCAGGTGTAGTCACTTAGCATAGCTATTTTCTGCCCATCTCTTCTATTACCTGCACCCATCCATTAGCTTGTCGATTCCCCCATCTTTCTTTTTTCTCATATGTATCTAAAGAACTGTTTTTCACCTCCCTTGACCCCTCTGCCATGCACAGCTCTGTGTCTGACTCTCATTTCTGTCAGTCCTCTGATTTCTGGCAATTCTGTCAAGGAGGTTTAGAACTTGAAGTGGGTACAGAAAGCCTGATCCAATGCCATTGTAGCAGCCAGGGAGGAAAGTGGTTTCACCCACATGAGGCAGTGAAGCCTGATAAGGAAAACATGATTCATGACTGAGGGAGTAGAATAACATGACAAGAAGATATGATTTCTTAATGAATCAAAACGAGTCATGAAGATGATAATATAAAACACTGTCTACACATAATGCCTCAAGTCAGACAGGATGGTGGCCATGCTAACACCACACAAGTGGCTATAGTTGCACTGGGCAGGCACTGAAAGCTTGTGTCGGTGTTTTACATATTAAACACATAATGCCTAATAAAGATTACAACATATAGCACTATGTATAGTGTCTCAATGCGGATGCTCATATTGCAAAGGTGGCTCTGGTGGCACTTGCCGGTCATATTGTACCATTGGCTGCACAGTGTACAGGTATGGAAAATGTGATGTCACCACATGCCACAGATATGCATGATGAAAGAAGTGATTTATGATGAACAGAGAATAGAAACACAGAAACATTAAAATTGTTGGCAGATAAGGACTGCCAGGCCTATCCAGTCTGCCCCAAAACCCTACACTAGTTTGTGGCCTCTGACCCTACCTGGTCAATGTGCTTCACCCTCCTTCTCACCTCTAAGTTACCCTTATGCCTATCCCATGTATGTTTAAAACCATTTACTGTGCTCTGCCCCCACCACCTCCTGTGGCAGTCTAGTCCATATGTCCATCACCCTCTTCTGTGAAGAAAAGCTTCCTCACAGTTCCCTCAGCCTGCCACCTTCCAATTTAATATCATGCCCCCTCATTCTTGTACATCTTTTATATTGGAAGATGTCTTTCCCCCTGCACCTTGTTAATGCCCTTAAGGTACAGTACTGTTCCCCCCGATCCCTTCTCTCCTCCAACGAGTACATATTGATGTCCTTTAATCTTTCCTTATATATTTTCTGGTGCATGCCCTGTACCATCTTAGTCACCCTTCTCTGGACTGCCTCCACCCTGTCAATGTCCTTACAAAGGTGTGGTCTCCAGAACTGCACACAGTACTGCACACAGTACTCACTAGCATTTTGTACAATGGCATCACCACCTCCCACCTTCTGCTAGTGATACTTCTGCCTGTGCACCCTAGCATGCCACTGGCCCTCCCTGCAGCCTTTGTACTCTGCTTAGACACCTTTAGATCATCAGAAATGATTACCCCTGGGTCCCTTTCTTCCTTAGTGATAGTCAGCAATGCATTATTTTGTACTTCTTGGAATTGAACCTTAGTTGCCACACTTCAGACCATTTTTCATGCTTCTCTAGGTCCCTCCTCATTCTCTCCACCACATCCGGAGTATCCACCCTGTTGCAGATCTTGGTGTTATCTGCAAACAGCCAGCTATTTCTCTCCAGTCCTACTGCAACATCACTAACAAAGACATTAAACAGGACTGACCCAAGAACCTATCCCTGAGGTACCCCGCTGGTCATCCCCCCTCCACTGATTGGATCACATTTATCACCATCCTCTGCTTCCTGTCCATTAGCCAGTACCTAACCTAGCTTACCACCTTGTGCCCCCATACCCAGACTACTCATTTTGTTGACCAGCCTTTTCTGTGGGATGGCGTTGAAGGCTTTGTTGAAATCGGGTAGGAGATGTCTGGCCCCTCCCCCTTTTCATTTCCTTTGTCACCCAGTCAAAAAATCTATCAGATTCATTTAACATGATCTTCCTGCTATGAATCCATGTTGCCTCAGATCCTGGGCTCAGCTGGATTCCAAGTGCGCCACTGTTCTTTCTTTTAGCAGTGCCTTCGTGATCTTATCCACTACTGAAGTGAGGCTGACCAGCCTATTGTTCTGTGCCTCCTCACTACTTGTAACAGGACATGTGCCCTCTTCCAATCCTCTGGAACCATTGCTGTGTTGAGTCACTCTGTGAACAGTGCTGCCAGAGGTGTCACTAGCTCTCTTTGCAGCTCTCTTAATATCTTCAGGTGTATGCCATCTGGCCCCATTGCTTTGTCCACCTTCAGATTTGTGAGCCTCTC
Source organism: Neoceratodus forsteri (assembly GCA_016271365.2). Classification (NCBI taxonomy): domain Eukaryota; kingdom Metazoa; phylum Chordata; order Ceratodontiformes; family Ceratodontidae; genus Neoceratodus; species Neoceratodus forsteri. Next base: position 1,061,487,557 of record CM057452.1, read on the forward strand.
CAGGACTGTCTCCACTGTGAATGGACTTGTGTTTACCTCTCTCTCCCTTCATTTCTGTTACCCAGCTGTGGTCTCTGACCCTCCCCCTCTTTAGTGAATACTGAGCAGAAGTATTTGTTCAGTATTTCTGCCTTTTCCGTGTCTCCCTCCTTACACTCCCCTCTATTCCCTTTGAGTCTTACAATCCCCCCAGTCTTCCTTCTTTCACTAATGTACCCATCGAATGTATTGTCCCCTTTCTTCACTGTTTGCACTAATCTTTATTCATTATGCACCTTTGCTCACCTAACAGCCTTCCCTGCTTCCCTTAGATTACTTAGATACACCTCCCTGTCCTCCTTCCTTTGAGTCTCCTCATATTTCTTGAAAACTGCCCTTTTGGCCATTACCTTGTCTGCCACCTCTCTTGAGAACCACAGTGGTTTCCTTCGTCTCTTGCCCTTATTTACCAACCTCATGCATTCACTTGTCACCTCCTCTGTGGTTCCCTTTAGTTGTTCCCACTGCTCCTCAACTCCCCTTCCTGTCTCCCTTCTCATCACTGCCTCTTTGATACAACTCCCCATTTTAGCAAAATCCATCCTCCTAAAATGTAAGACCTTTGCCTTGTGGTGACTAGACTGTCTTGATCCCTATGCTAAACCACACTATGTGATGGTCACTGGACCTCAGATGACATTCCACCTGGATGTCTGTGATTCTGTCCCCATTGGTCAGTACTAGGGCCAGAATCGCCCCTTTTCTGGTGAGATCAATCACTAGCTGTCTTAGGCCTACCCCCTGTAGGGAATCCAGGATGTCTCTGCTCCTGGTTGCTGGGATGGACCAGTCCACTTCTTGGATATTGAAATCATCCAGCAGTAATACCTCATCTTTTGTTGCCATTGCGTGAATCTGATCTCCTACATCTCTATCCAACTCCTCCCCCTGTGCTGGAGGCCTGTACATCACCCTTGTTCGGATTGTTGTGCCATTGCCTGGCTCAGGAGTGACCCGCAGTGCCTTGGCCACTGCCTTTCTACCTAGTACCTCCATTGCCTTTATACCTTCCCAACATACATGTCCACCCTCCCCTTTTCTACCCCCATCCTCCTGAACAGAGCATACCCCAGTACATTACCATCTCAGTCATGATCTGTGGTGTCTTTGTAACTGCTACTATGTCTAGGTCTGCCTCTACTAATAATGCTTCCAGGTCTGGGATTTTATTCCCCAGGCTAGGAGCATTTGTAACCATGGCCTTCCATGTTTTGCTGCCTATCTGCTCTTTACTCATGCTTTTGCTCTGCTGCTTTCTTCCCGCCCCATTTTAGCTTTTTGTGCTGCCTCCCTACCTCTCCCTCTTTCTCTGATTTAGGTAATACTGTCTGCATTTTGCCTTCCTGCTCCTCATTTCTGACTTCTCTTTCTTGTGGGGGGTAGGTTGCTAGAGTCTGCCTGTTTTGTTGCCCTCACCACTAGCTAGTTTAAATGCTTGGCAAGGAAGCAATTAAATCATTCATTTAGAACTGCCTTTCCATTCATGGACAGATGCATCCCATCACTTGAGTACAGGGCCACATCTTTCCAGGTGGGCCCCCAGTCCCCAATGAAGCCATATCTTTTCTCACTACACTAGCCTTTCAACCATGTGTTGAAGCTTCTGATATGGAGATTCCCATCCTCCCTCCGCTGTGGACCAGAGGTGTCTACAAAAATGTCACAAAGCCTGCTACCTTCCCCAGCTGCCCTCCCAACTCTTTGAAATCCTCCTGCACCTGCTCTGCTCCATGCTTGTTCTCTCCTTGGATATGTCATTCTTTCCCAGGTGGACAATTACCTCCCTCCCCCCGCCACTGCCTTAGTGATCTTCTGGATATGTTCCCCCTCCCTCTGAGCTGTGCCTGCTGGGAGGCCCTTAACCTCCATTTCCTCCCTGCTGTCCTTGCCCAGATCTATTCTGCTAGCTATCGAGTTCCCCATCAGGAGTAACTTCTTCTTCCCCAGGGGTCCTCTTCCTTCCCCACTGGGTCTCCCTTTGGAGTACCTTCACATCCTCCCTGGTAGCAGCCTTGGGTTTCCTTGCAGGATTCTCCCTATCCTCCAAGACAGTGTAGGAGTTCTTAAGCTCGGCCAGATGGGGTATGTGTCTTTGCCCCCCCGAACCTCCCTGAGCCCACCATAGTCCATCCTGCCATCTGCTTGGGCAGCCTTTCTGGCAATGGCTGGTGACATGGTGGCCTCTGGGTGGGGATGAAGGTTGCCAGTTCTCCTGGCAGTTTGGCCTGCCCTCAGTCCAGAGTGGTGCCTGCATATGAGGCAGCACTGCAGTACCAAGAATGTCCTCCTGAAGACTGCTGCTTTGCACCCAGTACACTGCACCACTCCTGTATCATCTCCTTTTAATCTGTCTGTATTCCCTCCTATAATACTATATAAACCTCCTGCAGCGATTATTAGCCTCCATTTTGATTTGCTTAGCTTTTGTTGTTTTGTCTTTCTCTTCCTCTTTTGCTTTCTCTTTCCTCCTCCTCCCTTCTTTGAAGTAGCAGTTCCTGGTAGGAGGGAGGAAGATGTACTGTATGTCAGATCCATGCCCTATATAAGGAGGACAAGTCCTGGGATGGATGAGTTTGATTACCCCTGGACTGAGAAAAACAATCAGCCGAGGACCCCTCACTTTTCCTGAAGCTCCTCACTCTGTAGAGAACAACCTCAAAAGCAGTGAGCCAAAACACTTGCTTCTGCCTACTTCCACAGGCCCCTGAATTATGAACTGAATTCAATGTACTCAAGTAAATCACCTCCTTGCTTTAAGATAGCTGGTAGCTGTTCTCCTCTCAGCCCCTGCAGCCAAAGCATGAATGAAGCTGATAAGGAAAAGATAATTTTTTTAACCAGGAAAGACACAAAGTCGAAACTTGTTTTCAGGTGAACCTGGGAGAACAAGTAAGTTGAGTGACTTTATCAAGATCACATAGTATTCAAGTGGGGGCTGTGGGGTTCAAACCAGGTCTCCAGATTTGCAGTGCAGAGTCTTAAATCACAGTATTACACTGCGCTATCAAATGTGTTTTTTTTCTAATACCAGAGTCACTCTACAGTCTTTGTTTTAAGGCAGTTATTATAAATTATTACTATTCTTAAATCTGGCCTTATACACTGTACTAAAAAATTATGATTTTAGTGGACTCATAGTGTCATCTGTAAAATGCTTTCATACTGCAGGAAATCCATTATTTATTTATTTTTGCTACAATGGATCTGTGTGGTGGGGACCAGGGTACATCTGACTGAGGAATGGGATGCTAGGGCAGTGACTGCAAGATGATTTCTTTTTTCTGCCACTGTGGAATTATTTGCTCAGATGATATTGGACAAATCAGCCGATATGAAATATAAACGAATATCTGATACATATTTATAGAGTCATAGATTACTATGTGTTAAGAAGTCGGTCGACCTAAAGAAATGCATCACTTGTTAGTGTAAGAACACACGTTTATTGATTCTCGTGTAGGTGTACAATGAACTTTTGAAATCCTCCATTGTTTTGTTAGTTACCATATGTTCCAGTAAGGAATTCCATGCCGAAATAACCCACTGTGTACACCACTTTTTTCTATACTCAGTTATATGTAAAATAATATAATCTGATATATGAGAAGATAATATAATCAGATTAAATTTTGATATGGTATAATATATATGAACATAATATGATATAAAGTGATGGGATATATAATAATATAAAATTATGTGATGTCATGTGATATATATCAATATATGTCATAGAACTTAATATATACATTTCTTATTTTGTAATTATTATTTATTATTTTTATTTTATGTACCACAAAAACATGAATCATGAAACCGAACTTATTATTTGGACTTGCTGCATGACACCCTTCCTTAATGCTGTTTCCAGAAGTCACTAGTGACAAAGGGGACAGTGGCCTTGATGAAATGGTCAGCAAATCCTAGGTGATTGCTTTTTGTTGTTGTTGGAGGTGGGATAACTTTGATGAAATGTGCAGCAAATCTAAGGTAATTGTTTGGGGTGGGACAGCTAGAATTTACATTTCTGGGTGGATCACTTCTATCTCGAATAGAGAAACTAGAATCACAGAATCATAGAAATCTGATGGCAGAAAGGGACCTCATTGGCCCATCGAGCCTGGCCTTTCCCCAAGCACTTGAAAAAGTAAGATGGGGAAAGTGATATGCTTCTGGACTGTTAAGGAGGGTTGAATTCTCAGATGCAGTGGGTGAACATCAGGAAAGGCTGCTTGCACAGCAATGGAAGTAGAACCAATGGGTTTCTAGGACTAATGTACCATGGTTTATTTGGGAGTACTGTCATTTACACAGCACCCGTGTCCTCTCAGTCCCATGACCATGATTGCCAGTCCTGGTCCACCATGACAAGTGTCAGTCTCCACTGCAACCACTTGCATTATTTGTAATTGGTGGTACTAGCATGGTGGAATATTTATCTGCTCTTTTCCTCCCCCGCCATCCCTTTCTCCATCTGGTCTTCTCTTCATGTTTTCTACATGCATCAACAATGCATACATGGAAAGATGCAACCACAAACAATGATGACTCATAATAATTGTCAGTGTTTCTTAGATGCTCATGTGACGTGCACCCTGCACGCTTGGAGCATTGACAAACTTCAGTACTCTTCAGCCTGCATGGTGATAAGGAGAAGAAGCACCACCAGGCCACTACCCCCAACAGATGACAGACCACACAGAACCCACAGAAAGGCCTTGTGACCTTGTGTCTCACAGATAAGTCTGCTTTTCTTTTTACTAACTGAGTGCCTGATCAACTCATGCACACATGCAAAAAATAACAACAATGTATTTTTGTGCCCTTTTGTAACGCCAGTAGTAGTTAGTAGAAAATATTTCTCAAACAGAAACATAGAAACAAAAAAAATGATAGTAAAAAAGCTTGGTGGTCTGTTCAAGCTGCCTACCCTGCCTAGAGTTGTAGCAATTAACACTCGGATATTTCCCAAAATCTCTGCAATTTCGATAGAAAGAAGTCCCCGGAAACCTGCAGAACTGACGTAGAGCCACCAGGGGGATCTCTTTATAAATATCTATTAATACTGTGTCTGATCAAGAGAATTTATGCTACCATAACTACATTGCTCCAGCCCTCGTGCCCATGTAACACTCTTAACTTTGCCTTCTACCTCTTACTATTGTCATATGCATCTCCCGCCCTTCCATGACTCCTCACACTTTTGTAGCCTGCACCACCTCCTTGGGCAGCCTTTTTCACTTATCCATCACTCTGTCAGTGAAAATGTGCTTGTGGACAACTTTCTTGAACATACCTTCTACCAGTTTCAAAAAAGTCTGCCTTGTTCCTGTGTTCTTGCTTAATGTACGAACATATGAACATATGAATGTGCCAGTAGAAACAGACCACCTGGTCTATCTAAGTCTGCACGAGTGTGCAGCTAGCACCCCTAGTTTGCAGCTGCCCCACCCCCCTCCCATTTGTCATCCCACTGCCACCCCCACCTCCCCCACCCTCACTCTCCCTGTTTCTGTCCCATGGCCTTTGAAACTGTTCACAGATTTACATGATACCACCCATTCTGATAGGGCATTCCATTTTGCTACCACCTCTGTGAGATAGTGTCTTCTCATTTCCTTCCTAAATCTTCCCCTCTATTCTTAGCCCATGCCCTCTGGTGACCCTCCCCCTCCTTGACTTAAAGACCCCATCTGCCCCATCCTTATTGATTCCCCTCAGATACTTGAATGTCTCTATCATGTCACCCCTGTCCCTTCTATCCTCCAGGGTGTACATATTCAGGTCTCTCAGCCTCCTGTCATAGTCTGTCCATTCCATTCCACATATCATCTTTGTTGCCCTCCTCTGCACCCCCTCCAGTAGCCTGATATCATGCTTTAGGTATGGCCTCCAAAACTGCACACAATACTCTAAGTGTGGCCTTACCAGCGACCTGTAGAGGGGCAAGATCACCTCTCTTCACCTGGATGAAAAACCCCTCGCTATGCACCCCAGCATTTTGTTCACTTTTGCAGCCGCTCTCCTGCACTGGGCAGTGTTGTCTCTGGTCTCTGTTATCATTACCCTTAGGTCCTTCTACTCCTCAGTGATCCCCAGCTTAACTCCTCCCAGCCAGTATTCTCTCCTTGGGTTCTTCACCCCAAAGTGCATAACCTTATACTTCTTTGCATTGAACCCCAGCTGCCACCTCTCTGACCACTCCTCTAGCTTGCTAAGGTCCCCCTGCAGCTGCTTCCATCCCTCCTTTCCATTGACCACTGCTCCAATTTTGGTGTAGTCAGCGAACAGACTTATCTTGCTCACCACCCCATGTGCAATGTCTGATATGAAGAGCCCAAACAATACTAGCCCTAACACAGAGCCCTGTGGCACCCCACTCTTCACCGGCCTTGGAGTTAAGAGCTCCCTTCTCACCACCACCCGTTGCAGCCTCCCACTCAGCCAGCTTGTAATCCAGTTCATCATTTTTGACCCTACCCCTACACCAGTTAGCTTCCCCCAAACCACCCATGAGGCACAGAATTGAAGGCCTTGCTGAAGTCCAAGTAAAGAACATCCACCGCATGACCCTTATCCAGCTCACCTGTCACCCAGACACAATATTGTATCAGGTTGGTTTGACAAGACTTCCCTGAAACAAACCCATGCTGCCTCACATCCTGGAGGCCATTGTCCTCCAGGTATGACACCAGTCTTTCCTTTAGTACTGTTTCCATGAGTTTGCACACTATGGAGGTGAGACTTACAGGGCGATAATTACCCAGTTCATCCCTTGGTCCACTCTTGTGTAATGGTACTACATGTGCCATCTTCCAGTCCAGTGGCACACATCCCGACTCCAGTGAGGTGCTGTACAGATCTGCCAGTGGCTCTGCCAACACCTCCGCCATCTCCCTTAGCACCCTGGGGTGGATATCATCCGGCCCTGGTGCCTTGTCTACCTTCAGTGCCCTCAGTCCCTCTAGGACTCTACTTGCAACAATTCTTCCATCTGTTGCCTCATCTTCCCCTGTCCTCACCCTACCAGGCCATGGTGGTAGTGGTCCCCCCTTTTCTTCCATGAACACTGAGCAAAAGTATTCATTCAGTGCTTCTGCCTGCTCCTCACCCTTTTCCGTCCACTCCCAACCCCTTTTTATCTTCACTATTGTTTCCTTGCACTTCCTTTTCTCCCTGATGTATCTGAAAAAGTCTCCTCCCCCCCGTTAATTCCCTGCGCTAATCTCAGCTCCCTCTGGGCCTTGGCTTCTCTCACTTTTCCGGTCACCTCCCTGGACCATCTTGCATACTTCTCCCTGTCCACTTCCTTCCCTGTATTTCTATACTTTTGGTGTGCCTCTCGTTTTGCTCTCACCACCTCCACTATCTCGCTGTTCAACCAGCATGGTTTTCTTGCTCTGCTCCTCTTACTCTGTGTCTTGGTGCAGGCTTCTGTTGCCTCGGTAATCCCCCTTTTAATAATATCCCATTTCTGCTCTGCATCCATCTCCTGCCCTATGCCCTCTAGCTTCCCTTTTAGTACTTGCTGCATCCTCCCAAAGTCTGCCCCTCTGAAGTTTACTACCTGAGTAACTGATTTCTCTGGCTCCCCGCACATCGTGATATTAAACCACACTGTTTGATGATCACTGTCGGCTAGTGGGTCCTCCACCTTTATTTCCCTTACTGCCTCTCCATTCAACAACACCAGATCTAAAGTGTTCTTAGACTAGTAGGCACACTAACCAACTGTGTCAGGAGACCATCCTGGATTGCATCCAGGAGCACTTGCTTCCTAGCACTGGAGGTGACTGGAATGCTCCAATCAACCCCCGGCAAGTTGAAATCCCTTACGATGACCACCTTCCCTTTTCTACATACTGTTCTGATTTGTCCTGCTAATTCCCTGTCAAGCTCCTCAGACTGAGATGGTGGCCTGTACACTACCCCAAACCTCAGTTTCCTACACCTTGAGTCTAGGAGCTGCAGACAGATTGCCTCTGTTCTCCTTTCTTCCCCCTTGTCCCTTGTGCATTTGATCCCATCCCTCACATAGACTGCCACCCCACTGCCCCTCCCTTCCTTACAGTCCATCCTGTATACTTTGTATCCTAGGATTGCCAGATCCCAGTCCTGGTGCTCAGTTGCCACGCTTTCTGTGACAGCTGCAATATCCACCCTCCACACTGCTAAGAGTGCCTGTAGCTCAGCAGATTTTTTCCCTAAGCTTCTTGCATTCAGCGAGACCACTCTCCATCCTGCCCCCTTCCCTTCATTAGCCTCCATTTCCTTCCTTTTACTCCCTCCTTTTTTGGCCAGCCCGAGTCCTTCCCTGCTAGCATGGGGGTTAGTAGGCACCACTCTATCAGATCCCTGCCTACCTGCTGTCCACTTGCTACCCCCCCATCTAGTTTAAATCCACCTTTGTCACAATATACCTCCCCAGTCTTTGCTTTAATACTTCCTTCCCCTCCCTACTCAGGTGCAGCCCATCCTTTGCAAGCAGATTGTTATTATCCCAGGTACTTCCCCAGCCACCCACAACCCCATATCCCTTAGTTTGACACCATTCTACCAACCATGTGTTCAACTCCCTAATCCTCTCCTTCCTCACTGTGCTTGCGCAGGGTACTGGGAGCACTTTAGAGAATGCCACAGACTCCCCATTCTCCTAACACAACCTTCCCACTTCCTCAGTCCTCTCCTTTGTTACCTCCATCATTTTCCCCGCTAGGTCATTTGTACCCACATGTACCACAATGTGTGGTTTCCTCCTACCCCTCCTTACGCACCTTAGGATTGCCTGTCCTGCCTTGTCTGCCTTTAATCCTGGTATGGACTCCACCCAATGTGAAAATGCCATTGAGCTCCACCCTATTTATCCTGTGCAGGTACGTGTGGATACTTGTAATCTATCCTTTAAAATCCCCAACACATTTCCCAGTTTGCCAAATTTAATCTGCCTGCTCTGCTTTGGGAGGGGGATAAATAAATGAATAAATATGGATCTCTGAGCCCTCTTACATCAACAACACTGATTCATCTAATACATCAACAGTTTACTATGGTGTCCCTTGTAAATGTTTCCATTATTATCAGTGCATCCAGAACTTTTCTTGCCCCTCAGTGGCATGTCAGGTGTATGACTTTACAACATCTATGGATATGGATTCCACAAGCTTTCAAAATGTTGCAATTTTTGGCTGCTTATAACTTGGTTATCCATTAAGCAAGATATTAGAAGGCTGACACACACAAACTACTTTGACCAGCCTGCTGGTGCAATGGTAATGCTACTGCTTGTGGCACAGATGACCCAAGTTCGGGACCGGATCCAGGAGTCCAAGGGTCAGCCATGGGGAGGTTGTCAGAGCATCCAAACGACTGCTGTCCTCTTCTGGGGGGGGGTGCTCCATGGTGGTCTGATGCGGGGGCTGGGTGCCAGGCCAGGCCCATCAGGAGAAAAGGTGTTAAGGCCGTCAGTGGACATCTGCAGTGTGGGAGTGGGTGCAGGCGTATGTTGTATTGACATCATTGCATGTCCACTGCCTACAGGGTATGACATGGGCTGAAAAATAAAGGCAGCCAACCAGCTGATGTGAGCTCCTCCACCCTCTGCACCTGGTTATAAGTGGACCTCCTCTCCTGCCATGTAGCAGGATCCTGTGTGTGGTGGTGTGGCTGTAGCACCACCGCCCCAACTGGGGGGATAGCTCTGGGGGCATTGACAATGGGGAGAGGTGTCTCACGGAGGTAGCTCGGTGCCAGAGTTCAGAGTGGGGTAAGGACACTGAAGGCAGTTGGTTCCCCCAGCAAAAAATAGAGCTTACACTATAGGAAAAAAAAACACAGCCTCCTTTTTTGGACCTATGAACCTGGCTGGTGACATTAGTTTCTCTAGTTTTAGTCACAGGGGCTTTAAATTTCACAGTTTACATAGTACTTGTGAAATTCAATTAAAAAATGTCCTTAATGTTTGGCTGCTTATGCTGTCACTCAGCCACTTAAAGATACCGATCTTGAAGCTTGGTACACATCCTCATGTGGTAGAAGAATGGAAAGTGCTTCAGTCAGTGAAATTTGGATCACTGGTTTTAAAATTAGATGGCAATAACTAAAAATCAAATGTTAGCATAATTTGTGGATGCGGAATTGTAATATATGCCTGGATTCTGCTTCCAAAGTAAAATTTCAACCACCTCTAGAGTGGGGTTTACAATATGAAGACAATAATAAGAATAACCAGTTGGATGAAATTGTCATTGGTGAGCGAATCCACAAGGCATGATCGTCAAAATAATATTTAATAACACTGCAAGGCAAGCTCATCCTCCTTAGAGCCTATTCCAGTGGGACAGCTTCTGCCAGTGAAAGACTCCTTACATGCCATATATAGGTATAGCTTTTTGAAATGGTGTACTGTACCTGCTATGCTTCCACCAATGATAAACATGTTATACAGGCATGATATTTGTAAACACTGGTGGTCTACCACGTGTGCTGCTGTAACTGCTATTCTGTTTGCCACAATAACCTTATCAGACAAATATTTGTATTTTTAAACTGTGGCAGGCTACTATGTGGGCTGCGATACCTGCAACTCTGCCATCAACAATAAACATTTCAGACAAGCGTCGTTTTTGGAAACAGTGGCACTCTACATCCCTGGGCTGAATTATTGACCAAAGTCATCCTGACAGCAAAATAAGGACCCCCTCTTCCAAGCCTGTTCTCTCTTTCACTTCAATACCTACTGTAGCTGCCAGAACTAAGAATAAAATCAGGTATAATATCTGTGCACATACACTTTTTGAAACTCAGTTCAGTTCCAAACACAGCTCTGAGTGGTACTGAGAATAAATACAGTGTAACTGTGCAATATCCACGTTGTAACTTTTTTTTAAACCCATTCCACTTCTGTCTCACTTACAATCACAACAAAGGAGCAATCTAAACACAAACTAGCAAAGAACAGCTGCTTTAAATCAAGCAATGTTTCTGTTTTGTTGGATATGTTTCACAGTGTAGACACAGCCCACCCCTTCCCCTAACAGTCTAGGGCTGCAAACTGTCACATGGTTATAAGCCTGTACTTGCTGCAGCAATATAATCATGTAATACACATTCTGCACACAATGTGACCTGTCAGTTATTCACCATTTGTGAAGTAGCACTGACTTCACATAGGAAGCATCTCTCATAGTTTTTATAAAGTACACTACATCCCAAATTTGGCAAGTGGGGTCCTTTGCCACATTTTTACTGAAGAAGGAAAACTTTACAGACACCATATTCAGAGCAGGCTGACAGTGCTGCACAGCCTGTAGCATGCACCAACAGGGACAGCGCCAGGGCTCCTGTGGACCATATCCATCTATTATATAAGTGAGCCCATTGGGCATGCAGGGCGCCAAGGGGCCATTTGCGTGCTCATCACAGGCTCATTTTTATGGGCACAAGACCCCACAGTACTTATGGCAGGTGGTAGGCAGTAGACGAGTAGAGCCCCCGGTGTCCAGTGGACCCCCTCCCCTGATCACCTTGTCAGTTTCCGGTATTTACTTCTCTGGTGTCTAGTGGTCCCTCTTCCCTCTGATCCCCCAGATCACCCCTGTCAATTTCTTGTATTTAATTCCCTGGTGTCCAGTGGACTGCCATCCCACCCAATCACCCCAGTCAGTTTCTAGTTTTTAATTCTCTGGTGCCTAGTGGTCCCTATGACCCAGTGCCAACACTCACCCACCCACTGTGGTCCCCTCCCAGCCCTGTACAAATATCACCACTGGAAACACTCACCCAGTAGTCCACATCAGATCTTTGGGTAGCACAGTCCTCAGCTCACCTCTTCAGCTGGCTGCCAGTTAACCGTCACAGAGTGCAATTGAGAGTAATCACGACTGTGCTCTGTGAGTGTCAGACAGTGTCCAACTGAGGAGGTGAGCAGAGGTCTGTGCTGGCCACTGATCTGATAAAAGTATTGGATGAGTGCTAACCGAGGTGGGGGGGAGCGCAGGTGGATGGATGGGTATTGGCACTCATTTTGGGGAAGGGGAGTCCACTAGACACAAGTGAATTAAATACAAGAAACTGACTGGGGCAATCAGGGTGGAGGGGGGTCCACAAGACACCAGGGAATTAAATGTAAGATACTGACAGGAGTAATTGGGGGAGTGGGATCCACTAGAAACCAATGAATTACATAATATAAAGTGATGTGTGATCAGGGGGAGGGGGTCCACTAGACAGCAGGGTATTAAGTAATAGAAACTTATAAGTGTCAATGGAAAGAGGGAGTCCACAAGACTGCCAGAACTTTGGGCTGCAGTACAGCTAACCTGCATTTGGAGAGTGGGGCACAACTTTAGCGTGGAGTTATGGACAAGTTTTGGTAACATTAAGCAACACCATGCTGGGGGCTACTTTGCCCTGCCAAAACCATTTGAATCTACCCCTTTGCCATTATGTATCAGGGGTCCCTTATTTGCACTGGAACAGCATTATCGATAGCATGATTGCACTGCTTGATTAGTGGGTGCTCTGGGACCTCTGAATATGGCCCTGTCAGGAGTTCTGGTGCTAATACATGTCAGCTCAGCACTTACCCAATTAGTGTCATGCTAACCTTTTAAATATGGTGTCTGTAATCTCTAATGCTAAAATAGGGCCCTATGCACTATTGGTGCAGAGTAGCTACATGCGCATATCTGGGGTGCATAGCCACTCTGCACCCACTACGCCCCCTTGTGCGGCATGCATGAAGGGTGGGTGCATAGACCCACCACACCTGATCCCCCATGTCCATGGACTGCTCTGCGCTGGGGGTGTTCCAGGGGCGTACCAGCACTATGCGGTATTCACTAACCTGCATAGTGCTAGCCTCATCGGTGCGGAGGGTTCACCAGGAAGACCCTGCCATAACCCACAGTGCTCTCCAATGAGCACTGGCCTGCAGTCACCGGGGGACCAGGACAGGGCACACCATGCTGCTCCTGACCACTGGTCAGCAGGAGAAGGCAGGGGCAGCTGGATGGGTGAGCACCGGGAAAGTTCAGGAGACGTGACACCAGAACTGAATGATGTTGTATGGATAAAGGTCCCTGCAATCGGCATGCACAGTCCTGGACCCATGCCACCCTATGCGAGGGATCCACTATGGGTCCCATGGGGCATCCCATTGGAATTCAAAAGTAAAGCTAGATGCCGGCCTGTCAGCACAGCAATTGGATTTCTGTTTGCAATGCCAGTGACCTGGGTTCGGGGACGAACCCAGGAGCTGAGGGCCAGCCGGGGGAGAAGGTTGAGCATCCCAAGGACTATTTGTTTTCTCGGGAGTCAGAGCTTGGTTTGTCTGCCTCCCAGGTGGAGACCTAAGGTGCCAAATAAGCCTGAAGTCTAACAGGGGGCAATGTGCTAGACATTGGTGCTTCAGCACCTTGACATCAGGGTCACAGCACATTGAGAAGAACACCAGAAAACACCTCGCAGTGCTCCCAGTAGAGTGATCACCAGGCCCTGATCCTCAATGCTCCTGCCAGATTGGCAATGGCATCCCGATGAAAGATATCTGCATCGGAGTGTAAGGGCCCCCACCCCATACCTGCCTGAGGTGGTACAACCAAGGCTCCATGGGGGATGGACTGCACTGGTTGCCAGGTGGGTGAGTGAGGACTGAAAAGGCCATAGATGTCTCCTGAAGAGTAGGAGCACTGCAGGGAGGGGGAGCATACAAAGAAAAAAATAAAAGTAAAGCTAGGAGGGAGATCACAATGAAGTCGGGTGCTGGAAAAATGGCATAAGATGAAATGAAAACACCGCACTCTAGACCAGGTGAGAAATTAAACCACTTCTTTACTGATTCATAGAATTGCTTTATACAACTTCAAAAATGTGCAGTGCTAACATATGGAATCCACCTAACTAAGACAAAACAGCCCAGCGCTTCGAGGCCTCCAAGGACCTCTTTGTCAGGGGTGCAGCTACATGTGTGTAATGACAAATTGTAGTGCTCACTTCATGTTTAAGAAATGTAGTAAAAACAATTAGAGTGCAATTAGTGACTAATTTAGATATGGGTAGCTATCTAAGGGATACCTCCTGCTCAGTTGGCTTCCAACATCCGTGTCACACTCTACATCAATTACTAAATTTCTTTCACATGAAGTGAGTGCCATAATTTGTCATTACACACATGTAGCCACACCCCTGATGAAGAGGTTCTTGGAGGCCTTGGAAGCTGGCCATTGTTTGTCTTAGGTGTGGATTCCATATGTTAGCCCAGCACTTTTTGAAGTTGTATAAAAGCAATCTATGAATCAGTAAAGAAGTGGTTTAATTTCTCACCTGGCCTCGAATGAAGTGTTTTCATTTTGGCATCCCATTGATGCCTGCCCAGGACAGTGATTCCTCCCCGGCTGCCCTGCAGAGTCCTGCTGGCCGAGAGAGGAACTGCGACAGGTGGACAGCATTGGTGAATGCCAGTATGAGCACACCTGTCCACAGAGCACAGGGTTGTGGGTGGGGTATGTGACTTTTCCATGTACCCCTGCCCATTTCGTGCATAGGGCCCATAATTATTCATTTGCTGAAATTATACTGGCATTCATATAGGCTCACAATATATAATGTTCTTCATTTTTGTGAGGGTCACTCAGTTACAGTGCTATTAATCTTTCTTTAGAGTGAGATTATAAAAGACTGAAGCACTAGATAAGCTTTGATATTCACTCTTTGTGTGGTCATGGTGCTTCGTATAGATTTGAACACTTTTTCAATAGTGCCCTTTGTTGGGAAGTCCCATTTTAACAATTAAACAATTTTTATATGTAGTGTGCTATGGTGCAGTTTGCATTAAACTATCATGTCAATTGTTTTTCATTGCTTTTTATTCATTGTTCTCTTGTAGCCTTACCACACCGGAGCCTGACCCCATCGGATTTCTGAAGCTAAGCAGGCTCAGGCCTAGTCAGTAGTAGGATAGGAGACCTCCAATGAATGGAAGTGCTGCAGGAGATGGTGGTGATTAATCTGCAAGCGGTGATCCCCACTTGGTTATAAGTAACCACACTTATACCCCAGAATGGTATTAGGATAACACTGAGCTGTCATAATGTCTATTTTTCAGATGTGATGTTGAGCCAACATCCCTTTTGCCTACTCTGATAGTTGTTTGGGTGGACATTAAAGGTTCTATGACACTTGTTGAAAAGAGTGGGGAATTTAACCTGTGTCCTGGCCAAAGTTCACCCATTACATACAACCATCAACAATCTAACCTGGTTTAATATTGATCAGTAATTCCTCTGTACTCCCCAAAGAAAGAGGCTGATAACAGGAACATATTTCCAAGGCCTCCTTCTCAGTCAACAAAACAAATCCTAAGTAAAATAATTAAAGGTCACAATACACTTGAGCAGGTGAAGAGCAACTTTTATCAACTGTTCCTCAACTTTAAGGCATCTGCAGTTCTGTCACAATGCAATTCAAAATGAAGTTGCAGGTGATCACGTGATGCCATGGAAGGGATAGCAGCTCAGAGAACCCACCTCCACCTCAGCTCTTAACTTTTATTAATGATTCTCCTGCTTTATAGCACCAAACACAAAGGGCTACTTACCACTTGGCTCCTGACAGCTACCCGCACCATCTGAGATGAAAATAAAACGTGTCGCAGTGCTCTTGAGGAGGATCAGACCAATCAATGTCTGAAGCCTAGCTCTGGCAAGGAGGCAGAAATGCACCAGGCACCTCCCCTGTACACACCACTGCAGACTCTAGAAAAAAACCCAAAACATTCAAGGGGACAACCGGGTACCATTTCCAAGACCAGCACAGCCTCAACTACTGCACAACCCACGGCTCCTTTAACGGAGCAGAAATTTATGGAGGAACTGCAACCTTTTCGTACTGCACTCCAGGACCTCACCTCAGAGCTAAAATCTATGCATTCAGAGCTTACAGACACCACTAGAGTAATTTCAGATGTTGTGGCCAGAATGACATCGCTAGAGGGCTGGAAAGCCTCAATGGATCCAGCACTCCCTGCACTGTGCCAAAAGCTTAATGGGATGGAAGCTAAACTTGAAGATCTGGAAGGCCGAAGTCACCGCAATAACATTCTTATCTACGGCCTTCCAGAAGAAACAGAGGGAGCGGCACCGATCACTTTTCTGTAGCGGACGCTCACCAAAATAGCTGGACCCTCTCTCAACAACACTATATACGTAATAGAGAGGGTCCATCACTCACTTCGACCTAAACCGGCTGCAGGGAAACCACCAAGGCCTTTGATATTAAAGTTCCTAAACTACCTGGACAAAATGCATGTCCTGGGACAGGTCAGAGGTCTCCAGGAAATCTTATAGGAGGGTCAACAGCTACAGTTCATGCAGGATCTCCCAGCATCTATACGACAGCGAAGGGCTGCATACCACCCTATCGTTACCAAGTTAATCACTGCCAGTACAAAGAACAAAGTCCTGTACCCATCTAAGCTGTCTGTCTACCACCAGACCACCTGGAAAAGCTTTGATACTCTGGAGCAAGCTCTATCTGAGCTTCAGGAAATGATACCAGACTTATTCAAGCCACACTGAATCCCAGTGTTGGACTCGTGGGAGAATAGAAGGAACATGTGAGGAGGTCCACGGTACCTTTGATCTTCGCAAAAGGATGCAGGAGCATTGAATTTGTACTCAGTATTCAGTCTTTCTGCCCTTTAATCACTAAAGCTTGCAATTTTCTGCAGTGGAACCAGGGCGTCAGACTTGTAGGGGTAGTTGATTGCATGGTCCTGATCTGTGGGGGCGATCCAGAGGGAGACCCCCCTGATTCTTTCATTTTTTTCTCCCTCTCTCCCCTGAAGATAAGGAGGGGACAATATGGGCTTAAGCATGGCAGTTTAATCTTACATGCTTACATTAGGATGGGTTTTTGGTGCTCTACACAGCTACAGTTACATGGCTCGCAACTGTTATTAATGTGTATTTCCACAGGAGGGCGTCAATGCCCCATGTTTGCGCCTATTGTTTAATACCCTGGTTTTCCAATTTGTTAAACCACTCATTTTTATGTTAGCTTGCACGCATGTGCAAGAAACATAGTGCCATCATCCGAGTTTTAGGGGGTGTGTCACCCTCTACCAGTTCAGTCAGTGTGTTGGCGCAGCCGCATTTCCATTCCTGCCAGCTGTCTATGACAGCTCCAAATGCAATGGAGACAGTTGAAAGGGGATCTACGCTCAGTGAGCAGTGATAAGATATCGCCTGCTGCTGCGCCGCCCCCACACACACACACACACACACACACACACACACACACACACGCAGGAATACTGCGTTGCTGCCCCCACACACACTGTACAGCCGGGTGCCCAATCCCGGTTCGCACTGCTGCGCCTCCAAAAGCCTTTCCACATGCCACGCAGGGTGCCTACCCCAGTGTGGCAACTCGATGGTATAGCCGACGGAGGTGCCAACCACCGCCGGGTTCCACTGTCCTCCCCCGAGAGTACAGGGTGCCATGCTGGGAGCCCACCCAGCGTGGCAACTGATGCTATGGCTGACGGAGGTGCCCAACCCCCCGTTGGCTCCATGCCCCCTCAACCAGCCGTCCTTGTGTCACGCTGGGAGCCCACCCCAGCGTGGCAAACGTCCCGCCATCATTTTAAAACAAACACCTGAAATAAAACTGTCCTCGGCGCTTCTCCCTGCCCTCCCACAACCCGCACTCCACCCACTGCGCACCCTACCTTCCCACACCCTCACCCCATACTTACCTCCGGACTCTGTCGCGATGATCTTCAGTGGACCTGGAACACGCCTGCACTCTTCAAAGCCGACGCGAACTGAGGAAATGCCGATAAGCTGTATAATGGGATAGATAGGGTTTTCAACTTTGCTGCATATCTCAGGCATTTTTGGTTTTGCATCAAATTTTCAACATGGGGTTTTGGGCCTCCATCTCATGAATGCTGTCACTCTCATGGCGTTATTCGGGCCCGAAGGGTGATTTCGCATTCACTACAGGAAATCACCTTTCGGGACTGATTAATGAAACGACACTGCTAGTGTTCATAAGGTGGGCCCTCAAGAAGCCTATTTTGAAAATTTAGTGAAAAAATTCCTAAAAATGACCGTTTTACGAGCATGCGTTGCGCAGTTCCTACGCACACTCATAAGTTTGCGAATTTTCAATATTTTCACTCCAGATTTTCAACATTGCAATTTTAACACACCTTCTTATGAACAGTATAGCTGTCATTTTTCACATCTCACCCAAAATGTGTTTCCGCCCATGTAGCGCACAATGGCGCAGTCGGTGTGCAAAATCAATGTATGGGACACATTAAGAAAATTACAGTGACATTGTTCATGAGCAGAGGTCTTAAAATGGCTATGTTGAAAATTTGGTGAAAAAATTCCTAAAAATGACCATTTTACGTGCGTGTGTTGCGGTTCCTCATAGCAGCCTCGTAAGTTATGATGTTCAATATTTTCCCTCCAGATTTTCAACATTGCCATTTTACAACACTTCCTTATGAGCAGTACAGCTGTCATTTTTCATCTTGCCCAAATGTGTTTCCGCCATGTAGCGCACTAATGGTGCAGTCGGTGTACCTAAATCAATGTATGGGACACATGAAGAAAATCACAGTGACACTGTTCATGAGCAGAGGTCTTAAAATGGCTATGTTGAAAATTTGGTGAAAAATCTCAAAAATGACTGTTTTACTAGCGTGCGTTGCACAGTTCCTACGCATGCTCGTAAGTTTGTGAATTTTCAATATTTTCAATCCAGATTTTCAACATTGCCATTTTATTACAATTCCTTATGTGCAGTACAGCTGTCTTTTGTCACATCTTGCCCAAAACATGTCTCCGCCCATGTAGCGCACAATGGCGCAGTTGGTGTGCTAAATCAATGTATGGGACACATTAAGAAAATCACAGTGACACTGTTCATGAGCAGAGGTCTTAAAATGGCTATGTTGAAAATTTGGTGAAAAAATTCCTAAAAATGACTGTTTTACGAGCATGTGTTGCGCAGTTCCTACACACGCTCATAAGTTTGTGAATTTTCTATATTTTCACTCCAGATTTTCAACATTGCCATTTTATTACACTTCCTTATGAACAGTACAGCTGCCATTTTTCACATGTCGCCCAAAATGTGTTTTCACACATGTAGCACACAATGGTGCAGTCGGTGTGCAAAAGCAATGTTTGGGACAGATTAAGAAAATCACAGTTAAACTGTTCATGAGCAGAGGTCTTAAAATGGCTATGTTGAAAATTTGGTGACAAAAGTCCATAAAATGACTGTATTATGAGTGAGCATTGTGCAGTTTCCACGCACAGTCATATGTTAATGACTTTGTAGTATTTTCAGTCCAGATTTTCACCAGTGGCATTTTTCCACACTTCCTTATGAACAGTACAGCTGACACTTTTCACAACATGGCGGAAATGTGTTTTCACACTTTCAGTGCAGAGATGCTGGTTGCTGTGGGAAATCATTGTTTGGGACAGATAAAGAAAATCACAGTGACACTGTTCATGATCGGAGGTCCCAAAATGCCTGTGTTGACAATCTGCTGTAAAAATTCCCCATACTAATTACATTACGGGTGTGCGTTGCACAGTTTCTATGCACGCTCGTGACTTCACCAATTTCTTTAATATTTTTACTACAGATTTGCAACATTGCCATTTTTTTACACCTCCCCATGAACAGTACAGCTGTCATTTTTTACATCCTGTTCGGAATGTTTTTGCACCTGTGGTGCTAAATGCCATAGTTGCTGTGCATAAGCAGCTTTCGGCTAACAAACTGATATTGCCACTGTTCATGAGGTGGGGTCACAAAAAAACCATGTTGAAAATTTGGAGTGAAAATACCAACGAATGCCTGAGGTATTAGAGTTTCCAACCATAATGCCCAACCCTGTAGAGAATGACAGGCATCAGGATATGACTTGGGATTCTTGCCTGTAATGCTCATACCATTCCACACCCTACAGCCAGTGAGAGGCATAGAGGTATGCCTTGGACTCTTCAGCCCCAAAGTTCACCCCATTCTCCTATACCGCACCCATCTCACCGTACTTCCTGATGAAATGGGGTGCACATAAGGGCCAAAGACCCCAAGGCACACAGTGACACTTGTCAGTGTCTGCAGGGTGGGGTGTGGTGACCCAAATTCACACCCCAATGCTTGTCACTCTCTGCAGGGTGATGGTGGGGTTGGCTTCAGTTCAATACTTCACTGCCATTCCTATTACGCAGCTCTGTAACTTCTACACTACCACTGCAAATGCCAGCAAGCAAACATTTGGCATTGACAAATGGTTGTTTGAATTTAGATACAAAGCACCAGTCTTGTCCTATTAAGCATGAGCCAATTAACAAAGCCTTGATCCATGCATGAGATCCAGTGAGAGGCACCCCTGTCTTTTTACTTTTCCCCCTTTCCCTCCTGATGCTAAGGAGGGAATAAAATATTTCCAATATTTGGAGACCTACTCCATATGATTACACAAGGGGAATGCTGTTACTTTACATTGTCATAGCGTCAGCACTCTATAGAGACGATTAGTAGTATTAAAGAGCACATCCCCATAGTTCCAACAGAATAGTGCTTGATGCTATATCACAGAAATAAGTATAGAAATCCCAGAACCCTCTTATGCGGGTGCGATCCAGTGGGAGACCACCCTGATTTTTCTTTTTTCTCTCCTCTCTCTCCTGAAGTCAAGGAGGGAACAATATGGCTTAAACTGATTAGTTTTATATTGCCTGCTCACATTAGGAGGGTATCTTTGTTGCTCCATATAGCCACAGTTACACTGCTTTCAACTGTTGTTTAGGTGTACTCCCACAAGAGGGCGTCATAGCTCCACGTTTGTGCTTACTGTTTAATACCTTGGGTAATTTTGTCAGGCCAGTAATTTTTTGCAACTAGATACAAGGCAGTAGTCTTGCTGTAATAGTCATGGGCCAATTAATGAAGCCTTGACCCATGGCTATGATCCAGCGTGTGACACCCCTGTCTTCTTACTTTTCCCCCTCTCTCTCTGGATGTTAAGGAGGGAATAAAAGGCCTCCAAGTTTTGGAGACCTATTCTATATGACTACACAAAGGGGGATCCCATTATTTTATACTGTTATAGTGCCAGCATTCTATAAAGTAGATTTTTAGCGCAAATGAGCACATTCCCACTGTCCTAATAGTACAGGATTTGATGCTAGACAACAGTAATATGTACAGAAAAACCCAGAACCCTCTATCCTTACATGAGGATGCCAGAACTCTGTGTATGTGCTCACAGCTTAATGTTCCTGCTTTTTATTTAGCTAATCTAGTAATCTTCTGTAAAAAATTAACGAATTAGACATGCTGTGACACTTATTATTCAGTTAATATAGCCCTGGTCTATGGGCATGACACAGTGAGAGACCCCTTTGCTTTTTATCCGATTTTTATTTTTTCAGGTTATTTTACTAAATTATATATTTTATCCTTCTTTCTGCTGAAATTAAGTAGAGAGTAAATGGCTTGAAGTTTTGGGGATCTATTCCATGAGCCTATACAAAGAAGGACCTTATCTTTTATATGGTCACAGTGTTATTGTTCTCTATTGTTATCCAGCAGCACTAACAAGTGCAACATTACTGCTTTAATACATTACAGTTATAAGTTAAGATGCTATAAAGCTGTTGGGAGAGTTGGGGTGGGAGGGGTCATCTGAACACTGCAACTCAAGAAGGTTGTTACGAACCAGAGTAAGGGTTGGGGGGTACTCACGGCTTTTTATCTTGTTATTTCTTGAACTGTTCTTTTCCTTAATTGTTCTTTTATTGGAGGGCTTATATGCAATCCAAGCTAAAGGACATTCTCAAATGGAATTGATCCCAACAGCTGTGGAGTGGGGGCTTGAAGGCATAAGGGGTGGAAAGAAAAGCGGATAGTTAAGGACAAAATAAGGAGGAGGGCTCAGGTAAGCAATGAGACAAGGCTCTGCTACCCATTTTTATTCTTTAACTCGATAAATTTTACTATTTCAGGCCTAGTGATCAAAAGTGGTAAAACGCACTAATATGATGGTGTCTTATAAAGTGTGTTCATGGAATGTGAAAGGGTCTCAATCTCCGATTAAACATTAAACATGCTAAGGTACTGCTGCATCTCCAAAACTAGATACTGATATAGCTTCTTTAAGAAACCCATTTACCTCTCCCAGGTCTTACAGTTAAGAAGATCCTGGGTAGGTCAAGCCTTAGGGAGTGGACCTGATACACGTAAAGGGGGTGTAGCTATCCTCACAGCAAGGAGAGTACCCTTCCGTCTTGTGGCTATTATAATAGATTCCCAACATAGATACATTTTGATTAAGGCTCTGCTAGGTTAGTCAGTGGTGGTGCATGGTTCCATATGTGGCCCCGATACAGAGTCCCTTCTTTTTTGTTTCTCATGAATGACCTGATTCCAAGGTCCTCCTTCCCTATTGTGCTGGAAGGAGACTGGAATCTAGTCTACTGCAAAATCTTGGATCATTCCACCAGTCGCCCTTGTCCCTCTCCCCTGCACAAATCGCCATCAGAGAAATGATGGACTCTGTCGGTCTAATAGATCCCTGGAGAACTCTTTTCCCACATCAAAGGGAATACTCATTCCACTCTATTCCCCATAGTTCATTCTCTCGTCTAGATTACTTTCTTTTGGATATAGGGCATCTTTCATCTGTTGTATCCTGCAATTATCTTTCCAAAGTGATCTCAGATCACCATCCCACCTTACTGTGTTGGAGTCCTGGCCCGCCCTTCTCTAAAGACAAGGTATGGAGATTCAACAGCAAACTTTTTTGATCAGAATATCTGAATACCCAACTCGCAGATCATCACCAATTTTCTAAATCTTAACACCCCCACTATGTCTAAATGAGATATTTTATGGGGAGCTTTTAAATGTTCACTGAGGGGAGAAATAATCCGTATGGCCACAGTTAAAAAAAAAGATCACATCCAAAGTAACCTCTGCTCTGTTACTAGACATCAGGAACTCGGAACTAGCACTTTCTATGGACTCCACCACAGATGAGATCAAGGCCTTAAAAATTCTAAGAGATCGATATAATTCAGTCTTAACTGAACATGCAGAATATCTTATACATTCCAAAATTCACTATTTCGACCAGGGGGATAAGGCAGGAAAACTCTTTGCTCTACAACTCAAGGCATAAGCCTCTGACAGAATAGTTCCAAGTATGTAAAAACCTGGAGGGCAAATTGTTACTTCCCCTAGAGATATAGTAAACTGTTTCCAGGAATATTATAAAACCTTATACTCCCAGTCTCCCTCTCCTTTCTGCCAAGAGATGGTAGACCAGTTTTTACAACCAATTCAACTTCCACAACTTAATGATAGTCAAGCAAATTCACTTAAGGAACCTATTTCCCATGAAGAAATAAACATGACCATTGATTCTCTTCCTTCAGATAAATCCCCAGTACCAGACAGTTAAACCGGAGAATTCTCTAAACTTTTTAAAGCACAACCAGTACCAGTTCTCCTAGATACTTTTAATTATATATTTAATCCAGGTTTCTCAGATCTTTCCCTATTTGAAGCTACAGTTGTGGCTCTTCTTAAACCCGATAGGGATTCTTTTCAAATTACTAACTATCGCCCAATCTTTTTAATCAACGTGGATATGAAAATGCTCACCAAGATCCTGGCTACTAGATCGATTAAAGTGTGGAAAAGTCTCATAAGTAGAGAACAAGTTGGCTTCGTTGCAGGTAGGGTGTCTTCCAATCACATGCTCAAATTGGTCTATTTGATCTCTGCATCCAGGGAGTCCCAAATTCCATCAGCCTTGGTCTCCCTGAATGAAGAGAAAGCATTCAACAGGGTCTCTTGGGACTATCTATTTTACCTGTTACAGTGCTATAACATACCAGTGCAGTTATCAAATGGATTAAGATCCTTTATACTCAACCCTCCACATGCATACTTTGTAATGGGCATCTATCTTAATCCTTTTATTTGCAGCAAGGTACCAGACAGGGACGTCCACTTTCCCCCTTTCTGTTTGATTTATATCTTGAACCGCTTATTAGGCATATCAATAATTCCCCCAACATCTCTGGCATTTCTATTGGTCTTAATTAGTAAAATATCTCGGTGTATGCTGATGATATTTTACTTCATGTTACATACCCCTCAAAATTGAGTACTGATGCGCTTGAACTTATCAGGGAATTTGGCAAATTTTCTAATTACAAGCTTAATATAGCAAAGACAGAATTAATGTCCTTAAATGTCCACACATTCCCAGCAGATGTTGCTCATTTAGGGTTTCATTGGACTAAAGAAAAACTGAAATATCTGGGGATATATCTCTCTTGTTCTGAAGTCAAAATGAAGCAATACAATCTTGATAAAGTTCTTACTCAAATCAAAATAGATCTTTCCCATTGGGCTATACTTCCACTTGCTCTCTGGGGGGGTGTAAATGTACTGAAAATGAATGCTCTTCCGCGAATTCTGTAACCCTTACAGATGACGTGTCTCTTCCTACCAAAAATCTGGTTTACACAAATTAACAGTCTTATATCTAATTTCCTATGGGGCAGCAAGACACCCAGTGGCTCTTCAAACTGCAGAGGAGCAAAGCAAATGGAGGTCTTACAACTTCCAGATTTACTTCTTTATCAGTTCTCCTTTACATGTTCAATCTTACACACTGAATGAAGGTTGGGCCATCCACCCTAACAGACCCAATATCAACCCTCGTGGCTCCAAATACAAAAGACCCTTGTTTCTCCATATAATATATCTCTCAATACTCTCATTTTTCTTCTTCTAAGAATTTAATTAAAAGTCTTAGGAATTTACTCATAGGGATAACACTCGTGTGCACTCCAACTATGCAAAACTTTACAGATATCCTTGTTAAAGGATGTCTCCCAGCCTATCGTGGTAACCTCAATTTCAAGATCAGGGTCTGCCCTTCCATATAACTTTTGGCCAGGGCATACTCAGCTTAAAGTCATAGACTTATTACAGGAACACAAAGTGATGTCATTTCAAACAGCTCGAGCATAGTTTAACCTCCCTAATACTTTTTGCTTTAAGTATATCCAACTACAACATATGCTTCTACAACATTTTGGAACTGGGTCTTGGGCACAACACTTAACAGGCCCATTTCTCCCACCTATTTCCAATTTACACTCATCCCATCTTATCTCTTTTCTGTACCGCCTTCTAAGGGATGGCATAGAGGAACTGCGAGGTGCACCATACTATGTCTGGGACCAGGTACTACCCTCAAAATCCCCAACACAGCAACCATGGTCTAAAATCTGGCCACAGTTATATCAAGATGTGAAATGGATTAGATATTGCATTCAACAATTTTATGTAATACATTATCTATACTATATTCCTGCTAGACTTTACCAAATGGGGAAGCTTCCCTCAAATCTTTGCTCTCGCTGCAACGAATGTCCTGGCACGCTACTGCACATTCTATGGGAGTGTAATAAAGTTACACCCTTCTGGTCCATCATTAAGTCTAATTTGGATCGCCTATTTGGCCTATCTAAGCCTTCAGACCAGAAATTTGTATAATAGGGATTACAGGGACCTTTTGTTTGGTAATCAGCAGCGCACATGGCATTGGTATTCTATGCGCCAAAAAAGTAATCATGTGCCATTGGCTGGATCAGAACATTCCCACGTACACAGAATGGTTAAAAGAGATGCTCTTTGCTTTACAAGCAGAAAGTACGATTGCCCAAATAATGAGGAGGCCACAGTATTACCAGAAAGTATGGGCCAGCTTACATACCTTATTAACTATTTAATGGTACAAGGCATAGAATATAACACATTTTTAAAACCACTATTAGAAAAATCTCAGTATTACTCTAGGCCTTCTCTATAATTGCATCCTGGGTTAATGAAACTATAGGCCAATATCACTGCATACCTGAGGGGTTAGGGGTGGGGAGGTTCAAGGGGTTAGATGTGGGGGAACAGGAGGATGAATAAGTGCAACTTTCCTAAGCTTTGTAGGGATCTGCAGAGGAAATATAGTAATAATTATCATCTCATCAGATTTTTATGTGATTATTTAAGACTGTAGAAGTTCACCAATTTGCGTTACTGGCTTGTGGTGATGGAACACATAATCTTCTCTGTTAAATGTCTGTAATAAAGGATATGTAAAATCTTCCTACCAATAAAACATAGTCAGTCTGAAAACAAAATGATGTTGCAGGCAACAGTTTTACATACTTTGTACAGGATCCAACTCACAGAAAAATGCAAAAGAAACTCAGTGTAACAGTCTACTACATATAGCACTAGTGTGCACATAGGAACAGTGTTATTTTCCATTGGATAAGAGCTATGGATGATTGCTCTTTAGAGAAATAGTAGGTATGAAAATATGGTAGTATGGTAATGAAAGCATTCAATTTAATTTTGCTTTATGTTTCAGATTCCAGTGAATGTATGCCCTGCCTCGAAGACTACTGGCCCAATGAAAGTCGAGATAGATGCATCACAAGATCGATGAGTTCCTCTCCTTCAATGAGCCATTGGGGAGAGTGTTAGCTGCTGTTTCAGTTTGCAATTCACTTGTTACTGTTTCCATTCTGGTTGTTTTTGTCAAGTACCGTGGGACTCCGATTGTCAAGGCTAACAATCGTGAACTGAGTTACCTGCTTCTTGTGGCCCTTGTCTTATGTTTCCTGTGTCCACTGATTTTTATTGGTCGTCCAGTGACTATGAACTGTATCCTGCGTCAAATGACTTTTGGAATAATTTTTGCTCTTTGTGTTTCTTGTGTGCTTGCTAAGACTGTTATGGTTGTCATGGCTTTTAATGCAAAAAAGCCAAACAGCTCCTTAAGAAGGTGGGTTAGCCCAAAGCTGTCCAACTCTATAGTCCTTATTGGCACATTATTGCAAGTAATTTGTGCTGCATTTGGCTATCTAATTCTCCACCCTTCCCGAGCAAAACAGGAAATCTCATCCTGAAAGGTGATCATTGAATGCAATGAAGGTTCAGCAACTGCATTCTGGTGTCTATTGGGCTACCTAGGTCTACTAGCAAATCTAAAGCTTCTCTTGGCTTTCCTGTCACGGAATTTGCCTGACAGCTTTAATGAAGCCAAGTTTATCACATTTAGTATGCTTGCCTTTGTCAGTGTTTGGCTGTCTTTCATACCAGCTACTTAAGTACTCGAGGGAAGTACATGGTGGCTGTAGAGGTATTTGCTATTTTGTGTTCCAGCTCTGGTTTGCTTATTTGCATTTTGTACCCAAGTGTTACATAGTTATGTTGCGATCCGATCTAAACACCAGAGACTATCTAATGGGTAAGACATCCATTAGCCATAACAAGCATGGATAATATATAAAAAATAATATGTGTATTGATTTTGAACATTTAGGTGGAATGTGAATAATGTTTGCTGATATTGAAACCATACCAAACAGAAGTTTTTTAAAATTGCCTTTATCTGATTATGTGAACAAATGTATAACAGTCACTAAGTTTTCTGTTCAGTTTCTACATAAAAGATGAAGCACTATGCAATTAGAAATTAAATCTGTCCACTTCTTACACAATGCAGTTCTATTGCTGTATCAGCCAAATATCAAATGCTGTTCCTGGAATGCACTGTAAATCAATCAATGTTCCCCCAAGAAAAAAATAACAGCACAAACCTCTCATGGACAAATAACTTTAACAAGTATTTGACCAAAAATTAGCAACACAGTAAAACTTCACTAGTGAGAACACCAGGCAACAGATGTGTTCCCACCTGCTAACTTCTCCAACTGCACTGCCACCTGTGGTCACTCAAGTGGCAGTATAGCAGCTAAGCTGGTTGCACTGTCTCCCTGGAGAAGAAGGCATCTTTTGGGATGCTCAGTCCTCCTCCTCCTCCTCCTCCTCCTCCCTAACTGGTGAACATTGACTTGAGCTAGTTCCTGAACTCATGTTACCAGGATCGCAAGCAGTAGTGCTACCGCTGTGCTGAAGGACTGTGCCTTCACTCTTCATAAATGATCTATCAAAAGCCACATCCTCCATGCACATTCAAGTGTATGCGGGTGACACAGAGCTCTTCCTCAGTGATCCTTCAGGTGGAAGTGGGCCTTCAGTGGGATTTTGACAGCACCCAACACTGATTCTGCACAAATCAGCTGTCTCTGAATGCTATAAGAAGACAGTCTTCATGATCCTTGCATGAACAGAAAGGGTACCTAGTGTAAGGGTCCCCTTCCAGGAGGTTGCTCAGCTTTGGTTGGAGGGGCTGCTCCATGGGTGGGAAGGGTGGTCGTGGGTGGGGTCCAGCTGCAGGGATGGTAGTTTAGAGGTGGTGTGCAGGTTGGGGGGCTCTGAAGTGGTGCATCATGCACAGGCAGCAGGGCCATTTTAACATTTACTTCCCCAAACAATAGGTTGCAGGTACTAATGTTAACATTTGATTATGGTGTCTTGTAAAATGAATGTAATCTGCAAAAATTGTATGGGATTATCAATATATAATTCCAATAAATTACTGAGAATTATAGTGTCAACGTTACTCACTATACACAGTATGTCTCACCTGATGCTAGGTGAAGGTTTGCAAATAATTTTAAATCTCCCAAAAGTTGAAATGGTATCACTTATGATACTCCAGATACTAAGGAAGTATAAAAGGCATTCTTTTATTTTACCGTCTGACTCCATTGTTAGGATAACCTCCCCCTCTTCAATGCATTCTGGAGTGTTACCCACTGGTGGTATGCTAATTCATCTCATCTTATTCAACCAGTTAGCACTGATGATTCAGTTGTGCATGAGACTCTTAGGACCATAAGAGTGACTTTTGCACAAGATTTGAAAAAGTGGAACGTGAATCATATGGAAAGGGTGGGGTTAATCAAAAAATAAAGTTTTTTTTAAATAAATACATTAATCAAATGGTTCATGATAAAATTTATAGGAGCACCAAAGCGCATATTTCTGGTTATCAGAACTTCTCTTCATGGATGTTCAAGTGCAAGAAGCACTCAGCTTCGATTTGCAGTTCTCTCATCCTACACCTGCAGATAGATATACAGTGTGCTCCTCTGCTCTTCTATAAATATACAATTGGTTACAGTGTTTCTACTGGCTCCTCAACTTGCGCCAGCTATGGCTCTTGAGCCATGTGTCTGTTGAATGTAGAAGGTTCAAGGAATCTTTACTTCCCAGCAATAAATCACTAGCCATGAACACCCTTGTTTTACATGGCGCCTCAGTATGCCAAAAGGTATCGCGATATATGCCACATCAAGAAAATGTAACATCCCTACAAAAGCCTGGCTAAAATATACAGGGCTGGATTTTCTAACACTTGAGACACAGTTGCAATACAATTGCACAAATTTCACCAAAACTGTTAGACCACCATTAAGGTGGTATAACTTCTGGATGCAATTAATGCAAGATGGAAATCAAAAATTATGCTAGTGTCCAAAATTCTGATTCCTGCATCATTTTTTTTGGCTGTAAACTCAATAAAGTGTTGTAAATGTGACAGAAAATTTGAAAATTGAGTAAAAACATTCTAACACTTTTAGGGCCAGATATTCAAAGCTTAGCGCGGGGTGCAAATCTGCTGCGCGGACTAGTGACAATTATTTGATTGCCTACATGTTAAAAAGGACATTTGAGTGCCAGCGCTAGGTGTTAGCACTGATGCTAAACTATAATATGTGCAAGTGAATGACTGAGCGGAGGGGCCCTGAATGCTGGTGCACCGGCATATTCAAAGGTATAGCACTGCGCTACAAGCATAAGCGCAACCTGTAGCACGACACTGAATACCACCGAGAAAAGTCAGTGGTAATGTGCTGGTGATAAGGTGGTGACAGTGCTCCCCCTCCCCAGCATGTATCCCTACCCCCTTTAAAATATATATACATATTCCCTGGTAGTCTAGTGGTCCCCCCACACCCATGCATGTATCCCTACCCCTGTTCATATATAAAAATTAAATATTTCCGTAGTAGTCTATTGGTCCCTCCACCCACAAGCATGTATCCAAACCCCGTTCACATATAAAGATTAACAATTTCCCTGGTAGTCTAGTGGTCCCCCCACCTGGATGGACGTACCCCAACCCCTTTGCACATCTCTATCAAACCCTTTCATTCCCTGGTAGTCTAGCACCCCCCCCACCCAGCAGTAACACCCCGCTGATGCCAAAACAGTCCGAGAACACAGCAGGCGACTGGCTACTCCCTCACCACCACGGCCAGCCACTGGCTGAGATAGTGGGTGGCTGGCGTATATGTGAAGAGGCTGAGCCAGGCGTAAGCTCTGTTCTCGGACTGTTTGGCATCAGTAAGTGTTACTACTGGGTGAGGGGCTCTAGGCTACCAGGAAATAAGGGTTTGATAGAGACATGCAAAGGGTCGGATACATGTATCGGGGGACCACTAGACTCAAGGAAATATTTACTTTTATTTGTGAATGGGGTCAGACATCGTTGGTGGGTGGGGGGACCACTAGACTACCAAGGATAATGTTCATTTCTATATGTGAACAGGGGTCGGGATACATGTGTGGGGGTAGGAAAACCACTAGACTACCAGGGAAAATGTTAATTTTTATATGTGAACGGGGGTCAGGATGCATGCCTGGGGGTGGGGGGACCACTAGACTACCAGGGATAATGTTCATTTTTATATCTGAACAGGGGTCGGGATACGTGCATGGGGTGGGGAGACCACTAGACTACCAGGGAAAGTTATTGATTTCATTTTTAACAGGGGTTGGGAGCCCTGCTTGGGGGACCACTGGAACATGAGGGGTTGCAATGTGTTTTGGGGCTACCGGGGATAGAGGATCATGCTGGTCTGGCTGACACTAGCCTACCAGGGTGTCACAGGCACACACTGGAACATGGACCATGAGAGCAGGAAAGGACTGCCTGGTCCAATCAGTCTACCCTGTTCCCTGTCTACTAGATGTGCTGCATATACTAGTGACCCTACAGCCTATGGCCTCCCACCCCACCAGCTTTGCCTTATGCCTGTCCCATACATTCGTCCCCACTGTGTTTCACCCACTACTGCAGTGGGGTACCTATGTTTTGGGGTAGGCAGCTTCCAGGTCATGTATGGCCATGGAAGTGTGTCTGTTTAGCTATCAATCTGTATATGTATGTATGTAGTATATATATAGATAGATAGATATATGTGCAGTGTATATATATATATATATATATATATATATATATATATATATGCACATACATATATACAGATCCTGCTTGCACAGCTGCATGGGTGTGTTATATGTGCTGATGTGCCTGCCAGCACAGTTCCTGCTGCTTCCAGCTTGTACTTCCATTCCGACCAAGAGAGGATGCTGTGAGCATGCCTTAGCCTGCAGCATCCAGCCTGTACTTCTATTCCGACCAAAAGATGGAGCTGTGTGTACCATGAAGTAGCACTGGGCAAACTGCATGGTACTGTATGCTAAACAGCACATAATGAGATGCAAATGTGCCTGGCCACGGATTACCTAAGTAGGCTGATTTGCATGGGAGCTTTGAATATAGCTCCCGTTTGCCCCGGGCTAACCAGTTTGCACTGGGCTAATGTGTTAGCACTGTGCAATCAAGTTAGCCGGCAAACTCTCACTTCAGCATAACACACTAAGCACAGTTCTGCAGTGTGTGGCTTACATTGTTGTTTGCAGTCATACCTTTCAACTGTCCCTGATTTTCAGGGACGCCCTGATTTTACCTCAGACTTTTACTCTGTCCTTCCTACAAATTGTGTTTCCATGACCACACAGTGGGGTTTAAGCATAACATAACATCAGACATTAATGTTACACATGTGCTTTTCCTTAGAAAATGCATTTCACACTACACCACTTATTCTACCAGCTTCCTGAGTGGATATCACCAATTGTTAAGGTGTGTCCTGATTTTAAACCTTTGTCCCTGATGTTTTAAGCCTTGTTCCTGATGTTTTTAAGCCTTGTCCCTCACTGATGATGCAGGGGGTTGAGAGTTATATTAGCAGTAGCTGTGAAATATCTCTATGCAATCACACACGATGTTCTCCACCTGCAACACTGGCTTGTTACAGAGTCTAATGAGCTGCAGTTGCAGTTTGCACTTCCCCGTTGCTATATTCAGTGCTGTCTTATTCCCGGGCTATTTTGGCCCTTCACTCCCAGACCAGTTGCACGGCTTCCTTAAACTTAACTTAAAATATTCAGCAGGATTAGCACCGGGCTATTTCCTTTTGAATACAGCTT
Organism: Neoceratodus forsteri; assembly: GCA_016271365.2. Lineage (NCBI taxonomy): Eukaryota > Metazoa > Chordata > Ceratodontiformes > Ceratodontidae > Neoceratodus > Neoceratodus forsteri. The sequence goes on from CM057452.1 coordinate 1,061,519,906, forward strand.
GCTTTGTGCTACAGGCTATGTTTTCCCACTGGGCAGTGCTAATTTAGCCACGGGGCAACATTTTGAAAATCTGGCCCTTAATGTGAAGCAGCTGCTGAAGAAATACTGTTGCAACTGCGGCATTCAGACTTTGTAAGGTCAAGCCCATAGACCATAGTATTTAATTATTTGTTTTTGATATTTATGTTTGTTATAGATCTCCAAACCAAAAGACTGGCGTAGTAAACTGTAGTGCTGGATCGTTGCAAAACTCCAATGGTGGCTAGTCCTTCAGGTGGACTTGCCCTTGAGGAGTAATGATGCAGTCGTGGAAATTGATGTATCTTAAGTCCTGTTGTAGGTGCTTTCAAACTTTCATGCACCAATAAAAACACATAGTCCACAGTATCTGGCACGTGTGTTGTTATTCTTGCCTTTTACAGTTTTGTCTTGTTGCACAGCAGCACCATTAGGATTCAGAGTGCTCCTAGCCTTCCTTTTTGCCACTGTTTTCCCTCACAGCACATCAATGGCTCCACTATACAGAACTGCAGAGCTGCAGAAAATTTTCCATTTAAAACATACGGTGCAAATACAAACTGTAGCATGCTCACTTAATTTAAAGGCTGATGGAGATGACCAAAACTGTCCCAGTGCTTCACTTGTAAGTAAATGCATCAGAGGTTCTATGTAATGATTGTGCCTACAAAACAAAGCTGACCAAAAACAGCAACTGCACATTGCTGAAAAGCAAAATGGCGATGTGCACTACAGTGACCCTCACAAAAAATGAAAAGTGTTATCTGAGGCTTCATTTTATGCGAGGATACCACCCCCACACCCCAATCCAAAATATAACCATCACCAGGGATGGCATGATAATGGGGGACAAAGGAAAACTCAGGAGTGGGACTACTCCATGGGTGGGAACAGAAGTCAGCAGGGGGAGAACGTTGGGGGGAGTCAACCTGCGGGCAAGGAGAGAAACAAAGTTAGGAGGGCATGGGGAACAGGAGATAAAACAGAAAATATTAAACACTAATATGAGAAAAAAAAAAACATTCCACAGCCAGTTCTGAGCCTCGGTCCACCAGTCACAGAGACAATGACTGTAACCAGTACATTAGACCTCTGGCTCAGAAACGGCACCACAAACAAACCCCTATATACAGTAGTACAGAAAATAGGTACTCTGTCAGACATGAAAGCGCTGAAGTGGCTATGTGCTACTAAAAGCAAATTGCAGAACTTACATTCACTATTTTGACTTCGCCCAAATGCACTCACTATATTCATGGAATATCTTCATCAAGGGACCTAACACAGCTGCCTCCATAGACCACTGAATCGTAGAAGGCTAAATGAAGTTTGCTGAGATTTAATTTTAAGCAAACAGATATGAGCTGTCCATAATGATCTACTGAATACTGGACCCAAATAAATAACGTGCTTTGCAGTGTTTGCATCTTTCTGATTGATATATCTACTATTGGCTTTCACTTACCAGTATCCATGATTGTGATATTTTGTATATCAGCACTTACAATCAGTCTTTGCACCCCTAACACCTTACCTGGCATATTCTCTCGACAAGGCCTCCTGGCTGCACTGTCTCCCACCCTCGCCCACCTCCCCCGGTATCTCCACTCCTGGCCCTGCCCCCACCCACCTCCTGTACTCCCCTTACCCCTGCACCTCCCACCTCATCTCCTACCCTCACTTCTCCCCATTGACTCCCCTCTTATCTTGCTCATAGCTCAAGTCTTTGTACTGGTTATTACATGTCTGTAAGTCAGTGACTTTATGTTTGTAACTAAAAATGATGACTGTTGCACATGCTGATGTGGAACTAATGTAAAAGATCCTCGGCTCAAAGATATTGTAATCCTAGATTGAAATAAATAAAAAATAAATAAAATATTAACTTTAAGATGTAACTTAAATGAAATATTTAATAAATTGCCCAACTCTTTCTGTAACTGCAACAGAAATAAAGAGACAATCACCAGATCATGAACATAAGTGATTACTTGGAGTTTTGTTCTGTCACAGTTTTTGGTAATTAATTGCAATATCCATAATAGAAATGAAAACTTCATTTATGTAAACAGAAGTGGAGTCAAAAGTCATCATTGTTTCACTCCTTTGTTGGAAGTAAAGGCTGAGTCATAACACTATTTATAGAAAACTGTACAACTGCTTTGGTGTTGAAATATAATAAAATAATTGTGGATAACAAGACATCTCCTATACCCCATTTTTAGAATAAACCAAAGAGTGGGTCTGCTAAGGTAATCAGATGCTAATGAATAATCAATTATTCAAGTGTACAAGTATTACGCTTGAACCTTTGTGTATTTCTAAATCAGATGAGACAGAATTAACACTTATCTATAGTGGACATTTTTCTTAAAGCTCAGTTGTGAATTCAGAAGAATGTAATTTGTTCAAGTTCAAGTTCAAGTTTATTGCAGGAAAGACTCCGTTGAGCAAGCTCATTCACAAGGAGGTCCTGAGGCACATACACATACAGTTTGCAATTACATAGACAGGAGATATAAAATGTAGAACAACAAAGAAAAAATATATAATACAAGAGGTATACACAATAGAAGTCCTTATGCTATATATGCAATACATTCCAGCTTTAACCTTGCCCTAAATTATGCAACACATTTCAGTTTAATATGTAGAGGGCCAGTTGGTACCTAGGAAGTTGACTTGACATTGGGGTCCTAGTAACACCTACATATGTCTTTTAATTTAGAGATAGCTAGTGTTTTGTAGGAGTTAATTGATACGATGCTGGTTAGCTTCAGCATGGCTTGTAGTTGGCTCCAAATGTTTGGGAGGGCATATGAGACAGCTCTTTGACCAGCTGTGGTATGTGTCCTGGGAACATCTAGTAGGATAAGGTCGGATATCCATAGATTTAGTTTTCTGAAACTATTTTTAGAGAAAAATCTTCATTTATGGAGGGCGGGGCTACAGTATACTGACTTGTTTCAATCGATCAGTTTTTATTTACAAATGTGTCCATTCTCCCCTTAAGGGATTGTCAGTACAGGTTTATTAATGAGTAATTTAATGAGTTGTGCCTGTGTAACAATAGAAACTTGGGTGGCAACTTCTAGACATTATGTTTCTACCTCGCTATTATTTTGATTTTTCTACACATTGATAAATGCACTGCATCAGTTCCTCTTGCTCTTACTTTTTACACTTTATTTTTACTTTGTTTTGAACAGCTCCTCATTCATAACATAAGCTTCTTCTAGAGCTGATACAGACAAAAATGAGGACCTCCATGGACTGAATTCCATCTGACATCCAGTGTCTGCTTTTTGGGGGCAGAAACAAGCATAGTAGATTTCAGGGGAAAAAATATGATCTACAATAGGTTCTTGTTTATGCTCAACTACCCTTTTTTATTTTAATATCGAGAAATGTTGTCTTAGATCACATTACAAATTTCATCAGTTATTAATAGTATCTTTTGAAAGATCAGATGATTGTCTGAACACTGATCTTTAAATTATATTACTAATGTCTCACTCAAATAGGGAGCTTCATTAATTTGACTGTTAAGAATGGGATAAAGCTGGCCCATTGGTGCTGAGGGTTGAGGTGCAGGATGTCACACCTCACGCCACACCGGTGACCCAGGTCCAGATAGAGACTCAGGCTGCTGGGTTTTGGAAGAGAAGGAAAGGATGGAGCATTCAGAGGGTTGCTCTCCTTTCCTGGGAGGGAGGGGCAACATGATTCCACCATCCGGTGACCCCTGGTGGAGACTGGGGGTCATCCATATACAGGGGGATTGGCTGTGATGACTCTCCTGCAGGCATATGCAGGAGCATGCACATGCCATGCTGGAGTGCATTGCACTGCTGGGCCAGTGGGTGGAGAAGAACAAGTTGAAAAAAACCCCAATCTGTGGATAGGTGAAGGTGCCACCTATGTCCTGGCTGTACTCCCGCTACCAGACTCACCATCCGGGGCACCCACCGACTCCAGCACCCAAGCTTTGGATTATAGATACAGTGCCAGGAAGGTGGTCCTACCTCGGGGCTCAGAGCTGGGGATTCACTGGGCTGGAGCGGCCTGGCTCTGGTGAGTTTCGGACAAGGAGGAAGAGTCAGGCTTGGGTTGGTAGCTGGATAGAGTTCCATGTAGCTGGTAGAACAAAGAAAGTTTACAAAAAGACTTGGGATAAGTCTTCTTTCAGTGAATGTGTGGTAAAGACTACTAAATCTTTATATGAATACATTTCTAGGTTAAGTGACATTTCTAAATAATTTCTAGTCTGAGAACTGATTCATTTTTGCCTTTCATAAACTGGGGTTAGAGTTTTGAGATTCACTATAATATTTGTCAGTTCTCACAATATGACTGGAGAAGGGGGTTCTTTATAGGTGTGGTTTGTAATATAACAGGATATATTGTCTCTAGGTACTCTTTATTATTTTATAATTACTGGTGACCCTATTTCTCAACCCATTTATGGTTACTATCAAATGCCGTAATAACCCGAAATCCAGTTATTACAGCATTTGCAGAACTTTCACTTTTCCACTCGTTGTATAGAATGACCGAGCGGTGTTCACTGTTGAACAGAATACCCCAAAGACCAATGTGCACTGAAAAAATTACTTTCTCAGTTCCTTAGATTTTTGGGAAAGAAGCTGCCAAGTGTACAGGGAGAGCAAATGACTTGGAGGCTTCAGTAGACTCGGTGCAAACGTTTGCGAGTGTTGCTATGCCAACACTTGCTAATGGTTGGGTCGAGTCTTCTGAAGCTGCCGAGCTATTCGCTGTCCTCACTCTATACTGGGTGGCTTCTTTCACAGAAAACTAAGGGAAGGGCTGTCACTCAAATCAAGCGCATCCCCTTATTGGCTCTCAGTCCAGTGTGGGTGGGCCAGTGATCCCAACAACATGGGTCTCTCCCACTGCTACCGCAGACCCACACTGCTGACTGCTCCTTCTTGTACCTCATCTCCACACTAGTAAAAAACATTTTATAAAAAGTAATACTGTATCCTGCTAAACTCAAGCTTCCATTGGAGCTTTCTTAGTCATTCAGTCAGATCAAAAACTGACTGAAGCTGACTAACTGCTTTTCTGCTGCCACAAAAAAAGCACCAGCAATTATAAAAGATAAAGTCTAAGCAGGGGTGTGTTCATGGTATTGTTTTACAGACCTTCGGTGACTGATGAGCTCATAAACCTCTTGTGCTTTGCTCTCGAGGTTTATGGCTCATCACTCACCTTTGGTGTGTAAAAAAACACCATAACATCCCCCTGCCTAGCCATTATTCTCATTTAACTCATTTGCAGGGGGAGGAGATGGAAGATTGAGCCTTATGAGTGTTTGCAAACTAGGAGGATATTCCTACATTTAGGATAATAAGTATATCATAATGGGAACTGGATTGACCTTATTCCTTTCCGAGCATAATATAGGTTTTGGAGTATGAGCTTTAGAACTGTTAACATTTAAAGTACCTACCCACTTATACCCTCAGCAGGAGTGTCAGTGATAGTAACCTGGGAGGGAGCCAACTTATCTGTTTCATGCCTGTTAAACTCTTTTAATTTGAGATGCCTTGTATCCTGCTCTGCAATGTATATTTTTTTAACTTGAAATTACTTGGGCAGATTTGGTCTTTTATTCATATTTTTGACACTTTCCCGTCCCCCATCATTGATAATTAGACTACAATGCCCTTCTGCATGGGTCCCTGCACTGCAGGTGAACAACATTTTGAAAAGTAAAAAGCAACTACAAAACTTAACAGAAAACTACACCCTCATATCTTCTAAATTTTGTTTCCATGCAAACAGACAACTGTTTTCATGTGTCTGTTAGAGATGTATGCAATTGCTTTAGGTTGTTTTCACACTTAATATTAGGCCCTGTAACTATCCTGGGGATTTCTATTTGTTGGTTGTTGAAATTTCATTGTCTCTGAGAGCTGCATTAGCATATGATAACATGATGTGTAATCACCCATTAGATTCCACAGGTCTGTCTGCTTAATTACGCTTTAAAGAAACAAGCTACAGGAAGGTGATACAAATCACGTTCTTCATCATTACGGTCACAAATTCAGACACAAATCATGATTCACGATCACGTCACGAATCACAACACTAATTTTTTGAGTAGTTACTTGGATGTATTGTAAGCCTGTTTTGTAGTATCTCTCCAGGCTTCACCACCCCACCATTGTACTCATTAATGAGCATTTTCAAGTCAGGGAGTTTGTGCTACTGCTCATCAGGGAAGTACAGCTGTAGGCATTTTCGTTCCCAATACAGTTCCATATTGGTTATCTCACACTGTTGACACTGAATCATGTTCTTCATCATCACAGTCACAAATGCAGTCACAAGTCACAATTCACGAAGACATCACAAATCACAACATAATTTTTTTTACTAGTTACTTGGATGTATTGTAAGCATGTTTTGTAGTATCTTGCCAGGCTTCACCCCTCTACCATTGTACTCATTAACATGTGTTTTTCAGTAAGAGAGTTTTGTGCTACAGCTCATCAGGGAAGTAAAGCCACAGGCATTCATGTTCCTTCCCATATTGCATGTGAGTTACCGTACTGTAAGCAGTGGTGGTCGAAGTGGCCACAATTTGCTCCATGAAGTGATTCAGTGAGTAATGCAGAATCCTCGGAGAACTCCACAATGTGAAGCGGAGTACTTCGCATCATAATGAGGAACGTGAAGTCCATTGAAACCAATGACTTTGCATAATTCCGCCTTCCCCAAACCACTTCTCCACCAATTTTAAGGCAAAGTACAATGAAATCAATGTAATTTTCTTCACTTCGCCCAGTAATTGAGCTCCAAATGAAATTATGCAGTTATTCATGGGATTGCAGTTCACTTGGGCTCTAAATTGTTTGGCACAGCCTCAGTTCTGGCCTTGGTAGTGTATGTCCAGTGGTAGCTGGAGACAGTTTGATCTCAGAGCTAGAGATGCAGTGAATTTAAATTTCAAACACAGAGTGCCAGTGAAGTGGGCAAATGTGCCTCGTGGAGCACTTTGCAAAATTTTCCTGCAGAAGTCAGAATTTTGCCTAGGTGAAATTTTGCCTTCTGTGGGCAAACTTTCACCTTCTGTGGCAAAATTTCGCCTTCCCTCCATGGGTGAAATTTCACCAGGTAGACAGTCTTTAGACTACGGTTAACAATATAAGTAGATCTGTTGTGGCTAGCAGTCCCTCCTCCACCTGTCCCACTTGTAATTGTAATTAAATAATTCAATTATCCATGGTGGCCAGTGGTCCCTCCCCTCCACCCGGTAATAACCCACCCCACTGCCTGCCACGGAAATGTACGGTAACTCCCCCACCTGCATCCCTCTGTATCTCCTCCTTTAGTCCACTGACTCCTTATTCTGTAAAATTAATATGCAATGCCATTAAATCAGACACCTTTTATTGTGTTACAGAGCAATTGCAGCAGTGTGAACCTGCTATCCACCGCACCTGCATACATTTTTTATATTGCTTTGTGGTATCTTTACTAGTAGTGGATTGTTATTCCCCAAACTGGCAAAATGTATCCATTTCCAGATTTGGATTTGTGACTTGTGAGCACTGGTTAGTTGATGTTGTGCCTTTTCGTATGCATCCCTTGAGTGTGCAGTACAATCTTAATCTGTTTGTGCATTTGCATGGCACCATTAATTCTGAGAGACTGCATTTCTTGTTACACTCTTATTTCACTTCATCAGCACTGGGGAATTTTCTGAACACAAGACAGTAGCATTTTGGGGAAGCACATTAATTCTTGTGACTCTGTGTGACCTGACCACTGCATGCATGATTGAGTGCACCATTAATTTTGGAAGACTTTGCATTTCTTGTTACTGCACACTCTCATTTCACTTCATCAGCACTGGGGAGTTTTCTGGACACAAGACGGTAGCACTTTGGGAATGCACATTCATTCTGGTGACTGTGTGGGTGGGATGCTGCAAATATTGTTGTCACTCCATCTTTCTTTGCATCTAAGGCGGAATGACAGTGCAAAGTAATAATAATAAGGGGAAGTGAGCCTTTCCTTTGGGGCACTCCATGTAGTGAAGTGTCAACAGGAAGTGGCCACTTCGCGTTCACTTCACCGGCAGATTTTAAATTTGCTGCATCTCAAGTGGTAAGTCAAGGTGCTCCGGTGCTCTGGTCCCTAACATTTTAGAAAAGTGTTCCCTGCTAACAAAGTTACCTTCCAGTCGATCATAAAAGCTATATTGGGGATATAATTCAAGTTAACTCAAAATTTGGATTTGAACTGCTTCAAATTTCTCAATTATGGAAGCTGAAATGAAAACTTCAGTGTGACGTATGCTACCGCCTACACCAGACAGGGCCATGGGTCCCAAATGTTCGAAACAGGCCCTGAGTAAGGGTAAACTCATCCTCATCAAATCCTAATATTTGACTGAGGACAAATTTCCAGAAGAAATTTTAGACTTAAAAAATGCAATAAAAATTCTGGTTGAACAGTCAAAATCGGTCAAGAGTGGAATTAAAAAACTCAATATGCATTATACTGATTTGGAATCCAGAATATCTTCTCTTGAGGTCTGCAGAACCATAATCAATCATGAATTTCCTTTGATTACACACAAAATGGCTACATTTGAAATAAAACTTGAAGACCTAGAGGGTAGGTCTTGTAGAAATAACATTGTGGTTTATGGACTTCTGGAAAATTTGGAGAGTTTGAATCCCATTCCTTTTGCCCAAGTCCTTTGCAAAAATCTGGCTGGCAAGTCTCCTAATGGTGTTTTCTATGTGGTGGAGAGAGCTCATAGTGCATCAGGACCTACACCACCTAAAGGAAATCCCCCTTGCCTCTTTATCATCCACTTTTTAAATTATTTAGATAGAGCTTGTGTTAAATAATGTAAGAGAAGCTAAAGATATACACTGGAATGGGAAGAAACTTTGTATTTCCCAGGATCTCCCACAACAGGTGAGGCTGTGGAGTAGACATTTCTCTCCTATTGTGAATAAACTGATCAATGCTGGAATTCATTTCAGAATCCTTTATCCAACAAAACTTAACATTTGCAAGGATGATAAATAATTTTCTTTTCAACTGTCTGAAGCAGGCCACCCCACAATTACAGAAACTCTTTCCTGACCTTTTTAATTCAGGTTGATGGACCATAATGGTGTTACATTATCACAACAAGGACATTTGTTGAAGGCTTCTAAAATAAAAAAATTGTTTCAGTTTAATCCCCTTAACAGTTGCATAAAGCTGATCTGATGTTTCTTTATGGATTTCAACTGTTGGATTAGATATGCTTTCAGCCGAATGGTTTTCCACCTATGTGTTTGGGGTCAATTATGGATGATAATTTGACACAAGCCTTCATATTGTTCAAGAAATAAGTTTCCAAAGAGCATTTTCTTTGTTATTGGGTCAAGATGACTTGGGAGGTTGCTTCATTTAGAAAGATTGTAGACACTGGGTGATCTGACTATATAGTGTGTGCTACAAAGGGTTCATTTCAATATATGTAATGTATCGTCCAGTGTTTTTTATTTATTTGTGTCAATGAGGGTTTTGTCAGTAACAAAAGGTTTTTTTTTAGGATTTGAAGTAGCCTCCATTTGTTTATTTTGCAAGACTTGAGTCTAAGAAGTTAAGTAGAGATAAGTTATTATATATATTTTTTATTTGAATGGAAAGCTACTGCTGCAAATTTTCAGTCGAGAGATTTTTTTTCTTTTTTTCTTCAAGAAATACCTTCTTAGATAATTCACTTTACTGAACAACAGAGGGCATCATAGAGCTTTTGATAAATTTACCAATATACCTTTCGAAAAGGGATCAACCTTGGAATATTGTTTTAGCCTATTTCAACTGTTAATTCACTTTTGAATTAGATTACTTTTTTAACAGTTCTACAGTTTTTGAGGAGTTCCAAATCACTATTACAAGATGAAACTATTATTGTTGTTTGATGGGTTAATTCAGTTTAATTAGCTGTTATTAGTAGTAGGGGGTTTTCTGGGATATTGAAGTCATTATTTGGCTTCATTTTGGGGGGAATTCATGTCTGGGCATAGTTACGAGCTGGTGTCAGCATGGTTCAGATGGTAGCACATCCGCCTCTGGACCAGAAGGTCGTGGGTTCCTCTCCCACACCGGGGTTGGACTTGCACCTAAAAATCACTGGCATCCGAGTGCAGTATTAGGGGGTGCTGTACTGCTATGGTGTGCCGTCCATCAAATGAGATGCTAAACCGAGGTCCTTTCCACTCATTCTGGTGTTGTCCTGGTGGGTGTCCAGGTAGAAGTAAAAGAACCCAGGACACTCTTTGCAAAGAGTAGGGGACATTCCTGGTATCCTGGCCAACATTCCCCTTCCCATAAACTGGTTCATGCAATTATTCAGGCTGTGCTTAGGTGATGATGTGTGATATGGCCTCCACTACACATTCAATCACTTCACTACCAGTCTAGCATTGCTTGTAAAGTACTTTGGGATACACTGCATATGAAAAGCACTATATAAATGCTGATTCTTCTTCTAGTTGATTTTATCCTTATAACTATTTGAGTGGAGGTGATTTCCAGGAACGCAGGTGTTCTAACATTAGGAGGCGAGTAATACTTATGAACTAAGGGCCACAAATTGTTATTTATTTTCATATGCTTTACTCTTATTTTATCTGATTATTGCTATTTTTTTCATTTTGGGAGAAAAGGTCTAGATTTCAAAGTTGAATTCACCTGGGGCAGGAGTCTGCAGCCATCTCTCTATCAGTACCACTATTAAGGTACTGACTTTGGTTAAAGGGAAAAGATCACTCGCTCCTCTTTATTTTCTTCAAGCCTGGATCCTTGAACCCTTTTTAGGCCAGCAGCTCTGTTAAATAGGAGGCTGGTCTATTAACTGTTTTTTTATTTCTGTTTCTCTCCTCATTTTATGGTTTGGTTTAATGCATGTGGGATGCTGTTCTTCAGTTTGACTTCTATTCAACAGGTAGAAGTGCTTAAACTTATATCAAATTAAGAGACTTCAAATTAAATTCTACACAGAACCTTCTTTCTCCTTATCTATCTCCAAGACAAATAAGGGTAAAAGCATACCATAATTCCTTTTTCCTTTTTTTAATTTGTTAGAGTGGGAATGAGAAAGGAGATCACAGATGAGTGAGTTATCCCGTACTATAACTGGGGAAAGCTTGTAATACCCGGATTGGACATTTGATACCTATAGCTGTGAATTTCTCCATTTTACTATACCCCATTCAATAGGGGTTTTAGATGACTCTTATCCCCTTTTTCCTCCCTTCTTTATTTACTACTCTATTATAGTCTCAGAGTAAGAAAATATATGTAATTTGGTAAGTAAGGGGTCTCTGGTTTATCTTTTGGGTTAATGCTTCAGGACATGACATCATCTGTAGATTTGCCTCTATTTCTACCTATAAAACCTTTCCTTTTTTATTTAAGACTGGAGGAATTTCAATAAAGGAAATGGGATATTCCATAGGTGCTATATTTTCTTGCTAAATAGGGAAGGCACTGAACACCATATAGGACACCTTGGAGAGTCAGTACCAGTTGAACAACCATCCAAATACATTAGTTACAACTTTGGGTTTCAAGGTTTCAGATTGAGAATTTGTTTACATTCATCGTTGGTTCTATAGTCAAAGCAGGAGGTTCCTGGGTTTCCTCCTCCTCCGTGTTCTCGTTTCTGGATTTATCCACCTTTTCTTTTTTTATGTATTATAGTTTATATATTTTCCTATGTATATATTTTTTCTCACTTTAGAAATATATATATATGTGTGTGTATATATATATATATATATATATATATATATATATGAGACAAAGAACCTCTGTGCACAAGCACTGAGGCAAGGGTTACCCTAAAGGACGTTTGGCTGCATATGCAGCCCATGATGCTTTGCATTGTGTGGGCATGTGTGATTATATATATATATATATATATATATATATATATAATGTTAAAACTGCTTTAACAAGATAGTATTGAGATGTAATTAAAAAGTCCCTTTATTCTGTCAATTCATTTTTACCCACTTTCAAAACCTATAATAAGGTTATATTTCCTTATAATTTAGATTAGTGCATAAACACAGATAGCTTGACCATCATGATTTTCCTGGGTGTCTCCTCCACCCTTATTTTTTTGAATAAGTTTTCATTAATAAATGCTTCAAAATTAAGGGATTTAAAATGTGATGATTTTATGTTTACCATAATTTGTAAAATCTAATCTATGTGCTTGTTTTATAAAGAGGTTGCTATTTGATAGTTATATAATATTCAATAAGTAAGAATCTAAATATTGTTTGATGTTTGGGCAAGCAGGGATATCATAAACTGTTTTTTTCTGTAATCATTTTTAAATAGAGTTGGGCAGGGCTGATATGTGGGCTCAGCTTGGCTGTGATGTTAGTAGGTGTTCGGTCTAAGGGACTGGGTGTGTTGCTTTTTGGTATTTTCTATAGATGGTTGTTAAGTGTGGGGAGGGAGGGAGGGGAGTTGTTCATAACCTGGAAGAGATACAAATGGTTCCAAAAGAAACAAAATTATTTTTTTTACCAAACTTATCGATTTAATAATAAATACATAATATGTCAGTGCCTCTAAAAGTGGCTTCTTGGAACATTAAGGGTTTATGCTTCAGAAATAAAAGAATGCAAATCCTTAGTTATTTGAATTCATTAGGATATCAACTATTTGTTTACAAAAAAAATCTTATTCTATACTGAATTAGATCTCCTCAAAAAATATGTTTTTTCTCAGGTGTTCCGTGTGAGATGGTATACATCCAAAGGTGGGGTAGCTATTTTAGTACACAAGTCTTTGCATTTTCCCCCTACACAAATAGTCCAAGATCAAGAAGGCAGATACTGTTTATTTTTATTTTAGGGAAATGCAACCACATAGATCTTATTATAGGCTCTGCTTATGGTCTGAATACTCACACCTCATTATTTCTTTCTAAGTTACTAGCTGTTTTATCTCCCTTTTCCTCATATAAACTTTTAATTGGGGGGACTGGAATACCTCTGTCAGTCCTTTGCTAAATAGATCAAAGCCCTCACATTTTGCTCTTCATTCAGATATGCAAGCCTTACATGAATTTTTAATTATTCACAGCCTAGCAGACCCATGGAGAAGCCTCTATCAGAACATTAAAACAGTCTCTTATTATTCTCCAGAGCATACATCCCACTCACATATAGCTTGCTTCCTGACATTTAAATCACTGATTAGTGAAGTTCACGACACAAAGATCTTAGGGAGCTCTCTGTCTGACCATTCATTGATTGACTTGCATATTTCCTCAACAACACTTTATCCTAGAAAATCAATATGGTGGTTAAATAATTCTTATTCAGACAGGATTTTATTAATAACTATATTAATCTTTCAATTAGTAATTTCTGGAAGGAAAATTATAATACGACTTATAAAGTTGACATTGTTTGGGCAGCTTTTAAAAGTTACATTGAGGTGACTTCATTAGGTTTGGCTAAAAACAAAAGAAACAACAAGCCAAGAGAATAGCATCTCTATCACAGAGAATAGAAAGATTGGAAAATAAAGATCAATCCTTATTACCTGACATAGAAAAACAGAAATTACAACACATAGAAACATAGAAACATAGAATTTGACGGCAGATAAGGACCGCTTGGCCCACCTAGTCTGCTAATTTTCCTACCTAACAGGTAAGCTGCAGATCCTAGTTAACCAACAGCTTACTTCCTCCTACCCCCCACTAGGACTGCCTTATGCCTGTCCCATGCATTCTTGAAGTCCTCCACTGTTCTTGACTCCATGACCTCAGGGAGGCTGTTCCATGCATCCACAACCCTCTCAGTGAAAAAATACTTCCTCACATTACCTCTGAGCCATCTCCCCTCTATCTTCAAATTGTGCCCCCTTGTTCTTGCACATCTCTTTTTCAGGAAGATGCTACCCTCTGGACTTTGTTAATTCCCTTGAGGTACTTGAAAGTTTCTATCATGTCCCCTCTCTCCCTTCTTTCCTCAAGGGTATACATATTAAGATCCTTTAGTCTTTCTTTGTATGTCTTCTGGTGCAGACCCTGCACCATTTTAGTTGCCCTTCTCTGGACAGCCTCCACTCTGTCTATGTCTTTGCGGAGATGGGGTCTCCAGAACTGCACACAGTACTCCAGATGGCGCCTCACCAACTGTCTGTACAGAGGGATAACAACTTCCTGTTTTCTACTATTGATGCCTCTTCCTATGCATCCCAGTATCCCCCCAGCCTTCCTTACTGCCTTCTCACATTGCTTGCCCACATTTAGATCATCTGATATAATTACCCCCAGGTCCTTTCTATTTTTACTGTTGTCAGTATCTCACTTCCCCATTGTATGCGCTTCCCTGGGTTTTATTTCCCATGTGCATTACCTTGCACTTCTTTGCATTGAATCTGAGCTGCCATACATTTGACCATTCCTCCAACCTTGCCAAGTCCCTTCTCATCCTTTCCACTCCATCTTGTGTATCAACCCTGCTGCAGATCTTTGTGTCATCTGCAAAAAGTCATACTTTTCCTTCCAGTTCCTCTGCAATGTCACTTATAAAGACATTAAAAAGGACCGGTCCCAGTACTGAACCCTGCTGTACCCCGCTAGTAACCCTCCTTTCTTCACTGTGTACTCCATTTACTACTACCCTTTGCGTCCTGTTGTCTAGCCAATTTTTTATCCAGACTACTATCTTGGGACTCACGCCAAGGCTGGCTATCTTGTGTATTAATCCTTTGTGTGGGACTGTATCAAATGCCTTGCTAAAATCTAGGTAGGCCATGTCCACAGCCCCTCCCTAAAAATGAGAGGTTTCTTGAAATATACCTTATAACTGCATTGTTAAATTGTGTTTTTGTACATTTCTCCACAGTTTGTGGATCTAGGGTATCCTCTCCTTTACTAAAGCTTGTTGCTTGGCTTGCAAAGGACTGTGGGGTACTGGAGGCTTACTGATTACAGCCACCAGTGCTCCCCCTAGTTTATCATCTAAAACACCTTTGTGCCTTTCAGCGGCATACTCTTCACCACCTCTAGCCCTTAAAAACATCAGGATAAGCCTTTTTAAAGGCTTTTAAATGCTTTTTATCATTAAAACTGAGGTGTAAACCGGAAGTAGTGTGATTCATGCTTCCGGTTTTGCTTACATTTAAGACCTGCTGTAGCAAGCGGGGCGAGCAACACGCACGCCACAGAGACACGCACGTTTCAGCACGTGTCTATCATGTCCATCATGGACAAGGGGACGTGAAGGTAAAAGCTAGTACTTTAGTCTCATAGAGCACAATAGGCAGTTACACACCTTGGTGTCTTTAAAGTACTTCTTTATTATCCTTACTCAAAATGAAAAAGGCAAACAGATATTGTACTATATGTAAAATGTATGCCTCTGGCAAACAAACATCTAACTATATGTGTGAAAAGTGTGTTCTAGTTGGTGAATTACAGGAAGAAATTACTCGACTGCTACCTAAGATGTCTTCAAAATCTGACATCAAAGCACTAGAAGATTACATTGATCAGATGTCAATCTTAGTAGAAACAAACACCTCTTCCACAAAAACTGTGGATGATAACAACCATCAGGAGTCCCACTTAAATGTTCCACATGTCCCTGTATTAGAACACCCAACTGTTACTGCTACCCTTTTAGTTGCAGCCACAAGTTGCCAACAGTTAAATACTAGCAAGGTTGATTCTTGGATTACATTACCTCATACAAAACTAAAGAAAATAACAAACAAAACTCCTTCACCTCCTGTTTCATATCAAATCCCTATACATAATTCCTTTGAACACCTGTCACAAACAATTGATGAAACTGTGTCAATGAGCCCCAAACTTTGTATAAGTGCAGAAAATAAATCAATACACAACAAAACTTCAAGTGAACAACTATATGCTGCTCAGATTCATCCTCAACACCCCCCCTTAACTACCCATGAGAAATTAGCTAGTAAAAAGGAAGTGTTTGTCTTGGGTGACTCCATCACAAAATATATAGACAGTGTGGTCTGTAACCCTGACAAAGAACATTGTACCTGCTCTAGTTACCGTGGGGCAAGGATTTCAGACATTACCTCAATGGTTAATTACATTTTACAACCAGCTGGAGAAAACCCACTAGTGGTTGTACACGTAGGAACAAATGACATCTCCAAACTACCTCTGCAACAAATAAAGCAGGACTATGTCTCCTTGTGTAACTTACTAGTGGAACAGGGTTGTAACATATGCCTATCTGAAATTCTGCCAGTTCCAAGAGCTACAGAATATATCACAGCTAAAATAAAAACCTTAAATGAATGGCTAAGTATATGGTGTCTTAGATAAAATATTTCCTGTCTTACACACTGGAAGGAGTTTCATCATAATCCATCCCTCTTTTGTTGGGATGGTCTACACCTCAGCAGATGGGGAAGCACATTACTGGGACATAAAATTGTTACCTTCATATATTCCCATTTAAACTGATGGTAAAGGGGGAGTTTGGGCTAACTACCAATACTCTTAATATTGGGACCCATTTTTCAAGCCAAAATCACCTAAACATTTTATCTCTTAATGCTCGATCTTTAAATATTGCTAAACTTGCTGAGTTGGAACTTAAGGCTCAATCTCTTGATCTATCCTTACTAGCCATAACAGAAACATGGGGCAATGCGGATAGAATTTGGACCGCTGAAATTCTGGGATATAAACATTACTTCAAAAAATAGACCTGATAATAAGATAGGTGGTAGGGTCAGTCTTTACATCAGAGATAACATCATTTCTTATAAATCCTCAGTGAGTGTTCAGTCTGACAGTGTATGGGTGTATATTCAACCTAAGGATTTTTCCCAAATTTTAGTTGGGACTTGTTATTGTCCACCTTCATCAGATTTTAACCAAAGTTCAAGGTTAACTGATGAAATTTCCCAGTTAGCAAATAATGGCTCAGTTCTAATCCTGGGTGACTTCAATTTATCAACTATAAACTGGGAAACTTTAATGGGCTCAAACCAGTACGACCACACATTTCTTACAACCATTATCGATTTGGGGCTCTACCGGTTGGTTAAGGAACCTACCTGGGGTAGTAACATCTTGGACCTTGTCATAACTAACGTAGATATCCCTGTGAATGACCTATTAATATCAGAACCTCTTGGTAATAGTGACCACATGTCCATATTTCTTACTCTCTCACTATTCCAATGCCCTGTAATAAATAAGCAAAAAATTAATCAATATGATTGAGCAGATTTTCAAAAAAAAATCATTACCTAGGAGCATTTGATTGGGACAATATTTTTTCTTCACTTAATACTGATGAAGCATGGGATTTCTTAAAAACACAAATTCAAGTAGTTGAACAGCAGTATGTCCTGGAAATATATAAGTACAATAACAAAGGTAAAATTCCACCATGGTTCAATAGATCTATAGAAGAACAAATTTCACGTAAACAAAAGTTATTTTCATTATTAAAAAAAGTCCCACTAATCAAAACAAAGAAATACTAATTAAATAAAGGGAATTGGTTAAAATATAAAAAGAAAACTAATTTTGCAAGCTAAAAGTAACTTAGAATTTCATATTGCACACACTAATGATTCACATAAAGCACTGTATGCCTACTTAAACAGCAAAAAAGGTAACAGCAGAACTATTGGCCCACTAAATATAAATAATACAGTAATAACCTCCGATTCAGTAACTGCCTCTGCTTTAAATAATTATTTTTCATCAGTTTTTGTCCAGGATCCATCTCAAATCCGCTATGATAGACCTTCATTAGGTAACACAGAATATAAGGTTTTACAGAATGATATCCACAAATTGTGAATAATATTAAAGAAATCAACAAGTCCTGGCCCAGATGATATATGTCCCAAATTTCTTTTGGGAGTTAAAGATGCCATTGCCCTACCACTCACTATTATTTTTAATAAATCTCTTCATGAATCAAGGGTTCTTTCTGATTGGTTAACTGCAATAGTAACCCCCATTTTCAAACAGGGTTCCCACTCAAAAGTTGAAAACTATCGCCCAATTAGTCTAACCTCAATTCCTTGTAAATTATTGGAAAAAATAATCAAAACTTCTCTTGAAAAAGACATGGAATCACTAAACATAATTGATACAACTCCACATGGATTTAAAACAGGTCTGTCTTGTACTACAAACTTGCTATCATTCTACAATTATATTAGCATGAATCTTGACTTAAATATTCCAACTGATGTCATTTTACTGGATTATAGTAAAGTGTTTTTAAAGTGTTATATGCCATTTTGATTAATTAACTCATTCATTTAGGATTCTCATCAACATTAGTCTCATGGATAAAAAATTGGCTGAGTAATCACACTGAGAGGATTCGGGTTAATGGTACCTTGTCAGACTTGGGTAGAGTGACCAGCGGTGTTCCTCAGGGCTCCGTCTTGGGACCCACCCTATTTAATATTTTCATCAGTGATATGAAAGTTTGTTCTTCTAACATCCTTATGAAGTTTGCTGACGATACTAAACTAGGGGGTGCTGTGAACAACGCAGTTAACAAAAAAACATTATTAACTGACCTTGCATCAATCAAACACTGGGATCTTATAAACAAAATGCACTTTAATGTAACAAAATGTGCAGTTTTACATATGGGTAAAATAATCCTAAACAGGTATACACTTTGAACAATACAACTATTAGGGTTTCTTGCTTAGAAAAAGATATGGGGATTCTAGTAATCAATAAACTTTCCCCATCTTCTCATTGTAATAAAATCACCAATCAAACTAATGCTCTTCTGCGCAGGAAAAATAGTACATTTGTCTCTAAGTCTGAACAGTGTATTACAACCATGTATAGATCTCATGTCAGACCCTACTTGGACTATGGATCCCCTTTTTTGGAGTCCTTATCTAGTCTTGGATATAAATAGAATCGAACAAATTCAACATAGGGCTACACAAATTATTCCATACCTTGCTCACTTAGATTATGATTCTAGATTACAGAAGACAGGCTTCTATTCACTCAAACAGAGAAGAGCAAGAGGTGATCTTTTACAACTATTCAAGATTATTAAATCACCTGCTCTGATGGAGCAATGTGGTATAACATTATCCTCCAGAAAAATTGTAGCCAGGTTACATAGCAAACAATTGGATATTAAAAAATGTAAAACAAACAAAAGACAAAATGTATTTTCTATAAGAACTCCTAGGTTATGGAATACTTTGCCTCAAGATATTGTTGATTCACCTACTGTTATGACTTTCAAAAACAAACTCGACAAATGGTTAATAAAATAGTATCATAATAATGATCCACAAATGTGGAGGACAATCTCGATAGGCTATGGCCTTCTTTTGTCCATCTAACCAAGTAACCAAGTAACCAAATAAAGTGGAGGCGGAGTTTACTATATTGAAAACTGAGGCCAGATATATCAATTTAGGCGACAAATCAAGCAAGCTTTTAGCTAATAAACTTAAACAACAGGAACAATCAAAATTTGTTGACTCAATAACTATTGCTGATTCAGGAGAAGTTACAACAGATCCACAAAATACTTTGGAAGAATTTCAATACTACTACACACTTCTTTATCACCTGATGAGTAATCCGCCCTCATCCAAAGATATTGAAAAATATTTTAGTAAAGGTATTTGCCCATAGCTTACGAAGGATATGGTTATAACTTTAACTAAACATATTGGTTTGCTGGAGATAGAAGAAGCTATTGATAGATCAACAGTAAACAAGTCTCCAGGACAGGATGTGTTTACGGCAAATTTTTATAAAACCTTTGAGAAGTCACCTATTTCTTTTCTCCAAAATTTCAATAATTTTATACTAGATAATGGGCTTAATGATAACTCACTCCTTGAAGCCTTAATAATTTCATTACCTAAACCTAACAAACCCAGAAATAAAGTTGGTAGTTATAGGTCCGTTTTTTAATTAACTATGATATTAAAATGTTACCTACATTCTGGCTCAGAGAATTAAACAGCTTTGACATCCCTCAATTTCCAGAGAACAAGTAGAGTTTT
Organism: Neoceratodus forsteri; assembly: GCA_016271365.2. Classification (NCBI taxonomy): domain Eukaryota; kingdom Metazoa; phylum Chordata; order Ceratodontiformes; family Ceratodontidae; genus Neoceratodus; species Neoceratodus forsteri. The sequence goes on from CM057452.1 coordinate 1,061,540,018, forward strand.
TTGAACACAGGCAAGCTTACAATCATATCAGAAAAGTTTTTCACATTTTCTCTGTATTCAGTGACTGCAGATTCCCGATGGCTCTGGTGTCATTGGATGCAGAAAAACCTTTTGACAGGGCCCACCACAAATTCCTATTTCTTACTTTACTGAAATTTGATTTTTCTAAAAAATCATAGATTGGTTAAGGACTCTTTATACTTCCCCAACTGCTAGACTTGGTACTAATGGCCTAATATCAGGATTAATTAAGTTACAATGTGGAACTTGACAAGGACGTCCCCTTTCTCTCCTCCTCTTTAATTTATATTTAGAGTATTGCTCTTTTTTAAAAATCTTTTTTTAAGATTTCAGCATTTGCAGGAGATATTCTTTTACATATAGCTAAACTGGTATCTTCAATAAGAGAAACCTTAGCTGCCATACAAGAATATAGTGTATATTCCAATTACAGAAGTAATGCCTCTTAATTTCCCATTTTATAAAAGTGATATTTTAGGGTTAGGTCTTACTTGGGTTCCGCACAGACTAAAATATTTAGATATGTATATTTAACTACAGACCGATCTCAGCTTTTAAAACTTAACTAAGAAGACTTAATTTCAATAGTTAAACAAGATCTAAAAAGGTGATAAAATCTCCTTCTCTCTTTCTGAAGCAAGATCAGTATTAATAAAATGAATATCTTCCCTCAGGCTATTCTACCCACTCAACATGTTAAATATTTTATACCTTTGTAATGGTTTAATAATATACATTCTGAAATTATAAACTTCTTATGGGAAGGTAAAATACTGAGAATAGCTTTGAAGAAACATTCTTTCTAAGGAACAAAGTGGAATTAAACTGCCATATAGTCTGTTATATTATATGACTTCACATATTAACAAATATATTAAATGGTTATATGCCCCCAATTATTTTGAGAGCTGTTTTCCAGTATGGCTGGAGCTCAAATTAAGCATATTAAAGAAACACAAAATTCACCCTAAAGCCATATTTTATAACACATTCAATTATCTTCCCAAATATTTTAAATCCTTTGTGATGGGGACCTCCCTGAAAGTCCACAGTCAGATCATGTCCTTTATAGGACTCTCTGGTCCTCATAGCATATTCCAGCCTATTCTTGGCAACCCAAATTTCAGAATTAACTGAAAACTATCCCTGCTGATTGGTTCCATAAGGATACTTATTTCAGTGTGGGTTCTTTTATTAGAAACAATGCATTTGTTCCACTGGAGACAATTCTGGATAATGAAAACCTTCATAAAAAGTTTTTACCAAAATTACTATTAGTTAAATTGGCTTTAAAGGCTCATTTTGGAACTAACCCAGTTTTTGCTGACTCTCAAGATCTATTAAAGCATATGAAACATTGTAGCTTAAAATACCATCCTATTTCAAATTTATACCAACTCCTTTAATCTTTAAATTCAACACACTGACCCTGTTATCCCTTCTTACTGGGTCAAACAGACTGGACTAAACATTCAAATCTGGTCCAACCTATGGAGGAATATTTATCAGCATATTCCTTTAGATAACTTGAGACTTATTTAGTATAAGCTTCTTCATAATGTCTATCTGACTCCTCAAAAAATGTACAACTTTGGTTTTATCGAATCAGTGTCTTAACTGTAATGCAGACGAAGGAACATTTGACCACAATTTATGGAACTGTCCTTCCTCTCAATAGATCTGGAATTTAGCTAAACTGGAATATGGAACAAATTAGTTCCTTTTCATGCTTTCAGTTTTGAGACTTGTATCCTAGGAAACTTAAATACATTTAAGGGATCCAAAAACAAAGCTATTATATCAATGTTAGCTATTTTGGCAGAACAATTCATTGTGAGACACTGGATGGAAAAATAAGCTCTTAGCAAGAAAGATTGGACATCTAATATTCTTCTCAACCTTCAGATAACTAGACTAATCTATTTATTTTACAATAAAATTGTTCCCAGATTCCCACCAAAAAATACACAGAAAAGTATGTGTGGGTGCTCAATTTGGCAATTAATTTACTTATTCGTTCACTTCAAGTTTCACATTATATTCAAATTCATAGGTATAAATATATTTGTGAGTAACAGTTCCATAAAATCATTCTTTACAAATCCACTTTATCATATAATAATTTATTGTCCATTTCCTCTTAATTTCTTTTCTTTTATTTCTTGTCGTCTCCCCCCCCCCAAGATGTACATCATGGGGCACCATCTTTTCTCATCTTCCTCCATTCAAGGGTATGAGCATACACACCATGCCCCTACTTCCTGCTGAGTTTTCTTATGTCCTATTTATTCTTTCTTCCCCACCCCCTTCATCCCATCATATCCTCCCCCCATTTTCCATTCCTCCTGGTGTAACTGCTGTCCACCTTCGACAGCCCACAATGGTCCACTGTGCTGCACCTTCTGCAGTGACCACACCAGATCCAGCTCCAGTTCTACTTCAGGGTGGGTTGGTGGGAAATTCTCACAGAGCAAAATTGTGAGCTCCCTGGGTCTGTGTTTGCCCTTAAATACCCCTGTTGCTCACCCCTCTCTCTCTCTCTCTCTCTCCCCCCTATCCTAACCAATTCCTTTTTCCCACCTCACTCCAGCTCTGACCTCATAGTTCCTCCCCTTTTGTGACCTCACTATGTCCTTCCCTGTCCCTCCCTCCACCTCCTTTCCTTCCCCTGCCATTCAGTCTGCTCTCAGTCACTCACACACTTGGTTTGGGCCTGTGGACAATGGGGCCTGCCCCTTTAAAGAAGGCAACCCTCTTTGTCCCCCAGATCCCCACCAATAAAAACACAGACAAGTATGTGTGGGTGCTCAATCTGGCAAATAATTTACTTATTATTTCACTTCAAGTTTCACATTGCATTCAAATTCATAGCAATACATACATCTCTGAGTAACATTTCCATGAAATCATCCATTCCAAATCCACTTTATCACATAATTTATTGTTCATTTTCCCTTAATTTCTTTTCTTTTATTTCTTGTCTTCTACTCCCATAGATGTACATCATGGGGGTCCATCTTTTCTCATCCTCTCCATTCAAGGGGCATGAGCATACGCTCTATACCCCTACTTTTTGCTGAGTTTTCTTATGTCCTATTTAGTCTTTGTCCCTCTGCCCCTTACCCTCTTCCTATCCTTCTCTTCCCTGTTTTCCATTAGTTTACTTCCCACTTGCAATGAACAACCCCTCCCTCCTATTTCATCCAATTCTTTCTTGCATCCAGGGCTCAGTCACGTTGGCAATCTCAGCATTAAACATTGCCAGACCCAGATAAGAGGGGTGTATCCCATCAACCCTGTAATATTTGTTTCTGTCTTCTACTACTTCCCAATGTACAACCATGCCACCTAAACTCTAAACCAGCCTGCCCACTCTTGCATTAATTTGCTCCCTAGCCTTGTCCAAACCCTTATGACTAGCAGCATGTCTCCACACCCTCTGTGGAATAATAGAGGACCAAACTAAAGTCACCTCCTGCCACCACTCTTTTATTTTATAAATGCCCACCTTAATGTGGTACAAAATGCCCAGCTAGAGTCCGGTCCACAGATCATTGCCTCCTAAATGAATCATGATTAAATCGAGGCAACTGTGTTCCTTCCTTATTTTCCTCAGCATTGGGAGTAGTTTTGCCCACTACATGCCTTGCATGCCTCTCCAGGACAACTTGAGGCATTAATGTCCAGGTAGAGCTGCCTCCCCCTGAGCCTCCTGGATGCCCATTTTTCTGCGCAGTAAATGAAGGAGTTCCCATATATCCAATTGTCAATACCTCATTGTCCCTCCTGTAGAAACTCTGAACAGAGACATAAATACTGTCCAGCTCCCATTCTTGGCCTGTGCCTCCTCCCCTATCCCAGTGACCCCCCATTCAGTTATGTGGGCTTAAATGTTCTTCCATTCTTCTTGATTAAGTACCCACACCTGCTATGGGGGAGAAATTAAAACATAATTAGTCCAGAATCATAATATGTGAACATACCTTTTTATTAGAGTTAGAAGATCAATGCCCCTTTTGCTTAATGTCCCCAGGTGTGCTTCCCTCTGTGGCCATTTTGGAGGGCACCCATATCCAAAATGAATGGGATGAGTATCCTACTGGGCTTTCCCCCAAGAAAGCTAAACCTTTCTTTAACACTGCCACCACTTGTTACCCTGTCACCAGGGACTAGTCCCCATATTGAAATACCAGTGGGTTCACATCCCTTGGGCACCCAGCCACGTATATGTGCAGGTCCGCCACCAGACCAATGGCAGTATTCCTGTGATGCAGTAGCATTACCCTGTTTTCTCTACTAGACTGGTCGGTCTTAAATCTTCTTATCAGTACTGAGATCCTGTCCCCTGGGCAAGGAAATTTACCAATGGATGGTATAGCAGCTAAAACTGGATGCCAGGCAATTGAGTATGAGGTTGAGAAGGCCAATAGGATGGGGACAAGACCAAAGCTGGGGGAACGACTGTGGCATTTTCAGATTAAGTATCTTTGTTACCCCAGTAAGGAAAAGGTCCTAATAGTCGTCAAATCTAATGACCCAATTCTGCTGTAGGAAGAGGGCAAAGTCTTTATTGTCCAGGATTACAGCAGAAACTTACAACTGTGATGGAAAATGTTCAGTGCTGTCAAATCTACTCTGCACCATGCAGACTGGGAGTTCACACACTTGTACACCTCAAGATTCTGGATCACCAGGCCAGGGCAACCACCAAAGTTTTTGAGGACCATGCCACAGCTGAGAAATTTGTTAGAGAAGAGGAGGCCAAAGCAGGAAAGAAGGCACCATTCCCAAGCTGCAGCAACCCTGCTTGACAGATGACAGTTGTCAGGTGAAATTAGCAAACTGTACAGCCTCTCCTTTGATGTGACCAGTCCCACCCCTATACTCCTCGAGTGCCGCTGCAGCTTGTCCACTCCTCGAGTGTTGCACAGTAAGTACATGCTCCTAACTAGATGACCTACAACTGTGGGGTCCTGGAGGTGTGTATTGGGGGTTACATCACAGTCTTTTACAGATGACCAGACTTGCAACTGTTTCTCTCTTAATGCTGGACCAATGGTCCACTCAGAATGCAGCTGCTATTCTTTTTTCCAAAGGTCAGCAACCACAAGCAGATGTGAGCCCTGCTGCCATCTTGACCACATGGTCACATACAGCTACCAGGAGTCGACAGAGTGACTAGACTAGAGAGGGCCACATCCTGGAATAAACTAATGTACTAAATCTGTCAGGCTTTGGTGGAGCTGTGATCCTCTTTTGTGGCTACAACTGCTGGATGACTATGCTCAAATCGGGTCATTTACTCTCTGCTACCCGAGGAGCACCATCAAAGATAAGGTGCAGGACTCCCCCTGGGTTGAGTGTTAACCCACTCGCTGATGTGGGGGATCTGACCTGTGCAGCAAATTAGTACTTTTTCGCAACAAGGTCAATAAGGCTTACCAGAGGCCCCACTCCCCCCCCAAAAGTGTCTAAGGATGTACGTATTGATGGGGGAGTGGGGGCTCAGACTTCACTACACCAAGGCAGAACTAAATCATATCATGAGATGAGCAATAAATGAATGGTGCAGGTGATATTTGGGGCTTGGCAAGCTTGGGGGGAGAGCGTGACTGTCCTGGAGGGGTGACTTAAGATCTGATCCTCTTTACTGGGACCCAGAGTGAGGAAGGGTTAGGGTCTACATCAAGGAGACAGAGAGGCTAACAGTTGTCAAAAAAGCTTTAGGTGGGGGTGAACAATGGGGCCTTACCACTGATCTGAACCAAGAATATGAATGCCTATATATTAGATCAGTAACAACTTGGGTACCAGTGCCCATGAGCACACATATGATTCCATTACTACCTGAGGGGAAAGGGGGGAACTTGAACAAGTTGTGGGTATATGCTCAACAGTTCCCCACATGCAAAAGGGGGAGGGAGAAACAGTGGGAGGGGAAAATGGAGGGGGGGTAAGAGAAAAGGGGGAAGAGAAGTTCATGTTGGTACACAGTTATGGTTCTGTTGTTCATAGTTTAATTATGGATATGTTTGCAACAGTGGTCCCACCTCTATCAGATACAGGGGGGGGTACCACAGGGAACAGTGAGCTTGGTCTACAGCGGGGTACTTTTATGCTGATCAAAAATGACAATTGACGTAAACATAACCTCCTGGAATGTGAACGGTCTTAAGAACATGGTTAAAGGAAAATGGTACAGATGAGGTTAAAGAAGTTAAAAACTATTGTGGCCCTCCTGCAGGAGATCCATCTGTCAGATAAAGAAGCTGGGTGACTCCAGCAGGCATGGGGGTATGTGAGTCTCAGTAACTCACTTGTCCAGAGTTCAGGGAGAGGCAACATGTGGATTCAGTGGGAGTGTCATCCTCCTTTGCAGACCCAGGGGCAGGTATGCTCTGGCACAAGTCCAGCTAAGTAATGGTAGACTTCTGGCAGTAGGTTCCATTTATGGTCCTAATATTGAGGATCCCAAATTTTACCATAAATTACTTCTGGACATGGCACTCTCTAGAGGGCCACTTCACTGTATGCATATGGAGAGCATGGAGGGGGGCCAACTACCACCAACCATGCATATGGCTACTATCACAGTCCTCCCCAAGCCAGGTAAGGACCCTGTGCTATGCTTGTCTTACCTCACCATCTCATTGCTCACATCTGATTACAAAAGCCTGGCTAGAACTATAGCAGCCTGACTGGAGATGGTTTTGCCTCTAATCATGCACCTGGACCAAAGTGGCTTTATATTAGATAGGCAGAGCAAACATATCATCAGAAAAACTCTCAATATCATCCTCCGATGGGCTCAGTCACAGACAACACATGGTGCAGCAGTCCTTACCCTAGATGCTGAAAAGGCATTCGATTGGGTAGAATGGAAGTACATGTTTGTTGCTTTATGTGCTTATAGCATGAGAGACTATATGATCTCCTCATCCGGGCCCTATATCACTCACATACTTCCCAACTGTTAGTGAATGGCTCCTTGTCATCACCCTTTAATTTACAATGGGGGACAGGACAGGGATGCCTTCTCTCCCCTCTTCTTTATGTTACAGCTTTGGAACCACTAGCAGCTGCAATACATACGCACACAGAGATAGTGGGATTTGGAGCACAGGGAGAACAGCAACTGACCCTATTCACAGATGACCTTTTGTTATATCTCAAAAGCCCCAGGGACAGTCAGCCCTATGTTCATGGACTGCTCAGGTAGTATGCATCTTTATCAGGTCACAAGATCTACTAGTCTAAAACTGAACTGCTTCCAATTGGGAGGCAGAATAACCAGGCATTGGTAAACAATGAACTTGGTATACAAATGGTCTCCATAATTAAATACTTAGGGGTGTTCATTTCAGTGCAGATGACTAAGCTACATTCACTAAACTATGAGGCCTTACTCACCAAGCTAGAGAAGGACTGCACACTGTATGGTAGAATGGCTACAATAAAGATGACGGTCCTACCCTAATGCCTGTATTTGCTCCAATCACTCCCTTGCTATGTGCCAGACAGGTTTTTTATGGAGCTGAACAGTCTCATTCATAAATTCCTGTGTCACGGGAAAATAACAGAATTAGTAGAAGGGCTCTGTATGGCTCAGCAAGGGGGAGAGGGAATGGGACCACCTAATTTTAAGCTTTACTACTGGGTGGCTCAGTTGGTGTATCTCCCTACTGGTCAGACCCTGATTGTCCCATCATGGATAGGAATTGAGAGGGGGGAGGTGACATACAGTGGGAGGTCCTGGCCTTTGCCTTGCAGTTGCAGCCCAGGGTAAATAAATCCAGTAATCATTTCACTAACTCTTTGCTATGAGTGTGGATAGCTGCCCACGACCATATAGGGACCCCCCAGGCACCTTCAATGTATGCTTCCATATAGTCCATGCTGAAACAGACCCCTCAGTACAATGTATTTCTACTTGGGGGACTACTCGGGTTGCGGCAGTTGGGCCTGGGTCAGATTATGCAGCTATACGTCGGGGGCAGACTACTCTAATTCCATGAGATACAGGGAGCTCAGCACCTTCCAGCACTGGAGCTCTTTATATATAAACAGGTACCGCAGAGGTTTATAGTACTGGATACTAAATTTCAATGACTGGGCAGACAGGACCCAATCCTTGAAGAAATGTTCGAGCCATGGCCTGGGGTGGGACAGCTATCAGTGTTCTATAACATACTACTGAAGGGGGGTGGGGATCCTACGTATACAGTTGGCCTGGGAGGCAGACCTGTGAGTGACAATGACTCCAGAGATTTGGGCAGGGGTGACATGCCACCTAAATAACTGTTCTAAGAGCAACAGATGAAGGCAGACTCAACTGAATGTTCTGCATAGAACCTATATCACCCCAGTCAAGAGCCATGCCATAGACCCCTCAAGACCCTCATAATGCCCCAAAAGCAAATGTGGAGAAGGAGATTTCCTGCACATGACTCTCATGTGCCCTAGAATTCTTGCTTTCTGACATGAGATTCACAGAATCATGACAAAGGTCCTGGGTGTAGCACCTCCAGAGTCACGGCTTGATTTCCTATTGGGAGCGGATCCCATCCAGAGTTTCCATGGGGAGACCTGCCTTTATGGTCTCTGGCACTGGTTAACGCACACAATACTGTAGCACAATACTGGACATCAGAGAACCCTCTGACAATATAACAGTGGGCAAACAATCTACTGAACTGTCTAAAAATAGAAAGGGCTTAGAGTATAATTACTGACTGTGGCATGCAATTTGATATTATGTGGAACAAGCTAGATAGAGCTCTGGAATTGGGAAACTTCCCACAGGGGGAGATACCTATAAGCTAACCGAGATCTGTTACACAAACCATATGGTGGGAAGTGAATACTGAACAGCTTAGCCAGACTGAACTAATATTAGACCATAACCTCATAATGTGCGTTGATATGGGATTTTATAAAACAGCTAATGTATTGTTCCCTTTACATCCATATTTGATCTAGGGCAGATGTTGTAATGCCCTAACAGTTGAGTTCTTTTTCAATGTATTGATACTTTTCAATAAAATTATTTTACAAAAAAAAACTGCTTTACTTCTACAGCTGCATACCTGGTGCAGGACCCCACTAACTTCTCCTGCAATCCTCCTCTCATTGGCCTATGATTATCCTGGTCCCTCCTGACCTCCCACAGCCAACTCTGCATCATGTGCCTAATTGGGTTACTCTTTGTGGGATCCTACTACCCCTTCAGTATGCACATCTGGCTTGTCACAGCCAAATGTACTCCATTGTCATGTGTGTCAAATTGTTCATCCATCTTGTCACTATAAATTGTGCTACCTGGTCCCACATCACCACTCCACTTACCTGGCAGCCACTTTGTGCCCAGAATGCCTGAAGGGCACGCCAAGAGGTTTTGTATGCCTTTAGGGTCCTGGGGGACCAGGAGTTGCAAAACAACTGTTCAGCTCTGCCTATCCAATCTTCCAGATGTAATCCAGAATTGCCATCTGTCTGGACCCCACTCCTGGGGTGATGGCACAGAACTTGTCCATCTGTAGGCAGAACAGACAGTCAGCTATCACGTTGTCCACACCATCTATGTGACTAGCCCTAAATGACATATTCAACATTAAGCCATTTAGCACCAACTGTCCTAGGACCCTCATGACCCTTTCTAACATCACTCCCCTATTGTTCAAAATGTCCAGCTCCACCCTATTGTCACTCCAGAAAGTGGCCTTCTGGTTCCTAAGCATCTCCCTCCATACTTCCAGGACTACCCAGATTGGGAATATCTCTAGGAAAGTGATATCCCTCATTAGGCTGGTCCAGGACCAAGTGCTGGGTCATGCCACAGCAAACTATTTTCCCCTAAAATATGCTCCCATGCCTATGCCTCCCATGCACCAGTGTATAATTGCAGGTCCATGTTGAATACCCATTCATCCTGCCAGAAGATCCTGTCATTGTAGTGGCTTAGGAAAGTCTCCCATACCTGTATATTGTCCATAGTCCCTTTGCTAATATCCACCCAGTGGTGTGACCTTGAGGCTCCCTGCATTGACCTCACCATGTGCCATGTAAATGTGTGGCCCAGTGCTATGGCCCTACAGACAAAATTTAAATGTCCCATGATTTAATGCCCCTGCTTGAGCTGTACCCTCCACCTTGCCTTAACAAACCCCAGTAATGACTTTAGTTGTTCCACCTTAGCCTCCGGCAGTCTAAATGGCTCCCCTATCATGTATGCCTCAATGCCCAAAAACTCAGTCCATTGGCTAGGTCCCTCCGTTTTGTCTGGGAACAGGGGCACCCCTATCTCCTAGCACATGGCCTTGAATTCTCATAGAATCCATTCCGTCTGTTGTCATCCTTCACCTATTAATAGAAAGTAGTCCAGGTAATGGACCACTGTCCAGTACATATATTTGTCCTGAAAGGCCCACTGCTGCCAGGTGCTAAACATCTTGAATGTAGCACAGGCAGTGGAGCAGCCATTGGCATGGCTTTGTCAAAGTAGCAATCCTCCCCACCCAGAAGCCTAAGAGGTCCCAATCTTCCGGGCCGGACCGGAAGCAGGTGAAAAGCTGCTTCAATGTCCGTTTTTGCCAGTCATGCTCCCTGCGATGCTCTAACAAATCTGATTTCCTCCTGTAAAGTGGCATACATCACCCTGCTATCCTCTTCGCTGATGTGATCATTAACCAAATCCTGTCTGGGTAGGACAGGTGATGCATTACCCTAAACTCCCCCCAGTTGTTTCTTTGGCACCATCCCCAAGTGTGATATCCTTAGCTATGGCACTGGTGGATGCCTGAATGGGCCTTCCACCCTGCCTGCCACTATCTCCTTCCGAAGTTTCTGCTCCAATAAATTCTCCCTCCCCTCAACCAACCTCAAGTTCTTCGCTTTTGTCTCTTTTCGGGCTCCCCTAAAATGCAGACTGAAACCTTCCCAGAAACCTGCCAAGTGTATTGAGGCTGCCTCCTTGTCCGGGTAAGACCTCAGCCACTCCTGCATCAGCTCAACTCTTATGGGGGTACATGCCAGGTGAAAAGTCCCAGTCACACCTCTATTAATTATCTTGCTGTCGGTTGTAGTAGGCCTGGCCTCTACCTCCCTGGCCCCCTGGTCCAATTCCACCTCCCCTGTTGCTGGCCCCTAAATCCTGTATGGTTACCCTGAAAGGACTGATTATACAAATTATCTTGACTAGCATTACCTTTGTTCCAGTTATTTCTGCACCTGGAGGTTGGGTGGTTGTCCCCACACCTGGAACAGGCATGCCTGAAATTGCAGTTTGACCAGGAGCAAAATGCCTGGTTGTGTCCCCAACCACATTTTGTAGCTGCCCCACCTTTTTTATCCCCCTCGCTATCATTACTAGTGGAACCCATGCATATGTCTAACTACAGGTTGATCTGCCGGGCATCTCATTTCATTTCCCCAAAGTGCGCATTCTCTTTCTGAACTTCTCATCATACTTAAGCCAGCTATAGCCCCCATTTTTATATGCATTCTTTATAATGAGGGAATATGTCAACGGGGGGTAGCCAACTCCTGCTTCTTTTCTATAACTATGGCTGTGTAATATATAACCCCTGTGGACCAATTGTCCCATGTTTTCCCCTTCATTGACTTCTCTTCGTCACCCTTCCCCAACAGGACTATGGCTGTGGTCATGTATTTTTTCTCAAAGCTCTCCTTTTCTTCATACTTGTCCATATTGTCCACATTGGCCAGGTTGAATATGTCCACAAATTCACCCTTCCAAATTATTTCTTAGGTAGCCAATGGGACATGGTCCCCAATCCTAACCCCAGGTGCTCCAATCAACTTCTTGCCCTTGCCTGGGCTGGGTGGACCCGCAGCCTCCAACAAGTAGTTCGCCTTGGACACCAGTTTCATCATTGCATGGTAGCACTCCTCCTTGGTGGGCTTGTTCTTTCCAGGAGACATAACCATCTAGTAACACAACCTGCAAATACACAATAAAACCTTTACCATCATTAAACCTGTACTGGTGCACCCCTCATTGAGCACTGGTAGACCTGAGTGGCCCCAACACTATGTGGTCCCCTGGCCTCTTGCAGTAAAATCACTGCCCATTTCTCACTGTAAAGTCCTATATACTTCTTTTTTTTTTAATTATTCATATCTGGGGCATATGGAGGGGTTGATTCCCTTCTATCTGCCCCCAACCTCTAGATAATGACCTGGTATACCTGTATTGGTGAGCTGCTGCCCCCCCCCCCGGTCCATAGCAGCAAACCCCTATGGGGATGGTCAACCTTTTCAACTTCTCCCACAACATAACCTGCTGCTTTGAATCTACTGGCTGGCTTCCCCTTGCAGCCTTGTGTTCCCTATCATGTTGGGTTTTTTTATACTATGCTTGCAGGGGCTAATCCAGTCACTTTGTTGTTTTTCCCTTTTTAGAAAAAAAAAAACTCCCCCTTGCAAACCATCACAGTCATGGTATGTGCTCCCCACCACCATAAATGGTGGTCTGAGTTGTTACACCACGTGGTGATGACATCAGACATCACTGCCACATAGTCCATATACCATCCCCCATTCGGCCTCACTATTGATCTATTTTCTCACCCGCTGTCTCATATCAGCCCCCGAAATCCTTAAATTTATCCATGCCTCCTTGGCTTCTCCTGTGCAGTACCCTGTTTGATCAGTTGCTTGTTTTCAAACCCCCTACCTCGGGTCCCCATGCAGTGATGATGACAGATGCCACTGCCACCATCCCAACCCTCTGGTTCCTGCCATTTGACCGTGCCCATTTGTTTGCATAGCAGAGAAAAAATCCCTGGTCATTCTCCCCATCCCACATCAACTCCCCACTCAAAACACCCTGCATTTCCTGCCCTTCTGTTTGTTTTCTGGTGATGGCAGTGGCCTGCTGACATCTCCCCACTGCCTTCTTGGATTAGGAACTCACAGAACCTGAAAAGGGGTTAGCCAGACAATGCCAACTCCTGCCTCATCTGTTCTCTCCACCACAAGGCCCAGTCGCTGCATTTTTTGGACAACCAACAGGGTAAGCCAAAACAAGCAATAATTCACGTAGAAGCCCAAACCACATATACTACCCAATTCAGCCAAATGCTGGCCTCACAGAAACAAGCACTACCTTTTTCTCAGGCATACAGGATATCTCAAGTCCAATTTGGCACCAAAAAAAACCCAGAGGCTGCAAATGTTCCACTGATACATTGCTTCCCACAAACCTGCTTCTCCCTAGACACCAAAATGTCTGCTGCTTATTACATGTTCTTTTTTAACTTACTTTTTATACCAGAAACCCCTTAATACTCACTTGCAGTTGATCTTGTTGCCCATGCTGAAACCCACTCTCCTTCAGTTATACATTAACACCTTAATTCTTATCTAATAACTCACTCTACATTAATCAATTTTGCTAATTAATTAAAAAATATCTAGCCCTATAAACAGCCCACTGGCTCAAACTGAAGAAATACATCAGAATAATTGTCAAACTGATGTGCCTCTGAGAGAAAATTCTCTTAGAGCAAAATTGTGAGCTCCCTGGGCCTGTGTTTGCCCTTAAATACCCTGTTGCTCAACCCTATCTCTCTCCTATCCTGATCAATCCCTGTTTTCCACCTCACTCAAGCTCTGACCTCATAGCCCCTCTCCTTTTGTGACCTCACTATGCCCTCCCCTGCCTCTCCCTCTGCCCCTTTTTCTTCCCCTGCCATTCAGTCTGCTCTTGGCCACCCACACACTTGATTTGGGTCTGTGGACAATGGGGTCTGCCATTTAAATAAGGCAGCTCTCTTTAACCAGTTTTATGACAATTGGGATGATATATATCGCTTCTTAATATAATCCATCTTTGTATAGTTCAAACTCTGGATAAGCAACAATTAATTTCTTGGGGCACTTAGGTTCACTTGGTATTATAACTCTCTCACTGACTTTGCAGTTATCAGCAATTCATATCTCTTCCAGGTACTTACTGGAAGCAACTTGTATTTTGGGGTTAGAATTTGGTGGAAGGATTTTGATCATTATAAGAACTGTATCCATTTTTCAATACTACTCTTAGGGTTTGTGTTATTTCTGTGTTTGTTATTACATGATGGTGTGTTTAACTATTTGATATTTTAAAAATCTGAATCAATAAAAGAATGTTAAAAAAATGAGTGGCTGAGGTGAGGCTCATTGAGGTGTCTATTGATGCCAGCCTGCTGGCTGACAAAACTTGAGATGTTGTTTGGTTCTTCATACAATAGGAAGAATGGGAGGAGTGGGGAGTGGGGAGGGAGGGCAGGGACAGTATCTCAGTCTGTGAACCTTGCAATACATGCAGACTTGATAGACCAAATGGCCTTCGTCTGCTTGTTTGTTCATATGTAATTGCTTCAAAATTGATTATAATGCTCTTATCTAACAGCAGATCATGAAAGACTCATATTGACCAGTTTGTCTGATGGCAAATGGTGGGCTAATTTTACTCAACATTTAATTGTTTAAGATCAGATGGTGCCAGATTCAAGTGACATTTTTTTATTTTTCCTTAGAACTTACTGCAGGTGTACAGTCCGAGGGTAATACTTTAAGTGTCACTAACTACACTGTAACTACTTTATATCTACACTGTAGCAGCACTGTAACTACTGTGCAGCTTGCATATAACCACTATGTAGCTGTTAACTAGTTTTGCAATTGGTGTGTTGTGTACATACAGAGTTTGCATGAAGAAATTGTTACACATGAAACTACTACTGTCTCCCTTTCAGCACAAATCAATTTATTCTGACAAATGTAACTACACATTTAATAGTGTTGCAAACTGTAAGAGAAAAGCTATTGTGTTGCTATCACTGTATCTCTTTTGACATGCAATTTGTTCTTCTGTACTGTAATAGGTATTGCAAACTGCAACCACACATCTATTGTGTAACTATTATGCTACTTCTTTTGACATTATTAAATTTCTTCATACAAGTGTAACTACATATGAATGCAGGTCATGTTCACTGTTTCAACAGTTGGTGTACATCTGCCATTTATCTAAAAGGTAATCACAAAGAAAAACTTAAAAGTGTAATCAGAATGGTAAGTAAAATGTATTACATTGTAACTTCAGTCTGCTACAGTTAAATGCACAGACTAGTAACTCTTTAGATGATTTTCCATGTCTGTATTCCAGTTTTTCATGAACATACAGGTTAACAAACATGTATTCTAATAGTGTGAGTTGATATATGACTATACACAACAATATTTCATTTGCATAATTACTAACTGGTATTGTAACAATATTACGGCTAAGAAATAATGGAATTGTTTTCACAGTTAATGCCTATATAACATGTATTTGCAAGTGTACACACTGACAATTATCAAATGTCAATATTGTACTTGTGATGTGTAAGTTCTTATTCAGAAATCAGTCTCTCATGAACTTACTGCTTAATACAAATGATAATCACACATTTGGGCACTCACCATCTTCAATAGATGGACACCACACAGTTTAAATATTATAACATTAAAAAAGTGAAGTTATTCAACATAGTCCAGGAGTGCACAAAGCACCCCTACACACATCCTACCTGACATGTGTTGAACAAAGACCGCCATTTATCAAAGAATGGGGAACAGGCATTTTACAAACAAATAAATAGTCATAATACACTTACGTCATAACAAACATCTCTATCCTTATCAGTTAAATATTAATTTGAAAAAGCCACTTACGGTAATACTGGAATCACATACTAAAAACAAATATGTAGACAGGTGCAGTAAAAAGAATGGAAAGACTCAATCATAGATTCTAGCTCAGTGAAAACTTCCTACTGCCATTATTGAGGAGACCACTACAGCCTCAAATCCCACCTTTCTCTGTAGCTGCTTAAGTTCCACCTTTCTCTAAGGGTGAAGAGGGGGCAGAGCCACAGGTTGTCATGGCAGGACTAGTATCAAATGATGTCACCCTGCTCCCCATCACTAAGGAAACTATTTCCACCAAGTAAATCACTGTAGTGAAAGTGTAGTCCCCCTCTGTAGGGGTATAAACTAATTTACATGTGCCAGTTTATTTGAGGTCAGATTGCATGCTATATTTATCTTTTACTTCTTGTCATATCAGAGTATTGGGGTTCATTTTTGACATGGTGATGGGTTGCCCAGGATGTTCCATTTCTTAATGTTATTTCAAACCTAGCTGATGGTTTATTGTGACTATAGTATCAAAGGGATCCATTCTGGAGTTATTCTAATAGAGGGACATTTGTTTATGTTTTTAAGGGAGGTCATGAAGCTGTAGAACTATTGCAAGCATAAACTCCAGTACTCTGATATTACCATAAGTAAAAGATAAATATAGTGTAAAATCTGATCCTGAATAAACTTACATACATAAATCAGCGTATACCCATTAAGAGGGGGAACTATACATTCACTTTGATGATTTCCCTGGTGGAAAAATTATAGTTTTCTTAGTGACCAGGCCACAGGGTGACATCATTTGACATGGTCATACTAGTCCTGGCATGCAACCTGTGGCCTGTTCTTCTTCTGCACCTGTAGGGAAAGGTGGGGCTTAAACACCTACAGAGAAAGGAGGGATTTGTGTCTATAATGGCATACTCAATAATGGTGGCAGGAAGTTTTCACTGAGCTAGAAAGCACTATCAACATTTAACTCACTGCATCTTAACCAAAAAAAGGAAAAGACAGGGCAAGAAATGGAATAGGTACAAAAGAATGGGGTAGTAGTTTGTTAATGAAAATTCAAATTATCTATTTTTTTTAAATAAAATAAGCTATTGAAGACAGGAGAACTCAAAAAATATTTTGGTTTTAGATTGAACATTTTCCCTAGATATGGAGCAACATAGGGACTAAAGTAAAATCACTGAAGGTGTACAGTCCTTCATTTTTCATGAAGACAGTGTTTTTTTATGTAGAAACAAAGAAAACTAAAGGTTCACATAGTAATGTTCAAACCTTAGCCTGGTTTTCCCCTCCCCTTTTATCCCATCTTTCTATGCTATCTTTTAGAAGCAAGTTTGAAAGCGTTTAAAGTCAGATAGTGTGTACACATTTCCAAGATAAAAAGATTTATATTATTATAAAACAAAGGGATTTTTAAGGTCTCTTCTCCCAGCTCAATGAACTTTATTAATTTTTTTAATTATAACAATTTTTAACAAGATTATTAATATTTCAGATTTAAAACCAGAATATGAATACCCCCAAAAAATTACCCTCACCTTTGGCATCTCTAACACCTAGATCTGTGTGTCTCCCAAAATCAGATCAGCAAGCACACACAGACAATTCTAGAATATTTTAGAAAAAGAATTCAGGAAATATTGTCAATGTTTCTGATGCTTCTTCTTTGTAAACTATTAGATTTATATTTGTATATGCAAAATTTTAAAAATGTTCAACATATTGCTGTTTTGTAAAACCTTACTTATTATTTTGTACTGATAGGATGGTTTTGAAATTAGTGCAAGTATCCTAACAGCTTACTCATGTAAAAAAATAAAGGCTATACAGTACATGGACTTGCCTTCTTCTCAGTAATGTAAATATGAATGCATTTTTTGTTTTTATGCAAATATTTTGCTATACATTGTTGCTGAAATGTTTTTTTTAATTTAATACTTTTTTGAAATACAATAGGAAACACAGCATTACAAAACAGCAAGACATAATCAATAACGTAGCCATCTCCCCACCCACCCACCCCCATCCGCACACAGTGGAGCAACTGATCAAAATTAGCCCTATAATCAGTAACACCTATAATGAGAGACCATATTCATATACATACATTGAATTTATAAGACCACCTAATACTGCTGTAATGTGTTAACCACTGTTACCCTAGACTAGATGTCCTATAACTATTCTGAGACCATTCTGCTGAGTCTGTGATTTCCTCCCTGGACTCTCATAACAAATTGGTGTTTCACCCAACAAGAGCAAACTTGGGACACCACATTGTGAGGCAGGCTGGACTGCGGCAGCTGCTGCTCAGCAGAGCTCACAGTTGGGGATGGATGGCATTTGGCGCCAGTGCTGCAGCGACTCCTTTGCAGAGCCACAGGAGCTTGCTCCATCTGCAGGATATCACTGGATGCAGCTGAGGCTGCTTGATGGGCAGCACCAATACCAGGGAAGGAGGGAGGAACCAATGGAGAAAAGAGGCAGAAAAAGACTATCTACAGCATAAGACAAAGAAAAAGGAAACTGACATCACCTGAGGATGTTGATGTAAAGAAAAAAAAATCACAGTAAAAAGGAAAGGCCTCCTTTGAGAAAGCACTAGTGTTTAGGTGCAAGACACATTGGGGGCCTTTCATGGCTAAAGGTAAGCATACCAGAATATTCTAGCTTGTCCTTGCTGATGTACTTTAAATACAATACGTCACTTTATTTTGTGTCTCTTGTTCATTTTGTTAGGGTTGAGTAGCTGAGTGAAGGAACTACCTTTCTTAGTTTTTATCTATATTATGGCCAAGGCTCCCTGGCCTTCCCCTGGCTTCTAGTGCCCACTGATGATAAATCCTAATGCATATAATGGACTACCTCATGGGGGAGAATAGCCCTCCCACGAGACCCTTGCCACACAGAAGGGACATGCAGTAGATGTCAGAGAGAAAGGGTAAGGTGGTTAGAGGGGGTAATAGTGCAGGCCAGGGTGTATCCCTGGTAACAGGCTATATCCAAGACATTCATTGGTGGACAGAAAATCCATGCAGAAAAAAAAGTGGTGAAACCATTGAACAAACAACACAGTGTTTTGTACTCAACAGGTGTTTTCCTTTTTTCATGTTGCCTATGAAAAAGCACAGGGTTTATAGGATATGTCAAGGAATTTGTTTGTATGGGTCATTACTGTTAATTTTTTAATCAGTTTTTCTGAGTATTTGAGCTATAGAAAGAATCTGAAAAACTGGTCCGTCTTTGGTTGTGTTCTGGAAAGGTAAGTGTCCAGCTTGTGTTTTGGTTTATGGAACAAAACAATAGAAAGGGTCCTTCAAGTTAGTCCCCAAAGATTGTTGTCAACTATAAACCTTCTGGAAGAATATAATCCTGGAGAGCAGCAGCCCAGTTCCTATAGATTCCTTTGGATTTGTATGAACGTCTCTTGAGAAATTCCCTCCAAGACATACCGTACAGTAAGTAACACTTTTTAAACGAGTGCAGTTCTTAAGACATCTTGTCATTGAAAATGACAGAAAACCTCAACACAAACTCATTAATTCTGAATGATACTAATTGCTGCAGTCTGCATGTAAGCAGTCATTGATCAGATGTTTTCCTTTAACCACTAGGCGTAACTTCAGAAAAGATATGAAGATAGTTTCATTTAATTTCATTTATTATACTGGAAAACTTTAATGGACAGAATTCTTTTTCATAAGTGTCCAGTACATGCACAACAATAAAAACAAACAAGCAATAAATATACATTCATATGAAACAATTCACTAGATAAAGTTACAACTGAATTCAGAAGAAATAAAATGAAAATGTACATTTTAAAACTGACAAATAACTTGTATGCAGTAATAAATGTAGGTAACTTGTCATATCAACTTGCGGCCCTTTAAACCAACGGTCTTTGATCCAAACAACTTTTTCTAATTGGAAGATGAAAAACATGATTAACAAAAGATCTTGTATCCCTAATATTAAATGATTCTATAAAAATAGAATGTGTCTAATGGAGTGGAAAGGATGAGAAGGGACTTGTCAAGGTTGGAGGAATGGTCAAATGTATGGCAGCTTAGATTCAATGCAAAGAAGTGCAAGGTAATGCACTTGGGAAACAAAAATCCAGGGGAAGAGTACACAGTGGGGGGGGTGAGATACTGACAACAATAAAAATGGAAAGGGACCTGGGGTAATTATATCAGATCACCTATAGATGGGCAAGCAATGTGAGAAGGCAGTAAGTAAGGCTGGGGAGATACTGGGATGCATAGGGAAAGGCATCAACAGTAGAAAACAAGAAGTTGTTATCTCTCTGTACAGACAATTGGTGAGACCCCAGCTGGCATACTGTGTGCAGTTCTGGAGAACCCCTCTCTGCAAAGATATAGATAGAGTGGAGGCTGTATAGAAGATGACAATCAACATTTTTTTTTTTATTTAATCAGGTGAGACACACTAAGCTGAAAGCTTTTTTACAGACACAACCTGGGAGCACAGGGAAGTTAAGTAACTTGCTCAGGGACACACAGTATGCAAGTGGAAGCTGTGGGATTCAAACCCAGATCTGATCTGCTGGATGTCACCAAATTTACAGCTCAGGGCCTTAAACCACTGTGCTATACTGCCTCCCACCAGAAGATATATGAAGAGAGACTAAAGGAGCTCAATATGTATACCCTTGAGGAAAGAATGGGGGGGTCATGACAGAAACTTTCAAGTAGCTTCAAGGAATCAACCAAGTCCAAGAGGGTAGTATCTTTCAGAAAAAGGAATGTGCAAGAACAAGAGGGCACAATTTGAAGATCGAGGAGGGATGGCTTAAAGATAATGTGACGAAACATTTGTTCATGGAGATGATTGTGGATGCATTAAACAGCCTTCCTGCAGAGGTCATGGAGTCAAGAACAGTGAAGCAATTCAAGAATGCATGGGACAGACATAAGGCAGTCCTAGTAGGGGGGGTAGGATGAAGTAGGCTGTTGGTTAACTAGGATCTGCAGCTTATCCGTTAAGTAGGAAAATGGGCAGACTAGGTGAGCCAAGTGGTCCTCATCTGCAGTCAAGTTATATGTTTCTATGTTTTCAATATCCTGAATACTTGATGGGTCTATTCCTAAAATTACTTTCTAAAGAAACACCAATGCCAAGAATTTAACACAAATGTCCAAAGAAAGATGAGAAGCGAGTCAAGCAAAAGACAGTGATGTGTATGGTAAGAGATTTTCATTTGGAATCTACGTATAGAATTATCAAATACTCTTACCCTAGACAGCATCATCTCACTCACAGAGGAATATGTCAGCAGGCCATTATCAATCAATGGAAATAACAAACTATCAGTTAAAATTTTCCTGGACTTAGATGTTAAACAATTTTGAACTCTATGTAGGGCACCCAATTGTTGATGAAGTTTTTTTGTAATATGGAAGATATGGGGTTCAAATGAAAGAGAACTATTAAGAATAACATTGACATAGTGGAATTCATTAACCATTTCAATTTGTGCACCCTTAGAATCAAAGAACATAAATGAATTGTGAAGCCATTTACATTGTCTAGTAAATAGCATAGCCTTTATCTTTTTAGAATTAATGATCAATTTATGCTGATTGAACCATCCCCCACTGAAATAAAATCAGGTTGAAGAATATGATTTATGTGTCCTATATCCTTTTTCTTCCCAAAGATGACAGCATCATCAGCATAAAGAACCATCCTATTGGAGAGGCAGGAGACAGGGACAGAATTAATAAAAAGAGAAAAACAAAATGGCATAAGGATTGATCGATGAAGCACACTACAAGTAACCATAATAGGACTGAATAGTGCATTGAGGATCTTAGTCCTTTGTACCCCATTGCTCAAGTAATTCTGAAACCAAACTGTTGTACCAGAAGAAAAATGCATATGCACCAAGGTAGCTAACAAAAGCCTGTGATCTATGAGATTGAATGCCTTGCTGAGGTTCACAAATATACAATCAAGGTGCTTTCTAGCATTAAAGACCTTATATACATAATTTGTGAACCATACCAAGGCAGTCTCTGTGTTGTGGTGTTTATGAACCCCATGTTGGGCTGGTATAAAAAGATCATATTGTGTTAGGAACTCCAATGTTTGATCAAAGACAATGCATTCAAGCAATTTGGAAAGAGGTTTTAATAATGAAACTGGCTGATAATTTGAGTGCAAAGTCTTAAATCCAGATTTATGAATAGGTCTTAGGGCCCCCTGCTTCCAGATATCTGGAAACATGCTGAATCTCAATGAAAAATTGAAAAGCTTAATGATTTGTTCAGCTAATACATCCTTGCCCAATTTTACTACTCTATAATCCAAATCTTCAGGTCCAATATGAGGTTTTGGACCGAATCATTCAAGGTACCACTTAACTTCATTAATAGACAAAATCCTGAAATAAAATTTAGTATATTAACTAAATTGGTCAGGGTTAGATAATTCACTCTCGGTCCATATTCTATACCATAGAAGTATAAGAAATACGATCCTGGACCAAGAGGTCATAATTGCAGAGGCTAGCCTAGATATACTGTAATTGCCATTAGTGAGTCATGGTGGACTGAAAACCATAACTGGGATATGTCCATACTAGGCCATACTCTGCTCAGGAGGGGGCACAGTGGGAAGGAAAGGTTGGTGAGGCAGTATAGCGCAATGGTCTAAGGCTCTGAGCTGCAAATTTTTATTTATTTTTATTTAGTTGTTTAACCAGGTATAGCACACTAGGCTGGAAGCTTTTTTACAGGAGTGACCTGGGAGCACAAGGAGGTTAAGTGACTTGCTCAGGGTCACACAGTATGCAAGTGGAAGCTGTGGGATTCAAACCCAGGTCTGGTCTGCTGGATGTCACCAGATTTGCAGCTCAGAGCCTTAGACCACTGTGCTATACTGCCTCCAAATCTGGTGACATCCAGCAGACCAGACCTGGGTTTGAATCCCACAGCTTCCACTTGCATACTGTGTGACCTTGAGCAAGTCACTTAACCTCCTTGTGCTCCCAGGTCGCTCCTGTAAAAAAGCTTTCAGCTTAGTGTGCTATACCTGGTTAAATAAATAAAAGGGAAATAAGGGGTTAAAGTGCTTCTTATGAGGCAGTGGTGGCCAATGCACCTTGTATTAGTTAGTTATTTCATTTGTTTTTGTTAACTAGGAAAAGTGGACTAGGCAATTCTGTCTATTTTCAGCCTTGTCCTAGGGGAGAGGGGGAAGCTGCAGATGCAAACTGACATACAGAACCAGATTAAGCTGTTGGTGGTATTTTAATGAAAATATGGGGATCCATTTTGGGAGATCTCAAGAAGCTCAGAGATACACTGACAATAATTATGCTAATCAGCTGCATGGATCTTCATTGATTCAGAAATGCAACATTTGCCCCGAGATCCACACAAAATCTCTTGAGATCCACCAGTGTATCTAGATCCACATATTAGCCATGACTGAATGAGGTAAGGCATAAAACCAATGCACGTACAAAGAACATGAGGGGAAGAGTAGCGGTACTGTGGGTCACACTTGAAATGGAGAATGGAGCCTCTGTTCACACTGGCATGACCTACAGACGTCCAGCACAGGAGGGGAAGTTAGATAAGGTAATGGTGGATGTTACTGGGGGATACAAAATCACACATGCCCACACAATGCAAAGCATCATGGGCTGCATATGCAAATCACCACTGGGGGATGGCTGAAAAGGGGGAGGTGCTGCTGGTGGGGGACTTCAATTTGCAAGATATAGATTGGAATCTCCCATTTTCAGCTTCGGCTACAATAAGGACATCCTGGACTCCATATGGGGAAATTCCTCAGGTAACTAGTCAGTGAACCCACTCATGATGGGACAATATTGGACCTGGTACTGGCTAACAGGGACAGTGTTGCAGATGTCAAGGTAGGAGACCAACTAGAGAACAGTGATCACTGTACATTGGGGTTGAGTATAACGACAACTACAGAACTGAACCACAGAAGGGCAAGGGTCCTCAATTTCATGAGGGAATATTTTAAAAAGATGGGTGAATGCTTCAGGGATGACCTGGTAGATGGGGATGACCTGGATGGGGTGGATGAAGGGTAGGTAAAGCAAAAATGGGCCATAGGGAAGGCAAAAAACCTCTGTGTCAAGCAAGTGAGCAAAAACAAGGAAAAATAGACTGTCATGGTTCTTGAAAGAGGTGGCAGAAATGATAAAGGCTAAAAGGGTAGCATTCAGAAGATATAAGGTGAAGCAGAGGCAGGATAGGGAGGTGTATCAGGAGAAACAGAGGGAAGCAGGAGTGCAGTGAGGAGTACAAAGGCACATACTGAAGAGGGAATAGCCTAGGAGGTGACAAAGGAGGACAAGATATTTTGTAGGTATGTATCCAAAAGGATGAAGACCAAGATCATAAGATTAAAGAGGAAAAGGGGCGAGGACTTTGAGGACTGTGAGGAGTGGGGCCAGAAAAGGGCAGACATCCTGTAGAAATACTTTTGTACTGTGTTCTCAGAGCAAAGAGAAGGTGAGATGCCACAAAAAACGTAACAGGAACATTGGAGGGAGGTGGACACTAGTCCATTTCCAGAGGAACATGTCCAGAAGGGACTTAAAGTGGACAAAGCAATGAGTCCAGATGGGGTGCACCCAAGAGTATTTTGGGAGTTCAAGGAGGTACTGGCTGCTCCTCTGACAGTTCTGTTTAACAGCTTACTGGAAACAGGAGGGGTTTCAGAGGGCTGTAGGAGTGTAGATGTAGTCCCACTTCACAAAGGTGGTAACAGGGAAGAGGCTGGCAATTATAAGATAGTCAGCCTGGCATCAGTGGTGGGAAAGTCAATGGAATCACTGCCGAAGGACAATATTGTGGAATATATTGACTCCTATGGTTTACAAGATTTGAGGCAGAATGGATTCACGGGGTAGGTCCAGTCAAACAAATTTGATAGATTTCTTTGAATGGGTGTGAGCAAGGAATTAGATCAGGGTGGTGTAGTGGATGTGACCTTCCTAGATTTCAGTAAGGTATTCAACACTGTTTCACATAGGGGGATAGTAAGCAAGCTGGGTTGCTTAGTAGTGGGTTCAGATGTGGTAAGTTGAGTAAGAAATTGGTTAAAGGGTAGGTGGCAGATGGTGATGGTGGTAAACGGAGCACTGTCAGAGGAAGGGAGGGTGACTAATGGAATGCCACAGGGATCAATGTTGGGTCAAGCCCTCATTAATGTCTTTACAAGTAACATTACAGAGGAGCTGGAAGGGAATTTCTGCCTCTTTGCCAAAGATACCACAATCTTCAAATGGGTGGACACTAGAGGAGGGTAGAAAGGATGAGCAGAGGCCTGAGGAAACATGAGGAGTGGTCAAGGATATGGCTGCTGGGTTTCAAAGAAAAAAGGGCAAAGTAATGCTATTGCGGCACAGAAACGCAGGGACAGAGTACAAAATGGGAGGAGGGGTATTGATGAACACCAAGCAAGAACAAGACCTGGGGATAATCATATTGGATGACCAAAAGGTGGCTAGATAGCATTACAAGGCAGTTAGGACGGTTAGTGGGGTACTGCAGTGTATGAGGAAGGGTATCACCAGAAGAAAGAGGGAAGTGGCATTGCCTCTGTATTGATCACCAGTAAGACCATACCTAGAGTACTGTGTCCTGTTCTGGAGACCACATCTCTGGAAGGATATAGACAGAGTGGTGGCAGTCCAGAGGAGGGCAAATAAAATGATGCAGGGTTTGCATCAGAAGCTCTATGAGGAGAAACTTAACTCATTACTTCTAATAGCTTTGTATGAAGTCCAAACAATCCATTGTTTTCCTGACACAAAATGGCTAATGAGGTAGTAATGACTTTGGATCTAAATATGTACACCCTGGAAGACAGAAGGGAGATGGAAGCTGTGATACAAAGCTTTAAATACCTCACAAGGGTCAATAAGGTACAGTTGTAGTATTTTTCAGAAAAAAAGGTGCTGAAGGACCAGGGGACATGATAAGAGGCTGGGAAGTAGATTCAGGAAATATGTGAGGAAGTGTTTCGTAACAGAAAGGGTGGTGGATTCTTGATACAGCCTTCCAATAGAGGTGGTGAGGGTGAAAACAATATTGTGGTTAAACAGTGCATGGGATAGGCATGAAGGAATCTTATGGAAGGGGGTGGGCGAATGTGCTGGAGATAAAATAAAATTTATGGTGACACTACAGATAGGGAAAAATTGGTAGACTAGGTGAGCCAAGCAGTCCTTATGTACTGGCAAATTCTATATTTCTATGTTTCTATGTTACCAGGTGGGGCTCCCTGAATTAACCCTTCTGAATGTCTCCTGTCCCACATAAAGAAATTACTATCTGAGATTCCACTTTGTGATTTTAAAGTAAAAACTAGCACCATGTTATAAATGAGAGGCACTTCATTTCTCCATGTTCTTTGACTGTGACCCACAATATTTTCATGGGTCCCACGTCTTATCCATGTGTGGTTTCCAACAGTTGTCTAATAGAAGATTAGTGTGGCATTCTATTTTATCATCATTAGTCATATAGTAAATACAGTATAGTGTTGCAGTATGCATTTATTTGAAAACTGGTAACCTGGAAAGGCACGTTGAGTCAGGGCTCATTTCCAGGTGTGACCTGGGGAAAAGGGAAAGGGGATACAATAAATCAAAAACAGCAGTAGAGAAGCATTCCAAAGGTAAAGTGCAAACAGTGAACAGTTCAATAAGGTGCAAGGACAAATATCAATACATGGTAAACAGAAGCTGGTTCTATGAGAAGCATAGATACCCAATTAAAATGATACAAATGGGCTGATACAAATAAGTGCTACAGTTGAGTGACAAGAACTGGCATGGCGGGGACCATGGCAGAGGTGAAAAGGGCACCAAGAGGAGGTCAGGTAGGGGGCTAACTGGAGCTTGCATCATTGTCCTTTTTAAAAACAAAAGTCCCATGTTGCATTAGGTACTTCCTTGTGTTCATGTTGGGCTTCAGAAGGATTACATAACATTTTGGAACAAAAATAAAGAACAGCAATCCAAGACCTGAAGAAAAGATTGCAAATATTTCCACTGCAACCATGTATTTCCCTCGTGTGCTTACGTATGCTGGGATAAATGATAGCCAGACACTAACAAAAACAATCATGCTGAAGGTGATAAACTTGGCTTCATTAAATATATCAGGCAGATTTCTGCATAGAAAGGCCACCATGAAGCTCAGAGAGGCCAAAAAGCCGATGAATCCAAGCATACTCCAAAATGCAATGATTGAACCCTCGTTACATTCGATAAGGATTCTTCCAGTCTGAGATTTCATATCGAGTTCTGGAAATGGAGGGGATCTAGTCAACCAGGTAAAACACAGAATAACTTGAATTAATGTGCAGACAAGGACGATGATGGTGGGCAGCCTTGGACCAAGCCATTTTTTTAACTTGCTGTTTGGTTGTGTAGCTCTGAAAGCTATGACCACTATAATTGCCTTAGCCAATACACAGGACACAGCAAGGGTAAACATGATGCCAAAAGATACTTGCCTGAGGAGGCAGGATACCACTCCAGGATGGCCTATAAATATTAAAGGACAAAGGCAGCAAAGGATCAGGGAAATCAGGAGGAGATAGCTGAGCTCACGATTGTTGGCCTTCACTATTGGAGTGTCTTTATACTTTACAAAAACTGAAAGAATGAACATGGAAATTAGTGCTGTGAGGACAGAAAGAATGGCTAAAGTTGCTCCCAGGGGCTCCTCATATGAGAGGAACTCAGTTACTTTTTTCATGCATTTATCTTGTTGGTCATTTGACCAGTAGTCATCTGGGCACTTGAAGCATTCATTAGAATCTGAAACAAAAAATGTAATATAGTGCTAAGAAAGTAATGGTAAAAGAGGTTTAATTACATTTAAACATGGCACACCTGATGGCCCTTTTTTCAATCAAGCTTTACTCCCCACTGCCTGAACTCTGGGGCCCATGTGTTGCCACTACAGCATGCCCTTTGTGGTTGGGCCCAGGAGGAGGGCCCTTCTGGTACAAGGATTTATGTGGGTGCAGGACCTATGCTGTGGGACCTAAGTGTGCCAGCAGTTATCATATAGAAAGCAGTCAGAATCTTTTTCCCTGTCCCCCCGGTACAAAGATTCATGTAGGAAGAGCGCCTCATGGTGTGGGGCTCACTGTTTTAGTGACTATTAAGTAAAGTAGATTCCAGTCAGACATTTTTTCCTGGTTTTACTCTCCCTCCCACCCCTGTACAAAGATCCACACGGGTAGAGAATTCCATGTCATGTGGCCCAAGTTTGCCAATGGCCATCATATAGATGGTATTCAGGATTTTTCTGCTTGTTTTTTCTCTCCACTTCCTTTAAAGGGATCCATGTGGACAGAGTACTCCATGGTGTGGGGCCTGAGTAAACCAGTGGCAATCTTGTAGGTGGCAGTCAGGATCTTTCTCACTGTTTTTTCTTTACCCTCCTTTGGTACAAGGATCCATGTGGGTTGAGCACTCCATGGTGTCAGGTTTGAAAGTGCTAACAGCCATTATGTAGAAAGTTTCAGGATCTTTCTCTCTGGCTTTTCCCTCCCCCTGTCTGCTACATGGATCCATCTGGGAACAGCACTTCATGGTGAGGTGCCTGAGTGTGCCAGCAACCATCCTGTATACAGCAGTCGGGATCTTTCTACCTGGTTACCTTTCTCTCCCTCCCTTCCTCCCCAGTATAAGGATCCATGCAGGTGAAGCATTCCATGGTGTGGAGCCAGAGTGTGTGAAAGGCCATCATGTAGATGGCAGTCAGGATCTTTCTACCTGGCTTTTCTCTACCACCCTCCCGTCAGTTCACCTGCCACTGGCTATAGCCTCCATTGGCATTTTCATGGTGCAGTTCAACATGCACATTTGCAATTCCTCTTGAAGTTTTAGGCTTACTGGACCACTGTTGGGTGTTATTGCACTGGTGCGCAACTCCCTACCTAGACTTATTTATGCTGTGGGTAGTAGCACTCTCAAACCTGGGCCACATCCCACTGCAGCTCCCCGAGTCCCCTATAAACTCGGGTTACTGGCACAGAGCATGATGCACTTCTATAGGCAATCCTCCCTCATTGTATATTTACTTACAAAATGCTGCACATTGGGTGTTCACCAGTTATTATTAAAGGAATAATGCCTGACAGGGTGGGAGTTATGTTGGGATAACATCCCACCTCAGGTGGTTGGGCCCGAGGCCACCAGATGAGGGCATCCAGCATCCGAGAAGGATGTTATCCCAGCATAACACCCACCCTGGAAACATTATTCCTATTATACAATGGCTTGCTGTTTTGTAATAAAAAAATAATTTTAAAGAATGTTTTTGTTAGTGTGTAAAAATATTTTTATTTCTAAAATAAAGGAGCAAATCATCATCCAAATCCAAAAAACAATCAGCAGGAATGTTATGCCAGGGTAACATTCCTGCTGTGACAGCCAACTGACCAATCAGAAACCAGGATTCTTTCTTGCCATTGTATAATAAATATTAACAAACCTTGCATAGGAATATAATTAACCAGTCAATAGAAACCAACTATGTCAGTATTTCAAGACCAGAAAAAGATAAAAGCAATGAATGAAGCAATACAGATAAGTTTTAAATTTATATGTTATGTTATATGTTTTGGATATGTTTTTATCTTGCTCACACATGGGGTCTCCACACCCAGATCCTTCTGCTCCCCTAATTCCCCCAGCTGCCCACCAAACTAACCTCACTCCCTGGTTTGGTCCATAGTACCCTCAATTACAGTGCACTATGCTTGGGGGGGGGGGTGCTTCCACAATAGCCACGAGGGGAAGAAGTGTAAATACAAATATTTTGAAAAGTTCTAGCAGAGCAAGGGAGGTTGTGATGCTCTTATATAGATCATTTCTCAGCCAGCATATTGTGTATTCTGCAGTTTCTATATCCCTGCTTGACGGCTGATATACACAGGTTGGAGTGGGTACAAGGTACAGCAATGAGAATGATCAGGAGGCTAGAGGACAGGGACTATCATGGAAGGTTTGCTGAATGGTGTGTTTTCTCTCTTGAATGATGAAGAGCAAAAGGAGATGTGATTCTAACCTAAAAGCCAATCCAAACTCCAGCTGTAATCCAAAATTTAAATTGACACTCACCAATGACAGTTATAAATACATAGATACATAGACACTGTTGGCAGATAAGGGCCTACAGCCCACCCAGTCTGCCGATTTTAGCTTATAAGTTCACAATATGTTTTCCTAGAAGTCTATTGCCCCTTACCCCTGACCTACAGAATTCCTTTATGTCTGTCCCATGCATTCTTAAATCCCATGATTTTTTCAGCCCCCACTACTTCCTCTGGCAAGGTGTTCCACTTGTCCACCACCTGTTCTGTGAAGAAATTCTTCCTCATGTTTCCTCTGAATTGCCCTCCCTCCAACTTCATTCCATGCCATCTAGTCCTGGAACATCTTTTTTGCCAAAAAATAGAGTATTCCTGCACCCTGTTCCTCCATGGAAGATACTGTACATGTATGTCTCTATCATATCCCCTCGCTCCCTCCTCTCCTCCAGGGAGTACATATTCAGGTCCTTCAACCTGTCCTCATAGGACATGTGATGCAATCCATATACGATCTCTGTTGCCCTCCTCTGAACCTTCTCTACCCTGTCTGTGTCCTTATGTAGGTAAAGTCTCCAGAATTGTACACTGTAGTCCAGGTGGGACCTCACTAGTGTCTTGTATAGTGGAATGTTGATATCTATTTTCCTGCTGGTGATGCCCTGCCTATACATCCCAGCATCTTATTTGCTTTACCTGCTGCATTGTTGCACTATTTCCCTACCTTGAGGTCATCAGAGATGATAACCCAAGATCCCTTTCCTGCTTGGAGCATGCTATATCCTCACCCCCCCCCCCCAAAATGATAGTTGTTTCAGGGTCTTTGTGCCCCATATGCATTACACTTTTTTGCATTGAATTTCAAATGCCAAACCCCTGACCATTCTTCAAGTTCCTGCAGGTCCCTCCTCATTCTGTCTACACCCTCTGGCATGTCCACTCTATTACAGAGCTTTGTGTCATCAGCGAACAGGAAAATTCTGCCTTCTAGGTCCTGTGCAATGTCACTGATGAAGACATTGAATAGGACCAGTCCCCACACTGATCCCTGTAGTACCCACTGGTCACTCTTCCCTCTGTGGAGAGACAGCCATTTACCACCACCCTCTGTGTTCTGCCACCCATCCAGTTACCTATACACCACATTACTGCCCTGCCCATGCCCATATTCTCCAGTTTGTTTAATACCCTTCTATGTGGCACAGTATCAAAGGCCTCGCTGAAGTCCAGATAGGGCTATGTCAACTGCCCTCCCCTGATCAACCTCCCTTGTTATTCAGTTAGAAATTCAATGAGGGTGGTCTGACATGACCTCCCCCTGATGAAACCATGCTGCATTGGGTCCCGTAGTCCATTGGCAACCAGATGTTCCACCAATCTATCCTTCAGTAGTGCTTCCATGATCTTTTCCACTACAGAGGTGAGACTGACTGGTCTGTAGGTCCCCGCTTCCCCTTTGTTCTCACTTTTGTATAAGGGGACTACATCTGCTGTCCTCCAGTCTTTGTGTACCTCCCATATTTTCAGTAATTGACTAAACAGGATTGTCAGAGGTTCAGCCACCACCTCTTTCATTTCTTTTAGAACCCTGGGGCACACCCCATCTGGATCCATTGCTTTATCAACTCTTTTTCCTTCCAGTTCCTTCAGGACCCTTTCTTATGTAAAGGGAACCGTGTCCATTTCTGCATCATTCCCACCACTTGTTCTCCCTTCAGGCTCATTACCCTCCTCTTCCTCAGTAAAGACTGAGCAGAAACACCTGTTCAATATGTCAGCTTTACTGTTGTCATCCTCCACACAGCCCCCATCCTCCCCCTTCAGTCTCACTATCCCTCCCTTTGCCTTTCTTTTCTCACTTATGTACCTGTAAAAGGTTTTGTCCCCTCTATCCACTGATTTTTCAATGCGCTGTTCTGTCTGAGCTTTGGCTTCCTTGCTGACCTCCATGCCTCCCTCTGCTTCTCCTGGTATTTCTCCCTCTCCTCTTTTGCCTGTGTCTTTTTGTTTTGCCTGAATGCAATCTTTTTGGCTTTCACTTTCTCTGCTACCTCCTTGGAAAAACATAATGGCCTCCTCTTCCTTTTCCCCTTGTTAACCTGCTTAATGCATAATTCTGTGGCTCTTGTTATCACCGTTTTCAATATTGTCTACTGTTCCTCAACCCCTGATTGCTGCCCCATTCTCATTAATGCCTCTTTCAAGCATCTCCCCATTTTCCCAAAGTCTACCCCCCTAAAATCCAGGATATGTGTTGTTGTGTTGTTTAGTTCCACTACTTCTGTGATTTCAAACCACAGTGATTGGTAGTCACCATTACCCAGGTGTTCCCCCACTGTTACCCCATCACACTGTCCCTGTTTGTGAGCACAAGGTCCAGTATTGCCTTCTGCTGAGTTGGTTCCATAGCCAGTTGCTTGAGGAAGGCACCTTGAGAGGAGTCCAGGATAAATCTGCTCCTGGTTGATGCTGCTGCTGGGAGGCTCCAATCCACATCTGGAATACTGAGCTGTCCAAACAGCACCATCTCACCCTTGCCTGCCATCCTTTGGATAGCTAGCATCAGCTCCCTATCTCTTCTTCTTTCCTCCTAGGCTGGTGGTCTATAGACCACCCCATGTGGATGGCTGGCCCCATTTTCTTTTCAAGCTTAACCCACAGTATCTCTCCCCCATTTTGTTCCTCCTGGATCTCTGTGGCCTTTAAGCCATCTTTCACATAAAGTGCCACTCCTCCTCCCTTCCTACCTGCCCTGTCTCTTCTGAATATGTTGTAGCCAGGTATGGCTATCTCCCAGTTATGGTTATCATTGCACCAAGTCTCTGTGATGGCAATAATATCCCAATCCGATTGCACCCTGACAGCCTCCAGATCCTCCATCTTGTTGCTAAGGCTCCTGGCATTGGTGCACATGGCTTTCCATGATTTGAACTCCCCGGACTGTTTAGCTGTTCTTCTCCAGCCCCTTCCCTGGTTGTGTTTTATCCTTGGTTCTCCCTGCTGCCTGCCCTTCTGTTAACCTTGGCCCCCTTTATGCCTATCCACCAATTGGGTGCTTACCTCGATCTTTTTCACACTGCTTTGTAGAGATATCCACTCCTTTTGTTCACTGATTCCACCACTAGCTGTTGGGGGGGTGGGAAATTACGTGCCCTCCTTGCTGGCCTGCCACCCCCCTTGGCTAGTTTAAATGCTTGTCCATGTAGCACCTAAACCTATCATTGAGTGCTTGGATTCTCCTCTAGGACAGATGCAGGCCATCAGGCTTGAACAAGCCTCCATCCATCCAGGTGGGTTCCCAGTCACCAATTAATCCAACCCCCTCATCACATCACCAGTTCTTCAACCATGAGTTAAAGTTCCTGGGGCATATGCCCCTATGCTGTCTCATGTTTCTCTCAGGTAGCACTTCTGAGAAGGTGACAGAAGTGGCCACTTGCATGAAATCCCTCCTCAGTTACCTAAACTCTTCCTGAACTTCCTTAGGCTCCCCATTTGCCAGGAGGTCATTAGTACCTAGGTGGATAATGACATCCAGCTCACCCTCCTGTCCTTCCTTCCCAGCGATTCCCAGGCTCTTCCTCCCATCTTTCCATGTCGAGGCACCTGGTATGCACCTCACCTCCCTGTCCTCCCCCTCCTGTGTTCCTAGCTGGATCTCTCTTATGATAGAGTCCCCCATCAGGATTCGCTTGCTCCTCCTCTGTGGTCCACTGCACTCCCCACTGAGGTCACCTCCTTAGTTGACCTCCACATCCTTCTCTTCCACTTCTCTGGATTCCTCAGTTAGTTTGTCTCCTTTTGCCAGTGTGGCATGTGAGTTCTGGAGTGGAATTGGATCTGGGATGTGCCTCTGTCTGATCAGCATAACCCTCACTGAGCCCACCATCATCCAAGTGTGTCTCATTCTTGGCATTCTTTGAGGCAGCAGTGTTGTCTGGGTGGTCTCCAGATAGGGGTGAAGGTACTTCTGACTCAGTTTACTTTCTCTCTGAGTCTGGCTTTTGGGACAAATTAACAAAATCACAGTGCCACTGTTCATGAGGGGAGGTCCCAAAATGCCTATTTTGAAAATGTGGTTAGAAAACATCCAGAAAATAACTGGGTTATGGACTTGTGTTACGCAGTTTCTATGCATGCTCATGACTTCACCAATTTTTCATATTTTTACTCCAGATTTTCAATTTTACAATTTTTTTACACCTCCTCATGAACAATACAGTTGTCATTTTTCACATCCTGCCAAAAATGTGTGTTAATCCCTGAGTCGCCAAATGGCATAGCTGCTGTGCAAAGCCACCTTTCAGCTAACAAACTGATTGTGCCACTCTTCATGAGGTGGGGTCACAAAAAGCCTATGCTGAAAATTTGGAGTGAAAATACTAACAAATACCTACGATGTTAGGGTTTCCAACTGTAACACCCCACCCTGTAGAGACTGACAGGCGTCAGGGGTGTGACTTACGATCATTGGCTGTAATGCTCACGCCATTCTACCCCCACCCCATGATGAGCTTGGCTGTCATTGCAGCGGACCTTTTCTTAGATGTACTCATCACATTATGTATTGCTGGTGTGGCGCCTGCATGCTGGCTTATTGGGGAATGAAGGAGACTCCTACTGATGCATGCTCTGCATTCGCCCACAGTGACCACTTCTCCAAATCTGCTACTAATGCAATGTGTTGGCTGGCAAAAAGAGATTACTGTCACAAGCTGAACAGTGTATCATTAATAGAAACTCCTTTGACCCATGTTAAGAGGGAAATTTTGAGGGCCAGGAAAAATGAGCAGGGGTTGATGGACAGTGTGGTCAGACTGCATAGGCATTTCTTCCAGGAAGATACCCACAGGGTCAAACAATGATGGGAACAAGACCTCAGTATCTCAATATTAGATGCCAATTGGGAGCTAGTACTGGCCTCCCATATTGGCCTTCTCCTCTGCAATAAGTTTAAGGAAATGCAGTTTAATGTTTTTCACTGACTATATTACCCACCTAGTGTACGCCATAAGTTTTATTCAGGAGTGTCTCCAAGCTATAGCAAATGCGGAGCAGCCCAGGGTACCTTCTTCCACTGTTACTGGGACTGTCCCCACGTGACATCATACTGGAAGGGAATTTCATATGAGTGCACTAGGATGGAAAGTCACCAAATAGATTTACCCCCATGGGCACTCCTGCTAGGAGTGGAGGAAATGAGGGATGGTGAATGGGGTCTTTACACCAGGTGGTTGAGAATTTTGATGGTGGTCACTCAACAGGAGATACAGAATCTCTAGGTTACCAACTCTGCCCCAACAGTTGACCAATGGAGGGGGCTAGCCTTTAAAGTACTATCAGTGGACAGGTTAATGAATGTGTTAAAAAAAAGAAGAGGTTCATGTGTGACTGGGAAAAGTTTTTGAATGCTCTCACCACTGGAGAGGCCTTGATGTTGAGAGAAGGGGGAACAGCATAAGTAATATAAGTATTGATGTGAATTGGGGGGAGCATGGGGCTCACAATGGGGGCACTAACCTGGAATGAGGGGACACTGGCATTGAGAGTTTACACACTGTAGAAAGTGCTGATGAACTTATATTCTGAGCAAAACACTTTTCTTCTTCCTCTAGTTTAGTTCATGTGGTCATATTACAACTTGTTTGTGTACAGTATGTTGTCCTTTGTTCTTTAAGGACTTCACTTCTGTAAGTGTCTCTGTTTCAAATGCCTTAAGTTGGGATTGCATACCAATCTTAAATCTGTAGTATTGTATTGTGTGTAACAATGTATTGGTATACAAACTGATGACTATGAATTCTGAAACAGTGGTGCCTAGGCACTCTTGAGTGCCACTTATGTCGTCTTCTTTTTCTCTCAGACCCCCTCATTTAAAGCTTCTATTCTACTACCTACAAATGTTTTTAGTTTAATTGTCAATGTTAGCCTGCTAGTGTAGAAATTTGCTTGCTTGCTATCCAATGCCTTACAGTGTTAGCCATAAAATAGAGTGTAGCCTAATGTTGCAGTACTACTGCAGTGTATTAACCTAGAACTGTAACTTTGTATAACCTGATTGTGCTTATTTCTCTGTCTCCTTCCTGACTTTCTTACTATTGTCTGCTCCTCCCACCCCCCGCCTGCTCGCTTCGCTCGCTTGTTTTCCCGGTGGTGTCTCTGCTGCAATCAACTTCTGCAAATACAAAGCCTTTCCCTCCTCCCTTGCAAAACTGGTAATCCTACCCCCATTCTCTCCTCACTTTTACCTCATTCTACCTATTGTACCTTGACTACTCTACCATTTTACCTTTGTCTCAGTGTTAATTTGCCCCACCCCCTGCTGACGGTCTGCCGCCAGGCTCCCACCCATCTCTGCTAACTGTATATTTAACTGCCTGTCTTTTCTACTCCTGAGGGACTCGTGCCAGTGTGGCTCTTTTCTCCTCGGGGCAGTTTTCACTGGTTGCCGCCCGCCTGACCGAAGCCACCAACTCCTGTTGCCCCTCACGGTCCCTGGAGACAGATCCCATACCTCAGATACTACCATTGATTCCTATTCAGAGAAGCAGCACACCTCAGCAGTCTCTCATTGGTGTGGCATTTCTGCAGATGGATCCTGATTGGTCTGCCTGCATCCCATGGCTAAGCCGATTGGTGCACTTTTCCCATAAACTGTAACAGCGGTGCCTCGGTTCTCCTGAGTGCCGCTTACTTCTGCTTCTTTTTTCCCACCTCCCTCCCCTCTCAGTCCACTTTTAAATATGCTGTTGTACTGCCCACTTCTGTGATCTCCATTCCTACTGGTCCAGCCTATCCAGCTCATCTCCAGTCCCCTATACAGAAGACACACAGCTGAGCAGCCAAAGGCCAGTTAAACTCACCTACAGTATATCTTCTCTGCCCATTTCTGCTCCACCCTGTAACGTGCCCTGCATTTTTTGCCCTGTGTACTTCCCCACCTTATCATTTGTTTCCTCTCTTAAGCTACCTAGTTTTCATCAGCATTGTCTCTTAAACCTACTTGAGCTCTAACCAGCTAGTCTCCTTAATCCTGCCTGACAACCTTTTAGCTCTTTAAGCTTTGAACCTAGCCTAACCTAGGATCTTTACTTAAAGACACTCACCCTACACACCGATATTAGGGAATTTATTTCTAGTCCTGTTACAGTCCTACCTCTCACCCTAATCCTCTGGGAGTCTACTGATTCTTCTCTGACAAATCTATCTGCCCTTAGGACATTCCTACCATGAACCAGTACGTACTACTGTCATTTCTTGTGTTCTCACAACCTCTGTTCCACCTATCCTTGCCCACAGTATCCAGAGCTGTCTGAGCTAACCCATCCTTCCCGCTCAATGATTCAATGATTACCTCTACTCGAACCTTCTTCTCATGCCCGCTATGCAATATGACTCCACTCCATTACTTTTAAACAGGACTTGGATCAACATGGCAGCATACGCCTTAAAAAACTGTTACCTGCATATAAATACTCTGTGACCCTTCCTGCGTCACAAATTATGGTATTTCCTCCTACTGGCCATATTGCTCTCAGGTGATGTACACCTCAACCCTGGTCCAGTAAATGCTACACCCAGTCCTTTTATGGATGCCAAAGGTCTAATTGTGGCTCACCACAACATAAGGAGTCTTGAACACAGCTTTGCTGAGTTGGAATCCTGGACCTCGCTTTACAAGCCAGATATAATATGCATAATTGAAACATGGTTCAAACCCTCTACCCCTAACTCCTTTTGCTCCATCCCATGTTACAGTCTCCTGTGATGTGACAGACCAGCACCTAAAAGGGGGGGGGTATGGCTATCTATTTCAAAGACCACCTTCAACTCACCTCCATCTCCTCACTACCTCTAACCCACTGTGAAGCGCTACATGCCCTCCTAACTCTCTACACCAAAAAACTACACATCATATGTGCATACAACCCCCCTACCAGCAGCTTCAAATGGTTAGATGAGCTGCTGGATCAAACTTCATTTCTTTCTGGGAGAAACAAGGTACTTATACTTGGGGACTTAAATATCAACTGGTTGGGCAACTCACAATGCACATCTCTATCCAGACTACAAAACCATAACCTGCACCAGCTTATCTGTGAACCCACCAGAAATGCCCTGCGCTCGAACACTAGTACTTTACTGGATTGGATAATGACTAACCACCCTGAACATATAATCACCTCAGGGGTACTAGTCGTCGTCATCACCGATCACTCCCCTACCTTCTGTATCTGGGGCAAAAGCAGACCATCTCCATCAAAACCACATTTTATCACCTTCCGCAACTATGCAAACTTCGACTCTCAGGCCTTTCTTCTTGACATTGGTACTATTGATTGGTCCCCCTTTTTCTTACCAACAATGCTGTAGCAGCACTAGATCACTTCATAATCAAATTTCTTGTGCTTCAGGATAAACACTGCCACCTCACTACACTTAGGGTAAAAAAGTAGGCATACCCATTTGCTAAACTCTGACTTGCTTTCTAAACTCAGGCGGAGGAACAAAAGTAGGCTCCAGTACAAAAGTACTGGGCAACTACCTGACCTAAATACCTATAGGGCACTGTGAAATTCCTGTAAAAGGAAATCAAATGGGCCAAAAGCAGCTACTGCAAAGATCTACTAACTACCTCCTATGGTGACTCCAAAAAATTCTGGTCAAATATAAAGTTCCTCCTGGGTTCAAATCCAGCCCCTACCCCAAATGACATGTTGCTAAATGGGGTCCACTGCAGCAATCCCCTAACCATTGCTAACTTCTTGAACTGTCATTTTTCAGACCTAACCAAATACACCTCCT
Source organism: Neoceratodus forsteri (assembly GCA_016271365.2). Lineage (NCBI taxonomy): Eukaryota > Metazoa > Chordata > Ceratodontiformes > Ceratodontidae > Neoceratodus > Neoceratodus forsteri. The sequence continues at coordinate 1,061,578,676 of CM057452.1, forward strand.
CTTTTACCACTCAACCTCACTCAAGCACCCTGCCTGGCTATACAGGCCCTACATTTTTCTTCAAAAGGCTCTCTAACCATGAGGTACTAAGATTACTGAACAACATCTCTGATTTCACTGTAGTAGGGTCTGACAGTCTGGAACCTAAACTATTGAAACTGGCTGCTCCTTACATTGCCACTCCTCTAGCTAGGATTTTTACCCTCTCCCTATGCCAGGGTTTTGTCTCTGACATCTGGAAGATTGCTAGAATTACCCCTGTATTTGAAAAGGGAGACTGCAAGGATCCTGCAGACTACAGACCCATAGCCATTTTTTCAGTTCTCAGCAAACTCTTCAAAAAGCTTGTAGCTACCCAAACTATCAAATTCCACCATAAACATAACCTTCTAATATCTGCACAGCATGGTTTCTGCAGGAGTCACAGTACCACCACTGCCCTTCTCAAATTTACATCGGATGCCCTTGCGGCCATGGACTCTGGTCACCTCACAAGAGCCATCTTCATCGACATGACTAAGGCTTTTGACCTAGTCGACCATCCCATCCTCTTAGCCACCCTCACATCTCTAGGCTTTTGGCAAAATGTAGTAAAGTGGTTTGACAGCTACTTATCTGATAGGACACAAGTGGTTAAATTTAATTCCACCCTCTCAAATAAAACAACCATAAACATTGGTGTGCCACAAGGGTCTATTTTAGGATGGCTGCTCTTTATTTATTTTATTTATTTATCAAGTCTAGGGTTACAAATACCTTTGAGCCTTGGGTCTTTTACAAAGGTTCCACATCCAAGAAATACAAATTATGGGGAACATCAAGACAGCCATTACAACAATGTGGACATTGCAAACAGAGTACAGAGTAATACAATTCAAGGGTAGCACTGTAACGAGGCAGCCAGCGGCATTTGGCAGAGAAAATAGACAACAGATAAGAAGTGCCAGAGTCATAGGGAGAGGGAAGGGGGGAGAAGGAATGTAGGAAGGGTCAACAGTATCACTTCTAACCTCCTGCAGACCACCTCCCTGTTATATGCGGATGACATCATCCTATACAGGAGTGGGAAAGGTGTTGAAGAGATCAACCAAAGTCTCTCCCAGGATTTCCAACTAATACAATAGTGGCTGTTGAGTCATAAACTTGTCCTGAATTAATCTAAGACCCACGCCATGCTATCTGGGTCCATTATGAAGCTCAAAAACTCCCAACCTAAATTTAGAGCCTCCTCCTCTGATGGAACATCAGTTGGGGTGGTAGACTAATTTAAATACCTAGGTGTAACACTTGACCCGTAACTTAACTTCGATATCCATATACAACAGACCTGTAAGCTGGTCAACATGAAACTCGGTATTGCTTACGGAACCAGCTACGTCCTTACCCCCTCAGCTAAACTTGCCATAGCATGAGGCATACTCCTACCAACCCCCACTTATACTGTTGCAACATATGCCTCTGTGGGCAAATCATACCTTAAAAAATGGGATGTTACCTACAACAATGACTGTCGTTATGCATCCTCCTCTCACCGACTGATACATCTCTGCCTTGTTTACTCTGATCTGGGGTGGCTGTCACTACAGGCATCACAGTACTATGCATAAGGCAACGTCATTGACAACATCATCAGATCACAGATACCTAAGCAATTGGCAACTCTTTTCCAAAACCACACTTCCTGTTATGGCTAATAATCGATGGAAAATGCCCTTGTCCATATCCCCAAACACAGTACCTCCAAAGGTGAGAGTGCATTTGCATGGCATGCCCCCCAGTACTGGAACTCCCTCCCCATAAAATTATGCCAGGCCTCTTCCCATGCCACTTTCAAAAAGGAGCTATGTAACCATCTCACCACTTCCAACTTGTGCTCCTGTTTCAAACCGCCTTAGCCTATGTAACTCTTCTAACCTTCACCACCCAGACCATTTCTGTTAGCCCTGCTTAATGCTCTGCACTTGCTCCTACCTTATCTTACTGCCCTTACAACAACAAAACTCTCCCTCTTATCTCTACCCTATCCAACCCTCTACCCCCCTGCCTTATATTTCCTCTGCTACACCTACCTGAGATTGGCTGTTTTATAGAGTATAGCCAAAATTGTATTCTTCCTACCCTATTTTATGCAATAGTTTTGATTTAATGTATATCTACTAGTATTTTTGCTGCACCTTCACACTGTTATGTATTTACCCTGCTCTGTTGTTTATGCCTGTTGACACTGCTCATATGATATGCTATTATGTCTGCAATAGTTATGATTTAATGTCTAGCTACTAGTATTTTTGCTGTACCTTCACTCTGTTATGTATTTACCCTGCCTTGTTGTTTATGCCTGTTGACACTGCTCATATGATTTGTCATTGTCTACTATGTACTGCAATTTGTATGAACTGTAATTTGTTTCCTGTTGTTTGCTCTGTACCCTCCTGAGTTGGTGCCTGAAAATAATCATTTGCTATGGCTAGTGCACTTACCTGGTAAACAAAAAATAAATAAATATGTGTAACATTTAAAATCTTAAAGATATTACACAACAAAACAAAAATATGGTACAGTATTATAGCTATAGATATATCTATATATATTATATGTATTCTTTGCAAAAATAATGCATTAATATACTACTGTAGTTAGGATTCAAGTTTATACCACAAAAGTAGGGAAATTTGGTGTTAGGGTTTTTAACCTTAACTCCACACCCACACCCCTGCCTTCCAAGCAGCAAAAGGAAAAAAAACAAAATTAGGGTTTTGGGTCTCCACAGTCTTGACAAATCTCAGGTGGAGTCTTTCTTAAGATCGTCAACCCTAATGCTCACCCCTCCAACCAGCCCATAGCCTCCTGTCTGAAGCACAAAGTACAGTTCCAAGCCAATGTCTCACTGTGATACACTCTTCAAAGGTAAAGAAGTATGCCTCACCACATGTTGCCAGTACAGTCAGTTGTAGCTTTCTTCATGCAGGGTAAAGAAAGACGATCACATCTCACCTTGTTTGCTTCGAGAACCAGGTGGGCATTAAGGCTGACAAAACCAAAGGAGGACCCTGCCATTAATTAACCAAGACTCCAGAGACCCAATACCTTGTTTTCTTTTTTTAATTTCACTGCTTGGGGTTGGGGTGGGGAATTAGGGTTAGAAACCCTAATATCACATTTACCTACTTTTGTGGCATTATCTTGAACCCTAACAGGTGCATTAACACAGTTTTTTGCAAAGAATTTCCTGTCTTTTTGAGATAGTGGAATTGTATCCTCACTGACACAGGTCCCTTTGTGACCTACATGGACACATGCAGATGTACAAGTTCCTATGAGCCTTACACCAAGGGAAGACTCCACCTGCTTATGGAAGTACAGAAAGTTATCTCCTTATGAGCTTTAATAATAATCAATGAATCTGTATGTTTGTTTGCCATTAGGGACACTTCAAATGTTGTTCAATGATGCATAGTTCTAATCCTCTGTCATATCTAGGCCTGATTTTCACTAGTTTCCCAAATCAAAATAATGCTTAAAACATTGTTAGATAGCCTACCAGCATTAGAATTGTTGCACCCTGCCATCTATTACTTTTTATAAAAATAACAAATGAATATTTATTCGCTAGTTGAATGGCATAGACTGTCACTGAGGTTGGCATTTGAACGGAAAATATTGTTCAGTGTCAAGAAAAAATAAACCATATGACAGTTGCAAAAGGTCAAGGTAGCATGAGAATATCGGATTTTTAATAGTAAGCAGTTTTTGTTTTGTTTATAAAACAATTATGTCAATGTCCTGAAGTTTATCTTTAGGTGGAAGACACCCAGAAAGCAATGCTTGGTCCTGTCCTGATACTAAAGTGACTTATTGCTGTTATCACTCTACTGTCAGTTGTGGTAAAGTTGTCACCTTAGTGATGGCATACTGAGCAGAAGTATTCTTTCTCTTTTGTGAACACTGAGCAGAAGAATTTTATTCAAAAATTCTGCGTTTCCTATACTGCCCTCTGACCACTCTGTCCTGATGGGGCTTTGGACTGATTTTGATTGGATTCTAATGAGTTTCTGATCAGATTCAGATTCCAAAATCCAAAATCTGATTCCAAAATCCAAAATTTACTGTTGAAACTGGAATTTGAATTGCATACATTGGAATGTACATTAGTATTAGGATTGTCTGAAAATGTGAAAACAAATTGATTAATTGTAGTCCCAGATATCCAGTCACTCATTGTATGCATCTCATGGACTGTATCCTGAGGATGTTTCAGTTTATTTACCTACCACTCTGGTTGGTAATTCTTCCAACTGCACAAGGAATGCAGTCAAAGCAGCACACTGGTTTTCCTTTGTGAATCATTTTCCTGTATCCGGGGACACAGTTTTTACTACAATAAGAGTCTGGAATCTATGGGTACAGATATTAATGTATGTTAGTACACAGCATAAACAGTTAAGCACTTATAGACCACTTCATACATTCATTACCAAAATACTACAGTTCATTAACTTATAATGTCATGTTGTTCAGTCCTAAACTGAAAAAGTGCTTATACAGAATGCCATGTGTTGTATTCTTAATACATCACTGTCTCTCAGGAAGCAGCTTGAATTGGAGGTATATACATTATGTTGATAGGTATTGAAATCCATTTTAATTTGTTCTGCTGTTTTACTATTTCTTCATTAGCAGACTTTTAAAAATGTCACTTTATTAAGTACTTGGTCCAGTTGGAAAATGGAAAAACAATGGATGTTTTGAATGTGGGTCATCCACACAATTTATCCATAAAACAAGCAAGCTTAGTTTGCATGTTGACATTTTGATTCTAACTTTATTTTCAGTTTTCAACATAATGAATTTACTCAGATCCTTTTTTTTATTTAAAGCCACACAATGACACAGTACTTCGTATTTTTGTGCCTTTTTCTGCCATCTGATTAAGTCACAGTGCCAGCCCCCAAGTGTACTCCTCCAGCTGGCCCATTGCCTTGCATGGAGTTTTGTACTCTACCTTGGCATTAATCTAGTAATGGTTAGTGCATTAAGAAAAAATGCCAGCACTCAAGGATCGCATTGCACCAAAATGGCAAAGTTAGGTGGTAACTGTTTCAGCAAATATTTATCAAGTGAACAAACCAGTCTCCAGGTGAGAACATGAAACAGAAAGCCCTGGTACTTCAACCCACATTGTCTTTGTCAGGGGGTATGTATCCCTTCTCTGTGTGTTGTTTTATGGCTGTATGCAAGGGATAGAGTCGTGTTGCCTAGTACAAACCTGTTTTGCTACATACAAGGCTTAATAGTACATAGGCTCAAGGTGGACACATCATGTGCTCTTTACAACAACATAGAGAAAATGAAGCAATAAGGCATGACAGGATGTGCATCGTCGCTGAACAACGTCACACCTTGGGTAGGTTGAAGCATGAGACCACAGGACAAGTGCTTCCCCCACCCTAGGTGTGATGTTATTCAGTGACAATGCACACAATGGAGTGCATTATTGCAAATATAATATGGCTATAAAAAATCTGACAAGACTTTAATGATTACACAGTAAACAAAACAAACAACTCAGAAGCTATAGCTTTATCAGAATTAATTTAGACATTAAATAGAGATAAAATAGTCCCTTCAGTAGCTTTACTGCATCCCTCCATGTTGCTTACACTGACTTTTTTATAGCTGATTTTATTACTTTGAGCATAGCAATATTTTTATACTCCTGCTTTTATCTACTGTTTTACTTTGCAGAACTGAACACATTAATATTGACAGTCCCATTTAGTGTCCCTATGAGATCACTCGTGTTGCAGTAGAGACATCCATGTGGTTATTTTCTGTGTTTTCTTTTTTTTCAAGAGGAGTGAAGACTGTCCTAACAAACATAAAAAAACAATTAAGCAATAAGACATGACAGGGTATGCATTGTGGTTGGATAACAGCACACCTCAGGTGTGTCATGAGGCATGAGGCATCACCGACTTCATTCATTTCAACTACCCAAGAAATGCCATTACCCCACCACAGTGTACACCCCAGAGTGTCATATTGTGATTATAAAATGGGTCCAAAATGTTTTTTGTGGGGGGGGGGGAGTGAAGAAATGCACCAAATGAAAAAATAAACATTTTTATGATTTTTTTAAAACAGCCCCAGCATATCCCAGCACTGACATGCCATCAAAATGGCAACTGAGATTGAGTGACTTGAATATGAGCGACTCAGTCTCAATGCCTCTGTTGTGGACTACCCTGCAAGGGTAGTGACAGGAATGGGTAGGTCAAGAGGACAGCGGCAGGATACCAGAAGGGTATCTGTGAGGTATGTGAGGGATGGAGAGAAGGGCAGCCACTGAGCTAGCCTAGTGGAACAGTGCATAGGGAGACTGGCTTTGGTGAGGAGGGTGCAGGGCTCAGGGTGAGTTCAATATTATACTGCTGTGTCGTGCCATTTTTTTCTTCACTCTGCATTCCGGTTCTGCCCCTTCTGCAACATGCACCCCTCCTGGAATTAGTTATTTTAGTTAGGGGGGTGCATGTCACATTTCTGGTGCTGAGAATGTACATCACCATTGTTGTTTTCGGTGATGTACAGTTGCCATAACGTTGATCGCCCTTTCATGATCACCATTATCAGATGGAACCAAGACATCTCAGGTTTAAACATTATGTACTGCAAAATTCATGCATTTTTAATTAGCTCGTAAACCTTCTAGTTTCTCCTAACCCATTACCCATTCCCTCACCTTTCTTACTTTTTCTTTATACTGTTCCCTGCCTTTTCTATGTCTTGTTTAATTTCAGTCTTGCCAACATTCAAGAGATGAAATGTTTACTACAGATAGAATGCAAGCATTCAAACTTCTGCTCAGTTCTGCTGGCAAAATGTTTCCTCCCACTAGTACAGAACAGAAGGCCTCAGATGGAACCAGGGCTTTAATTTTATCTGTAACGTAACAGCTTGAACAACACAGATTTCCCTAGTACTCATGTGAGAATTGGAGGGGGATTTTTCATGGCCAGTAATGAAACACCATAAATTACAAGTCTACGTACTGTAGCACTTGGTTTATTAAGTTATGAATGTGTGTGTAACAAGAGTATTATGAGGGCAAATTACATTACATTCTTATGTTTATAAATTTAAGACAGTTTTAGTTTTAGGGCCTAGCTGAAGGTTTTTAGCGAGTAAAGGAGACAGCCACATTTGTGATGGCAGTCAGGAATGGCTGGTAGTATTTATTTTATTGTGAAGAGGCTGCTGGACCTTCTTCCTGTGCTGTCATCATTGAATATTAGCACTGGGTTCTGAGTTTCTCAGCCAAGCAGTTTACTGGATTTTTTATAGCCATATTACAGTATAATTATATATGAACATCATATCCAGTTGTACATACTATGACTGTAACAGTATCAAAATATTCTGGTGATGACTTTATAAACTATTTGACAAATGGTATAGTAATTTATATTGTCTGTTGCTATTCCAAAAGGGAATAAAACAGCAAACAGCTTGCCCAGCAGCAATAAAAGGGAGATGGGAGGAAAAGTGAGAGTTCTGGCTTCTAAGGGTAGGAGGAAGGGAGTGGGAAGGTAAAAAAGTACTGTGGTGCTAGGAGAGTTAAAAAATATGCTTAAAGGAGGAGTCGGCCTCCAGGGTCTATGTGACCAAGGTCGACTCAATATTGGCCAGCCACTGGCTGGTATTGAAGGCCTTGGTATTACACTATACATTACAATATAGTGTGTACCATTAGAAACAAGCTATAACTAAATGCCTAGATTAGATAAATGTATGCCCACTATCTTACCTGGTTATCAAAAATACATACATACATACATAAGGAAAAAAATTAATAAATGAATAATTAAATATTTATTGTATGAGCAGCGCAATTGTGAGAACAGTGGATACTTCCTGGTCAGCAGGTGTTACTGGAAGTTATGGTGAACTGGTTTACTTACTCTGTCATGTTACTATCAACAGGGTTACAACTCACTTGCGATCAGCCCATTCTCATCTCACTGCAAGCTCTTGCTTATACCCAGCAAGGCTTCTTCAACTCCTTGGTTCCTTCATGTATACTTTACCCCAACTTGTATAAGATAAGGATTACTTCTTAAGCTGGCAATGCTCTCTCAAGGGTAGATCACAAAACAGCACAGAAAATCAGATCTCCTGTACTTATTAATACCAGGTAACTCCAAAATAGCAAGTAAAAAAATTGTTATTAATTTTAAAACTAGTCAGATAGTACTTCTGATGTCTGTTGTATTGTTTATATTTTTTCTATTTGCTATTATGTTTTCTACTTGAGAGTATTACATCTGATGTGAAAAGCAGTACTTTACCTGCAGTCTGACCTATCTACAGTAGTTCTATTCCTCTTCATAAAACATCAGCACTATGAAGTCACTTACTGTGACATGAGAGTGATAGATGTAGGAGTAGATGACTGACTCTTCTTGGTCAGATGGAATGCCACAGTCAGTGGAGTCACAATGTGACGAGGTATGAAGAGGAGTAGAACTAAATGGATCTGTCTCCTGGTAGAGTGATATTTCACACATTACACCACATACTAGGTAGAAAAGAAGAGAAAACAAATTATTTTGCTATAAGAAGTAATTTTTGACTATTTTTAAAAGTTGATAATTTTAAAATGATTTTTTTACCTGAAAATACATTTTCATGCAGCATACTAGCATTTTAGAACACTACAGTCTCATAAATATTAAGTATAACATATTTACTTAAAAATTTAAGGATACTGTATACAGTAAGCTAATGAGGATGCACACATTAGCAAATTTAAAGTAATCAGATTGAAATACAAAAGCACAAACTAGGAAAAACACAACTAAACTGACTGAAATCCTAAATCGTACCCTAAGCTTCTAAAAGTCTTTGATCTTTACCCAGTGGCAGTTCTATTCTGGTAACCCAGCAGTAAAATCTGGCCCTGTGTCTTCTATTTCACATAGCCATCCTTGTCTTGTTTCTCAGCACTGGAAAGAAGAAACAAGGGCAAAATTGTCTTTTCTTACTAGTTAATAGACATATACCAAAAGCTCCTAGAGCTCCTAGAATGCAGTAGACCTAGTCTCAGCACTCTACATTCTGTGCCACACAGCTTTATTAACTTTGGAAAGTACAACTGTTCTCTTCTCAGAGATCCAGGGAAAGAGTGGTCTTCCAAAACAGTTATTCACATTTAATATGTGTTAATGGCTGTTTGGCTAAAGCCCATTATTTCTAACTGCCCCTTTGCAATGACTACAGAGGTATTCAGTGTCATGTTACTTTTTGTCTAGTCATGTAAATTAGCACCTCTGGACATGAGCTGGCAAGAATGGAGAGAGTCATGACTGCTAATTGCTTTTTTCTATGCATGTCCAATCATTATGATAGTAATCATCCAGTACATCATGATAACAGTGTCACAACATGATTAGACTAAAAAGAACATGTCACTGAGCATCACTTTACAACCAATTACAGCAGGTCATCATACGTTTAAGCATAAAGAAGTTCATTCCACTGCTTGGTGATACTGACAGGACCACAGCACCTCATCAAGCCTCAGTAATACCAGAAAAATATGATGAAATCAGACAAGATTTGAAGGCAAGTACAATTTTATGATTATTAAAAAATAACTGGTTTTAAGTGATCAAGCCCCAATGTGTCTGTAAGGGGCCTGACCACTTATAGCCATGTATTTTTTTTTTATAATAATAAAATTGTATTTGTGTTGAAATCCCTTCAGATTTCAACTTATTTTCCTAGTACTACTGAGGCTTGACAAGGTGGTGCTGTCCTGTCTGTATGAGTCATTTATTTAACTCTGCTATCACAAAGAGGCCCCAGCTCTTAACTACTGTACCTACTATAGCTGCAGCAGTAATGGTCCACTTAGACCAGAAAGCTGATCAAAAAAGAAACTTTGGTGGTAAATATAGCAGCATTTCAGCAATGCAGTATGTCTCCACACTGAAGATATTGTTTAATTTAGAGCAACTAAAAAACAGTACAAAACTTTCGATATGGTAATTCTGATTTCTGGCTGTTACAGTGGATAAAGACTTCCACCACCACAGAGAGGCCCAGACATATGTGGACCCAACAAGTGCTTGAAACAGAATAAAAGTGGTTGATAGTTTTCTAACCTTGTTGTATTCTTGATTCCAGATAAATGCACTTGAATTGAAGATGAGCTGTTGTCCAAACTGAGCCCTAGGTTCAAAGCGTCCAACCATAAAATACCTGAAGCTCCCATCCTGTGCTTCTCGCCAGTTTAAGATGTCATAGATGGCGGGTGGCTCACCATCCATATCAAAGAACATCTCTTCCCCAGCCTTAATCTTAAAGCGTACCTTCTTCACATATTGTAGCAGCTACAACACAATAAGTAAATAAATAAATAAATGCAGTCAATCAAATGGATATATATGTAGACACACACACACATATATATATATATATATATATATATATATATATATATATATATATATATATATTCATATAAAAATCTTTGTTAATGCATCAGTTATGGTTGATAGCACAGCGACAAAGGTATGAAAATGTGATGTTATGGTTACCCCCTACCACGCCCCCACCCTCCACTCATCAACACCAACAGACGTTGGTGTGTGCCATGGGGTCATCAGGCCCAACTCTCATCCCATTCCATGTGTAAACAAGCTGACATGCTACAGCATTGGAGAATGGGGTGGGAGTTAAACTTGACAACCCCATGGCACACCTGTCATCTGTTGGTGAGTGGAAGGTTGGGTAGGGGTGGAGTTGGGGTTTTAGGTGGCTAATCATAACATCACATTTCCATACTTTTGTTGTTGTGCTATCAGCCCTAACTGATGGATTAACAAAGTTATTTGCAATGAATGTCCCTTCTTTTTGAGAAAGTGTAATGTAACTAGTAACTGATACATGGTTGTGGGAGCATGGGGCTTCTGGGCCCTGCACTCCCTTCATGCTGCCTATTTTTGTTTAATGGTATGTGTATGTGGAGGTTCCGTGCTCCCATTTGCATGTAAGTACAGAGCCATACATGCAGCTGTATAGTACTGAAAAGGAACCCTTGTAACACTGATTTGGCAATATCTCAGTACTGTAGTAATGATGAAAAAAATTCCACTGCAGTGGTAATCATGACTTCAAAGCCTCCTCACAGACTTAATTCACCTAAAAGTGGACTAAGCTGCAGGGAACAGAAAATCCGTATCTAGCACTGTTTTCGAGATATGGGCTCCAAAAGGTGCCACGGGTGCCACAATGTTATCCTATGGGAAATTTCTCAGTTTCAGAGCTCTGTAACTTTGTAACTCTTTTAAATTGTTTTACCAAACCATCAAAAGGCACATCTTTGGGGCCAGGGTTTGCCACCCAGCAAATTTCAGCCTAAAAGCCCCAACTGTTTAGGAGCAGTGATGTGGCAAATGGTATTTTTTGGTGCAGTAGTGTCACAAATTGTAACAGTACAGATGCCACAGTGTTGTGATTTGCGAAAGTGTCACAAATGTACTGTCTTGATTTGTCACACTACTGGGGATCCAGTTTTAAGAAAGAGATTTATAGGGGTCCTAGAAAAAAAACTGATGGCACCTTTGTGTTCCTCAGGCCCCGTTTAGGTAAACACAACTGTTAGTGTTTACCTAGGGTCACTAGAATTTGAGCTACAGACATTTTTCTTCACCACTAATTGAAACAAGATGGCAGAAGCATTACAGTAAAAAGTGCATTTGCAACAGTAAAAAGTGGTTTTGCGACAGTCTCGAGAGGCGCATGTATTTTTTCCCCATTGACTTCAGTGTTAAAACTTAAAAATTGAATAACTTTTGAACAGTTTAATATTTTTTCACCAAATCTTCAAAAGGCACATCAGTGACTCAGACTACATCTTCTCTGAAGATTTCAGACCAGATGGACAAATCATGTGGTTTGTAGCCCCAAATAAAGAGACACACAAAACAAGTTTTAGAGTTTTGGTGCTCTGAAGCTCCACAACTGCTCCTCCAACCATAACACAACTTGTCAGATCCAAAGATCTTTGATGCTCCACCATGCATGCAATATATTAAAGTACAACATTTGGGGTTTAACATAGAAGTGGCCAGGCAACCGTAACTATACTAACACTACCATGTCAGTATAATATATATTATTTATATATATATATATTTATATTTATATATATATAGATGGAGAGAGAGAGAGAAAGAGATAGAGAGAGTGTAAGAGAGAGAGCGAGATAAAATAAATTCATAAATATATAAAATAGATACACACATACAAACATAAATAAACAAATCCAGTTAATAAACTGAATTAGAAGTTCAAAGATTATCTTTTTTAGTAAACATTTGTCCTTGCTGGTATTAATAAATGAAACCTCTTGAAACCAAGACTGTTTATAAATCTTTTTATTTACTTCCTGAATTGTATGTCATCAAGAAAGAAAAGAACAATCAGTTCAAACAGTCATATGTGAAAATGTGAAATCAATGAACAAGTGCACTAAGAGGCAAGATCTGAGGTAAAAAAAAAATCATTCTGTTTTGAGTGCCTCTGCTATACTGGACAAAAAGCTTTCAATTACAAAGATAAGAGAAGCACTACAATTCTCAGATGTTTGTTCAATCATGCAACCTCTGCTGACAAGGACTGGCTAAGCACTGGCACATAATGCATTTTTTGGGGCTATCCTTTTGGCAACTGAACTTGGACTTGCTAGTAAATAATCACAGAAACATAGAATCATATGGGCTGATAAAGACCATTGGTCCATTCAGTCACTTCAGTCCCTACCTCAATCATAATACCAGTCTATTACTGGTGTGACTAATTTGCTTGTATTATTCCTGCGTTTCCCCTACTACAGCCTTCATTCCAAGTTTTTCCCCAGAGTCCCACTAATTTATGCCACCCATGCTTAAACACATTAACACGTCTGAATATTAACAAACTCCTGTGGTAAGGGACTCCATTATCTACTACCTTCTCTATAAATATCTTCCTATTATGCCTTTTGAGCCTGCCTTCCACCAGTTTCATGTAGTGCCCCCTAAAGATCATAGAATCATGGAAATCTTTTGGCAGAAAAGGACCCAATGGCCCATTCAGTCTGCCATAACCCCCCCAGGAAGACACCCTCCCTCTGTTACCAGCCTGCCCTCTGCCTGTTAGGCCCATGTACTTATCCCAGGCTCCTTTGAAGTTGCCTACTGTTTCCATCCCTGCCACCCATTCCAGAAGACTGTTCCAAATAAACAGTCTTTGGCAGCCCACTCTGCTAATGTCTTTCAGATACTTGAAGATCTTAATCATATCATCCCTCTCTCTCTTTTCTAGTAGCCAATGAATGCTTTCCTAGGTCATCTAATCTCTCTTTATTAGACCTCCCCTGCTGACCATGTATCATCTTGGTTACTCTTCAGTGAACTGATTCCAGGCAGTCCCTTATCCTTCTTTAGATATAGGCTCCAAAACTTGATGCAGTACTTCAGGTGTGGCTCAGCTAATGTTCTACAGAATGGAAGGATCACTTCCTTCCTCTTAATATAAAATACATTTCCTATGCTTTCTAGCGTCCTTTTCATTTTACCATTTTCTTTATCACAGTGCACTGAAGACTCACTGATTTTGATGCCTAAGTCCATCTCTTCTAATGTTTGTGCCAGGTGAACTTCCACATCAAGTATTCCGAGGTTGTTTCTTTTTTAACCCAAATAAATCATTTTACAGTTTTTGGCATTGAATTTTAACTGCCAAATTCCAGACCAGTTTTCCAGTTCTAGCAGGTTCTCCCTTAATTACCTTATACTTTTGTCACTGTTTACTCTGTCACAAATATTTATATCATCCACAGACCGTGTTATCCTGCCTTTTATTCCCTCACCTCTATCACAAATATACATGTTAAAAGGCATGAGGCCCAGGACCAACTCTTGAGGTACACCACTTTTCACATGCCTTACTACTGATATAGGCCTGTTAATGACCACCTTCTGTATCTTATCCTGAAGCCAATTTCCCATTCAACACAAAAGCTCATCTCCTTCCACAAAATCCCCCAGTTTCTTCACAGGCCAGTTATGGCACACCAAGTGAAAAGCCTTATTGAAGTCCAAATACATGACATCTGGAAACTTGCCCCTATCCAGATGTTGAGAATCCTTATGGAAGAATTAATTGACATCTGTATGACATAATCAGCCTCTTAAAATCCCTGCTGTTTGTTATCCTGGAGCCCTTGTATCACCAGGAAGTCCAACAACCTTTCCTTTATGAAAGACTCTAGGAACTTAGTATTGCTGTACATTATAAAAGTTGTGTTTCAAATTTCAGTGGTGCCTCACATTACTGTATTTAACCCCTGCTGAAAAGAACTGATAAAAATTGTGACTCAGATCACAGTGGTGCCTCTATTCACTGTATATAGCCCCTGCTGACATGGATTGGCTAAGCTCTTGTACATCGTGCACTTTGTTGGGGACTTAGGTGGTCTGTCCTTTTTGGAAGATGGCATTGGGGTTGATGGTAAATGTCATGTTTCAAATACCAGTGGTGTCACATGAAATGGCTCCTTTCATAGAAAATCTCCAGGGAAGCAGCCTTTCAGAGAATTTGCCATTGAGACATTAACACGTCATGATCTCAATACACTGGTGTATGTAGGATCTCTGGTACACACTGTCCTACTACACCTGTACCCTCTTATGGCAAGTGAGGATTAAAGTTTTGTATAAACAAGTTTCCTCTTATGAAGGGTTTCTAATTACAGGATGTCCTATGTTATGTTGATGGGGGATTGTAAACAGTGGATGCAGGAGGAAATGGGTTGCCAGGGCCCATCCAGGGATGCTGCAACTGGCAGAATTATGCAGTAAAAGTGAGCTGGAGAAAGATATAGAGGAGTAGAGGAGGAGGTGTCAAAACAAGTTGTAGGGCTCAGTGGATTTATTATGCTGTTTTAAACATATTCAGCATTTATTTTTATGGCTGCAGTTGGTGGATCCCTGCGGACATCTTGCAATCAAAAAAGGACTTGCACTCCAAACACACAAAAATGTAAGAATTCCATCACAGTCACCTTCACGGTCTGTGAAGCACTCTACTCTGTTAATGCAGTCTTCCCATAGGTAATATTTTGCTGCTGTCTGAAGGTCCCATTTGTGCCATTTCCTCACTGCTGCTTTGTCTCTATTCCATCATGGCATTTCAGTCTCTGTCCAGCCCCACATGATGTTTCTACTTATAAAGAGGGGCTGAAGAAGCAGAGATGCAAAACCTCTTGCAAATGCACTGAGAATATGTGAGCTGGCAGTCTGCACATGTGTGTTGGTGTGCATCCATTTTCTTGCCATGATAGCGGCACATCAGGAGCTCCACCAGTTCTTCCAGATCCTGAGATCACATAGTCAGGGTCCAGAGACATGAACACTGCAATGTAGAAGCCATGAAACTATTTAAACAGCACGAATGACTGCTCTGGGACTGAATATATACATAATAATGAGATAATCATGAATATTAATGAGCCCAGGGTTCCATTCCCCCTTTTTGGCAACCTTTATTTTCCTCCTAATTAGTTGTTACATTATTGAGAGGAACGAAAAAAAGGATAAGCAGTGCTTTAAGTAATGGAAAACATAAAAGCCACATAGATACAGGGAATATGGGGGGAGGCAGAGGTACTGCAGGTCTCCCTGGAGTCAGGGAATGGGGTCACTATTCCCACTGGAGAGATCTGCAGACCTCCAGCACAGAGGAAGGAATTAGATAAGGTACTGGTGGAAGACACTGTCAAGATGGCACAAAAGGCAGAGGAGCTGCTGATGTAGGACTTCAACCTGTCAGATGTGGATTAAAGCCTCTCAGCAGCAGTTTCAGCTGGAAGCAGGGACATCCTGGATTCTCTGCAAGGGGAATTCCTCAGGCAGTTTGTCAATGTACCTACTCATAACGGGGCAATACTGGACCTGGTAGTCACTATCAGGGACACTGTTGCAGACATCAAGGTGAGAGGCCAGTTGAGGGCCAATGATGACCATACAGAGAGGTTCAGTAAAAGGATGGCTGTGAAATTGAACTATACAAGGGTTAGTGTTTTGGACATTCAGAGGGCAGATTTAAAAAAAAATATGGATGGATTCCTCAGGGATGACCTAGCAGAGGCAGGTGACCCGGGTGGGGTGAAGCTACAGTGGGTGAAGTTAAAAGGGAGCATAGTAAAAGCAACAAATCTCTGTGTTAACAAGTGAGTAAAAGCAAGAGGAGAAATAGACTGCTATGGTCTGGAAAGAGGTGGCTGAAAAGGTAAAAACTAAAAGGGTATCATTAAGAAGGTATAAGGAGGTGCAGAGGTAGGAAAATAGTGAAGTGTGCCAGGGAACATAAAGAGAAGCAAGGAAAGCAGTTAGAAGTTCAAAGGTACAAACTAAAGATGGAATAGCCCAGGAGGTAACAAAAGGGGACAAGGCAATTTTTAGGTATATAAGTTAAAAGAGGAAGACAAGGTGTGGGATTGTAAAGTTAAAAAGGGAAGGGGAGGGCTGTGCAGAGGGGGACCAGGAAAAGGTAGATATCTTGAACAAATACTGTACCTTTGTTCAGTGTTCACAGAGGAAGGAGAAAGATAGGGGCAACAAAAAATCAACAAAAGCATTGGAGGAAGAGAGAGGTGGACACCTGTTCTTTTTTGGAGGAGAGAATCCTAAAGGGACTTACTAATCTGAAGACAGACAAAGCAATGGTGCTTGATGGGGTGCATCCAAGGGTACAGAAGGAGCTGAGTGAAATACTAGCTACACTTCTGACAGTTCTATTTAACAGCTTACTGGAAACTGAAGTTGTTCTGAAGGACTGGAGGAGGAGGACAGATATAGTCCAATTACACAAAAGTGGAAGCAGGGTGGAGACTGGCAATTATAGGCTGGTCAACCAGACATCAGTGGTGGAAAAGTTAATGGAATCAATGCTGAAGGAAAGGATTGTGTAATATCATGAATGCAGTGGGTTACAAGACCCAAGGCTGCATGGTTTCTCAAGGGGCAGGTCATATCAAATTAATATGATAGATTTCTTTGACTGGGTGACCAAGGAACTAGATGAGGGTGGAGTGGTGAACATGCCCTACCTAGACATGAGTAAGGCATTAGGCACTGTTCCAATAGGAGACTAATAAGAAAGCTGGGTAGCTTATGAGTGGGTTCAAAGATGATACACTACATAAGAAATTGGTTAGGGGATAGCTGACAGAGGATGGTGGTAAACAGCGTTCACTCCAAGAAAGGGAGGGTGACCAGTGGGGTACCTCAGAGATAAGTGGTGGACTGGTCCTCTTTAATGTCTTTATAGGTGACATTGCACAGGAGCTGTATAGGAAGATCTGCCTCTTTGTGGGTGACACCAAAATCTGCAAAGTGGTGGACACACTGGGGAGGTGGAAAGGATGAGTACAGACTTGAGAAAACTTAAGGACTTGTTAATGATATGGCAGCTGCAGTTCATGGGTTAGATAGTGAATCCCTTCCCCCCCCCCAGAAATTTTCAAGACTAAGATTTTTGAAAAGTTTGTATCATTGCAATTTAGAATTACTTGTTTGCCATTTGCTGATAGTAGCTTCTGTTTGGGACAGGGTCATACGTGTCATCAATTTTCGTAGGAACCAAGGGCAATGATGAAGGGGTAGGGATAGCTTTCATGTTGTAAATCTAAGTATGTGACTAAAAATAAAGGCAAAGTTGGTATCGATAAAAAGGTTTTCAATTTTTCTACCATATGAATATAATCTAGAGGTTCATGAAGTCAATAGTAACGTAATCAAATGTCACAATTTTGACCCAACAGTTTTGGAAATCAAATAGACTAGATTAGGATCTATAAAGATATTTTCAATGAAATTATGATTGCATCAATGAATATTGAAATAGTTTTTTTAGTAGAAAATAAGTCTGGAAAAAGAAAAATAAATAATATTTGTTTCTTTTTTTAGGACTTGAGACATCATGGTTGGTGAGCATTCTGTGGCACTAAAAGTACTTCAGTTGAGGCTTACAAGTCGCTGTACTATAGCGTGATATGCATAATTCACAACAGCAAAAACAAGTCTGACATAATAATTAGACCTTTGACATTGACCAGTTGGTACAAAATTGAAGAAGTTGCATGCAGAAGACAATTATGTGATGACCCAAGTATCAAACTTGATGACAAATGCAAGAAAGTACCTGTTGAACTTGATGACATGCATCAAGGGTATCACAGATGGTGCTATCAGTCATTTACAAATGTGAAATACTTTAGAAAAAGGCGGCACTTGAATGCCTTCTATTTCAATCATTCCAAAACAGCACTGATGTACAGATATTGGTAGAAGAGGCCAAAGAAGAGGTGAAAAGGCTAGTGGTAAGACTAGGGTCTGATATATTTAAGGCAGTTGCCAGTGACTCTTGTCACCAACTTTGCAAATGTACTTCAAGTTTACAGAGAAAGTGAGGCATGGCAAACTTGGGAAGACAGCACAGTTTTGGATTCAGTACATGGACAGAATCTGGTTGGTGCTTAGCTTACATAGAAACATAGAATTTGACAGCGGATAAGGACCACTTGGCCCACCCAGTCTGTCCATTTCCCTGCCTATTGAATAAACAGATCCTAGTTTTGCTCACAACCTGCATCCTCCAACCTCCCACTAGAATTTTCTTATGTCTGTCCTATGCATTGTTAAATTTCCCCACTATTTTTAGTCCCACAACCACCTCAGGAAGGCTGTTCCATGCATCAACCACCCTCTCCATGAAAAAATACATCCTCACATTGCCTGAGTCATCCCCCCATCTGCAAATTGTACCCCCTTGTTCTTGCACTTCATTGTGTACTCTTCCATTGGGTTTTTGTTTTCCAGGTGCATTACTTTGCACTTGTTTGCATTGAATCTAAGCTGCCATACTTCTGACAATTCCTCCAACCTTGCCAAATCCCTTCTTATCCTTTCCACCCCCCCTTGTGTACCAACCCAGTTGCAGATCTTTGTGTTGTCTGCAAAGAGGCATACTTTTCCTTCCAGACCCCCTGCAATGTCTCCTATAAAGGCATTAAAGAGGACCAGTCCCAGTACTGAACCCTGCAGTACCCAGGTAGTAACTCCCCTTTCTTCAGAGTGGACTCCATTTACTACTACCCTCAGCATCCTGTTGTCCAGACAATTATTTACCCAGGTTACCACCCTAGGACCCACTCCCATGCTGGAAAATGTGTTTAATTATATTTTGTGTGGAAGTATGTCAAATGCCTTGCCATGTCCACAGCCTATCCCTGGTCTACTACTTTGGTCACCCAGTCAAAGATATCTATTAGATTCATCTGACACAACCTTTCCCCTATGAATCTGTGCTGCCTTGGGTCCCCTGACCACTAGGTACTCAACAATTCTTTCTTTCAGAAGTGATTTCATCAGGCTGGTCCAGTGGTGCTGAGGGTTGAGGTGCTGGATGCCACACCTCACACCACACCAATGACCCATGGTCAGGAGCAATCTCAGTTGTCAGAGAGTTGACCAGGTGGAGGAGGATTGAGGATCCCAGGGAATGTCCCCCTTCTCTTGGGAGGATGGAGAGGCACAACTGCAGACATGCTGCCTCCTGGTGGTGGTTGGAGGTCAGTGCAGGCCGACATCAGGCATGTGCGATGAGCAGAAGTGTGCACTGCAGCATCATTGACATCCTTGTACATCTGCACCATGAGGGGGAACCAGTACAAAGACAACAAAATATCCCCAATCTTGTGGCACTTATGATGGCTGGCCTTCTCATCACTGCAGTGGACACTTCAGGGTGTTCCCTCTGACCCTGATTCCTGAAGATCTTCCATGCTGTGGGGTACATGACATGACCATGCAGTGGATGTCCTGTATCTGGACTTCAGTAAGGCATTCAACTTGGTGCCACATGGAAGACTGGGAAGTAAGTAAGTAGGCACAGGGACAGGTGCAAAGCTGGTGAGATGGGTAGGGAACTGGTTTCAGGGAAGGCAACAGAGGGTGGTGGTGGGTAGGGAGCTCTCACACCCAAGGGTAGTGACAAGTGGTGTTCCACAGGGCTCAGTGTTGGGACCAGTGTTGATTGGGATATTCATTGTAGACATATTATTGGACATCAAGAGCAAGATAAGTCTGTTTGCTGATGATACCAAGGTAGGAGCAGTGGTGGATGACCTAGGGGGATGGCAGGGGTTGTAGGATCATCTGGCAAAGCTCAAAACCTGATCAGACATCTGGCAACTGGTGTTTAATGCCTAAAAGTGCAATGTGCTGCATTTTGGGATGAAGAACCCAAGGATAAGTTACCAGCTGGGGGGAGTGCAGCTAGCCCAGACAGAGGAGTAGAAATATCTGGGGGTGCTCATTACAGGGTCAATGAACAACTCGGCATGATGTAGGAAGGCAGTTGTAAAGGCCAACAAAATGCTGGGTTGCATTGTAAGGGTTATATCCTTGAGGAGGGAGGAGATGATTTTGTCACTGTATAGATCATTAGTTAGACCGCACCTGGAGTACTGTGTGCAGTACTGGCACCCGTATCTGAAGAGGAACATTAAGTTACTGGAGGAGGTGCAGCGCAGGGTGACAAAGATGATCAAGGGGCTGGGGGACTTATCATATGAGAGGAGGCTGAGGGAGTTGAACATGTACTCACTGGAGGAGAGGAGGGACGGGGTAACATGATTGAAACCTTTAAGTACATGAAAGGAATAAACAAGATGGGTATAGAGGGACTGTTCAAAGTAAGGGAGGGAAGGGACACCAGGGGCAATGATATGAGACTGGAGGGAGGAAGGTTCAGGAAGGAGATGAGGAGACACTTTTTTACAGAGGGGGCTGTGGCTGGGTGGAATGTGTTACCTGCAGAAGTGGTATCCAGTAGAACAGTGGACTGCTTCAAAAGGGGATATGACAGTACAAGTGGGAGGGTCAATGAAGGGGAAGGGTGGAAGCGAGGGGCAGCTTCAGAATATGGGGTGCTAGCTGCATATTCGAGCAGACTTGATAGACCTCTAGGCCTTTATCTGCTGGCAAATTCTGTATGTTTATATGTTTGTATGGCCTAAATAGGTGAAAGGGTGAGGAGATGAGATGGGGCATGGTACCCAGTGCAGGGGCTGCCAGGGGCAGACCAGAAAGAGGAACCATAGGATAAGTGAGTTGCACCTGTACAAATATTTTTATATCCAGTATGCCTACCTACTAAGCAAATAGACAAACAGACAAACAAACCCCTGCTGAGGAGGTAAGGCAGGAAAAATATAAGACAAAAAGAAAAGTGATTCCATCATTTTCCCTACTTCTGAAGTCAAACTAACATGTGTGCAGTTTCCTGCCTCTGCCTTGCTCCCACTTTTGTAAAGGGGAATCACATCTGCCCTCCTGCAGTTCTCAGGTACCACATGATCCTACTATGATTTGTTAAAAGGGTAGTCAGAGGTGCTACTAGTTTTCCCCTTAGTTCTTTTAGAATTCCTCTTTTGAGAACCATAGTGTTTTTTTCCTTCATTTTGTTTCATTTGCTTCACACAAAGGTTTGTTGCCTGTGTGATGGCAGCTTTGACTTTTTTCCCTTTCTTGCTCCACCTTACCTTCTTGCCCATTTGCTAGTGCTTTTCTGAAGCACTCCCCCATTTTGACAAAGTCAGCCCTCTAAAAGTCCAATACCCTCACCTTTGTGTGACTTGAATCTATGGCTGTGTGTATGTTGAACAACTCTGTTTGGCCATTGCTTGTTCTCAGATGGCTACCCACTTCAAATCTGAGATCCTCTCTCTGTCTCTGTTTGAAAGTACATGGTCTAAGATTGCTCCCTCCAGAGTGAGTTCTAATACTAGCTGTCTGATACATGCCCCTGTAGGGCACTGAGAATTACCACGCTCTTGGAAGTGGCTGCAGCAAAGGTGCTCTAGTTAACATCTTGCATATGCAGGTCCCCAATAAACAATATTAAACCCCTTTTGCCATTCTAAGGATGTCTTCTATCATTTCCTTGTCAATTTCCTCCCCCTTAGATGGTGGTCTGTATACAACACTTGTGTGGATTGTAGTGCCATTGCCTATCTCCAAGGTAACCCACAGTGCCTCCTCTCCTCCCAGTTTACACTTTAGGTCTATTGCTTTGATCCCTTCCCTTACATAGAGAGCTACTTCTCCTCCTCTTTTACCTTCCCTGCCCCTCTTGTAGATTGTGTACCCTGGTATGTTGACATCCCAGTCATGAGTCTCTGTGTACCATGTTTCTGTGACTGACACAATATCCAGGTGTCCCTTTTCCATTAAAGCCACTTGTTCAGGGAGCTTGTTACACAGAACACATACATTGCTACTCATTGCCCTCCATTTTTTAATAGCCTTGCACCTTTTTGCTCCATCCCTGTCTTTACAGCCTTTGCCTTTTTCTCCACTGACACCTATCCTGCTCCCTATCAACTTCTCTACCTCAGTGTTTATCATACTAACTACCATTTTATTTTGGGGGGCCACTGTAATTTCTATGCTTTTTTCAGTGCCTCCACCCTTGGCTAGTTTTAATGCTTGCCAATGAGGCATTTAAAGCCATCACCTAGGATCCTAGTTCCCATCTTGGACATATGCAGACCATCACACCAGTACAGGCCTGCATCCCTCCAGGTGAACTCCAAGTCCTAGATGAAGCCAAAACCCTGAGCTCTACACCAGTTTATCAACCCTTCATTGAATCCGATATTGTGGAGGACCCTAGTCTCACCCATGCCAAAGACAGGCAGCACCTTCAAGAAGGTTATCATGCATGCCACTTGTCTAAGGCCCCTCCCCAACTCTACAAATTCCTCCTAAACTGCTCTGATCCCATTCCCAGAAAGGTCATTTTACCCTAGGCAGACAATAATGTCCAGTTCCCTCTCCTTGGCAGAAGACTCCAGGAGAATGGACTGCTGTGTGACTGAACTTCTCTGCTGGGACTAAAGTAGAAGAACTTTTGTATTTAGACCTTTAATTTAGGTTAAAAAAACTAACATACAAAACAAAACAAAAAAAAGTGTGTGTTTGGGTTAACTGAACTGAATGGGTAACTGAAAAGTCATCTAGGTATAAATTTCAGGTGACTGAAAGGACTTAACTGTTGTGAGGTTTAAATTACTTGTAGAAAGATCTGGTAAGTAGGGGGAGTGGCTTAACTAGAAGGAAGCTACATTTAAAGACTGTCTTAGAAAGATTCTGCTAATAGCTTGGCAGAAGACTCCAGGAGAAAGGACTGATGTGTGACTGAACTTCTCTACTGGGACTATATTGCCCTCCTTCCCTCCCCTCTACCCCCCCACCCAAAGCTAGTTTTATTTTTATAGGCACAGGATTTGACTGACAACAAGAGCTTCCTGTTTAGGGGCAGGAAGTGAGTGATCACAGAACCACCAAGGACCCACCATCCTAGAAGGAAAGAGTAGCTCTCCGCCCTCTAGCTGCTGGAGGTCTCTCTGAACAAGTAAGTGGTCTACTGAGAAATATAGGATATTCTTGTCTCAGAACAGGACAATCAGGAGCTTAAAGGGCACACAGGCAGAAAGTAAGGAGAGAGAAAAAAAAAAGAGGAAGAGTAAGGATTGCGAAGTTAAGGGGCCAGAAATAAGACATGATTGGAGTGGTGCAGTGCAGTGGCTGTGGAGCAGCAGTCTTCCGGAGATGTTCTGGAGGATGCGGTGTTGTCCCATCTGCAGGCACCTCTCTGGGCTGAGGGAGGAGGTTGCTCATCTCCAGGCTGAGTTGGCCAGGATTTGTGGGACCTCCTCTTCCATCCAGGGACCACCAGTGCCACTGCCGTTGCCTCAGAGGTTGCCAAGAAAGAGGAGCGGTTGGACCACATTGGGCTCAGGGGGGTGAGGGTGGTGGAATAGAGGCACATTCCTCCAGTTGTACCTCTCCACAATTCCTATGCCATTCTGGCAAAGTGTGGTTCCTCTATGGAGGCACCTACAGTGGAGACCAAGGAGGATGCTGGGAACCTCCACAAAGGAGACCCACAGTAGGGTGGCAGGGGACCCTGCAGGGGAAGGAAACAACTCCTTGTGGGGGACTCCATTGTTAGGAAGGTAGAACTGGGCAAGGAAGGGGAGAGGGAGGTAAGGTGCCTGCCTGGCACCATGGCTTGAAGGGACAGGGAGCGAATCCTCAGGATTGCCAGAGCAGCTGCACAGGGGAAGGAGCTGGATGTCATTGTCCACTTTGGGACAAATGACCTGGCTAAGAAATGGATTACAGAAGTGCAGGAAGAGTTTGTGGAATTGGGGAGGGGTCTTAGTCAAGTAGCATGCACAGTAACCTTCTCGGAGGTGCTACCCATCTATGGCATAGGAGAGGCTAGGGTGTTCCGTATTCATGGGATTCAATCAGTGGTTGAAAAACTGTGTGGAGCTCAGGATTTGGCTTCATTGGGGGACTGGGGTCCACCTGGAGTGATGCAAGCCTATACTGGCATGATGGGCTGCATCTGTCTGGGAGGGGAACCAGGATCCTAGGTGATAGGTTTAAATGCTTCATTGGCAAGCTTTTAAACTAGCCAAGGGGAGGCACTGAAAGGAGAAGGAAAATCCTAGCTCCCCAAACAATCATGGTAGTAAGTGTGGCAAACACGAACATGGAGGTGTCATAGGGAGAAGGGCAGGGTAAATGGAGAAAGTGACAAAGGCAAGAAGGACAGGATGGGGCGGGGTAAGGCCATCAGGAAATGGAGGGTAATGAGTACCAATGCTCCTTAGTCTGGGCAACAAGCTCCTGAGCTGGTGGCCTTAATGGAAGAGGGATGCCTGGATATCGAACAGTCACAGAAACATGGTACACAGAGAACCATGACTGGGATGTTAACATACCAGGGTACATAACCTACAGGAGAGACAGGCAGGGAGAAGAGGGGAGGAGTAGCTCTCATGTAAAGGAAGGGATAAAAGCAACTGAACAAAAGAGTAAACAGGGAGGAGAGGAGGCACTGTGGGTCACCTTGGAGACGGGAAAGGCACCACAATCCTGCACAGGGGTTAGGTACAGACCCCCATGTCAGGGGAAGGAATGGACAAGGATATGATGGAAGGCATTCTTAGAATGGCAGAGAAAGGGTAGATACTGTTGATGGGAGACCTGAATATGCCAGATGTTAACTGGAGCACATTGCTGCAGCAACATCCAAGAGCAGGGCCATTCTTGAGCCTCCTACAGGTGGCAGGCATTAGACAGTTAGTTTCGAACCCACTCATGAGGGAGCAATCTTAGACCTCGTACTCTCAAATGGGGCAGTGAGAGGATCTTAGATCTAGAAGTGGGTTGCCATCTGGGGACAAGTGACCATCAAACAGTGTGGTTCACATTAAACTCAGCTACAGAGTCAAGCCATACAAAAGTGAGGGTACTGGACTTTAGGAGGGCTGACTTTGGCAAAGATGGGAGAGTGCCTTAGAAAAGCACTAGCAAACAGGCTAGAAGGAGGTGTGGAGCAACAATGGAGAATTATCAAAACTGCCATCACAGAGGCAACAAGCCTTTGTGTGAAGCAAATAAACAAATCAAAATGAAAGAAAAAAACACTATGGTTCTCAAGAGAGGTGGCTGTGAAAGTCAGGAAGAAAAAGATAGCATTCCAGAAGTATAAGGAAACACAGAAGGAGCAGGACAGACAGCTGTACCAGTTAAGGCAGAAAGAAGCAGGAAGGGAAGTCAGAATAGCAAAGGCCCAAACTGAGGAAAAGATAGCCAACTCAGTTAAGAAGGGGGATAAAACCTTTTATAGGTACATCAGTAAGCATAGAAAGACAAAGGGAGGGATAGTGAGGCTGAATAGAATAAATGGTGGGTGGGCAGAGGGGTACAGTGAAAAAGCAGGAATACTGAATGAATATTTCTGCTCAGTATTCACAAAAGAGGAGGGGGAAGTGCCTAATCCAATTAACAGAAGCACTCTTGATAGGGGGGTCAATCCCAGTCCTTTCACAGAAGAAAGGGTTCTGCAAGAACTCCTAAAACTGAAGGTGGTCAAAGCAATGGGTCCTGATGGAATTCACCCCAGAATTCTAAAAGAATTAAGGAAGGAACTAGTGAAACCACTGGCTACTCTTTTAATAAATCATGGGAGGATGGTGTGGTACCCGAGGACTGGAGGAAGGCGGATGTGATCTCTTCACAAAAGTGGGACCAAGACAGAGGTAGGAAACTACAGACCTGTCAGTCTGACCTCTGTGGTAGGAAAGTGATGGAGTCACTTGAAGGAAAGAATAGTTGAGTACCTAGAGATCAGTGGAGAACAGGATCCAAGGCAGCATGGGTTCACAGCGGAAGGTCATGTCAGACGAATCTAATAGATTTCTTTGACTGGGTGACCAAAGTAGTAGACCAGGGAGGGGCTGTGGACGTGGCCTACCTAGACTTTAGCAAGGCATTTGACACAGTCCGCACAAAAGATTATTAGTCAAATTAACCAGCCTGGGGTGGGTCCCAGAGTGGTAGCCTGGGTAAAACATTGGCTGGACAACAGGACACAGAAGGTAATTGTAAATGGAGTCCACTCTGAAGAAAGGGCAGTTACTAGTGGTGTACCGCAGGGTTCAGTATTGGGTCCAGTCCTTTTTAATGTCTTCATCAGTGGCATTGCAGAGGACTGGAAGGAAAAGTATGCCTTTTTGCAGATGACACAAAGATCTGCAACAGGGTTGATACACAAGGAGGCGTGGAAAGGATGAAAAGGGACTTGGAAAGGTTGGAGGAATGGTCTGACATATGGCAGCTAGGATTCAATGCAAAAGTGCAAAATAATGCACCTGGGAAACAAGAACCCGGGAAGAATCACAATGGGTGGGGAGGTAGTAACAACAACAAAACAGGAAAGGGACCTGGGGGTAATCATATCAGATGACCTTAAGGTTAGCAAGCAATGTGAGAAGGCAGTAGGGAGGGCTGGGTATACTGGGATGTATAGGAGAGGCATCAGCAGCAGAAAACAGGAAGTTGTTATCCCTCTGTACAGACAGTTGGTGAGACCCCATCTGGAATACTGTGTCCAGTTCTGAGACCCCACTCTGCAAGGACATAGACAGGATAGAGGCAGTCCAGAGGAGGGCAACTAAATGGTGCAGGGTCTGCAAGAGAAGCCGTATGAGGAGAGACTAAAGCAGCTTAATATGTATACCCTTGAGGAAAGAAGGGAGAGGGGGGACATGATAGAAACTTTCAAGTACCTCAAAGGAATCAACAAAGTCCAAGAGGGTAGCATCTTTCAGAAAAAGAGACTTGCAAGAACAAGGGGACACAATTTAAAGATAGAAGGAGGGCGGTTCAGGGGCAATGTGAGGAAGTATTATTTCACAGAGAGGGTAGTGGATGCATGGAACAGCCTTCCTGAGGAAGTTGTGGAGTCTAAAACTGTGGGAGAATTCAAGAATGCATGGGACAGACATAAGGCAATTCTTGTGGGGGGCAGGAAGATATAGGCTGTTGGTTAAATAGGATCTGCGGCCTATCCTGTAGGTAGGGAAATGGGCAGACTAGATGGGCCTAGCGGTCCTTATCTGCCATCAAAGTCTTTGTTTCTATGTTTCTATGCTTCCTGTGCTGCTGCTCCCATGATCCTGAGGATTCACATCCTGTCCCTCCCAGCCATGGCACTGGGCAAGCACCTTATCTCCCTCTCACCTCCCCCCCAGTTCTACCCTCCTAATGATTAAGTCCCCTACATGAGTTGTTTCCTTTCCCTGTGGGGTCTCATGCCACACTTCTCTGGGCCTCCTTTGTGGAGGTTCCCAGCATCCTCCTTGGTCTCCACTGTAGGTGCCTCCATTGAGGAACCACACTCTGCCAGAATAGTGTATGAATTGTGGAAAGGCAAAACTAGAGGGATTCACTTCTAATCCACCACCCTCACCATCCCTGAACTCACCATGGTCCAACCACTCCTCTTTCTTGGCAACCTCTGAGGCAGCTGTAGTGACCATGGTGATCCCTTGGTAGGGAAGGAAGGTTTCACAAATGCTCACCAGCTGACTTGGAGACAGGCAACCTCCTCCCTCAGACCAGAGAGGTGCCTGCAAAGAGGGCAGCATCACAACCTCCAGAACATCTCCCAAAAAACTGCTGCCCCATAGCCAGTGCAATGCATCACTTCCCACATGTCTCTCTCCCTTCCTATTTAGTTTTTTCTCCTTTTTTGTTAGTGTGTGTGACCTGTGCATGCATCTACCCCCGATGCATAATGCTGGGCTATTAAGGTTATGACAGGTGCATGTCCTTTGTCCTTTTGGGGAAGTGATGTCAGAACCTCTTGTAAAAAGGAATTGATGTGCTTGGGGTGGTTGGGTTTGAGGGGCAGGGTGGATGGGACCAAGCCTGTGCCCTCCAGAAACAATCAGCTACAGCTCTGACCCACCACCCTGATAAGTGTTTTCCTTCCTTTCATCAAGTCAACCTGCACAACAATTTAAAAGAAAATATACCCTGCAAAAAGCAAATTTAATCAGAGAAAAATAAAGCAGTAAACTGTACAACCTGTAAGCACAAAGCAGTAATAAAACCTGTAAGCACAAAAAGGAATAGTAACATAACAGTAACTGCTTAACCAAAAGAAGCCTTAATGTTTCTCATTGCTCTGTTAATGTTGTTCCCTGCTCTGTCCTTTCAAGCAAATCCTAGAAGAAAACAAGTCATGTGAAGCTAGGTGCTTTATGCCAGCAAACCTAGTATTTCTCTGTGCTATCAAGGAGAACAACTTTGACCTGCACCTAGCATGTGTTGAAAAACTTTGCCCTCTGCTTTTTAGCCTGGATTACGACAACTATGCAAGGTATCTATCTGTCTATTTTCTGACACTCCTGAAGGTAGAGTGTACTTATCCTAGAGCTGATCTCTTGCTACAGAATGGTGGGTTCAGTGTGTGTAGATCTGATGTGCCAGCATCAAGAAATGCAGTTGATCTGACCATCAATTGATATGCGAAGTCCAGTGGAGGTATTGTTGGATTCAGCAGGAATTATCCAGCCTATTACCGGTGGTGTGTAACAAGACATGCTCAAGCAAGCAATGTGATTGACACTCTTGAAATCTGTTGAAATGGTAGAATCAGAGGAACCCTTTCACAGAGATGCTAGGCCTGCAGAGATAACATGCAGTGAGAAGGATGTACAGAAGCTGATCAATGCATTCAGATACAGTAGCAGCCACAGACACTGCCAGCTATTTCCCCAAATTTCTGTGATATTTCCAGAAATATCTCATGCTTTCTCCATTTCCACAATAGGGGCAGCAGAGAGAAACTCTTTAGAAATTTCATTAAATATCTGGAAATAGCTGGCAATATCTGTAGCTACTACTGTACTTCATTGATTTTTTTGAGATAGAATTCAAAGAGGGACTATTCTGTCTCTCATCAAGTGCATAAGCCGCAGGAGATTTTGAAAATGACTTGCTCAGTGCTGAAAAATTGGGAAAAGAAGCCTTTCAGCAATGTGTGGAGACAAGGCTTGAAGTCAAAACAGTTCCCTTTCATGCACCCTTGAAAAAGCAGTCACTAAAGATATTTGCTTCCCTTCAGCAGCAAAGAAACTCAGATACTCACAAAAGAAGATTGTTCACATGAATCACAAAGAAACCTCTTTGGGCAACTGCTAATGCTTTCAGAACAGACCAACCTTAGTATAGAGAAGGTTCTCTTTTATCCATTGAGTCCACTGTCATGGTCATTAGCAACTTCAAATGGGCTACTAGTGAAGACAAAAAAATCCACCCTTCTTCACAAACTTGAAGATGAGACAGCACTCAGTACAATAAATCTGGATGAAGACAACGTTTACATCTGTGATGGCAATGCACTTCTCCAGTCAATGACTGGTTTACCACAGACATTTGGAGAGCTAGCTGAAAAGGTCTTCAGTGCATTACCAAAGCTGTTTATAACAGACACCTACAAATAGAATTCCATAAAGTTAGCTGAATGCAGAAGACAAAGATGATCAGATTCTTACTTGCCGAAAGGTCCATCAACAAAAGTGCAAAGAGATTGTAATTCCTTTCTCACAAACAATGACAAGACAAATTTGATCAAGCTTCTTCTCAGTGAAGGAAAAAGGACACATATGGTACACGCCATGACTAATGGGTCATCAAATCACAGAACCATCCTGTACCAGAGCTTCTTTCATCTCAGGAAGAAGCGGACACAACAGATATTGCTTCACTGCTTTCATTCAACAGCATCAACATCCTCAACTGACATCATTATCAGATCACAAGACACAGATGTATTTCTGCTGCTGCTGTACCATGGTGATTAAATATAGAAGAACATCTACTTTGACATAGCAATGGCAAATAAACATCAGCTTTTGAACATCAAAACTCTAATCCAGATTCATGGTGCAGAGATATGTAGTGTACTGTTTGTAATGCATGCATTTCCATGGTGTGACAGCACAAGTGCATTTCTTAGGAAAGAGAAAAATCAAACCCCACAACATCATGCAAAAACAAAAAGGAGTATATGACAACTTTCCAAGTACTTGGTGACATAGAAGATGTATCAGATGCCATCCATGCTGAACTTGCAAAATGTGTCTGCTGCTTGTACAGGCAGCCATCATATACTGATATCAACAAACTTTGCTATGACATTGCAAGTTAGAAATTTCACAAAGGAAGCAGCTAACTAGTTAAAATTATGATGGCAATGATCTGAGCCTATTGGTTCCATGCAGCTCAACCTTTAGAATCCATGTACTGAGATTGAATTACCAAGCCTTTTTCTTGGAAAATGCCGATGTGTCACACCCTAACAACCCAAGTCCTGAAACACACAGGTGGAAACTTGATGAAACAGAAATCCTGGAGTATGACCGGTGTGCTGGTGACATTATACCACAGGAACTCATGGACATTTTGTCCCACAAGGAAACCTCAAATCAGTCAGATGAGAAAGATGACAATGATGTTCTTTCAGTCAGCCTGGCAAATGAGATATTTGATGCTGAGGATGAAAACAGTGTGTATGAAGATGACAACTAAGTTATAATGGCAAAGATATTACTGTTACAGTGTGTCAATTTAATCCTACCCTTACAATATACAAGTATTGTTATAACTTTGCATTCTGATACTACCAATTTCCATAGATTCAATTACATTGCAAAGTACTCATGTATGCAGTACTTCAATATGACGTCATTACTGATGTTATCATTGAGCTGAATCTTTTCTAATTAAATTAAAATCATAGATGAATATGTAGCCTTTTTATTGATACTCATTTTGTCATTATTTGACTTACACATATTGACTTAAATCAACAAAACCTTTGTCTACCCCATCTTTGTTGTTTTTTCTTTCCTGATATATAGTGGTCACACATGTTAGCCTGTAGCAACCAAAAGTTACTGTTGCCAGATGGCAAACAAGTAAATTCTAAACTGTTTCAGTGTAAGCTTCTAAGAAAGCAATGTCTTGAAAATTCCCTATGGGGGGTGGGAGGTAGTGATAGCCCACAGATTATTGAGTTTTAAAGCAAAAACTGCAAAATAATGCACTTGTGGCAAAGAAACCCAGGGGCATAGTGCAGAATGGGTAGAGTGGTGTTAATGACAACCAGCCAGGAAGGAGACAAGGGGGGTAATCATATCAGATCAGCTAAAGGTGGCTAGGTAGTGTGACAAGGCAGTAGTGATGGCACGTGTGATGCTGAGGTGTATAGGGAGGGTTATCTCCAGCAGAAAGAGGGAGGTGCTGTTGCCTTGCTATCGATCACTGGTAAGAGCCCACCTAGGATGCTGTATCCAGTTCTAGAGACTACGTCTCTGGAAGGACATAGACAGAGTGGAGGCAGTCCAGAGGAGGGCAACTAAAATGGTGCACAGTCTGCATCAAAAGCCCTATGAGGAGAGACTATAGGAACTCAGTATGTACACCCTGGAACAGAGGAGGGAGAGGGGAGATAAAAGAAAACAGGCTTGTCCAGTGCCCTAACCCAGTTAACAAATAAAATGTGCTAGAGACCTTTTAATAACTCACAGGTGTAAATAAGGCCTAGGAGTGGAATATTTTTTTGTAGAAGATAAACTGTTTAGGAACAAGGGGACATGCTACAAAGCTGGAGGGAGGTAGATTCAGGAGAGATGTGAAGAAGCACTTCTTCACAGAAACAGTGGTGGATTCCTGGAACAGCCTTCCAGCAGAGGTGGTGGGGGCAAAAACAATGGTGGGGTTCAAGAATGCATGGGATAAGCACAGTGGAATCATAGTGGATAGGAAGGGGGAAGATCTGTAGATCAGGTACTACCTGATGCAATAGTGTAGGTAGAGAGAAATGGGCAGACTGGATGGGCCAGTGGTCCTTATCTTCTATCAAATTCTATGTTTCTGTGCTTACTAACCACTGAATTTCCAAATGTGCACCTCTTAACTTGTCAAATTCTGTACATTTCATTTAAACCATACAGCACAGCACAGAAAGGCATTTTTTTTGTTTGTAATTATGGTACCTCTGACTCCTGTACAAAAATAACTTTACTATATAAAATATGTACAATGAGGGTACTTGTGTGACTGCTGTATAAAAATAAATATACTATATAAAATATGTACAGCCATTCACAACTCAGCATGGATTCCATCTCAGGGTTGAAATGACAGCATGGGCCTATCAAGCTTCACTATTGAGGTTCGTGTGATATAATATCAACCCCTGTACAGAAACACAGCCTTGTTAGATATGATTTAACAAACTATATTTTATATAATGTAGAATATAAATAGATATGGAGATCAGGAAGGGGAGGCGATCAAAAGCAATACTTGACACCCAGACTGATACACCTCCAAATGAAATTTTTAGCCATGACATACATAACACATGCATTTCTATACCTATTGGATATGGGTGTGTGTGTGTGTGCTGTGTGCATGCAGGTGGGGAGATTTGTAATCATTGTTAGTAAAGAAAACCACTCTCTTTCTTTTTAAGGTTAGAATATCAAAGTTCATGACTGGGGTCTCAGTCGGTGGTATTTGTGGCACTG
Source organism: Neoceratodus forsteri (assembly GCA_016271365.2). Taxonomy (NCBI): domain Eukaryota; kingdom Metazoa; phylum Chordata; order Ceratodontiformes; family Ceratodontidae; genus Neoceratodus; species Neoceratodus forsteri. The sequence goes on from CM057452.1 coordinate 1,061,611,752, forward strand.
GAGTCATTACTGTGGACTATGCAAACTATGTCATAGGAATGAAAAGGTTCCTTGAATGTTCCATTGTGGATCCTGGCTGCACAAGCTTAAGACTGCTTACTAGTAGATTGCCTCATTTTCGTGACCCCACAAGAACAGGAAAATTCATTGACCTTTTCATAAGAACAGTGTTGTTTATGGGATTGGTTGTCTGTGGGGCACTGTAGAAGCATGAACAACATTGTCAGACAGTGTGCCACAAATTGAAAATCATGGCCACAGATAGATAAATACACAATTAGCAAAACACATGTAAAGTCAAGTTAATGTCATGCCTACTCATATGAAGAGGTGTAAAATGGAAGTTGTTTAGTGAAGAGATAGTTTCTGTGTAGTTGTTTAAAGCATTGAGCTGTGAACCTGGGGACATAGGTTTTAATCCAACAAGTAACACTATTTCAGTGTTTGCAACCGTCGGCAAGTAATTTTTTCTTACTGTTCATTAACCTTCTATAATATCTTTCTATTTCTGTGTTGCTTAAATCTATTCATGTATCTATGGCAGCAAAGTTCTCACCACAAAAAAAATGGCAGCATCCAGACTTCTAGTTTCTAGATTTTTAATTTGGGGTTTGTCATTGTTCAACAGTGGCACGGGGGGAGAGGATTTACCTATGGCACCAAATCATCAAGGGCAACCTTTATACCCACCCTGGTAGCTGCCTACCTGACAAAAATCAAGTATGGAAAATCCAAATGAGTGGATGAGATACACCACAGGCTCATAGTGGAGCTAAAGTAAAATTAGCAAGCCTTTTTGAGGCAATGTTTTATGAGCTTGTCTGTACCAGTGTGGCGCAGGAGGTCCAGAAAGTGGCAAGTGTTGTCCCTGTCTTCATTAAGGAGGCAATGGTGCACCCAGGCAACTACAAGTCTGATTATGAATACATTATCAGCCTAACATCAATGCTGAACAAGTTCCTGGACTCCTTTATCAATGACTGAATAATAGCTTGAGGCCAATATCTTCAAACCCTCTCAGCAGGACTGAATGAGTGACAAATCATGATCACAGAATTGAGTGGTGACCGGGCAGGTGGACATGGACCATTCTATAGACATAGTCAATCTGGACTTTATTAAGGCCTTTGACATTATAGTGTGTCATTGCCATGGTCAGATATTTCTTGAAATGTCTGTGATCTCTCCAGATTCCTGCATGCAGTGCCATTTTAGGGCCATCAGACAGAATCTCTTGAGAAATATGACAAAATATCTCAAATTATATGACCATGTCATAGGTGCAATTGTATACTGCATGACATGTTTCTAGTCAAAGTACATCAATGCAGTATATGTGATTCATACCCAAGGTGGACTGCTAACTGGGATGCGGCAGGATGTAGAGGCTGGGGTGACATTTATTACTCTGAGAGGAGAGCAGTACTCCATGGTGTCCCTCAGGGATCAGAGCTGTGGCAATTCTTTCAGCATTTTCATCAACAATGAAATTTCCAGCAAACTACTCATGTTTCTGATGACACTAAGCTGGCAAGGGTGACAAACTCATTGAGGATGGGGAAAAACATCAGAATGTTTTGGACAAGCTGGGTGACTTGTCAGATCTCAGAAGTCATAGATCTGATGTAGCCTAATGCAAGGTTTTATACTTGGGGATGAGAAATAGGGGTAAGACCTGTCCACTACATGAGAGCTCCTCAAAAGGATTTGCAGTCATAATAGACAAGGGGCTAAAGAACGTCAACCAGTGTGAGGTTGTTGTCAAGAAGGCTAACAGATCTCTAGGGTGTATTAAAGGTGGGTGATTGCCTAGGCAGGGGAAGTAATCATAAAACATTACAGGCTTTGGTCAGGCCCCACCTGGCACACTGCACAGTTCTAGGATCCCTATTACAAAAATGACACTGAGGCAGAAGAGACTGGACAAAGCAGGGTCACCAAAATGATCAGAAACGTGGAGGATAAAAACTTTGAAGGAAGACTTGAAGCCCTTAAATATTTTCCTCTCAGAAAAAGAAGCTAATTTGGGACAAAATTCTAGTCTAGGTTGGGGAAGGTGGGGTGTGGCAGTGAGATGACAAATGGGAAGGGGGTGGGGCAGCTGAAATCTAGGGGTGCTAGTTGCACACTCGAATAGACTTCAATAGACTGGGTGGTCTGTTTCTGCTGACACATTTGTATGTTCGTATGTTGGTATTACTAATGCATCAACAAGTCTGAACAAAGAGAAATGTTTGGTTCTGTGTGCTCCAGACAGATGCACTGACACAACCTAAAGTTCCATTGTAGTAAATTCAGGGGTCCTTTTATGCAGCATATTCTCTCCCAGAGGATGGTGAACCTATGGTGCAGTTTACATCAAGGAGAGTGGACAATGAGGTGGTACAGGCCTTTAAGGTATGTCCGGACAAATTGCTGCTTAATACGAGAATCACTTGGTGGGTCAGTAGGAAATAAATGAACATGTTTTCATAGCATACTTGCTGGTCCCTCCTCCTGAAGCAAGGGGCGGACCTGATGTATCTAGAGTCCCTTCAAGCCTTAAATGACTATGTTACTGTGTAAAGTACTTTGAAATGCAGCTTCTGGGACTGTTTGTTTATAAGGTTACTTTCCACTTCCTTTCTTTAATTTCATTAAACTTGTTTGTAAAAGTTTCAAACTATGCAAGCATATTTTGGTCCTACCTGAAAAGGCTGAAAGTCATAAATGTTTGCACATGTTCTATTTGGAAATTCTCCCAAGCCACCATTGCATGAAGTCAGACTTTGCAAGGCATAGGCAAGGACAACTACGCCAATGTACAGGTTGTATGCAGTCCGCAAAGCTGACACGTCAAAGAAGAAACTGTTAACATTCCGCAAGTTCTCTGATCCTGTACATGGTATTGTTTTGTTGCCCAGATTGTTCCTTTCTGTTCCATTTTGATGAGATGTTGGCCACTTACAGGCAAAAATGTGTTCCCAAAATGTGTTGACATAAATATCACCTGGAGAAGTGAAAGGATGAATTCTATAAAGAAACTCCTGGAACCCAGGTATTTCAGCCCCACGGAGGGCAAAAACTAAGGATCCATTTAATACAGTCAGCACATCATTCACAGACGACACTGTGGAAAGGGTCCATGTCTCACTGGCAATCCAGAACTTGTCAGTGATGTTCTGTCTAGTAATCTCCTCCATTAAAGAATACATGTTATATTGAAAGAAGAATATTACTATGCCCCTTGCAGAGGATTCCTTGATAACTTTTACAGTTTTCTGGATCTGCGTCCCAGAATTAATTGTTGGGACAGTTTCAGAGAAAGCAATACAGATACCAACTTTGAGCAGTTCTTCCTTCACAAACCGGCTTCCCTGCTCACCGTACTCAGTTTCTTCAGCAACAATGCCAACCCAAGTCCAGCCAAAGCGTTTTATAAGTTGAGCAATGCCAGTAGACAGAATCCTATCAGTTGGAAATATCTGGAAAACTGAAGGGTACTCATTCTTGTCACTTAGTACAACAGTAGATGGTGCATATGTTATCTGGAGTTACAGTAAATATATTTATTTTAGAATTCTAGAAAAAAATGAACATTGTAGAAAAACTGTCTACACAAATATTTCTGTATCATTTAAGTGAACTCAGCCTTGAAGTGAAGATTCTTATAAAATGGCACAGTGCTGATTTTCTATGCTGTTTTTCTACTGCATTTTTCATCAGGTGCTGCTTTTTTAATCCAATCCAAACTGTAGACATGTTAGCAATAATTGCTATCCAGAAAGGTGAACCCCAATCAATTTAGAAAATGTTTCTTTTTATCCTAGATTCTGATATATGTTCCCCTTATAATTTCAATGGGTTCTATGCACGAATGTGTGGAGTGGGTACATGCCACATAACCCTGGTGCTTAGCCCGCTCTGCAACTGTCCAAGCCCATTGCACCCCCTGTGTAGCATTCACCAATGTAGGTATGTCCCCCCATGCACCTCATCCCCAGCAGAGTGAGGACTCACATGTGGCGGGGGGGCAGACCAGGGGAGGTGCTGTGGGTGTGCTAACACTCTGTGGGATGCAACACCATGTAGAGTGCCAGGAGCAGGTGTCGGCACCTCCTCCATGTTGGGGCAGCCATAAAGGTTGGGGGGGACAGTTATGTAGCCCCCTGAGAGTTACAGCTGTGGGCTGCAGCAGTGAGGCAGGATCATGTGCACCCCCACTAAAGAAGCCCTTGCAAGTGGGGCACACTAGGAGGCCAGCGGATGGTTGACTGGGCACCTGACCCCCCCACCACATGTGTCACTTTCCATGCTGGCAACACACCTTGTGCCCACAGGCACAAGCCATCCACTTTGGGATTTGCAATGGGCGGCTGATTGGCTGCCTGCTCAGATCTGCAGTTCCGCACCCACTGCCCCCATGGACCTGTGCTCCAGGGGGGAGGAGCCACATACGAGAGTCACACAGTGGCCACTGTTCATGCATGTGGCCACTCAATGGTGCATAGCTGTATGGGCAGGGTATGTGCCTCAGGCATGTATTACTAACCCCTTTGTGCATAAGGGCCAGATTACAAAAATAAACTAATAATAGAAGCAAACTGAAGCAATACAGTATTACTAGCACATTCGGACCCTGCATATTTTCTATTTGTAAGGTAATACACCATTGAATACCACATATTAAAATAACATGCACTGCAGCTTTAAGTAGTCTGCTTGATACCAAGTTTTCAGATCAATAATGAAGATGCTGAAAAGCAGTGCCCTCAGCACAGATCCCTGAGGGATGTCACTGAGTACTCCTCTCAAGTCAGTCTAGTGCTCATTCCCCACCAACCTCTTCTTCCTGCCCCCAACCCAGATAACAATTCCCATTGTTTATGTCTTAGGTATAGTATACCACACTGGATTTCTTTACCAAGAAGCTTGTTATGCACCAAAGTATTACAGGCCAGAGGATGCTGCCTTGAAAGTTCTTAGTTTTATTTTTGCTCTACTTGAAATCCAAATCAATGTCTGATTTAGCTTTCCTTTTACATCTGTAGCCTATGTTGTATTTCTTAACATTTTCGTTATTTTAATTTTATACTGGAAGGCATGGGAGCAAATGCTTGTTTACATGAGTGTCCAGTTCATAATAAACAAAATCCACAGTAAATAAATAAATACACAGTAAGCAAAAAAGTACAACATTATGAAGGAAGACAAATACAGTACAACAATGTAATCACTAACAGGCAATAATCCTGCAATTCAATTACATTTTGATATGCTGTGAAAAGTAGACCTAACATTGTTTTAGAAGGAGTAAATGTCATCACAGGCAGTGAGTGAAGATTACAGCTGGACAAAAGGTTTCTTTCTATTTAATATGCTTTTTCTATGTCATGCTAGATACTCAGCCCCTGCCTTCTCCAAGTCCCTTCTTTGCCCTTGGGACTTACCTCTGCTCAGTGATCCCTGGCTTGTACCCCAGGGCAGAGCTTTTCCACCGACACAATCCTGCCATAATGCTGGTACAAGGATACTAGCAGGGTCACCTACTGGCATTGCCTCTCTAGATTGCCCCCCAGGGTGGGGCATGGGGTCAGGCTGGGTTGACAGACATTGATGCTACTGTAGATCAACCAGCAGGGGCCATGGTGGGTGATCAGGACAGGAGAAGTGGGGCATCATTAATGGTGGCTTCTAGTTTACACTGAAGACTCTGTTGGGGGTGTGACAGTGCAATGATGTAAGACACTGATGCACCAATGTCTGGCTCACCCCTTCCCCATCAATGCATTGGAAGCTACTAATCCCCTTGCCTCCACCAGGGGTCAGTCAGGCACCAAATGCACATCAACCCTCCCCCCCAAAGGAGGAGGAAAGCAGTCCAAAGTTCACTCAGTCTACCTCCCTCCCTCCCATTCCATCCTCTGACTCTTGGGTCTGTTCTTGAACCCAGGATATTGACACTGCAAGCAGAGGTCTTTCTGCTACACCACTGGGCTGGCCCTAGAGCTGAGCAAAAATTGCAAATTCAACTTTAGCAGAATGTTTGTGAGGGTTCTCCAACTTTTGTGGAATTTTCTAAGATTCCACCTTTGGTGAGATTGGAAATCTTCTAAATAGGTTTGGTTAATTTTTGTCCTGTTCCATGGAATTTTCTTCCTGAACTGCAGAATAATACACATGAACAGTAGAACTAGTGCATCAGTCTGCATTTCATGTAATTATTCTGCAGTTCGGTTCTGTGCTGTCCTGGCAAATAGACAAAAAAGACTTCTCTTGGTGTCTAGCGACACCCCCGCATTTCTCTGATCACTGGTCTCATAATAATTTCTTGTTGCCCTAGTGTCTAGTGGCAACACAACCATCCAGTAACTAGCCCACCTTCTGATGACTGGTCCTATAAAATTTAATATTTTGCGTTGTTTAGTGACACCTCCCTCTGATCACCAGCCCTATAAGATTTTCATGTTTTCCTGATATCTTCTGTCACCAACCACCCTACAATTGGCAGCCTGTAATAATTTAAGATTTATCCAGAGTCTAGTTGCACCCCTACTTTACAATCACCATACCCATAAGAATGTAATATTTCCCTGGTGTCTAGTGGCACCCCCGTCTTATGATCGCCAACCTCATAAAATTTAACTTTTACCTGGTGCCTAGTGGAACCCCTCAGCCTTCAGTCACTGATTACAAAAGAATGCAAGGTTCCCCTGGAGTCTAGTGGCACCCCCACCCTACAATCACTATACCCATAAAGAATGTAATATTTCCTTGGTGTCTAGTGGCACCCCAACCTTATGATTGCTGACCTCATAAAATTTAACATTTCCCCGGTGCCCAGCAGAACACCTCACCCTTCAGTCACTGATTACATAAGAATGCAAAGTTCCCCTGGAGTCTAGTGGCACCCCCCCCACCCTCAGATCACCAGCCTCGGGCTTGCTAATGTGCCTCCTCAGCTAACTCAATTTCCTGTTACAAGTTAACAACTTTACACTTGCTCCTTCTTAGTCTTTGTATCAGGATCTGTGTTTTATGATGTTAGCTTACAGCTTCATTCTTCCTTCAATGGATTCTGGACAAAGTATAATTTATTATGGCATTCAGAGCTTTGGTTGCCATTCCAGGTGACTTATTTCCAGATCCTCCAGATGGACAGTGCAGGTGATGTTTCGAAATGAAGGGGTGGACATTGAAAATGTCACATTATGGTTCCAAAAATGTTGCAAAGTGTTCAGTCTCCTGGAGAAAATACTGGACAAATATGGGATATGGACTGGGGGTTGGAGATATAAGGTACAGCTCTGTGCTTTGGATACTGGACTCACTAATTTTCAAAACAGTTTCTTTATTGATTGTGATCATGGAGTTTGCTTCTATTTTGGGCAATCAAAAGCTTGTTTCAAATTGCTCTCATAACCATCTTAGCAAAGTCTGTGACCAACGTCTTTGCAGCCTTTGTTTGGAACATGGCCATATTGCAGTATAATGCCAAAACAGAATAAGATGCAATCTTTGCCAAGTAGAAGGCCATTCCTTCCATGATTGCCCATGGGCAGCCCATAATAAATTTTTGGGTTGACATCAAATTGATACACCTCCTACCCCCTTCCAACCTGACATTAACCCCAGTCCTTTTTTACACCCACCCACAACAGACGTTCTACTCACAACCACCTCCAAGGCCCATCCTTTGACTGATCTGCTTGAGAGCACTACTACCATTTTATCTGTGCCTTCTCTTGCAACAACTGAAGCTTCATTCTTTCCTCCCCCAGCTTTGTTGGAGGTAGTGATGCCACTGCTCCTGTTTGACACTCCTGATGCACCTTTCATGCTGCCTCCTACCTCATTCATGGTAGCACCCAGAAGGAGGACTCTCCAGAACAGATCTCCTCCCAGTAACCCTCAAACAACGGCACCCATGTTGTTTCCACTTCAGAACAGATTCTGTCCTCTTGCCACACCCAAGGCGTGGGGAGATATCAATGAAGATATTGATTAAGATAAGTCGTCAAATATGTCTTTTGGCTTAGACAGATCTCAGGACACTGACAAGAACATTCCAAAGTGGACAGCAACTTATAAATGGAAAATTGGCTCTTCACCTGGTTTGAAAGTCTAGTTCAAGAAAAAACATACTCAGCCACAATGGATATTGGTGACTGACATAAAATGACTCTTCTCTTTTTACTTCTTTTGTATGGAAGTTGCAGTGCTGACTGTTAACAGCCTGCTGAATCCCATACAAAGGAAGATACCTTTGCAAATCCTGCAAGATAGTGGAGTGGAGTTTCTTTTCCTGAAAGACTCACAGTGACAGTCTTTAGCCAACATTGCCATCTCAAATAGACTTTGTACTCTTGGTATTTTTTATTTTTTGCTCAGCATTGCTTGCCGTCCTTGAGTTGTTTGTGAGCACTTGATTTTTGGCTTGTATTATCGTTATCGCTGTCGTCACCGCTTCTCTAGCTATCGCTATCGCTTTTGGATTATTTTATTTATTCTTTTATATATTCTCTTTCGTTGTTTTATTGTTTGGATCTGAGTCATTTTATATATATAGAGAAAGAGACTTGCCTGAAGTGGACTCTCTGCCTGGTTGGCGTTTTGACTTTCCGCTGGTTGCTCGTTTGGGCTGCTTCATCGGGTGTGGGTCTCTGGCTGCTCTGTCGGGAATTTGGTGGCTGGCCCTGGAAGTTAGTGGCTGCTCTGCCTGGTGTGGCACTACATGGCGTACGAGTGAGGAGGAATGAGCGATGAAGTAGCGATGGAGTACCAGTTTCAACTCGGGGGAATAACTTGATTGGACTACAGGAAAGGGTTGCTAGTACCATAGTTGGAGCGGACCTGTTGGAAAGAGGAAGTGGTTTGCAGGATAGCAGGCAGTGAAAATCTGCTTATTGATACTATCTACAAATTTGTGGGGTCTGATTCCCTGGCCCAGACAGGGAGACGGGTTTCTCTGCCTCCGAAGGGTGGTGGGGGGTTACTCTTCTCCCTAGTTGAGGTAGGAGTACCACCAGAGGGTGGTCCTGCCTGCCTCTCTACAGTGAGGGTCGGGTGGAGTTGGAACCTGCAGTAGAGGTATATTTGACGTTGTCTGCTTATTGCCTGCAGGATTCTGGTTTCTGGTCACTGGGAAATTTTGAACGGAATTTGGAACTATGGGACTGCTCGAACTGGTGAAGTATACTTGAATTTTCTTTCTGTTGTAACCAGCGGGTGAGAACTATTGGAAGAACTTAAAACTGAGTTCATTTATAACTTTTTCAGTCTTGTGAGAGGAGACTGATTAAAGTTTGGCCATGCTGAAGTGGTGAGACACAAGTGTGGACATAAGAAGACTTTGGACTCTCGTTTTGTGTTCATTTTATGTTAGGGGGTTTTGTATAGGTGCAAAGCTCCTTCCCCTCGCAGTGGTGAGAGCACTGGGGGTGGGGGGTAGATGGATAAAATATTTTGATAAATTTAAAGCATAAATATTGACACATTGATAAGGTATAATTTTGTTTATTGTTACATTTATATTTTTGTATTTGAGTGCTGTGCTTTAGTTTTATTTATTTATTTTTTTTATATATATAAGTTTGTGGGGTTTATTATTGTGGATTGAGGTATTAGCTATGTGTCGGAATGAAAATAGGACGGTCGGGTATTACTCCCCCTCTAGGCTCAGGGACCTTCATCCTTTTTCCTGTCCTCCCCTGTCACCCAGAGTTTATAGAAGATGTAGGGCTTTGGGGACTGTGAGGGGGAGGAGGAGGGCTGGTGCCGGGCCTGGGGGAATGGAAAGGAGTGGGCGGATAGGGTTAGTGAGGTCAAGAAGATGCCCTGGGGTGAAATGGGCACAAGAAAGGGGTTCTCCCTGCTTGGTGCCCATACCCAAGGGTTCTGATTATGATCAGCAGACAAGGCAGTCATCCTCGGAGGCTCATCCTGCTCGGGCGGTGTTGTGTAATGCCAGGTCTATTAAAAACAAGACGGCCATTATAGTCGATCTTGTTGGGTCATCTGACCTGGCATGCATCACCGAGACCTGGCTGGATGGAAATGCTGGGCCAGTATTAGCAGCAGCAGTTCCAGCCGGGTACTCGGTGATACACCGCTCGAGGCAGGATCGTAGGGTCGGGGGTGTTGCCATATGTTTTAAGTCAGAACTGGGCCTGGTGGAGGTACCGGTGGGATGTACCAGATCCTTTGAATGTGTCTTAGCCGAGGGTGTGGGGTGCAGGATACTTCTCGTATACCGTCCACCAGGTGACGAGAATGTCTTCCTGCAGGAGGTCGCAGACTTCATTGTCGACCTGACATTGGGGTCCCCAGATGGTTGGTTCTGGGGACTTCAATGCTTGGCCGAGGTGAACTCTCACGCTTTGGTCAAGACTTCCTCCAGTTGATGGTATCACTGGGCTTCACACAGGTTGTTTCCACCTCGACTCATATTGGTGGACACTCATTGGATCTGGTATTCCTTCTGGGGATGGGGATATCTGATTTGGTGGTGGAACCACTTGGATGGTCTGACCATCACTCCATTAGGTTCAGTTTTGAGGCCACCCCTATTAGGTCAGCCCCTTCGGAGATGGTACGGTACCGCCCTTTAAGGGGTGTGTCCCCGGATGACCTGATGGCGGTGCTGGACCTATCGGGCCTACCGATGGATTGCTTGGATCCAGGTGACCTGGTACATGCCTATAATAAGGCGGTGACAGGGGCCCTGGATTCTATTGCATCTGTTTGTGTTCGTCCTCTCACTCTTCACCCCAGGTCTCCATGGTTTGATGAGACCGTGAGGGAGTTGAGGAGGGTGGGACGAAGGCTGGAGAGGTGTTAGAGGAAGTCCGGTCTGGATGATGACAAACTTAGTTTGATGGACCATTATATGGCCTATCAATCCGCAATCTCTCTTAAGAAGGCAGAATTCCTGTCCAGAGAGATTACGGCTGCACAGAATAGACCAGCTCAGCTCTTTCGGACTCTGGACAGACTGTGCAATCCAGCCTGTCTTCAGCCCAGAAGAGCCTTTTCTCTAGAACGGTGTGAGGAGTTTGCTCTCTTCTTTGCAGATAAGGTTGCCAAAATCAGGTTAGTTGTCCGTCCTTCCCTTTCCAATGGGAGCGGTGATGGTCGGCTAGAGATGCTCTAACACCAGTTTGTATGGTCTGACTTCAGCCTCCCACAATTGATAATATTGTGATGGTCATCCGAACGCCATGCACCAACCAACTGTGATTTGACCTGGCCCCACACGCTCTTAGTGGATTGTGTGGATAAAATGGCCTAGTCCTGGCTTCGATAGTCTGGAAGTCTCTTAGAGGGGATCTTTCCTGATCCCTTAAAGAGGCTATAGTTAAGCCTCTTTAAAGAAATCCTCCTTAGACCCAGACTGTCTAGCAAATTACAGACTAGTCTGTAACTTACCCTTTGTGGGTAAAGTTATTGAGAAGGTGGTCCAGTACAGTTGGATGATCATCTGACCAACAACAATATTTATGATTCTCTCCAGTCAGGATTTAGGAAAAGGCATAGTACCGAGACAGCACTTGTTCGGGTACTAAATGACTTCCTAATAGCAGAGATCGAGACCTGTTCAATCTTGGTACCTTTGATCTCTCTGCAGCATTTGACACTGTTGACCATGGTGTGCTGCTGGAGCATCTGCGTCCATCTGTGGATTATCTGGTGTGGTCCTCAAGTGGTTTCAATCTTACCTCGAGGGTAGGACTCAGAGGGTGGTGTCGGGAATCTTTTCTTCGACATCAGTCTCTCTATCCTGCGGGGTACCGCAGGGTTCTATTTTAGCACCTATGTTGTTTGCGGTGTATATGCTGCCGCTGGGAGCGATTATTAGACGATACGGTTTGGGGTTTTCATTGCTATGCAGATGATACCCAGCTGTATATGTCTTTTGTGCCCGATCAGGATGCTGCCTTATCGGTATTTAATAACTGCCTTGCCGAAATCCAGGACTGATGAGTGGAGTTGTGAGGTTAAACCCGAGAAAACTGAGGTGTTAGTCATGGATCGAGGTCGCTGTGAGGCGGGTTTGCGGATGGATCGCCCTCAGGCTTATGGCTTGGGGCGCTCAGCTGACAACCTCAGATCAGGTGCGGAATCTTGGCATAATAATTGACGACCACTTGACACTTAAATCCCAGGTGTCAGCGGTGGTCAAAACTTCCTTATTCCATCTGAGGAATATCTCTAGGGTGAAGCACCTGGTTCCTCCAGAGGATCTTCCAACGTTGATCCACGCCTTCGTTACCTCCCGCCTTGACTATTGCAACTCCCTGTACCTAGGGCTATCGGGGGTTGAACTTTGCCATCTGCAGCTTGTGCAGAATGCGGCGGCCAGGTTATTGACTGGATCTTCTTGATCCAGCCATATAATGCCTGTGCTCCACAGACTGCACTGGCTGCCAGTGTTTTGGCGAATCACCTTCAAGGTCGGTTTGCTGACCTATAAAACCCTACACGATCAGGGACCTACTTACCTGAAAGAGCTCCTTTTCCCCTACTTTCCCTCCCGCCCCCTCCGATCCACTGACGAGGGATTGCTGGAGATTCCCAGGGTTCGTTTGAAAACTTCAGGGGCTAGATCATTCAGTTTTATGGCCCCGACCATGTGGAATTCTCTACCTCGTCAGGTGTGAAATTGCCCGACTGTCTTAAGCTTTAAAGGAGCTTTGAAGACTCACCTTTTTAATATAGCTTTTAATAATTTATAATAAATTTTAAATTTTATTTATTGTTTTATGAAATTGTACAGGTGCTTTGGTTGAAGAAAAGCGCTTTTTAAAAATAAAGTATTGATTGATTGATTGATTGAGAAATGCTCAGGTGTACCCATCCTATTTATTCATTTTTCTCCCATAGTTTCAAGAGTGATCAAAGTGCAACCAAGTTGGGCTCTCTTACTTGATTGCACAATCAGTCAAGTGGCATACTGGCTGATGGTGTCAGTGTCAGTGGCTCAGTAGGTAGCACACTCACCTCTGATGCTGGGAGATCAGAGGACTGTGGGTTCAGTTCCACATCTGGCACTTGGGTTAATATCCCAGTACTGACACTGTAGTGCAGCATGAGAGGGGTGCTGCACTTCTGAAGTGCCATCTTTCAAATGAGACATTAAACCGAGGTCCCATCTGCCTGGATTGGTGGTAGTTCAGGTGGATGTTAAAGATCCCATGGCACTTATCGAAAAGAGATGGGGAATTTCCTCGGTGTCCTGGCCAAATTTCCCTCATTTCACTAAAAAATATCACTGACAGCTTAATCTGGTTCAAGGACGGTTGGCATTCATCTGTATCCCCCTCCCCTGAGTCGTGCCTGAAAATAGGCAGGATTTGTCTAGTGTACTTACTTGGTCAACAAAAACTAAATAAATAAAAATAAATAAATAAAATGGTGGTGTGTGCACCTGAATCAAAATTTGATAGGGTAACATTGTTTAAAACCTTACAACCTTATTTATGTTCCTCAGAGGTGATTATCCTTGGTGGTGATTTTAATTACCCTCTCCACCTCTGTGATAGGGGAGTTCAGACTTCTAAGTTGTTCTGTTATTCCTTATGCTTGCAGGCTAGTTGTAGACAGTCTCACCTGGTGGACTCATATTGTACTTTCCACCCCTCTAGTGGTTACAACTACCATATGGCAACAACGGCTGCATGTACTGAGCAGGCCTAGGTGGACTGTTCCATCTGAAATCTGGAGCCCCGGGTCAAGCCCTTATTCCATGGACCTGGATAAATACATACTTCACTGTAGAAGGCTGGTTCTGGTTCCATGGAAAGCATGGCTTTTTTTATGCATGCCTAGTTCCCCACAGAGGGGGGTGTTATGCCTGGGTTATATAACACCAAGTGGCCCACATGTAACCATAACCTTATACAAAGTATTAGTGTCTTACACAGTCTTATAATGTTTATCTTACTTTATTACTTATGTTAGTGTTCTTTATTTTATTTGCTATGATTATATCTGTCTGAAATGCATTTACCTATATGCTATGTTTCTGCCATATATTCTGCTGTGCTCATAATCACTCATATTCTGTAGTTTTCCACTATTGTGACATGTTGTATGCTTTTCTGATGCATTTGCATGTGTTCTCAGACTCCCTGTCTCCAGTGAGATTAATAACATGTTGCAGACTATGAATTTTCATTGTTTAGAGATTCATTCTTCCTTACTTCGCAATTTCATTTCCTATGTAATTGCTCAAGGGATCCACCTTATTTACATGCCTTATCCAATGCTGTATGTTAATCATATCTGTAACCTTACTTATATACTCGTATGTACATCAGTTCTTCAGAGAGAAAGAGAGAGAGAGAGAGAGAGAGAGAGACCATCCTCGAGGAATGGTGGGAAATGGGCTCCCTTGTGTTTGCTTTCATTCACTTGTTATGGCATGAGTATGTAATAAACATTTATTACTTCCAATAGTTGTTATCTTTGTCCAGCATACCATGCAAAGAACCTAAGCTGTGATCTTTTTACAGTGTAATAGGGGTAAGGAGGAATGAATGGTGCCAGGTGGAACAGAAAAGATTGAGGAGAGGAGTAGAGCTGAACCCAGGAACAGGAGGACCACACATTACAGTCACATGTGGTGGAGATCTGAGTGCGAGCTGCAGCTGCTGTGGTCAGTCAGTTGGTTGGTCATTTGATGAATCTCAGGTCAGCTCTCAGTCTTGTCCTTGGAGTGGAGATTGATTTAAAGAAATAGTACCTCACAAACTGCCTGACTACTGTTGCCTGTCCTATGTGGGTTTGGAACTTCTATTGACTACTAAAAAGAGTGGAGAGAAGAGTAGTGTACAGGCCCAGGGCAAGGGCAGGCTAGCAAAATAAGTAATTGACTTGTGCCAGAGGAAAGAGTGAAAGACAGACAATTAGGGTGTCAAAGAGAAATGTTATAGTTACAGAAATCACAAATAAAGTTTATTCTTGGTCTCATTGTGGCTGGTTATGTACAGGGCAAGGGCAGGCTGGCAAAATAAATCTTTGACTTGTGCCACCATCCAGGGAAAAAAAAGAGAGAGAGAGAGACTACTGGGGTCCAAAGAGAAATTCTAGTCACAGAAATCACAAATAATGAACTTAATCTTGGCCTCAGTGTGGCTGGTCAGTGTGTGCACACTGTAATGGGCAGACAGGCAGGCAAAATAGTGCTTGCATCTGTCTGTCTGTCTGTCTGTCTCTCTCTCTCTCTCATTCTCCTTCTCTTACTCTCTCTCTCTTTCTCTCTCTCCCAGCACACTCATGTCACTGGCCCAAGCAGAATATGCCACCAGAATAACCTAGTCATGAAGCAGCTATCAGTTATTGCTTTTATTTAGCAGTTTTACTGTAATTTTTATACAAATCATGTATTCAATTTTTTTCTTTTGGCTTCTGTGTTGAATATGACCAACTTTGGCCACTTTTATGCATTTTATCGCATTTTTTTTTTCAAATAGTTATGAATAATCAGAACAAATCAGAACTCCACCGTGTTCTGGTTGTTATTTAATAAGGATCAGAACTTCACCGAGTTCTCCCAGTCCTAGTACTGACTATATTTTTGTTTCCCATAGGAGTACCATCATGTCAGCATCTATTTATCCTGCTGGACTTACTGATCATTCATTCCTTAACTGTGTATTAACTATTAATTCAACACTTCAACCTAAGTAGTCCTGCTGGAGGTTGAATAATACCATCCTGACAGACTCTTCTTTTCCTGATAGCTGGCGATCACTACTATGGGATTGTCTGTCAGTCCTGGAATTGTACCTGGATGTACCACATTGGTGGGATCTTACTAAACAGTCCATTGGAGACTTGGCATGGAGTCAAGCGAAGTTTGGCACATCCTCCTACCTCAATTATCTAGAGTTACACTATACACTTCAGAAACTGCATTCTCTTCAAGCAGACAGAGGGCTGTCCCTTATGGCCCAGATCCAATCCATGACTGATCGTATGAGATCCTTACAGTAGGACAGAGTACATTCCCTTGCATTTGAATGGTAATATGACAGTCAGAATAAACACCTGATAGGCGACATATTTACTATTTGCTTTAACAGAGTGAAGCTGCAACAGATGACTTCCTTATGTGACCCTACTGGGATGGAAAATTCCACCTGAATGGGAATGCAGTGAGTAGTTCAAGACTACTTACACCAGACAGGTGGCACCAAGTTTGCGATTGGGGATTTGGTGCCCCAATTTTTGGACTCTCTTACCTTGCCATAGGTCATGCAGGCAAAAAATGTCCTTCTCATTTGTCCAATATCAGAACTTGAACTCCTTTCAGCAATCCAGTCCCTCTAGAGATGAATTTCTCCAGTAACACATGGAATTATATCTGAATTATACCAGTTGTGTATCTCAGCTTTGGGGCGTATACTTACCTTTATTTTTAATTATATTTTGGCTTATTTGTTCTTCACTGCAACTATTACAGAAGCTATTCAGCTTTTTTTGTTTAAATCGGGTGATAGTTGAGTCTTGTCAAATCGGAAACCTATTTGTCTCCTAAACACAGATGCAAAGTTATTAACTCATATTTTTTTGTAAACGATTAACCTGACTCTTCCCTGCCAACATACATCCCCTACAGTCTTGCCCTATTCCCAGATGTAAGACACAAGACAATATTTTATTAATCAGGAATTTTATATCTTCTTTTCAGTCTGGACAGATTGGCCACTTTCCTATTGTGTTCGACCAAGCTAAGGTCTTTGATAAGGTTTTTCACAATTAGCTATTCCTCGTACTCCAAAAGTACGGATTCTTGGATGTCTTCATCTGATGGATCCGGCTTGTGTATTCTCACTCTTCCATACTGCCAGCTATTAATGGCTGGCGAGGCTCCCACATTTGGGTACAGCATGGAATCAGACAATGCTGCCCACTAAGCCCTCTTCTGTGTATTCTGATGCTGGATCCTTTGTTATGGATTGTGATAGTAGCACCCCAGATAAAACAACATCCCCTGGCCCCTCTTCATTGACTCAGTTAAATTATCTGCAGATGCTGATGATGTCTATTTATTTGTGCATAATGAGGACTCCTGTGAAAATGCAATAGATTTGATTAGTGATACTGTTTTGATTACAGGTGAAGGTATCAATTATTCCAAATGTCAAGTGCTTTCAACTGGGAACCATGGGGCTCTATTACAGTCCATTAGTAACATGATGGAGACACTGAAATTGGTTAAAATTATTGATATTTATTTTAGTAGTTTAAAGATCATGTGCAAAGGTTGTTGCATATTGTTACTAAAACATGAATTCAAGTCCCTGTGTCACAATTAGTGTTTCCTAAAAATGTCATGCTGTTTGGTTTTTTGGGGTTTTTTTTAAATCAACATTTGTTAACTTGTTCTACAGTGGATGATAACAGTGGAGCTTATTTCTATCTCTCTCAGTCAGGCTTGGAGAGTGATGACATCATCTTGGAGTACTGTACTGTAGCTTGCTGCTTCAGATTCCCAATCACAGCTGGCTGTACAGTTAATGGTTTTTTCTTCACGTTTCTTACATACTCAGTCTGCGGTTTGTGTTTAGATAGATTGGCTTAAAATATATAATTGCCTTCTTATAAAAGTTGATTATTTGAGTTTCAGTGCCGAATTGAAGTAGTGGAAATCTTTCTCAGTGATTGATCAGCATGTCTATATCACAGCTCTCAGTTATTTCTCATCAAAACTCAGGCTTTTTTCTAACTAAATAACGCAAGGTTGTTTAATGAACATAAAATAAATCTAAAATTGTTAATTCATAGAAACAGGTTGTCTTTGATGTAGCCTTCACAAATACATTCAAGTAAGAACTTTTTTTTTTCATGTCTCATTGACTGCCAGGTGCTTGTCACAGTCTACTATTTCAAGCAATGTACTATCTGAACTCACAAATTTCAGTTCTTTGGTGGTTTCTATGTGAAAATACATCTCATATGTGTATGAATGAAAACACTATATTGCATCCCGATGCACCATGTATCTTTCCTACAGTTGAGGCAGCTGAACTCTGCTGCCACCTATCCCCTGCCCTACAAGCCACCTGCCATATGATTCACATAAAAGATTACTGTACCCTGTTGTCCACTGTCTTCTCTCACACATTTAGGGATTATGCACCCTGCTGCCTCCATCCCCTGCCTAAAAAATCTTAGTAGCTACAACCTGCTGTCCCGTGCCAAAACAGTTGTGGTTGCTGCACCCTGTGCATTCTCTCCCCTACCCCCACAGTTAAGGACTCTACACATAATGCACCATGTTCCTGTCTCCACAGTCAGGACTGCTGTGCTCTACTAAGACCTAAAGTTCCAGGTCCCCCTGCTCCACATTTGGGGCTGCTGCATCATGTTACCCTAAATCACCAGAGGTGGAGCTTTTGCTGCAGCCTGCTACCTACTTCCATTGCCACACATAGGCAGGGTTGATGCATCATGCACAGTCAGTCTCACTGTCAGGGCTGCTGTATCCTGATGCCACCTTGTGTTCAGCTCCACAGTTAAACCTACTGCACCATGCTGCCCTCTGTCCACTGTCACCGCAGCCAGGTCTGCTGCACCCTACTTCTGTCTACACAGTTGGGGTTGCTGTGGCCTGATGTGCCCTAGAGCATAATGCCTCTGCAGTTAGGGCTACTGTACCATGCTGCCACTTGACACAAGAGTCAGGACTTTTGTTGCACCTGCTGTGTGCCTACATAGTTGAGGCAGTTGAACCCTCCTGCCCTCAGATCCTTTTCTATACCCTGCTGCCCACATCACTTGTCTGAAACAGGCATGGTTACTGTACCCTGTACTTCATTTTGGAATCCTGTAACCTGATGTCACTCCTGTTTTCTGCATAAATAGTTAGAGCTGCTGCACCCTGCTGCTCTCTGTCCCCACCTCCAAAGTCTTGGCCTTGGCATCCTGTTGCCCCCTGTTATTGTCTCCACAGTCAGGGCCTCTATGGTGTGCTATTCCCTAGACTCCCATGCCCTCTGCCTCCTCAGGCAAGTGGGGGGCTCGCTGTTCAAGAAAGGGCTTAGAAATCGCAAGTCCGGACCACCCCGCAGCTGTGGTAGCCATCCCCACACACAAGCCAGTTGCCCAGGACTCCCTCGCTAAAGGTATTGCTCCTCTGAATTCTCAGCGGCAGCACCACTAAACTCAAATCAGCCATCAGCACTACTGATTGGCTGCAACTCAGAGGGGAAGAAAGCTGATTGGTACAGTGCCAGCCAGGGCTAATATCAAGCTCTTCCTCGCTAGCAGACTATTCCCTAGAATTGGTATTTGTTTCCCGCCCCCACATCCCTGGCTTCTATTAAATAGGCAATAGCCACACCCATGACTGTATATCCCTCCCACTTTCTCAACCCTCTAGCAGTCTGATATTAGCTTAAAGCTGCAAATAAAATGCCTATAAACCAGCAAGCAGTTAAAGCAGGACCACAGCACCAGTGGGGTACAACCACATACTATTACTCCTCACTACCTCTTTTGGCATTGCTGGTACTACATTCAAATTCAGACCCCAACCTCCCCACTCTGAATCCTCACTGGGTGCATGCCGGATGAAGAGCATACACATGGCCACTATTACTTCTGGTAACAATAGGGTCTTAATCCCCCCGCACCTCCCATACACAGCTACTACCAAGCCAGCCTCCCTTACCATAACCTTAATGGTTAATTTTCCCCCTAATTTAACACAAGCATCTAGACACCTCCCCCACCTGAAGCGCAGGCGGTGGAAGACATGAGGGAAGATAAATATCACCCTATCTGCCAGAAAGGTTATCTTTATGCTACTGCTACTCTTTGGCAATGTTCACCTATACCCTGGACCAACAACCCTGAGGAACAGAAGGGTCCGAACAGTGAACAGCCTAATGATAGCATCGCTAAACATTTGCAGCCTAACTACAAAATTCAACCAGCTCCAGGCTTGGATGACCATTCATGCCCCTGACATACTCTGTCTAACTGAAACCATGTTGTCGAGTAGGATCAAAGATGGTGAGGTGGCCATCGAAGGATTCCAAATGTTTCGACTTGATAGAATAGGCAGGAAAGGCGGTGGCTGCCTCCTGTATGCCAGAAACTCACAGAGTTGCTCTGTCCTCCCCATCTCCAAAGTTGCAGAGGATTATGAGCTACTAGTGGTAAAAATACAAGTCGGACTAAAAGGCAAGACTCTTACAATTGCCACAACCTTCCTGCCTCCCAGAAAAGCCAAGGAAGGCCTTCCTCTTGTTATGGAAGAAATTAGCACACTCAAAAAGGCTTAGAACTCATCCTGACTGGTGACTTTAATATTAACTGGTTATGTAAGGAGGTGACACCCTCCAGAGACCTAATCACCTCCCACAATACCACACAACTCGTAACTCACCCCACCAGGCAAAACTACAAGGCAGGTACAAGCACCTTAATTGACTGGGTCCTGCCTAGTTCACCGACTTGATTCTCCAAACTCAGGGTTCTCCCGGACGTGCTAAGTGACCACTCTCTGATCTCCTTTATGTGGACCACAAAACTTGCCAAAAGCCCACCACGCCTCATCGAGAGCAGGGTTCTGTGGAAAAGTAAACTTGGATCCCTCAAATCGGCTCTGTCTGCCTACAACTAGTCCCCTATGAACAAGGCACTTATGCTGGACCAGGCACTAAGCTTTTTCATGGAGGGTTTTAATTACATCTGTGATATCTATGCACAATGCACAAAACAGAAAATTTGGGGGGAGGTAAACAGCTGGATTGATGGGAAGCTCCTCTCCCTTCTAAAGGAGAGGGACTGCCTCTGGATAAAAGCCTTAAACTCAGGTTGCAAACATGACCTACTGTGCTACAAAACTGGTAGAAATCGGTGCACCAAACTTATCAGGCTCATAAAGGCCAACTTCCATAAAACCCAGCACAACAATGCATGGGGAGATAGAAAGAGGTTTTGGGACAACCTTAAAACATCCTTGGCAAAGAGCAGAAATAGCACCCTAAGATGCTCAATATTAATAACTCATCCTCCACAGATCTGCTAGCCATTGCTGAGGCTTTTAACCAGCCCTTTACTGACCTGTCTCCAGTACTCACTAGACCACAGTAGTAGCCACAGACATTGCCAGCTATTTCCAGATAGTTTGCAAAATTTCTAAACAGTTTCTTCCTGCTGTCCCTACTGTGGTAATGCAGAAAGCAGTAGATTTCTCCAGAAATATCACAAAAGTTTCGGGAAATAGCTGGCAATGTCTGTGGCTACTACTATACCTTCTGTCTACAGAGGACCAAATTTGCTCCAACCTGATCACAACTAACCACCTGGTCTTCTACTTTAAGAAGGTGACACCAAAAGAGGTCCAAACAACGGTCAAGAAAGTCCTTGGCAAAACAAGATTGGGGAGTGACAGGCTTGACATGAAGTTACTATCTCTCACCCTTGATGTTTGAATCATGCCCATAACAATGCTATTTAATAAATCCTTGACTATAGCTCAATTTCTGGAGGTTTGGAAGCAATTCAATTCGATTCAATTCGTGTTTATTTATAAAGCGCCTTTCAGAATCAAGGCGCTGTACATGACAATAAAATCAAGACAATAAAATCAAGATCAACAAAAACAAATAAACTATAAAGAAAAAGCCAAGTTAAAAAGATAAGTTTTTAAAGCAGTTTTAAAACTATCGACGGTCGGGCATTCTCTCAACCAATGAGGTAGAGAATTCCACAGGGTAGGAGCTGAGTAAGCAAAAGCACGAGATCCTGATAACTTCAAATGAACCCTGGGAATCTCTAGCAATCCCTCATTAGCGGAGCGGAGGGGGCGGAGGGGTGATAGGGAATCAGAAGATCTTTCAGGTAACCGGGTCCCTGATCGTGTAGGGCTTTAAAGGTTAGTAAACCAACCTTAAAGATGATACGCCATCAATACAGGCAGCCAATGCAGTTCGCGAGCACAGGCATGATATGACTGGTTTCTCGAGGTCCCAGTCAAAGCCTGGCTGCAGCGCTCTGCACTAGCTGCAGGCGGGATATCAATCCCGGAAGCCCTAGGTATAGGGAATTACAGTAGTCCAAACAGGTTGTAACAAAGGCGTGAACCAAAGTCGGAAGATCCTCCTGGGGAATCAGGTGTTTCACCCGGGCTATATTCCTCAGATGATAAAAAGAGGTTTTGACAACAGCTGAGACCTGAGATTTCAGGGTCAGACCGTCGACAAAGATAACGCCCAGATTTTGCACCTGTCGAGAGCTAGAGAGCGGCACCCCACCAAGTGATAAGCCTGATGGATGTGCCGCACAAAAGCCCCTCCCAGGATGATCTGGGCCCACAACCAATACCTCGGTCTTATCCGGGTTAAGCTTCAACCAGCTCGAACGCATCCAAATTCTGATTTCATCCAGACAGTTGTTAAGTACAGAAAGTGCATCACTCTGATCGGGGAGAAAGGATAAATACAGTTGAGTATCATCCGCATAGCAGTGAAAACTCAAACTGTATCTCCTGATGATTTCTCCTAATGGCAGCATGTACACTGCAAACAACATGGGAGCTAAATGGAACCTCGTGTACCTCACATGGAAGGGAGAAGGTGTCAGAGGAATAAATTCCAGTGACAACTCTCTGAAACCTACCAGTGAGGTAAGAACGGAACCATTCGTGGACTGTACCAGACAGTCCACAAAAAACGTGAGCCGCTCCAATAGCACCTCATGGTCTACAGTGTCAATGCAGCAGAAAGATCAAGAAGGACCAGAATGGTATGTTTTCAATCTCTGGCCATTAGGAGGTCACTCAAGACCCGAACAAGGGCAGTCTCAGTACTATGCCTTTTTCTGAAGCCAGATTGGAGAGTATCATAGACATTATGAGAGGTGAGATATTCATCCAATTGCAGTGCAACTGCCTTTTCAATAACCTTAGCAACAAATGGCAGGTTAGAGATCGGCCGGTAGTTAGCTAGACAGTCTGGATCCAAGGAGGATTTTTTAAGGAGTGGATGAACAACTGCCTCCTTAAGGGGATTAGGAAAAACCCCCCTCTCCAAGGACTTCCAGACGATGTCAGCAAGGATTGGGTAGATGACTTCAACACAGCCTACTAACAGAGGTGTAGGACCCGGATCCAAACTACAACTAGCTGGATGCATTGATTGGATGATCTTCACAATGTCTGAGAATTCCGGGTGGTGAAACTCCATCCAAGCAGGCCGGGGATTAAGTACAACCGGTTGCCCACCGTGACCCCCCCAAAGGAGAGGTCGGACCGATGCCGGACCTGATGTCGGCAACCTTATCTGCAAAGAAGCGAGCAAACTCCTCACATCTAAGTTGAGAAAAAGCTTCTCTAGGCTGAAGACAGACTGGATTGCACAGCCTGTCCACAGTCCAGAAAAGCTGAGCCGGTCGGTTCTTTGCAGCAGAAATCTCTCTGGACAGGAATTCTGCCTTCTTACGAGTGATTTCTGATTGGTAGCCATCATAATGGGCTAGCAATCTAAGCCTGTCGACATCAAGGCCCTATTTCTGCCAGGATCTCTCCAGCCTTCGGCCTACTCACCTTAATTCCTTCAAGGAGCCATCAAACCATGGACTCCTTGGACAGATGGTGAGAGGCCGAACACGAACAGGAGCAATTTTGTCCAGTGCATCTCCCACAGCCTTATTATAGGCAAGTACAAGATCCTCTGGACTCATGCATTCACCCGACAAACTCGATAGGTCCAGTACCGCCATAAGGTCACTGGGGCCAACACTCCTTAAAGGGCGGTATTGGACCATCTCCATAGGGGCAGACCTATTAGAGGGGGCCCTGAAACTGAACCTTATGGTGTAATGGTCCGACCAACTGACTGGTTCCACCCCCAAATCAGTGATCTCCATACGCAAGAGAAAGACCAGATCTAGTGAATGACCTCCAATATGGATAGAGGAGGTAACAACCTGTGTCAGGCCCAGTGTACTCATCAACTGGAGGAGACTTTGACCAAAATGAGAGAATTCATCGTTGACCCATGCGTTGAAGTAGCCCAGAAGAATTAATCTGGGAAACCTCAACACAAGGTCGACAATGAAGTCTGCAATCTCCTGTAGGAATTCGCCACCATCACCTGGTGGACGGTAGATGAGGAGAATCCCACAACCTGCACCCTCACCCAGGATATATTCAAAAGATCGGGACACATGCAAGCAAGCCCTGATAACTCCAGAGCGCAAGTATGGTGATAAGACACAAGTGTCAAACTATAGGCCAATATCTATCCTCACCCCTCTATTCAAAGTTTTGAAAAAAATTGTGGCAAACCAACTCAGAGAATACCTCAGTAAGTACAATTTGCTCTGCCCATACCAACATGGTTTCAGGCAAAAACACAGTACCACCACTACACTACTGGCATACTCTGACTATGTGCACAAGGTGCTGGATGAAGACAAATTGGTAGGGTCCATCTTCATTGACCTCACCAAAGCTTTCAACACCATCAGCTACCCTCTACTAGTACTCCAGCTACAAAGATTGGGTGTGGCACCAAACGCCCTGAATTGGTTCAATGACTACCTAACACACAGGAGTCAGTGAGTCAAAATCGGGCAGATGTTATCCAGCTCCAGAGATGTAATCCTAGAAGTCCCTCAAGGATCAGTTCTAGGGAACCTGCTTTTCAGCCTCTTTGTTAATGAACTACCAATGGCCTGCGACACCAAACTTATTCTGTATGCGGACGACGCCATGCTGCTGAGCAGCAGCACCTCCCAGGCTGCCCTACAAACAGAACTACAGAACTCTTTCAATAAACTCAAGTACTGGTTCTGTAGCCAAAAGCTGCTACTAAATTACAAAAAACCAAGGCCATGCTACCACCCAGCCCCTACAACAAACGTAGGCTTGCTCCCCTCATAATCACCAATAACGTTAGTGAGCAGACTAAGCAGGTGAACTTCTACAAGTACCTTGGGATCACCATTGATGACTCTCTAACTTTTACATACCACATAGATTTCCTTGTCAGAGTAGTAAATGCAAAGATTGGGGTCCTCTATAGGCATAAGAAATCTCTCACCCTGGAAGCACTCCAAATCTCAGTCTCCAGTTCCATACTCTCCACAATAGACTATGGGCTGGTGGTCTATGGAGCTGCAACTGATACAGTGCTCAAAAGGGTCCAAATTGCACTAAATAAGGCATGCTGCCTCACCCTGTGCACAGATTAATACACTGATACGTGCACCTTCTATGAGCATGCCAACTGGCTTAACCTAAAACACAGGATCACATACCAAACTTGCTTCCTGGCAAGGAAGGCACTCCTCAGAAAAAAAACACCCTGTGTAGGAAACATGTTCGCGGCTTCTCTCTCATCACACATCACCAGAGGGAGGAAGAATGTAGCACTGTCCATCCTATTCCACTGAACCTCACTAGGGCAGCATGCTTTCTCCTACCGGGCCCCCCTCTGGATAAATGAACTCCCGAAGAAACTACAACCCGGCCTGTCTCAGTTCAAAATGGGCCTTAAACAGCAGCTAATGACTAGCTCAAAATGCACCTACTTCTCAGGCCCCACTTGAAAGACAGGCCTATACCCAAGGTAGAACCCAGCATGGCTACTTAGAGAATCCCTGCCTCCATTCCAGCCTAGCCAAAGGCTTAAGTAAGCTATCAGTCCTCTTTAATCACTCTTGATATTGCCCCTCTCAAACCCCCCACACCCACCCCTCTACTCGACAAAGCCTCTGGAGCTGCCTCTCCTCCATTTTCACTATTTCTCTTCCTCTCACTCTGCAGTATAGGACCAAACCAAATTCTCCTATTTCTCTATCACCTAGCACGTCACCATCTTGTATAGCATCAAACGCTATGCAGTTTTTCAACTATAGTCTATCAATGGATTTTGGTGGGCTCCAGGGGTGTGCTACCTGGGGCAATCAATGAGATATAGCTTGTAACCTCTTACAACTGCTCTGTTTTTCCTCCTATTTGTCCAATTCTCATGTAATTGCTCTTTACTGCCAAACAAGCAGGCCAGTGTGTAACCACCGTATATGTGCTTTGTCTTATTGTCCATCCTGATGTGGAACCTTTGTAGAAAAGCTCACACTCAAAGGTTTTTCTGATATACAAAATAAAATAAAAAAAATAAAAAAAAAGTTGGGGCACGGAACCCTGCTATACATTTTCATTGCCACAAATGGTCCAAGCTGCTGCACCATGTGCACCCTGAGCAACAGTCAGGGCTGCTGTATGCTGATACCAACCTGTGTCCTGCCACATGTTCAAGGCTTCTGCACCATGCTGTCCTCTGTTCCCTGCCACCACTGTTCCCTGCTGCACCATGTAGCCCCTTGCCTCCACAACAAGGGTTGTTGCACTATGCTGCTCACTCCTACAGGAACAGAAAGCAACAAGGTTCTGTGGCCTTGATTGTAGGGGTTGGGGAAAGAGAGCAGCAGAGTGCAGCAGCTTCAACTCTTTGGCCAGGATATGGGGGGATCATCAGGGTACAGCAGCCCAAACTGTGCAACAAAACACAACAGCCATGCCTGTTTGTGACAAAGGATGTGGTTAGCAGGGTGTAGCAAAAGATCTGACTCAGGTGGCAGGGGGAGAGCAGGGTGCAACTGCCTCAACTGTGGAGGCAGATGGCAGGGTGCAACAAATGCCCTGACTCTTTTGGCAAAGTGGTACATGGTGTAGCAGCCCTAACTGCAGAGGCATGGGGCTCTATGGCACTGCAGGCCACAGCAACCCCAACAAAGCAGACAGGAGCAGGGTGTAGCAGCTCTGGCTGTCGTGGCAGGGGACAGAGAACAGCATGGTTCATAAGCATCGACTGTGAGACAGCATACATGGGGGGACATCAGAGTGCGGCAGCCCTGCCCATTTGGAGCATTGGAAGTGGGTAGCAGGGTGCAGCAAAATCCCCACCTCAAGTGGCCTAGGACAGTATGGTTCATCAGTCCTCCTTTAAGGCAGGGGACCTAGGACACTCTAGGGCTTAACAGAGTACAGCAGCCCTGACTGTGGAGAAAGGAACAGAGGGCAACAGCTGCAGCATCCCTGATTGGTAGGGGGGTGGAGAGGGGGCAGCAGGGTGTAGCAACCCCAACTGTTTGGACAGAGTGCATCATGGTGCAGCAGCTCTGATTCTTTCAGCAATGGGTGGAGGCAGCAAGGTGCACAATCCCTGACTGTGTGGGAGAAGACAGTGGACAGCAGAGTGCAGCAGCCTCAAATGTGAAGCAGAAGGCAAGGGGCTTGTGGGGTAGGGGACAGATGGCAGCAGAGTACAGCTGCCTTCTCCCTCTTTGCCCCTCAGTACTGGAACACACCACCTGAACCCATCTGGCACTCACCTACACATCTCAGTTTCAAGTGCAATCTAGATAACCACTTCCTAGCCTCCAACCAATGTACCTGATTCTTTCCTCCTTGAGGCTTCCAGTTGTACCCACCAGCCTTGCCTCATGATGATTCTCCTAGCGCTTACATAGCCATTCATATGTTCTCAACTCCCTCTAAAGCATTCTCCCTTTGGCTTGTCATATGTTGCCCTACATCGGAGATGTACTGCTTCTGGCCACTGTACCGTGTCAGTTTTGAAGTGTATGTTGTAGCTGATGCCCACTGGATTTAGACAGTATCTCTGAAATCTTTTTTGTATTTGCTTATTTAGTTGTTAATTTATGTACCTGCCATTTCTATATACAATTGCCATCTCTACTTGTACTTTTGATGTAATGATAAGTACTTGCCTCCAGGGGTCAGTATATGCTCTTTACCTTTCGTAAGTTGCCTGCATTTATATGTATCCTACCTTTTTGTAATGTTTGCATGTATTTGCTTTGTACTCTTCCAGGTCATGTCTGAAAATGGGCATTTCAGATATCTAGTGCATTAAATATCGGTTTGAATAAGAGGCAGTGAGAAAACTCTGTGAAGTTCTGCCTTGATTTAGATATAATATTTCCCTAGTAGTACATGGGAATATTAAATCATATATATTTCAAAGTTTATATTTATGATACACTGAGTTTTTCTTTTTGGTGTATGTATGTTCTGTAGTAATACTTGCTGTCTTACATGTTGTATTGATAATGTTTGATGTATTTTGATACTGTAACTAAATGAAGATGTACTTAGGACCTTGCTAGAAATGAACCTATCTCAGTCAAGTTGTACCTATTCACTGTTTTACTCAGTTGAATACAATTTTTACTACTTTTATTTATTACTATTTACCCAATTATCAAAAACAAATAAATAAACACATGAGAGACATGGTGCATTCAGTTGCCATATAAGAAGGCTATATCAAAGACAAACTATTTATATGTCATATCAGATGACCTAAAGGTGGGCAAGTAATGTGAGAAGACAGCTAGGAGGGCTGGGGGGATACTGGGTTGCATAGGGAGAGGCATCACCAGTAGAAAACCAGTATAAAACAGGAAGTTATTATCCTTCTGTACAGACAGCTGGTGAGTACTGTGTGCAGTTCTGGAGACCCAGTCTCCACAAAGACATAGACAGGATGGAAACTGTCCAGAGGAGGGCAACTAAAATAGTGCAGGGTCTGCACCGAAAAACATATGAAGAGAGACTTAAGGAGCTCAATATGTATAGCCTTGAGGAAAGGAGGAAGGGGGGGGGGACATGATAGAAATGTTCAAGTACCTCAAGGGAATCAACAAAGTACAAGAGGGTAGCATCTTTCAAAAAAAGAGATGAGCAAGAACAATGGGGCCCAATTTGAAGATGGAGTGGTGGCTCAGAGGTAATTTAAGGAAGTATTTTTTCACAGAGAGGGTTGTGGATGCATGGAACGGCCTTCCAGAAGAGGATGTTGTGGAGTCAAAATCAGTGGTGGAACTCAAGCATGCATGGGATAGTCATAAGGCAATTCTAGTGGGTGGGGTAGGAAGAAGTAGACTGCTGGTTAACTAGGATCTGCACCTTATCCATTAGGTAGGGAAATGGGCAGACTGGGTGGGCCAAGCAGTGCTTATCTGCCATCAAATTCTATGTTTCTATGTTTCTATGAATGAACAAAATTTAGATTTATTTTATATTCATTAAACAACCCAGTGTTATATAGTTAGAAATAAATCAGAGTTTTGATAGAAAAAACTGAAATCTGTGAAAAAGACAAGCTGATCTCTCGCAGAGAAAGATTTTCACTACTCCAATTCGGTACTGAAACTCAGATGATCAACTTTTTATAAGAAGAGAATGATAGATTTTAAGCTAATCTATTTAAACACAAACTACAGACTAAGTCTGTAAGAATCCTGGGGCAGGATTCACAAAGAAGTTGTTCTGAGCACATCTTAAATGTGCCAGTGCAAATCAGATGTGCTGAGCACAGACAGAGTGATTCACTGAGGCATGTGCAGTGGGATGCACCGAGTGCAGCCCCACTGTGAATCACCCAGAAAAAGTACAGCGCAACTGGAGATGCACCAGTGCAACTGGAGATGTGCTAAGGCACCCTGGATGTCATGAGTCACACAGGGGAGCAATTCAGAGCAAGTGGAGCAAGCCAGCAAGGCAATAGGGAGCAACCACGAAGCTGGAACAATGAAACCCATGGACACAGGAGCTGAGAGCAACATGTTTATAAAAGTGATAAATCAGATAAAAAAATGTACAAAACAAAAGTAGAACAACAAACAACTGGAACAACAACACACAGAAAAAGGGGAAGGGTAGGAATGGCAGAGATGAGAAGGAGGGCAGGAAGGGGACAGTAACAGGGGGCTATGTACAGAAACTGTTTACACGGTCTGGCCCTGAGAAGAGGCAGGGGGCCACTATCATCACCGTGCTCCTCAATGCCATACCCTGGCATGACCACACAATAGTAATCACTGCAGGGCATCTGACAGGCACTGCACAGTCTGCTTCACTGGCCTCAAGGGCTGCCTGGATGGCCTCATGGACTATTTGGCCCATGTGCAATGGTGCACCTCCCCCAGTGACAGTATGGTGATTTTGGAGACCTACAGTAATGACAGAGAGGACACACACTGACAGCCTGAACATGGACAACACCCCCCCCAGCAGTAACCAACAGCAGCTGAAATGCAGCAATAGCAGAATGCACCACTCACCTGCCCCTGCAAGGGCACCAGGCCTGGCATCCATGGTCCTCCTCCTCCTCATCTCAATGGCATCTGTGGCCCTCTGCCTGGTGTCTGGTCCTGCAAAACACAACAGACAGCACCATGGGTCAACACAGCAGTGCCATAAACACACCACTACACCAACTTGCACAGGTGATGTAGGGACAGCCAGAAACTGCCACTGTGCAGGATATACTGCCACAGTGGCCCCCACCAGGATGTGTGAATGCAGCATACAGTGGTTACCAGCCATGAAGCCCCTAGTGGCCTGCACGCAGACACAGCACCACTTAGTGTTCCCCCATGGCACACATACTATGATTGTACTGGGCAGCTGCAGCCACTGCCGTGTGTGCAGGATGACTGTGACCCATGTGAGTACCCCATGAGAGCCTCAACATATACACCCAGTACGAACCACAAAAAGAGCCAGATGAGTAACACCTACCTGGCCTTGGCAGTGCACTTCTGCATGCATGGTGATGCAGCTGTGCCAGTCTCTCTGGCTCCCACCTCTGGAGATTGCTAAATTAATGTCTGCACTGTTCCCCAGTGCGTGGCATCCCTGTGCACCACACAAGCCTTCAGGCAATGGAGGCCCACACATCAGCCCTGGGCACATGGAGGTCATCCTGCCCAAACAGCTGCCCCTCAACAGACTTGACAAGAGCCACCTGATGCAGCAGCTCCACATGGGACCAGTTCATGACCCTAGGTGTCTGTATCCCTACTCTAGGCATATTGTAAATGCAAGAAACAGTGTTATGGAACAATGTGGCAATGAACAGTCAAGTATTCGCTATGGGCCACGTAAAACACTGAGGCACGTGCAGTACAGCATGCACTGTGCATGAAGGGCGATAGGTCAAAGGCAACACAGCCGTGCATGTGCAATGTTGACCACAAAGGTGTTGCAAAGCCATGGCCAGGTTGCACATGCATGATGCATATGCAGCTGCCATGCTGTGCACGGCATGCATTACGTACAGCTATCGTGCACAGAGCACAACCCATGGCCACTTTGAACACTCAGTGCAGCATGTACCATGCATGTGGGATTAGACTGTGCAATAAAGTGTACAGTGTAATGGACAGCTGCCCTGCAGCAGTGCACGTTGTATGCAGTGTAGCGGGGCATAATGGAAGATGCGCCATTGAACACAGTAACTATGCATGTGTAACAGATGCGCTGCACAGACTGCCCTGGATTTAGGATCATGAGCCCAATGCTGTGTGCATGTGCCACAGATGTGCTGTAATGTCACTGGTGCAATTCTAAGATGCCCCTTGTAAAATGAGATAAGCTGGGGGCAATTTTGCACTTCACAGATAATGTGCCTAAAGCAGACTCATTCCACATGCATGGGCATCTCAGCTGATTATCATCTCATTACCAAAGGCCCAGGCCTCATTTGCATGACCTGAGCTATAAATCATCCCAATTCAGCAGGCTGAGACCAGATGGCTGAGTGGAGACAGAGCCTTGAAGGTGAGTACACAGCAATATTTACAAGGTCTCCAGAACGTACTGGGGGGGGATTGAACATGTGCATGTATACCTCTCAATGATTATGTCCCCCATATGTGGAACATTGCCTCCCAATATGTGTGAAAAAATGGTCATAATGTGGAATACTCAATCAGATCATTACATAAGAAGCACAGATCACTGATAGACAGTTTGCTGTCATGTTCAGAAAAGCAGTTAGTGAACCATGATGTACACATGACAGCATTTACGGTACAGTACTGCTATACAATGTTACGTTTGTCAGTGGGGCAAAGCCTTGCAATGTGGAACAGGGAGGTTATGCGACATAAATAGAGGAACTGTTCACTGTGTAGTGGGACAGTTGAGAGGTATGTGTGACTGGGTGTCACTGGCCATGTGTGGTGGACGCAGCGATATGCTACAGGTCTGTCAGAGGCACACAACAGCACCTGTGCAGGCACAATTACAGTGTTGCCATGCTGTACACTGCAGTCAGCTGCACCATGGCTGTAGCGACATATCCTGTGCCCCCACCCCACAGGCGTAGCAAGGGTGGTACCTGGGATGGATGGGGGGACCACGGCGGCTACACACATGCTGCTGAGGTACCAGCTCATGTCCATGGCAGACTGCACCATGTGTCCCCCTGAGGCAGCTGCAATGTTTCCCCAGCTGTGGACCAGTGGCCATACATGGCATGTGCACCATTCCCAGTGGACCATGTACCATGGGCATGGCCCCCTGTGCCAGGACACCCACCTGCAGACCATCACTGAGAGCACCAGCTGCAGAGAACCTGGTGGAGTCAACAGACAGAGGCAGATTGGTGCAGGAACATGTGTACCCACTGGCATGACTAACACTTGGATGCTTCTCCCCACAGTAGCCAGTATGTCAGAGGATGCAGGGGCCATCACCAGGCAATGGCCAAACTTCACCAAGGATGAGGAAAGGGCACTCACTGAAGCATGTCACCTATGCCTGGACATTCTCACTGGCAGGGGAGACAGCCAGATGGCGCAGGCAGTGGGCTGGGAGGTGGTAATTCGGCAGGTGAATGCCATGGCACCATACAACCGCATGGCCCTAGAGTGTCATAAGCACTGGAATGATGGGTGCAGGAGGGCCAAGGAGAAGGTGGCCAACATCCAGGCCTCCCTGCAGTAGACAGGGGGTGGCCCGAACACGTCAGAACAGCTCTGCCCTAACAAGTCCCTCCTGGCCATCAGTATGTCCCAGACAACCATGCAGGGTGTCCCCGGTGGTGGATTCCAGACCGGTGGCAGCCTGTCACAGCATGGTGAGTAGCTGTGTGTCTTAGACAGGCCCTCCCTCCTGTGTGCCATGGTCACCACACCTGTCCCTATGTGGCATGCACTGTCACTGTATACCCAGGCACAGCTACCCGGGGATGGTCACCCCTGGCCTGATGCGACATGCCCCATGGTACTGCATCTACCATGCCACTGCACCGGGGCACATGTCCGCCGTGCATCCATGTGACATGTGCCACCACTGCTGCACAGTGGGCATAATGGGACAGTGACAGGCACAACCATTCCATGGCCTGTATAGCAATATCATGCCACAGCCGCCACTGGCCATGGCAGAGGCCACCCCCGTGTCCATGGTGGCAGGGGAGTTGCCCTGTGATGTCCATGTCTCCAGGCCTGTGGTGGCAGGATGGCATGCCTGTGTGTACTGGACGCCCTACAGATGGTGCTGGTGATGGTGTGTGTGGTGGTCGCTCGCCCCACTGCCATCCTTGCACCACTCATTGCTTCCTGTGCAGGATGACCTGTGTGTCTGTGTGCACCGCTGTTGTGCCATGTGTCATGGGAATGATAAGTGCATTCTGGTGTATGCTGTGCCTGAGTGTAGGCTGTAGGGAACACTGACCTGTGATGTCTGTGACATGGCCAGGGTAGTGCATGGTTGTTGCATGTCTGGTGTGTGTGTGCATGTGTCTGTGTGTCTCCCACCTTGTGTGTGCCTGTGTGTTTGCTACTTTGTGGTGTCCAGTGACCACTGTACCCATGACATGCATTCCCTACACCTTTGTGCACACACCTGCATGCATACATACCTGCATACTCACCTGTGTGGACCAAAGTGTTCCTCCACCACACAACTGTGGTGGTCCCTTGCTGTGGCCACCAGGCTCGAGTCCCTCCGGCCCTGCCTGGCTTCTCCTCCCTGGTTCTCAGGGGGTGATCTGTTCTCCCTTCCCCCACCCTGTCCTTCTCCCTGGAACTGTCCCCTCACTGGCCTCAACAGGTATCCCACGGTCTAGGGCCATGTTGTGTAGCATACAGCAGGCCAGGAATATGCCACAGGCCTTTTCAGGGTTATACTGTAGGGCACCACCTGACTGACACAAGCACTAGAATCACATCTTCAACATGCCAAAGACACGTTCTATGATGGCACAGGCTGTGATGTGTTCCTCTTTGTAGCACTCCTCTGCCTCTGTTCTGGATGATCAAAGGGGGTGTGGAGCCAGGGCCTCAGTGGATATGCAGCGTCTCCTGTGGTGGTAGATGTGCATCTGTTAGTACATTGGGTACCACTATGGCATGTGCCCTGTCCTCAATCCTGGCCTCAGTGGTGTGTGCATCTGTCCTAATCTACTGCCCATGCATCCCCATTAATGGCAGTCCTGCATCCCTACCCCAACTGCACCTGCATGCCCTCATCTGTTGTGTGGTGCATGGTGCTTGCATGCCACCCTGTGTCCACCTGTGTACCCTTGCATACCCCTGCTGTCCCAGGGTCCATGAACCTGCATCACACTGCATGAGTTGCCCACGGCCCATCCTATGTATCCCGGCCTTGGTGCCCTCCTGTGCTGTTGGTGCCATGTCACACATACTTAACAGATGGCCACTTGGAATGTCCCCATCCTCAAGCCTCATACAGAGTGTCGACTAGTGCCATACGAATGCTTCATGTGCGTTCCCAGGGTGTGTGGCACAGACATTGTTGATGCACCCTGTGTGATCGCACACCACCTGGCAATTCACAGAATGGTACCCCTTCCAGTTGATGTATGCAATGGTGTCCTCACCAGGTGGTGTGTGGATTGCCACATGGGTGCAGTCACTGGGCCCTTTGACACCTGACATGTGTGCCACCCTGTAGAACCCCTGCATGGCTTCTGTCTGCTCCACCTGCATGCTGGGGAAATTAATTTATTCCAAAGCATGCGGTTACAGTGCAGTGAGGAACTGTGTGAGGAGATGGTATGTAGAGTCCTGTGAAATGCCAGTGGTGTCCCCAGTTGGCTTCTGGAAGGTTCCTGTGGTGAGCAAGCACATGACCGTTTTCACCTTGGTCTCCACCGAGATGGCATGACCTAATGCAGTGGGTGTCTGCATTGCATCATGACACAGCTCACAGAGCTGCCTCAGCATGGCCCTGTTCAGTCAGTATCAGCCTACTGTCTCCACTTCAGTGAGCTGCTTGAAGGACAGCCTGGCACAATAACGTTGTGGGGCAGGCCATCTACGGTGCCTTTCAGCGCTCTGCCTCCTACTCCTCATTAGTGCACCTGTGATGGCAGCTGCTGCTGGGTTCATTTTGCTGCAGGGTTCTCTGTGTGGCCATCTGGCTTGGAGAGCTGGCTGACTGTCTCTGTCTCTGTCCCTATATCTCTCTCTCTCTCTCTCTCTCCGTCTTCCTCTTCCCCTCTGGCTCCAGCAGCGTGCTGCTGCAGCAGTTCAGTCAACAACATCCAGGTGGGCTAGACTGTAGTCTCCTACTTTTGCACTTATATTTCTAGGGCACATCTTGGCTTTGTGCTGGAAATGCCCCATAGATGCACCATGGATATCCACTGTGAATTGGGTTGCGCTGTGTATGCATGGGTACGCCCCCTGTATATGCGCTGCATGTCATTACATTGCACCTATGGTGTATGTTGTTCGGTGCAGGGCATCTCGGTTGTGCTGGTATATTCTCCCTGTTTGTGAATCATTTTATGGTGCATTTTTGACTTGTACTGGTGCAGCTGAGATGCGCTGAGTGCATCTCTTTTGCGAATCCTGTCAGTGGTGAACAAACCATTAACTGTACAGCTTGCTGTGTTGGGAACCTAAAGCAGCAAGCTACAGTACTCCAAGATGATATCATCACTCTCCAAGCCTGACTAAGATAGACAGAAGTAACTCTACTGCTTTCAGCCACTGTAGAGTAAGTTAACAAATGTTGATTTTTTAAGAAACCCAAAAAACCAGACAGCATGAGATATTAATGAAACTGTAATCATGCCACAGGGACTTAAAATTCAAGCTTTATTAACAATATGCAAAAACCTTTGCAAATGATCTTTAAACTTGCCAGCTCTTAATTGGATGCATGCATTGGATACTGGGGCAGCCCGTGCAGCTCTTTGGAAATCATGGCAGATGTCAAAGAAGAAGAAGGAAGGAGTGAGCAAGACTTTTTGGATCCCCATCTTCCTATATGTCAGTGCCATATTTTCTGTTCCTGTTGCTTTTGAAACCAGATTATACAGTGTATTTTTTACAATAGTTTAATGGAATAGGCTTAACCCAATAAAGCGTGATGTTCTCTATCTTCC
Organism: Neoceratodus forsteri; assembly: GCA_016271365.2. NCBI lineage: Eukaryota > Metazoa > Chordata > Ceratodontiformes > Ceratodontidae > Neoceratodus > Neoceratodus forsteri. The sequence continues at coordinate 1,061,647,928 of CM057452.1, forward strand.
CTTTGACAAAGGTGGGCTTAATATGGTGAACCCAGTGATCTTCTTTATAGTATTTTTTTCCCACTATAATATCTTTCCTAAGGTATTGGACACCCATCCCCCTGGAAAGAGTGGGCAACACATTGGATGGCACCCTTTTTTTGGAATGGGGTAGACCAAAACCTTTCTTTAGAAAAGTATGCCCTTTCCCTGGGTTTTTGATACCTTTACTGATGTTTATTAAATGCCACTGGTTATTGTGGGATGTCATATACACCCAACATAAGAAAACCTTTTATAAGGGGTTGATTCTAAAAGAAGCAACTGTTATGCCAAGTATGCCACCCACCCACCCCCTGACAAAATGCCTTATCATACTTGAATGACAATTTTCTTCCATCCACAATATTGGGATATAGCCTGGCTGTGCTGCCATGGCAGGTTGAATGTCAAAGGAAATAACAAGCACAAAAGCATCAGGGAATGATTATGCCCAAGAGATAGTTGTCTGACAGCCATAGAATTCAATCAAGACTTGTTTTTTGACTGCCGTTATGTATTACCCTTTTGGACTTTTTTAGGTAAATCTGAGGTGTACCCTTTTTGTGTTTCCTTCCTTTTGATGTACTAATTCATGGCCGATTGTCTGACCTCACCTGGGTGCACAGTCCTTCTGTGTTGCTTTTGATTTTTTCCTGCATTAAGGCTAGGATTTTGAGGGTTTGTTGTAAATATATCTTTCAACAATAGGTGTTGGATCACCCCACCATATTATGGATGGTGGAGTCAGATCTTCGTCAACTGTGCACAGCAGAAAGAAAAAGGCTTTCACCCACAGCATGGATTCGCCATTGGAAACACTGCCTGAGGACCATTTTTGATGACCTTTTGAAAGCCAAGCCTTTAACACAGTGTTCCAAGATGGGATGGTTTGTATTGTGCTTCAAAAGTTATATTTCTTTATCACTTTTATTTATTTCTATCACCCTCGCTGTCTCCTTGTCTGATTATGTTTCTAGTACTCGGTGGTCGGGTTGATTATGTATTGACTTCCCCTCACATGTTCTTTTCTTTCATGCCAATAGGATTGTTTATTTTTGCTCTGACTGCTATGTATCATTAATAATTGCTTTTTCTTTAATAAACAATTCCCCTACTCTTTTTAAGAAGTGCCATTGGATCTTTAATGTCCACCTGAACAACCACCAGAACAGGCAAATGGGACTGTAGTTTAATGCCTTTTTTGAAAGACAACACCTCAGGAGTGCAGCCCCCCCCTCCCCGATACACTATAGTGTCCATATTGGGATTTATCCCACATTCCTGATGTAGGGCTAGAATCCACAACTTCTTGATTTTCTGGTCATAGATGTGCATGTGCTAGCTCCTGAGCCACTGAAACTGCAAGACAGAAAGGCAGGCAGACAGACAGATAGATTAATCAAAACACTAGAATGTACAGAATATACCGAGATATAGATAATACCTTGTCATAGCACCTTTGCAGGGCTTAAATTAGTTACATAAAACAATATCAATACCAATGCATGATTTCACAGCAATCCAAAATCCAGCTTGGCTTTGGAAGATAATACATATTCTGCTTCAAACTTTTTCATTTTTTCATGGTTTTTATGATTCAGTAATTTTATAATCTAAAGATGGACTCTGGCCAAAAGTATGACTTTACAAAATTAGAATAAGCATACCCCAAATAAATCCCATACCAAAAATTAGGTTTCATGTTACTTCATTTTAAAGTTATGAGCTATTATGTAACCCTGATTTCACTACCTGTTCAAAGAGCCAGTTTCAGTGAAGAGCTACGGATGATGTTTATTTATTTATTTATTTGTACATCAGTTTACAACCTTTGAGCCAGAGGCTCACTTGCAAAGGTACCCTGTCACATAGAGGGCAAATACATTACAACATTTTGTTACATCATTGCAGTTACAGTTTTGGCAGTCACACGCTCTTATTTCTTAGTTACATCATTGAGGTTACAGATTTGGCTATCACAGGCTGTTACAGTTATTTGGATATAGCTTGAACGTACACTGGTATAAACATACATGTAGTAGAGTGCAGTGATAGGAGGAGGAGGTAGCGATTCAGAGGTCTATGGGATGTGGTTGGTGATTGGTTGGGTGTGGAGCCACTAAGTGAGCTTTGTCAGTTGATAGTGAGCTAGAACACCTTAGAGACAAACACAGCTACGTGTGTTAAATAGCTGGCTCCGAAGTGAAGTTTTGAAGCAGGAGATCGTGAGGGTGTCAGAGATGGGGGTAGGGTGTGTGTTGTACCAGGAGGGCACTCTGTAACAGAAGGACCTTTGTCCATGTGTGGTCCTGGCCCTAGGGACTAGTAGCGTGGCCTTGCAGGAGGTTCATGTTTGAACTAAGGGTTGCGTTAGGTGGATGGAGGCTGTTAGCCCAGGCAGGGCTATCCCTAGGAGATGTTGTGATGAGACAAGATTGATATCTGAGTCATTCATCTAGGTTAAGCAGCATTGCCATTTCATATAGCTGGCAAGTATATGTTAGCCTAGGGGCCCATGTAATTAGCCTACAGGCCTTATTCATGGTGAGGTGGATTTTATTGAGGGTGGTCGAGTCTTGTGGTACCATAAACTGGCAGGCCATAGTCCACAAGGGACATTATTGAGGATGTAACTGCTAGTCGGAAGGCATCGGGGGGGAGGCATTTTTTGTAGTGGTATAGGATACCTAGTCGAACATTGGTAGCTGAGGCAAGGGCATCAATGTGGTTGTGGAATGTGAGGGCAGAGTCAAAGGTGACCCAAAGGTACTTACACGAGTTGACTTGCTTGAGAGTATGCTTGGAGCTAGGGAGGATGTGAAGTGGGAAATTGCTGGCTTTGTTTTGGGGATGGGCAAAGAGCATAGTTTTTGTTTTTTTTGTTATTGATTACAAGTCTATGCTCTTTGAACCAGGTTTCAGCATCATTAAAAGATAGTTTCAAGGTGTCCTGTAGGGAGATGGGGTTTCGGTGGGTGGCAAAGATGACGGCGTCATCAGCATACAGCAGAATATTACCAGTGCATGCATCGGCAGGGTGTTGAGGTATAGCAAGAAGAGTAAGGGTCCTAGGATGGAGCCCTGTGGAACACCTGAGCAGGTAGGACATGTGTTGGAAAGGGTCCCATTAATTTTAACATGCTGAGAGCAGCCAGACAGGTAGCTGAAATACTAGGAGACCGGCCCAGTGGTGAAGCCGGTGTGGATGAGGGCATCCAGCAGAAGGGGGTGGGAGGCAGTGTCGAAGGCTTTTGATAGGTCAATGAACACTGCCCCAGCCAGTGAGCCTGAGTCCAGGGATGAGTGTAGATAATTTGAAAACTCTATGAGGGCAGTGCTGGTACTGTGACCTGCACAGAAACTGTGAATTTACTACTCTGTTTTCTTTCCCACAGTACGGAAACATATTGAAGTACTCACAGATATTGGCTATTTTTGGTCTGCTGTCACAAAGGGCTTTCTATCCTATACTCTTTTTATGCTCCCCATTTTACTATAAGCCTACAGAAACTAAAGGTGACTTCTAGTTGTGTATTCTCCTCTGTTTTGGGGCTCACTGGGCCTTTTCCCCAGGCCCAGTAACTCCATACAATACTTACTCAGGCAATTTTCGAGTAAAGGAAGCTAGTCTCCATTTATAGCTTGCCCTCTGTCCACAGTCACTACGGCAGCCTACATCTCATATATACCTGGTTTATATTTGACTCGAGTTGCAGGGGCTCACTTATTTATTTATTTTTGTTTCCTCTTCTCTTCTTTTATTTCCCTAGTATATTTAAATTTTATCCATCCTGAAGCATTATCTTCAGCTAAATTTGGATATGTAACTAAAAAATTTGCTTGGAATCATGCTATATGTAGCAATTAATGTCTTTTTCTTTCTTCCAACATGCAAGTTTAGTCACCAAGGTACCTGGTACCTTTGATCCCATATCCTTTTGTTTAAGAGTCCACTGGGACTCTGTATAAGGGTTTTGACTCACTGTTATAAGAAGTTGGTATATATAAAATGTTATTGTTACTACCTTTAGCATATAATTCTGGTGTCTTATCTTAGCCTTTTTTTCTGACTTACTAATTCTTTTATTATATTGAGATTATTACAGCTCCCTGTTTTGATATGGTATAGTCACTTCAATCTAGCTTGTTAAGAACACCAGTTCTATTAACTAGCGGGTTTAGACCTAGGACTGGCTTTCAGTTCAGCTGGCTTCTTTTGGTCTTTTCCTATTTTTGACGCCCTAGAGTGTGGTGAAAGAGTCTCCCAGCATGTTAGCTGACTCATAGTTCTACACACCTGTAAGAAGTATTTTTCTTCTTAGTAAGTGTGTTAAATATTGTTGTTGATACTTAATGACTCTCTCTTTCTCTTTTTACTATCCTAAACATAGAAATATATCTGTGCTACTTATACTATATATATATATATATATATATATCCCTTACTTACATTACTTGAATGAACCTGCCACTCCTCTCATATACAAGTATTCTCTCCCTCACTCTCTGATTACCCTGTACTTAATTTATATTTCCCTTACCATTCCAACAACTATTTCCCTTCCTTAACAAAGTCACCATGAATGACTTATGTCTATATACATGGAATGTGAAGGGACTTAACTCTCCTTGCAAGCAAAAGCAAATCCTTTCATATCTCAAAAAACATAAGACACAAATTGATTTCCTTCAGGAAACAAAATTATTAGCAGAGGATGTTAACAGACTTAAAAAAGATTGGGTGGGTCAAATTTATGAATCATCCTTCTCCTCCTAAAAAAGAGGAGTAGCTATTCTTATCCACAAAAATCTTAAATGGTCCTTCATTAACTCCATCTCCAATAAAGAATGCAGATAGGTATCTCTTATTATTACCTCAACGACAAGTGTGGAAAGGAGATGGGAGGTCATAAAATGGGGACTTCATGAGGCAGTCAGGATCTGCGCTAAGTTGAAACGTAAGGGAGCAAGGTCACATAAACCATGCTGGTGGTCCAGTGAGGTACAGGTAGCAGTCAGAGAAAAGAAGGCTGCTTACAAAAAATATAAAACAACAAGAGGGATAGGGATAAGAAATGTACCAGCTTGCATCTAGAAAAGTCACCCGTATGGTGAGGGGAGCAAAGTCCAGTAAAGAGCAGCGGCTGGCACAGGGGATACATGGAGGGGAAAAGGGGTTCTTCCGGTACATTGGGGAGCAGAGAAAAACTAAGGGCCATCTCAGCAGATTGAGATCAGAAGGAGGGTGGGTGGAAGAGGCGAGGGACCAGGCAGAGGTATTTAATGAGTACTTTGCCTCTGTGTTCACTAGGGAGGGGGATGGGATATCTACAAAGCAAGGCACAAAGGGGATAGAAGCGGCAGGGAGTGGGATCAGGGGAGCAACAGAAATGGAGCAAAAGGGAGGGAAAGGTACCCCAGGGATGTCACATCTGGATAAGGATAAAAAGACCAGTAAGGTGGAGGGGCCAGACGATGCTATCCCGTCTAAAGGGTGTGGTTAGCCCTCAAGGCCCTAAAGAAAGACAAATCTCCTGGGCCAGATGGCATTCATCCGAGAGTACTATGGGAATTGGCGGACATACTGGCTGCACCCCGGGCGGTTTCAGCAGGTCACTTGAGACAGGGAGGGTACGTGGATTGGCGAGAGGCACATGTGGTACCAATCCATAAAGGGGGTCAAGGAAGTACCAGGTAACTATAGACCCATCAGTTTGACCTCGGTGGTGGGAAAATTAATGGAGAGTATACTAAAGGAACGATTGGGGTGTACTTGGAGGAGGTGGAGGTCTGGATACTTAGCAACATGGGTTTGTGCCAGGTAGATCATGTCAAACCAACCTTGTGGAGTTCTATGAATGGGTAACATCAGAACTGGACAGGGTAAGCCTGTGGATGTATTATTCTTGGACTTCAGCAAGGCGTTTGACTCTGTCCCCCACAATGGTCTGGTGGAGAAACTGATGGGGTTAGGAGTAGGCCCTTTGATGGTCAGATGGATTGAAAACTGGATAGCTGGACGCACTCAGAGAGTAGTGGTCTGTGGGGTGTCCTCGAACCCTAGAGAGGTTGGTAGTGGGGTACCACAGGGCTTCGTCCTGGGTCCAACTCGTTTAATGCATACATATCGGACATCAGGGAGGGTATAGGGTGTGAAATGAGTCTCTTCGGGATGACTCCAAGATGGGAGCAGTAGTTGAGGGAGAAGAGGGGAGGTTGGCCCTGCAAGGGGACCTGGACACCCTGGAAAGCTGGGCTCACACATGGAAATTAAATTTCAGTATCACCAAGTGCAAGGTGTTGCATCTTGGTCGGGGAAACCCTAAACACAGGTACACCCTGGGAGGGGAGGTGCTGGAGACCTCAATAGAGGAAAAAGACCTAGGAGTCATGGTGGATACATGTATGAATAACTCTGAGCAGTGCAGGAGAGCAGCTAGCAAGGCAAACAGGATGTTGGGATGCATCGTAAGGGGGATCACCTCTAGGAGCAAGGAAGTGATTCTGCCGCTGTACAATGGACTGGTTAGACCACACCTTGAGTACTGTGTACAGTACTGGAGACCACACTTGAAGAGGGACACAGCTCCTGGAGAGGTACAGAGGAGGGCAACAAAGATGATATGAGGGCTAGGGGATTTGACTTATGAGGACAGACTTGAGGAGCTCTGCCTGTTTTCATTGGAGGAGAGGAGAGACAGGGGGGACATGATTGAGGTCTTCAAGTACCTCAAGGGAATAAATAGGGTAAACATGGAGGGGATCTTTAGACTAAAGCAGAGAGGTATCACCAGAGGGCATGGTTTGAAGTTGGAAGGTGGAAGGGTGAGGCGGGAAAAGAGGAGGAGGTTTTTCACTGAGAGGGTGGTGGACCCTTGGAATGCACTGCCTGGTGAGCTGGTTCAGAGATCCACAGTGGAGGGCTTCAAGAGAGGGTGGGACAGACACAGAAAGTGGATGTATCAGATGATGGCCTGTCCCGGGGGGGTGGGGATGGATGATAGGGGTTTCTGGAGCACAAGGGATGGGAGGGTCTCGGCACCCAACTAAGGATCTAGGTTCGAGCAGACTCGATAGACCATAAGGCCTAATCTGCTGGCAAATAGTATGTTAGTATATTAGTAATGGTTAAATTAAATACTCATTTTGGTCCTCTCCTACTTGTTAACATCTATGCACCTAACTCCGACTCTCCAAAGCTTTACCATCACTTAGCTCAACAGATACAATTTTTAATACTGGCAACACACCCATAATTCTTGGGGGTGATCTCAACCTAGCTTTAGAAGTTAGTATAGATAGAAGCAACTTATCCACAGATGCCCACCTCAGAAGTATAAAAACACAACCCCAACTCCCAGGTTCCTCTTGAAATTCTTCAGCTCAGAATCAAAATAAATGAATTAATTGCCCATAAAACTGAGCTTGCTGTATTTAAACTTAAACACAAATACTGGGAGCAAGGTGATAGAAATGGGAAGCTTCTCTCTTACCAACTTAAATTACAGCAAATGGAGCAACACATTTTAGGTCTAAAAGATGTTCAGGGTATAATCCATTCCAATAACCCCTCTATAAACAATATTACGAAATTCTTTTATCAAAAATTATACTCAAACTTATATCCTTCTTCTACTATACAAATACAGCAGTTCCTAAAAAGCCTGCATTTACCTCATCTCTCTGCCTCTGAAATGAATAACCTAGACAAAGCCTTTTCTTTTCAAGAAATTCAGAAAGCCCTATCCTCCTTGAAATCTGGTAAATCCCTAGGGCGAGATGGATTTCCCATAGACTTTTATAAAATGATTTCTGATACTCTCTGTCCTCTTCTGTTTAATGTATTTCAAGAAGCCACTACTAACGGCAATCTTCCGCCAACATGCACTGAAGCAATTATCACCTTAATCCCTAAGAAAGATAAAGACCCTACTCTTCCTGCAAGCAACAGATCAATATCTTTATTAAATATGGATGGGAAGATATTTGCTAAACTACTTACAATTCAACTCGAATCCCTGATCCCCAGGTTAACTCATTGTTCACAAGCTTGTTTTTGTTAAGAACAGATCTGCTCTGTCCATTTATGTTCTCTATTTAACTTAATGCAGAAAGCTAAATTCTTTAAATCACCAGCAGCTGCTATTGCCATTGATTTTGAAAAGGTGTTTGATGCCTTAAACTGGGACTACCTTTATGAAGTTCTGTCTCACTTTGGTTTCTCTCACACCTTCTGTTCTTGGATCAAATTATTATATACCTCCCCTGTGGCAAAATTTATTACTAATGCTACCCTCTCTTCTCACTTTCAGTTGACAAGAGGAACCAGACAAGGATGGCATCTGTCACCCTCTCTGTTCATTTTAGCCATGGAACCCCTGACTGCTAGTCTCTATCAGTCCACAGACATTAAGGGAATCCCTGTTGGCAATTCAAGATATGTTTCCCTTCCTATGTGGATGACCTTCTAATCTTACTCAAAAACCTAAATGAAGTTGGCCCACCACTGGTTGACTTACTTAATAAGTTCACTAACATTTGAGGCCTTGCTTTGAATTATGGGAAATCAGAAACATTACTTCATAATGATCATTGTAAACCTTCTATGAATCTACCCCTCAAATTCTGTTGGTCCGCACAAGGCATCACATACCTAGGTAGCAAAATAACCCGAAACCTGGAAAAAATCTGGGACACTATTTTTAACCCCTTAATTGATAACATCAAGACAATTCTCAACAGGTAGAAGCTTCTTACTCTTTCTTTTATAGGGAAAATTGCTGCCATTAAGATGTCAATTTCTCCCGAGATTTTCTACCTTTTTGCCAACATTCCCTTGATCTTATCATCTTCTTTCTTATCTAAAATTTAAAAATTAATTGGTAACTTTTTATGGGATGAGAAACCACCAAGATTAAGCTGTAGCAAATTTCAGGCACAAAAGAAAAAGGAGTATTTGGACTCCCCTGTTTCAAAGGTTACCTGTGGGCCTTCCAAACCACTCAAACCATTAAGTGGTTTCAGAAACCCTCATCTCACTCTCCATTATGGGTTGCAATGGAATCAGCACTGTGCCCTAGAGGAGTTCCTACTTCCTTCATCTTTAACTCTCTCCCTTCTAAGTTAAAATCTCATCCAACTATATCATCCACTGTTCTTTATTGGAAATTAATTCACATTTTTTTTTAATCTAACCCAACTCTTTGGCTGTATGTCCCCTTCTGGGGAAACTCAACACTTGCTTTAAATAATCATCCAATTTTCTGCTGTTCCTGGAGAAACAAAGGTATATTTTTCTTAGGAGACATCCTGGACCAGAATTCACTCACTCTAAAAATGTTCTCAGACTTACAGAGTATCTGGAAGATCTCTAAACAAGACTTCTGGAAGTATTTACAAATTAAGGCTGCTTATATTTCTCCCTCCCATTATGTGTATAAACATACTCTCCAAGATCAATATATTTCACACTGGGCTAACTTGTCTGTAAAATGGAATAGCTCCATTTATAAGGATATCATAGACAATTTACCTTACCATTCTATTCCAGGCAATAAACAAATGGAGTGCACTACTTAACTATAATATTACAGATGCACAGTGGCATAATTGCTGGTGTCTGTCCCACAATTCATTCAAAGATGCCCATAGTTCCTTAATACAAATTAAAATCCTACATTTATAGTACAGAACTCCTGCTGTACTTCATCGCATGAGACTTTTAAATAATAAGAATTGTTGGCGCTGTAACTCACCTAATGGGGATTTACTTCACATTTTTTGGTCTTGTGCTCCCATTAATAAGCTTTAGTGCAAAGTCTATTTATTGGCTACCAGAGTTACTGGACAAAATATTCCTTTAGACCCCAACCTTTTTCTATTAGGTACCTTTATCTCAAGTAACCCTCCCTTCTCACATGCACATTTTAGATGGCTAACCATACTATTTCTCCTTGTTAAACACCTCATTCTAATGAATTGGAAATTAACCTATATCTCAACCCTTTCAGATATCCTTCTAAACCTTTCCCAGTATGCATCCATAGATCGACTATCTCATGTCATCCATGACTGAGTCACTGTATATGATAAATGCTGACAGGACTATTTCAGGTATATTGAAACCTTTGGCTCCTCTAGACCTTAATTTATGGGTATTCAAGTCTTCTCTTTCATACCAACTTTAGATTAGGGTCATCTCTGTTCCTACACAGAGATATCTCTCTTGTCTCCTTTCTCTTTCTTTTTATTTCTTCACTGTCATTTCCCCGTTTTACTATCTCCCTTTCACACATTACATTTCTACTCTTATCCTGCTAATACTGAGCACTGATTGTATTCTTTTATATATCACTTTATGCATTTTACTTAAAATCCAGGTTAAAGCATTTACTATAACTCACTTTATATATGGTGGATCTTTTTGAATTAACAATTGCCCTGCTTGATTTTAGCCCTGCCATTATCCACCTGCACATTTGTTTAGGTTTAAGATCTAAGAATAATCATGCTATGAGACCTCTGTATTTCTATAACCCATATATTATTATGTATATTGTGATGTTTCTTTATAATGGATGATATCTTCCAAATGTATTGTATGTTTTGTTCCTCTTTATATATTCAAACCATCAATAAAAAGATAAAGTGATAAAAAAGGAAAAAAAAAAACACGAACTCCAGCTTTTGAAGAAATAGGTTCTATAAGCTTGCTGACAGGGAAGACTAGACTCTGAGTTCTGGAGATGATATCATCATCAGCTCTTCACTGAAACTGGCTTTTTTAAACAGTCAGTGAATTTAAGGTTGTAAATTATTTTGCAACTTTTAATCAGAGTAACTTAGAGATCTCATTTTTGGCATGAGACTGATTGGGGCTATGCTGATCCAAATTCTATAATTTATTGATGCCAAAAATGTTGACAGTAATCCCTCTTTAAAACTGTATTAAACATTTGGTTTTCATTTTGTATATATTTTTTTTGTTTTACCTAATAGTGTTTTGAGCTTTGTTGTATAATGTTAAGTTATAGTTAATGGTGTTCTAGTTACAATAAACAGTATTTACCATTACATTTTGTTTCTGTGCTTTCCAAAACAACATTGACAATTTGTTTTATTTAGACATGGATGGGCCCATTCATGGACATACTTTGCTGGTTTTCTTGGTATTGCATTGTTCAATCTTTTGTATTTTTTTGTAATTTTTTTAACCTGGTAAAGATACTGGGACAAGCCCTTTTTCGGCTTCGACCTGCCCTTGAGCATTAAACATAAACAGTTAATACATACAAACAATTACTAAAAACATTTTCATGTATGGAAAGATAATCAGATTTTCAACTTGTGTTTAAAACAATACAAAGAATGTGCACTTATTAAATATTCAGGCAGACTATTCCATGATAGGGGAACTGAGACTGAAAAAGCTCTAGAACCGGCTTTAGTTGTAAATGGTATAGTTAACAAGAGAGTTCCCTTAAAGGATTTTACATTCAGTGTAGTGTTCCAGACAAATAATAAATCACTCAGTGGATGTAAATCTGAACAAGACAAAGATTAAAAAATTGAGCAATAAAAATAATAAGTAAATCTGGCAGTAGGTGATAAACAACCTAGGGAAGAATAAAATAAGCAATGATGCATACAGAGTGGGGCATCCAACAAAAAATGGCAAATATTGTTAAATATAGTCATAAGGGCATAAGTTCCTCTATTGGACAAATTATGATATAGACCCTCTACCTAATCCAAAGAGGAAGCAATACTCCAGTGCTAGTTTAAATCATGGAAGTGTTCATTTTTTTGTATTTGTTAAACATTGCCAGATATTTAGTCCTCACAGTCACATGAAATAAAAATGGTCTGCTTGAATCACCTGGGTCACCCTGTAGATTCCTAGCAAGCGTGCCATCTGAACTGACACCTGTGAGCTTATATCTCCAACTACAGCTGCAAGTGGACTGATAGCATGGCAATGATAGTTAGGAACAGGTTCCTCTTTTCCTGTCAGTAGCCTCAGTATGCCCTCAATCGCCTTTGATCCAGTGTTGCATGAATCATAAATTCCAAATCCAATTGTGATATTTGGCAAAATATTATCATTTCTGTTGACTTCTTCAATTGCAAAGGTCATGGTCTTAACCCACCGGTAAGACCTGAGTTCAAATCTAGGAAATAAAATAAAAGGAACTGTTTAATATATTTCATTATAAAATGAATAGGATAAATACTTTGCTGTGATTGGAGGACTCCATTCACAAGATTGTGTCATAATACACTTAATGGGTACATAATCCATGTTGTTTAAATCTTTTAATATTATTTTAAATGTGGGCATGTGTAAAGTCTATTTAACAATGCCAATCTATTGTTTGTGTGTTTGTTTTGCAATAACCCTATTTTTCTTTCTACACACCCTTTTTCCTGCTCAATATTATTTTTTTTTTGCTTACTCTTTTTCTCCTGGCTCCTGCTTGATGCCTTTTGTCTGTGCTTCCTGTCTCCAGCCACCATCTGGTCTGCCCCCATCCTCTTTTCAGGGCCCTTACATTCTTTCCCCATGGCTTGCCCCCAAGGCAGGGTGGTGGGGAGCCCCAAACTCTCCTGACAGGTCCAGATCCAGTTCCAGTGATGCCCCTGAGGCTGGAGTACCCATTGGATGACCATCAAACCACCACAACCTAGGGCACCTTTTTCCATTTTCCCTTTTGTGGGGCATGGCATGCAATGAAGCCTATGATGGGGTCACACAAGCACCCATGCACACCACATCTGGCATCTGCTGCATTCCCACCCCTTGTAATTGTGGCTCTATGTGGCTGACTCCCAGCTTCTACTAGGGGTCAGACATGCACTGCCACAGCAGTCCTCTTCCCTGGAGATAGAGAGCAGTCCATTGGATGCTTAATCCATCTCCTCCCTTCTGATCTACAGTGATCTGTGCTGCTCCCAAACATGGGTCACCAGCGTGAGGTGTGGCTACCAGTGCCTCAACCCTCAGAGTCACTGGGTGGGTTAATATCATTTTTTTATTACTTACCTGTTCCAAAACTGAGTAGCATCAGCTGAGTATAAGCCCTGCATGGAAAACTTCACTGCTGCTTCAGCTATGCTGATGTAACTGGGTTCTGCATCACTGCAGTCTTCAACTCAGCTGATGTCACTGGGTTCCACTTCACTGTAGTCTTCAGCTCAGCTGTAGTCACTACATTTTGTTTCATTGCAGGACCATAGACTCATAGGAAATTACAGACAAGAGAATGTAATATACCTATCAAGCTTGTCTAACATTTTCTAAAAACAGATACAACCATTTATTTCCCTCTCCAATAAATAGTGATCCAATCTTTGTTTGAAGATGTGTAAGTTTTGACTATTCCCAACAGTTTTTGGTAGACATTGCCACATACTCAGAATTCTTTGGGAGAAACAACTTCTTCTTCTCTTGGTTAATGCCCCCTTACTATTTTCTCCATGGGGTAAATTCCAGATTTACAGTAAACACACTCTCAAATGTTGATCAGTTAATGACTTATAAACTTACAAACTGTTATAATGTCTACTCTCAGTCTTCTCATTTTGAGTTTACACAGTCCTACATTTCCAGACCTTTTGCTATAGTTTAACCCTGCCAGTCCCATAGTCATTTTTGTTGTTCTCCTCTGGACCTGTTCTAGTCTGAGTATGTCTGTCCTGTTTTGTGGTGCCAAAAACTGTGGGCAATACTCTAGGTACTGATATATCATAGACCTATAGATAGATAGGATCACCTCACTGTACCTACTGATAATATATTTCTTATCAAATGACAGTACATGGTTGCATTTTTTAACTATCATATAAATTTGACTCCCTTAAGATTGTGTCTCCTGAGGTATATTTTGTTTTTGAATCATTATACTTAAGAATAAGTGAACTGGCTCTGCCACACTTGAGAACCTCCCCTGACTGGGTTGACTTGGCTCTTCTTGGGAATACCAAGACTTTTATAGCTCGACCCAAACTGCTATGTGGGCCCAGTTCAGAATGTGGTTCAATCCAGTCTGGCAGGCAGGCAGCAGCCTGTTCCATGGCTGGCAAAGCAGGGTACAGAAACAAAAAACACCCCCCCACAATTTCTACTGAATACTCCTGAGTCTCTGGACCATCATATGACCAAAAAAGGCAAATACATGTGATACTGGGGCACTGAAGGGATCCAAATAATTAGGGTCTTTTGTCCATGATTGAATCAAGTTCTAGCCAATCCTGTGTGTCAGTCACCACACGATATCCCATAGGAAACACTGTATCCAGCTCCTTTGGGGTTTTGCAATAAATGGAGACAGTTGTGTGTGTATGTGGAGTCTTCACAGTAAGAAAAAACAATGAAACTACAATGAAACATTTTTCTTCCTTAGCCAAAGAGACAGAGAAAGACCAAAAAATTCAATAGCAGATTGCAGATATTCTAGAGTACTTAACTCAACAGTAAGACAACATGAAAACAGTTTTCTTACTTAGTCAGAAGGAGAGAAAAAGAGAGAGAGGGAAAGAGAAAGAAGGAGAATAGAAAGAGATAGAGAGAGAGAGAGAGAGAGAAATCACCAGAATCAACATCAAACAGCAGAGTGCAGATTATTGCAGAGTACTTAATGCCACAGTTAAAAAAAAACAGTTTTTGTCCTTAGAAAGAAAGGGAGAGGGGGATGAAGAGTACAGAAAGACCAGTGAATTCAACAGCAGATAACAACAGAGTGGAGAAGTTGCAAAGCACTTAACTCCACAGTAAAAAAAGGTTTTTCCTTATAAAAAGAGAGAGAGACAGAGACCAACAAATTCAACAGCAAACAACAGCAGAGTGCAGACATTTTCTTAGCTTAAAAAAAAACTAAAGGAAACAGGAAAAGGATTAGCTGTACTACAAAAGCATGGCCTGCAGTCTGCAGTGCCATGAGGCAGGTGCAGTTCTCATGATCATCAAGCAACAAAAAAAAAAATATAGTAGTGAATATGATAGGTTAGGTATTAGTTTCTGTCTATTTTCCTTGCAAAGTTAACACAACTGGAGACAACCTTCCCCAGATAATTTGATATCCTGAATTTCTAACGTACATATTATTAATTGTTTAACATAAGGCAGAACTGGTAAAAATAACATAATGCTTGCTGAGAAACATATTAAATAAAATAATAAGGCAGTAATATATTTTACCTGTAAAAGACTTGGGGGCTAAGCAAGATGGCACGGTTGAAGTGAGGGTGCTTGGAACAAGAGAGCAGAGTCTCAGGATCCTCACCCACACTATGCAGCATGAACTTAATTTGCTAATCATCTGAAGTTCTCTGGCAGTCATAGAACTGAGAAAGAGGAGGTGACAAAGTCAAGAGCTTGAGCAGCTTGGCAGGCTTGGCAAACAAACAAATGTACAGCCAGTGTTCATGGTACTTGCAACTGACATGACCAACTCTTGAAAGGAGACATCTGACCTGAAAGTGAACTGGGGTGAGACCATCTTTTTCTTTGCTGAACTCCATAAATGAAAGCAGCAAGTAAAACAGGTGGGCCGATTATAATCATTTGAACTTTGTGACAGTATCTTAACAACAAGAAGAAAAAAGAGGAACTGTAAACTGAGGTCAGCATTTCCCTGCTTCTTTGTGCTCAGTTGTTGCATTTTGGGGAGACTGGCTGGCAGGTGACCAATTCTGGAAACTGGAAATGGGCTACATGTTTTCTACAAAACCAGCTGGGAGAAGAGGAAGTGGAGTGCTTTTGAAAATGGACAGTGTAAATGAACACTGGGTTTGAAAACTGCAGTGATGGTGGGCAACCTTGCAGGATGATATGATACATAGACACTGAGCTATAGAAGGGATAGGAAAACTAAAAACACTAGTAACTTAGTCAAGCTACTTAACTACAAAGACAGGTAATGCCTGCCTATATACAACTTTGGCAATTTTGTAAGGTGAAGTTTGGAGGACTAAATACTTAAAAGCATGAAGAGGCCTGAACATAGGAATGTATCACATGAGCAACATGCTGCTTATCAAACAGGATTTTCTGTGACAGAATTCCTAGTTTCTGAACTTAATAAGAAAATATCAGGCAGCTCAGCAAGAAAGCATCAAGGAAGTAAACAAACTGCATGAGCAGAAAGCCTTATTGATACATTTACTTATTCTAAGCATTTAAGTGAAGGCAAACAACAATGACAACTCTGAAAGACAACTAAAGGGACCTGAACCCTGATAGAAGGAACTGGCTAGTTTCTTTTCAGGAGCATAATGGCACTTAGAACTAGCAAATACACATGAATAATAAACAAAAATGGTTAATCAAAAAACAGAAACAAAAGTGACTTGAAGAATAACTGTGTGGCATGTAGCCAAAGCCTGTGAAAAGCTATTTAACAAGTACAAGCACAAGTTATTACAGAGTGGTATTTTTTTTCAGATATGAATAAAAAAGACTCTAAAGATTGTTTCAGAAAAATACCAGAAAAACAAGAAAGGAAAGCAGAAAAGCCTGAGAAGTTGCAAGATTCTGAGAAATACAAGGTAAAAAATCTTCAAAAACTACAGTCGAAATTAGAAAAATAAACTTGGAATATAAAGAAGAGGATCAAGCACATGAAGAGGAGATTCAAACAAAAAAGAGAAGTTTGGAGGAAGAGGAAACTGCAGTCTTTACCAAACGACATCCAGATAATCAGAAAGTATCAACCATATGCTTAACAATAGACTTTAAAGAGAAAATACAGATAAATCTACTATCAAGACTGACAAAAAATAATAATAATGAACAACTGGTACAACAACAGGATAATCCAGTGACTTAGCAAAGTTCAGGAGAACAGCCAAGTTCATCCAAGTTGGCGGAAGATGGAAACAAGGCACTAGCTCCCGAGAGGTTTACATTCTCTTTTTCCCATAAGCTAATAGAATCAACAAATAAACAGAACATGGTTCAAACAACAGAAAAAGAGACAAATTAGAATATGATGAATACAGAAGAGCAAGATGAAATAAAAGCAAATCTGAAATTGATTTTTACAGAAATGAAGAAATGGTTTATGGGAATTAAAAAAAAATGGAACAAAGATCCAGAGAAATAGAAGCTACCCAGAGGAAATAAAAACAATGCATAGTAAGACTGTAGATATGGAAAATAGAGTTTCTGATGTGGAAGATTTCCTACCTCGGCTAGGTGCGAGTATATCTGATCAAGCTAAAGAATTGCAAGAAATAAAAGGAAAAGTGGTGGAATTAGAAAGGCAATTCTGAAGAAATAACCTGAACTACTGAATGTACCAGAGGGCAGTGAAGGAGATAATATACATCTTTTTTGGAGCAATGTGTGGCTGACAGAAACAAAAATGGGCAGAGACTTTAAAATCAACAGTACTGAGATTGATAGAGCCCTAGATCACTAGCAAGACTTTCTAATAATACTCAGAAATTTCCTAGAGTTACTTCTGCCAGATTTTTGTGTTACCATGAGAGAGAAGAAGTGTTATCTGTGGCAAAGAAAAAAGGATTATAGCTAAACAATTAGGAAATTCTGGTTTTCCCTGGTTTAGAACCGAACAAATAAAGTATGAGGGTACATATATATATATATATATATACATATGAAAGTCTTCGACCCACTTAAAAGTATTCTTTGGGAAAACAAAGTGAACATCTGATGCCTAACATTCTAAAGATTTTTTTTTACCAGAGGAAATATAAATTGTTTGAGGAGATGGAAAATGCAGAAATTGTTGCTGAAGAAGTATTGGGACTGACTATAAAAACAAAGTCTTCAACACCCAGTCAAAAACAAAACCTGGTATACATCTATGGACGTAAGAAAAACAACATACAGAAGAAGATGTGTCAAGACAAAAAGAACCAAAAGGAAAATCTAATGCCTTGACAGTGACATAAACTAATGCAGCATATGAAAAAGACACAGTCCAAAATAAAGGGATACTGGCATAAAATGTTTTTGGACAATGCACAACAGAAAAGTTAATTTCCCCTCTTCTAACAACTCAGGACATTTGACAATGGTTCTCGATTAGAGGAATTTTCAAGGCTGTATTTAGTATTTTTTGACAATGTGGGGATGGGGTTGATCCTGGTCTTTGTTCAGCAGAGGACGTAGTGCTAGCTTGTAAATTACATTAGTGGAAGTAAGGGCTTATCAATGTGTTATTGGTTCTAGACGAGTATTCTTTATTGAATGAGGGGGTTAAGGAATTGGGAGGTTTCTTTTCTCTGTATCTTTTCTATATTTCTGCATTGGATCAAGGTATGGAGGCAGTGGGGGGAGGCAAGAGCTCAGTTTTTAATATCAGTTTCTGAAAAGATATAGTGGCAAGATGTATCAGAATAAAGATACTAAGATAGGTGCAATAATGAAAAACTACACATGAGCAGTCTCCCTTTAGACAAAATCAACAGTATGTAATACTTCAGAAGAATGGATGAAAGTTATGACTTAGAATATAAACAGATGTAATCTTATTACAAGGAAAACATATAAAATATTTTAATCAACAAAAATGGATACTATATGTTTACAAGAAACACATTTAACACACACACACCAAAGCATAAAAATGGATAGACTCTAGGGTGAAAGAGGAATTCATTCATTTTATACCACCAACTATTGGGGTACTACTGTTTTGATGAGAAAGGGGATCAGAGCAGAAGTGTTAAACAGTTGTATTGTCCCAAAGGGTAGACACTCTATCTCGTCACTAAAATGTCTAGAGAAAATTATGACTGTAGCATCTGTTTACGTTCCAAATGGTAAGGCAGTCCCTATGTTAAAAGAGTTTTTTTTTTAAACTGTCAGAGTTTCCTTAGCCATATATTATGGGGGAATTATACTTTAATAATCAGTTCAGAACTTGATACAAAGGCAGGAACTAGAGACTATAATAGGAAAGAGGCTGCATTTCTTCTTAACAGGAAGAAAAATTTAGCTTTAATGGACTATTGGGAGTTCACGACCCTAGATCTAAAGAATGTTCTTATTTCTTGCTGAGATTTAATTCTTACTGCAGAACTGATATGTTCTTAAGGTCAGGATCATTATACCATGACGTTTCAGGCAGTAAATGTGATCCTATTATTCTTTCAGAACATGCCTCATTTTGTCTTGATATGGTGTCCAGGGATACTACCAGAAGCCAATCCTGGAAAATGGAGGTTTGCCTGTTTTCAAGGCAGGCCCATTTGTTCCAGGCCTCTGACAAATGAAGTGACTCAATGGCTGAGCAAAGAGAAGGGAGGGGGAGGGGTTGATGGAGTGGGGCTTCTGAGTGGAAGGGGGATGATTAGCAGTGAGATGAGCTCGGGTGACATCACA
The DNA here is from genome assembly GCA_016271365.2 of Neoceratodus forsteri. NCBI lineage: Eukaryota > Metazoa > Chordata > Ceratodontiformes > Ceratodontidae > Neoceratodus > Neoceratodus forsteri. The sequence goes on from CM057452.1 coordinate 1,061,667,300, forward strand.
AAGAAGTGGCAGAACCTGAAAGGAGAACAAAGATTTGGCTGGGAAAAAGAAAAAAGAGAGAGAGGTGGGGACAGGGATTTAAAAGTGGCTGCTGTAAAGAGTGTCCCTTATAAGTGTGCTGGCTAGTGATTGTTTCCTAGTTAGCACATCAGTTGACAAAAGTTTTGTTTCAGTTTATTCCAGATTTGCTGATTTTTTTTATTCCAGTTTTAAGTAGTTCAGTGGTGAAACATTTGTTGTGGTTTTGCTCCAGTAAGTGTTGACAATTACAAGGTAGCGAGACAAGAATGTCTTGCTCAGGAAAATGGCATGTGTACTGTATATATTAAGAAAATATGTATTTTAAATAGTCTGGATAAAGAGTTATAGATATACAAAAGGTCCGACATTAGACAGAGTAAGTTATTCAAAAAAGTATGAGTTGTACAGCAGATAATGATTGAAAACTCCAGTGAAAAAGAAAGGGCTGTCAGACCTGACTGTAACACAGGTTTTGTTGATGAAAGACTTTGTACAAATTTTGGCTAGCAGACCGTGTTTACAGAGGGGAATGGTGCCATGTATCAAACCTAGATGTAAAATAATTTTTCAATTGCTTAGACCAGGAGGCCAATGCGGGAATGTAGGTGGAGGCTTTTGTTCAGGGCAAGAAAGAAAATGAATCCACACTGAATACTAGAAACAGTGCCCACTAAACATTGGGGCCTGGATATTCAAACTGCTCCCAAAATGTGTGCAACAGCAGGAGCAAGCACAAACCAATTGCGCATATGCTCAACAGGTGTGATATTCAAACATGGAGCAGAACAAATTGCGCAAGCAGCCAACGTCTGAATATCACACTAACTGCGCCATAGCACAACCAGGAAGAAGAAGCTGAGCAGAAATTTTGCGCTATAGCGCAACCAGGGCAGCCCAGCTGAGCAGTCCAGAGGTGCCATAGCGCAAGCAGAGTCCCCCCCCCCCCAGAGCAATGGAACTGCACATTCAGGGAGGCAGGCTGGGGCCCACCGCCAGCCATGCCACACATGGACACAGGAACACACTGCAGAACCAACACCACACCTGCACACCCCAAGCACAGCATCACTGGGGGTGTGACGGATGATCTACTGGCCCATGGGGAGAAGCCAACAAAGCACAGCAGAGCCATGACACCCCAGCACAACCACTGGCAGGCTGAGAGTGCCACACAGGTTGACAACCACAGTGACATCAGCTCCCGTGACGCACAGCACACCTGCACCGTGACCCCAAGACACCACCCATGTGCAGTGACTGGCACTGCAGGAAACCATGCATCCCCAGCACATCAACCCCATGCAGCACAGAAGCATACAAGCCAGACACACCCTGTGCACCCAGCAGCGGGTGGCAGCAGATGGCAAGACCAACAGAAAGTCACTGCCATGCTGGAGATACCTCCCCATGCACACACACACACACACACACACACACACACACACACACACACACACACACACACACACACACACACACACACCAGGACCATACCACCCCAGATGGCATGTACACCCCTGCAACTGAGCGCCCATAGACAGCTGCAAATCAGAGACCAACACGTATTCATATCAAAATATAAATGTATATTTAAATATCCAAATACTAAATAACCAAAACAATAAAAACTATTTACAGGGAAGGGTACAAGGTAGAGGTGTTCAAGGGTAGGGATGAACAACTTGGAGAGGAAGGCAGGGTGGTAGGGATGGGAGAAGTGGGAAGGATATCATCTGCTACGGCCCAGCCGGCTGCTCATCCTCTGCCTGGTTCCGCACCGTCCTGTGCCGCCTCCTCCGAAGGCCATGGCACCTGATGGACTGGAGGATGGCCTGGTTCTCCATGAACACTTGTGTGAGGCCCCGAATATCCTGTCGAATCCTCCAGAGAACCTCGAGGCCTAGGAAAATGAGAACACAGTCAATGGCTGTGACTGACCACCACCCTGAACATCACCCAACCTGCAAGCCATATAGCCCAATGTCCCGCACCTGTGATGGCATGCACCCACCCACAGTGAACATGCACATGGCCATCACAAACAGGCGGCACCAGCTATGCGCACCACTGCACACACACACTGCCCATGTCCATCACAGCACAAACAAGGCTGTCAAGTGATGTGGCAACGTGGTGCGATGCCAGTTACACAGCTATGTGCCCAGTGCATGCATGGCCCACCAGTGACGCATACACAGACGTGCTGTGATACTGGACAGTGATGCATGTCACCTGTGTCATGCATACATACATAGATACATAGACAGTGTCGGCAGATAAGGGCCTATGGCCCACCCAGTCTGTCCATTTGAGCTTGTAAGTTCACTTTGTTTTCCTAGAAGTCTGTTGCCCCTTACCCCTGACCTCCAGAATTCCTTTATGTCTATCCCGTGCATTCTGAAATCCCGTGATTGTTTCAGCCCCCACCACTTCCTCTGGCAGGTGTTCCACTTGTCCATCACCCGTTCTGTGAAGAAATTCTTTCTCATGTTTCCTCTGAATCGTCCTCCCTCAACTTCATCCCATGCCCTCTAGTCCTGGAACATCTGTTTCGCTTAAAAATAGTGTTTTCCTGCACCCTGTTCCTCCCTGTAAGATACTTGTATGTCTCTATCATCTCCTCTCTCTCCCTCCTCCAGGGAGTACATGTTCAGTTCCTTCAACCTGTCTTCATCGGACTTGTGATGCAAGCCATGCACCATCTTTGTTGCCCTCCTCTGAACCTTCTCTGCCCAGTCTATGTCCTTACGTAGGTATGGTCTCCAGAACTGTACACTGTACTCCAGGTGGGGCCTCACTAGTGTCTTGTATAGTGGAATTATGACCTCCCCTTTCCTGCATGGTTGTGTTGTGCAGGGCTAGTGGTCTCCCCAGCATGCAATAGCATCCATGAAGTAATGATACTCACACTGCTCAAGCAGCTGTGTCTGCCGCTGCTGCTGATGCTGCTGCTGCTGCTGTTGCTGCTGGGGTGCAACTCCCACTGGCACCGGGGCCCTGGCATGGCCCTCCTCAACCTGGGCCTGCATCCTCACATCCCAGCCTGTGGGAGACATATGTTGAGACAAACATCAGTGTGACTCCAAAGCAGACTGCCCCCTGCCCCAGTGAGAGTGCCTGCCCACACAGCCAGACCCATTCATCTCACAGCTGCACACACTGACACAGCCAACCATGGCAGAGCCATCACCTATGCACAGCCACCAAAACACACTCACACCCCTACAGAGAATACAGGTGCATAGATGGTACACCCACCTGGCCTAGGCACCATGCCCCGCCTGGCACGTGACTGCAGCCCATCCAGAAGGTCCGGATCCCTCCGGCGGAGGTCACTGTACCGGTGCCGGCACTGCTCATCAGACCAGCACCGTCCAGTGACCCCCACCAGGTCAGTTGCCACTTGATGCCACGCCTGTGTGCAGGCAGTGGTGAGGAGCGCCTCACCATAAAGTGCCCCATAGTGGGGCTCTACTAGGGCCACCAAGTTGGCCAGTTCCAATTGGCTCCAGGGAACAGATCTTCTCCTAGCCATGGTACCAACTTTACAGCAGGCAATATGGCGCCCAGCTGCGCCGTAACCCCACATGGAGATGTTGCGCAATAGACCACCACACGCTCCAATCGCGCTGTTCGAACAGCGCCATCACTTCACATAGTGCTGTCACCAGACAGCTCAATAGGGACGTACACATGGCAGGTGAACAGTGCCAGGGGGCAAAGGTCAGACACAAGGTCATGGGCAATGACGCAAGGCCACGCACAGTGCCATCTGACGTATAGGCATCCTGCATGACTGACCAGCTGCGTACCAGTGCCACAGTGGACTATTGCGCAGTAGTGCCACAGTGCCATATAGTGCCCATTGCTGTAGCGCCACTGGCACAATGGTGGCCATGGCCTGTATTGCCGATCGCGCACAGCACATCAGCAGCGCGGCAGACGCCTGCGTAAGCTATCTGGGCATGCGCAATGCAGTGTACCACACAGTCACAGATCTGCGCCATTGGCTCAGCCGACTCAACCGTATTGCAAAAGAGCAGATTCGCGATATTCAGCCGACACATGCAAATCATCTGATCAGCCATTCAAAGGCGCAGTGGCGTGATTTGCATGTCATTATAGTTGCTCCACTCCTAATTTGCATGCATTGCGCTATAAATGTGTGACATTGGGCTGCGCTGGCCAGATTCGGTTACTGCAGGTGAGAGGTGAGTTGCATGCTGTGTGATATTCTGGACAATGGTCATGGGAAAATGCTGTAGACTGCACAGTGACAGGTGTCCACTTGCCTCCATACAGATCGCCATGACCGAGCAGAGACAAGGTGAGGTGAGGACGGTGGGTGTAGGAGGAGGCCCAACTTTACAGCAGCAGAGACAGAGGCCCTCTTCCAGGCCTACCTGGATGAGGAGCTAGTACTGAGTGGACGGAGGGGCACCCCTCAGTCCCGTGCGGCTGCATGGGAGGGGGTAGCTCGGGCCATGAACCTGCACAGAAGCCACCAGCGCTCCGTGCAGGAATGCAAGAAGAAGATGGGGACAGACCACAGGAGGTTGAAGGAGAAGGTGGCAGCCTTCAGGGCGGCATGTGCTGGCACTGGCGGGGGCCCGCCAGTGGTGTTGGAGCTGACCCCGGCTGAGGAGACACTGGTTGCATCAATGCAGCAGAGCGCTATTGAGGGCGTACCAGGAGGTGGATTCCAGACAGGTGGAAGCCCATCACTGCACGGTATGACATGGTGGTGGTGGTGGGGTGGGGTTGGGGAATTGTTCACATGCACTCACATGTACTCTCTTTCTGTTACAGATCCTGTTCATCTTCAGGAGATGGTGGTGGTGGGTCAGGCAGTGATGATGACCTGCTGGACATGGAGGAGGGTCCATCCACCTCTATCACCAGCCAGCAGGCACTGCAGCAGCAGGCACGCTGGGCCGCCAACTCTGGTGTCGGTGATTCGGGTGCGAGGTGCTGGCCTGTGTCTCAGCAGTCTGGCCTGGCATGCCAGCAGCTGTGACTATGGCTGTAGCATGCCTGCACCATTGATGATGCAAGGACTGCAATGGGCAGTGATAGGTGTGTGTCCATGAGCGGACACACAGCAGGCCAGCACATGCCCCTGGGCCTTTCTGGTTCCAACTTGTGTACCAGCATGCTGGCACAGTCCCAGGCTGTGCCTGTCAGCACCGGTGGCTGTGCAGGTGTCTGGCACTGTTGCTAGCACACCGGTGGAACGAGTGGACCCTGGGGCACAGCAGTTGGCGGGGCAGCAGCAGCAGTCACCCACCAGGTCTGGGGGTACAGTGTCAAGCGGTGGCACATGTCCGCCACTCTTTGATCCGCCCATTCCTGGTCCTGGCGAACAGCGCCCACCCTCAAGGGGTGTTGTGCATCAGGACCTTCCACACCCTGGGGGACAGGATGTCATTGGGGCACAGTACCCATTGGACGAGCACACCGGCCTGCTGCAGGAATCAGTACAGCTGCAGAGGCCGGTTGCAATGTCCGTGGAGGCACTGTCTGTGGCTGTGGAGAGGCACAGCAGGGAGTGTGCTCTGGACAGTGCAGAGCTGGTGCGTATGCGGATGGATGTGACCGCCACCATTGACAGGCTGACCCAGGCAGTGGTCTCTGTCGTGGACACATTGGGCACACAGTCAGGTGCCCCTGTACCGCACACCCCACACAGTTCACTCTCCACTCCCCGTTCCCGGCGTCATGCGACACCAGGCCTATCGATGCCCGGTTCTGCTGTGGCCATCCCGAGCACCCCTGGTGCAGGTTTGTTTGGCATGCTGCAGACCCCTGTGTGGGCAAGGTCGCGTTCACGCAGTGGGACCTCTGGTGGTGCAACAGTGCCACCCCATGTGGCCCCTGCTCAGCCTACCAGTGCTGTTGGGTCATGGCGGGGCTGCCCACGCATCCGCGGTGGCCGTGGGACAGTGCTACATGACTGAGCTGTTTCCCAGTCACGGGCCCTGTCTGGTGCTGCCATGTGTGCAATGTGTCATGGTGGGCAGTGCACTGCTGGGTGCTCTGCTCACCCGCGACACTACGGATCACCTGCACACCCTCCCAACTGCTGTCCACAGGTGCATGTGCATGATGATGTCTGCATTGTACTGTACACCAAGTGCAAGGGTGCCCAGCATCTGACACACGTACTTGGACAGTACAGGTGGTGGGGTGGTCGGTGGTGCTGTGCTAGCAATGTCGGTTCTGCTGTGCTGTGCATGTGCCCATGTACGCTCTGTGCCTGGTGTGTGTGTGTCCATATGAGTGCTCACCTCCCTGATGGTGTGTTTGTATGCCTGGACCCTTCCACTCCCCTGGCCGTCATGCACCCTGGTGTGTTACCCTGTGTGCCTGTGGTTTGCGCATGGACAGTGTTGGTTGCACATGTCCCCTTGACTTACCTGTGTTCTGCATAGTGCTCCTCTGTGATGGTGTCCCAGTGCAGCTGGGCCTGCCGGATCAGTCGGGGGTCCCGCCATCCTAGGGGGGGCTGCTCATCACCATCAACACTGGCGCCACTGGCGTCCCCATCGCTGTCCCCCTCTTCAACCTGTATGGCTATCCCATAGTCTTTGGCCATGTTGTGCAGGATGCGACAGGCCAGGAATATCCCACAGGCCTTTTGGGGCTGTACTGTAGGGCACCACCGGAGGTGTCTAGGCATCGGAAGCGTGCCTTGAGCATCCCAAACACCCACTCTGTGATGTGCGTGTGGAAACATGTGCCTCATTATAGCGTTGCTGCGATGGGGTCATGGGCGCCTGCAGTGTGAGCAGCCAGGACGGAGGGTATCCGCTGTCACCTGTGTGGAGATAGTGGAGATCAGTCTCATGTTCAGGTCCATATTGCCCATATCCTGTGTGCCACTACCATGGCACCTGTGGCATTCCACCCTTGCCACGAGTTTGCATTCCATACAGGTGTACTCACCCACTAGATGTCCTGTGGGGATGTCCCCACTCTCGAATCGATGGCACAGTGCAGACTGATACCATATGAAGGCATCATGTGCTCCACCAGGGTGTGTGGCACAGACATTGATTATGTGCCCAGTGGCATCACACACCACCTGGCAGTTGACACTGGAGAATCCTTTCTGTTCCTATATGTGAGCCCTTGGGGCCAGGTGGGCGTCACGAATGGCCACATGGGCGCAGATCTATGGCCCCCTAGTCGCCAGGCATATGTGCTACCCTGTGGAACTCCTGCATGTTTGCTGTACGCTCTGCCACAGTGCTGGGGAAATGGATGTACTCCACAGCATGTGGCAGCAGTGCGCTGAGGAATTGGGTGAGGATGGTGGCGTGGCCGGGCTGATGTGATGCCTGTGATGTCCCTGTCGGCCTCTGGAGGTGCCCGTGGTGAGCAGGCACATGCAGGCTGTCCTGTGGTCTCCACCGGACAGGCGTGACTCCATGTTGAGGGTGCCTGCATCATATCACTGCACAGCTCACAGAGCCGTCTCAGTATTGCCCTGTTCAGGTGGTACCGGCCCACGATCTCTACATCTGTGTACAGCTCAAAGCTGATGTGGGCACAGTACTGCCTGTTGGAGGCATACCACCGACGGGCCCTTCCACGGCCACGTCCCCCTGCAGCATGCATTCTCACCCCCCTCATTACAGCTTCCATGTGGAAGCTGGCACTGTCCATCTCCCTGGCTTCTGACCCCCCCTGGCTGGTGTTGCTGTGTTACCCCCGCTGTCCTCACTGCTACTTCCACTGCACCGGGCACCCCCCACTGGCCTCTACAGCCTATGGCCCACACTTTCCTTGCCTGCCCTAGCCTGTCTGTTGTCTGTCTGTCTGTCTGTCTGTCTGTCTGTCTCTCTCTCTCTCTCTCTCCCCACTTGGCAGCCTTGTAGCGTTCTTGCGCCGCTTCCTTGAGCCTTTTTATTTTGGCTCATTTCCGCTAGTGCGCAATTTCCAGCTGTGCCCTTCTTCGCATCATAGCAGAGTCTTTGAATATCGCATTGCACTCTTTATGCATGGATCCACCCCCTTCAGTTGCGCATGCCTTCATTTTCATTAGCGCTGTTGCTCAGCATGTTTTCGGTGGCACATCTGCCTCCTTCTGAATATGGCAAAATGGCGCAATTTTGGACTTTCGCATGCGCAACCCTGTTGCACATGACGCAACCCTTTTGAATATCCTGGCCTGGGTGTTTTGGTTTGCACAATGGTGGGACCAGTGCAGGTCTAGATGCTTCATCGTTTGTGGAGTTTATTTTTTAAATTAATTAATTTATTTATTTGCTTTTGGTAACCAGGTGGGTGCACTAGGCATAAGAATGCCTATTTTCAGGCATGACCAGGGAGGATACAAGTTGAAATATATAAGTTTACATGTGATGCAGCACATGAGATAATGTATGTAACACAGTGAGGAGGGGGATCACATACAATCAACTTTAAGATTAGAAGAAACATTGTTCAGCAGGATTTAATCAATACAGTTTGGACAAGTCTACAGAAAACATGTAAGAAAAACAGTCATTGCAGAAGACAAGAATACAATATACGATTAGTGCTATTATGTGACCATTGGATTAGGAGAGTAGAAACAGGGAGGATAGGGAGGGGGATAGGGGTGTGAAGCAAAGGAAGAGGGTAAGAAATGAGAGAAAGCATGTAGAGGAGGGTTATATGAGAGGTGGGGAAAGGTGTCAGAGGAGTAGTTACCAAGGGTCATGGAGGGCAGGGAGAAGGATGGTCTAAGGCATATCACCCCTTGTGGTAGACACTCTGATGGTGAAACACAGAAAAAGACCATTACGGCGATATTCATGGTAATGATCCTTTTTCTGTGTTTTGCCTTCCCCCAGAGTTCTGTCCCCTCCCCAGACCAGCTCTGATCTGGAGTTGGAATCCTAGAGTCTGGGGATGTGGGGGACACAGCTCCCCACAGAAAACAATGACAGAAGAGGTGGCACAATACCTGCATCGGTATTGTGCCATCGCTGTGGGGAGGTCGGCATTCTCGCTGACGAGATATCTTGGTGCTTCCATCGAAGATAGATGAAAGCAAGTGAAGGGGTTAGTAGCACACAGATGATCAGGGTAAAGTTTCTTGAAACTGGCATGAGTGGGAGCTTGACGTATAGTTTTAGGTATGGAGTTCCAGTGTTTTGGAGCTGTTTATGAGAAAGCATGTGCACCCATATTGGTTTTGCATTTGGGGATAGGAGAGTGGCTTGGTCAATAGATCGGAGCCCATAGGAGAGGAATTGTGAGTGGAGCAGAGAGAGGCAAGTGATTGAGGGAGGCCTGATCTGGCAGTAGCGTCAATTAAAGAGCCATAGGACTGGAGTCAATGGGCAGAGGAGCAGGGCCATTTTAGGTCAGCATAGAGCTGTTAATGGTGTTTGTAACGTGAAGATGCAGAGGCATAGCAGCAAATAGTATTATATAGTGGTGTCCCATTTATGGAGGGAGGACTTTGTGGCCAATAGGTAGGTGATTGAACCATAGGCCAGGGCGGAGAGCAGAAAGCCTTGTGCCACAGCTAGTCTAGAAGATGGAGTGAGGGCATAGTTAGTGCAGTAGGCACCTCCTATCTTAACATTGACAGACTTACAGGTGGTGGTGATGTGCAAATCAAAATCCAGAGATTTGTCAAGAATAATGCCAGATATTTAAAGGAGCTAGTGCAAACCAGTGGTGAACCATCAGCACATGATATTTTGAGGGAGTTTTGGTTTGCTTTAAGTCTGGCTGGTGAATAAAAGTGCATGGAGTGTGTCTTGCTTGTGTTGAGAACAAGGCTATTCTCTGTTAGCCAGGACTGAATACTTAGGAAGTCCAAGACTAGAAAGTGGTTTATGTCTGAGATATTTCTTGCACTGTGGTACATAACAAGATCATTCATGTAGAGCAGAGATGAACAGGTTGGTGCAAGCAGCAGAAAGGCATTAATGAAGATTGAGAAAAGCAAGGGGCCAAGTATTGGGCCTTGGGTAACGCCAGCATGTATGGATGAGAGGGCAGCAAGGAGGGCTGCGGGGGGGATACTGGGATGCATAGGGAGAGGCATCACTAGTAGAAAACAGGAAGTTATTATCCCTCTGTACAGACAGCTGGTCAGACCCCATCTGGAGTACTGCGTGCAGTTCTGGAGACCCAGTCTTTGCAAAGACATAGACAGGATGGAAGCTGTCCAGAGGAGGGCAACTAAAATAGTGCAGGGTCTGCACTGGAAGACATATGAAGAGAGACTTAAGAGCTTAATATGTATAGCCTCAGTGAAAGGAGGGAGAGGGGACATGATAGAAACTTCCACACCTCAAGGAATCAAGAAAGTCCAAGAGGGTAGTATCTTCAAAAAGAGTGTGCAAGAACAAGGGGTACAGTTTGAAGATAGAGGGGGCGGCAGCTCAGAGGTAATTTAAGGAAGTATTTTTTCACAGAGAGGGTTGTGGATGTATGGAACGGCCTTCGGAACAGGTTGTGGAGTCAAAAACAGTGGTGGAATTCAAGCATGCATGGGACAGTCATAAGGCAATTCTAGGGGGTGGGGGTAGGAAGAAGTAGGCTGCTGGTTAACTAGGATCTGCAGCTTATCCATTAGGCAGGGCCACAGCCACATGCCCCCATAGGAATGCCTGCACCCCCAGCTCCTACCCTAGGGACTCTCCCACCGGACAATGAGGCACCAAAGCTACCATCATTCCTGATACAGGCCCCAGTACTGGAACCATCAAAGTCAGGTACATTAGACGTAAGGCTAGAAAGAGAATAAAAGCATATGTTGAACAAATGATAGGATTCATGGGGGATAACGGGATTAGGGAATTTGAAAAAGTGTTGGGAGATATTAGAAAAGGGAAAGGGGAGAATTATTGACAGAGAAAAAAGGAATTGGGAGTCCGGGGTGCAGAAAAACAGATATAGGTACCCCAGGGATTAGAACTGGAGATCACGTGCCACTGGAGGCAAAAGAAAAAATATGGAAGGGAGATTATGTAGATGTCTTCACCTTGGTCAACAAGAATACAGTTAAAAAAATATGTTACGATAGAAAGTTTTGAGAAAAAGGACATGGTAGCAGCAGTGGTATTGCAAGGAAAAAGGGAGGAGGATCAGGCAACAAGGGGAAAGATATAGGATGTCTCATCAGTGGGTTTCACCTGCTACACAGCCATGGTGATAAAGAAGCTTAAGTTGGCAAACCCACTGTTGGCTTACTCCCTGATAGTAAGAAGTGCTTACAAATGGGTGGGGGAGGGTAACACTGACTCCAGTATGTTGAAATGTTCAGAGAATGGCATCTGAAGCGGATCTCACGATGGGATACAAGGCACTCTGACATATGGCTAGAAACTTTGACTGTGGCTGGAGGAGTGAAGGAGACTGGGAAAAAAGATGAGGATAGTGCAAAAGTGCTGTTGCAGTTACAACAGAATGCACTGCTCCTGGATCAATTGCTGTTTCAGACATGCCTGCTCTGGATGAGGTGGGACCCACCCAACATCCAAGTGCAGATAGTATGAGGATAAGAATACTGCAAACAACTACAGCAATCAGTCTTTTCAGGCAGGTCACTCAGGATACTGAGGTGCAAACTGGGGTAGGAGGGTAGGGGTAGCGGTTTTGGGGGAGCAGGTACATAGAAGGAAATTGATGAAGAGTGAGGGGGAACAGATAGAAGAGCCACAAATCAAATGGCAAAGACATCAAATAATTTTCAAGTACTAAGACAGTGAGTTAAGGAATACCCAAACCATGAGGTCACCTAGGCCTTAAAACAAAGCTTCCACAAAGATTGTAATTTATGTTTTCAGAGGCAACAGATTGGCTCTAAGGCTAAGAATTTGGGATCAGTAAAGGGTAAAGAAGATTTGTTAGCACAGAAGGTAAAGAAAGAAACCGATTCTGGAAGGGTAGAGATACTGTTTGTGCCTCGCCCTTTCAACACTCTTAGGGTGTCACCATTGGGCTTGGTACCCAAAAAACAGCCAGGGGAGTTTTGGGTTATACATCACCTATCATATGCAGATGGGGGATCAGTAAACATCTACATTGATGAGGAGGATAGCAGGGTCATGTATGCCACACTGGAGGGGGTCATCTAGCTGATACAAGCACCTAAGGTAGCCTGGTTAGCCAAGGTGGACATTGAACCAGCTTTTCATCTGCTCCCAGTAAGGCCCGAGGACTGGGACTTACTGGGATTCTGGATGAGGGATCAACTTTCTTTTTACAAAGCAATTCCCATAGGCAGCTCCATAGCATGTGCCACATACAAAATGTTTAGCATGTGGTTACAGTGGGTGTTCTAGAACCAGCATGGATACAACGCAGTCATCCATTACCTGGATGATTTTTTATTAATTGGGGGGGGGAGGGCTGATACAGAGCTTATGCTGAATCATTCCTGGGACATGTCCAAGAAACTAGGGGTACCATTAGTGCCAGACAAAACTGAAAGCCCAAGTCAATTAATTGAATTTGTGGGGATCAATATTGACACGGGGGTGGGCTATTTTGGCTGCCCATGCTGAAGGTAGATAAACTAAAGGAGCTAGTGGCTACTGTCAAGGGACACAGACAGATACAACTAAAGCAGGTTCAGCAGCTCATCGGGCACCTCAATTTTGCATGCAGTGCAATAGCCCCTGAGTGTTTGTTTACATGCTGTCTAGCCAGGACTACAAGAAGTGACACTAGGCCCCAGCACTGGGTGGATATTTCAAAAGGGGTCTGGGAAGACCTGGAAATTTGCAAAGAGGTTCTTAGGGAATATAATGGAGAAACCTGTTGGCAAGATGACTGGGTCTTTAATACAGACCTGGATTTATACATGGACACAACCAGAGGACTAGGGATGGGAACATATTTCAAAGCAAGATGGTTCTCATAGGCATGGCTAAAGGAGTGGTCATGGTTGGGCCTGGCAAAGGACATTACCTTTCTAGAGAGTTTTCCATATGGGTGGCCACCCTAATATGGGGGAGAAGCTACAAAATCAGAAAGTAAGATTCTGGTATGATAAGAGGGCAGTGGTATATGTTTTGAATTAAAGGGGAGCCATGTCAGGCACAGTGATGAGAGTGTTGAGACAGCTAGGATTTCTGGGGCTAAAACTGAACGTGTCCTTTAGGACAAAGCATATAGAAGGGGTAAAAACACACTAGCTGACAGTATCTTACATCTGCAGTTAGACAGATTTTGGGCCATTGCAACAGGGCAGAACACAGAAAGACATCAGTATCAGCATGCACCTGGGAGATTGTCTGGACGGAGCTGAATTGTTATTCCACAAGTCTTGGTCACCTCAGACCCTGAGGACATATAAAGGCTCCTGGAGAGTGTTTCAAGCCTTTCTAGAGAGCCAAGGCATGGAGGTAAGTAGGGCAGTTACTGAAGAGTAGGTAGCCAGATTTGTAGTGCATGACTGAAAAAAGGGAACAGCCCACTCTACCAAGGGGTTACATCTTTCAGCTATAGACTTCATCAGCAACTTAAAAGGTTGGGGAGATCAAGGAAAGAGTAATATGGTAAGGAGGATGATCCAGGGATGGCTACGGGTAGAAGGGAAAGTACCAGATGGCAGACATCCAATTTCAGAGTCCTTGCTAGAACACCTGTTAGAAGCCCTCCAAAGGATATGCTGCTCAATGAATGAGGCATACCTGTTTGGGGCAATATATGCTGTAATGAGTCATGTGGCTTTTTGGGTTAGTGAAGTGGTAGGACATGGGAAAGGGAGACCAAGGAGAGCTACTGTGGGGGGAGGCAATATAGCACAGGGATGAAATCAGCCTGAGAGTAACAAAATCTAAAACAGATCAGGTAGGGAAAGGGGTGACCATTACCTTGAAGAGGCATGAGAAAGACACAGTATGCCTGGTCTGCACACTGTCAGTGTACGCTGCAGTCAGATTAGCTAGGATGGATTATCTATCCATCCATGGGGATGGTACACAGGCAAAAAGTATACAGTTAGTAGCAGTGATGAAAAAAGGCCTAGAGTTATCCAGAAGGCTAGTCATCTCATTCATTTAGGATAGGTGCAATATCCAAGGCAGCAGCACTGGGAGGGTCAAATGAAGAAGTGAAGCAAGAAGAAGATGGGCTTCAAATAGTAATAAAGCCTTTGTATGACAATTAAACAACTGAATCACTGACCATGTTTTTTGTTTCATTTTCAGGAAAGCAATGGGCCATGTTAAAGTGCATCCTGCGAATATATAAAATATATATATATATATATATATATATATATATATATATATATATATATATATAAATATATATATTTATAAAATGGTTAAGGACAAATAATCAACAACATTGGAAAAAGACCATCAGGTGACTGTGCATATATCAGAGCACGACCACACACCTGCACTTTTACCCCCCTCCAAAACAATTTTGACATTTTATAAGAGAGATAAACCACTCTGAGGTGTGCGGTCATGCTCTGATATATGCAAGCCTTGGGTGGTTGATGCACTCAGCCTGCGGCCTTGTGCGTACAATGCACACCAAAGCGTGCATATATCAGAGTACAACCACACACCTCAGAGTGGTTTATCTATTACATATATATATATATTTATATATATACACACACACACACACACACAATTATATATGTATATGTGTATATATATATATATATATATATAGATATATATTCATTTCAAAAATACTCCCTTAATGCATCAGTTAGGGTTTCTGTTAGGGCTGTGCATGCGCCAAATAGTATTTTCTGAATACCACGAATAGCAGGCTTCCCGAATATTTGGATGCATTTTCCGAATAGTTCACTATTTGACCACTATTAGGGAACTACTATTCTGTGAGATTTCCAAGTCTGGCAGAGCTTTGTTGGTCAATCAAAACTGTTTCTTGAACTCAAAGGCAAGCACGCCATGTGACTTCCTCACTCTGAACTGGTAGAAGACAGGAGACAGTGGTTTCTGAGAGCTGCGCTGTAGTAGTTTTGAGACCTTAAACATGCTAAAAAAGACATTGATGTTTTTTTCACAGGCTTTTTTGGGACAGTATAGTGTTTTTGATCAGTGTCAGAAAAGCTATGTTTGGCTTTCTGACAGGTATTTTGTCCTTATTGCTGTACTCAGTTGCAGGGACTAGGAGGGCTGTCTGCTAACACCCCTTCTCTGCTGCTGTCTGATATCGCTCCAGTGTGATTTTTTTGGGTGAAGCACATTTTATTTTTGTGTTTTGTTTTTTTGCTGTTGTCTGGTTTCAGGCTTGGTTCTCTGCGTGACTGATGAGGGTGTCTGCTAACTCCCTTCTGCAGGTCACTACTTATGATTTGCTGTATATGTGCATAATATTTGATTTTGTGAGGCTTCACCCTGCATGTGCATGCTTAATATATTTTTTTATGAGGTAGGGACACATGTGTGCACAGCTGTGGGCACAGATTTTGAAATACATTTCTTCAGTTCTAAGCCAGTCAGGCTTGACTCACTGAGTTATTATTGTTAGTCTTCTGGTTCTGGGGATAGATCCCTGTACACATGAAGAGTGTGTTGGCTGATCCCCCCCCCCCAACACTTCTACAGCCTACTGCATACAATTAAGCTGCACTTATGAAAAATATCCCCCCCCCAGGAGTCTGTGCCTTGTGTGTGCACAGCTGTGCACATGCATTTTTTTGTTTGTTTGTTGTTGTTTTTTTTTAATTAGACCATTGCACTTACTGGGGCAGGCTTGCCTCACTGAGTTAACTGTATGTCATCTGTCTGTTCCTTGCTCGGTTCCATGTTTGACTAAATAGGTTGCCCTTTTCTTCTTCCTTCTTAGTAGCAGTGTTTTTCTTTACTGCTACTTTTTTGTGGTGCAGTATAACTGGAAAGGTTGATGTATTACTGTAGTTCCACAAGCACTAAGTAAAGCATCACAAACACAGGTACTACATAGTAATAGTTTGTGATTTGCACAGTAACCACTAGTGACCTGATCCATCATGTCTTTAGCAATCTTGCAAATATGCTTGGTCCAGCCCAGCAAAGCATCTGCACCGCTGGCCCCAAGTGATGAGGGACAGGATGATAGACCCTTAAATGTACAGCACATCCAGGCAATTACTGCTAGTGTTGCCCCTGGGCTGCCAAACCCCTAAACAATATATGTAGAACAAAGGAAGCACGTGGGGGGGAGGGGGCAGTAACAAAATACAGTTAAGAGCAGTAGACCATAAAGTTGCCAATACATTTTTTGTGCTACGGATGGAGGATGCCAATAGAGCCCTGGTGCTTTGACCAGAACCTGGTCTTTGTCAGGGTGCATGTCAGGAACATACAAACACATTCTGAAAATAAAACTCTTAAAGAAACACACACCATAAATAAGTGAAGTTAAAATGAATGCTACTGAGATGCCCTTGTAACAAAACAATCCCCAACTAACATACCCAGGGATGAAACACTGGACCAAGATTATAAAACAGTTCATACAGTGGTGCCAGACAGTACGCAATGCAGTATCTTACAAAATTACTGCAACATATTACAGTATGCTGCAAGGAGCAGTGTAATTTCATGGCAATTAAACCCTCCAGTTATCCAGTATTTTGTGGCATGTCATTTACTGCAAAGTACTGAATTGCATTTTGTCTTGCTCCACTGTATATTATTGATACATGATACAATTCCAGAGAAGGTGGTGAGATAGACTACACAGACAATGACATACAAGTGTCTCTCTTATTCAGTGGGCTCAAATATTGTTCTCACCAAGCAAGCCTTTTAGTTCTTGTAGCATTGGTAATAGCACTACTACTACTACTACTACTACAAGTGTCACCACGTGTTCCATCTGTATGTTCACTGTCACATCCTGTTGTGCAGTAGTGGGGGGGCATTAGAGCATACATGCTTTGTAGAGGAAGTAACAGACACCACCACCAGTGTTCCCACTGCTGCCACTATGGCTGCTACATCCACAGTCGGTGTGTTTCCCACCACCAGTGCTATTCTTGCAGCAGTCACCCTTTCAGTTGTCACCACTATTGCAGCCACTGCTACCACTATTACTCTGCCCATGGCCAAAGCACCTTCTACCTCATGTCTGTGACCATGAACACCCTCTAGTGCTGACCCAATGCAGTACTTGATATCATTTTCAGAGTGCTATCTGTGCGATGTGGTGGATCTAGTGTGCCACATGAAGCTTGTGTTGCGTTAGTGAGAGCTGTATGTTGGTGGTTGAAGTGTCATTGAGGTGTATATGGTATAATAGGTTCAATGGGTGATAAATGGTGTTGCTGAAGTGCTTTTTTAAAGTTTCCTTAAATAAACACCTTTTCTGATCGAAAACTGAATACCGAGTAACGAATACCGAATACTTGGGACCTGAATACTGAATATTCAGCCAAATATTTGGGAAAAAGTATTTGAGCAGCACTAGTTTCTATTATAGTGACAAAAGATTGGAAATTTGGTGTTAGGGTTATCAACCCTACCACCCCAACCTCACCCCCCCCCACTCTCCACACACCAACTGGGGCTAAGATGTGCCTTGGAGTCATTGGCCCTGTCTCTCACCCCATTTCACTTGTAATGAAGCTGAGAGGGTACTGTCCAGGAGACCAGGGTGAGAATTAGGCCTGATGATCCCAAGGCACAGCCCAATACATAGAGGATGGGGAAGGGGTAGTAGACTTGGTAACCCTAGCATCAGATATCCAGTCTTTTGTTGCTGTAATAGAAACCCTAACTGATGCATTAACAGTTTTTTTGCAATGAATTTCCCTTCTTTTTGAGAAAGTGTAATGTTACTCATAAGTGGTTTTGGGAGAGCAGGGTCCCCCATCATGCATGCATATATACAGTAATTGTCTCTGATTTTTATGAAGGGAACACAGAGCCCTCCAGGCCCTGCCCTCCCATCTAACCTAGCTGTAGATACATTGTAATGAACTCTCATTTTCCTCTGGCCCTGTGCTCCCAGTACTGCATAATGGAGGGATCTGTGGTCCCATTATTGCATAATGGTGTCTATACGTAGGAGAGAAGGATCCTCTAGGCCCTGCACTACCATTTACCCATAAGTATAGAGCCATAGCACAGTTCCATAGCCATTCCAAGTATCCTTTGTGATGCAGATCTGGCACTATCTTAGTAACTATAGAAACTTTGGAAAAATTTCCACTGTAGTTGTAATCATGACCAGGCAACCAATTTAAGCTGCACTTGGCAACAAATCTGTATCTCAACCTGTTTTTGAGATATAGGTGCCGAAAGGCAGCATGGACGCCACAATGTTATCTTATGGGAGATTTTGAAACTTTGAAATGCTATAACTGTACAACCAATGTAGATATTTTCACAAAGACAGCAAAAGGCACATCTGAAAGGCATGCCCATACTACCCTGCAAATTTCAGCCCAAAAGTCCTAACCATTTATTTGCTGTGAAGTTTGCTGTGAAGTGGCAAATAAATAACAATTTTTCTAAAAGTACTTTTGCAAATCTGGAAAAGTTTCACAAAGTTTGTGAAAACATTTTCACAAAATTTGATAAAGTTTTGCAAAACTTGCTACAATTATGTTTGACAAACCTGCAAATTTGTGAACATTTTGCAAAAGTTCCAACGGCAAACTTGAAAAAAACATATTTCCAGGCATTATTTTTAAAAACAAATTCCTGAATCATATTCCTCTGGCCCTGATTACATTAATGCAACTGTTGGTGTTTACCAAGGGACAGTATTGTTTGAATTACAACTTTTTGTGCTGCCGTTAACTGAAAACAAGGTAGCAGATTTGCAAAAGTAAAAGACAAAATGTGAATGTAAAATGGTTTTTCTCAAAAGTAAAAAGTCCTTTTGAGCCATACGGTACATACTGTATATCTTTCCCATAGGATATAATGGGAAAATTCAAACTTTAATAACTTTTGAATGGATATTTTTTTTTCACAAAATATTAAAAAGGTACCTCAGTGACCCAAACCCCACATACCCTGACAATTTCAGACCAGACCTCCCAAACCATTTGGGCTGTAGCCCAAGCAAAGAATTTGCCAAAAAGTGATATTTTTCAAGTCTTTTGGCACTCTGCTGCTCTGCAACCACGTATCTGACTGGAACGACACCTGCCAGATCCAGAGACCTGTGGTACCAGAGTGCACATGCATACTTTCAGACAAATGGCTGTAATGGTTGCAAAGTTATTAAAGTGCAGAATTGTGGGTTTGACATACAGTAGAAGTGACAGTGCAACCTTAACTATAGTGGCACTGCTGTGCCACTATAATTATATTAGCTATATACACATGTATGTATATAGAAATATATATATATATATATGCACAGTTGTGCCCTTATAGTTAGGCCTAAGTAGGCAGTTTAATGTTAAACCTCAAATTTTGCATTTTAATAACATGGCAACTGTTCAACAGAGTTATATGAAACTTGGAAAACACGGTCTGAAGTGGTAGATCTTTTGATTTGTCAAGTCACGTTTTGATTGGATTTGCAAGTTTTGCATAGAGAAGCATAAAAAACATGTTTTTTGCCTTTTTTGGCAAATGTCAGGGTCATTTTTCAACATCGCACTGCACACACACCATTTGGAATTTTGTCCTGAAATGTTCAGGGTAGAAATAAATTATCCAAAGGCACAATACAACACTGGCATGGTGAAAAAATATTAACCTGTTCCAAAGTTATGACATTTTGAAATTGTGGGTTCTGAGCCTGCTCAGTTCAGTCTTTAGGATAGATGCACATTTTCAATCCAAGATTGCTGGTCATGAATGGCTCACAAACAGGGATTGTGAAAAGGGATTGGCAAATCTCAGAAAATCATTTTTCATGAAAAAATCCCTGCTCGTCGGCCGCCACTTGGTTTTCTCCCTTAGTGAGGGGAGAAATCAAAACCTCAAAACTTGCCCCAGGGTCATCTTTTAAAAAAATCAAGGCATAGATTTTGGTGAGGGTGACATCCTATACCCATCCATGCCTTTGTTTTTGTACTTTTTAATTTAAAAAGGCCACTTTTAAACTTTACAAAGCCCCTTTTGCAATCCCTTTTCACCAGCCGATATACAGAAGGGGATTCTTGCCCTTTATTTTGTTTTTAATGTGCCGACATGGGGGGGACAAATACCCATGTTGGCCTTCACTCCAGTAATACGGGATACAGGAGAGCTCATCCTCGGTGTCCTAAAATCTGTTTTTCCCTGAAAAAAAGAAAACAGTCCCTCAATGTCTTATTTATTTATTCAATGCAGAATCCTGCATCCTTCCATTTCTGGTGCAGAATGCTGCATCAGACTGCCATTTTTGATGCAGAATCCTGTATTGAAGTCCCATTTTCGATGCAGAAACCTGAAATAATTAAATAAATAATACTGTATTTCTGACACTGGGATGTCAGCCCTTCCCCCATTATTGTAAATATTTAAATAGTTGACATTGGGATGCCCAGTCAGGGACACTGGGGAGCCAACTCCCAGTGTCCAGAAGTAATGTTCTTTTTTTAAACCTGTCAAAAAAGAACACTTTCCCCCAACAATTTTTTTATTTTATTCTGTAAAAAGGAAAACCATCCCTGTTCATCTCCCCTTCTCCCTCCCCCATCCCAATCCACCCTCTGCACACTCACCTCCTCATACCTCTTCTTACCCCATACTTACCCTCTGAGATCAGCAGCTGCAATCTTCTGTGGACCGGGACACGACTGCACTCTTCAAAGCCCAACTGAGAACTGAGGAATTGAGGTAAGTGCTGTATAATGACTGTCAATTGGGTTTTCAACTTTTGTTGATAACTCAGTCATTTTTAGGAATTCTTTCCTCAAATTTTCAACATGGGGTTCTTCGAACCCCAACTCCTACACATTGGCACTGACATTTCATTACTTGGTCCCAAAAGGTGATTTTATGATCACTGCGTGGAATCACCTTTCAGGACTGAGTAATAAAATAACAGTGCAAATACTCATGAGGGGGCATCCCAAAAAGCCCATGTTGAAAATTGGTGCAAAAAATTCCCCAAATGACTGTGTTATGAATGTGCATTGCGTAGTTTCTATACATGCTCATAATTCCACCAGTTTTTAATATTTTCTCTTCAAAGTTTCAGTACTGACATTTATTAATACCTCCTCATGAACAGTACAGCTGTCACCATTCAGTTCCTATCCAAAATATGTTTTTGCACCTGTGGCATAGAATGCATGGTCACTGTGCAAAATCACCTTTTGGGATGGAGTAATGAAATCAAAGTGCAACTGTTCATGAGGCGGGGTCACAAAAAGGCAATGTTGAAAATTTTGTGTCAAAATACCCCAAATCACCTGAGATACATGCATTTGTTGAAACTTCACTACGCATGTGCATAACTTTGGCAGATTTTTATGTTTTCACTCTAAATATTCAACATTGCCAGTTTTGTATACCACCTCTGAACAGTACAGCTGTAATTTCTCACATCCTGCCCTAAATATGTTTACACAGCAGTGACATGGAATGGTACAGTCACTGCATGAAATAACCTTTCAGGACCAGTTAACAAAATGACAGTGCCATTGTTCATGAGATGTGGTCACAAAAAGGCCATGTTGAAAATTTGGTGCAAAAATACCTAAAAATGCCTTAGTTATGCACGGTTGTTGGAATTTTTGTACGCACGTATGTAACTTTGGCAGTTTATCATAGTTTCACTTCAGTTGTTCAACACTCCCATTTTTTCATTCCAGCTCATAAATAGTATAGCCATCATTTTTCAAATCCTGTGAAAAAATGTTTTTGCATCTGTGGCACAGAATAGCGTTACAGTTGCACAGAACTGCATTTCAATTGGGATTTGAAAATGTTCTTTACTGGGTACATATGGTGAGGCGATAAGAAGGTTATGTTGAGCATTTGGGGATGAAAATTATTTACGATGGCACAGTTATTGCTATTTGTTGCAATTTTGTTATGCCTGCTCATAGCTTAATGTGTGGAAGTACAGGGTGGAGACCCCTGTGTTTCCACAGCAAGATACAGATGTTCATCTATGGAGGGATTTGAGGGCAGGGTCAGAACAACCCTGTGTTCCCACTGCAAAATAAAGATACTATTATACTATCTCAAAATGTAAGAAAAAAGATTGCAAAAAACGTTGTTAATGCATCAGTTAGGGTTGAAGCAACAAATGTCGGGAAATGAGATGTTTGGGTTATGCCCCAACACCCCCCTCTCACTCAATGCCACCAGCCCACCCCACCCACCCTTCATAGAACTAACAAACATCAAGGTGTGCCTCCGGGTCATCGGCCCCTAACTCTCACCCCATTCTCCTATACTTTACCTGTGAACTTTGTTACACATGGAATGGGGTGGTGAAGACGATATTCGTCCTGTGTTGTTGTCTGTGGAGGGTGGTGTGTGGTTACTGGGCGGTTGATGGATGAGGGGGTGTTATGGGCTGAACCCTAACCATCTCATTTCCCTACTTTTGTCACTTCAACCCTACATGATGCATTAACAAAGTTTTTTGCATATATATATATATATATATATATATATATACACACACACACACACACAGTCAAGCCCCCTTAATGCAATACCATTTAATAGAACATCCCAGTTAAAGGAATAGAAGAGCAATGTCCCAATTCCTTTCCTATGTTCTCCATTGTAAAATGCTCATTTAAAAGAATTGATAATGCCCATATATACGCATGCATTTTAGTGTCCCTTTTTAAATTTCTCTACCTTTCAGTGACTCTGACTGCCTGCAATCACACCTGATAAATAGCTTAACTAATGTGATTAAAACATAATTTAGTTCTGCTGTTACCTTTTAGCTCATCCCAACATTCAAGCCTGTAGCTTGTTATCACCTGCTTAGTATAAATGACCCGTGACCCCTACTGTGCACTTAGATCTCTCACCTCATTTGCAGCAATCGTTTGTTGCAGACAGTTGAGAACTGTTTCAAAAGACAGGTTTTTTTCCCCAGGAATGCAGTGAGCTGGATGCAGGTGGGGAGGACAGAGAGGATGACACTGTGGTACCAGAAAACATTGACCAGTCTGTGTTTGAACGTTTTGTTGCATCAGACAAAGACTTACAGTTTACTGATCACTTCAGTGTGATCACTGAAAAATAAACCTACTGTGCAGATAATGTATGGGTATTAAGCACTTGTAAAAGCAGAATGCATTAATAAAGTTGTACACCAGATCTTTTTTACAAATAAGCTTAAGCAAGGTCGCATAAGCACACGTACCCCCATGTTTTACTCCCCATCATCAAATCCACACATTTCTTCAGCTGCGGTTACACTGTAACAACAGGAATACAAAAACTCATAAAAAAATGCAAGATCATATATTCGAATAGCCTGCTTAAATGCATAATCAGCACATGTCCCGAGCCTATGCGCTCAAGCGAGTTTGACTGTATATATCTTGATGCTCACCAGGATGAAACCCACTTCTAGGCATTCTGCAGCATGCTGCAGCACAGTACTGAAGTAAACAATGTAATTTCAATGGGAATTAATCCCTTTTGTCATATAGGAAACTATGGCTCTCCCGGGATGAAGTGAATGTCACAGTTTGCTGCATGTCAAAAGGGACTAACTGAATCTGAAATGACATTGTTTTCCACAGTAACTCTGCTGCAGCATGCTGCAGAATTGGGTTTCTTCCTGGCACGATTCTATATATGTGTGTGTGTGTGTGTGTGTGTGTGTGTGTGTGTGTCAAGACGGTGAAAATGGGGGGATAGGGGTAGCATCATGGGCATTATTTCTTGCATGTTTTTGTTTTTCCTACAGGTCACAAAAAAAAATTAGACTTGTGAGTTTGAGGGCATTCTTTTATCTATCGGGCAGCACGAAGAGCAGCAGTTAAGGCTGGGGATGGTAACTGTATCAAGATTGGAGCCAGATGAGGTTACTGTGGAAGGGGATTTGGGGGATGTGCTGGGCCTAACTGCTGGGGGGAGTTACTAACAACAACAAATATGAAAAAGGACCTGGGGGATAGTCATATAAGATGTCCATGAAGTAGGCAAGTAATGTGAGAAGGCAGTAAGGAGGGCTGGGGGATACTGAGATGCAAAGGGAGAGGCCTCAGCAGTATAAAACAGGAAGTTGTTATCCCACTGTACAGACAGTTGGTGAGACCCCATCTGGAGTACTGCTTGCAGTTCTGGAGACCCCATTTTCACAAGGACAGAGACAGGATGGAGGCGTCAAGAGGTGGGCAACTAAAATGGTGCAGGGTCTGCAACAGAAGCCAAACAAAGAGAAACTAACCAAGCTTAATATGTATACCCATGAGGAAAGGAGGGAGGGGGGACATGATAGAAACTTTCAAGTACCTCAAGGGAATCAATAAAGTCCAAGAGAGGTGCATCTTTCAGAAAAAAGAGATGAGAAAAAACAAGTGGGCATGATTTGATAATAGAGGGGGGATTGCTTAGGAGCAATGTTAGGAAATATTTTTTCACGAAGAGGGTGCTGGGCGCATGGAACCACCTTTCTGAGGAGGTCTTGGGGTCAAAAACAGTAGCGGAATTCAAGAATGCATGGGACAGACATAAGGCAATTATAGTGGGGTGGTAGGAGGGATAGGGAGGCAGTAGAGGGCAGTGGTTTAAGGCTCTGAGCTGCAAATCTGGAGACCTGGGTTTCAATCCCACAGCCCCCACTTGCATACTGTGTGACCCTGAGCAAGTCACTTAACTTCTTTAAAGGGAAGAAGAGTATGATACAGAAACTGCCATATGTATGTGATTAAGAGATTGCTGGTCCAGCTGGAATTATGGAAATTATGTTTATGAACACTATGAAAATGGTTGCAGAAATATTATCACTATATCTTGAATACCGATATGTAAAAATTAATAAAGATGATATTTAAAAAAAAATCAGTAAGACTCAAACTTTAGAAAACCAGGGCTGCTGTTATTTAGTCACATTAAGCACCTGATTTTACATGGTTGACGCTGTACTTACAACAAGCCCTGAGTCAATGTTTGGTCAGCTCTGTCTAAGCCCTTTGCCACAACACAGCCTGATTTTACAAGTGCAATCACAGCTGCAACAATTTCATTATTTTATGGCAACTTGCGCCAAAGGTTTGGTTCAAGCCCTGTAAAATGGATAATCATGGACATAAAGTTAGACTAGGAGGAGGTGGCCTATCTCCCTGCATTCAGCACAAGGGACTTGCTGCAGGGCTTTTAAGGCAGGCGGGTTACAAAATTCCCCTTGCTGCAATGTCAGAAGCAAGTTGCCATTTGCATCACACTCTCTGCTGCAAGTCCCTTGTGGCACTCTAAATACTTTTTATAATCAGGCCCCAAGTCTTAATTGCTTTTCAGCTATGTTCAGTAATGTTTCTAAATAGACCTGAATTATTAGAAACATTAAAGAAACATATAAACGTGTAGTCAGAAAAAGATTCATAGTCCAAATGTCTGCTCCTTTTCCTACCTGAGCCATACCAACCTACCTTTGAATGTGCCTATGATGAATGCCCATTGATTCCCCTCCCCCCAGTCTCCATGCCTTTCACTGTCTTAGTTTTCATCAAGTCCTTATAGATGTCATATTCTTTTTTGAAACCTGTTACTGCTTTGGCATTTACAGTACCAATTCCCTTAACAAACAGTCCCATCTATTCACCACCCTTTCTGTAAAGGAGCACTTTTTTACACCCTTCCTGAATCTATCCCCATCAGTTTATATTGAAATACATAGGTTTAAATATCACTAGGGTACAGAATTCAAATACAGTAATTATTTTTCTTCTTGAAAAATACTTCTGTAAAAAAAATAAACTACATAATAAGAAATTAAGAACTAATAAGTGGAGCAGACTGGACAGCAGGACTCTGTCTGAAGATCATAGTGCCTCAGTAATTTTGATGGAGGGCTTATAGTGCCATATAGATTTTGAAGGGGGGGTCACCCATGTCTCAGACTTTGTGTTGCCTATCTCTGTTCCTGAATTACTACTAGGTCATATTCATTGTTGTCTGAGCTGGAGTAGAAGTAAATGATTTATTTTCACTTCAGCTCCCCTGCTGATGAAAATAAAGTAATTTATTTGCAAATGTGTCATACTTATTGGTATTATTTTTATATGGCAGGCAGTCTAGTCTGGAGGTTAGAGTAATGAGCTGTGAATTACTTTGATATGTCCAGCAGACCCGGGTTTGATCTCACAACATTCACCTGCATGCTGTTTGACTCAGAGCAAGTCACTTACCCTCCCCAGTACTCCAAGGTTGCCCCTGAAAACAAGCAGTTCTGGCTAGTGGGTCTTGCCCAGTTACCAAAGAATAAAGAAAAAATCGATATATATATATATATATATATATATATATATATGTATTATATTAGGTTGAGTACCCCATTTAAGGTTAAAGTGTGAAATTTTACACCTTAATACCTTTGCAACCATACAATAGATTTGCCTGATATTTGGCACACACTGAGCAGCAGCATGGATCATGGGATCTGCCAAGTTTCATAATGGTCAGATATACAGTTGCGGAGTTATTAAGCAACATTCCATAGTGCATTTACGCTTTTTTGTGCATTCTTTGCTCATGCCTACAGGTTGCATGGTTTGTGCGACCAGTCTGAAAACATCAGGGAACATGCAGCCAGGGTCCCCAATGTGCTTTTTGAAGATTACATGAATAAATATTGAATGGTTCAAAAGTTATTCAAAATACAAATTTTCTATTACAGTCAATGGGAAAAGGTAACACAAAGTTAGACTGTCACAAATGCAGTTTTTAGTGTTGCAAATGACCCCTGTGGTGTCATGAGTCAGCCCTTTTTTTTCAGTTACTGATCACAGAAATGCTTGGCATTTAAAATTGGGACCCTCTAGGGACACAATTCTTTTTCTGTTAACATTGTTGAGCCCTGAGGATGCTAGCCATGTCTTTTTTGAGAGGTTAAACACCCTGGCCCGGTTATTCAAACTGTGCTAGGCTGTGGCACAAGCCTGGGCGCAGCTCAACTTTGTTGCGCAGGGGTGTGGCCTGGACGATATTCAACAGAGCTGTACTATGGCACAGTAGCTTTGAATATCACACCCTGGGCATCCCCACTGTGCATGGCAAGTGGCACTGCGCCAGCGCAAGTGGCCAGAGTGGAGCATGGAGATGCGCTAGCACAAGTGCCATTGCGCCATGCACAGCACCTGCAATATTCAAAAGGGGACATGCAAATGGGGCTATAATTTATGCAAGGTGCACATGAGGCTATTTGCATCTCATTATGACTCCATTTGCATGCCATTAGCATGCAGGTGCACTGATCCCCAATGACTTGCGTCTGGTGCCCTGTCTGGCAGCAGCTGTCGGGGACCGATGCCCCCTGCAGCCCGATTGCAGGCATTCATCTAAAAAAAACCCCCCCATCCAATATCCCTAGTGGTCCAGTGGACCACTATGTGCCCGATCGTGGGCATTTGTGAATAACAATAACCTGCCCCTCTAACATCCCTGGTGATCCAGTGGACTGCTATGTGCCCAAATGCAGGCATTTGTATATAACAATAACCCCCCCACATCCAATATCCCCGGTGGTCTAGTGGACCGATCACTGCCCAATCACGGGCAGCTGTACAACATAAAATATTCCTACTACCCTGGTGGTCAAGTGTACCCCTTCCCCACCTGCCCACATATCCCCACTGCCCCGGCCCCCCAGTCAGCCAGTGGGCGGCAGCACCTGACCCACCTGCCACCCCAATGCCCACTGACTGACAGCTCAGTAGGCTGCACGCTCGTTGGTTCACTGGCGTGATCCAATGGTGTAGCTTCATACCGTATTAGTCCAGTCCAGATATGTGAATGAATTCATTCACATATCTGGACTGAGTAGTACGGTATGGGCTGCACACCCATTGGCTCATGCTGTGAACCCATGGGATGCTCAGCCTTACCGAGCTGTCAGTCAGTGGGCGGGCAGGCAGGGGGGGTGCAGCCGCCGCTGACCGGGAGGAGGGGTGGAAGCTCAGTGGGCGGGTGGGGAGGGGTACACTAGACCACCAGGGTAATAGGAATATTTTATGCTGTACAGATGCCCACGATCGGGCAGTGATCGGTCCACTGGACCACCAGAGATATTGGACGTGGGGGGGTTACTGTTATACACAAATGCCCACGATCAGGCACATTGCAGTCCACTGGACCACCAGGGATGTTGGAGGGAGGGTTATTGTTATACACAAATGCCCATGATGGGGCATGGTGGGGCATCGTCAGGTGCGGCAGGAACTGGGGTGGCCACCCACAGGTGGCAGCTGCCGTGTTGCACCCTGCAATGCGGCAGCTCACTTGTGGGTGACCATCACTTGTTCCTTTTTTGGCTTAACTGGCAGGCACCGAAGGAGTTGTGCATGATGACTCTGCACATCCCTGGCTGAATATCGGGCTGTGCAGGTTATGCATGGGCACGCCCCCCCTACCTGTGGCTACATACATTACTGATGCACTCCAGCACATTGGGATTTGGGCGGCGCAATTTTTCCTTTTGAATATCGCGCCGGGGTGCATCAGTTTGGTTGTGCATGGCGCAACACTGTTGCGCCATGCGCAACCCTTTTGAATATCTGGGCCCCCAGAAATATGTTTTTAAAATTTTTGGGAAAAGCTGTGTCACAAAGTAGTGTTGAACTTGCAACACTTTCATGATTTTTTTTTGTGAGAATGTTGTGTTTTGCGACACTTCTTTATGACACTATGGCCAAAATAACAGGAATACTTTGCCACTCTGCTGCAAAACATTGGTTTGCTCTATTGAGCTGAAATTTGGAGGGAAGAAAGGCAATATCCCACAGATGTGCTTTTTTCATGGTATGGTGACAAAATATTGCAGGGATGCAAAGTTACGGTACTCCGAAATTGATGCTTTTTCCCATAGACTAACATTGTGACGCATCCACTGCGCCTTTCAGGGCCCGTATCTCAGAAATGGTTCGAGATTTCATTGGAAAAATGCTTAGCCCCCCCACAGGGAGCTAAATTGCAAAACTAGCCAGGAAAGTCATAACTCACATGAAATGTTAATCTTTTTCCTACGTCACACGGTTCCTGACAAACAATTTAGTATTCCAAGTGCTCATTTTCTACTCCAAGGCCCAATATTATGGATACATTCTTTGTACTCACAGTGTTTCTCTATGCAGCTGTTGGGCAAAAACAGGATGTGTGCTTCCATTACTGTTACAGTTAGCATTACCACTTGAATTTCCAAACCAGTTTGCATTAGTGTTCCCGTGTACGCCACCGAGTGTGTTTCACTTTGCATTTTCCTTTACGTTTGCATTACTGTTACCATTTTCTTTTCCACTACTGTTTGTGTTTGCATTTTGTTTTGCATCACCGTGTGTATTACCATTTGCATTTGTGTTTCCTTTTGGCATCATCGTTGCTGTTACTGTTGGCATTTGCATTTCCTATTGCAGTACTGTGACTGTGCATATTACCATTTACGTTTCTGTACATGCTTGCATTTGCGTTTCCATTTGCATTACTGTTCCCGTGTATGCCACCATGTGCATTACCCTTTGCATTTTCATTTGTGCTTGCATTTGCACTACTGTTAACATTTTCATTTCCATTACTGTTTTTCTTTGCATTTCATTTTGCGTCACCATGTGCATTACCATTTGCGGTTGAATACATGCTTGCATTTGCATTTCCTTTGGCATCATCATTGCTGTTACCATTAGCATTTGCATTTCCTATTGTGGTACCATTACTGTGTGCATTATCAGTTGCATTTTTATACACGCTTGCATTTGCGTTTCCATTAGCGTTACCGTTCCCGTCTACACCATCGTCTGCATTACCCTTTGCACTTATGCTCTTAATGTTTATGCTACTTTATTAACATTTGAGTCACCATGTGTGCTACCTATTTGCACTTGTATTTGCATTACTGTAACTTGTATATGAGGAAAAAATCACATGATGGAGTGCGGAGTCTCAAGGTCAGCGCCTCCAACCACCACAATACATTCACTATTTATAGTCCTCATTCTCAAAAGAAGGGACATTCATGGCAAAAAAAACTCAGTTTAATGCATCAGTTGGGTTGTTCCACAGTGACATAGGGAAGTCGATGTTAGGGTTGACACACCTCTTGCCACCCACCCCTCCCCACCAACAGGCATTGGGGTGTGCATTGGGTCATTGGTCCTAACTCTCAGCCCATTCTCCTGTACTGCACCACCTAAGCTTGTTTACACATGGGATAGGGTAAGAGTTAGACCCGACAACCCCAACACACACCCCAATGCCTGTTGGTGGGGGGAGGGGTGTGGGTGGGGTGCAAGGGGGTACAACAAGAACTACATCTGTATGTACTGCCTCTTTTACCTGTAATAATTGTCACTCCGGGGTCACCCCTGAAAAAGGGACCTCCAGGGCCCAGTGGGCCTACCCAGTCATCAAAATTCAATAAATAAATAACATCAAATTTCCTCACTTTTGTCACTGTGGAAAACCCTAACTGATACATTAAACAGAGTTTTTGCCATGAAAATATACATACATATATATATATATATATATATATATATATATATATATACAGTATGTATGTAAGCAATAACCCACAACAAGGCATGGGGTTATGGGAAATGAGTGCACATCCTGGGTGCTGTGATGGCACTTGGCTGTGCTAAATATATACTCATATCAAACACTAGTGGGAGGGCAACTAACAAACCTTATAGCAAAGGCAGACAGTGCAGGCCAGATATTGTCCTTTTCCAGACTGTGCGCAAAAGGGTTATCAGTAATATTAATCAGTGGTTCTCATAAATTGGCATCCACAATATTAGACAAAGACAAGGAAGGCGGCTCCACAACATACACATCAGAATTATCAGGTTCCATGATTTTTCACCAAAAAGCATGAGAGCCATCTGTGTGCTTTTTATAATGACATGCCTTTTTCAAGGGCCATGAAAGAGGAGTTTGTGCAGGACTACTCAATGTTGATGAAGAAGTACATGGTGGCACTAAGTGGAAACTATTTCTGTCAGCACCAATAGATATTGCATTATCAGATACAGCATCCACATCATGTGATTCACTTGTATTGTCAAATACAGCTCCTTCCTTTTTCTTTGATGTTGCTGAAGTCAGCATGTTTTTGTGTTCAAGATAAGAGTCACCAAGATCTAAAGGAGGCAGCTGTTGCAACTTAATCCTAGGATCAAGTGTCAAAAGAAGGAAAATATGTGTCCGTCATGAGATTGTGAAGTCTGCAATTTTGGAATAGCTGTATCAGTCAGTCTGTAAGGGAAACACCAGCTTTGTCTCCTTTTTGTTCAAAACCTCTATGCAGCCTCCAGATTCCCTTGTTCAGCAAATTTATTATGGTAATAACCTAGTTTACAGTAGCATTCTCTTTGCTAATCTGTTGATATGATTCCTCAAAGGGAGTCAAGAGAAATGTAAGATGCTCTATGAGACCCCACTGGAATTAATTCAGCACGGCACCAGTTACTACATTGTGCTACATGGTATATTCATGGACTGCCCTCTTTTGTGTGAGAAGTCTCTCACACATGTAAAATGTTGAGTTGCATCTCTTTGGAACATCTTGTTTTAATTTCTGTATTGGCAAGCCATTTTCTTTTCTGGAGGTCAGCCAAGATACCACATGATTTTACAGACCGACTAAAATGGCCACAGATTTTCTTTGCAGCTCTCACTAGTGTTCATATACTGTTGCCACTGCAGAGGAAAGCTCATACTAACAGATTTAATGAATGAGCAAAATACAGACTGTGAGGAAAACCACCATGTTTCAGTGTACCAACAATACTGGCACCATTTTCTGAAACCACAAATCCAGTTTTGAACCACAGGGGCTCTAACCACTCAGAAATTTTATCATGCAACTCTTCCAAAATATTGTCAGCAGTGTGATACTTGCCAAACATGCTAATGCAAAGAGCTGCCATTCTTTGTCTTCCTTTCTGTACACTGCTGCTTGTGGTAGTGTTTGAAGATGACTTGTGACATCCAGTGCACTGTGATGCACATATAATCAGTAGTTTGAAAATAGAGATGTTGTGAAGTTTTACTCTACTTTTGAAGTTTTGGCAAAGTCACCAAATTCACCTCCATGTAGCATTTCATGAAGTCGCAATGGCACATCCAAAGTTTGCCTTGGTGGCTTCATGGCTGATTTCATCTGTAACTTTGCCTGTGACTTTGCCTTGCACTTGATAAGAAGGTTTGCCAATAAATCTGAAAAATAACATGACAGAGTTTCTGCAGGTCACATGAGACTGAAGCAGAAGGGAAGTCCGGGGAGACATGAGTGAGTTACTGTCATTTTCTCCCAGTGCTTGAGACAGACAGACTGTGATCAGTTCTGTGACACACAACCTGCTAGAGAAAAAATCTTTAAACAGTTACTGTGTCACTTTTTCATGCATTACTTATAGTTTATTTATTTATTTTATTTGAAAGTTCTTGACTGGGAGAGGCACACTGAGCTGTGGCTCATTTCCAGGTGCAACCCAGGTACAAGGGATGGGGAATATTTGTACAGATGCAAACTGATTTACAGAACCTGATTAAGTTGTTGGTGGTATTTTAGTGAATGGGGGGAATTTAGCCAGGACATCAGGGAAATTCTCCTACTATTTGGTAGGGGGCGCCACGCATCCAAGATAGCAGATGGTCATGTTGAGATAGCAGATGCTGGTGTACCTGCAGGTATGCTGATCTCCCACTCTGCAGATCCAGCCACTGAGATCAATGAACTGACTTTGCATGGTGTGACACCTATAGAAGTTGCCAAAAAAGGCACTGAACAACAAGGTACAACCTTACCTACTAGTCTATTGCAAGGCAAAACTGGGGAAGACTGGCTGAAGTCACTTATTCTGTGAAATAGACAAATGATACTATTGGCAAGGCCCCTGGAATTCTGCGGTTCTGCGGTTGCAGAATTTGCCACAGAATTTGCATCATGCCGCAGAATATATATAGTGTCGCAGAATTCATTGTTTTTGGTGAATTTTCATATAAATATACTGTTTTTCCATAGTGTCAGGCTTTCTTTCCCACCTCGTTTATCCTGAAGCCCCTCCTCTATGCTCAGCATATGATGTCATCGATGACATCACATTATATTTAGCCAATGACAGGACTGCATTCTGCCAGAGAAATGAATAAATCATGCCGCAGAAATCAGAAAATGCTGCCGTAGGAGTCAAGGAGCCCTGCCGTAGAAATCAGAAAATTCTGCCACAGAACACCAGGGGCCCTGACTATTGGTCATAGTCCCAAAGACTGTCATGCCAAAGAACTGTACTACTGACAACGAAATGCAGGTTGCGATTCATAGCACCAGTACTGGCGCTACTGAAGTAATCTTATAAAATGCTTCTACTAACTCTGCTCCTGCTGACATAGGAGCAACAAAGGAAAATCTGCCTGATAGCCTGAGGCCCAAACTGTCAGTGTCTGATGCAGCACAGGCTGAGGCAATGGCCTCTCAAACTGCACAACTTGTGGTAAGCAAACTGTTTCAGGACTTGGCACATAATGACCTTCCTTCAACATCTACTGGCACAATTCTAATCCAACAGCCTGCAAGTAATGTTATTTTTACTACTCCCCCCATGACTACACTTAGACAATTTCTCAGAAAAGGGTGTACTTCAGTTACAGGGAAACCACACAGGCTTGGAGAAAAAACCTGCTTGGTGTATGGAAAATTCATTGAAAAACTCTGGGTGGAAGCAAGTAGCAAAGGGACAGTGGATATTTGACCCCTCTGTCCTCCCCATTCCCGGCCCCCCCTACCCACTCCAGTTATGAATATTATGGCTCCAGTTGATAGCCTTCCACAGTTGCCCATGATGACTCTATAGAGAATAATTTTGTTACCTATTTTAATATGAAGTTACACTCTGAGGATGTGGTTGTTTCTCCTCCCAGAGTCAATGTACTGCACCAACAAGC
Organism: Neoceratodus forsteri; assembly: GCA_016271365.2. NCBI lineage: Eukaryota > Metazoa > Chordata > Ceratodontiformes > Ceratodontidae > Neoceratodus > Neoceratodus forsteri. Next base: position 1,061,701,283 of record CM057452.1, read on the forward strand.
TCCTGCACAAAATGAGGTGGAGAGTGCATAGGCCCAAACTTTGGGGGAATGAATGGAGGCAGAATAACCTATCCAAGAGGCATTGCAAACTGCAGCAGATAAAGCTAAAACTACCTCGGCCAACTTCAGAAGGAGAGATCATTTTGCTACACATTCTCTCCCTACTCAAAGGTGCAATGCAGTGTGGCTGCATAACCTAGAGGGTTTGGGCACTCCACCAAACTGAGTATATGTGGGGCACATTTTAATTAAAAACTCCTTGTGCTTCTTCTCCAATGAGATTTACACCCCGATACATATATCGGGGGACAATTTATTTGATATAAGTTTCAAGACACCACAGGGATTTGACAGATTTTGGACCAAGTATGACAAAATACATTACTCTAAATCATGGCTATCTTTTAGATCCATCCCATGCACTAAGACTGTCTTTAAAACCATCACCATCCTTTTTAGGAATGAAGATGTTTCAATCTGTGATATCACGCATTGGCTATCATAAAGATGTGATGTACTATACAAGGACCCCCACAGCCCATTTTTGATGTGTCAAATATCTGGCCCGGAGGGTGGCACTACAAGGTCAAATTAGTACTGACAAATGATGGCCCACAACATCTCCCCAGTAGTTTGTTCCTTGGTTCTGATAGAGGGCATTGTTTTTACCCTGGGCAGCCCAAAACATGCTTTAAATGTGGCTCTTTTCATTAGACTATTGTTAGGATAAGCTTTTAGGGCTACTGCATTTGTTGCTGGCTGATTGTTTCTGCTCTTACCTCCTTGTTTCTTTCACCCATGGTTCTTCTTTTTCAGCAGGGGAAGGGCCAGCCACCCACCCCCATCCCCAACCACCCCACACAACACTCCTTTTATAGGGTAGCACAGTCATGACATTTTCTTTAGCAAAGCAGAAAGGGGTGGATCAGAGGAGTATCCACACAGTGACCTCATTCACAGGGGCACTAGTACTTTAACTCTTTATAACAAGTTATACAAAAACAAACAAAACACAATATCAAACTTTTACTTTAATTTTCTTCCTTCTAATTACTCTAACTAGGTTATACACCCATCAAGTTATCTGGAATGGATATCATTAACTGAAGGTACTGTGGAATACTTTATAGAAGGGCAGTTTTACAGGATTTAGGACACTGCCCTACATGCTGGGCCACTGGAGATCTAAGGGCTCAGCTCCAGGCAGCATGGGCAGAGATTGCATGTCTCAAATTGCATATTTAAGAGGAAATATATTATAAGTACTGCCTACCATTTCCCCAACATCCAACAGAAGCACCTCGACTGCAGAGGGTAGTTGGTCCAGGAGGTTGACAGGTGGTTAGGGGGCAAATCGGGTACCCCATCACTTGGTGCTTTCCAACATATTACCTCCACAAGCCATATAAAAACTACAAACAGGTATCTGCCTGTATCTCCAAAATCAAACAAAGGGGCAGAGGACACTGCAGAACAGGACACTGCAGCACAGGATCTAGCACAACAAAACTCACTACAACAGGAAACAAAACAAAAACGGCAAAAAGGAAATCCAAAAAAAACTTCTGAACATAGGAGACTCCATGATTCCGGGAGTTGATACATATCTCCAGACAGGGGTAATGGTCAGATGTCTCCTAGGTACATCAGCATGCAGAGACACTGACCACATTGCTAAAATTGTTCAGGAAGCAGGAGAAAACATTGATGTCCTGGTACACATATGGACTAATGATCTCGCCAGCTGGTCAGCTGTGAAGATCAAGGAACACCTGACCAGGCTGGGTGACAAACTATCATCCATTTCATCCAGCATCTCCTTCTTTGAGGTCCTGCCAGTCTGGGAGAGAGGTGCAGATAGATGGAAGGTGAGAGAAGGGGAGATACGGGAGCTAAATATTTGGCTGAAGGGCTGGTGCCAGAAAAAAGAACACACATTTGTAGGGAATAGGCAACAGTTTTGGGAGTGAAAGTTCTTTAAATTTTATGGATTGCATCTGACTAAGGAGGGAGTCAGCGCATTGGGGCAGATGTTCGAAGTCTTTGCAGAATATTTAAACCCAGCAAATGGGGAGAGCGGTGCAGCAGCCCATACGTCAAATGGGAAAAATACCCTTCCCCTCAGCTAATGGTGAAACAGGAGTTCAGTATGTTTGTAGTTCATTTGCATCACCAGGTAAGGAAAAAGGTCCAGCTCCCGATATGATGCACAGGAGAAATGCCAGACCTCACCCAACAACTAACGCAGTGAAATCTGGCCAATGGAAAATCATGTATACAAATCCTCACAGTCTAGGAAACAACATCCCAGACCTGCAGGCAATAATGACAAAGACTAAACTGGACTTAGTAGCAATTAATGAAACATTGTTTACCAGTAGCCACACTTGGGAGACTTCAGTACCAGACTATGTAATGTTCAGAAGAGACCGAGGTGCAAGGGGGGGAGGTGGAGTGGCCTGTATGTCAATGAAAATATCAAAGCTACAGAAATCCAGAATACACATAAGGAGCCAGAAGAACTGTAAGTCACCCTGGAAACAGGAAATGGGACAGCAATATGAACTGGGGTTGTCTACAGGCCTCCAGACCAGGGGAAGGACATAGACAGATTACCGTTAGAAGATATACAAAATATGACAGCTAAAGGGGAGGTTCTGATAATGGGAGACTTCAACATGTGAGTTAGGGATTGGTCACTACCAGCAGGAACATCTGCCAGAACTAGACACATGGTGGATTCCCTGCAGGGGGAGGGCCTCAAACAACAGGTACAATAACCCACAAGAGACAGGGCTATCCTAGATCTAGTACTGATTAACAGGGAAATGATCACAGATCTCTAGGTAGAAGGTCACCTGGGTGCCAGTGACCATCACATGGTATGTTTCACTTTGGCCACTAGAACTAAATCATCCCATTCAAAGGCAAAAATATGGGACTTCAGAGTACCTGACATTGATAAGATGGCCAACAGAGTTAAGCTAGCCCTGGCAAAAAGAACTACAGGTGAAGGGGTACAGGCAAAGTGAGTAAGCATTAAGGATGCAATACTTGAAGCAGCATCCCATTGTGTTAGAGTGAAAAGAAAGTGCAAAAGAAGAAGGAAATCACTTTGGTTCTCAAAAACAGTAGCAGAAAAGGCCAGAGCCAAAAGGCTGACCTTCAGGAAATATAAGGGAACGCAGCAGGATAAAGATAGGAAGGCATACCAAACTTCCCTAAGGGAAGCAAGGAAGGCAGTAAGGCAGGCAAAGGCCCAAACTGAGGAAACACTAGCACAAACAGCAAAAGAAGGTGACAAGACTTTCTATAGATACATTAGTGAAAGGAGAAAGTCCAGAGGGGGTATTGCTAAGATCAAAGGGGATAAGGGGGCATGTGAGGAGGAGGACCATGTAAAAGCATTTATCCCAAATAGATACTTCTGCTCAGTATTTACTGAAGAGAAGGTAGGGCAGGGTCCACAGCTCAGTACCATAGACACAGGGCAGGAGGGAGGTGTGCACTAGTCCCTTCACAAAAGAAAGGGTCCTACAAGAGCTTGATAAGCTCAGGATGAACCAGGCAATGGGACCTGATTGCATACATCCCAGGGTACTAAAGGAGCTAAGGGTGGAACTAGCAGAGACATTATCAAAACTTAGTGAGTTTCTGAGAACAGGAGAGGTCCCAGAAAACTGGAGAAGGGCTCATGTGATCCCGCTCCACAAGAGTAGTAGCAGGGAGGAGGCAGGGAACTACAGACTAGTCAGTCTTATCTCAGTAGTGGGCAAGATTATGGAGGCACTCCTTAAGGAAAGGATAGTGCAACACCTGGAATCCATAGGAGGACAGGATCCAAGACAGCACGGGTTTACAAAAGGAAGGTCCTGTCAAACTAATCTCATAGATTTCTTTGACTGGGTAACCAGAGTGGTGGACCAAGGGGGGGCAGTTGATGTCACCTACCTTGACTTCAGCAATGCTGTCAATACTGTTCCACATAGAAGATTGATTAATACGATGGGTAGGCTCAGGGTGGCACAGAAGCTGGTCAACTGGGTGGCAAACTGGATGAGAGGTAGAAAACAGAGAGTGGTGGTAAACGGTATACAGTCAGAAGAGATGCAGATCACAAGTGGGATACCTCAAGGATCTGTCCTGGGGCCAGTCCTCTTCAATATCTTCATCATTGATATCGCAGATGGACTGGAGGGTAAGGTCTGTCTGTTTGCAGATAACACCAAGATCTGCAACAGAGTAGATGGTCCAGATGGGGTGGGCAGAATGAGAAGAGATCTGGATAAACTAGCAAAATGCTTGAAACAGTGGCAACTGGGTTTTAATGCAAAGAAGTGCAAGATCATGCACATAGGGAAGAGAAACCCTGAAGCCACCTATAGGCTGGGAGGGGAGTTGCTGGCAGTCACAAGGGAAGAAAGAGATTGGGCATCATCATCATCAATGACCTGAAATCATCCAAGCAGATCACTAAAGCAGTAGGTCAGGCTAGGGGGATGTTAGGGTGTATTAGTAGAGGTATCACAAGTCATAAGAGGGAGGTAATAATCCCTCTTTACAAGACACTGGTTAGGCCCCATCTGGAGTGCTGCATGCAGTACTGCAGGCCACACATTCACAAGGACATTAACCAAATTGAGGCAGTCCAGAGAAGGGCAACCAAAACGGTGCAGGGACTGCAGCAGAAAACATATGAGGACAGATCAACAGAGCTCAATATGTTTACCCTAGCACAAAGGAGAGAGAGAGGTGATATGATTGAAACATTCAAACACCTTAAGGGCATTAACAAGGTGAAAGAGTCTAACATGTTTCAATATAAGAAAAATAGCAGGACAAGAGGTCACAGCATGAGATTAGAGGGAGGCCAATTAAGGGGTAATGTGAGGAAGTTCTTTTTCACAGAAAGGGTGGTGGATGCATGGAATGGCCTACCATTGGAAAAGATGGATATGAATACAATGCAGGGTTTCAGACAGGCATGGTATAGGCATAAGGGAGCGATACAGATGAGTATGAATAGATAGGCCATTGACAGAGCAAAGGCCAGTGACACATTCATAGGGTAGAAAAAGAAATAGGCAGACTGGATGGGCCTTGTGGTCCTTATCTGCCATCAACTTCTATGTTTCTATGTTTCTATTAAGAGTAAATGCACTAGAAATTAATCAAAAAGACACAGCCAGAAGGTTGCATATTGCTCCCCCATCAAACATTCTAAAAAACATCCCGGATACCAATCAAGTGACAGTATCTGATTTAGTCATCCCTTTATTGAATAAGGATGATGTTTCAACTTTTAACATAAATAACAGAAAAAGAATAAGGGCTGATAATGAATCAGAATATACAGATGAGAACTGGTATCAGGTTCCAAGTAAGAAAACTTGTAAAAGGGGTAGAAAGGCAGATTGTTTTCAGGTTCCTACACAGAACAGGTATGACCTGTTGGTCGATCTGCAAGAACATCATGAACTATCCACCCTAATGGTATCTTATTCCACTACCCATACTAACCTCAATATCTCAACTGAAACCCCTATATCAAATGAAACATCTAATAAGCAGTCAAACTCTGAGAATCTTTTAGGTCTTTATGCAAGCATCACTGAGCAGCCAAAACAAATATTTGTGTTAGGGGATTCGATCATTAAACATTTAGACTGAGCTATCTGTGAACAGGCTAAAATCAATAGAACTGTATCTTGTTTCAGAGGTGCCAGAATTTCCAACATTTCATGAATGTCTAGGCAAATTCTAAAGGGAAATGGAAAGCATCCACTGGTCATAATTCATGCTGGGGTGAATAACATTATGAGCCAAAATGTCCAGACAATAAAAGAAGAAATCATAGGCCTTACAAATTTACTCTCTGAACTTGGCAGTGATATAGTCTTCTCTGAAATACTCCCTTTTCCTAAAGCTACTAAAATACAAATAGACAAAATAATAGAAATCAATAATATGCTTAGGTTATTGTGCTATAGACAACAAGTCAGATGCATTACACACTGGGAAGAATTTATAGATAGAAGAGAGCTCACTTGCAGAGATGGACTTCACCCCAACAAAAAGGGCTCCATGTTATTAACAGAACATATTGTTTTATCAATAAATATTTAAACTGATTCTGGGGGGAGGGGGGTCACAGTAGGACATGCCTTATTTGACACTTATAGAAGTTCCTCAAACCTGATTACACAAGTGTCTGGCCTCCAATAGTCAATAGTAAAAATATCTGTACTAATAAGAACAAATCTCTATAAACAAAGTAAAATTATTGAAAATGAAGTAAGTCTTTTGATTCTTAATGCTAGAAGCTTGCACAATAAAATTGATGAATTAACACACATACTTCATATGGACAAAATCGACATCTGCGGTGTTACTGAAATATGGTTTACCGAGTCTGCTTGGGGGTCTGAAATATTGGGATACACAAAGCTTGCTAAGAATCGCACTATATCTAAAGGTGGTGGAATTGCTCTCTTCATTCACAATACCTTAAATTGTTGTGAGTTAAGAACTGACCATAATCCTTTAATGGACAGTGAAGCTATTTGGGTGAAAATTAATTTCCCAGAAGGACCATTAACTGTTGGCTTAGCTTATCGTTCTCCAAACCTGGACTTGTTAAGTAATGAACATTTCATGCAAATCATTGATAATATGGAAATCCAGGATGATTATATACTCATGGGTGATTTCAGTTTCCCTAAAATAAAACTGTACAACCCTTGAGGGCACTAGCTCAATAGAAAATGCATTTATAGAAATAGGTCTACAACATGACTTGGAGCAACTGGTAAAGGAACCAACAAGAAAAAACAATATTTTGGATTTAATTATTACTAATATCCAAGATACTGGAACACTACCCAACATTTTGGAACCTTTGGGAGATAGTGATCATAATAAAATCCTTTTGACTATAAAACAGTTAAAGATTGAAGTATCTGGAGTAACAAAAATTCAAAACTTCAGTAAAGTTAACTATGGCAAAATAAAAAATTACCTTAGCACCTGGAACTGGCAAGATGAGCTTAACAATTTAGATGCAGTCAGTATGTGGCTAGTAATACTAAAAAACATCAGTTATTGTATTAATAAATGTGTTCCGTTATGGACAAAATATAATGATAACAAACAAAGGGTACCTGTCTGGTGGAATAATAATATTGGAAGACATATAAAAAAAAGAAAAGGGCCTATAATAAATATACAAAAAAACCTCAGAAAGTAAATGGCCAAAATTTAAAACTATAGCGGGTAAAGCATAAAAGTTATAAGACTAGCTAAATAAAAACTGGAAGTTAATCTTGCTGCCATAACTAAAGATAAAAAAAAAAAATTCTATAATTATATTGGTTCAATTTTTTTAGAGTGCCCATTTTCCCATTTGCAGTTTATATTGATCTGCCACTAGAGGCTTCTTATTTTTCCTATTAAACCTCCAATCTTGCCTCTGCCTTTTCCTGTTCTAATCACCATTATCCCATGCCTTGTTCTCACTTTTAGCATGTTGTACTCTGAAGAAAAAAACACTCCACAGCGGCAGTCATACTCACTGAAGGTCAGTTATTCCCCTAACCCCCCCAATAGAAATAGCAATGGGCATCACGGCTACCACACTCAGACTACTCATGGTTACCTTTCTAGCTCTGCCCACATCCCATCCTGCCCCTACCCTCCCCTGAGCTCTATCCCTACCACCCCACAGCAGCCAACCCCCACCCTGGACCCTCCTATTTTCCATGGCACCACCTCCAAACAATACCTCCTCCTTGCTGGGACACCCTGGGCCTACCCGTTCCTTGCCATACCTACCCTCTGCAACCTACCCATCCCTTGTATCCCCACTAGTAAGACCTCGCATCGGTATCTGGCTAAGGGTCCTGGTCACCACAGATCGCTCATCAGATTAATTGCTCTACTTCTTCTGCTCTCCTGGAACATGCACCCCAACCCTGGGCCATTGATAACTAGCCACCCCACACCCCACTCTAGTATTGGCCTCAGCATTGCATCCATGAATATTTGCAGCCTCCTAAAAAAATCTGCTGCTCTCCAATGCTGGACTGTACAACACTGTCCTGATGTTATAGCACTAGTCAAGACCAGGTTCTCGAGAAAAACTCTCGACTCGGTTATCTCCTTCCCTGGCTACACTCTGTTCAGGGAAGACCGTATAGGCAAACGTGGCAGCGGGTGTGCAGTCTTTATGTGTGAAACACTTTTAGGCCATGCTCTTCCTGCCCCGAGCTCAGTTTTAGTGCCCAAGCCCTCACCCTCAAGGTTACCCCTGACCCAGCCAGGGGCCCTCTTTTTCTCACAGTCTCACATACCCCGAGGGACCAGGGCCAGCTGTCCACCCTCATTGATTACTTCACCACACTCCCACACAAGGCGGAGCAGCTCATCCTAGGTGACTTTAATGTCAATTGGCTGAGTACCACTGCCCCCCATATCAGGGACTCCGCTGCCCTAGATATGACCCAACTAGTTACCTTACCCACTAGATTTAACTGGTCAGGCAGCTCCTGCACCCTCCTAGATGTAATTCTGTCAAATTGCCCCCATAAAATCAGGAATATTAATGTACTACCAGACTCTCTTAGTGACCACTCTCCTGTCCTCTGCCACTGGTCATTTCCCACACCAAAATCAGTGTCCCAGGTCACCTCATGCTGACACTTTCATCCTGGGGGTCTCAGAAAGCTAAAAATGCACCTAGCCCAGCTTGACTGGTCCCCAATCCTACTCACAATGGATATTGACTCTGCCCTAGCCTATTTCTCCAGTGCCTTCAGCAAGGCCTGCGACCTTTTGGCCCCCCCCGACCAGAATCTGTACCAAGAAACACAATGCCGCATGGATCTCCCCATCCCTCATCCAAAGACTGAAACAAAGAGATAATCTCTGGCATATCGCTGTCGAGACAGGCAAACTGGCTGACAGACAAGCCTATAATGCAGTATGTAACAAGTGCACATGGGCTATAAGGCAGGCTAAGGCCAAATATTATCAAGCCACACTTGAATCCACTTGGGGCTCATCCTGTGCCATCTGGGACAATATGAAAAAGCTCAATGGAAAGACCAGCTCCCCCCACCATCACTACTCTCCATAGACGGCACTGTCACTACTGATCCTCCCCCACATAGCTGAGTACCTCAATATGGCTTTCTCAGATCTAAGCTCTATCCTCCCTAAATACTTTTTTGACCCTATCCCTGCCTCCACCTTCCACCTCAGATTGCACCCCTTTCTATCGGCGTGCCATACTGTTTCACCCCTTGAAGCCAGGCCTCATCTGCAAAAAGCCTTAGCTAGCAACAACCCCAGCTGTGATCCCCTGGACTTCAGGATTCTCCTATTAGTCCTAGATACTGTACTAGCCCCTCTCACCAACCTTTTAAACCTATCACTATGTCTTAGTCAATTTTCCAGTGCCTGGAAAATTGCAGAAATCACCCTTATCCATAAGACTGGAGAAAGAACCTTCCCTAACAATTTCAGGACCATCTCCATTCTCCCCCCTCTCTCCAAAGCACTAGAAAAAATAGTGGCCATTCGGCTCTCCAAGTATCTGGCCAAATATGACCTGCTGCAACAACATTGATTCTGCTCTGGACACAGCACTTCTACAGCCTTCCTGGAGTTCTCCCTCCACTCGGCTCTCGACTCTGGTTATGTTGCGTGTTCATTGACCTCTCCAAGTTCTTTGACACTGTCTGTCACCCCTTCCCACTTGACTTCCTCCACCAACTTGGCTTCTCCCCTGGCCCACTGGCTTGGTTCACCAATTACCTCTCTGCCAGATCACAGCACTTGAAGGTAAATGGCATCCTGTCCAATACCCTGCCCGTTCACTTGGGGGTCCCCAAGGGTTCCATCCTGGGCCCCGCTCTGTTCAGCCTATTTCTCAATACCTTACCCAGCTCCTGCTCAGGCAATATGGTACTCTATACCAATGATACGGTTCTCCTTGCATCCCACCCTGACCCCACATCTCTACAGGAATCTCTGCAGCACACATTCAACCAAACCGAAAAGTGGTTCCTTGACCACCAGCTGGTCATCAACCTCAAAAAAAACAAATCTATCCTTTTTTCGCATCACCAGAATAAGTCCAAAAATGACTCCCTCTGCATCCTCCCCAATAATGCTCACCCTCTCGTGCAGGTGTCATCCTACAAGTACCCGAGCATCACCTTCGACTCGGCTCTTACATTCCACACCCACATCAATACCCTGTCCTCAGCTATAAACTCTCGGATTGGCCTTCTCTTTCACCACAGAGACTGCCTCCCCTAAACTGCTCTCCAACTGGCCATCAACTCCTCCGTCCTGTCCCTAATGGACCACGGCCTACCTATCTATGCTGCAGCCGACAATACCACCCTCACCAGAATCCAGACCTTGATAAACAAGACCTGCAGGCTTCTGACCGGTGCATCCCTCCACACCCATACTTGCCTGCTCTATTCCACTGCCAACCTGCTCACTTTGGAGGAGCCCCTACACTACCAAACCTACTTACTTGTGAAAATATCCCTGCTAGGACTCTCCCCCCCAGGTGTCACTGTGCCCCTGCAGCTTGCATCTCCATCCATTGCCACCCATAGCTTAGTTAAGGCTACCTTTCTGGTGCCTCATACCAAGACCTCCCTAGCCCAAAGGTCCTTCCACTACTGCGCCCCCATGTGGTTCAACTTCCTCCCGCTCTCTGTTACTAAGTCTACCAAAATTGGTCCCTTTAAAGTCGCTCTCTGTAACCTCCTCTTTGGTGCCTGAAGCTGTAGTTGCCCTTAATCAACCTAATGTTGGGGTTCCTTCCCGTTTCTTGCCCATAGCCTTGACAATGTCGTTTGGACTGCTTCCCCCCCCCCTTTTATTTATACAATTGCTATTTACTGTATGTAACTTAATCCCATAAACCACTGTTATATTGTGTTGTTTTTGCTATCTGTATTGCACCTCTATGTTACCACTGTTGTATCTCACACTGTAACCATGTCTACCCTCCCTGTGATGAGGTGCCTTTGTAAATGAGTCCCTGACTCAAAGGTTGTAAATCCGACTTTCAAAATAAATAAAATAAATAAATAAATGCCCAGTGGAGTGGGTCCTTTACTAGTACAGCAGGAACTTGTATCCAATGAATACAAGATGGCTGAAGAACTGAACTCTTATTTTGTAAGTGTTTTCAAGTCAAAAGGGGAATTTCAGCCAGAACTTGATAGAACACCCTGATACACCAATTTTATTTAATACACAGGATATTCTAGATGCTATCAATATGATGAAATCAGACTCTTCAGCAGGTCCAAATAGAATTCCTCCAAGTTTTATAAAGAACCTGTCTATGGAATTATCTAGTATTTTACACCACTTATTCAACACCTCAATTGCTGGGGCAGTTGCCATACCAGAATGGAAAGTGGCTATAATTCTGCCTCTACATAAAAGGGGAAGTAAGCAAAATGTTGCAAATTATAGGCCTATAATCCTGATGTCATGCATCAGCAAACTGATGAAATGATTACACCATTATAAAATCCTAGATCATCTGAAAGATAATGGTTTTCTGGATATTACTCTGCATGGGTTTACAAAAGGTAGATCCTGTCAGAGTAATTTAATACATTTTTTGAGTTTGTTAGCAAGGCTTTGGACTCAGGTTTACCAGTGGATCTTATATATATTGATTATGCTAAAGTATTTGATTGAGTTTCTCATAACATCTTACTTAGTCAACTAGTCCAATTGAAACTACATATCAATATTATTGATTGGATTGCATTTTGGCTTAATAACAGACAACAGAAAGTTGTCATCACAGGACATGAATCTGCTTGGGCCACAGTTACCAGTGGTGTACCTCAGGGCTCTGTACTGGGCCCCTTATTGTTTAATATCTTGATCACCTCTGTGCAAACTTTTGATGGGGTATAGATAAATAAATATGCAGATGACAGCAAAATTGGTTGCATTGTAAATAACAATGACTCGATTAAGGTCTTTGCAAACTAATGGGCTAATGAAAATAAAATGACATTTAACATCAGCAAATGTAAGGTGATGCATTTAGGCAAAAACAACACACTTGCAGATTTATACACTAAATGGCACTCATTTACAAACTATCAGCACTGAAAAAGACTTACGTGTAATTATATCCAACAACCTAAAATTTAGTGTACATACTGCTAACACTGTAAAAAATGTCATGGGATAATTAGCTGCATCCTTAAACATATCAAGAGTAGCAAACCAGAAGTTATTGTTCCTTTATATACAAGCTTAGTCAGATCTCACATAGAGTATTGTTCTCTGTTTTGTGCCCCAATATCACTTGGTGACAAAGCTTTGGTAGAGAGGGTCCAGAGGAGAATCACCAGGAATATAAGTAAATTGCCTGATTTGGATTACTCAAATATATTAAAATCTCTGGAGTTGTATTCTTTAGAATATAGATCCATAAGAGGGGGAACTATGTGTCACGTATAGAGCATATCATGATCCCATTATGCTTGAAACAAACTGTCTGGAAAAACAGGACACACATAACAACACACGATCACATAAATTCAAATATCTCACTAATCTTAACAGAACAGTGAAAAGAAAAAAATCATAACTCAGAGAATACCACCATTATGGATCTGTCTTCCTCCTTTTGTTGTCCTTAGTGATAATATTAATCGATTTAAACTCAGGCTTGATCAATATATGGGTGAAAAAAAATTCTCATTCCACCATTAGGATATTTGATGGTGAGTTCTAATTGGGCTTGTCCCTTGAACTTGTAACTACCTATGAACCTATGAACCTATTCATGTCATGGGAATATGCCTCTTATACCCCATTATGTCTCCTACCAGAAAAATACATCACATAGTGTCGAAAAAGAAAAACCACTGTCCTTCTGCTATGTCCCGCTCTTGTCTGCTGTGCCAGATGCACTAAGAAATCACCCAGAATAAAATGAGAAATTATTGATGTCAATGGAATATGTCTTTTTATGTCTCCTGCGAGAAAAACATATCACATACTGTATTGATGAATGTGGAAACTGCTGTTCTACTGTTACGTCCCTCTCTTGTCTGCTGTGCTGTATGCGCATTACCTTGAGAAATCACCCTGAATAAAATGAGAAAATATTTGTCAACGTAATATGTCTCTTTATGTCTCCTGCCATAAAAACTCATTACATTGTGTTGAAATTGGAAAACTGCTGTCCTTCTGCTACAGTATATCCCTTTCTTGTCTACTGTGCTGTATGCGTACTGCCCTGAGAAATCACCCAGAATAAAATGAGAAAATATTTATGTCAAGGTAATATGCCTCTTATTGTACCCCAGAATGTCTTCTGCCAGAAAACACATCACATTGTGTCGAAGGTAGAAAACTGCTGCCCTGCTGCTACGTCCCTTTCTTGTCTGATGCACTGTATGCACTGAGAAATCACCCAGAATAAAATGAGAAAATATTCATGTCATGGGAATATGCCTCTTGCTGTACTACAGTATGCCTCCTGCCAGAAAAACAACCAATGTGAAACAGTGGCGACAGTCCAAAAATGCGTGCTGTCCTGCAGTTCGTAGGTGATGTTGCTGCTACACAGCTGTACAATTCTTAAATGAGAACAGTCAAGAATAATGTGGATTATAAAGAAAATTCACACATTCTGGTCGATAACATATGAAGACTTCTAACATTGAGAATTTACAGTAAAAGTCTTGCTGTTGCTGCTATTTTTCTCATTTATGTCCTTGGTAGGATTAGTTGGAGTGCCGTTGCTGTCTGCGTGCTGCTGCTGGTCATGGACCACAGTGACAGACTGATGGTACCATTGTATTCTATATTCCTACACTATGAGTGGTAAGTTATTTTATTTTGTTGAGGTAATGTGGTGTTGAAAGGGGATGGTTATTAATCATTTGGTTTTTCAACATTGATTGTGTCTCTTTCCTTGTAGGGATTTCCCATCATTGAAAATCTGAATTACTTTCTAGGAATTGATGCTTTCCTGTTACAGTGGTGCCAGGTAAGGTATTTTTTTCTTTTTTTTTGTGGGAGGGTGGGTGAAGATATGGGCCCAGACATTCAAAGGAGATGTGCCCGGCACAATGGAGTTGCACTGGCACATCTCCAAATTGTGCCCCAGGGCCATATTCAAAAGGTGGGGGTGCACCATGCAATTCCAGATGTGCCACAGTGCTAAGATAATGTATGCAGCGCATCCAGGGGGGTGTTGCACTGCATATGAAGCACATCACAATATTCAGCTGAGATTTGCAGTGCAGCTGCCTGCACATCTCGGAGATGTGCCACACAAACATACACTTGGAAGAACCAGGTGTAAGTCATAGCCACCCAAGGCAGCCCACTGTACTGTACAGTGCAACACAGCAGCCACCAGCTCCTGGGTGGCTACCCCCATCCCCAATCGTAATATAAATGTCACTATACCCCACATTCCTGGTGGTCTAGTTTAACCCCCCTCCCATCCCCAGTCATAATAAAATACAATTATACTCTGTATCCCTGGTAGTCAAGTGTCCCCTTCTCTTCCCCAAACCATGTCTGTAGCATAAATAAATCTCAAACATTCCTGGCATTCCAGGGGCCCCCCTCCCAGCCTGGTTCATAAATAGAACAACCATCATCAGACTACCCTGGTGGTCTAATGGACCCTACACCACCCCACCTGCTGAGGAACCCACACCCCACCCCACTGCCTCATCTAAGTATGGCCATGCAGCCGGCGGGCAGCACAACCCACCCACATGCCTCCATGGCTGTCTGCTGGTTGAGCTGTCAGTGAATGACAGTGTACTGTACTCCAGTAAGCCCATTCATAGAAACTCTCATCCAATGGGCTTGCAGTGTGTACTGTATGCTTCCATTCACAACTTTGTGAATGACACAAAGTTGTTCATGAAAGCATACAGTGCACACTGCAAGCCCATTGGTTGACAGTGTTTTATTTTTCTAAGTCTCTTGCTCTCCTCCAGACCAGAACTCTCTCAGGCTGCCTCACTCGCCTGAACTGCTCTACTGCCTGCTGTGTTCCCTGCCATCTTCAAAGTCATTACAACTCCCTGGGGACATGAGGGGGGGGCTACAGCCCCAGGGAGATCGAAGGGGCAATGGCAGAGAACCAGAGTTAAGCATGTGGTGATGGCACTGGAGGAGCTGTTGACTGTCCATCAGGAGGGCTTTTTCCCCCCCTTGTATGTCCTCCTCTCCCCTCTGCCACATGTGGTGCACATCCTGACATTGCAGCACACATCAACCCTGCCTATGTCAGGCCATGCTGTCTACATGTGGTTCAGTGCTCTGCAGCACCCCTGGTCTCCACCAGGCACTGCTGGAATGCCAGACATCCCAGTACCCTCCCCCAGGAAAGGAGAGCAGCCCAGCAGGTGCGCGATCTAATCCCTCCCTTGCTGACTCCTGGCACCTGAGCTTGCTCCCAAATCCAGGTCGCCAGTGTGTTGCAAGGTGTGGCATCCCACGCCTCAACCCTCAGTGCCACTAGGCCATCTTGGTTGACAGTGTTGACCAATGGAATTGTAGTGCATACTGTAAGCTATCATTCTGTGACAGCTCATTTGCTGGGCAGCTGTGGCAGTGTGCGGGTGGGTTGTGCTGCCTGCCAGCTACTTGACTATGCTGGGGGGTGGAGGGCCACTGGACTACCAGGGTACTAATGGGATTTATCTTTCATGTGACAATTGGGGCTATGGGGGGCACTACACTACCAGGGAGGGCTGGAGGTATATTTTCAAAACACGGTCTGTATTAGGGGATGGGGGGGGGACAATGGACTCACAGGTAATATTGTGGTGACTTCATTTTACTTACATTGGGGTTAGGTACAGAAGCCACTAGACTGCCAGGGATATGGGGGTTCACTAATCCTATAACATGATTAGGGGTGGGAGGTGGGACACTAGACTACCAGGGTGCTGGAACAGGATATTTTGTTTATTTGGGAATTCGGGGATGGGGTGGTGCACTGGACTATCAGGGAGATAGTATGCTGTTTTTACTGTGGCACTTGCAGGGCACCTGGCACATTCTGCCAGATGCATCCTTGCAGAGGACATGCAAATGGGGCAATAATAACATGCAAATTGCCTCATTTGCACCTTGCATGGCTAATGGCCCCATTTGCATGTATTGTTCTGAATATCTGGAATTTGCACTCAGTGCATCTGAAGATGTGCAGTGTGTCTCCATTCCAGGTATTCAGGTGTGGCAGGGGGGTGTGATGGAACATCAGCAGTGGCCCCCATTTGCACCATGGGCAGTTTGTGCCATAGTCAGATGGGATGCATCATAGTGCATTTCTTTTGAATATAGCACTTTTGCTCTCCGGCGCAACTCAGTTGCACGGAGCAACCACTTGCACCGTTTCTGGATGCAATCTGAATAGCCAGGCCAAGATGTTTTGTTTAGCTGGTTCTGTTTCCTCTGTGGCATGTTTTTCTTTTTTTTTTTTAATAATTCATATTTTATTAATAATACTCTTCATATATTCAAAGGGTTACATGAGCTGTCCTCATCCCCCCTTCCCCCACCCCATACAGCAGCAGAGTCTATACTGTAATAAGATAGGAGTACTATATAGTATCACAAATTAAAGATCATTGATTACAGTAACTCATATAGCTGATCTAGACATGACTAGCGTGTGAAGGGGATCCGAAGTATTCTCGTACGACTGCAACTTATAATGGAGGCTCGCTATCGCTTTCTCTGTATGAAGGTTAGCTAGAATTTCATTAACCCATTCCTGATATGATGGGCTTACCGCATCCTTCCAATGTTGAAGTACAATTTTTTTAACAGATAATGCAGTCATGGAAATATGAAATCTCCTGATTCTCACCTTGATAGAGGATAGGTCTCCCAGCAAACACACGTCTGGGGTGAAGCAATCTTGCAAACCTAATATAGGATCTAGGTTAGTCTGTATGGCTACCTACAAAGACCTTATCTTGGGGCATGACCAAAAGACGTGAAGAAGTGTGCCATCCTCAAGACATCTTCTGGTACAAGCCCCAGATCTTATAAGGCCCCATTTCCTCAGCTTGACATGGGTGTAATACATGTTATGCATAATGTGGTATTGCATAAGTCGGAGTCTGTCCTGAGAAATGTATTTATGTCAGAACTTCCATAAAACCGACCAGTTGGGAGTGAATTGGGGAAAAAAGGAAACCCAGAGCCTAGTGGGGCCTTCAGGTCTCCCATATTTCCAATAAAATAAAACTCGGTATATTTTGGAAATAACGCCTGGTGATCTCAACAAGGAGGAGAGATCAGATACAAATAGAAAGGCAGGTGGGCGAGGAGGAATACTACCAAGTACTGTGGAGAGCAGATGTTTTAATTGGACCACCCTGAAGTGAAAAGCTAACAGGACGTCAAATTTATGAATTATATTGGAAGCTGAGAGCCATTCCCCTGCATCATCCAGAAAAGTAGAGATTATCCCATCCCCAATTTGGGGCAACCATTTACAAGAAATCAACCTTTTATTTATTGTGAAAGAGGGGGAATTCCAAATGGACTGAGACAAGTCCAAGTGTGGGGAGTACCGCAATAATGAACAAAGCTGCATGTGAACTCTGAGGGACGTTCGGATGATGGGACATCTACAGGTGTCAGGAAGGGACGCCATTTTAACATAGAGCATAGTTGGGGGGTCTATGTTCTCGGACTGAATGAAGTCTAACTCAATTTTGAGCCAGACCGGTCTTAAGTGTTCCAGACCAGGATTCACCCAGTGCATATACTTTGCAATATGACTAGCCCGGTAATAAATTGCCATATGGGGGATCCACAGTCCTCCATCTGTTTTCTGAGCTGCCAGCTTATAATATGCTAACCTGGATTGCTTATTAGACCAGATAAAATTTGTGAAAATTCTGTGCATTTTCTGAAACCATGATAAAGGAATGAAAGAGTTAAGGAGCGAGAGGGGATAAAATAAGCGAGGAAAAACATTCATTTTAATTATAATAATGTGACCCCAGAGAGAGACAGGAAGTTTAGACCATCTATTGTGGTCCTGAACTATCACTTGGGAAAGGGGCTCCAAGTTTTCTTTGAACCAGGAAGAGGGATTACGCGTCAAATTAATACCAAGATATCTGAGAACATGAGGAGACCAGCCAAGACCAAAAGGGGACACATCATTTTTGAAAACCTTGTGGTTAAGAGGGAAAATGGAGGATTTATTAATATTCAGTTTATAGTTTGAGAAAGTACTGAACTTGGTGATTTCTCCTAACATGATGGGGATAGATGTTTTTGGATGAGATAAATGGAGGAGAAGATCATCAGCATAAGCCGTGATCTTTACCACATTATTACCTATCGGGATACCTCATATCTCCAGATTATTGAGAATATTTCAGATAAGGGGCTTTAAGTATAGATTAAATAAAAAAGGGGAGAGGGGACATCCCTGCCTGGTACTGGAAGATCAGAGAAAGGGTTTGGAGAATGCTCCATTGCCGGAGACTCTGGCAGAGGGAGTTCAATATAAGGCCTGAATCCAGTCTATAAACTGGACTGGAAAGCCAAATACTTTTAGGACCTGAAACAGGAAATTCCAGTTGAAATGATCAAACGCCTTCTCGGCATCCAGAGAGACCAATGCCGCAGGAAAGGTGGCATCCCTGGACACCAAGACGACGTGTAACAGGGTGCATAAATGGTCAGCCGATGAATGCCCCTTCATAAATCCCACCTGAGACATACTAATCAGGTCCATAAGGACCCATCTTATTCTATCAGCCAGTATCTTCAAGAGAACTTTAACATCTTGATTCAATAAAGAAGTTGGCCTATAGCTTTGCACTAGCTCTGGGTCTTTATCTGGCTTAGGAAGGAGAACAATCAGGGCTTCAAACGGATGTGTATCTGTTCTTGCACCAGAAAGAATGTGAAAATACAACCGGTGAAGAACCGGTAATAGTTGTAATCGAAAAGTTTTATAGAATAAAGCGGAAAAAATGTCTGGTTCCAGACTGTGTCTGAGGGCAAAGCCCCGATGACCTCTGATATTTCCTCCAGAGATATTGGGGAGGATAGGAACTTCCTCTGTGGTTCAGATAAAGAGGGTAGAGAAGAATCCCTCAGATATGCCTCGAGCACTTCTAAGGAAGGGGGGTTATCCATGTCCCTATATAAATGCTCATAGTATGAGGCAAACTCCTGCACAACCTCAGAAGGGGACACCTTCAGGATCCATCTGCCCGGGCCCTGATTGGAGGTATGAACCTAGCAGATTCCTGCTGTTTTAACCTTAAGGCTAGCAAGCGACCTGCTTTTTCCCCCTGGTCAGTATAGCTTGCTTTGGTGCAAATAATAGATAACTCTGCTGTCTCCCTCAACAGATCTAAATATTTATCTTTAGCTACCGAGAGCCTCCTCATATCCTCTTCTGAGGTATTAGAGGATAACTTGATTTCCAGAGACCTAATTAGAGATAATGAAGCTAGTAATTCCGCCTCTCGAACCCTTTTCCTCTTTGTGGCTAAGCTAATAATAATCCCTCTCATGTAGGCCTTGAAAGCACCCCACAAAATATCAGGTGCCATATCCTCAGAGGAGTTAGTAGAGAAAAAGAAATCAATCTGTTCTTTTATTAGGTTACAGTATTTGATATCTTTCAGTAGTTGCCCATTTAATTTCCATTGGGTTTCTTTATGGGGAATGTTAAGGAAAGCCAGATTAGAAGTCACCAGGGAGTGATCCGACACTGGACCTGGCTGAATCGAGGCAGTTAAGACCCCAGGTAAGAGGACCTGAGAGATGAAAAGATAGTCAATGTGAGACTGGGTTCTGCGCACAAGTGAGTTGAAAGTATACTCTCTGTCCTTAGGGTGCAGTACACGCCACACATCACACAGTCCGCACCGATCCAGAAAGTCCCTGAGGGCCCTCTGCCCAGGCGACAAACTCCTCGATCTACTACCAGACCTATCCACATCAGGATCAAGAACCAGATTAAAGTCCCTGCCCATAATTATACCAATGGGAAGCATGGGAAGGAGTATGTAGATAAGCTTCATAAAAAAGCCTGGATCGCCTGCGTTTGGCCCATATATGCTACCAAGTAAAATTGGCATGGACCAAAGATTCCCCTGGACCAGGACATATCTACCGTCCAGGTCCCTGAGAACTTGTTTAGAGATAAAGGGAATGCCTCTATTGACCAGAATCATAACCCCACAGCTGTTAGTGGACCAGAGGCAGTAAATACCAGCCCAATTTGTTGCCTCCTAAGTTGCAGAGATTCACTTTCCAGTAAATGAGATTCTTGCAAAAATGTGATCTGAGAAGACAATAAGCTTAAACGTTTTAACACTTGGTATTGTTTAACTCTTTTCCTTATCCCCTTCACATTCTATGTAGCCAGATTTATACTACTGGCCATCTAAGTAAAAAAAAAAAAAAAAAAGAGTCTCTTATGTAACATCTGGGGATTACAACAATCGGAATTAAGTGTCCAGAACCCATGTTTGCTCCTGTATCTCCTCCAGCCCAAAATCAACTTCCTCCCACCCATCTCCCCCAACCCCCAAAATATCCCAACCCACCCAGATAACAAATAAAATGAAAACTATGAACACAATATCATCTGCCCTCCCCCCCACCTCAACTGTCACGAGCTGTGGCATGTTTTTCAAAACTGTCAAACACTGTATTTTTGAACATCTGTGTTTCTGAGTCCTTGCAGGTATTTCTTGAGATTCCATCAATTTGAATATGATTAAAGTATGTTGTCACTGATGCTCTATATTCTGTTGGCTGCATACCAGTACTGGAAGATAAATCTTTTAAATTATTAGGTTCTTCGGTGGTTTTCCTTTCTCAGTATGATGTTACACTTAATGATTTTTGTTCCTGATTATATCATTTCAGGTAATTCCCTGAAGCTACTGAAGCTCTTCTTTATCCTGCATGTATAAGATAAGGATGTCTCTTCTGTGTGATGATTCTGGAAACAGGCACATTAGAAAACATAGAGAGCACTGGAGGCCCCTGAAGAAAAGAACAGAAAAGAAGATTCACATGTATTTTACTTTAAAAATCACTCATTGTATTCCTGGAATTAAGAAAAAAGAACACAGTAATTTGCCTCGGCAACAGCCACTGTGTCAGTGGAGGACACACACTAAAGTCATTACATCTTTATCCATCCAACTATACCTGTGTTGCTTTTGATGAAAAAAAAAATTATTTATTTTGCCACACTTGACCACTATGAGGGTATACACCCAATCAAGCACTTGTGCATGCCACAACCTTACTTTTATGCATGTCACCTCATCAAAGAACTGCAGAATTGTTTGCCTCCTTTTGTCCACTGTGGCACACTGTTTTCCTTGACAAATAATGAAAAGCCCCCCCAACACACAAAAAAAAGATTCATAAACTTATCGTCTACCCCTCCAAAAAAAAATAATTTAAGTAATGATACTTACATCATTGGAAGTGTTCCTGAGTCCTGTGTGTTATATCCATGTTCCACAAATATGTTTTCTTGTCTGAATCTTAGCCGGCAACCTACAACAAAACTCTGAGGAAAAACAGTTTAACATTTCACTTTAATGAGAAATGTCATCATCAGCTTTACACAATGGTGACTACAAGAATAAAAACAAGATACTCAGCTTTTTAAACAGCAAAGCAGAGTGCAGCAACACTCTGGGAAACATTTTATTGTTTTCATTGTCAGACAGACACTAGTTATACTAACCCTGTCTAACCCTGTGATGGAAAAATGATGCACAGTTCCACCCAAAAACTACGTATCTAAAAGAGATATTACTGACATAATTGTTCAATGTGCTATACATACATCAGTTCATATTAAAAACAAAAAGAGACATACAGTTTTATATGCCATAGACTGTGCAAACACCTGATGACTGAATTGTTAAGTAATGTAAGCAATCAACCATTGAAGAAAAAACATGATTATGCTTACATCAGACTAAAAACTACTGGCAGTGCGCATGGCACTCAGGCAAAGAATGATGTTTGACAGGCGTTAACATGCAGGGACAACAAAAGAAAATCAAAAATAAACTTAAATAATAAATCTGAGAAAGTGATGAGAATGATGACTGCAAGCCAAGTGACTCCTTCATGCCTTCACAGTCCTCAGTGACAGGACTTGCAGGCGGTGAGTGTAGGTGATGGTGCTTGTATCATTGAACTGTTGTTTCAATTACTCATGAGTCTGCCCTCATGCAATGGAACTCCTGTGACTGTAACATCCCCACTGCTGAATCACATTTCCAGTACACAAGTGTTTGTAGGTGCTTAATATCAGGGGTGATTCAGATGAACCTGTAGAACATAATGGGATGGGCACTGGCCGCACTAACATTGAAAAAGTCAGTACAAGTGATACAGGATCTGAATACTCAATCTGCTTTCCCTCAGGACCATGGCTTCATCACCAGTGCAGAGACTAGAGAATTCTGTGTACACAGCAAAATCATATACACAACCAGTTGGAGAGGAGGCGGTCGTGGAGCAGCAGGAGACAGGGCCATGTCTTTATTGGATTTGCTACCCATAGCAGGAATTGCTTGCTGTGCTGTTAAAAAGTAATTTTCTGTAGTTTGAGGCAGTGTCAGTGAGGGTTGACACTACTGGTGGGCATGTGTAGGAATTGCCAGTATTGCAATATGTTACATTTATGTGCTACTTGTTGAGAGGTTGAGGATGTATGCAAATGGGCAAATGTTAGCAGCAGAAGTAGGAGCAATAAGGTTCTGAGAAGGGAACAGTAACAATCATGACAATAACATAAATTCTTGAGACATCCTATGTGAATATACTAAGGCCATGCAAAAGAGGGACATAACACATAATATTGTTTTCTTTAAGCATCACCTTCTTCAAAGACTGATGACTCCTCATGACTGGAGTCGTCACCTAATGGGAATTCACATTCCAGTACTGAGTCATCAACGTCAGTGTCACTAGAGTATGACTTCATCTTTATGCCAGCAGCGCCACCTGTCTCTTCACCTTTCTTGAAAGATCCACTGTCAGGATGTGGTACGAACATGGACATTATGGTCTTACATGGAATGTGTCCCTACATTTTTATAAATGTCAGGATTTCCACATTCATTGGTGGCAGGTTTGTGCACTAGTCATGTACAATGGAACCTGCAGCACTGAACTCATGTTCAAAATTGACAGTAGATTGAGGGCAGCTAAGGTATTTTATCACCACAGATGTCAGTGTAGGCCACTCAGTCATCTTGCTCACCCCGTACAACAATGGCTCATCACCAATTGCAAGGTGTTTTTGTTCAGGCATGAAACAGTCAACCATGCAACGTGCTGTTCTGAGTCTGGCCACCGCATCGTACTCCTCCTCATCCTGGTCTTCCGCGGGTGCAACACCAACCTCACTTAAAACATCCCAAATGAAATTTCTCATTTTTAGTTTTTGTCTGCCTGTTAACATAGTTGTGGCATGGGAAGATACCAGTGCTGTGGTGGTTGTGGTGATGGTAGTGATATCAACAACACTTGGTGCCCTATGTGTCTTGAGCATCTGTTCCCCTCTGACCCTGCTGACAAGAAAGTTAGTAAGGTTTTCAACCCTCTGATAGCCACCGTCTAGTATAGACTGAAGGCCACACTTATAACATGAGTCAAGCATGGTGGCAATGCCAAAGTTGTCAGACTGCAGAATTCCAACAATATGAGGGCTGGAGTCCAACACATGGATTATTTGCTGCATCAGGGCCAAACTGGTAATGTCACCACCTGCCTCAATCGATTGATGCACATTATCCAGTGTCCACCTCAGCACGCGTAGCAAGGGGAAGGACTGACTGTTACAGGTGGTATCCCCATTCACTGCCTGTGTTAAATGTTCAAAGGGATACAGAATCATTATCAGTCCATCCAATAAATGCCACTGCTCTAAGGTGAGAGCTATGGACACTCCAGCACTGTCACAGCTGGTGTGTAGCAGCAGACAATTGGACACAGCTTTATACTACTCATAGAGCTGCTCAACCATCTATGGTGTGGAGTTCCATCTGGTCACCACATCCAACTTTAGGTGATGATGAGGCAGATGGTTCTTTCTCTGAAGCTGGCCTAGCTGGTCACTGGCCTTCCCAGAATAGGCAAAGTGGGCACAGATGTGGCAGGAAGCCAACAAGATATCCTTCACATCAGGATGGCTAACAAACTTCTGGACCATGAGGTTGAGGCAGTGTGCCAGTCATGGTATCCTGAAAAACCCACCATCACTTATGTATTTTACAGCACTGGAGCTGTTGTCACTCACAATGAAGCCAGCTTTCATTGAGTGTCGGTGCAACCACTTATCAGTCTTACCCAGTAGTACTTCAAGCATTTTCTTCCATGTGGGATCTAAGCATGCTTTTCATTGTGAGTGTCACATGCTGCCTAATGCTGGTTATGTTGCTACCACCTCAGTCTGCCTTGCTGCACTATCCACCACCACGCCCTGATTCCAAGACCACCCCTGGTATCTGTGCACAGTGTGCTGTAGTGCACATATAGGAGCTGCCAGCTCTCCTCCCACTGGTCCACATATCCATGCTAAGAAGGATGGATGGTGATGATAAATGCTTAAGAGCGTGGAACACTGCCTCCTTTACTGTGGCAGGTAGTTCAAGAACAGCACCTTTGAAGTATGTCAATAATTGTACCTTCTACTTTGGATATGCATGAGCAGCAAACCTTCTAAATCCTTCATTCTTAACAAAGAAAAATGGAAGCAGGTTAAGTGCGAATATTTCTGCAACAGCTGCACTAAGCTCCTGTGCAGTAGAATGATTCATAGGCTATTTGCTCTGCCATTCAAACATACTATTCGGAGTTGGCTGCAATTTTCAGGGTGTTGGGCTGGCAAACAGATGGCCACATCACAGTGGCCCAGTAGGAGTTCTCTTTGACCCAAGAGAAATATGTGGTGCTGAAAAAGGTACACCCATCATTTTAGCTGTTTTATGGGATGGCGACGTTGTTATTGTTGACTGACCCTGAAGGGGAAATGCTGAAGCTGCCACTACTCCTATGCACACTACTTGTAACTACCACATCCACGTCATCATCCTCCTCCTCCACTATGTAATCCCACTCAGTGGCACTGCCTAAAAGATGAGGGACCAGGAGCATATGCAACTGCTTCCTTCTGGTATATAAGCCATCAGAGAGGGTGCCAGTTCTTTAAGTGTATGTGCTGACCACCAGTGCCTAGGAGTCTGCCCTTCTTCCCTCTACTGACCCATCAGTGGCAAAGCTGACATACTGCTACCTTTTCATCTACTGGTCCAACTCATAGAAGTCCCATACTAGGGATTTTGTAGCCCTTTTCTTATCCTAATGCCTGGACTGGGACAGTGGAGTAGAAGTACTGTATGAGGAGGGGTAAATACTGTTTTTGTTGTTTGAGTCTGTCTCGTCACATCAAGAATAGCATGGGGTACCTTCAGTGTTACACTTGGTGGTTAAATCAATGCTGCACTTAAGAACCCTGTCACTAGACCAGCCCAGTGGTTGAGGTGCTGGATGCCACTCCTTGCTCCATGCTGGTGACCTAGATTCAGAAACGGACTCAGGTCATCGGGAGTTGGCAGGGGAGGAGAGGATTCAATGTCTGGAGGACTGCCCTGCTCTCCTGGGGATGGTCAGGGTAGGTGCCCGCTGTACTAGCTACCCCAGTAGAGACTGGGGGAGCAGTACTCAGGTGGCACCTGGCATTGGGGTTGGGCATTGGCAGACATCCTGTGGGTGAGCATGGGAGAGTGCTCACTGTGTGCTGGATATCATTGCATGTCGACACCCTGGGGGTACCAGCAAGAACAGAAAAACCCTCACGGTGAGCAGTCTGTCAGTACCAATGGATGACCATCCTTCAGGCCAAATGAAGCCCAGTGCAAGATGGAGAGGGGGCTCAAGGGTGATGAGGTCTCTTCCCCAGTCTGTCTCCTACTGGAGGGGAACCTTCATGGGGGTAAGCAATGGTTCTCCCTGTTGTATGGCCATGGTGTTGGCTGGCTGAAGAAAGGATCATTTAGCATCCATGTAAGTGGCTGAGATGGGGTCAGTACTTCACAGCCATCCATGAGAGAATAATTGGAATCTACAAAAAAAAAGAAGAACCCATGCACTGTCACCACCTTCCTGCTTCTTCTCTGGTTCCCATATGGGATCCAACACCTCATCATCATCATCATTATCTTCATGACATCCACTAATGTCCTCCTAATACTCCTCCTCATGCTGAACCTGAGAGCCATGTACCTCAGTCTCAACAATCTGTGTGTCCATCTCCACAGCAACAGTGGTCATAGTGGTGTGAGCCACATGTTTGGGCATTCCCACATTCCCCTCAACCACTGCCTCAACTGTATCATGCAGAACACTGCCACCTCCACAAGCAGCAAGGGGATGGAAACATGCTCTACCTTATCTTTATGAGACACTGCTTCTGGTGTAATTTTCAGGCTGCTTGCACTATTGCCACATCCCACATCAGTGACATCACCCTCTACCAAGGCTGCCACAGAGATTTCCAAAAAACATTTAGGTGCAGGAAAGCCACCGGTAAATATTCCTGCACTACTGCTAGCAGTGCCCATCCCAGAGTACTTAGAAATTGTGGATGGCAACAACATGTCAGAAGACAGTCATTCATTCACCATTTCATTTTTACCACTTTTCACAAATGATGCTAAAGTCTTGCTTTCATAATTTGGTCCTCCCCTCCCTTTCTTGTTTCTCTTCACTGGCATTCTTCTTTTATTGCTTGGTAATATGGAAAAGTGATATTTTTGGATGCTGTTTCTCCCAGCACATAGGGGTACAAAAACAGGTTTGGTAAGCTAACCAGGTGAATTGCTGGATTTTTAAAGCTTGTACTTTGCCAACAGAGCAGTACTACAGCACAGGTTGGGATACCACTGGTGTTCACAGACAGAGTAAAATTCATTCAAACAAAGGAAAATTCAGTCTGGAAAAGATGAAAGGAAGGGGGATTCCAAAACACAAAGGGTGGATATGGGGGTATTCAAATCAAAACTCACACTTTCTCACAAACACACAGGCCATCACAATCACCATACTCAGACTACAAAACACAAAATTAACTTAACACAGTAACGTAGTACACAAAAAAACAGGTTTGAAAACTAAATATTCAGGTTTATCCTCCACACTCTCTTCACAATCACTAGCTGCTGTGTCCTCTCTCCTCACTTTCTCAGCACTACACAGAGAAATGTCCCCCACAGCTTCCTATTGGCTGTTCAGCCACATGTTACGTCTGTTTAACAACATGTGACCTTCAACCCCACAAGACATTGTACACATTGCCTGCTGCAGCAATTTTCTCCAGCAAAGTCTGCAGCTGTAACAAGCACTTTACATATTTGCATTGTGGGTGATGAAGTTACAATCCGTGCTGTGAATTGGGCATAATCTGTGAACTACAGACTTCATCCCATGTAGTAATTTGTGGAATGGGATGAATTCACAAAATACTACATGGAGTAATTTTTTCCAGCTTCGCATAACACTGTTTGAGAACTCATCCACGTGTATTTGGTCAAGTGTACAACACAACAGTCACTCTCTTTAACAGACAATTTTATTTTACTTTGCATACATTTGTGCATTTTGGGAACAGTGACAGTTGCTAAATATTTATGGCTTAGTATGTGGTACGTTACAAGGAGCAAAACATTTTATAAGGACTCTAATACTTTCATTCTCCACCACAGAAAATGGTTGCAGGTTCTTGGCAATAAATTCAGCTATTAGCTAATTTATTTGCAATGTTACTTGAAGTGATCTACTGTAAGCATAAATTTAGCTATTAACTGATTTACTTGATGTGATTTACTGTTGGCAGTTTTCTGTTCAAGGATCACAGTAATAATATGTTGTTTAGTTCATTCAGGGGGCAAAAACCACAGAATTGCAGTGGCTAAAGCTATAGCTTTTTCAAATACTTTCGTCAGTGAAGTTGACCATGTTTTTTTCTTTCTGCACTGTCTCTTGGTCTCTTTACCATCACTGTTGTCTGTGGGATTATTTTCATCACAGATATTTTTCCCTTGTTCAGGACTGCTGCCCAGCACAAAAGGTGCACACAGCGAGATATTCATTTTTGGGACTTTTATGAAAAGAGCGCCACACAACTGAGGTGGAATGTTTCATCACCATGCCAGGAACTGTAAAAAGTTTGGTGGCTGGTATTTCTGACCCTGATTTATGCACACTATGGCTGTCTCAAGAAGAGCTACTATGATTGCTACTGATCTTTTCCACTAATGGCTGTGGCTAGATGTGGTGCTCTCTGTATGTGTTTTTGTTCTTTCTTTTTGTGTTCAGGAACCCAGGTGGCATCCTCTGCCTCATTGATGTAACATTTTGATTCATCACCTTTGGAAGAGCATAACTGATACATCATGATCATGATCATGATCTTGTTCTTTTACATTTACAATGTCTTCTTCAGAGGGACTGCTTTCTGATGAAGGAGCCAGATATGCATGACTGGCATCTCACAGAGTGCCACGTCTTGTGGTACTAGACAGAGCCTTTTCCTTAATCATTGACTTTCTAGGTCTAACTGTTTTGGCTGCCTATTTTTGTGTTTTATCTGATTTTTCTGGCAATGCCAAAAGTGTTGCAATACTTTGATCAAGGGATTCACCAACACTCTTCTTTTTCTGGTTCCGTTACTTCATTTTCATCAATTGTATTAATTATATCTGCAGCACTTAATTTCCTTTTTTCTGACTTTCTTTTGGGAAATATTTTATTGTTGCATGTAGCAGTTTCAGTCATACTGCTGTGTTGGCCACATGTTCCATAACTGATTCTGATTCTGAATCCATTTTTTGGTGTCCAGGTTAATTATTTAGTAGTATTAGTTCAGATGTAGAAATGGGCAGCATAGAACCTATGATGTGACACCTCCCTCTCAAAATATGTGAGGCGCTATGACCTTGTTATAGTTAAGTCACAGGGATGGGCAACACAGAGTCTAAGATGTGACACCCTCCTTCAAAATATGTATGGCACTACTATGTCCTTCCTAGTAGTAGTTCAGCCACAGAGATGGGCAACACAGAATCTATGGAACTATGACCTAGCAGTTGTTCAGGCACATAGATGGGCAACACAGAGTCTATGGCACTATGACCTAGTAGTAGTTCAGGCACAGTGATGGGCAACACAGAGTCTATGGCACTATGACCTAGTAGTAGTTCAGGCACAGAGTCTGAGATGTGGGTGACACCCCCATCCCCTTCAAAATCTGTGCAGTGCTCTGGCTGACACCCATGACTTTCAAGAACAACAGTCAAAATACAAAATAGACTCTAATTGGTTGGTTTACTTTGGTGCCCCAGTATCACAAGTGTTGCCTTTCATACAGTTTGTCCACATTTCATAGAAAGGGTGGTGGATCCATGGAACAGCCTCCTGGCAGAGGCTGTAGGGTTAAAAATAGTAGGGAAATTCAAAAATGCAAAGGACAGACATAAAGGTACTCTAGCAATAGGAAAGAGAGGTTAAGCCACAGATCATTTAAGATATGCAATATATAAAACAGGTAGGGAAAATGTGCAGACTATGTAGACCAAGCAGTCCTTATCTGCCATCATCTTCTTGGACATGAGGGTCCAGGGAGTATTTGGTAAGAGATTGAAAAAAAAGTTGTTGGTTTTTTTGGTGCCCTGCCCTGACCTTCTTGCTCAGTGACTCACTACTGTAGTACTGGTGAGTGTTGTATATTTATTTTTATTTCTCTTGGCTGCTTGCTGACCAAGCAGCATGAAAATACTGGACACAAACTTTTTAAATTAAATTACTTTTTTAACAGAGGGATGTAAAAGATTAATATTGATACATTTCTCATGCTTAATTAGACTAAAAATAGATTTAAAATTCATCAGAGTAAATCAGAACTGTCTGAAAATAATTCAGAGTCAGACTCAGAACCAGGTCAAAGCCAACCTGCCCATCCCTAATTATATCCCAAATGTATCACTGTACAATTCATAGGATCTAATTTCATCTTTCTTAAAAGTGAGCAGTAACACTTTTATTTCCCACTGTAGTCTATCTACATTTTCCTGAGTGTCTACTACATGATCAATTTTTGCAACATCCACAAATGTTTTCATCCATCCTCCCTGAGTCACCTGCATGTTGGGAATGCAGTGAAGTCAGACGTGATAAAGCACAATAACTTGCAGTAATGACATGTCACAACATCCTGCATGACAAAAGGGCTTAACTTCCAATGGTAGCTGCAGTAAACTACTATACAGCATTCTGTGATATTCTGCAAATTTCTGTACTTCATCCTAGCTGTCACATCCATATATGTTGAAATTTGTTGGTCCCAGGTCTGACCCCATAGAAACTCCACTAGTAACTTGTACTGCACTAGATTCATAACCATTTACCCTGACAATCTGTATCCTATCAGTAAGCCATGACCTTATTTATTCTATTGTGTTAAAGTTAAGTTTGATTTTAATTACACCTGACTAGTCCCATGTGTAGTACAGCATAAAATGCCTTACTAAAATCCAAGTATATGATGTCCACAGGTTTTCCAGCATCATGAGCAAAGCTAACCTTTTCAAAGAATGTTATTACATTTGTCAGGCATGATCTCCCCTGCCTAAATTCATGTTGTGTATTGTCCCATAAGTTGTGATAAGTTACGTTATTTATTTTGTCACTTATAAGTGTCTTCAGTAACTTTCCCACCACAGATGTTAAACTCACCACTCTGTAATTTGCTGCCAGTGTCCTACTTCCCTTCATAAACATTGATGCTACAATTGCTTTCTTACATGCTACAGGTATCCTCTCCTGATTGAAGCTTGAATTAAATATTAGGATTAATGGTCCAGTGGTTTCCTGTCCCAGTTGTTTTAGTATCCTAGTATGTAGACCATCAGGTCCTGGTTATTTGATTATTTTAAGGGCATTAAGGAGGATTCAGCCCAGCTGATCTCACTGCTGGGTTCAGCTTCATTGTAGGATTCAGTGCACCTGATGTCACTGGATTCAATTTCATTGTAGTCTTCGGTTCAACTGATGTCACAAGGTTCTGCTTTGTTGTAGAATTCAACTCAGCTGATGTCACTGAGTTGGGCAAACTGTATGTACCATACAGCCTTTTTGTGACATCAGCATATAAGATTCTATGTTTACATTTTTCCTTGAATGCACTAAGTAGTATATAAATAGCTATTAAACCTAATTCTTCTTCAAGACCCATTGTACTGTATACATGTGATAACACTCAAGGGGGTGCATTAGACTAAAATATTTACTGGTTAGTGCCAATAATCAACTACTGGCACAACCTCACAAACTCCCTTATTCACACGTGTGAATAACGGAGTTCCATTAATCACCTTTCCAAAAATAGGTTTCTGTGCACCTGAACACCTGCAGCAGAGACAGTCCTTGTGCTGGCTGTTTGCTCGCACTCACTCTACAAAACCGCCAGTGTGAATGACAGTCTTCTTGGACATATACAAAAACAAAAGTCAGCACAGTTCAGTAGTAAACCTCTAACAGACTAACATTAAAAAGTGGAAAGTTGTTCACAGTTCATGCCACCAAATGAAACAGAAGTGCAACAATTCATAGAGGAGAATGAAAACAAGAATATGCAATGTAAAGATATGGGAATAGACAGATGCAACAACGGTAGATAAAGTGCATAACAATGCAGGATATGCATTGTTCTTTTGATTTAGGTAATCCAAAACAAAACAAAACCAAAAATTACTTATACAGGAAAGAAAAATCTTCAGTGTTTGTTGGTTCCAGCAGTTTTCTTTGTCAGGATCAATAAACTTGGAATAAACATCAGTGAGAGACAAGAAAGTAAACACAATCTCCCAGTAACTTCTTTCTCAGGCAAACCAAACTGCAATGACCTGGAAATTCATCTCACCAGTCAGCAAGGCAAGCCAAGGCAAGGCAAGGCAAATTTTATTTGTATGACACTCAATCCAGGAGGCTCTGGGCACCTAACACTGAAGAACAGATATTCCAATTACAATAAATTAAAACTTCTTAAAAATAATGAGTATAAAATAACAATAAAATAAGGCAATCATAACAGTTATTAAACTAGAATATCCCACCAGGTCTAAAATTACTCATCAGACATTGTATTATGCCAGATTTTCTGGAAAGGCCAGATGGAACAGGCAGGCCTTCAGTCTCTGTTGAAACTGTCCAACCAATGGGGCTTCCCAGACAGTAGATGGAAGGTAGTTCCACAAGGTCAGCCCAGTGACACTAAATGCATTATCGTCTGAGGTCTTAAGCCAAACTCTGGCAACATCCAGGAAGCTCTTGGACAAAGAATGGAAGGAGCGGACTGGGATGGCAGATGAAAGGAGCTCAGTCAGGCAGTCAGGACCCAGTCTGTATAGAGTCTTATAGATGAGCAAGCCCACCTTGAAAAGGACTCTCCACCTGATTGGCAGTCAGTGCAGGGCCTGCAGGATCTATGCTACATGACTGAACCTAGACAGGCCAGTCAGCAACCTGGCTGCTGCATTCTGCACAAGCTGCAGTCAGCAGAGGGTCCCTCCAGTGACACTGACATAGAGGCAGTTACAGCTGTCAAGCCTGGAGGTAACAAAGGCATGAACTATTGTCAGCAATTCTTTGGGTGTAATGAGGGGCTTGATCCTGGCAATATTCCTCAAGTGGTAGAAACCACTCTTTACAACAGATGACACCTGAACCAAAAGGGTCAGTCTGTTGTCCAGGGTCATGCCTAGATTTTGCATCATCAAGGAAATCATCAATGAGCAGACCACAGGAACAATCCTGAGCTCACTCTTGAGGCATTCCCATCACGTAGAAGACCTGGCTCGATCACCAGCACCTCTGTCTTATCCGGGTTCCATCTCAACCAGCTGGAGGGCATCCAGTCATTGGTTTGGCCAGACAGTTGTTTATCACGGTTTCAGCATTGCATTTTCCAGAGGTAAAAGACAAATACAGTTAGGTATTATCTGCATAGCAGTGAAATTCCACACTGTATTGCCGAATGATCTCAGCAAGTGGCAGCATTTATACTGCAAATAATATCGGCAACAAAATCGAACACTGTGGGACTCCAAATGAAGGGGCATTGAGGAGGAGGAGGAGGAAGTTCCCATCACTACCCACTGTACCCTGTCAGAGAGATAGGACTCCAATCAGTTGATGACAGTACTATCGAGTCCACAATACTCACAGAGGTGATCAAGAAGCACAGTGTGATTCACAGTGTTAAAGGCTGACGAGAGATAAAGGGGAACAAGAATTGTCCTGTCTCCTCTATCTTTAGCCCAAAGGAAGTCATTATGCACCATAACTAACACCATTTCCATGCTTTATCTAGCCCTAAAACCTGACTGGAATGGCTCATAGACGTTAAAGGACATGAGGTGATCTTCAAGTTGTTGCGTCACAAGTTTCTCAACAACCTTGCTCAAAAATAGCAGGTTGGAGCTAGAACTGTAATTTGCCAGGAGGTCAGAGTCAAGAGAGAGTTTTTTTCAAGAGGGGTTTCACCAGGGCTACCTTCAGGGCCTCTGGGAAGACTCCCTCTGACATTGAGCACTGGAAAATCCCCGTGAACAACAGGCCAGTAGTCCTGGTACATCTCATCCAGAAACATGTCGGGACTGGGTCCAGTTCACAATATGTGTGCTTTAGCTCTGATATCACCTCAATGATCTTGGCCACCTACACAGGTTAAAACTTCTCCCAGATTGACAAAGTTCCTCTGTTTATTCTAGTTCTATCACTGTGAGGCAAAACTCACCACACTGACGGAATCCATGACTGTATAGAGGGCACTCTGTCAGAGAAGAACAGTGCAAACTCCTCCCATAAAGTGGGTGAAAATGCTTTTTTCTGGCTGCAGGCTGAAGTAGCCTGTCCACAGCCCGAAAAAACTGAGATGATCTGTTTCTCCCTGCAGCAATTTCCCTGAACAGGAAATCTGCCTTCTTAAAGTAATTGCTGCCTGGTCCTCATCGTAATGAACACGCAGGGCCAGCTTGCCCTCCTCAGACTGGGTCTTTCACCAGCAATGCTCCAACTTTGGACCACTGAT
Source organism: Neoceratodus forsteri (assembly GCA_016271365.2). Classification (NCBI taxonomy): domain Eukaryota; kingdom Metazoa; phylum Chordata; order Ceratodontiformes; family Ceratodontidae; genus Neoceratodus; species Neoceratodus forsteri. The sequence continues at coordinate 1,061,735,496 of CM057452.1, forward strand.
TTTCATCACCTTGAGATCTTTGGCAAACCAATGGGATCTCAAGTGAGAGGATCTAGGTCATATATGACCTGGTGCAAAGATGTCAAGCACTTTGAAAACCACCTTATTATAGGTAGCCACCAACTTGCCGACACCCACTGCACATACAACCTCCACCCTAGATAAGACAACCATCGCAAGCAGTCCCACTGGGGGCAAATCCTGTAAAGGGCAATAGCTGACCATCTCCACATGGGAGGGACTTTCAGGGGGGCCCCAAACATGAATTCCACTGTACAGTGATCAGACCAACTGACCTGATCTGTCCTGAGGCTATTAACCCCAAGACCCAGCTGAAACACCAGATCTCACATGTAGACATGGTGATGTGTTGCAGAGGTAACTTACTGTGCAAGGCCCAGCCAAGACATTAACTGGAAGAGGTCATAACCAAATTGCAAGAATTCATCATTGATCAAGGCATTGAAGTACCCCAGGCAACTGACCTCCCTGAACTGAAGTCAAAACTGATCTGATATGCTCTGTCCTAGTGAAGAGTTTATTTACACAGCATGGAGTGACATCACAGACATGTGATCTACCCCTTTTTTAGAAAACATTTTTTGCTATTATTGCTTTTTATCAAGTAACCTGAATTAAATAGAGATAAACGCAGAGAACAATTACAGTACATAGTATTCTTACTCTACATAATACCCATGAGAAAACACTTTATTTCTATGTGCATATGAAATAGGGAATAAGGAAGAAGTCCAGCTCCACACTCTAATGTGACATCACTCTCTGAAAGAGTATAAAGAGTTCAGTTTGTGGGCTGGCAGCCCTTAGAGAGCCCATATATACATACGTACAGCTTGCAACTCCCAGGTAAGGAATTAATATGTATTTTAAAGTTCTGAGTTCTCTTTCTGTGTTTCTTTTGTAATGAATGCTTAACATGTGATTTTTAAGGCAAAATATGTTGTTACAAGTACAGAGGGAAGGTTTCTGTATAGGGAGAGGCATCACCAGCAGAAAACAAGAAGTTGTTATCCCCCTGTACAGACAGTTGGTGAGACCCTATCTGGAGAACTGTGTCCAGTTCTGGAGACCCCATGACTGCAAGGACATAGACAGGATGGAGGCAGTTCAGAGCAGGGCAACTAAAATGGTGCATAGTCTACAAGAGAAGCCATACAAGGAGAGACTAAAGGAGCTTAATATGTATACCCTTGAGGAAAGGAGGGAGAGGGGGGACATGCTAGAAATGTTTAAGTACCTCAATGGAATCAACAAACTCCAAGAGGGTAGCATCTTTCAGAAAAAGAGATGTGGAAGAACAAGGGGACACAATATGAAGATAGAGGGGGACAGCTCAGGGGCAATGTGAGGAAGTATTTTTTTCACAGAGAGGGTGGTGGATGTATGGAACAGCCTTCCTGAGCAGGTTCTGGGTTCTAAAACTGTGGGAGAATTCAAGAATGCGTGGGACAGACATAAGGCAATTTTTGTGGGGGGTAGGAAGATATAGGCTGTTGGTTAAACAGGATCTGCAGCTTATCCTGTAGGTAGGGAAATGGGCAGACTAGGTAGGCCAAGCAGTCCTTATCTGCCATCAAAGTCTATGTTTCTATGTTTCTTGGGCCTACTCTCGGCCTATAGCCTACACTTTAAATGTTTTCACTTGCATGCTAAATATTTGCAGTTTCCAACAAAAATGTGCTTCTAAGCTGATACTTTTAAAAAGGGGAATTCAACTACAGCCAAGTATTTTATCTTTTTTCAAGTGTTTAGGCTTCTTATGCATTTTAGGCCTCAGGCTTGCAAGCCTCATGTTTTCACAAACAAACAGTTTTGGCAAAAGCTTAGTGACTGTGGCTCCCCACTTACAAGTAGCCTTTCAATTGATTTAATTGTTGCACAATTTAAATAGTTTTTAACATTTTTTTTTTACATTTTGGAAAAACGCTTATGAGTTCCACAAAAAATACAAACACTGAGCATATTTAAAGGGACAGGCATAACATATAATGGAAGTGAATGCTACCCTGCTATTTTAACACTTAGGACCAGTTTATGATTGTAAAAGATATTAGAAAACTCTGTAGGTGGCCAGCCTAACAGTTATGAAAGAAAAATAGTACAGTAACACAAGAAGAAAAGAGAAGAGAAGTACTATTGCAACAGATTTTGATAGAAAAAGTAAAGATTACTGAAAGAGTAATGCACAAAAAGAAAATAGCAGAGACAAGGGGCTTATAGAAATATGGTGCTAATACTGGAATATGAGTCACCCTACGACATACCCCACTGTCTAAGAGGAAAACAATTTCATTTGTTTTTCAACATATCATCCTAACATCTTCAAACATTTATAATCCTTGTACTGTACAAGACAGTAAAACTTCAGCAAAGCAATTATACATTCTCAAAACATCATATTTCATCCAGCAGCAATTTTTGCACCATATCAGAACAAGAAATCAGCATTTTTATGCTGTGATCCAGCTCTGTGTACAACGGAAAAATGACAAGACTACAGTGCTAAGTACCATGACATAATCCTCATGTTTTTATCATTCGATTCAACCAACACAATGGGTAATGATCAGTTACTACTGCAGATTCATTTCCCCACAAGTAATACTTTTAGGCTTCAATGGCCCAATGTAGGGCTAAGCATTCCTTTTCAATTGTTGAATACTTTTGTTCTTTTTTTTCATGTAACTTTCTACTTACAAAAATCACTGGGTGTTCTCCTTTAATCGTTTGGGACAACACAGCTCCAATGCCAGTTTCAGAGGCATCTGAGTGTACCTCAAATGGAACATCAAATTGTGGACTACCTAGCACAGGGGATGAACACAGAATGGCTTTAATTTTCCTAAAAGCTTCATCACTTCATGGAGACCATTTTACTTTATTGGGACATGTGTTCTTTGTAAGGTCAGTGAGAGGTGTTGCTATTGTAGTAAAATTAGGAATACATAAAATTAGGAATAAATCTTGATTCCAACCCCTGATTGGGCTCCCTCAGCAGTCCCACTGCTGCCACTAGCCTCCTGCAGCCACACAGCACGCTTCCAGCACCTACCCAAACAAGATTCCAGCCCCTGTTCAGGCTCCCTCAGCAGACCAATGGCTGCTGCTAGCCTCCTGCAGCCATTCAACAGGCTTCCAGCACCCACCCGAACAAAATTCCAGCCCCTGATTGGGCTCCCTCAGCAGACCCATGCCTGTCGCTGGCCTTCTGCAGCCACTCAGCATGCTTCCTGCATCCATCCGAACAAGGTATGCTGCTCTGATTCCCCGCTGGAGCTTCCTGTAGCATGGCATTCCAAGTCGCAAATACTACTGGCTCTCACTTCGCAGCATCTCCCTGTTATTGGTTACTTCTCCTCAGCTCTCTACCATGATTGGTCCAGAGCCTCAGCCTGCTCCCTTAGTCTGTTGGTTCGCCGACCTTCCCCTGTGACTCTGCTCTGTTGAATTTTGCGCTGCTGAATTTTTGCATTTTATGTATTTTTTTACTTATTAATGCCTCTATTGCTTAGATCTGCATTGCATGCAGTTTGATAGCGTGAACTCAAACTAGCTCCTTTAGTTGAAATATTATTTAGTACTTAGATCAGATCGCTAGTGAATTGTGTATGTAGAGATGTATTTTTAATCTAAATTGCTTAATTTCTGTCTCAGATCCTGTTCCCTTCTGTACTGCACCTGCACACATTAAGGCTAGCTAACTAGTCCACTTTCGCTCTGTAATCCCCTCTCCTTTTGTCCCCCAGTAGCCAGGTTTCCTCTCTCCGTTACTTATTTTGTCCTCCCTTGAACTTCAACTGTACTCCACTCATTCTCTGTCTTTCTCCCCCTGTCTCTACTAGACTGCACCATTCCTACTGCTCTACCTGTCCTGGCCCCCACTTCTGGCACCAAGGCTCTGACACTCCCTGCTAAGACTCACCATAGTTTTTGTCCCATCCCCACCACATGCTGTCTCTCTTTTGTCCTTTAGTCCCTCCCACCAATTTACCCATATCTGAAAGGCGCAGCCACTGTAATTGTTTAATTCCTGTCTCCTTTTCTCCCTCTGGATTCCAGCCCCTGATCGGGCTTCTTCAGCTGCCACTCAGTGTGCTTCCATGTATATGAGATGGAGGACTGGTGTGTTAGGGGTACTGCCCTATGATTCCCGTCTTCCACCCCAAGTATTAGGATAGGATTCCAGTGCCCACCCAAAAAAGTTACGCCACTCTAATTCCCTGATAGAGCTTCCTGTAGTGCAGCATTCAAAGCCATGAATACTACTGGCTCTCACCTCACAGCATCTCCCTACTATTGGCTGCTTCTCCTCAGTTGCTGACACGATTGGTCCAGAGCCTCAGGCTGTTCCCATAGTTTGCTGGCTTGACAACCCTACTCTGAGACTCTGATCTGTTGAAATTTGCTCTGCTGAATTTTTGCTTCCCCCTTCCCCTGGCCCATCACTCTTTAAATCCATTTGTTGCACTCTGGGCCCTGTCCTGCAGTACAGCTCATCCACTTGTGGTTAAGTAAGGCTCCACTCACTCTAAAAGTGACTGTAACCAAAAGGTACATCACCTTTTTCCACGTTGTATCCAGTCCCAGTTTAACACAGCAAATTTGGAAAGAGAAATGGTGCAAGGACACCCGCTAGTGAGTAATGTGGTACCCTGCCAGTACTACTTTTCCCAGAGCATTCAGCTATGGTCAGTACTGCCCTACATGCAGAGATATCCCAAACCTGAATTTCTAGTACTTCTTATCCTAATGCTGGGGTGGAAGATGGGAATCATAGGGCAGTACCCCTAACACACCAGTCCTCCATCTCATATACATCAATACCAGAGGGTGGAACAACAAGTGGAACATTAGCAGACCACCTCATATCACACTCTTTTAAAATCCTGCTACTACAATGCAAGCTTAATTCACCTCCAAATATTCCCATAGCTGCTCTACTACAATACTGTATCCTTGTCATCTCCCCTAAAGTTGATAGGCATGCAAAGAACAAGCACCCTTGCTGAACCTGGGCATATTGTACTCGTTACTTCAGGAAACTGATTTTGATCATGGTCCTACTATCTGTAACATGCACTCTAACCTCAGTCCACCAGTAACAGACAACACCTCAAGGCTCAAACACCTCAAACATGTCTCAGTGAACATACGTATCCTATTACCCAAGCTACCGCAATTCCAAGCATGGACTGTGCAACTCAAAGCTGATATACTTGCACTAAAACAGAGAAGTGGCTGTCCCCAAAGACCCCTGATGCCACTGTGTCCCTAAATAGCTACACCACCTTCCATCAGGATAGATTGGCTAAGCACAGGGATGGCTGTCTGGTCTACTAGAGCAATGAAATCAAAGGCCAGGTGTTACCGAATAACATACACACAAGTGAGACACAAGTATCTTCCCTTAAACTCACCCTAGTCCAAGAGAATAAGACACTAGTGCTATCCACAGTATACATTCCCCCAGAAAAGCATACCATAAATATTGAGCAGATCATTAATAATCAAAAGAAGCTCAAGAAAAACTGGGAACAAGTGGTAGTAGGTGACTTTAATGCAAACTGGTAATCCCAAGGTATGGCAGCCATCAAGGATCAAATATCAGACCTATACAGTATCTCACTAACATGGTAATCCAGTCTACCAGAAAAAAAAACTACCGAATGAATACATGCACCCTTATAGACTGGTTGCACTCCACCTGCCCAGAACACATTACTGTACAGGAACCATTCTCCAGTGATGTGCATTTAGTCCAATAAGTTTCCAAAATGCACTCTCCAGCTCAGTAGATGTCGTTCACTAAGAAAGGGGCAGTTGGAGCCTTTCAAACAGTTCCTGGGATTGACCAATTGATCCACTCTTGACAGAGCCCAGGATGGTAATCAAGCCCTTGATTACTTTTTCTATATTTTAACAAATGCCTGTAACATCTTTGCCCCTTGCAAGTCCAAAAAAGTAAAGTGGGTAGCAAACCCATAGCTCTCTGGCTCTCTCATCGAACTCTTGCACCATAGAGACAATCTATTTCATAAAGCTGAAGCCCCTGGGAAACAAGCTGGCCTCACTGCCCACAAGGCAGCCAGATATAGATGCACAAAACTCATTAGGAATGCCAAAGCAGAATACTATAAAGATCTTTTGGGAATGACTTGGGGTCACAGAAAGGACTTTTGGAACGCAATGAAATCCCTTACGGGTAGGGTTTCCAAGGCACTCCCTGACCTGATTGTCTCAGCGTTAGGGACATTACCGGAGCCCAGAGATATTGCTAATGCCTTGAACCTAGCCTTCACAGACATAAGTGTTGTGCTTCCTAGAAGCTACCTTGCCTCCCAACCACCTGGACAGCCTCTTTCCATTGGCCCTCCCCCTCCACACCACTTCAGCACTCCCTATAAAATACATCAAGCGGGTTCTAGGAAAGACAGGGTTGGAGAGCAATCTAATAGATTTGCAGATGGTAGCACTCACCCTAGATGAGGTGGCTGCACCACTCACTAAAATTAATATAGCCCTAAGAATGGGAGTATTCCCCAACAAGGAGAAATCTGCACTCATCTCCCCTGTCTTTAAAAGCGGTGACTGAACCAATCTAGCTAATTACAGGCCAATATCCATTTTACCTCCCCTATCTAAAGCCCTGGAAAGGATTGTATTGGATCAATTGACAGACTGTCTGGATAAATGCTATCTTCTCTGTGCACAACAGCATGGATTCTACAAAAATCATATTACCCTTACTACACTGTCTGTCTACACTACACAACTACATGATGCGCTGGACTCTGGTAAGGCAGTGGAGTCTATCTTCATAAACCTAACTTAAGCGTTCGACACTGTAAACCATCAGCTCCTTTTTTTTCAAATTGTTTAACCAGGTGAGACACACTAAGCTGAAAGCTTGTTTACAGGTGCAACCTGGGAGCACAGGGAATTTAAGTGACTTGCTCAGGGTCACACAGTATGCAAGTGGGGTCTGTGGGATTCAAACCCAGGTCTCCAGATTTGCAGCTTAGAGCCTTAAACTACTGCACTATACTGCCTCCCTTCTAAACAGCTTACTAACTACTGGACTATCCCCTGACACAGTTGCCTGGTTTGACAGCTACCCCTCCCGCAGTTCAGAATGCGTCTGAATTAACAGAATGCTCTCTGACCCAAGAGAAGCGAGCCTTGGAGTTTCCCAAAGTTCAATACTCCGACCCCTGCTTTTCAGTCTCTTTATCAACTCCCTACCCTCAGTCTGCCCTGCTCACATGGTGCTCTATGCTGACGATGCCATCATCTCAATATCTGGTAGGAAATTGTCCAAAATCACAACTTATTTTCAAGTCAGCTTCTATTTGTTGGAAACCTGGTTTGAGCAGAATACACTCTTGCTCAACTACAAAAAAAAAATAAAGACATACTCTTCACAATGCCCCATATCATGAAAAAGTAAGGTCCACTCCTAATCAAAAGCCATAATGGGGAGACACTAGAACAACTAAGCACATTTAAATACTTGGGTGTTCACCTAGATGACACCCTCATCTTCTCTATGCATGTCAACCAAGTTATAACATTGGCAAATATAAAGCTTGGGGTGCTATACTGACACAGGCATGCTAGGACACCTGATGCATTGAAACTGGTCACGTTCAGTGCTGTCTTGTCTACTATCAACTACCGGCTGGTGATCTATGGGGCTAGTTCAGATACTGTACTAAAAAGGGTCAAATACCTCCTCAATATAGCCTGTCAGCTGGTCCTCAGAGCACATTATCTGACACATGCATGTGCACTTTATAAAGATACTGGTTGGCTCCAACTCCATCTCAGAGTTATATACTAGGCCTGCCTAGTGGGGAAAAAACACTTCTTGATCTGATACCTGAATCCACCTCTAATTTTTTCAAAAGTGCCCATGTGACAAAAAACACCAGAAATGCTACCAAGGGAGAGCTACTGGAGCCCTTTAAGTGCACAATGTTTGCCCTCAGATTCCTATCATACAGGAGCCCTAAGTGGATGAATGACCTCCCTGCTTCCCTTTTAGAATACAACAAGTTTAGCTCATTCAAAATAAGGCTCTGCGCCTACCTATCCCTCCAAAATTACTGCTGCTGCCCTGAATAGATTTGGAACTTGTAAGCATTAAACTAGAGCTCACCTCTAATTTCTGCCACTTCACACTCCTCTCCTCAGTCCCAAAACTACCTATCTCCCTTCCCTCCTACTTTCCCCTCTACACTATGTCTCTCTCTGGAACCAGTGACAAAGCCTCCTTCTGGCTGCAGATATTTCCAATGTCCTATAATTTGGTATCCTTAAGTTTTAGGCTGAACCTGCTTAAGCACTGTACCTCACTCCTGGTGTGCTAATGTTTATTCTCTGTAGCACTTCTGTAATCTCCATGTTTGCCTTATTCTGTAATTATTGTTACTGTCTGTAACCAATGTAGTGTCATGTATTTTACTCAACATGGAACCTTTGTAAAGGAGCCCCTTGGCTCAAAGGTATTAATATGAAACTGAAATAAATAAAAAAAATCTTATGTGATGACTGGCTAATCCAAGAAAAGCATGTGCATGTTTCTTTGTACTGGGAATTGGGTTATTATCAACAGATTCTACTTTTCCCACATCTGGTTTAACCTTGCCTTTACCCAGAACAAAACCTACTGTAAGTATTTGGTTTCTGTTCTAGCCACAGTGCATTTTGTAGGGTTAGTGGTCATACCGGCATCTGTAATGGATCGAATCATTGCTTTGAGGTGTGCTTGATGTGTTTTCCAGTCTTTACTAAAGATGACTACATCATCCAAATATGCTGTGCAATATTGTGTGTGTGGTCTCAGAATTCTACCCATGTATATTTGCAAAGTGGCAGGGGCACCATGCAAACCAAAGGTCATGGTGGTGAACTGATACAAACCAATGAGTGTGAAAAAAGTTGTTTTACCCTGTGCATGTATTGCTAGAGGATCATTTAGTGAGATCCTTAATGAGATCAAGAGTAGTATCACTACTTGTCTTGTGCATTTCCAATTTTGTCTAAAATATCAGCAATACATGACATGGGATAGCCATCAAATGTAGAAATAGCATTGAGCTTGTGAAAATCCAGACAGACTCTGATCCCTCCTTCTTTTTTACTCACCACAACTACGGATAATGACCATGCACTACTTGAAGGGATAATGATCCCTAACTGTTCCATCTTGTACACTTCCTGTATGACCTCCTGCCTAAGCTTCTCAGGCAATCTGTAAGGATTTTGGTGTATAGGTTTCCCTTGTGTCACACTGATCATGTGTACTGCTCACTTGGCTCTACCTGGAGTACTAGTGAATGTCTTGGAAAAATGTTGTAAAATCTGTTGAATCTTTTTTTTTGTTTGTTTTCTATCTAACTCTGAGTTAATTTGAACTTCCTGTACTTCCTCACCTTTTTCCAAACTTCTATAGGCTATGTTCAATTCTGTGTCCTGTTGCTCTGGATGTATAAACAATGTAGGGGCAGGGGTAGGTTTCTCAAACCATTTCTGTAACAAGTTTGCATGACATATTTTAGACCTTTTTCCTGAAAGTTCTATCTTCTAGTTAACAGGACTAGTTCTCCTAAGAACAATAAACAGGCTTTACCATTTCATAAGCAGTTTTGTGTCAGATGAGGATAATAACAGTAACACTTTCTCTCCAGGTTGAAATACCTTTTCCTTCAGACCCATGTCATATGTTACTTTTTGTTCTTTCTATCTCTGAATCACATTTTGGTGAGCCAATTCTTTATATTTCACCAGTCTCTTTCTGAGATTAGTCATATAATCCAACACAGTTACATGTCCCACATTTCTTCCTTCTTCCCAATACTCTTGTACAACATCAAGGGGGCCCATGGGATTTCTATTGTAAAGTAACGTGAGACAGGAAATACCTGTAGTGACTTGGAGCATCTCCCTGTATGCAAATAGTAAATGGGGGAGATATTTATCCCAATCTTTTCCTTCATCCTGTATATACTTCTGTAACATGTGTTAGAGAGTTTTGTTAAATCTCTCTATTAATCCATTGGCTTTTGGGTGATAGGGGGATGTCCTCACAGCTGTGGGACCCAACAACAGTTATAATTCCTGTAACATGACAGAAGTAAAATTGCTACAGTACTTCTATCAGTTAATATGTCTTGTGGAATACCCATTCTGCTGAAAATCTTAGCCAATTCTTCAGTTATTGTTGGAGCTATTATAGTACGTAAGGGTATTGCTTTGGGATAAAGGGTGGTATAATCACACAGCACCAGGATAAACCTGTTTCCCTTAGAACATTTCTGTCGTGGACCCACTATGTCCATTGCTATTCTCTCAAATGGAGTGGTAACACTGGGAATTGGTTGGGGGGGTACCCTGTCCTTCTTTACTTCTTGTGCCACCTTTTGACACACTGGGCAGATCTGACAGTACTCTACCACATTCTCTTGGATTGCAGGCCAGACAAACCTGGCTAGAAGTCAATTTAGGATGTGGTCCCTCCATTCATGTACTCCCATAGGGATATTATGGGCTAGGTGAATTGGATTTTCCCTAAATTTCTGGTGTACCACCATTTGTTCAACAATTTTTACCAATTTTTAGATTTGTACATATTATTTTTTTTTAATTCAAAGTTTATTCATCACATTTTCTCTATTACAGAAGGCAGTAATGAACATTTTGACATGAAATTCGTAAGACAAGTCATACTGCCCCCAACCCTTCCCTCCCCTCTCGGCACAGCAGTTCATTCTAACACTGTTATCACCCACTAACTACCTTTACCAAGAATACTTAAGGTGGTAACCTCGACTACACTTTACTTCATAGTCACCGTAATTGGAGTGTGAAGAAGATCCCAGATAACCTTATACCTAAGTACTCTGTTTTGAAGGCTAGCAATAGCCTTCTCTGTATGTACAGTATATTTGCTAAAATCTCATTGTGCCACTCCTGATATGTTGGACAGGTCCCTTCCTTCCAACGTCTGAGAATGATTTTTTTGGCCGAGCGTGCAATCATAGATATATGAAATCTCCGGATTTTAACCTTTATAGAAGACAAATCCCCCAACAGGCAAATATCCTGTGTAAAATAGTCTTGTAAACCCAATAAAGGATCCAGGTTGATTTTTACATGCTCCTATAATAAGGCTATCCAGGGACACTGCCAGAATAGATGAAAAAGTGACCCTGTGTCCTGGGAACACTTATTACACCTATTGGTATCGAGAAGGCCCCATTTCACCAGTTTAGTTGGGGTATAATACAGATTATGCAGGATGTGAAATTGCATGAGACGTAATTTATCTTGGGATACATATTTATGACAATACATCCACAGGACAGACCAATTTAAAGTATATTGGGGAAAAAACTGAGAAATTTTTAGATAGAGCATAGCCAGAGGGTCCATGTTCATAGATTGGATAAAATCTAATTCAATCTTGAGCCAAGCTGGGTTCATGTTATCTGGACCCGGTCTTACCCATCTCAGGTATTTAGCCAAATGACTAGCCCAGTAGTAGATGGGCAAGTAAGGAATCCACAGCCCCCCTCATTTTAACAGTATACAACTAATGATCATTATAGCACTGTTAGACTTCTGAAAGTTCATTAATCCTTAACATATAACAGGACTGTTTTCAACTCAAATTGTTCTATGTACATCATCTATATTGCAATATATTTCTTTTGTCTGTTATATGAACTGCCTCAACTGTAACCCTTCTCCCCAGGTCGCACCGGGAGACGAGCATCTTGTTGCTCAGTGTGCCTTTCCTGGTGAAACAATTTCAATAAATAAATAAAATAAATACATTTTCGGGTACAGCTAGCTTGTGACATGCCAGCCTAGAGGTCTTACTTGACCATATAAGCTTGGTAAGGAGTTTATGCATTTTCTGAAACCAACTTAAGGGGACAAATGAGTTAAGATGTGACAAAGGGTAAAATAAATGGGGAAACACATTCATCTTAATTCTATTAATATGACCCCATAAAGATAACGGGAGTTTATCCCATCTCTCTAGGTCTTGAGTAATCCCCTGCAATAGAGGGTCCAGATTTTCTTTAACCCACAAGGAAGGATTATGCATTAGTTTTATACCTAAGTATTTAATAGCCCGGGGTGACCAACATTGTCCCAGAGAGATAATGTCAGTCTTGAAAACTTTATGGTTAAGAGGGAAAAAAGATGTCTTGTTGGGATTTAACTTGTAATTCGAGAAACTACTAAATCTAGTAACCTCTCTTAACATGTTCAGGATAGAAATTACTGGATTAACTAAATGTAAGAGGAGGTCATCAGCATACGCTGTTATTTTCACTACCTCATTCCTAATGGGAATACCTTGTATTCCTTCATTATTGAGAATATGTTGAATAAGGGGTTCCAGATAAAGATGAAAAAGTAATGGAGAGAGAGGGCATCCCTGCCTCTTACCTGACAGCAGCATAAATGACTTGGAAAAGGTCTCATTCCCTGAAATCCTCACCGTAGGAGACTGGTAAATTGCCTTGATCCAATCTATGAACATGGATTGGAATCCAAATGCTTTAAGGGCTTGAAATAGAAAAGTCCAATTAACCCAATCAAATGCCTTCTAGGTGTCCAGGGACACTAATCCCGCAGGATATATGGCATCCCTGGACTCCAAGAAGACATGAGAGAGGGTACTCAGGTGATCTGAAGATGCACGTCCTCTCATAAATTCCACTTGAGTCATACCCATGAGATCCAGGATAACCAGGGTTAATCTATCTGCCAATGTCTTTGAGAGAATTTTGGCATCTCAATTCAGCAAAGATATTGGCCTATAGCTCTGAACCAATTCTGGGTCCTTGTCCAGTTTAGGTAAAAAAACTATCAATGCTTCAAACAAATGTGCATCTGCCATCTCTCCAGAAAAAATGTGCAAAAAGAGACAATGCAACACAGGTAGTAATTTTTCCCTGAAAACTTTATAAAATAAGGCAGAAAACCTGTCTGGACCTGGGACTTTACCCAGAGGCAAGTCCTTTATAACAGCAGCTATTTCTTCCTGTGATAAAGGGGAAGATATGAATTTCTTTTGAGAGTTAGATAGTGACAGAAGATGTGCTTCCCTGAGATACTCCTCCAGATTATGGATGGGTGGAGGACTATCCATATCCCTATATAATTGCTCATAAAAAGTGATAAACTCCTGGACTACAGTATGTCTGAAGGGGATACCTTCAGGGTCCCATCTGATTGTGATCTTATTGGGGTATAAATCTTGCTGACTCTTGTTATTTTAAACATAAAGCCAACAGGCGCCCCACTTTTTCTCCTTGAACTGTAAAACTGGCCTTTGTGCGGATTATAGCCAGCTCTGCCTTTACTCTTACCATTGGGGATCCAAGTTGCAGTCACAGAAGGACAAAGCCAAGCACATGTTTAGGCAGTAAGTTCAAATGGTGTTAAATAAGCCTCTATGCCATCATTCTCATTGAATTTGGTTAACTTAATGTCTCTAGGGACACTTCTATCAGAGGGTTTTGGATTGAGGGCTTGTATCACTCTAAGAGTGTCCATCCATTTGGCAACTTGTTGTTGTTGATCCAGCTCTCTATCTCTTTCTCAGCTTCCAACTGCTTAAAACATAACCATTTGAGGAGGTCACTCACATCTTCTGGGGGTGTCTCAGTGGTGGGGGTTTCCTCTCTGGTGTCTTCTCCATTGTTCTCTCCAATGTCTTTTTGCATAGCAACAATAAAATATGTATTCTTCTTCCTGACTCCTGGCTCCAAGCCTGGCAGAAGGATTGCTCCTTGCTTTTCTGCCATGATTCTGGTCAGAATCTGAGTCTTAACTCCTGCACTAGCACCTCTCTGCATCTGCCTGAATACTGGTGGATATCCACTTTATATCCCACAGTTATCACCATTTGTGAAGGTGTGGGAATAGACAGATACAACAACAGTAGATAAGGTGCATAAAAACACAGGATATGTGTTGCTCTTTTTATTTCGATAATCCAAAACAAAAAAAAAATACGTATACAGAAAGGAAAAATCTGCATGGTTAGTTGGGTCCAGCAGTTTTCTTTGTCCGGATAAATAAACTTGGAATCAGCACCAACAGGAGACATGAAAGTAAACACAATCTCCTAGTAACTTGTCTCTCAGGCAAACTGCAATGAACTGAAAACTCATCTCACCAGCCAGTGGGCAACTGACTTCACTGAACTGAAGGCATAACTGATCTGATCTGCTCTGTCCAAGTGGAGGGTTCATATACACAGCATGGAATGACACCACAGACATGTGAGCCACCCTTTTTTTAGAAAAATGTTAATAACTTCTTTGCTATTATTGGTTTTTATCAAGTAACATGAATTAAATAGAGAAAAACACAGATAGCAATTACAGAGTATTATTTCTCTACATAATACCCATGAGAAAACACTTTATTTCTATGTGCATATGAAATAGGGAATAATGAAGGGGTCCAGCTCCACCCTCTACTGTGGCATCACTCTCTGAAAGAGTATAAGGAGTTTGGTTTCTTGGCTGGCAGCCGTTAGTGAGACCATATACACATAAAGCTTGCAACTCCCTGGTAGGGAATTAATATGTATTTTAAAGCTCTGAGTTCCCTTTAGGTGCTTCTTTTGTAACAAACTCTTAACATTTGATTTTTAAGGCAATATATGTTGTTCCAAGTGCACTGGGAAGGTTTCTGTGAATTTGCATTGGAAAACATTTCATTTGGGCCTAATCTAAGCCTATAGCCTGCTCTTTACAAATGCTTTCACTTACAGGCTAAATATTTGTAGTTTCCAAAAAAAAATTGTGCTTCTAAGCTCATATTTTTAAAAGGGGGTGGGGTTGATGCCTTGTTGCTGTTTCACCCAATGGATAGTTAGCCAGACTAGTTATGGGCATATTACCTTTTATATGCTTGGATATGAAACACAATTGTATTATGTGGTGATCTATTATGTTATATGGTGAGTTTTCCTTTTTCTTTGGATGTTTTCCTTGTAAAATTGATTACTAATAAAGTACAATAATTTGAAAAAAAGGGGGGGATCAACTACAGCCAAGTGAATTTTAAGCCTCATGCTTGCAGGCCTCATGCTTTCACAAACAGTTTTGGCAAAAAGCTAAGTGGCTGTGGACCTTCACTTACAAGTAGCCTTTCAATTTATTTAATTGCTGCCCAATTTAAATACTTTTAGCATCTCTATTTTACATTTTTGGAAAACTCTTAGGAGTTCCATAAGAAATACCAATGCTGAGCATATTTAAAGGGACAGGCATCACTTAAAATGGAAGTGAATGCTGCCTGCTATTTTAACACTTAGGACCAGTTTATGATTGTAAAAGATATTAGAAAACTCTGTAGGTGGCCAGTCTAACAGTTATGAAAGAAAAATAGTACAGTAACACAAGAAGAAAAGAGAAGAGAAGTACTGTGGCAACAGATTTTGATAGAAAACATGAAGATTATTGAAACAATAATGCACAAAAAGGAAATAGAGACAAGGGGCATATAGCAATATGGTCCTAATACTGGAATAGGGGTCACCCTATGATATGCTAAAAAAGTAACATACAGGAAGGAACAGTAAAGGGGGAGGATTTGATTGACAGAAGGGGCAGGGAACAGACTGCGGACAATGGCAGAGATTGGGACTGAAAGAGAAAATGAGGAGGACACACAAAATGTAGGGATGGAAGACAGGTGACAGAGCACAGAAACAGGGCCACAAGCAGCATGGTGAGCAGGTGAGAGAGAGAGAGAGAGGTATAGGGCCATGGGTGGCATTGAGAGCAATATTGATGCAGAAAATGGCAGTTCCATTGCAACTTCCCTCAGTCTTTCATGTAACACAATAGCAAAGGGAAAAAAACAGTAAAAATAAAAAATAAAACATGAAGAAGTGTTCAAACTCAGATTGTATGCACACCCTCAGTGTGTCATACCCTGATAAACCCCTTGAGCTTCACCATCGGGGTTTATGGGGTGTCACACATTTCAGATGTGCATAAATAAAGAATAAAGTATGGGATGGTGTGTGTAACGAGAAGTTTACACACCCACAAGGTGTTAGGTGCAACATAAACCCCAAGAGCGAAGCAAGAATAAACAAAACACATTCACTCAGTTCTGGCCACTGCTTCAGTTTTCTCCTTCAGTATTGGTGCACTTCTAAAACTGTATTACTGGGTATTGGTTCTGCCAAGTACTCATCAAACTGTACACAAACCAAATCTGTATCTGATTTGTTGAAAGTGTCAAAGATAAATTAGTAATTTTCAAAGTTTGAAGAGAATTAGTTTCTTCTGAATGGATCAAACACTTGTGCTTAGTACCACAGCGATGCTTCATTTGATTCAAATCCCATTGTTGGATTTGGGATGTTTCTTGTCATAACAGCCTGCCATTTATCATACAGTTCTGTGCAGAACATCTGAAAAGTTTCCACCAGTACTTGCTGTCTCTCTAAAGGCAAACACCTTAGAAATGCACTTGCTGCTGGGTCAAACTCAGAACTGCCACCATCAATTTTACTTTAAAATAGGATTTTTGTGTCCTCTCCTATAATGTTAAACACTTGATGAAAAGTGTTTTCTGACTCTAGTCTTTTCATTATATCAATGCTCGAAGCCCTGGAATTTGTGAAACAATTCAAATACCTGGGGGTCTTGATTGACTACAAATTGTCCTTCACTAATCACATTGAAGAACTCACTAAGAAACTGCTTTAAAGGCTTGATATTTTCTTCAGGATCAAGCACTCAGTAATCCAGGAGGCTAGAAAACTCCTAGTCCAAGCTACCTTCTTGCCTCTCCTAGACTATGTGGACTTCCTATCTGGCCATAGTACTAGCACAGCTCTCTCCAAGCTTGATACCCTATGCCACAGAACCCTTAGGCTAATTTTGGATGCTCCTTATGACACCCACCACTGCATCCTCTATTCTTCCATTGGCTGGAGATCCCTTAGGTTCAGGAGGCAAAAGAATGCTATTCTATGCACATATAAGGCAATCGCTCATAAATTACCTCAGTACCTCACAAGCTGCCGAACTCCCTACATCCCTAGTGCCTATTCTCTCAGAAGTCTTGCCATCTTATCTTTGGCTATCCCTAAAGTTAAAATGTGCTTTGGTAGAGCTTCAGTAAGCTTCACTCTTCCGATGCTCTGGAATAAGATCCAGAAAATCTTAAGGCTCGCTTCACCTATCATGTTCTCCCTCTTCAAATCCTTGTTCCTGAAGACTTTCTCAAGGCCTGTCATTGCTTCAAGTCAAGGTCTTAACAACATGATTTGTTACTGCTTTAAATTCTGGACTTAAACCTCAGCCATTGCCTGAGGCATCATTTGAGTCCTCCCTTCTATCATTGTTCAAATCAAGGTCCCAACATCATGATCTGTCTTTGCTTCAATCAATCAATCAATCAATCAAATCTTTATTTATTCAGGCGAACATCATTGAGCAAGCTCATTTGCAAGATGGACCTGGTTATGTCCAGATTATATGACGAAACAAGCATCAATATTTACAGTGGGAATAAAAACATAGTGGAAGTGCAAATCAGGAAACACACATACATAACATTACAAGTGATTCTAGAGCATCAATAAGACCAGTGAGCAGTGAGAACAGGCAAATCCACAGAGATACAGTGATGGATTTTGATACAGTAATTTTCATAGAAAAAAAGGACAGGCTAGCCCCAGGTATTGCTATCAAGACAGACAGACAGACAGAAGTAAGTGATACAGCCTTTTCTTGACCGGTTTACAAATGAGTAAAGCAGCTGTAATTATGCTTGGAGGGAGCAGGACACAGGCAGCCTGCTCAGCACTAATACTGCATCCCCAGGGAGCGCTTACATTGGGGCTGTGGGTGGCTGTACCACGGAGTACTGGAGGAAGGTGTGAGCAATGTACTGGGCATGGGTGGAGCAGCACCTACCACATATTTAATCCAGGGCTAGGTGCTATCGCTAGCTGTCCAGGTTCAACATACTATCAGGCCACGGGAAGGTCACAGGACTTGGATGAAATGAATATGCTGAGGCTCCTGTGGCCAGTCATGGTCAACAATTCAAAAGGGGGCTTAAACACTCATACTTCCAATAAAAGCACCGTAGCCATGTGGAAGGATTACATCGGACAGGGATGAAGCAGTTATAGCTATATTAGTGGTGTACGGCAGATCAATCAATTTTTTTCTATTTTTTTCACAGGCACTGGAAGGATCACAGAAGAGAACTGCAGGAGCCAATCGGGAGCATGGGTCAGAAGGCGCTAGCGATCCAATTGGTTGGCGGCCTTAGTGGTAATTTGTCTGAGAAGAGACTAGGCGAGTGATCTTGAAAGGCAGCTTGAGAAGTTACAACCACCCAGAGGGTATAGATTTTATGCTTTGGGTTCAGATGTCTCAGAAAGTCTTAACTGTAACGTGCAAGAGGGGTACAGGGACTAGAAGTAATAAATACATATGGAGTAATAAAACATGCACAAAATGACTTGGGGTATGGCCGGTCATATTTAAGGCCAAACTCTGGGGAACAAGCTAACAGTAGTTAATGATTAGGAGCCAGGGTGACAGTTGCAGCATTCACACACACCTTGGGCATATAGTGCCTTGAAAGTGTTAACACTATGGAGGTTATTTAGTTCAGTAGTTTTTGCATTTTGTTCCACAGGGTCATCAACGAGAAGCTAAAGACCATTCTGCCATAGCGGGTGGAAGCTTTAGGGATGCATAGAGAGATATATGATGAACTCCTTGGGCCGTACAGTCCCAGCTCACTTATGGGAAGACATTCAGTAATGTAATGAGGGAGCCTTTATAAGATAGCTTTGTAGGTCCAAAGGACTGCATTTCTTTCACGCCTGAATGTAAGCGATGACCATCCTACAGCTTTGTACAATAGACAGTGATGGGTAGAGAGGGGAAGACCAGGAATGTACCTGATGGCTCTGTGAAACAGCATGTCCAGCTTGATAAGTGAGGCTTTAGGATGGTGGCTGTATAGAAAATCATCATAGTCGATTAGGGAGAGAAAAGTAGATTGGACTAGTCTCCGTTTGGTATCACAAGTGAGGAACTGGCTAATTCTGTAGAATAGGCCCAATCTCTGCCTTAGCTTCTTTGTCAGATCTTAAACATGCTCACAGAATGTGAGGTTCTAGTCTAGCCACACTCCTAAGTATTTAAACTTGGGGATAAAATCCAATTTCTGTCCTAGAATTGTGGTGATCAGAGGCAGTGTCCTGGAGCTGGAAGGATTAGTCATTCAGCTATAAGGTGTGAACAATATTGCCTTCATCTTTTTCACATTTAAGAGAAGCTTTTAATGGACTAGCTGAGTCTGGAGCAGGTCAAATTCTTCCTGTAGGTCTGCACAGGCAGCTTTGGCAGTAGGACAACTTATGTAAACCACTGTGTCATCAGCAAACGGATGTATTTTTGCCTTGTTGATGCCCACATCATTGTTGTTGATATAGATTGAAAACAGCAATGGACCAAGAATGGATCCTTGTGGCACTCCCCTGAGCAGAGGCTTGAGAGAGGAGAGCTCCCCTCAGCTTTGATTTGTTGCTGCCATCCTACCAGGTACTCCATAAACCAGTGCAAGGATGCTGGGTCAACTCCAGTACTCTTCAGTGTGAAAATTAGCAGGTTATGGTTCACAGTATCGAAAGTCTTGTTAAGGTCTAGGAATACTGCACAGACAAAGTTTCTGCTGTCAGGGTCACTGTACCAATTGTTAGTTACTTTGGCAAGGGCCAAGATAGTGCTATGCTTAGACCTACAACCCGATTGCATGGGGTTTAGTAAGTTGTTAACTTTCAGGTAAGCTTTAAGTTGATTGCTGACAATTTTTTCCAGGAGCTTATACAAGATAGGCAGTAAGGAGATCAGTCTATAGTTATTTAGGTCACAGGTATCCCCAGATTTGAACAACAGGATAAAATGGGCAGTTTTCCAAATGATGGGAAGGGACCCTTGGGAAAATAATAAATTGAATAGATGTGTGATAGGGACTGCAGGGATGTGATATGCAATTTTTATAAAGTAAGGATCCAAAGAGTAAGCTCCAGCACTCTTTCTTACATCTAACTGAAGTATCAGATCTTCAGCCTCCTTCAATAGTACAGGTTGGAAAGAGAAGCCAGGAACTGGGACAATGGTGTCTACACAAGGGACACTTAGTTTAGAGTGGGCCAGGGCTGCAGGGGAATTGTCAAAGGCCAGTCCAGCTGTGGCAAAATGATTGTTGAAAGCTTCAAAGATCTCCTGTTTATCACATATAGTTTTCCCTTCAGATGAGATTATTGGTGGCAAGGAGTTACCTGGTGTATGACTGGACATATCCTTAATTGTCTTCCAGAATTTAGAGGAGCACTTTGCAGCAGAGTCCAACTCCTTAAGGTAGAATGATGCTTTGGTGTCTCTGATCATTTTCGTGCATGCGTTACCTGCCTTCCTAAATTGGCACCAGTCTGAGACCAGTTTTGTTTGTCTCACCTTTTTCCACAACTTGTCCCTGCCTAGCAGGGTGGTTTTAAGTTCAGGTGTGAACCAGTGACAAGTTTTGCTTTCTACTCTGATTTTTACTGTTGGGGCATGTGTGTCTAGGGCTTCTACTAGAATCGCATTAAAGATATCATAAGCCATGTTGACCTCGGTAGCTAGGTAGAAGTCTTGCCAGTGCAGTGAATGCCCCAGTTCGTATGCATAGGTGGCTGCATCAAAGTTGCACTGAGTCCTTTTAGTGGTGAATTTAGTTGAAGGGCCTATGTGATGTAGTGACCTAACTCCGGCAATAAAGCAATGGTCACTGACATCGGTGAAGAAAGTTCAGGCATGCGTGTAAAGATGCGGCTTATCAACTAATATGACTTCCAACAATGAGCTATTACATGGGTTATTTTTATTAGGACATGTAGGTTCTTGTATTAACTGTCCTAACCCACGAGCGATACAAAAGATGTTTAGGGGTGAAGCAGCATTGGAGAGCCAAAGTTACAGTCCCCAAGTATGACAGTTTCAAGATTCTCTTTCTCAATGATGTTACCAAGGTGAGATAGGAGTAGAGTTCCCGTGGATGGGGGTCTATAGCAACTGATCACTCTAATGGCCAGACAAGGGGATAAATCAATCTTGAGTGTCAGATATTCAAACTAGTTTTTAACAGAGCTTGAATCCATACAGGATGTTGCAAATCTTTCTTTAACATATATAGCCACTCCACCTCCCCTAGTGGGTCTATCAGTTCTGAATAGGTGGTAGGATGGGATGCTAATCTCACTGTCCTGGGAAACTGTCCTGAGCCAGGATTCAGAAATTACCAGGACATAGGGTTGGGTATTGCTGATCCATGCCTGAACCATAGTGAACTGTTTTAGGAGGCTACAGACACTGACTTGTCAGATGTTCATTCCTTTGATGGTGGCCATATCCAATGGAGAAGTTAGGGGAGAGATGGGACCAGGGTTTCATTCGATGTTACCTGATCATATCAGTAAAAGAAGTTGCATCTTCATCAAGGCAGCTAATGTTAGTTTGAGAAGCTTGGCCCTGTTAAGCTTAAGATTCTTAACATGATGTGTGCACCTATCTCTGCCTCAAGGGTATACCACCCTAGTGCTAGGAGAAGCAATACCATGACCAAGATGTATAGAGGGTGACTAATACTGTGTGGAACAGAAAGACTAACTTGAGGAGGCTGCTCAATATGGTACCGACTTGATAGGTTTCCAGGTTGTACTCTGACATTAGTACTAACTGCACGGCACATAAATAACTGGTAGGTAGATCAATGAACAGATAACAAATGTTTGAGGGGTCAGGCTCTGCATGCCCAGGCTTCTGAGGATAAATTTCCACCTGTACATAACAGAGGATGATCAGTGCCGATATTAGCGATGAACCCTTTGTGAGGGTGCTATCCAGGCCCCCCATTCTGTACATAATAGAAGGAATGTACACTACAGAGTAGGGCAAAGGAGCCTCAAGAGAAGACATCTGTGATATCATCTGGCTAACTTAGGGGCGTTCCTAAATGGACAACCGAAGAACTGGAGAGGACGACGAGGACCTTCGTAGGCGTGTTTTTAGAAGTGGGCAGGAAACAGTGTATTTAATAAGTGGAGGATTGGGGATGGGTGGTGGGCATGAAATTAGTAGCTTTTGCTGTACCTTTCAGCTTGTGGAGTACAGGCTTGAGGTCTCAGGTGGCAGCTGTGGAAGCACCGGCTGCCTGGTGTCCGAGAGCCTGTGCTTGTGGGCAGGGAGGCCTTGGAGAGCTGGAACTCAGCTGGGGAGAGAGGGAGAAGCATAAGATTAAGAGCTGGCCATGGACAAAAGACTGTCTACACCAGCAGGAGAGCCAAATTTGCAGGACAAAGGGATGTGTATTCCCTTGGCACCTAAAGTCTGGGGCACATAAAAGTCTCAGAGAGGAGCTGAATCACTTAAATCTTAGCCCTTTATACTGTAAACATTGGTAAAAATTAAACTTTAAACAACAGGAATCAAGTAAATACAGCTTTTTTGAGAATAATTCAGTGAGCAAGTTCAATTTTGGCAGGATTTTGAAGTGAAAACAGAAGCGGACTGCAGGAGCCAATTGGAAACCAGCACCTAAGAGCACTCGCTTCCCAATTGGTTAGCGGCTTTTGCCATACCTTTCAGCTTGTGGAGTCCAGGCTTGAGGTCTTGGGTGGCAGCTGTGGAAGCATTGGCCTTCCCGTGTCCGAGAGCCTGCGCCTGTGGGGCAGGGGGCCCTT
Organism: Neoceratodus forsteri; assembly: GCA_016271365.2. Taxonomy (NCBI): domain Eukaryota; kingdom Metazoa; phylum Chordata; order Ceratodontiformes; family Ceratodontidae; genus Neoceratodus; species Neoceratodus forsteri. The sequence goes on from CM057452.1 coordinate 1,061,758,318, forward strand.
GGAGAGCTGGAACTTGGCTGGGGAGAGAGGGAGAAGCACAAGTTTAAGAGCTGGCCTAGGACAAAATTTGTCTGCACCTGCAGGAGAGCCAAATTTGCAGGACAAAGGGATGTGTATTCCCTTGGTGCCTAAAGTCTGGTGCACATAAAAGTTCAGAGAGGTGCTGAATAACTTAAATCTTAGCCTTTTACACTCTAAACATTGGTAAAAATGAAACTTTAAACAACAGGAATCAGGTAAATACAGCTTTTTGAGAATAGTTCAGTGAGCAAGTTCAATATTGGCAGGATTTTGAAGAGAAAACAGAAGCAGACTGCAGGAGCCAATTGGAAACCAGTGCCTGAGAGCACTCACTTCCCGATTGGTTAGCGGCTCTTGCTGTACCTTTCAGCTTGTGGAGTCTGGGCGTGAGGTCTCAGGTGGTGGCAGTGGAAGCACTGGCTGCCCAGTGTCCAAGAGCCTGCGTCTGTGGGGCATGGACCCCTTGGAAGGCTGGAACTTGGCTGTGGAGAGGGGGAGAAGCACAAGTTTAAGAGCTGGCCATGGACAAAAGACTGCACCAGCAGGAGAGCCAAATTTGTGGAACAAAGGGATGTGTATTCCCTTGGCACCTAAAGTCTGGTGCACATAAATGTTTCAGAGAGATGCTGAATCACTTAAATCTTAGCCCTTTACACTCTAAACATTGGTAAAAATGAAACTTTAAACAACAGGAATCAGGTAAATATAGCTTTTTTGAGAATAGTTCAGTGAGAAAGTTCAATATTGGCAAGATTTTGAAGAGAAAATAGAAGTAGACTGCAGGAGCCAATCAGAAACCAGGATCTGAGAGCGCTCACTTCCCGATTGGTTATCAGCTTTTGCTGTACCTTTCTGCTTGTGGAGTCCAGGCTTGGGGTCTTGGATGGCAGTTGTGGAAGTGCCGGTAGCCTAGTGTCCGAGAGCCTGCTCCTGTGGAGCATGGAGCCCTTGGAGAGCTGGAACTCGGCTTTTTGCTTGTGGAGTCCGGGCTTGAGGTCTCTTGCAATGGCTGTGGAAACACCGGCCGCATGTTGTCCTAGAGCCTGCCCCTGTGGGGCAGGGAGGCCTTGGAGAGCTGTAACTCAGCTTTCAGCTTTTGAAGTCTGGGTTTGAGGCCTTGGGTGGCAGCTGTGGAAGCACCGGCTGCCCGGTGTCCGAGAGCCTGCACCTGTGGGGTAGGGTGCCCTTGGAGAGCTGTAACTCAGCTTTCAGCTTGTGGAGTCTGGGCTTGAGGTCTCGTGCAGTGGCTGTGGAAGCACCGGCCGCTTGTTGCCCTAGAGCCTGTCCCTGTGGGGCAGGAAGCCCTTGGAGAGCTGTAACTCAGCTTTCAGCTTGTGGAGTCTGGGCTTGAGGTCTCAGGTGGTGGCTGTGGAAGTGCCAGCCACCCCGTGTCCGACAGCCTGCACCTATGGGGCAGGGAGCCCTTGGAGAGCTGGAATATTGGACTTAAACCCCAACCATTGCCTGTGGCATCTGTCGTGTTCTTCCTTCGAACAGTCCTTCCTCCCTAGGCCATCATGTCCATCCCTCTCCTGTCTCGGCTGACCTTCTCTCATCACTCCCTATACCCCCTCCCCTTCCCACCCCACTTGCCAGGACAAGCCTACAGTACTTATCAAAGGACTCTTATATCTCAATCTTCTTTACACCTTGACATTAGAGAAACTGCCTCTCCTGCTCACTATGACTCCTCCAATGATGTTTACTGTATAAACTTTAGCTCATTATCTTATGTCCATATATCTGTATCCATACAACTGTATTTAAATAGCACTACCTCCTGTTGAACCTATTGCTATGCTCTGGTGCAAGTATCTTGTCACATGTGATAGTTCTATGTTATTATGTTATTATTACTGTGTAATTGTAATGTATGATTATTCAGCCTGCTATATCTTAACCCTGTTGGCCATTGTTTTGACCCAGGTCCATCTTGTAAATGAGTTTGTCTCAGTGATGTTCCACCTGACAAAATAAAGATTTTGATTAATTGATTGTTTGATTGATTGATCAATGACAGGTCTCATGTTCTCACTCAGAAAATCTAAAACACAGTACACAATGTTCTTTTTTACTTCTGAGGCTATGTGCTTTCTGAGTTCATCACATGTCTTTCCTATGGCATTGTCACTTAATAAAAACACAGTGAACAGTCTCCACATGGCAAGCAAACATTCAACAGCCTCTGTGACTGAGTACCAGTGGCTATGTGTTACGCTAGGAATTAATTTCTGCTTGACTCCTAGCCTTGAGCAGATCACAGAACAGTTTCTTTTCAGTTCATGAACATATTTAAACAAAGCCCCCAAATTCAAGATAAAATTGGTTACCTTTTTCAAAAGACTGGAGAAGGTCAGTGCAGACTTTAGAATGCCACTCAGAAGGTGAAAAAGATCACATAAAGGGAATGCCTTGAACTGAGGTTGAGCTTTGAGCAGATCCTGACAAAACTTTTTCATGTAGCTGGCGCTATCACTGCATATGAAGACCACATCCTCCCAGTTTTTTCCATACAGGTCCAGAACTTTTTGAATCAAGGCAATGATGGATATGATGTTGCAGCATTCAACAACATCCAGGATGGCCAGTAATGTTCTCTGACTCCAGCCATTCTGTCAGTCAGAAAACGTAAAGAGTACTGCCACAGCAGGGTCACCATGCATTTCAGGAGTTTCATCTATTGTTATCGAAATACGATTTTTGTAATTAGATCAAGTATATGCTCTATGTCTGCAGTAAATACCTCTGGCAGATATTTGTCATACATTTGAACAGACTTTGGCATGGTTCAAGCAGCTGGGGTCCGTTTCTGGAACAGTTCGCCTAGAGGGCTATCCGTTTGATGCAGATTAACACCCGATTGATTCAATTTTGTTTAATGTGTGTTTTAGACTAATTATGCTCTGTGATCTGTCTGGTGTTTTTTCCGGGTACCACCGGGACAGTCACTCAACAAAACTTGCAGACAAGAGTTTGTCTGCCGTGTAACTCCTCGACAATAAAATCTTTGTTCTCCACAGCATATTGTTTGGGGGTCTTGGAGCTTCGAGGCATTTTTTTTCAGCTGCCTGCCTTCCATGTTGACATTTGGAAGTGCTTTAATTTATCCTCACAGTCCTGCTCATCATGGTGTGTGATGCATATGTGTCATTTGCGTACAGGAAGTCCATCACTGTTTTTTGGGGTTTCTTTTGGTTATAACCGAAAACACAAAAAATCACCTCAGTGGTGTTTTTTTTGGTGGTTATCGGTTATAACCAAAAACCGTAAACACTAAGTATATGTCACTAGAACTCAGTTAAAAGAAATTATGAAGTCCTTCACATCAGAAATCTTTGCATTAAAACAGCAGTGCAACGAAATTGTGCAAAAGTTTGACCCTATCTTTTTTTCACTATAAAAGATTCCAGGCATTTTCCAGTTTAGGTTGGTGGAACAGTTTTCTAGTTCACCAAAATGTGAGTATTTTATAAATGTTTTGAGTTTTTGTCTCAAGAAAAAAGATGGCCTCCACATTTTTCATAGACATAGCATTGTAGACCTGGGGTATGTTGATGGAAGGGTGAAACCCCGTCGTCGAAATCCCCAACAGCCACATTTTTGATAAGTTTTGAAAATGTTGCTATGGGGAACCCGCAGGTGAAATTTTACCCTTTCGCTGAGTTTAACCCCCCCATTCATGTTAACTCTGACTTGGAGTTAACAATCTATAGAATGGAGGGTGCAGGGGGCACATGGGGGTTCAGGGGTGCAGCTCCCCAATAGAAACACGGCCCAATGTTTGACAGGTGAAATTTCACCTATCGACATTGGGGATGTCTCTATGCCAAACATCGATGACAATGTTGTCAGGTTAGCATAGGTGAACCAGACCTGGCAAGGGTTAGAATGGAAAAAAAAAAAACAGCCATGGTGCACAGCATATGAAGTAACCAGGAAAACTAGCTATTTTGGAGAATCATTTTTCATTGTACTGCTGCTTTAATACACACAGTGGAGTCTAACCATGATATCAGTTCAAAACAGTAGCAGGACTGGATTGGTTTTTGCCTAAATATAACTCATGAAGAGGCTAGTAAAAATATGCCGGCATTTAGTCAGTGCTAGTTTTGCTTCCAAATAAGTCACAACTCGCTGGAGAACAAAAAAGAATGGACAAAGGAATGGATACTTTAGCAGGATATAAACTGCATCTACTCTTCACAGTTCTAGCTGGGAAATCCCATTGGCAAGTAATGAAAATCATACACAACCATTACAGTCTCCAAGGTACATATGAACAACAAAATGAGAGGGGTGTGGCTTAGTCATCTACAAAATGGCCGCTTAATTTAGTGAAGGTGTTTGCTTGGGGCTCATAATCAATCAAAAATAACATTTTCTGGACAGAGAGAGTAAAAGGAGCCACCTCTGAGTCTCAGAGAGTGCAGCAGCTTCTGGCAGATCCAATTTTGAAAGCAGCTCGTGCTCACTCTGGTCTATAGTTACAGCAGCAACTGAACTGCATAGCAACCCACAATGAAGCCAACATCTAGCCCTCAGTGAGGGAATGTTTACCATGCTTAAACAATGGATGGAGGAGGTCACATGTGCCTCCTACAATACTACCCTGGCCTTTCTTCATCTAGAAAGGCGGATTGGCCAGGTTGAACAAAGAACCACTTTCCATGATAAAACTCTTGATAGTCACTATGTCACTATAAGAAAACAGGCCAAGAATATCCAAGCCCTCCAGGACCTGGGCGACAATCTGGAAAGCAGGAACTGCCAAAACAACTTACAGCTCCTGGGCTTTCCTGAGAGCATAGAACAAGGTAGGATCTCTGTTTTCCTCCAAAAGGCACCCCCAAGCATTCTCTAGCTCCTGGAGGGCACCTGCCTCATGATCGAACAGGCACATTGCTCCCTGCAGCCCCAGTCACAGAATGGAGAAAGGCTGAGACCAATTCTGGAAAGATTTTTAAACTTTACAGAAAAAGAGACAGTTAATTGACAGCCAGGGAACTGGGTATCCTGGAATGAATGGACAGCATATCCTGATATTTCAGGATTACTCCTGGGACTTAACACAAAAAAGGAAAGAATTTACTGAAATTAGGAGGTGCCTACGCTAGCTAAAGATCCTGTTTTTGTTCAGATACCCAGCAGTCAGGAAACTTTCATGTAATGGGACTAAGCTAAAATTCAGTAGCCCAAGGCAATTATGGAACTCAACAGGACCTGGTCATTGGTGACAAGAGCTTCAGGGAATTCCACACCAGGCTATCAGAACACTCCTCCACAACAACAGGAGGCCATGTGCTCAATGGAGGAAAGATGAACCCCTGACCAAGACCTGAACGGGTACAGCCACTGACAGGATGACCAGCGGGATCAGTGGTCCCTACCTCCCAGCTCCTGTAAGAGGCCTCAACATAACAGACATTCAAGGAGGGACCATCTGGTGGACAGGGAGAGAACAGCTGCAAATAACTGCAACTTTCGGGCTCTCTCCTCTCAAACAAACTGCATTCTGCAGTTTGGTAAGCAGAACAAAGAGAAGCTGCCTGACATTCACCCTCCAAGCAAGGTATGGGTTGGAACCCTGAATTTTGTCATCTACCCCAGGAGGAATATCACTTGCCCCTGTTTGCCAGTGTTTCTCACACTTTGTGCAGCAATCCAAAAGTCTTCTTCAAACTGCTGCCAAGAAATTAATGCTAGGACTGACCTCTGCTTGACATATTCTTGATTTCTCACTTTAAGTAATGTTTTCTTTAATTACTAATGTAATTCTTTCCTTTTTTGTGTTAAGCCCCAGGAGTAATCCTGAAATATCAGGATATGCTGTCCATTCATTCCAGGATACCCAGTTCCCTGGCTGTCAATTAAACTGTTTCTTTTTCTGTAAAGTTTAAAAATCTTTCTCCATTCTGTGACAGTATCCTTCTCAGAGGTGCTGCCTGTCAAAGGCATGGGGGCGGCGAGGGTAATTAGCACCATGCAGTTTAATGAATGGTTGAAAAAATGATGCGGAGCACAGAGGTTTGGCTTCATTGGGGACTGGGGTTCCACCTGGAGGGACACCAGCCTATACTGGCAGGATGGTCTGCATCTGTCCAGGAAGGGAACAAGTCTTTTGAGCAATCAGTTTAAATGCTTCATTGGCAAGCTTTTAAACTAGTCAAAGGAGGCACTGACAAGCAGCAGGAAAATCCCAGCCTCTCCCTACAAAACAGGGTACTAAATGAGAAAAAGACTGAGGTAGAACGGTCAGTGGGGATGCTGCAACAGAAGGTAAAGCCATCAAAAAATGGAGAGCAATGAGTACCAATGCCCATAGTCTGGGTAACAAGCTTCCTGAATTAGTGGCCTTGATGGAGGAGGAACAACTGGATATCGTGGCAGTCACAGAAACATGGTACACACAAAACCATGACTGGGACATAAACATACCAGGATACACTATCTACAGGAGGGACAGGAGGGTAAAAGAGGAGGAGTAGTTCTTTACATAAGGGAAGGAATAAAGCAACAGAACAAAAGGGTAAACAGGGAGGAGAAAGAAGCACTGTGGTAAATTTGGAGACAGGCAATGGCACCACAATCCACTGGGGGTTTGTACAGACCCTTTCTCAGGGGAGGAAATGGACAAGGAAATGATAGAAAGTATACTTAGAATGGCAGAAAAAGGAGATATTGCTGATGGGTGATCTGAATATGCAGATGTTAACTGAGTGCGGTTGCAGCTGCCACTCAAGAGTGCAGTTATTCTAGATGCCTTACAGGGGGCATGCCTTAGACAACTAGTACTGGAGCCCACTCGAGAGGGAGCAATATTAGACTTGATTCTCTCAAATGGAGATGGAGAGAGGATCACAGATGTAGAAGTGGGTAGCCATCTGGGAACTAGCGACCATCGAACAGTATGGTTCACAATAAACACAGCAATAGAGTCAAGCCATACAAAGACAAAAGTACTGGACTTTAGGAGGGCTGACTTTGCCAAAATAGGTGAGTGCCTAAGGAATGCACTAGCAAATGGGCAGGAAGGAGGGGTGGAAGAACAATGGGGAATAATAAAAACTGCCATCACAGACGTAACAAGCCTTTGTGTGAAGCAAATAAACAAAACAAAATGATGTAAGAAACCACTATGGTTCTCAAAGGAAGTGGCAGTGAAGGTTCAAGAGAAAAGAAAGCTTCAGGAAGTACAAGGAATGCAGAAGGAGCAGGACAGAGAACTGTATCAGTTAAAGCAAAGGAGCTGGGAATGCAGTCAGAACAGCAAAGGCCCAAACCGAGGAAAAGATAGCCAACTCAGTTAAGAAGGGGATAAAACCTTTTATAGGTACATCAGGAGGCTAAGGAAGACCAAGGAGGGATAGTGAGGCTTAAAAAGGAGAGAGAGGTGGGCAGAGGGAGACTGTGAAAAGGCAGAGATACTAAACAAATATTTTTGCTCAGTATTTACAAATGAAGAGGGAGGTACATAAAACAAACAGTAGAAACACTCTGGATACAGAAGTTGATACCAGCCCATTTACAGAAGAAAGGGTTCTGAAAGAACTCTTAAAACTAGAAGGTGGACAAAGCAATGGGGCCTGATGGGATTCATCCCAGAATTCAAAAGAGCTAAGGGTAGAACTAGTGACACCACTGACTACCCTTTTAACAAATCATGGGAGGATGGGAGGTACCCTGAGGACTGGAGGAGGGCAGATGTGATTCCCTTCACAAAAGTGGGAGCAAGGCAGAAGCAGGAAACTACAGACCTGTTAGTTTAACCTCAGTGATAGGGAAAATGATGGAATCACTTCTGAAGGAAAGAATTGTCGAGTATCTAGAGGCCAGAGGGGCACAGGACCCAAGGCAGCATGGATTCACAGCGGGAAGGTCATGCCAGACGAATCTGATAGATTTCTTTGACTGGGTGACCAAAGTAGTAGATCAGGGAGGGGCTGTGGACATGGCCTACCTAGACTTTAGCAAGGCATTTGACACAGTCCCACAAAAAAGATTAATATACAAGTTAGCCAGCCTGGGAGTGGGTCCCAAGATGACAGCCTGGGTAAAGAATTGGCTGGAGAATAGGACACAGAGAGTAATAGTAAATGGAGTCCACTCAGAAGAAAGGAGGGGTTACTAGTGGGTACCGTGAGGGTTCATTATAGGACCAGTCCTCTTCAATGTCTTTATAGCGATATTGCAGAAGGACTGAAAGGAAAATATGTCTCTTTGCAGATGACACAAAGATCTGCAACAGAGTTGATGCACAGGTGGGGTGGAAAGGATGAGAAGGGACTTGGCAAGTTAGAGGAATGGTCAAATGTATGGCAGCTTAGATTCAATGCTAAAGGTGCAAGGTAATGCACCTGGGAAAAAAAACCAGGGAAGAGTACACAATGGGGTGAGATACTAACAACAACAAAATGGAAAGGGACCTGGGGGTAGTCATATCAGATGACCTAAAGGTGGGCAAGCAATGTGAGAGGGCAGCAAGGAGGGCTGGGGGATACTGGGATGCATAGGAGAGGCATCACCAGTAGAAAACAGGAAGTTATTATCCTCTGTACAGACAGCTGGTGAGACCCCATCTGGAGTACTGTGTGCAGTTCTGGAGATCCAATCTCCGCAAAGACATAGATAGGATGGAAGCTGTCCAGAGGAGGGCAACTAAAATGGTGAAGGGTCTGCACCGGAAGACATATGAAGAGAGACTTAAGGAGCTTAATATGTATAGCCTCAAGGAAAGGAGGGAGAGGGGGGACATGATAGACACGTTCAAGTACCGCAAGGGAATCAACAAAGTCCAAGAGGGTAGCATCTTTAAAAACAAGAGGTGTGCAAGAACAAGAGGGCACAATTTGAAGATGGGGGGGGGGCTCAGAGGTAATTTAAGGAAGTATTTTTTCACAGAGAGGGTTGTGGATACATGGAACGGCCTTCCAGAGAAGGTTGTGGAGTCAAAAACAGTGGTATGTCAAGCATGCATGGGACAGTCATAAGGCAATTCTAGGGGGTGGGGGTAGGAAGAAGTAGGCTGCTGGTTAACTAGGATCTGCAGCTTATCCAGTAGGTAGAGAAATGGGCAGACTGGGTGGGCCAAGCAGTCCTTATCTGCCGTCAAGTTCTATGTTTCTATGTTTCTATGTTTAGACTGATGTAGAGATTTCTTAAGAGTTGATTTAGATTTTAAGAGAGGTCTTAAGGTACTGTGATTTTGCTATCTGCCCTGACCGCTATGCCCCTTCTCTTAGAGCTGTAAGTCTATGGGCTGCACCCTTGACCCCAGTGTCCCATTGAGGCTGCTGCAGTGCCCCTCCCCAAAAAAAACTTGCTTCAGAACCTCCCTGCCTGTTCTTTATTTTTTTTAAGTGCTGAGTATTCCATTAGCAGATTATATCCTTTAGCCTCTAGAGGGCCCAGTTATAAGCACACTTACCTAATCTAACACAATATAGTTCCTGTCTCATTTCATTTATTGCGTTGTCAGTCTATCACTATTCATCTGTCTTTGCCCCTCCCTCTTCTACTGATTGATACTGATTTTTCCCATTTGCTGCTCATAGTCTTTTCTCCCACTAAGGGGGGTTTCCCCCAACCATTCCAAAGCTGCTCTACATCTCCTTACTCTCTACTATTCCTGGCACTCTTCCTTTACTGCTCAGCTGCTATGGGTACCTACACTCCATTACTAAGTCTGCTCTCCTTCATCCTCTTGGTACAGACCTCAAACAGACTGGAGCACCTATCCTCCACACTAGGCACCTCATCCCCAGACTACCCCACAGTGACTTGGCCCTCCCCCACCCTCGACACACCCGTGACCCACCAACACCCCCATCTTGCCAACAGTCCCTCTCCCTCCACCCTCCAAGGCCTGACTTGGACACAGCTTTCCCCTGCTATTCCCACCATTCGCACTTTATCTATCCCATGCACCCTGATTCTAAAGTCCTCAGCTGGGTGTTGACCCAAGGGTCTTCATCACCACCGGCCACTAACCAGAATAATTACACTGCAATTATTATTATCTGGTAATGTACACCCAAACCCAGGACCTATTGCTTCCAGCCCTTCTAAACCCTGTACTGCAACTGGCCTCCACTTTGCAACCTTAAACATTTGCAGTGTTTCCTACGTACACCTTAGGAATCAAAACCTAGCGGTCCAGTCCCTCATTGACTATCTCACATCTCTCCCTCACAAAGTGGAGCAAATCATCCTAGGTGATCTCAGTGTTAACAGGCTTGCCTCCACTGCCTCCCATATAAGGGACTCCTTTTCTGTCCTGGATATGTCCATGTTAGTCACCTAGCCCACCAGATTCAACCACTCTACTGACACCAGCACTCTTCTGGATGTTGTTAAATCTAACCGCCCCTGCAAAATCCAGGATGTCACTGTTCTCCCCAACTGTCTTAGTGATCACTCCCCAGTCCTCTGTCTCTGGTCATCCTCCACTCTGAAGCTAGTGTCCCAGGCCACTCTACACTGCCGTTTATGCCCCGGTGACCTCAGAAAATTAAAACAATACATAGTCCAGCTAGACTGGTCCCCTATCCAGTGCACCCCTGACATTGAATAAGCTCTTGACCACTTCACAAATGCCTTCTGTAAGGTTTGTGACCTTTTGGCCCCCTCACCAGGATCCGCTCCAAAAAATGCATTGCCCCATGGATCACCCCATCCCTCCTCTAGAGACTCAAAAACAGAGATAATCTCTGGCACATTGCTGTAGAATCTGGAAAGGCATCTGACAGACAGGCCTACAATACAGAATGCAATAAGTGCTCTTGGGCCATTAGGCGGGCCAAAGCAGAGCACTACCAGACCACCCTCACTTCCACTTGGGGTGGACCTTCTGGGATAATATGAAAGAGCTAAATGGGAAGTCCCACTCACCCCCACCATCTCAGCTCTCCATCAATGGCACCCCCACCACAGATCCACTCCTCATAGCCGATTGCCTTAACACTTCCTTCTCTGATCTAAGCTTGGTCCTCCCCAGCAGCTTCTTTGACCCAATCCCCACCTCTTTCCCTCCGGTCCTGCATCACCCACCATTCTACTTTTGCTCCCTATCCCCCCAAAAAGCCAGGCCGCACCTGCTAAAAGCCTTAGGCAGCAATAACCCCAGAAGTGATCCCCTCGACCCCAGGATCCTCCGTATGGTCTTGGACGAAGTCTTAGTTCCCCTGACTGACCTTCTGAACTGGTCTCTATGCCTGGATCAGTTCCTAAGTGCTTGGAAAACTGCTAAATTCACACCCATACATAAGAGTGGGGACTGATCCACCCACAACAATTACCAGCCCATCTCCATCCTCCCCCCACTCTCTAAAGCCCTTGAAAAAGTGGTGTTGATCCAGCTCTCTGAATACCTAACCAAGTATGACATTATGTGCCCAGAGCAGCACGGTTTCTGCCCAGGACACAGTACAACCACAGCTCTCCTAGAATTCTCCCAACACCTGCATGCTGCTCTCGACTCTGGCAGCCTTGCAGGAGCAGTGTTCATTTACCTCTCCAAGGCCTTTGACACTGTCTGTCATCCCCTTCTACTCAACTCTCTCCACCAACTTGGCTTCTCTTGTGGGCACATTTTCTACTTCTCTAGCTACCTCTCTGCTAGATCATAGCTGTCAAGATCAGTGGCTCCCTCTCCAGAACTCTTCCCATTCACTCTGGGGTCCCTCAGGGCTCCATCCTGGGTCCAATACTTTTTAGTCTCTACCTCAACACCCTCCTTAGCTCATGTACTAGTAAAATGCTCCTCTATGTCAACAATGCAGTCCTCATTGCCTTACATCCCAATCCCACCTCCCTCCAATTATCCCTCCAGCAAGCTTACAACCAAACTGAAAGGTGGTTTGGAGACCACAGACTGGTCATTAATCTAAAGAAAACCAAATCAATGCTCTTCTCCCACCACTAAAATAAAGCTAAAGATACCCCCTCTTGATTATCCCCAGTACTGTGCACCCAATAGAACAAGTGACCACATACAAGTACCTAGGCATCATGTTCGATACTACCCTCTCCTTCCACACCCACATTAATGCCCTGTCAGCTGCCATTAACTCTGGGAGTGGCCTGCTATACCGGCACAGGGACTGCCTGCCTCAGGTTGCCCTCAGGCTGGCCATCACCTCCTCCATCTTGTCCCTCATGGACTATGGCTTGCCCATCTATGCTTCAGCTGACAACACTGCCCTCTCCAAAATCCAACTCTCCATCAATAAGGCCTGTAGGCTCATGACCGGTGTCCCCAGCCATACTCACACCTGCCTCCTCTATACTACCATCAGTCTTCTCAACTTTGAGAAGCGACTGCTCTACTAGACCTGCCTTCTTGCTAAGAAATCCTACTAGGCCTCTCCCCCGGGGTCTCCACCTTCCTACAGCAGCCATCTGAGGGCTGAGGAAGCTGAATTTCCAGCCTGATTACTTTCAGGCAGCACCCCAAGCTCACTGCCGACCGCGGCAGGCACTCGGGATGAACAAGAAGCAACACAAGCAGCTCACCTGAGGAGCTGAGGAAGCGAATTTCCAGCCCTAATTACTTTCGGGCAGCCCCCAAGCTCACTGCCGACGCGGCGGGCCTCGGGAGACAACAACACAGGCAACACAAGCAGCTCACCTGAGGAGCTGAGGAAGCCGAATTTCCAGCCTGATTACTTTTGAGGCAGCCCCACCCCAAGCGCACTGCCAACCACAGCAGGCACTCGGGATGAACAAGCAACACAAGCAACACAAGCAGCTCACCTGAGGAGCTGAGGAAGCCGAATTTCCAGCCTGATTACTTTCAAGGTAAAGAGATCCTCTTCTCTTTGTCTGGACACCTGCAGGGGGGTGCTACCTGATGAACACTTATATTTTATGAACTTTGTTCCCTGTTCACCGCTGGGTGGGCTTGTTATTTGCCTTTCTTTGTGCTACTAATGCTGAAGTGTAAAGCTAGGGATTCACTGGGTGCCCTATAGTTGCCTTGCTGATTATACCTTAAAGCCAGATATACTAAGTAGCTAATATAGAGCAGACTTGTTTAATATTGTGGTATTGGATCTAATTGCTGATTATACCTTAAAGCCAGATATACTAAGCAGCTAATATAGAGCAGACTTGTTTAATATTGTGGTATTGGATCTAATTGTGCTTGTAACTGAAGGTATTAGGATAGCTGGGTCCTAGTGTGACCTCATTTTGGATTAGCCCTGTTTGCTTAGAGTGGAGCCCCTTTGTGTAAGTCACAACATTTTCTCCTGCTGCATAGTAATGAGAGGCTTTGTTTTCTCCACTACATAGGCAGCCCCCCCCCCAAGCTCACTGCCGACAGCGGCAGGCACTCGGGATGGAAAAGCAAAACAAGCAGCTCACCTGAGGAGCTGAAGAAGCCGAATTTCCAACCTGATTACTTTCGAGGTAAAGAGAGCCTCTTCTCTTCATCTGGATGCCTGCAGGGGGGTGCTAGCCCGACGATGCTTTGTGTCATCTGCCCCGCCAGCCCCAACCACCCACCCACCCAGGGGCGGCTGTCAATTTAAGGATCCACCCCCGTGACATCACATCCGGTGACATCACGTCCTGTTTCCCAGAACCTATCTCCCCACTTTCCCATTTGCAGGTTATACCTGCTGGCCACTAGAGGGACCTATGCTCCCTCGCTACTTCCTACTCCGACCTGTACAGTACTACTTCCTTTGGATCTTGCTCACCACAATGTATTGGCCCTGCCTCACGCCTGCCTGTGCCTATCCTAGCAGTGCACTTGCCCACCTACCCATCTGCTACTCTGCACTGTGCCCTGGCACCCCTCCCTCCCCTTTCTCCTGAACCTGCTTTCTTGCCCCTTGGGACCTCTGTGTGTCTCGGTCCTCCCTGCCCACCCCCTAGCTTCCTTCTCACCTCAGGCACATCTGGGTGTCTTCTTATTCTTGTCTTCCCTTCCTGTACCACACTGCCCACCCCCTGCTCCCTTAACCTCCCTTCCCCCTCTCATGTCAATCGTAGGAAAACCTCTCACCATCTCCCAGCCAGGGTGTTAGTCATGCTACTACTCCTGTCTGGGAACATTCATCCAAACCCTGGCCTGGTTCCCAGGAGCTCCCCGACTAGCACCACAGGCCTATGCATGGTCTCCATGAATATCTGTAGCCTCCTAAATGAGTTTGACTCACTACAATGCCTGGTCACATCAATTAACCCTGATGTCATCACTCTGGTTGAGACTTGGCTGGCGAAATCCTCCCCTGACTCCCTAGTCTCCCTTCCTGGTTTCACCCTCTTCCGGTCCAACCATGTTGGGAGACGGGGCGGTGGCTGCGCTATTTATGTCAAGGAATCTCTCCCCGTACTAGCCTTGCCTGCTCCCATCCTTGACTCCAGGGCTCAGGCACTTACGCTAAAACTAACCCCTGACCCTTTAAAGGGACCCCTTTATCTGACTACTGCATACGTGCCTCCCAGGGACCAAACGCAGGCCATTGCCTCTCTTACAGAATACCTTTCTTCACTACCTCCTTCCGCTGATCAAATTCTGGTGGGTGACTTAAATATCAACTGGCTCAGATTCTCCTCCTCCTCTACCCGTTACTCCTTTTCTGCAATAGACCTAACGCAACTAGTTACCCACCCTACCAGGACTAACCCCAAGAGAGGCTCCAGTACCCTGCTTGATGTGGTACTCACCAACCACCCTAATCGGATCCCCAATGTACAAGTCCTCCCAGACTTTCTCAACGATCACTCCCCCATTCTATTCCACTGGTCATCCTCAATCACCAAACCCATAGCACAGTCCACAGTCCACATGCCAGCAGCGTCTAATACCTGGTGGACTGATAAAACTTAAGGAACTTCTGTCCCAAATTGACTGGTCTCCTATACAGGCAACTCCTGACATCAACTCAGCTCTCTCCTTCTTTACCCGAACTTTTAATAATTCCTGTGATATCTTTGCTCCAATGTCAACCCGCCATTCTAAAAGGCAGAATGCCCCCTGGGTAACCTGAGCTTTGATCCACCAACTCAAACATAGGGACAACCTATGGCACTGTGCCATTGAGACTGGCTGGCCCAGTGACAGGCAGTTATATGCTGCCGCCCGAAGCAAGTGCACTCGGGCCATCAGAAAGGCCAAGTCTGAGCACTATCGGTCCTCACTCACTGCCTCATGGGGAACCCCAGAACCTTCTGGGATAACATTAAACAGTTAAATGGGAGTGCACACCCCCACCCTCCCAGATCAACATTAATGGTGTGATCTCCTCAGTCCCAGCCCTCATAGCCAACCTCCTCAACACTTCATTCACTGACCTTAGCCCTATCCTCCTGACAAATTTTTTTGACCCTCCTCCCCCCGGGCCTGCCGTAAATCTTTCTCACCCTTATTTTCTCCACTGCCATGTTTCTGCCCAAGAACTTAAGCCGCACCTTGTCACTGCCCTCAAGAGTAATAGTACGGGCAGTGACACCCTGGATCCTTGTATCCTACGGCTGGTCTTAGACACAGTCCTAACCCCGATCACATGCCTCATCAACCACTCTCTTTGCCTGGGGAAGGTTCCAACTGCCTGGAAAGTCACCACTGTCACCCCATCTTTAAAGGTGGTGATAGGACTGTGGCTGGAAACTATCGGCCAATCTCCATTCTCTCTCCTCTCTCCAAGGCCTTGGAAAAAGTGGTGGCCTCTCAAATCTCTGACTACCTCTCCACCTACAATGTCCTATGCCCTGAGCAGCATGGCTTCCGAGCGGGCCAAAGTACCAATAAAGCCCTCCTAGAGTTCTCCAACTTTCTCCACTCCTCCTTAGACACTGGTTCTCTGGCTGGTGCGGTCTTCATTGACCTCTCTAAAGCTTTTGACACTGTCTCCCACCCCCTCCTTCTTGATGACCTTAGTCTCTCTGGTTTTGCTGCTGGGCCTATCTCCTGGTGCACCAGTTATCTGTATGACCGCTCACAGAGTGTAAAAATTAATGGGACCTACTCAGACATCTGTCCCATCTTTTCTGGGGTTCCCCAGGGCTCCATTATGGGCCCCTTACTATTCTCCCTTTACCTTAACACCCTTCCACGCTCTTGCTCGGGGAACATTCTATTGTACGCTAATGATGCAGTCATCTTTGCCTCAAGTCATAACCCTATTGCCCTCCAGGACGCGCTGCAGAAGTCCTTCGCCAAAGCTGAGGGTTGGTTCAAGGAACATAGATTGGTGATAAATCTTAAAAAACCAAAAACCATGTTCTTCACTCATCCTCAAAAAAAGTCCTGCAACTTCAAACTCCTATTTCACTCTGGGTCCTCTTTCCCACTCGAACAAGTTTGCTCCTATAAATACCAAGGGATCCATTTTGAACCCTCCCTCTCCTTCCATGGACACATCGCTGCCCTAGCCACTGCCACTAATATCCGATTGGGCATCTTACACCGGTATAAACACTGCCTCTCCCCAGAGGCTCTTCGACTCGCAGTGACCTCCTCTATTCTGTCCCTAGTGGACTAAAGACTGCCAGTGTATGGTGCTGCTGATCAGACCGCACTCCATAAAATTCGCACTACTCTGAATAAGGCCTGCAGGTTAATTACTGGGGTACCTAGGCTAACACACACCTGCCTACTGTACGCTAAAGCGCTGGTACTTGATCTTGGCGAGCACCTCAAATATCTGACCTGTACCCTTACAAAAAAGACCCTCCTTGGGCTATCCCCGCCAGGATTGACCACCACCATCCGCCGCTCTGTCCCACTAGTTCATACTCAGACCTCTGGGAAAACCTCTCTTGTTATCCCTAGAGCTAGGACCTCTGACGGCCAAAGAGCCTTCAGCTTTAGGGCCCTCTCTTGGTTCAACACACTGCCCCCCTCCTTCTCCGAAGCTCCAACTATATTGTGCTTCAAAACATCCTTATGGAACCATCTTGTTAACACCCAAAGCTGTAATTGCCACTAGTCAAAGCCATACTCAGTACTTATGACAAAGCTTACTACTAAGCTGCTAAAGACAACATAATTCTGGTATTGTTTGCATCAATCCTACCTGTACCAGCTTATTTGTATATATGTCTTAAGTTACTGTTATATTGTGTTATACTGTTATACTGTGTATTTTCGTTTGTCTTACTGTGACAAGGTACCTTTGTAAATGAGCCTATGGCTCAAAGGTTTTCCAAACTGCTGTCTAAATAAATAAATAAATCTTCGTCCATCACCACCCATAGCTCGGTTAAGGCCACTTTCAAGGTGCCCTGAACCAAGACCTCTGTTACCCAGAGATCCTTCCTCTACCAAGCCCCCACCTGGTTCAACTTCCTCCCTAGCTGCATCTCTAACTTGCCAAATATTGGCTCCTTCAAAACAGCCCTTCGGAACCATATCTTTAATATACGCTGTTGTAGGTGCAACTAACCTCCTTTTGTAACCTGTGGTTCCTGCATGCCTTGCCCCCTGGCTCGACAACATCCACTGGAAAGTCTCTCCCTCGCCCAGACCTACCCCTTCCCTACTAGGTCCAAACAGGGATGCAAACCACTGTCTTCTTTGAGGACCTACTACATCCATGAGTGTAACTCACAATTTTGTAACATTATTTAACCCAAGTAACATACAAACTACTACATTATGTAACCTAAGTGTATCTATGTTAAATGTTCCTTTTACTGCACTTGTAATGTTATCCTCTGTTTTAATCTGCACTGTAATAACTGTCTTGATGTCTGCCCCCCCCCACGACGAGGTGCCTTTGTAAATGAGTCTCTGACTCAAAGGTTGTAAACCCAATTTGTAATGAATAAATGAATAAATGAAGTCCGGAGGCTACGGTGCTGAATCAGGAAACAGAGATAGTCAGCCGGACTTTTCAAAAAAAACAGTATGCACCTCTGCAGCAGACACTGCTGATGCACATCCAGACTGAAGACCCCACCATGGCCTTTCTGAATCCTCCTCCCATTGACCAAGCCCTCAGCACAGAGCAGCATTCGTGGACAGTGATGGCTAAGAATAGCCTGACAACACAAACTGAGGACTTGCATAGCTCCACAGGCACATCTCCAATTGTGATGCAGTCATAAATGGATAGGCCTGCTGAAATAGCCTAGCAGTCAACACCTTGCACCATGTTGCCAGAATGAAGGCTGGAAAGTGTCAGATAAGTAAAGTTTTCTCTTCAAGGAGGTAACACACAAAAGGGGGTTCACGGAGGGTGGGATGAATAACAGGGCTTGGTGGCTCAAGTTCTCCAGTCAGTAATTGCTGTAGCAAAACAGGCCAGAAAGCACAGTCCCTGTTGATCACTAGTGTTTGAGGGACAGGGTATGGATAATCCACCCTATCTTCCCCTCGAGCTCAACCACTGATGTGAAGGGCACACTTACTTAAAGAAATGTAACTGCAGGAATGTAGTTTTTGACATGACCTAGATAGAAGTTGCATGCTGATTACTGACATATTCTGTGACAGGCAGTAGAGAGTCCTCCACACCCCCAAATTATGCACCTAAGCACATAGGAGCACCCAGCCATGGCAGCCTTTCAGTACCTGCACCCCCGACCCTGAAGAGATTTCCACTAACTAAAAGCCCATAAAGAAGGGGTTTGCCTCTCTGATAATATGTGGCAGCAGTATAGGCTGCAGGCAGGGGAAAGGAACACTAGCAGGACAACTCTCCTGGTCAACAGATTTCTGCTCATCACCTACTACCTCCCAGGTCAAAGATCTGGTGTCCCTATAAGGGGCCGATGTAACTAATGCCCAGGAGAGTGACAAGATTAGACACATCAGAAAAGTGGTGCATCTCAGCTCTCAGCTGGATGTAACAGTAATTGCCCCAGACTGCAAGTATATAGGGTGCAGGGTGAAAGAACCTCCCCATCCCCTCTCCTCCCTTCTCATCTCCCCTTTCCCCTCCTCCTCCTCCCCTCTACCCTGCTGGAATATGTTCATTTAGGCAGCAGCAGTAGTAGTACACTCTGAGATATGGGGCAGGAAACTAGACTGCCCTCTCAAAGTGTGTCCTTAGCCCCTCGATAATATGCTCCTTTATAGTGTGGGTAAGGGCAGAGATAGCAAAGGAAGGTGGATGTTCATCCCACCTGGATCACCATCAAGGACAGCCTAAGAAATGAGTTAGCACCTATATTGCTCCAGCCCTGGGCAGAAGCAAAAACAGCAGCCCACTACAAGCTCACTTACCCACTAGCAAACCAAGGGACTGTAAAGGTCCAGATATAGGACTTTTACTGTTTACAGTGCCCCCGTCCCCTCCCTAACTGTTGTGCTTGACCTCCTATGAGCTGGGATATATACCACCCACACACCCCAGGGTAAGCCAGATCAGCCACTAGGCACAGAATGAAGCCGGTTGTGGGTCAGCCTATTACCCCAAGACAACTTTTGGTTGACATAAATATAAATTGTTGTTGGAATTCTAAACAACTTATGTGTTTCAGTTGTTTGATAAGAGTTTGTTACAGTCATCCTTTCTGATACCCAGAGAAAGACTCAGTCCAATAGGAGAGGTATTTCAATTGTAGATATGTGCAGAAAACTGCTGAATGGGTATGGTTTACTAGATATAGTGATAGGGGCCTATTTCACATGGGATGGGGCCACTCCACCTCAGCCATTACTTTTTTAACATATTAAAGCTACCCATGGCTATTCTTCTGGCAGACCATGAATCAGCTCATTTGTCCTACATGGAATGACAGAAGAGTCAATACCCTTGTTAAAAGAAAGAAGGTTCTCTCACACATAAAGCAGCTGAGGCCCCAGGTGGCCTTTCTCCTGGAAACTATGCTAACACAAAATGATTACACCTCACTGGTCAGGGACTGGGTAGGGCAAAAGGTGCATGCAGTGGCCCCAACCAGAAAGCAAGGCATAGCTATATTCGTACACAAATCCCACCAATGGTCCTTGACTTCCTCTGTGGTGGACCCAGCTGGCAGGTGGGTAATGGCCAACTATACCACCCCAATAGGCCTGATTGCCTTAGACAACATCTATGCCCCCAACCAGGATAATCCACAGTTCTTCCACGATCTGGCAGGTGCCCTCAGTGCATTTGTGACCCCTACCTGCCCCTTACTGATGGGTGGAGACTTTAGTCTCACCCTGGTCCCTCAGTTAGATAAGAGTGCATCTGGCAAGGAATCACACACTAGATGGAGCCAGGCACTGCACCAACTAATGACAGACTTCAGGTTGACGGATGACTGGCAAAAATTCCACCCCTGTATCCAGGACTACACATTTCACTCAGAGGTTCATGCCTCCTACAGCAGGCTAGACTTCTGGTTATCTTCTCCCCCGATGCAGAACATAACAGACTCAGCCATTCTCCTATGGCTGATCTTGAACCATGCCCCTGTCCAACTTCTCTTTACTTGGGACCCAGCCACCCCCACTTGGCAACTGGTGGCTGGACCCCCTTCTAATGAGAGAGCCCGAGTATGTTTCCTGAGCACAGAAAGAAGCCGCCCTCTTCATGCAAAGTAACTCCATCTCTCACATGCTTGAAGGAAATACTTGGGAAGCATTCAAGGCCACCATCAGAGAGAGAATTATAGGATATGTGATGGTAAGGTGCAGAGAGAGAAAGAAAAGTGCTTGGCAGATCTAGAGTCACAGCTAAAGGAAGCTGAAGCAACATACAAAGCCATACCCTCTCTGTCACCACACTCCCCCCTCGGACGAGAGGTTCTTGGGCTCAGACTAGAAATCAACCAATTTTTGAAGAGCAAGGCAGAAGTAGCCATCCTAAGGCTCCAGCACAAATTTTAGGAGGGTGAAGACAAAGGGGGGAATGTGCTGGCCTACCACCTGCCGAAGCACCAGGCAGGTAGGCAAAGAGTTGATCTGTGGAACCCTCAAGGACAAATTGTAACAAACCCACAGGAGATCAATAAAGTGATGGCCTCCTAATCCAACTTGCATACCTCCACCCACAACCCCCCCTTGCAGGACTCAACCCTTCCTAGATAATCTAACCTTCCCAAGCTAACACTGCAGCAAGCTCAGGGCCTAGGTGCCCGATTGTAGAAGAAGAGGTTAGGTCCACTGTACAGGCTTTGGAACCAGGTAGGTCCCACGGAGGTGACAGCTTCACTTTGGACTTCTTCCAAACCCTGTCCCCACAGACATCCCATCCTTTAACAAAGGTATATGCTGAGGTGGAAACACTTGGGTGCCTACCCCCCCATCCTCATGGAGGCAGTAATTACTGTCATTCCCAAGAAAGGGAAAGAACCCACCCTTGCATGGAGCTACAGACCAACCTCCCGTATCAACGTTGATAGCGAGATACATGCCAAGGTACACTCTAATTCACCCATCCCAGGTGGGCTTTATCCCAGAGGGGCACAGCTCTGATCATATAAGATCTCTGGTGAATCTCATTCATCTCACAAAAGAGCTCCAAACCCCAGCAGCAGCCATTGCTGTGGACTTCCAGAAAACATGCGATTCCCTGAGATAGGTCTACCTGCAAAGGGTGCTAGCCCACCTGGGAGTGCTGGAAAGATTCAGGACTTGGGTGTGCTCAACATATGCTGCCCCAGTGGCCAGAGTAACTACTAACCACCTCCTATGTGCCTTTTCCCTTAGAGCAGAAGACACATCAAGGATGCCCTCTCTCTCATTTACTATTTTTTCTAGCAGTAGAACCTCTTGTGGCAGCGATTGTCCAGCACCCAGATATATAGGGCCTGGAGATTGGTAGTAAGAAATACGCCACCCTTATGTATTCAGAAGACCTGCTCATCCCCTTGGCAGATGCCCAAAGTTCTCTCCCACCCCTGCTTGCACTCATGGAATTGTTTGCACAGTAGTCTGGTCTCCATCTGAATCAGTCCAAGATGGAGATGATGCCTGTCAATCAGTGCTGCCATCAGGGCATCGCCACTAGCTCAGGGCTTTTGTGGTCCCCAAAGGGAATCACATACCTAGGCATTAAGATCACCCCCTCAGGTTGACAGATTATGGAATGCCAATCTCTAACCTCTGATACAATCCACTAAAACTGAATTCAGTAGGTGGAGGTTAGTGTGCATTACACTGGCTGGCAAGATAGCAGCCATAAAAATGGCCACAGCCCCTAGATTCTTATACTTACTTACCCAAAACCCACTAACAATGACCAAAACATGGCTCCAAACCATATATAAATTAATAGGAGACTTCCTCTGAGAAGGAACCAAACTACGCTTCAGTCACAACAAACTGAGGACACACTGGGCATTAGGGGGTTAGAATCTGCCGTGGATGGAGGGCTACAAATGAACCTTTAAGACAGCACAGAATCTGCTTTGGCTACATCCCTGTACAACCCTCTCCTCACAGTGGGTACATATGGAACAAGCCATGGGTGGAGTCTCACTATTGTACCTGACTAAAGGAGGTCCAGGTCCCCCCACCTGACCATCACTCATCAATTATCTACTGGCATCACTCCCATAGAAGACAGGGCCTGGCACCACACCCACTGTCACATGCCCCCATGGCAGAATCCTCATATCAAAATGGACAAGACCTTTTATTTATTGTAAAGTTTCTCCAGGAAAGGCACACTGAACAATATAAAATAAATCGTCTCATGGAGCATCCTGGGGAAAGGGGAACATAGGAGTACAGTAATCAAAGCACATCTCCATGCAGTATTATAGAAAAGTATATATACTATACTTAACAACACATTTCCAAAGGTAATATAAAACAGAGAAGCAACCGAGTGAAAAAACATTACATCAGTAGCATTAGATAAATGTTGGGATACGACGTGAGAAGAGCAGATTAACAGCACTGCAGACTAATATATATAATGCAGACAAGGAAGTGCAATAAAGTACATTGGTTTCTCCTCATGTTAAGTGCTAGGCAGGGAAAGGAGATGGGGAAGCCAGAGGGGAAATAAGGGGGAGTAAGGAACCAGAGGGGAAATTAAGAACAGCTACAGGATGGAGAGAGAAAGTTAAGGAGGGAGGTCAAGATGGATCAAGGGGAGGAGGAGTGCCTGATTTGATGGGGCATTGAGTTCCAGAGCTTAGGGAACCTATAGGAGAATGAAGATTGGTCAAAACAGGTGGTGTGTCATGGTATAGCTAGTGTGCAGGAATCACTGGATCTGAGGGAGAGGGCAGTGGGACAGGAGGACAGCGAGGACTCAATGTAAGGGGGAAGCATATCAAATCAGAATTTAGAGACAAATTTTATGCAGTGGGTTAGATGGCAGTGTTCCAGGGAAGGAAATGCTAGAGAGCGATATAGATCACAGTGGTGGGTAAAGGAAGGGGCATCCAGAGTAAAAATACATAAAGCTTTGAAAAGGCCTCAACGGTCCTCCAAGGGTATTGCTCGGGCTGCAGATATTCTGGAACACACCTAACCTAGAGTAGCTTTCTTCCTAGCATTACAGAAGTAATGGGGGCTCCAGCAGAATGATTTGTGGTGCTATCTGCAAATCATGGAAGCAGTACGATCAATGCTAAAAGACTAAATCACCCCCCCAAATGCCTAACGAAGTAACTGCATGGCTATCCCATCCCAAGGGCTTAGCAGGTAAAATCTATGCAAAATTAAGGGATGCCTTGACTTCCCAATCAGAGAAATCCAGACTCTGATAGGAAAGGCTAATGGGCTGCATGATCACAGAAGCATAATGGTGCTGGTCATGAAAGGATACCCATAGCTGGTATAAGGATGCCTTCAGCAGACTGATATAGAATAAAATATCACACGCCTGGTACAGGATCCCAGCAGTTCTCCACAAAGCTAAACTATTGGGCAACAATAGATGTTGGAGGTGCCTTGCACCAGGATGTGATCTATATCACATAATCTGATAATGTGTCAAACTTCAAAACTCTGGCAACAAATCTGCCACACAAGCAGTCTGGTGCTCCACACAACCGTCCTCCTGTCAGCCCCATTCTTCCTGTTGGGTATCAAACCTGACAAGCTGCAACTTGAGCCCCTAGAGTACAGGTGGCTGGCCTTACTTGGCCTCCAGACCAAAAAAGCCATCCTGTGTAAGTGGCAGATCACTCAGGTGCCCAGTTTGGGAGAAATTCTGGCCTCCCTTACATCCCCAGTGGTATTAAACATGTTATCCCACTTACAGTTGAGCCAGATGGCCAAATTTCACACATATTTGGGTCCTTAGATGGTGTTCATCAGCCCTCCTACTGGAATAGGCTAAGTGGGTGCCAACCCAGTGGATGAAGTTCCACTTCTACTACCCCCTTTTAAGGAGCCCACCTAAGGCCCCCCTCCACATCTCAGGATGTCTCTTCTCTTATAGCCTCAAGTGTACCATGGCTAAGCTCAGGGTATCAGGCTCAGATTCATATGGTCACGCCTGAATCATGGAATGCAGCTATATGTATATAGTTTGATTTTGTGTAGAATTACGTATTCTCTGTGTCTATGTCATTCTTTTCCAGAAGGCCATTGAATCACAAAAACTACAGGTGTGGATACGTCCCCACTGCAGGATCCTACAGGACACTGTGAAGGTAAAAGAAAGGGACCCTACCAGGAGACTCTCTCCAAGGCTTAGTCTGGCCTAGTGCAGTAAGTACTCTATAGCCCAGATATTCAAAAGAGTTGAGCAATGCTGAATAAGTTTAGCCTGCTTGAAGTCGGTGCGCCATTCTGCAATATTCAGCACGAGGCAGTTGCGCTCCTGAAATCATGCTGAGCAACAGTGCATTGATAATGAAAGCATGAGCAACTGAAGGGGGAGGAACTATGCATAAATGGCGCAGTGTGATATTCAACAACTTGCGCCATGTGCAATAGGGGAGCAAGCGGAAGTTACGCCATAGCAGAAATGAGCCAAAATAAAAAGGAGCAAGGTAGAGGCACAAGAATGCTACAGGGAAGCCACATGAGGCAGAACTTTATCCACACAGACAGGGCAGGAGGAACACACAGGGTAGGCCAAAGAAAGGGCACCCTGAACACACAGACACAGGGAAGGTGTGGGGAGCCACAGCCAGTGCAGAAGGGGGAAGTGCCACACAGCACAGAGGCCACCACAGGCAGGTGTTCCTGGTGCAGGTGAAGTGGCAGGGAGGACAGCGGGGGGAATACAGTAACAGCTGCCAGGAGGGGTGAACAAAAGCCAGGGACATGGCCAGTGCCGCCTTCCAGATGGAGGCCGTTATGAGGGGGTGAGAAGGCAGGCTGCAGGGGGCGTGACCGTGGAAGGGCCTGTCAGCGGTATTCCCCCAATAGACAGTACCGAGCCCATACCAGCTTTGAGCTGTACAGTGATACTGAGATTGTAGGCCAGTACCACCTGAATAGGGCAATTCTGAGGCGGCTCTGTGAGCTGTGCAGTGATGTGATGCAGGCACCCACACGACGGAGCCATGCCCTGTCAGTGGAGACTAAAGTAGAAGCCTGCATGTGCTTGCTCACCATGGGTACCTTCCAGAGACCAAATGGGGACACCACAGGCATAACCCAGTCAGCCACATCACGCCACCTCATCCAATTCCTCAGCGTGCTGCTTCCACATGCTGCGGAGTACATCCATTTCCCCAGCACACCGGCAAAGTGCACAGTAAATATACAGGAGTTCCACAGGGTAGCACATATGCCTGGCATGCTAGGGGCAATAGACTGCACCCATGTGGCCATACGCACACCACCTGGCCCCGAGAGGGCCACATACATGAATCGCAAGGGCTATGCCGGCATCAACTGCCAGGTGGTGTGCGATGCCAGGGGGCGCATAATCAATGTCTTTGCCACACACCCTGGGGGAGCACACGATGCCTTCATCTTGCACCAGTCAGCACTATGCCACAGACTCGAGAGTGGGGACATCCCCACTGGCCACCTAGTGGGTAAGTATGCAAACCACATGGACAATCATAGGGCCTGGGGGGCATGGCCAGAGGTGACAAGGATAGTGGCCTACATGGCCTGGGGCAGGGCGATGCCGATCACCAAACTAACCTCCACCCTCTACACACAGGTGACAGTGGATACCCACTCCATCCCTGGCTGATAGTACCCTACCGGTGGCCTACGACCCCATCGCAGCAGTGCTACAATGAGGCACACGCCACCACATGCAATGTCATCGAGCGGGTGTTCGGGATGCTGAAGGCACATTTCCATTTCCTGGACACCTCCGGCGGTGCCCTACAGTACAGCCCCTCAAAGGCCTGTGGACTATTCCTGGCCTGTTGCATCCTGCACAACATGGCCAATGAATGTGGGATAGCCCTACAGGTCAAAGAGGGGGACAGCGATGGGGACAATGAGGACGCCGGTGACGATGGGGATGGGCAGCCCCTCTTGGGCGATGGGACCCCCGACTGATCCAGCTGGCACAGCTGCACCAGCACACCATCACGGAGGAGCACTTCAGCCAACCTGGGTAAGTCATGGGGCCATGTGCAACCACCAGTGGCTAAGGCACAACCCACAAACACGCATGGACACACACCAGGGGTGCATGCCATCAAGGGAAGTGGCAGGGCACAGAAGCACACACACAGCCAGGGATGGGTGAGGATTAACATGCCATCTGGACGGACACACACATGTGCATACACACCATGCACCAAATGTGCACAGAGGGCAGGAGGCACACCAATATAGAATGCCAACCCTAGCCACACACATGTCCACAGGCCACAATGCCCACTGTCTGTCCATGTGCATGTGTCAGATGCTGAGCACCACTGCACACTGGTGTACAGCGCAAAGCAGGCATCATCATGCACACGCAACTGTGGAGAGCAGCCGGGAGGGTGTGCAGGTGGATTGTGTGTCCGCGTGCAGGGCCGTGTACCCACCCGTGCACTGCCCACTGAAAGACACAATGTACACAGGGCAGCACCAGACAGTAGCCAAGCTGGAGACAGGTCAGTCAAGTGACACAGTGCCCCGGCTGCCACGGATGCATGGGTGGCCCCGCCGAGACCTGCCAGCAATGACAGGCTGACCACTGGCCTCATGGGGTGGCACCAAAGGTCCCCAAGGGGGTTCCACTGCATGAATGAGACCGTGCTCGTGCAGAGGTCTGCAGCACACCGAACATGCCTGCACCAGAAGTGCTCAGGATGCCCACAGCTGAACCCGGTGTCGACAGGGAGAAAGTCACATGACGAGGGAATGGGGGGTGGACAGTGCACTGCGTGGTGTCCGCAATGTATGGGCACCTGATTGTGTGCCCATTGTGGCCATGACAGCAGTGAATGCCTGTGCATGCCTGTCAATGGCAGCGGTCACATCCTCCCGCAAACGGTCCATCCTGCCAGGATCAGAGTGGTGTCCCTGCTGCGACACTCCTCTGCCCACTCCAGAGCAACCTGCAGTGCATCCACTGACGTCACAAGCCGCATCTCCTGCTGGACTGATGCTTGCAGTAGGTGGGTGTGCTCATCCAAGAGGTCATCTGCCTCCTTGGCATCCTGTCCCTCAGGGTGTGCATGGCCCTGATGCTCAGAACCCCTTGAGGGTGGGCGCTGTGCACCAGAACCAGGTCTGGGCATGTCCACAGGTGGTGCACAGATGCCACCGATGAACCCTGTACCCCCAAGCCCATTGGCTGACTGCTGATGCTGCCTCTCCGGCAGCAGCTCCCCAGGGCTCAGTGGTGCTGCCACAGTGGCCACAACAGTCCCACTGTCCTGAACAAACACCAGTGCTGCCCACTGGTGATGACTGGCAAAGGCTGGGACTGTGCTGGCATGCAGTCCTCCACGGCAGCACCACCCACAGCAATGGGCATGATGTGTCCTGCTGTGTTGTCATCCCGTGGCACACATGTGTCACTGCCCATGATGTTAGTGACATCAACATCCATGATGGACTCTGCACCGGCCTCAGTCACAGCATGCTGGCATCCGTGGATGCCGGCACACTGGGGCACAGGCAGGGCTTCCTCCACACCTGTTACAATGACATCAGTGTGGACAGCCAGGTGGCCCCACTGTCGCAATGATCCACGTATACCTGTGTTGGTGGATTGGCCCTCCTCTATCTCCAGCTGACTGTCCTCAGTGGACAGGCCCACATCATGACCCATGCAGATGCTTAGGATCTGTATGGGAAAGTTGAGCTATGCTACTGCATGTGACCTACCCTGCCCCCCCCCATAGACAGACCATGACTTAACATGCAGTGATGGGCCACTACCCATCTGGAAGCCACCACCCGGAACACCCTCAATGGCACTACGCTGCATGCTTCCAGCAAGCCTCTCCTCCTGTAGGGTCAGCTGTACCACCTCCGGTTGTCCCCCACCTGTTACAACTCATGCTACCCTGATGGCAGCCACCTTCTCTTTTATCTTCCTTCTGTCCATGCCCATTTTTTTCTTACACTCCTGCATGGAGCACTGGTGGCTACCATGCAGGTTCACAGCACATGCCACCTCCTCCCATGCAGCAGCACGGGCTTGAGGTGTTCCCCGCTGTCTGCTGAGAAGCAGCTCCTGATCCTGGTAGGCCTCAAACAGGGCTTCAGTCTTGGCCTTGGTAAAGTTAGGCTTCCTCCTCCTCCCACCACTGTGTTCCTCCTCTCCCACAACGTGCTCAGTCATAATGTAGCCTGTAAGAATGACAGTTGTTACCTGTGACTGTACAGTCCCATGCATGTCCCTAAATCCACAGTCCACACTCCCAAACTGCATACAACTCACCAATAGACTGCAGTAACCGACTATGGCCACTGCAGCCCAATGTCGCACTTTTATAGTGCAACCCATGCAAATGAGGTGAGGCGCAACTTTAAGTGGATGCACATTGCAGTGCTGCGCCATTGAATGGCTGATTAGATGATTTGCATATGACAGCTGAATATCATGCTGTTGCACTTTGCGCAATTGTGTTGAACGTGCTGAACCAATGGTGCAGTTCTGTGACATGCGTAGTACACAACTCACTGCGCATGCCTGGGTTGCTGATGCAGGTGTCTGCTGCGCTGATGACGTGCTGTGCATGGTAGGCAATGCAGAGCACAGCCACCATTGTGCCAGTGGCGCTATAACGATGGTCACTACATGGCGCTGTGGCACTGGGCCATCCTAGGTGCACTGGGCCAACGGCGCGGTAGGACACTAATGGTGGGGGCACACACACAGCCAATCACGCTACATTCATTGGGTTCCAATTGCGCTGTGCGTGTCCATGCACCATAGACCCTTGACCCTGTTCCCGCCCTTTGCCCCCTAGGCTCCATGCGTCTGGCATGGGTGCACCTCTATCGCGCTGTTCGGTGACAGCGTGATAGGGAAAGGCAGCGCTGTACCATGCAGCATCTGCATGTGGGGAGCCTCACTGCAGAGTGCCATATTGCCAAATCAAGCTGAGAGCATGGCACGCAGGAGGACAGCTCAGTGGTCAGCAATAGAACTGACCAACCTAGTGGCTATTGTGGAGCCACACCATGGGCCACTGTTTGGTAAGGCGCCCCTGGACAGGTCCAGGACCCAGGTGTGGGAGGAGGTTGCCACTGCACTTTAGGAGGCCACAGGACAGGGGAGGAGTGCTAATAGTGCTGCCACAGGTACGGTGACCTATGGCAGAGGGAGCCAGGACTGCTAGCATGCCTGCGGGCACGTGCCAGGAGGGGCACGGTGCCATGGCCAGGTAGGGTTATGTCAACACACTTTTATCTTCCATATGGTAACACTGTTGTATGTCCAGCACATGGGAGGGACTATCTGGGGTTGGCTGTGGTGGTGTTATCAGGGTATGGGGTGGGTGGGTCTGGCTGGGTGGGAGGGCACACACCTGGGGGTGGGGGAACTTTGCTACGGGATTGTACTGATGTTCCTCTCTCCATGTTTGCACCATAGGCCCAGAGGAACACAGCTGTGCCTGTGAACTTCGGCGGCAGGAGGAGCAGAGTGCAGCAAGGCGGGGCGAGGGCCCTCATCTCCCACTGGACCGGCCCAATGAAGATGAGTGCCATACCTCCATGTTTACTATTTCATGCTGTCTAACAGGGTGGGCAGCGGGGCATGACCACCATCCATCAACACCACTGCCATGCACTCTACTTGTTACAGTCCACACTGCCCAGTCGCAATGCATGTCTGAGAGTGTGTCAATGGTGGTCCATGTGTGCACTAGGTACATGGTTGTGCCACTGCCTTTGCACCACATAGCCATGTCACTAAATCGGCCATGGTGGTGCTGTGCATGACTTGGCCGGTGGATGTGTGCAGCATTCCGCATGGCTGTATGCACCTGGGTGGGCAGGTCATGTGGACGTGATCACTGTGGGTGGTCACACACCATCACAGAGGTATATCCCATGGCCGTATGCCATGCACAGTGGGTGGGCTGTATGGGGTTGTGCATTCACACCTATTGACTGTGCTCCCTTGTCCTAGGTACATGCCATCTACAGGAAATAAAGGAGGTGCTGCGAGAGATACTCCAGGTGGCAAGGGCTTCGCTGGACATCCTCTGCAGGATTGACAACACCGGGGTCCTGCGGAGGCACAGAGCATGACAGAGTCGGAGTGGAGAGAGGCGGTACCGCTAGGGGTCCCTCAGTCCCTGTAATCCCCTACCCCCCTGGACCCACCCTCACACCCCTCCTTTCCCATCCTATTTGTCCACCCCTACCCACACCCACCTTTTTTGTGGCCCTACCCCCAACCATGTATATATTTTGTACATAGTATTGTAAATAGTTGAATTTTATATGTTTGTTCAATACAGTTATTTTGATATGAATACTGTGGTGGTCTCTGATTTGCAGCGGGCTATAGGTGCTCAGCTGCAGTGGTGTACATGGTCTCAGGGGTGGTGCAGTCATGAGTATGTGTGTGTGTCCGTGTGGGGCTAACTATGGTGTGGGGGTAGCTATCAGTCAGTGTCTGTGGTGTGTATGTTGTTCCCTGTGCACTGGATGACTGTGTGCAGTGGTCCATGGTGCGTGCTCTGTGTCCATGGCACACTTATCAGCCCATCCATGGCCTGTGCAGCTGACACACATGCATGTCTGTGACCTGCATGGTCTGCTGGCATGTCAGTGCTGGTAGTCCCTGCAGGGTAGCCACTGTACCCATCACATTGCTGGGTTGCCTCCTCTCACTGGTGTGGTGCATGTCTGCCTCGGGTGACACTGTGGCCTCCACAGTTGTTGTCCCACCTCCATGCTGTGCCTTGTGTGTGTTGCAGGGGATGTGCACCACTGTCTGTGACTTGTGCTCCGGGCGAATGATGGTGGTGTATGGGTCCACAGTGCTTGCGCTGGGTGGCTGACACTCCAGTGTCATGGAGGACTGTGGGTTGTGTATACACAGTTTACATGGGCCCACACTGGGGGCTTAGTTACCCCACCACTGTGTCCCTGTGTTGTTGTGCCCTTGGGTATGAGTGGGTGTCTATCCATACACTGTGTGGCATCCAGTGTAGTGCATGCTTCCACACACCACTGTGGGTGTCTGTGCTGGCTGTTGTGGCCAGTGGTGGGCTGGGGTGTGTCATTGGAATACTGTGCAGTGTGCTGTACCACTGGTTGTGGTGTCCAGGGCAAGTCCTGTCCCATGTGGCGTACCTCATGCACCGATGCATGGTTGGTCTCTCAGCAGTACCTCGGGGGGAGTGTGTGTGGTGGCACTGTGTCTGCCATTGTTGCATTACTGTGTGCTGCCACCAGCTGATGGGTGCTCGTGGTGGGGCTGGCTTGCATGGTTCTGTGGTGCACAGGGTTGCATTGTCACAGTGGGGGTGGTGGCATGCATGGGGTTTTCTGCAGTGGTGGTCACTGCTCACGGGGGGTGTCTGGGGGTCACAGTGCAGGGTGTGCTCTGCATTGGGGGGGTGGCAGTGGTGATGGTCAACCCTCCTTGTGTGCCAGTCACAGCTTGCCGGGAGATGTGATGGGGCACCATGGCCTGGGTGTGGGTTGTTTGCTTGTCTCCATGGGCCGGTGGTCATTCCAGCCCTCATCCAGTTGTGCAGTACATGGGGTGTGGGGTGACGATGTCTGTTCTGCTGTGTGTTCCTGTGCCCATCTGTGGCATGGGTGCTGGGCCCCTACCTCCCTGGTTGTGCAGTTGCATTGCTCTGCTGCTGGAGGGCATCCCTGGTTGCACTATGGCACCTCTGGACTGCTCAGCTGAACATCCCTTGTTGCGCTATGGTGCATTAGATCTGCTCAGCTTCCCCTCCCTAGTTGCGCTATGGCATAGGTGGTGCGATATTCAGTCATCAGCTGTAGGCGCAGTTTGGCCTGCTCCGTTTTTGAATATCGTGTCTCTTGCACATGGGCACAATAGACTTGTGTTTGCTCCTGCTTTTGAGCACATTTTGGCCGCAGTTTGAATATCTGGGCCTATATGTCATACCCTTAGTGTCCCTGGAAGGCAGGCAACATGTACAGTATACCCTGTTAATACATTGCATAGCTGCATAACCCTCACTGGATCCCTTTCAGAATGCTGTATAAAATATGATACCTGTTTCTGATGCCCTGCACTTTGTAACCACTTGTAGAAATCCATGTCCTGTTTTTCTTATTGTATAACTTGAAACTCAATAAAAATTACAAAAGTAAAAAACGCCAAAACAGATCTCCAATCTGTCCTATGTTAAAATGTCATTCTGAAACAGGTAAACAACTGAACTGCTTAGTTCTGTGCTTTGTATACAAAGTATGTTGCATAACAATTAGCTGGAATTGTACAAATATGCAATTTTAACCAGTACAATTCAAAATGGTTTCAATTGTCATCAGCAATTGTTTGATTACCCCTCCAATAATCACGTTTCTAAAACTAATCTAAACCTTGCAATAAAGTCAGCACATATTTTAAGTTCAAACCTGTAATGCAGAGGTTCTAGTTGTAAAAAAATTAAACAATGCAACTGCGAGAACTACAATGAAAACATTCTGCCAGTACAGTCCTAATTACCATGGAAATCCTAACTTAAAACCATTTGCTTTAATTTTACCAAGACACAAAAATGGTGTTATCCTCATGAATCTATGTCAAAATAAAATCATGCTAACATATTCCTCTGGGTATGCTGAGGCATGAAACAACTATTAACACCAGTATGCAGTAACATTTTTATATAATGACACATTTCAATAAAATAAAAATAGAAAAAAACATTCTAAAAAGGTTGGGCACTGTGGTTGGGCACTGTATTAATATTATAGCTAAATGTCACCAAGTCTAACCCAGCAATAACATGATCACTGAGCAAGTCTTGGCCAAAGAATGGGTAACATACACCTTCCCTTGGAAGGTGGACTAATTTCTTAAAGGGACACTGTCAACCCAGGTTATATAGAATGTACACAGTATGTTTTTACTATGTATTTTGGTTACTGACCAAAATAGTATGTCATTGTGTGATAACTTTAGTGAAACAAGCCTTAACATTCTTATACTTCGTGAAAATTCAGCTCACCATCAGTGTAATGTCACCACACCAGGAGCAGAGCTTTGTTTTTATACTTTCAAGTTTATGTACCTGCTGAACGCAGTAACGCTATGTCTGTGTGGGGTCCTGATGTCCTCATACTTGACACTGTCAGGACATGGCACTTTTACTGACTGGCATTCACTTTCACTCAGTCAGAGCTGTACATACTTCATTTCCTAAATTCTACCTCTGAAATCTTGTGGCATTGTTGCCTTTCTGTATTTTTGTTTAGCCACTATTTTGCCATTTTGAAACAGTTGTCCATGCCTTTTTTTTTGCATACCTTTCAACAAGTGGCATGATATGCCATGATACTGAGAGGATAGACTATTTAGGCATAAACAAATATACAAAAAAGCAGTAATGCCACAAGGTTTCAGAGATAGAGTTTAGGAAATAAAGTATGTAGAGCCCTGACAGAGTGAAAGTGATTGCCAGTCAGTGACCCCTCAGACATAGAGTTACTGCATGCATGAGGTAAATAAACTTGAAAATGTAAACAAAGCTCCACTACCATACCATACCATACCATACCATACCATACCATACCATACCATACCATACCATACTTTATTTCTCAAAAGCGCCTTTCCAGAGATCACAGCGCTTGTACATAATTTATCATTCAGACATAACAATAATTACAATCAGATCATTAACTAATCAATACACCGGTTTGTCAATTTTCCCCTTTCCCCCCCATCAACTTCTTTGCTGGGCCCTTTTCCCATTGTAGGGTTCCCAGTATTTATGCCTCTTCCCCCCGACCATTCCCATTGCCTCTCAGTCTTCTAACTAGACTACCTATGCATTTCTCTACCACTATACCCTTTCTGTCCCTCCTAACACTTTAAAGTCTACTCCTGCTGCTGGTCTCTACCTTCCTAGTTACTTCTTAAAACTGTATGTTTTTGCCATGATGCTTATGCCTGTATGGAATAGATAATTGTCCTGTAGGCTTCATCTCTGTCTAGTATAGTAATCCACCATTCTGTGTTTCACGTTATGTATATCTGCCTGTATAAAAGCCTGTATGCTAACCTGGTTGTATATTGCCTGACGTTGTTCTACTTGCTCTCCCTACTATGTAACCCCTTCCCCCGGATGCTTCTGAAAACAAGCTGTTTATAGCTCATGTTGTCTTTCCTGGTGAAACCTTTTCAAACAAATAAATAAATAAAACCAGTAACATCAATAAAGATCAGAACCAAACTAAAAAGAATCTACATAAGCCAGGCTAAATAAATACATTTTTAGTGCTGTTTTAAAGCTCTAAATGGTCAGGCACTCTCCTATCTGATGAGGTAGAGAACTCCACAGGGTAGGGGCTGCAAAAGCAAAAGAACAAGCCTCAGATGTTTTTACTTGAACCCTAGAAATCTCTAGCAATCCATCCTTGGTGGAACAGAGTGGGTGGAGGGGGAAGTAAGGGAGAAGGAGATCTTGCAAGTAACGGTATCCCTGCTCATGTAGAGCTTTGTAGGTCAGTAACCCAAACTTGAAGGTGATCCACCACTGCACTGGCAGCCAGTGCAGTCCGCAGAGCACAGGCATAATATGACAGGCCCTAGAAGTGCCAGTCAACAGCTTGGCTGCCACATTCTGCACCAGCTATAAGTGGCAGATATCAGCCCCTGGTAACCCTAGGTAAAGGGCATTGTAGTAGCTAAGGTGGGAAGTCATGAAGGCATGGGCCAATGTTGTATGGTCATCAGAAGGAACCTGGTGCATTACCTGGGTGATATTCCACAGATGGTAAAATGAGGTCATGACAATGGCTGACAACTGAGATTTAAGGGTCAGGCGGTTGTCAAAAATAACACCTTGGTTCTGTACCTGATCTGAGGTAGTCAGCTTTACACCCCCAAGCTAAAGCCCAGATGGTTGTCCAGTTGACAAGCCTGCATCCCGATGGTCTGGGTCCAGAACCAGCACCTTAGTTTTAGCTGGGTTCAACCACAGCCAGCTGGCACTCATCCAGTTCTGGATCTCAGAAAGGCAGTTGTTAAAGACCGAGACGATACAATCCTGCTCGGGCACAAAGGACATGTACAAATGAGAGTCATCTGCATAGCAGTGAAAACTCAAGCTGTACTGCCTAATTTTATCTCCCAGTGGTAGCATGTACACTGTGAACAACATGAGTGACAAAATGGAGCCTTGCGGTACCCCACAGGGTAGGGAGAGAGGGTCTGATGAATAAATTCCAGACATCACCCTCTGGGTCCTACCCTGGAGGAATGCTCAAAAGCATCTGAGAACTGTACCAGGCAGTCCACAGATAAAACACAGATTTTCCAATAGCACACCATGGTCCACAGTGTCAAATGCTGCAGAGAGATCTAAGAGGACCAAGATGGAATGAATCCTCTGATCTCTCGCTATTAGGAGGCCATTTAGCACCCGAACAAGAGCTATCTCAGTACTATGCCTCTTCCTAAATCCTGACTGGAGAGAATCATAGACATCATGAGTAGATAAATGATTGTCCAGCTGCAGTGCAACCACCTTCTCAATAACCTTGCCCATGAAGGGCAGGTTAGAAACCAGTCTGTAGTTGGCCAGACAGTCCAGGTCAAGGGAGGACTTTTTAAGGAGAAGTCAAACAACTGCCTCTTTTAGGGGGTCTGGGAAGAACCCCCCTTCAATGACCTCCAGATTATCTTGGCCAGAACCAGGCCAATTACTTCAATGCACCCTACAACAAGGCATATCATGCCCAGGTCCAAACTACAGCTGGTTGGCAGCAGCGTCTAAATGATCCTCACAATGTCTGTGATTTCCAGCCAGCTGAAGTCAGAGCAAGCAAACTGGGTGCCCACAACCTCCTTCCGATCTCCACAATAACCCATAGAGGGGGCTGAACAGATCCCAGATCTAATGTTGGTAACCTTATCTGTGATGAACTGAGCAAACCTGAGCCATTGTGGTGACACTACACTGACACTGAGCTGAATTTTCACCAAGTATAAGAATATTAAGGTTTGTTTCACAGAAATAACTACACACTAACCAAAATACATAGTAAAAATATATTGCATACATTTTATATAACTTGGGTTGACAGTGTCCCTTTAACATTTTATGTGGCAGGTTCAACAGTCCCTTTTCCATCTACTAGCAAAACATCTGCAGGGCTTCACCCATGCAGCCATAAAAACAGGTGTAGTCCAGGTACTCATTAATCCCTCAAGGCAGCAGGATATTCAGTTTGATGATCCATCATGTTTCCTTCTGCAAAAGGATTCTATCTCCACACCCCCTGCAAGGTGAGGAGGCAAATGTTCCAACAACATAAAGTGTCAATGTTTTACCTGTGAATCATGTGCATCCTCAAAATGAATTGCCAACAAACTCTTAAAAGTTTTGTTAGTGATATCATGACAATGTTCATGCATCTTCTCCTTGGCCTTATGCATAGTGCATCCCAGATAGCACATTTTGGAATGACACCAAGTAACAGAATTCACAAATGAAGTGACACATATAAATTCCCTCAAATGTACAATGATTCCATTGTGTTCAGAAAAATTTTCAGGTTTTGTGTTTCTACACACCATGAATGAGCCAGATCTGTAAAAAACAGGGCTTGATTGTCAATGGGCCCGTGAGATTGTAACAAGTTCAGGCAAAATACATTTAGCATCGAAGCCAGATGCATAAGGGACCCTGCACCAGATTTGGTGCCAAAATCCCTAAAGTTTCCACAATCACCCCCTTGTGTCAAACAAATGGCATTTGGAAGGGGTTTGACAGAGGCTGCCGTCAACCCCTGTCTGGTGCAAAACTGGCTCAATGGCATGGTGCCCAGCTATGGCAGCCATGACACACAGCTGAGAATGGAGGGCAGCCACACATACACAATAAGACAGGTATGCCATGAGCAATGAATAACCCCAACATATCCGTGGTATTGCTAGGACATCTACAGGTCCCATGACATGTAGACTGATGTCTACATGCAGCGGCCCCCCATGGCTGGAAAAGCCCTCGCTCCACCGGCTAACTCATCCCAGTGGTCGGGCGATGATTCCAAAGCTGCCGACCATGCCACCCAGCCCAGATTCACCTCCCAGTAAGCGGCCCCCCATGACTGGGGAAAACCCTTGCTCCACCGGCTAACTCATCCCTGTGGTTGGGTGGCAATTCCAAAGCTGCCGACCATGCCACCCAGCCGGATTCACCTCCTGAGTTGGCACAACCGCCAGCCTATCGGAATCCGAGTGCCTTTTGCTGAGTGGCCCCGATTGGTCAGGAGCTAAGGACTTTCAAATTGAGCTTTTTCCACTCAAAGGACTCTGCTTTCCTCTCTGGGTTTTAGCTAAGAACACTTGCCTGAACAGCTTTAGATTTATTTGTGCTTGTTTTAGAAAAAAATATAGATCTCGCTCTGAGCTACTGTTTAAAGTGATTACAGCCCAGTTAGGTCAGGTAAAGTTGCTAAACTGCTCCCTGCCACTTTGGCACCCACTCTAAGTACCTCTATTGTCTTGTAGATATTTTGACTCTGTGCTATGTGACCTTTCTCTACCCCAGCTGCCTATAAATCCTGTTTTGTTTTCTCCCTTCCTCCAGCAGTCCCCCTTGACTTGGGAAAGCCCTTGCTCCACCGGCTAACTCATCCCAGTGGTCAGGCGGCAATTCCAAAGCCGCCAACCACGCCACCCAGCCTGGATTCACCTCCCAGTAAGGTACGGCACCACCACCAGCCTATCGGAATCTGAGTGCCTTTTGCTGAGTGGCCCCGATTGGTCAGGAGCTATGGACTTTCAAATTGAGCTTTTTCTGCTCAAAGGACTCTGCTTTCCTCTCTGGGTTTTTTCTCCCACCCCCACCCAGGCCCCCATTAAATACACCCTAGCCTCACCCGTAGCTGGAATCACTTCTCTGCCATTGGACAATAATTAGACCTATCCCTAGGGCTCCTTCATTACGTTCTAGGAAAGGCACTCTTTTAGATATTATCTTACTCATTACCCCCCTCACCAAAATTATGGCATACTATACTTACAGTATTCTACTGTTTTGCTGCTGTGCACCTCTTGCTCTGCACACTATCGAGGAGACAGGCCCCAAAGCATTCCCTGCCCTACCATATTCTGTCAACCAAGCTTCTCGCCGTTGCACCTCACCCTATCCAGCACCTCCCACTCTTGTCCTCACGCCACTGTCTGCATACCTCCTGCTCCCATCGCCATTCACATCTTCTGTACTCCCTTTATTATCACTACAGAGCCACATCTCATTAAAGCACACCAGCAATATCAAGCCTACATCACCACCTTCAAAAAAATGGTGCAAAAGGAATGAAGTGTTTAGGTACTTCATCTGCACACTTAAGAAATTACTTCTTCACACAAAACCTGATCTCATTATCATTACGGAATCCTGGTTAAAAAAATCTAATCTGGATCAACAAGTTTCTCTTCAATCTTTATAGAGAGGATAGGGTATCCAGAGGAGGGGGAGTAGCTATCTATACAAAAACAAATTCTCAATTAGTGACATCTACTGCAACACTAAACACAAGGAATACAAAATAGTTTCCCTAAAACTACACCTTCCCTCTATGGAATGCATTACTATCATAGGTGGCTATAGGCTCTCTAATGGTGGAACTGACATCTTCAGGATTCTGAAATCTCTAACCACCTCTGCGAATACTGAAGTTTTAATCTTAGGGGATCTTAACCTTAACTGGCTCACACATAAATCTCATGCCCTTAAATCTCTCTGTGATGAATTGGGTCTCACCCAAATAGTGTCTGAACCAACTAGGACTAACAAGGTAAACACTGCAAATAGTTCTATTTGACCTCATTCTTACTACCCATCCCAACAAATTCCTCCACACAGCAGAATTTTTCACAATGACATGAGTGCCCTTGGAATCGTAGCATGTACTAGGTCACAAGCAAGAACACAAAACCAGACTAAGTTCATAACCAAATGGTCATGTAGAAAATTCCTAACAACTGATTTCCTAAGTGACCTTAGTAACATTAGATGGCAGAACTTATACCTCGCTACAACACCAGATGAGGCGGTCACAGTCTTAAATGATAACCTTGACCACCTAGCAAATAAACATGCACCGTTCATCAAAGTCAGGACGTGGAAGATCTCTCATCCTTGGTTCTCACTAGAGCTCAAGTCTACTCTCTCAGCATGACAAGCTATGGACAATGGCTAGGCACACTAGGAGTCGGGTAGCTTGGCAGGCCTTTAGAAACACAAGGAATGCCTGCGTCAAGTGCATCCACTCTGCCAAAGCCAATTTCTATGTTACCACACTTGAACAGGCCAAAGGGGATACCCAGAAAATCTGGAAGACCCTGAAGTCAATCGAAGGGAAGCTGCTGGCATCATCCTTATCAACTAAAATCATTAAAAGCAATGTGACCATTG
Organism: Neoceratodus forsteri; assembly: GCA_016271365.2. Classification (NCBI taxonomy): domain Eukaryota; kingdom Metazoa; phylum Chordata; order Ceratodontiformes; family Ceratodontidae; genus Neoceratodus; species Neoceratodus forsteri. Next base: position 1,061,798,149 of record CM057452.1, read on the forward strand.
AAAATAGTAGCCAAATCCTCGAAGAATTTAACTCTCACTTTGTCACTGCTGGGTTAGCATTTGACTCATCCCCTTATGCAGCACTTGTGAACAGATGGGTTGACTCGAACCTCACCATGCCAGCAACAAGTTGCCCATTTTGGCTTCTCCCTATCAGCTTTATAGAAGGTGAAGATGCCCTTATTAACCAAGATACCAAAAAGAGTGCAAAAAAGTGAAATGACGGAAGTAACATAGAAACATAGAAACATAGAATTTGACGGCAGATAAGGACCGCTTGGCCCACCCAGTCTGCCCATTTCCCTACCTACTGGATAAGCTGCAGATCCTAGTTAACCAGCAGCCTACTTCTTCCTACCCCCACCCCCCAGAATTGCCTTATGACTATCCCATGCATGCTTGAATTCCACCACTGATTTTGACTCCACAACCTCCTCCGGAAGGCCATTCCATGCATCCACAACCCTCTCTGTGAAAAAATACTTCCTTAAATTACATCTGAGCCGCCCCCTCTATCTTCAAATTGTGCCCTCTTGTTCTTGCACACCTCTTTTTTTGAAAGATGCTACCCTCTTGGACTTTGTTGATTCCCTTGAGGTACTTGAAAGTTTCTATCATGTCCCTCTCCCTCCTTTCCTCGAGGCTATACATATTAAGCTCCTTAAGTCTCTCTTCATATGTCCTCCGGTGCAGACCCTGCACCATTTTAGTTGCCCTCCTCTGGACAGCTTCCATCCTGTCTATGTCTTTGCAGAGATTGGGTCTCCAGAACTGCACACAGTACTCCAGATGGGGTCTCACCAGCTGTCTGTACAGAGGATAATAACTTCCTGTTTTCTACTGGTGATGCCTCTCCCTATGCATCCCAGTATCCCCAACCCTCCTTGCTGCCTTCTCACATTGCTTGCCCACCTTTAGGTCATCTGATATGACTACCCCAGGTCCCTTTCCATTTTGTTGTTGTTAGTATCTCACCCCATTGTGTACTCTTCCCTGGGTTTTGTTTCCCAGGTGCATTACCTGCACTTCTTAGCATTGAATCTAAGCTGCCATACATTTGACCATTCCTCTAACCTTGCCAAGTCCTTCTCATCCTTTCCACCCCACCCTGTGCATCAACTCTGTTGCAGATCTTAGTGTCATCTGCCAAGAGACATACTTTTCCTTCCAGTCCTTCTGCAATGTCGCTTATAAAGACATTGAAGAGGACTGGTCCTAATACTGAACCTCACGGTACCCGCTAGTAACCCTCCTTTCTTCTGAGTGGACTCCATTTACTATTACTCTCTGTGTCCTATTCTCCAGCCAATTCTTTACCCAGGCTGTCAACTTGGGACCCACTCCCAGGCTGGCTAACTTATATATTAATCTTTGTGTGGACTGTGTCAAATGCCTTGCTAAAGTCTAGGTAGGCCATGTCACAGCCCTCCCTGATCTACTACTTTGGTCACCCAGTCAAAGAAATCTATCAGATTCGTCTGGCATGACCTTCCCGCTGTGAATCCATGCTGCCTAGGGTCCTGTGCCCTTCTGGCCTCTAGATACGAGACAATCCTTTCCTTTAGAAGTGATTCCATCATTTTCCCTATCACTGAGGTTAAACTAACAGGTCTATAGTTTCCTGCTTCTGCCTTGCTCCCATTTTTGTGAAGGGGAATCACATCTGCCCTCCTCCAGTCCTCGGGTACCACCCCATCCTCCCATGATTTGTTAAAGAGGGTAGTCAGTGGTGTCACTAGTTCTACCCTTAGTTCTTTTAGAATTCTGGGATGAATCCCATCAGGCCCCATTGCTTTGTCCACCTTCAGTTTTAAGAGTTCTTTCAGAACCCTTTCTTCTGTAAATGGGCTGGTATCAACTTCTGTATCCAGAGTGTTACTACTGTTTGTTTTATGTACCTCCCCCTCTTCCTTTGTAAATACTGAGCAAAATATTTGTTTAGTATCCTGCCTTTTCACATTCTCCTCTGCCCACCCTCCCTCCCCTTTATTAAGCCTCACTATCCCTCCTTGGTCTTCCTTTGCTCCCTGATGTACCTATAAAGGTTTTATTCCCTTCTTAACTGAGTTGGCTATCTTTTCCTCAGTTTGGGCCTTTGCTGTTCTGACTGCCTTCCCAGCCTCCTTTTGCTTTAACTGATACAGTTCTCTGTCCTGCTCCTGCTGATTCCTTGTACTTCCTGAATGCTTTCTTTTTCTCTTGAACTTTCACTGCCACTTCCTTTGAGAACCATAGTGGTTTCTTACATCGTCTTGTTTTGTTTATTTGCTTCACACAAAGGCTCGTTACCTCTGTGATGGCAGTTTTTATTATTGCCCATTGTTCTTCCACCCCTCCTTCCCGCCCATTTGCTAGTGCATTCCTTAGGTACTCACCCATTTTGGCAAAGTCAGCCCTCCTAAAGTCCAGTACTTTTGTCTTTGTATGGCTTGACTCTATTGCTGTGTTTATTGTGAACCATACTGTTGATGGTCGCTAGTTCCCAGATGGCTACCCACTTCTACATCTGTGATCCTCTCCATCTCCATTTGAGAGTATCAAGTCTAATATTGCTCCCTCTAGTGGGCTCCAGTACTAGTTGTCTAAGGCATGCCCCTGTAGGGCATCTAGAATAACTGCACTCTTCAAGTGGCAGCTGCAACTGCGCTCCAGTTAACATCTGGCATATTCAGATCACCCATCAGCAATATCTCCCCTTTTCTGCCATTCTAAGTATACTTTCTATCATTTCCTTGTCCACTTCCTCCCCTGAGAAGGGGTCTCTATACAACCCTGTGCGTATTGTGGTGCCATTGCCTGTCTCAATTTACCCACAGTGCTTCTTCTCCTCCTGTTTACCCTTTTGTTCTGTTGCTTTTATTCCTTCCCTTATGTAAAGAACTACTCCTCCCCTCTTTTACCCTCCCTGTCCCTCCTGTAGATAGTGTATCCTGGTATGTTTCGTCCCAGTCATGGTTTTGTGTGTACCATGTTTCTGTGACTGCCACGATATCCAGATGTTCCTCCTCCATCAAGGCCACTAATTCAGGAAGCTTGTTACCTAGACTACGGGCATTGGTACTCATTGCTCTCCATTTTCTGATGGCCTTACCTTCTGTTGCAGCATCCCCCACTGACCGTTCTACCTTGGTCTTTTTCTCATTTAGTACCCTGTTTTGTAGGGAGAGCTGGGATTTTTCTGCTGCTTGTCAGTGCCTCCCCATTGACTAGTTTAAAAGCTTGCCAATGAAGCATTTAAACCGATTGCTCAAAGACTTGTTCCCTTCCTGGACAGATGCAGACCATCCTGCCAGTATAGGCTGGTGTCCCTCCAGGTGAAACCCAGTCCCCAATGAAGCCAAACCCTGTGCTCCTCACCATTTTTTCAACCATTCATTAAACTGCATGGTGCAATTACCTCACCTCCCCTTGCCTTTGACAAGCAGCACCTCTGAGAAGGATACTGTGTTTGCTACTTGTCTTAGGCCCCTCAACTCTGCAATGTCCTCCTGCACTGCTCTAACCTCATGATGAGCCAAGTCATTTGTCCCTAGGTGGACAATTACGTCCAGCTCAGAATCCCTTGCAGCTGTTGTTGTGATCCTGAGGATGCGCTTCCTGTCCCTCCAAGCCATGGCACCAGGCAGGCACCTTACTTCAGATTTCCCAGCTCCTCCCAGTTCTATCCCCCTAATAATTGAGTCCCCCACCAGGAGCTGCTTCCTTTCCTTGTGGTGTCCTCTGCCTCCTTCCTGTGGGCCTCCCTTGTGACAGTTGTCCTCAGCCTCCTTAGTCTCCTCTGTGGGTGTATCTATAGGGGAGCTATGCTCCCCCAGAATGGCGTATGGATTGTGGTGTGTAACATCTGACTGGGTGTGCCTCTTTTTTACCATCCTCATACTCCCTGAGCCCACTGTGGTCCAACTGCTGTGCTTTCTTTGCAACCTCTGAGGTAGTGGTGGTGGTTCTGGTGCTCCCTGGATGGTGGAGGTTCCCTTCCTACTGTCCATTGTGGCCAGGGGGAAGGGTCCCGTACTACTGTCCAGTGTGGCCTGAAGACGGGCAACTTCCTCCCTCAGGGCAGACAGTTGTCTGCAACTACGGCAGCATCTCAGCCTCCAGAAAGACTCCCGGAAGACTGCTGCCCCACAGCCATTACATTGCACTACTCCCCACATTTTATTTTTTTTTTTGTGTGTGTGATTGGTTTGTAATGTAGAAATATATATTTATATTATACAATGTTTATGCTTATATTGTCAGTGCAGTGTGCTAGAGAGGATATGACAGTGACATGCACCTTGCACTCTTGAGGAAATGATGTCAGAACCCCAGGTATAAAGGAACTATTTCCAGGGTGGGTGGGGTGTGGCAGGTGGGAAGGGGTTGGGCCTAAACTGGCCCTCATAAAACAATCAGCTAGAAGCTCTGACCCACTGCTGCAATGAGTGCCTTCCTGTCAGGGAAGATGCCCTACACAACAATTTGATGAGAAATACCCTGCTAATCAATCAGAGAAAATCCACACAGCCAAGTCAGACACAGGTAAACCTTCCCAGCCCCAAAACAGGCCTGGTGGTTTGTGCTCTGAGAGCTGTCCGCCCCAAAATAAGTCAGCTGTGCTTTAAACTCTTCCTGCACTGAAAATCTTAAGAATTGTAACAAACAAACGTAAACCTTAATCCACCACCCTCTGTTGCTTGAAAGACCGTCTTTTCCTGTTTCAGACTGCAGGTTTTTCTGTGACCACTCCTTAACCCCAGTAACTCTGTTTAAAAAGAGTTTAACTATCACAAACTCCTACGCACCAGTAAATTATTTAAAAATAGTTTCAGTCCCAAAAGCCTAGTAGTCAATCCAGCTACCCCCAAGGGACAACCAGAATGAAGTATTTAAACACTTATGAGGTTACTTCAAGATAAGCAGAGTTTGCAACTTTCTTTTCAACTCCTCAGCCACCTGAAATTTAAAATAGTTTAACTGTCAGCAAATCCTAGTAGACAATCTAGCTACCTCCAAGGACCTACCCAAATGCAGTATTTAAATCCTTCTGAAGTTACTAACAAGATAAACAGAGTTTACAAGCCCCTTCTTGGTTAAACCCTAAATAAATATGTGAATAAAAAGCAATTACCAAGGGTAGTTAGTTTCACCTCCCACAGAATTAAGCAAAAGTGCACGTTTGTTGCAGATATCAAGTGCAATATAGAATTTCTCACACAGCTCGCAGTTGAAGAAAGCAGTATCCTTCCAGCTCCAGCAAATGTGCTTTGTGAACCACTCTTCTTAATACTCGGGTTCCCCCACGTTACTGCCCCTGTCCTCCACATTGTACACCTTTCTATTTCATCCTCCACTGTCCTGTCATGCTGGAAGCTAGCCCACATCCTTCCACTATTTAAATCATGTAACCCTTGGATCTAAATAACTACAGACAAATTTCAATTCTTCCAGTCCTTTCCAAAGTTTTTGAAAAACTGATTTATGCTCAACTAAAGCAGCACATGGAAACCTTCTCACTCCTGAACCCAGCTCAATCTGGTTTCCATTCCAACCATAGTACTGTCACTGCTCTTGCCAAAGTAACCAATGACTGGATCTCCGCCATGGACTCTAAGAAGATCACGGGGGCTGTCTTCCTAGATCTTAGCAAAGCATTTGATACAGTAGACCACTCCATAATAGAACACAGCCTTGCCAATATAGGTGCTACTCCAAGAACCGTGCGGTGGTTTAGCAGTTACTTTTAAGGAAGGATGCAAAAAATCAAAGCTGGTGGCACGTTCTCCTCATCTCTACCAATCACTAGGGGAGTCCCACAAGGCTCTATATTAGGTCTAATCCTCTTCTCTATATACATCAATGAACTTGACCGTCATATATCCAAATCGAATCTCCACTTCTTTGCTGATGATATGGTTCTCTATACTTCTGAATCATCTGTATCTGAGGTTAGGGAGGTCCTTCAAGGCGACTTTGCCCAACTTAAAACCAATCTAATAAATGCCAGACTTCTCTTAAATGCTAAGAAAACAAAAGCTATGATCTTTTCTTCTAAAACAGTGCCCTCATTAACTTCTACCCTGCCGAATGAGTTTATAGTTACATCCTTAGGTGACCCTCTGGAAGTTACTCCAAAATTTAAATACCTCGGGTTCTGGATTGACAATACCCTCACCTTCTCAGAACACATAGATGACCTTGTCAGAAGGTTAAAAATACACCTAGGCTTCCTGTTCCGCAACAGGTCACTTTTTCCACTCAACATAAGAACCAGACTTGTACAGGCTAAGTTCCTCCCGCTCCTTGACTATGGGGATCTAATTTACACCTCATCTTCAACTTCAAATCTAAGGAAATTGGACATCCATTATCACCAAGCCCTGTACTTCATCACAAACTCCCTGATACAGATGCATCACTGCGATTTGCATTCAGCCGTGAACTGGACGTCACTCACTACCAGATGTATTCTCCACGCTGGCACCTGGACTCTAAAACTCCTACTTAACAAACTCCCTAGTTATCTAACTTTCCTCGTTCAGACAGTGCACAGTACCTACTCACTCAGGAGCTTAGACTTTATAATGTTAAAGGTCCCAAATACTCGCACAAATCTTGGCAAACATGCCTTCTCTGTCACCCTCCCCACCATCTGGAATCAGTTACAAACATCCCTGAAACTTCCCAAGTTAGTCTTGCCCAGCCTTTTCAAAATGCTATCTAATGCAAAACTAAAAGACGTGTGTAACTGTCACTGAAACCCGTGTTGTCAGGATTTATTTAATTCCACTGGTCTAAAATGTCTGCACCAGCATGTTAGAAAAGACTGTTGTGACTTCTAGTAGGCTATTCGGTGCATTATTGTACACAAGTATATGTTTAGTACTTAATGTATGCAATAAGCACTTACTGTATGTATGTAGTATCAGCCTTGTTTGTATATATGTATCAGGATCTCCTTGTGAATGAGCTTGATCAATGGAGTTTTTTTCCTGCATTAAACTTGAACTTGAACTTGAATGTCCAGACATTGTCCACAGTATCAGCCTAGCTATCCACAACAAAACCATCCCTCCGTTGCTGAGCACAGCCACAGCATTCTGTGTGATGTACAGCAGTCTCCTTTTGCTAGTAGTGCCATGTATTGTACTGTGGATGGGCACCAGCAGAGACCTCTGGCACGTGCAGTGCACCTGGAGGGTTACACACCTGTAATAATATCATCTGGCACCCAGGGGAATGGATGTTGACATTTTCCACATGTGTGGAGCCTTGATGCCTCTGAGGTGTCTGTCTAGTGTGCTATTGGTCAGACTTGGTGCACAGCTGGCCACACAACACAACTACCCTTTCATCAGCATATCCACTTTATATCTTTGTTGACACTGTGAGGGTCACCATGGTAACAGCTGTCATGTCATGTAGGTGGGACACACAAAATAATGCCAGCAAATAAACTAACCATATGTCCTACTGTATATCTCCCATCAATTGCCATTGCCCCATGTATCCCCTGGAATCGTGTCCTTGATCCATCACCCTCACTCATACTTCCCTAACCAGACTGGGCTCATCCATCTGTTGGCCAGTGACCACCTGTTAACCTTTGGGATCCACATCTGAAGTCCTGAAACAAACAACATTGACAGCACCAATGCCAAACAAGTTATGAATGGCCCAGTCACACCCTCCCCCAACAACATTGTATACTGTACTCAATCCCATACTGTTCTGTACAACTGTTTATCTGTGTATGCCTATTGTCTATGGCCATCCCTACATAACGTTTATCAGCATGCACTCTCCAGTGCAGCAGTCCCTGAAGAACATGATGTGGCTCCTGCTCCATGTCTCCATAGACCTGTGCTCCAGTCATGATACTCATATGTGCTGTGCCAAGTGCCATCACCGGTGATTGTTGCCTACTATTAGACAGTAGGCCAATGGATTATGCACTGCCTGCACACTCTAATATTTCATGCCATGGTGCTGGCTTGGATCCATCTGGCAGTTAGTTTTGTGGGTCAACCCTGTTGTTGTAGCTCCATACCCACCACATTTCTTGCATAGTCTGTACTCCATCGCTGGAGCCTTGCCATGGACATTTATGGCTGATTAGTTTTCTACAGCTGACAGGTGTCTGTAGTCAGCAGCCACCACTGGTGGTGGTACATGGGCTGTTAGACCAGCTCTGGCTCTTCTAAGCATGGACTGACCATGGGAGGTTCAAACTTCCTGCAACAGGGGACACTGCTACCAAGTAGTAGCACAGTGTCCTCCTCTCTGCCATGGCACACCTGGAGCATTGGCACAAGCCTGGATCAAGCCAGTTTGATGCAGGTGACCCTACACTGGCAACAAGCAGTGAACCAAAATTAGGAATTGTGCACGGTGTGGTGTAGGGTGCCCTTCGCACCATCCTGTTAGATGAAATCACCATTCATTATTCTTGGGCCTTTGAAAATTGAGCCCTTGGAGTTTCACTTATTAGCCAGGACATGCCAGGATTTTCATGTTTTGAAGCCAAAAAGTTGCTATCAGTCAGCCTTAAGACTATGTGACCTGCCAAATGTGATTCTTGGTTTTGATGGAAAAATGACCCACACCTTATTATCCTTCATAAGTAAAGGTGAAAGAGAGTGTACCAGGTTTTCCACCTTCCCTGTAACATAATTATATTCTGTAACAAAGGATATGGGAACTTTTGGTTGTAATACAGAATCCTTATCACATGCCTTCATAATGGCTTCTTATAGTACCCCTTCTTCATACCCCCTCTCTTTAAATCTGGAGAGGAGATCTTCAGCTTGTCTACTAAACACTGTAATGTTTGAACAATCATGTTAAAGTCTGATTATAAGCCCATATGGAATTGACTGTACCAACATCCTTGGTTGGGCACTGGAAGCGGGGAACACACTTTGCAGATGTAGGTTTTCAACAACATTTTGACTCAATAATTTGATTTACTGTAGAAACTGAAGTGACATCCAAATAATTTACCTTGTGTTTATTACTTTCATAAGTGAATTTCAAGTTATTATTATGATTCAAAAAATCAACAAATTACTTGAAGTGCAACAAAATATAATTTTAGATATTTCCAGAGATTTTTACAGTATATTTAAAGAGATTATCTCCGATGATCCAAGTGGTACTGCAGGGAGACAAAGAATATCTATAGAGATACCACAGAAACTTTAGAAACTATCTGTCCATGTCATTAGCTGCAAGTGTATTTGTGACATATTCTGTACAGGTTGCCTGATTCCATTAAAAAATCCCCCACTGTTTTTGAGAAGTGCCATAGGATCTTTAACATTAACCTGAACAACCACCAGAACAACAGACAGGACTTTGACTTAACATCTCATCAAAAAGACATCACCTCAGGAGTGCAGCACCCACCCCCCACCATAATGCAGAACAGTGCCACTATTGGATTTTTAACCCAAGATCTTGCTGAGGGCTACAACCTACAACCTTCTGATGTACCAACCCTAGAGGTGAGCGTGCAGCCTGCTGAGCCACTGATGATGCAGTAAAGAGGGTACAGAGTGGGGCAGTGTAAAAAAGCACCAACCGGATGGACCGATTATTTTTTTCCTCTGGCATTGGCCCAGATATTCAAAAGAGTTGTGCATGGTGCAACAGTGTTGTGCCATGCACAACCCACTGATGTGCTCCAGCATGATATTCAAAAGGGAAAAGTGCGCGGCACAAATCCCAATGTGCCAGAGTGCATCAGTAATGTATGCAGGCACAGGTGGGGGGGGGTCTGCCCATGCATAACCTGCGCAGCCCGATATTCAGCCTGGGATATGCAGAGTCATGCATGCACAACCCCTACCTGCGTCTGCACAAAGTTATGCCTAAAAAAAAAGGAACAAGTGATGACCACCCACAGGTGAGCTGCTGCATTGCAGGGCGCAACACGGCAGCTGCCACCTGTGGGTGGCCACCTGAGTTCCTGCCACACCTGGCGGTGCCTCCCATGCCCCATCATGGGCGTCACTATAGCCCCCCCAAGTCCAATATCCCTGGTGGTCCAGTGGACCATACTGAGCCCGATTGCGGGCTTCATGGATAGAACCCCCAAGTTCAATATCCCTGGTGGTCCAGTGGACATAATGAGCCAATCAGGGCTTCATGAATAAAACTCCCAAGTCCAATATCCCTGGTGATCTAGTGTACCCCACTCCAGCCACACTGAGCCTCACCACCCTACTCCCCATCAGCTGGCAGGTGGCAGCACCTCACCTGCCACTCCACCGCCCACCGACTGACAGCTCAGTAGGGCTGCACACCCATTGGTTCACAGCATGAGCCACTGGGCATGCAGCCCATACCATACTACTCAGTCCAGATCATTCACATATCTGGACTGAGTAGTACGATATGGACTGCACACCCATTGGCTCATGCTGTGAACCCATGGGTGTGGAGCCACCGAGCTGTCAGCTGGTGGGCGTGGGTGGCAGAGTTGGTCGGGTGCTGCCACCCGCTGACGCAGGGGAGGGACAGTGGGGCTCGAGGGTGGTGGGGTGGGGTTACACTAGATCACCAGGAATATTGGACTTGGGGGTTCTATCTCATGAAGCCCGTGATCAGGCTCAGTACAGTCCACTGGACCACCAGGGATATTGGACTTGGGGGGGGTCCTACTAATGATGCCCTCGAATGGGGCACATAGAGGTCCACTGGTCCACCAGGGATATTGGACATTATTTATAGTACAGGAATGCCCGCGATTGGTTTTAGGGAGTGTCAGTCCCCAACGGCTGCTGCCTGGCAGGGCGCCAGTCACAAGTCGTTGGGGATTGGCGCACCTGCATGCTAATGGCATGCAAATGGTACCATAATGAGATGCAAATGTCGCCCTGTGTGCCTTGCATATATTATGGCCCCATTTGCATGTCCCCTTTTCAATATCGCAGGTGCTGTGCATGGCACAATGGCACTTGCGCCAGCACATCTCCATGCTCCACTCTGGCCACTTGTACTGGTGCAGTGCCACTGTGCCATGAGCAGTGGGGGTGGCCAGGGTGCGATATTCAATGCTGCTGTGCCATAGCGCAGCGCTGTTGAATATCGCCCAGGCCACATCCTGCGCAACAAAGTTGAGCTGCGCCCAGGCTTGCGCCACAGCCTGGCGCAGTTTGAATATCCCGGCCATTGTCTATGTTTCTACAGTATGCTAAAGTGCTTTTATAAAAAGCTCCAAAAGTGAAAAAGACATTTAAAAAAAGAAATGTTAAAGATATTTACTCTCCTGAGCAAAAAGGCAAGCCAATTTTATTTTATGGTGCCGAATCCTTGAGGCCTTGAGCGCCTTACATAAATAAAACAATATGAATAAAAAAATATCCTAAAACTTCAGGAATGAAAATACTCGTACAGTAATTATCAGTCAGAAAAGGCATACTACAATAAGGGGATGCTGGAAGGAGTAGCAGAGATGCATTCTGCTTCCATTTGCCTAGTTAATGCCACATGGAAGCAGAATTCTTTTATAGTTTGCTCTGGGCAAGCATTCTTTAATGTGCACAAAGTCCCAATGCCTCTTGAAGATGCAGACTGGCATGCATGAAGGTAAGGATTCTTCTGTTAATCTTATCAGTTCAATAGAGTGAAATCCATCCCCAAGTAATTACTCTTGCAGCTCCTTCCATTAACGGTGAGAGTAGTTAGACATTTTCAAATTCAATTTGGCTTTGATTTGTCCTCCTTTGACATCTGTTTAGGTTAATTTCATTTGTAGAAACACTTTAGGTCCTTGGTCTAAAAGGGTCTATCAGACTACAAGAAGGGGTATGTGACACCCCTCTCCCTCCATTCTCCCACCTCATTCACATTCCACCCTTCAGCTACTACCGTTCTCCCAGACTGTTTTTCTAAGTTCCATATCCTGAACTAGCATGGTGTCAGAAGCCAGCCAGGATTTATTACTTTTTTTTTTTTTTTTTCATAAGAGACTGTCTTAGGCAACAGAGGAAGGGTAAGAAGTGACAGGGAATGGTGAAGGGGATTGTCCATGGTGGGACTAGCCCTGGCCACCTATAAATGGATAGAATGTGTTTATTATTAATTTGCTGAATGATCAATGTGACCAAAAGAGATTTCAAGCTTTGACAGACCCTAACCAAAGATGAAAGTGCAGAATTTGTGCACATTCATCAAATGCAAATCAGGCATCAACTTATCCATACCTTCATTATGCTACTGACTGAGATACACTATGATCCTCTCTTCAATGCTTCTAATGCTTCCCTCATGCTGCCCTTCTGTGGAGGTCAATGAGAGTCTAATACTGTTTGAATATGCTGACCAAGGAAATGAGAAGATAGCAAAGTCTGAGAAATTAAGAGGGAACCATTGCATGTTTATGTTTACACTGGCGTCAGCCATGGAGACCACTCTTACTGTTGTAAATGTGGTCTAACATGCATTGCTGGAGTATAAGAACTGGAAACTAAATGTAAGTAGTTCTGATTCCTTAAGGATGTAGGTGAGACCACTCTTGCAACCATAACAGTAGTCTTGGTGTCTGTATTAATGTATTATGATAGAGCGTACATTACAGTTTAAGAAAACAGCACTGAACATGTCCATTTTCAGGGCAGCTGAACTTGAGAAATCCTTCACAGAATAAAAATTTCTCACACACAGAACAAGGAAGAGCTCCAGTTGGTTAGGAACACTCTCTTGCTCTCTAATATAATCTATAACAGGGAAGGAACAGATAAAGTGACCTTTTTGGTGGAAATATTTCACCTGGCAATGCATTAACACACTATTCATGTGCAGTCAGATTTCTGATAATTACTTTGCTTCCCAAACAAAGTTTTCTCATACCAAGTAAACTTTATAAGAGAAGTGTATGTACTAAAGCATTTATGATGCACTTCCTACAGTCATTAGAACACTTGGACTTCAGCCTCATTCATCACCAAACCACTGGTGCATCTATCGCAAATGTTTTAATGCAATCTTTGTTATGTATTATTTCTTACCACTCCCCATTGCTTTATTTGGATATTTATTTATTTATTTATTAGTATCTTGGATAATAGTACCTTTGAGCACAAAGCTCTATTACAAAGGCTTCACATTAAATAAGTAAGCCAAATGTAAGATACAGCAGGACAATGTGGACAGTCAAGTACAGGCAGACAGATTATTACAGAGTCAAAATACAGATAGGGTACATTTCAGAAACAGGATGGGCAGATTGATTACAAATTAATCACAGATTGGGATTCAATTGGCAAACAAGAAAAAATGTAACAGAGTTTGGGAATATTAGCGAACATGTTAGGAGATGTTCTTGTCAAAGTGCATTAAAATAGAAGTTTCCACAAAAATAAGTTAAAATTAGTTCTAACCTCGGGGGCTAGGGAAGAGGGAAGGAGCAGAGGTGGGCCATAGGGGGACATTACAGGATAACAGAGGTAGACTTTGTAGTAACTAGGGACAGTGCATAAAGTTCTTGCAGATGATTGCACTAGAATGGGGGAAACCTGAAGTATGGTACCAAGGGGGTGGTCTAGGTCAAGTGAGGTGGGGGGTTGGGTGGAGGTTACCGGTGGGGAAGCTAGCATGGAAGAGCAATTGTGTCTGCAGTTTCTGATTTTCAAATTCTTGAATCACATTTGAGAAAATGGATTTTGTAAGTGATGAATTATCCGAGTAGAATGCTCCTAAGAGTCTGGAAAGTTTGTAATATTTATTTTTCAAAGTTTAGTAAAAAAATTATCTATTGATACCTGTGTATGGGATAGGGTGATTATTTGCATAATCACAAAAGAGCTACACTGAGCTGCTAAGGGAAGTAAGTTTTCTTAAGGATTTCCATAACCTGATACAATTGCCTTGTTTAGCAATTTATTTAGCTTTTGCCAGACCCCCTGGGTTTTATCCCCCACTCCACAGCTACCTCCTTTCCTATGCATGTTAGTCATATGGCAAGATGCAGACCTATTATGATGGAGGCATCCTGTAAGCAATTCTTTGTCAAAAGGTTTATTTCCCATGGGTGGGGTCCACTTTCTTGAGGAAATGCCTTATTCTTTGCAGTCACAAAGAGCGATTAATGTGTTTACCATGGCAGTTTTTAAAACATATCCAGTAAATGGGATACAGTCACAAGCAAAAAGAAATTTGAATTGGCAGCAGCAGAACTCAGAGTTTACCACATTATCCCTATTTTTGGATTTATCCATATCATTAGTATTATAAATAATACAAATTATGTAATAAAACAAGCAAAATCTCTGGCTCTCTAAAAAGAATGATCTTTCTAGAAATAAAATCAGATTATTGCCCTGTACAGAAACCTTATAAGATCCCATTTAGACTATGCTTCACAATTCTAGGCACCTATGGAGGTAAAAGACAAAAATAAATTCAAGTATATTCAAAGAACAACAACAATGGTAATGGCATATTTAGCTGAACTGTCCTATGAAGAAAGACCACATTCTCTAGGACTAATGGATCTAGATGATTAATGGAGAAGCAGTGATCTTTTACTGATTTGCTTTCATTATCATTCCCATATAGATTTTAAATACATTTAAATTGAATGTACTATTGCTTTATTTAAAATAAATCATTACTGTCATTTTAGTTTTATTGTTATTTTTATTAACTGTAAGATGCCCTTATTTGTACTAACTGTACAATTTCCTGAACCCTTGGGATAGTGCATTCTATAAATAAATTTTGCCTTGCATTGTTTGATGTCATAACTAAATATTGAACTAAGAAAAAATATGGGATGCATATTAAGTCAACAGTATTCAGACTAGAGGGCATATACTACAAATTAAAACAAAACATTTTAGACAACAAGAACAAATGTGTTCTTTTTTCACACAACAAGTGGATATACTATGGAATAGTCTATCCCAAAATGAAATAAACAGTACCAACAACACAATTTTTGGAATAATTTGGATAAATTAATCCTAAATGAGAGGATACAATAAATGATTACTACTATTGAGTAGTGGAGGGTAGACCTGAACAAACCCAATTTGATAATATTAATTTTTTTTTGTATTATTCATTATCTTTCCTTTATGATTAAAGACATTTACATGAACACTGGGGTTGGCGTGGGTGGACGGTTATAGATTTCTCAGACACTGATACGTGCTACTGCAGCTCAAAGAAAATGTTTTCAGCAATAGCAGCCCTCTTGACAAATAATTTGCACCAGATATTTGATGAGTAGAAGACAAAAATTATTTTCTGAACTCGTACTATCTCCGACAGGAGTAATACTGTCTGTTGCATCTGATTTAAGGCCCCTATGAGTCTGATCTCCAAATAATCTTGAGCTGTTCGAGACAGTCTCTGTGCAGTGCCTCAGTTTTTTTAGGCTGTAATCTTGCTATGGCAGAAGGTTTTCTTGAATTCCTTCCACTGTAGCTGTTCTCTTTTTAGATTCTCATTGTCTTTCTGCTTTTCTGCATCATTACTTCAGTGAGTTTAAATAACTTTTAAGGGAAACTGAACCCTGCAATCTTGAGCTAGGGTTAGTTTTTGGGCCACCCAGTTCAGACAACACTCCACTTTACATTTACTGTGAATATTCATAAATACAATTTTTATTCAGACACACTACCTTACACTGTAGAATCAATAGATCTTCAGTGTTACAGCCCCAGGCTCTCCTTCAAAAGTCAGTGCCCAAGTCTACACCTGTATACACTTTAACAAACACTTGTAACCCTTTTCTTGCTTTTTTCTTTTTTTTTCAGATCAGTTTATTTTTTTTTTTTTGGGGGGGGGTTAACTGTAATCAGACTGCATGCACCAGTAGGAGTTGTCTCATTTATATCATATGGTATTAGAACTGCTTACTTTCAGTACATGGTTTTCATGTCCTAGGAATGCATGTGACACCACTCTTACAACAAATTGAATAATGTTATAGACAACCATATACAGCAAGGCTATTCATTTCCAGTGAAGGGAGAGATGACATTATAAACCTCAAGAATAGAGCAATGAAGAATAGAAATTACTCCCATGGAATAAAGGCAACATTCTGATTCTATGGAATTTCTACATAAATTCAGTCAGGGCTCCAGATAAGGTGAGTACTGACCTATTTTATTCACCTCATTTTAGGAAATATGCTTCATAAAGTTTTTTATGGAGTACCAATACTTACCTAACATTTGTAAATGCATCTCATGTCATAGAACAGTGCTTCATAATGTAACTGGTAATTCAAATGGAGAAGTTGTTTCCAGATTTACAGCACTCATATGCACTCCAATTTTGTTTTTCTCACTATATTTAAAACTGGTGAGTAAATTACTCCTGCCTGCCATTATTATTTGGCATCTTCCATGATGACACACAGAAAAGGGTAGTTGCCATATTAATCCTTGTAAGGACAGGTCCAGAAACAAATGGCTTAATACTTTTTATTAGACCAGCATAGATGTAACAAAAGAAAACAGTGCTTAAGTTTTCAGACCATCCAAGTCCTTCCAAAGAAGGACTTGGTTGGTCTGAAAGCTTAAAGAGCTGCTGACACCTCAAGGAAAACTTTGAAAAACATAATGATTAGGTGGACTTCAGCTTGCCTTCAGTATACATTCTATAGATTTCTCCTCCTCATTATTTCTTACTGAGTAAATTTGCATGAATACATGATATTTATCCCTTAGAGTTCATCTGCCTCTCTGGGCTTTCTCACTACTTGAAATCATAATGCTCTGTTGTGTCATCACAATCTGTTGCCATGGGAGTAAATGTGATGTTACAAGCAGTGCATTATGACCTCAGGTAGGGAACACACAACAGGAACAGATGAACTCTTTGGGAGCAAAGATCCTGCTGTCATGCAAATGACCTCAGTAACAAGTAATATTGAGGGGAAATACAGAACTAATGTGAAGTATAAGCTGAACTGGGTCTAAATATTATGTTTTGTTAAAGTTATCCAGAAGGAGTTAGCTGCTCTTTAAGCACTGTTTTCTTTTGTTACATCTTTGTTGGTCCAATAAAAGGTATAAAACCCTATGTTTCTGGGTCTGTTATTATTTGGGGCACAGTTGGCATCTGGTCAGTTCTTATCTAGAAGAAAAAAAAACTACACTGTTTTTATGTTTGCTTGCACGCATGTGCAAGAAACATAGTGCCATCATCGGAGATTCGGAGGTGTGCCACCTCCTCCTCCAATTCAGTCAGTGTGCTGGCAGGTGCACCCCCTGTCAGCCAATGCATTTTGGAGCTGTCTATGACACGCTCCAAAATGCAGTGGCATACAGTTGAAAGGGGGAGCTAAGCTTGAGTGAGCAGCGATAAGATAAGGCTGCTCACGCGCAGCTCCCCCCCAACCACACACACAGATGCCAGCAGGCGCGCCGCGCCCCCATATCGACGGTATAGCCGACGGGTGCCCAATCCTCACGGCTGTGCTGTGTCCCCCGCCTCCCCAAAGACTTCAAAATGCCACACTGGGTGCCCACCCCAGCGTGGCAACTAATCATACAGCGATGGGGTGCCCAATCCTCCGCCGGCTGCACTGTCTCCCCCAGTAGTGAGTGCCATGTTGGAGCCCACGCCAGCGTGGAAATTCAGAGGCTGATGGGGTGCCTAACTTGTTGGCTGAATGACCCAACGTCCCTTGTGCCAGGCTGGGAGCCCACCCCAGCATGGCAACATTCCGTCAGTCCGCTTTTCTTTGTAACCTGTAAGGAAAAGCGGTCTAACGGCGAGTCTCGCCCCCTCCACAACCCGCACCCACCCTGCGCACCCAGCCTCCCCACACTCCCCTCACCCCATACTTACCTCCAGACTCCGGCGTGCTGATCTTCGGTGGACCGGGAACACGTCTGCACTCTTCAAAGGCGACCTCGAACTGAGGAAATGCCGATAAGCTGTATAATGGGCTAAATAGGGGGGTTTCCACTTTAGTACATATCTCAGGCATTTTTTTGAATTTTTGCACCAAATTTTCAACATGGGGTTTTTGGGTCCCCTTCTCATGATTGATGTCACTGTTATGGCGTTATTCAAGCCCGAAGGGTGATTTCGCGCAGTGACTGTGCAGCGACTGTGAAATCACCCTTTGGGCCTGAATAATGTCATGACAGTGACATCAATCATGAGAAGGGGTCTCAAAAACCCCATGTTGAAAATTTGGTGCCAAAATTCTCAAAAATGACTGTTTTACGAGCGTGCATTGCGCAGTTCCTACGCAGGCTCCTAAGTTTTTCCGAATTTTCAATATTTTCACTCCAGATTGTCAACATTACCATTGTACCACACCTTCTTATGAGCAGTACAGCTGTCATTTTTCACATCTCACCCAAAACATGTTTCTGCCCATGTAGTGCACAATGGCGCAGTCGGTGTGCGAAATCAATGTACAGGACAACTTAAGAAAATCACAATGACACTGTTCATGAGCAGAGGTCTTAAAATGGCTATGTTGAAAATTTGGTGAAAAAATCCCTAAAAATGACTTTTATGAGCGTGCGTTGCACGGTTCCTATGCATGCTCGTAAGTTTGCAAATTTAATATTTTCACTCCAGATTTTCAACATGTCCATTTTATTAAACTTCCTTATGAACAGTACAGCTGCAATTTTCATATGTGCCCAAAATGTGTTTTCGCACATGTGGCGCACAATGGTGCTGTTGGTGTCGAAAGCATTGTTTAGAGACAGATTAAGAAAATCACAGTTACACTGTTCGTGAGCAGAGGTCTTAAAATGGCTATGTTGAAAATTTGGTGACAAAGTCCATAAATGACTGTGTTACGAGTGAGCATTGCACAGTTTCCACGCTCCCTCGTTAGTTCATGACTTTGTAATATTTTCAGTCCAGATTTTCACCAGTGGCATTTTTCCACACTTCCTCATGAACAGTACAGCTGCCATTTTTCATAACATGGCCGAAGTGTGTTTTCACACTTTCAGTGCAGGGATGCGTGGTCGCTGTGGGAAATCATTGTTCAGCACAGATAAAGAAAATCACAGTGCCACTGTTCATGATCGGAGGCACCAAAATGCTTGAGTTGACAATCTGCTGTAAGAAATCCCCAACCTAATTATATTACAGTTGTGCGCTGCACAGTTTCTATGTACACTCGTGACTTCACCATTTTTTTAAATATTTTTACTACACATTTGCAACATAGCCATTTTTTACACCTCCCCATGAAAGAGTACAGCTGTCATTTTTTACATCCTGTTCGGAATATTTTTGCACCTGTGGTGCTAAATGTTGTAGTCACTGTGCATAAGCAGCTTTCGGCTAACAAACTGATATTCCCTCTGTTCATGAGGTGGGGTCACAAAACAAACATGTTGAAAATTTGGAGTGAAAATACCAACGAATGCCTGAGGTATTAGGCTTTTCAACTATAACGCCCAACCCTATAGAGAATGACAGGAATCAGGGGTGTGACTTGGGATTCTTGCCTGTGATGTTCATACCATTCCACACCCTGCAGTCACTGAGAGGCATCGAGGTATGCCTTGGACTCTTCTGCCCCAAAGTTCACCCCATTCTCCTATGTTGCACCCATCTCACCATATTTCCTAATGAAATGGGGTGCGCATAAGGGCCAAAGACCACAAGGAACACCGTGGCACTTGTCAGTGTCTGCAGGGTGGGGTGTGGTGAAATGGCGTGGCCGTTATGCCTGATGACCCAAACGCACACCCCAATGCCTGTCACTCTCTGCAGGGTGGTAGTGGGGTTGGCTTCAGTTCAATACTTCACTGCCATTCCTATTACGCAGCTCTGTAACTTCTACACTAATACTGCCAATGCCAGCAAGCAAACATTTGGCATTGACAAATGCTTGTTTAAAATGTACTCCTCACTCCACTCAGTCCAGACATTTGCATGCATCTGAATTTGCTTTTACTCACCTTACTTTCAAAGTGAGAAGTAAAGTACTCATCTCAACAAATCTTATCTGAAGCCCTGAATTTAGTGAATATTGATGACATTTGAATTTCAGTTGCTGCAGTTGAAGTTTTAATTTTTTTTTTGCAATTAACATTTTATTGAACATTAGAATACATGTACTTGCGGAGACAATGTAAACATAAGCAGTAAGATACAGATGGGGTCACACAACGAACAATCAGTACAATCTAAAAGAGAAAAAAAAAAGAGAAACATACGGTCTCCATAAGCCCCCAACCCAACCACTCCCACCCCCACTCCTCCATACAAGGCACTGCGATCAGAGACTACATGGGAGAAAAGAAAAGAGGCATCACTGCTATAGGTTCCTTATGAGTAAGCTGTTACCAGTGGAGACCAGATTTTCTCGAAACGGGGCAACACATTGTGCAGTATGGCAATCATCCTCTCGGTCCTGAGGCACAAAAGGAATTCTGCCAACCATTCAGAATAAAAAATTAGGCAGGGGTCCTTCCAGTGCCTCAACACCAATTTTTTAACTACACAAGAAATCATGGATATATGAAATTTCCTCTGCTTAACCATACAACCCGACATATCACCTAATAAACATATTTCCGGGGTGAACAGGTCTTCTAAACCCAGTAACGGATCCGTTTTACTTTTGATTTCATTCCACAGAGGGGCTATGTTAGGACAGAGCCAAAAGATATGGAGAAGGTCTCCCCCCTCCCCGCCACATCTATAACACAGAGACCTCTGTGCTAATTTTAAATCCTGTAATTTCTGAGGTGTGTAATAAATATTGTGCAGTATTTTGAATTGCACTAATCTAAGATGATCTTGTTGGATCCATTTGTGGCAACTCCGCCAAATAAGTGCCCAGTCCCAGGTTATGCTGGGGAATACCTTGGCCCAATATGAACTAGGTGCTAGGTTATCCTTAAAAGCCCAGTTGAACAATACTAAATAGATCTTGGAAATAGCCTGTGGGGCACCGACTAAAATGCTGAGGTCTTCCCAGAATGAGATGCTGGGTGAATAAACTGGATTGCTACCGATTCTCTGAATCAGAGCATGACGTAATTGATATACTTTGAAAACATCTCTTTGAGACAAATTAAACTTCACCAAAATCTGCGCCGTTGAAATCACACTACCATCCGAATTTATAAAGTCTTTCAGGAGCAGACAGCTAGGATAGGCAACCAGTTCCGTTTAATAGTCCGATATCCTATCCGCCAATGCGGTTCCCCAAACAAGCTGCCCCCAGTCCCAGATTTGTTCGTACTTCACAAAATTACATAACTGATTATGTATTCTAAGAGAAAGTCTGATAAGAGACTTTTTCAGTAAAGAGGGAAGCAAACGGGTGGGTACATAAGGTAGAGCCTTGGGATTAATATCTACATTCTTAATAAGATTAAATTCCAAATTAACCCATAATGGAATATATCCCATATTCGTGGTGGTGTTGTCACAATGCATCCATCTCCCATATTTATTTAAATGCGCTGCCCAAAAATAAAGTGCAAAATGAGGCATTCTCAGACCACCGAGATTCTTGGGGCTGCCAACTAGGATACGACATCCTGGCCTTCTTATGTCCCCAGACAAAGTCAGCCAATTAATCATGAAGTTTCTTAAACCAAGAAAAGGGAATCCAGATATTCAACATAGATAAGGGTAGAAAAGCCTGCGAAATATATTCATTTTACAATATTTATTCTCCCCATAAGGACAAAGGCAACTCGTCCATCTTTTGAGTCGAGTTTAATAGTGTGGACTAAGGATTCTAAATTCAGTTGACGCAGTCTATCCTGACTATTTGTCACGAAAAGGCCTAAATATCTAAAAGATTTAGAGTCCCATCCTAAACCAAGTCCTATGACATCGGGTTTAAATACCCTGTTGTTCAAAGGATAAACAACAGTTTTGTCTTGATTCAGTTTATAATTAGATAGCCCACTGAAATTCTGAATAAGTTTTAATAAATTGGGAATAGACCAATCAGGTTTTGATACATATATTAGTAAATCGTCGGCATAAGCCGTAACCTTAATTGTATATCCCCTTACGTTAATACCAAAATTTCAGGGACAGCACTATACTCCTTATAAGGGTTCCATATACAAATTGAATAATAAGGGTGAAAGGGGACAGCCCTGCCTCGTACCGCCTGTAATTTAAAAGATGCAGAGATAGTCCCATTGCACACGACCCTAGCCGAGGGGTCTGCGTACAATGCCCTAATCCAAGCCACGAATTTCTCAGGGAAGCCGAATCTGCGCATTACCTCAAAAAGATAGGCCAGTGGACCCTATCGAAAGCTTTCTCGGCATCCAAGGAGACCAACGCCAATGGAGCTTGGACTCCTCGGAGGCCGAAAACATCATGAGTTCTAAAATGATCCAAGAGGATCTACTCCTCATAAAACCTACCTGCTCTGGTCCAATCAACTTTGGGATTACCCAACAGAATCAGATCGGCCAATATCTTGGCCAGAATCTTCTGTCATAATTCAACAGTGAAATTGGTCTGTAACTGGCAGTCTTTCAGGTGGTTTATTAGGTTTGGGGATAAGCACTATGAGTGCCTCAGTAAGGAGTGCTCTACTTCTTTACCAGATAAAATACATTGGAAAAGTTTGAGTAAAATCGGGACAACTGGGTGGCAAATGCTTTATAAAAATTTGGTGAGAACCCATCAGGTCCGGGAGTTTTGTCAGATGAAAGACCCTTAATGGCCAATTCAACATCCTGTTGCGTAATCTCTGTAATGAGCACTGATTGATCCGATTCGCAGAGATTAGGGAGGGGTAGCTTGCCCAAAAATGAGGAGATATCCGCTTCAGTCAGGGGTATCTGCATACCCGCATAAAGAGATGTAAAGTAATTTTGAAAAATCTGGGCCATATCCTCAGGAGTAGTTTTGATAGTACCCTCCTTCTGAAAATACCCTCTATTAAGCGGAAACTTCAAATTGGGAAATACGTCTGGCCAACATTTTACCGATTTTCACCTTGATCCACGAACTTTGCTTTAGTTTTAATAATAGCCAGTTCGCCTGCTCCCAGTAGATTAAGATATGCATCTTTTGCCTTTACTAAACTTAATTTCACCTCTTCAGTGGGGTATTGAGAAGCTTAAGTTCTAAAGGCGTAATCTGTTTTAACAACTCCTCCATTGCAATTTCCCTTTCTTTCTTTCTCTGCACTGTCTGGCTGATCAATAAACCTCTCATATATGCTTTAAATGCTCCCCAAAGAATATCCGAATGAACCTGATCCTTCAAGTTGAAATGAAAAAACTCTGTAATTTGAGCTGACACATATTTGGTTATTTTGGGACTCCTCAATATCTGATTATTTATCTTCCATCTATTACTTTTATGGATTAAGGAAGGCAGGAAAACTGTGAGGTCTACAGCAGAATGGTCTGAGAGGGGAGCAGCTACTATTGCTGAGCTGAGAATTCCGGGGAGCAAGGTGCGAGACAATAGGATATAGTCCAACCGGGAACGCGACCCATGAGTTGGGGAAACAAATGTATAGTTCCTGTCATGAGGATGAAGAACCCTTCAAACATCTGCTAGGCCCAATTGGTCAACCAATTCCCCAAAGGCTCGGGAAGCAGGAGTAGGAAGTGCCCCAGTCCTAGTAAGTCTATCTAGTGACGGGTCTAGCACAGTATTGAAATCACCAGCTATGATCATGGGAAAATGGCTGAAAGGTTGTAAAACCTTAAGTAATTCGACCAAAAAATCATGAGAATCCGAGTTAGGGCCATAAATTGCACCAATCAACATAACCTTGTTCTGCAATTTACCTTGTACCAAAATGTACCTTCCCTCATTATCCTGGATAACCTTAAGGGGATGAAGTGCAATGACCTGTGGAATAATAGCATGGCCCCTCTGCTCTGTGTATGTGCCCTGTGGCGAAAACCCTCCCTATCTGAAGTCTCCCATAGTATTGCTTTCTTCTTGTAACAAGTGTGTTTCTTGCAAAATACAATTTTAGCCCTCAATGCATCAATGTACTTCAATATTTTAAATTGTTTGTTTTGTCCTCGCCCTTTAATGTTCAATGTAAGAAATTTTATAGCAACATCCGTCCCCATTTCGATACAATCCTGTAGTGACTTGTCGTTGTGTAATTAACCAGTCAAAACTTCTATATTTGCAGGCCTTGCACCCCCCCAACATAAAAGTCCAAAGTCCTCCAGACCTACCCTCCCACCAATACCCACTTCCCCAAACCATTCCTTTGATACCCCAAAATTATCACCTCCCTCACGCCCTTATCCTTACTAATAGTATCAGTAATAAACCAATAATATAGAAGAATAAGTATCACGACCCTCCATAACACCCCATATCCCACCCTCGATTGTCCCCCACCCCTCTCAGCACTCTTGGTCCATGACGACCATAACTCCGTCAGCTAATCCCTCCCCACTCCCCACCCCGGCATGTCCCTACAACTAAACCCATTTAGTCCACCGTCTTTATTAATTCTAATATTCATAATGAACCCTCTTTCCCGGTACCTAGCCTTTATGTGATCCACAAGACTGTTAACCCTTTAAATCCCAATCCATTTCCCCAATCCCACCACACACACCCAAATTCAACACAGACCAACATTCCATAAAAATCATTTAAAGGACATTCAATCAAACTTGCAGTAGTTTCACACTTCCGGGAAAAAAAAAAAATTCCTTTTATCCAGGCAGAGTTTCATCCGAAGTAGTCCGCAGTACAAAAAAGATCTAGGTAGTCCCAATGGAATTATGGTGAAATGAACATCGAAACACCCGGCAAACATGATTAAATCCCAACCGAAAAAAGCAAAAACATAGCCCGAAAATCGGCTTCATTCCCACAGTCTGTCCATGCTATTACTTCGGGAAAGCAAACAAAATACAGTGCACAAAAATCAGCTTGTGATCCTCTTCTGAGCCAATTTTGCCACCTTCACAATGTCCATCTATATACACCCAGGGCAGGACCATAACCCAAGAAGTGACAGGGTGAGCTACCGAACAATTACAACGAATACCACGACTAAAGGGTAAATTAAGACACGGCAACCGCTCTTCCTTCAGTATGGCCGTGTGATTACATACTGCTCTGGTAAACACCATCGAGAGGAACCCTCTCATTCAAAGGCAGAGCTACATATTACCCCACAAAACTTGAAACTGTGCTCGCACAGGCTGCTCATCCTGGACGTAGGCCCTGGACTCTGGGACAAAAAGAGAAAGTTTTTAACCGAGACACCACACTTATTAGTCTTCAGTCTGGGTGGTGTAATCAGAGGAAAAAAACAAACAAAAAAAAACAAAACAGGAGCATTCACCCCGATCGATCGGGGAATTGCTTAACCCTAGACCACACCAGGAGAAAAATGAAAGGCAGACCATCTTCCTCGGCAAACTCCCCGTGGTCATTTGAAGAGATCCGGGATGGTGGTTGTCAGACCCTTACCAGCCGTAGCCGCGTCCTCGAATGCAGCCCATTGCCCATTGAGTAGTACATGTAACTTCGCTGGATACAGAACTTTAAATTTTATGCCGGCAGGAATCAGCTTAGAAATCAGCGGGTGGTATTCCGCGCGCTTCTGCCTCACTGTAATCAGTAGATCCTGCATGATTCTAATGGGGGTCCCTTTCCAGTTCAATTCCTTTTTCTCTCTGGCTTTCAGCAATATGAATTGGCCCTGGAAATTTAACAGGCGGACAATGAAAACCCGTGGGGGGGCACCCAAAGGTGGTACTGCTCGCAAGGCCCGATGCACCCGTTCGATTATAAATTTCTCCCCGAAGGGCGTCAGGCCTACCAGATCTTTAAAGAAGCCCTGGGCGAAAAGGGTCGGGTCGGCTCCTTCCTCTCTTTCCGGAAGACCGATAATCACAAAGTTATTTCTTTGACTCCGACCCTCTAAATCTTCTAATTTTGCCTCCATCCTGGAGATCTTCTGGTGAAGGTTAACAAGCTCCGGTTCTTGCTTCGAGACCCATTTTTCTAAGGAAGAGACCTTTACTTCAGTGTCTCCGGTGCATTTAGATAGATCCTCCAGTGCCGACGTGACCGCTTTCAATTCTGCGGCAATCGAGCCCAATTCGGCTCTGAAAGGCTTGAACTCTGCTAGGAACTGAGCGAGGGTCAGGAGCTCATTTTCGCCAGTAAAACCGCACTCCTCGGGGCCTTCATTCTCTGTAGAAACTCTCGGCTTCTTCGGCTGGGCCTTTGCCGGTGACACGGGCGGCGTGTGTCGGGACATATTTTTCTTCATTACTTCGTCCATATACGCCCGAAAGTACCAGGATAGCCGATCGAATAACTAATGCTGTTGTAAAGCCCAAAATAAAGCTGTAAATGCCCCGAGAAGTTTTTAAAAAATTAATTTTAAAGCCGGGGGGAAACTGGAGGCGAAGGATCAGACTGCTACTGCAGACCTGGCATCACGTGACTCCCCAGTTGAAGTTTTTAAAGTCTGCATCCAAACCTTACCGAATGTAGAAGATGTACAGGTTCATTCTACTTGTAGCAGTCTACCAAGTTTCTAAATTCTAGATTTAAAGGGAGGTGAGTTATATAGACATTTCAACAACATTTAATTTTCTGTTATTTCAACCTAATTTTTAAACTTGCTATCCAAATTTCTTCTTAATTTGAAGATTTAATCAACCATAGCAAATGGGTATACTGTATGTACCAAGTTTTACATTTCAAGCTTTAAAGAGGGCTATGTTATAAGCAGCCAAACATTGTTGCCAAATTTTAAATTTCAGTTATTTCATTGTAGAGAATTACTAATAGACTTATCAGTTCTCATACAGAAAGATGAACAAAGTGAGTCATGTGATACCTTTTATTGGACCAACAAAAGATTTATGGAATACAAGCTTCTAGGCTACACAGATCCCTTCATTAGGTAAATGGCAGAATATTCAAAGAAGCAGCTTTACATACATTTGGTAGAACTTATAAGAAAAAACTTATACACATGGATGTGACATTTCTATTGATAATGAAGTAAGGAACTGGATATGTGCTGAGAAAAAGAACAGGCTTTGAAAACCTAGTTGGTTGCAAATCAGGTCAGACTAATAGGGTCCTGTCCAAATGGGTAGGCTGTATAGCCTAGATGTTAGAGTAACAAGCTGTGAATGAACTTGGTACATCCAGAAGACCAGGATTTGATTCAAACAACCTTCACTTGTAAACTGTGTGACTCTGAACAAGTCATGTAACAATACTAGTGCTTCCAGGTCACAATTAAAAACAGGCACTTGTGCCTAGTGGGCCTTACCCAGTTACCAAAAAGAATTAACTAAATGAATAAACTAAACTCCACTCCATGGATTGAATGTGACAGCAGGAGGCCTATAAATTGTTAAGTACTTATATTCTAAGAACCTCCCAATAGAAATACTGTTTGTGTGTGTGTCTGTGTGTGTGTGTGTGTGTGTGTGTGTGTGTGTGTGTGTGTGTTTGTGTGTGTGAGAGCTAACAAGCAGTTGTGCATGTAAAAATATATTTATGCTGCATAAACACACATATATATCCCCAAGAACACAGAAGACACACAGTATGATGAAACATAAATAAATCCTTGTTAATATATAAAGGTACACTAAATATAAATACAATGTTAGAAATAATGTCTATAAAATAATGTGACCATTAAATGCACATGTACCCAAAGCAAACAGAAAGGCAGTTGACAGTTTAAAATCTGTAATAATTCATGAAACTAAGGTCTACATTCAGTCCATTGTTTTTTTGTATTGAGACGAAAAATAAAAGTAACCTCATAAGCTCACCTTTCCTGTGTATTTCTGAAGTTTTCCTTGTGTACCAGAACAGAGAGGTCAGAGATGGATTGATCAGAATGAGAGACATGTTGTCCCACTGGTTTTGCAATCTTTTGCTCTTTTAAGTTGTGCCTGTGTGAGTTCATTAAGGTTCAGAGAAGTTGCCTGGTTTTCCTCACATAGCCTGTATGTGGACACTTCATGCAGGCCTCATTGTAATACACTCTTTGGAAACAGAGAAGTATGACTCACCACACAAAGAAGAACCACTCCTGCTAAAAAGATTATTATTCAAGGCATTTTTTTTAAGAAACAGATGATATGCCATCTATGTTGTGATTTTCATTTACTGTTTTGTGTGACTGATGTTAGAAGTACTACCTTGAAATAGACATTACTTTCTGCCCTATCTAAATGAAAGCTCAATGCCTTGACTCTGCAGGTGGGAGCAGCAGGATTGCCATTTACCCTAGTCACTAAAGTTGCTGGAGTCAGAAGTAATGGAGTGCTTAGTCAGACAGAGCTGGCATGAGAGCAGCTAGGAATATTGGACAATTGTATCCACTGGAGACAGGTAGCAAGCTGGAGGGGCAAGTAGACAAAGCTGACAGAGCAATTGAGAGAGCCAAAGGTGAGAGAAAAGTAGAAGTAAAACAAAAACTAGAGAAAAAGTTGTAGAGAAATGTTTACAAGGAAAGGAGCAGGAAATAGTCTGCAAGAAACTGAGCAGCCAAAAGGGGCTAGGGTTGTCAGATTTCAAAAGGGAGCAATATATATTTTAGTTCAGGGTGTCCTTTTTAGTGGATTCATAGTTAATTTTAATGCATAACTAGAGACAGCATATGTTTGTATGTTTTATTATAGTGAGCTTTTTGCATACATGATTTAGAGGACCAAGGGGGATTGAGCTGTGATTTTCTTGTGTCACAAATGTCTTAACAAAGTATATAAAAATGAATACATGCAATAGAACAGTGGCTACTGATCATGGGTATACTTTGTGTAGGCTGGTTTTATATCACTTTTGAGGGTTTGGTGCTAGACCTTTTTTCTCATTGATTATATCAAAATCAGCTTTTAGTGACTAATATATCTTTTTTTTATGTTTTAACTTCAAAATGAAATACCTTTTCAGTTTGGTTTATCACGGGCAGTCAAAATAACCATATAGAACAAAAAATAAGAAAATGATTGGTTTAGAGGCTGTGACAGCTGACCCCACCTATATACAGGACATACGGAGTATGTCAGTGAATATGTAAAGTCAGATAGTTTAGAAGAAGTAGCATAAGTAATTACATTAAGAGGGGTACAAAGAACAACTAACAAGAATTCAGAAATACTAAGAATTCTGTCTCCTTTGATTTGTGAATAGTTATTAGATCTTGAAATTGCCCTTTATGGTATGTAATATGATAAGATGTAATGATCTTACAACAAATAAAAATATTTTGATTTTGATCAGACATGCTAGAGTGGCTCATTATGTCTGACATAATTCCATAAAAATGCAAAAAATATAATTTAAGAATGGATTAGGCTCATCAGATGAATGCAAAACTAGATATGGGAAATCTGGAAGCTATGATCAGATTTAAGCTTGCTACAGAGCTGGTTAAGTATCCAAATTTAGGAAGACTATTACTGCATATGAAACTGATGAAAAAAAAGCAGGCTACCTCTGATGTACTGTAGTTCAGTCAGTATTTGATATTACATTAATAGGCAATGAAACTAGAACAAAGCTAAACAAAACTATGCTCTGCTATTTGTTTGGACATTTCCGGGGTTTGGAGTTTAACATGGATAATAAGTTGATGTCCAAAGAATACTTAAAAACAGGGCTCAGAGAGATCAGATTGACTTAACTCTAAAAAAAACAGAGTGCCAGCAGAAAAAAAAATATTAAAGACAAGGCACAAAATTGACAATTTGGGAATCAGAATTGTCAACTTTGATCAACTATACAAAGAAAGAAATTGTGGACAAATACATACATACATGAAATGATAGTAAGAAAGAGGAAAAATTAGAACTGGAGTATAACGTTGAGGTTAGCAGTCACTTCTAGATATCGGCTGATTTGGACAATTGAAAACAAGATTCAATAGATGGAAGGGGAAAATTGAACAACACGGATGAGGTATCAGAATGAAATCACTTAAGCAAAATAGATGGCAGTATAAACATCTTTTTAAATAATAACAATCAAAATGTTGGTAAATTATCATGGCATGTTGCAGGGCATGCCTCAAAACTGATAGATGTTGAATATTTAAAATGTATTACGTCAGCAGACATAATAAATCTACAAGGAACAAATGTATAATGGACACCAGTTATTTAAAATACCTACACAAAAGCAAAGAAAAATGGGTAGGTGAAATGGAGGTATCAGTACCTGTATTCAAGTAACTGAATATCTAGGAGTTAAGGAGGTAAAAAAAAGACAAACATTACATGATTGTAGCAGTAAACATTTTGAAGGATATACTAGTTTTGGTTAATATCTATAACTCCTTAAATCTCACCTATAGATAAAGATATATTCAGCAAAATAGTGCAAGATAATCTCTCATTACAAAAACAGTACAACACGTCCAGCTGTTACTGGTATGGATTTTTACAGTAACATGAGATGTGGCAACTTTGGCTTACAAGTAGACACAAAAACTTAACTTTAGCTTGATACATTAGGTGTAAGGAACAGATGCTTGATGAAAAATACTGAAAATATTGAACTAATGAAATTACTGTTGGAATCTTTAGATTTGATCATATGCAATGGAAGTTTTCCATCCAATTCAGAGGGATGATTTAGTTGCCTATATAACAGGGGCACCTCACCAGTGGACTACATAATTGGATTTCCATATGACTATCATAAGTATATGGATCTAAAAATAATTACAAGAACAAAAAGTGATCAGGTTCTGATCCTAGTTTATAGGAAGCTAGCTGGGAATGTACCAAACAGCATATATGAACCAGTAGAAATAATAAACAAGAAAGTATATTTTGATAAATAATAATAAATATCAAATGATTAACATACAGACAAGAAATAATTCAAATCCTGAAAGGCAAAATTGAACCAGAACAGCTATAGTCATACTAGTCATGCAGTGCATCCTAAGTTTCTATAAACCATTTAAAGAATCATATAAAAAGGAGAAATAAGGTGACGTATGAGAACTAGTTCAATAGGACATGTGAACAGGAAAAAAGAAATGTGCTAAATGTGTATGATACACCAAAAAGAAAACCACCAGGACAGATCTTCTTAAATTAAATAGATTTAGAAAACAATACAAAGTCCATGTAAAACATTTTAAAATATGGCCCATCAGAAATAATTATGGGGGACATAATTGCAGTACTAGAAAGAAAGTTAAGTAGTTTTGGAAACTGGTTGCCATGGGAAACAATCAATATAAAAATCAAATAGACGTCTACATTGTATCAGATAAATAGTCAAATTACTATAAGAACAGTTTTTGTAAACTATCATATTCTTCTGGTCAATAAATTGATGAAATATATGGTTGGGACTTATTGTAAATGGAAATCAGTGGCCTTCTAAATCTTGTTGTAGGACAGTTCAAAGGTCAAAAAAGTTGTTGTACCATCACTCCGATGTCACATAGATGATATAAAAACCTTTTAACCTTGCTCTGCCACCTGATTGGAGGAAACAGTGCTCTCAGAAAGCAAAATCAGGAAAATATGGTGGTGGTGGCACTTACTGAATACTTCACAAGTCCAGCTTTTATTTATTTATTTATTTGAATTTGAAAATGCATTTGATTCAGAGGCTGTTTTACAGAGGTTCCACATCATATATTAGTACAAAAAGGAATATAGGGAAACAGGATACAAAAGCAATTAAAGGCAATACAAAATCTAAAGGAAGTTGCTAACACAAATTTTGAAGGTATACAGTGACTGTGGTTACAGGGTCATGTATACTGTACCCTACAACATTGAAATAAAAGTGGTGTAGATTACATTCACCAATTCTGAGGCATAACATGGAATTCCCAGTTATCCGTCAAATAAATATGGATTAGACAAGTGATTGTTAGGCTAGATTAAGCATAGAAATAAGTGCTCACCTTAGTAGCAGTAAAGCTACTAAAGCTTATACAATTTGAGTAGGGTGGGTAAAATGGGGGAATAGTAGCAGAACTGAGACAATAAGAGTAGATTTGGGGGAGGAGCAGCGGAGAGATTAGGAAAATAATATAACTGTAGAGGCTGAAATGAGCCCGGGTCAAGAAATATAATGCAACAGACAGGAGTAAGGAGATCAGAAGGGGCTAACAAATGAGACAAGTTATTGGGGAGGATGTGGGACTATAGGGAAAGTAGGAGCGAGGAAAAGAGGAAATACAGTAGACATATGCCCAGAGTATCTATCTTAGTCGAAAGGTGCTAGCAAGTAATAGAGGAGATAAAGGGGTAGAATGATGGGGAGGAAAAGTAGGGAAGAGAAAGGCACGGGGTAGGAGTATCAGGGCTATCAGCTGGGAGAATGAAAGTAGTGCTAATAATCACAACTACTGGAAAAGGCTAAATAGGTATGTAGTTTCACTTTAAAGGTGTCTAATTTGGGTTCTTATTATAAGTCTTCATTTAGAGAGTTTAGCCAGTGTAGAGCATGGTACTCATAAGAACATTGGCCAAGTGAAGTTCTATGGAATGGAACTTTTAAGGAATTTATGTTTGTTTCCCTCATGCTATGCATTTGCTGTGATTGACAGAGGAAGTTTTGTAAACTGGGAGAGTAAACCCAAGGGTGGACTGTTTCACAAGAAGGCACACTTTGTACCGAATATGACAGTTCAAGTTAATTCATTCAGTTTTTGAGTATAGTTCACAAGAGTGGGTAAGATTGTGGACACCGAGTATGAGTCCACAGGCCTAATTCAGGGAAGTTTTGAATATTTTAAGGGCAGCTGGGTTTGCAGCCTCATAAACTACTAGGCCATAATTGATTGTCGAGAGCATGGAGCTAGACACTGCAATTTTAAGAGCTTTCTTGGGAAGGCATTGTTTATTTCTGTACAATAGGCCCAGTTTCATTTTAGATGATTTAGCAACCTAATCAATATGTTGCAAGAAGGATAAAGTACTGTCTAGCATGATTCCTAAGTATTTAAAACTATGTACCATTTTGAGGGGTGATTTGAGGTTATTGAGAATTTTTAAATTGTAAGCACCATGTCTGTTTTGGGGGATGGGAAAATCTTCCTTTTGGTCTTGTTGTTGTTGAGAAATAATTTGGAGTTTTGGAACCAATTTTCAATTTCATTAAAACATGAAAATATTAAGTTTGGACATGGACTGCTGTATTCAGCTCCATGTTTCCAAACTGTATTAATTTGTTATTTTTTTTAAGTAACTCTCACCAAGAATGTGTCCTTAGGGTCTGGATTGAATACCTACTGCTGAGAATCTTTATAGGGCTGGGAGCGGAGTGGGATGACACCAAGCCAACTGAGCTGCTGGAACCAAGCAGGACCATGAACACAAGGTATAAAGCTACATAAAATAGAATTTTTTTTTTCTTTTAAGGATTTGGGGAACTACATGCTATATAAAACATTGGATGGTGACCATCAACAACTAAGGATACGTTTTCATCGAGAGTGTTGATGACACCATAGAGACCTCAAGAGCAAAGAAAAGAACTAGGAACTACTAACACACCTTTTCACTATCACACCTGATAGATAAGATTTGTATTATAAAAAAAAGTTCTTTGTAGACTTCATAGATTTTTCTGTAGCATTTAATTCTATCATAAGAGGTCATGTATGGATAAAGCTAAGGGAGCTAGGGATTGACCAAAATCTGCTGGTTCTGATAAAACATCTTTACACTAATAAAGAGATGAAAATCTAATATACCAAACATGAGGATTTAAGTAAAAAGATAGAAACCAATATGGGAGTAAGACAAGAATGTGTATACACCCCATTGTTATTCAGTATTTAGAGAAATTAAATCTTATTTGACTTAAACAAATAAGAAGACCATGTACCAAAGATCATACAACATCATATACTTGCTCTTGCATATACCAGTCATCTGACAATTTTTTCCACCAGTAGATTAGGATTACAGAGACATTTAAGTAAAGTTGTCATGCTGTGCTATAAATTAAATCTTATACTTAACACTTAAAAAACTAAAGTTATGATATTTGGTAGAAAAAAAAATGATAAAAAAAATTTATTTAGCAAACAAGTTACTGGAATATGTTCAGGGATGTCAATACTTAGGCCTGATTTTCAGTTACAAAATGAAATGTAACAGGCACATTAAACATGTTAGAAGTGAAATGTGAATCATAGCAGGCACATTGAAGAAATTCCATACAATGTTCCGTAGTATCTCTGTGACACTGATGTGAAAAGCTATTAACGCTGAACTCATAAATCAGATAATTTTTGCTGTTGAAGTATGGGGAAACACAGACCTTAATTCTTT
Organism: Neoceratodus forsteri; assembly: GCA_016271365.2. NCBI lineage: Eukaryota > Metazoa > Chordata > Ceratodontiformes > Ceratodontidae > Neoceratodus > Neoceratodus forsteri. The sequence goes on from CM057452.1 coordinate 1,061,832,357, forward strand.
GAATTCTATATTAAATTTACTGTATGAACAAGTCTTAAAGTTATCCTTGGTGGAACACCAAGTTCTTTAATTAGGACTCAGGACAGATAAACATTGAACATATAGTAAAGATCAGACTGATAAATGTGTTGCAACAATGTTGTTACAGCCCTTGCAGTCAATATTATCAAACTGCATTGAAAAAGGAAACAAATATTTATTCAAGAAAACTGAACAGAATTATGGTTATCTAATATCTGTAAACTGTTGAATACATACTGTATATCAGTCTTATCAAACATTTAGCAGACAAAGGTATAAAGATAAATCAGACCTGTGCAAAATATATCACTAAATTAATATAACAGAAAGTCAAAGAAGATGATGTGAATCTAATTACTAACCTAAAAGTTTCTGAATGGTTAGTAAAGTAACCAAGGATCATTCATTAACATTTTATCTAAATGTAATGCAGAATCCAAAAGACAGAGGTATACTGACCCTATTGCGATCTGAGGCATGTCCATGCAATGTCACTAATCTTAGACATAGAAGGGAAGATGCTATAGCTACAAACTGCAATTGTGTCTTATAGGAAACTGCAGATTTACTTCACGTTATATTGTGCTGCCCTTAGTATAAACAAATTCAGAAATTCTGGGTAAAATAATAGAAGCAGAAAACATGGATATCTTATTTGTTTATTTATTTATTCCAGCATTCAGAAATAGCCTTTGAGTAAAGTGCTGTTTTTCAAAGGTTACACTTCAAAGGTTCCACTTCAAGACAGGTAGATTATACACAAAAGTACATTACATGTTTTGTTACATTTTGCAGAGGCACAGAACAGTATGAAGATTACATAACTATAAGCTAAAATGAAATTACAATCACATTAGATCTATATTCTGACTAGTAAAAGTGCAGTATGCTAAACAACAAAAAAGAAATAGTAGAAGTGAAGCAGCCAAGTGAATAGACGTTGTCAAAGAAAACAGAGACGGGGGTTGGATATGGGAGGAAGTGGGGAATAAAAGGTAAAAAGAGGCTGTGGGATGTATTTTAGGGGTTCAAGGGCCAGAACAGAGCCAGACTGGGGAGGAATGCAGAGGCTTGTATAATAAGGACAATGGAGGTAGAATTAACAGGGTAGGCCATGGAATAATCAAAGGATGGGGGGGGGTGCAGCTTAGTCAGGAGAAACTTGCAATGTTTTCTCTTGTGAGTTATAAGGATTAGTAGATGATATGTTGATGCAGCTAATATTTTATACTCACATTGGGTACATTTTAATATAAACGGAATGGGCAATGTGATTGAATATTTTGTTTAAGTCCTATCAGGACTTCCTAATCTCTTTATAGAGAATAGCAATTATAGGTGACTATAACTTAGCAAGGGGTGTAGGTAGCCAGACATGAACCTTACAATGACCTGTTTAAACTCAAAAAGAACAGTATCTCTATTGTTGGATGAGTTAGCTAAAATTTTCAGACACATTGCTCACTGTAAATTAATTATTGTCTTATGCATAATTTTTGATGAGCCACTTTGTTTTGCCTACTAAATGTATTTTTAATGATGTACTCATCCATCCAACCTCATTGATATAATCTGTTTATTATTGCACCATGAGTACTTACACGAAATACAGATGTAATGGAATATGCAGAAGAATTACTGAATTAATCTCTTTGCTCTATGGAAGTTTTTACTATGCTATTTTTAATCATGAATTTATGAAGTTATTTTTGTAAAGCTACTCTCTACTTTGTTTTAAATGAAAAAAAAATCCTTTGAAATGTGTGTTTCCATTGCTACAATGTTATATGTAATGTTTAAATAGTCAATCAGTAACACTAACTGATTGATTGATCAATTGATTGCCATTTCTTGCACTGGATGTAATAGACAACTTATTAGGATCCAGATGTATATCTCCCTGGTATCTTGAATTGCTTGTTTTGGGGGTTGTTGATAAAGTTGGAATTGGAAAGGTGTTCAAATATTTTACATTTAGGAATATTGCAGGGTTTAGTGCCTCCTAGTGTTCTGTTGTTTTGTTCAGGTATAAGATTGCTCCTAACAATCAGGTTGGATATGTTAAGCATTTATTTGAAAGGCAGTAAAAGTTGTTCTTGGAAAATACATTTTAAGGTGTCATTCTCACTAATATTTGTGGTAGGTACTTAATTTTTTGTAGGGACTCCAGATCAAGGTTTATGTAACAACCAAGGGTGTCCAGTTGATGGTGGTCTTTTCTTTATATTGTAATTAGAAGTGTGTCAAAAGAAAAACTTTTGCTGGCAGAGTTGAAATAAAAGTCAGACTTTTACTTCTGTGACAGTTTGGAAATCCATTTTCAAACTTTAATGGAATTTCTGCCTCCCCTGCAAGGCTGCCCAATTGCCCAATAATTTAAAAAATAATGGTATTCCCAATCCTTGTGGTTAGCAGTCCCTCCCCCCACCCGATTATCCACACAGCCAGTCCAGGGCAACATGCTCTTAGCCCTTTTATTAACTTGATCCCCTGCTGACTGCCATATACAGCAAATTAATATTTAAAAAAATTATCCATGGTGGTCTAGTGACCCTCCCTCCATTTCCCCAATCCCTGAATTAAAATTAGCATCCCTGGTGGTCTAGTGACCCTCCCTCCATTTCCCCAATCCCTGAATTAAAATTAGTATCCCTGATGGGCTAGTGTATGCCTGGCCCCCACCCTTGCAAGCAAAGTCTCACCCCATCATCCCAAACCTGAGAGTGGGCCACCGGCTCAGCCCTTCTCTCTCCTCCATGACCAGCAGCTCACTGAGCTATTAATGAATGAGCACATACTTGTACTTGTACTTTTATAAGCATCCACTCATTCATTAATAGCTCAGTGGGCTGCCAGCCATAGAAGAGAGAGGAGGGCTGTGCCAGTGGCCCACACTTAGATTTTGGATGGGGGGCATGGACTTCGCTTCCAGGGGTGGGGGGTACACTAGACCACCAGGGATACTAATTTTAATTCAGGGATTGGGGAAATGGAGGGAGGGTCACTAGACCATCAGGGACATTTTTTTTTTAATAGTGATTTGCTGTATACATCAATTGGCAGGGATCAGGTTACTAAAAGGGCTAAGAGCGTGTTCTACTCAACTGACTGGGTGGGTAATTGGGTTGTGGGAGGCACTACTAGTCACCTGGGATTACTTGGCCAGCTGTATTTTTTTTAAATGGGGCCATTAGGGCAGGTGACCGGGTAGCGGGAGGGACTGCTATCCACCAGGGATTACTCAGGCACTGGCAGCTGGGCTTTTTTTTATGGGGTGGGTGATTGGGTGGTGGGAGGGACTGCTAGCCACCAGGGATTTTTAATGTGGAATTCAGGCAAGGGTTGGGGGATGGGGCAGTTCTGGACACCAGATATTACTTTTTTTCCCTTTTTCCACCTCTAGATGAGCAGAAATGGGTGAAATTACACTCCAAAATGTTAGGAAGTTTTCCATTCTGTGACAGGTGGAAATTCTGAAACTTCTGCAAAAATTGCGATATTTTGTGGAAGCTCTACTACCGCGGAAAAAATATTTTTGCCCACCCCTAATTGTAATAATTGTTCTCTTGATGTAAGTGTGGCATGTTCCACAGCTCTGTCAATTTCTCTAGTGGTGTGTCCCTGTTCAGTCATTTTTTATCAGTGTAACAAGATGTCTCTGTCCTCCTCATTCAAAAGTATCTAGTGGCATCAAAGAGCTTGACTATATATTACAGACTTTTTAGTGTGCCTAGGGTGATTTCTGTTTCTGTGTAGATATATCTGTTGATTTCCCACAGATACAGGTCTGCTTTTATTCAAGGGCTAAGTACAGTCATCTGTGACTGTACATAGCTCAGGCAGGACAGGGGAAACCAAGTAACAAAAAAAATAAGAGCTTATATAAACTTTAACATGCACTGCAGGGTATTGAATCTGCTCACTGGTTACTATTGCTCTAATGTCATCAGCTGCAAGGGATTCTGAGATTTGTAATACAATAAGATTTCAGCCTAGAACTAAGGAAAATTAGTCTGATATGCTCTACTATACTACAGTAACCAGTAAGTAAAAGAAAATATTTTTGCACATGAAGTGCACATCGGGACTAGCCCCACACTTAAGTGTGGAGCCCATTGTGTTGACTATTCCCCATTAAACTACTATGCCACATGGTTATGTGTGCTGTATTTCACAGTTCTAGCTTTAAAGGAGACTGGCTTATAAGTAACTAAACTTTCAAACCGTTTTAAATTCAATTTTGCAGGTACAATATTTAAACTTCAAAGGTACAAACCCCATCCAACTTTAATACTAAAGAACAAAATGAACAATACATTTGACAGATTCATACACTTCACATGAAGATTGCTTGTGTCAATTTTACTAATCTTATTCTTGGAGAATGTCCATGTTATAAACTGCCAAAAATGGCACTATACGGTAACATCAGTACAAAATTTGAATTCCAGTGCTGATGAAGTTAAAACTTGTGAAAACCATTTAGCAGAGATCTGCATGTGAAATGAATTCAGTCTGTAAATAAAGTGACAGCTGTGTAATGCTGGGCATTTGAATAGGGCTGTGGGGATGCCTCTTGAATCTAAAATGGCTTTACTTGAGGTATGGGGTACTGATCTTGTCAATGCATATTAAATTGGGGGTTTTCAAATGTAACAATAGAAATTGGGGGGATGCTACTGTAGAAGGGTTACCAGCTGCAGAAGTTAGATGTACTGTTTCACCAAGAGACGAACAGCAGAGCTGGCTCATACAAGAATAGTAGACCCTCCAATTGAAGCAAGAGCCACAGAGTGTCAACATTTACAACTTGAATGTCAGCCATAGAAGAATCGCACCCAGTAAATTGACTGTCCACAGACCCTGATTTACTTGTAAGTCTGGGACTTTTAGGTGCTTAGAAAGATGTAGTGTTGGGACAAAATGTCTGGGGCTCCAAGAGGGAGGAATTATGGCTATTCTGATGTGAGGGATAAGACAGAAAAAGGAGTAGGTAACTGTCTTTTAAAGTGAGAGAATCACTCTAAAAAACAAGACGCATATCAGGTAACAACAATTTCAATGGCTCTATCTTGTTAAGCTAAAAGAAGAGCAACTATTCACACTGGGGGATATACAAACCTCCAAATCAGAGGCAAAAATTGAATAAGACACTGTGAAGCCATCAGCATGATATCAGCAGTAAAATAGGTACTGCTGGTGGAGAGCTTCAATCTGCTGGATATAGACTGTAGTCTGCCAGCTGTGGAACTGGCTAGAAGCATGGTCATCAAAAATACTAGTCAGACAGACTCTTTGGGATGGGAGAAATGCTGGATATGATGCTCACAAACAGAAACCATATTGCAGACATCAAGGTGGAATACTACCTGGGGACCAGCAATCCCCATAACATGTGAATCAAAATAAGGATAGTAGCAGAGGCAAATCACAGAAGGACAATGGTCCTGGACTTCAGGAAAGCAGACAAAAAAGGGTGAATGCCTCAGAGATGACATAGTGGGGGAGGAGGATGATCTGGATGTTGTGGCGGAACAGTGGGCCAAATTAAAGGATAGCATAATGAAGGCAACTAACCTCTGCATGAAAGAAGTCAGCAAAAACTGGAGGTCAAAGAGATTACTGTGGTTATTGAGGGAAGTGGCTATGAATGTAAAGGCTAAAAGGGTGGCATTCTGTAGGTAGAAAGAGATGAAGAGGGAAAAAATAGGGAATTGTACCACGTAAAGCAAAGGGAAGCGGGGAAAGTGTTGAGGGATGCAAAGGCACAAATGGAGGTCAAAATAGACTGAGGTGTAATTAAAGGGGACAAGATTTTTTTAGTTATGTACAGGTAAGTAAAAAGATGAAGACAATCAGAGGGATTGTGTGGTTAAGAAGAGGCAGAGGGAGAGTGCAGAGGAGGATCAGGAAAAAAGCAATTGTCCTGAAGAGATAATTCTGCTTAATCTTCACTGTGGAGGGAGAAGGGGATGGACCACATAGAAACAGCAGGAACACTGGGGTGAGGGAGGTAGACACAAGTCCACTTGCAGAGGAGAGGGTCCATACAGGACATGCAATTTTGAATGTGGATACAGCTATGTGGCCAGAGTACACCCAAGTGAGCTGAGGGAACTCAGTGAGGTACTGGCTGCACTTCTGACAGCCCTATGCAACAACTCACTGGAAACAGGAGTTGTTCCAGATGACTGGAGGAGTGCAGTGGTAGTCCTGCTTTGTATAAGCAGTAACAGGGAGGTGGCTGGCTACTATGGGAACGTCAGTATAATGTCTGTGGTGGGGAAGTTAACAGAGGCACTTTTAAAAGAAAGGCTGGTGGAGTATCTGAAATCCAGTGGGTTACAAGACATGAGATAACATGAATGCATGGAGGGAGGTTGTGTTAGACAAACTTATTTGATTAATTCAACTGGGTGCCCAGGGAAATAGATCAGTGTGGGGCACTGGATGTGGCCTGCTTAGACTTCAGCAAGGCCTCTGACACTGTACCACATAAGATACCTATAATGAAATTGGGCAGTTTGGGATTGAAACTAAAAGTTGTAAACTGGGTATGGAACTGCTTTATGGATAGATGGTGAAGGATGGTGGTAAATGACACTTACTCTAATGAGGGGAGAGTGACCACAGGGGTACCTCAAAGTACAGTACTGGAATCAAACCTCATCAGTATCTTCATAAGTGATATTGCAGAGGAGCTGGAATGGAAGGTATGCCTTTTTGCTGATGACACAATAATCTGCAATAGGGTAGATATCACAGAGGGACAGGATAGAATGAGTAGAGACCAGAGGAAACTCAAGGAATGGTCAAGAGTATAACAACTGAGTTTCAATGCCAAAAAAAAAGTGGAAAATCTTGCACCTTTGGCACAGAAACTGAAAGGCAGAGTATGAAACTGGAGAGGAAGTATTGATGGTCACTAAACAAGAAAGGGACCTTGGGTTTATCATATCTGATTACCTCAGGGTGTTGAGGCAGTGCTTTAAGGCAGTAGGCAGAACCAGTGGAATGATGGGGCATAGGGAGGGGAATCACTAGCAGAAGAAGAGAGGTGGCTTTACCACTGTTATAGACTACTGATTAGATCCCACCTAGAGTACTGTGTCCAGTTCTAGAGACTTCATCTCAGGAAAGACAGGGTAGAGGAGATCCAAAGGATGGCAAATAAAATGGTGCAGGGGTTGCATTGTAAGTCCTATAAAGTTAAATGAAGGATGCACCTTCTGCCACGCCGATGACCCGAGTTCGGAAGTGAGCTCATGAGCTGGGGGTTGGCAGGGAGGGAGATGGATTGAGCACCCACAGGGTTGCTCTCATCTCCTGGGGGGAGGGCATGGGATTGCTCAGCACTCTGGTGTCCCCGGTGGAGACTGGGGGCACCACAGAGTGTCTGAGCTGCATGTAAGGGAACGTGGCTCATGCAGGCAGGACTGCCATATATCACAGCATCAGATGTGCACCATGCATGCATGGAGGGGAGGAAGCTCTGGGCACCTACAGAAGGAGAAGGAGAGAAATATCCCTCCAAGTCGGATAGGTGATAGTCTTGCCAGTGCCACCACTACACATCCAATGCTGGTTTCCCTTCACTGCCCCCTTCAGTCTCTCTGGGTTGCCGTCCTCTGACCTGGGGAACTGAGATGAACTTGAAGATGGTGGGTGAACACAGTGGGCAGTAAAGCAAGTCAGCAAGAGCAGTGGCCTTAGAGAGTTCTGAGCTGGAGGGCCAGAAAGATAAGTGAAAAAAGAGATAAATGAAAGGATCTCAATATGTTCACCCTAGAAGAAAGGAAGGATGGGTGACATGACAGAGACCTATATGTACCTCAAATGAGTGAATAAGGTACAGCAGGAGAGTAGTTTTCAGAAGATAAGATGTACAAGAACAAGACAAGTGAGAGGAAATGCTTCTTCATTGAAAGAGTGATGGTCACCTGAAACAGTCTTCCAGTGGAGGAGGTGGACTTCTTGTGTGCATGGGACAGACAGAAAAGAATTTTGGTAGGAAAGTGTTCTGGAGTAGCTGGAGATTAGGTAGAGTCTGCAGTGACTGTATAGGCAGGGACAAAAATGTGAGGACTGGGTGGGTTAAGCAGTTCTTATCTGTTGACAAATTCTTTGTTACTATGAGAAAAAAGGCAGGTTCAAAATAGTCATCATAGGAGCAACCACAGTACTGCAAACAGCTCAACTCAGCTATCAGATAAAAGTAGTGCTATGTTCTTTGTGAACATTAAATTTCACAAAAAGATTTATGACATAATTCCCTATTGGGCTGCAATAAATATTTAAGTAATGTTACCACTAAGTTTCTTTCACATTAAATTAAAACTGCTTAATCAATTTTTTCCAGTTTTGTTAGATACCTCTATAAACTAACACTGTACATGCTTGACAAATGTCAGGTCTATACCTGCATGAGCAGAGAAGTTATAAACATCCCCATTTTTAAAAATGGTTTCACAAAATGTATCAAATAATTACGTAATGGAATGCCGAATCCCAGTAGCTTAAACATTTCTCAACCAAGTTTCTGGATTATGCATACTAATTTTCATATAGCTTCTGTAGCTCCAAAGATGGTTGAGTTATAAGCAGAAAAAAATACGTATAAGCTTCCCCCACAATAAAATGCCAGATTTTAAAGCCTTTATAAGTTTGAAGCAATCTAAATGTCATGGTGTTTGGTATGTTTCTAAGGCACATATCAAAACTTAACTTATTAAATATTTTATGTCTTTAATGCAGTAGCTGATCAAGATATGATCAAATAAATAGTTTTCAAAAATACCAAAAAAATTACAATAAAATTCTCTGGAACTTTGTGGAATTTTTCAGACTTCCACTGGAATTCTGCAAATTTTGACCTTTTCTAATTCTGCACAGTTCTACTCAAGAGCAAAGCTCATGAGATCTCTTTAATGTTATCTCACCTTGTGTTGGAAACAGCTTTGTTGGATATGATTTCCCATAGATTATTCTGCAGAGTACGTGTTTATGTTAATTCATTTACCTTCTTTCTACAATGTCAAAAACTGTGATCAAATCAACATAAAATAGCAGACAATAGGATACAATTATAACATTTCATGTGATTTAAGTATTAGTTATAAGAACTGACAACATTTCTAGTAGCTCATCTTTTAACATATTATTTGGGTTGTTTTTCATCTTGCTGATGCTTTTGTTATGATGTATATACAGTGTACATAAGCATAAGGAAACTTAATGGACATGGTATTATATGCTTTTGTACCACAGTAGTGGCATACCAATTGTGGTACAATAGCATCTGGAAGTGTCTGGACTATCACACGTAATAACATTGAACCATATATTGCTCTGTAATAAGAGTATTCTAGGACATATTAACATGCATTATATGAGACAGTATAGTTCTCTTGATATGCACTGTAACACACAGACGCATCTCGTTAAGTGATCTACCGGTTTTCTGTTGCTCAAATCAACAAGTAAAGACTCTTACCTTTCACAGGTAACAGAATTTGGCCGTTCAATAAATGGTGTTTCTGGGGGATCCTTTTTAAAGAGAACAGGAAAGATTCCACCAATAATAATATCTCCCTGTTTTGCATATGTATGTGTATGCTGGCTTCTTAGTTGACATGCTGGCTTGCTTGAATGATACATATGAGTAGCGAATAGGAAGAGAAGCATCACTTTCAGCATCCTTTGATCAACAGCTGATGAGGCTAAACCTGGGGCTGTATATCTTTATCTTTGATTTTAAAGAGCTGCATCGATATATGCACATTTATGAGTACTGGTTTAGGCACATAAAGATAACATCCTGGTCACACTGAGGCTTATTGAAAGTCCTACAACTGACACAAATACTGTGTGATTGCATGTTTACAGGAACAATGATCAGTTTTCTAATTTGCTTCAAATCTGATATCTTACAACACACACTATTGCCAACTTCTATGTATTATTTATAAAGCATCACATATTAATGCACCATCTATAAAGATGCTATGTTATAAATAATAGGTATTAAGTTCATTTTTAACTATCAAAACAGATAACACATTTAAGCACAAAAAGGATGTTTCAAGCACTTACATCTGTATGCTGTCTCCTTTAACACTAAAATGCATCTAGAAATTGAGCAGGCATTGTACAATGAGGCTATTTAAGAGCTGCAAAAGTGTTGTTCAGAGCATAGACATGTGCATTTGTTGTTATAAATTGCCAGGTTAAACCTTCAGAGGAAATTCTTACATTATAATTTACAGCCACAATTAAAGAAAAGACAATTTGCACCAAACTGTTCATTGCCTAAAATAGATTAAATATGGTAGAATTATAACAGAGAGAGAATCCCATTGAGATTGTAGGGCTTGTCAAAGAAACAGGGCTTGTTGTTGCAGCAAATCTTTAGGGTACTATTTAAACAAAGCACACATCAGTGGTAGCATGACTGAAAGGTTAATTGTAAAAAAGATAATGTTATGGTAGGGAAAAGAGTAAATACAATATAATGCGTAATCACATTGTAGATTAATAATCCTTGGCTGAGCATAATATTGTTTTATTAGTCTTAAAACTACAAATAACAGATGCTAAACCAAATTTTGCTTTTGTACTGTAGACATCGTAAATAGATAGTTATGGGAAGATAAAAATTTCCATCCATCTGGTCTGTCCTAGTTTCCTATTAAAAGTTATAGGCTCCCTCCCACATTTTCAGTGCTCATGTAATCCCTTGAGTTCTTTATCATCCCATCTTATATTTGCACTTGGAGTTTGGGATAGAAACATTGTGAGACAGGATGTGCGGAGACTGGAGAAGTGGTACAGTATTTGGCAATTGAATTTCAATGCCAAACAGTGCGAGCTGATGCACATAGGATGGAGAAATCTGGGATAGTGTACCGTATTGATAGGATGTAAGTAGAGAATATTGAGGAACAGAGAGATCTGGGGTGATGATCAGCAATAACCTCAAAACTGGCAGCTCAGTGCAACAGCACATAACAAAAAGGTTAGCAGAATACTGAGGTGCAAAGGGAGAAGGATTACTTTATTTTTTATTTATTAATTATTCAGAAACAACCTTTAAGCAGAAGCTCTTTTACAAAGGTTCCATGTCCGAGAATAAAAACAAATAGTTGAAAATACTTAATATACAGCATATGGTAATAAACAAACAAACAGTTCACTGAGGTGCAGCAATAACTATTAACATAGAAAGATAATTAAGGTGACATTGATCCTTGGCAGTGAGGAGAGTAGACAAGTTCAAGAGAGAACCTGAGGCAAGTGGGAGGAAAGGGGTAGAGGTGAGGGGAGAAAGGTTAGCACTCTGGTAGAAAGCTTTGTCAGAAAAGAAAGTGGAGGGTTGGATGTGAAACAGTGGGGAAGGTTGTAGAAAGCATGAGGGTAGCTGGCAACCAAAAGGGATAGGGGGCCAATGGTGATGGGTGACTACAAGAAGTTAGGGGGAGGGAAAGGATGGGGTATGAGATGTGGTCTGTCAGAGGGTGAGAGGTAGAGGTGAGGGGAAAGATTTGCAGTCTGATTGAAAGACTTTGTCAGAACAGAAACATGGGGGGTGGGAAGTGGAAACAGTAAGGAAGGTTGGAGAAAGCCTGATGGTAGGTGACAACAGAAGGGGGAGGGGGCCAAAAGTGATGGGTGATTACAAGAAGGGGGGAAGGGATGGAGAGGAGGGGGTCTGGAAGGTATGAGGTGTGGTCTGCGAGGACATGTAAGGAGATAGGGGGACTGTGGTGGGTATGCAGGGGGAGGTAAGGTTGTGGGGTGGACAATATAGGCTGTTTAGAGCACAAATTGAGGGGTGGACAATGCAGGCAAGTGCAGAGATATCTTTCAGGAGTGTTCATGTGGCAAGAGCCATCTTAGATGCCCCAAAGACAGTCACAAGCATTCATGGAGAGTTGTTTTTTTAAGTTCAGACTTACAGGCTAGCAAGCCTGTAGTTCCTTATGAGACTTCCAGGCACTCACCGAGCCACAGAGAGGCTCTATACATGAAGGCTCACTGCCCATCTGTGGTTCTGCAGAAAGGGACAGCAAGCACACTCAATGCCTTACTCCTGCTTCCATACTTTGGGTCGGCATGGTAGATGAGGTCAAAAATATGGAGGGGGCAGAGCCCAGAAGTGCCTTCTTGCCGAGTAGGCAGGTTTGGAATTTAATTCCATGCTCCAATGACAGTCAGGTCACCTGATTGTACAGAGAGCAGGTGCGGGTGAGTCAGTCAGCACCAGTGGCAAGTCTACACACCTTGTTTAGTGCTGTTGCCTCCCACTGCAGAGCAGTATTCATCGCTGATCCATAAGCCACCAGCCCATAGTCAATGATGGCTAAGATCGAGCTAGTGACAGAGAGATGGAGGGCACTTGCAGTGAGGTTTTTCTGATGTCTATATAAGACTCCGAGCTTGGAATTAACAGCTTTGACCACCATGTCTGTATACTGAGCATAAGATAGGGTATTGTTAATGGTGACATCCAGGTACTTAAATGAGTGAACCTGTTTGAGCAGGGCACTGGCTTTGTTTTTGATGGACAGGACAGAGAATCTCTTCTTTAGCTATGTGCTGGATAGGAGCAGTGTTTTACTTTTTTTTATAATTGATGAGTAGCTTATGTGCACTGAACCAATCTTCAGTCTTATGGAAGAAGGTCTGGAGTTCATGCTCATGATGTTCAATGCAGTGGGTTACTACTGAGGAGAACAGCAGCATCTGCATACAGGATGATTTTGATGTTACACACCTTGGGAAAATCATTCAAAAACAAGCAAAACAGGAGGGGTCCCATTTGATCCTTCGGGGGCACCTATGAACACCTCTTTGGTTCCCGACATGACTTTGTCAATTTTGACTTTGGGATCCGTGGGACAGGTAGTTCTCGAACCAGTCCACAGCATTTGGGGCCATTCCCATGTTTTTTAGTTGATCCAAGAGTAGGGGGTGACTGACTGTGTCAAATGCCTTTCTTAAGTCAATAAAGCCTGACCCAGTTAATTTGCCTTTGTCAAGTGCTTGGTGCACAGAGTTGGTGAAATCAACCAGAGCAGTGGCCGTGCTGTGATCCTTTCAGAAGCCATGTTGCTGGGGACATTGCAGCTGGCACTTACATAGGTAATTGGTTATTTGGTCTGCCACAATCCTTTCCAGTGCTCTAGATAGTGGGGAGAGGATTGATATGGGCCTGTAGTTAGCAATGTTGGACCTATCCCCACTCTTATAAACAGGGGTTACCAGAGTTTGTTTCCAATCTATAGTGAATATGGCTAGTGTGAGTGATTTGTTAAAAGTTTCATAATAGGGACCATGAGTTCATTGAGGGCAAGTGCTACCAGTTTCAAATCAGCCCCATCGCTTCCCATCCTAGTCTTTCCCAGTGCTTTCAGTACATAGGACCTTGAGACCTTGGCGGACACATAGAAACATAGAATTTGACAGCAGATAAGGACCGCTTGGCCCACCCAGTCTGCCCATTTCCCTGCCTAATGGATAAGCTGCAGATCCTAGTTAACCAGCAGCCTACTTCTTTCTGCCCCAACCCCTTAGAATTGCCTTATGACTGTCCCATGCATGCTTGTATTTCACAACTGTTTTTGACTCCACAACCTCCTCCGGAAGGCCATTCCATGCATCCATAACCCTCTTTGTGAAAAAATACTTCCTTAAATTACCTCTGAGCCGACCCCCCTCTATCTTCAAATTGTGGCCCCTTGTTCTTGCACACCTTTTGTTTTGAAAGATACTACTCTCTTGGACTGTGTTGATTCCCTTGAGGTACTTGAAAGTTTCTATCATGTCCCCCCTCTCCCTCCTTTCCTCGAGGCTATACATATTAAGCTCCTTAAGTCTCTCTTCATATGTCTTCCAGTGCAGACCCTGCACCATTTTAGTTGTCCTTCTCTGGACAGCTTCCATCCTGTTTATGTCTTTGCGGAGATTGGGTCTCCAGAACTGCACACAATATTCCAGATGGGGTTTCACCAACTGTCTATACAGATGGATAATAACTTCCTGTTTTCTACTGGTGATGCATCTCCCTATGCATCCCAGTATCCCCCCAGCCATCCTTGCTGCCCTCTCACATTGCTTGCCCACCTTTAGGTCATCTGATATGACTTCCCCCAGGTCCCTTTCCATTTTTGTTGTTGTTAGTATCTCACCCCCCACTGTGTACTCTTCCCCTGGGTTTTTGTTTCCTGGGTGCATTACCTTGCACTTCTTAGCATTGAATCTAAGCTGCCGTACATTTGACCATTCCTCTAACCTTGCCAAGTCCTTCTCATCCTTTCCACCCCACTTTGTGCATCAACTCTGTTACAGATCTTTGTGTCACCTGCAAGAGACATACTTTTCCTTCCAGTCCCTCTGCAATGTAGCATAAAGACATTGAAGAGGACTAGTCTAATACTGAACCTTGCGGTACCCACTAGTAACCCTCCTTTCTTCTGAGTGGACTCCATTTACTATTACTCTCTGTGTCCTATTCTCCAGCCAATTCTTTACCCAGGCTGTCATCTTGGGACCCACTTCCGGCTGGCTAACTTGCATATTAATCTTTTGTGTGGGACTTTGTCAAATGCCTTGCTAAAGTCTAGGTAGGCCATATCCACAGCCCCTCCCTGATCTACTACTTTGGTCACCCAGTCAAAGAAATCTATCAGATTCATCTGGCATGACGTTCCCACTGTCAATCCATGCTGCCTTGGGTCCTGTGCCCCTCTGGCCTCTAGATAATCGACAATGTTTTCCTTCAGAAGTAATTCCATCATTTTCCCTACCACTGAGGTTAAACTAACAGGTCTGTAGTTTCCTGCTTCTGCCTTGCTCCCACTTTTGTGAAGGGGAATCACATCTGCCCTCCTCCAGTCCTCGGGTACCACCACATCCTCCCATGATTTGTTAAAGAGGGTAGTCAGTGGTGTCACTAGTTCTACCCTTAGTTCTTTTAGAATTCTGGGATGAATCCCATCAGGCCCCACTGTTTTGTCCACCTTCAGTTTTAAGAGTTCTTTCAGAACCCTTTCTTCTGTAAATGGGCTGGTATCAACTTCTGTATCTAGAGTCGTTCTACTGTTTGTTTTAGGTACCTCCCCCTCTTCCTTTGTAAATACTGAGCAAAAGTATTTGTTTAGTATCTCTGCCTTTTCACAGTCACCCTCTGCCCACCCTCCTCCCTTTATTAAGCCTCACTACCCCTCCCTTGGTCTTCCTTTGCTCCCTGATGTACCTATAAAAGGTTTTATCCCCCTTCTTAACCGAGTTGGCTATCTTTTCCTCAGTTTGGGCCTTTGCTGTTCTGACTGCCTTCTCAGCTTCCTTTTGCTTTAACTGATACTGTTCTCTGTCCTGCTTCTTCTGTGATTCCTTGCTGGACACCCATGTGAAGTAGAAATTAGGGTGGTTTTGCGTTGTTGGCTTGCTACTAAGTTGGACTTTCTCTCACTTTAGATAGTCAGGCAGTAAGATGGAGCTAAAGTCTGTGAAAGAGGCATTGAAAGCCTCAGCCATAGTGTGCAGGTCCATAGTAGGCAGGCCATTTAGGTTGAGCAGTTGGGAGTGCTTTTTTTCTTCCTTCCCAAGGAGGTTATTTATATTTGCCCAAAATTTTTTTCACTCTCCCCAGCTGTTTTGCAGCTGGTCCTTGTAGTAGTTTGCCTTTGCTTGCCTGGTTAGATATGTACATCTGCTTCTGGTTGCCCTGTAGGACTGATGATAATTTTTTCCTGGACAACCTGGCCTTGGCCCAGAGACTATCTCTCTTACCCTTATTAGGGTAAGAAGTTCCTTGGCGATCCACCCATTGGTGTATCCTCTTAATTTCCATTTTTGAGTGAGGTGAATCTGTTACAGCTATTATTGAAGCTGACAACAGGTAGTTCAGGGTTAGGTCCAGATCAAGCAGTGCATCTGGGGGGACCAGTCAAAGTACGCTAGAGCAGCCTTGAAAGACCACAGTTGTCCTCTCTTTAGGAACCTGCTTTCAACCATGATGGGTGGAGGTTTCCTTAGGTTGTTTTGCCACCTAAGAGTGACTGGAGAATGATCACTCAGCGTATCTGGCTGCACTGTAACCTGAGTTATTCTGGCGGGGGAGTTATAGAGTATCCAGTATTTGAGGGTACAATTGCCCATCTTGTAGTTACTCTGGTGGGTTCCATGACTAATTGTAAGAGATACAAATTAGCCACAGCATCATTCAGGAGGGTTGCCTCATTACTGAGCCATTTGATATTGAAGTCTCCAGTGATGATGAGTTAATGGACCTTGCTATGGAGGGTCAAGGCATCCAGCACTTTGATAAGGCCCCCACTGACCTTTTTGGGGGGCAAATAGATGGAGGTGATTACCAGTGATTTACTGTTCTGGCCACATTGGATTTTAACTGCTAGCATCTCATGGTTATTATCCCTGCTATTAATGGGGAGCACATTCCCATTGAGTGAGTTTCTAATGTAGATGAGGCATCTACCACCCCTTTTGCCTAGTCTGTCGATTAGGAAATTTTGATAACCTGGTAGTGTGACTTCTGAGTTCTTTGTTTTGCCTGTCAGCCAGGTCTTCATGAGACATAAGACATCCAGACTGTGCACAACAGCCCATGCCTGGACTTGTGTTAGCTTGGCAAGAAGGCTGCAGATTTTCATTGCTGCTACTTTAAGGCCTTACGGTTTGCTATTAACAGATCCATTGGAATTTTGTGGGCCTGAATCTGAATGCACATTGCCAGATAGTAGGAACAGAATCAGGATGTCTTTCTGAGTTGAGAAGCAGACAGTGATGGTGGCTTTCCCTTTTATGAGCTTAAGTTTAACTTACTACCAGTAGGGATGTGACATTGACTCTGTATTGATCACTGGTGAGACCAGATCTGGAATACTGTGTCCAGTTCAGTGGTCTGTGCCTTGGGAAGGGCAGGAATAGATTAGAGACAGGGTAATAAAGGCTCACAAAGATGATCTATGGTCAGACAAGCAAGGTGTATGATGAGAGACTGAAAACTCTCAGCATGTATTTTCTGGAAGACAGAATAAGGGAGAGGAGGGACAATGTAGAGACTTCTAAATTCATGAATGGTTCAACAGCGTGGACTCAGCAAGTTTGTCAGTACTATGAAATAGTGCAACCACCAGGGTCATGCACTCAAGCTGTGGGGGAAGGGGGTCAAAAAGGATATTAGAAAGTACTATATACCAAGTGCTGTATACTAAATGCAAGATAGTAGAAGGCATTTCAGTACATAATGCTGTCTCCCAGTTCAATGGGCCCAATTTCCCCTTCTGTTTTCTATTATATATTTAGTTAGTTTAATTTTGCATTTGGTGAGATACTCGGTTTCCACTGTATACCTCAGTAGACAATACCATGCATTTCCTGCTCTTTGTGTGAAAAAAAAACACAAAAAAGTCTAATATTATCTGTTTTGTTTACCAGGATAATCTGTTCATTATACAATCTCAGGTCAAACTCTTTGTTGTAAAGTAGAAACATAGAAACATAGACAATGATGGCAGAAAAATACCAGAGGTCCATCCAGTCTGCTGAAGTTCTGTATAATCCCAGGAACCTACTGTTCCTCCAGGGTACTAACCCTCCCCGTCATCTTTCTGTTCTCCTCCCAGGTCCTGTTGCCCCCAGTAACCACTATTCCCTTCATTATGTCCCAACCCTGATTGAGTTCCCTGACTGTTTTCACACCCACCATCTCAGCTGACAGACTGTTCCAAGGTTCCACCAGTCTTTCTCTCAAGTAGTACTTCCATACATCCCTCCTGAACCTACCTCTTGTGAATTTTGTCCACATGACCATGAATTGGTATTCAGGCCAAGTAGTTTAGCGCAATTCACTTTGTTAATTCCTTTGAGGAACTTGAGGGTCTCCATCATGTATCTCCTCTCCTTTCATGTCTCCAGTGAGTACATATTTAGTGCCTTAAGGCTGTCCTTATAGGATCTGCCCTGCTGGCCCTAAATCAGTTTTGTTACTCTGTGCTACACTGTCTCCAACCTATCCTTGTCCTTTTTGAGCTGAGGACTATAGAACTAGCAGTACACTAGTTGAGGCCTCACCAGAGATTTGTAGAGGGGAAGTATCACCTCTTTTGTTCTGCTATCAATACCCATTCCGATACATCCCAGCATCCTTTTAGCCTTGCTATAGGCCTTGTTGCACTGACTCAGTTGCCTATGCTAATGATAACTCCCAGACCTTGTTCCTCATCTGTAAAGCTATGTCTCTCTCCCCTCTGATCTAGTACTCTGTCATGGAGTTATTTTTCCCTAGGTGCATTACCTTGCTCTTTTTAGCATTGACTTTTAACTGCCAGACCTTTTACCACCCCTCTAGCTTTTTAAGGTCTCTCTCTATTTCCGTTATTCCCTTGTCACTATCCACCCTCTCACATAGTTTTGTGTCATCTGCGAAGGGCCACAGTCTACCCTGGGTTCCTTTTCCAGTGTCACTAATGAACATTTTGAAGAGGATCAGACTCAGAACTGATCCCTGTGGAACCCCAATAACAACCCCCTCTCTTCTGATTTAACCCCATTGACCACCACCCTCTGTTGCCTCCCCCTAGCCAGTTATCCACCCAGTTCACTATGGGTTTATCTGCACCCAGGTCTTCCATCTTCTTGAGGAATTGTTCATGAGGTACTGAGTTAAAAGCGTTGCTGAAGTCAAAGTAGATCAGATCCACAACACGTCCCTTGTTTAATTCCATTGTTAAACAATCAAAAAAAACTATCAGATTAGTCTCACAAGATCTTCTTGCCATGAAACCATGCTGTTTACTATTCTGGAACTTTTTGCTCTTCAGGTAGTTTATGAGGTCCTCTTTGATCAGTGACTCCATCAGCTTCCCTACAGTAGAGGTTAGACTGACAGGCTGTTAGTTCCCTGGTTGCTCCTTATCCCCTCCCCCTTATGAAGTGGTACAACATCTTTTACCTTCCAATCCCTTGGAACTTCTCTAGACCTAATTGAGCTGTTGAACAGACATACCAGTAGTTCATCCAGCTACACTGCTAGTTCCCTGAGTATCTTCAGATGCAACCCATCTGGTCCTGGGACCTTATCTATCTTTAGGGCAGCAAGCCCTTTCAGAACCATTTCACTAATGAACAATGGCTATCTCATTTATGGGATTCCCTTAGTTGCTGCTTTGACGCCACTCACTGGCATGGACCCACTATTCTCCTCAGTGAAAACTGAGCAAAAGTAGTAATTTAGGATGGCAGTATTTTACCCATCCTCCTTTATCATCCTAACCCCCTAAACTAGCTTTACGATTCCCCCATCTTTTTTCCTTGTTTCACTAAAATATCTGAAATACTGTTTTTTTTTCCATTCTTAACCCCCTCTGCGATACACAGCTCTGTGTCTGCTTTGGCCTCCCTAACATCCCTCTTTGCTGCTCTATTTTTTTGTAGATAATCCTCCCATTCTACAGTCCCCTGCTTTTCCTTGTATTTACAGAAGGTCTTCTTTTTGGCCCTTACCACTTCCCCTACACTCGTTGAGAACCATAGTTGTCTCTTAAACCTGTTTTTCTTTGTTACTGTTTGTATGCATACTTTAGATGCCTCGAGGATGGTGCCCTTAATTTCTCCCCCATCTCTCCTCCACCACACCTATGTCCAGCACCCCTACTAATTATTCCTGTATAGGTCCCTCATCCTATCAAAGTCAGACCTTCTAAAGTCAAGGACTTCAGTTCTCAATTTTAGCTTGCTGGTCCTGAGGTCCAATTCAAACCAAACAGAGTTATGGACGCTGTTCCCTAGCAGCTTCCCTACTCCCACTGCTACCACCATCACTGAGTTTGTGAGCATCACATCAAGGACTGCAGGCTGCCTGGTGGGTTCCTTAACCAGCTGCACCAGTAGACAGTCTTTGAAGGCATCCAGCAAGGCCTGACTCCTGGCACTCTCAGCTGCTTGGCTAAGTAAACAGGTCATGTTGATTATAAGTTCCTTATCCTGTAATATCTTGTACATTTCTAACATTTCACCTCTCCATCTTCTTTCTTCTAATGAAAAAAGACCCAGAACCCCCTGTCTATCTTGATAACTATGATTTTTAGCCTAGGCACCATTTCCGTTACTCGGTGCTGTGCCTGTTCTATTTGTTTGATTTCCCCAATGTAACGTGAGCTCCAAATATGTGAGCCATAGTCCAGATTAGGCCAAAAGTATGATTTATAAACAGAAATAATACAGTTTTAACTTTTTTGTTAGAAAAGTACATTTGGTGTTGTTTATTAATCTGTATACCACTCCTGTTATTTTATTACAATGTTTATTGAATCTTAACTCTTGGTTTAATATTATCCCTATATCTTGTTCTGATTCAACCTCTTTTAAATTGATGTTATTGAGTTTGTATTGCTGTCTTATGTTATTTCCCCATATGAATGACCACACATTTTTCATTGTTGAATTTCATACAGTTCTATTCTGTCCAAGTTTCAATTATGTCTAAATCCTTGGTGAAAGACTCTCTGATGACCTTGTTATGCACTATTTCACATAATTTTGTGTTATCAGTGAATTTAGTAATTACACAATTACTGTACATTGATATGGAGCTCTGAAATGAAAGAGAAAAATGTGGCTGTCCCCAACATGGACCCTTGTGGGACACCACTTGCACCCAAAATCATCTCTGATTGTATTCCCTTTATTGTTACGAAATTTAATGTCACCAGTGAAATCTTGGCAAAATCAGCAATTTTGACCAGTGAAATATTTTGCGTAATTATGTGCTTATGGCAAAATTTCACTGCTTAATTTCACTGTAAATTTCGCCTTGTGTTAATATTAGGTGACATTGGGCTTGTCACATGAATTACTGTCTGCAGGTCACATGGGTGATTGTATACAGGCAGGAAATGAGTGATTAATTTCCTTTGTAGTAGTGTTGACCCAGAGGAGAGAAGCAGGCAGTCAGCAGCAGACTAGTGTTTGCAAGTGCTATACCATTCTGTGTGTGCTATTGTTTGTGTGTTTACCCACTTTATTTAGTTTATAGTTAGATTGTGTATTTGTGTTTCTGGTGTGTGCTGATAATTTCTGTTCTGTTGTGTCTGTAGTTTGTGTGTGTGGTGTGTGTTAGCGTGTGTGTTTAGCTCCCTCACTCTCTCCCTTTCTTTCTTTATCTTTTTTCTGTTTTCTTTTTACATAAGGGGGATGGATGGGAAGGGTAGGGACAAGAGGACTGGAAAGAAGGCAGCAGGAACCCCACCCAGTGTTCAGCTTGACAGGTGAGCCTTTGGGTCTGAGCCCCCCCCCTAGCTGGAGAATGTGGCCCCAACCCCCTACTCCCCAGGAGCAGCATGAGCCTGTTGCCCCTCCCTCAGCAGCAGCAGCAGCATGATACCCAGCAGCAGGATCCTATTGTCCCCCAAAAGCAGCAGCAGCAGGAGCATGTGGACACCACCCCCAGCCAGCAGCAGCAGCCAGATACCAATGCCCCCCCCAGCTGGAACATGTGCCCCACCTCCCCCCAGCAGGAGCATGACAAGGTCCCCATACCCATGACATCAGTTGGTGGTGCCCTCCCCCCAGAAAGTGTCAGCTGTGTTGTGTTTTTTCACCAAAAACACCAACAACAATAGTGTCATGATCTGCAACCTGTGTGGGCAGATCTGTGAGAAGGGGAAAGAAAGGGAGGCATTTTGGTTCTGGTGGCCAAAGGAGTCATCTGCAGCACCACCACACTTCAGAGTGGCTCCAAAAACAAAAAGAGGTGGCCACAGCAGGTAGAAAGGCCCAGCAAGAGGAAGAGGCTGGGGTCAGTGGCAGTGGAGGCACCACACAAGAAGACGACAGCAGCAGTAGAGGCAGCAGTAGCACCCCCATCACCCTCATCCCACAGACACTGCTGGCGTCAAGTTTATGCTGATGAACCCACACAGCATGCAGCAGGTCCAGCTGCTCATGTTCCAGCAGTGAGTCAAGAAGACTTGGCAGCTGTGCACAGAGAAGTGGGAGCTCTGCACTATGAGTTGAACTAGTTCAGCCAGGAACTCAGGGGAGACCTCAGGAAACTCCTTGAGGACCAACAACAAATGTTGGAACCCCATTGTGAAGCTGCATTGTGGGGGTGGTGGTTAGTGTTGTGTGAAATTTGGAAAATTTTGCTGGGAAAAATGTTTCTCAGAATTTACACATTTCGTGTAATATTTCACTGGATGAAATGCAAAATTTCACTCTTGAACCAGCAACATTTGCTGCTAGTAGGTGAAATTTCACCACCCGTGGGCAAAATTTTGTGATTTCACCACTGGGCCCCCAATCTTTAAAAAAAACAACAACAGTCCCTTCCCCTGGTGTCTAGTAGTCCCCCTCGGCTGATCATCAGACAAATTCAAATCAAGAGAACACTCCCTCATCACCCCACCCTGAGCCCTGGCCCCCAATCTCAGCAACAAAAAAACAAACAATCCCCATCCATGTCCCTGGTGTCTAGTGTTCTTCCCCATGGCCAATCACTGGCTGTATTTAATTCAAGAACCCTCTCCCCAGTCACCCTGAACCTCGGTCATAATATTGTAAAAAAAAATAAATAAATCCTCACGTCCGCTGTCTTGTTGTCTAATGGAGCCCCCACTCTATTACCCTGTGTTAAGTCATAGCCCACCTCATTCCCCACCCCAGTACCTCATTGAGCGCTCCGACGAGCTGCCGGCTGTGGAGGTGAGTGGACGGCTGTGACATTGGCCTGATTGGGGTACTGGGGAGGAGAAAGGTGGGCTCTGACTAAACACAGGGAGGGGGAGTGGGGGGTCCACTGGACACCAGTGACAGGGGAGGGATTTTCCTTTTTTACAAAGATTAGGGACTGGGGCTCAGGGTGACTGGGAGGGAGTTCCTGATTTGAATTCAGCCGGTGATTGGCTGGGGGAACCATTAGACACCAGGGACATGGATAGGGACTGCTTTTTTTTTGCTGTTACTAAGACTGGGTGCTGGGGCTCAGGGTGATGGGGGAGGATTCTCTTGATTTGAATTTGGCTGGTCATTTGCCGGGGGGCAGTAGACACCAGGGACTGAGGGTATAAATTCACAATGGACATACGTGGATGGGGTTGAAATTGCGAGTGAAATTTCACCACAATTTCGTGAAATATTTCATGTGGAGAGAATTCTGATTTTGTGGCAACCTCACCAACAAAATAAATTTAGCAACATCTATAGTGGTGATGGCAGAGTAGAATTGGGGCCTGGCACCGACGCCGTGTAATTACAGTCCAGGAATTATAATGGGCAGTGCAGCACTGGCAGACATTTTTTTTCTTCCTTTTCCTATGCTTCCTTTCTTACTGTCTCTCTCTTCCCTTGTCTGCACCCCCTACAAATAACATAAAGAAAAGTAAAAAAAAAAACTTTTCTGTTCTCTTCCTCTTCTGTATCCTCTTGTTTCTTTTTCCTGTCCAACGTTTTGTGTGTTATGTAATGTCTATGCTCCCTCACTTCCCCCTCTCATTTGAATAGCCTTGCCCTGACCCTGCATGTTCCCCTGTCATGTGTTACTGTCAGTCACTTTTAATCTGTATCCATAAACACTGTAGCTTTTTTCTTGTTTTCTGTTAGTCTTTCTGTATATATTTCCTCTTCCTATCCACAAATGTCAAGTATTGTAATTTGTTCCTATGAACCGAATGTTTTTCACAAAGCTATGTGATGTTGCGGCAGCTGTTTTTGCTGTGTGCAGCATCAGTCTGAATACATATACAACAAATACAGAAACATAAGTAATTTTATATTAGGAGTCATACTAGGATTGGTTAGATGTACAGAAGGCAGAAATGCCCATTTATATACGTTGCCAACTAGAGGGCATTATTTATTTACCTTGGGATTTAGCGGCAACATGTCAAGTTTTTGTTTGAATAAACTGAAGGATTTTACTTCAAGTATTTTATTGCAAAGTTAAACAGAATTTAATTTTTTTTTGTGCTTAACAACACATGTCCCTGGGGCTTGCCACAAATGTTAACTTGGTTTCCCTCCCCTCCAGTCATGATGATGTTTTTTAGTGCTGCACACCACCACCACCAGGTCCAAAATGTGCACTTGGGCCAAAGTTTAACACAACCTCTTGCCACCATGCTGTGCAGTGGAGGCATGATAAGATGACAAATATGACCAGAATAAAGTAGGATGACACTGAGACATGAATCTCTCTCTCAGTCATGATGTTATATAGCGCCTAGCCAACACCTGAACTTAAAATCCTGTTTTGTCAGGGGATTTTAGGCTGAATCATGTTGCTGCAAGGCTGTACAAGTCCAGGAATGTTACATGAAAAATGTTTGGTAAAATTCAGACAGAAATCTGGTCTCAGTCATGATGTTATGTAGTGTACCCCCACCTCCCAGACCAATAAACAGTGTTTGTACCACTATTTGCAAAGGATTTCAAGCTGAATCTTGTTGCTGTGAGTGCAGAACAGGCTGTACAAATCCAGAAATGTTACATGAAAAATGTTTGATAAAATTTGGACAGAAATCTGGTCTCAAGTCATGATGTTATATGGTGCCCCCATCCACCTGGACCAAAACATGGTGTTTGGTCAACTGTTTACTGATGATTTTAGGCTGAATCTTGTTCCTGCAAGTGTAAAACAGGCTGTACTGGTCCAGAAATGTTACATGAAAAATGTTTGATAAAATTCAGACTGATCTCTGGTCTCAGTCATGATGTTATATGGTGCCCCCCATCCACCTGGACCAAAACATTGTATTTGGTCCACCGGTTACAAAGGATTTTAGGCTGAATCTTGCTGCTGCTAGTGCAGAACAGGCCATACACATCCAGAGATGTTACATGAAATATGTTACATAAAATTCAGAAAGATATCTGTTCTCAGTCATGATGTTATATGGTGCACCGCTACCTCCCAAACCAAATAATGTTGTGTGGGCCACTGTTTACAAAGAATTTCAGGCTGAATCTTGGTGCTGCTAGTGCTAAACAGGTCATACATGTCCAGAAATGTTACATGAAAAATATTTAATAAAATTTAGACAGAAATCTCGTCTCAGTCATGATGTTATATGGTGCCCCCCATCCACCTGGATCAAAGCATGGTGTTTTGTTCACTGTTTACAAAGGATTTTATTTATTTATTTGCTTTTTTAAACCAGGCAAGCTCACTAGACAACCAAGTGTCTATTTTCAGGTGCGACCCGGGAGGATTACAATGGCACATACATGAACATCAGGCAAAAAACAGGATAACATACAATAGAATCAGGCACAAAGATTACATCAGGAGGTAGAAAGCAGCATAGTACAGGCATGGATGAGTGAAGTCTACAGATGACCCAGTAGATTAACAAGGTACAATACATCAAGATTAGACAGATCAAGGTACATACAAGAACATCGGGCTCATAGGTTACATCAGGAGGTAGATAACAGTGTAGTATAGGCATGATTGACAGATGTCTACATGTAAGGTCAGCCATACCCTCAGGTGGGGAAAAGTGGGGTAGGGCGAGTGGTATCTTAGGCTGAATCTTGTTGCTGTGAGTGCAGAACAGGCCATACAAGTCCAGAAATGTTACATGAAAAATGTTTGATAAAATTCAGACAGAAATCTTGTCTGAGTCATGATGTTACATGGTACAACCCCACCTCACAGACCAAAATATGGTGTTTGGTCCGCTGTTTACAAAGGTTATTAGGCTGAATCTTGTTGCTGCTAGTGCAGAACAGGCTGTACATGTCCAGAAATGTTACATGAAAAATGTTTGATAAAATTCAGACAGAAATCTGCTCTCAGTCCTGGTATTATAAAGTGCCCTGCTGTTACCCAGACTTAAGATGCTGCTTTGTGCACTGTTTACAAAGGATTTCATGCTGAATCTTGTTGCCACTGGCTGCTGTGGTGTGCAGAAGAGGCCTTATTCAGTAAATCCAGAACAACCTCATGAATAAATTGTGAGAGAAGGGAGATACAATTATTGTGGGAATTATGAAATAGCCGAAAGGGCTGCCACGCTGAGAAAATTAATTCCTCCTGTAAAATAGTGCTGCTTCTTGCACTTGCTTTCTCCTGTTGCTGGTTTCTCAGTTGATTCTGAAAAAATGTTGAATTATCATTTCCCAGTGCTGCTGTCTTGTTTGACTGTGTTGACTCTGTGGTTGTAACTAGTACGGTGTAGAGAGAATAAGATTTTGTGGTGCTGCTGTAGCTTGCTGCCTGCTGCTCTGACTATTTGCCTACTTTCCACGAAATTGAAGTGTTGCTTTGGCTGGTTGGTGATCTGGATCATCACGACTGAGTCCATACTGCTGCAGCACACTTATCTGTCTATATTTTTTTTTCCATTCCAGATAAGGGTGTTGGTGGGTTGGTATTGTGGCATCTTGAGTTCTAATATGTTTATACTGCTATTGTTTTATTTTTCAGTTTGTTGAGGATTACATCATCATTGCCAGACTAGGAGGGATTTGGATCTAGGATGTTGGAATGTACCACAGTTCCCAACACAGACGATAAGTATTTGTGTTTTCATTTTTGGTGTAGGTTACTGCAGTATGGATGTCTGTGTTTGATAGTAATTGTGTTTTTTTTTGCTTTGTCAACATTCAGAAATTCCAGTGATATACCCTCCACTCCTGCTGCTCAAGAAAGATGTGGGTGATCCATTTACCTGTACACTTTTTCTAGTTTCACAGACAGTCCATGAGGCAAGTATTTCTTCATTTTTTATGGTCTTCGGAGGAGAGGAAGTGGGTTTCCTGGGTGGGGGGGTGGATGGGGCCCTGGGGTGAAATGGAACCCAGAATGTTGGGCTCCTTGCTTGGTTTTCATACCCAAGAGCACTACTGATTATAGTAGGCAGATGGTTCGGGTGGCCCGAGAGGTTTGTCCATCCCAGGCAGTGTTATGCAATGCCAGATCCATCAAAAACAATACCCCAAATTTTGCGGATCTTGTTGAAATGGTGGACCTGGCTTGCAACACTAAGACCTGGCTGGACAAAAATTCTGTTCCCATTTTGGAGGCTTTAATTCAAGCCGGGTACTCGGTGATACACTGCCTGAGATTGGATCGTGGGGGTTGGGGGGGTTGCGGTCTGTTTTAAGACCAAACTAAACTTCTCGAGTGTACTAGTTGAGGAAGCAGAGTCATCCAAGTGTATTGTTGTAGCAGGTGTAGGTTGGTGGAGTGCCCTCATCTACCGTCCACCCAGTGATGAGAAGCGTTTCCTTCAGGAAGTGTCAGACTTTGCCGTCGACATGATGTTGGAGTCGTCCAGACTGATAGTTCTGGGTGACTTTAATGCCTTAATTGATGATGAACCCTCACAATTTGGACAGCACTTCCTCCAGTTAATGACATCCTTGGGCCTCACACAGGAGGTTACTACTGCTACTCACAAACACGGTCACTCCCTCAACCTGGTTTTCCTCCAAGGGATCGAGGCCTCCAACTTGGGGGTGGAATCTGTTGTGTGGTATGATCACTACACTGTGGGGTTTGGTTTTAGCACCCCCCTAGTAGGCCTCCCCCTGTGGAGATGGTCAGATACTGCTCTTTATGAGACAAAAGTTATCAGAGTCTATCTGTGGCACTTGACCTATTGTCCCTCTCTGTGGCGAGCAGTGACCCAGAGACCCTCATGCTGACTTATAATATGGCCATCTCAGAGGTGTTGGATGTGATTACTCAAGTCCAAGTTCATCCTCTTTCCCTTTGCACTCAATCCCCTTGGTTTGATGAGGTTTTGAGGGAGATGCAGCGACAAGGAAGAAGGTTAGAATGTCACTGGTGGAAATCTGCCCTTGATGTCGACTGCCTTAGGTTGATGGACCATTATCAAGTCTAGCAATCCACAATCACCCATAAGAAGGCAGAGTTCCTGTCCAGGGAGATTGTGGCAGCTCAGAACTGACCAGCTCAGCTATTCCATACTGTGGACAGACTGTGCAGTCTATCTCCAGGTTCGGAAAGTGTTTTTGGAAACAGAGTGCGATGACCTTGCTCGTTTCTTTGCTGATAAGGTGGCCGACATCAGGGCAAGGCTCCAACCAGCACACTCTCTGGGTGTTGCTTATGATCAGCATGATGTCACTGCCCCTCGGTTTTCCTGGAGTACCTTCAGCCGCCCTGACTTCATGGATGCCATGCGGATCATCGAGGATGTGAACCCTACATGCTGTAGTTTGCTACCTGGACCAACCTCCCTGATATTGGGTTGTCTTGATGTTATCAGTCCAGTACTAGTGCGGATAGTTTGGTGCTCCTTGGAATCTGGGGAGTTTCCTAACTCTCTGAAAGAGGCAGTAGTGATGCCACTCTTGAAGAAAGCTACTTTGGACCCAAACTGCCATGCTAACTGCAGGTCAATCTCAAACCTCCCTTTTCTAGTGAAGTAGTGGCAGTGCAGCTGGAGGACCATTTAACCATCCATGACATTTATGAGCCCTTCCAGTCCAGTTTTCTGAAGAGACATAGTACCGAGACAGCACTGGTTCAGGTGCTCAATGATCTCCTGATGGTGAGAGACAGGAAGAACAGTTCCATCTTGGTTCTTCTGGATCTTCAGCATTTGACACAGTGGACCATGGGCTGTTACTTAACCATCTGAGGTACCTCTGTGGAATAACTGGATCTGTCCACAGGTGGTTTACATTGTTCCTCACTGGAAGAACTCAGAGAGTGGTATTTGGAGAGTTTTCTTCAGATCTAATGTCTCTTCTTGTGGGGTTCCTCAGGGTTTGGTTTTGTTGCCCATGCTGTTTGCAGTGTACATGCTACCTATTGGAGACATTGTAAGAAGATATGGGCTGAGGGTTCATTGTTATGCCGATGATACCCAGCTCTACCTTTCTTTTGCACCTAACCAGGGTAGTGCTCTCTCGGTCTTTAATAACTGTCTCAAAGAAATCCAGGAGTGGATGGATATGAGCTGGCTGAAGTTGAACTCTGGCAAGACTGAGGTGATGGTTGTGGAACCTGGTATCTGGACAGGAGGTTTTGGTAGTGGGTCGCCCTCTGGACTTGTTTTCAGGGGAGTCCCTCTCCCAACTTCTAATCGGGTGTGAAACCTGGGGGTGATTTTTGACGAAGGGCTGACCCTGCAATAGCAGGTGTTGGCTGTTGTCAAATCTTCCTTTTACCATATAAGGAATATCTCCAGGATTAAGCATTTGGTTCTGCCCAGCAACCTTCTTGTTTTGGTTCATGCCTTTGTGTCCTCTTGCTTAGATTACTGCAATTCCCCATACCTAGGGCTTCCAGGGGTGGAAATCTGCCGCCTGCAGCTGGTGAAGAATGCAGCAGCCCGGCTTTTGACAGGATCTTCTTGGCTCTGTCATATTATGCTGGTGCTGCACAAACTGCACTGGTTTGCCAGTTCAGTGGCAGAACACCTTCAAAGTTGGCTTGCTGACTTTTAAGGTCCTACATGGACTGGGCCCAGACTATCTGAAAGAGCTGCTGGTCCCCTACTGCCCTGGGTGATCACTTTGCTCAGCTGGTGAGGGGTTGCTAGAGACTCCTAAGGTGCATTTGAAATCTTGGGAGCCAGATCTTTTACATTCGTGGCTCCCACATTATGGAATTCTCTACCTCGTCAGTTATAGGAGTGCATGACTGTGGAAAGTTTTAAATCATCTTAAAGACCTACTTATGTCACCAGGCTTATGGAAGTGATTAGTTGGTTGTAATAGTATACTGATGTCCATTTAATGTGCCTTGGTTTTTGAAAGGCACCTTAAAAATAAAAATATTATTATTATTATTTTACCCCTCTGAGATTTTCTCCAAACCTCCTGAGAAACTTCGGCATTGAGTTCTTGCATCCCTTTTAATCTCAGAAAGTCAACCTAACTATGAAAATTAGATATCAGAACCTTGTATATAAGTGAAATGGCATGTTCTCCAGCCTGGGAGAACCATCCTTTATCTATAAGATATTCTCCTCAGTTTGGATTTGGAGATATTTATTCCTAAGCTGTGTATTTATGTAATCTCTAATTTGGACATATCTTATCCTGTCCAGGTTTCACCAACAAAACTGAGCTTTAGCTTGGTCAAACAAGATAACTGCATTCTGTCTAAGCAACTGCCATGAGGCTAACAATCCACTAGGAATTTGTCTCTGATACCAGGTATCCTGATGGGCTGGCATAAACTGTGGGTTGTCTGAGACATGGATGTATTTCCAAAACTGTACTCGAAGGGGCTTCTTTTGGGTGCCTCACCTCCAGCCCTGGAGAATTGTCCAGGCTTCTGAAGATATGTGAGGTTGGAGCCGCTTGACAGTTTGAAGATGAAATAGAGTAGCTTGAAGTGGAACAGAAAGTAAACTAGCCAAATCCATTTGTTTCCAATGAGCAGTGTAGGATGGATGTCACCACAACAGAGTCAGTTTTATGTGAGTAATCACCCAGTAAGTCAGTATGTGAGGGAGAGCTATCCCTTCGAGATTCTTGGGCTATATTAAAAGTGATTGTCTCAGGTGAGGGCATTTATACTGACATAAAAAGCTGGAAAAAACTTTCTGCCATGTTATTAAATCTTTAAGTGGGACTATACATTGGATACATTGGAAACAATACAACAGTCAAGGGAGGGCATTCATTTTGAGAGCCTTTACCCTGTTACAGAATGATAAAGGGAGCAAACATCACCTTCTTAAGTCTTTGCTTCCAATGTGCAATTAATGGGATATAATTTATTTCAAATAACTGGGCAAGGTCATGTGGTAAATGTACCCCCAAATACTTAAGCGAGGGAAGATTCCATTTCACAGGGAATTTTTCTCCAATCTGTGCAGAGGGTGTAAAATTGGAAGTAAGGACCTTGGATTTCTGGGTATTTAATGAGTATGCAGAGAGGCAGGCAAAGGTTTAGAGGGTTGAAAGAGGGGAAGAATGGAAGTATTGGAATATGCTAAGTAAACTAAAATGTCATCAGCATAAAGGGCTAGTTTATGCTCTACCCCTGCCATTTGAACACCATGTATCTCTGGGAACTGTCTTATGTATTGCACTAGAGGTTCAATATACAATGCAAAAAGTAAAGGGGACAAAGGGTAGCCCTGGTGGGTACCTCTTAGTAAGGAAAAGTAATCAGAGGTATGCCCATTGGACCTGATGTAGCTCTTAGGTTGACCATAAAAACAAAATGGAATGTTTATAAATTGAGAGGGGGACCCAAAACTGGCAAGTACCCTCCCCCCCACAGAAAAAGCCAAGATACTTTATCAAAAGCCTTTTTTTGGCACCTAGACTTAATAATAAGGTTTGATGTTGTTGCTTGTGTATTTGGGCTATAAGATATACACTACACCGAATATTATGCTGTGCCTGTTGGCCACTCATAAAGCCTGATTGATCTTGATGGATCAGTTGGGGGAGTAAATGTTTTTAATGTCCCACCAGTATTGATGCCAGGGTCTTTTAGTCTATTTAATACATATATGGGTCAATAAGAGGCACAGTGGGAGGGGTCCCTGCCAGGCTTCGGGAGGACAGAAATGATAACATAAATCCTGGAGGGGGGGATGGAACCTTTGGAAAATGGGAAATGTTTTATGGAGTAATGGAGAAAGGGTCTCCTGAAAAGTTTTATAAAACTCAGTGGGTAGGCCATCTGAGCCAGGGCATTTGTATGTTTTCTGTCTACCGATCTCCCGCTCCACCTCCATCACAGAAATAGGGGCCAGGAGAGCAGCAGATTGGTCTTGAGACAGAGATGGTTAACCCAGGGATTGCAGAAAATTAGATATTTATTCAGAAGGCAGGCTGGAGGGAGCCACATATAATTGAGAATAGTAATCTACAAAGGCTTTAGGGATATCTGCAATGGAATGACAGATTCTGTGAGAAAGGGGTGTTTAAAGGTAATCATCCATGTAGGATTAAATTATCAACAGTGTTACCAATGAAAATCTGCTTTACATAAGCTATTGACCGAACCCGTAACACTTTTAGGGCCAGAATTATAACCCATTTAGTTGCTCCTCCCTTTATTGCTGCAGACATCCATTTTCTAAATCACAGGCACTGGAAATTACATCACATCAGTGAAAACACATAACACCGATAAATTGTTTAAACAGGAAAGGCACACTAAGCCGAAGCTTGATTCCAGGTGCGACCTGAGACCACAAGAAAGTTAAGTGACTTACTTAGGGTCACACAATAATGCAAGTGGAGATTGTGTGAATCAGACCCAGGTTTGCAGCTCAGATCCTTAAACCACTGTGCTATACTGTTTTGTGCCTGTGTGATTTGCAGAATATTCTGCCACTATGGTAACACTGTAAATCATTTGTATATCCGTACCTATTGAGTTCCAGTATTTGTTAGCACTGAAGTAGTTGTGTTTTGCTTTTTTTGTTGGCATCACGTTCTGTCATTTGTATGAGTGTGATCCAGTGGATAAAGCACAAGCTTGGAGCCCAGAAGATAAGAGGTTCAAACCTCAGTAAAGTCAGATACTAACTGTGTGATCTTGAGTAAGTCACATAACCTCCCAGTGCTCCTCTCTACCTAGCAGTAGAAATGAACAGCAGCAGGACTCGACTGGAAATGAGGTGGCACATCTCAGCTGTTCTTTCCTGGATAAGTAAGTTGTAAAAAAATAATTGTTTTGTGTTGGTGTGTGATAGGATAGATGTCTGTTAGTAGAGGACCCTTCTGAAGATAAGCACCAGAACCTATAGGTATTGGTGCCCATGAGCATTCAAAGTTCCCCTTTAATGCATGCAATGTCAGAAGGGAAGCAATCATGATCCCTTATTACTACAGTGCCACCCCTCCCCACACACATACACACTCACTTTTCACCATGTTCTGACACTACTCCTTCTGAAGGTTGCAAAATAAAAAAAATCTTTATTTGAATACCATCCAGAAATAGGTTTTATTTCACCAAAGTAAAAGAAACAAAAGCACAGCAGATTTTTTTTCTTTTTCATGATTCCAACTGTTTCCCTTTTTTCCAGGAGGAAATCTCCAATAGCCCCCTTCTTTTTGAGATAAAACATTTTCACTTCCCTGATGCTCCCAGGTGCAATCACTAAATTATTAGGGGGCTGATTGTGACAGCTCATCAAGAGGCCCAACCCCTTCAAGATTAGAGACAAGTTCACATCCCCAGGAACTGTTTTTTTTTCTTTTCCTATTACTTTCAAAGGGGCAGTATAGTGCAGTGGTTAATGGCTATAAGCTGCAAACCTAGAGACCTGGGTTTGAATCCCGAAGTCACCCAGTTGCATTAATGTGTGATTCTGAGCATGCCACTTAACTTTCTTGTGCTCTCAGATCACACCTGAAATCAAGACTCAGCTTAGTGAGCTTTTCCTGGTTAAACAATGTATCGGTTGTATGTGTTTTCCTCTGATGTGATGTAATTTTCTATGCCTGTGAGTTAGAAAATGGATTCCTGCCACTATAAAGGGAGGGGCAACTAAACAGGCTGTAATTCTAACAATGTCATGGATTCAGTCAATAGCTTATGTAAAGAAGATTTCCACTGGTAACAATATTGATGAATTTAATCCTACATGGACGTTTCCCTTTAGGTTTATATTTACAGGCCTTTGCCTTCTGAGCGCTCAATTAACCTGCCTGTATCTTAAGACATTTAAGGCCTCTATCATAATATGTTTGCCTAAGAAACACCAACTTTTGTTCAACGTAGTAATCTAAAATATTATTTAGTTCTTTCTTTAGGGAAACTAATTCCCGTGCCTTAACTTTACAAAATGCAATTTTCTGCTGATCTTCTAATACCCATATCCGTTAGAGTAATGTTTCATGCTTCTGTTCTCTAAACTTTTTAAACTTGGCCAATAGTTCAATGAATTTCCCCGGAAATATAGACTTTACAGTGTTCCATAAAATGGATGGCTTAATGTCTGGAGTGTCATTGTCCGCCAAGGCCTGTTGTATCACTTCTGAAATTTGTGTAAGAACGTCTTGGTTTCGCAAAATGGAAAGATTTAATCTCCAGAAAGTACATTTCTGGAAATTATTCAGTTTCAACTTGAGAATAGCAGGCACATGGTCAGATAAGACCAGTTCTCTCATCCAAGATTTGACTGTTGTGTAAAGATGTTCCTTAGAACAAACAATATAATCCAGTCTGGAACAGGTAGAGTGTACTTGTGAAAAAAAGATACAGTTTCTAGTACTACCATTTAAAAAAAGCCAGGTATCCTTGAAACCTAATTTTATCAGCAACTTAAGTACTTCTCTCGCTGTTTTATGTTCCCTTCAAGGGATTTGTGAAGTACTATCTAGCCTAGGGTCAAATATTAAATTGAGATCTCCACCACGTATAAACTAATCTTCACCCCATTGTGATAGGGTTAGAAAAAAGGAGCAATAGGTTGCAAAATCGATGTTAGGCAGAAAATAAACTGATGCAATTGTTATCAGCATTCCTTGCAAGAGGCCCTTGACAACTACATATCTCCCCACTTTGTCCACCATCATATCAATATATTCAAAAGGTGAGCTAGAAGGAATTAATAACCATTCCTTATCTCCAGCACCTTATATAAGGATGCAACTACTTGTGTGAAACCAAACCTTTCCAGTTTCTGATGTTCATCTGAGGGAAGGTGGGTTTCTTGTAATAAAGAAACATCTGTCTTCGCACGTTATTAAGTATGACAGCATTTTGCTATGCTTGATAGGGTTGTTTAAACCATACACATTATAGGTACATATGTTATATCCATTAGCCATTATGTGGGTAGGAGAGGTAGGACCTAGTATATCTTGTGTAACAATAATTTACAATCATCACAATACTCCACAGCCTCTTTTTACTAGAGTATCCCTGTCCATAGCATACTATCAAAAACTTACACAGGAGAAAAATCAGGCCCTTAATTGTAACCTGAAACTTGGCCAGCAGGGCCCAACTGTGTGAACAAGTAAGTAACTTCCAAGGCAGGAGGTCTGCTTTGGTCTGACTGCTGTACCCTCCCCCCCAAATATGGGAGAGGGTAGAAGGGTGGAGGCAACACTTTCCAATCAGGGAGTTCCCTTCTGGAGCACAAAATGACAAGTGCTCCAAAAAGAATGCCCATAAGGGCTACGGGCACAAAGCCCCAAACAGAAGAGAGAACCAACCCACATACTGCACTTAATTCCCCGTTACCCAGAAATGTGTCTTTGATCCAGAAAGAATAATAAGCAGGAAAACTGTTTAAATTTATACTACATAACTAACGCCCAGAGTATAATTGTTTATTAAAAGGAAGATCCGCTGCTCCACACAATAGGGCTTTAGGAGCAACTGGATCTTTTCCCAGCCCTTTTCAAAGTATTAAGCAATATATTGTAAGTTTGTATAAATGGGCTTTAAAACAAAAGAAATTGCCAGTTCAGGTAAAACTCAACCCCCAGCAAATAAATGAAACATGGAGGGTATAAATAGACACTTTAAGCATTTTCTTCATAACGTCTCTTTACATGTCCCAACTTGAAATCAAAGTCGTAAAAGTCAGTGTGTAATATCTGCTAAGGCTTGGACTCTGTAAATCGAATCAGGCTGTTAGAAACCCTGTATAATGAGTTTGCATAATACCAAGTCCCAAAATAAAGTGAGAGAGGAATGCAGAGGCCGACAAATAAATATGTCAAACCATTCAGGGTTAGTGGTAGGACAATACCTTATTGCCACAGAGATATAAGGAGGAAAGTAAAGTTAGTGGCATTCCTAAGGAGTGAACCTCTCAGGCGAGCCCACCAGAGCTTATTCAATTGAGGAGGAAGGATTTAACTCAAAAGGAGCAGTATCTTTAGGTATTATTATTTCAGCAATTAAAAATCACAGAGTCTCATAAACAATTCGGTCGAGTGGTGCTTCCTTTTCGCATTTCTTAAGCAGGGCTTGAATTTGTGCAGGTACATCAGTAGGATACAGCAACCCCCAACCGGACCACTTCCTGTGCTGCACTCTGTGCTGCACTCTTTGCCATCCATCATCCCAAGGCTTGCTCTTGGGGTCCGGGCATCAGAAACATTGAGGCCTTTCTCCTTGATTGCTATTCTGGCTTCTTCCACTGTGTTATATACCTTAACTCCATCTCCACAAAATATATGCAGTTTCACATGCTATGGGGTGTGAAAGTGGATTGACTTTTTCCACAATACTTTCAACAATGGTAGATAGTTGAGCTTCTGTTGCTGTAGCTCTTGGGGGAAGTCATGCTCTAGGAATAAGCAGTTATTAAGGTAAGTTAATTCTTTTTTCACATAGGCTGTTATAAGCAAACCCTTTTTCATTTTAAACATTGCCAATTTGAATACAACAGAGTGAGGGTGAGCTTTCATACCCTGGGGCTTTGGTTGGAGTGACCTATGGGCCTATTCAATTGAGATGTTGTATGTGGAAGGAAGATCCAAAATGTCTTTCAAGAGGTTCTCTAAGAATGGAACCACATGCATAGTTTTGGACCCCTCAAGGAGCCCATACAGATGAAGATTATCCCTGCAGGAGCACCCCTCTAAATCCACACATCTGGCCTGCAACTCTGCAGAGGGCCTGGATCTAAAACTTATCTCTCTTACTCTTGATGAACTGCTAAAGCCACTGACCAGTTCTGTAAACTTGTCCCTCACCACAGGTACTTTTCTGAAACTCTGGAAAGCTTCAGTCGTAACCCCCATCCACAAAACAGGCAGTAAGACTAACCATGCCAACTACCACCTAATTTCAATCCTCCTCCTCGATTTCAAAAGCCCTTCAGTGGATAGTCTATGATCAACTGGTTGAACACCTTGACAAATACCAGCTACCAACAGAATTTCTAGGACCTGGGTCAGCTGAGCGGCCCCATCTTCCACCGCAGAAATGCAATCTTCCGTCTGGTGCAGCTGGGTCTCCATTTTGGTTAGTTTTTGGCTTAACATTTTAAATTCCTTTTTATTCTCCAAACTAGAGTCCTTTATTTCTCTAAGAAGGACTTCAAATGAGCAACGAGGGAGTGTTTTGGTCTCTTCATCTGTAACGTAATCTAAATTGTGCAAGCCAGCCAGGGAAGGTGAGCAGCTTCGGTCTGTTGGCTCCCTCAGCAGTGCTTCCCCCTAGTATTCAAGTTCCAGCCAGCACTAACCAACCCAAACCCCTAAGTTCCCTTCCAACAAATCACACACCCACATTGTACCTTAGAGTATTATCTAAAGGATAGGTAAATCCACAAAAATGGTCTTTTTCTGTGTTTCACCATCGGGGTGTCGGGAAAAAGGGGGCCACCCATGCTAACTAACCACCCAAAGCATATTTCCAGCCTAAAAGTGCTCCCAGACTCCACAAATGACCATTCACCCATCATTTTTTCCTGGTCCAACAAGGCCCCTAAACCACCTGCTAAGGTGATAATATCCCACTTACTAAAAAGGGCATGTTAAGGCTCTTTAAGCAACACCTGCAGCAGCTGAGCTGGGCACCAATCCTAAGTGCCAAAGATGTTGATACAGCACTGGGTAAATTTATAGAAATCTACAATGCTGCTTGTGATATCTTTGCCCCCATATCAAAAAGAAAAGTTAGTGGCTCACACAAAACATGGATAACCCCCCACTTCCTTGCCCTGATGAGCTCCAGGGACCACCTATGATATAAGTACAAAAATACTCTTGCAGTCCAGGATACGTAAAACTGCAAGGCAGCACAGAATAAACGCACCATCGCAATCTGTCAGGAAAAAGCTAATTACCACAGATTCGAGCTAAACTCCTCCTGGGGAGACAGCCGTTGATTCTGGGAGAACATTAATGCAATCACAGGGAAATGGAATACCTCATCACCCACAATGCTGAGCCATGAAGGATCCTATACACAAGACCCCAAATCCATCACAGACATCTTCAACAACACTTTTATTGACCTCAGAACAGTGCTTCCCTCTAGTTTCCAAGTCCCAGCCAGCACTAACCAACCCAAACCCCTAAGTTCCCTTCCAACAAATCACACCCCCCATTGTACCTTAAAGTATTATCTAAAGGAGAGGTAAAAAAATGCCTCTCCAACATCCTTGGGATGTCCAGGCATAGCTCCGAAGGTCTGGACCTAAAACTAATCTCTCTTACTCTTGACAAACTGCTAATGCCACTGACCAGTATAGTAAACTTGTTCCTCACCACAGGTACTTTCCTGAAACTCTGGAAAGCTGCAGTTATAACCCCCATCCACAAAGCAGGCAGCAAGACTGACCACCCCAAGTACCACCCAATTTCAATCCTCCCCCCGATCTCAAAAGTCCTTGAGTGGATAGTCTACGATCAGCTGGTTGAACACCTCGACAAATACCAGCTACAATGCCAGCAGCAACATGGCTTCTGTAAACTCCATAGTACTACCACAGTGCTTCTTGAGTTCACGGGTTACATTCACAATGCCTTCAACCATGGGCACTTGGTGGGGGCAACTTTTATTGACCTCACCAAGGCCTTTGACACAGTCATCCATGACCTCCTACTCCTGGCCCAATCAGAGGCAATTGGGATATCCTCTGACTCACTGTGCTGGTTCTGGAGCTACGCCTCAGGACGTGTACAGCGGGTAAAAATAAGTAAAGTACTTTCAGACCCAGAGCAAGTGTCCACAGGTGTCCCCCAAGCCCCAAGGATCCGTCCTGTGTCCCCTTCTATTCAGCCTCTTTCTAAACAAGCTTCCACTAGCCTGTCAACAAAAAATCCTTCTCTACGCTGATGATGCAGTAATCTACTCCAGTCACTCTGACCCTACCATGCTGGAGCAGTGACTTCAAAAGGACTTTTACAATGTGGAAGACTGGTTTAGCAAAGCTAAACTTCTAGTCAACCACAAAAAGACAAAGTCCGTGCTCTTGCTCCAGCCCATAGCCGCTATAGGACTTCAACTCTGAATACTCAGAATAAACAAAATGAAGCCTTTGAAATGGTCCCCAAGTTCAAGTACCTGGGGCTCACTCTTGACAGCTCCCTCTCATTTTCCACACATGTCAAGCATGTCACCACAACAGCTAACAAGAAGCTCTGCCTGTTATATAAGCACCAAAGTTGCCTCACTGATAAAGCCCTCCAGCTCGCCATCACCAGCTTGGTCTTTTCAACTGTTAATTATGGCCTTGCCATCTACAGTGCAGCCCATGACAGCACCCTCAGGTGGCTTGCCACTACACTTAACAAAGCTTGCAGACTTGCACTAGGAGTCCCGCGACTAACCCATACCTGCTACCTCTACCAGCAAACCAGCTGGCTAAATCTGAATGACTGGACCCGCTATCAAACCTGTCTTCTTGCCAAAAAAGCAACACTGGGCCTACTACCACCGGGACCAAGCTCCCTCATACACCAGGCCACACCAACAAGGACCACAAGGGCATCCAATAATATCTACATCAAGATCCCCTACCGTCACACCTCTCAAGGTCAGCGATTCTTTGAATACTGTGCCCCACTATGGCTCACCTCACTTCCACCTGAACTAGCCACTATCAGCAAAATCGGCTTTTTTAAATCTGCACTTAGATCACACCTGTCCAGCCAAGTGATATGCACATGCCACACCTGATCAACTCCCCCAGGAACAAATTATTGACTACCTCACCTACCTCGCACTTATGCACTGTCCAACCTGCTATTTTCCCCCTTCCTACCTACTCCACCCACCCCCTTCCCACCTCTCACAACCCCAGTCTCACCCGTGTCTATTACCCATGGGGTCCACAGCCACCCCACCAATTTCTGAACACTCTGTCCTACCACTCCATAACCCTTTCTGACAAGGTGACCCCATGCCGGAGGTTACCACAAACTAACACCTCTTCCATTCCCCCCCTCTCTCCTTACTTCCAAGAAATGCTGTGCCTCCTCCTGCTCCTTCTCTTTTTCTAGATACTATTGATGCACCAACTTATCTTGTATGCTGAGTCATGAACCTATACCATGTAGTTTGTCATTCATTTACTGTTGTCACTTGCTTGATGTACCAGCAACTCTGTTTGTTCCTATGATATGTTCACATCTTCCCCAATGTGGATCCTTTGTAAATGAGCTTGTATCTCAAAGGTTGTAATCCAAGAATTCAATAAATGAATAAATAAATACAGTTTGTGGTGCCTATTCTAATAAAAACAAAAGGGTAACATTTTTCTTTCCCCAAATAGGAATTAAATCAACACAGGGAAAATGGGCACAGGTAACCTACTTTAAATACAGATCACCTGTGTCTGGACAACTTAAGTACTGTAATGTGTTAGTACTTACTACTACAATTTTTTTTTTATATAAGGGCAGAGACAACCACATAGCATTGACAAACAAAGGTGCCTACAACAGTATGGATAGGATCAGCAATCTCTTGACAAGTATTATTAATATGTAGTTTGTTATATTGCACGGGTCAGGTACTAAACAATGCTGTAATAGGGAAAGGGCAACAAAAGTCAAGTAAAAGAGGAACACCACAATGCAGAAGCAAGCTCCCATAATAAAATACAGGGGAGCAACTCACCAAAGCAGTGAAACTATATAGACAAGTTTAGGTAATCAACTAAAAGTACTTAAGCTTCCATAAAAAAAATATAGAATTGTTGCTTTTCACAGTTTAAGTGACACACACAACTTAACAGCAAACAGAATTTACCACAAATAAAAAAAAAAATAAATAAGGGATCAGCACTATGTGATAAATACAAAACTTTAGAATTCACAACTAAAAGCAGAAGAATGGTATATAACAAGGGCTAGTAGGAGCAGAAACTCTCATATAGGAGCACATTTTCAGAGACTTAGAAAAATACTTGTCAAGATATAAGAAAATTAATACAGATAAGTAGGACACCAACAAAAATATAAGGGCTTAAAAGAAATAACAGTAAATCACTCACAATTTGTGAGAAATCTGTTTGTAAAAGGCTAGAACTAACCTGCACATGTTTTACACACCTACCCTCCCCCAACCCAACTCCTTCACATACTCAGAACGCAGAATGTAAATGATTCCCTTATTCAGTACTTCTCTGTATAATATATTTACTGTGTTTGTATGTGTTTTGTACTCTATTTTTTGATGACGAGCCTTTGTAAATGAGTCCCTAACTTAAAGGGTTGTAATTATGATTCTATAAAATAAATAAAAAAAAATTAAAAAATAAAACACTAATTAAACTAAGTATTTTGCAAAAATCCACAAAATTAGAAAATGTTCCCTAACAGCACTAGGAATAAAATGTATATCTGGGAGCAATTAGCACTCAAAAACAAGTTTTAAAGAGGTTTTAAAAGGGTTTATTGGTTGTGATGCACCACAACAGACTGCTCTCCAACTCAACAGGCAATAGACTGTGCAGTAAACAACCTGTACATAATATTTGACCTATTTACCCAAAATGCATTGCAAATTTTGCCTTTGGAGCATAATTTCACTGACTTACTTAGAATCAGAAGTTACGCTGATGAAATTTTCATCACAAGGTGGAATTTAAGGATGGATGGATGGACGAAATTGGTTGATCAAAGCATTTAATGTGAAATTTTGCAAATTATGCAAAATTGAAATACCAGGCTTTGCTTTGCCTTGGTAAAACATTTAGTGTAATTGTGAAATTATGCCAAATATTTCACCTAGTGAAATGTTTCAATTTTGCACAACACTATACCCAATCAACTAATTTGTTGTTTAAATTTGTGTAATAGTATGTCATGAGAGACAATATGAAAGGCTTTATGGAAATCCAGGTATATTATGTACATTGGTATTTTATTGCTTGAGTTAATTTTTTCATAGAATATAATCATATTTGTTATGCAAGATCTGCTGCTTTTGAAGCCATGCTGTGTTTTGCCCACTAAACCCTTATCTCTGATTTCCTTTTCTTGCTCTTTTTTATTAGTTTTCCATCAGTTTCCCTGGCACTGATCTCAGACTAATAGAGCTATAATTTCAACATTTGTTCTGTTCCCCTTTTTGTAGATCAGTATGGCAATGGCTTTTTTTCCAGTCGTCTGGTACTTTTCCCATCTGAAAGGATTTATTAAACATATTTGTGAATGGATCAGCAATTTCCCTTGCTATGTCCTTCACCAGTCTTGGATGTAACTCATGTGAACCTGCTGCCTTGTTAATTTCCAATTCCAGTAACAGTTTCTTAACATCTTTAACCTCAAAAGGTGGCACATGGATATTATTTTGTTGTTCCCCTGTATTTAATTTGGTGTAATTTGATTTAGGAGTAAACACTAAACTGAGATATTTATTATATTTTTCCCATTTCTTTCATGTCATTTACTTCCATGCTACTATTTAATATTGATCCATTTATTTAATCTAAACCACTATTGCTGTTAGTATACACATAAAAGGATTTACAGTAGTATTAGTTTTGCTGTTTGTTGTTTTAAACTCGATCATAATCCTTTTCCTTTTTATTGTGCTGTTTGCCTTCTTTAACTTTTTCCCATATATATTTTTTTATATTTGTGTCAGATTGATACTTTAACATTTTATTAAAAGCTCTAACCTTCCTTTTCAGCTCTTTTTTCATTTTACTGTTGTACCATGGGGGAATTTTTCCCATGCCATTATAAAGATTTTTGCTGGTATATATTTTTCTTGAGGGAAAACACAGCAGAGATCACACAGTGGAATGAGCATCATCAAACAACAGTCAAATTCAAATGAAAAACAAAAAAGTTGGTCACTCACCACTCTCATTATAAGACAAATAATAAATAATAATAATAAACAACTTTATTTTTAGAGCTCTTTTCAAGCACCAAGGCACTGTACAATAATAAACATGTAAAAACAATGAAATGCATAGCAGTATGACCAAATAACA
This sequence comes from Neoceratodus forsteri, assembly GCA_016271365.2. Lineage (NCBI taxonomy): Eukaryota > Metazoa > Chordata > Ceratodontiformes > Ceratodontidae > Neoceratodus > Neoceratodus forsteri. The sequence goes on from CM057452.1 coordinate 1,061,875,217, forward strand.
AAAACGGATAAAATAGCTAAAATAATCAGTCTGGGTAGGCGCTAATGACACTGTTCCTTATAAATCCTTGTGAAAGGTGCTCATTTTATTTTGTTGGCATGAACAACAATAAAAAGGTACTTGACATGTTTCATATTTAAAAAAAACACTTTTTCAAAGACTAACACCATGCTTACTGCAAGAAGTTCAAATAGTCTCACTTTAAAAATGTCATCACTAACTGAAAGACTCCCTGAGTAAAGTTCAAAGGTCAATTAAAATGTGTTGAATCCCTAAATTTATAATATAAATAGAACCATAAAGAATATTTACATAACTACATAAAACACATCCCTATCTTATTTTTTATTTATTTATTTTTTCAGCTTGAATAAACTTAATTAGACACCAAAATGAGGTAAACAGACCATAGTCAAACAAGTCCTGAAAGTAAAATGCAGGATAAAGTACAGTAACCAGGTCTAGGGAACAAGCAATATAGAGTGTAGAATTACCCCATAAATACATCCTCCCCTAACCCTCTCTCATGCCCCCCACACCACCAGAGATTAACAAAAGAATTACATTAAATGAACACCAATCAGGATACCATGCTTTACAGTGCAGCCTGTTAAGACAGTGGTACTGGGAACACTGCAACCTTCACTTACACTATTAATAAAACATATAGTGGTTCCCAGGTACACTGATAACTATGTAGTTTGCTAGGCATACTAGCTACAAGGCTCTCGGATTGCAAGGCAAACAATATCTCCCTATACCATTCAATAAATGAGGACAAACTCCGGTCAAGCCAGTGACGAAGAATGACCATTTTCACGCATGTCAAAATTAAGGCCATATGAGTCCTCTGGCTGCCAATCAGGGTATCATCATTCTCACCTAGAATACAAATCTCAAGGGAAAAAAGCATCAGATAACCCCAGCAAGGGCTCCAGGTGAGTCTGAATAGAATTCCAAAAAGGAGCCACTTTCTCACAGGACCACAAGATATGAATCAAGGAACCAGGCTCAATACCACATCTGGAATAAAGATCAGTGGGCAGTCTACCCATTTTGTGCAGTTTGACTGGGGTATAATAAAGGTTGTGGATAATCTGGAATTGCATAAATTGGTACCTATCCCACTTTATATATTTGTATAATTGTTTCCAGATGGCAGGCCAGTTTCTTGTGGAATTAGGAAATGGAAGATCTTGATCTTAATAGTAAAATCTGGAACCCTCATTGGCAGCCAGATGTTCCTGCAAGGACTGATAATAGTATGAAATGCAGTGAGAGGTAGGGGCATTATGAAAAAGGAGAAAAAGCAAATCACCTAAAGAGCTAGACCATGGATCACTGCCAAAAAATTGTAGACGCATATGAGATAGTTAAAAGTAACAAAAACAAGAGGATGGGAACCAATGATATAGGTTATGGGCCTCCTGAAAGGATAGTAATTTCTGGTTGTGAGTAAGGTCTCCAACCATGTCCACACCAATACCAGGCCAGCACGTTTTAAGGAGTATCTGTCCCACTATAGAAAAACTGGGATTTCCAAACAAGGGCTTAGATGCGTCTTTGTGCACCAAGATTTTTACTAAGGTGCATAACTGGGAGTGGACACAGATGAAGGCTTCTAGGGGAGTACCCCATAATGGTTGAGGGAGTTTCTTCCTAGGGAGGTAAGGGAGTGACCAGATATATTAATCATTTTGGGAGCACATAGAATGTTCTATATCTAACCAGTATATTGGTCAAAGAGATTTCCTCCAGAAGGCCTCAGCCAATGAGAAAGTCAAGTAAAATGCACAGCCAGGTAATATAAAAAGAAATTGGGAGCCTGTAGACCTCCTTCCTGTTTAGCATGCATTAATTTGGAGTAGGCCTGATGGGCTACCTTATCTTTCCACAAAATGTAAGTGGGAATTCTATGCACTAAGTAAACCATGACTGGGGCAGGGCTTAATTATACATCTGTATGGGGTACAGTAGCCAAGGTAAAACATTAATTTTTATGATGCACAGTGACCCCACAAGGAGATGGGTAACAAGGATCACTGATCTAGGTCTGCTTTGATATGGGTCACCGTGGAGTCAAGATGAAATTGTTTCATCCTAAGAGGCGAGGTGCTGTGGAAAATTCCCAGATATTTCAACTTGCCTTTCTTCCATACCAGACCAAGGTGCTCCACATCCACTCTTAAAGAGTTACAGTTAAGCAGCATAACTTCAGTTTTAGCAAGATTTAGTTTATAATTGGAAATGGTACCAAATCAAGAGATGATCTGTAGAGCAACAGGCAGGGATGTGGCAGGAGAAGAGACATGCAGCAGAATATCATTGGCATATACTGATAGTTTATAAGCTGTATGTCCTATTGAAATACCATAAACTTGCAGGCAGGAGTTTAGCTTACAGATAAGGGGTTCTAGAAATAGATTAAAAAGGTAGGAAGAAAGGGGGCATCCCTGCCTGGTGCCCTGATAAAGAGAAAACAGTGAAAATAAAACTCAGTTACAAAGAATCTGGCTGCCAGACAAGAGTAGAGTACCCTGATCCATTGTATGAAAGTCTGGGGAATATGGAACCTAGGTAACATGGTGAATAAATGATCTAATGAGACCCTATTGAATGCCTTTTCTGCATCCAGGGATGCCAGATCAGCTGGATTAGTGGAATCCTTTGACGCAGAAAAGAGATAGGATAATTTCCTGTGGTGGTCTGCCGAGAGTCAGCCTTTCAAGAAGCCAACCTGCTCCCTGCTTATAACTGAATCCCAAACTTGTCCCAATCTACAGGCCAAAACCTTTGCAAGTATTTGAAAATCCACATTGATAAGAGATATTGCCCTATAGCTTGAGACAAGCAGGGGATCCCAACCTGGTTTAGGGAGGACCACTATAGTGGCTCCAGTGAGCGAGAGACCGAAAAGACCTTCCTTAAAAAATATATTTAAAAGTATCCAAAAGAATAAGTGCCAATTGAGCTTTAAAGGTCTTATATAAATTAGTCATATACCCACCTGGGCTGTGGGATTTATTTGATGTTAAGGAATCAATTGCATGAGAGATTTCAGCCAAGGTCAAGGGGGCCTGTAGAATAACAATATGGGGGTCAGTCCATTGGGGAATGGATACATCTTGTAAGAAGTCTGCAAACTGAGCACTGTAAAAGAGAGAAGAAGAAGATGGAGCATACAACTGTTGGTAAAAGACTTTGAAAGTACCTATAATATCATGTGGGGAGGTGAGGAGATGACCAGAGTCAGAACGTATAGAGGAAACAATCCAGTCCATAGCTTGAGAGTGCAAGCGGAAAGCAACAATTTCCCAGCCTTCTCCTCTTGATCAAAGTACCATACTTTAGAATGCAACATTAGATGCTCCACCTTCTCACCAAGAAGGGTATTGTATTGAAATCTGAGGGACTCAACAACTCTTACTCCGACTGGGGAGAGACAGATGAAATGCATCTTTCAAGAGAAAGTATACATTCCAACAGGGAGGTTAAGACAGCCAGGATCTATTTTTTTCCTCTTGGTAGCCAGTTGAATTAGCTCTCCTCAAAAGGCACATTTCAAGGCTTCACATAAAAAGTCAAGTCTAGGGATGGAAGGAGAGTTGAGTTCCAAAAAAGTAGTAATGAAGGACTGAATGTGCTTCACTAATTCCCCCAAGTTAAGTAATTGATTGTTTAGTTTCCACATCTTATCTCTATCAAGGGAAGGAAGGAAACAAAGCTGAATGCAGGCAGGATGATGGTCTGATATAACTTTTGCTGAGTAATAGCACAAACTGACTCCGGGAAGATACTCCGCTCCGAGCAATAAGTAATTAATGCCGGAAAAGGAACTGTGTGGAAGGGAGTGGAAAGAATATTCCCGGTGGTCTGGATTCAAGGACCTTCATGGGTCTACCAAACCCAAGGAGTCCATAAGATCATGGAGACACAGTTGTCCCAGGGAGCATGCTTGTCAGGCTTTGCCAGATCTATCCATCTCATTACAAAAAGCTGGATTCCAATCTCCCCCAAGGAAAGTCGGGAGAGAACTCCAGGGAACTAAAATGAACATCAAGGAGGTCAGAAATTGGGGATCATCACCGGAAGACCCATACACAGCACCCAGTACCACCTCCAAGTGGCTAAGCAGAGCCCAAAGAATGATATAGTGACCTTGAGAGTCAGCAACTTTCTGGAGGACATGGAAGGGGAGCCACCTGGCAATAAGAGTAGCTACACCCTTCTTACGAGAATCAGACCATGCCTCAAATGCCTGTCCCATCCAGGATCATCTAAAAAGGAGAACCTGGCATGGGGCAAATGAGTCTCTTTCAGAAAAGCTACATCAGCCTGTAACTTGTGTAGGTGAAGTAGGATTTTAGCCCTTTGGGTAGGCAATTGCATGCTTTTCATGTTCCACATACAAAAGTTACTCGCAGCCATGTTGAAATAACCTAGGATGGGAAATCAGCTGAGTGACATGTGAAAAACAAAAACAAAGAAAGAACATATAAACCCTTCAATAAGACCCAGACTCCCATGGCACCCATCCCCCACCCCAATCCTGCCCACCATGCACAGAATATATTAAAAATTGATGCTAGTAAAGACCAGAACCAGAGTCCCCCTAGAAGAAGAACTACCCCTTCCCCCCACAATAATGCAAAAATAGTACACCCCAACAGCTGTCCCACCCCCAAATAAAACCAAAAAACCCTCCACTCCTCTCCCACCAGAACCAACCCCCCAATGGTACCTTGATATAATTCAAGTGAAATCTCAAACAACAAAAGAAGCATATGAACTCCCAATAATACACTGAGAAATAAGGAACAAGGGGAGCATAACAGTAAAGTTGCAAGGCCATATGTACCCAAACAGTGCCCCACTTGACTTTCTGGGGTCTAAGGTACCACAAAAAAAGAAGTTAAGGCAACAATGCCAAATCCACATAAAATAGTGACCGGTGGAAATAACCACTGCAGCCATGTATAAACATGTCATTAAGCAAAACCCCAGGATAACTGAAAAATAAAATAAAAAGCACCCCAGTAGCAAAGCAATAACAGTGCAACCCCACCTAAACTAGTGCATGAGGCCAATGAAGATCAACAACATACCCCACCAACCTTAATCTGGAATGCCATAATAATGAAAAAACAAGCAGTAACAGTTCCATATATAAGATCTCAATCTAAATCAACAGACCAGATAGCCTAAGTAATTAAACACATGGAATTTGTGAAACTAAGCAGAACAGCAAATAACAGATGCAAATAGGCTAAATAAAAAAAGATACACTGACAGCCACCAATGCTGTGGTAAATATATAAGGAGTCTTAGAAAATAAAAGTTCAAACATCCGAATGGTGATGCTCATGGAGACCGAAAAGAACCTGCAGAGGACAAACGGAGTGATCCAATTGGTCCTTGTTGGGAAAAAGCCCACTTTTAAGCAGGACAGAAAGTCTGCTGTGGCACTAAGAATGGAGGTGAGACCAGAAGCTGCAACAGGATCCCCTACAAAATGAGAACCACTGCCGGATAGACAGATCACATACCTCATGCAGTAGCTCAATCATGCAAATCATGCATGAAAGTCTGATCAAACATATGATTGCAAAACAGTGGTCAGTGCAGGCAAATAAAAGTCAAGTAGTCCAGGGAAAAAGAGAACAGATCCGAAACAACCAGGAGAGTATGTCCCCACACACAAAGGGTGGCACCAGGGCATACAGACATAGTCAGCCAAGTCTGAAATGGTCAGGAAGAAGCTGTTGCAGTTCTGGTATGGCATGTTCATGACTATCAAAAGAGTGCCAGGTATCCTGAATTTGATCTCGTAGACAGGCTGGATTAAACATACAAAACTTAATGCCTGCAGAGATTAATTTAGAGACGATCAGGTTAAAAGTGGTCCATTTCTGATGGACTAAAGCAGTCAAATCCTGAGAAATTCCAAGCTGATGACCTTCCCAGGAAAGGAGCTGTATGTCCCGGAGCTTGGTTAGCCCATGTTGCTTATTAAGAAAATTGAGCAGTTTCAGCAGGAATGCATAAGGTGGAGAACCGGGGGGAGGTCTAGTTTGCAGAGACCTATGTGCCCACTGCACCACGTAACTCAGTCCATGAGGTGAAAGGCCTGTCACTTTCTCCAGGAGCTTTTGGGGAGACTGAGGACAACCAAGTTGTTACGTCTGCTCCTGCCTTCCAAGTTCTCTGACTTAAGCTCTACCATATGCAAATTTTTGGTGCAGGGAGGTCAGCTCCAGGTCCATCTTCTCAGGCCATTTCTCAAGTGAGAACAACCAACCTTCCACATCGCTGACCCTCCAGTGATCTTCCCCAATATCTTTACTCGGAGAAGCGAGTTCAGCAGTGAGGAATGTGAGAGGCCTTCAGTGGTTGCAGCTTGAGTAAGAACTTTTCTTCAGATAGCAGGGTGGTTACCACAGTGGAAGTTGTAGCCTGACTTAGAGCCTTGGCCCTTGGTTTTCTTTGGGGCTTTGTCTGGTGATTGAGGTGGAGTGTGGCATTGCAGGGTTTGCTGCATCTCTGCCTTGGTGGATATGCAACAAATGTGTTGAAAACTAGCGAACCAACCACTGGGAGGATTCTTCACACCACAGCAATGGTGGGAACAAATAAAAGTAACAAATAAATAGACAAAGTAGTAAAAATTAAACAAGGAAAGTGGGAGCAGATCGAGAGAGCTGCTAGTCCTTCCTGAGCATCACATGACTCCCTTTTTAAATTTATTTATTCTTTGTTAACCAGGTAAGGCCTACTAGGCACAAATGCCTATTTTCAGGGACAACCCAGGAGCTTTGTTGTCTTGTTGCTTATTTTTGCTCCAGGGAATTGAGGCTGGTGCAGAGTATCAGGAATGGGGAAAAGGACTTCTTCAGATACATAAGGGAGAGAAGGAGCTGCAAGGACCAGATAGTTAGGATCAGAAAGGTGGGGGTGGTGGTCAGAGAAAGGGGTGGATCAGGCAGAAGCACTGAATGAGTACTACTGTTCTGTATTCATCAGGAAGAAAGGAGGGCAGCTACCACAGGGGGTGGGTGCGGGGAGGGGGTAACGGATGGGGTAATCACTGAGGGTAGGGTATTGGAGGTGTTAAGGGATCTGAGGGTGCATAAGGCACCAGAATAAGATGACATACACCCTAGGGTGTTGAGGGAAATGGTCAAGATCCTGGCTGGACCACTGGCGGAACTGTTTAATACCTCCCTGGACACAGGGTGCATACTGCATGTCTGGAGGATGGCCCCCATGATACCCATCTATAAAAGTGGACCAAAGTAAGAGCCGGGTAATTATAGGCCTGTAAGCTTAACTTCCATCTTGGGGAAGCTGATGGAGATAATACTTAAGGAAAGACAGGTGACCTTTATGGAAGATAATGAGCTCCAGGACAGTCACCAGCATGGGTCTGTCTCTGGAAAATCCTTGCAGACAAACCTAATTGAGTATTATGACTGGGTCACGAGGGACTTGGACAAGGGTCATGTGATGGATGTCATATACTTGGACGCCAGTAAGGCCTTTGATTCGGTGCAGTAAGGCAGGTTGGGAGGAAAGTTGAGATATTTGAGGGCAGGGACTAAGATGATTAAATGGATTAAGAAATGGCTGCTGGGGAGACAGCAGAGGGTAGTGGTGGGGGGGATCTCTCATCTCCAAGGGTTATAACAAGCAGGGTGCTGCAGAGCTCGGTACTAGGGCAGGTGCTGTTTGGAATACTCATAGTGGACAACTCGTATGGTGTCAGGAATAAGATCAGTCTATTCACTGATGATACCAAATTGGGGGTGGTGGTGGGCAATATAGCAGGTTGGCAGGGGCTGCAGGATGACCTGACCAAACTGGTGGAGTGCTCAGAAGCATGGCAGTTGGGGTTCAATGTGGAAAAGTGCAAAGTCCTGCACTTTGGAGCAAGGAACCCAGGGAGGGGGTCCCAGCTGGGAGGGGTGCAGCTAGGTTCCATCAGGGAGGAGAAGGATCATGGGGTAGTTGTAACGGGGAAGATGAACAACACAGAGCAGAGTAGGGGTACAGCAGTGAAAGCGAACAGGATGCTGGGTTGTATCGCAAGAAGGATCTCCTCCAGGAGCAGGAAGGTGATCCTGCCTCTCTACAGGGCACTGGTCAGGCCGCACCTGGAGTACCATGTGCAGTTCTGGTGCCCATAACTGAAGAAAGACGTGAGATTACTGGAATGTAGAGATACCCCTATCTAGCCAGTGCTTCAATATTAATTGTTTAGTAGATATCATAGAAACATAGAATTTGATGGCAGATAAAGACCGCTTGGCCCACCCAGCCTTCCCATTTCCCCTACCTAATGGATAAGCTGCAGATCCTAGTTAACCAGCAGCCTACTTCTTCCCACCCCCACCCCCTAGAATTGCCTTATGACTGTCCCATGCATGCTTGAATTCCACCACTGTTTTTGACTTCACAACCTCCTCTGGAAGGCAGTTCCATGCATCCACAACCCCCCTCTGTGAAAAGATACTTCCTTAAATTATCTCTGAGCTGCCCCCCATCTTCAAATTGTGCCCCCTTGTTCTTGCACATCTCTTTTATTAAAAGATGCTACCCTCTTGTACTTTGTTGATTCCCTTGAGGTACTTGAAAGTTTCTATCATGTCCCCCCTCTCCCTCCTTTCCTTGAGGAAATACATATTAAGCTCCTTAAGTCTCTCTTCATATATCTTCCAGTGCAGACCCTGCACCATTTTAGTTACCCTCCTCTGGACAGCTTCCATCCTGTCTATGTCTCTGCAGAGACTCGGTCTCCAGAACTACATGCAGTACTCCAGATGGGGTCTTACCAGCTGTCTGTACAGAGGGATAATAACTTCTGTTTTCTTTTGGTGATGCCTCTCCCTATGCATCCCAGTATCACCCCAGCCCTCCTTGCTGCTCTCTCACATTGCTTGCCCACCTTTAGGTCATCTGATATGACTACTCCCAGGTCCCTTTCCATTTTTGTTGTTGTTAGTATCTCACCCCCCATTGCGTACTCTTCACCTGGGTTTTTGTTTCCCAGGTGCATTACCCTGCACTTCTTAGCATGGAATCTAAGCTGACTAAGATGTCATGATTTCCAATAATACAGACTTCAAGATGAAATGCACATTGCAAATTTAATTTAACTAAAACCCTTTTTTTATATCTGGGATGCCACTGTGTCCCTTGATGGCTATATCCCTTCTGGCAGGAAAGACTGTCCAAATGTGTGGGGGTGGATGGCTGGTTTGCCTATGCAATGAAATCAAAGATCAGGTGTTAGCAAGCAATCTGCAAACAACAGAGGCACAAATACTATCCATCAAGCTCATCATAGGCAGCCAGACAAGCCAATGGTACTCTCCATGGTCTACATACCCCCTGGAAAGCAAACCATAGGCCTTGAGCAGTTCATAGACCATATAAAACTGGTCAAATAGAACTGGGAACAGGTTGTTGTTGCTGATTTCAACACTAACTTGCTAGCACAAGATACCTCCACCACAAAAGACCAAATCTCCAGCCTCTACTTCACTCACATGGTAACCCAAGCCACAGGATGAAACTACCACACTGGCACATGCACTCTCATAGACTGACTACTCTTCACCTGCTCTGAATACATTACAGAGGTATGTGTTATGCTGGATTATCTCAGCGACCACTCCCCAGTGATGTACACATGGACAAATTAGTATACGAAGCACACCCCTCAGCTTGCAAGAAACCAATCATTAAGAAATGAACAGTTAGAACTGTTTAAACAATACCTAAAAGGGATTGGCACAACCCCACTAGATAGCCCTTATGAAGCAAATCAGGCCCTTAACTACTTCATCACTATTTTCACCAATACTAGTAAAATATTTGCCCCTAACAAACCCAAGAAAGTCAAAGGTAATATCAAACCATGTCTCTTGGGCTCCCTCATTGAGCTGTTGCATTACTATGACAACCTCTGGCACAAAGCATGGTCAACTGGAAAGCAAGCTGACTTTATTGCTTACAAGATGGACAGAAATAAATGTATTGAGCTCATAAGGAAAGCCAAAGCTGCTTACTATAAAGAACTCTTGAATAGGAGATGGGGTAGTGGAAGAGATTTCTAAAACTCCATAAAAAATCTTACTGGAAAGGATTCCAAAGCACCTCCAGACCTGATTGTTACCATGTATGGCACATTACAAGAGCCCAAAGAACTTGCAAATGCCTTCAATGTCACCGTCACTGACAACTCTGTTCAACCCCATGCTACCTAACCATTCAGCCTCCTATGCGGCTCCCTAATGCAAACACACCCACCCCCATTACTCCAGCATTCCCCCATTTTATTTCAGACAAATCCCCGGGGCAGAAACCATAAAATACTTCTAGCGGGTCCTAGGAAAAACATGACTGGAAGTGATATGATCAATATGATGCTGGTAACTCTCACACTGGATGAGCTAGCTAGCTCCACTCCTCACTGAAATAGTTAATATATCCCTAAAAACAGGAGTATTCCCAGACAGGTAGAAGTCAATGCTTGTCACCCCAGTCTTCAAAAGTGGAGACAGAATCAACCTGTCAAACTACATGCCCATATCCATATTACCCCCTCTTTCTAAAGTCCTTGAGCAGATTGTATCGAACCAATTATCAGAGTACCTGAATAAATACAACCTCCTGTGTACACAACAACATGGGTTTCAAAAATAATCATAGCACCATGACCATGTTGAAAGATTTCACTACACACCTGTATGATGAACTGGACAATGGAATGGCAGTGGGGTCTATCTTTATAGAAATCACTAAAGCATTTGATACAGTGAACCACCAGCTCCTACTCACTTACCTACTATCCCTTGGCCTGTTCCCTGACATGGTATCTTGGTTTGGTTGCTACCTCTCTCACAGATCCCAGTGCATGAGAATAAGCAGAATGCTCTCAGACCCAAGGGAGGTCACCGTTGTTGTCCCCAAGGGTCTATACTCAGCCCTTGCTTTTTAGCTTATTCATAAACTCTGTACACTCTGCCTGCCCAGCAAATATGTTGCTATATGCCAATGACACCATTACCTGTGTTCTAGGTAAGCTACTGACCACATTTTCTACAGTTCTACAACGCAGCTTCCAAAAACTTGAAACGTGGTTCGTACAGAATAGATTTGTATTTAACTATAAAAAGACCAACGATATGCTCTTTAGAATGCCACACAACAAGAAGAAAAAAAACAACCAGTTGAGCATTTGTAGCCAGAGAGGGGAAACGTTTGATCAAGTCAACTCTTTCAATTACCTAGGTATACACCTTGATGACACCCTCTCTTTCTCCACACACATAGACCACGTCATCAAAACTGCAACTGTAAAGTTAGGACTCCTCTATTGCCACAGGCTAGCAATGACTCCTGAGACCCTGAGACTGGAAACTAGCAGTTCAGTACTGTCCACTACTGACTACAGGCTGGCACTCTACAGTGCTGGTATGAATACTGCAGTGAAGATGGTCAAAGCTCTCCTAAACAAGGCCTGCGAGCTAGTCCTGGGGCAGATTATCTGACACACACCTGTAGACTCTACGCTGAGACTGGGTGGCTCCCACTTCAACTTAGGTTAAAATACCACACTGGCCTGCTAGGAAAAAAAGCCCTCTTTGGACATACACCCAAATTCATGGCAAGCACCTTCCAATAAGCCCATACTTCTAAAATCATGAGAAGCATAACCAAGGGGGTTAATCCAGGTCCCGTTCAAGTAAACCACTTTTGCCAAGAGATTCCTATCCTACAGAGGGCCAATCTGGCTAAATGACCTCCCTGCCTCACTCATTGTTAGTGGAAAGCTTGACCCCCTTAAAAGAGAGCTCTGCCTTCTCCTAGTTCAAGCAAATAACTGTGGTTGCCCCACCTAGACTCAGGTGGCACTTGTCTAATCCTCATGGTTGACTCACTCTCAAGCTTTCACTCTATACCCATCACCCCCCTCCATTACATTTTCCCCCTTAACTTCTGACAAAGCCTTCTCAGGATGCCACTATCCCATTGTCTTGCACTTACATAACTCAAGTGTTTCTAAAATAAGCAGTGTACTGCAACATTTCAAACTTTGTACCGCATCTATCGTTGTGCTCTTGTGTTTCACCTCACGCTTTTGAGACTGAAAATTATATGAATCTAATTATACAATTGCAAGAAAGAATCCTGGCTTCTGATAGATCAATTGGCCACCACAGCAGGGATGTTATCCTGGCATAAATTCCCTGCTGATTGTTATTATGTTCTCTTAAGAAACTAAAATATTTTTCCAATGATCAAAAACATTTTTTTAAATATGTATTTTTTTAATTCTGTAAATAACAACAAGCCATTGTATAACAGGAATAATGCCTTCCAGGGTGGGTGGGTGTTCTGCTAGGATAACATCCCTTCTTGAGTCTTGGACACCCTTGGCCTGCGGCCTTGGGCACAACCACCTGAGGCGAGGTGTTATCCCAGGACAACACCCACCCTGTTGGGCATTATTCCTTTTCTGTACCTTACTGTCTTGTCAACGTGAACTTGTCTGTACCCAATGTATTGTCCTGTGACAAAACTGATTTGGAACCTTTGTAAAAAAGCTCTTTGGCTCAAAGATGTTATTCTGAATCTTAAATAAATAAATAAATAAATATCATCTCACATAGGCCGTATAAAGTGGCATTCTGATAAATATGGCTTAAAGTTCCAGTGACCGAGTTACAACAAGAATAGTTGTCAGAAGTCAGTTACCTGCTTCTAAACAGCTTATAGGGAGTCATGTATGCATTATGCAAAATTATAAACTGCATTAATCTCAAATATATTGAAAAATAATGTTCCAGATTTTTGCCCATTTTTGCGTATTATTTCTTAGTTCCTGGGTCCAATATGTTGGTTAACTTGGTGTATCAAAAAATGTTAAAGAAAGCAAAATGTTATATATATTAGCAATAGGATGAGGGTTACTACCAGCTTTTGCAAGCCTATGTAGAACTCCTCGGAAGTCCTTGGTCCAGGGAAATGGTCCACAGGCAGGGGATACTTTTCAAGGTATCTTCTTCTTTATTTCAATGACAGACCCCTACATTTTGCTCCTATGAGCTTGTTCGCTGGTTTTTTTCTTGTTCTGTTTTAAAGCAAAATATAAGCATACTTTTAAATTACTGCTTCCTCTTATATATACATAAGAATAATTTTGGACTGATAATTATACACTGTTAATCTACCTACGTGCCTCTCCCCCCCAAAATTTGAACCTCTTCCTAAGTGAATGAAAACCATAATTGTAACATATGTTTGTACATGCTTAAACAAAGACATATCACATCCAGTAACGAAAGTTTATAAAAAACTTTTTGCACCCCATAATGTGCATACCTGGGAACAGTACTATCAGCAATAAAAAGAATCTGTTAGCTTGCAAATGACCATCCCATTCCAATTGTGATCCTGGAAGAATACATGATAGAGTTAATTTACTCAGAGAGGCTTTGAAAGGTTTAATTCCTTTTTAAAAAAAACATTTTTCCAAGCCACACAGGTACCTTACCTTGACAAGTCATACTGGAGATTGAATTCTAAATGTTATAGGAACCAGTTTTTAACCACAACTCGAGCTTTAGTGATTGAAACTTTTAACTGAAACTCTGCATTACTTAATGGTGTTTCAAAGACGCTGTAGCATTCCCCCCTCTGCTGCTAACCATCTTGAGCAGCTTGGATTTCCCGCGGGAGTGACGTGTCACTTCCTGTAACTCTCACTATGCGAGAGTGTTGCCATGCAGCCATTCACTCATTCCCAAAGCTATGGGAATGAACGCGGTTGTCCAAGCTGCTCGGTTTAAAGTGACATGGCATATTTGTTAAACATTTTGAGATGTATGAAAGCACTGCTGCAAGAACCATACTGGATGTGACATGTCTTTTGTTTAAGCATTTACAAACATATGTTACAATTATGGTTTTCATTCCTTTAGGAAGAAGTTAAAAGTTTTTTTTGGAGCTAAATGAATTATGTGCATATAGAGAAAAGCACGCAGGTAGATTAACGTGTATAATTATTAGTCCAAAATTATTCATATATATATATATATATACATATATATATACATATATAGGGGATATGACATGGCCCAACTGAAGATATCATATTTATCTTCACGAGAGGCCAGTGATATTCATGATATGACTGGCCTCGCAGTGAAGATAAATATGATATCTTCAGTCGGCCATGTCATATTCGGTTTATACAATGTATGATTTGCCCCCACCCTCCCAATACAACTCACCACATGCCCCTCTCAATGCAATGGGTGATATTAAGGTGATGGCCCTAGCAATAGAACCCCACTTACAGAAAAGCTGGCAAAACAGCAGATGTCATTCATTGTTTAAAAAATATCTGGTGGATCCTGCTATTTATGGTTAGTTTTAAAAATTCTTATCTGGTTCATCTTGCCATGCCCTCCCCCAACAGAGGTCCACATGCCCCCCAACATAACAGATTACATAGAGTTTTGAAATATTTGGTTGATCCTGTCAATTTAAATTACTAAAATATCTGGTTGATCCTGGTATTATTTTGGTGAAAAGTTATTTTTTCAATGGTTATCTGGTTGATCCTGCCACTCAGAGCACTTTCACTTTCCCTACAAGTGTAGCGTGACCGAGCGCTATGAACACTGACGATTTGTATATTGCCATATCTTTTGTAGGAGGTCCCCTGGGTCAGTAAGTCAGAACTCCCCGTCATTTCTTTGGTAATTAAGTGTATTTTCTTGTAAGAAAGCTTCGAACTGCACATAGAGTGCAGCAGTGACCGAGCCGTCGGCTTTTCAACAGTAAAATGAAGCGCGAGCGTGCAATATACAAATCGTCAGTGTTCATAGCGCTCGGTCACACTACACTTGTAGGGAAAGTGAAAGTGCTCTGAGTGGCAGGATCAACCAGATAAGTTTTGATATGACGTATAGGAACGTGGAGATAACATATGACGTATAGGAACATGAAGATAACAATGTTATCTTCACTGGCCATCTGAGATATCATGTTTTATACTGCCATTTATCTGTCTACATATAATGTATAAATATATATATATATATGTATGTATATATATAAATATATATAGCTGACGGGATGGAACCTAAACTCCTGAAAATTGCAGCCCCACTTATTGCCTCCCCTGTAACAAAAATCTTTAATCTATCGATATGTCACGGCACCGTCCCTAACATCTGGAAGATAGGTAAAATAACTCCCATCCTTAAGAAAGGGGACCCTAAAGACATGTCAAACTACCGACCTATAGCCATTCTTTCAGTCCTTGGTAAGATCCTTGAAAAAACAGTAGCAACCCAAACTTCAGACTATCTACAGAAATACAACCTTCTGTCTAGCTCGCAACATGGTTTCCAAAAAGGCCATAGCACCACTACAGCTATACTAAAACTCACAAATGATATTTATGGTGCTATGGAAGCTGGCCTCCTGACAGGAGCTATTTTTATTGACCTTACGAAGGTGTTTGATCTGGTAAATCACTCCCTTCTTCTCCCCAAACTTTCCTAGCTGGATTTCTCTGCTGACACAGTTGACTGGTTCAACAACTACCTAACCAACCATATGTAGGCAGTAGTCTTCATCTCTGCTGTCTCTCATCTTTCCCCCGTGCAGATGGGAGTTCCGCAAGGCTCTGTACTAGGCCCGTTACTTTTCTCCATTTTTATAAATCACCTTCCTTCTCCGGTTCCTGGCTGTTCATCCTTATTTTATGCGGATGATCTGGTCATCTACTGCAGCGGAAGAAACATCTTGGATATTAATCATTCCCTAACTGAAGACTTCTGCTGCATTCAAACCTGCCTAAGTGATAACTATTTGGTACTTAATGAGAGCAAAACTCACTCTATGCTGTTTGGCTCTCCTGCCCGACTCAAACTGGCTAGTAATTCCTTCCAGATCCGAAGCACAAATGGCTCCATGGTAGTAAGTACCAGCTCTTTCAAATACTTGGGCATCCTTCTTGATGAATCCCTTGACTTCGACCTCCATATCACTTCCACTTGCAAGTCCATCAATGCAATAATTGGTGGGGCCTACTGTACAGGCTATGCACTCACGTCATCTGCCAGGATTGCTGTGGCTCAAGGAGTTCTGCTTCCAGCCCTGACATATGGCTCAGTCACATTCCTAGGTGCTTCAAAATCCTCACTCCTCAGATGCGACACCACCTACAACAGCATCTTCCGCTATCCCTCCCAGGTGCCGAGTTTCAAACACCACTGTCAGTTTTAAGCTGACCTCAACTGGCCTAGTCCCTCAACCCACCAGCACCTATCTTTTGGCACTCTACTACACAGTATCTACAGCTCAGGTCTACCTGAATCTTTCGCCTTACTTCTGTACTCCCAAACCTCTGCCTATGGTCTCCGATCAAATGACGACGCCCCTCTCTTTATCCCCAGATGCAAAACCACTATGGGCACATGAGCTTTCTCCTACCTAGCACCTAAAAACTGGAATGCTATTCCACAAAATATTTGCCAGGCCCCCACCCATGCCCACTTCAAGAATTTCCACCATCAACATCTTCTGGCTTCTAACTCCTGTACATGTTTCTGGCCACCCTAGCTCACTCTTCGCTCCACTACCTACCACCCTACTTACCCTCCCTCTCCTACCCCCTCTACCTCTGTCTCTTTACCTTATTCTCTCCCCCTTCTAAAACCTTATGTCATTTGATAGCACTCACTTTTTACTTTGAACCTGTTAGCATTAACATTGTTATATATGGTCTAGGTTGCTGTATTGCTTTAGTCTAACTGGGACTACTTTGTTGAATACGTTAAACAATATATATGTCTCACACTGTTTGCATTTGTCCTACTGCCTACTTCGTCCTTGTGCTGCATCACATTGTACTTGTCATGTGTTTTCTTTGTATACTCCCGGGTCGTGCCTGAAAATAGGCATTGCTATGTCTAGCACACCCACCTGGAAACCAAAAGCAAACAAATAAATATATATATATATATATATATATATATATGTATATAAGAAAGGAATAATTTGAGTATGCCTATATTTTGTTTTAAAACAGAACAAGAAAAAAAAACTGTGAACAAGCTCATAGGAGCAAAACGTAGGGGGCTGTCAGTGAAATAAAGAGGAAGATATTTTAATGCTGTGGACTCCTCATTTGTATGATGGATTCTGGATATTGAAGCACCTTCAAGGGAGTCTTTAAATATACAAGTTAAAAGTCACCATTACCCAGATTTAGTTGCTGTTGATATTTTTCAAGGTACTGGATCAATATGTCATGGACAAAACAGCACATGAAGAACCACATGATCTAAAGCATGGAATAAATTCTAGCTACAGGGGTACAATAGTGGTAGGAAATTACCACTACCCCTGTTGCTCACTAGGATCTGAAGGAAGGACTGAAGAGGCCACAGGTGCTGTGTTTGGTCAAACTGCTCCTATGGAGAAGTGGCTAAAACATAAACACTTAGTGCAGTGGAAACCTATGAACTGGGGTTTGATTCCCCACCTTCTGAGATTTTTCTTTTTATAAATTCCCCACTCCCGAGTATTCCCTTTTCCCCTCAGTCCACACCCCCTCTCAGAGTTTGTTATTTTAGTCAAGGGTGTGAGTGGCAGAGCCCTGCACATGAACAAAGATTGTGTTACTGTTTCCACTGGTGTGCACTGTTATGGTGCAACTGGCATTGTTTCCCAACCTTATTTTGCTACACACCATTTTGTGCACAACATTGTCATTTTCCATGGTTTCATCCACAACATAATGACCCCATGCCCTTTTCAAGAGCCTATGTCTCTTATGCATTCTATGAGTAAAAATCACAGAGAGGTTACTATAAGGGAAAGGCAAAAAGGCCTTCCAAGCATAATGCTGCAGCTGTAGCGCCTTAAGCCCCAGACAAAATAAACCCCTGACGATTTTGCACAGGTCAACCAACCATTGCCAGTGGGAGGAGGTGAACATAGCCACAGATAAATAGATACTGGAAGTGGTTGGCCAGGGGTTGTGTCTACAGTTCAGTTTCCAAACCTGCAGAAACACACTTTCTCACAGAAAGATGTCTGCTGGAACAGAAAGTACAAAAAAAAGCTGTTATTATCAGCCATTAAAAAAGTCCCTGCCTCCCAGGGGGTCAGGAACCTATTCTCAAGATGCTACCTGACTCACAAGAATAAATTCTGGTCAGAGCCGATAAGGCTATGGCAAGTTTTGATGAGTGTCACTGGAGTGCACTGTGCACAAGATGGCAGCACTAATATAAATCCAGCAGATGCAGAATCAACCAGATATGGGGAAAAAATGCAGGAGCCACCAGATATGCCCACTTGTACAAAAATTGCAATGCAGGATCAGCTAGATATTTAAAATTGCTCACAAAATAAAATGCGGTTCCTCACACTTAATGTCCTCTCACTAAGCAAGAAATACAACTGCCATTTTTTTTAAATCCCTCCCAAGCTTGAATGATAACCAATGAAAGTCATCACTACAGACATAGGGATGTCTGGTCCCTAATAAACATGCCACTGACCCTAGCAGCCATTCCTGAATCCAAGAATAAGACACAGCAGTGAAAAATTACTTTTTTACTAAAAATTTTTTTTATCAGACTGCATTTCAATTATTTTGGGGGGCACCATACACTATAAAAATACTGGATGGACAACTCTGTGCATAACCAGTGCATTCTGCCTCCTTAGGGCTCTCATTTCTGTGGACCTCTTGAGCTTCACTCTCAAGGTCATAGTGAATAAGAACCCCTCTGTGGCAGAACACACTAGCTGTGCATAGCTGTCCATTCAGTATTCTCTATGTAGTTGAAGCGACTCTCACCGAAACCAGTGATGTGTCTGTGTCAGTCAGGCTTTTTTTGTATTTATTTGAAGGTGTTGCTGTAGAGTGGACCCAGAATGTAAAAAAAAAAAAAAAACAGTGTCCAGGTGGCCAATGGCCATTTAAAAATCATCTGTGGTCACTAAAACTGATAATTGTCAGTGACCAGTGTTATATGACCTGTAGGTTTGGGTGCCTACTCTATAGGACCTCATCAAATGGACTGCCTAATGTGAAGATTTGTTTGCGCCTTGAGTGCACCCCTTGAAGACAGGAGTCACTAACTGTCATGACACTCCAAAGAGTTAAGTTTCAAGCACAGAAAATGGAAGAAAAGGAGGCAAAACAACAAATATTGCATGGTCCTACACAGCTTCAAAAACTGAATGGAATATTTGGCAGGGATGATGGTAGGACTACATACTGTAGCTTTTGGCAATCCCCTCTCCTATCTGAGAGTGGAGCAGTTATAGTAGCTTCATGTTTGCCTGCATAATAGCTGTTCGCAATGCAGATTAGTGTTTCATAGTGTAGCCATTATGAGCTGCTGTCAAGCGGATGCTGTCCTCTATTAATCCAGATTTATTTGTCTTTCCTAAATTATTACTATGGCTCATTCCCACACAGATATTCAAATTAAACCCAGATACATATATCGTAAGACAACTTGGTACTGGGGTTAGTGCAATTGTGAAGCAGGAGACCCAGGTTCAAATTCAAACAGAACCACTAATTTGGGTTACCTTGAGCAAGTTGCTTACATTTTTAGAATTGAAATTTACATCTCACCCAAATTATCTGGAGCAAATAAATTATGAAACAAAATTAATCAATAGTACATATCACCAAGGGTCCTATTCCCAAAGAGATCTTTTGGCATATCATTCAGGCATCTACTTACATCTCCAGGTTATGAACACTACAACTTTTTGTTTTAGGAAAGAAAAAAGACCATTCATCCATTAAGTTATTTCCTCTCACCAGCTCAGTGGGATCTGCTATTAGATATTCAAAGCTATAATGTCTTCATTGTGTGGCACTAAGGTTGTACTGCCAAAAGGAGGAACAATAGCATAAAAGAAATGGTGGGCTCCTAAGGGAACGTACTCATTCAGTCCCAGTACATCTTATAAAGCAGGAAAAGGGACACGCAATCACCTCTATGATGTAACTGGGGGATGCTACTGTGTCGAATGAGCTGTCATATCCTAATGCCAGTAGTAATTTGAAGAAACAAAACAGAACTCAATTGATATACTGATTAACTGCTTGTGTTGTACTCCCACATCATACAGCAAGGTTCAGGAGTAAACTCCGGAGCTGGATCAGATGTCTGAAAGGGCTTGGGTAGCAGTGCAGTGTGGTAGAGCTTCCATCCAGACAGCTGTGGTGCCAGGTTCTACAGCCACAGTGACCCTTGTGGTGTGCAAATAGTTTGTCTCCTCCACAAGACTTCATTATTTGCTCACTGCCTGCTGAGGCACAAACCAGCATGGAGTAGGAGGTGGGTGGAGGAACTTAAGTGGAAGAGAGAAAACATAAATACTCTGTGTCCCCTGAGCCACCTGTGGGATGATTTTGGTATTTTCAGGCCTCACTGTGAATGGCTGTCTGATGGCGTAGATGGTAGAGGGAGCAGACTGATAGTACGCATAGGTAGTGGCTGGGGTCAAGCAGATATATAACAAATTCTAGCCAGAGCCGATAGAGCTGTGAAGAACTACCAAATGATCAAAGTTATTTTCTTGTTGGTGCCATATAGTGCTGTTTAGTCAAAATCATCACAGTGCTCCCAGATTCAAGTAACCATTTTCCTGCAACAAGCCCTAATTTTCCCTGTAGATTCAGCGTCAAATCCTGGTATAAATCCCTGTAGATTTTTCCATAAGCCACTAGTTCCTTATTCGTGACTTTGTTGTTTATTTAAATGTAATATGTTGACAGCCTTTTATCAGGAAAAGGGCTCTTATTTGCTTTCAGGTATTAAAATTATATGTCAATATGGCCTTGAAATGATTTGGATTTATATGGAATCTATAAGGCATAATGAGGGAATTTATTTATTTGTTAAATTTTGTTGACTGGGTAGGCCCACTAAGACTAGAAGTCCCTTTTTCATGGGTGACAAGGAGGGAGGTATAGATGGTAACTAACCGAAATTGTAACATGGCATAAATCCTTACTTGAACCAGATTAAGCTGTTGGTGGTATTTTTAGTGAAAGGTGGGAATTTGGCCAGGACACCATGGAAATTCTCCTACTCCGACGGTAGGTGGATTTTGGCTGCTGTGGGAAACATGGCAGATGCCTCTGGAACAGTGAAGGAACAACATGCCCCAGACACTGCTCAGCATGAGCAAGTTTCAGTTGTAATGTTACGAGTGCTGGAGAGTGAGAACACATCAGGTTCTCATGAGGAGATGGATTCCATGGAGCATGGCATAAGACAAGTATTGGGACATGCCGTTTTATATGAAGACTCTCATCTACTGATACCTGAGCTGTCGGTAACATCGCTTCAGTTACGCAGACTGACATGGAACCTAGTGTTATTTCTCCAGCAGTTTCTGATACTGTATTGGTTTCTGGGGAACGCTCTGAGCGGTCGACTTTGACAGATCCTGTTGGCATGAATCACCCGGCTGATGAGGCATGCCCAGGAATACGAAAGCAACCTGAATTAAAAGATTCCTTTCCGACTACAGACTAGTCAAAAGAAGGTGCTCTGTCTGATGCAGGCTGGATTATGGTTGATTATAAATGGCTTCCTGATTCAAGGTTGGAACCTTTCACTCCACAGCAGACACAGCAGAATCATGGACGAGTTGAGGACTCTGCATCAGGTCAGACAAATACTTGTATGTTAGGGGGAGAAGAAGCACTGACTAATACTGTTGCATTTATGGAGGCACCACAACCTTCTCCTCTGGTCCCTCCCACCCCAAGCTCAAAACCACCCTGGGGCCTGATTTTCTGATCTATTTGAAAATAATAGGTTAGAGCAGGCACCCAGAAGTAACGCTGTGAACCTCTGTTACCACGGGGGACTCAAAAAACACTCTGGTAGGCTTTATGTGGCCAGAAGACTATTAAAAGACTCAATGAATTGTCATGCTAATGACATTTTTGCTCTGATTAACATATGGGGAGAAGAAAGGTTTGACATTAGCTTCAAAACTTTCTCTGGTTTAGATAAACTTTGAAATTAAGAGAACTGTAAGACTGAACCTCTCTGGTTGCCTTTTTAGGCTATCCAAATCACTAAACTCCTTTACAAAAATGTGCATATTCTGTTTAGGAATGAGGGGGTAAATGTGGGGGGTATTCTTTTCTGGTTGTAGCATAAATGCACTGTTCTAGGACCTCCAGAAGCTGTCATTGATGAGGAAGGGATTTGGATGGGCAGCTGGAAATTTAAAGTGAAATTACATATTGTGGGAATAGAGGTGATGCATATTCCCAATATTTTTTTTCTTGGATAAGACAGAGGGTATGCTTTTATCCCGGACAACCTAAGGCTTGTTATAAGTATAATAGCAGGAGGCACCTCAGTAGTACCTGCAACAAAATCAAATGTGCTCTCTGTGGAGATTTTGACCACAATAGCAATACCTGCAGAAATGTCTTTCATTGTAACCTCTGTGATGAACAAGGATATGCTTAGCACCAGTGTCCTTGGGCAGGCCTGAACAAGTAGGGTGGGGTAAATAAAGAAGATCTACTAAATAATGCACAGGATAGATTCAAGCATAGAGAAAGATCAGTTGTAGGTTCCAATTAGGCCCCAACTACTGATCAAGGCCCTGCTGCAACCCATGCAGGTATTGCCCCAATTACTACTCCTCCCACAAATGGTACACAGAGTCCAGGAACTGTCCCTGAAGCAGTTTCTATAGATTCTGAGCAGAAAAAAATAGTACTGCCTTGGTTGTGGTTCCTGGAACCTCCCTTTCAGGGGAACTCCCTCTTAGACAGGCTGATAAGCCTACACTTTCTTCCACCTCAGAGTTTCAAATACCCCCTCCTAAATGAGGGATTAGAGCTTCTGGTCAGAGTTTGATTCAGTCATCCAAACTTCCTATTGACAACCCTTTTCAGCCCCTGCAGAATTTGGAGGGTGGATTGGAATCGGATGTTTCTTTACAGTCAGGCCTCATCTCTGACATGGATTGTGAGGCAGATGGGGGTGGGGGTCTTTTGAAAGGAAAGAAAAAAAGGGTAGAAAAGGAAGAAAAAATATATTCCTAATCCCTTAGGCCCTGCTACGAATTCCTTTCTTTCATGACAGAAATTATGCTCATTTCCTTAAACACTTGTAGTATTAAGAATTTTAAGAAAAGGATAGCCTGTTTACATTTCTGTCTTATACTGCAAGCAGATATTATTTTTTTGCAGGAAACCAGGTTTAATTGCCTCACTGATATAAGGCAGGCATCTAAATTATGGACTACAGGGCCTACTTTTTGGTCATATGGGGAAGATGCAGCCAATGGCCTAGGTATTTTATTCAATCATATCTCTGTCCAGGTATCTAGACTTGTGGATATACACCCTGGGAGGGCTTTGCTTTTGGATTGTGTCTATAAAGGTTTTCCACTCCATTTGATTAATACCTATGAGCCCCAAGTTAAGACCTTATGGATAGAATTGTTTCATGCTATCCAACCCTATCTCTTTACTAAAATACAAATTATTTGGGGTGCAGATATGAATTGTGGTTTGGATAGTTGATTTAAGGATTCAGTCCAGACAAAAGTTTATTGTGATTCACGTGCTTTATTGAAGGTTATACACACAGCTTCTATGAAAGATGAGTATCTTATGCTTCATAATGATGAAAGAGCTACTTATAGGTGCAGTCATTTCACACTAGAATTTATTTTTTTCTTTATGTCCAAATTTTCATTTCCACGTACTTTCATTATTTGATAATGTGAATTTTCTGATCACATGGTTTTAATCTGTACATTGAATATGTCCCAATTTCCTCCTAGATTTCTGGGGGCACCAATTCAATGGAAATTGAATTCTTTGGTATTACAAGATCAGGTTGTGCAGATGAAATTGAAATCTCTACTAGCGCCCTGGAACTCGGTTCAGATTTTATATGACTATATGATAAAATGGTGGTCAGACACTAAAAAGGATTTTAGAGATTTCTTTTTCACAAGGGTGGTATACACAAATTAAAAAATATATCCAGTATCTGAATTTTTGACAATGGCTTTATCGATTGACGTCTTCACCAAATGTTGCAGATATCAGGGTGAAGCTGCAGATAGATATGATAAAATGGCATATGAGAAGCTCTCAATATAATCGGGGCGGCGTCACTACAAGCTGAAATACAGTATGGTACTGTAAAGTCACCTTCTGCTGACCCTTTTGTCGCTTGTAAATCTAGATTGGATAATACTTTATTTTTTTTTTTATTTAGTTGTTTAACCAGGTATAGCACACTAAGCTGAAAGCTTTTTTACAGGAGTGACCTGGGAGCACAAGGAGGTTAAGTGACTTGCTTAGGGTCACACAGTATGCACATGGAAGCTGTGGGATTCAAACTCAGGTCTGGTGGGCTGGATGTCACCAGATTTGCAGCTCAGAGCCTTAGACCACTGCACTATACTGCCTCCTTTAATGTAGGGTCTGAAGAATACTGAAGGGGTGGTATTAAATTCAAAGACTGGAATGTTTCAGGTGATTAGAAATTCTCTTAGTGCACTACAAGGGACTAGTTATATTTCTGGGGTTTCATGGGGGGATGTTTTCTCTGCGTATTGCAAGGCCTTTCACAGGCTGATGTTGATAATTTGGAAAAACCTATTTCAATAGAAGAATATCGGCAATAAATTTTAAAGCTAACCTTGGGTGTTTCTCCTGGGGTGGACGGCTTAACAAATGAATTTTATAAGTTTTTTTTTTTGGGACAATTTTTGTGAAATGTTATCTACTGTATACAATGACATTTTAGATACAGGAGTATTGCCTCAGGCATTTTCAGATGCCATTTTACTTTTTTTGTTTAAAAAGGGTGACAAAACTGATATAGGAAATTGGATGCCTATCAGTTTACTTAATGCAGATTAAAACATTTTTTCAGCAATCCTTTGTCACAGATCACAAAAATAGCTTCTGTTTTGATACACCCAGTTCAAGCGTGATTAATCCCAGGATGAAACATTCAGCAAAATTTGAAATTCTTACACAATATTTGTGAGTTTGGGAAACAACGGCATCTTTCAGGTTATCTGTTGGCTCTGGATCAGACTAAGGCATTTGACAGAGTATCTCATCAGTTTTTCTGGGAAGTATTAGAACATTATGGCTTGCCGAGTCATTTTAGGACTTGGATTAATCTATGTTATACAGAGGCTAAAACATTTCCTGCACTGAATGGGGAATTAGGACAACCTTTATTTTTGCTTAGGGGTGTTAGACAGGGATGTTCACTTAGTCACCTGTTATATACCTTTGTCCTGAATCCAGTGATCTTTTTTTTTTGTTATTTAACCAGGTGAGACATGCTAAGCTGAAACCTTTTTTTTTTTTTTTTACAGGCACAACCTGGGAGCACAGGGAAGTTATGTGACTTGCTCAGGGTCACACAGTATGCAAGTGGAAGCTGTGGGATTCAAACTCAAGTCAGGTCTGCTGGATGTCACCAAATTTGCAGCTTAGGGCCTTAAACCACTGCGCTATACTGCCTCCGAGAGGATCTGGGAGATACTAAATGATGTTACTGTTCAGGGGTTGTCCCCTTCCCTTGGGTTGGAACCTCAGAAATTAGCTGTTTATGCTGATGACATTGTGCTTATTGTACCTGGAGCTGAATCTGGGGAGGCAGCCATTCGAGTATTGTACAAATATGCCACTATTTTAGGAGCAGCTATTAATTATATTAAAAGCAAAGGGGTGTACATTGGAGAAGAGATTCTCACTTCCAATATTGGATGGTTTTCTATATTTCAGGAGCCAATTAAAGTGTTGGGGTGATTTTTTGGCCCAGGGGATATTGCTTTGCTGAATTGGTTAAATAGAATTAAAATTGGAGAACTTAAAGTACAATTATGGAAAACTTGACCTTTTTTTAAAGTAAAGAGGGTTTTGATTGTGAAAAAATGAATCCTTTGTTTTTGTAAGTATGTAGCTCTTTCCCCCTCCCTGTCACATTAGATACCAGATTATGTAGTGTTTTTTTTCCAAATGATTTGGGGGAGCAGACTTAATCCAATTAGAAGGGATTTCACATATTTACCTGTGAAAGAAAGGGGGACTTGTAATGATACACCCATTAGTTTTCTTTTTTCTTTTCTTTTCCCTACCATGCTTCCCACAACAGAGAACAGTAGACATCAGTGGATGCTTGGACAGAGGTACTCTTTAGGAATTTTCTTCTGAGGTGGGGAGACACTGTACCTAGGCTCTCTGTCACTTTAGAAGTTACAGAGTTTGCTATTCCTGCTATATGAAAACTTAATCAATGGGGTATTAAGAAAGAGCAGGTTATGACACTTTCTCATAAATGTTAGTGTGGGACATTATGAGGAGAAACTTTGCTTGCCAAGTGGATTTCCCAGATGCATTCCAACAAAAGTGACTTTTGCTCTGCATATATTGGTAGATAAGAGAATTCCGGTACAAATGTGGGACATACTATAGCTTTGCTGTCATTGCAGACTCAGGGTTAAGGGGAATTTAAAACTTGAGCCCTTGTCAGAAAGACAATGTATTCATTTGGAATGTGCTGGTCTAGAGAAAACTATGGTATATTTATTTTTCACTTGTTCTTATGCTACAAAGTTCTGACAAGACCTGACTTCTAAGTGGCATTAGGATTTGACATTATTAGTTAACTATGAGGTTTTGATTTTGGGGGATTACTCAGTTTTTTTTTCGCAGTATCACCCTAGTACATTGAATTTGTTATTTGCTGGTATTAAATATTTTCTCTGGCAGGCTCACTGTCAATTTTCATTACAACATTTAAATGTACCAACTTTTACTGTTATTTCACAGTTTAAGAATGTGGCTCAGAGACAGAGGGATTCTCAACAAACACTGCTTGCTTTCCCTAGATTTCAGAGTTTGTGGAAGCATATCTTTTGGCTGTGACACTATTTTTTTCATACGGTTTATATGATTGAGAAATTTTTTTGGTTGAGTGTAAAATTATTGTAAAACACAGCTTTTTCTAGGATTTTGACTAGGTTTTGTGGTGGGGAGTTCTCTTTTTTTGCTTGGGTGCACTTTATATTTTCTGTTTTATTTCTTTTGCTGATGTTTTATTTTTTTTTTTACTTTGATCTGTTGTGATGTATTGTTTGTTGCAATAAAACAATCCCCTACTCTTTTTGAGAAGTGCCATAGGATCTTTAGCATCCACCTGAACAGGCAGAACAGAAAAGGAGCACGCCCCATGCTGCACTACAGTGTCAGTATTGGAATTTAAAAAGCTAGTAGAGCCAAACAAGGCAGACAGGAACATAATACAAATTTTAAGAAGTAGTGAATTATAAAAATTTTTTTTGAAGTACCGTTCTTTTTCATTTCGCCCACTATCTTCTATGTCATATTGTTGTGGTGGATGTGTGGAACAACTCTTAGCATAGCAGCTGACATATCTAGCTCTACTGCCCCCCCACTACATCATCAGCATTGTGATTTTGCCGACAGTGAAATCACAGGTGAATGACCTGGCAGTCACTGAATTGTTGTTCCTATGCAGCAGCAATGTCATAGTCAGTGAGGTCACAATGCTGGTGATGTAGTGTGGGTAGTTTAGCTAGCTATGTCAGCTGCCACACAGAATGCAACACATCACACATATTAACATCAGGTAAATAATCTTCTAATTAAACAAAGGGAAAATAAAAATTACCGCATGTATTAAAAGGTAATGGTTGATTGCTTTTAAAATCTTATATTGTTTTAGGCAGTACACTAGCTCTTTAACTCACATGCTTGGTGTGGGGATAGAACCCACAGCCTTTTGATTTACCAGTCTCAGAGGCCAGTGTGCAACCTGCTGAGTCACTGACTCTGAGGTAAAATATGATATGATATGAATATATGAAATAACAAAACATCACACTCATTATTTCATGAACTATACTCAACATTAGTAATCACAAGTCAGCCAATCATTCAAAATATAATAGTAATACTTGTTAACAAATTCATTGCAAAAAAAAATAGAGAGGTTGATATATATATATATATATATATATATGTATGTGTATAAATAGGGGATACATGATGAGCATGAGTGTGATATGGAAAATATTGTCACTCCTGCAGAGTGAGCTCTGGATATCTCATGAGTACCAAAGGGATGAGTGAGATATCCAAAGCTCACGATACAGGAGTGACAATATTTGCCAATGCACATGATCTGCACATCATGTATTCGATTTGTACAATAGGGACAGGAGTTTCAGAAGTATTGTTTTGTTGCCTTTTGTTCTGTTCCTGTTTATGTGTTTGCTAATTCTGTGTGTGAGTTTTTCTGAATGGACTGGCAGCGTTACAAACTCTGGGAAACAGATGAGTGTGTTTTGCAATGCTAAATGAGTTTTAGGTAGGAGTAAGAAACAGACTATTTTGTGAAGCTGTATTCTTTAGAATTCTGGCTGAAGTCAAGCTGAGAGTATCACAGTAATGAGCTGGAAGTTAGAGTGTGGGGAATAGGTGATAGTGTTTAGCAATGCTGAGTAAGCTGCAGGCAGTAGTGAGACCTCTCATGTAGTTCTGCATGTGTGTCTATGGTAACAGCACAGGTTTTTTTTGTATGCTGAGGGAAAAGATTCCTAGAGTAATGATATCAGTGACCTTTGTGTGACCTGTGTGTGTAAATGGCTGCTATCATCACAGTAGAGCAGATTATAAAATTATCAAACAGCAGTGGATGATACACTGTTGTATCTCACTCATTTATCACTCACCCATATTGTACATACATATATTCCATGCAAAAAGACTTCATTAATGCATCAGTTAGGGTTCTTCTACAGCACAAAAAGTGAGGAAATTCAACATTAGGGTTCCCATCCCTTGCACCCCACCCCCACCCTGCCCCCACCAACAGGCATCGAGGTGGACAATGAGGTCATCGGTCCTAACTCTCACCTCATTCCATGTGTAAACAATCTGAAGTGGTGTAGTGTAGGAGAATGGTGTGAGAGGTAGGACTGATGACCCCAATGCACACCCTGATTCCTCTTGGTGGGGGTGTGGTGGGGATTGGGTGCAACGGGTGGGAACCCTAATGTCAAATTTCCTCACTTTTGTCACTGTAGAAGAACCCTAACTGATGCATTAATGAAGTTTTTGGCATAGAATTTCCATACTTTTTAAGAAAGAATAGAAAAGTAGTGGTAACAGCAAAAATAAAGCCAACAGAAACAGAAAAGTAATCGCGTTCGCAAACCATAACATGCATGGCAGGGTAATGCAATTGCAAGTGCAAATAGTAATGGTAAAAGCAACAATAACACTAAAAAAAATTGAAAATGCAAGTGCAAATGAAATTGCAAACCTTATCGCACGCGATGGCATAGACAGGAATGGTGATGCGAATAGTAATGGATGCACAACTGGAAATGCTAACTGGCACAGTAACAAAAGGGCACACCCTTCTTTTCCTCAAAAACTGCATTGAAAAAACACAGTGAAAACAAAGTATGCATAATAATTGACCTCAGAGCAGAAAATTAGGACTTGGAATACTAAATTGCTTATATCTCAGGAACCATACAACATAGGAAAAAAATTACAATTTCAAATGAATTATGACTTTCCTGGCTAGTTTTATGCTTAGCCCCCATTTGTGGGGCTAAGTATTTTTCTGGCAAAAAGTCCGTTATCTCTCACCATTTCCAAGATGCGGGCCCAGAAAGACGTGATGGATGCCATAATGTTATCCTATGGCAAAAATGTCAACTTTAGAGTGCTGTCACTTTGTTACCCTGTAA
This sequence comes from Neoceratodus forsteri, assembly GCA_016271365.2. Classification (NCBI taxonomy): domain Eukaryota; kingdom Metazoa; phylum Chordata; order Ceratodontiformes; family Ceratodontidae; genus Neoceratodus; species Neoceratodus forsteri. The sequence continues at coordinate 1,061,905,079 of CM057452.1, forward strand.
ATTGTTTTCACCATACTGCCAAAAGACACATCTGTGGGGTATTGTCTTTCTTCCCTCCAAATTTTAAGTCAAAATACCAAACCATTTCCAAGATATTCAATATCAAAGATTACTAAAATTTCTGTATCTATTCCATTATAAAAAATCTGGCCATGTTGTCCCTCCCTCTCGATCAAAGATAGCAGTCAAAGAATGTCATGATCAAATAATTTGCAAGCTCATGATCAAAGACTATGCAGGCTCATGAACAAAGATTTAAAAACCTTATAAATCAAACAATTGAAGGAACTGCGGTATATCACATCATGGTTCAACAGAACAAAGCCCCTTGAGTAGAACCCACCCTCGTTTGACTTCCTAGGACACCCCTGGGCTAAGAAAATTGATTTTTAAATTGGTCCATCTCATCCTTCACTCACAATGCATGATCACAATCAAAGAATCTCACGACCAAAGAATTTGCAGGCTCACGATCAATGAATTTGAAGTCTCATGAGCAAAGAATTAAAAATGGTGAAACATGAATTTTTCTTCATGCCTCGAAAGAACGGACCCTACTGAGCAAAACCCACCCTCATTTGTGTCCCTAGTCCATGCCTGAGCTGAGATATTAATGTTTTTAGGTCACGATGCAAGATCGTGCAACCCAAAGAATCTCACAATCAAAGAATTTGCAGGCTCGTGATCAAAGATCGTTAGCGAGCCGCAAATTAATATTTTAAAAGCTTATAACTCTATACGTTGACTGATTTGGATGAATCTAAAGGCATGGCTTTATAGATCGGAGGTCCCTGAGTAAAACCCATCCAAGTTTCACTTCAGAAGTGACCCCTGAGCCAAGATATTTGTGTTTTTCCAATCAGAAAATAAAAAACACAATGAAGGACCTTGTGATCAAAGAATTTTGAAAATCCTCAGGGACAAAGATTCTTGAACTGTGAGGCTGCAAATTCTTTGATCATCAGGTGGGACCAGCAGGCCAGATCCCCATTCTTTGTTTGCAAAATATACATATAAATGTTCCCATTGACTTATAATGGGAACTTAAAAGTGCCATAACTTTTGAATGCCTTAATATTTTTTCACCAAACAAAATGCAGCATGTTAGGTGTCCAACGCTTTTTCAAACAAGTCATCTTGCAGAGCAGCACACCACATGATGGCTGTGCAGGACCACATTCAGAATGCCAAAAGGTGCCTCCAAAATGGATAATTTTGCATTTTTCAGCACTTTCGTACACGAAGACTGCCACTCCAACCAAAACGTAATTTGGTAGATCAAGAGATCTACTATGCCCAAATGTGTGTACCAAATTTCAGGCAAATCAATTGAACAGGTCCAAAGTTATTAACACCCAAACGTTTGACTTTAGTATGTAAATGACTGCTGAACCCTAACTATAGTGGTGTGACTGTGCCACTATTTTATATATATATATATATGTATACATATATATATGTATTCTATGCAAAAAACTTCATTAGTGCATCAGTTAGGGTTCTCCTACAGTGACAAAAGTGAGGAAATTTGACATTAGGGCTCCCACCACTTGCACCCCCCACCCTTCCCCCACCAACAGGTATTGAGGTGTACATTGGGGTCATCGGTCCTAACTCTCACCCCATTCTTCTATACTGCACCACCATGAGCTTGTTTATACATGAGATGGGGTGAGAGTTAGGACCGATGACTGCAATGCACACCTCGATGCCTGTTGGTGGGGGCAGGGTGGGGGTGGGGTGCCAGGGGTGGGAACCCTAATGCCTTTTGTCACTGTAGAAGAACCCTAACTGATGCATTAGTGAAGTTTTTTGGATAGAATTTCCATACTTTTCAAGAAAGAATAGAAAAGTAGTAAGTTGCTCCCACCACTTGATTTTGTGTGACTATAGTAACAGTAAGTGCAACGCAAACACAAGCGCAAAGGGTTACACACATGGCGATGCAAACGTAAATGATAACGCAAGCAATAATAGAATTGCAAGCACAAACTGATGCCAAAGCAAACAGTGATGTAAACGGAAACACAAATAGAAGTGCATACAGAACGCAACTGGTAATGCACTCGTTCACGGTACCGCAATTGTAAATGCAAATGGTAACGGTAACACCAACAATAATGCCAAAATAAACAGAAATGCAAGTGCGTAGGAAAACACAAACCATAATGCACACAGTCTTGGAACCACAATTGTAAATGCAAATGGTAATGGTAACAGCAACAATAACGCCTAACAAAAGAGAAATGTAAACACAAATGCAAGCGCATACAGAAATGTAAACTGAAACTTGCATGGGCACGGCACTGCAATTGCAAATGCAAATGGTAAAGGTAACAGCAACAACAACACCAAATCAAATGGAAACACAAGTGCAAAAAAAAATGCAAACCGTAACGCTCACAGTGGCGTAGACGGGAATGGTGAAGCGAATGGTAATGGAAGCACAACTGGAAACATTAACTGGCACAGAAAAGAAAGGACAGACCCTTCTTTTCCCCAAAACTGTATTGAAAAAAACACAGTGCAAACAAAGAATGTATGCATAATAATTGACCTTGGATCAGAAAATTAGGACTTGGAATACTAAATTACTTATCTCTCAAGAACCATACAACGTAGAAAAAAAAATTAAAATTTCATATGAATTATGACTTTATTGGCTTGTTTTGTACTTAGCCCCCATGTAGGGGGCTAAGTACTTTTGTGATGAAAAGTCCATGTCTCGCATTTCCAAGATACGGGCCCTGAAAGATGCGAACACCATAATGTTATCCAATGGTAACATCAACTTTGGAGTGCAGTCATTTTGTCGCGCTGTAATATTTTTTCACCAAACCACCAAAAGGCACATCTGTGGGATGTTGGCTTTCTTTCCTCTAAATTTCAGCCAAAATTACCAAACCGTTATTTTGCAGCAGGGAGGCAAAGAATTCCTGTAATGCGGCAGATGCTGTAATGTTATCCTATGGGGAAAAGCATCAACTTTGTAGTGTTGTAACTGTGTCGCCCTGTAATATTTTTTGACCAAGGCAAAGGGCACATCTGTGGGATGTTACCTTTCTTTTCTCCAAATTTCCAGACAAAAGACCAAACCATTTCCAAAGAATTGAAAGTGTGAAACGTGAATTTTTCACCAATTTGAACCAAACCAATGGCGTGCCTCGATAGAATGGACCATCCTGAGCAAAACCTACCTTTATTTGTGTCCCTAGCCCATCCCAAGCTGAGATATTAGTGTTTCTAGGTAGCGATGCAAGATCATGATCAAAGAATCTCACGATCAAAGAATTTGCAGGCTCACAATCCAAGATCGTTAGCAAGCCACAAATTAAGTTTTTAAAAGCTTATAACTCTATTTTTTGACTGATTTGGATGAAACCAAAGGCATGGCTCAATAGATTGGAGCCCTCTGAGTAAAACTCATCCAAGTTTTACTTCAGAAGTGACCCCTGAGACGAGATATTTGTGTTTTCTCAATCAGAGAATAAAAAACAAAATAGTGGACCTCACGATCAATGAATTTTGAAAATCCTCAGGGACAAAGATTCTTGAACTATGAGGTTGCAAATTCTTTGATCATCAGGTAGGACCAGATGGACAGAACCCCATTCTTTGTTCTCAAAATATACATATAAATTTACTCATTGACTTATAAAGGGAACTTAAAAGTGCCATAACTTTTTGAATGCCTTAATATTTTTTCACCAAACAAAAAGCGGCATGTTTGGCCACCAAGGCTTTTTCAAACAAGCCATCTTGCAGAGCTACATACCACATGATGGCCATGCAGGACCACATTCAGAATGCCAAAAGGTGCCTCCAAAAATTGATAATTTTGCATTGTTCAGTGCTTTCGTACACAAAGACCGCCACTCCGAACAAAACACAATTTGGTAGCTCAAGAGAACTACCATGCCCCAACACGTGTACCAAATTTCAGGCAAATCCATTGAATGGGTACAAAGTGATTAATACCACAACTTTTGACTTTAGTATGTAAATGACCACTGAACCCTAACTATAGTGACGTGACCACGCCACTGTAATATATATATATATATATATATATTCTATGCAAAAAACTTCATTGATGCATCAGTTAGGGTTCTTCAACAGTGACAAAAGTGACATTAGGGTTTCCACCCCTTGCACCCCACCCTCACCCTGCCCCCACCAACAGGCATAGGGGTGTGTGTTGGGGTCATTGGCTGTAACTCTCACCTCATTCTCCTACACTGCACCACTTCAGCTTGTTTACACATGGTATGCAGTGAGAGTTAGGACCAAAAACCCCAACGCACACCCTAATGCCTGTTGGTGGAGGCAGGGTGGCAAAGTTTAAAATTGGTGCCTTTTTTCTGTTTTCTTCTTTCTCTCTGTCTCTCACTCTCTCCACAGTCTGACTCCTCATAGAAGGAGCCCCACGAGAGGTACAGCAGTCCATGTCCCAAGTAGGGAAGGAGGGGGTCTCAGTGAGGACCAGTCCACACCTCTAACCCACAATGTGAAAATCCAACTGCCACGACCAGGGCTGAAGCCGGGCTATTTAAACTGCACCAACAGGTTAAAATTGGTACCTTTTTTTTTCTTCTTTCTCTCTGTTTCTCACTCTCTCCACAATCTGACTTCTCATAGAAGGAGCCCCGCGAGAGAGAGTAGAGCAGTCCATGGTCCTAGTGGGGAAGGCGGGAGTCCCAGCAAGGACCAGTCCACACCTCCAACCCTGATGATAAAATCCAACTGCCATGACCAGGGCTGAAGTCCTGATATTTAAACAGCACTAGCAGTTTAAAATTGGTGCGCTTTTTCTTTTTTCTTTCTCTTTGTCTCTCACTCTCTCCACAGTCTGACTCCTAGTAGAAGGAGCCAAGTGAGAGAGTACAGCAGTCTGTGTCCCAAGTGGGGAAGGAGGGGGTCCCAGTGAGGACCCGTCCACACCTCCTACCTCCAATATTAAAATCCAATTGCCACAACCAGGGCTAAAGCCCTGCTTTTTAAACTGCACCTGCAGTTTAAAATTGGCACCCTTTTTTTATTCTCTCTCACTGTCTCCATGGTCAAGCTCCTCATAGAAGGAGCCCCACGAGAGGTACAGCAGTCCGTGTCCCAAGTGGGGAAGGAGGGGGTCTCAGCGAGGACCAGTCCACACCTCCAACCCCTCAATGTGAAAATCCAACTGCCATGACCAGGGCAGAAGCTCTGCTATTTAAACTGCATCAGCAGTTTAAAATTGGTGCCCTTTTTTTTCTTCTTTCACTCTGTCTCGCACTCCCTCCGCGGTCCGACTCCTGGTAGAAGGTGCCCCGTGAGAAAATACAGCAGTCCATGTCCCAAGTGGGGAAGGAGGAGGTCCCAGCAAGGACCAGTCCACACCTCCAACCCCCAATGTGAAAATCCAACTGCCATGACCAGTGCTGAAGCTCTGCTATTTAAACTGCACCAGCAGTTTAATATTAGCGCCCTATTTTTTCTTTCTCTCTCTCTCTGTCTATTACTCTCTCCACGGTCCAACTCCTTGTAGAAGGAGTCCAGCGAGAGAGTACAGCAGTCCGTGTCCCAAGTGGGGAAGGAGGGGGTCCCAGTGAGGACCCTCCACATCTCCTACCTCCGATGCAAAAATCCAGTTGCCACAACCAGGGCTGAAGCCCTGCTATTTAAACTGCACCAGCAGTTTAAAATTGGTGCCCTTTTTGTTTTCTTCTTTCTCTCTGTCTCTCACTCCCTCCATGGTTCAACTCCTTGTAGAAGGAGCCCTGTGAGAGAGAATACAGCAGTCCATGTCCAAAGTGGGGAAGTAGGGGGTTCCAGTGAGGACCAGTCCACTCCTCCAACCCTCGATGCAAAAACCCAACTGCCATGACCAGTGCTGAAGCCCTGCTATTTAAACTGCACCAGCAGTTTTAAATTGGTGCCCCTTTTTTTTCTCTGTCTCTCACTCTGTACGTGGTCTGACTCCTTGTAGAAGGAGCCCTGTGAGAAAGTACAGCAGTCCGTGTCCTAAATGGGGAAGGAGGGGGTCCCAGCGAGGACCAGTCCACACCTCCAACCCCGATGCGAAAATCCAACTGCATCTGATGTAACACTTTTGAGCTGTTCTTTTGCAGATGGTGGGTACACAGTGTCACCCAGTAGCAGACAAGAGTTATAAACTCTTTTGCAGGAAGACATGGTATGCAACAGTAGAAATGGAGGGCCTGTCTATCAAGTGGACATTTGAAGCATTCTACTAGGAGAAGTTTAAGACTGGACATTAATCATCAGGCCCTGTAAGTTCCACTAGCAAAAACTAAAAGTAAACGTATAAAAACCCAACATACTGCTTTTGGAAGAGTATTTGTATGCACTGTACAGAGTGTTGACCCCACTGGAATTCATTGCTGGAACACTCAAGACAGACCTCTCAGCCCCCCACAGAACTGGGACTATACGAACCCACAACCATGGCAGCCATGTCCCTGCTCTCCAACTCACCCAGCTGGGATTCAAGATATGTGATGAGCTCATTAACAGTCCTGTGCAGAGTTCGGTAATACAGCCTAATTCAAACAGAGCAACATGTTGTGCCCAGGCATGTCACAAACTCACAAGCTGACAGTTTTTGCAAACCCTGCAGATACCCCGTCACTACTTCTCAATTCGCCATGGATACCCATGAGAACTCTACACTACTGGCTGCATAGAATGTTCTTTTTCTGTGACTGGCTGTGAAATGACACCTGGACACTGCTACACTGCATGATCTCCATGGAGTTGCCATGGTTATATTGTAAGTGTTCATAACCAGGTCTATGATCCTGAGTAGAGCAGTGCAAACCCCTAAGTTCTGTCACTTTTGCTGTTGTGGAAGAAAAAGAAGTACCCTGGAAGTGGGTGTGTTTATGGAGCCAGTGGTGGGGGGGAGTGCAGCATAAACACAACTACTTAAACTGTGCCACAGCACTGTAGAAGCACACCAGACAGCGGTCCAGTTACGTGCTTCCACTGTGCCAGTATGTAGTAATGTGATGTCATAATGACTGCAGAGCTCAGCCCGTGCAACTGTAAAAATGGGGACTGATGATCAATTTTAAATCTCAGGCTTCTGAACAAGCATTTAAAAAAAGAAAAATTCAAGATGATTGCACTAAAGACAGTGATACCATCGTTTCAGAAATGTCACTGACTGGGGCCCCTGGATCTGAAAGAAGCCTAATTGCATATTCCAGTCCGACAGTCTCACACAGAAACATAGAAACATAACATAGAAACATAGAATTTGATGGCAGATAAGGACCGCTTGGCCCACCCAGTCTGCCCATTTCCCTGCCTACTAGATAAGCTGCAGATCCTAGTTAACCAGCAGCCTACTTCTTTCTACCCCCACCCCCTAGAATTGCCTTATGACTGTCCCTTGCACACTTGAATTCCACCACTGTTTTTGACTCCACAACCTCCTCCGGAAGGCTGTTACATGCATCCACAACCCTCTCTGTGAAAAAATACTTCCTTAAATTACCTCTGAGCTGCCCCCCTCTATCTTCAAATTGTGCACCCTTGTTCTTACACACCTCTTTTTTGGAAAGATGCTACCCTCTTGGACTTTGTTGATTCCCTTGAGGTACTTGAAAGTTTCTATCATGTCCCCCTCCTCCTTTCCTAGAGGCTATACATATTAAGCTCCTTAAGTCTCTCTCATATGTCTTCCGGTGCAGACACTGCACCATTTTAGTGCCCTCCTCTGGACAGCTTCCATCCTGTCTATGTCTTTGCGAAGACTGGGTCTCCAGAACTGCACACAGTACTCCAGATGGGGTCTGACCAGCTGTCTTTACAGAGGGATAATAACTTCCTGTTTTCTACTGGTGATGCCTCTCCCTATGCAACCCAGTATTCCCCCAGCCCTCCTTGCTGCCCTCTTACATTGCTTGCCCACCTTTAGGTCATCTGATATGACTACCCCCAGGTCCCTTTCCATTTTTGTTGTTGTTAGTATCTCAGTCCCCATTGTGTACTCTTCCCCTGGGTTTTTGTTTCCCAGGTGCATTACCTTGCACTTCTTAGCATTGAATCTAAGCTGCCATACATTTGACAATTCCTCTAACCTTGCCAAGTCCCTTTTCATCCTTTCCACCCCACCGTGTGCATCAACTCTGTTGCAGGTCTTTATGTCATCTGCAAAGAGACATACTTTTCCTTCCAGTCCCTCTGCAATGTTACTTATAAAGACATTGAAGAGGACTGGTCCTAATACTGAACCCTGTGGTACCCCACTAGTAACCCCCCTTCCTTCAGAGTGGACTCCATTTACTATTACTCTCTGTGTCCTATTCTCCAGCCAATTTTTTACCCAGGCTGTCATCTTGGGACCCACTCCCAGGCTAGCTAACTTGTATATTAATCTTTAATGTGGGACTGTGTTAAATGCCTTGCTAAAGTCTAGGTAGGCCATGTCCACAGCCCCTCCCTGATCTACTACTTTGGACACCCAGTCAAAGAAATCTATCAGATTTGTCTGGCATGACCTTCCCGCTGTGAATCCATGCTGCCTTGGGTCCTGTGCCCCTCTGGCCTCTAGATACACGACAATTCTTTCATTTCAGAAGTGATTCCATCATTTTTCCTACCACTGAGGTTAAACTAACAGGTCTGTAGTTTCCTGCTTCTGCCTTGCTCCCACTTTTGTGAAGAGGAATCACATCTGCCTCCTCCAGTCCTCGGGTACCACCCATCCTCCCATGATTTGTTAAACAGGGTAGTCAGTGGTGTCACTAATTCCACCCTTAGTTCTTTTAGAATTCTGGGATGAATCTCATCAGGCCCCATTGCTTTGTCAACCTTCAGTTTTAAGAGTTCTTTCCAGAACCCTTTCTTCTGTAAATGGGCTGGTATCAACTTCTGTATCAGAGTGTTTCTACTGTTTGTTTTAGGTAACTCCTTCTTCCTTTGTAAATACTGAGCAAAATATTTGTTTAGTATCTCTGCCTTTCACAGTCACCCTCTTCCCACCCTCCCCCTTTATTAAGCCTCACTATCCTCCCTTGGTCTTCCTTCGCTCCCTGATGTACCTATAAAAGGTTTTATCCCCTTCTTAACTGAGTTGGCTATCTTTTCCTCAGTTTGGGCCTTTGTTATTCTGACTGCCTTCCCAGCTTCCTTTTGCTTTAACTGATACAGTTCTCTGTCCTGCTCCTTCTGTGATTCCTTGTACTTCCTGAAAGCTTTCTTTTCTCTTGAACCTTCACTCCACTTCCTTTGAGAACCATAGTGGTTTCTTACATCATTTAGTTTTGTTTATTTGCTTCACACAAAGGCTTGTTACCTCTGTGATGGCAGTTTTTATTAATCCCCATTGTTCTTCCACCCCTCCTTCCTGCCCATTTGCTAGTGCATTCCTTAGGCACTCACCCATTTTGGCAAAGTCAGCCCTCCTAAAGTCCAGTACTTTTGCCTTTGTATGGCTTGACTCTGTTGCTGTGTTTATTGTGAACCATACTGTTCGATGGTCGCTAGTTCCCAGATGGCTATCCACTTCTACATCTGTGATCCTCTCATCTCCATTTGAGAGAACCAGGTCTAAGATTGCTCCCTCTTGAGTGGGCGCCAATACTAGTTGTCTAAGGCATGCTCCCTGTAGGGCATCTAGAATAACCCCACTCTTCGAAGTGGCTGCTGCAACTGCACTCCAGTTAACATCTGGCATATTCAGATCACCCATCAGCAATATCTCCCCTTTTTCTGCCATACTAAGTATACTTTCTATCATTTCCTTGTCCATTTCCTCCCCCTGAGAAGGGGGTCTGTATACAACCCCTGTGCGGACTGTGGTGCCATTGCCGGTCTCCAAATTTACCCACAGTGCTTCTTCTCCTCCTGTTTTCCCTTTTGTTCTGCTGCTTTGATTCCTTCCCTTATGTAAAGAGCTCCTCCTCCTCCTCTATTACCCTCTCTGCCCCTCCTGTAGATAGTGTATTCTGGTATGTTTACGTCCCAGTCATGATTTTGTGTGAACCATGTTTCTGTGACTGCCACGATATCCAGATGTTCCTCCTCCATCAAGGCCACTAATTCAGGAAGCTTGTTACTCAGACTACGGGCATTGGTACTCATTGCTTTCCACTTTTTGATGGCTTTACCTTCAGTTGCAGCATCCCCCACTGACCTTTCTACCTTGGTCTTTTTCTTATTTAGTACCCTGTTTTGTAGGGAGAGGCTGGGATTTTCCTGCTGCTTATCAGTGCCTCCCCCCTTGACTAGTTTAAAAGCTTGCCAATGAAGCATTTAAACCGATTGCACAAAGACTTGTTCCCTTCTTGGACAGATGCAGACCATCCTGCCAGTATAGGCTGGTGTCCTCCAGGTGGAACCCCAGTCACCAATGAAGCCAAACCCTGTGCTCCACACCATTTTTCAACCATTCATTAAACTGCATGGTGCAAAGTCCCTCGCCTCACTCATGCCATTGACAGGCAGCACCTCTGAGAAGGATACTGTGTGTGCTACTTGTCTTAGACCCCTCCCCAGTTCTACAAAGTCCTTCTGCACTGCTCTAATCTCATGTTGAGCCAAGTCATTTGTCCCTAGGTGGACAATGACGTCCAGCTCAGACTCCCATGCAGCTGTTCTCGTGATCCTAAGGATGCGCTTCCTGTCCCTACAAGCCATGGCACCAGGCAGGCACCTTACTTGAGTTTTCCCTGCTCCCCCAGTTCTATCCCCCTAATAATTGAGTCCCCCACCAGGAGCTGCTTCCTTTCCTTGTGGAGTCCTCTGCCTCCTTCCTGTGGGCCTCCCTTGTGGCAGGTGTCCTCAGCCTCCTTAATCTCTTCTGTGGGTGCATCCTAGGGGATCTGTGCTCCCCCAGAATAGTGTATGGATTGTGGAGTGGAACAACTGACTGGGTGTGCCTCTGTTCCACCATCCTCACCTTCCCTGAGCCCACTGTGGTCCAACTGCTGTGCTTTTTTGCAACCTCCTGAGGCAGTGGTGGTGGCTCTGGTGCTCCCTGGATGGGGTGGTTCCCTTCTTACCATCCAGTCTGGCCGGGGGGAAGGTTCCCTTACTGCTGTCCAGTGTGGCCTGAAGATGGGCAAATTCCTCCCTCAGGGCAGAGAGTTGTCTGCAAATAGGGCAGCATCTCAGCCTCCAGAAAGTCTCCTGGAAGACTGCTGCCCCACAGCCATTACATTGCACTACTCTGCACATGATTATGTACTTTTTTTGTGTGTGTGTGTGTTTGTGTGTGTGATTGGTTTGTTATATAGAAATATATATATTATACAATGTGTATGCTTATATTGTCAGAGCTGTGTGCTAGAGAGGATATGACATTGACATGCACCTTGCACTCTTTGAGGAAATGATGTCAGAATCCCAGGTATAAAGGAACTATTTACAGGGGTGGGTGGGGTGAGGGTGGGAAGGGTTGGGCCTAAACTGTGCCCTCACAAAACAATCAGCTAAGAGCTCTGACCCACCACTGCGATGAGTGCCTTCCTGTCACCAAGATACCATACACAACAATTTGACAGAGCAAATCCCCTGCTAATCAAACAGAGAATAATCCAGACATCCAAGTCAGACACAGGTAAACCTCCCCAGCCCCAAAACAGCCTGTTGGTTTGTGCTTCTGAAAGCAGTCAGCTCCAAAATAAGTCAGCTGTGCTTTAAACTCTTCCTGCACTGAAAATCTTAAGAATTGTAACAAGACTGTCTTTTCCTGATTAAGTTCCTTATTTCATCTTTCAGTTAGAAGTAGCCTCCACCTGCAGAATATCTGCTACATACCAAAGACAATTGTAAGGTTCACTTCCCTCTGTTGTGAGCACAACTCGCTTTCTTGCAAATCCTATGTTCAGTATTGTAGCTCCTAGCAAGAGGTAGCTTGCCTAAAAAAATATTAGCTGTTCTGATGAGTTTGCTATAAAACACTTGCTTATAATACTATTGTTCTCAGGTCTGTTACCAAAGCTATTGGCTGATTGAGTAGCTATGGTGTAATCACTTCCTGAGAAAGTCTGGAATTTCCTTTTAAGGCACACTAAAGATAAACCCAAAACACAGTTTACTGTCTGGGTCAAATACACAACCTGTACCTGCACTTTTTTTCAGGATTTGTGACAAATGTTTAGCCCAGGGTTTAAACTCTTCCTGCACTGAAAATCTTAAGATTTGTAACAAGACTGTCTTTTCCTGATTAAGTTCCTTATTTCACCTTTCAGTTAGAAGTAGTCTCCACCTGCAGAATATCTGCTACAAACCAAAGAGAATCGTAAGGTTCCCCTCCCTCTGTTGTGAGCACAACTCGCTTTCTTGCAAATCCTATGTTCAGTATTGTAGCTCCCAGCAAGAGGTGGCTTGCCTTAAAAAATATTAGCTGTTCATATCTTCAGAATATCTCAGATTCAAGCTGGGGAACTGACAGTACCAGGTCACAGCTTTCCCATTTCATCTCACCTCAGCTCCATTAGTTTTCACAAAGTGCTTGGCTGTGGTGGTAGCACATCTGAGAAAACTATGTGTGGTGGTTTTTTCCCTACCTGAACAGATGACTAGTCTCAGAAAAAAGAGAACAAGTGACACAATGTGCAATTCAATTGCTAAAAAGCACCTTAGAGAATCTGGGATTCTTGATAAACCTGCACATGTCCCAGCAAGAGCTTGTTCAAGTACTAGACTTCATGGGAATACAGCTAAATTCCCAGCAGGGAAAAGCTTCCATCCCACAGGCCAGAGTTACAGCTTTAATAACAACAGCAGCGTCTTTCACAGTGGGTCAACCAAAATACTCAAGAGACTTACTGCAGTTACTAGGGCAGATGGCCGCATCCACAACTGTGACCCCATGTGCCTGGTTCAAAATGAGAGATAGCCAATAGATGGGATCCACTTTCAAAGATTGCACCAGTGACTAAAGCATTGGTGGAATTGGAGTGGTGGAAGGAAGAGAGCAACCTCAGTGAGGGCATTCCATTTCTTCAGAAAGCACCAACAAATTCTTCCTACAGATGCCCCAATCTTGTGATGGGGCACCTACCTGCAGGACCTCATTGTGAGTGACACATAGAGCTCACAAGAGTCACTAGAACATACCAACCTCTTGGAACTCACAGCAGTGCTGCTAGTGATGTGATCTTTCTCCTCTCAGCTACATGTTCAGTCTGTGCAAATCAAAACAGATAACACCAAAATAATGTACTATATAAACAAGTAGGGAGGAATAAAATCCACAAAACTGTGCACAGAGTCAAAAAGGATCTGGGACCTGGCATTTTCCTTAGAAGCAAACATATTTGCAATACATCTGCCAGGCAGACATTGTTTTGGTAGATTCCCTAAGCAAAATCTGGTAGGGAAATGTTTTGAATGGGCCTTAAACCAGAAAGCGGTGGCCACAGTGTTCAGAAGGTGGGGTACTCCCAATATAGACCTGTTTGCATCTTGGGAGAACTACCAGCTTCCTCAGCTTTGTTGCAAACTACCAGCCAAAGGGACAGTCCTAGAGGATGCCTGGTACTGTACTAAACAGGAAAGTTTCAACACGCCGTCCTACCATCCCCACTCATTCAGAATGCATACCTGAAACTCAGGAGGGAACCTGCAACAATGATCCTGATCACTGCAGACTGGGACAGATGGGCCTGTTACTCAATGCTCTTGCTGTCTTTCTCTCTGAATTTCTCAATCAGTCTCATCTTATTCTTTTCATATTTCACTTCATTTCTACTGTTTCTCTTACATCTAATGAATTGACTATATGACATGCTTTCAACTAAATTTCTTGAGTGATAACTTGTTACATGTTGCAAAGTATTTCTGTCGATACCTTGTACCATGTACATATCAGTAATCAATATATTCTCATCCTTTTTAATCATTAGGTCCAAAAAAAGGAATTTGCTTCACATTATGTTCTATTATAAAATTTAAATGTTCCTGACAGACATTTACGTAGTTAAACAATTCTCCCAATTCTGTTTCTTCCCCATCCCACAAAAAGAAAATATCAATAAAATGCTTCCATAATGGTATTGTTGCTTTAAATGCATTTTTGTTGCTATCAAAAATAAATTATTTCTCAAACTGAATCATAAAAATGTTGGCATAGGTGGCGGCCATACTGGCCCCATTTGCTGGGCCCTTTTTCTGGTAAAATGTGAGATTCTCAAATTTGAAATAGTTATCTTGAAGTGCAATTTCAATTAGTGTTAATAAGAAATCATCCACAGGCTTCAAATCTTGCCTTTCATGAAATGCTTCTTGTAAGACCTTTATGCCTTCATTGTGTGGTATAGATGTATAAAGACTTTTTACATCCACTGTGACTAAAATTATATCTGTAAGGTCTAGTCTATTTCCGTTGAAACTTGCAAAGTTTGAAATAAGTGCCCAAAATCTCTTAAATATGAAGCAGAGTTTTTAAAAAGTGACTTGCAGTGAAAGTCAATAAAAATAAATAGGTGTTCAGTGATCAATTCTTGATCAGATATTATGGATCTTCCTGGGGGCTTGCTCAAATTTTATGGATTTTCAGTAATATGTAGAATAAAGTTGCAGTACTTTGGGAAGTTTGCTTTTTAAGGGATTGTTTACCCATTCTTCCACTCATGTTCTATCTATAGCTTCATCAACTGTATTCCTTGTGAGATCTTCTAAGGCTTTAAATGATATCTTTGATAGTTGTTCATAATTTTGTTCTATTATTAAGCTGTTCTAAGCACTGTCTTACAATCTTTTTTGTTCATGATCACTATTCCCCCACCGTTATCAGGGTTTTTTTTTTTTATTATGATGGTATCATCTTCCTCCAAATGTTTTAAAGCTTCAAATTCTGCTTTTGGCAATTTGTAATGTATCTTCTCCATTTCACTGTCTTTAATGATCTGGTCTATTTGCTGCCTTATTAGATTGCTAAAAGTGTGTACAGTATGTTAGCAGGAATTGGTCCAGGAGGCATACAATTTGACTTTACTTTTAGAGATTCTCTTAACCTCCTTTTTTTTCTCTCATTCTGCTGGTGATTCTCTTGTTATTTGCTCTTGGTGATCAAAAAAATATTTAATTCTCAATTTCCTCAGAAACCCTCCAGTGTCAAGTTTCAATTCAAAGGCATTTAATTATTTTTTTAACCCCTCCTACTCCCTCAGGCATTCCCAATCTTTGGGTGACACTTTCAGCCTGTTATGTCCCTACTCACCCAACTTGCATCTGGAGTGGTTAATCCCACATGGAGCCATGGTTGTGCCCCCCAGATGGGTATGGGCTGAGGGCCTTTTTCACCTTGATGTGTCTGTGTTTCTTTGGGATGCTGTATCCAGTGCTGGTGGGGGCATTGGGGATCAAGGTCTGGTGCTCTGTCTACCAGGACCGCTGAGGAGTACTTTTTTCCCCTAGTGTTCTGGGGCATGCTGTGCACCCTGATGTCTAGGCACCTGAGGCATTGGTGTCCAGCACACCTGCCCAATTTCAGCTGCATGCTTATTATACCTTGGGTCTCCACCCGAGGTCACTCAAGCAACAAGTCTGGACACCCCCTCCCACCGAGAAGGCAAGCTGTCCATGGGACACTCAAGTCTCCTCCCCCCCATGGGCCCTCCAGCCCCTGGGATCATTGATGAACCCGGATCACTGGCATCACAAGCAGAAATCCAACCACTGTGCTGATGGGCCAGCAAAAGCATTTAATTTTTGATTTAAGCAGAAGCCCAGACCTTTGTTCAAAACTTCAATCTCTAGTGATGTTAACTCTCTGCTAGATAGGTTAAAATCTATTTTATTTTTTTTCCCTGATTTCTTGTGGCATGTACTTTTTGTACTGAAGTGCCCTGTTCTCTTTGATTTGATGTGGACTGAATTTCTTCTCCACTGTCATTCGAGTCATTTTATTGTCTGGGGTTTGACCACCTTGATTCAAATTGCCAAATTTGCAAACATTTTCCCAAATCTACCCTTGAAAAGAGATTAGGTAGACTGAGGGAAAAGCAGGCTGAGAAGTCCGCTGACCCAGATGGCCAGCCTGGTTCGGTTCCAACCAAACCAGAAGGAGTGCCCTCTGACCAGGGCGATAGTTCTTCAGACAAAAGGAGAACCAATCCCGAGGAGTCGGTTCTGACTAAAAGAAAGTACAGAGATAATCTGCAGGAGGAACTAAGACAGGCAAGGCAGATTGGGGTGGGTTTAGCCCAATACTGGAGGGAGGAAGAAGGGAAGATGAGGGAGGGTGATTTAAGCCAACAGTGGTGAGGATAGGGTCAGAAGAAGGGAAGCAGAGACAAAGGGGCTCAGGCCAGGAAGAACAATTGCTGGGAAAACCAGGACAGGAGACAAAAGACAAATGGAAGGAGGAGATAGGGACTTGTGGGGGGGGTGAAGAAGTGGCAAAAGTCATGGAGTTGAAAGGAGAGAACATGTTACTATGAAGAGAGAGAGAGGGAGCGGGCATTTGTGAAGGGCCTTCAGAAAATAGTTGTGCACTGCTAGAGAGGAAGAAGGTGGAGGAGGAAAATTATGAAATTAGTGGAGTAATTGATAAATGCCTGGACCAAACTGGAGCGGGGGGGAAGGTCTGCTGGGAGAATTGCAACAGGGGTAAAAGGGGGGAAATAATGTGCAGGAGGAAGAAGAGGAGCTGGAAATGAGAGAGGGAGATGAATGGAAGCAAGCAGGGAGTAAGAGGGGTGGAATCTTAGTGCTGGGGGACTCAATACTAAGAGGAGTTAGGTGGGGTAGCAAGGGGGAGAGGCATAGTCATATTTGGGTGGAGGTCATGCCAGGAATGATGGTGAAAAGGGTGGGACAGTCTGTTCTGATATATGCTAGAAGGGGTAGGGACAAGTCTCATTTAATTATACATCTTGGGACAAACAACCTGGCTGACAAGACAGTAGATACAGTCCAGAGGAGGTTTGAGGAACTAGCACAATTATGTGAGGGAGCAGGAAGATCAGTAACTTTTTCAGAGATACTTCCGGTGCCAAAGGCAAGCACAACAAGGAAGCTGAGAATAGAGGAATTTAATGGATAGCTAAGAACCTGGTGTTGTGCTAAAGGGTATGGGCTGTTGGGGGTGG
Organism: Neoceratodus forsteri; assembly: GCA_016271365.2. Classification (NCBI taxonomy): domain Eukaryota; kingdom Metazoa; phylum Chordata; order Ceratodontiformes; family Ceratodontidae; genus Neoceratodus; species Neoceratodus forsteri. Next base: position 1,061,922,127 of record CM057452.1, read on the forward strand.
GAGGGACCTGGGAGGACAGTAGTCTCTATGCCAGGACAGATTACACTTGAGTGAGGGAGGAAAGAACTGAAACAGAGGATGGAGGAGTACATAAAGGTAGTTGGGAATTTAAACTAGGAGTGGGGGGTGGCAGTTGGGGAAGAGATATGCAGAGACCACAGGTTGGGAAATCATATGAGCTTACCCCCATAACAGTGACAAAGGACAAATGGCAAGTACTGTTGGCAATGCTAGGAAAGGAGGGTAGGATGGGAAGGGGGGAAAGGGTGTAAGGTGGTTACCCTTAATGCTAGGAGCCTTGGGGGGAAAACTGCAGAGTTACAGGTTCTCATGGCAGAGGGAGAGGTGGACATTGCAGCCATCATGGAAATATGGGCCACCCAATACAATGACTGGGACGTGTCTGTACCAGGGTATGGGTTATTTCGTAGGGACAGAGTGATTGGGAAAGGAGGGGGGGTGGCACTATATGTGAAGGAAGGACTGAAGTGTGTAAAGGAGGAAGGGAGGAGGGTAGTACGAGTCACTTTGGATGCAAATCCAGGATTCCAAGAATAGGATTCTTAGAATGGGAGTGGTGTACAGGCCACCATCTCAGATGGAGGAGTTAGACAGGGAACTAGTGGGACAGATCAGGAGGACCTGCGAAAAGGGTAGTGTGATGATTGTGGGGGACTTCAACATGCCAGGTGTGGACTGGAGCACCCCAACCACCAGGAACAGAAGGGAGCAAGTAGTGCTGGATGCCTTCCAGGACAGCTTTCTGCTGCAAATGGTCAGTGAACCAACCAGGTTAGGGAATACCCATGACCTTGTGCTGGCAAATGGGGACTTTGTGAGAGAACTTATAGTGGAGAAACCACTGTCAGGGAGTGACCACCACTCAGTATGGCTCACATTGGATATGGGCAAGGAAGGAGTGGAATCTGGCACAATAGTGCTGGACTTCAGGAGGGCTGACTTTGGGAGGATGGGGAAGTGGTAAAGGGTACCTGGCTGGAATTCAATCTAGTATGGACACTAACCAGAGGTGGGAGCTCATAAAGCTGGGGATAGTAGAGGCAACAAAAACCTGCTGCAAAGCCCAGATCAAGAAGGCTAGGGCTAAGAAACCAATCTGGTTGAACAAGGAGGTCATGGAAAAGGTAAGGAGGAAAAGAGCTGCCTTTAGGCAGTACAAGAAATCAGGGAGGGAGAAGGACAGGGAGGAGTACTTGACAGAATCAAAGGAGGTGACAAGGGCAGTAAGGGGAGCCAAAGCATCTCCGGAACTCAGGCTGGCACAAGGCATTAAGAGGAGGGAGAAGGACTTCTTTAAGTACATGAGGGAGAAAAGGAGCTGTAAGGACCACATAGTAAGGATTAGGAAGGAGGGGAGTTGGGTGGAAGCAGGGTGCGATAACGCAGAAGCACTAAAGGAGTACTTCTACTCAGTATTTGCTAAAGAGAAGAGGGGGGTGACACCCAAGGTGGGAGAAATGGCAGAAGCAGGGTGGGAAGTGGTGACAGATGGGGAAATCATAGCGAGCAGAGTTCGAGAGGGTTTGAAGGCACTGAGGGTGGACAAGGCACCAGACCCTGATGGCATCCACCCCAGGGTACTGAAGGAGCTGGCAGAGGTCCTTGCAGGATGTTTGGTAGACCTATTTAATGCCTCACTACATTTGGGGTGTGTACCGGAGGACTGGAGGATGGCTCATGTGGTGCCCCTCCACAAGAGTGGCCCCAAGGATGAACCAGGAAACTACAGACCAGTGAGCCTCACATCCATCATGGGTAAGCTAATGGAGACCATCCTGAAGGAGAGGCTGGTGGCCCTCCTAGAGGCTAAAGGACTACAGGACAGCAGACAGCATGGCTTCATACATGGCAGATCCTGCCAAACCAACCTGGTCGAGTTCTATGACTGGGTAACTAGGCAACTGGACAGGGGCCATGCAGTGGATGTCCTGTATCTGGACTTCAGTAAGGCATTCAACTCAGTTCCACATAGAAGGCTGGGAAGGAAGTTAGTAGGCACAGGGGCGGGTGCAAAGCTGGTGAGATGGGTAGGAAACTGGCTGCAGGGAAGGAAACAGAGGGTGGTGGTGGGTGAGGAGCTCTCACACCAAAGGGCAGTGACGAGTGGTGTTCCACAGGGCTCGGTGTTGGGACCAGTGTTGTTTGGGATATTCATTGCAGACATATCATGGGACATCAAGAGCAAGATCAGTCTGTTTGCTGATGATACCAAGGTAGGCACGGTGGTGGATGACCTAGGGGGATGGCAGGGGTTGCAGGATGATCTGGCAAAGCTTGAATCCTTGTCAGACACCTGGCAACTGGGCTTTAATGTCAAAAAGTGCAAGGTGCTGCATTTTGGGATGAAGAGCCCAAGGAGGAGTAACCAGCTAGGGGGAGTGCAGCTAGCCCAGACAGAGGAGGAGAAGGATCTGGGTGTGCATATTACAGGGTCAATGAACAACTCGGCACAATGTAGGAAGGCAGCTGCAAAGGCCAACAAAATGCTGGGTTGTATTGCAAGTGGTATATCCTCAAGGAGGGAGGAGGAGATTCTGCCACTGTATAGGTCATTAGTTAGACCACACCTAGAGTACTGCGTGCAGTACTGGCGTCCGTATCTGAAGAGGGACATTACGTTACTGGACGGGGTGCAGCGCAGAGTGACAAAGATAAACAAGGGGCTGGGGGACTTATCATACGAGAGGAGGTTGAAGGAGTTGAACATGTACTCACTGGAGAAGAGGAGAGACGGGGTGACATGATTGAAACCTTTAAATACATGAAAGGAATAAACAAGACAAGTACAGAGGGCTGTTCAAAATAAGGGAGGAGGAGGGACCCAGGGCCATGATATGAGACTGGAGCAAGGAAGGTTCAGGAGGGAGATGAGGAGACACTTTTTTACAGAGAGGGTGGTGGCTGAGTGGAATGCGTTACCTCCTGAAGTGGTATGCAGTAGAACAGTGGACTGCTTCAAACGAGGATGGGACAGGACAAGGGGTAGGGTTAATGAAGGGGAAGGGTGGAAGGGAGGGGCAGCTGCAGAATAAGGGGTGCTAGCTGCACATTTGAGCAGACTTGATAAACCTCTAGGCCTTTATCTGCTGGCAAATTTCGTGTGTTCGTATGTTCGTATATCCTCCTCCCCCCTACGTCTCCCCACCCCTTCCCTCTGAACACCCCCATTGGTCCAGATAATTTCAAGATGTTTTATATCTGTAATAATTACCCCATCAGGGTTGTCTGAATCTCCTCCTATTTGTTCTATATTGTTGTGTTGGAGGGTAATATGTTTGTTCTATAGCTTCATATGTAGTATCTGAATTGTTATAATTTATATTAGGTAGAGTCAGAACCATGTAAATTAAAGATAATTGATTTATGATATCTTTCTTCCAACTGTAAATTTTGCCATCCCTATAATCATATATATCCCTGAAGAATTTTGTCATTTGAAATTATGTCCAGCTTTCATCATATTCTGTCAGTTTTCTTTTACATTTTTGTTATTAAATGTTTATGTTCATTTGTCTCAGATGGCACATCTGGCTTATGTTCTAATTCCATTATCTCTTTCTGAACTTTTCTCTGTTCACCAATTAGTGTTTCTATTGATAGTGACATAAAGTCATAAGAACATTTAGATCTGATTCTGTCCCACTTTTCCTGAAAACCTTCCACATCAAAGCCCAAATTGGGTTCTACTAGGACTCTAAGTCACCTAGGGATAATTTTCTGTTTTACATAGACTATTAAAGTTACAGCATGCCAATCTAGTCTCACATCTCTTTGAGATTTTCTTATTTATGACTTTCAGGTTTTGTATTTTTTAGTGTATCCACATTTCTCATGCATGTGACAAAATCTGTAATTGTAGTTTCATCATTAGTTGAAAAATGTATTGAATCTGATTGTATTTCTGTTCATTTATCTAAACCCAAGGAACTGGCCATAGTGGATTGTTTACAGGCTCATGGGGTATTTTCAATTTAACAGACATTGAATAATTGGATGTAAATCACCTGCAATAATATTTCTCACAATAATTACATCACAAAATACTTCCTTTGTAGTAATTTTCTAACTATAACCTGTTTTTGAACTTATAGAAAAAGTCATCTGGAAAAAGAACTCCACGACAATATATAAATCTTTGTCTCCAGATAGTCCACTATCCTTTTTCATGAACCCTTTATGTTTCAGATAAACAGTACATAGAAATAATGAAGTGCTGGGTCAAAAGTTTTTTTTGTCCTTGGTTCAGTTCCCAAAGATGTTTTATTGTGTACAGTCTATAATATTCAGCCATTCTGTTTCATTCAAGTATCCAACAATTCAAGGTTAAAATCTACCTCTTCTTCAGGGATCAATGGCTCTGAATTAAAAATGTGAATCAGTTATAAATACCATGTACATACACAAGCGTATTACCTTCCAGCACAACAGTATAGAATGTATAGGTGGAGATTCAGATAAACTAGATGGGGTAATTATTATAGATATTAAATATCTTGGAATTATTATGACCAATGGGAGGTTCAGAGGAAAGGGGTGGGGATACACAGAGGGGAAAGAGGATATGCTTTGATGGACAGTGGATGAGAAATTCAGTCCACATCAAATCAAATAGAACAATGCAGTTCAATACAAAAATTACATTCCACAAGAAATCAGAGCAGAAACATAACATAGATGATAATGTATGGGCATCGATGAACAACAACGCTATGTGAGCTTTGAGTGGTTCCTCTGGCAACCCATGTAAACCTTGAGAGTGAAGCTCGAGAGGTTAATCTTGGTTGCCAGTGGAACCATGAGAAGCTCATTTAGCATTGTTGTTCATCAATGCCCATACATTGTCTTTTATGATGTATGGGCATCGTGTGCATCTGAGACTGCAGCATTACACATTTTGCACAGTAGTGATTAGCTTACCATACACAGATGAGAGCAGGATTGTGTTTCTCATTTAAACACGTTTCATTTTATTATGTCAACTCCAGTTTATATTTAGTATCATCATGGTACATTTAGAACAGCAAAGTTAAAGTTAAAACAAAAACTTATCTCGATCAACAGAACAAGAGGAGAGAGAAAAAATGGGCATCAGGGTCAAATGTCAAGTGACGACCAATCAGTCTTGCTGTAAAGTGGTTGGAAGGGGTTGTGCTGCAAATCACTAACATTTAAAATGTTCTCTGCAATTCTTCCTTCAGGCCTACTGGGAAACAGGAGACAAAATAATAAAAAGGACAACTGGTTAGTATGTCAGCTTAAACATACTTACTAATGGTGACTGTATGAACACATGGGGGGCTGACATTAGGGCTTACCTTTCAGATGAGGATTCTGATACCACTGCAATTCTCTTTTGCTTCTGTGGGGCAAAAAAATTGCTAATCTGACAGTTGCAGCTAATTTTTGAAACGCGTGGCTAGCAGTTCTGCTGTTACAATTGTACACAATTAAGAATTCTCTTTTTTGTTATGCCATCGATTTGACGTATTGTCAATGGGATAACAACTTCAGCAAGTTACATCGATGGCATACTAGCCTAAGGAAAAGATGAAAATCCACACATAACAACGTTGCACCATACATTATATAGTTTTAAACCTATCGAGCAGAGAGTTAACATCACTAGAGAGAAAGAAGATTTCAATAAAGACATGGGTTTCTGCATAAATCAAAAATTAATGCTTTGGAATTGAAACCTGACATTGAAAGATTTCTGAAGAAATTCAAAATGAAATACCTTTTTGATCACCAAGAGCAAATAACAACAGAAACACCAGCAGAAAGAGAGAAAACATAGGAGGTTAAGAGAATCTCGAAAGGTAAAGTCAAATTTTATGCCTCCTGGATCAGTTCCTGCTAACATACAAACTTATAGCAATCTAATCAGGCAGCAAATAGACCAGATCATTAAAAACAGTGAAAATGGGCAGCAACATTAAAATCTGTCAAAAGCAGAATTCAAAGCTTTAAAAAAATTAGAACAAGATGATACCATCATAATAAAAAATTCAGATAAGGGTGGGGGAATAGTGATCACAAACAAAGCAGATTATAGGACAGAGTGCTTAGAACAACTTAATGATAAAACAAATTACGAACACAGATTAAACACACCATTTCAAGCCTTAGAAGATATTGTAAGGAATACAGAGGATGATGCTATTGATAGAAAATGGATGGAAGAATGAGTAGGCAATGCCTTAAAAAACAGTTTCCCAAAGTACCTTTATTCTACACATTTCTAAAAATCCACAAAGATTTGAGGAAGCCCCCGTGAGACCCTTAATATTTCGGCAAGAATAAATTAATCACTGAGACCCTATTTATTTTTGTTGACTTTCACTGCAAGTCACTGGTTGACAACTCTACTTCATATTTAAGAGATTCTGGGCACTTAATTCAAATTTTGCAAGATTTTAACAGAGACTAGACCTTACAAACATAAGGCTAGTCTCAGTGGAAATAAAACATTTTGTACATCTATATCAAAACAATGAAGGCATAAAGCTCTTAAAAGAAACTCTTCACAAAAAGGGAAGGTTTGAAGCCTCCAAATGATTTCTTCTTAAAACTAGCTGGAATTGTACTGAAAAATAACTATTTTAAATCTGAGAATCTCACATTTCATCAGAAAAAAGTAACAGCAATGGGGCCAGCATGACACCAACATATGCCAACGTTTTTAGGATTTAGTTTGAGAAATAATTGATAGCAACAAAAAATGTTATTAAAGACAAATTATCATTATGGAAGTGTTTTGTTGACAATATTTTGTTTTTGTGAGATTGGGAAGAAATTGAATTGACTGCTGATTTGTACATGAAAGGTATTGATAGAAATATTTTATTACATACAACAAGTTGTCACCCAAGCAATTTAGTTGAAAGCATACCATATAGTCCATTCATTAGATGTAAGAGAAACAGTGGAAATGAAGTGAAATATGAAAAGAATAAAGTGAGACTGATTGAGAAATTCAGAGAGACAGAGGTAACAGAGATGGTAATTTTAAAAAAGCAGAACAAAAAGCTGAGACCAGACAAAGTGAAGAGATGTTACAAACTACGACAGAAGAAAAATCAAATACAATTTCAATGATTATGACTTATAGTGATCAGTCTTATAAAATAAATCATACAATCTTGAATAATTGGTATGTTTTGCAAAGTTCAGAAGTGGGTTTAAAGAGTTTTGAAGTTAAACCAATGGTAACTGCAAAAAGAAAATAGCTAGATAGAGAGACAACCAAAGGGATTTTTTCAGCTGTGGTAAATTTGTACATTGCTCTGTGGCAATAAAAGCAAAGGAGTTTTACAACTCAAGCAGGGTGAAAAATTCACTATAAAGGACTTAATACATGTGACAGCGACCATCTGGTCTACATAATAAAATGTCCATGTGACTTAATTTATATAGCCAAAACAACTCAACCCTTAAAAAATACAGTAGAATCAGTCAACATAAAAGTGCAATCAGTATCGGGGATGAAAAATCTGCAGTAGCTCATCATTTCAATGAAGCACAACATGACATAAGCACACTTCGATTTATGGGTTGTGAAAAAGTTAACATATCACTTAGAGGAGGGGACTGGAATAGAATATTGCTAAAGAGAGAAGGTTGGTGGATTGACAGAAAGAATTATTTAAACTGTAATCATGGTTAAAATGAAGAAAGATACTGGACAGGATTTATGTAGCATTCTTTAAAATACATAGGCAGTAGTCACAGGTTGATATGTTTCTCTGATTTGTTCATGATGTTAAATAACAAAGAAAAAAACAATATGTTTAAGGACAGTTTTTCACAAAATATTACACAGTGAAAATTTAATAAGTAAATTGAAGGGCAACTTACTACCCCCCCCCCCCGAGGTTAAGTTTATACTCCTTAGTATTTAAGGAAGTAACATTGATGAGCTCCCTTTTTCCTCACACTAACCCATCTGTTTTTACCCAGCTTGGGAGCCACATTATTCCAAAAAAAGAAAATGATTTATAGTGGAAAAGTTAAAACTTCACAATGATTTTGTAAACTAAGAAAAAACAGAGTAAAATATATATTTTTGAAAACACTACAATGATGGATGTAAATACGGTGATGCAATAAAAAAAAACTCTGAGTAAAAATTTAAATGGATGGACTATTTGTAAATTGATGCTAGCACTGACTCCACCACATTCACTTTTGTGCTTTTGAAGTGGGGTTTCCACTATAATTTGGACTGGTTAGGAAAGTGTATGCATTGTGACACAGGAAGGAGTGGTCACATTCTTCCCACCTGACCTGCCCAAGTGCACCGGTATAAAGAACAAGGAAACCAAGCATCTCAAAAAGAAAAATCTATAATGGCATTTTAAAGATGCCAGAGCCGGAGCATCGTATCAATATTGAAAGCAAGGTTAATACATTTCACATCTCTATATAGGACTTAACATGTGACAGGAGCTTTATATGTATACCCTTGAGGAAAGGAGGGAGATAGGGGACATGATAGAAACTTTTAAGTACCTTAGTGGAATCAATAAAGTCCAAGAGGGTAGCATCTTTCAGAAAAAGAGATGTGCAAGAACAAGGGGATACAATCTGAAGATAAGGGGGACAGCTAAGGGGCAATGTGAGGAAGCATTTTTTACAGAGAGGGTGGTGGATGCAGGGAACAGCCTTCCTGAGGAGGTTATGGGGTCTAAAACTGTGGGAGAATTCAAGAATGCATGGGACAGACATAAGGCAATTCCTGTGGGGGTAGGAAGAAATAGGCTGTTACTTAACTAGGATCTGCAGCTTATCCTGTAGATAGGGAAATGAGCAAACTAGCTGGGCCCAGTGGTCCTTATCTGTCGTCAGAGTCTATGTTTCTATGTTTCTATCTCTGTTTCTTGGAGAGAAGAATAGTAACATAAAACTATCAGCCTTGAGAAGTAATTTTTTTCATTTGCAGGCAGCACCTTCACTGAACACAAACATTAAAAGAAAAGTGAATTTATGCAGAAAACTCCTGATAAAATGCTATAATGGTAACATATTAAACATGTTGTAAATGTGGGAAATTAACTTCTTCTTTTGATTAAAAGTGCAAATATGCAGCAGCATTTGAATACATTTTTTTTTCATTAATTCTTTTTCACAGCCTGCAGTAAAGTGAACACTAAAAAAAGAGCAGAAGAGTAATAACTGCACAATATAAGAAACTCACTGAGCTAAGATGTAAGAAAGGCTGAAAAATAACTTTGCTGAATAAGAATAAGGAGTTTGGTTAATTTATCACACTCAGATGAAAATTATAAAAGTGTATGACACCAGTATAATGTGAACAATAGAATGTTTGTTATTCAGATGAAATTAAAAAGCAGTACACATATCGGCTAACAAGTAAGATAAAGGAAAATTTTATTTTGATAGATGATGAAGGTGCATTTCTCAACAGTAATGATAGATGTGGAATTCAGGTTGTGAATTACAAGATCGTACCAGCACACTAAATGTAAATATCTTAAAATATAACTGAATAACTGGAAGGCTTTGCATGAGGTTCGATGGGGGACATAGCTCCTTACCATCCTCTACTAAAACATTCCGCTTCTACTGCCTCTGCTTTCCGTGAGTCAGACTCACTCCAGTGCTGTATGGCTGTGGAGCTGGCTCTTTCCTCTTCTCCCCTCTTTGGCTCCTCTGTAGGCCCCCTCAGAACCTTTTCACTGCCTTCATCTCCTGTTGTTTGTCCCCCTTCTTGTTTTTCTCTGTCTCTTTGCCCCCTCGCTCTTTCCCTGCTTCCCCTCCATTCTGTCTGTATCTTTGTTATCTTCCTGTTCTGTTTTCTTTTGCGGTTCTCATTCATTCCTTGCCTGGCTCCTTGTCATCAGTGCTGCAAGTGCCTGCACCGCAGTGTCGCTCCAAAGTCCATACCAGTCTGATCTGTTTGTCGCTCCAGGTCTCCTTTCTCCCTCCTTTCTCTCTCACTGCTGCTTCCTACCTCCTACTCTAGATATCCTGCAGTGTCCCTCATTCCACCTCCTTGTGGCTGGTGAGCCAATAACCACTTGCTCCTTCAGTCCACTCCTGCACAGCTTTCCTGGAGATCATTACGGGCTTCAGTGCCCCTTGACTTTCAGCCGGTGCACTGCCACTGTGCCATAGTTCTCTGCCCTTTCCCATGCTGTTCAGTGTGGTGGGGAACCCTGGATTGTCTTTCTTCTTCAGTGCCTGATGAGCCTGCTTCAGCATGGCCATGTGCCACTTGGAACTGTCTCAGACTTCAGGATTATTGTTACTCAGATGGCAGTCCCTATTTGGCAAGGACTTCCTGGGTCAACAGATGTCTACTCCCACACATGGGAGCTCCTTCCCCTACCATACTCACCTTACATTTTTGCTATTGTTACCAAAGGACTAGATCGGTGCTTGATATGGTAGTGCTTATCGCTTCCATGGGACATTTGCTTTCTACGCTGCACATACGTACTAGTTCCTTCTGCAGTTCATGACTGAAGACTTGCTCAAACAATTCAGTTCTCTGTATAAGTGTGCTTGCAACCACTATCACAGTACACTTGTTATACATTTTGTTTCATACATCTGACTTTGAGGCCAATGTTACAGCAACTCCTGCCAACCCATGCTTGTAGCAGCTATTTCTACTGTCTGGAAAGCCCAGGATGTCACTCCACATGATGCAGGAACCTTTCCCCTGACATTCTGAGATCTGTACTTCTTATATTTACCTACTACCTCCCCTCTCTGACAGACCTGGAATGGCTGTTATACTGCCAATCTAACTTTATCAGTCCAGATAGCCTACTTGGAGGCCTAGCTCAACTCTTTCAATTATACTGTTCTTCAGGCAGACCTACGTGGAGGCCTGCTCAACTCACTGACTTCTGCTATTCCCCAGGCAGACCTACATGGGGGCCCTGCTGCTTTAACTAACCCATAGGGGGGCCTAGCTCAAGACTTGATTTCCATGCAATATGTCCTCTAGCAAACCTTCATAGGATCCACTGGTGTCTCAGCTAGGGAACTTCATCACACAGCGTGTCAAGTGCAACCCCTGAATCATGTAATCCTGCAGTCCTGGAGGCTGACCGCACATGTCTCTATTCATGGTCTCCTGGCATTCCATTCTGCTCTCCAAGTTTTCTTATACAGGATTCTCCAGTTCAGCTCAGCCTTCATGGAAACCTCAAACAGCTCCTTCAGCTAAGCTTACTACTGCGCTGCTGGACCACTGGGTTCTGCCATCCCAACCAAATGTGTCCACAAGATGACATCTACTCATCGCTCCCAACTTAAATCCATTCTACAGGTGGACTCACTTGGGGTCTTGTCTTCCTTATATTGGACTGTGCACTGCTACTACAATGGCAGACCATGGGGGTCCCACCATCCTTAACTCAGACAGTGCTATTCTATGGCAATGGCGGACCACGTGGTGTCCTGCCATCTCAACACTACACCCCCCACAAAGGTCCCTACTTGTAGCTCAAACATACTTCAAGTCATTGCAGGCAGACTCACGTGGGGGTTCCACCCCTTACCTCAGAGCACATCATATGGTAGTGATGGCAAACCCACATCGGGATCTCACCATCCTGAATCCTTTGTGCCCTTGAGAAGCATTTCTCCTTTCTCAAATGTATTCCATCTTCACTAGGGCAGACCCATGTCAGGGTCCCACCTTCCTTAACCTGAATGCCTGAGACCTGCTCGATCATTTGACCGCTGCATACCCTGGACCAGCATGGGGTCCATTCTCCTTCTAGCCCATGTCCAGGCCTACCATACTTAATAATTCATTGATGCTTCTTCTGCAATCCACCTTCTTCGCATCCAGTTCCAACCAAGTTTCTATGCCAGACATTTCTGTAGAGTATATCTCAATTCTTGGACATCCTGAGACAATTCTCCTTTCTGACAAAGTACTCGATCATGACCTCCTGTTTCACTGGATTTATGGCTCCATGCAAGCCTCACAATCACTTAGACTTCTGTCTCATCATCATTCCCTGCTAGGCAATACTTCCAACCATTTCATCCTCTGTGATTTCTGCATCCTCAAACTGTTTGCTACATTGGCACTCATTCCTCAACCAAGCTGACTGAACATATAAGCTTTACAACTGCTTCTCTTACTTCTACTTTGATCATGGATTAACCATCATCCCCTCATCCTAACATCATTCCTAGCTGGATCTTCATCTGTCAGGAACTTCATCTTCAGGGTTGATTTCTTGCTTATCATCAACCTTGAAAACAGGACTGGGAATTCAGCAAGTGACTTCTAGCCTTCTTTTGTATTTCTACATTTGCATGCTGAACCTGTACATCACTGCCGCATTCCAAATTTATACATCACCACCACATTTTGAAATTGAATATCACCACTACATTCAGAAATTGAGCATCACCACCACATTCTGAAAATATGCATCACCGCCCACATTCCAAAACTATGTGTCACCACATTCTGAAACTGTGTCATCACCACATTTCAAAACTGTGCATCATTGCCACATTCCAAAATTTTATGTGACTGCCACATTCCGAAATTGTGCATCACCACCACATTGAAAAATTGTGCATCATTACATTTCAAGATTAAGAGTCATAGACACATTCCAAAATTATGTGCATTCTGAACCAGTGCATCAATTCCACATTCTGAAACTGTGTCACCACCACATTCCGAAACTGTGCATCACCACTACATTCCAAAATTGTGCATCACCATCAGATTCCAAAATTGTGTGCCACTGCTGCATTTTGAACCTGTGTGTTGCTGCTGCATTCTGAAATTATACATCACCACATTCCTAAATTGAGCATCACCACCACATTCTGAAATTGAGCATCACTGCCACATTCCAAAAATATGTATCACTGCCACATTCTGAAACCATGTTTCACTGCCACATTCTGAAACTGTGTGTCATCACCACATTCCAAAACTGTATGTCACTGACATATTCTGAAACTGTACATCACTGCCACATTCCAAAATTGTGCATCACTGCCACATTTCAAAATTTTGAATCACCCACATTTTCCAAAATTTGCGTCACTACCACATTTCAAAATTGCTTGCCACCATAACATTCCAAAATTGTGCATCACTGCCGCATTTTGAACCTATGCATTACCATGTTATTTCCAGACTGTGTGTCAACACCACATTCTGCAACTGTGTGTCACTGCCACATTTTGAAACTGTGCATTACCTCTGAAGTCCTAAACTATGTGTCACTGCTGCATTCCAAAATTGTGTATCACCAGCATATTCCAAAATTGTGCATCACTGCTGCATTCTGAACCTGTGCATCAACTCTGTAGTCTGAAATTATGTGTCACCACCACATTCCAAAACTGTGCCACTGCCACTTTCTGAAACTGTGCATTGCCACTGCTTTCCTAAACTCTGCATCACCACCACATTCCAAACCTGTGCATCACCACCACATTCTGAAATTGTGCATCACCACCACATTAGAAAATTGTGTGTCACAGCTACATTCCAAAATTGTGTAACAGCACTGCATTCTGAAATTATGCATCACCACTGAATTCCAAATCTGTAGGTAAGGGGATTTTGGAATGCAGAAATGAACCAAGGAATAGAATGTCAAGGTGGTGCATGATTTTAAAATGTTGGGGGGGGGGATGCAATTTCAAAATGTGACAGAAATGTGCTATCTCAAAATGTGGTGGGACAATCATTCTCAGTGTGCAACAGGGACTCATATTGAGGAATTTGGTGGGGACTGGCAATTTCAAAATATAGTCATGCTACACATTGTGAAATGTGACAGGACACACCATTTATTCTGATATTTCTTGTACTTGCAGCATTCCAGAATTGTGCACACCTACCACATTTCAAAATTGTTCATCACATCCCTACCATATTCCAATATTATGTGTCCCAGCCACATTCTAAAATTATGCATCCTTGCTACATTCCAAAATTGCACATCCCATGCCACATTTAGAAATGATGCATCTCTGCCAAATTCCATAATTACACATCACAGCCAAGTTGTGTTTCAATGTCAGTTTCCAAAATTTTCACTGCCACGTTCCCAAATTGTGCATCATGCTACATTCTGAAATTATGTTTCATTATCAGATTCCGGAATTGAGCATTACAGCCACATTCTGAAACTGAGCATCATCACCACACACCAAAGTTATGCATCACTGCTGCATTCTGAAATAATGCATCACCACCACATTTTGAAATTGAGCATCACTGCCACATTCTGAAAATATGCATCACCTCCACATTCTGAAAGTCTGTGTCACTACCCCATTTGAAAACTGTGTCAGTGCCACATTCTGAAATTGTGCATCATTGTCACATTCCAAAATTGTACGACACCCTGCATTCCAAAATTAAGCAATGCCACCACATTTCAAAATTGTGCATCACTGCCACATTCCAAAATGTGAGTCACTGCCACATTCAGAAATTGTGTGTCACTGCCATATTTCAGACTTGTGCATCACTGCCAAATTCTGAACCTGTGCATCAGCAGTGCATTCCAAAATTATGTGCCACTGCCCCATTCCAAAATTGTGCATTACCACCACATTCCAGAATTATGCATTACCACCATGTATCAAAATTGTGTGTCACTACCACATTCTGAGATGTGCATCACCACCACATTTGAAATTGTGAGTCACTACCACATTCCAAAATTGTGTGTCACTGCTGCATTCTGAACCTGTGCATCACCACTTCATTCTGAATTTATACATTACCACCACATTCAAAAACTGAGCATCACCACCACATTCTGAAATGACAGTATGTGTCACTGCCACGTTCTAAAACTGTGTACCACCACTACATTCCAAAATTTTATGTCATCACCACATTCCAAAATCATGTCACTGCCACATTCTGAAATTGTGCTTCCTGCCACATTTCAAAATTGTGCATTACTGCCACTTTCCAAAATTGTGCATCATTGCTGCATTTTGAAACTGTGCATTACCATGGTATTCTGAAATTGTGAGTCACTGCCGCATTCTGAGACTGTGCATCACTGCCACATTCCAAAACTGTGCATCACCACTGCATTCTTAAATTGTGCATTACAGCTGCATTCTGAAATTGTGCTTCACAGCTGCATTCTGAAATTGTGCATCAGCGCCACATTCCAAAATTGTGCATCACTGCTGCATTCTGAAATTACGCATCACTACCACATTCAAAAACTATAAGTCAATGCTGCATTCTGAAACTGTGCATCACCACTGCATTCCTAAACTGTGCGATACCACCATACTCCAAACCTGTATGTCATAAACACATTCTGAAATTATGCATAACTGCCATATTACACAATTGTGTGTCACTGCTGCATTCCAAAATTGTGCATCATTGCTGCATTCCAACCCTGTATGTCACTGCCACATTTTGAACTTGTACATCACCGCTACATTCTGAACCACTGCATCACTGTCACATTCTGAAATTGTGCATCACTGCTGCATTCCAAAATTGCTTCTCACCACAGCATTCTGAAATTGTGTGTCACCACAGCCTTCGAAAATTGTGCATCACTGCCACATTGTGAAATTATGTGATCCGGTTGCTTTCTGAGACTGTGCAATTGTTGCATTCCTCAATTGCAACCTAGTGACAGTTCTAAATCTCATATATGCAGTATTTTAAAAATTGCACACAACTTTGGCATTTGAAAATCATGTTTGCCACTGCATTCAATCACTCCATCATATTCTGAAGTACTGTACCCTGCATCTACACATAACCGATGTGCATGCGCTGATCCTCCCAGTGTCAGTTTTCTTTTTATAGATGTTTACTACACCTGCAGTTTTAAGTAACATAGGATAAATAAGTCATATAAGGTTTTGAGTTCAGGAGATGGCATCATCATCAGCTCTTAATTGTAAGTGGCTTGTCTGGAAAGGCAGTGAATTAAGGGTTACAAAATGACTTGTAACTTTTAAATGAAGTAACTTACAGATCTGATTTTTGTCATGAGGCCAATTGAGGATATGCTGATCCAAATTCTGAAATTATTCATGCCATAAATTTTGGGTACAGTCCCTCTTTAAGTGAGTGGTTTTAAGACTTTCTCTCAACATTACTTCACTAAATGGGAAGAATCTTGATATAATTTGGTGGATAGCATCCTCTGCTGGTTATACTATTTTATTTATTGTTTTCTGCATTTTATATTTATTTATATATAAATACCAGTGTCTGTCTTGTGTGCATGAGGTTCAGAGAGTGATTGGGAGTTTCTGTAGTTGTAGGGTGAGTGTGGCATGAGTTGGGATAGGGAGGTTGGAATATCTGGGGTCTGTTAGCATTTGTTGCTATATTAGTTAGTTTTAATTCATATTTCAACTAGTGAGGTACACTATGTGCATAGGTCAAGAGGCCCCAGAGATCTCGCACTCCCCAGATCTGCTTCACCAGTACTGTCATTTGCAGACCATAGTCTTCCCAGAGCTGATTCTTTGCAGTTGGAGGTTGGGGATCTTGAAAAGGTGGTACACTTATTGGAGATGCAGCCCAGGGGTCAGATCCAGGGAGAGTAGGAAATGGAGTGTCTGGCTGAGTAGGTGTCCTGGGATTAGGATATTCATAGAGTGGGTCTTCCCTGCTGTGTTCAATCCAGAGGAAGTCCCCTAGAAGTGGGATAGCAGAAGGGCTGACTGTTCTGACACCTACCTTTTGTGGCATGCTCTGAAACACCAGGTCCCTGAGTTACAAAATGGCCATGGTATCAAATTTCATCATGTATTCCTCCGGGGACTTTGCCTGTTTTACCAAGATCTGGCTTGTTCATGACTTGGAGCCAGTCTTAGAGGTGGAATCCCCAGCCAGCTTCTCAGTGGTACACTAACCAAGGTGGGAGCACAGGCTGGTCCTGTCTGAAGATGAAATCATTACCACTGAAGGAGGCAGGTGATTCGAATATGTGTCAGTGAAGGTAATGTGTGTGTGTGAGGTATAAGATTCTCCTTGTTTGCTTACTTTCAGATCAGAAACAGGAGTTTGCTATGGGATTGATTGACCCATAGTTGAATACCCTCAACCTAATTGTGTTGGGGGATTTTAATCTGTGGGTTGAAGTGGAAAGCTCACAATTTGCACAGCAATTTCACCAGCTGATGGATTCAATAGGTAATACATACAGTATGTCATTTCCACTGCTACCCACCTACATGGCCACACTTTGGGCTGCTTCTTTTTCCTGGTGCAGAATATTTTGGATGTTGTGGTACATCCAGAAGGGTGTTTGGAATATCATGTTGTTAACTTTCATGCTGGGGTTCCCCAAAAACCATGCCCCCTTTGAAGATGATTCAATACTATCCTAAACATGTTCTGGTACTCAAAGGCTCCTGTCTGTGTTTGACTTCTTAGGTACTGAGGCAGCATCAGATGACACCATGGATTGCACCAACCCATGTTCACCCACTGACCTCATTCTACAGCTTACTGTGGTCTAAGAATAAGTTAAGGTGGCTGAAGGTAACAAGTTAGATTGTAGAGCTTTCCTGGAACAGATTATCATTAATGGAGAATAGGATGACCTTACGGTCCCATTATAAGGACTATCAGAGGGCAATAAACCTGAAAAAGGCAAAGTTCACATTCCTGGAAGAGGCTGGGCTTATTGGAGGACAGGATAGTTCTGACTCTTTTATAAGACTATCAGAGGACAATAAACCTGAAAAAAGCACAGTTTCTGTCTTGGGTTATCAATTTAGGAGTAAATAGGGCCACTCAACTTTTCTGCACTGCAGACAGGTTATTCTGTCCCTCCTGTCCACAGTCTGGAGGAGTTTTATCTCACAAACAAAATGTGATGAGGTTGGGGGTTTTGTTTCTGTGCAGAGTGTCCTCCATTTCGGCAGGGATCTTGACAGGTGGCCTTTTAGGGGCCATCAGTGATGGAGGAGAGAGGTACATGGGAACCCCAATGGTATTGATTGAGTTCCAGTCAGTTATTATGGAGGAGGTGCTTAATGGCATTGTGGTGCTGTGCACTACCTACTGCATGTCATACCCAGGGCCCACTCAGAGGTTGGCTGGCTGCTAGCTGAGCTTGGGTCTACTGTTTGCTAGCATTGTCCCGGGTTCTTAAAGTGGACTGTTTCCCATTGTTTCTTAAAAATGCCAGGATGAGACCAATCTTAAAATCTTTGGACCCAGAGGTGCTGGCAAACTAGAAGTCAATCTTGAACCTCCTTTTTTGATGAATGTCATTGAGAAGGTTATGGTAGTGCAGCTGTTGGCCCACCTTTAGCAAGAGCAGTGAAAAAAGCAAATAGCCTTCAGGAAGTACAAAAGTACAAGGAAAGAAAAAGATAGAATGAAGTACAAGGAAAAACAGAGAGCAGCAGGGCAGATAGTAAGGAAGGAAAAGGTGAATACAGAGGAATGGATAGCCAAGTCGGTAAAGAAGGGGTATAAAACATTCTTCAGATACATCAGTGAGAAAAGGAAGTCCAAATCAGGGATAGTGAGGCTGGTAGGGGAAGAGGGAGTTCTAGTAGAAGGGGATCACCAGAAGGCAGACTTACTGAACAAGTACTTCTGTTCAATTTTCACAGAGGAGAGGGAATAAAAAGTGCATAAAGATCAGGAGGTGGACACAAGTTCATTCACAGAAGAAAGTATAATTAAAAAACTGTCCAGCTTAAGGGAAGACAAGGCAATGAATAAAGATGCAGTTCACCCTAGGGTGCTAATAGAGCTCAGGGAGGTTCTGGCTGCACCATTGGCATCACTATTCAGCCTGTCTACAGACACTGGGGAGGTTGTGGAAGTCTGGAGAAGGGCAGATGTGGTGCCTCTTCACAGTAGAGAAGAAGCAGGCAATTGCTGACCAGACAGCCTCTCCTCTATGCCAGGAAAGGTAATGGAGTCACTCCTTAAAGAGAGAATTCATGAATACCTTGCAGCCAGAGGTCTGGGAACAAACTCGGGTTGGCAAGGGTTGGCAGAGGAGGGAAGGGATTGAGCATACAGAGGACTGCTTTCCCTTCCCAGGGAGGGTTCCAGGGTCTGTGCTGCTCTTGGGTGGCCTCTGACAGTGGTCTGGGGCAGCACAAGGCACTTCCAGTGTGAGCAGATGTGAGGCAGACCTGCGGTGGACCTCAGCACATATGTGCCACTGGCATCATTGCACATCTGAGCTCCAGGAGGAAACAAACAAGTGAAACCCCCACTGGGAGGTGATGAGGGATTCAGTGGACTGCACCCACGTCCTCAATGCTGAGATCTCTCTCCAACAGCTGGCCAAGCCCCTCACCGGACAGACCCTCTAATTGCAGAAAGACCACCATGTAGGAGAGGCAGGCCCTTCCCAAGGGGGTGATCCAGGGGGCTGGAATGTCTGGTTGGGGGATGCTGGATGGGAGGAGGCTTCAGGCAGGGGAGTAGAGGCATCAGCCCAAGTGACCACCTCTAAGAGATGCCTTGTCCTAGGGGACCATAAAGAGAGTTAAAAAAATAGAGAATAAACCCAAAGAAGCACAGAATCATGCACATAGGCCACAAGAACCCACAGGCCACATATGAACTTTGGAGGAAATAGTCATGATAAAAAGTCAGGAGAGGAACCTGGGGGTTATCATATCAGATGATCTCAAGGTGGCTATAGGAAAACCGTATGTTGGGTTGTATAGGGAGGGAGGGATATAACCAGCAGGTGAATGGAGGTGATTATGTCCCTATATATGTATCACTGGTGAGACCCCACCTTGAACACAGTGTACAGTTCTGGAGGCCTTATTTTTATAAGGATACAAATAGGCTAGAGAGGATACAAAAGAAGGTGACCAAAATGGTGCAGAGCCTGCATCAGAAAACCTATGAGTAAAGGCAAAGGGATCTAGATCTGTACTCCCTGGAGATCAAGAGAGATGGGGTGACATGCCTGAGACTTTTAAATGCCGAAAGGGAATAAACAATGTAAAGGAAGGGAACATCTTTCAAAGAAGAAGATGTCCAAAGTCTAGAAAGTTCAATATGAAGTTGAATGGGGGAATGATTAGAGGGAACAGGAGAAAGTACTTCTTCACAGAAAGATTATGGTGGACCATGGAACACCCTCCCAATGGAAGTGGCGGGGAATAAAATGGATACTTGATTTAAGAAAATATGGGATTGTCATATGGGTATCACTAAAACTTGAGGGTAGGAAATCCAGAGTCAGAACAGGGCCTGGAGACACCACTGGTAGGGGTACAAGTGGGAGGGCAGAGGCTGGTGACCATGTAGGGTCTGCAGTTTTATATTAGACAGGGAAAAAAGGGAAGACTGGATGAGCTGGGAGGTACTTTTCTGCTGTCAACCTCTATATTTCTATGTTTTTGAGAACTTTGACATCCAGTTGGGTTTCATGCCTTGCCACAGTAGAGAGACTATGATCATTAAGGTGTTTGATAATCCGCTTTTAGAGAGAGAGAGACAGGGGGAGCACTCAATAGTCATCCTCATCAAACTCTTTTCAGTGTTCGACACTGTGAACCATGCAATTTTGACAGAGCATCTTGAGGAATACGGGGATCTTGCCGGGCAACCTTACAATGGTTTGAGTCTTTCCTCTTTAGCAGACTGCAACGAATTGTGATGGGAACATTTTCATCACAGACAGTAGCAATCAGCTATGATGTTACTCAGGGCTCAGTTCTATACCCCTTGCTGTTGATAATGTACATGCTATCACTGGGACAGTTTATTAGACAGTATGGTGTGAGTTTTCACTGCCATGCAATCAATACTCACCTGTACATGTCCTTTACATCCAACGAGCAGTAGGCAGGCTCTGTGCTGAAGTTGTGTCTTATAAACATCACCGACTGCATGGCCACTAGCTAACTGAGTTTCATTCTGACCAAGACAGAACTGTTGCTGGTGAAACTAGGTCCTCAAGGGTTGGCTGAAAGATATGACACTGTCAGAATTTCATCTCCGAATGGTACATTTCTGACAGCTGTGGATAGGGTCTAAAATCTGGGGGTCATTGTTGGCTCATGGCTCACATTTGAACATCAGGTGTCACCTGTAGTCCACAGTGGAGTTTTCCAGCTAGGGAATACTGTATCTCCTGAATCAGACCTTGTCTAGCTCAAGAGGATCAGGTGACACTACTACATGCCTTTGTGAGCTCAAGGTTTGAGTATTGTAATCCTCTGTACTGGGATATCTGGAGGTTTACTGTACCATTTGCAGCTGTTGCAGAATGCCTTAGTCAGGTTGGTGGCTGGTGTGCCTTTTAGAGATTATACTACACCTGTGTTGTGTCAGCTGCAATGGCTTCACATTACTGCAGGTGGTGCACCACCTTCAAGATTGCCTTATTAACATACAAAGCCCTGCATAATTCATGCCCTGCTTATCTTAAAGACACTTTGGCTTGGTATGCTCCCAGCCTCTTTCTCCTCATTCCACCAACAGTTGTTGTTAGCTGTCCCAAGATCCCATCTGAAACTATCAGGAGATCAGATTTCTCAGTGGCAGCATCTACAATTTGAAAATGTCTGTCATATTGTCTTAGGAGTTTCCCATCAGTAAAGGCATTTGAACAAGGCCTAAAAACTCACACCTTTGAACTCACCCATGGACCAGATGTTTGACTATATCTGGCCTGTGCCTCTGAATATTCTGTAGAACCATTTATTCTCACACACAATATATTTATTGCATGGCACTAATCAGTCACAATTGTGCAAATTTAATTTTATGCTCTGCAATTGGCTCCTAATTTATGACCATTGAAAATATGCAATTTTGGCCAATTTGCTCCATTTTATTTTAACGCATTTATCACTTAAGCAAATATAGCTATAATTATTTTACATCCAGTATAACCTGTTTTACAGTATTTCAGAATATTAAGTCTTTCCTTTGTGGTAGGGAAACTGATGGAGACACTAGCCAAAACAGTTTTAATGGAATAACTGAATAAAATAAAGTCTCAGGATAGTAGGCAGCATGGATTCATGACCAAGTGGTCTTGTACCAGCCTGACAGTATTTTTTGACCGGGTAATCAAGGCAGTTGATAAGGACCATCATATAGATTTACTCCAGTAGTAGTATTATTACTCTTTATTTGGCAGTCACCCATTCCTTGGGACTAACAGCACCTTACAAAATAAAATATAAATTAATTAATTACAAAACATTTGTTAATGCACCAGTTAGAGTTAAACTGACAACCCAGGAAAAATGCGGGTTAGGGTTTCTAACCCTTGCACCTCACCCCTACCTGCAAGCAGCAAACATAAAAAAAACCTTTATGGTTTTGGCTGTCCTGAGTCTTGACAAATCAGGCCTGTGCTCTTCTTTGGGCTTATCAGCCTTAATCCTCCCTCTATTCCACCAGCAAAAAAGCTAAGATTTGCAAACTATATGAGAATGGGGTGAGTTTAGGGTTGATAACCCCAAGGAAGATTCCAGGCTTGATTTGCCACGACTTAGGACAGCCAAAACTGAAGTTTTTCTTTTTGCTGCATGCCAGATGGAGGGTGGGGTGTTATGGTTGGAAACTCTAGTACCACATTTCCACTTTTATCAGTTTAATCCTAACTGGTACATTAACAAAGCTTTTTGCAATTCCTTACTTTCTGAGATACTATAGTACAATCGTATCATCATTTATCCAGGTCCCTTCGGGACTTGCTTGAATACATCCATGTGATTACAGAAGTGCAGGGCCCTCTAGGCCAGGTGCTTTGATGCCTTCATTTATCCACATGTGTATGTGGGTGTGGAAGCGCAGGGCCCTATGGGCCCTGCACTTCCATTCCTCCAGAAAAGCAATTTACATGCTTCTTTGTAAATTTTTTATTTTTTTTTTTGTAGAGATGGACCATTTCCAGTTATCATTTCTTAGGAGCTTAGTCATTAAGGCCTTTCTATTGATATACAGTGAAACCCACCAGGATGAAGCACAGTGTCACAGGTTTACTGCATGACAAAGTAAATTAACTCCCATTGAAACTGCATTGTTGGCTATAGTAACTGTATTGCAGAATTCTGTAGTGCTGTGCTTCATCCAGGTGAGCTTCATTGTATACATTATCCATAAACGCCAAAGATTGACAGAATGACAGATTGTTAAAGTTCCAATGTTATCCTATGGGAATTGTAATTTTTTAGTTATTATAGTTTTTTATATGGTCCCTTTTGTTTTGGGGGGTGTTATGTATTAGTGTCGTAGTACTCATTATGACCTTTATTTTGATATATAGATTGTCCCGTAACTGCATATATTAATGAAGTTATGGCTTATTAAAATTGAAATGTGGGGGGGTGGAATCCAATTTTTTTTTCATATGAAGGGATCATTTTTAGGGCTGCAATAGATATATCCTTGCAGACCTCATGCTATGAAAAAGGACTCAATGCATTCCTTCTGAACAAACAACATGTTGGAGTTGTACCACAGTTTTCTCCGCATCAGTCAAGCACTCTGCTTGCTGTATCCATTGGCAGTTGCACTGCACAATCTTTAGTCTGTAAATGGTCATGGTGGAACACGGCACAATCTGCAAAGTCCAAGATGGCCATCAAACTATACTGCACACACACAATTACTAGCCCATGTGCAGTAGAGTGAGGCAGCAATCTTGGACATGGGAGAGTGTGCCATGTGCTGCCATGGCTGCCAATTTTTTTTTAATTACTGTTATCCCCCTACCCAACCCTACCTCTCACGATCCACAACCCACCACAAACATAATCCACCAGTGTCTTGATCCAGACATCACTCACCACTGCATGCCTCCCAGAAACAAAACAGTGGCAGTGGGGTTGCCCAATCCCCCAGTGTTGTGATCAGACACCCCATTTTATTTTTTTAACCCTGTAAAAGGAAAAACATCCATCAATGTCTTTTGTGGCCATTCCTGTCCCCCATCTGACCCTCCCACTCGGTACCACCCGCACCCGCTCAAGTCCTTACCCATCGGGAGTCCAATACCATAATCATCTCTGGACTGCAGATACATCTTCACTCTTTAAACTCAGACTACAAACTGAAGAAACAGGAATACAGTTAAATGTATTTCAATCGTGTTTTGAACTTAGTAGCATATCCTGTCGTATTTTGCATTTTGTTGCCCAAAATGTTCAACATGTCTTTTTCGAGACCCCATTTAGTGAACAATTGTACAGACATTAGGCAAATCTGTCCCAAAAAATGATTTCCTGGTCCCTGCATGAAATCACCTTTCAGGCAGGAGCTGAAAAGTTTCTCTTCCCTTCTTCATGAAGTTGGGTCATAAGAAGGCTTTGTTGAAAATTTATGTGTAAAAATATTGAAAAAAAAAGTTGTAAGCCTACATTGAATATTGCCAATGCAGGCTCATAACTTTCATAATTTTCAATATTTTTACCTTAAATTTACAACATAGCCATATCTTTATAGCACCTCATGAATGTGATAGCTGCCATTTTTCAAATCCTGCCCAAAATATTTTTTTACATCCCAAAAGACGAGTTTGCGGTCCCTACGTGAAATCACCTTTCTGCAGGGGTTGAACATTTTCTTTGCCATTGTTCGTGAGGTGAGGGTCATAAAAAGGCTATGTTCTAAATTTAGTGTAAAAATATTTTACAAAAAAAAGGTATGAGGCTAAGTTGAATTTTGCCAACTCAAGGCCAGCTATTCAAAACTTTGCTCTGGGCAAAAACTGTTTGTGCAGGTTTAGTGCTGGATTAGAGTGGGTTTGCTATATTCAAAAGGCCAAATAGTGCATGCAAACTGCATTAGCACTGGGTAAAATCGTAATGTATGCAATGGTCAAACTGAGTGGGTGTGTACATGAATACAGGCGCAATGCTATATTCAGCAACTAGCACTGCACAAAGTGGTTTTGCAAAATTTAGTGCAACACTTAGCATGGTACACATTACCGCCTAGGAAAAGGTAGTCTTAACCCTGAGCAATCAGCTTTGCGTGACATTATGGCTTTGTGTGGTGTTTGCATGGCTTTTGTGCAGCTTTGTGTAACCCTAACAAATAAATATGACACATAGACAAAGCCAGACATACAGGAAACATGATGCTCAATGATGGCATCACAATGATGCCATTATCTGCTACCAGTCCCAGCCATGCCAGGCAGTAAGTGGTGACCCTGCTGCCAGTGGACAGCATGGCCTTGTGGCCATACAGCACACACCTGTGGACCAAGCTTCTGTGGACACCAACAGATGCCAACATACACATGCAGTACTGTGGGCAGGGAGGATGTTGAGGGGAGAGTGTACAAGTGGCCAGGCTATGCTACAGATCAGGTGTGGCCACAAGGCTGGGACACATCATGCAGTGCACATGGGCCAGTATTGGGAATACTCCAACACCAGTGTGCCTTTCTGATAATATATGCCCCCCTGGCCACATACCACACAGCTGTACAACTGCCACAGCACACAAAGCTGGACATATATATGCCAGTGTGAGCATCCCATGCCCGATGTGCAACATCTGTGGGTCACACAACAGTGTAACAGTAATGTCCACTATAGGTAAATGCCTGCATGTTGGGCCTATCACTGGGTATAGTGCAGACATCAGCACTGCCATATACACAATAGGCAGTGCTGTGTCCACACACTACTGGCCCCCTTGCTAATGTAGTGTCTGCTGTGCACTGTAGCATGATCTAGAGCGTGACAGTTGCATGTAGCACCTCCACCATCTGTGCTATGCTGTGTTGTCCCAGTACAGCTGCAGGCAGCAGCACATGTGAAAGTACAGTGTTCAAAACTGTACAATATTCCCTGGACGGTTTAGCCCTGCGTTTAACCTGCACAAATATGTTAGCACTGTGCAAACAGTTTGGGGAATATTATACAGTTTTGAACACTGTACTTTCACATACGCTTCTGCCTGCTGCTGTACTGGGTCCACACATTTGCTGGCACACACATCATCCACATAGTTCACCTCTACCTACCTTCATGTTGCTGTGCACTGTGTTGCTGTTGTGGTTTGCACTTCCTGGTTGCTATACTCAGAGCTGTCTTATTCCAGGACTGTCTGCCCTGCACTCCCAGCCCAGTTTGCCCGGCCTCATTTCCATGCTATATTCAGAAGCTGTTTGCCCTGGGCTATTCCTTTTGAATATAGCTTGCTTCGTGCTCCAGTCTAAGTTTGCCCGCTGGACAGTGCTAATATAGCCAAGGGGCAAAGTTTTGAATATTTAGCCCACAGTCTCATAAGTTTGGTAATAGTCAATATTGTTACCTCAAATTTTCAACACAGCCATTTCTTTATAGCACCTCCAGAATGTGACAGCTATCATTTTTCAACTCCTGTCCAAAGTGTTTTCTTGCATCCTAAAAGCTGAAATCCTGGCCAAAATGTTTGTTTATATCCTGAAAGGTGATTTCATGGTCCCTGCATGAAATTACCTCTTGGGAAGGAGTTGAAAATTTTCTCTGCCATTGTTCATGAGGTGGGGTCATAAGAAAGCTTTGTCCTAAATTTGGTGTAGAAATATTTTACAAAAAAAGTTATAAGGCTATCTTGAATTTTGCAAATGTCAGCTAATAAGTTTGGTAATATTCATTATTTTTGCTCCAGATTTTCAACAATCAATGGTGGATGTAGCAGGCAAAATTCAACTAGTCAAAAGAGACATGTTAAGGTAAAAGAGAGATGCTGCTGGTAGGAGACTTCAATCTGCCAGAAGTGGATTGGAGTAACCAAACTGCAACCTCAGCCAGAAGCAGAGACATGCTAGAAGTCCTGCAGGGGGTGTGCCTAACATAGCTAGTGACAGATCCCACCCATGAGGAAGCAACTTTGGACCCAGTACTCACCAATGGGGACATAATTACAGACATAACAGTGGGGAGCCATCAGGGATCAAGCAATCTCAATATGGTGTGGTTTGTGAGAGCAGAAGAGTCAAACCACATAAAATCAAATGTCCTGGGTTTCAGGCAGGCTGACTTTGTAAAGATGGTAGGATTTATTAGGAATTCACTGGCAGGGAAGGAGAAAAGAGAGGGATAGGAACAATAGGAGAATCTTAGGGGAACCATATGGAAGGCAACATGCCACTGCATTAGGCATGTAAGCAAAACAAAGAGAATGAAAAAAACACTATGGTTCTCAAAGGAAGTGCTTGAGAAGGTAAGGGCAAAAAGGGTAGTATTCAGGAGCTACAAGGAAACACAGAGGAAAGAAGATGGGGAACTGTATCTGGAAAAGTAGAGGGAGGTGGGGAAAGTAGTCAGGGGTGCAAAGGTGCAAACAGAAGAAACAATAGCCCAGGTAATAACAAAACAGGACAAACACTTTTTCAGATACTTTAGGGAAAGAAAAAAAGACTAAGGGTGGGATTGTGAGACTAAAAAGGGAGGGAGAGAAGTGTGCAGAGGGAGACCAAGAAAAAGCAGAAATTCTGAACAAGTATTCAGTATTCACAGAAGAAGGGGAAGGGGAGGGACCAAAGTTAGGTGACGGAAGCACCACTGGGAGGGAGTTGGACTTCAGTCCATTTAAGGAGAAGAGAGTCTTAAAGGAGCTTGCTCATCTGAAAGTGGACAAGGCAATGGGACCAGACAGAATACATCCCAGAGTATTAAGAGAACTCAGGGATATACCTGGGTCTCTTTGGTCAATAAGGAGGCACCCATGGTTGATGTTGGTGGGGGCACTCCAGTTTTTTGGCTGTCACGCTACAAAGGGGTATTAAGAGGGATACAGATCTTTTTTCTTCAAATTCAACTTGCTTTTAATTATTTTTTAAAGTTTAGCAAAAACTTTCTAACCCCTCGGCACATCAATGGATATACCTCCAAATATATCACTTAATATATTAAAAACATAGAAACATAGAATTTGATGGCAGATAAGGACCGCTTGGCCCACCTAGTCTGCCCATTTTTCTACCTAACAGATAAGCTGCAGATCCTAGTAAACCAACAGCTTTCTTCCTCTTACCCGCCCCTAGGACTGCCTTATGCCTGTCCCATGGATTCTTGAAGTCCCCCACTGTTCTTGACTACGCGACCTCCTCAGGAAGGCTGTTCCATGCATCCACAACCTTCTCAGTAAAACAATACTTCCTCACATTACCCCTGAGCAGTCCCCCCTCTATCTTCAAATTGTGCCCCCTTGTTCTTGCACATCTCTTTTTCTAGAAGATGCTACCCTCTTGGACTTTGTGTACTCTTCCTCTATTTTTTGTTTCCCAGGTGCATTACCTTGCACTTCTTACCATTGAATCTAAGCTGCCATACATATGACCATTCCTCTAACCTTGCCAAGTCCCTTTTCATCCTTTCCACACCACCTTGTGCATCAACTCTGTTGCAGATCTTTGTGTCATCTGCAAAGAGACATAGTTTTCCTTCCAGTCCCTCTGCAATGTTGCTTATAAAGACATTGAAGAGGACCTGTCCTAATACTGAACCCTGCAGTACCCCACTAGTAACCCCCCTTTCTTCAGAGTGGACTCAATTTACTATTACTCTCAGTGTCCTATTCTCCAGCAAATTTTTTACACAGGCTGTCATCTTGGGACCCACTCCCAGGCTAGCTAACTTGTATATTAATCTTTTGTGTGAGACTGTGTCAAATGCCTTGCTAAAGTCTAGGTAGGCCATGTCCACAGCCCCCCCCCGATCTACTACTTGGGTCACCCAGTCAAAGAAATCTATCAGATTTGTCTGGCATGACCTTCTTGCTGTGAATGCATGCTGCCTTGGGTCCTTTGCCCTTCTTACCTCTAGATACTCAACAATTCTTTCCTTCAGAAGTGATTCCATCATTTTCTCTACCACTGAGGTTAAACTAACAGGTCTGTAGTTTCCTGCTTCTGCCTTGCTCCCACTTTTGTGAAGGGGAATCACATCTGCCCTCCTCCAGTCCTCGGGTACCACCCCATCCTCCAATGATTTGTTAAGCAGGGTAGTCAGTGGTGTCACTAATTCTACTCTTACTTCTTTTAGAATTCTGTAATGAATCCCATCAGGCCCCATTGCTTTGTCCACCTTCAGTTTTAAGAGTTCTTTCAGAACCCTTTCTTCTGTAAATGGGCTGGTATCAACTTCTGTATCCAGAGTGTTTCTACTGTTTGTTTTAGGTACCTCCCCCTCTTCCTTTGTAAATACTGAGCAAAATATTTGTTTAATAACTCTGCCTTTTCACAGTCACCCTCTGCCCACCCTCCCCTTTATTAAGCCTCACTATCCCTCCTTGGTCTTCCTTCACTCCCTGATGTACCTATAAAAGTTTTATCCCCTTCTTAACTGAGTTGGCTATCTTTTCCTTGGTTTGGGCCTTTGCTGTTCTGACTGCCTTCCCAGCTTCCTTTGCTTTAACTGATACAGTTCTCTGTCCTGCTCCTTCTGTGATTCCTTGTACTTCCTAAAAGCTTTCTTTTTCTCTTGAACCTTCACTGCCACTTCCTTTGAGAACCATAGTGGTTTCTTACATCGTTTAGTATCCCCCTTCTTAACAGAATTGGCTATCCTTTCCTTGGTTTGGGCCTTTGCTATTCTGACTGCCTTCCCAGCCTCTTTCTGCTTTAACTGATAACGTTCTCTGTCCTGCTCCTTCTGTGTTTCCTTATATTTCCTGAATGCTGTCCTTTTCTCCATAATGTTACCTGCCACCTCTTTTGTGAACCATAGCATTTTTTTCCTTCATTGTATTTTATTGATTTTTTTTTTACACAAAGGCTTGTTGCCTCTGTGATGGCTGTTTTGATCACTCTCCATTGTTCCTCCACCCCTCCTTCTTGCCTGTTTACTAGTGCTTTTCTGAGGCACTCTCTCATTTTCCCAATGTCAGCCCTCCTAAAGTCTAGTACTCTTGCTTTTGTATGGCTGGCTTGTATGGCTGTGTTTATCGTGAACCACACTGTTTGGTGGTACCTTAATCCCAGATGGCTACCCACTTCTAAATCTGAGATTCTTTCTCCATCCCCATTTGAAAGTACCAGGTCTAAGACTGCTCCCTCCCAAGTGGGTTCTGATACTAGCTGTCTGAGACATGCCCCTTGTAGGGCATCAAGAATGACCCTGCTCTTGGATGTGCCTACAACAAAGGTGCTCCAGTTAACATCTGGCATATTCGGGTCCCCCATCTACAATATCTCCCCTTTTTCTGCCATTCTAAGAAAGCCTTCTATTATTTCCTTATCCATTCCCTCCCCCTGAGATGGGGGTCTGTATACAACCCCCATGCGGATTATGGTGCCATTCCCTGTCTCCAGGGTGACCCAAAGTGTCTCATCTGCTCCCTGTTTACTCTTCAGTTCTGTTGCTTTGATCCCTTCCTTTACATAGAGAGCTACTCTTCTTCCTCTTTTACCCTCCCTGTCCCTCCTGTAGATTGCGTATCCTGGTATGTTGACATCCCAGTCATGGTTCTCTGTGTACCATGTTTCTGTGACTTCCACA
Source organism: Neoceratodus forsteri (assembly GCA_016271365.2). Taxonomy (NCBI): domain Eukaryota; kingdom Metazoa; phylum Chordata; order Ceratodontiformes; family Ceratodontidae; genus Neoceratodus; species Neoceratodus forsteri. The sequence goes on from CM057452.1 coordinate 1,061,952,568, forward strand.
ATATCCAGGCAACCCTCTTCCATCAAGGCCACTAGTTCAGGGAGCTTGTTACAAAGACTATGGGCATTGGTACTCAGATAGCCTTACCCCTTTTAGCCCCATTTCTGTCCTTACTGCCTTTGCCTTTTTTTACATTTAAATCTGTTCTGCTCCCTAATAACTTCTGTACCTTCGTGTTTACCTCACTAATCACCATGTTTTGTGGGGCGAGGCTTGGATTTCCCTGCTTCTTTTCAGTGTCTCTCCCCTTGGCTAGTTTAAATGCTTGCCAATGAAGCATTAAAACCTCTCACCTATGATCCTGGTTCTCCCCCTGGACAGATGCAGACCATCGCACCAGTATAGGTCTGTATTCCTCCAGGTGGCTCTCTAGTCCCCAGAGAAGCCAAATCCCTGAACTCCACACCAGTTTTTCAACCACTCACTGAATTCCCTGGTGAGAAGTGTCCTAGCATCTCCCTTGCCATAGACAGGCAGCACCTCCAAGAAGGTTACCGTATGCACTACTTGTCTAAGGCCCCTTCCCAACTCTACAAACTCCTCTTGCACTGCTCTGATTCCATTCCTAGCCAGGTCATTTGTCCTCAGGTGAACAATGACATCTAGCTCCCTCCCTCGTGCAGCTTTTCCCATGATCCTGAGGATTCACTTCCTGTCCCTTCAAGCCATGGCGCCAGGAAGCCTACCTCCCTCTCCCCATCCTCCCCCATTTCTACCCCCCTAATGATTGAGTCCCCACCAGGAGTTGTTTCCTTCCCCTGTGGGGTCCCATGCCACCATCCTTTGGGTCTCCTTTGTGAAGGTTCCCAGCATCCTCCTTGGTCTCCACTGCAGGTGCCTCCATGGAGGAACCACTATCCACCAGAAAAGTGAATGAATTGTGAAGAGGTACAGCTGGAGGGATGCAACTCTGTTCTACCACCCTCTCCCTCCTTGAGCCCACCCATGTCCAGCCCCTCCTCTTTCTTGGCAACTGCTGAGGTAGTGGCATTGGCCCTGGTGGTCCCTGGGTGGGGGAGGAGATTTCACGAATCCTAGCCAGGTCAGCCTGGAGATGGGCAACCTCCTCTCTCAGACCAGAGAGGTGCCTGCAAATAGGGCAGCATCGCAGCCTCCAGAATGTCTCCCAGAATACTGACGCCCCACAGCCATTGCACTGCACCACTCCTATCATGTCTTATTTTGTGTCCCCTCTACTGTTTCTCTGGATGCTTACTCTCTCCTCGCCTTACAACTCTCACCCTTCCTGTTCTGAGACAGCAACTTCCTATCTTCTTCAGTAGCCTCCTTCTTCCTTACTCAATATCAGACCACCAACAGCTAGGAGGGGAGAGTGAGCTACTTTTTCTACTTTAGAGTTGACAAAACCAATGTTTCTCTATGATCCTTTCCTTCCTACCACCAAACAGGAAGTTCCTGTTGACAGTCAAATCCAGTGGCTATAAAGGTAGAACTGGCTTTGGGTGGGATGGAAGGCAATTAGTAAGAAAAAAGGCTAGCAAAAGGAAGTTGTAATTTGACTCACCTGCTTTTATAGTGTGTAAACCACACCCCCTGGTAAGCTCTCTTTCCTCCTACTGGTTTAGCAAAGTGAGCTGATATAGTACCCTTCACTGCACAGAATACACACTGACTTTCTTTCTTTTCTTTCTTTTTTTAACCCTAAATAAGTCCCCTTCTACTTCTAATAAAGTTATCTGTCTACTTAATCTTAACAGACACTGAATCCTGCTGAGATATACGTTTTAAATTAAGAAGAAAATGTAGCTTCTTTTAGTTAGCTGCTTTCTGCTCTACAAGCAAGGCTAGCAACAGGAAGTTGTAATTTGACTCACCTACTTTTATAGTGCCTAAACCACACCCCCAGGTAAGGTCTCTTTCCTCCTACTGGTTTAGCAAAGTGAGCTAATACAGTACCCTTCACTGCACAGAATACACACTGACTTTCTTTCTTTTTTTAACCCTAAATAAGTACCATCCTACTTCTAATTAAGTTATCTTAATCTTAACAGACACTGACTCCTGCTGAGATATATGTTTTAAATTAAGAAGAAAATGTAGCTTCTTTTAGTTAGCTGCTTTCTGCTCTACAAGCAAGGCTAGCAACAGCAATATTCTGCTATGGGGAGGTCACTTACACCTTTCTCTTCACATTTTCAGGACAAAGTGTTTGAGAGATGAGCTATGACACAGAATGCCTTGACTCCCCCTAAATTAGGTACTATTCAGTTTTACAGGAAGCTGGTACCCCAGACACGAGCAAAATACAACTCACATGGGAACGTATGTTAGGTCGCCCACTTAGGGAAGAGGAATGGAACATGATTTGGAGTAACATAAATGGCATCTGTAAATATATGATGAGTTGGTTGATGCAATTAAAAACAACATTGTTGTCATATCAAACTCCAGCCACTTTGTATCATATGAAGTTGATCCCACATCCCAGATGTTGGCGGTGCAATGAGGATAATGGTACACTAGTGCATCTGTTATGGGACTTTCCTAAACTAAGGCTGTGGTGGGGGGAAGTGATGAGGAATATGGGTTGGGTTTTGGGATTTCAGGTTAGGAATGATGCCTACCCTATGGTACTGGGGAATACTTTTAAACTTCACTATACCACTCCTTACCAGTGTGCTTGGTTTATGACAACTATTACAGAGGCTATGCATCTTCTGCTATGGTGTTGGTGCTTGGCAAATGTCACAATGTAGGAGGAATGGACAAATAGTATATTTAGAGTGGCAGGATATGAGAGGATTGCCGCTGGTAACTTGCCACTGGTAAATATGATGCATTTGCTTGGGTCTGGAATTTATTCCTGGATTATCTTAGGATCCCCATGCCTAAAGGGCAATTATTGCTTAAGCCCCCCACACAGTTTCACCCATGGTGTGTGGTGGCTATACAGAATCATTTTGAGGTCTTGTATAAGGACCAAAAATGTGGATTTATGGGATACAGGAGTGTGATACTTTTCTTCACCATCACTTCCCTCCACTCCCCCTTCTTGTAGCATGTGAAGTGGGTGCCCGAATCATGGTGCTGTCTGAAATGTGATGCAATGTGGGTATTAGCCCGAAAGGTGAGGGGACAGGGAGGGTGACTGGATGTGGTTGGGTGGGTGACCCTAGCGACAGGATGTCACTACGTGTACACGTGTGTGGGAGGGAGCAAGCATGGCAAGCATGGCCTGGGAGGGAGTGGAGGGGATGTAGGAGTTGGTGCTGCAGTTAGCTGCTGAGCTGCGCCATTGCATTGGGGGTTGGCCTGTGCTTGTGGTGTTGGGGTTCCAGGTTCTGGTCTGGATCTGGGCACTACTGTGCTTTTCTTGCACCCAACCCCAATTTTTTTTCCTTTTGCACCCCCCTGGAGTTGAAAATCATTAAGTAGGGTGGTACATGGCGTGATGCCTCTTTTGTGGAGGTGTGGGGGGTGCAGCCCCCTCACAGAAAGCAAGTATTTTTAGTCCCCAGCTCCGTTTTTCCATGCGCTGAGGTTATCAGGGTGGTGAAATTGATTTTGCCACCCTGATGTCAGTCTTCTGTGGGTCACCCTTTTGAGGTCACCCACATCACATAGAACCCCCTTCTCTTTTGGGTTCCCCCTTTAAGTCCCTGTCTATGGGATAGTTTTATGTTGCCTACCCTTGCAGCAGCAGTACCTCTTTTCTTCCTCCTTTTGGTCTTTTGAATAGGTTTATTACCTTTGTGTTTAACCATAAGAGTTGTTTTGCTGTCATACAGTCATCACCTGTCTTTCTTCCTGTTTAATGATATCCTGTAATGTAGTGTCTTTAGACTTTATCTCCAAGGATTAGTATCACCCCAGCCAGGGTTGTGTGTGCTTATGTATGCTATACTTTTGTATTTTTTGCTTGGAAATTTAATAAACTATTAATAAAATAAAACTCAGGGAGGTACTGGAAGCATCACTGACAGCCAAAAAACTCAGGGAGGTACTGGAAGCATCATTGACAGATCTGTTCAGCAGTTCACTGGAAACAGGTGTTGTACCAAAGGACTGGAGCAGGGTGAATGTAGTCCCTCTCCACAAAAGTGGGAGCAGAAAGGAGGCATGTAATACAGGCCAGTCAGCCTGACCTCTGTGGTAGGGAAACTAATGGAATCACTGCTACTGTAAAAGAAAAGTTTGTGATATATCTTGAATCCAACAGAGCAGAGGATATGAGGCAGGGTGGATTCACAGCAGGAAGATCTTGTCAAACAAATCTAATAGATTTAATTGACTGGGTGACTAGGGTGGTGGATCAGGCAGGGGCAGTGGATGTGACCTACCTGGATTTCAGCAAGGTCTTCGACACCATCCCACATAGGAAGCTAGTAAACAAGCTGTGTAGCCTGAGAGTAGGACCCATGGTGGTAAACTGGGTCAAAAATTGGCTGAGAAATAGGACACAGAGGGTGGTCATGGTGAATGGAGTTCAATCCAAAGAGAGGGAGTGTCCAGCAGGGTCCCATAGGGATCAGTGCACAGACCAATTCTCTTTAATATCTTCATAAGTGACATTACTGAAGGGCTTGAATGGAAGGTGTGTCTCTTTGCAGATGACATGAAGATCTGCAACAGGGTTGACACTCCAGGAGAGATAGAGAAAATGAGAAAGGATCTAAACAAAGTTGAGGAGTGATAAAGGGTGTGGTAGCTAAGATTCAATGCAAATAAGTGCAATATCATGCACTTGGGGCACTGAAATGCAGGGGAGGACTACATGATTTTCGGGGGTGCTGATGGCCACCAAACAGGAACGTGACCTTGGAGTAATCATATCTGATGATCTGAAGGTCATCAAACAACATGAGATGGCTGTGAGGAGAGTCAGTGGAATGCTGGGGTGCATAGGGAGAGATATCTCTAGCAAAAGGAAGGAAGTGGTGATGCCACTGTATAGAACATTGGTGATACCTCATCTAGAGTACTGTGTCCAGTTCTGGAGGCTGCATCTCTGGAAGGACATAGACAGCAGAAGCAGTTCAGAGAAGGGTGACAAAAATGGTGAATTGTCTGCATAAAAAATCATATGATGGGAGACTAGAGTATCTCAATATTTGTGCACTGGATGAGAGGAAAGAGAGGGGGGATATGATAGATACTTTCAAATACCTCAAGGATATAAATAAGGTACAAGAGGTAGCATTTTTTTAAAAAATGTTGAAGAACAAGTGGCCATGATCTGAAAATAGAGGGAGGCAGACTTAGGGGTAATGTGAGAAACATTTTTCACCGACAGGGTGGTGGATCCATGGAACAGCCTCCTGGCAGAGGTTGTAGGGACAAAAACAGTAGGAGGACTCAAAAATGCATGGGACAGACATAAAGAAACTCTGGAGACAGGAAAGAGAGCATAAGCCGCTGATCATTTAGGATCTGCGGTATGTGAAACAGGTAGGGAAAATGGGAAGATTAGGTGGGCCCAGCGGTCCATATCTGCCATCAAATTCTATGTTTCTGTGAAGCATTATAACTATGATACAGCTCTTTCATTGGAAGCATAGCTAAAATATGGCACTCAACACACTCCATATAGCAACCCTTGTTTGATGTGCTAGTAAAGAGTGGCAGCTTCCCATATCATAGATTTGTGTTCTAATTCTGGAGAGGAAGTTTCTGATTTACTCAAGCTCAGGAATTTGATTTATGCACAAATGTTTACTAAATTTGGAATGAGATGAGAGGATACAGTGGATTTTGAGTCTTGTTTTTATCATAATATTCCTGCGTTACTTAGTCTGCAGTCAGAGATGTTGACCTCCCCTATTATGCAGTAATAAGATCCTCAAATTAGGGCACTTTCCTGGGATGGGATGGTCTACCCCATGATTTTTATAAATTATTCACTAACTACTTATTACCATGCCTTGTTGCAGTTTTTAATACTTTGCTTGTCCAGAATTTCTTCCCACAGCCTTTTACAAAAGGTCTATTGATTTTTTTTTGTGTTCATCTGGTGTCAGACTGACTTTGGATAACTGGAGACCTGTTTATCTCTTGAATTCAGATTACAAAATATTGATGAAATTATTGAATAAGCATTTATTGCAAGTTGCACCCAGGTTGATTCATCCCACACAAACCTGTTCCATTCCTTCAAGAAATTTATGGGAGAACTTCTATGCTATACAGGATGTGTTTTGAATATTATAAGAGACTGGACACTGGAGGCTATTTGTTGTCCCTTGACCAGTCCAAGGTGTTTGATAAAGCTTATTATACAATGGCAAGAACATTTCCTGGACTCTGATTGGTCAGCGTATGCCTGCGATAGTGATGTTACTACACAATAACATCACTGTATTGATTTTTTGGAGCTGATACTTATTTTTTTCTCTTCAAAGATATATAGCCACACTAAAAATCTACTAAAACCTTTTTAAATATATATTTTTTTAATTTTGTACAGCATTGAGCCATTGTATAATTGCAATAAGGCACTCCAAGGTGTGTGTTATTGTGTACTAACGTCACTCCGAGGGTGGTGGAAACATTCGGCTTCACCTTGTGCTTCAACCCACCCCAGGAGTGACATTATTTCATGAGAACACACACCTCGTTATGCCTTATTGCTTAATCATGATTTTCTGTTCCACACTTTTTTGTGATATGGCATTCCACAACTTCTTGTTGGTTGGATCTCTCAGTTATAAGAGTCAGCTACATTGCTGGCTTATAACAATTGTTGACTGGGAAATCCTACAATGACAGCAGGGTGGGGAAAACAGATAATGGGACAAATTTCAAAAAGGGGACAGAAGTGAGATGGGGCAGGGGGAGTTGGTCAGACCTGGAGAGTAATGCGTACAAATGCCCACAGCTTGGGAAACTGAATCCCTGAACTAGTGGCATTGATAGTGGAAATGTCCCTGGACATAGCAACTATAACAGACACATGGTACACAGAAAAACATGAATGGCATATAGCCATACCAGGATACACACTTTTCAGGAATGACAAGGAAGAAAGAAAGGGAGTAGGGGTGGCTGTGTACATGAGGGAGGGAACCAAAGCAAATGAGGTTCAAGGGTGGCAGGAGGGAGAGGAGGCACTGTGGGTCACCTTTGAAACAGGAAATGGAACCAATATTCACATAGGAGTGATCTACAGACCACCAGCACAGAGTGAGGAGACAGAAAACATACTTGTGAAAGCCATCCATAAAATGGCAACCAAAGGTGAACAACTACTGCTATAAGACTTCAATCTGCCAGATGTAGATTGCAGCACCCAGACTGTGAGTTCAGCCAAAAGTAGGAATATTCTGATCGCCCTACACGGAGCATGCCTAAGGCAGCTTGTGGCTGACTCCACTCACCAGGGGGCCATATTAGACCTGGTGCTCACCAATGAGGACAGGGTCAGGGATATAACAGTAGGAAGCCACATAGGCACCAGTGACCACAGGATGGTATGATTCAATGTGGCACAGTACAAACAATCACTTTGGTTCTCAAAGTAAGTGGCCAGGAAAGTGAAAGAAAAAAAGAGGGACTTTCAGAAGATGCAAGGAAACACAAAGAGACGAGGACAGAAAGCAGTATCTTGAGAAATAGAAGGATGTAGGGAAGGGAGTCAGAATTGCAAAGGCACAGACAAAGAAAAATATAGCCCAGGCTATTAAGAAAGGAGACAAGACCTTCTTTAGATATTTTATTGAGAGGAAGAAGACCAGCAGTAGGACTGTCAGGATAAAGAAGGAGGAGTGAGGATGTGCAGAGAAGGACATAGAAAAAGCAACAATACTGAACAAATATTTTTGTTCTATTTTCAATATGGAAGGGGAAGGATAAGGACTGCAAAGCAGCAATAAAAGCAACCATGGACTGGAGGTGGACACCAATTCATTCACAGTACAAAGAGTCCTAGAGAAACTCAGGAGACTGAAAGTGGATAAAGCAATGGAGCCATATGGGATTCACCCCAGAATATTAAAAGAGCTCAGAGAGGTGCTGGCAACCCCACAAACCAAGCTATTCAAAACATCACTAGAGACAGGTGCAGTCCCAGAAGACTGGAGGAAGGCAAATGTGGTCCCTTTCTACAAAAGTGGAAGTTAAGAAGAGGCAAGCAATCATACCCCAGTCAGCCTCATCTCAGTGGTGGAAAAAATTGATGGAGACATTGCTAAAGGAGAAAATTGTATTATTCCTTGAAGCTAGTGGAGCACAGGATCCAAGGCAGCATGAACTTACAGCGGGAAGAGCTTGTCAAACCAACCTAGTAGATTTCTTTGATTGGGTGACCAGGAAGGGTGGTGGATGTGGCTTACATACTGTAGATTTCAGCAAAGCTTTGACACCATCCCATATAGAAGGTTAACAAATAAGTTAGGCAGCCTGGGGTGGTCCCAAGGTAGTAAACTGTGTCAGAAATTGTTTGAGTGGCAGTACCCAGAGGGTGCTGGTAAATGGTGTTCAATCTGAGGAAAGGGGTGTGACCAGTGGGTTGCCACAGAAATTGGTCCAGGTGCTAGTCGTCTTCAATGACTTCATAAGTGGCATTGTAGAGGGGCTGGAGAGGAAGGTATATCTTTTCACAGATGACACTAAGATATGTATCAAGGCTGACACTCCAAAGGGGTAGAAAAAATGAGAAAAAACCTAAACATGTTGGAGGAGTGGTCAAAAATATGGCAGCTGAGTTTTTATTCAAAAAAGTGCAAACTCATGCACTTTGGGAGCAGAAATCCAAGGGAGGAATACAAGATGGAGGGGAGGGGGGAGGCAGTGAAAATCACCAAACAAGAATGAGACCTTGGAGTACTCATATCTGTGGACCTAAAGGTGACTAAACAATGTGAGAAGGCTGCGGAGAAAGTCAGTGAGATGCTGAGGTGCATAAGGAGAGGGAACACCAGCAAAAGTAGGTAAGTAATTATGCCACTGTATCAATCACTGGTGAGACCTTAGATGGAGAGCAGCACATAATGTGGGCTAGTCAAATTGAGTGACTCAATCTGAGTGACTCAATTTGAATGCCTACAATAGCAGCGAATGTGAAAGTATAGCACAAGTGTATCAGTGAGGTATACATGCTGTATAACATAATAAGGCTGTGTTTGGCCAGACCATTTCTAGCATGTAGTGGGTTAGGTCATGGCCTGTAGAGCTGGTGGACCTGGGTTTGGGTCTGGGAGGAGGGGTATCTTTTTTCTTAATCTCATTTCCCAGTTGCCCCCCAGAGAAGTTCCCCCTTCTGAGCTTTCCGCTTTCCCTTATGTCCATCCTCCTCCTCCCCTGGAGTTGAGTATAAGTTCTGGGGGGGGGGCATGGGATGAAGCCCCATGCAAAGGGGAATGCATGAGGCATAGCCCCACACATACAAATTTGAATCCATATTGTTCCCCACAAGTACTTTTAAGCATCCATCACTGTTTGATGTAGTCACTGTAATTGCCATCAACGGTTTTCTTTTTGGTGATATTGTGGTTGCTCTTGTGGTCAGCATTCTTTTTCAATCACCATTATCACATAAAACCAGCTGAAGTACTGTGTCCAGTTCTGGAGACCACATCTCTGGAAGGACATAGACCAAATGGAGGCATTCAGAGGAGGGCTACCAAGATGGTGCAGGGTCTTTATGAAAAACCCCATGAGAAGAGGCTATGGGAAGGCAATATGTATTCCCTGCAGGAGAGGGACAGAGAGGGGATATGATAGAAACATTCAGTTTACACCCTTGGTACATGAGGGTACCATCCTTCACAAAAGAAGAGGTACAAGAACAAGCAGCCATGAGATGAAGTTAGAAAGGGAGAGGTTCAAGGGCAACAAAAGAAAGTACGTTTTCACTAAAACGGTGGTGGAGTCTTGGAACACCCTACCTGCAGAAGTGATGAGGATGAAAACAGTTGGGAAGTTCAAGAGTGCATGGGAAAGACAAAAGGGTACCCTAGAGACAGGAAAGAAAGGGTGAGCTGCAGATCATTTAGGATCTGTGATTTTTGCAATAGGTAGACAAATGAGCAAACTGGGTGGGCCACATGGTCCATATCTGCCATCAACTTCTATGTTGCTATGTTATGTTTCTATGATTTCTTCATTGGTGGGCATTCCAATCATACCAGGCCCAATCAAAATTTGGGGCATCAAATTTTTTTCAGGGGAATTTACTCCTTTGAACTGGTCTGAGAAAATTAGCACCTATGTGACTAAGGCCCAGAGATGGAAAGGTTGGCCTTTCTCTAAACAAAAGTGAGTATAGATAATTAAGCAGTTTCTGATGCCACTTTTGTAATATGTCAGCTATATTTTCCCTTTACCATTGCAACTGGACCCCATGGTTTATAATATTTTTTCAAATAATTTGGGGCAGTTGCCTAAATCCGATCAAACAGGATTTTACCTATTTACACAAAGTGAAAGGTGGGGTTGGGATGCCTCATACAATTGTCTTTTTCCACATTATAGTTTGGTTGAATTTGATGAAATTGACTATTCAGGTATCTGATACATTAGCATATGTTGACAATCTTGTGATTTTTTTCATTAACTAAAGCTGGTATGCAAATAAAATTGACAATTTTTTCAGAAATGCAATTCCCTTGAGCCAAAAGTAAATATCAACAAAATGAAGACTGTGATATGTGGGAAATATCTTAAAAACTTTGATAAACTCAAATTTTCAATAGGGCAGGACAAGACTGCGGTTACAAAAGAATACTGTTACTTCGGGGGAAAATTGATTTCTTCAGCATCCTGGTTAAGTCACATCAAAGAACAGACAATTAAAGCCACACTAATAGAGAAGGCCCTTTTAAAATTTAGTTGCAAATATGGGGGAAACACTATTGCTCCAGAGTTAAAGGCGGGGAAAGTTAAAATCAATCCCTTGTTATTATATCGAGCAGATGTTTGGGGGCATGTGAAAGCTGAGGACTTGGAAAAAACATTATCATTCTTTTATAAAGTCCTTTTGAAGATTCCCTTTTCAACTTCAAATGCAATGGTAAGGGCTGAATTAGGAAGGTTCCAAATTGGATACTTAAGGGAACTAACCCATATTTCATATTGGCTAAAAATAATGAATAATAATAAAAAACATCATCCAAAGAAAGGCCTTTTAGAGAAGATCAAATGGCATGATGAGGAACGTCCCTTACCATAGCCCTCTGCACTGAAAAATAGTTTAGGGAAACTCAAAATGCTTCATCTTTGGAACGATTATCAAAGACAAATTCTAATCTCCACTCATTACAAAAAGAGAATTAAAAATAAATTGATTCAATTAGGAAAAATCCAGAATATGAATATTATCAGAGAACAAAAATGTGCCCAATGGCTGAAAAAAACAAAATTGATCATTCATTGGAGACTTATTTGAATCTCCTTTGAACCCAGAACAAAGGAAACTGATCACGTGGGCCAGGTTTGAAGTTATTAACCAAAGGTATACATATTTTAACATTATAAAGAATAGAACAGGATCTGGAGAAACTTTCTATTCTTCTAATAATGGATTCTTTGAAACCTTAGAACATATTCTATTGCTTTGCCCATTATTTAATAAACCTAGGAACTTCTGTTTACACAGTTGTTTGGAATTATATGTAAGTACCAGTTATGATGTGTTTTTTTATACTGATGCACCTTCAAACTTTAGAAGAGGCAGAACGGATCTCTAGTTTCATGGCATCAGTGGTTAATGCTAAGAAAAATATTCAGGATCTTGAAAAATAGAGGGTTAAAAAATGTTGGCACAGCCCTTATGCACTTTGTAAGCTTTGATTAGAAAGCACTGCTCTCTTGACTGTGATGGTAAGAAATTCTATAATCTTAGCATACTGGATGTAACGACTTTACATAGGATATATTTATTACAGCACATTGTTAGCCCTGCTCATAAAGTATTATTCACCTGATCAAGATTGCAAGAAAATTGCTGCTTTAGTATATGTTATTGTATTTGTATATGTCTGCAATTGATGTGTTTCCTTTTTTTGCTGTATTATTGAAATAATCAAGAAGTTTGTCCCATCATGATTAATCAAATAAACTGAATTGAACTGATACACAAATGAATGTCTGGGTAAAATGCTCACTACATGATTATTTACAAGTTTGGACAGACGTTCTATTTAAACTATCAAAAACATTGAAAGTTACTGAGGATCCAAAATCATCTTTCTGGAAACTTTACACATGGAAGATCACAAGATTTTGTCTGGTTACTTCTCACTAAAAAAACATTGTATGCTGTTATATTAAATACCATTTGTCCCCAGATTCCTGAATTTAAAGGCTAAGCAGTGGGGAAGCTCTGCTGGTGGTAGAGCAACTACAATATTCTCATGTTTCCCACAGAATGTGGACATTCTTTGGCTCTGTTCCTATGGCAGACTCAATGTTAGGGAGAATCACAAACATAAATCAGTGGAAGAAAGAAGCTGACCATTTCCAGAGTGTGCAGCTGATCTGCAAACAATTTATTTATTTAGTTAGTTAAAAGTTGATGACAGGAAAAGACACATTGAGCCTGAACTCATTTCCAGGTGTGACATGGGAGCATAGTTGGACAATAGAGCATTTCTATTTAGAATGTGCATTCATCCAAAGTTTTTGTAACTAAGTGGCAGGTTATTAACATCTTCCTTGGCTTGTGAGACTCACCTATGAATGTTTGTTTATAGGTGATTTTCAGCCTCCTTTGCAGAAGTATAATAATAGCACCTTGAGAGTCTTCTTCAAGTGCCTCAAATTTTATTTGTTGCAGTTGAGAAGCATATTTGTGCTGCAGCTTTCTTACAGAACTGTAATTGGTATGATGGATGCTGCCATGAAAGAAGTGTATAGCAGGGACTGTATTTCGGTGCCTGCAACTCTTTACTTGGAATTGTGCTGTGGATTCCCATGGGGTGGAATTAGAAACTTTAGGGGAAAGGAGCTAGTTTGCCTCTTTGGTAGGTTGTTTTCTTACTTTCTTTTTTTTTTTCCTTTTCTCTCTACCGCTGCTGCATTGTATAGACTGACTATTGTTTGGTGCAGTACAGTATTGCAGGATGGAAACAGTACATTTTCCTGCTTTCTTTTCTTTTTGGGGAGGTGGGTTTTGAAATTGGGTATTTGTTATCTTTGTGCTTTCCATTGCTTGTTTGGAGCTGCAATTTGTTCTATTTTAATTTGTGATTTATTTCATTCTATTTTCTTTTGTTTTAAATAAAATAATTTCCTTACTCTGTGAAAAGTGCCTCGTGTTCTTTCAGCTCCACCTGGACACCCACTGGGACAGCACCAGGATGGGTAGAAGGGACCTCACTTTAACATCGCAACCAAAGGATGACACACCCTGGCAGTACAGCATCCCCCAATATTGCACTCATGTTTTTAGATATAAGCTTAATTCCAGTCTTGAACTAGACCCCACAACTTTCTAGCACAGAGGTGGATGTGCTATAAATTATGCAACACTCAGTGAATTATCACAGTCACTTTCACTCATGCTCCAGGATTAGCATAAAGGTGTTTGATCCAATGGTGGAATTTTTTCCAAATTGAAATTTGTCTAATGTAGCTTCTAAGAAACCCCAGTCTAGGTGGTCAAAATGCCTTTTTGGCATTGACTGCCATAATGGACCCCTGTTCTTCTTCTGGGAAACCCTGGCAGTCAAAGATGACATTTAGGGCCCACCTGATGTTGTCTTGAATGTGACGCTCTGGTATTAACTCAGTCTTATCTAGATGGATCAGACAAGTGATCACTCTTTGCACTCTATTAGCAATGGCTTTAACAAACATTTTTTCATCCTGATTCAAAAGAGAGATGGGCAGTAACTGCCACACCTTGTAATGTCATTACACAGTTTGGGAAAAACAGTAATAACAGCATCTTCAAATGAGTCAGGCATTTATCCCTCTTTGTGGGCTGCATTGCAGACAGTGTCCAGAACTGGTATAAGGTCTGACACAAATTGTTTAAAAAATTCTGCTATGAACTCATCGGGTGCAGAGGACCATCCAGAAGAGTTATTTCTTGAGGGAGAGGTTGTGATTATCTACAGTATATTTCTTTTCTTTTTCATTTACAGTTTTGCTCCCTGCTCAACTAGATGATTAGTCCTACCTATTTGTGACTACTTCTGCCCCTACATTTTCCATCTTCACCACTAATCCAGTCATCTTTGCCTATACCTCCACTCTCATGCAAGAGACCCTGCAAGTTTATTCTAATGCTGTGGGGCATAGACTGGCCCAGGCTGCTGGCCACAGAATAGGCCTTAATGGCACCAGGGGACAGGAGAGACAAACTATGCTAGTGCAGTCAACATGGGACAGGGGAATGGTCATCACTGGATGCCTGAGGGAGCACCTCTTTCCTTCCTTTCTCCCCCCACCACCTCTAAGCTACTGAGTAGCATCCCACTGTGCACAGTCATGTGGAGAAGAGCCCACAATGGGTAGTCATCCATGGCATCAAGGCTTCCCTACTAACCACAGGAGGTTCTTATGCATTGGGATACTTGTCCCTCCTTCCTGGAGCATGAGAGAGCTACTCAATCAGTGCTCCCATAGCTCCACCATTTCAAAGCAGCTGGGTATGTTTGTGGAGTAAACACAGGTCAAAAAATATTCAACCAGCATCACTGGGATTGGCTGTCCATATTTCTTTTAGAAACATAGAAAAAGACAATTGGTCCATTTAGTCTGCACATAATGCACTATCCTATCCCAAGACCTATTGTCTAAGTTGTTTTGTCCCATGCTACTGCCCCCTATTTTACCTATCTTACCACAACCTCTGGGACACTAGCAAGCCCTCAACTCTGTCCCAGCTGTGTCTGAATTCATTAATTGTTTTGCTGCACAGCACTTCAGCTGGAAGACTGTTTCACAGCTCAATCACTCTCTCTGTAAAATTTAACTTCCTCACACTTCTCCTGACTTTCCCTCCTGCTAGATTCCACTCATGACACTATGTTCTAGATTGTGTACATCTGATAAAGAGTCCCTTACATTTTTATGTACCTTGTTTATTCTTTTCAGGTACTGAAAGATCTCTATCAGATTACGCTCCTTCTTTCTGGTCTCTAGTGAGTACATGTTCAGTGCCTTAAGCTGATCCTTCTAGGATTTGTCCTGCAGGTCATGAATCATTTTGGTTGCTCTATGCTGCACCATTTCTAGCCTGTCCCTGTTTTTCTTTAAGAGTGAATCACCCTGCCATAGGAAGTGGTGCGGGCTATAACAATCATGGGATTTAAGAATGCATGGGATAGACGTAAGGGAATCCTGGAGATCAGGGGTATGGGAAAACAAACTCCTAGAAAATGTAAAGGAAATTTGCAAGCTCAAATGGGCAGACTGATTGGGACATGGGCCCTTATCTGCCAACAGTATCTATGTATCTATCGACTGTAGAACCGAACACAGTCTTCCTGATGCAGCCTCACAAGTGATGTGTAGAGAGGTAGAAATACCACTTTCTCTCAGTGCAGTTTAACCCCTGCAAGGTATACATATTTTTAAATCAAGGATGGAAATGAGAAAGGAAAAGTGTGGCCTACTGGGATTCGAACCTCAGATCTCTGGTATGCCGTTCCAGCGCTCTAACCATTAAGCTACAGGCTCACTGATCAAAGCGTCTGAGGAATTTCCTTACAGCCACACACACATTCCTTTCTCTAGTGTTGCGCAATTATGCAACTAGGAACCAATGTTAGAAATACCACTTTCTCTCAGTGCAGTTTAACCCCTGCAAGGTATACATATTTTTAAATCAAGGATGGAAATGAGAAAGGAAAAGTGTGGCCTACTGGGATTCGAACCTCAGATCTCTGGTATGCCGTTCCAGCGCTCTAACCATTAAGCTACAGGCTCACTGATCAAAGCGTCTGACATTGGTTCCTAGTTGCATAATTGCGCAACACTAGAGAAAGGAATGTGTGTGTGGCTGTAAGGAAATTCCTCAGACGCTTTGATCAGTGAGCCTGTAGCTTAATGGTTAGAGCGCTGGAACGGCATACCAGAGATCTGAGGTTCGAATCCCAGTAGGCCACACTTTTCCTTTCTCATTTCCATCCTTGATTTAAAAATATGTATACCTTGCAGGGGTTAAACTGCACTGAGAGAAAGTGGTATTTCTAACATTGGTTCCTAGTTGCATAATTGCGCAACACTAGAGAAAGGAATGTGTGTGTGTGGCTGTAAGGAAATTCCTCAGACGCTTTGATCAGTGAGCCTGTAGCTTAATGGTTAGAGCGCTGGAACGGAATACCAGAGATCTGAGGTTCGAATCCCAGTAGGCCACACTTTTCCTTTCTCATTTCCATCCTTGATTTAAAAATATGTATACCTTGCAGGGGTTAAACTGCACTGAGAGAAAGTGGTATTTCTAACATTGGTTCCTAGTTGCATAATTACGCAACACTAGAGAAAGGAATGTGTGTGTGGCTGTAAGGAAATTCCTCAGACGCTTTGATCAGTGAGCCTGTAGCTTAATGGTTAGAGCGCTGGAACGGCATACCAGAGATCTGAGGTTCAAATCCCAGTAGGCCACACTTTTCCTTTCTCATTTCCATCCTTGATTTAAAAATATGTATACCTTGCAGGGGTTAAACTGCACTGAGAGAAAGTGGTATTTCTAACATTGGTTCCTAGTTGCATAATTGCGCAACACTAGAGAAAGGAATGTGTGTGTGGCTGTAAGGAAATTCCTCAGACGCTTTGATCAGTGAGCCTGTAGCTTAATGGTTAGAGCGCTGGAGCGGCATACCAGAGATCTGAGTTGAATCCCAGTAGGCCACACTTTTCCTTTCTCATTTCCATCCTTGATTTAAAATATATATACCTTGCAGGGTTAAACTGCACTGAGAGAAAGTGGTATTTCTAACATTGGTTCCTAGTTGCATAATTCGCAACACTAGAGAAGAATGTGTGTGTGCTGTAAGGAAATTCCTCAGACGCTTTGATCAGTGAGCCTGTAGCTTAATGGTTAGAGCGCTGGAACGGCATACCAGAGATCTGAGGTTCGAATCCCAGTAGGCCACACTTTTCCTTTCTCATTTCCATCCTTGATTTAAAAATATGTATACCTTGCAGGGGTTAAACTGCACTGAGAGAAAGTGGTATTTCTAACATTGGTTCCTAGTTGCATAATTGCGAAACTAGAGAAAGGAATGTGTGTGTGGCTGTAAGGAAATTCCTCAGACGCTTTGATCAGTGAGCCTGTAGCTTAATGGTTAGAGCGCTGGAACGGCATACCAGAGATCTGAGGTTCGAATCCCAGTAGGCCACACTTTTCCTTTCTCATTTCCATCCTTGATTTAAAAATATGTATACCTTGCAGGGGTTAAACTGCACTGAGAGAAAGTGGTATTTCTAACATTGGTTCCTAGTTGCATAATTGCGCAACACTAGAGAAAGGAATGTGTGTGGCTGTAAGGAAATTCCTCAGACGCTTTGATCAGTGAGCCTGTAGCTTAATGGTTAGAGCGCTGGAACGGCATACCAGAGATCTGAGGTTCGAATCCCAGTAGGCCACACTTTTCCTTTCTCATTTCCATCCTTGATTTAAAAATATGTATACCTTGCAGGGGTTAAACTGCACTGAGAGAAAGTGGTATTTCTAACATTGGTTCCTAGTTGCATAATTACGCAACACTAGAGAAAGGAATGTGTGTGTAGAGAGGTAGGAATACCTCTTTTTTTCTTGGTATGAAACCCCCTCAGAGTACATCCCAATATCCTAATTGCCTTGCTGTAGACCTTGTAAATCGAGTACGATGGTTAAAGGGAGTCAATTATGATGACTAGCAGGTCTCTTTCCTCAGTAGTAGTGCCCAACTTAACACCTCCTAGTCAATAAACTGTACCGGAGTTCTTGTCACCTATGTACTGCACATCATTTGCCAAACTATATGTTGTGCATTGGTACAGTATGCATTACAAGCCCATTGGTCCACAAAGTGGACCAATGAGCTTGCAGCAGCTACTGTAAGGTGTCATTAGGTGAGCAGCCATGGTGGTATGAGGGTGGGTATGCCGCCCGCTGTTGATGGGATGGGAAGCTGGGTGAGGGGGGTCCTGTGTGGATGGTGGGGCACCACTGGACTACTACAGATATTCAATTGACAGATATCATGGTGATCACTGGCATGGGAGGGTGGGAGGGTTCTGCTAGACCACCAGGGTTCCATACAATACATAGTTCGGCAATTGTTGGGTTGGGATGTGGAGAGGGGAATCACTGGACCACCAGGGTAGATGATATTATCATTTACAATGCTTGGAGGGTCGGGATGGGGGGGTACTGCTTCATGTTGTGCAAGGTGCCAAGTGCATTGCGCTGACCAGCCCTGCACAACTCATGCAAATGAGGCCAATATGACCTGCAAATAGCCCCATTTGTGCCTTGCATGCATTATGGCTCCATTTGCATATTGGTGTCTGAATATCAAGAATTTGCACAAAGCGTATCTCTGTTGTACTGGCACATTTCCCATTCCTGGTATTCAGACCTGTCTGGGGGATGCGCTGGTGCATTATATTTGTGCAATGTGCATTATGTGCTATATTCAGAAGGGATGCACCATGGCACATTTCTTTTGAATATCTCCCTGTGTTGCTCCAGCACAACTCACTTGCACTGAGCACTAGCTTGCATCATTGCCATGTGCAAGTTTGAATATCAGGCCCACGGTGTGCAAAACAATGTGATTTAATTACTATTTACTGTACTATAGCTACAGATGATCTGGGATTTGTAGTAACAGCAGATGTCAGGCTAGAAGTAAACACAATTAGGCCAATACAATCTACTTTACTACACTAAACATTAATTAAACCAAAATGTTTGTACACAAAGTCTACAGTGGGACCAGCCACTACACTTGCATGGGGGGTTTGCAGAATGTTCCCCTTTTGGAATCTACTAAAGAATTCTACAGAATGCTGGTGGAAGGAAAAGGGGAACCCTGAGGTTGGCATTGGAACCAGCACCTGGAAAAGTGAGCCGCAGACCTTGTCTCACAGGATACTGTAAATGACTGCTTCTCTTGAAATTATAGTGACAATAATAACACAATAAGATAAAGTCAGAAGGGGCTCTAGGACCACCACCTGGACACTTCACCGCATTGCAAAGCAAGGAAAACTAATGCTTTGCACATATGTTTTGCTGTGTAAGGCTAGTGCAGAAGCTCAAGAATAATGGTGTGATGATTGCTATACAGTGTAGGAGCTGAGGAGTAATGGAGTGATGATTACTATAATAGTGATCATCACTCTGTTGTTCTTGAGCTCCTCTGCTTTGCTTCAGACCTACTAGCCCCAGTCCCAGTTTCAAAGGTCAGTTCCATGTTCCAGCTACAACATAAAATTACTGGTTTCAGTCCCCAAAGCATGCGGCACTGTGGGAGAAACAGTACCCGAAGGGCCATCAGGTGCAAGTGAACTCACTCGCTTCCTGACAGGTGGGGTGGTGGAAAAATAGTCACAGATTAATCTGTTCTTGTCAGATTGAGATGATATTTTATTTCACAGAATCAGAAACAATATCACAGAACACTTTTAAAGTTTAATGGATTTCAGAGTTCAGAAAAACACAGAAATGTCATGGGACACAGAAATCACACAACAGATTTGAACTATTAATGGAGGGGTTAATGACAACATGATCCCTAAAACAGGCACAGGTCAGGGGAGAGATTTTAAATATTCACTGTCTGAATTAATTAATGTTTTTTCATAAGCAGATACACAGTCAGAAGCACTGTTTCATTTCATTGAGGGAAAAAGTAGTATCTCAGTAAGCATTAAGCCACTACAAGGGAGGGTTCTACATTAATTTTCCAGTAGAACCCTCCTTTGGAGTAGCTTCATGCGCTTGTAACATAGAAACATAGATTTTGATGGCAGATAAGGACCGCTTGGCCCACCCAGTCTGCCCATTTCCCTACCTAATGGATAAGCTGCAGATCCTAGTTAACCAGCAGCCTACTTCTTCCTACCCCAACCCCCTAGAATTGCCTTATGACTGTCCCATGCATGTGACTTGCATCTCTTCGGACTGTATACCATTCACCACCACTCTGTTTTCTGCCCGTCAACCAGTTTGTCACCCAGTTGACCAACTTCTGACCCATCTCCAAGCCTACCCAGCTTATTTATCAATCTTCTATGTGGAACAGTGTTGAAAGCTTTGCTGAAGTCAAGGTAGGCGACATCAACTGCTCCTCCATTAATCACCACTCTGGTTACCCAGTCAAAGAAATCTACGAGATTAGTTTGACAGGACCTTCCTTTTGTAAACCCATGCTGTCTTGGATCCTGTGCCCCTATGGATTCCAGGTGTTGCACTATCCTCTAGTTAAGGAGTGCCTCCATAATCTTACCCACTACTGAGGTAAGACTGACTCGTCTGTAGTTCCCTGCCTCCTCCCTGCTACCACTCTTGTGGAGCAGGATCACATGAGCCCTTCTCCAGTCTTCAGGGACCTCTCCTGTGCTCAGAGACTCACTAAACAGTGCTGCTAATGCCTCTGCTAGTTCCACCCTTAGCTCCTTAAGTACCCTAGGATGTATGCCATCAGGTCCCATTGCCTTGTCCACCCTGAGCTTAGCAAGCTCTTGTAGTACCCTTTCTTTTGTGAAGGGAGTAGTGCTCACCTCCCTCCCCCTGTGTCCATAGTGCTGAGCTGTGGGCCCTGCCCCACCTTCTCTTAAGTAAATACTGAGCAAAAGTATCTATTTAGGATATATGCTTTTACAGGGTCCTCCTCCTTACATGCCACCTTTTCTCCTTTGAGCTTAGCAATACTCCCTCTGGACTTTCTCCTTTCACTAATGTATCTATAGAAAGTCTTGTCACCTCCTTTTACTGTTCGTGCTAGTATTTCCTCAGTTTGGGACTTTGCTTGCCTTACTACGTTCCCTGCTTCCCTTAGGGCAGTTTGGTATGCCTCCCTATCTTCATCCTGCTGTGTTTCCTTATATTTCCTGAAGGCCAGCCTTTTGGCTCTGACCTTTTCTGCTACTGTATTTGAGAACCAGAGTGGTAAGCATTTCTAGAAATAAGCAGATTTATTATTTGTAATGCTTACCTGTAATGCAAAAAATGCCACACACAGTTATTATATTTCTTCTGAATGCCAACTGTCTTACATATATTGTGGGTATAAGGAGGCATTACTTTACAAAGTACCATATTAGTAAATGTAAAGTTAATATGTATAGAATTACTAGGGAATTAATGCATGGTTGCTCCTTGGTCATCAGCTGTTGCTATTGCTCCAATGAAAGGTGCTTATTTCTGTCTAACATTTATTGCCATTTTACAATAAGATATACTTCATAAGAAAACCCCTCAAGCAATTTCAGATTGTTGAAAACTGCAGTTACAGTTTTTCAGCAAAGCTTAACACATATACAAAACAATGTGGCTAATAAGTAGCAAATTAATTTGACATATGGTATGTGTATATAAATTGACTAATGGGTCAATGCTAAGCAACAGGGAAGCAGGAATGCATTTCATGAGAATATCCTGGAGTGGAAACTAGCAGCAGCATTGCTGAACCTACTTCATGACAGCATTACATTTTTTATTCTATATTTTCTGTACCAATAATAACCTTACTTCAATGTGTCATAATCTTTTCAATGGAATTCTGCTTTTCCCCAGTTTGACAGCAGAGGGTAATGCTGAGAGTTCAGGTAACTTGTATGAGCCCACAATGAGCTAGTGATAATGGATATGATAGGGTATGAAACTGTGGGGATGCATTTTCCAAAGGTTTTTGGTACAGCAAAGTCATAAATTGCTCCAAAATTGGCATATACATCTTATTCTTTTTTTTATGTAAGGGACATAAAGGAGTAAGTCACTCAGTAGGCAGATTTGAAGATTCATTTACATTGATTGATGTTAAAACAAACTATGGGCAGCATATGCAAACAGTTTGCTGAATGCAGACATGCTTTGTACTGCACTAACTGCTTTGTATTGGTGAGTGAAAGTCAGTTAGTGCAGCCTTTTCCATAGTTCAAGGGGCAATAAGTGCAGTACAAAGATAGTAGTACATAAGCCCTACTGGATACAGTCCATGTACATCTACAATGACAATTTGTGCAAGCTAAAAAAAAAATAACTGGATTGGCTCAGTAGGCTTCCATTTTTTCTTTAATTAAAAAACTTTCAAGGGAGCTTGAGTGGTGTCTTTTTCATATCTGTGCTTACAGTTTCACTTTATAGCCACTGTTGTCTGGTTCCTGCTCTAACAGCATCTTTGCATTTCCTGGACCAGACCCGGTGGCTCAATGGCTCACTCCCCTAGCTCAGTTCAAAGATCACTTACTGTATGTCAGTAGTGCTCTTATACAGTGACTCACAAGGTGCACGGAATGTATGTTGCAGAAGGGAAGGCTGCTGCAGTACATCTCTGGCTGGTCCCTGATCACTGTCAGAGAGTATGAGAGATGGTGCGCACGTTTGATACCCTGGTGAGGGACCCCATTCTCATTCCTGCTACTGACCTCTTTAAAGCTGTTCCTAAAACTGTGAGGCATATCTTTAAGTGGATCCTGTGCTGAGGTCAGAGGCAACAGGCATTTGGCTCAGAATGGACACCATCATCCGAGTCTGGGGCAGAAAGGTATTATCTGCACCAGGTGCAGCAGGATCCATTGAGGATCGGAGAATGAAGGATAATATTTAAATGTCAAGGTCTATCATATTGCCCCTACGATATGTATGTCAATAAAATAATGCAAATTGATATTTAAATTAGTAAGGAGTTGCAGCCCTGACTAGTGTTAAAACTGTAAAATTAAAGGTGCTGTCCCCATATGGTCAATCTACGGACTGTGTCTCAGATGCAGTTGTAGACAGACAAGACTGGGTCAGCAGCACCTTCAGTGTTACAGTTTTTTAAAGCTAATGAATTCAGAGTCTCAACTCATTAGTAAATTTAAACACCAGTCCACTTTAGTGTCTGTATCATAGGTAACCATAACTGTTTTCTATTTTTATCTTATCACTGCTTTTTTGTTTTACTTATAACAGGAGAGAAGTTAAAAGATTTCCAGGAGAGTGATTCCTCTGTCTGTATATATATCTTAAAAAAATATTTACAAATGGAGAAAGCAATTGCCTGGCCATTGAGTTCAAAGGACTGCTTTGCTGTTGAGCTTCATTCAGAAGGTAAAAATTGCCATTGTGGTAATGATTTCTGGTGTCAGGGACTCTAGAAGTTGCACTAAAGTGTGAGTCTCCAGTGTGTAAATCAATGTGGAATTAGCACAGCCCAAGCTTTAGGGGAAATGAGTCCTTCCCCCCTCCCCTGAGGTGTCAAGCTCAGCTGTAATTTATTTAAAAAAAATAGAATAACTGAGCCAGGCTTCAGTGAAAAGAAAAAAAGCAAAGTTAAGGGCCCCTGATCAGTTGGGGCCCCTGGCAGAAATGCATTTTTTGGGGTTGGGGTGTGCTGACATGGGATGAATACAGACCGCAGCACTGGGGCAGACACAGTGACTGAGCACCTGGTTATTGCATTCAACTGCCACTCAGTATTCACTGTCTCTCTGGTGAAAATGCCTTGGTTCACTCTGTGTTGCGGCTCACTCCCATTGGCGGCTATGCAAGGGACTGCTCTGGCAACCACCAAGGGAGGGAAAACACAACTCTGGATGAGGATCACCATGTCAGGATGATTACACTGTGGGCGAGAACACTGCGCCGTTGCCACATTACAGCAGTGGTGCTCAGAGCAGGAGAGGGGAGGAAAACATAACACTGTCACTCTAATGAACTGGACTGAAGATAGGGACACACAGACAGGGACACTGCAGGAACATAGAAACATAGAAACATAGACTTTGCCAGCAGATAAGGACCGCTAGGCCCATCTAGTCTGCCCATTTCTCTACCTACAGGATAGGCCGCAGATCCTAGTTAACCAACAGCCTATATTTTCCTGCTCCCCACAAGAATTGCCTTATGTCTGTCACATGCATTCTTGAATTCTCCCACAGTTTTAGACCCCACAACTTCCTCAGGAAGGCTGTTCCATGCATCCACTACCCTCTCTGTGAAATAATACTTCCTCACATTGGCCCTGAACCACCCTCCTTCTATCTTTAAATTGTGTCCCCTTGTTCTTGCAAGTCTCTTTTTCTGAAAGATGCTACCCTCTTGGACTTTGTTGATTCCCTTGAGGTACTTGAAACTTTCTATCATGTCCCCCCTCTCCCTTCTTTCCTCAAGGGAATACATATTAAGCTCGTTTAGTCTCTCCTCATACGGCTTCTCTTGCAGACCCTGCACCATTTTAGTTGCCCTCCTCTGGACTGCCTCTATCCTGTCTATGTCCATGCAGAGATGGGGTCTCCAGAACTGGACACAGTATTCCAGATGGGGTCTCAGCAACTGTCTGTACAGAGGGATAACAACTTCCTGTTTTCTGCTGCTGATGCCTCTCCTATACATCCCAGTATACCCCGGCCCTCCTACTGCCTTCTCACATTGCTTGCTAACCTTAGGTCATCTGATATGATTACCCCAGGTCCCTTTCATGTTTTGTTGTTGTTACTACCTCCCCACCCATTGTGTATTCTTCCCCTGGGTTCTTGTATCCAAGTGCATTATTTTGCACATTTTGCATTGAATCCTAGCTGCTCTCGTCTGACATTCCTCCAACCTTGCCAAGTCCTTTTCATCTTTCCACGCCTCCTTGTGCATCAACCCTGTTGCAGATCTTTGTGTCATCTGCAAAATGGCATACTTTTTCCTTCAGTCCCTCTGCAATGTCACTGATGAAGACATTAAAGGACTGGACCCAATACTGAACCCTGCAGAGTGCCCACTAATGGCACTTCTTTCTTCAGAGTGGACTCATTTTACAATTACCTTCTGTGTCCTGTTGTCCAGCCAATGTTTTACCCAGGCTACCACCTGGGACCCACCTCCCAGGCTGGTTAATTTGACTAATAATCTTTGTGTGGGACTGTGTCAAATGCCTTATGAAGTCTAGGTAGGCCATGTCCACAGCCCCTCCCTGGTCTACTACTTTGGTCACCCAGTCAAAGAAATCTATTAGATTCATCTGACATGACCTTCCCACTGTGAACCCATGCTGCCTTGGATCCTGTGCTCCACTGACCTCTAGGTACTCAACTATTCTTTCCTTTAGAAGTGACTCCATCGCTTTCCCTACCACAGAGGTCAGACTGACAGGTCTGTAGTTTCCTGCCTCTGTCTTGGTCCCACTTTTGTGAAGGGGAATCACATCCGCCTTCCTCCAGTCCTCGGGTACCACACCATCCTCCCATGATTTATTAAAAAGAGTAGCCAGTGGTTTCACTAGTTCCTTCCTTAATTCTTTTAGAATTCTGGGGTGATTCAGTCAGGACCCATTGCTTTGTCCACCTTCAGTTTTAGGAGTTCTTGCAGAACCCTTTCTTCTGTGAAAGGACTGGGATCGACCCCTATCAAGAGTGCTTCTGTTAACTGGATTAGGCACTTCCCCTTCCTCTTTTGTGAATACTGAGCAGAAATATTCATTCAGTATTCCTGCTTTTTCACTGTCCCCCTCTGCCCACCCACCGTTCATTCTATTCAGCCTCACTATCTCTCCCTTTGACTTTCTACTGTCGCTGATGTACCTATAAAAGGTTTTATCCCCCTTCTTAACTGAGTTGGCTATCTTTTCCTCAGTTTGGGCCTTTGCTGTTCTGACTTCCTTCCCTGCTTCTTTCTGCCTTAACTGGTACAGATCTCTGTCCTGCTCCTTCTGTGTTTCCTTATACTTCCGGAATGCTATCTTTTTCTTCCTGACTTTCACAGCCACCTCTCTTGAGAAACATAGTGGCTTTTTCTTTCATTTTGATTTGTTTATTTGCTTCACACAAAGACTTGTTGCCTCTGTGATGGCAGTTTTGATAATTTCCCATTGTTGCTCCACACCTCCTTCTAGCCTGTTTGCTAGTGCTTTTCTGAAGCACTCTCCCATCTTGCCAAAGTCAGCCCTCCTAAAGTCCAGTACCCTCACTTTTGTATGGCTTGACTCTGTAGCTGAGTTTAACATGAACCACACTGTTTGATGGTTACTTGTTCCCAGATGGCACTGTCCTGGGGTCTCTCGGCACAGCACAATGTAGCATTTAGAAGATGGTGAACTGGGAAAATGAACCCCACACACTACCCAGTCTCCAAGTACCACATAAACAGAAGCTGCCACAGAATCTCAACTCAGAGACACAGTATGACAGTGAGGGTTATCTGTTGGGGGGGACAGAGTCACCCCCCCAACATGCTCAGGCATGGCTTTGTGGCCTGTTGCAGATGATATGTACAACTTTAATCCCTATCCTGTGCCTGTCAGCAACAGTCCAGGCAACTGCATTAGCTCTACTAGAGTGACAGGCCATGAAGCAATGAAAAGAAGGAAGCATCGGTTTCAAGAGGAGCAAAAAGCCCCAATTAAAAAAAAGGCAACGGAATGGAAAGGGACACAGAAAGGACAAAACCTACAAAGACCAGAGAACTGCCCCAGGAAAACAAGGAAAAGGAAGATGGGGGGAAAAAGGCAGGTGGGTGGGAGAATGAGCAGAGGAGAATGGGACCAGCGAGGGGATACCTCAAGATGGAGAGAAAGAAAAGAGAGAGGGAAAAGAGTAGGGGATGAGAAGAAAAATGAAGATGTAACAGAACAAAAGACAGGTGATAAAGGGGAAGGGGAGGGGGCTCAGCCAAGCCAGTCATAAGAATCATGCAGGGTCAAAGCCACTCAGCTACTTGCCGACTGGCCTTATGTAAATGAAAGGAATTAAGCATTCTCATTGGATCACTTCATTTCATTCAACTACAGAACAGCTTCCAGATGTGAAACTGTGACTAGTGTCACAGGCTGGTTGTGTCCTCATTGGTCTGTGAGGGATAAGCCCATTGTAGATTGCTTTGCTTTGGACTTGTCCCTGACACACCTCTGAAAGTTCTACCACAAAATGTTTCTTGCACATGGGCAAGGAAACATAAAAGTGACAAATAAAAAAAGCACCATAAAATGACTAGAAATAAAGGAGAAACAAGCATTTGTAAATATGAAGTGTTGCTTGCTGTCATTAGCAGTGGAAGTGCAGGAGTTGGACAGATGCAGTATAGAAATGGCAGTGAAGTATTGAACTGATGCCAACTCCACCCCCCACCCTGCAGAGATGGACAGGCATTGGGATGTGCCTTTGGGTCATCGCCCATAACGGTCATGACATTTCACCTTACCTTACCTTGCAGACACTTACAAGTGTTGAGGTGTGCTTTGGATTGTTTGGGCTTACACTCACCTCATTCCATAAGGAAATATGCTGAAATGGGTGCAGTATAGGAGAATGGGGTGAATTCTGGAGCCAAAGGGTCCAAGGTGCATCTCGATGCCTGCCACTGTCTGCAGGGTGGATGTGGAATGCCACGAGCATTACTGTCGACAATCCCAAGTCACACCCCTGAAGCCTGTCAGTCCCTACAGGGTAGGGCGTTATGGTCGAAAACCCTAACACCCTGGGCGTTTCTTGGTATTTCTACTCCAAGATTTCAACATGGGTTTTTTTATGACCCCACCACAAGAACAGTGACACTATCAGTTTGTTAGCCAAAAGGTGATTTTGCACAGCGACAGTGCCATTTGGCACCAAAGGTGCAAAAACACATTTCAAAAGGATGTGAAAAATTACACCTGTACTATTCATGATGAGGGGTAAAAAATGGCAATGTTGAAAATCTGGAGTGAAAATATAAAAAAAAAACTGGTGGTCACAAGTATGCATAGAAACTGCACAATGCATACCAATAATGTAATTAGTATGGGGATATTTTACAGCAGATTTTCAACATAGGCATTTTGGGACCTCCGCTCATGAACACTGTCACTGTGATTTTCTTAATCTGTCTTGAACACTGATTTCCCACAGCAACTGTGCAATTCTGCACCAGAAGTGTGAAACACATTTTGTCCAAGGTGTGAAAAATGACAGCTGCACTCTTTATAAGGAGGTGTGGAAAAATGCCAATGTTGAAAATCTGGACAGAAAATATTATGAATTCCAGAATTTATGAGGGTGCATGGAAATTGCACAATGCACGCTTGTAACACAGTCATTTTATAGACATTTGTCACCAAATTTTCAACATAGCCAGTTTAAGACCTCTGCTCATGAACAGTGTCACTGTGATTTTCTTAATCTGTCCCGAATATTGATGTTGTACACCACCCACACCACTGTGTGCTACATGTGCAAAAACTCATTTCTGGTAAGATGTGAAAAATGACAGCTGTACTGTTCATAAAGAGATGTGATAAAAGAAATAGCAATGTTGAAAATCTATAGTAGTAATATAAAATGCTTAAAGTTATGAGCATACATAGGAACTGCATAGCATAGCTCATAAAACAGTCATTGTTTTGAATTTTTTCACCAAATTTTCAACATAGGGTTTCTGGAGGCCTACCGCGTGAACAGTGTCATTGTGATTTTCTTAATCTGTCCTGAACATTGATTCCACACACTGACAGCACCATTGTTCGCTAAATGTGCGAAAACACATTTTGTATGAGATATGAAAAATGCCAGCTCTACTGTTCAAGAGAAGGTATGGTAAAATGGCAATGTTGAAAATCTGGAGTGAAAATATATTATCTATTATTTGGCCCAGCATGTAGGAAAATTGGCCTTCTGGGATCGGGATCAGACTAGAGTTCCATATACTCCTCTCTGGTTGGACATTGAACAGGTCCTTGCGAAGAGGGCCAAATGTTCCTTATCTGCGCTCCTTTATATCCCTCTGGCCTGCCGTCCCATGCCACTCAAAAATAATCCTATAGGATGGTCTATCAGGGCATTTCATCAATTGCAAAGTTATTTAGGGGTTAAGTGGTGGTTATCCCGCTCTCAACCCATTATTGACAATCCACAAATTAAAATTGGTGGCTCCCCTATCCCGGCGGCCTTTTGGCCTCAGGTATGCAAGTTAACCGTCGCTGATTTTTGGGATCAGGGCAGGCCATATACGCTTGATGTCTTAAAGAAAATTGAGCTTTACAGAACGTGATTTTTATAAATGGTTGCAGCTTAGAAAAGCCCTAACTCAGGTCTTCTCCCCAAATTATAAAGAGAGGTTAACGAGGTAAAGATATACACACTCTTTTAGGACTACTTGCACAGCAGCGAGACGCAGTGGCCAGGTTCGCAGTCTCCTCCAAGAATGGGATCACACTCACCTTCGGAACTTTTGCCATTGGGTCCAGGTGTTGATATCAGTGCCTCCCGAAAAGCCTGGAGGATGCTTTGGTCTACAGTGTATAGATTCATTAAGCAAGACAGGCTAAGAATGATCCAGTTTAAAATTATGCATCATATGTATTTGACTCCTACCCATCTCTTCAGAAGGAGTACTTAGCTCACCTCTATGTGGGAAATGTGGAAAGGAAGATGGAACTCTTTACCACCTTTTATGGTTGTGCCCTCAAGTCCAAAACTTTTGGAAATCAGTAGGTTCCCTACTCAGCCCTATCCTTGGCCCTTACAGAATGGATACCCCGAGATCTGCTTATTGGGTGCCTTCCTCATGTACTCACTCCTAAAGTTTGGAGAGCATACATTAGTCTGACCGCTGCTGTAACGAAGCTGCTAATTCTTAGGCACTGGGTGTCAGACAAGGTTCCAACATTGGTGGAGTGGCATAGGGAATACACCTTTGCTATACAACTTGAAAAACACATTGCAGACACAAGGGGTAAAAGAGAGTCTTTTGTTAAGTTATGGGGTTCATTGGAGCATTTTCTTTTCTCCTGGACTCCGTTTAACTAAAATTTTATTTTTTGGTTTATTAGGCTAGCACCCTCTAAGGGTTAATTAGCGACTTTGACCTCTTACATGTTTTATGTTGAGGGTTTGTAGGGGTGGGGAGGGTATTGGGTCTGTAAGTTATTTAGTGTAGACTCTTGTTTCTGCCGGGGAAAGTGTTTGTCTTTAATTCTTCTGCAGAATGGCTCTAAGGTGTTGTGGCTTTCTCTGTAACCCCTATTTAATTATTCGTGAACAATTGTGTTTGTTGAGAAAATTAATAAAACTTTTAATTAAAAAAAAAAATCTGGAGTGAAAATATAGAAAACACTTGAAGTTATGAGCGTGTGTAGGAACTGCGCAATGTACACTCAAAAAAGTCATTTTTGGGAATTTGTTTCACCAAATTTTCAACATAGGGTTTTTGGGGACCTACTGTCATTTCATTAATCAGTCCCAAAAGGTGGTTCCATGCAGTGACCACAAAATCACCTTTCAGGACAAAATAATAAAATGACAGTGACCGAGATCATGAGGTGGGGTCCCAAGAACCCCATGTTGAAACTTTGGTGAAAAAATTCCCCAAAATGGCTGAGATATTCACCAAAGTGAAAAAAAAAACATTTAAGCCATTTTACAGCTGACTAGCATTACTTCAGTTGGCAGTCAGCTTTGAAGAGTGCAAACGTGTTCCCGGTCCTCCAAAAATCATCGCTGGACACTAGAAGTAAGTGTGGGGTGAGGTGGGGTGGGGTGTGGGGAGGTGGGGTACACAGAGGGTGGGTTTGGGGTTGTGGCAGGGAAGAGAATCAACAAGGGACCTTTTTCTTCTAGGTTTTCTTTTACACAGACAATGGGGACTTTTGCCATGCTGGGGTGGGCTCCAACAGCACCAGGCTAACTTGTTTAGGGGGCAGTGGAGCCAATGGGGATCAGGCTCCTGTTGGCCAAAAGACTTTGCCACACTGGGTGGGCTCCCAGCATGGCAGATGGAAGTTTATTTATGGGGGCAGTGGAGCTGATGGAGATGGACACCCTGTGAATGACCATACAGTGTGCTGGGAGAAACACATGAGCCTGGGGGATTAGGCACCCCCCCAGTAAAGAACAAATGGGGGGAGGTGCATTAAGCTGACAGGGATTGGGCTACCCTGCCAGCAAATAGAAACAGAGAAACATAGACTCTGATGGCAGATAAGGACTACTTGGCCCACCCAGTCTGCCCATTGGATAAAATGCAGATTCAAGTTACTTAGGGAGGGGGTCATGCCAACAGGGGGATTGGGTACCCTATCATTTTTTTTTTTATTGAAATGTTTCACCAGGAAGGAACACTGAATGGCAGGCAGTGGCTTTCCGTTACCTTCCTGGGGACTGTGAGAGGCCAGTAGAGAAGCCATTGCCATGGGGACATCAATCAGCTGTTTGGGTAGCTTGTAAAGCATCAAAACAGCTGACTGTGTTGTGACATGGCCTGAATTACCTGATGCATTTAGACATTCTCCCTAACTGCTGAAAGCAATAAGTTTCTTGCACATGCATGCAAGCAACACAAAAATGGCTCATTTGTAAAGTTGTCTCTCTACTAGTACATTTGTGAGTTTGCAAGTAAAGGGAGCTGCTGTTTTGAGACAGAGTTTTATTTCATACTTTCACCCCATTCAACACTGTGTTGATATTAAATAAGCTTTCCTGTCCCCTCCAGAGTCCATGACCCCACTGGGAGAAGCAGTTTGGTTTTTATTAGTAACATTTTCTGCTATGATTAGTTGTTGCTGCAGTCGAGTCACAAGTGTAGGCAGTTGCAGCTTGATGCTGACACCATGAGCAACTGCTATTCATCAGGTAGTGATGGGCTTTTGAAATAGCTATGAACATACAAAATTTGCCAGCAGATAAAGGCCTAGAGGTCTATCAAGTCTGCTCATATGTGCAGCTAGCACCCCTTATTCTGCAGCTGCCCCTCCCTTCCACCCTCCCCTTTCATTATCCCCCCTTGTTAGCAGGGGAAGGGTTAATGAAGCAGCAGTCCATTGTTCTACTGCATACCACTTCTGCAGGTAATGCATTCCACCCAGCCACCGTCCTCTTTGTAAAAAAGTGTCTCCTCATCTCCCTTCTGAACCTTCCTCACTCCAGTCTCATAAATATCATGGCCCCTGGTGGCCCTTCCCTCCCTTACTTTGAACAACCCCCCTGTACCTGTCTTGCTTATTCCTTTCATCTATTTAAATGTTTCAATCATGTCACCCCTGTCTCTCCTCTCCTCCAGTGAGTACATGCTCAACTCCTTCAACCTCCTCTCGTATGATAAGTCCCCAAGCCCCTTGATCATCTTTGTCACCCTGCGCTGCACCCCATCCAGTAACTTAATGTCCCTCTTCAGATATGGATGCCAGTACTGCACGCAGTACTCCAGGTGTGGTCTAACTAATGACCTATACAGTGGCAGAATCACCTTCTCCTTCCTCGAGGATATACCCCTTGCAATACAACCCAGCATTTTGTTGACCTTTGCAGCTGCCCTCCTACTTTGTGCTGAGTTGTTCATTGACCCTGAATTGAGCACACCCAGATCCTTCTCCTCCTCTGTCTGGGCTAGCTGCACTCCCCCTAACTGGTAACTCCTCCTTGGGTTCTTCATCCCACAATGCAGCACCATGCACTTTTTGGCATTAAAGCCCAGTTGCCAGGTGTCTGACCAGGTTTCAAGCTTTGCCAGATCATCCTGCTACCCCTGCCGTCCCCCTAGGTCACCCACCACTGTGCCAACCTTGGTATCATCAGCAAACAGACTGATCTCACTCTTGATGTCCCATGATATGTCTGCAATGAATATCCCAAACAACACTGGTCCCAACACTGAGTCCTGTGGGACACCGCTCGTCACTGCCCTTGAGTGTGAGAGCTCCCCACCCACCACCACCCCCCTCTGTTGCCTTCCTTGCAGCCAGTTTCCTACCCATCTCACCAGCTTTGCACCCACCTCTGTGCCTACTAACTTCCTTCCCAGCCTTCCATGTGGTACCGAGTCGAATGCCTTACTGAAGTCCAGATACAGGACATCTACTGCATGGCCCCTGTCCAGTTGACTAGTTACCCAGTCATAGAACTCGACCAGGTTGGTTTGGCAGGATCTACCATATATGAAGCCATGCTGTCTGCTATCCTGTAGTCCTTTGGCCTCCAGGAGGGCCACTAGCCTCTCCTTCAGGATAGTCTCCATTAGCTTACCCACGATGGATGTGAGGCTCACTGGTCTGTAGTTCCCTGGTTCATCCTTGGGACCACTCTTGTGGAGGGGCACCACATGAGCCATCCTCCAGTCCTGAGGTACACACCCCAAATGTAGTGAGGCATTAAATAGGTCTGCCAAAGGTCCTGCAAGGACTTCTGCCAGCTCCTTCAGTACCCTGTGGTGGATGCCATCTGGGCCTGGTGCCTTGTCCACCCTCAGTGCCTTCAAACCCTCTCAAACTCTGCCCTCTATGATTTCCCCATCTGTCACCACTTCCCCCCATGCTTCTGCCATTTCTCCCACCTTGGGTGTCACCCCCCTCTTCTCTGTATGTGTCTTGGGAGCATGGCCTAAGAAGAAGAAGTGCTTGGGAGTTAGAAAAAATGTTGGCTGTTTAATTTTACTTTATCATGTTTGCTCTAATGACCAAAATGCATGCTGGCAATGGCATTCCAATGGCATGTGTCTCCATCACTGAAAAGACTTATCATAGTTGGTAAAAGCAGTTGGCAGCAGTAGTCAGTTACACAACAGTACTGTTACATGGCAAAAAGCTTTAAATGATTTGTTTAAAAAAAAAGGGCAGTTTTGTTAAAAAGAAAAAAATGTTTATTTATTTATGTATCTTTTGTGTGGTTACCATGGCAGTGTACACCCTGACGGTTGTACATCCATGTCTGTGTGCGTGTGTGTGTGTGTGTGTGTGTGTGTGTGTGTGTGGTAGTGCTGACTGACTCACTTTTTTCTTCCTATAAAGTGAGCTGGAAAAACATGGCAGCTGGGCAGTTTGAAAATTCAGGGTGGCTCAAGGATACCCTAAGTAATGGGGCACCCCAAAGTGGCATTCGTTTTTTAGTGAAAATTATTGAAAAATACATTTATGCCTGGACCTAGCTTTCAGCCAATCAGCATGCTTTATATTTCAAGTCTGTTTTCTAACAAAAAATAAAGATAAAATATAATCTGATATCAGGGCATTTTACTGGCATGGAGTCAAGAAAGACATGACAACTAAGGGCAGGAAGGGATTTGGAGAGATGACATTAATCAATTTAATAAGTAGGCTGTTGGGCAATCATTTCAGGCTGTGGTGTTAAACTGAGATACCATCACAGCTGGAACTTTTAGTAAATACATAGACATTGATGGCAGATAAAGAACCTCCAGACTGTCCAATCAGCCCACCCTACCGAAACTTCTCTGCTTTGGCCCTAGCAGCCATTCCACACCGGAGTATCTGCCCCACTCCTCTGGCAAAGCCCACATGCCTGAGCCACCCATTGAAACTGCTCACTGATTTGTTTTTCACTACTTCTTCAGGTAGCTTTTTTCACTTGTCCTGTTGTCCACCACTGTTTCCATGAAGAAATACTGTACTGCCACGTGACAAATCCACTTCTGGTTTCTTACAGTATATCAATTGTAAGAACTTTGTTTTGGGAAAAAATATTTAATAATACAAAAATTATTATAAATCAAAAATTTAAATTATCATCCATAATTCAATCACTTCCTATTGGTCTGATCATAAATATGGAAACGTTCTTTCTTAATCCCCAGTCAACCTAATCATCTATCATTAATTCTCTCTGTACTACTATCCTCATTTGCTGTGAATAGCCTTTCCATGGCCTGACTGAAAAACACATGTGTTGCTGGCCAGCAGTTTGTTAATGTTTGCTAAACTAGTGCATGTTATTGATCTGTTTTCTATGTAAGACATGAAACAGTTGCAATGTAATTCATATCTCCATTCTAGTAACCACAAATATCAATTTGAATCTCACTTACTTTAGCTACATTCACATGAAATTTGTGGTAGTGCAGAAGAGAGTTAGGAATATGGTGATGGAATTTATAGGAAGGTGCTATGAACACAGACAGATGGCCTTAAATTATGTTCTTATTGGAGAGGTGAAGACTTAAGGACAATTTCATCATGGCATTTGAGGCAAATGTAACAGGAGGTCTCAATTTAAAAACAAAGGGTATACATCAAACTACAAGAAATCACATGCATCAACAGTGGGTGGTCCCCGTTTGGAACAGTTTCTGAATCTGCAGTTAACAGTCAGCAACTGATCCTTGAAGAGGAATATGAAAGCCTACATACAGTATCTGGATACTGCATGGATACAGGGTTATACTCCCTGATTTTAGTGGAGAGTCAAGAGGGGTTTCATAGCCTTTTTCTATCTCCATATCTTGTATTCCTGAGAATAAATGGCAACATATTATAAATATGGATGTGCATGTGAAATAACTAAGACATGGATAGTAATTTTATGATGCATATGGTTTATTACAGCATGGCCCATGGTTGTAAGAAACAAAATCAATTGCAGCGATCAGTAGTACAGCATCTGGTAAGTGATCCATATAATTCATCTGAAGCTTGCATCTCCCTACATTTTTCAGCTGTAGTACATCCTCGGCTCAGGCCATCTGAAAAGAAAATGCAGATGTAACTTAAATCTAGGAATACCATCTTATGACTTCATTAACATAAAGCATGAATACAGTAAAATACAGACAATTTGCCTTGATTTTAACAATATCAATCTTCATTCACATTCAAACGGATGCATTAGCATAGACAGAAGGACTGTGAGGGAACAGAATCAAGACAAGGTATTTCCACATATCAGTGGAACAGTTGCACAATTACCTGCAGGAGTCTAAAACAACTGAACCATATGTTTATTATTTGCAAAAAACTACATTAGTGCAACAGTTAGGGTTCAGGCTAAAGCAAAAAATGTAGGGAAATGTGGTGTTAGGGTTTCCAACCCTCACCCCTCAAATTGCTAAAGGAAAAATCATTACAGTTTTGGCAATCCTGAGTCTAGGTGAATCAGAGGTGAGGTCTTCCTTACTATTCTCAGCCCTTACACTTGCCCCATTGCATAAGCAAATAATTTCAGATGTGATCTGTTTTCTTGAGGCAGAGCTGAAATGTTGTTTGCAATTTGTGGAGTGACACAGTTCTGTACATTTAAACACTCTATTAGAATGGGGTGAGCGTTTGAATTGAGAACCCCAGGGAAGACCCTACCCCTGATACATCAAGACTCAGAACAGCCATTTTCCCTTTTGCTGCTTGAGGGTTGGGGTGGGGAGTTAGGATTTGAAACCCTAACACCGCATTTCTTATTGCTTTAATCTGAACCCTAACTTGTGCATTAATGCATTTTTTTTGCAAAGAAGTTCTTTACTTTTTGAGATAGTAGAATCATATCCTCATTCATGCAGGTCCCACACATCCATCTCAGTGAGGAAGTGCATGGGCCCTGAGCTTCCATGCCTCCATAGATGGACATATCCATCTGAGTGTGGAAGTGAAGGGCCATCCAGGGTTTGCACTTCCTTGATTCGAAGAAAACCATTTATCTGCTTTGTTGTAACTGTTTTTTGTGTGTTTCTCATTAATGAAAATAATATGTTAAGTGTGACTCTTAACTCCCTACAGTTGATTGTAGATAGGCAAAAATGTGTTTTTGGATTTGTTAGCCATAACTTAATACATTTTTGTCAGTTTAGTTCCAAAGTTGCTATTGCTTTAGTCCAAGTAGACATACAATCTTGATTCATTTTTGTTGATGATCATACTTTCATTGAGGATTTTGGCACCATGGTGAATCTGGGAGTTAATTTTGGGGTGCTGTGTGTACCCCAGGAATGTCTGGGGGGTTGTTATATGTTATATATTGTTATATGTTAGTCTTGTAGTACTCACTCAGACTTTTGTTTTCATATGTAGATTGTCCCTTAACTGCACATATTTACAGACTGATGGCTTGTTGAAGTTGTAATGTTACCCTATGGGAATTTTAATTTTGAAAGTTTTTTTTCATATGGCCCATACAATTTGGGGGTGCATTACGGGTTTCAACAGGATATTGTAAGATAGATGACAATGTCATATGACCTTCTGGAGCACATTCATGAGCCATCACATCAGTACTGGATTAACGGGTAGTGGGATGAGGAGGAAGAGGAAATCATGAAAGTTATGGCATTATGTTAGCTAATGTAAAAAGCGCTGTTACAAGAAGAATAAATTATTAAACAAATCCAGGTGGCACTGTTACTCTTAACTGTGAGGAGGCAAGTTTGCAGTTAATTTATGACTGAGTAAAGAACCATTCAGCTGGAACTACATTTTACTTAAATGATAATAAGGCTTGTAAATTATCCATTATTAAAGTTATGGTATTTTAGACCAGTAGGAAGCACAGTTAATGTATATACCTGTGCAAATTATACAATTCTGCTTGTGGAATGCCCATGGAATTGCCTTTCTGATTCTGTGAAATTTCACAGAATTTTGCCAAATTTTAAATTTCAGTTATTTTGGTATTTTGGGGGTTTTACGGTACATATCCAGATGTTACCGAATTTGGAAGGTGTACAGGTACTGATGTTTTGTCTAGGTGTAGCACATTTTATAATTCTAGATTGAAAGAGGGTGAGTTGTGGATGGTCAAAACATTTAATAAAAAATTATGTTCATTTTTTCCATCTAATTTTAAGAATTCATATCCAAATTTATCCACTGTGAGAATTTAGAGAAACATGCAGCAGTATGTGTATCAAGTTTTAAGCAGCAAGCTGTAAATGGGCCTGTGCTATATGTAGCCAAACATTAGCCAGTATTTTGATTTTAGTTATGTTGGTATAAATTTGAAAGAATTCATCAAAATGGTATAATGTTTTGCAGCTATAAAGGTTATTGCTGCATTTATATATGCACCTAGTTTCACATGTCTAGTTCCAAATGTGCTTGAGTTATATACTAATACAAATTTTCATGAACTTTCCCCTCAAAAAATAAACCAACAGAATTTGAGCACCTATAGTTTTGAGATGATGCATCCTAATGTCATGCAATATGGCAGACTGTTGGACAACTGATAATCAAGTAATTATTTCAACTTTCTGAGCTCTAGCTCAATGGATTGCTGATGTATGGCCAAATTAATACATTTAAAAAATTCTGCACAATTCCAATGAAATTCTGCAAAATGTTGCGGAATTTCACTGAATTCCATCAAAGTTCCACAAATTTGAATGTTTCCATTCCCCACAGACCTATCAATGTACTTGTCAGCATTGCTGTGCAGATGACTACAGATAAAGCACTAGGACTGTTCACATCTCAGAAGCATGAAGGGGGTTCTTAGTAGGCACTTCCTGTTTTACTTGTATATAACTAAGGTTTGTGTAAAATCCATCAATAAGTTTTAGGTCAGCAATAAGCATTCACAGATTTTGTAAATGTATCTGAACTACTTTAATTCTTTCATAAAAAGTTTAGATCTTAATTTTACTCTAACAAAAATACAAACTAATATACAAATCCTTTCATTTTCATATAACTAATTTGTGAATTTACAGCACCTTTCTAATAAACTCATCTATTTAAAAATTAATAAACAGGGAATTTCACATGCCTTTCAAACTGAGTTTATTTTCACCTGCATCTCAAGTACTTGCTATGGTTACCACAACATTACATTATGCTACATAACAGGAAGTCCAATAAATACACACAAACTTACAGCTAGTATTATACAGAGAATAGACTAACTAGGAACAACATGATGTACACATCAGCAAATCATTTTATAACTCAGTTACCTTGAGTGGGAAGTGATTGACTGAACCATTCTATAAACCAGCAGTTCATACTCCCAAATGGGGTCAAAGTGCTCAGACTTGTTCTAAAGTGGAAATGGAACAATTCCATGTTTTTGGTCATTTATAAGTGGCTGCAACAGTTTTAGTTTGGTGGACTTTGAACTTTAGTCCATAAGCTGATCTGGTTCTCCATCAAATGTTCTGGTTTCCAACAAGTCTACTGGGGTGGGGTGGGGGTGTTCTTTCTGGTCTTTGAGTAGTAACCAACCAAGTTGCACACAATGGTACAGTGATGTGTCAAATTAGGTGTGCAGAGCATAAAGGTGGCCATTAAATTGCCCATGACGTCTATTTTTTTTTTATCACTGTCACAACAATCTAGTAGTGACAAGAGCTTAGTATTAGTAAGTTTCACTGTAGCATCACCTGATGTTTTGGGATGCAACATTTAGAATGAAATACAGTATAGTTTGCTGTCTGAGCTCTTTTTAAAGAAGAACAGTGAAAATGGCACAGCTTTCCACAGTCACTACAACAATGCCTGATTATTGCTTTCAAATAATATATTTTTTATATTACTTCTAAATGCTTTTTTAATGATTTGAACAGTGACCCTCAACTTCCACTTTCTATTTCTGGCAGCCACCATCTCATGAGCAGCAGTGAGCTTCCCTATCTCACTTTATGCTAATATGTCCTGTTGACCAATATCAGAGGTCATCCAGACATATCCACATAAATGAGCTAGGAAGCTCATTAGCAATCATGAATGATGACTGCCAACGAATAGTGGAAGTTGTGTGAGAAACTATTTAATCATAAAAAAAAAGTACTGTCTGAAAGCACTAATCAAGAGCATTTGTCTCAACCCCACGTACAGGAAGGGGCCGAGCTCTGATTTCTGTTTCAGTAGAAACATAGAAATATAGACATAGACTTTGACTGCAGATAAGGACCACTTGGCCCACCCAGTCTGCTTATTTCCCTGCCTCTTGGATTAGCTGCAGATTCTAGTTAACCAACAGCCTACTTCCTGCAACCCCCCACTATAATTGCCTTATGTCTGTCCCATGTATGTTTGAATTCCCCCACTGTTTTAGACCCCACAACCTCTCCAGGAAGGCTGTTCCATGCATTCATCACTCTCAATGTGAAAAAAAAAATCCTCACATTACCCCTGAGCGGTTCCCCCTCAGTCTTTAAATTGTGCCCCCTTGTTCTTGCACATCTCTTTTTCTGAAAGATGCTAACCTCCTGGAATTTGTTGACTCCCTTGAAGTACTTAGACATTTCTATCACGTCCCCCCATCCCTTCTTTCATTAAGGGTATACATAGTAAGCTCTCTCAGTCTCTCTTCATATGGTTTTTGATGTAGACCCTGTACCATTTTAGTCGCCCTCCTCTGAACTGCTTCCATCCTGTCTATGTCCTTACATAGATTAGA
This sequence comes from Neoceratodus forsteri, assembly GCA_016271365.2. Lineage (NCBI taxonomy): Eukaryota > Metazoa > Chordata > Ceratodontiformes > Ceratodontidae > Neoceratodus > Neoceratodus forsteri. Next base: position 1,061,992,675 of record CM057452.1, read on the forward strand.
TCTCCAAAACTGCATGCAGTACTCCAGATGGGGTCTCACCAACTGTCTGTACAGAGGGATAAACACTTCTCTTTTTCTACTTGTGATGCTCCTCCCTGTGCATCCCAGTATCACCCTGGTTCTCCTTACCAACTTCACACATTGCTTATCCACCTTTTGGTCATCTAATATGACTACCCCCAGGTCCCTGTCCATTATTGTTGTTGTTAGTACCTCCCCTGCTATTGCGTACTCTTCTCCTGGATTTTTATCTCCCAGGTGCATTAATTTGCACTTCTTAGCATTGAATCTAAGTTGCCATATGTCTGACCATTTCTCCAACCTTGCCAAGTCCTTTCTCATCCTTTCTACCCCCCTTGTGTATCAACTCTGATACAGATCTTTGTGTCATTTGCAAAGAGGCATATCTTTCCTTCCAGAACCTCTGCAATGTCACCTATAAAGATGTTAAAGAGGACTGGACCTAGTACTAAGCCCTGAGGTACTCCACTAGTAACCCCCCTTTCATCAGAATGTGTTCCATTCACTATTACCTTCTGTGTCCTGTTGTGCACCCAGTTTGCTACCCAGGCTACCAGCCTAGGACCCACTTCCAGGCTGGCTAACTTGATTATTAATCTTTTGTGCAGGACTGTGTCAAATGCCTTGCTAAAGTCTAGGTAGACCATATCCACAGCCCCTCCCTGATCTATTACATCAGTGACCAGGTCAAAGAAATCAATTAGATTCATCTGACATGACCTTCTGCTGTGAATCCATGCTGCTTTGGGTCCTGTGCCCTGCTGGCCTCTAGGAACTCAACAATTCTTTCTTTCAGACGTGATTCCATCATTTTCTCCACTACTGAGGTCAAGCTAACAGGTCTATAGTTTTCTGCTACTGCCTTGGTCCAACTTTTGTGAAGGGGAATCACATCTGCCCTCCTCCAGTCCTGAGGTACCATCCCATCCTCCCATGATTTGTTAAAAAGTGTGTTCAGTTGTGTCACTAGGTCCTCCCTTAGTTCTTTTAGGATTCTAGGGTGAATCCCGTCAGGCCCTATTGCTTTGTCCACCTTGAGTTTTAGGAGTTCTTTCAGGACTCTTTCTACTGTAAATGGACTGGCATCAACTCCACTACCCAGAGTGCTTCTATTGTTGGGTTTAGGTAACTCCTTCTCTTCTTCTTTTGTGAATATTGAGCAAAAGTATTCATTCAGTATCTCTGCCTTTTCACTGTCTCCCTCTGCCTACCTTCCCTCTCCTTTATTAATCTTCACTATCCCTCCCTTAACCTTTCTATGCTCCCTAACATATCTAGAAAAGGTTTTATCCTCCTTCTTAACTGAGTTGGCTATCTTTTCCTCAGTTTGGGCCTTTGCTTTTCTGACTGCCTTCCCCACTTCTTTCTGCTTTAATTGATACATTTCCCTGTCATGCTCCTTCTGTGATTCTTTTTACTTTTAGAATGCAGCCTTTTTCTCCTTAACCTTCCCTAACAGCTCTTTTGAGAATCATAGTGTTTTTTTATTCCATTTTGTTTTCTTTATTTGTTTCACACAAAGGCTTGTTGCTTCCATGATGGCAGTTTTGATTTTTCTCTATTGTTCTTCCACCCCTTCTTTCTGGCCATTTGCTAATGCATTCCTCAGGTATTCACCCATTATGCCAAAGTCAGTCCTTCTAAAGTCCAGTATCCTTGTCTTTGTATGGCATGTCTCCATGGTTGTGTTTATAGTGAGGCACACTGTGCAATGGTTGCTTGTTCCCAGATGTCTACTGACTTCTAAATTTGTGATCCTCTCTCCATTTGAGAGTACCAGGTCTAACATTGCTCCCTCCCGAGTGGGTTCCACCATTAACTCTGGACATTTTGGGGAAGGCAGAGTATGGTCTGGTAAGCTGCTGAAAGAGCTGGACCACAAATGTAAATAAAAAATATGGCGGCCTAAGCACTTCTATTCATGTGCAGTCACCTACCAAAAGAAATTTAAAGGAGCCACAGTTCCTATTAAGGGGACTAGTAAAGGGGCACAGAAAGGGAAGTTGTGGTTGCAGGATACCTGATGAGAGAAAGGGTGCACCCCACAAAAAAAATTAAAGCTGTCCTGGCTCCTGTTTGGCATGCATAGCCAGGACAAGTAACTATCAGTCCCTGAGTGGTCTTAAATAAGAAACTTATGGGGCTGAGTGTTTGGGGCAAAATGTAAATAACAAACATGGCAGCCTCCAGGGACTTCAGCATGCAAGGCGGCTCTTGGGAATGGTGTCAGAAGGCACAGAAAATGTCTGGGGCTGCAGCAGCCAATCAGAGGACAGTTTTAAAAAGTTATTTAGAGGACTATTTTCCCACAAAGAGAGGTTCAGAGGATCCAGAGAGAGAGAGAGAGAGGAGAGAGGAAAGAGATCAGGGAGGAGGGTGGCTGTGGAGTACCCAGCCCTGTACCTGCCCTTCAGATCCAATGGCATAACTGGCCCCAGCTGACTTAAAATAGGCAGAGTGCCTGAAAGAGTCATGCTGCAGTGAAAATAAGTTAGAGAGTTGCTGCCTTAGGAGACATTTGAAAGCATGCTGCAGAGAGAGCAGTTAATTTCTGCTGCAGAAAGAGAGACTTGAGAAGTGTGCAGCTAGAGAATGAAAAAGAGTTTGGTGATGCAGTGTGAGAACAGGGACTGTAATTCAGGCAGCTGGAAGTAAAAGTTCTGTAGCAGTGGCTGAAGATTGAGCCAGTGTTTCCCCCTCAGTGGGGTAAGTGTTGAGTCTGCTATTGCCACAAGCTAGGGTGACTGTGTATGCTGGGGCTAGAGACTGAGCCAAAGCCCAAGTGCTAAGAGTGCATTTGAAAGGGTGTGCAGCAGAAATGTCTAGGGGAGCAAACTTGCCCTGTCCCTCTAACCACCAGAGAGACCAACGGAGAAGGAGACCAAAGAGGAAGTCAGCAAGAAGCCTGCCTGGTGAGCACTGTCTACAAATGCATCAGGGCAAAGTTGGCAAGGACAGGCAGGTGAAAACCAGTGTTCTCCAACTTTCGTCAGTCAGCCCTGCTGCTGTGGTGGAGCACTTTCAAAAAGATACCTCCACGGTATCGTGCAAACTCAGACCCAGACTGTGAAACCTCTACAAACTGTAAGCACCTCTGGGCTGTGGTACATGGGTGAACTTTATTAGCTAGCTAGTTAGGATTAGGTACTGAGCAGGACTGGCAAACAAGCTATGCCCAGTCCTGAAGTTTCATTGATTCTACTGTTTAAAGTATTTTGGTCCCTGACAAAAGATCCCCAGTTCGAAATCTGCTTCATGGTGTGCTACTCACTGAAAAGGAATATTGACATTTAGCAGCTGCCAGTGTGAGGTCAGGTACACCTGTAGGTGAGAGGTGGGGATATTGTGTGGAGTAACTTTGTTTGAGCCAGTTATTAATGTTGTTGTGCTGTTCCCCCTTATTTCCCTCCCCTTAATAAATCTTGTTAGTTGTTTATGTTAAATATGGGTACAATTGCAAGGGGGAAATTGTTATTTGAATGGGAAAGAGGCTATACACTGATCTGTCTCCTAAACAACAGAAGTTTAAACAAAGACACCACTAAGTGGCCTACACTAACTTTATTTATTTTATTTAAGCATCAGTTTACAACCTTTGAGCCAGAGGCTCATTTACAAAAGTACCTCATCACAGAGAGGACAATACAGCTATAACAACTTGGTACAGAGACACAAAGCACAGTTTTTTTGAGGATACAGGAGGACAAATGAGATCAACAATTTACCACATACAGGATTGGTGAAGTTAACATTGTTCAGGGAAATAACTAGAACATCAGAAAAATATAGTATATCAATACAGTGTGTTTTAGCAGAGTCAACAGGGAGGTAATAGGAACCAAGGGTAGAGAAGGTAGAGGATTTGAGCAGCCAACAGGGGGCTTTGTCAGAGAGTGAGCAAGATAACGTAGAAACAGCAACAGCTGCGAGTAGTGAAAAGGTGGTTCCAGAGGGTAGTTTTAAAGCAAGAGATTGTGGGGGTGTCTGAAATACTAGCAGGGAGGGAACTGTATCAAGAAGGGGCACAGTAGAGGAAAACCCATTGTCCATGAGAGGTCCTTGCCCTAGGTACCTTCAACTTGGTTTTACAGGAGGACCGTGTTGAAGCTAGTGAGTTTACATGGTGGATGACGGCAGTCAAACCAGGAGGAGAGAGCCCAAGGTGAGTTTTTTTGTAAGAATGCAGGTTTGATACCTAAGGCGTTCATCAAGATTGAGCAGATTTGCCTGAGGATAAAGATGGCAGGTATGTGAAAGTCTGGGAGCACCTAAGATTAGTTGACAGGCCTTATTTAAGGTGAGGTGGATTTTGTTTAGCGAGGTCTGGTCAGCAGCCCCGTAGACTGGTAAGCCATAGTCAACAAGTGACAGAATGGAGGACATAACTGTGAGTTGGAGGGCATCGGGAGGGAGACAGTGTTTGTGGCAGTAGAGGATTCCCAGCCTAATATTGGTGGTGGAGGCTAAGGTGGAGATATGGGAATGGAATGTGAGGGCAGGGTCAAAGGTTATCCCAAGGTATTTGTATGTGTAAACTTGTTCAAGTGGGAACATAGAGCTGGCGAAGACTTGAAGTTGGAAATTACTAGCTTTGTTTTGGGGGTGGAAGAAGATCATAGATTTGGTCTTTTTAAGATTGATAACCAGTCTATGTTCTTTAAACCAGGCTTCCATGTCTTTATAGGATAATTGCAGGGAATCTTGGAGGGTGGTGGGGTTATGGACAGAAGTGAAGATAGCATTATCTGCATAAAGGAGGAGTTTACCAGTACAGGAACCTGGCAGGGTGTTGAGATAAAGGGAAAAGAGCAGGGACCCAAGAATAGAGCCCTGGGGGAACCCCAGATCAGATAGAGCAGAGGTCAGAGAGGATGCCATTGATTTTTTTATGCTGGTACCGGGCAGATAGATAGCTGGAGCACCATGAGACTGGTCCTGCAGCAAAGCCAGCGTGGCTGAGTGCATCCAGCAGGACAGAATGGGATTTGGTGTCAAAGGCTTTTGACAGATCGATGAACACTGCACCAGCAAGAGAGCCCGAGTCCCGGGAGGAAATGGAGGAACTCAAATACTATAAATTAGGGACCTGTGATTGTCAGTTCTAGCATCCCACTTCTGGTGAAGGAGAGAGGGGGCGAGGAATAAAAACTGGTCTGGTGGCACACAATGCCAGGCTATAGGTTCTGCTCATATGGCTGAGTAAGTAAAAGTAAATATATATATTTTTTACAGACGTATTCGGGAAGAAGGAAGGCCTGAAATATCGATGTGTTTTTCACATTTCTTCTCCTTTGGGCGGCTTCATGACCCATAGGGGATGGGTATTGAATGGAATGGAGTCAGGCAGAAAAATAAGACAGGTTCTTTTTTTTTTGGGGGGGGGCACTTCAGCCAGGAAAAAAAGTTTGCTAGGAACTGGGTGAGTATAAGCCCAAATCTGATGCACTGCTCTGGGCTATATACAGATGAATCTTATTCTTTTGAATGTTTCCAGATTTGCATATTACATTTCAGTCAAACCAAATAAGTTGTAACTTTTAGAGATGATACAGACTTTCTAGAGCTGCCCCTTTCATTCATGGACAGTTAAGCAGAATGGTATGCACAGACTATTGGAGTTCTACTATAGTCAGGCTTATGCCCCCCCCACCATGAAACTGAACTCCAAATCTCCACGCTCAAGCACATTATGGCAAAGGACAAATGAGACTACAGTGGTGTGAAACCTTTGAAATGAATGGGGGTATTTTTTTAATCGCTATTTTATACATTATTGATGGAGAGTTGGAGGTTAATGAAGGCCACCGCTTGACTATCAAGGGCCTTGTCAGTAGAACAGTGGCCTTCGTTATTCTCCAACTCACCATCATAATGTATAAAATAGCAATAAGAAAATAACTCCATTCATTTCAGGGAGGTAAGCCACAGCATTCTGACCCATGGACATCATCTCTTAAAGACTACTGCCTCTGGCTCCCTTGTACTCAAGTAAGAGACTTTTTACTTACATCTATACTTGGTGGGTTGTCTGTACAACATGACCAAACCCATTACAGTGTGTGTGCAAAGGGGGGAGGAGGAACTGGCCATGTGCATGTGTGTGAAGTTATTGCTATGTTTGTGTTTGCATCTTAAAGTCTGTTTGCGTGTAAGCATTCAAAACTATGGAGAAAAAAATACTAGGAGTATTGGCCAGACAGAAGTAACTAAGTAGTTTTGTGGGTAAGTTTGTGTACTGGGGGTGGGGGAAACATGTGTTTCCATTGTTATGTGTGCTACAGTTCAACTGTGAAAATGAGATGAGGGAGAGAAGAAAACTGAAAAGCATACACTGGCTACAAGCATGCCCCATGCATGCAGATGTATTCAGATACAGTATGTACTGAAGTACAAGTGAGCCAACTGCGTGCAGACAGTATGGCTTAGTGGTGAAAGGCACTGAACTACAAGCCAGGAAACTTGTAAGTATGAAGATCTGGGTTTGAATCTCATCAACTCCCATTTGTGTATGGTGTAATCCTGAGCAAGTGACTTAACTTTCACATGTGCAGTTATCAGTGACCACTTGCTTTTTTGCATACATACCACAAGCATACAATCTTTCCCAATTTAACACAAAAATCATGGTTTCCACACTTTCTTGCTGCATGCATGCCATATGCATGCAATCAGTTTCAATTTTACATTTAAATCTTTCTTGTAGCATGCATATCACTAGGGTAGTTTAATCTATGCAATATGTCAATCCCAATTGCACTAAAACTCAGTCTAAGTTTACATTTAACATTCCATTTTTCAAGAGAACCATTGAGCAGCGTTCATTGTTATATAGGGGTCCAAGTTATTTTAATTCACTCCCATGTGATGTATCAATCTGCAATTCTGTTTTTTCTTTTAAATCAAAATTGAAAAAGTACTTACAGTGTACTCAAGATTGTACTTGTTAATGTTTATATATGAATTGTACTTTGCATTGTTGATGTTATTGTTCTTGTTTAATGTATTGCTTGTCATCTGTGAAAATAGGCAATTTGCTTATCAGACTTACAAGGATAAAAAAATATATTGAAAATGAAAAAGAAAATGGTATGGGGTCAGAAGGGGCAACACGGCAGGCCTTGGGGCAGGAGGAGGTGCCTGGGGCTCTGGTGGGGCTGCCTCAGGGACCTTTGGCACTGTTGGAAGCTTTTTCAGCCACTTTGCCCCTTAGCTTCTTCAATCCTTGTGCTCCCTCCCCCTCCTGGTGGGTCCTGGGCTCTCTGGTTCCCCCTCCAGCCCATCCAGCATCAGTCTGGCCTTCTCCATCAGCTCCACGAACTGGTTCATGACTTTGGTCTTGGAGGTCTTGTTCTTTCTGGGAGCCATCCTAAATACTGATAAGTACATCACAAAGTGAACTTAGCTGGAACAGCTGCTTAACATAACTGTGAGGACCCCTGGACCAGTGAGTATTTGCTGCGATGCCCCCGGGAGTTTTCAGTTTTTTTGTTTGTTTTTTTAGCTGTTGTAGAGAAACAAGAAAAATCACTGCCAGCCCAAATAATTACTGTTAGCTGCCAACAAGACTCACAAGGATTGTTACTGCTAGAAAAATGCTGGAAAACTGCCAATGATTCGTCTTGTTTTTTTTTGTTTTTTTTGCACTATAGTCCAATTACAGCCCTTAAGGCAAGTAATACACAGATGTCCCTTATTTTCAGGAAGAGAGTTATGAGTATCCTATGTGCTAAATGCTCATTTTATTTGGCTAATTCCTCCCTGCTCTGTTGAACATGAACCTTCATACAGGTTACGCTGCATCCATGTGGTGGTGGGCCTGGTCCCAAAATGTCCACCGGCCCCTCCAGCCTGAGGCCGAAGCCAAAATGGTAGATGCACTTCATGGCCACTCACAAATGCCAGAGAGTATAAACCTTGCTGGGAAGAAATGTTGTTGTCCACCACTGAACCATGTTGAATAGTTCGAGTAAAAACAGCACCGTTGAGGTAAAAGTTTGCTTAACAGAAATGCTACAACATTCATGAAAACAATCCAATCCTCCACCCCAGTGGTATTGGTCTAAAAGACCACCCATTGCCCAAACCCTCTGAGCCTGAGGCCCCCAAACACCCCTGCCAAAAACAAGCCCTGTAAGAAGGACCAAAACTCCATGTTCAGCCGCTACAGTGAGAATATCTCCATTTAACTGCACCACATCGGCAGTGCCATATATGTTACAAGCAAATGCTCCACAACAAAAATACGAGCCCCCTCCCGCAAAGACTAGCACACTCCACTCCTGGCCTATCCACCACCCCATGCCAACTGTAGGATAATGGAAGGGGTTCCTGACCCACCACAAACCATAAAACACTGCCCCAAACACCCTCATCAAAATATTTATTTTAATTTTTTTTTACTTCTGCATATGTCCTGCTCGTTCAGCTTCCTACGCACTCCTGGGCCTGTCAGCCATCTCAGGCCCCCAAGGCTCCCCTTACTTACCCTGCCACAGACGATCATGCTTGGTCTTTGCAAAATTGATCATCTTATCTTGCACTGACTCACTCTGCCCAGGGAAAAAAATGGCCCTCACAAACAAAGGAAGAGCGAGGAAAATAGGGGAAACCCTGCACGACTGTCCGCATCCCACAGGGCCCGCTACAAAAAAATAAGCCAAAAACAATAAATTCAACCTACCAATGGCCCAAAAAAGGCCCAAACAAAACATCAGGATCTTTCTAAACCCTGACAATGCTGGGAAATTTGCAGGCCTTCTTGGTCTTATCGCTTATGAAGCGCACTGCAGAAAATGCTGATTAAAGCGCTAGCAAGCCAAAACTGGCTGGAAAGCTAGCTGTAAAGCAAGGGACAGCTTCTCTGCTGGCACCCCTTTTGCTTGTGCTCACCCACCCCTTTCTTTCCTCAACCAGCCAATCTCATCCATGGTTGTCTGCCCATTCAACTCCTCTCCCTGTGAGGTCACAAGCTCATGACCACCCCCCCTTGCCTGCTTGGCCTTTGAGCCCCACCTCTTCCCATATTTTTAACCGGGGACCTGGAACAAATGGTTCTGCCCCACAGGCTGAAGATAACTCTCCTTATGGCAAATACCACCTATCTCCAGATTATTTATTTACTGAATTTTGTTTATTGAATTTTGTCAACCAGGTAAATGCACTGAGATGAGACAATGGAGCCCCTTTTTCAGTGGTGATCCAGGTTAGTTACATAGCATTGAGACACAGCAAATGAAAGTACAGAACAGCATAACCTACTGTGGGCATGTCAAAAGTGTGTCTGAAATAGTTTGTGGGGTAATATTTATTGCTTGATATTTGAGAGAGAAGTTGAAGCTGTGGCTAGGCAGGTACAGTATCAGGTGTGGAAAAAGCTGTCGACTCCACTGTAATTGAAGATTTTGTGGTGTGAGAAGGTATTCCTGCTCTTACAGCCACTCTGTGCTCAAGTTATCCATCCCTGTACATAATTTGACAGTCATTTAAGCAAATAAACATTAGTTTCCTCAGACAGACAGAAAATATGTCACTCGGTATTTGCTGCAGTTGAGCAAAAGTCTGTTTTCATCCATGGCTGTAGTGACAGGGACTTTTTTATTTATTTTATTTATTTAATTCTTTGATTACAATACCTTTGAGCTAGAAGCTTGTTTACAAAGGTTCCAAGGTAAAGTAACACAAACATACAGTTCAGAACACCTAATAAAACAAAGTAGATATGTACATTATTGGAGACAATCGTGAATCAGCCAGAGTTGACCTTGTCAGGTTGTAGGGTAGGTGAATGGAGGAGAAGGTAGGCTGAGAGGAAATGGAAGGGGGAAAGGGGGGTATAGAGGGGAAGAAGGGTAGATGGGGAGGGCATGGTGAGGGTGTAGGGTGGAGGCTGCCGAGTAATGCTACTTAGGAAAGGCAGTCACAGCTGCTAAGTGTGGTGAGGTGTTGATGGAGTTTTCTTTGGAACGAGACAAGCTTTGTCTCAGGCAAAATGTCACAGAGGAAGACATTTAGCTAACTAGGCTCCTGTATGGAAAGGATAATTGCACTTGTGAAATGTGGCAGAAAGGAAATTGATAGGACTGTCTAGACATGCCATGAGTCCGGTGAGGGTTGGTCATTAGATTAAGGAGGTTCTGAATTGCCAAGGGGGGTAATCCTATGTAGGTTTTATTAGCTAGGAGACAGGCTTGGTATTTCATCCTCCCCTTTCAGTGATATTACTTCATACAATTGTTGGAATAAAACTGTGCTGATGAAGCACCAGCACCTGGATACTATACCAACTTTAGGGTTTACAAATGGCAAAATGTGTACAAATGGCAAAATAGTTCCACAACTACAAAATGTCTCCCATTATTAAGTGCTTTCCAAAAGCAGAATGTATAAAAATGGGAGGAGGAGGTAATAACTGCTGTAGTGCTTATACTATAAGGTGGTGAGATATTTCCCACAGGCTCCTAAACATACTGACTTACCAGACCTAATACACTCCCCTTGATATTTGATCCTAACAATTGACCCCCTCTAACACTAACTTGGAAAGAATACCAATGATTAGTAACCCATTTTATATTTTAAAGTATGATGTGTAGACTGATAACTTTATGTATGGCTGTTCATGTGATGAGTCTAGTTCCAATTAAGAAAGTGATCTGAACTGCATTGTATTACATTTTCCTCATGACAATGCTTCTCTGCCTTACATCTTCAGGATATTTTGATACAAGTAATAAAAGTTTATTTGCATTGCATTCATTCTGAAAACTTCCAAGAATGGGTGGTCAACAATAGAAACAGAAGCTATTTTTTATGTGCATAATGTCAGAACAATGCAGAAGTGTCTCTGTCTGAGTGTACTAGTCATGCATGCATTGATCATAATCTACTAAAGCCACAGTTCAAAAGTATTGAGGGGAGGCATCAACTAATAATTACAAGTGCAGGAAAGTAGAGCCATCATTTATGGAAACAGTGATCTGCTTGTCTTTTCTGATCTCATCAACGTATTGTTTTCACAATGTACATGGAGACAGGGCGATGCAGTTGTCACTTACCATTCAAGAACTGCTGCAGATGCAATATATAAATGCTGGGGTGAAAGTGGGGGGATGGTTATCACTACTGATGTCAGGTGTAGAATTAAAATGCCATCATTTATGTAGACAGGGAACAGCATCTGTGTACTTTTCTTCTCCACATAACATTTTAAGGGCTGAAGTGGGCAAAGCCCTGCAGACCTCCTGCTATGAGAAAAGGACTCCCACATTCCATGCAAATGAACAAGATATTGGAGTGACAAAACAGACACCTCCATATCTGTGAAGCATTCCGTTCACTGGGAGTTATTCTCAAAGAGATATGCACAGTGCAAGGTGCTTGCTTGCAGTGAATATAGAAACATAGAATTTGATGGCAGATAAGGACCACTTGGCCCACCTAATCTGCCCATTTTGCTACCTAATGGATAAGTTGCAGATTCTAGTTAACCAATGGCTTACTTCCTCCTACCCGCCACTAGAACTGCCTTATGTCTGTCCCATGCATTCTTGAATTCCCCCACTGTTCTTGACTCCATGATCTCCAAAGGAAGGCTGTTCCATGCATCCACAACCGTCTCCATGAAAACATACTTCCTCACATTACCTCTGAGTCACTTCCCCAACATCTTCAAATTGTGCCCCCTTGTTCTTGAGCATCTCTTTGTCTGAAATACACTTCCCTCTTGACTTTGTTGATTCCCTTGAGGTACTATCATGTCCCCCCTCTCCCTTTTTTCCTCAAGGGTATACATATTAAGCTCCTTTAGTTTCTCTTTGTATGTCTTCTGGTGCAGACCCTGCACCATTTTGGTTGCCCTCCTCTGGACAGCCTACACTCTGTCTATGTCTTTGTGTAGATGGAGTCTCCAGAAATACACACAGTATTCCAGATGGGGTCTCACCAACGGTCTGTACAGAGGGATAACAACTTCCTATTTTCTACTGTTGATGCCTCTCCCTGTGCAACCCAGTATCCCCCCAGCCTTCCTTACTGCCTTCTGACATTGCTTGCCCACCTTTAGGTCATCTGATATAATTACCCCCCGGTCCCTTTCCATTTTTGTTGTTGTTAGTATGTCACCCCCATTGTGTATTCTCCCCCTGGGTTTTTGTTTCCCAGGTGCATTACCTTGCACTTCTTTGCATTGAATCTAAGCTGCCATACATTTGACCGTTCCTCCAACCTTGCCAAGTCCCTTCTCATCTTTTCCACTCCATCTTGTGTATGAACCCTGTTGCAGATCTTTGTGTCACTGCAAAGAGTCATACTTTTCCTTCCAGTTCCTCTGCAATGTCACTTGTAAAAACATTAAAGAGGACCATTCCCAAAACGGAACCCTGTGGTACCCCACTAGTAGCCCTCCTTTCTTCACTGTGGACTCCATTTACTACTACCCTTTGTGTCCTGCTTTCCAGCCAATTTTTTTTATCCAGGCTACAACCTTATGACCCTCTCCCAGGCTGGCTAAGTTGTTTATTAATCTTTTGTGTGGGACTGTACCAAATGTCTTACTAAAATCTAAATAGGCCATGTCCATAGCCCCTCCCTGGCATACTACTTTGGTCACCCAGTCAAAGAAATCTATTAGATTCATCTGACACAACCTTCCTGCTGTGAATCCATGCTGCCTTGGGTCCTGTGCCCCACTGGCCTCTAGGTACTCAACAATTCTTTCCTTCAGAAGTGATTTCATAATTTTCCCTACTTCTGAGGTCAAACTGACTGTTCTGTAGTTTCCTGCCTCTGTCCTGCTCCCACTTTTGTGAAGAGGAATCACATCTGCCCTGTTCCAGCCCTCAGGTACCACTCCATCCTCCCATGATTTGTTAAAGAGAGTAGCCATCGGTGTCACTAGTTCTACCCTTAGTTATTTTAGAATTCTTGAGTGAATCCCATCAGGCCCCATTGCTTTGTCCACCTTCAATTTTAATAGTTCTTTCAAAACCTTTTCTCCTGTAAATAGACTGGTTTTGACCCCCATCTCCAGAGTGTTTCTCTTGTTTGGGTTAGGTACCTCCCCCTCCTCTTCCTCTGTGAATACTGAGCAGAAACATTCATTCAGTATCCCTGCTTTTTCACTGTCACCCTCTGCCCACATTCCTTCCCCTTTATTAAGCCTCAGTATCCCTCCCTTGGTCCTTCTTCGCTCCCTAATGTACCTATAAAAGGTTTTATCCCCATTCTTAACAGAGTTGGTTATCCTTTCCTCTGTTTGGGCCTTTGCTATTCTGACTGCCTTCCCTGCCCCTTTCTGCTTTAACTAATAAAGTTATCTGTCCTGCTTCTTCTGTGTTTCATTATATTTCCTGAATGCTGTCCTTTTCTCCTTAACCTTGCCTGCCACCTCTTTTGAGAACAATAGTGTTTTTTTCCCTTCATTGTGTTTTGTTGATTTGCTTCACACAATGGCTTGTTGCCTCTGTGATGGCTGTTTTGGTTACTCCCCATTGTTCCTCTACTCCTCCTTCCTGCCTGTTTGCTAGTGCTTTTCTGAGGCACTCTCTCATTTTCCCAAAATCAGACCTTCTAAAGTCCAATACTCTTGCTTTTGTATGGCTTTACTATATGGCTGTGTTTATCACGAACCACACTGTTTTGTGGTTGCTTGTTCCCAGATGGCTACCCACTTCTAAATATGAGATTATGTCTCTGTCCCCTTTTCAGAGTACCAGGTCTAAGATTGCTCCTTCCTGAGTTTGTTCCAGTACTAGCTGTCTGAGGCATAGCCCTTGTAGGGCATCAAGAATGACCCTGATCTTGGATGTGCCTGCAGCAAAGGTGCTCCAGTTAACATCTGGCATATTGAGGTCCACCATCAACAATATCTCCCCTTTTTCTGCCATTCTAAGGCTGCCTTCTGTCATTTCCTTGTCCATGCCCTCCCCCTGAGATGGGGGTCTGTATGCAATCCCCATGCAAAATGTTGTGCCATTTCCTGTCTCCAGGGTGACCCAGAGTGCCTCATCTGCTACTTGTTTACTCTTTAGTTCTGTTGCTTTGATCCCTTCCCGTACATAGAGAGCTACTCCTCCTCCTGTTCTACCTTCCCTGTCCCTCCTGTAGATTGTGTATCCTGGTATGTTGACATCCCAGTCATGGTTCTCTGTGTACCACGTTTCTGTGACAGCCACAATATCCAGGCATCACTCTTCCATCAAGGCCACTAGTTCAGGGAGCTCATTACACAGACTATGGGCATTGGTACTCATCACCCTCCAATATCTGATGGCCTTACCCCTTTTAGACCCATCCCTGTCCTTACTGCCTTTGCCTTTTTTTGCATTTACCTCTATCCTGCTCCCTAATGACTTCTCTAACTTATTGTTTACCTCACTAATTACCATGTTTTTTGGGGGGAGGCTGGGATTTCTCTGTTTCATTTCAGCACCTCCCCCCTTGGCTAGTTTAAATGCTTGCCAATGTAGCATTTAAACCTATCACCTTGGATCCTGGTTCCCCCCTGGCAGACGTAGGCCATCGCACCAGTATAGTCCTGTATCCATCCAGGTAGCTCCCCAGTCCCCAGTGAAGCCAAAACCCTGAACTCCACACCAGTTTTTCAACCATTCATTGAATGCCATGGTGTGGAGTACTCTTGCATAACCCTTGCCATATACAGGCAGCACCTCTGAGAAGGTTACCGTATGCGCTACTTGACTAAGGCCCCTCTCCAACTCTACAAACTCCTTTTGCACTGCTCTGAACCCATTCCTAGCCAGGTCATTTGTCCCTGGGTGGACAATGACATCCAGCTCCCTCCCTCCTGCTGCTGCTCCTATGGTCCTGAGGATTCACTTCCTGTCCTTCCAAGCCGTGGTGCCAGGCAAGCACCTTGCCTCCCTCTCCCCTTCCTCCCCCTCTACTACCCCCTAATGATTGAGTACCCAACCAGGAGTTGTTTCCTTCCCTTCCCTTCCCTTCCCCTGTAGGGTCAAGTGCTACCCTCTTGTGGGTCTCCTTTGTGGTGGTTCCCAGCATCCTCCTTGATCTCCACTGCAGGTGCCTCCATAGAGGAACCACTATCCACCAGAACAGCATATGAATTGTGGAGAGGAACAGCTGGAGGGATGCACCTCTGTTCCACCAGCCTCTCCCTCCCTGAGCCCACCTTGGTCCAGCCACTCTTCTTTTTTTGGCAACCTCTGAGTTAGCTGGAGTGGCCCTGGTGGTCTCTGATTGGGGGAGGAGGTTTCACGAATCCTAGCCAGTTCAGCCAGGAGAAAAGGCAACCTCATCCCTCTGACCAGAGAGGTGCCTGCAAATAGGGCAGCATCGCAGCCTCCAGAATGTCTTCCAGAACACTTCCTCCCCACAGCCATTGCACTGCACCACTTCCATCATGTCTTATTTTGTGTCCCCTCTCCTGTTTCTTGTATGCTTACTCTATCGTCTCCTTACAATTCTCACCCTTCCTGTTCTGGGACAACAACTTTCTGCATTCTTCAGTAGTTTTCTTCCTTGCTCAGAGTTAGACCAAGAGCAGTTGGGGGGGAATAGCAACTTTTTTCCTTTAGGGCTGACAAAACTAATGTTTCTCTATGATCCTTTCCTTTCTACTGCTAAACAAGAAGCTCCTGTTGTCAGTCAAATCCAGTGGCTATAAAAGTAGAACTGGCTTAAGGTGGGATGGAGAACAATTAGTAAGAAAAACGGTAGCTTTTTTAGATAGCTGCTTTCTGCTCAATAAGCAAGATTTCTGTCTTCCAAAAGCTAGCAGCAGGAAGTTGTAATTGGAGTCACCTACTTTTCTACTGCCTAAGCCACACCCGCCAATTAACCTCTCTCCCCTCCTACTGATTTAGCAAAGTGGGTTGATACAGTACCCTTCCCAACACAGAAACACACATTGACTTTCTTTCTTTTTTTAACCCTAAATGAGACCCCCTCTACTTCTAATAAATTATCTGTTTGCTTAATCTCAACAGGCACTGACTCCTGCTGAGATAGAAGTGTTAAGTTAGTAAGAAAAATGATAACTTTTTAAGTTAGCTGCTTTCTCATGAATGACACAAGCAGCACCTTGTGCCAACAGTTGAACCCTGTGGGATTCTTTAAAGGAGCCTGTGATAAATGCAGGCTGCTTATACCAAAGTGGACTTGCACCACCATTGTGACCTACATTTGGCTGAGCCAGGTCACAAGGGAGGGTATGCATCTGGGTTGGTCTGCCAAATCCCCTTAATCAGGATTCCAAAATCCCTGCTGAGGCCACAGGACAGAGCACAAGTTACGCCTGTCAGGAAGTGGTGTGAGTTGCCTGCACCACCAGGACTGTGAGGGAATGGGACCACTAGGGGCAAGCCAGTGGGGCATGGCAGAGGATGAGTAGGGGGACAGAGAGATGCCCATAGAAATGGGTACTAGCACCCAGTGGGGTGCATGTATAGTACAGTACAGTATATATACATATGGGCATGTAACGGACCCCAATGAATGCCAGTACCCATTTCAAGGGGCACGTCCATCCCCCACTACACATCCTGTGCCATCTCCTCTCCATGTCACCCTTGCCCCCTCCTGGGGATCAACCCCCATGTGGGCTAGACTATCAGGTCAGGTGTATCGATGACACTCTTCAGCAGCAGCCAGAATTCCTATGTGGTTGAATATGCTTGGTGTACAACAGCCTCAGCTATGCAATATGTTGCTGATTTTAGCAGTAGAGGAGTCATCATGTAATCCCTTTTCATCCTGGCCCCAACAGAGTTGTGCCGGGCAGTGGGGGTTTCCCAGATCCCTGCTTCTTGTCCTCCATGTAAGCTAATGAAATTGTGCAATGGTGGAGGCAAGGCAGACACTGGAACTTTGGCATAGGGATGTTGTTTTTTCATAGAACTGGATGAGGGTCTCTGGTACAACCAGGGTCTGCTACATGTCTTGTTGGAAACAACTAGTGGCATTCATAAGAGTCATTTTAGAATTAGCCCCCTGTCTCTTTAGGCAGCTGCACTGAGTTGTACTGCACTATTTTTTTTTGTATTTTCATCTGTGACCACTGCAATGCATAACTTTTCACCTGACCCTCCCTCTCAGCAACCACCACTCCCCCAGAAATGTAATAGTGACATTGGGGTGCTCAGTATCCCAGTGTCTCAATCACAAATCCCCTGACTGCCCATCCCCCCTCTTCCAGTACTGTGCATGCATGGTTATTTATTTATTTATTTTTTATAGTTGTGTAGCTTATTCTCCACACCAAACCCTCCCTCTCAGCACCCTCCACCTCACTCCCCCCAGTGGCACTTGGGGAATGCCCCATCCCATAGTTTAGGAATCCTTCAAGAATTCTTGTTTGTTTTTTCTTGTGTTTTAATCAATTGACTCCCCATCACCCCTCGTCCAGTACCGTGCATGTGCAGTTGTTTTTTTTTTTAATATTTATATAGTTTCTTCTCCCCACCCAATCCCCCATCTCAGCACCCACAAGTCCACTCCCCACTCAGAAACATAACAGTGGACCTGGGGGGTGCCCAATTTCCCAGAGCAGGAATCCTCATTTGATTGTTTTTGTTTTTTAACCTGTAAAGAAAAAAAAAACCCTTCCAGCAATATTTTTTGTGCCATTACACTGTCCCCCACCTGACCATCCCACTCAGCCTCCATCACCCCAACCCCCTCAAGCTCTTACTTACCAATTGGGGATCCAATGGCATAATCATCTGTGGACTGCAGAAGCATCTTTACTCTAGAAAGCTGAACCACAAACTGAGGAATCAGGTATGTGGTTTAATGTATTCCAATAGGGTTTGGAACTTAGTAATAAAACTTTGCCATATTTGCATGTTTTTGCCTCAGATTTTCACCATTCCTTCTTTTGTCCCCCACCTCTTGAACAAATGCACTGTCAGGCAAATCTGTCCCAAAAGTTGATTTCATGGTCTCTGTTCACAATCACCTTTCATGCAGGAGTAGAAAATGTTCTCTTCCCTTGTTCATGAGGTGGGGCCATAAGAAGGCTATGTTGAAAATTTAGCATAGAAATATTACAAAAATACGAAGTTATGAGTGAATGCAGGCTCATAAATTTGGCAATTTTCAATATTTTTTAAATTTTTGAATTTGCACCTCCCCCCAAACTTCATGTGTGCCCCTGCTTGTGGTGTTTTTATACCTCATGAATACTGTAGATCCTTGCAGTCTACCATGTTTTTTCTAAGACTCACAAGTAGTTTGCTTACTCGAAGGTGTTGCTGTGAGGCA
The DNA here is from genome assembly GCA_016271365.2 of Neoceratodus forsteri. NCBI lineage: Eukaryota > Metazoa > Chordata > Ceratodontiformes > Ceratodontidae > Neoceratodus > Neoceratodus forsteri. The sequence continues at coordinate 1,062,010,936 of CM057452.1, forward strand.
AGTCAAGTTACAAAAACACCAAATATAGCACATGCTGAAGTATAGTCATTTAGAGAAGAGACTCCTAGAATTTGGCCAGTGTGTCTCTGCACCATTTTAAATAGAGCACTTTACCACTTAAAATCACGTTCACCATAGTTTGCCTGTATATGTGTTTTCTGTGCCATGGTCATTCTCCTCAAGATCATGTAAGTCTCTATTATACCTCCTTCTCTCTATTTGCCTCAAGAGTGTACTTGTTGAGACATTCCAGCCTTTCCTCATAAGTCTTACCTTGCTGCCCTGGATCATTTTTCAGTAGCACTTCTTTGGATACTCTACAATTGACCCTGATGTTTTTTTCAGATGGGGTCTCCAGAACTGTGCACAATACTCCATGTGTGGCCTCACCTGGGTCCTGCATTAGGGTAGTTTCGCTTCTTTTGCTCTGTTAGAAATTACCATGCATACAGCAGACATCTCAGCATCACATTTACCTTCAAATATGCCTTGTTGTATTGGCCAACAGACTTGAGACTGTCATTGATAATGACTCCCAGATCCTTTCTATCAGAGGATTAAAGTGCCATCCCCCCATCCAGTAGTCTGTTCTAGGTTTTCTTTTGCCAGTACGTATAAACTTGCACTTCTTGGCATCAATTTAAGCTGCCATACCTTGGGCTACCTAACCAGATTCTACAGAGCCCTTTTTATGACCCTTCTTCCTGAGGAAGCTAGAAGATCTAGGAGAGAGTGGGTAGCGAACTGATGAAATGGATACAGATGGGGAACTGGTTAAAAGGGCAGAAACAGAGGGTGTTAGTATATGAGGTCAACTGAGAGGATAGACACTGTGGGCTGGATATTCAAACTGTGCTATTTTGTGGTGCAAGCCCTTGCGCTGCACAAAATAGTTGCGCAGGGGCATGGCTGGGGCAATATTCAAAGGAGTTGTGCTATTGAGCAACTCCTTTGAATAGCACCCCCCAGCCACAGCCACTGTGCATGGCGCAGTGGAACTTGTGCCACCCCAAGTGGTCAGAGTGGAGCATTCAAGTTGCGGTGACACAAGTACCATTGCGCCAAGCGCAAATTTCTGATATTCAAAAGGTGACATGCAAATGGGGCCATAATTCATGCAAGGCACAGGGGAGGCATTTGCATCTATTTATGGCCTCATTTGCATGCCATTAGCATGCAGGTGAACCGAGCCCTGAGAACTTGCACCTGGCACCCTGCCAGGCAGCAGTCTTTGGGGACCAACACCCCCTGCTGCCCGATCACGGGCAAATGTGTAAAAATTCCCCCAACCCCCCCGACTGGCCCGATCATGGGCAAAAGCATAAAATTCCCCCCTCACCCCGACTGGCCTGATCGTGGCAAAAGCTTAAATAAACCCCTCCACCAGCCCAATTGCGGGCAGCAAAGTCCCCAGAACATATCCCTGGTGGTCCAGTGGACCGCTAAGCCTGATCGCAGGTTACAAAAGTTTAACCCCACCCCCAGAACATATCCCTGATGGTCCAGTGGACCGTTAAACCTGATTGTGGGCTGCATAATGTGGTGACACACACCCCCTCAAGACCATATCCCTGGTGATCTAGTGTCCCCACACCCCAGCCACCTGTGAAGCCCCACCACCCCACCCCCCCGGCAGCTGGCGGGTGGCAGCATCCCACCCGCCTGCCACCCCGCCACCCACCGATTGACTGCCCGCTAGGGCTGCACACCCATTGGTGCAGAGCAAGAGTCAATGAGCATGCAGCCCATACCATACAAGGCAGTCCAGATTTGTGAATGAATTCATTCAGCTGCTGTGTTGCGCCCTGCAATGCAATGTGGCAGCTCACCTGTGGGTGGTCTTTGACTTACTTCTCTTTTTTGGGTCAAAGTTGTGCAGGCGCAGGTTGGGGGTTGCACCTGCACAACTCTGCACAGCCCGCTGAATATCGTAATGTGCAGTTTATGCATGGTTTCTTCCCCTCCAGTTCAACATGCATTCATTTGCATTGAGCTGTTGCTCAGCTTGCCTTGGGGGGCGCAACTGCCTCCTGCTGAATATTGCAGAATGGTGCAATTTCGGACTTGCGCAGGTGCAACCCTATTGATTATCCCACCTTGTAAGTCACAAGTGGAGTACTGCAAGGGTCAGTAATGAGACTGGTCCTGTTCAGTATGGTCTTTTTTTTAAACTTAAACTTTACTGATATGAAAGGGAAGCATCATACATGAATAGTGTAGCAGATGCAAGCTCATTTTCAACAGATCAAAAAACTATTCTAAGTCCACATAACACCTGCGTAGCTTGCATAGCACATCTCTGATGTTGATTCAGATCTCTTACCCAACTATGATGAGGAAAAAAATACAAGCAAACAACAATGAATGCAATTGTAAGAATAACATTGTACACACATCTGCATGCGATTTAATTATTTTATACAGTGTTCTATATGACAGGCTAATTACATTCCTAGTAAAATGCAGAAGCCTCTCTGCTTTCAAATTGGGAATAGGCATACCTACATATGATAACACACAGTGCAGGTAGTGGTCATCTCACACTATGTTATCAGGTAGGGAATGCAGGGGACTGTGGTACATCTCACATCTACTCCCCTTTTCAAGGACTTTTTCCTGCGTGAGCCATAATGTGGCTATGATGTGCTCCATTGCTGCCAAATTCTGCACCCTGTCAGAAGGGCTAGCACAATACTAGGGTGCATAGGGAGAGGTATGACAAGTAGAAGGAGGGAAGTGGTGATGCCATTATACAGTTCCCTAGTGAGGTCTTGTCTGGAGTACTGTGTTCAGTTCTGGAGACCCCATCTCCAAAAGAGGAAGGTGACAAAACTGGTGTCCAGGGTGCAGCATAAGTTGAATGAGGAGAGACTTAGAGCTCTCAATATGTACTCCCTGGAGGAAAGGAAAGAGAGGAGGGACATGAAAGAGACCTTCAAGTATCTGAAGGGGATCAACAGGGTACCATAGGGGAGCATCTTTCACATGAAGGGAAATAGCAGAAGAAGGGAGCACAGCATGAGACTAAAAGGGGGAAACTTAAGGGGACTTGAGGAAATTCTACCTTACAGAAAGGGTGGAGGAGGGACGGACATCTCCCCCAGGAAGTGATTGGGATTGCCACAGTTCAGGGATTCACAGATGCATGGGATAGGCACGTAGGAATTATCAAGCTAGGGTGAGGGGGACTTGTAGCATCTAGGGTACCTTAAGCATTAAAAAGAGGTCTATGGCAGACTGGATGTGCTAAAAGGCCCCTTATCTGCTGACAACATCTATGTGTCTTTGTATCTTTCCAATCAGCTAATGTGGGCAGGGTGGGGGACAGCCAGTGGGAGGAGATGCCCTTCAGGGCTATGAGAGACATACATGAAAGACGTTTCTGTGCCCTCTGCTCCTTAGACCAGCTGAGGGGAGTCCCAAAACTAGATTTCTGAAGCCCATTGTAAAATCCTAGCCCCTGATCCAACTCTACTGTCTTGGGATGAAAGTCCAAAATTCCTGCACCTTGGAGCAATACCAAAAAAAAAATGTAGAAATGCATTCCCTTTTACCCTGCAACCCCTCCAGTATCTATCTATTATCCCCACAAAATGTTCAGGAACTTTCCTTGATGCTAGAGGTACAGCAACTCCCAGCCAATCACCACCTTAATATTACATATAGCACTTTACCTGGTGCTTGTGGTCCCTCCCACACTGCCGATTCCCAGCCTGAGAAAAATAAAATGTTTTCCCTGGTATCTAGTGCTCCCCCAATTGATCACTGGCCCAATAACAATAATATGTTTTAACTAATGTCTAGTGATCCCCCCACCAGTCACCAGACCAATAATAATAATATGTTTTCCCTGGAGTCTCATGGTCCCTTCCACCAATCACAGCCGAGAACAATATGTTTTCCCTGGTGTCTAGTGCTCCACCAATTGATCACTGGCCCAATAACAATTATATGTTTTCCCTGATGTCTAGTGATCACCCCACCAGTCATCAGCCCAAAAATAATAATATGTTTTCCCAGGAGTCTCGTGGTCCCTTCCACTAATCACAGCCTGAGAACAATAATATGTATTTCCTGGTGTCCAGTGGTCCTGCACTCAGTCCTGATCCTATGTAATAAAAACATTCCCTGGTGTCTTGTGGACCCCTTCCCACCCTATCCCCAATCCCCTGTAAAATACTGTACATGTATCCCATTCTCTGGCATCTAGTGAACCCCCCTCCCTCCCTGATACCCTATAAAATAAATATACATCCTTCCCTGGTGTCTTGTAGACCTCCTGCCCCCCCACCCTGGTAGTTAGTGCCCCACTACCCCGCTCCCACATACTGACTTTGAGCCAGAGACTAGCACAGCCCTCCTTTCTCCACCACAGCTGGCCACCAACTGAGCTGTCAATCAACGAGGGGGTTCCACTAAATTCCAGGGCATGGGAATGGGATACATTTATTTTACTGGAAATTTGGGGTAGGGAGGGGGGCCTCTAGACACAAGGGAATGTCTTCTTTTCTTAAACAGTCACTGCCTTTGATACTTGCTTGTTTATGAAACTGGATTATTCATTTTGTTTACAGCTTTACTGTTTTTACTATTTGCATCTCCCAGAGTTACCAAATTACAGTCCAGCAAATTTGGATCCTTGTAAAATATTTCTTCTCTTCCTCTCTCTACCCCCTTCCTATAGCTCCTTCAATTATTGCTATTTTCTGCTTCTTCCAACCCTATGTAACCAGCTTGCTTACCTTCTTCTTTCTCCTTAGCCTCAGCTACAGGAGGCACCCCCTGCCATGGAGCATTCCATACTGATGTCTAAGGCACCCATTCTAAAGGTAATTTGCCTGTTCAAATCAACGCTCATGAAGCTTTCCACTGCCTTTGTCTGCTGTTTGAATTTTGGCACCTTTTTACTTGGACTGTGGCCCTGGGCTCAAGTCGCCTTAATATGCTAGGAGAGTCACTGTCTTCACTAAAATATTTTGTTTATTGCTAAAAGTGTGCTCATCAGGAAGGAATCCTAATTGTGGTTCTCATTTTTAGGGTCAAATTCATATCGCAGAGTTGCCTGCGGCTTAAAGGGATCTGGCACCAAATTTAAACTCTGATTTCTTCTAGCAGCATTTGGATACATTTGAATATGCGCCAAAGTAAACTTTCAATAATCCTGAGCAACCAAAACTGAGTTAGCCATTCAAACTTAGTTTTGTTGACCCAGGAAAGAATTCTACTGCACTGCACTCGACATCCTAATTGCAGCACCTGATAGCTCCACGTCTGCTAAGTGCTGGAGAAAGAGACCCTGCTTTAAATTGCTGTTAAAATTAAAGAAATAATATCTAGAAGACACGGAGGCAAGGGTCCTTGAACTCATAAAATTAATCTGAATAGCAGCTCAGGAATCCCCTTGCCGCTAGGGTTTCCAGCAAGGAAACTGCAGCCTAAAAGAGCAGCTCCTCGCTTGCAAGGTTATCCCTACTTGCCAAAAGTAGAATGTGGGCTAAGTGCTCTCCTCACTTTCTCATTAACAGCCTATATTACATCACCACCAGAGGGTGTCTGAACACTTGTTCCAAACCTTCTTGCCTCCAATATCATAAGCTTACTAAGCAAACCTGAAATGGAGTATCTCAGCCTTAAATCCTCTTAACCAGTTCTAAATTTTCCACTTAAGTTAAGCCTCTACCTTGCTACATACCTATTTATACAAATGGCCTCCAGCCTTACCGACCACATGGCCCTTAATCCACATGCAATATTCCCGCTAGTCTCTATTCTTGCTCCTCTCACTTGGCTCCCTTTGTGATACTGTCCACCTTCCCGGAATCCTCACCACATACTTCATAAGGATTTTATCTTTTACAATATGCTTATACAATCTCACTTACCCCTAGCCACCTCACCAGTTTTTGCCCCCTACAGATTCATCTACCATGTAGCCTACACTCTACATAAATCCCTGCTTTGCAACCTCACACTGCCTACCCCTTTCATCCATCATAAACTGTGGTACCTGCTCCTCCTAGCATTGATGTTAGCAGGGGATACTGAACTAAATCCAGAGCCCGAAGGAAACATCTCTCACTCTGATGCAACCTGGAAGGACACCGAGGGCCTTTGCATTGTTCACCTGAATATTAGGATCCTTCCACATAATTTAACAGAACTTGAGGCATGAGTTGTTTAAGATAACCCTGACATTCTATGCCTGTCTGAAACCTGGCTAAACCTTCCACCCCTATTCCCTATGCTTGTTACCTAATTATAAATTATTAAGGCAAGACAGACCCTCATCAAAGTGTGGAGGTGGTGTTGCATGTATCCTGCAATGTCTCACCCACCCTCTCTCACTGTGAATTGATTCACGCAACCTTACAACTTGGCTCAAAAAAGCTGCATATAATGTATGCTTATAACCTTCCCAGTGGTGGCATCACTGGTCTTGAGGAACTTCTCTTCCAGGTGGACACAACTGTCAAATGTAATGCAGTTCTTTTACTGAGGGACCTCAACTTAAACTGGACCAGAAAAGCAAATCAGTCCTTCTACAATGTGGTACAAGGCCACAACCTCCACCAACTAATTGCAGATCCAACCAGAGTCATGGCTTCCCCCGGTCTAGCACACTGATCAACTCAGCCCTCACAAACCACCTTGACAGTATAGTCTCTGCAGGTACCCTCGCTGATGCAATAAGTGATCACTCTCCAGTCTTCTGCATTTGGCACTGCACTAGTGGACCATCTCCTCCTCCAAGTCTCATCACCTTTCGCAATCTGGCTAAATTTAATCAGGCACAGTTTATGCATGATCTCTCTGTGTCTGACTGGTCACGCATCTTCACTACTTCAAATACCCAGTCAGCCCTAGACTACTTCCTAACATGGTTTGGATTTCTCCAGGACATTCATGCTTCCTGCGTCATACGCCGTATATGTGGAACACAAACAAAGTGGTTAACTAAAGACCTTCTCACTCAAATAAGGGCTAGGGACTAAGCTGGCAGCATTTCAAGGCCTCAGAGTTTCAGTCTTATTATAATGCCTACAGATCACTGAGAAACTCCTGCAAAAGGAATATTTGTCTTGCTAAAAGCTCTTTCTGCAAAGACTTATTATTTTTTTAAATTCAAAGTTTATTAACTTCCAAAAAAAAAAAAAGCTTTAACATGAAGGGATCATTTTACAGAGACATATCATTTGACAGTCAGCTCCATGCTAAAGCCCCCCTCCCACTCATAACACCTTCCTCAGCTTGGCATTTCCCATCCAGAGAACCAGGTAACATGGCAAAGAGGAAACATGCATATCAGTTACATTCGGAAACTATAAAAGCATAAAATTAGCCAAAACAATCCAAAAATTATATAACTTGTTACTGCGAGGCCCAAGTCTGAAGAAGATTCAAGGTTTGTAGCCTCTTCCATACTTTCTTAGAGTGGGGAAGAGATCTTCCTAGATTAGCTTTCATTTGTTCTGTACGGAGACTGAATAATAGATCTCGTAACCACTCCTCTTAAGTAATGGTGTGTGCATCAAGCCAATGACACAAAATTAATTTTTTAAGGGTATGCGCTATCATGGCTATGTAGTACCTTCAGTTTTTAACTGGGATTGTGGAAAGGTCCCCCAGAAGGCATATCTCCAGTGGAAATAGTTCCCCAAGGCCCAACAGAGGGTTGGCGCTATTCTTGATTAGGTCCAATAAATTCTTAATTGAGGAACACTCCCAGAATATACTGTATGGACCTGATCCCCTTCAGCTTTTTTACATCTAAAGCAAAGAGTGTCTGACATTCTGCCTATCTTGTGAAGTTTAGCAGGTGTCCAATACATATCATTTAGTATTCTATACTGCATAAACTTCAGCTTGTCTTGAGAGACATATCTAAAGGAGTCTAAGTGAATTGATTCCCATTTTTCTGGAGAGTTTGGGAAACAAGAATTCCAGTGTCAAGGGACCCCACTGCCCATATCAATCATATTTGTATGTGAACAAGTATATATTAGATATACTGCATGGGGTTTTCCCACATATTAGACTGAATGACTCCAAACAGGCACAGACCTACTTTAAATTCCCAGTGTCCAGAAACATTTTTATCAAAAGCTCCGTAAGTTGTCAAGCCTCGAAAACCTGTTTCTGATCTATGGAATAAGACACCAGTATAGTGCCTGAGTCCAAGCATGAACCCTCAGAGAACAAGTCCCCACACAGGCCTTGTTAAGCTGGGGAAGCCATAGAGGAGAAATGATTTTATCTCCAATTCGGAGATTCGGGTTGCCAATTATTGCTTGTCTGGAGCCATTGATATTATAATAGTTGAGAAATGCACAGAATTGACTATGTACTCTGAGGGATAGTAACATGAGGGAGGTACTTAACCCTGCAGGGAGACTTCTGATGGGGACATACAAAAGGGCTTCTTTAGCAATATTCAGATTATCTATTATCTCTCTTTCCAGCAGTAACCATTCTGGAGTGTATGATACAGAGGCAATCTCTTCCTGAGATATAAACCATCTTAAGAATTGAGTCACCTGGCTCGTCCAGTAATACATACCGAAATGTGGTAGTTTAAGGCCCCTGGCCTGTATGGATGCTGCCAATTTGAGACAGGCACATCGAGGATGTCCCCCCCCCCCAATATAAAAGAGGAAATGAATGTGTGTAGTGTCTTAAACCACTTTAGGGGTAACCATAGATTTAACATATTAGAGGGTAGTATATTCTAGGTAAGATATTCATTTTGATTATACCAATCTTCCCCCAAAGAGATACTGGAAGACATTGCCACTAGAGATGGGTGAAGTGACCCCAATTTGCTCCGTGAAGTGATTCGCGGAGTGAAGGTGGATTCGTGGAGAGCTCCACACTCGTTATTTGCATACTTCACATACTTATTCGTACTTCAAGTACCTCAAGGGAATCAACAAAGTCCGAGAGGGTAGCATCTTTCAAAATAAGAGGTGTGCAAGAACAAGAGGGCACAATTTGAAGATAGAAGGGGGAGGCGACTCAGTGGTAACTTAAGGAAGTATTTTTTTACAGAGAGGGTTGTGGATGCATGGAACAGCCTTCCGGTGGAGGTTGTGGAGTCAAAAACAGAGGTGGAATTCAAGCATGCATGGGACAGTCATAAGGCAATTCTAGGGGATGGGGGTAGGAAGAAGTAGGCTGCTGGTTAACTAGGACAGGCAGCTTATCCATTAGGTAGGGAAATGGGCAGACTGGGTGGCCCAAGCGGTCCTTATCTGCCGTCAAAATCTATGTTTCTATGTTTGCATTATAATGGGTAACATGAAGGCCATTGAAAACAATGACTTTGCATTACTCCGCCTTTCCAAACCACTACTCCACCAATTCTTAAGGCAAAGTACAATGAAAACAATGGGTGTTTACTCACCTGGTAAAGGTGATTGTATTGGTTGGCATCCATGGCACTCCAGACATTACCTCATGGGTTTTAGCCCACCTGATAGGCTACTGATGTACATCACCCAGATCAAGTTTCCAGTATATCCAGGTCCCAGAAACCCCTGCTCTCCAGTTTGAATCTTCCACAGCTGAAATCAAGTTAATTAGTAAACAATACAAGGAGAAAGAAAGCATACGATGCAGTTAAGGCCCAGAGAGAGAGAGAGAGAGAGAGAGAGGGAGAGAGAGAGAGAAAGAGGGAAGTACTAAGGGGGATGACCAGAGCCACAAAGGAAACGGACTACGACGTAGTAGTAACAATGGCCCTGGGGCCTGTTCTTTATTCCTCTATTATTTACAGGCTAGTCCCGGACCCGAGGGTCCTACTGGTCATTTAACATTTGACATAGACACACTATCTGTTCCCCTGTGGGTCTCCCCGGGTGATGACTTTCCCTCTTCTATCCGGAACCGGTCGCTCTGAGCACTCTAGAGGGAGGGCCTTGGAGTGCCATGGATGCCAACCAACACAATCACCTTCACCAGGTGAGTAAACACCCATTCTGATTGGTTGGCATCCATGGCACTCCAGACATTACCTCATGGGTAGATAAGAAGCAGTGAGCACTCCGGGTAGGACGAGAGCTAAGGGTGACCGGTTGAGGATGCTGCCACCAGGACCTGGGTGGCGAAGGTGGGCTGTATGGCTTGAAGTTGTTCCAACCTGTAGTGTCTCACGAATGTGTGTATGGAGCTCCATGTGGCTGCCTTACAAATGTCCTCTGAGGACACGCTGGCTCTCTCTGCCCAAGACGTGGCGACCGCCCTGGTGGAATGAGCCTTGATCCCCTGGGGCAGAATCAGCCGGTTTGCCATGTAGGCATTCTGGATGACTCGCCTTAGCCACCCGGCAATGGTGGTCTTGGAGGCGGCCCTACCCTGCCTCTGTCCCTTCACAATGACAAACAGCCTCTCCGTCTTGCGAATGGGAAGAGTTCTGGCTAAGTACACTGAGAGGGTAGATCCCACATCGAGGTGGTGAGGGGGCTCGCTGGAGCCCTGTGTGGAACCGCTTGGGAAGGTGGGCAGCTCAATAGGCTGCTTTCTGTGAAAGTTGGTGGAGACCTTTGGTTGAAAGGCCGGGACTGTCCTCAGACTCACCCCTAGTGGGGTGAACACTGTGTAGGGTTCTGCACAGGATAGGGCCCCCAGCTCCCCGATCCTCCTGGCCGAGCAGATGGCCACCAAGAAGCATGCCTTGAGGCCAACCCAGAACAGGTCCGATTCTCGGAGGGGTTCGTAAGGTGGTGATTTGAGGGAGTCAAGGACCATAGGGAGGTCCCAAGGTGCGATGGTCGGTCGAGTCCTTGGTCTGAGGATCTCTACCGCCCTCAGGAAGTGGATGGCGTCGGGATGAGCTCCTGGGGGGTATCCTTCAACGAGGCCTATGGCCGCTTCTATGGCAGACAGTTGGACCCTGAGGGAAGAGTGTGCTAGACCCTTATCCAGTCCCTGCTGGAGAAATAGCAGGATGGTGGCCATGTCGGTCTGTTCGGGGACTTTCCCCTCTTCCCGGCACCACTTGGTGAAGGTGGCCCATTGCCTCCCTTATGTGGAGGTGGTTGAAGCCCGCCTGGACTGAAGCAGGGTGCTGATGACCAACTCGTGGTACCCCGTTGCCCTCAGCCTCCTCCTCTCAGGAGCCAGGCCGTGAGCTTCAGGGTCCATGGGGTCGGGTAGAGCACTGGCCCCTGTGATAGCATGTCCGAGCGGTAGGGTATTCTGAAGCTGGCTAGTGACATTTCCAGAACTGCTGCGAACCAAGCCCTGTGCGGCCAGTAAGGTGCCACCAGTATGACCGTGTGACCTGACTCCCGAATCTTGGCTAGGACCTGGGGGATCAGGGGAAGGGGCGGGAAGACGTAGGAGTTCCCCCATGTCCAGGCTTGTGACAGGGCGTCCGTTCCTTGTGAGAGATCGTCCCTGAATCATGAGTAGTACTCCCTGACCTGGGCGTTGTCCCATGATGCCATGAGATCCATGGACACTGGTCCCCATGTCGCTTGTATGATCCGGAATAGGGCCGGGTGTAATTGCCATTCCCCTGGGTGTACCTGTTGTCTGCTGAGCCAGTCTGCGCGGATGTTCAGCTTCCCTGCAAGGTGGACCGCGCCCAGATGGGTGAGGTGAGTCTGGGCCCAGTTGAGGACCATCGTTGCCTCCTTCATCATGGCTCTGCTTCTGGTCCCACCTTGCTTTGCTATATAGGCCACTGTCACACGATTGTCGAAACGGATCAGGACCGATTGCCCGAGGATCTGGGGCCTGAAGGCCATCAGGGCATGGGACACAGCTCTCATTTCCAGAATGTTGATGGAGGGCTTCTCCTCTGCTGGTGACCATAGGCCCTGTGCCGTCCTGTCTCCTAGGCAAGCTCCCCAACCAGAGAGACTCGCGTCCGTCTCTATGGAGACTGGGTGAGGGGGCTCCAGAGGGACCCCCCTGGTCAGGCTCTCCTCCATTGTCCACCATGTCAAGGAGGACTTCACTGCATGGGGTAGAGGCACCACGCACTGAAGGTTGTGCTCGCTCGGTGCCCACCGCGACAGGACGTAATTCTGTAGGGGGCGCAGGTGCCACCTGGCCCAGGGTACGAGGTCTATACAAGAGGTCATACAGCCCAAAAACTGAGCTATCTTGCCCATTGTGGTGTGGCAGCGTGCCCTCATCTGGCGCACCAGCTCCATTAAGTTACGCACTCGCGCTGGGGACAGTTTTGCCCACCCCTCGGCCGAGTTGATGAGCGCTCCCAGATGCTCTATCTGTTGAGTGGGGCTGAGATGGCTCTTTTCTCGATTTACCACCCATCCGTGGTCCTCGAGTGCCTGCATGGCGCATCTTGTGTGTATCCATGCTTGGTTTTCTGACCGTGCATGGATGAGCCAGTCGTCCAGATACGGGATGATGTCCAGTCCCCGTTCCCTGAGTCTGGCCACCAGGGTTATGGAGACCTTGGAGAAGACTCTCGGGGCTGATGACAGGCCGAAGGGCAGCGCCTGGTATTGGAAGTGGTGGCCGAGGATGTGGAAATGGAGGAATTGCCTGTGTTTCCAGATGATGGGGATGTGAAGATAGGCTTCCTTCAGGTCTATAGACATGAGGAAATCACCTACCCGGATGCATTGCAGAGTGGACCGGATGGTCTCCATCTTGAAACGGTGGGAAACCACATACCTGTTTAGATGTTTCAGGTCTAGGATGGGCCTGAGTTCCCCAAATTTTTTGGGTACTAGGAAGAATATGGAGTAAACCCCCAGCCCCTGCTCCGGTAGGGGAACGGGCTGAATGGCCCTGTTCTGCAGTAGTTCTGACAAGATCTGTTGGATTTGGTGCGGGGATGCCCTTCTCCTGGATACGGGGGAGGAGATGAATCTGTGTGGAACATGGGCGTGTGACAGCTCGATAGAGTACCCCCTGGCTACCACGTCTTGTACCAATCTGTCCGAAGTCGTATTGACCCAGCGGTGGGCGAAGGAAGTCAGCCTTTGTCCCACCGGCGGGTACTGGTCCAGGCTTTGTGTTCTTGGGAGGAAGCAGTCACTGCCGCTTTCCCCTGAAGCCTCTGCCTCGACCTCCGGTTCTTTGACCCCGGGATCTGAACGTTGAGGGCTGATAGTTCTGGAGGTCCGGGCCACGGAAGCCGGTGGAGGGGCCGCTGCCTCGAAAGGAGTGGCCCTGTTGGTGTGTATCCCTTCGGGGTTGGTGTGGTCTGTTCCCCACCCAAAACCTCCGTCTTGAGGAGGGAAGGTAGGGGAACTTGGTCTTGCTCTTGAGAAGGTCTCTGCCCTCCTCCTTTTGCTTCAGATATTCCTGCAACCCCCTCTCCGAAAACATGCTTTCCCTGAAGGGGTAAGTTTTGTAACAATGTCTTTGACTCATGGTCTGTGTCCCACAGTTTCAGCCACAGTGCCCTACGGGCACGGTTGGTGATGGCGGTGGCCCTTGCCTGGAGTCGCAGGGTGTCTACCACCATATCGGCCAGGTATCTTGCCGCATCTAAGGTGCACTCCAACAGTTCTGCCTCCTTAAACTCAGGGGTGGCTTGTTCCTGGAGTTCCTCGAGACAGCGGATCTGAGCCGGGTCGTGTAGATGGCTGTAGTGGTCACCTTAGCAGCGGTACCCTCAATGTCAAACGCCTTCTTGAGCATGTCTTCGATCTTCTTATCCGTAGGGTCCCTGAGGGCTATCGTGCTGCATGGAAGTACGGTCTTTTTGCTGGGGGCCGCCACTTGGGGGTCGATGGTGGGAGCCTTGCACCAGGCGTACGATTTCTCCCCCTTGTACTGGGTACATCCTGTCCAGATTCCTGCGATTTGGCATCCTACCAGGTTCGGGGGATTGCCATTCAGTATTGAAGATGTCCTCAATCGCCGGACATATGGGAAAAGTCTCTGTGGTTGAAGGTCTAAGTTGAATCATCGGGTCGAGCTTCGACTCGGGCTTGCTCTCCTCGGTGTCATTGGTGTCAAAGCCCATGGTGGCCTTGATGACCTTCATGAGCCCCGGGATCTTGTCAAATGAGCATAACTTTGAAGTCAGCGAAGGGGTCGTCTGTAGTTCCATATCCTCTGCGTACGAATCCGCTTCATCATCTTCCTCTGCATCCTCCCTCTCCCTGTCCTCGTGTGCACTGTCACGCGGAATATCTGGACGGATGTTCTCGGGTTTTGGAAGATCTTCTGGTTGACCCCCCGCCTTGTTGGGTTCTGAGCTTGGCTTCGTCCTGTTTTGGGTGAGGGACTCCAGCTTCTCCATGATTTTGAGCATAAAGTTTTGCTGGCTCTCCATCATGGCAACTGTGGCTTGTTGGTTCTGGATCAGGAGAGAGCCCAGATCCACCCATGTTGGGTTGCTGGGCCCGGGGTTGTTGGGGGCCAGGGGTGGGGTTCGCTCCAGTGAAGAGTCATCGTCATCCAGTAGGCACGCTGCACAGAGGGGGCCCGGGGTTTGGGGAAGGAGGTTGACACTGCATGCGGAGCATTTCCTTGCTTTCACCATCTGGAAGGAGAGAGGAAATATTTAGGAATGGGGTCGGCATGGCGGCCCTCAGTGTTTGTCTCCCTTTTTTTAAAACGTTATACTCGTGACTCCCTGGGTTAGAGGAGCGCCTGGGGTTGAGGGGCACTTTGTGAGGGCCCCTGCAATGCTGGACGGTGGTCTGGTGGTACGGCCCACTGTGGGAGGGAGCCGTGGCCACTGGGAGTAGGACCAGGAGAATCGGAACCTACTTGGGTCACTATGGGAGGGACCCTAGTGGTAGATGTAAGCTTGGGGCCCCTGGAAATGGAACCAGAGCAGAAGCCTTGGTCGAAGTGGTTGTGGAGGTGGTGGGGGTCGCTGTGGGAAGGACCCCCATGAGGGAAACCACGGGTCTTCTCGTTCCACCCGCGAGGCCAGAATAACAGGTAGAGCCTCCCTGCTTTCCTCAAGGGAAGGGTTGGGGGGGCAGAATATGTTGGGAGGCTGAACTCAACCTCAGCCTTGCAGTTAAGCCTATAATTACTGTGCACTAGCCAAGTGCACCACCCCCTATTAGAAATCAATGTTGCCTGCCCACCCTCCTGATGGGCTAGGCCTGGTAGCAGAAGTGAAGTCCCCCCCCACCCCCAGGTCCCTAGAGCCTAGGGAAAGGCTCTGGTAGCCTAGAGGAACAACATGGGCTGGACCGATCCCAACTTGGAATGCAGCCCAGGGCCCTAATTATTGCGGAGTGGAGAAGGGAAGAGTTGCTGCCGAGGTGTGAGCTTAGCTTCCCCCCCGGCGAGAGAGCACTCCATCTCCTCCCCCCCCAATCTGGCCAGACTGCGAGGTCGAGGAAGCGGGGTCCTCGCGAGGTGGGTCTGCCTCCCCTGTCTCTCTTCTCTCTCTCTCTCTCTCTCTCTCTAGAGGGAGAGAGAAGACCTTCCGATGCCAAGCAGAGCATCTGGGTGTAGGCCCAAACCGAGGCCTAGGCGAGTGCACCTGAGCGCGGGGACGCGCCTGAGTGTGAGCGGAGTCACCCGCGGCGGTACAAGCGTCGCGTGGCCCCGGAGGGGCTGATGCCTTTCTCCCTCTCCCTGCCACGAGGGAGATAGAGAGTGGCCTGAGACAGCCACGCGGTCACGAAGGCCGCCAAGCACAGAGCGGGCCTAACGGAGGGTGACCAGGCCGCTTCTGGTGTGATGGGGAGAGCACCACGAGGAGTAGGCCGGTGGGGGAGGGTTACATAAGCATGGCGAACGACCGCGTGACGCGGCACCAGGGGGGGCAACCTAGGCTTCAGGGTTAAAGCACAAAGATGGAAAACACAGCACTATACTGCCCAGGAGCCACTGAAAACTTGCAATACATTCTGCCCCAAACTAGGGCTGAGCCCAGAGTTAGTTTAAACTAGATGATTCACAATACATTCTAGCTCAAATTCTTCATTTACTTTAGCTTGCAGATTAAACCAGATATAATTGCTTATGCATTCTGCCCCATGTCAGTAAGGAAAATTCTTTCTAGCATAGATTTAAAGTCTTACCTTGTAAGAGCAGATAGGGATTCCTGGTGTGCTTCTTGCCTGATCAGATGCACGATTCAAAACTGGAGAGCAGGGGTTTCTGGGACCTGGATATACTGGAAACTTGATCTGGGTCATGTGCATCAGTAGCCTATCAGGTGGGCTAAAACCCATGAGGTAATGTCTGGAGTGCCATGGATGCCAACCAATCACGATGTACTTCACCTCACTTCTCCTTGCTTTTAAGCTCCAAAGGTGAATTTTGCAGTGATTCATGGGATTTCAGGTCACATGGGCTCTAGATTGTTCTGCACAGCCTTAGTTTGGGGTAGTGTGCGTAAGAAGCTGTAGGAGACATCCTGCTCATCTCTGACAGCTCTCTGCGATTCAAACCTTCTAAAAGCTGTTAAAAAGCCTTTTTGAGTCACTTTTTTTGCTGAAACTTTAGTTCATCGATTATAGGAAACCCTTCTGTGCTCATATCATTGTTTATTGTTTGTGTGTGGATTTTGAATGTTAATGAACAACATTAAGTCTGTGTACTGAGAGACAGTGGAAGTGTACTTTGGGGGAGAGGCATATCTGTGGTGTACATAGATTAACTTGGAGAAAAAGACACTGCTTTCTGTTTTGGTGATATTTTTCTTGTATAACTATGTTAATGTACACACAGTAATATTTTGAATAAATATTGCCAGTTTTTTGTTGATTGTTGTGGTGTAGCAGTGCATAATTTAGTTTGTTTAAAATATGTGGTTACTTTACTGAAGTTTTCAATTTGCTATGCATTACTTAGTATGTGTAAGTATGTGTGTGACATGTGTCATCAAATCAGACACCTTTTATTGTTCCACATAATAATTTCAGCAATGTGAACCTGCTATCCACTGCAGCTGTGTGATTTGTGTACTTCTTTGTGGTATCTTTACTGATACTAGTACTAGTGACTGTTACTGTAACAGTGCAGTACGCGGCCCACCCCAACTGGCAAAGGTATTCTTTTCCAGATTGGAATTTCTGATGGTGAGCACTGGCCAGGTGTTGTGCCTTTGCATCTGAATCTCTTAAGTGCACAGCGTAATCTTAATCTGCCTGGGCATTTGCATCTCTTTAGGGCCCCCAATCTCCATCTGTAACTTAAGTCACCATTGTTTCTTTGGCTTCCCTTCAGAGTATTGGACAGGTGTGGTGCTTTATTCTGCATGAACATTGTACTCACTAATGTGCGTTTTTAAGTCAGGACCGTCATCATGAGTCACTCATGATACAAATCATGTTCTTCAACATCACGGTCACAAATGCAGTCACAAATCATGATTCACGATCACATCACAAATCACAACAATAATTTTTTGACTAGTCATTTGGATGTAAGCATGTTTTGTAGTAACTCTCCAGGCTTCACCACCCTGCCATTGTACTCATTAATGAGTGTTTTTAAGACAAGGAGTTTGTGCTACAGCTCATCGGGGAAGTACAGCTGTAGGCATTCACATTCCCAATACAGTTCCATATTGTTTATCTCACACCGTCGAGACCGAATCACGTTCTTCATCATCACGGTCACAAATGCAGTCACAAATCATGATTCAAGATCACATCACGAATCACAACATAAATTATTTTTGCTAGTTACTTGGATGTATTGTAAGCATGTTTTATAGTATTTCTCCAGGCTTCACCACTCCATTGTACTCATTAATAAGTATTTTCAAGTCAGGGAGTTTTGTGCTACAGCTCATCGGGGAAGTACAGCCATAGGCATTCACGTTCCTTCCCATGCATCATGTGAGTTACAGTATTATGAGTAGTGGTGGGCAAAGTGGCCCCAATTTGCTCCATAAAGTGATTCACTGAGTAATGCTGAATCCACGGAGAACTCCAGAATGTGAAGCAGAGTACTTCGCTTCATAATGAAGAATGTGAAGTCCATTGAAACCAATGTCTTTGCATTATTCTGCCTTCCCCAAACCACTTCTCCACCAGTTTTAAGGTGAAGTACATTGAAATCAATGTAATTCACCTCACTTTGTCCTGAAATTGAGCTCCAAATGAAATTCTGCAGTTATTCATGGGATTGCAGGTCACATGGGCTCTAGATTGTTCAGCACAGCCTCAGTTCTGGCCTGGGCAGTGTGGGCAGTGGTAGCTGGAGACAGTTTGCTCTCAGAGCTCTGTGATTCAAAACCTCTAAAAGCTGTTTAAAATGCCTTTTTCAGTAATATTTGTTGCTCAAAATTTAGTACATTGATTGTAGGAAACCCTTCTGTGCTCATATCATCTAGTGTTTATTGTTGTGTGTGGATTTTGAATGTTAATTTAGAACAGTCAGTCTGTGTAATGTGAAGTGTGCTTAGGGAAGGGGCAAATTTGTGGTGTAGGTAGATTAACTGGGAGAAAAAGGCAGTTTTTCTGTTTGTCTTATATTTTTCTTGTATTACTGTGTTAATGTACACACTGTAATATTTTCAGTAATTCTTGACATTTGTTTGCTGATTGTTGTGGTGCAGCAGTGTACAATTTGTCTGTTTAAAACAATTGGTTATATTACTAAAGGTTTTCAATTTGCTACGCATTACTTGAGTCTGCGCGTGAGTGAGTGTGCAATGCTAATTGCACCAGTGTGAACCTGCTATTCACCGCACCTTCATGAATTTTTTTATACTGCTTTGTGGTATCTTTACTAGTAGTGGATTGTTACTGCTGTGTACTAATCCCCCAACTGGCAACATTTATTCCTTTTCAGATTTGGATTTGAGACTTGTGAGCACTGGTTAGGTGTTGTTATGCCTTTTTGTATGCATCCCTTGAGTGTGCAGTGCAATCTTAATCTGTATGTGTGTTTGCATGGCACCATTAATTCTGGGAAACTGCATTCCTTGTTATGCTCTCATTTCACTTCATCAACACCAGGGAATTTTCTGAACACAAGACAGTAGCATTTTGGGGTTGCACATTAATTCTGGTGACTCTGCATGTGATCTGACCACTGTGTAGATGACTGAGTGCACCATTAGGTCTGGGAGACTTTCCATTTCTTGTGACATTTTCATTTCACTTCATCTGCACTGGGGAGTTTTCTGGACACAAAACAGTAGCACTTTGGTGATGCACATTCATTCTGGTGACTGTGTGGGTGGGATGCTTGCAATATTGTTGTCACTCCTCCTTACTTCGCATTTAAGGTGGAATGGCATTGCAAAGTAATAATAACAAGGCAAACTGAGCCTTTCCTATGGGGTACTCCATGTAGCGAAGTGGCAACATGAAGTGGCCACTTCGCATTCACTTCACCGGCAGATTTTAAATTCGCTGCATCTCTAATCACTACCTTTTGAAATCCTGCTAGATAGCGTCCAAGAAGGTATCAAGATTCACCTTCTTCATTAAGTTTTCATTTCTAGAGAGAATTAACCCCAAATACTTTATAGACTTAGCATTCCACTATACCTCCAGTGAGGAAATATCCTGTCTCATAAATCTATGATTCAGGGGAAAGACAATCATCTTATTTAAAATAATTTTGTAATTAGAAACAGTTCCAAACTCAGTGATGATACTCAAGGCAGTAGGTGAGTCAGGTGAAGAAGTACATCATCACTGTAGGCAGATACCATAAATATGTAAGTACCTATAGAGATCCCCTGTACACCTTCATGTGCTCGCAGCATAGCCAGTAATGGTTCTAAGTAAATTTTGAATAATAGGGGAGAAAGGGGATACCCTTGCCTCGTGCCAGAACACAGAGAGAATCTGTTGGTTAAGACTCTGTTACAGTGTATTCTTGCCTGTGTGTTCTGGTAGAAAGATGCAATCCAGTCTATAAATTTAGCTGGAAAACCAAATCTTTGCATAGTTAGAAGTAGGAACTGCCAATCCACATGGTCAAATACCTTCTCCGTGTACAGAGGCAGTAGACCAGCTGGTATGTCCAAGTCTCTGGATGTGGGGAAGACGTGCGCCAACTTCCTAAAATGGTCAGTCAACTGGTATCCCTGCACGAAACCTACTTGATCAGAATGGATGATATTAGGGAGTACCTTTTTAGGTCTATTGGCAAGAAGTTTCACTAGTATTTTAATAACACAATTCAATAGATAAATTTGATGGTGAGTTCAGGGTCTTTGTCTTGTTTATGTAACACAATTATAATTGCTTAGAAAAGATAACTGCCTAAGGGATTCCCTCCCAACATCCATTCAAAAAGATGGGACAGACAGGGAGTGATTTGTTTACTAAAAATGTTATAGAAGTCAGGGGAGTACCCATCTGGACCTGGAGCTTTGTCAGCTGCTATTGAAGAAATAGCCAATTGAATCTCCAACTCAGAGATGGAGGCCACTAGGAATTCTTGTTGGGTCAGTGTGAGAGATGGGAGGGCAAGTGGGAGAAGGTATTGTTCCACAGCTGCAGTCATGGGTCTATTGAGCATGAGTTTGTAGAGATCCTTATAACAACCCACAAACTCATCGGTGATCTCCTTGAGAGCCAGGCGAAGGTCACCTGTATCTTGGGATCTTATACTTGGAACAATTCTGGAAGACTCTACCTGTTTAAACCTTAAGGCCAATAGATGACCTGCTTTCTCCCCCGATCTATGTATTTCACTCCAGTTTTTAAAACAGCATATTCAGCTTTCTCCTGAAGGAGAGAGCTGTATTGGTCCCTCAGCTCCACCAATAACTGTCTATCATCTGTAGACAATGTAGGGGACAATGATGTCTCTAAAATACATATTCTTGATAACAGTGAAAGAGATTTTTGTTCTCGGTCCTTCTTCCTGAGGAAGGCTACCTTAATGAATACCTCTCATAGTACACACTTCCGTGCTCCCCATTCAAGATCTGGCCTTGATGTGGAATTCCAAGTAACTTTGGTATATTATTCTATTTCTTGGATAATAGTATCTACTATTTTAGGATCTTTAAGGAGTTGATTATTCAGCTTCCACTGAGAGTCAGATGATACATCAACAGATCATAATTGACCACTGAGTGATCTGAGATTACCCCCAAAGTTATCCCTGCTGACACTACCCTTTGCAGGAGTGATTGATCAATTAAAAAATAATCAATCTAGGAGGAGGTCCCAAGGACCCTAGATTGGAATGTAAATTCCTTTAGTGCGGGATACAGAGTTCTCCACTGTTCCACTAACCGCAGATGAACAACCATCTCTCTGAGAGCACATTGTGCTGGGGAGAGGCCCTGACTCTTGGTGGTGAATTTATCTAGATTAGGCAAAAAAAGTAGGTTCCAGTCCCCCATATAATACATGGATAGGCGGTGTAAGGTGTCAATACCTTTGACAGGTCAGTGAAAAAAAGGGTAGAGTTATTATTAGGACCATACATGCATCCTAACAATAAAGAGATTCTCTCTAGAGTGCCTCAAACAAATAGATATCGTCCCAGTGGGTCTCCAATGATCTGCTCAGATTTAAAAGGTATATTCCTGGCTACTAGAATGGCAACCCTACAACTCTGAGAGCTGTTCCCTGCATTAAAAACTTGTCCTGCATATTGTCTGCAGAGGAGGGCTCCCTCCAACTCCAGAAGGTGCGTTTCTTGGAACAACATACATGAGTCCCCCCTTTGAGCAAGCTTATGTGCTTCAACACCTTACAACATTTTAGCTTGGTGTGGAGCCCATGTACATTCCAAGACAGAAATGTCTTAATACCTGCCATGATCAATTAAAGAAACATCAGAATCCAGTACCACCATGTATCCTGTTGTATGAAAAAACACGTGTCCCTAGTGCCAAGCTGTTGTCCCCCCTCCTCCCACCCCCATTGTGGAATGTCCCCCAACCCCCTGTATTCCATAGCCTTCCTTATCGTCCTGTTGTCCCACTCCCTCCTGCAGATCCCTTCAGCAACTTCATTCTCCCTCTCACCCCAGTTATGTAGTGAGGACCCGACAGGACCACCACCCTCCCCCCACTCACATAATTAGTAGTGCAAATGTGTCCTCCCCACTGCCACTACCCCCAACCCTCCACACTGTCCCATAATTTTAATGAGTCACAAATGCTGTAGCCCATAAAGTAGAAACCTTTCTCCCATTCCAGAACAGGCAGTAAACTGAGGGGAGTCTACTGGTCTTTAAATTTAACAACCATCTGTTTCATTTCGGTACATCACCAATATGTGAGAGGGCCATCATCATCATGGTCACTACCCTGACTAAATTTAGCCCTAATTAAAACCAAGAAACAGAATTATGGCTGAGGTAGTCAAGAGAGAAACATCCCATCCCCAAAATAAATCAGCTGCCCCTTTATAGCAACCAGCACTCTCGCCATCTCATTGTAGTTTAAATTTATGAAAGCACCAGCAGATTTGGTAAATGAGCTTGTTAATGCAAGAACACAGGCCTTTAACTAAAAATATCCTAAGCCCCTCAAAATTGCCTTCATAATATTAGTATATTTCTTCCTTGAATTTAATGTTCCACAAAAATAAAAGAAACAGAAACATTGCTAGTACACTGATGGCCTAGATACTGGAATGTCCACAGCATCACTGACTGTGCCCTGGAGTCTAGAAACTGCTCTCACGTGGAAAAATGAGAAAGAAAGGCACTCCTGTGAGCATCAGTCCCTGAATCAAAACAAAACCAAATATCCCTGGTTAATAAGTTTTGTTCAAAAGGGATTTGTACTGCCAAATTGTCCCTCCACTTATAGTATAGAAACAAATGCTGTACATCGATTTCTCCTGAAAGTTCTAGTGCGGGACTGATCATACAGTACATGCTCAACTGCCTTATAAAGCCGATTTAATAGTAGATCCCCACAATTTCAGACTAGGCTCTCATGCATCTCTGAAGAGGTTTGGAAGCAATTTTCTCAGCTCGAGCTCCTCAGATTTCAGGTCTTTTAAAAGGACCCATTTCCCCTCAATGGATACTTGTAGGTTAGCTGGATACAGCATCTGAAAATGGATGTTTGCCAGTAGCTGCTTGGTCACCACATTATGGAATTCAGCTCTCTTCTGCCTCACTTAAGGGGGGAGGTCCTGGGTAATATGAATTGGGGATCCTTCCCAGAGCATTTCCTTCAAATCTTTAACCTTAGCCAGCCGATGTTGGCGTTCCTGATAATTCAGGAATTTGAAAATAAAGGTCCTGGGCTGAGCCCCTGGCTGTGGCATAGGCTTCAAAGCTCTGTGTGTCCTTTCTACAATGTACTCAGGACTAAAGGGAGAGGGGCCAGCTATTTTCTGTACTAGCATTTGTACAAATAGAACTGCATTAGAGCCTGCTTCCCACTCCGGTAACCCAATAACCACAACATTGTTGTGGGGGACTTCTCCCCTCAAGATCTTCTACTTTGGCTCCCAGTTTTATTACACATTGTCTAACCAGTGCTATGGCAGGGTCAACCCTCTCTAGATTTTTCTCCATGGAGATAATTCGTACCTCACAATCCCCTGTGCATTGGGCTAGATCTTCCAGCTTACTGGTCACCGCTTCCACCTCCTCAATTAGAGATCTGACTTCATGCCGAAAGGGGCAGAATTCTTCAAGACACCAATCCAAAGATAGAGGAGTTGTCTCTGTGGCTGTAGTGATTCTCTTGGCTGCCGAAGTTAGTTGGGCCTTCACTTTCTTTGTGGCTTTTTCAGGTATAATTGGTGGGGTATGGTGCGGTGCAGCAGCTCGCATTTCTGCATCCATGACCAGCTAGGAATTCAAAGTTTCTTCAGAATTGTGCCCGATAGGTTTGCAGCACTGCAACAAAACAATATAGCAAGTGACTTAAACTAAAATAGAGAGTTTAAACTGAGGTTGGAGGAGGGATAGCCGGAGCACTTGAGAAAAACATCTAATCAGCCTGAGACATCTCATCATCTCCCTGCAAAGACTTATTAATGAAAACCACTGGTGACTCCAAGTAATTCTGGTCAATCATAAAACCCTCCTTGGAGTCAATCATAATGGCCACTACAAATGATATGCTGCTAAATGGCATACTCTAGCAATCCTGTGACCCTCGCCAACTCTTTCAACCTTCACATCTCAGATCTATCAAGTTACCTGGCATCCTTCCCCTCCAGACATACCACTCCCCCCCCCCACCGTGGATACTGAACCCCTTCTCATCCATCCATCCACCATTTTGGTTCCAGACCATTGCAAGAAACAAAGTTCTAAAGTTGCTACTCACCATCCCCAACAGTTCTAGTTCTGGGTCTGATACTCTGGAACCCAGGCTCCTGAAAGTCACTGCCCCTCTCATTGTCTCCCCCCTAATCAAAGTCTTCAACTTGTCACTATGCCATGGCACAGTCCCTAATATCTGGCAAACTGCTAGAATTACACCTATTCTTAAAAAAGGTGATCCTATAGAAATTGGTAACTATTGAACCATAGCTATTCTTTCGGTGCTCAGTAAAATCCTTGAAAGATTTGTGGCAATCCAATCCATAGCATATCTTCAGAAGTGCAACCTCCTCTCTGGCTCCCAGCATGGCTTCCGCAAAGGTCACAGCACTTCCACTGCCCTCCTAAAACTTACAAATGACATATATGCTGCCACAGACACTGGCCTCCTGACAGATGTGGTTTTCATCGACTTAACCAAGGCATTTGACCTGGTAAACCATACCCTTCTCCTCACAAAACTACATTCCCTTGGTTTCTCTGCTGATGTGGTGGCTTGGTTTAACAGCTATCTGCCCTACAGGAAACTGGCCATAGTTTTCAACTCAGCCATGTCTGATCTTTACTCTATCCATGTTGGCATTCCCCAGGGCTCCATACTTGGCCTCTTGCTTTTCTCAATTTTCATTAACGACCTCCCATTGCTTGCGTACCCATGCTCATTTCTGCTTTATGTGGATGACCTCATCGTTTGCCACAGTGCTAGAAATATCTCGGATATAAACCACTCTCTCAACTCAGACTTTTTAAACACACAATCCTGGCTAACAGAGAACAACCTTGTTCTCAATGTAAGCAAAACACACTCCATGCTCTCCGGCTGTCCTGCCAGACATAAAGCAAATCGAACCTCCCTCAAAATATAGTGTGCTAATGGTTCTCATTGGTCATCACTAGTGTTGTCAGAACTAGTTTGTCAAAGATTTGAACCCTCCTCAAACCCTGGTGTTTGAGTTCTAACCTAGAACTCGAATGCTAAAAGGTTCACAAAAGGGTTTGAATCGGAGTCCTCCCAACTCCCGTGATGTCTTTTTCCTGGCCCCAGCTGATGACTTGTGTGTGGGGAGGAGGGCAGGAACACACCCCAGCAGGCAGCCCTGATGTGGGGGGGGTATGTGTGGGGAGGAGGCACATCCCAGCAGGCAAGTGGCAGCCCCGATGTGGTGGGGTGGGGGCGCAGCAGTGTTGTTGAGGCTGCCAGATTAATCCACCGTGAGTTTTCTCACACTTTGCACTTGCATACTGTACTTATGTACCCTCAAGTGAAGTCATCCTCACCACCTGACCATTACTATGTGGTCAGGTGGGGGGTCGAGTAAGCTGCACGAGCCACGGGATCTGTGCTGGGTATTTATTTAGGCGGATGCAAGCCGAGATCACCATTTAATCCTGAGGATTTCAGGATGCAGCAGCAGCCTGAGCAATACTTAACTGTAGCATACCACTACTACCCTAGGCAGCATTCTTGCCTGATATTTAGGCCAGAGCCGAAGTCGGTGTGGCTGCAATTGGACTGCAGTACTTGCTAGTTGCTGCAGTGGTTATTGAATTATTTAAAACATGCCATCATCCATTTTCCTGTGAAACAGGGCTAAGCAAACGTTGAAAAGTTTGAGGTGGAGGAGAAGGGGAAGGGGGGCAGGCCGGGCCAGGCCCAAGAGACCGAGAACGAGAAAGGCTGAAAAAAAAAGGCTCAATAAATTAACGGTCAGGTGTGAGACTTGGGGAGGTTCAGGTGGTGGGACTAATCAGGAATTGGGATGGGATTGATCAATATCTGGACTCAGGAGAGAGAATAAAAAAAAATTACAGAAAGAAGGACCTTTGTGAAATATGACTGTGAAACTGCAACACTGCACAGTGCACACTCAGCAGCTGCCAGCAACAAGTATATAAGAAGGGGGAAAAAAAAGTCAAATAAATTTGTCACGACAGAGTATATAAGGACTGTGCTCAAGCTAATTGTGCTGTGCTGCTAAGGGGGATCCTCCTCTTGACTTTCACCCTCAAAAATTCCAGTCCTTATTAGTCCTTATACAACAGCACAAGGCACTGGCAGTAAGGCACTGACTGAGGGAAAGCAGTTAATTTTTTTGGACACCAGTCCTCTGTGTGTGTGTGAGACTTCTACTTCTCCACTCCTGAGTCCCTGTGTTGTGTATGTGACTCCCAGCTCCCATCTCCCGAGTAGTGTTCCGTTATTACCATTACATGACAGAAGCTTAGAAATATAATTCTCATTCCCTGCGTTGTGTGTTATCTATGTATATGACTCTGTCTCCTGTAGTCAGCCCATCACCCTGCTGCTGTGTGCCCCTTGACTGCACTGTACCCTACCCAGTGCATGCTACAGAGAGAAGCACAATGGCCAGTTGTGTGTTGGCATTACCCTTGCATGACACAAGCATAGAAATATAATTCTCATTCCTTGAGTTGTGTACGTGACTCTGTCTCCTGTGGTCAGCCCATCACCCTACTGCTGTGTGCCCCTTGACTGCACTGTACCCTACCCAGTGTGTGTTACAGAGAGAAGCCCAGTGATCAGTTGTGTGGTTGCATTAACCTTACATGACAGATGCATAGAAAAATAATTCTCATTCCCTGAGTTGAGTATGTGATTCCATTTCCTGGGGTCAGCCCATCACCCTGCTGCTGTGTGCTCCTTGACTACATGGTACCCTACCCAGTGTGTGTTACAGAGAGAAGCCCAGTGGCCAGTTGTGTGGCAGCATTAACCTTACATGACAGAAGCATAGAAATATAATTCTCACTCTCTGAGTTGTGTATATGACCCCGTCTCCTGTGGTCAGCACATCACCCTGCTGCTGTGTGCCCCTTGACTGCACTGTACCCTACCCAGTGTGGGTTACAGAATGAAGCCCAGTGGCCAGTTGTGTGTTGGTATTACCCTTATATGACAGAAGCATAGAAATATAATTCTCATTCCCTGAGTTGTGTGTTATGTATGTGACTCCATCTCCTGTGGTCAGCCTATCACCCTGCTGCTGTGTGCCCCTTAACTGCACTGTACCCTACCCAGTGTGTGTTACAGAGAGAAGCCCAGTGGCCAGTTGTGTGGTGGCATTAACCTTACATGACAGAAGCATAGAAATATAATTCTCATTCCCTGAGTTGCGTATGAGACTCTGTCTCCTGTGGTCAGCCCATCACCCTGCTGCTGTGCGCCTCTTAACTCCTATGTGTATGCCTATGCCCAGCAGCCCAGTCATTCTGTAAGCCATGAACCTGGGATCCTTTATTTGCAAACCATCATATTCTTTAATTACTTTCAGTCCACTGCATCACAGTGTCACACAACTAAAATTAAATTTTGGAGTCGCAGCCAGTGGTCACAGATCACATTGCTTTCTTACACAGGAATTGTGTGGGTGTGGGTGTGTTCACTGCAGTATACTGGTACCGTTATGGCTGACACCAACATAGATGAAGCATCTAGTGCAAGTGTTGGAGCAGGTATTGGTGGTAGTGGTAATCCTGGTGCTAGCAGAAATAACCAAAATGTTTCATGTGATAAAAATTCAAGAAACAGCAAAAGAGCAATAGTGTAGTAAACAAGGACTATTAATATACATTTTATGTGACTGAATGTTTAAACCTTATATGTTAGCCTTGTGAAACCACATCTAATAATGCTGTAACCTTATTTTATTTCGTGGAGCCCTACTAGCAGGAAGTAGGAAGAGGGCACTGTAGTTTTGGTAGTACACACCACGAACTACAAATCGTGTCAAACTATATACTTTTAGTTGATTCCTGCATGTTTACAATTGTTCAAACCTCAAAGAAGTAGTGGGGCTTTCAGTTTTAAGTTTAATTCATTTAAAATCGCTAGTTTACTAGAGAGGGACAGCACGACCCCGGAAGCAACATCCGGTTCACAGGGGATATAAAAATCACCCAATAGCGACCAGGGCGAGCGTGTGCAGGGTGCATCACTGCGCGCAGAGACACGCGCGTCTACGCGTGTCGGCTGTGTCTGCTGGACGGCTGGACTCATGAGCTTTACTGAAACAAGTAAGAATAACATTAAATTTGGGGTGCATTAAATGTCACATGTTTAAATTAGGTAAGGAGCTAAAAGATTATGTGTGCGAGAAGTGTTTGCTGATAGAAGAACTTTGTCTAGAAAATGACATCTTAAAGCAAAGGATTAAAACTCAGGTGGAAATAATTACACTAGAACAGTTTATTGATTCAATGGCTGATGAAGCTATAGATGCAGGATTACATGAAACAGTTGCAATAGCAAAATGCCCAGGTATAGAAACTGTTGAGGAATGGAGTCTAGTAGGAAAATCCAAGAACAAAAGGAAAGGAAGAAGGAATATAGGGGTCTCCTCGAACATACTCACTCCAAACAGATATCAAGCTCTGGCTCCTATAGTAGCTGGAGAGGGAAAAATCATGACTATTGACATTATGAATGATGTGACTCAGCAAACTACTTGCACACACACTAACATAGCTAATGAAGATGGCAATAATTATATAAAATCCAGATCATGCAAAAAGCTTCCTCATGACTTGTTGTATATAGGGGATTCAATGATGCGTAATACTGACAGCATACTATGTAAAAACCAAAATGATTATACTACGGTCAGTGTATTACCAGGGGCAGGCACCAGGGATATTAAACAAATGTTGCCAGGCCTCTTGGAAAATACAGTCACACCAGTAGTAATAGTCCACATAGGTGTAAATGATGTAGGGAAATTAGGAATGTCTGAGATTCAGAGTAACTTCAAATATGTGGGTTCCTATTTAGGTAGAAAAGGTTGTGATTTGGTAATTTCAAGCATATTACCTGTTCCCAGAGCCAGCAAGTTGTTAAATAATGAGATTCAGCGACTGAATGGACGGTTAAAGAGGTGGTGCTATAGGGAAGGGCATGCCTTTATTGATCATAGTCAAGCCTTTATGGATTTCAACCCATTTGCACAAGATGGATTGCATTTGAATGGATATGGTAAAAGGGTGCTGGCCCAAAGAATGAGACACGTTGTAAATCTCCATTTAAACTGCATACAGAAGGGGGAGGGGGTCCCTCAAATCCAAAGCTCAATTGCTCAGTAAGAGATACACAAACAGGCTGAAAAATTGTGTTGGTCAATGCAAGAAGTCTAACTAATAAAATGGAGGAATTAAAATTAATTTTACAAACCTCTTCAATACACATCTGTGCCATTACAGAGACCCGGTGGAATCCAAATGACACCTGGGGTGGGGAAATGAATGGTTATACACTATATTCCAAGGATAGAAGAACATCCAGAGGTGGTGGAGTAGCTGTATATGTTTCAGACAGTATTACATCTGCTAATATTGAAACTGACAGCTGGGGTAATTTAGAATTACTATGGATCAAATTAACACCACCCAATGATACTGCTATTAATTTGGGAATAGTGTACAGATCACCATCCATTGTTTACACTGATGATGTTATTTTGTTAGATTTCATTAAACAGTTGACCAAAACAAAAAATGCCATATTAATGGGAGACTTTAACTTACCAGGAATTAAATGGGATACATCAGAAGCCTCATTACTTGTGGAAACCAGTTACCTTGATATTTTTACATTAGCTGGACTAGAGCAATATGTAACTTGTAGCACCAGGGGGTAAAACATACTGGATCTGGTGTTAAGCAATGGAACCAATAAAATTCATAACTGCATAACACTACCCCCATTGAGCTCTAGTGATCATGCTATTGTTAGTTTTGAGTATTTGGGAGATTTGGGTAAATGCACAGGTAGTACAATAATCCAAATGTATAATAAGGCACATTTTAGGTTAATGAGAAAGGAGCTGGTAGCCTGGAATTGGCAACAAGAATTTATTAACATATCAGCATGAGATATGTGGAACAAGCTGAGTACTACGATCAATGCATTGGTCCATAAGTATGTACCATCAAAAAAGAAATACAATGGTTGCAAAAAAGCTCTTCCATATGGATGACCCCCTCAATTAGGAAATTAATAAAACAGAAAAATAAAGCATATTTAAGGGCTAAAACAAGTAAAAATATGTTATGTTGGAAGATTTACAAAAGGTACTTAAAAAGTACCAAATCAGCAATCAACCTTGCAAAAAAACATATGAACACAAATTAGCAGATAAGGTTCAGGACAATTATAAATCCTTTTACTCGTACATTAGATCAAAAAAAAATTGCAAACAGTGGTATTTCATCATTGAAGGACCCAAATGGATGTGTAATATCAGACAATCAAGAAATGGCTGAAAAGTGTAATCTTTATTTTTCATCGGTCTTTAATAAAGGTTCACCTATGCAAACAAAACATCAAAAATCAACTCAGGTTTCCACCTTCACAATAAATACTTCTGATGTATTAAAAAGTCTTAAAGAGATAGACCCAAATAAAGCACAGGGTCCAGATGGGATACACCCAAGAGTTATTAGGGAACTGGCACATGAACTAGCATTGCCTGTAACCCATATCTTCCAAAAATCCCTAGATGCATCCATTGTGCCCGACGATTGGAGACAGGCCCTTGTCATACCCATTTTTAAGAAGGAATC
Source organism: Neoceratodus forsteri (assembly GCA_016271365.2). Lineage (NCBI taxonomy): Eukaryota > Metazoa > Chordata > Ceratodontiformes > Ceratodontidae > Neoceratodus > Neoceratodus forsteri. The sequence goes on from CM057452.1 coordinate 1,062,041,635, forward strand.
TCAACAACTAGTTGAAAATTATCACCCAATTAGCCTGACTTCAGTCTTGGGGAAAATTTTGGAATCCCTCATCAAGGAATATATTCTTGATTATTTAAGCAAAAATAGCAATTTAGACAAATCACAGCATGGGTATACCAGGGGCAGATCATGCCAGACAAACCTTTTAGAGTTTTATGGTAGAGTCAACAAGGCTATGGATTCAGGTAGTTCGGTGGATGTTGTTTACCTTGACTTTGCAAAGGCATTTGATAAGGTGCCTCATGTAGAAATGATCAGTGCTCTTAGAGAATCTGGAGTACATGAAAAACTTTCTACTTGGGTGGAATCATGGTTGGCTAATAGAAGGCAGAGAGTTTGTGTGAGGGGGGCATTCTCTGGTTGGGCTGAGGTGTTGAGTGGAGCGCCGTAGGGGTCGTGTTGGGACCGTGCCTATTTAATATATATATATATATATATATATATATATATATATATATATATATATATATCTAATATGAGAGCAGATAATGAAGTATGGTTATCCAAATTTGCGGATGACACACGGCTGGGGTTCCCCGTCAACAACTTATATGAAGCCACTAAATCACAGACAGCACTTTTTGAATTAGAGGAATGGGCGAATGATAAGGGATCAGCTTTCAGTATAGATAAATGTGTGGTTATGCATTTCAGTAGAAATAATAAGTGTTTTAAATATAAACTTGCCAACAAGGAATTGAGGATTGTACAGGAGGAAAAGGACTTGGGAGTGGTGGTAGATAATGAACTAAAATTTGGACAGCAATACATCCATATGATAAAGAAGGCAAGTGGTATTCAAAGTTGCATACGTAGACATATTGTAAGTCATGAAAGTGTGGTGCTGTTGCCCATGTACACGTCACTGGTCCGCCCTCATCTGGAGTACTGTGCCCAGTTTTGGGCACCAGGTTTTAGGAAGGATGTGGCAGCACTCGAGATGGTGCAGAGAAGGGCAACGAAAGGTATGAAGGAGGTTTGGGGTTTAGATTACAATCAAAGATTAGAAAGATTTGGTTTGTTTTCATTGGAGTATCATAGACTACGTGAGGACATGTGTCAATCATATAGGGCACTCAGTGACGAAAAGCTATGGGAACAACTGAATATCAATATCAAGCAACAAATTTACAATACCAGAACACATTCTTTTCAACTGATTAAAGATAAATATAATACCAAAAAAAGGGGGAACTGGTTCAGTATAAGAATAACAGCTATTTGGAATACACTACCTAGTGAAGTAGTGTCCAGCCCTACCATGAATATCTTTAAGAAGAGGTTGGACACTTACTTGATTGGTAAGGATATTCGGGGGTATTGTTATTAATCAGTGAGCTGTATGGATATATGTCTTCTATGCTCTGAAAAAACCTATGAACCTATGAACCTATGAAGTGTGGTAAAGGGGACCTTTTAAGAAAACCTGTACAGCTGCTGGGGTCACATGGAGAGGCACCATATTATTAAATGTCATTCATGCTGTTAAGATCCCTGTGACTAGCAGCAATAATGCAAGTGACAGTGAGTCCTTCTCTGTCTCAAACAGTAGCTCTTTGTCTCAGTCCTACACTGTTGTGTCTTGTGATGTATCATTACTTCCTTAACAAAGTGAAATGAGCAAGTCTGCTGAAAATGAATCAAGCAGTGCACTTGCAAATACATCCAGCACTGTTGGCAATGAAAAGGACATATCCATTGAATCCACCACATCTGTGTTGGCCAGCAATGAAAATTCATCAGTCTTCTGCCAACTCTTCTAGCACCAAGGAGCATGTCCCGGGTTCTGTTAGGACAGGTGAAAAGACACAAACAGTCTTTAGCTATCTTCCTAGCACTTGAACAAAATCTGTCACATCTGAGGTGTGGAATTATTTTCTCTGTCAGTAAAACTGATCCATGCAGAGCAATTTGTTCCCTGTGTAAACAGACTGTAAGCCGTGGAAAAGTTGTGCCATGCCTTGCCACTATAGCTCTTAAACGCCATCTGAAAAAGCATTCAGTTTTGCTTGATTGTCCAAAACCCATGTCCTCCATCTTCCAGACCGCACGTGAGAAGAGTGAGGAGGAATCTGAAATGGATACTGAATTGTCTGAATTTGATGCAGACAGAACCACTGCCAGCCCTAGGATCATTGTTACCACCAATGCCAGCACCATTAGTACCAGTTGCACATCCAGTGATGGCACTGAATGTATAAGTCCTAGTCCACCATCCCAGCATCCATCTGCCCATCGAAGCATGGTGTATAATAAACCAGCAGGGACATGTTGTAAACAGCTAACACTGTCTCAAGCATTTGAAAAGAGGAATACCTTTACTAAAATCATCCAAAGACCCTTCATCTTAATCACAGAATTGGTGAACTGTTATCTGGAACCATTCTTCCATACTCTTTGGTAGATCATGAGGATTTTAGGGAGCATTTGTAACTAGCACAGCCTTGTTACAAAGTTCCTCATCGAAGATATGTTTCCTATGTTGAAAAACTAAACATTTATCAGGCTTTAAAAGCGACAGTGATGTTTTCACTAAAAACTGCAGAGGGTGGGGTTATTCATGTCACAACAGATATGTGGACCAGCACTCAAAACATAAATTACATGTCCCTTATCACTCATTGGGTCATGTTTTCTTGTGGTTCTTAAAAAACAAAGACACCCCAGAAGATGCCGCTGCTGCATATAAAGAAATTTGGGCAAAGTCATACAGCTGCAAACATCTTGCAGGAACTAAATGACCTCCTTGATGAATGGGTTTATTCTCATGGTCTAAAATGGGGCTTCATAGTAAGTGACAATGGAGTCAACATCTTGAAAGCAGTATAGGATGGAGGATTTATGCATGCTTTTTGCTTTGCACATTGCTTACATTTAATTGTCACAGGATTTCTCAACAATGAAACACAAGTGGATGGTATGATTGCTGTTTGCAAAAAAATTGTGACCCACTTTTCACATTCAACCAAGGCTATACGGACATTGTCCAAACTGTAAATAAACCATAAGCTGCCCCAGCAAAAGCTGATTCAAAATGTTTCCACTTGTTGGAACTCAATGCTTTATATGCTGCAGCACCCCTTGGAGCAAAAGCAAGCTGTACATGAGTATTGCTCCAGTTACATTATTGGAGATGGCATTATGCAGTCTGTGCTGCAGTAGAAAATAATGGGGCAGTGTGCTGCATCCTAGCTCCTTTTGAGACAGCCACAAGGGACATGACATCTGAAGGCGCATCTGTGAGTTAGGTTATCCCACTCATAATGCTGATTTCACATCACCTTAGTGTTCCAAATCTACAAATCGAAAAAGAAAGATCTGAAGCTCAGGCAACATGTCGCCTGTATCATGGGAATCTCATAAAGAGAATGAGCAAGTGCTTCAAACCCAATGACAAATTAGTTGCAATGACAAAATCAAAACTCTACATCCTTGCAACTCTCTTAGGTCTCAGGTTCAAGGCTATACATCTTCCAAAAACAGATGATGTAGAGCAGCACAAATGTCTGTTGCTAAATGAGCTGCAGCACTCACAGGAGTCAAACACAGACATGCACAGTACCCTCAGGTTGTCATCACCACAACATGCAGGTTCATCTTCACAAAGGGATACAGAACTGGAAAAGTCACCAAACATTAACAGTAGTTGTTCCACAGCTGCCACTTCTTCAACCCTTCATAGCAAGCTAAATCTGTGGCAAAACCTTTCCCAAATTGCTGCCATACCAGCTTATGCTGATTCCTCTTCTGAGCAGTCTCTGTCCATCATGGTAGACAGTTACCTGCAAGAACTGCCTGTTCCTATTGATGCATGCCCTTTTGAATACTGGAGATCAAAAATGTCAATTTGGACAGAGCTGTATGATGAAGCCTGTAAATAGCTTGGTTGTCCTGCAACAAGTGTCCCTTCAGAATGCATGTTTAGTACAGCTGGCAATATTGTGACAGACACCAGAAATAGGTTGCTGCCAGAAAATGTACACACGTTAAGTTTTATTAAAGTTAATAAGTCAAGATTTTTGTATCCCTACAAGAGTATACAAACTGATCCTGAAGTGATTGATGTTGTGGTTTTTGATGGTGATGACAACTCAGATGGTGGTGGCTGGTAAATATTGTGTGGGACAGAGTCTCTCTGCACAAAAAAGGACATTTTTACAGACTGTGATGACTTTGGTTGTCTCTCTCCTTTCTCGATCTACTACCTTGGATTATATACCCAGAAAACTTTCACCATTTGATGGCAAACTGCTTTGTAGCTAGGGTCTAAAGTCAACAAGTTTTATATACAGGGCAATTTTAACATCAGTGGGAACAGGCCCAAATTTGGCATAAAAGGGACACTGTCATGTCAATCATTTCTGTATCATATTATTTATAGTTAAAGTGCAAACTTATATTTTTGGATTTACTTTCTGTGACCTTGTGGTGTATCAGTATGTGTTGGGACCAGGGGCAGTCTATTTTTCAATTTTAAAGAGGACAAAACAATGAGTTCTAATTGATAGCTGTTTACTATTTTTTCAATTACAGAAATGTTAGACATAAACCAAAATGATCCATATGTAACTTATCTTACTGAATAAAAAATTATGGGAAAAACTGTATTTTGTATTGTTATGTTTCTGTGGGCAGTATCCTGTTACAAGTCTCTTCTGGGAAACAGAGTCATCTGGAGTTGTACCTATGTCATGGTTGAGCACATATTCTGTAAGCATAGGTCTCATACCACAATAGCTTGTATTTAACATTCTGTTGTACACAGACCATGGCATAATAGCAACAACTCTCAAATTACTAGTTCCATGAAGAGGACTGTACAGAATGTTGTCCATAAGAAGAAAATGATTGAAAAGACCGTTTTTCACATAAGTGTTGTTTATTAAGGAACAGTTAAGTATGGCTCATTTGGAGGCAAGAGTTTCATTTTTCTTGAGTAAGTATGTGATAGTTTTAGCATTTGAGAGGGGGAGGAGGGTAGAATGGGTGCTGGGGGGTGGGAAATGACTGGAGGTTGGTTTAACATGGATGCAAGAGGGAGAAAGATGGCATGGATGCTAGTACATGGGTGATGGTTGGGGGACTGGGTTTTAACATGGGTGAGGGATGGAGGGGTAACATGAATGGTAGTTCATGATTAAGTGTGGGGGTAGTTTAAACATTTGGGTGAGGGAGGAGGGTGGAATACATGCTTGAGGGAGGTGAGGGTTGTGGGTTGGTTTTAACATGGATGTAAGGTTGGTATAGGTGCTACTACACAGATGAGGGTGGTGGAAGAAAAGTGGAATGGGTGATGGGGTGAAAGGTGGGTGTTGTTTTAGTCCTCTCATTTACAGATTCGTGATTGTCTGGGGATGGTGAAGAAAAAGATGATTACAGACTGAACCTACTATACATATATATATATATATATATATATATATATATATATATATATTTGTTTTCTTCTAAATACATTGCAAACTACTGCCACCTAGCACAATTGTCCTGTCCCCTTTAAAAAAAAAGAATAATGGAATCAGAAATAAAGGAAAATCTGCATCAGCAGTTTTCACAGAATGTGACCTATCATAAAGTGTTTTTGCTTTACAATTAGTGATAATTTGATACATAATGGGACTGACAGACACTGTCTCTTAAACATCACATGCCAACTGCTGCAGTTTCATTAAATGTTCCTTAAGTTAGTATCCGGTAAAGAAACCACTTTTTTTTATTTATGTGACTGAAATACAGATTTTATTGACATATCAGCTGCAAAAATGCATCATCTTAGAAAGTTGTATGTATTACTTCAATTTGCCAACAAGAATGTTGGTATATGTATGCATTATCTTAGAAAATTGCATGCATTTTTTGCCAGCAACAATGACTGGCATATTTCTTTTTATTCAAATGTCTTGACTGACTACATTATGACATAATATGTTTTGCAACAGTTCCATGTGCTGCTGCTGCTGCAATACCTTGGCTTGACTTTGTTATAAAAACTTTCTTTTAAACATAGCAACTTTTGATTTACTCATTTAAAACAGAAAGCAGCAAATAGCTGAGATTAGGTAATATCAGTTATTTTTTCTCATAATTCATGACAATGAGTATATATAACTGAATACATAAATGGCTAATGTGCCTCTTTCTTTCACTAAGGAACTATGATGCAGCGGGAGCAGGAATACTTTAAACATATGGGTGGGTGGATGGGACTGTTACATATTAAGTTGCTGGCTTTAGCAAACAGAAGAAACCATAGATAAACCTAGTTGTATTCTTATCAATGTCACACATGATAATTTCTCTCCCCCTTATACTGAACAGTTTTTCCTTTACAAGAATTTTATTACTGTCTTCATTACTGGAAGAACAATTAAAAAATAGGATTTGAGTTCTAAAAAGTTCTAAAAAAGATTAGAATTCTCAAACATTTTCAAAAGTTCTAGACTAGAACTAGAACCCAGAACGTCAGAGGGTTCTGACAACCCTAGTTGTCATTAGCTCCTTTAAATACCTGGGCATTCTTTTTGACAAATCCTTGGATTTTGATCTGCATATCACCACCACCTGCAAATCTGTCAATGCTAAAATTGGAGGTGCCTACCATACTAGCTGTTCCCTCACCCCATCGGCTGGCCAGGCTTGCTGTGGTACAAGGCATTCTGCTCCTGGCCTTGGTCTATGGCTCAAGTCATCTACTTATGTGCCACAAAGTCCTTCCTCCATAAGTGGGACACCACCCATAATGACATCTGCCACTATGCATCTGCATCACTGCGGTACAAACACCATTGCCAGCTTTATGCTGACCTAAAATGGCCCTGCCATACTGCCAATCGATTCCAGTCCTATAGCTCTCTAATTGACGGTATAGACAGATCAGGCTTCCCCAATCCATCACCTCCTTGCTTCACTCCCAATCCCCCTGCTATTGGCTCTGAACTACTGACCATGCCCCTCTCTATATCCCCAGATGCAAAACCACTATGGGTGCATGAGCTTTCTCATACACAGCTCCTAAGTACTGGAACTCCATATCTCAAGCTATTTGCCAAGATCCCACTCATGACAGTTCCAAGAAGCTTCACCATGATCATCTGTGTGCTTCAAGCCCCTGCACTTGCTTTCATCCACCTTAGAACATCCATTCCCCCTGCCTTCCTCACTCCACGGCAGCTACTCCCCTCCTAGCACCTTCTCTCACCTCTCTCTAATGCTCTTCTCTTGTACATTTTTTTCTTTCATCCTTACCCTTTTTTCCTCTGCTTCCTGCCACTTCCTCCCCCTCCCTGTTTCTACTCTCTCATAGCTTAATGGCCACATAATGGCACTAATTGTATACTGTACATAACATTTTTATTCCACCTATTACTGTACTTTGTTATTCATTTGTTTTGCACTTGTTTCTATTTTTTACTTTGTCCTAACTGTATTGCTTGTATCTTGACATTGTTCTGAACTGTATTTCTCCCAACCCCAAAGTTGATTGTATTTTGAACCCCATCCCACTGTGTTACCTATTTCATGTGCTGTGTCACATGGTATGTTCATGTATTCAACTTGTAGCCTCATGGATCATGCCCAAAAATAGGCATTCCTATGCCTAGTGCACCCACCCAGTTACCAAAAGCAAACAAATAAATTTCATCATATAGGGGATCGGGACAGGGACAAAACCACTGGACACCAGGGAATATTGTTTCAGATATCGGGTGAGGGATTGGGTAGGGGGTTCGGACCACTGGACACCAGAAAATATTGTATTAGATGTGGGGTGAGGGATCAGTGGGGGGAGGAACCACTGGAGACCAGGGAATATTGAATTAGATGTGGGACAAGAGATCAGGGTAGAGTAAAGCTACCAACAGTCCCTATTTTTCCAGGACAGTTCATATTTTAGGCAGCAAGTCCCAGTGTCCCCACAAGTTTTGCAAAATGTCACTTTTGTCCTAGTGTTTGCTTACTTGTCCCAGTTTTGTTCTTTTTTTTTTTTTTGCTGATTGCTAATCCATGACTGACAGTTATTTCAGCACCTCTGTGGTGCTTTTTGAGCTGGACAGCAGTTTGCAACTTCAACCCCTGTGCCTACATTGTACCGTAAGCATGTCAGCAGGAACACAGTAAAGCATGTTCCTTCCTGTTAGGTTAGACTGGGTAGTAGTGCAAACAAGTGCATGTGGATGTCTGCCTACCAGCAGTTGAGAGGGACTCCAGACAGAAGAGACTAGCAGCAGCAGTGAACTAAGGTACCTGAACCTGATCAGCTGCAGGGAAGTGTGTGAAAACAATCTGGTGTGGTGGTGGGAGTCACTGAAGTGAAGTTTGCTCAGCAAATGAGGTGAGTGTCAGCAGCTTGTGATGAGACTGTTAGAAGAAGAAATACATGCTTCTCGAATGTCTGAACACAATTTAACGCAGGTTTGCTTCTAATGAATTGTTTTGTACATCAATCAATTAATCAAGAATGATGTATTCTTTTAATCTGGCTGTTTGCTACTGGTGTTACTGTGGGGTGGTATAGCCAGAGCAAGCAGCAAAATTTGACTGTGTGCAGCATTGTCTGCAGCGGTGCCCGTGAGTGTGACACAGTGGGGGTGGGGGGGGCATGGTCAGAATGGGCCCTGTCCCAGTTTTAGGCCTCAGAAAGTTGGCAGCTTTAGATCAGAGAGCCCACTGGACAACAAGGAATAATGATTTCTATATTGGGCATGGGTGCGGGTGGGGAAAGGGACCACTTGACACCAGGGAAAACATATTATTGTTGTCAGGCTGGTAATCAGTGGGGGAAAGGGCACTGTATACTGGGGAAAACATATTATTGTTCTCAGGCCAGGGATCAGCAGGGTCCACTAGCACCAGTGAAAGTGTTATATATAATATTAAGCTAGCGATTGGAGGCAGGAAACCACTATCACCACGGAAAGTGCTATTTTAAATATCTGGCCAGTGATCAGTGGGGGGAGGAGTACACTAGCACCACTGAAAGTGTTATATGTAATATCGAGCTAGTGATCAGTGAGGGGAAACCACTAGCACCAGGAAAAGTACTATATTTAATATCAAGCTGGTAAGGGGAACCACTAGCACCAGAGAAGTGCTATATGTAACATCGGGCTGATGACTGGTGTAGGACCCCTAGACAAGAGGAACAGCTTGTATTTTAAATCAAGCTGGTGTCAGCGGAGGTGGGGGGGGGCACTGTACACCAGGGGTTATTGTGCTGAGAGTTGCTTTATTAAGGAATAAACAACAGTAACATACAACCTGAAGAAAACAAAACCAGCAATAAAAAACAAAAACAATCCAGTTCAATACCATTGAATGCATGCCACTCTCTTTGGTTGTTGCCTGAAAATAGTTAGCATTCTTGTCTAGTACATTTAATTAATGTATTTTTTCTGTTCTTCTTCTTCTTGCCATTTTAACTGTGTTTGTCCAGTTACGAACACTGCTTTTTTGTTCAAATTTTGCTCAATTCCTGTTGTGATATGCCCATTGTATTTCCTGTCTGTACAATGTTCCATTGTTTGAAACTCTCCTGGGTTGTGCCTGAAGATAAGCAACATTCTTGTGTAGTGCACTTACCCGCTAAACAAAAACCAAATAAATAAATAAACAATTAAACCAGCCCCCCTCCCCGCACCCTCCTCCATCTTCTTTAATGTCTTTAAAAATGACATTGCAGAGGGATTAGAAGGAAAAGTATGCCTCTTTGCAGATGATACAAAGATCTGCAAGAGGGTTGATACATGGAAGGGAGAGGAAAAGGATGAGAAGTGATTTGGCATGGTTGGAGGAATGGTCAAAAGGATGGCAGCTTAGATTCAATGCAAAGAAGTACAAAGTAATGCACCTGGGAAACAAAAACCCAGGGGAAGAGTACATAATGGTGGTGAGATACTAACAACTGCAATGATGGAAAACAACCTGGGGTAGTCCTATCAGATAACCTGAAGATAGGCAAGCAATGCAAAAAGGCATTAAGGAGGGCTGGAGGATACTGGGATGCAAAGGGAGAGACATTGCCAGTAGAACTCAGGAGGTTGTCATCCCTCTGTACAGATAGTTGGTAATACCTCACCAGGAGCACTGCATGCAGTTCTGGAGACCACATCTTACAAGGACATAGACAGGATGGAGGCAGTCCAGAGAAGGGCAACTAAAATGGTGCATGGTCTGCTCAAGAGATAAAAATTGAAAGAGAGACTAAAATAGCTTAATATGTGTACCCTCAAGGAAAGGAGGGAGGTGGGATATGATAGAAACTTTCAAAGTACCTCTTGGAAATCAACAAAGTCCAAGAGGGTAGCATCTTTCAGAAAAAGAGATGTGTAAGAACAAGGTGGTACAATCTGAAAATAGAGGGTGGATGGCTATGGGGCAGTGTGAGTAAGTATTTTTTCATGGAGAGGGTAGTAAATGCATGGAATGGCCTTTCTGATGAGGTTGTGGGGTTAAACATAGTGGGGAAATTCAAAAATGCATGGGACAGATATAAGGCAATTATAATGATTATAGTGGAGTGTAGGAAAAAGAAGGATGTTGGTTAACTAAGATCTGCAGCTTATCCTATAGGTAGGGAAATGGGCAGACTAGGTAGACCAAGCAGTCCTTATCTGCCACCAAAGTTTATGTTTCTATCTCCTTCTCCCCTAGAGCTCAATCAGTATAAACAATGACTTAAGGAAGACTACAATAGAACAAGCAACTACAAGGAAAAACAGAAGACAAAAGGGCAGAAAATGGGGAGTAGTACATCACAACAGTACACAAATGAGAAATTGATCAGTCTAGATGGGAACTAGGGGGCAGGAGTGATAGCAAAGTATAAAGCAGTTCCCATCTCGACCAATACTGGGCCAGGCATCTCCGAATGGAAGCAATATGTTTTTCTACAATTAAAGCTGGATTTCTTGATGCTATTCTCTGAAGAATGGAGTTGAGGAGCCTCTGCAATATCTTAAAATAATTAACTTTACTGTTAATGAAATCAGTGCCTTATGCAGTTTGTGAATACCAGTTGCACCTGGTGGAAAAAGACCAACAAGACAAATTTCAGGGGAAAATAAATTTTCCAATCCAACTAGAGGATCCAATGATACCTTGATTGCTGTCCACAAAGGAGATGCCCATTCACAATCCCTGAGCATGTGTTTCAAGGTACTATCCATCAATCCATATTTTGAACATGGAGGAGATTATAGTTTTCCCCATTCTATATGACTTAAATGGGTATAGTAGATATCATGTAAGATATACTACTGTGTTAAATGGATCTGTCCTGTTTAACATATTTGTAAATGGACCATCATACTGAAAGCCAACGCTCAGGATCCTCTAAAAGGCCTACCTGTTGTGTCCAATAATAACAAACTCCCACAGGATCTTTGGGATCCATGTCTTGAAATAGCATGTCAAGTTTAGAAATGGAGAGTGGCTGCAAAGCAGCATCTGAAAGATGCTTCAAGACAGAGGAATCCCACCAAGATCACGGTCTCAGACCAATAAAGGAGAAAATCGCATGGGTGAGTTGAAGGTATTTAAAGCTGGTAATGGTTGGAAGGTGTAATCTTTCCTGTAGTGAAGAAAAACAAATTTGTCCCCATCTAACAAGGATGTAATTGTTACATCATTAAAGTAAGGAGAAAATGTGGAAGGAATGGACTAACCCCCAATGAGAAAATTAGGATTGCCAATCATAAAATTGAATTATAGCCTTCATCCAAGGAATTTCCAAATATGAGCCCAACTGAAAGTAGGCTTTAAGAGACCAATGTAGAAGTATGGACCAAGGAGTGTTGGGAAGTTGAGCAGGAGTTATATAAAGTAAAATTTGCCAGTGGATGTCAGCTGAGTTACAAATAGAGCATTCCAGGTCCTGCTTCAGTGGGGTGTAGGGCCTGCCCATAAAATCATCTGTCTGTGCAAAGATTTGCTACAGTGTAGAACACCATAATACAAAAAGAAATGAGGTAACTGTAAGCCAGCAAGTTGTTCGGAAATAGTCAATTTGTGATATGAATGCCAAACAGCCTTATCCCTCCATAAAAATCTATTTATCTTGGGCCCGGATATTCAGACTGCACCAGCCAGTGGCTCACACTGGGCACAGTGCAACTGGGATGCTCCAGGACCAGGGTCAGGTGATACTCAACAATGATGCACCATGGTGCATCACCATGGACTATGGCACAGACTGCGGATGGTGCAGTGGCATTGCACTAGCACAGGCCACAGCTAGGGAGCAGGGAGATGCACCAGCACAAATGCAGTTGTGCTTGGCACATCACCTGCAATATTCAGCAGAGAACATACAAACAAAGCCATAATATATGCAAGGTGCAAATGGGACCATTTGCATGTCATTATGCCCCATTTGCATGCCTTGCACAGGGCAGCCCTACAAATTGTGCTTGGCACACTGCACAGCATGACATGTGCACAGTAGGGGTCCCAGGGCATTCCCAACCCCGTAGTCATGTTCACAGTAAATATATATGAAAACATACCCTGGTGGTTTAGTGGTACCCCACTCCCTCCCGATTCCCTGATAAATATCAATGAAAACACACCCTGGTGGTCTAGTAGACCCCCCCTCCCAAATCCCTGATCGTGGTATATGTATTGATTTCCATTCCTTGGTAGTCTAGTGGACCCCTCTCCCCATCCCAACCCAATGATTGCTGACATGTCTTCAGTGAATGTCCCTGGTGGTGTAGTGGTACCCCCCACCCTCCTGTGTCCCCAATCGCCAGTTGTCTACTGTATTAGTATTCCCTGGTAGTCTAATATACCCCCTTGCCCATTTCTGTGATCACGATAAAACCCCATAATATAATTTCCTGGTGATCCATTGGCACCCCCACCAACACAGAACCCCATGCCCACCCCTCTGTCATTGCCGGGCAGCTGCAACCAACCCGCATACCACATGGTTGCCAGCTGAATGACAGGTACAGTATGGGCTTACAACCCATACTGTACCAGTCATTCGGCGGGTGGTCGGGCAGTATGTGGGTGGGTTGCAGCCACCCGTCTAAGATGGTGGGGGAGCAGGGTAGGCATGGGGTTCTGTATGGGTGGAATGGGTGGGGGGTGCCACTGTATCACCAGGGAATTGTATTACAGGGTTTTACTGGGATCACGGCAATGGGTGGGGGGAACCAATAGAGTACCACTGAATATAACTACAGTGGATAACCGGTGATTGGGGACACAGGAGGGTGGGAGAGTACCTCTAGACTACCAGGAACATTCAATGAAGAAATGTCAGCGATCGTTGGGTTGGGATGGGAAGAGAGGTCCACTAGATTACCAGGGAATGGAAACCTACACTTATACCATGATTGGGGATTTGGGAGGGGGTCCACTAGACCACCAGGGTGTGTTTTTATTTATATTTTTGGGAGAATCAGGAAAGAGGGGGGTACCACTAGACTACTAGGGGGATGTGCATGCTTGTGGACGGTGTTCTGGGTGGGCGGGTGTCCACCCACGGCTGACGGCTGATGTGTTGCACCCTGCAATACAGCAGCCCACCTGTGGGTGGCTGGGATTTGTTCCCACTTTTCATGGACTCAGCTTTGAGCCCCCCGAATGGCACAATGCAGGGTTGCACCAGCATATGCGCCACACATCCCGGGCTGAATATAGGGTTGTGCGCATATGTATGCACATGCCCCCTGCATCTGCGCTGCATACAATTACGTTGTGCCCCAGCACATCAGGATTTTCCCTACGTCAGGCAGCCTTTCTAATATCCCACCGGGGCACAATACGGGGTTGAGTAGGCACACCTCTGCTGCTCCATGTGCAATCCTTTTGAATATCTGGGCCATGGATCGCAACCGATTAAACCAAATCTTTGGGAGGTAAACCTTCAACATTCCTAATGGATACAATATACATGATAGCACATTCATTTTAAAAACATGCATACAACCCCAGAGGGATATTGGTAGCTTAGACCGCTGTGGCAGATCTTGTTGAATAGTGTGTGATAACAAGGACAGGTTACTGTATCTTTTATTAACTGAGACAGAAAGCGAGAAAGACAAATCCCCTGATATACCACACTAAAGATTTAGGCTCCCAAACTAGACCCAGAGATGCAATATCTCATTTCTGAACCAGGTTGTTTAGGGGGAGAACCTTTATTTTATGGAGGTTTCATTTGTAACCTGGGATAACCAAGAACAATGGATCTCCCTCACCTCCATCATCAAGGAAACCATGGTATCCTCTTGGTACACTAATGAATCATCTGAATAGGCAGATAAAACATATCTAGATCCACCCACCCAAATACCTTTAATATCAGAATTTTTTTTTTTAAGTCCACTTGTAGCCCTCCAGCCTGGAACTCTCTCGGGCCACTGCACTCACCAGCTTGCTCTACTGACCACTGTGTTCCCTCACCATCTTCAAGTATGTTTTCAGTTCCCCGGGTCGGGGGACTGCAACCTGAAGAGATCAAGGGGCAGTGGCGGGGGACCAGCATTGGGCATGTGGTAGTGGCTTAGGCAGGGCCATCGCCTATCAAGGGCTAGAGGGGTATTTCCTTGTAAGCCCGAGAACCCCCTCACTCATATGAGAAACATGTCTAATGCTGCGATGCATGGCAACCCTGCCTGCATCAGCCTCACTGTTATGTGCAGTCCAGCAGCTCATGATGCCCTCTGATCTCCAACAGGGGTTGCCAGAGTGCCAGACAACCCATGCCCTCCCACCCAGAAAGGAGAGCGGCCCGGTGGGTGCTCAATCCGTCTCCCTCCCCTGCCAACTCCTGACTCCTGACCTTGCTCTTGAATTTGGGTCATTGGGTCATCGGCGTGGCGGGAGGTGTGGTGTCTGGCACCTCAACCCTCAGCCCCACCAGGCCGGCAATATCAAATAATTTTGAAGATGGAAAACAAAGGGTTCTAAGTACAAATTAAAAAGAAAGAGGGAGATGATGCTACTGGACATTGGTAGAGGGCTGAGATGATGGTGAGGAATTTAGGTCCAAATTCCAGAACATTCAGGGTCCAGAGGAGGTAGGCACAGTCAACCTCATCCTTTCCTGCATCCATCAAGATGACTAACTGGAAAAGGTTTCGGGTTCATTGTACTTTTTGGACACTTAGGAGGCACCAGATATTATCATGCTGATTCTGCCCTTTAATAAATCCCTTTTGATATGGGCTAATGAGTTCACCCACCACCCCTGCACCCTAACCACTAAAACTGTGGTAAACAACTTAAGAGCTAATGGTAGCAAGGAAATGGCATGATAGGATTCACAGCTCTGTGGTGTCCCTTCCCCATCCAAAACAGCCGTGAACAGTTTTACTAAATTTGGGATCAGGTGTATGTGGAATATTTTGTAATATTCCAGAGTAAAACCATCAGCCCCTGGAGCAGTATTATTTTTAAAGCGACGAATTCCCTCCTGAATTTCTGCACTGGCATTCAGAGTACCCTACTGTTCAGCAGTCAGTGAGGGGAGCCACATCTTTCCCAAATATTCTGTGATCATCACTTCATGTGTGGAGTCACATTCCTTTGAATGCAGGGTGTTACAGTAATTTGCAAATATTCTAGCTATCTGTTGTGGTCAGCTGTATCTCCCTCTTCTGGTCACCAGTCCCTCACTTTCTGCACTGCTCTGCTGGCCACATCCCATTAGATCTGCCAGTCCAACACCTTTCCTTTCCTACCCTCATGCTCATAAAAGCACTACATTGTGCATTGCAGCTGCCACTCAATTGTTGTGTTATATAAGGATGTTTGAAGCCTGTCTGCATCATTTGAACTGAGACAGCAAGTCTTCATCCGTTGCAATTTATGTGTTGTTCCCAGATTGAACAATTGCTACTCCAGCTTGTTTTTTTCTTTTGTGAGACTAACTGTATATTTGCCCCGTGATTGTCACTTTCAGGGTACCCCATCTGTCTGCTAGAGAAGTGTTATCCACTCTGTTTTTTCAGTAATATGTTAAGACCTGTTGCTGCAGCACTGGGTCATAACATAGCCGTAAAGAATGCCATCGGCAACAACAGTGCGGCAAAAAATGCTGCCATTTTCATTTTTGCCCGCCTCACCCCGCAGACTTAAGGATTCTCACTTGGGGGGGAGTGGATCACAGTGAAAGTTAAAATTTGTGGGACTGTGGAATACTGTTTCCACAACCCCTTGTAAAAAAATGTAAGTCCAGATTGTGCTAAAATGGTAGGATACCAAGATTAGAACCTGGTCTCCACTGCCTTCCAGAAGAGCTGCTAAATGCCCCAGCCTTCCACACCACAGGAGCAGTTCAGCCACCCTCTAGTATTCAGCTGCCCTTGTCCTTTGGCAGCACCACAAACAGTGACTGAGGAGTGCATATAGAAAGCACTATACATCCCTGCTTGCTGTCCGTCATAGCGCTATAAAGACTAGTGCTCTCTTGACTGGTGCTTTTAATGTAGAACCAGGCACCATTGCTGCACTAGCTCTTTAAACTCTGATTGATTAAGAAGGGAATTGTTCATCCTCCAAACTGACCTCCTAGGGGTGGGGTTAGTAAAGAAGCAGGTTTCTATGGGATAATGATCAGACAGAGTGATTTTTCCCAATCCTGATTTCTTCAACAGAATGTGCTTATTCTCTGTTCACAAAGTAAATAATAAGCCATGACAGGGTGTGCATTAAAGGATGTCAATGCACACCACAGGAGCATGCTATGGCATGAGTCTTAAGACCGAGTGTCCTTATGTACCTTGGAATGACATTAAAGTATATTAATGCACTCTCTAGAGTGGCTTATCATGCTTATAAAATGGGCCACAGTCATAAAAGAATTACTTAGTTCAAAGAAGTGTACAATACATTAACTCAAAAACTTTTAAAAGCTGAAAAAAGTAGTCTCTATTATTGCATAAATAGCATATTTCAGCAATAGATTAACTAGTACTTTGCAGTAAAAGTATTTCTTAGTAGTGTTAGTTGAAAATATACATGTTCTCTGTAAAAAGTAAATTATCATATAAATGTATTGTAACGTCTGTAAATTTGTAAAAATATGCAGTGTTTAAAACTTTATTTTCATTATGCTGTAGTAATATAAGTTCATTGAAGGCAACATTCTCTTCATTATTGTTTTTTACTTATGTATTGTGGTCTAGTATGAAAGAGGAAAACTGCTATAGGACTGAGTTTAAAGGTTAGTAAGACAAAAAACATGTTACCTTGGATTTCAAATCAATACAAGTACTGTCTCTTAATGGAAATACGTTCAAAATTCTAAACCTTCCAGGTCGCCTTGCATTTGTGACCTCATGCATTGACTACTGTAACTCCCTGTACTTAGGGCTTCCATGGGTTGATATCTGCTGCTTGCAGCTACTGCAGAGTGCGGTGGCCAGGTTACTGTCTGGGTCATTGTGATCCAGTCACATAACACCTGTGCTGTATGCTCCACACTGGCTGCCTGTTAAGTGGCTGATCACCTTTAAAGTTGGTTTGCTGACTTTTAGAGCCCTACTCGGTTTGGGTCTGATTTACCTACAAGTGCTTCTGAGACCCCAATTAATGTTGTGCCCCCATAGGGCATCCAGGGCAGGATCACCCACCTGATCCTCGATATGCCCCTCAGCATGTGCAGATATGGTAGTGTCCCTGTTATTACCATGTCACATGCCACCAACCCTCCCACTGGTGCCCTGTACCCCCACCCATGCAGGTTGTGGCCCTCCCCATCCCCAGACAGTGCAGGGGACAAGCACAGCCCTCTGCACACCTCCATAACTGGTCTCTAACTGGACAGACTATGCAGCGGACAGTCCAAGGGGCTTGATGTAAACCCTCCCATGTGCCATGTGGTTGCCGTATGGCTGGGGTTGCCGCAAGCATTGGGACTTAGGCATCAGGACCCCTCCTGTACCAGAATCTGGTGTAGGGTCCCTGGCGCATAGGGCTTTGATGTAAGCTGCTATTTGCTGCAGCATGCACCGAACGTAGCCCAGTTTGAGAATCGTGCCCAGAATGTTTATCATAGAATGTTTCTTATGGAAAACAGGATATCAAAATTCTGCTCAGTTCCACTGGCAGAATGTTTCTCTCCTAAAATACTGTTTACCCACACAACATACAGGATAGTGTATGCGAACCCATACTTAACCACGGTATTGTCATACTGAGTGGTTTCCATGACAATTAGAACTTTGAGAGCGAAGCTCAAGAGGCCTTTTTCATCATGGAAACCACAAGGTATAGAGAATACCATGATAGTGTATTTGGGCTCCCACATACTTTTCTTTATAGTGTAAGGTGCACAAAAAGAAAACATCTCTTACTTTTTTCCTGTTAAGTTGAACTGTTTGCCTTTGGTGACCTGCATTTCTGGTATGTCTGCTGGCTGGTCAGCATGTGCACCTTGAGTCAACCACCCTCTTTTCCTATCAACTGCAATGTTGGGGGTGGTTACATTGTGATGTGACTACTAACACAGAATGAAAAGTTGTTCTGAATGAGTAGGTACATCACTAGTGCAGCAGAACAACTTTTTCATGTATAGGAATTTCCATACACAATTGCGTTTTGCCGTCTTCTCTTCCGGATTCCCTGAGGGGGATTCCATCTTCTGCACTAGCAGTCTGGTACTGAATGCAGATAGCCACAGGGTGCTCCCCAGCCTGCCCTCAAGAGCAAGATTCCAGTATTCCCTGAGGGGGATTCCATTTTCTGCACTAGTGGTCTGGTGCTGAACTCAGCCGGCCACAGGGTGCTCTCCATCCTCACCTCAAGAGCATGATTCCAGGATTCTCTGAGGGGGATTCCATCTCCTTCATTAGTGGTCTGGTGCTGAGCACAGCCAGCCACAGGGTGGACCCCAGCCTGCCCTCAAGAGCAAGATTCCAGCATTCCTTGAGGTGGATTCCATCTTCTGCACTAGCAGTCTGGTGCTGAATGCAGCTGGCCTTAGGGTGCTCCCCAGCCTGCCCTCAAGAGCAAGATTCCAGGTACGGTTCAGGAAAGCAACTCCAGTCCAGCTTGCTAGCCTTGAAATCAGTTGGTGGATGGTGCCTGAAACTGGGTCTACTATAGGTAGATTCAGCACTCCATCTCTCCCTGACTAACTTCAGCTCTTGGAGATTTGAACTGCCTGGCACCATCCCCTGGAGCTCATCTCTCTACTGTCTAAATTAATTTTTTTCCTAACCTCTGCAACTAAATGTGTGATGTGCCTTTGTGCCCACTGCTGAATTTGAATTGTTAGAGTAGGGAAATACAACCATTTTTGAACAGATAAGAGTAGGAAACTATAGCATTTTTGGAGTGTTTCAACTGCCTTAAGCTACTTAAGTATTAACAAAGTTTGAAGTTAAACACTGATTTGTCTAACTGCTGAATTGCTGTTTCTCCCATCTGTATCCCCCTACCAAACCCCACTTGCCTTTTCCTCTGTATACTGGTGATGCTGCTGGTGCTTAATACCAGCCACTCACATAGCCATTCTGTCCCTCTCTGGCTAACTTAGCACCCTTAATTTCTCACCTTGTTACATAATTTTTTTGTCTCCTTATTTACCCTGCCTCCCAAACTCTGAAGCCTTTCTTCTGTT
This sequence comes from Neoceratodus forsteri, assembly GCA_016271365.2. Lineage (NCBI taxonomy): Eukaryota > Metazoa > Chordata > Ceratodontiformes > Ceratodontidae > Neoceratodus > Neoceratodus forsteri. The sequence goes on from CM057452.1 coordinate 1,062,061,232, forward strand.
GGTACATATAAGCTGATTTCTCCCTTCTCTTCTTCTCTCTTCAGGATTCCCTGAGGGGGATTCTATCTTCTGCATTAGCAGATTATATATTTTAGCCACTAGAGGACCCAGCTATAAGCATACTTCACCCAATCCAACCTAATGCAATACAATCCAATTCCTGTCTCATTTCTCTTATTGTGTGGTCAGTCTATCAATATTCTTCAGACTTTGCCCCTTTCCCCTTCTACTTCTGTCAAGGCCTGTGCTTTTAGGATCACTCCCTGTTGCCTAACACTCAGCCCTGTTCTACTCCCCTTCACCATCCTAACTTCATAAGCTCTGAACTCTCTCCTTACCCTCTGCTTTGGACACCTGTACCTCTTTTCACTGTGTACATAAATACCTTTCTAACGCTGCCTCTACTTCTGTTTTCCATACCCCTCAACTCCACTAGTACTGGTACCCCCCTCATTTACCAGCATCACCACTCATTGTTGGGATATATATCTCTTGGTGTACCCTATCACCATCCAAAACACACTTCTGTGCTCCCATGCTTGCCTCCCTCAATAATAACCAAGATAATCTCCCCATTCCTGAGTATCCCCTTCTCCTTCAATCACTCATGCACTGCAGTAACACACCTGCTAAAAAATCTGTCAGAAGTAGATGGTGTTTAGCTTACAGGCTACTTGCTCACTATCTTGCTAGGACTGCATTTCTCCTCCTGCTCCTAGCTGGGAACTTACACCCAAACCCCAGTCCACCCACCTCAGCATACGAACAATGCAAGAAACAAGGCTCCATCAAACTGGCAACTCTTAACATCTACAGCCTACCAGATAAGCTCAATGCACTCCAAGTCTAGGTGTTACAACATAGGCCAGACATTATAGACCTTAATGAAACGTGGCTCTCTCCTAAGGTCCCAGACAATGCTGTATCCATTCCAGGCTACGCCCTATTCCGACTCAACAGAATTGCCAAGAGAGAGGGTGGCTGCGCCATTTATTTAAGGGAAACTCTTAAAGGCTAGTCATCCCATTACCTTCCTCTGTAAACAACTCTCAAATCCTAGCAGTTAAAATAATCCTGGGCCAGCGGAGAAAATCCATCACAGTTGCATCAGTATACATTACCCCGCGTGAACATGTTACAGGTTTCCAAATGATCACAGACTTCATGGATGACAGCACCTCCCGTGGTGAGGCAATTGTAATGGGTGACCTAAATATTAACTGGCTAGCTCTAGAAGTCGACCCATAAAAGGATGCTATTGCTGCCCCAGACATTACTCAAATGGTCACCTCTCCTACTAGGTTTAATTATAAGTCTGGTAGTTGCTCTGATCCTCACTTCTCATCCCAGCAGAATCACTAACATGGAAGTTCTCCCAGATGCCCGCAGTGCAGACGCCTCAGTTATTTGCCACTGATCAAACAAGGCCCCTAAACCTAAGTACTCTTCCTCCTATAAAAGAATCTTAACAAAAGGAAAGCTTCCACAATTCCTTGCTACCATGTCAATGGTTGACTGGACCCCCCTTGACTACTTGAGCAGTGTCGACCAAGCACTTGACTTCTTCATTGCCCAGTTTAACAAACGTAAATGCATAACTCAATCTACCACTGATCACTGGATTAACTTTGAACTCATCTCAATGATGTGAAACTGAGATAACCTCTAGCACCGAACCATGGACTCAGGAAAACCACATGATATGCAGCTCTATAAGGTGGCTAGGAACCAGTGTACAATAGCTATATGCAGAGCCAAGTAAGCCTTCTACAACCAGAAACTTACTAACTTCTGGAGAAATAGCAAACCCTTCTGGGAGAATATCAAGAGCCTCATGGGTAAACCAAGCAAATCCTTCCCCACAATGATTAAGGTTAACGGCTCCACTTTACAGGACCCCAAAGAAATAGCGGACTCCTTTAATCTCGCATTCACTGATCTTAGCAGTGTCCTTCCCCCCAACTTGTTTGACAGCTCTGCCCAGCACTGCCTCAATAATGAAATCAATCTCCACAGTAATACCCCCCAATTCTACTTTAGGAGGATATTGATGCCTGAAGCTAAAAGATATCTCAAAAAAGTGCTAAGCAGAGCCAGTTTCAGCAGTGATACCGTCGACCTCAAACTCCTCTTTCTGTCTCTCCCTTGACGTTGTCCTACAACCTCTCACTAAACTTCTGAATCTGTTACTCTCTCATAAACAATTCCCCCAGCTCTGGAAATCAGCAGGAAATCACACTCATTCATAAAAGTGGTGATAGGTCGCTTCTCTCTAACTTCCGCCCTATCTCTATCCTCCTACCGCTCTCCAAGGCGTTGGAATGAATTGTAGCTGACCAGTTGTCTGAACACCTGAACAAATATAACTTACTCTGCCCACAACAACATGGCTGTAGAAAACCCCATAGTACTACTACTGCCCTGCTTGACTTCACCAGCCATATTCATAAGGCGATTGACACTGGTTACCTACTGGGTGTGGCGTTCATTGATTTGACCAAGGCATTTGACATCATAAACTACCAGCTCCTGCTTCACTCACTCTCCTTCCTTAGACTATCTAAGGATGTAACCAAATGGTTTGAAAGCTACATCTCAGCAAGGAGCCAAGAAGTCAAAATCATTGACTCTCTGTCAAGTGCCCTTTCTGTCCACTCTGGGTTCCATCCATGGCCCTCCACTTTTCAGCCTTTTCATCAGTACTCTTCCTGCAGCTTGCAATAATAACTTAATACTCTGTGCCGATGATGCAGTCCTCTTTTCCTCCTATACTGACCCCTTCTCACTCTCCAAGGTGTTACAGACGAACTTCAGCCTATTTGAAACCTGGCTTCACCCACATAAGCTATTGATGAATTGCAAAAAAACAAAGTCCATGCTGTTCCATAGCTCTCACAGAAAATACAGATCCATAAACTTCATCATACATAGTGAACTTGAACAGCCACTTGAGCAAGTGCAGGAGTTTGAATACCTTAGTATTACCCTTGATTGCACAATGTCTTACAGCTCGCACGTTCAACACATCTCAAAATCAGTCATCTCAACAATCGGGGTCCTCTACCACCACCATCACTGTCTTACCATAGAAGCTATGCATACAGCCATAACTGCCTCAGTCCTACCTACCATTGATTACAGGCTTGTCTTCTATGGGGCTGCCATTGATACCACCCTAAAACGGGTCAAGACAGCACTTAACAAATGCTGTTGATGTCTCACTGGCGCAGGGAAGCATACGCATACTGTGATCTCTACAAGCGATCCAACTGGCTCAATCTAAATAGTAGACTTGCCTGCCAGATCTGCCTACTGGCTAAGAAAATGTATCTTGAACTCACACCCCCTGCAACTCATGCCTTAATGTTGCCCGCAATCACTGCACATTTTATGCACAGTTCCCTCGAACCAACATTCATCGTTCCATTCTGTCGTACCAACCAGGCTCAATGTGCTTTCCACACCAGGGCACCCCTACTGCTAAACAACCTTCCCTCTGAAACTGCAGCTGAAAATAAGCTTGGCCCATTCAAACATGTACTCCACCAGCACCTCACTGACCTCAGCAGTTGTGACTGCTCTGCCTAGGCTTGCAGCTTTGTTTCACCTCTCCCTCCTCTTCTCTCCTCCCTTGCTACCCTCCCCACTTCTCTCCACTCCTCCATCCCCTGCTACTCCCCATCTCTCTCCCACTCCCACCTACCATTCTACCCCCTCTCACCTACCATTCTACCCCCTTTCACCTCCCACCTACCATTCCACCCCTCTCCCGCTCCTCTCCTCCTGTCTCCCCCTCCCTATCACCCTAACTCTTGTTGCTCCACCCCAGACTACCTAGCACTTATATTTCTGTTCTTGCACTTATGACAGTGTCACATCCTTAACTGCCTACCCCCTTTTCCCCACCCCTTCCCCTCTTATCCCCCACCCTTGCTCCACTTATGTCACCCCTAGGATGGTTTCATTTGTATCTGTGTCTTGCTATATATACACCCATGTTATTAAGTGTGCATTGTTATTTGCCACTGATGGTTTGCTACTGTGCAAGTCTATACACATGTACTGTCTTTAGCTACTAAGTTAACCTCCTGATCTGTATTGTATCTTACCTCTGCTTACTTCTATGTTAACCTACTGACCTTGTATTGTATCTTACCACTGTTTTGCTTGCATTCAATACTGATGCAGTACCTTTGTAAAAGAACCCTTGGTTTAAAGGTTATTTATAACCCTAGTAATAAATAAATAAAAAAATACGTTATAAATGCCTCTTCTAGAGCCAGAGACTCAATTATCTCACTGTCATGGCAAGCAGAAGAGATTTCCCTGATGAGCAGGTATATAACAGTTGTAATGAAAACTATAAACAATATTTAATGCTTCTGCTTTTTCTGCTGCCTTGTGCGCGCATGCGCAAACAATATTTTGTGGTAGTAGTACTGTACTAACACTTTCAAAGGTGCGTGAGTGTTGTGGTGAATCCAGGGGATGCTTTAGTCAATGAATACCTCAACCTTCAACCAGTGAGTATGCTGCAGATGACAGCAGTTTCAGAGAGTGTCACCAACTTGAAAGAAATCCACCACTGCAATGAGAGACAGGCTCATTATGGCAGCGGCAGATCTGACACGCCTCCATTACGTGCCATTCCTGGTGGAACATTTCAATAAACATGGTGGCGGCTCCCACCATCTGCCTCTTACAATCCCTAGAACGCCGACTTTGGGGGTGTCTAATGCCCCTATCTGCATGCTCCCTCAGTTCAATTTGTTTTCCGATGGAGGTGCCCAATTCCCATGAGCATAATGACCCCCTAGTGCCATTTGTCTGCTGATGGGGGTGCCTAATCCCTCTTGGCATCATGCCCCCCCAAAAACAGGCACACTTTCTTTGTCAGTGGAGTACCCCATCCCCGTCGGCTTCAGTCCCCCCCCAAAAAACAGGTGGTACACTGGCAGTTCACCCCAGTGTGCTCAAATGTATTTGTGAAACCTGTGGGGGGAATAAACTTCCCTTGAAGTTCTGTTTTTTTCCCCTATAAAACAGAAAATGGTCCTTCATGATCATGACACCATCCCTTCCCCAACCGGCACCCACCCTCTATGCACCCCATCTCCCGGCATCCCTCCATCACCCAATATTTACTTCAGGAGGTCCAGCGTAGCTATGTTTGGTGGAGCAGAAGATGTCTGAACTCTTCAAAAGTCGACCGCAAACTGGAGAAAATCACGGTAAGCTGTAAAATGACATGGGGGGGAACTTAGGAGGATATCTCTGCTATTGTTTTGACTTTTGGCTCCAAATTTTTAATATGTGGTTCTTGGGACCCCACCTCATGAAATCAGTCACTGTTATTTTATTTGGTCCCGAACGATGATTTCGTGGTCACTGGGTGGAATCACTTTTCAAGACAGATTAAAGAAATTACAGTGCCACTGTCCATGAGGTGGGCTCCCAAAAAGACTATGTTGCAAAGTTGGTGAAACAATTCCCAAAAAATTACTGTGTTAAGAGCATGCATTGCTCAGTTTCCACGCACGCTCGTAACTTACAGAATGTTCAATATTTTCACTCCAGATTTTCAACATTGGCTTTTTTTCACACCTCCTCATGAACAATATAGCTGTCATTTTTTACATCCTGCCCAAAATGAGTTTTTGCACATCTGACACACAATGGCATGGTCACTGTGGGAAATCTATGTTCAGGACAGATTAAGCAAACCACAGTGACAGTGTTCATAAGGAGAGGTCACAAAAAGCCCATGTTGTAAATTTGGTGAAAAAAATTCCAAAAAATGACTGCGTTATCAGAGTGCATTGTGCAGTTTCGACACACACTTACAACTCCTCCAATTTTTTTATATTTTCACTCCAGATTTCCAACATTGCCATTATTGCACACCTCCTTATGAACAGTTCAGCAGCCATTTTTCACATCTTGACCAAAACATGTTTTCACACCCATGGCAGGCAATGGGCACAGTTGCTATGCAAAATAAGCTTTTGGGGCACAGTAACAAAATCACAGTGTCATTGTTCCTGAGGAGAGGTCCCAAAATTCCTATGTTGAAAATATGGTAAAAAAAAATCCGAAAAATGATCACATTACGGGCATGCATTGAGCAGTATCTACGCACTCTCGTAACTTTGCAAATTATTCATATTTTCTCTCCAGATTTTCAACATTGCCATGTTTTTAGACCTCCTTGTGAACAGTACAGTTATCATTTTTTGCATCCTGTCAAAAATGTGTTTCTGCACCTGTGGCTCCCAGTGACACAGGTGCCATGTGAAGTTACCTTTCAGGATTGAGTAACAAAATTATAACACCACTGTTCATGAGGTAGAGTCCCAAAAAGCCACTGTTAAAAATTTGGAGTGAAATACCAACAAACCCCCGGGGTGTTAAGGTTTTCAACCATACACACACCCTGTAGAGACTGACAAGCATCAGGACGTAACTTGGGCTTGTCAGCCATAATGTTCGGAGAATTATACCCCCACCCCCTCACCCAACAGCCACTGGCAGGCATTAAGGTGTGCCTTGGGTTCTGTCATCCTAACATTCAACTCATTCTCCTATATTACACCCATCTCAGCTTATTTCCTTATGGAATGGGGTGAGCATAAGGACTGAAGACCCCAATGCACACTCCAACACCTGTCGCTCTCTGCAGGGTGGGGTGAGGTGGAATGACGTATGCACTATGGCCAACCCAAAGCCACACTCCCAATGCCTTTTGGTGTCTGTGGGAGGGGGGGTGTTGCCGTAACATTAATACTTCACTGACATTCCTATGTTGCATTTCTGACTCCTGCACCACCAATGCCAATGCCAGCAAGCCAACATTCAGCATTGACAAATGTTTATTTTATGTGTGTAAGGATAGTGTGATGATCAGGGAACCAACATTTAATTAACTTACTTTATTTTTTATTTAAGGCAGTTTTATTTTTAGGGCCTAGTTAAGGGTTTTATGTGTAAAGGTAGCAGCCATGTTTGTGATGGGAGATCAGTGGTTGTAAGATGACTGATGCAAGATAGTTCTGAATGCAGGAGGACTGATTTGCTCATTGTGTGATGTGGTTTAAGACCAGGATGACTATGCATTTATACAGATTTAATGTACTGTCAGCTGTCTTCTCTTGGCCGATGTGATTTCTACATTTTTTTCTTGCCATTTTATAAAATCATATCAAGTCTCAAGTAGGAATTTTAAGGGGGCAAATAAATGGTAAAATCAGGGTCCCTAGGGTGTGTTAACTGCCATGTATCCACAATGCCCAGTTCCCTAATATGTGATTGGAGCCCACTGATCTATACTGCTGTTCCCCCCATTCCCATGCCTTAAATGTTTCCTGTCCAACACTTCATGAAGGACATCATTTAAGTCATCCTCCACCACACATATGGTATTCGGGTTAGGATGGTGGGAAGTCAATATAGCCTAGAAAATAATCATTCCTTTCCACTTCCAAGTTAGGGGCATTGAGGTTCCAGAAATGTATTGGATTGTCTCTGTATGTCCCCTCCACAATGGTATAACAGACTCATTGTATCCATCTGTGTCCTGGTGATGGTTAGTGGCATCTCTGCAAATTGAAATCATGACCCATCTCGAATGTGTGTACTGGTTGTATGAAGAGGAATAATATTTTACCACCCAGGAACAAGCAGGATTACCATACTCTTCCTAAGTGAGGTGGGTCTCACTACTGCCCCCTGTTGATTTATCTCCTTCAACACCTTTGCCCGCTTAATAGGGCTGTTCAGACCTTTAACAGTGTACACAATTATTTTCATATCTCCAGCCATTAGGTGACAAACTGGCTTCCCTCATCTTTCCCTCCATGCATAGCCAAGCAGTCATACCTGTCTGAGAAATTAAGAGAACTCAAACAACATAAACACCAAACCAAATAAATAGTAAGACTGCATTAATTGAACACAGCACCAAGCATGGAGTTCTGATAGTCTTGACCCAAGTTTCTATATAAGCCTGTTCATGCCAGTTCCCTCCTGATCACCTACATTCTCAGCCTCTTCTTCTCCTTATCCTCAGTTCATAACTCATGGAAGCTGGCCACATTCATTGCCTTTCCCAAAGGGGCAACCCTTTTTCCCCTGGAAATTACCATTCTATCTCTTTACTCCCACCTCTGGCTAAATTACAGGAACACCCTTGTTCTCTGACAACTCCCTCTTTTGCTTGACTGAACCTCCTTCTTCACTCCTTTCCAGTCTGGCTTTTAGAAGTCCTAGTCCAGCACCACCTATTCTCTGCAGCTGACTGATACTTTCCTCTCTGGAATGGATCAGGGCCTAGTCACCTCTGCCATCAATGTCAACTTGGCCAAAGCCTTTGACACTGTTGCCCATCCCCTTTCTCCTGGACAAGCTTAGGGCAGCAGGACAGTCCAGCTCCTCAATTAAGTGTTTCTTCAGGTCTCAACTTGCCCATTTGGAGTTCTGTCCACTCCAAGTCAGCTCATATATTCCCCTAAGTGTGTGTGTCCTTGGCCTAATTCTTTTATCCATTTTTATGTTTGCTGCACTTGTGCATCAAAGGTTTTACATAGAAACATAGAATTTGACAGCAGATAAGGACTGCTTGGCCTACCCAGTCTGCCCAATTCCCTACCTAATGGATTAGCTGCAGATCCTAGTTAACCAGCATCCTACTTCTTCCTGCCCCCACCCCCTAGAATTGCCTCATGACTGTCCCAAGCATGTTTGAATTCCACCACTGTTTTTGACTCCACAACCTCCTCCAGAAGGCCGTTCCATGCATCCACAACCCTCTCTGTGAAAAAATACTTCCTAAAATTACCTCTGAGCTGCCCCCCCCATCATCAGATTGTGCCCCCTTGTTCTTGCACACCTCTTTTTTTGAAAGAAGCTACCCTCTTGGACTTTGTTGATTCCCTTGAGGTACTTGAAAGTTTCTATCATGTCCCCCTCTCCCTCCTTTCCTCGAGGCTATACATATTAAGCTCCTTAAGTCTCTCTTCATATGTCTTCCGGTGTAGACCCTCTACCATTTTAGTTGCCCTCCTCTGGACAACTTCCATCCTGTCTATGTCTTTGCAGACATTGGGTCTCCAGAACTGCACACAGTACTCCAGATGGGGTCTGACCAGCTGTCTGTACAGAGGGATAATAACTTCCTGTTTTCTACTGGTGATGCCTCTCCCTATGCATCCCAGTATCCCCCCGGCCCTTCTTGCTGCCCTCTCACATTGCTTGCCCACCTTTAGGTCATCTGATTTGATTACCCCCAGGTCCCTTTCCATTTTTGTTGTTGTTAGTATCTCACCCCCCCATTGTGTACTCTTCCCCTGGGTTTTTGTTTCCCAGGTGCATTACCTTGCACTTCTTAGCATTGAATCTAAGCTGCCATACATTTGACCATTCCTCTAACCTTGCAAAGTCATTTCCACCCCACCTTGTGCATCAACTCTGTTGCAGGTCTTTGTATCATCTGCAAAGAGACATACTTTTCCTTCCAGTCCCTCTGCAATGTCGCTTGTAAAGACATTGAAGAGGACCGGTCCTAATACTGAACCCTGCGGTACCCCACTAGTAACCCCCCTTTCTTCAGAGTGGACTCCATTTACTATTAATCTCTGTGTCCTATTGTCCAGCCAATTCTTTACCCAGGCTATCATCTTGGGACCCACCCCCAGGCTGGCTAGCTTGCATATTAATCTTTTGTGTGGGACTGTGTCAAATACCTTGCTAAAGTCTAGGTAGGCCATGTCCACAGCCCTCTCTGATCTACTACTTTGGTCACCCAGTCAAAGAAATCTATCAGATTCATCTGGCATGACTTTCCCACTGTGAATCCATGCTGCCTTGGGTCCTGTGCCCCTCTGGCCTCTAGATATGCGACAGTTCTTTCCTTCAGAAGTGGTTCCATCATTTTCCCTGCCACTGAGGTTAAACTAACAGGTCTTTAGTTTCCTGCTTCTGCCTTGCTCCCACTTTTGTGAAGAGGAATCACATCTGCCCTCCTCCAGTCCTTGGGTACCATCCCATCCTCCCATGATTTGTAAAAGAGGGTAGTCAGTAGTGGCTCTAGTTCTACCCTTAGTTCTTTTAGAATTCTGGGATGAATCCCATCAGGCCCCATTGCTTTGTCCACCTTCAGTTTTAAGAGTTCCTTCAGAACCCTTTCTTCTATAAATGGGCTGGTATCAACTCCTGTATCCAGAGTGTTTCTATTGTTTGTTTTAGGTACCTCCCCCTCTTCCTTTGTAAATACTGAGCAAAAATATTTGTTTAGTATCTCTGCCTTTTCATAGTCACCCTCTGCCCACCGTCCTTCCCCTTTATTAAGCCTCACTATCCCTCCCTTGGTCTTCCTTTGCTCCCTGATGTACCTATAAAAGGTTTTATCCCCCTTCTTAACCAAGTTGGCTATATTTTCCTCGGTTTGGGCCTTTCTGTTCTGACTGCCTTCCCAGCTTCCTTTTGCTTTAACTGTACAGTTCTCTGTCCTGCTCCTTCTGTGATTCCTTGTACTTCCTAAATGCTTTCTCTTTCTCTTGAACCTTTACTGCCACTTCCTTTGAGAACCATAATGGTTTCTTACATCGTTTGTTTTGTTTATTTGCTTCACACAAAGGCTTGTTATCTCTGTGATGGCAGTTTTTATTATTCCCCATTGTTCTTCCACCCCCCTTCCTGCCCATTTGATAGTGCATTCCTTAGGCACTCACCCATTTTGGCAAAGTCAGCCCTCCTAAAGTCCAGTACTTTTGCCTTTGCATGACTTGACTTTATTGCTGTGTTTATTGTGAACCACACTGTTCGATGGTCGCTAGTTCCTAGATGGCTGCCCACTTCTACACCTGTGATCCTCTCTTCATCTCCATTTGAGAGAACCAGGTCTAAGATTGCTCCCTCTTGAGTGGGCTCCAATACTAGTTGTCTAAGGCATGCCCCCTGTAGGGCATCTAGAATAACTCCACTCTTTGAAGTGGCTGCTGCAACTGCACTCCAGTTAACATCTGGCATATTCAGATCACCCATCAGCAATAGCTCCCCTTTTTCTGTCATTCTAAGTATACTTTCTATCATTTCCTTGTTCATTTCCTCCCCCTGAGAAGGTGGTCTGTATACAACCCCTGTGTGGACTGTGGTTCCATTACCGGTCTCCAAATTTACCCACAGTGCTTCTTCTCCTCCCTGTTTTCCCTTTTGTTCTATTGCTTCGATTCCTTCCCTTATGTAAAGAGCTACTCCTCCTCCTCTTTTATCCTCCCTGCCTCTCCTGTAGATAGTGTATCCTGGTATGTTTACGTCCCAGTCATGGTTTTGTGTGTACCATGTTTCTGTGATTGCCATGAAATCCAGATGTTCCTCCTCCATCAAAGCCACCAATTCAGGAAGCTTGTTACTCAGACTACAAACATTGGTACTCATTGCTCTTCATTTTTTGATGGCTTTTCCTTCTGTTCCAGCACCCCCCACTGACCTTTCTACCTCAGTCATTTTCTCATTTAGTACCCTGTTTTGTAGGGAGAGGCTGGGATTTTTGTGCTGCTTATCAGTGCCTCCCCCCCCGATTAGTTTAAAAGCTTGCCAATGAGGCATTTAAACTGATTGCTCAAAAGACTTGTTCCCTTCCTGGACAGATGCAGACCATCCTGCCAGTATAGGCTGGTGTCCCTCCAGGTGGAACCCCAGTCCCCAATGAAGCCAAACCCCTGTTCTCCACACCATTTTTTCAACCATTCATTAAACTGCATGGTGCAAAGTACCCTCGCCTCACTCATGCAATTGACAGGCAGCAACTCTGAGAAGGATACTGTGTGTGCCACTTGTCTTAGGCCCCTCCCCAATTCTATAAAGTCCTTCTGCACTGCTCTAATCTCATGTTGAGCCAAGTCATTTGTCCCTAGGTGGACAATGCAATCCAGCTCAGACTCCTGTACAGCTGTTCTCATGATCCTTAGGGTGCGCTTCCTCTCCCTCCAAGCCATGGCACCAGGCAGGTACCTTACTTCAGTTTTCCCTGCTCCCCCTAGTTCTATCCCCCTAATAACTAAGTCCTCCACCAGGAGCTGCTTCCTGTCCTTGTAGTGTCCTCTGCCTCCTTCCTGTGGGCCTCCCTTGTGACAGTTGTCCTTAGCCTCCTTAGTCTCCTCTGCGGGTGCATCCATAGGGGAGCTGTGCCCCTCCAGAATGGTGTATGGATTGTGGAGTGGAACAACTGACTGGGTGTGCAGCTGCTGTGCTTTCTTTGCAACCTCTGAGGTAGTGGTGGTGGCTCTGGTGCTCCCTGGATAGGGGAGGTTCCCTGCCTACCATCCAGTGTGGCCTGGGGGAAGGTTCCCTTACTACTGTCCAGTATGGCCTGAAGACAGGCAACTTCCTCCCTCAGGGCAGAGAGTTGACTGCAAATAGAGCAGCATCTCAGCCTCCAGAAAGACTCCTGGAAGACTGCTGCCTCACATCCATTACATTGCACTACTCCCCATATGTTTTTCTACTTTTTTTTGTGTGTGTGTGATTGGTTTGTTATATAAAAAAATATATATATATATTATACAATGTGTATGCTTGTATTGTCAGTGCAGTGTGCTAGACAAGATATGACAGTGATATGCACCTTGTACTCTTGAGGAAATGATGTCAGAACCCTAGGTATAAAGGAACTATTTCCAGTGGTGGGTGGGGTGAGGGTGGGAAGAGGTTGGGCTTAAACTGTGCCCTCACAAAACAATCAGCTAAGAGCTCTGACCCACCACTGCAATGAGTGCCTTCCTGTCAGCAAGATACCCTACAGAACAATTTCACAGAGAAAATACCGTGTTAATCAAACAGAGAAAAATCCAGACATCCAAGTCAGACACAGGTAAAACCTCCCCAGCCCCAAAACAGCCTGGTGGTTTGTGCTTTGAAAGCAGTCAGCCCCAAAATGAGTCAGCTGTGCTTTAAACTCTTACCGCACTGAAAATCTTAAGAATTGTGACAAAGACTGTCTTTTCATGATAATTCTAAGTTCCTTATTTTGCCTTTCAGTTAGAAGTAGCCTCCACCTGCAGAATATCTGCTACAAACCAGAGACAATTGTAAGGTTTACCTCCCTCTGTTGTGAGCACAACTCGCTTTCTTGCAAATCCTATGTTCAGTATTGCAGCTTCCAGCCAAAAGTAGTTTGACTTGAAAAATATTAGCTGTTTTGATACAATGAATGGCATTTTCAGATATGTGTCACTGCTAATCCAATTGCAGCTGAAACTCCCAGGGGCTCAGCAGTGCTGCCCAGTAACCAAGCACTCTGTTGATGACACTACTCAGTGCTTGCTGGGTGGAAACTTTGTGTACTTGAAAAGAATAAGCTTCTCCTATCGGACCACTGCTGGCTCATTTAATTTATATGACTCCTCCCAGCAATCAGGTTATGATATTGTTTACTACCAAAGTTTTCATAGATCCTTGGTTAAAGACCTTTGAGACATGGATCAAGGCTAAAGATTGCAATCACTTCCAACTATTGATATGGTGTCTGTGCTGTAATTTGTGAATTGAGGAAATTGGTGCACTGCCAATACAGGAATAGACCCACTGCAGTGCAGGATATTGTAGCTCATAACTGTAAGCCATGGTTGCATCTACCCTGCCTTAAACTGCTAAAAGGAAAGCATAATACGCTATTGTTGGGAAATTTAATCTGGAACTGAATTGCTGTTAAAGGAGCGTTGGTTGATTTTTGTTTCAAAAGCTATACTTAAATGCAACATAACACAATATAACTACTCCACCAGCTATCCCACAAATCGAAGGTTGCCAACAAGAAAATTTGATACTATACAAAAGTGGACCTGAAGCCCTTGCACAACTCACTAGTGCAATCACATTCAAAATATGCACCCCTCATACTAATGATGCAACTTTGCTAAGTGGATGTGTAAGCATGAGTTTTGTATCACAATGTATTCCAGGATTCTGATGGCTAAGTCTCTAATTATGTCAATATAAAGGGATGTCTGTCTGTGATTAGCAATGCATTAGGGCAACTGGTGTAGATTTGTTTTTCACAAGCATGTTGAAATAAATTCAGCATTAAACAACATATGTTGCTGGCATTCAGCCTCTGTTTAGGGCTGCAGGTGGGTGAGGCCCTGCAAACCTATTGCTTTTAAAAAAAGAGTCTTGTGAATGAACAGCATGATAGCATGTCAGCAAAATCACCCTATACTCCTCTGCACTTGGCTTTCACTACACTACTTTTTTCCTCATAAAAACTCAGAAGTCCAGGGTGGCTATATAGCCATCCTGTGGGTCCTGCAACCACAGTGCCCTTCTTGGCTGGCCATAAATAAACTTTTAAGGTGCACTGCTGCAGTAAGGAGGAGAGCAGAGAGGTATTTATTAAGCTAAAGCAACCCAAGCCATGTGAGTCTTAGCAGTAGCAAGTCCTTGCTGAGAGCTCCGCATCTTTGTGTGATGTCACATGCATGCATGGAGAGTTGGAAGCCATGTCATCTTTTTGGCTCTTATTTCTGTGGAAAGTTGGGCTGGCTCATTTATTTGAAATAAGAACATACAAAATGGGAAAGTAGATCTGGCATTGTTGTAGACAGTCAGAGCCACCACTGATGCTGCCAGACAGGCTGGAGCTGAAGGTCACCACTCTGCACAGTGCTGCCTCCATCGTCCACTGCCAAACACCTGCAGGGGCTTTAGGAACTAGCCTAAGCACCAAACAGGTACCAGGGCATGGGGGTGAGTACTAGCCAGTATCAGGGCTAGAGGAGTGATGAGTGGGGGAGCAGCTCTATTCTACTTTCTGTTGCTGATGCTGAATTGGAGTCACAATTGTTGTTGCTGGCCAGGCTGCAGCTTAGGAACCACCACTCTGTACTGTGGGGCACCAGCCAGGATTGGGGCTAGGGGAGTGATAGGGCAGGGAGAATGGCTCAATTCTGTTTTCTGTTGACAGGGCTAAGATGGTGCCATCAGAGTTTCTGCTTGCTGGGCATGGCTGAGGGTTGCCACTTTGCACTGCTGTTGCTATTTTTGCCACTCCCCATCACAAACTGCCAATCGTGTCTAGGGGATTCAGAAATGAGCATCAGCACCAAATAGGTACTAGGGCACAGGGAAGGGGTACCAGTCAGAATAGGGGCAAGAAAAGTGATGGGGCAGTGAGTATAAGGAAGTTGATTGGCATACATGACTTGTGTGTGCTTTGCCAGTGTTCATGCACTATCTTTTTTATATAAACCCATATCTGGAGGGCAGTACCCCACATTTTCTGCAGTTGTTCCTATGTTGTTATCAGTATGGTAAACTTGCCAGCTAACTCCATGTTAGTGTCTGAGTGATTATTTCATGGTGTCAGAATGGACCGCCTGTAGCCTCCCACTGTGCTCAATTTCCATGGAAATGCTGCTGAAAACCGGAGGAGATTTAAGCAGCAATTTGAAATTTTCTCGGTTACCAGTGGCCTAGCTGAAAAATCCCAGAAAATCCAGGTGATGATCCTCTTGCATGTGGCAGGCCCTGATGCAGTAGAGGTATTCAATACTTTCATCTGGGAAAATGAGGAAGAGAAGGAGCGACTGAATAAAATCATTTAACAGTTTGAGAGGCACTGTAACCCAAAAAAGAATGTGACTTACTGTATGAGAGACATTTGTTCAATACTAGGAGCCAGAATCTGGGCGAGTCCATTGATTCATATATAACTGAACTGTGGCTAATGGCTAAATCTTGTGAATCTGGAGATTTAACTGAATCACTGATTAGAGATAGAATTGTGTGTGGCACACAGAGTAAGCATGTGAGATGAAGACTGTTGAGAAAAGCGGACCTAACATTAGATGATGCCATAGATATATGCAGATCTGCTGACTGAGTGAAATGCAGATTAAACACTTAAGTGGGAATGCTCAGGATGAAAGCTCAGGGCAAGTAGCAACTGTGCAGAAAAAAAGAGTAAAAGTAGGTGCCAAGGTGTGCAAAGGGAGTTATGCACATGAGTGAACAAAGTCAAATATGGAAAGTGTGGTTGTGAACATGAGATAAACAAATGCCCAGCATACAGACAGTATTGTAGATTATGCCAAAGAAAAAAAAAACACTTTGCTAGAGTATTTCTTGCTGGTAAACACAGTGAGATCTATGTTGTGGGAGAAGATGCCCAGGAAGCTGAAAGTACTTTTAGTATTGTGACTGTGTCTACTTACAAACCCGAGGCTGACTGGAAAATAAAGTTGAGCATAAATGACAAAATGGTGATGTTCAAATTACACTCTGGAGGACAGTGTAATATTCTACCTTTTCAGATGTATAAGACATTGTCTAGAAACTCTGTTCAAAGGTTGTCATCTAGACTGGTTTCCTATTCCGGGCACAAACTGGATATGAAAGGCAAAGTAATGCTGTTAAAATGTTTTAAGCAAAAGTATTACCTGTTGCCATTTCAAGTGGTTAATGCAAACTTGACTCCAGTGTTGGGCCTATCTACTTGCTTGGAAATGAAGCTTATAAAGAAGCTATTTTCAGTAGCTGCTGCAAATGGAAGTGCAGACGAAACCACAGAAGGAATACTGGCTGAATTTGCTGATGTATTTGAGGATTTGGGATGCTTAGAAAGTGAATACCACATTAAAATAAATAAGACAGTCAGCCCTGAGATACACCCCTCTATGAAAATACCTTTTGCATTACAAGACAAAGTGAAATCTGAGCTAGAGAATATAGAAATACTGGGGCTTACTGAGAAAGTGGAGAAACCTGCAAGCTGGATCAACTCCATAGTGGTTGTGGAAAAAACAAAGTACAAATCAAATCTGCATAAATCCTGGAGATCTTTTTTTTATTCTATATACTTTAATGATTTTAAAAATTATTACAAACAAAGACACAGAAGAAAAACATTCAACAACCAAGGAGTTAACAACTATTACAAACCATTATACTATCTCACTACTCCCTGCCCACCCATCCCCCAAATCCCTCAGAGGCATGTGACAAAAAAGAAAAACAGTACAGTTAGGGTGAACACTTAGTTAAAGGGCACAGGTAAAAAAAGAAGAAAAAAGGATAAAGAAAAAGGCTATACAATACAAAAAAGAAGGCTGGAACCTGAAGAAGTTGCACTAACACTGAACTCATATTTCGTAAGAATGGCCCTTCCCATAAGGGGTTCACTACCATTAACTGATTGAGTAGCCAGACTAACCCCAAGCAAATCTCTACATGCTCTTTCCAGGGAATTCAAGCTCAGTTGGTCCACTCAAGGGAGGAAGGAAATCGAAAATAGTGTATGTAATTTATTCCACTTCTTATTGTTTCTCTGTAGGTGACCATGAAGGCTAGCGGTCTTCTTTTCAATCCGTAAATGAAATAATAGCTCATTAAGTCAGTCAGAATAAAAGATTTCTGATTGGTGCTTCCAGTGATGAAGAAAACATTTTTTCACTGAAAGGGAAATCATGGCTAGACAGTATTTCGGTTCTTTAACTGGGACCCTTGAGTAATCACCAATCAGGCAGATCTCTGGGAAGAAATATTCTTCCAGTCCAAAAGAGGGTCTGATTTTTGCTTTATTTTGTCCCAGAGAGGGGCAACTTTTGAACATTCCCATAACACATATATAAGGGTCCCATCTGCCTGGCCACATCTGGTACACAACAGGGAGGGTATTTTCCCCATTTTGGTCAGGTGTACAGGACTAAATATTATGCAGGATATAAAACTGAGTGAGGCATAATTTGTCATTGGCTACAAAATGATATAGATCAGACTAAATATGGCTCCAGCCAAAATCTGATTCAGGGAATAAGGAAAAGCAGTAGGTGGAATTTCCTGATGCGTCAGGACAAATTTTGGGGTATATTGCAGATGCTATCTGGTGAAGTTGCCATGCCGAGGTTTGGAGCAATTGTAGGAACTCCCCTTGATTAATAGACCAGGGTGGCAGCCCAAACCATTTAAGCAGCATATGCCTAAGCTGGTAAATCCTGAACACCAATTTAGCTGGCATATCAAGAGCCACCAACAGCTCTTGACTAATGAGGATGTAACCCTCTGAAAGAAGATCTTTGACCCTCTTCCCTTTCAAGGAGAGTATGTCTCTGGGGCTCAACAAATGGTTGCCTTACTGGATGTTTCGATTAGAGCATATTGACTGAGTAATGTCTAATTTATTAAAGTAGTGGAATGCTCCACATTAGTGTGCATGAATCTTTACTAATGTAAAAATAACTGAGTTTTGGAGTGTCCTTGGAAGTTGTTTGAGGGGGATAAAGTATAAACTATCCAGGGTTAAACCACCATCATCAATCAGTGCCCACTCAATTTCAAACTGCAAGGGAACATATGAGGTAGTCACTGGTATGGGAACCCGAGTGGACTGTCCGGCATATTTAGCAATATGACTTGCCAAATAGTAGACAAAAAAAGTTAGGCAACCTGAGCCCTCCCAAATTTTTGGAAGCTTCTAAATGGACATGAGCCCTGTGTGGGTGTTTTGCTTTTCCACAAGAGAGAAGAAATAAGGCCATTAACATTTTTAAATCATCTAAAGGGAAGTGAGGCATTCAACATATTCAGGAGATAGAACAGCCTAGAAAGAATATTCATTTTAATAGTTCTGATTCTATTTTGAAAGGATAAGGGAAGCAGTGTCTATATATGTAGATCCTAATGAATATTACTAACCAACTCATCTAAATTAAACCTTTTCATTGCACTGATGGTCTATTAAAGGGTGATGCCCAAATATTTGAGCTTGATGGTCCATCCCACACCAAGGTGAGTAAAGTCTGATGTAACTACCATGGGGCTTAAAGGCATTATTTTTTTATCAATATTGAGTTTGTAGCTGGAGAACCTACCAAACTCTTGAATAATGTGCAAGGCAGAGGGAATTGCGTTAACTAGATTGGAAATACGTAATAGGACACCATCAGTATATGCAGAGAACCTAAGGTCGAAAGGGCCAATGGGGATCCTAGTAATATTAGGAGATTCTTTTAGAAGATGCAACAAAGGTTCTAAATATAAATTAACTAAAAGAGGGGACAACGCGCAACCTTGATGGATGCCTGAGAATAGTTCAAAGCTCTCAGACAGTGTACTGTTACAGTATATTCTTGCACGGGGCGGAAATATAGCTCTTGTATCCAATTTATGAAGGATATTGGGAAAACAAATTTTTAAAGAACTGAAAATAAATGCCCAGGGACTTCTGGTTCCACCTACTAGGTAATGGCTGCTTAGTGGCAATGCTCCAGTCTCCCTCGGATTAAGCAATTGTTTTGATTGGTGGTATTTATATATAATAAGCAAATTTTGTGGCAAAACTTATATTGGAATGCACAGGTAGACTTTTCTGGGAATCTGATTAGCATATGGTGTGAGATGGAAGATTCAGCAGACCACTCAGACACAGAGGCCTCTCAGGCTTCAGAACCATGTGACTCTCAACTGCATGACTCCTAGCGTGGACCCAGTAAAAATATCCACAAACTCAGAGCAGCTAAAACTAAGAAAGCTCAGTTGGACTTGATATATCAGCAAATTCTGACCTTTAGGACAGAGATAAAGGAGATGCACAGGGGGCAATGCCGGGATGTGGTGCAGTTAGGACAGCGCATGGATGACCAAGAGCGTCAGGGAACTGCTACAGAAAATCATGTCGATGATTTAGAACAAACCCTTCAGCAAATTAAAGAAACCCAAGAGCAAATACTAGATCACAGGAGGATCAAGAGAATTGAGCAAGGTGCAAAAATATACATATATACTGCCCATCAGAGAACTCAGAGAGCTCTAATATTAAACAGTTTATAGAGTCTTTGCTTGACACTGCTCTGGAATTACCCTCTGATTTTGAGTTCCATTTTGTGAGAGTGCATCAAACTCTTGCCCCAAAGCCTACCTCCACTAAAGTCCCTCCACGATCAGTGATTCTCAGGTTTAACAGCTATTGCACTAAAGATCAGGTCTTCCTAATGGCTTGGAAATGCCAAAAAGTGTTTTATGGTCAAACATGTATCTACTTCGACCATGATTATGCTCCCAAGATGATGCAACTTAGACAAGCATATCTTCCACTGCTGCCTGTGCTTAAAGAGGCAGGTTATAAATTTACAGCGCTGTATCCCTCCTGCCTGATTGTACAACTTTCCTCAGGAAGCAGAGAGAAATTATGCACAAATTGAGAAAAAAACACTAGCTATTGTGTTTGGCTGTTCAAAGTTTCACCAATATATTTATGACAGACCAAGGGTTCATGTTGAATCAGACCGTAAGCCCCTAGAAAGCCTTTTCCAAAAAAACACTGGCCGCAGCCCAACCGAGAATTCAATGCATGATGCTTAAATTGCAAAGATATGATTTGAGAGTACAGGACAAAGTGGGTAAAGAACTTTATATAGTAGATGCCCAGAGTAGGGATGTGGCAGGAAATTCTGTGCCAGAAACTGAACTAGACAACTAAAAGATTCACACGGTGGATAATATACCTATCAGTGATGAAAAACTGAAATTGTTTCAGCTCAAGACTGACAAAGATTCAGCACTGGTCAAATTAAGAGACACTGTTTTGAAGGAGTCGCCCCAGGAGAAGACATCAGTGCACCTGGAGATAAGACAGTACTGTCAGTTCAGAGATGAAATCTCAATAGAAAATGTACTTTTTCTGAAGGGGGAGAGACTGATACTCCCCACATCACTGAGATCAGACATTTAACCAGATTAAACAGCAGCCACTTGGACATTGAAAAATGCAAGTGCAGGGCCAGAGATATCTTATTCTGTCCAGGGATCGACAGTCAGATTAATCACATGGTGGCCAAATGTGGCATTTGCCACCAGTTCTGGAAAGCACAATCTAGAGAGCCTCTGCAACTGCATAAGATACCAGAGAGGCCTTTGCAGGTAGCCCAGGACATGGACATTGGTGATTGGGCACCTACAATAATGGTGACCCAATCCCCAGTGCATGTCATTGGGACTACAGTAGGATAGGGTAGCTGGATGGGGGGAGGTCAGGCGAATATAGTGATGGGATGTCATTATATGTACATGCATGGGAGGGGCAAGCATGCACAGCAAAGGGTGGGAGGGGATTTGAGGAGTGGTGCCACAGTGAGTTGCTGAGCCAACCCTGTGGTGTGATGGGGGGGTTGGTTTTGTTGGAGGGCAGAGTACTGGGTATGAGTCTGGGTGCTGATGCATTTTTGTTGCACTTGGTCTGAACCGTTTTTTTGTGTTTTTTCACTCCTCTCCCCAACATGCACCACCTGGGGTGAGAATCCTTAGGTAGGGAGTGTGGAGGGTGAAGTTCCCCATGGGTGGTGTACAGGGGGCACAGCCCCTGCATAAAATATTAAAGAAGTAAGTCCCTAGTGCCATTTTGCTGTGTGCTGGGGTGTCATAGTGCCGAAATAAATCTTCAGCACTCTGACTTTGCAATAACAGTGATCGCCTTTAGGCATTCACCGTTATCACATAAACCCATTTGGCAAAATATTGGGGCTGATCTATTTGAATTTGAAAGAGAAACTTATCAGACAATGGTTGATTACTACTCCAAATATATTGAGATATCTAAGTTGCAAAATACAACAAGTAAAATGGTAATTAACCATTTTAAATCACAATGTGCAAGACATGGTATTCCAGAAAACTTGTAGCAGATAATGGCCCACAATTTACCTACATTAAATTCAGAGACTTTCAATGGAAATATGAGTTTAAACATGTAACCTCTTCACCAACATATCCCCAGAGCAGTGGCATGCTAGAATGAGCCATTCAAACAATAAAGATACTGTTGAACAAAGCACAAGTGGACTGTCAAGACCCACACTTGGCACTTTTGAAATTGAGAAATACCCCACTGGAGGAGATGGGATCCACTGCACAGCTGCTCATGGGTCACAGAACCAGAACTTTAGTGCCTTAACAAAGAAGTAATAAAGGACGAACACCACTGTGCATTGAAATTCTTTGTTAATTTTGTATTATGGAACATCAGTTTCATGGCCATGCCACTTCTTCAGGTCCATTTATATATTTTTTTCTAAAATAAAACAAAAACAAAAATAATTAAGTACATATTCTTATACAATCTTCATACTCTGCAGACAGCTCTGGATCTCATATGCGAACTAAAACTTTTTATCAACTCAATTATTACTAAATTAATGATGCAACAAATTTAGGGGAAAGACGTGAATAAGCAGTTTTTTTTATAAATTAAGAAAGTCCTTTACCTTTAATAATAATCAATTAAACTTGCTTCCTATTATCAGAATATATTATGCCCCTCGGGTTAACTTGTGTGCTAAAAAAGAGATCATATATGCACATTGTACCATATACCAAAGCATATTTCAAACTATAAAACAATAATAAAGAAAAATTAAGCTTCTCGCCCTGATTTTAAAATTCATAGAATTGAATAACCATCATCATCTTAAGGCTTAGTAAACCAAGCTAGAAAAAGAGAAAAGATTTGCCTTTATCAAAATATTTATATTTTTGCATGTGATAATATGCATATGATAACAAAACCACATTATGCAATTAATATAAGTACCTTTTTGTTAGTACTGAAACAGACTTCTACCCCCTCATCATTGCTTAGTCTCAATGTATTTCAGTGGGTCCAAAAAACTAGAATAAATTCAAATACAAGAACCAGATTTCCGAATATAGTAAAATCAGTAATTTACTTTCAAAACGCTGCACCATCAGAACACCAACCCGGACCAGGGGAGCGTCATGGGGTGTGTGAATGTGAGTTTAAATCTTGCGGCAGGCAGTGGGTGAACCTAAAGTCACTGATGATGTCTCACAGTCTCTGAGTGGCTGTGTAGCTGATCACTGCTAAACTGCAGCTTGAAATCACATTCAGTGGATCAGTAGAAAAAAGTTGGACCTCAGAATACTGAGACCCAAATGTGGCCTCTCAGCAGTTCGCCTCCCGCCAAGGGCTCAAAGCCTAAAATACTTATTTTATTTATGCTAATATGCCTTCTGTGTTGAATATTAAATTAAAAAGTTTCTAAGCTATATGTAATGATCCTAGAAGGAAAATGTTGTGAAAAAAGGGAGATGGAAGAGAGAACACATTTGTAAACAGCGTTTTGAAAGTAAGTTACTGATTTTACTATATTCGAGAATCTGGTTCTTGTATTTCAAGGAGATTTAAAAGAAAGATTCAAATGAAAATGCTTGACATTTGGATTTATTCTAGGTTTTTGAAGGTCCATTTGGACCCACTAAAATTTTAAAATCAGGGTGAGAAGCTTAATCTGTCTTTATTATTCTGTTATAGTTTGAAATACTCACTGGTGTATGGTACGATGTGCATATATGATCTCTTTTTTAGCACACAAGTTAACCTGGGGGGTATAATACATTCAGATAATAGGAAGCAAGTTGAACTAATTATTATTAAAGGTAAAGGACCTTCTTAATTTACAAAAAAAAACTGCTTATTTACTTCTTTCCCCTAAATTTGTTGCATCATTAATTTAGTAATAATTGAGTTGATAAAAACTTACTTTGCAAATGAGATCCAGAGCTGTCTGCAGAGTATGAAGATTGTATAAGAATATGTACTTAATTATTTCTGTTTCTGTTTTATTTTAGAAAAAAATATATAAAGGGACCTGAAGAAGTGGCACAGCTACGAAACTGTTGTCCTATAATAAAAAATTATGGAATTTCAATTTACAGTGGTGTTCGTCCTTTATTACTTCTTTGTTATGGTATATGGTAGGTGCTAAAAGGTTGACCCAAATGCTGCATGCATGATAAAGAAATATGGGCAACCTGATAAGCTTTAATTGATAGAACTGTAATGCCTACTAGATCTGAGCTACTTAAACCGAAAGTACTAGAAGTTGAAGAGCAAGCTACACTATGAAGGGCTCAAGAAAAACAAAAATTGTATTACAGTTTGTACACCTGAACATACGAACATACAAAATTTGCCAGCAGATAAAGGCCTAGAGGTCTATCAAGTCTGCTCGAATGTGCAGCTAGCACCCCTTATTCTGCAGCTGCCCCTCCCTTCCACCCTTCCCCTTCATTGACCCTCCTCCTTGTCCTGTCCCATCCCCTTTTGAAGCAGTCCACTGTACTACTGGATACCACTTCTGCAGGTAACACATTCCACCCAGTCACCACCCTCTCTGTAAAAAAGCATCTCCTCATCTCGCTCCTGAACCTTCCTCCCTCCAGTTTCACATCATGGCCCCTGGTGTCTCTCCCTTCCCTTACTTTGAACAGCCCCTCTGTACATGTCTTGTTTATTCCTTTCATGTACTTAAATGTTTCAATCATGTCTCCCCTGTCCCTCCTCTCCTCCACTGAGTACATATTCAACTCCCTCAGCCTCCTCTCATATCATAAGTCCCCCAGCCCCTTGATCATCTTTGTTGCCCTGCACTGCACCCCCTCCAGTAACTTAATGACCCTCTTCAAATATGAGCACCAGTGCTGCACACAGTACTCCAGGTGTGGTCTAACTAATTACCTATACAGTGGCAGAATCACCTCCTTGAGGATATAGTCCTTGCAATACAACCCAGCATTTTGCTGGCCTTTGCAGCTGCCTTCCTACTTTGTGCCGAGTTGTTCATTGACCCTGTAATTAGTACCCCCAGATCCTTCTCCTCATCTGTCTGGGCTAGCTGCACTCCCCCCAGGTTGTAAGTCCTACTTGGGTTCTTCATCCCAAAATGCAGCACCTTGCACTTTTTGGCATTAAACCCCAGTTGCCATGTGTCTGACCAGGTTTCAAGGTTTACCAGATCAACCTGCAACCCCTGCCATCCCCCTAGGTCATCTACCACAGCTCCTACCTTGGTATCATCAGCAAACAGACTGATCTTGCTTTTGATGTCCAATGATGTGTCTGCAATGAATATCCCAAACAACACTGGTCCCAACACCGAGCCCTGTGGAACACCGCTCATCACTACCCTTGGGTGTGAGAGCTCCCCACCCACCACCACCCTCTGTTGCCTTTCCTAAAGCCAGTTTCCTACCCATAGCACAAGTTTTGCACTTGCCCCCGTGCCTACTAACGTACTTCCCAGCCTTCCATGCGGCACCGAGCTAAATGTCTTACTGAAGTCCAGATACAGGACATCCACTGCATGGACCCTGTCCAGTTGCCTAGTTACCCAGTCATAGAATTCCACCAGGTTGGTTTGGCAGGATCTGCCCTGTATGAAGCCATGCTGTCTGCTGTCCTGTAGTCCTTTGGCCTCTAGGAGGGCCACCAGCCTTTCCTTCAGGATAGCCTCCATTAGCATACCCACGATAGATGTGAGGCTCACTGGTCTGTAGTTTCCCAGTTCATCCTTGGGGCCACTCTTGTGAAGGGGCACCACATGAGCTATCCTCCAGTCCTGAGGTACACACCCCAAAAGTAGTGAGGCATTAAATAGGTCTGCCAAAGGTCCTGCAAGGACCTCTGCCAGCTCCTTCAGTACACTGAGGTGGATGCCATCTGGGCCTGGAGCCTTATCCACCCTCAGTGCCTTCAAACCCTCCCGAACTCCACCCTCCATGACTTCCCCATCTGTCACCCCCTCCCTCCCCCCCGTTTCTGCCATTTCTAGCCCCGTTGGGTGTCACCCCCTCTTCTCTTAAGTAAATACTGAGCAGAAATACTCATTTAGTGCTTCTGCCTTATTGCACCCTGCTTCCACCAAACCCCCCCTCCTTCCTAATCCCAGTCCCAACCTTTCAGACTGGACAGCCTGTTTACCTGCAAACACCTGAAAATACCTGGACCCCTGCAATTGTAGAATGCCATACTAAAGAGTCACACTCATATGAATTTAAAGCAAATGGAATACTGTATCACAGAAACAGGAGAGACCTCTTGTTAACACCAAAGCTGCACCACCTCGTCGCTCACAAAACTAGCACTTCCAAGGAGAAGAAGAGGACAGTGAGCATAACAACATTATGGAGGATGATAGGTTGCCAGAGGTGCCTGCAATGGCGATCCCTTCACAAGTAATAACGGGGCAGTCACAAAGTGAGCCTTGTGAGACGGCACCGGCCCTGAGCAGTTGGGACCAATTGACTGGCACCAGCTCCAGCCCGAGAATTAGCCATGTCAGTGGAAAGAAGATCCAAAGGCCCACCAGGCATCATGAGTATATAGACTCACAAAAAACTTTAGCTCCTATAAACTTGTAACATTTTACATTTGGGGGTAGAGGAAGTTTAATTGAGAAGGGAGATGTAAGGAAGTTGATTTGCATACGTGACTTGCATGTGCTTTGCCAGTGCGCATGTGCTAGCTTGTTTATAGAAACCCATATCTGGCAGGCAGTAGTCTACATTTTCTGCAGTTGTTCCTGTGTTTTTATCAGTACAGTAAACTTGCCAGCTTAGTCCATGTTGGTGTATGCATGATTATTACAGTGGGAGTGACTGTATTCTGCTAGTTTTTTTTTTTTTTTTAGTAGTGGCTTCTATTGGGAATCAGACTCCTCCTCTCATTAAACTTTGCCCCGGCTGGAACCAAAAGTCTTTCTTGGAGCAGGAGTCTTCCAATCTACACAACATTAAATACAATTTAAAGTTCACCTTTTTTATTTGTGCTCCTTGTTGAAAAGTTCTGGTGCCACACTCCTAATCCCAGACCTGCTGTAGCTCCAACTGGTCTCTAAACTGTAGAATGGCTGGTGCTGGCAGTTGGAATGTATAAGCTGTTTTTTTTTACATTACAGTACCATGGTTTGTTATCATTTAGGAGATGTCAGCTCAATTGGGAGTGAGTGCAAAATCACTGCATATCCAGCAAATGTTCTACTAGTAAAAGCTTGAGCTTTGAATGTGTAATGAACCTTACAATCACTATTCATGTATCTGAGATGTGCAGATGGGTCCTGATTGAGCCAACAACTCCAAAATTTACTCAACAATGTTCTGTTTAATAGTTCAGTATGTGGTACATAGCTCAGTGCTTGTAGTATGTGAGAGCTGGGTTAGATATGGTTAATGCTTAGGCATGTTTAAGCAGGACTGGTACATATGTCAGTGCTTGTGGTACATAGGAACTGGATGAGATATGACTGATGCTTAGAACTGTGAGCTTGATGAGATATGGTTGCTGTTAGAGCTATATCTTTTTGTCCTTTTGCTATATCCCACCTTTGGCAGATGCTAGGTAAGTGAGAGATTAAAGGCCCAGAGCAAAGTGAGATAAGAGTGCTGGAGATGAGGAAGAGGCAGGGGAGGATGGAGGGTGATTCTAATCACTAAGCAGAGGAAACAGAAGCTGAAGGCTTTGGTAGAGAATTGGAGAGGAGCAATTCCCCCCCCATTGAACTACAGGCAGAGCCTTCCAATTCAATATGTGGTACATAGTTCAGTGCTTCTGGTACATAAGAGCTGGGTTCGTCATGGTTAATGCTTAGGTATGTTTGAACTGGACTGGTACATAAGTCGGTGCTTGTGGTATGTAGGAACTAGATGAGATATGATTAGTGCTTAGAACTGTGAGCTGAATGAGATATAGTTGCTGTTAGAGCTTTATCTTTTTGGCCTTTCTCTATATCCCACCTTTGGCGGAAGCTAGGTAAGTGTAGGATTGAAGGCGCAAAGAGAATGTAATTACCAATGTGATTACCTCCTTCAACTCCGAAGAATGTGGCCAGTAGCATGCAGGAGAGGAAAACCCCCCTTAGGGAGACACCTCCAAGGACCAATAGCTACTGACCTGCCCATCCTCTGGGCATACTAAAGGACAGTGATCCTAAAATAAGCAAATATTACTAGTTGTCTTCCAACTAGATCCAGAGTGTCGGTCGGATGCATATCCTGGGTTCGATTGCAAGCAGGTAATCCTGGAAGAAGAAGTACTGGCAATGAAGAGTCCACCATGGAGAGTATGCTTAAGAAGTCATTGAATCCAAGTCTGACTATCCAGAGGTGTAGAGGCAAGGAGTTTTGCATAGTCAGGCAGCTCGGTCAAAGGCTGATCATGGAATCACATCTTGGAAGGGTGAGAAGTAGAACTGGTTGATGGCCAATCCTGGAGTGCAATGAAAGAAGTCCGTTGTTGAAGATGTACTGCATTATGGTAAGCAAGCAGCTAGGCCCTCCTGTGGTTTAGAGTTAGAGAATGGCAGATCCCACATGATCCAATATGCATAGTTCCAGCAGACAAGGTGCAAGGCCCCCCTTTTTTTTTATGCGGCAAAGCAGGACTGCAGTGTGCTGGCAGTCAGGCCCATGTCATGGGGCGAAGTGGAGAGAAGCTTCCAGGCCCCCTTATGGGGTGAAGCAGGACTGTGTAAGCAAGCAGATAGGCCCTGTTTAGGGTGAAGTAGAAGTGCATTGAGCAGGCAGCCAGGCCTGTTGCACGGTGAAAGCAGGAACATAAGGTGATAAGATGGCCAACACAGTTAAGCTAGCCCTGGCAAAAAGAAACACAGGTGAAGGGGTACTGGCAAAGTGGGCAAGCATTAAGGATGCAATACTTGAAGCAACATCCCATTGTGTTAGACAGAAAAGAAAGTGCAAAAGAAGAAGGAAACCACTTTGGTTCTCAAATACAGTAGCAGAAAAGGTCACAGCCAAAAGGCTGGTCTTCAGGAAATATAAGGGAACACAGTAGGATGAAGATAGGGAGGCATACCAAACTCCCCTAAGGGAAGCAGGGAAGGCAGTAAGGCAGGCAAAGTCCCAAAATGAGGGAACACTAGCACAAACAGTAAAAGAAGGTGACAAGACTTTCTATAGATACATTAGTGAAAGGATAAAGTCCAGATAGGGTATTGCTAAGCTCAAAGGAGAAAAGGGGGTATGTGAGAAGGAGGACCCTGTAAAAGCATCTATCCAAAATAGATACTTTTGCTCAGTATTTACTGAAGAGAAGGTAGGGCAGGGCCCCCAGCTCAGCACCATGGACACAGGGTGGAGGGAGGTGAGCACTACTCCCATCGCAAAGGAAAGTGTCCTACAAGAGCTCTCTAAGCTCAGGGTGGACAAGGCAATGGGACCTGATGGCATACATCCCAGGGTACTTAAGGAGCTAAGGGTGGAACTAGCAGAGCAATTATCAGAACTGTTTAGTGAGTCTTTGAGCACAGGAGAGGTCCCAGAAGACTGGAGAAGGGCTCATGTGATCCCATTCCATAAGAGTGGTAGCAGGGAGGAGGCAGGGAGCTACAGACCAGTCAGTCTTACCTCAGTAGTGGGCAAGATTATGGAGGCACTTCTTAAGGAAAGGATAGTGTAACAACTGGAATCCATAGGGGAACAGAATCCAATACAGCGTGGGATTACAAAAGGACGGTCCTGTCAGACTAATCTAATAGATTTCTTTGGCTGGGTAGCCAGAGTGGTGAACAAAGGGGCAGCAGTTGATGTCACCTACCTTGACTTCAGCAAAGCTTTCGGCACTGTTCCACATAGAAGATTGATAAATAAGCTGGGTAGGCTCGGGGTGGGTCGGAATTTGGTCAACTGGGTGGCAAACTGGTTGATGGGCAGAAAACAGAGAGTGGTGGTAAATGGTATGTAGTCAGAAGAGATGCAAGTCACATATGGGGTACCTCAGGAATCAGTTCTGGGGCCAGTCCTTTTCAATATCTTCATTAGTGACATTGCAGATGGACTAGAGGGTAAGGTTTGTCTGTTTGCAGTTGACACCAAGATCTGCAACAGAATAGATGATCTAGATGGGGTGGGCAGAATTAGAAGAGATCTGTATAAACTAGCAAAATGGTCAGAAGAGTGGCAACTGGGATTTAATGCAAAGAAGTGCAAGATCATGCACATAGGGAAGAGAAACCCTGAAGCCACCTATAGGCTGGGTGGGGAGTTGCTGGCAGTCACAAAGAAAGAAAGATACTTGGGCATCATCATCACTGATGACCTTAAATCATCCAAGCAGACCTCTAAAGCAGTAGGAAAGGCTCGGGGGATGTTAGGGTATATTAGTAGGGGTTGCACAAGTCGTAAGAGGGAGGTAATGATCCCTCTTTACAAGACACTGGTTAGACCCCATCTGGAGTACTGCATGCAGTACTGAAGGCCACGCCGTCACAAGGACATTAACCAAATTGAGGCAGTCCAGAGAAGGGCAACCAAAATGGTGCAGGGACTGCATCAGAAGAGATATGATGACAGATTAATGGAGCTCAATGTATATACCCTAGAGCAAAGGAGGGAGAGATGTGATGTGATCAAAACATTCAAACACCTTAAGGGCATTAACAAGGTGAAAGAGTCTAACATGTTTAAATATAAGAAAAATATAAGGACAAGAGAACACAGCATGAGATTAGTGGGAGACTGATTAAGGGGGAATGTGAGGAAATTCTTTTTTCACAGAAAGTGTGGTGGATGCATGGAACAGCCTACCTCAGGAAGTGGTGGTTATGAATACAGTGCAGGACTTCAAACAGGCATGGGATAAGCATAAGGGAGCAATACAAATGAGTATGAATAGATAGGCCACTGACAGAGCAAAGGCCAATGGCACATTTATAAGGTAGAAAAAGAAATGGGCAGACTGGATGGGCCTTGAGCTCCTTATCTGTCATCAGCCTCTATGTTTCTATGTTGCATGGCAGGCAAAGTGGTTCACTATAGCTTAGGTTCCAGTAGAGATGGCGAGACCCCCCATATGGGTTGGCTGAGAGAAGAAGGAATGAGAAAGCAAGCAGCCAGGACATGTATGGGCAAAGCCAGAGACATGGTGGGAACCCTCGTGGTCCTCCAGTGCATATGCTACAGATGAAGGAAAGACACCCATGTAGGTTGGGCAAGGTGAAATGGAATGTCTTGAGCAAGTGCTAAGCTGCCGGTGGGGCAAAGCAGAAGCTAGATAAGATATCCCAGGATAACGCTGAGATCATAGGCTGGAGCTGTAGACCAGCATGGTGGAGACCTATATGAGACAGAGGTCCTTTGATGCTGTCAAGAAGGGACATGAAGGTAGGATCAATAAGTGTGTTCCTTGACTGGGAGCAGAGCTTGGTATAGTCTGAGGATAATGTAAGTCAACTGTCTACTCACAGTAAGGTATGAAGACAGATGAAGGTAAGACTTCCTGTTATATTTCCAAGTCCTGTTGTCAAAGTTGATAATTAGCAGGAAGCCAATGCTGAAGATGAGTTCCAGCAGATGGAGAGATCCAGGTAGGAGTGATGACTGGATGAGGGATGATGGTTAATCTATGATCGAGGGAGCTGTGAGTGAAACTGCATTAGAATGTTCAGGGACAGTCAGCATGGTTGAAGATGATTGTCATTGGATTATAGTTGAGGGCGTAGAAATCTTAGAGGATAAATTGGTCGACTGAGATGCAGCAGAAATGGTGATGAGGTAGCAGTCTATGTGGATGGGAGGCTTGCCAGAGCTGGAGTCCAGTGCAATAATAGGTAACAATTGAGTACATATCAGAGGGGAAAATTGTCCTAGATGTCCAAGGATTGAGGACTGCTCTATGGAGATGGACAGCATAGATACTAGATTGGAAGTGTACCAGAATTTAATGGATTGCAGGAGAAATAGTTATGAACAATGAAGCAGGTAGGATCAGACGGCAAGCTAGAGCAGGAATTCCTTAAGGTCCAGAGTAAGCAATGTGAGAATGCTCAGATGATCAGGTAGGTATCATGTGGTCAGCATGAGGAAGACAAGACCCCATGGGGTTCAGCTTTAGAGAAGATGGAAAGTGGTTTGAGCATGGAGAATGTCCTGGGGATCAAGGACTCAGGATGGCAAGACCCCCACATAAGTCCACCATCACCATAACATGATATATTCTTAATATGGGGGCTGAGCCCCTTCAGAATGCTGCATGTAGAGACTTGAATACATTGAACTAAGAAGAAAGGCCCCCTAGTGGAGTGAGTGTTATTGGGATGGTGGGACCACATGTCTGCCATCGTCATAGTATTGAGCTTTCCGAGTAAGAGATGGCAGGCCCCCCATGGTCTGCCATTGCTGTAGAGGCACATGATCCAATATACGGATGGAAGACCGAAGTGGAGAGTCCACATGTAACATGGAATTATAAGCAATGAGGATGCCTACTTGTGGGCACAGCTGTTTGAGATGATAGGACCCCCAGCAGTTCCGCCGTTGCTGAAGGAAGTGTGGACAAATTGTGACTTTTCTAAGTCTCATGGAGGCTGAAATAAACTGAAGATTCAGTATAGGGTGACTGGAGGACTTAAATGCAAGGCTAAATTGATCCATATAGCCAAGCTGAAGCTGAAATCCAAGTGAGGCATAGTGGGAAGATGTGGAATGGTAATGTGCAGCTGACAGCATGGCAGCATGGACTGCAAGATTCAAGGTTATACAAATATAGGTAATATGAGGTTCCTATTCAGTTCACCAGAGGGACCCCATGGAGGTCCAACAGAGGACAGCATGTACAGTAGCGAGCTAGGTTCCAACATGGGCAAGCTGGAGTGGCAGGACCCCCAAGTAGGTCTGCCTGAGGAGTAAAGTCAGTGTGTCAGTCTAAGCCTCCACATAGGCTAGCTAGACTCTCAGAACCCCTACATAGGTCCGCCTGAGTAGGGGTAGAAGTGATGGAGTTGAACTAGGCCTCCAAGTAGGCTAGCTGGACCGGCTGGATCCCCACATAGCTCCGCCTGGAGAAGGAGTAGATGTGAGGAAGTCGAGCCAGCCTCCACATAGGCTGGCTAAACCACAGAGTCAGTACGGTAATATAGCATCCTCCATCTAGGCCAGTTGGAGGAAGGAAGCATCAGGAGCTGATCTGCAGGAAAATGCCATGAGGTAGTGATAACATCAGTAGGGGGTGCAGATAACTTAGAAGGCAGGGTAAAAGTCCATTAGAAAATGGTCTTTTATTTCCTGGTATCTGACTGGCTAGTACACTTGCCAAGGGGGTACAATAACTTACAATAGATGACCAAGAAGTAAAAAGTACCAGTCCAAGTGCCTCTTTACCCACACAGGTACTCCTGTGCCCACCCTGCTTCCTAATTGACTTAAACCACCCCAAGGATTTTGAAATAAGTGCCATTTTCTTCTCTCAAGAGATACTGGCCACCCAATGCTACCTGTTTCAGTGAGCCCAGCTGCCTGCCCTGCCAAAGCACAGATGAACTACAAATGGTCTTATTTCTTGCTCTGTAGATTGTTTTCCTTTTTTTTTTAGTACCTCTTGGCCAATGCCTGGTGCTGCTCAAATAACCTACGTTGCACATCTCAGTGAGCAAGGCATTTGCCTTTCCAACTCTCGGCACAAGCACAGTCACAGCAGAACATGCTACTACCCCCCCCACCACCACACACACTCACACATCTTCACAATCCCTCTGTCAAAAATTTAAAAAAAAAGCTCAGAACTGCTTTTGAATAACTGCACCTTACTCCCTTCTCCACATCTCCGCCCTCCCACTCTAGTGACAAACAGCCGTGCTTACAGCAACCCGTTGCCTTCTCCATACTTCTGCTCACTCAGACAAAGATGCAGCACCACATCTACATGAGACAGCACCCCGCCCCACCCAGTATTTCATCCTGAGGAAACTCAGAATACCCACGTTTGGAGAGAGAGAGAACATCAGCATTTCTCCCAACTGCAGTTATGTTCCACATTAGCAGTCTGGAGACTGTGATCTTGTGCCCCCTTGTTCAAGACACCACCTGGTATTTGCTATCCACCACGCTGCACTCCAATTCAAATCAATGAAACAAAGCATGAATATAGCTATTTAGAAACATGTGCTTAAATTTTTTAGGGGTAACTTGATCGAACTATGTGTAGCCCTGTGTGAAAAGGAGGTGGTGGGCTACCATGACAACGAGCTCCAAAGACACAGCTACAGGAATGCCACTAGGACAAATGCTGATGAACCATTTTTTTTCCTTTCTCCTGGTCCCTGCCCAGTGGATCTTATCCACTGGCCTTTTTAGCCAGGCCACTTACCGTAGCATGGACCAGGCATCATTCCGCGTGGGGCAGGGAGATTTTTTACCTTTGTTTTTTCTCCTGGTCCCATCCCCTGAGAGCGCCGATGCAGAGGACTTATGTCCAGATGAATGGCGTGGATATGCAAGCTGCCATCAAGCATCCATAGCACTCCCCCCACCCCAAGGCCCCCATAGGAAATCGGCATTTCACCCTTACTGCCCATGCTTCCACAGGCAGTAATGCATGTGAGCATTGCTGCCCATTTAACCCACCCCCCCCGTGGAGGAGGAGAGCATTCATTGGGACGCTTTATCCTACCTCCCCCGACCGAACCCCGAGCCACCTGAGCTCATTCTCGAACCCAGGTCACTGGTGTGGTGTGAGGTGTGGCTTCCAGAACCTCAACCCTCAGCGCTAACGGGCTGGCTGCGGATGAACTATTTTATTACAAAAGAAATAAAATACCAACATTTTTAACATTCAAACACAGATTCTCTTTTTTTGTTTAACAAAAATAATACAGTGGACCATTTTCTAAGCACAATAATTCCCTCCAGGGTGGGTGGGTGGTATGGGCAATACCAGACATTCCAGGGGCCATAAGGCCCTCTGTCTGTGGCATTGGGCCTCATTACACCACTAAGCAGTCTGGTATTGCCCAATACCACCCACCCTGTTGGGTATTATTGCTTGCATATCACATAGCGTGAGACATCCTGAGCCTCCTGAATGAGTACCTTGCTGTGCTAAACATGGCTGAGCAGGAGATGTGGGCACAGGATGATCATGATTACTGGGGCGTGACCTCTGGTAGAATACACCATTATGCCAAGCATTTGACAGATTGTACTGACTTGCCTGTGCAAATTCGACAGACACGAAGTTGAAGCATGATGAATGCTTGAATAAAACAGTCGGAATGAAGTGTCCACAGTAGCGCATGAGCTCTAGTGTATAGAGAGAATTAAGTTATAGGGTTCAAACATACTTAGTAAATACATGCAAACTGAATGAACACTCCCAATGTGGATGTGGGTAACTTCTCTGCTCTTGGAGTATACACTGAACGTTGGACATACAAATCTGGTGGCAGCGTATCCAGGTGTCTAATGCAGCTGGAAATTATATGTAGCAGTAGTAATGAGTCAATGAGGAATCCCCAGCCCAAAGTGACTTGGTGGCCAAGGCAGCAAGCAAGCAGGGCACAGCTGAATAGCCAGGAGGCACAAGGTGGTGAAGAAAAAGAGAATCCAGAGTTCCCCATCTCACTGAGCTGCAGCATGAAAGGGCAGGGGCATGCGAGGAACAGTGGTGGTGCATCTGCCGCAAGTTATGGGTACTGAAGCCTGGAATGCTTCCAAGTCTAGAATGGAAAGCAGAATCCAGAGGTCCTCACCCAGCTGTGCTGCAGAGTGAAGGGGCAGGGCAGGTTAAACATGGTGGTGGTGCACTTGCTGCAAGTCTAGGCCACTGAAGCTGGAATGCTTCCCAGTCCAGGATGAGAGCAGGAGCAGAGTGTGAGGCAGACAGAGGTAGGCACTTTGGCAGAGATGAGAAGGCTCAAAAGTGCTGAGGAAGTCCAAGCAGAATGGCAAGCAGAGAAAGAATCCTGGAATCAAGCAGGCCACAACAGGCATGCAGTCAGAAGCAAAGATGCGGGCTGGGCTCGACAGCACAGATGAACATCTTGCCAGCGGAATGAGGAAAGCTCAAAGGAAACAGAAAACTGAAGATAAGAAGAGAGTTGGGAGGGGACGAAGGAAGAGACAGAAAAGCAACACAGGGGAAGGGGAAGAACAAGGAATACAAGGCCAAGGGAAGACATGGAGGGGCACCAGAGAGGCCCGGGGGGGAAGAAGCCAACCCCTCAGTCACACAGCACTAGAGTGTGTTTGACTCACTAAGCAGAGGAAATGGAAGCAGAAGGCTTTTTCAGGGAATGGAGAGGAGCTATTGCCCCTCCATTGAACTACAGGCAAAGCCTTCCAATAAGATTAATATCATTGGTCATTAATTAATTGCCCCTGCCAGTGGCAGCTAGGGCCAGAGGGATCAGTGGACTCAGTTAGTGAGGTATTCAGTCATTGTTTCAGCTGTCCCCCTTAGTAGTTTGTAGACGTTTCTTTATAAACCTCAGGATATTTTGCCCTTCTACCCTCATTTTTTGTGTACCTATGAGGAGCAAAAGTCAGACCAGGCAGCACATGGCAAAGTGAAAATGTGTTTATTAAAGTGTAAGCATGGTCCTTACAAAATGCCCATACAACTCAAGCTCATACCTATGATGACTAGCTTTTTTCTCCTGCTGTTCCCCCCGGTCCTCATTTTAATTTTCTTCTCAGATCCTCAACGTCTGCCTGTTGAGTAAGATTCATTTTTAATAATCGAAATGACTTTAGACAATTCGTTTTTATTAGTTTAAAAGTCACTAGGTATAGTTGGAATTGTGATGCAATATCTCATTTTGATAGGGTCCTGCTTTCACATGTTTTCACACTGTGTTTCACAATGACAGTCCAGCAGAGATGGAAGAGATTAAACAGGACAGCAAATGATTACTAACTGGCAGCTGTTTATAATGCTCCTATTTTTAGAAAACCTATTAATTCCCCTAAATGGTTCATATTTTACTATACATGGATGAAAAGTGATGTAAAAAACAGAATTTTGCATTATTTAGTTTTTTTTTATATGGGCAGCATTATGTTACTGTTCTCTTCATGGAATCAGTGGCCTGGAAATTTAATTATGTCATGGTTTGTGTATGGAACTCTAAACATGGTCCTGATTGGCCAACAACTCGTGATTAGCATTCTGTATACAAACTGTGATATTGTAAAACTCCAAATTGTGATTGGTTGACCATCCATGGCACTCCAGACATTACCTCATGTGTTTTAACCCACCTGATAGGCTAGTGATGTACATGACCCTAGGATCAGATTTCCTGTATATCCAGGTCCCAGAAACCCCTGTTCTCCAGTTCAAATAGTGCATCTGATCAGGCTACTAGCACACCAGGAGCCCTGTTGTTCTACTGTAGGAAGGTAGGCCTCTCCTTTTTAATTGTCTAAATTGCTTAACCTACAGATTCATTATGCCATCTCTGCTGCAGTTTCTTTGTGTGTATTTTTTTCTCTCACACTTTAATATAGTTCCCTAAGGGGAATTGAATCCTGCAGCATGGTGTTTTTTTCTTGCTATAAACGATTTATACCAGTGTTGTTTTGTTGTTATATTCTCGGTTGTTTTTGAACTAGAAGCTAAAGCCAGTAGGTTTTTCTTTATGGTTACCAATGTGTTTGTATTAAAAATTCATTCCTGCTTGGCCTCTGGCCTATTTACAAATTATTGGGTCCATTCCTGGCTTACATCAAGCCTAATGAGTTATTCTTCGCCTATCTGAGGGTTTTAGTGTCATTTGCGGTTTTCAGCACCACGTTCCTCCCATTTTTTCTATAAGGGGAAAGGGTTTGTCCTTCCCTAGTCTGTGCACAGCTCTAGCGTCCACCTGCACCTCCCCTGCCTCACGCGGTAGTGCAACACACTCACAAACCACTCCCAAGCCTCCACTCACTTGATAGACTTGCGAGTTAGTGGCTAAGCGATCGCACTGTAAAACTAAAAAGAAGGAGAGCTCTACTCCTGCAAGCTCATTTCGCTTGTCATTCTTTTTTCAAGCCCCGGGGAGCAATCTCTCTTCTAGGCCTCTGGCCTGCTACTGAGCACCATGTGGCACTCATCCCCTCCCACTCCTCAGCACATGGTCTCGGCATCTTGGTGGCTGCTTCCCACCGGTGAGAGAGCATCCCCTTACACAGTACCAGCTCTCTCTATCTCTCACCAGATTCCCCATTTTAAGGGATTCCTTTCATTTAGAAAGATCTTACTTGCCTTTCCCATGCTCTTTCAGCCGCATGGTTCTCATGGCCTACTTCCGACCATAGCGGGTCCCAGGCCTAGCATTGGGGGGGATGGGTGGTTTCCTTCTTTCCTCAGATCAGGGATAGACAAAATAACTCAGGAAAGAAACACTGGACAGCAGAATCTTGGAGTCCTACTGCTATTTCTCTAGGGCTCGGGCCATTAGATATTTCACTTAATTCAGGGATGGCCTAGCAAAATGAACGCAACTTTATTTTTCAAGGTCTCCCTCCAAGGTAGAGGGAATAGCCACTCTGAGTCTTCTATTGGAGTTCTGGGAAGGAGGTGCCATATATATATTTGTTTTTCACTGGCAAATAAACAAAATGCTGCATTACAGTGGGGGTTGAAATGAAACTTAGTCGCTCTGAGCTACAAACAGGAGCACTGATTCAAATAGCCCCGATGCATGCCTATGAAGCCTCCTGGCTCATCTTCCACACCCCCCTCCCAGCACCACCTCTACCTCCATGTGGGGTTCCTCTCTCTAGTGACCCAATATCTTCTTCAAAGAACCTAGTGGTACCACTCTCTAACTCATATGGGGTCCATCTCCATAGTGATCCTATATGCTTTACTAAGAACTTGGTGGTTCCTCCCTATAGCGACCACCACATTGACCTTCTCCATGTGGGGTCCCTTACTATAGTGACCCCCCCATGCCATACCCAACCCATAGTTCTCTATACACCCACTCTAAGGTCAGAGTTATCAGCAGCACCCTAGAGCAATTAATCTCCTAGGATGTCTATATATTTTTTAGGCTGTATTAACCAGCTATGTGGCACCCAATAAGTTGGTGGCCCATTATCACCCAGTCCTAACAATATGCTTCCTTTTCTCTTTCTCTCTCTCCACCAGATGGTCAAGGCCAAGAAATGCACTTCTTGCAGTGCTACCTTCTTGCCCCATGCTCCAGGCCCCCTCTGTCCCATCTGTCTCCATGACGATCACAACTTATCACTGGAGCAAACTTCTGTCATGGGCTCCAGTAATCCAGGGCCCAGTGGCTCTACTTAGATGGATCCTGGAGCTATCCTACTTCATAACCAGCAGGCCATGGTAGCGATGATGGAGAGCCAACAGAATGTTATGTTGAAGATAATGGAAAAGTTAGAATCCCTTACTCAGCACAGGGCAACAACCACACCACCCCCAGAGCCAGATAATGTGGGGGGGGGCAATGAAGACAGTCTGGATCATGTAGAACCAGCACCAGATAGCCATAAGCCAGACTCTGGAGCAGACAAGAAGATGCCAGATGAGGAAGAGGGGGCAGAGACCTATGATGAGGACATAGAAACACAGTCTGTGCCATCCCACACATCTAAACTTTGCTTGTTTGACATGGTTCCAGGCCTTATGAAAATAGCCAAGGCCACTATGGGGTTTGACATCAAAGAGGGCAAACCAGAGTCAAAACTAGACCCCATGATTCAACAAAAGGCAACTATCAAGGAGACATTCCCAGTATCTCCAGCAATTGAGAACATTTTCAACAAAGAGTGGCAATCCACAGAGCCTAGCAGAATGTCAAACAAGAGAAACTTGGGTCGCATGTACCCAGTCCAGGAGGACAAGGCCAGCAACTGGTGCATAGTCCCAACTATTGATCCTCAGGTGGTGGCACTCAGTAAGAAAACAGTTCTGCCATGTGGAACCATTAAAGGCCCCCACAGAAGAGAGTGGAAGAAATGTTGAAAAAGGCCTTCGAAATAGAGGGTATGGCCGCCAAAGCCTCTACTACGGCCATTTACAATGCATGTGCCCAGACCTGCTGGCTTGAGGAACTCCTTGAGAAGGCAAACCCCAAATCTAGAGAGGCAGCACTGTTAGAATGCACTCTCGATGCTGCTAAATACCAGGCAGACATGGTGGTGAACACTCTCAGACTGAATGCCAGGGCTACTGCCATCACTAACCCTGCCAGAAGAGCATTGTGGCTAAAATTATGGAAAGCCAACAACAAATCCAAAACATTACTGCAAAATTTGCCTATGAAGGAAAACATGTATTTGGGGAGGGCCTGCAGGAATTCCTAAAACAGAAAGAGGATGGCAAAGACCTACTGAAAAATAAGAATAGGCACACCTATCTCCCTTCCGCTAGGTGGAGGTTTCAGGGGTAACAAGTCTCATCAAGCACACAGAGACACCCATTATCAGAACAAAACATTTCGAGGCAGAGGAAGACACAGCAAATACCTCAATTCCTTCACCCACACCTACCAGTCCTCCTCCTTCAGAGCCCGTGGGTCCAAGTTCAGGGGAAGAGGTAGGGGGAATATGGGAAGGCAACAATGACTACTTGGCCAGAACTCTACACAGGTGGGAACTGTGTCCCCCTGTGGGACAAAGATTGTCACTTTTCAGACACCAGTGGTTCTGCACTACCTTGGACAGGTGGATTCAAGAGGTGGTGTCAAGAAGATACTCCATAGAGTTGTCCCAATCCCCCATCACACACAGGTTCATAAGTTCTCCCATTGCCAAAAAGAAGGCAACAGCTCATCATTGTTGGATTTGATACAAAACCTAGCAATACAGGCCATTCCCCTTCCGAAACAGAAGCTAGGAGTGTACTCCATTTTCTTCCTCATGCCCAAGAAATCAGGGGAACTAATTCCCATTCTGGACCTGAAACATCTCAACCAGCATGTAGTCTCCCAAAGGTTCAAAATAGAGACCATAAAGTCGACTCTATTCAGTTTCTGGGTAGGCAACTACCTCACAGCCATAGATTTGAAGGATGCATACCTTCACATACCTATCAGACCAAAACACAGACAATACCTCAGATTCCACATCCTAGGCCAGTACTATCAATATCAGACCTTACCCTTCGGTCTTACCTCAGCACCTAGAGTGTTCACGAAGGTAGTACTCGTAGCCAGACTCCAAGAACAAAGTCTCGATATCATCCCCTATTAGGACGACTGGCTGATCCGGGCACATTCCAAGGAGCATTCACATCAAAACACCATGCTCCCTCTGAGAGCATTCAAGGAGCACAGCTGGGTGGTGACCAAGCCAAGAGTCATCTGGTGCTCACACAACAGATAGAATACCTAGAGTCACAAATTGACATGTCACAGGGATGGGCAAAACCATCCCAGACAAGGGTGCACAACCTAATAAGATTGTCTCACCTCCTGAAGGCTTGCCATCAGTGGTGTCGTGCATTGACCTGAACCCTTGGGCCAGGTGGCACATGCAACCACTACAGACTTATGTCCTCACTCAGGGATCACCAAATAAATACAATCTACATGTCATAGTTCCATTACCACCATCAGTAAGACAGTCACTAACATGGTGGACTGTGAGCTCCAAACTCACATGAGGAGTCCCACTAGAGGCATCTTTTGATGCCACTATAGAAATGAACACAAGCCTACTTGGCTGGGGAGCATGCCTATGTGACCTGACAGTACAGGGCCAATGGACAACATCAGAGGCCAAGCTGTCCATCAACGTCCTAGAAATGAGGCAGTATACCATGCTCTCAGAGCGTTCACATCCTCCATTTCTCGTCAGTCAGTTCTGATATGATCTGACAACCAGGTCACGGTGGTGTACATCATGAAGCGAGGGGGTACCAGAAGCAAAGCTATGCTGAGAGAGGTGGCTACGGTTCTCAACTGGGCATAGGCCAACCTCACACATCTCGGCACAGTTCATCTCACCGGCAAGCTCAACATGTGAGTAGATTGGCTCAGCTGGAAACAAGTCCACCCAGGTGAGTGGCGTCTCCACCCCAGCCTCTTCCAAATGATTCAGGAGACTAGGGGACCTGTATCCACAGATCTCATGGCCACAGTGGAAAATGCACAGGTCAAGAAATTCTATTCAAAGTACAGGGAAACCCATTCCAAGGGAACCAATGCCCTGTCACAACCCTGGTCTTGGGATCAGGCGTACGTTCCCCCCCCATTCCATTGCTGTCCCAAGTACTAGCCAAGATTCGAACATCACGATGAACCATCATTCTAGTGGCACCCTACTGGCCATGGAGAACCTGGTTTGCCATGGTAGTGGGTATGATGATGGACAGTCTCAGGTTACCCTACCAGCCGGATATGCTGACCCAGGGACCGGTATTACACCCAGCTCCATGGACGCTAAAACTCACAGCCAGGCTCCTGACAGGAAGAGACTGATGAGAGCAGGTTATCATAAATCAGTCATCTCCATGATGCTACAATCCAGATGATCCTTGACTACCTCTACCTATGGTAGACAATGGTCAGTGTTCGGGAAGTGGTGCCGAGAACAAGGTAAGGCTCCTGAGCTAACAGACATGTCCACCATCCTCTTATTCCTTCAACAGGAAGTAGATAAGGGGTTGGCCCACTCACCTCTCAGGGTACATCTCTCAGCCATTGGAACAGCCATTGGTCCCATTGGGGGACACAGTCCAGGGCCCACCCAGATGCCTTATGCTTCCTGAAAGCGGCAGAAGTACTATGACCCAGCGTCAGACCATCCATCGCTCTCTGGGACCTCCCCTTGGTATTAGATTCTCTCAGTACAACACCCTTCGAACCACTACATGAGGTAGACATGTTCTGGGTGGGTCTAAAGACCTGCTTCCTCACTGCCATCTGCTCAGCTCAAAGGATTGGGGAACTAGGGGTGCTGTCATACAA
Organism: Neoceratodus forsteri; assembly: GCA_016271365.2. Taxonomy (NCBI): domain Eukaryota; kingdom Metazoa; phylum Chordata; order Ceratodontiformes; family Ceratodontidae; genus Neoceratodus; species Neoceratodus forsteri. The sequence goes on from CM057452.1 coordinate 1,062,103,726, forward strand.
GGAACCTTACACAGTGTTCATCCCTCAGGGGGTATACCTGAGCATGGTACCAGCCTTCCAACCAAAGGTCTCCTCCACTTTTCAAAGGGAACAACCCATTGAGTTGCCTACTTTTACTGGAGACACTCAATCTGGTGATAAGCCTATCCCACACCATCTAGATGTTGGGATCACCCTGTCCATTTACATATCTAGAACTCTGCCATTACGCAAAACAGAGAGGTTGTTCATTGTCACAAGTGGACAAAGACAAGGCAGGGCAGCCTCTAAGACTACCATTGCTGGCTGGCTCAAGAGAACCATCCAGGAAGCCTACAGGGCTAAACAACTGACACCCCCAGAGGGTATCAAGGCCCACTCTATGAGAGCAGTGGCCACTTCTTGGGTGGAAAGGGCTAACGTGTCTTCAGAAGATATCTGCAAGGCGGCGACATGACCTTCCATCCATACATTTGCCAGACACTAAAGACTGGAGCACCTGTACAAGGTATAGCCCACTTTTGCCACCCAGGTCCTCTCAGCTGCCAGTTTCTCCTCTCAATCTTAGACCACTCTGTCTCCCTTCCTAGGGTACAGTACTGCTTCTTATCTACCCATGAGGTAATGTCTGGAGTGCCATGAATGGTCAACCAATCACAATGGGTGTTTACTCACCTGGTAAAGGTGATTGTGTTGGTTGACATCCATGGCACTCCACAACCCACCCAACAGAGTGCTCAGGTTGACCAGGATTAGATTAAGCAGAAGAGTTACCTTGAGAGGAATTAAGCCATAGTTTACTAAGGGGAATTAAGCCATAGTTTACTAAGGGTATCCAAGATGTCAACCATCGACCACTTATGGGTTGAGTTTAGATTGTATTAATAGGTAAATAATACTAGGGCTGTTGGCCCACATGTACTTACCAACTTAGTCTGCATTATTGTATAGGATGGTTAGTGTTTTCTTCTCGTAGTTGCTCTTTTACTAACCTTGATTTCAGCTATGGAAGATTTGAACTGGAGAACAGGGGTTTCCGGTACCTGGATATATAAGAAATCTGATCCTAGGGTCATGTTCATCACTATCCTATCAGGTGGGCTAAAACCCATGAGGTAATGTGTGGAGTGCCATGGATGTCAACCAACACAATCCCCTTTACCAGGTGATTAAACACCCATTACTGGTTCTGTGAAGAGAACTTTGTAGAGTGTTGTCTGTTAAAAGAAAACAACTGAAAATAGTTTTCTGCATTGGTGGTTACTCTGATACAGCTAAATATGGATAATTTGTAGGTATGAATTTCATTTCTGTAAATAGGAACATTAGTATATGTCAATTAGTACAGTTTTTCCTGTCCCCTTTAAGTAACTTTTAAAATAAAAAAAAATATATTCTGAAACTAGTTCAGCTATAAAAAAAAAAATGAATCTTCCCCAGAAGGCAGACATCATGGACCTGATAAGAAAATTAAAACGAGGCAGAAGACAATCAAGAACAATCCCATTCTAAAGACAGCAAGAAATATACAGTAAGAAATACATTCAGAAAACAAGTTCCCATTCTTCAGTCTGTGAACAGTTACTGTCAATGATTTTCTTGACTTTTCTCTCAGTTGTCTCTGTTGCATTGCTATCAGGCTCAGGAACACAGTGACCAGCTGGAGGTTCAAATGAATATGACAGTACAGAACTAAAATACATATTCTGAGAACCCTCCTATGTTAAAGGAAGGTGATGGTTCTTTCATGCTTCTCACTAGGCATTTTAAGGTTCTTTCATGCTTTGTCACTAGGAGTTCTAAAGAAGTCATAGTGTCTTCAATAATGCTTACTCAGTGCTTGACTTGAGTTACTATGTATGAAATAAGACACAATGGGGTGTGCATTACGTTGCGATAACCACACTCCCAGTGGTGTAATTAGGCACGAGGCAGAAGGCCATGTGACGGTCTCTACAGGAGTGCGGTTATCACAATGTAATGCTCAACCCTGGAGTGTCTCATCTTATTACGCTTATAAAATGGTTCTTTTATTTTAGAAACAGTTGGGTTTTTTTTGAATACACATTTTTAAATAAGTAAAAATGTAAATTAATATGTGTTTTATGTAAAATAGTCCCTCTGCCTACTAGTGCTAGATTAAATTAGTGATTAAATTAGTGACAGTAATGATAATAATAATAGTACATTTAGTTTCTGCATTTTTTGTTTTATTTGATATGTCTGTGTGCTCGTCTCTGCCCACCCAAGCAGTAAGTTATCAGGCTCATACCACTTATGAGTGACACATCTTCAAAGGAGCTCAGCACAACATGGTAACCATTGCCTGTAATTCTTGTGCAAGCTTGATTTATCATGTAAGAATATTAAGAACTCCTGCTTTTAAATCTGAACTTACAGCATGCCTTCTGCATGGACAGCACCTTTTTTATGAGGGACAGAACAATTTTGACAGCTAAAATAAAGGAGGTCACTCCTAAACAGGGACAGTTGAGAGGTAAGATTTCAGGCTACGTTTTATTTCCTCTTTTTTTTTCTAAAATATCACTTGTGTGTTCTAATTTGTTCAAGTTTTTGTTGCTGCAGCTCATAAGCAACTGAGAAGTCCAGCCATTTGACTCCCCCTTCACTTGTCTGACTTGCTCAAATTAAGATCCGGGAAGTCCATATATTCATGTAACCACCCCCCCCCCGACATGTTGGGAGTTTACTGGGGATACTGCTGCATTGTTTCCCAGTTCCTGCTCTTGCAGGTGGAGCCACTCACATCTTTGCTCTCCCAGAGCGCTCCTGGACTAACACTGGGGAGTGCTGTGACAGCTTTTGGTGCTGTTGCCATGACAGACTTCAGATTAGCGGTTTCAAAACTGCAAAGCAGAAAACTGGTTTGCATGGTGGCCGATTAGGGACATGCTCGCTCCAAGTGAAGCAGGCTGGTATCTGCATATTTTATGACAAAATTAAGAAAAAAAAGTATTTCCTCCTGCTGTTTTGAGGGAAGGGGGGTTCTCAACTAAAATCATAAATGGGAACACGAAAGAACTGTCGCTTGCCTGCCTGCCTGCTGAAGCTACATAAGAAAATGTGTTATTTTCTTACAGCGTAAATGGGCTGAAAATATGGTGACGACAAAGTTTTGAAACATTATGAATAGAAAGTTTAAGCAATAAGGCATGACAAGGTGTATGTTATCGTGTAATAACGTCACTCCTGGGGAGGAATGACGTTATTACATGAAAACACACACCTTGGAGTGCCTTATTGCAATTATACAATGGCTCAATGTTATACAAAACAAAAATAAAAATAAAAAATGTTTTTAGTAGATTTTTAGTGAGGCAGTATATCTTTGTTTCTGAAAAAAAAGCCATATCATCCAAAAAATCAAAATGGTGATGTTATTGTGTAATATCATCACCGTCTCAGGCACACACTGCCCAGTCAGAGTCCAGGAAATTTTCTTGCCATTGTATAATTAAAATTAATATATGAACCATTGGGTTCTGTTATATGGCTGTTTTACTAGGATTAGTTATTTATAGTGCAACATTGTCTCATGCTGCACTATAAATAACCAATTAGATTACTCAGTTGGTCTCAATCATTTTATAATTACTTTTATAATTACAATTCTATGTTTTATTTGTTAGGCAGCAATTGTGCAACACATTTAGAAAGTCAAATGAAGATCTGTTGTACATTTAACTTCAAAGTGCAAAATTAATGCACGTTAGTCTTGAGGATAGGATGACTGCTGCTTTATATGCATACATGTTTCATCTGCTAGCTCTTAGGATTTCTACTACAAGATTTTACATACTGTGTACCTTGTGGCTGCCATGATTTATACAGTTTATGAGTTTTTTCTTTCCAATTCAACAGTAACACAGCCATTTAGGATTTTTCATTTGTTCAGACCCCTTACATTTTCCTAATTACTTGGTGGGGGGTGTCCTACTGTCTTGCTGTTCTTATGCCTACATTTGGGAATTAACTTAGGAGTGAGGTCCAGCAGTTGGTTTCTATTAATGTGGTTTCTAATTATCTTATCTGCACTGCTTAACCTTATGCTTCTGTTTGTTTATTTGATTCTTTTGATGAGTGGTTAAGGCCCACTAGGCACACATATCTGTTTTCAGGGGTGACCAGGAGAACTGGGTGGTGAAGTGACTTGTTTAGAGTTGCACAGCATGCAAGTAGAGTTTGTGGGAATCAAGCCAGGTCTGCTGGATGTACCACGCTCATTCATAGCTCATTACTCTAACTTCTAGGCTGACAGCTGATTATAGTATGAAATATCTTTGGAGATGTGGGTCTTATCTTTCCTTCTTTTATCTCTTCCTTTTATTTTCATTTCTTTTATCAATTCATTCTGTCAAGCTTACTTATCTGGATTCCTATACTGATTTTCTATTTTTGGAGAGGTATGCACATTTTTCCAGCTCAGACTTTAATAATAGTAAGGGATTTAGAGATTTAGTCGCATCTCTGCTATAATGCACACTTAAGTATGTTTTTTAAGGGCTCACTTAAATGACCTAACCTTACTTAATTAGAATTTCAGGGGTTAATCTTTATATCCCAAATTTCTCAGCTGCAGCGCTATTGGCTCTGGTCAGAATTTGTTTTTATTTGCTCTGAGAAAAGAAAATATGTGGCTATAGAAAAGTGACCATGAAGCCCTTGTTCCACTCACTAGTGCAGTCCCATTCAAACTATGCACCCCTCATGTTAATGTAGCTTTGCTAAATGGATGTGTATGCAATATGTTCTGCACACCATGGGCAAAACAAACTCCCTAAGTCTGTTGGAACCATATTCCAAATCAGCAACACCCCTACCCCACAGAAATTGCTGTAAAAAGAAAGTGTCCTAGGAGCCCTCCCCTGACTCGCTAATGTGGTCATATTCAAAATATACACATGTCCTACGACTCTCGAGACATGGATCATTGCTAACTATTACAATCACTTCCAACTATTCTGCCAATACAGGAAGAGACCCTTGGTAGTGTAAGATATTCTAGCTCCTAACTTTAAGCCACGGATGCATCTACCCTGCCTTAAACTGCTAAGAGAAAAGCAGAAGGCTGGCCTGCTGGTGCAGCATTTTGACTTGTGCTTGCAATGTCAACAACCCTGGTTCAGTAACAGACCAGAAAAGCTGGAGGGCCAGCCGGGAAGGAAGAACTGAGCATCCTATTGACTGCTGTCCTTCTCCAGGGGAAGGGAGTGGTATAGTGTCTGGTGCTTGATGCTGCCCTGGGGAAGGTTTGGGGGGGGGGAACCTCAGGCAACCAGTGCCAGCACGCAAGAAGGGGCAGGGCAGACTCTGGACATCAGTGTACATCCCTGCCTCTGGAGTAGACCAGAAAAAATCACTGGCTGCCTAGGATGTAGCACAGCCTGGCATTTGGCCTCTATGACACCCTGCCTCCCTGCTGATCAATTATGGCTCTGTGACATCATCAGACCCTGAACCCCACCCTGGGAGAAAGCCAGAGAGGCAATGTCAGTAACAGGGTTCCCACCGACACCTTCTCCCATCAAAGATGGGCCTGGTCAGTGCCACATTTCACCCTTGGGGGGTAAGTTAGGTGATATCTGTGGGCGTAAGGCAATAGGAGAGGGAGGCAGGTGCTCTGGGGCTGGATCTGAATAGTGGAGTGGCCAGTGGCAAAAAGTGTACTAAATAAAAAAAAAAGAGGAAAGTATAATATGCTAATGTTGGGAAATTTCATCTGAAACTGACCTGCTGTTACAGGAAAGTTAGATGCTTTTTGTTTCAGAAGCAATACTGAAACACACCATAACCACTACATCAGCTCTCCCACAAGCTGAAGGTAACCAACAGAAAAATCTGTTACTATAAAAAAATGGTCCCAAAACACTCATCTGACTTGCTAGTGCAGTCACATTCAAATAATGTACCCCTCCTATTAATGATAAAACTTTGGTAAGTGGATGTGTATGTATCAGTTCTGCACCGAATGGGAAAAAACCAAAAAAACAAGAAAAAAAACACCCCAGGTCAGCTGGATCTAAATTCCAAATCAGCAAAACCCTCTACAGAGACTCAGAGTGCAGAGGAGCTCAGAGAGCACCCACAAAACCCAAAGAACCCTGGAGAACTGCAAGATGGTGCACAAAGATTTTTTTTTGTCTTATGTTTATCCTTTGCTTTACTGCTCCCACTGTTACTCCCACAGTAGCCGGGGTTTAAGTTCATGCTCAGGCAGTAGTACTTGCTATAGTTGGTGGTAGCTTGCTGCTACCCTGGTTCCCAGGGACAGATGACTTGTGCCTGAAGCATGACTGAGGTTGGAGAGCTGTAGCTTCCTTAAAGCTTATTAGCATGGTTCTCCTGCTGTCTGTGCAAAACTACAGCCCTGCACACTGATGGTGTTCTAACAATGCTATTTTGTTTTTGTAATATTTTTTTTTTCTAGAATTGTATGTGTTTGGCTCTGTCAATTCTTTGTTTATATTTTAAAGTTTTACATGAATCACTATTTGTTCATGAAGTGTCATTGTTCATACCCCTTTAGAACCACTGACTTACAAAATTTTAAGCGCAATAATGTATTCCAGGAATGTGATTGGCTAAGTCTCTGAGTATAAAGGAATGTCTGTTTGTACTGAGCAATGCACTGGGGCGACAGGTGTGGATTTCCTTTTTTCACCAGCATCTTGAATTAAATGTGGCATTAGACAACATAGGTTACTGGCATTCAGCCTTTTTTTTGTGTTCACCCTGAGTGAAGAAAATATGTTGCTATGAGACAGTGGCCATAAAGACCTCGCTCTACTCACTAGCACAGTCACATTCAAAATACACATCCATCATATTAATGCAGCTTTGCTAAGTGGATGTGTTTGCATCAGTTTTGCATCCAGTGTGCAAAAAAACTACCCCAGGTCCACAGGATCCGTATTCCAGATCAGCAACCCACCTCCCCCATAGAAATTGCTATAATGAAAGTGTCCGTGGACCTCTCCCCAGCCTCATTAGCACAGCCACATTCAAAATGTAAGCCCTTCTTATTGATGTAGCTTTGCTAAGTGGCTATGTAAGCATGAGTTCATCAGCTGCCCTTTGCAAAGTCACAGCCCAGTACACTGATGGCATTTTAGCAATCCCATTATGTTTTTTTTTATTTTTTTGTTTTTTTCTATAATTGTGTACAGTACAGTAAGTGTTCATCTCTGTTAGTTCTTTTTCTCTACTTTGAAGTTTTACATGAATCACAGTTTGTTTTATGAGGTGTTTGTATCACTTTAAAACCACTGACTTGCACAGTTTTACATGCAACAATGTATTCAAGGATTTTGATTGGCTAAGTCTCTGATTATGTCAGTATACAGGGGGTTCTATCTGTATGGAGAAATGCACTGGGGGACTGGCGCGGATTTGCTCTTTTTTTTCACCAGCATCTTGAAATAAATTTGACATTAGACAACATATGTTGCAGGCATTTAGCCTCTTTTTTGTATTTGCACTGAGTGAACGCAGGCTGTCTTTGTTCTTGTGTTTTGTTTTACTGATGAACACTACTGAACTGATTTTGTTTTTATAGACAACTTCACTAGGATGGGGAAGAGGGAGATAGTGTAGGTGCTATCTGTCATGGGGAGTACCCTTTTAGTTAACAGGTGTGCAGTGGGAGGGGAAAAATATAACTACTGACAGAGCTTTGTTGTTCTGAACACTCATCCATGGTCTCCCAAGTTGTCATTACTGATCCAGGGCTGAGCTCTCTGTCTCCATATACAAGATTAAAGAACACAATTGTCCCTGGCAGATGAGTATGCACACATGCTTGGAAAACCACTTACACTAGAGGTTTTGCCTTATTCAAGGTATGTCAATGTTGCCTTGGGGTGGGGTTATCCATGTGTCTTTGGTTCTAAATCCTTAAGTTATTGCATCCAGAGGAGCATTTTTCTTTCTGCTTAATTTAACAGCGGCATAAGTATGGATTGAGAGAAAGAAGTCTGTTGGGCTACAAGAGGAGCATTTGAAGCCTAAATGAATTGAAGGGCTTTTTTTGAAAGTTAATAGTCTCCCTTGGGAGCATTATGCAAGAAATGTTTGAAAGCAGCTATCACAGCTCTTGACTTTAATTGCTGGCAGTTGTGACCCTGAACAGGATGGTTTAGGAGCAGTTTTCAGCAAATGGAGGTAACACTTTTTCAGGTGTAAGGATGCCAGTTATAGTGACCCCAGTGTGGAACTTATGCTGCATAAGATTTATGTTTAACAATGATAATTTGACCCTTCTCTTTTGCTGCTTTTAATGAGATGCTATTTTAGTGACTCAGTTGGTGGGGCATGGGGTATTTTCCACCTCCCAAACTGTGCTTGAGTCTGGAGCCTGCAGTTTGATCTTCCTTTTCACATATAAGCAGGACCCTAATGTATTAATCTGATTCACTGACCGCTTCTTAAATTTGACAAAACTTATGCCAGCACTGATACTTGTTTTATGGTAGATGACTTTAGCATTATGCAAATATTATAAAAAAAAAGACATCAAAAAGTGCAATGTTACAAAACTGATAGTAATTTTTTTTTTTGCATTCTGGAGTTTCTGAAACTATTAGAATTACTTGATTCTTAAATGTTAGTTTTATATATAAACATTCGGATTGCAGAGCTAAAAAGGAACATTGATCACTGATATAACAAGCATTTGTCAATGCCGAATGTTTGCTTGCTGGCATTGGCAGTGGTGGTGTAGAAGTTACAGAGCTGCGTAATAGTAATGGCAGTGAAGTATTGAACTGAAGCCAACTCCACCACCACCCTGCAGAGAGTGACAGGCATTGGGGTATGACTTTGGGTCGTCAGGTATAACGGCCATGCCATTTCAGTACACCCCACCCTGCAGACACTGGCAAGTGTCACGGTGTTCCTTGGGGTCTTTGGTGCTTATGCGCACCCCATTCCATTAGGAAATACTATGGGATGGGTGCGATATAGGAGAATGGGGTGAACTTTAGGGCCGAAGAGTCCAAGGCATACCTCAGTGCTTCTCACTGGCTGCAGGGTGTGGAATGGTATGAGCATTACAGGCAAGAATCCCAAGTCACACCCCTGATGCCTGTCATTCTCTACAGGGTTGGGCATTATGGTTGGAAACCCTAATACCTCAGGCATTCGTTGGTATTTTCACTCCAAATGTTCAACATGGTTTTTTTGTGACCCCACCTCATGAACAGGGGGAATATCAGTTTCTTAGCCAAAAGCTGCTTATGCACAGTGATTACGGCATTTAGCACCACAGGTGCAAAAACATTCTGAACAGGATGTAAAATATGACAGCTGTACTGTTCATGGGGAGGTGTAAAAAATGGCAATGTTGTAAATCTGCAATAAAAATATTTAAAAAAATGGTGAAGTCATGAGCGTACATAGAAACTGTGCAACGCACACCTGTAATATAATTAGGTTGGGGATTTGTTTACAGCAGATTGTCAACTCAGGCATTTTGGTGCCTACGATCATGAACAGTGTCATTGTGATTTTCTTTATCTGTCCCGAACAATAATTTCCCACAGCGACCATGCATCTCTGAACTGAAAGTGTGAAAACACACTTCGGCCATGTTGTGAAAAATGACAGCTGTACTGTAAATAAGGCAGTGTGGAAAAATGCCACTGGTGAAAATCTGGACTTAAAATATTACAAAGTCATGAACTTACGTGGGTGCCTGGAAACTGTGCAATGCTCACTTGTAACACAGTCATTTTATGGACTTTTGTCACCAAATTTTCAGCATAGCCATTTTAAGACCTCTGCTCATGAACAGTGTAATTGCGATTTTCTTAAACTGTCCCAAACATTGCTTTCACACACCAACAGCACCATTGTACGCTACATGGGCGGAAACACATTTTGGGCAAGATGTGAAAAATGACAGCTGTACTGCTCATAAGGAGGTGTGGTAAAATGGCAGTGTTGAAAATCTGAGAGTAAATATTGAAAATTCACAAACTTACAAGCGCACGTAGAAACTGCACAACGACGCTCGTAAAACAGTCATTTTTGGAATTTTTTCACCAAATTTTCAACATAGTCATTTTAAGACCTCTGCTCATGAACAATGTCACTGTGATTTTCTTAATTTGTCCCATACATTGATTTGCTCTTGACTAGCCATTTAGTGCGCTACATGGCGGAAATACGTTTTGGGTGAGATGTGAAAAATGACAGCTGTACTACTTATAAGAAAGTGTGGTAAAATGGCAATGTTGAAAATCTAGAGTGAAAATATTGAAAATTTGTGAACTTATGAGCGTGCGTAGGAACTGCGCAACACACGCTCATAAAACAGTTGTTTTCTGAAATTTTTCCACCAAATTTTCAAAATAGGCTTCTTGAGAGCCCACCTTATGAACACTGGCAGTGTCATTTTGTTAATCGGTCCTGAAAGGTGATTTTGTGCAGTGACTGCAAAATCATCCTTCGGGCCCGAGTAATGCCATGGCAGTGACATCATTCATGAGAAGGGGTTCCAAAAACCCCATGTTGAAAATTTGGTGCAAAACTTCCAAACAATGCCTGAGATATGCAACAAAGTTGAAAACCCCCTATCTAGCCCATTATACAGCTTACCGGCATTTCCTCAGTTCGCGGTTGGCTTTGAAGAGTGCAGACGTGTTCCCGGTCCACCGAAGATTATCACGCTGAGGTCTGGAGGTAAGTATGAGGTGAGGGGGGTGTGGGGAGGCAGGGTGCACAGTGGGTGGGTGCGGGTTGTGGGAGGGGGGCATGGGAGACTACGTGGGACTGTTTTTTCTTTACAGGTGTTCTTTTTGTTTCCAATGACGATGCGGTACGTTTGCCACGCTGGGGGGGCTCCCAGCATGGTACAAGGACAGTTGGGGGGCATTCAGCTGATGGGGGATTGGGCACCCCTGTTGCCCAAAGCATCGATTGCCACTCTGGGGTGGGCTCCCAGTGTGGCACCCAGTACTTGGGGGGGTGAGGACAGTGGAGCTGATGGGGATTGGGCACCCCGGCTATATCATGAGCTGCCACGCTAGAGTGGGCACCCAGCATGGCATTTGGAAGGCATTGAGGCGGGGAGCACAGCCGATGGGGGATTGGGCACCCCCATTGGCTATACAGTGTGTACGTGCATGCATGCGGGGGGCGTACACTCCTGCATGTGCGTGTGTGTGGGGGGGGAGCTGCACATGAGCAAGCAATATCTTATCACTGCTCACTGAAGCGTAGTTCCCCCTTTGAACTGTTTGCCACTGCATTTTGGAACTTTTCATAGACAGCTCCATCATGCATTGGCTTACAGGGGCCGCGGCTGCCAACACACTGATTGAATTGGAAGAGCGGGTGACACACCTCTGAAATCTCAGATGATGGCACTATGTTTCTTGCACATGCGTGCAAGCAAACATAACAAACATAATAAATGTATCTTAATTTTTGAAGACCGTTTTTTTTTTTGTGCGTGCATATGTGACGTATGAATGAGGGATCCACTCACTGTAGATCAAGGGAGGATGTGAAATGGTGCAGGTACATGGGGGGGTGAACAAAGTGGTAGACAGTAAACCCTACCAGAGCTTCAGGCTGATGTAGCACAGCGATACATGGGGGGGGGTGAACAAAGTGGTAGACAGTAAGCCCTACCAGAGCTTCAGACTGATGTAGCACAGCTGGACTAAGGCAAGGGAGGATGTGAACTGGTACAGGTACATGGGGGTGAACAAAGTGGTAGACAGTAAGCCTTACCTGAGCTTCAGGCTAATGTTGCACAGCTGGACTAAGGCACAAGCACCCACGGCATGTTCTTATAGTCCCCATTTATATATCTATTTATGTTCTTACAGCGTTGCTTGCCTAACTGAGCCAAGGTGTCAAACAGATACTAAAATGTCAGGTTTATTTCAGGTGACTAGGATCGTAGTGGGGAGAGGGGGCAAGTGAAACAAGGTCCTGAGAATGTGCTTAAACTTATTAACCATTGCTGTGCCATGGAGTGATACACCGGTCCAGAATCCCTATACTTTCAAATTATGTTTGCAGCCTAAAGGTGCTTAGGTGGATTGGCATTTACATTACTCAGCGGCAAATCTTTTTCATACTTTTTGTGATCATCGGTTAAGATATAACCACTAACTGATGAGACACTTGGGAGCATGAAACTGTGCTACCAGCAAAGTTGCATTTGCAAAGCCCTGAATATTTATCTGTTGATAATGAAATGAAAACTGCCAGCTGATAACATTCAGCCACTGTCCATTGCACAGAATAGACATCTCACTGATAGATCTGGAGCAAAGGGACATGCACTTGCCAATAACACCACTACAGCTCCAGACACGGAAGACAGAAGTTCATGCACTTTCGTCACTGTTAACTTTTTCAGCATTTTAAAACAGTTACTTAGCATCTGCACTAAGATGTTACACGTCGCTGAACTGAATTGTGACACCAGAATCCCTGCGATCAACATTTGTCAGCAAAAGTGAATTGAAAAAATCAATAGATGTATAAAATGGTAAGTAACATGAGTCAATAACAACATATCTGCATGTAATACTTGGCTTAACATTTGAGCATCACCATATTCCGAGGCACAGCATCAAACAGGGATGCCATTTATAATTCAGTTAATGTCAAGTAGTTTTCAAGCCATAAAAAGTATTACTGTATCAGTATGGTGGCAGCAACGGAATCAGGAAATTATGAAATAAAATGCAACGGCACCCCCGTCGGCCATATGTTGTGCAGGTGGAGGGAGTGCATGAGCACCAAGGGGTAGGCTGTTAGGTGGCTTCAGATTCACCAGCGAAAAGGGTGGATTTGATTGTGAGCTACGTTTGAATTTGTGTTTTCTTTTTCTATACCTAGTTTTCGCTATTTTGTTAGGGCACATGTCCAACCCTAAGATGTTTCGGTCACAAGGTGATGTGACTTCATTGAGCATCTGATTTGAGAAAGAGGTGTGTGATTCTATCTAAATGCTAGCTCACGGCAATTCAGAAAAAAAATATTTTGAAGCTGCATTACCAGACTAAGTGTGCAGTTTAGTGAATTACCACACAGGGGTGTGTATATGACAGCACTAAAAGGTGCATTAAAGTGCTTCAGTCATGAAAATCTCCCCCACTGGCTGCTGCTGAAATGCATAGCAGTATGTTCTCCTTTGTGCATTCTGGCTATTCTTTGCTTCAGCTGCAGGTAGTACAGTACGCTCAAGTTCGTTTGCATAGGTTTTAGCAGTGGGGAGTTCACATTGACAGAGTCTAGTAAGTGAAAACGCTTGGAATTACACATACAACGAAGTCTGAGTTTTCACATCAAATGCTGAGGTATTTTTTTCTGGAGGATTAGGACCCATGGAGTCCATGTAGGTGTGCTTTGGAGAGCTGGCGTGTGTAAGGACTGTTAGGCACCCACACATTTTGGTGGTCCTGCTTTGGCAGGGAACAGTTTATTAAAGTAATGATGTGTGGCTTGTCTTTCTAAGCTAGACAAGACTACACCATCCTATCAGGCAACCAACACAGTTGATCTGTGTGTGTGTGTGTGAGGGGGAGGAGCTGCTCACTGAAGAGTAGCTCCCTCTTTCAACTGTATGCCTCTGCATTTTCAACTGCTGTCATAGACAGTTTCAGCAGTGATTGGAGAACTGTGACCATGACTGTAAACACACTGACTGAATTGGAAGATGCTGACACACCTCTGAAAAACTCAAATGATGGCACTATGTTTCTTGCACATGCGTGCAAGCAAACATAAAAATGAATGGATTCCCATACATAAAGGAGCCACAACTTTGTCTACTGATGTTCAGAAGCTATTTTTAAATATTTAAAAGGAATGATGTGGTATGGAATTTTTCAAAGATCCACTGAAGAACTCCTTCTATTGTGTGACTGTATGCTCACATGGAGGAAAATATATAAAATAGCCCATTTAATGGAGGTTCTGGTGACCAAATGTCTTACCTTTTGCAGTGTCACCCTGAAATGAACTGTTGCATAGAGAAAAGGACATTTTTAAATGGAAATGATACTACTTAGCTTGGTATATTTTAGAATATATATGGCTTTTATGAAATCTCCTTAACTTGCTCTAATTTGTACACCATAAGATATTACCTTATATTACTGAAATGTTGTTTTATATGTTTTGTAAAGGCTTTTGTGCTCAACAAATAAACCTTTCTGAATACGTCAACTTCTGACAAATAAAAATCAAGTTTAAAATGACATTTCAATTTATTTTAAGTAGCAGCTATCACTGTCCATGATTTGACAATGGCTTTAAATATCTGTAGTTGATCAAGGTTTCTATGGCTTGTTTTTAATTAAGATAGTAATCAGGTTTTTCTATGTTGTGTCCATTCAGAAAAATTGAATGCACTCACAGATAGGGCAACACCAAATTGCAAACACTGAAGAACAAAATCTCTAAACTTTTTTTGCAAACAATCGATCAGTCAAATCACTCAATCAATCTTTTATTAAAGGATACATATAGCCTTATTGGCTGGACATGGGACATTCAGATAAATCCTAAGTTAAAACAATAGTAGGAATATGTAAAAAGAGGATATTGATGCACACATCATTCATAGTCAAATCAGAGTCAGCACAGATTCCATTGACAGCATAACTGAGGACACATCATCATAAGGTTAATTTCTAAAGTGCTGTATTATAATTAGTAGTTCAAAATGTGCTATTGAAAAAAGTACTGCAGTATTTTCTGAATTCAGTAATTCTAACGTTTATTCATTTATTGATGAGGAAGTTAGGTAAGTATTGCCCAATCCCTTTTTTCTTTGATTGTCCAACAGCTGAGACCTCAAACAGAATATATCTAGAGATCAACTTCCCTGAGCAATAACTCTTAGAATCTATATTTTCCTTGAAGCTGGACATGTAAAAAATATTTTTTTTCATACCAGTATTTATATCCATTTTGAATCTGACAACTGTTATGACATGAACACTGGTTTGGCATATATTTAAGTAGGCTTCCTTTCAATGAAAATGCTTACATTTTTCATAAGTAATACATTTTTGTACTAATCTTAATTCTTTTTGTATCTATTTGTTTAGCAATATTTTCTATCCTCTATAGTAAATCACTGTGTCTTTCAGATCACTGTTTATCCTATGAAATCTTGTTGATAGGTGAAAGGCCATGGGCTTGAATTTTAAAACTCAAACTATGATGCCAATTACCTGAGCCATGCACCCAGAGTTCACAGCAGCACTAGACTGCTGCAAATTACAGTGCTCTAAGGTATTCTTGAAAACCGAGCCCTATATGTCATTTTAGATACATAATAAGAGACGTCACTTTGACACTAAAAACAATGTTTGTCTCCTTTCTGAATTTATTCCTCCTCTAGGGAGGTGGATCAGGGGAGGACAGTGGACATGGCCTATCTGGACTTCAGCAAGGCCTTTGACACTGTGCCATATAGAATACTATTACACAAACTGGGGAATATGGGTGTGTGCAGGACAGTAGTGTGCTGGGTAGGTAACTGGCTGGGTGGCAGGACACAGAGGGTGGTGGTAAATGGCTGTCACTCCACAGAGGGAAGAGTGACCAGTGGGATACCACAGGGATCAGTGCTGGGACCGGTCCTATTCAACATCTTCATCAGTGACATTGCAGAGGACCTAGAAGGCAGAATTTCACTGTTCGCTGATGACATAAAGCTCTGTAACACAGTAGACACACCAGAGAGTGTAGACAGAATGAGAAGGGACCTGCAGAAACATGAAGAATGGTCAGGGGTTTGGCAGTTGAAATTCAATGCAAAGAAGTGCAAGATAATGCATATGGGGAACAAAAACCCTGGCAAAATATATCAGTTGGGGTTGAGGATATAGCATGCACCAAGCAGGAAAGGATCTTGGGGTTATCATCTCTGATGACCTCAAGGTAGGGAAACAGTGTGACAAGGTAAAGCAAATAGGATGCTGGGATGTATAGACAGGGGCATCACCAGCAGGAAAAGGGAGGTCATAATTCCGCTATACAAGACACTAGAGAGGCCCCACCTGGAGTACAGTGTACAGATCTGGAGACCATACCTACATAAGGACATAGACAGGGTAGAGAAGGTTCAGAGGAGGGCAACAAAGATGGTGCATGGATTGCACCACAAGTCCTATGAAGACAGGTTGAAGGAACTGAACATGTACTCCCTGGAGGAGAGGAGGGAGAGAGGGGGTATGATAGAGACATACAAGTATCTCACAGGGAGGAACAGGGTGCAGGAATACACTATTTTTAAGTGAAAAAGATGTTCCAGTACTAGAGGGCATGGGATGAAGTTGGAGGGAGGATGATTCAGAGGAAACATGAGGAAGAATCTCTTCACAGAACGAGTGGTGGACAAGTGGAACACCCTGCCAGAGGAAGTGGTGGGGGCTGAAACAATCACGGGATTTAAGAATGCATGGGATAGACATAAAGGAATTCTGGAGGTCAAGGGTAAGGGGCAACAGACTTCTAGGAAAACATAAACTGAACTTACAAGCTCAAATGGGCAGACTGGGTGGGCCATAGACCCTTATCTGCCAACACTGTCTATGTATATATGTATCTATGTATATATTAATAGAAATGAGAACCTGTACAAACAAAAGCAATTCCAGAAAATAAAGAGCAATGGATGCACTTGTGCCCACCAGCCTAACATTTTACCACAGCTAGGCAAGGGCTGCATTAGAGGTAGTTTCATCCAATCCAAATAATCTTCTTTAAAACCCAGTAATGATGTCTAAACAGGGTGCATAGGCAACAACTGATCCCATTATCAATTCATGTCAGCTCTTAAAGCATTACAGTCTTCACAAATTATCTGCAATAGAATCCCATTCATCCAGTCAAGCTGATGACCACATAGTGACAACATCAAGTACAGCAGGGGATGGAGATGAATCGCAATGGGTAGCTCAGGAATAACAAATTCTGGTCAGAGCCACAATGGCTTCTACTGCAGTAGTATTGAAATAATTTGGATGCACATGCTCATAAGTGCCCCATCCCACATTTTAGTGTACCATTCAGATGTAGAGAGCTATGTACTATATTTCTGTACTTGTAGAATGTTTGGATTATTAGTTTATGCTCAGTGCACATGGAAATAAATAATTAACAGTGCTGGGCATACTGTTGAATGGATATTTCTGAGCAGTCTTCCCTAGTCTGTTTTTGTAAAGCCTTTCATGCTTTATAATACTGCAGTCATAGACTACCCAGAAGACCTTTTTCTAGGCATGCTGGGGGAGGTGGTTTCTGTCCCAGACATAAGGAATGACTGAGAACCATGCTTCAGCCAAACTTTAAAACTGTTTAATTACCCTATATTTTGCACCACACAAACCTTCATTTCTAAATATTTGATACCTGATGTACATTACATGTTGATCCATATAGGATCAACCAGGACCAAGCAACTCTGACCATCGTTGTGAACCCCACCAAAGCCTTTGATTTGGTAAAACATGAATTGCTTCTACAGAAGTTAACTTCATTGGGGCTTGATACACACTCCACAATCTGGATCAAAAATTACCTCACTGGCCACTCCCAAAGTGTCACATGGTCCAACTGTCACTCCTCCTTCAGGCCCATTGTCCTCGGTGTGCCCCAAGGTTCCATCCTGGGGCCACTACTCTTCTCTCTCTTTATCCATGAACTAACCACCTCCTGCAGTGGAGCAGCTGTACAGCTTTATGCATATGATGCCATCATCTACAGGTCCTCTGCTGATATCACAGGACTCAGTCAGCTCTTGAACATGGACTTCCATCAACTGGAAGCATGGTTCCTGCCAAATAATCTGCTACTAAACACTAAAAAAACAAAAATAATTCTTTTCGTTCTGCATGCCCACAAACCTGACCACCTTCCCCATTTCTCCATCACCAGAGAACCCTTTAAACTGGTGAATTCTTTTAAATATCTCAGTATCCTTCTTGACTTGAGCCTGCCCTTTGAGGCACATGTTAATAAGGCCATCACAACTCTTCACCAAAAGCTTGACCTGTTCTATTGGCTCCATCCCCTTTTATCAGGGGCTTACTGCCTAAAAATTGCCTCGGCCTCCCTTCTTTCTCTACTTTTATGAGGTGCCCCATTATTCTAGTCACTCAGAATCTCCCTTTTGACTCAATTAAGGCAATTATACCATAGGGTAGGATGCTTTGCCTGAGGTGCTGCCCTCTGACAGCATCACTGCACTGTACTAATAACTTTAGGCTAGCTACAAATGGAACATAATTTCCTCTATATCTCCCTCTGCCTTACCTTTTAGCTCACTCACCTATACACTACGCTCCCCCCCCAAGTCTTTCTGATATCATAGTAAGAAAACAGGCCTGCCGGGTTCTAAGTTCCTCCTTTCTCCCTCTCCTGGCTGTGCTCACCTGTCTCCTAGCTGTAAGTAGGAAATCCTTTGCCTATGCTGCACCCTGGGTATGGAACTCCCTCCCTCTATCTCTCCTCTCTTGCTTTTCCTACCCCAATTTCAAAAATGGCATTTGAAACCAGCTAATTGACTTAGAGACATGCTCCTGCCTAACCTAACAACCTTGCTTCTTCTTTCCTGTTCTCAGTAGTTAGCCTACCAGTATTACCTATGGTACATCTTGTCTCTGAAGGGCTGAATGTTACATTAGCTCTGTAAACTAATTGTTTAAATACTGTTCATATTCTGCTTCTCTGGTTAGGTATAACTGCTGTTCTGATGTGTAGCTCTGTAAATAAATTAAATGTTTAAATACAGAACATATGCTAGTGCTCAAATTAGGTACAGCTGCTGTTCTGATTTGTAGCTCAACTTGTCTGAATCCGCCTTGTTTTGCATTCCTCTTTCCCTGATGTCACAGTTTTCTTTCAGTACTCTTTTTAACTCTGTACAATTGTAGCTAGGCTCCAGGGGATCTTTGCATCCTCATGCATTTAAGTACCTCACTGTAGGTACACTGCTTTGCTTATATTACCACCCTTCCACTCCCATCCTATATTCCGTTTATATTTAATGCATTTGTATCATATTGTATTATTATGCAATGCATTATGTGCTCATGACTATGTTTATGTTTTGCATTCCTCATCCTCTGTGTCCTCCCAGGGTCGCCTCTGAAAAAGGGACTGCATCATCTCAGCAGGCTTACCCAGTCACCAAAATTCATATAAATGAATAAATAAAGTTTTAGATTTCTTAATTTGACAGCTGTCTGGAGTGATCAGGCATACCTGAACAAAAAATTAATTCATTTTACATTTTAGACACATAACAACTTGCATGGATACAGGCAGTTACAGCAAATGTTCAGCATTGACAAATGCTTATTCTAAATGACCTCACCACTACTTGCTCTTCTGTGTTCATTCACATGTATGCAGATTTCTTTGTACTCTTTACCTCTGGTTCCTCTGCCCTTGATCTCATGGTTCTGCTCCAACTAGACCTTTTATTGGCCATTGAAGTTTTTGCCCTCCATTGCCATATGTGCTTGTAATTGGACCCTATACTCAGGGAATCCCAGTCCCATCTGCTGTTCCACCTGTTGTCACGCCTTCAGGGATCTCCATTCTGCAGGACCCAAATGTACCCGAGGGCCGTCAGTGCTTACCCCAACTACGGTGACACCAACAGAGTGAAGACAATTGCAGTGATACCTGGACAATGACGCAGAATGGAGCAAGGTGAATCCCAGGCCAACAAGTGCACAGCAGTTAGGCCATCAATTACAACATACACAGCCCATTGAAACCCCATTGCCACAACAGCTGCAGGTCAGGGTAGAGGATGTTGGGGTATGCATGGACTACAGGAAGACTGTAGACCCCCAAAGTGATTGTGGACCCAGTGCCTGGGTTGCACAGTGGCATGCACAGCTCAATGAGGGCCAACACATTGAGGGGAAAGCAAGACGTCCACCATGAAACCAACTATGGCATCACTGTATGTGCCCACAGCCAGGTGAATGGAAGCACCTGTGAAGGCAGTGCACACTGCACCGATGCCATACGGCAGCAACCACAAAAAGGGGTCTGGAGGCTGGGGGCTGGGAGCGATGGCTAGGTGCATGGTACATACATTGATGTGTCACAGGTATGCTGCTAATATATATGAAGAGCACATGGGTGAAGGAACAGCTCATGCACCATGGGTATCTTTTCCAATGTGAGCATGCAGCCACAGGGTGGTAACATACTTAAAGTGTGTTAAGTACCATACCAGCCGTTGCCTCGGGTATGCATGAATGGTCGCAGATGTAGAGGATGTATTCCTCATGGTGTGGCACAATCATGTGTCAGAAGGTGCCGCAATGGCGGTGGGGCAGGTACCAGTGGCAGTAAAGGAATGGGCAGTGGCAACCACCGAGATGAGCCAGCAGGTGGTGGCAGCATGCTGCAGCAGTGTCACCAATGCTGTGAGAGGACAGCTGCCATCCATGGACAACATGAAACATATCTTCCAGAGGGCCAGAAGGGCAATGTGGAGCACACCCATGGAGCCTACCAACCTGTCCCAGCTGTCCATCCTGGAAGCATATTGGAACACCAACATTGGAGAATTATTCCTCCTACATGACTCAGGAAGGGGGCTGGCATGGTTCCTCCTCATTAGCACCACCCACAACCTTGAATACCTTATATGGTGCCACATGTGGTTTGCAGATGGGACCTTTCGGTGCTGCTCCTGCCTATTCCACCAACTCTACAGCATACATTAGGATGATGCGAATGATGTGTTACCCTCCATATATGTGTTCATGTTCAGCAGGACTACGGAGTGCTATACTGTGGTCCTGCACAAGCAGCAGGAACTGTGCCCTGGTGTGCACCTGCACACCATAATGATTGATTTCGAGCAGGAAGCATTCAGAGCCATGCGTGCTGTGTTCCCACATGCCAGGATGGGAGGGTGCATCTTCCATTTCACCCAGTGCCTGTGGTACAGGCTACAGCAGCATGGCACCCTCACCCAACTGTATGTCACCAGTAACAAGTTTGCCCTACATATGCAGAAGCTTTCTGCTCTGGCATTCATGCCACCAGAGGATGCCTGCACTGCATATGAAGAGCTGTGAACCTTAGAGGTCTTAGTCACCCATGAAGAGGAGTTGAAACCCTACATGGATGATTTTGAGGACTCCTGGCTGGGGTTAATGGTACGCAGTGGTGTGTAGTGGACCCCCCATATCCAGTTGACCTTTGGAACTGCTATGCCACAGCTCTTAAGGGTCTTCCATTCACCAATAACAACACAGAGCTGGCACCATGGGTTTAATTCCCTGATGGGGGCATCACTCCCCACTGTATGGCACTTCGTTGATGTGCTGAGGAGGCAGTAGCATCTGACAGAGCTATGGATGCAGCAGGTTCTATGGGTGATGACAGTGGTGCCAGCAGGTGGCAGACCAGGGACTGCAGCATACAGCTGATGGAGACAGTGGAGCAGTACATCCAGTGCACTGTCCGGGACTACTTGCTGGGCATCCCTCTGAATATCCACCTGCAAGTGTAGTGGGCACCCTAACTATGGCAGCATGCCCTGAATTGTCATTTTACCCATTGAACATCTTGTGTGTGACAGTCTGAACCATTGTTCCTGTGGGGTATGGGGGGTTGTGGGCACTGTGGTATGGTGGTCCAGACCTGGGGGTCACCTGTTCCCATGTATGCTCCTGTGCCATGCACTTGCACATTAAATCTGAGCACTGCATCAGTTTGGTGTCCTGTGTGCTCTGTTAGAGGTGCATGGCCTAGGGTGGGGGCTTGTGCCTGTGTGTGAAGTGTGATGCCAGCTGTATGCTGCTGTTGTGTCCTATAGCTGTTGCTGTTCTGTTCTGCATCTGTTTCTCATAGTGCGTGAAAGCTGCCCATGTATCCATGGCTCTATCTGTGTGCCATGGGGGCTATGCCCATGCTTGGTGCCCCTTGCTGGGTGGGGGATGCCCCATGTATGATACCAGACCATGGGTACACTCCAGCAGAGGTAGGGGTGCTGTGCATTGCCACTGGCAGATTGGGGGAGCGCTCCACCATCACAGTTCCACCATACCTCTTGGGAAAGCACTTCACCTGGCCCAGTGGTCCACATTTCCATGGGGTGGTGGCATTCTCGCATGCCATCTGCTGGTACGGTGGGCTCTGAGTGGGCTATTGCTGACTGTTCACAGCCCACACATAGAAGTGTTCATTGTGTGGGCTGTAACTGTCCTGCCCTGTGCTCAGTGATTCCTGTGGCAGGTTGGTGGTTGACACCCGGGTGTCACTGTTGCAACTGTCAACATCATAGTTGTCACACCACCATCATAGAGCCAGCCATCAGATACGATGATGGGGAAATATGGTACTTTTTTCCCAGGGTTTCTTTTCTTACTGCCCATGGCCTCAGTGACATGGACATGCATGCATGCTGGAACTAGTGACCTCATTCCACCCACCCAACCTAGCGCCATCTGCTCATACAAGCCTCCATTCAGTGGGAGTCATGAGCAGGGTAAGCTTACCTCCCCTATTTGGGAGTGGAGAGCTGCCAAGTGGCTGCTCAATCCTGTCCCATCTCTCCACATTAACTCAGAGTGGCCTGAGCTCTCTCCCAAATGCAAGTTGCCAGCATGGGAGAGGCAAGGTGCTTAAGGTACCTTAGTCATCTATACCACTGTGCTGGTCTTCCAACTGGACTTTTTAAAGTATCCAGCACTGGTTCTAAGAAAACCATGTGAGCCTCACTGCCAAGAAAACTGTCTCTATGACTTTTTAAGCCAGGCAGAGGCATGCTAGACTGACACATCTCCCCACCTTCCATAACCATGATGGTGCAATGATAAGAGATGCCTCCTTCTTCAAGTACCTCAAGGTCTGGCTAGATTGTCACCTTGATTTCTGTGTTCAGGTGGACACAATCCACACTTAGTCCCATCTCAAAGTTTGTAAGCTTCACAGGAATCAGAAAAACATCCCACTTCCATGACTGCAGAGGAATCCTCTCAAAGATGATTCTCTCCATTTTTGAGTACAGTGACATTGTTTACAGTGCTGATCCCAAGACAACCTTGAATAAACTGGACTTCTTTCACTCTTTCTGTACATTTAGCATTTGAAATATCCCTGCACATTCACCACTTTCTTTGTACACATTCCACTTCCTCTCCTCCCTTGATGCCAGGTGCTTTGCCTACTGTTCCTCCTTTATCCCAAATTTTGGTTTGGCTCCCTCACCTCTTATCTTGCATCTTTCCTCTCATCTTGCCAGCTACCTTTTATTTCCTTACACAGCTCTGGCTCTTAATGTCTCACTTTCCGTCAAATTGAATCTTTGGCTGGTCAAGTTGCCTTCTCTTTTTGACTTCTCTAAACTCTGGGATTCCCTTCTCTACTTCCATTCAATTTGCTCCTTCACATCATGCTCTGTAGTCTCTGCTCCAAATTTCACTATTCCCCTACATTCACTTCTAACACTGTGCCTTGGATTTCCTCTGTTGCCCTCCACCAGACACTATTACTAGTAGATCCCCCTGCCTCAGTTTTCACCTACTACCCACCCCTCTTTTTATTGCAGTATTGTTAACTGCTTATTGCTCTTATCATTTTTCTTCTGTAGTTTATTGCATTGCATAATTCCTGCTTCAAAGCATTGCCTATAATTGCTCATTTTTTATACTGATTTCCATCTTGGTAAAGCATCAGAGTGAAGTGAAATGTCAACTTATGTGTTGTGAGGGGATTCAGCAGGTTCTTACTCATTGATAAACTTGCATAATCATATCCTAACATTGGATTTAGTAGGTATTTCCATGATGTGGAGCTGTCATCTTTTCTCTTTGTATTTCTGTATTATTGTATTTTGTAAATTGCATTTAATAGTTACACTGGTATCTCTTCATCCCCCATTCCCAGGACATTTCTGGAAATGACTCCACTGTGCAGAATTAAACAATTCAAAATTTGTGGAATTTTGATGAAATTATGTGAAATTCTGGAATATTTTGCAGAATTTCATCAAAACTGTGCAGCATTTTTAAAATGTATTAACTTGGTCTTAACTCAGCTGTCTATTGAGCTAGATCTCTGAAAAGTGGCATTCTTAATTTCTTGGAGGACTTCTAAAGACATGCAAATATTCATGAAATTTGGATGAATTTTCTTAAAGTTATCTGTCATTTTATTTTTTGCCAGAAAATTAATGAAATTTGTTATTTGTATATACTTCAGCTGTCTATTTGGCCAAAGATTTTACATTTAGCATGGTTATTTGAGTATAAGTATTCTACCAATGTGACAAACCTTATGCCATTAGGACAGATTGTCTCAAAATTCTATGTGCTTAAAATCTGTCATTTTATTTTTTTGTGGGAAGTTTCATGAAAACAATTTTCTACATATAACTCAGGCACCTTTGGAGCTAGACATGTGTTAATTAGCATGAATAACCTTGCTGTAATGTTTGTAAAATATTCAAAATATGCAGATAATTTGATGAGAGATTTTTATGTTACAGGGGTTCAAACATTTAGTATGTAAATATTTGCAAAGTTTGAGAAAACTAAAAAATGTGGATGTTTCTAACTTATCTGCTCTTGCAGGCACAACCTTAATTGGCATGCGTAACCCCTAGGTGGCACTATCCCAAGGGTTATTCCCCCCTGCCTGCATGACTAGGTGTAGGTTAAGGGGCCTGGGTACTGAAAATGGGTGCCTCCACCCAGAGGACAGAGTTATTGGTAGGGTAGTTGACCTGGGTACAACCCTCTGGGACACTGTAACCCCCTCTTCCCCCTCTAGTGGCCAAAGCAATGAACAACAGACACAGTTACAATGACCCCTAATTAGCATACAATTACCAGTTCTAACAGAGCTCCCTCTGCACCATTAGTGATGGCAGAACAGAGCAATATTATTGCAACTTGGGTGGGACTCGAGCCTGGAAACACTTGGCCCTTACCCAGACTAATTATACACTACAAAAATAATGTCTCTTAAAGGGACAGGCACATAGGCTAACAGGGCACTTGCATGAAAGCACTTTGACACCTGTAAAGAAACAGAATGCTCACCTGGCAGTGGGCATTTAAGCACACCCAAGGAAGACTTTTGGCAACCCCCTTTTTTAGGGGGATTATACCCTTTCCTGCCTGGAAAGAACTTGGTGTCTGTGCCATGTCCATGCTCACAACAATGTTATATGAAGACATTATACTTATACAAATGATATGCTTCATTATCATTTCTATATGTATCCAAAATAGCTAATACATATGCTGATATATATACTATGGCAACACTTATGCAGTTTTCATACATTCAATAATGATTTCACTATGATTCATACAATAATATTACTTTACTCATTCACGTTATAGTTTCTTGCATTCTAAACAACATAGATGGGATCCCATCCCTATCAGCTAACTTGATGCTAGTTGGGGTGGGGCACCATGTGCTGGAGGATGGACAATCAACTTGGAAGTAGCAGAATGGCTCAGTTTGGGCAGTGAGCTCTTTGAAACATAGATACCCTTGTGGACAACATTTAATGGAAGATCTACTGGTCTTCCAGAGGAGTTGTAGCTTAGATGTATTATGGGTTTAACCACTCTCCCAGACTTTCTTGGGGAAATAGATACAGTCTCTGGAGTACCAACATTTGCATTAGTCTCTTCTTCAGTAGAAAGAAGTACCTCTGCACTGGGCAAAGTCTTCAGTAGTGGAACATTATCAGCTGTTTGCATGACAGATTCTGCTTCCACAATACTTTGCTCATTATGTTGTCCTGAAGAGGGCCCAGGTTGCTCATCCTGAAGGAACTCTTTGGTCATTGAATTTTGTGGCACTGAAGGGGTGCTGTACACACTGTCATATTGCTCTGCAGGTTCTGGTGTGTTGCCAGGGAGATTTTCCACACCAGATTCCTCCTCAGGTAATTCAAACAGTTCCACTAGGCATAAGGAATCTGGGAGGATAGGCAGAGCTGAAGGCCCAACTTCATCCCCATGATTCTGCAGAGGATTGCCTCAAAACAACCGGCTCAGTTCATAAGAAGGATATTAGGCATTGTCATGTTCACTTTCATCAGAAATGGACTGACAGTCATCACCATTCAGGGCCTGCCAGGGGGAAGGCCTTAGGTCTGGAAAAACAAGGTCAGGTTGACTCTGTCTCTTTTTAGCAGCAGCATGAGTCACCAGCCTGGGGAAGTGTCACGTGTTGGTCAGCATCAATGATCACTTGACCGATGGGCAGCAGGTGATTGTGGTGTATGGCCTAGACAGCTCTAGAGTTGTTTTCAGGGTGCACTTTATACACAGGCAGTTCATCCTGTTTACCAATCACTAAGTGTGGAAGGTGATGCCACCTGTTAGCAATTTTATGCTTTCCATGCAGTCCCAAATTGTGCAATAATACACAGTCTCCTGGCAGTAGCTCTTGAGCCTTCACTTTCTTGTCATGCCTCTCTTTGTTGGCAAGGTTTTTCTTGGCAGCCATTGTTTGAGCCAGTTGATACGCATGGCTCAGTTGAGCATTCAGTTTCTGTACAAATTGTAAATAGTTCTCAGCTTGGACCCCATCCAGGAAAACCCTCAAAGCAAACATCTATGGGTAGCCAGGCTTCCTTCTCCAAACAAGAGATGATAGGGAGAGAATCTGGTAGCATCACTTTTGGCACAATTGTAAACATGTACCAAGGTGCTAATCTGCTGACTCCACTTAGACATGTCTTTAGGATGGAGAGTACACAACAGGTCCAGAAGGGTTCTGTTAAAGTGTTCTGACTGGGGTTCCCCTTGAGGGTGATAGGGAGTGGTTCTGGACTTTAGCACCCCCCATACAGAGAGCATTTCTTGTATTAGTTTACATTCAAAGTCTCTTCCTTGGTCAGAATGGATATGTTGGGGTTCACTCTAGCAGACAAAGAACTTTTCTACTAGCACCTTAGCCACCATAGAAGCCTTTTGATCCTTGGTTGGGAAAGCTTGTTCATATTGGGTAAAGTGATCAGTTACTACCAGTACATTGCCAATGTTCTTTTGATTGGGCTGCAGACACAAGAAGTCTATATAAACCAGTTCCAAGGGGGCACTGGTAGTGATGTTGACAAGTGGAGACATTTTCTGGGGCAAAGCTTTCCTCTGGAGGCAGCAACTGCAAGTTTTGACATGATTCTCAACATCTGCCCCCATTTTTGGCCAATAGAATCAAGATCGTACTAACTCAAGAGTCCAGTCAATACTGAGGTGTCCCATGTGGTTATGGAGGGACCTAAGTACCAGCTGCTGAAGCCTGTGTGTAGGATAAACTGCTGCTTGTCCACTTGACTTTGATGATCTACTGTCTCTCTGTATAATAACTGATCTTGTAACATTAGTCTGGGGCCTTCTTTGAATAACAGTGCAGTTCATAAGTCAGGAGAAAGCAATTTAGACACATCCTTCCCTGCACGCAGGGCATCAAGTGCAGGTTGAATCATGGGGTCATAGGATTGAGACCACTGAATGCTGTCACTATCAAACTGGGGCAAAGCACTGATATCTAATGCAGAAAAATGACAATAAGCGGCAGGTATGCAAGTATCGGGGTGGCCCCAAACAGTCCACCAGGCAGTCCACGGTATATGTAGATAATTGTTCATCTTTGTCAAAATTTTGGTGCAATGCTTTAATAGAAGGTTCAGACAGCCTCACCCAATGGTCTTTGGAACTTGGCTGCAGTGAATATGGTTCAGTCCAGGCCAGTATTCAACCACATAATTGTAAGTTGACAAGAGTATAAATGCAAATAGTAAGACATTTTGTTATTTTTGCAAATAGTAGGATTAGAGCAAATTATATATAGAACAACTAGAGAAGAAGCTACTTTACATTTATTATTAATGAATAGACTGGACCTTATTAAAGGAATAAAAATAAGAGAACAATTGGGAAATAGTGATAATGCAATGGTAACTTTTAATACTAAACAGGAAATTATATATATATAAGGGGTAAAACAGTGGTTAAAAATTATAATAGGGCAGATTTTAATAACATTAAAAGACAATTAAAAGAATGGAACTGGAATAAGAATTTGGATAGCAAAATGGCAAATCAAATGTGGGAAGAATTAAAAAATAAGTTATTAAAATAAGAAAGGAAGTATGTTCCAGATAAAGAACTGTATAATAGCAGAGGAAAAAAACTTGTATTGTGTACTAATAAGGTATTAAAATCTTGTCAAAAAAACAAACAAACAAGCATTTAAAAGAATGAAGAAACTGGGAACAGATGATGCTAGATTACATTATAAAACATGTTCAAAAAAAGCAAAACAGAATATACAGAAAGAAAAATAAAATTAGAGTCTAAATTAGTATATAGAAAAGATAATGGGAAAAGTTTTTATACATATGTAAATCAACAAAGGAGAGATAAACAAGGAGTCGGGCACTAAATAGTGAAGGTAAGGAAATTAAAAATGCTAGTGAAATGGCAATCACATTGAATACATTTTTTGGGTCAGTCTTTGAAAGAGGAAATATTATAGAGACAATTACAGTAAAAAAGAACTATCACAATTTAGAAATAGAAACAACAAAAGAAGAAGTGCTGTGAAGAAGCAGAAAGACTAATAAATAAAGTTAAAATACATAAGACTGCAGGACCAGATTTGTTACATCCCCGATATATTAAGGAAGTGTTGCCTTTGATATCAGAAATACTGGTATAGATATTTAATAAATTTTTAAAAACAGGAGAGGTACCTGGAGATTGGGGGAAGGCATATGCTGTACCTTTATTTAAAAAGGGAAAGAGGTTAGTGGTGTCCAGTTATAGACCAGTAAGTCTTACTGCAATCCTTGGAAAAGTTGCTGAGACAATACTGAAACAAAAATAAAAGAATGCTTAGAATTACTAGAATATAAGGATGAGAAACAACATGGATTTAAGAAAAACAGAACTTGTAGTACCATTTTTACTTTTATGAAAGTATTAAAACAAGATTAAGTAAAAATATATCTATAGATGTAATTTTTTTGGACTTTCAAAAGGCCTTTGACAAGTTACCCCATGATAAAGTGATTACAAAATTAATACAAATTGGATTGGATAGTCATATTATATTGTGGATTAGAAATTGGTTGAGAAATAGAACTCAGATTATTAGAATAACAGGTGAACTATCTGAATCTATTAAAGTCAAAAGTGGGATCCCACAGGGATCCATGTTGGGACCTATTTTGTTTTCACTGTACTTCAGTGACCTACACCAAGGAATTATAAAGCAAGTAGTAAAATTTGCTGATGGCATTAAATTAAGAGGACTGGTAAAAATATTAGAGCAGCAGGGGATTTAAAAAAGATTGAGGTGTGGGCAGAAAGGAATGGTATGACATTTAGTATAGAAAAATCAGGGGTAATGCATTTAGGAAAAATAAGTGGGAATAAAAATAGATATAAATTAGATGGAAAGGAAATAAAATAAGTTGATGAACAAAGAGATTGAGGGATAGTAATCAATAACAGATTAAATTTCAATAAACATTGAACAGTGGCTATACAAAAAGACAACAATATGGTGAAAAACATAAACAAAAATGTTCATAAATAAATTAATAGCATGAATGGTGCCAGTATACAGAATTTATGTTAGGCCATACTTGGATGATGGGTCACATTTATAGAATCCATATACAAAGATGAAATAAAAAGGGTTGAAGGAGTTAAGAGAAGATATACTAAGATGATAGGAACAATAGGGAAGTTAGAATATGGTAAAAGGTTAATAAGAACAGGACTGTGGACCTCAGAAAGAAGGAGAGAGAGAGG
This sequence comes from Neoceratodus forsteri, assembly GCA_016271365.2. Lineage (NCBI taxonomy): Eukaryota > Metazoa > Chordata > Ceratodontiformes > Ceratodontidae > Neoceratodus > Neoceratodus forsteri. The sequence goes on from CM057452.1 coordinate 1,062,133,530, forward strand.
ATTTAATGACTTTATTTAAAATGATAAATGATAAAGAATTATAGGGTGAGATGAAATTAGAAGTGCAGGAAAACCAGAGAGATTAAGACAATGTAAAAAACAGATTAGGTCGGAAAGAATGATGAATATTATTCATTCATAAATAGGACAGGGAGAATATGGAATATTCTACCAACTAATGTGGTAAAGAGTAGAACATTGATAGAATTTAAGGAAAGATTGATAAATATATAATGTAAATTGAATTGTGATGTGCCCACTGAGGTGGGGGACAGTTTATATGGATATAATGTATTCTACTGTTCTAAAACCAAGTATAAGGCAGAAAGCCACCGGTGCCCAGTGGCATCTAACTTGGCTGAAGTCTGTACATATGTTAAAGGATTTTTATCAGTATTTACTAATATATTGGCCCCATAAAGTTATTCATGGAACTGATCGACTAGGGCCCACTTTAGAATGAGGAGCTCCAACTTGTGCACAGGATAATTCCACTCAGAGGGTGTCAAGCTGCGGCTGGCAAAGGCCACAGGTCTCCGGCCATCCTCATATTCTTGATATAGCACAGCCCCAAGCCCTTTCAGACTGGCATCTGTGTGTAGGACATATGGTTTGGTGGGATTAGCATATACAAGGACTGGGGTATGAGTAAGCTGATAGATGACTTTGAAGAATTCTGCCTCACATTCGTGGGTCCAATGGGTTCCAGAAGTTTCACCTGTTTGAAAATACACCTTGTCTTCTTCTTTGAGGGACCCCTTCTTGTATCTGTGGTTGGTGAGGGGATAGTCTTGGGTAAGATTAAGAAGTGCCTGGATTACCTTTGAATAGTCCTTAAAGAATTAGCGATAGTAGCCACAAAGCCACTGAAAATGCTGCAGCTCTTTCAGGTTGGTGGGCTGGGGCCAGGTGGTCAGGGACTCTGCTTTACTGGGGTCTGTCTGTATTCCCTCAGCTGACACTATATGCCCCACATAGTTTACAGATGCTTGAAAGAACTAGCACTTGTCCATGGATAGCTTGAGGCTGAATTCTTCCAAGCGACTGAGGACTTTGAACAGTCTGGCCTCATGTTCTTCCAGTGTGCGGACCAAAAACAGTGACATCATCCAAATACACTAAGCATTCTAGAATATTCATGTCTCCTACTGCATGTTCCATCAACCTCTGGAAGGTAGCAAGGGCACCCGAAATCCCCTGTGGCATTCTCAGAAATTTGTAGCACCCAAAAGGACAGATGAAGGCTGTTTCCATGGTCCTCTGGGGCCATTCATATTTGATAATATCCTTGCGGAAATCAAGTACTGAGAACCACTGACTCCCATTCAGGCAGTCCAGGGCATCCTGTATGCAGAGCATGGTGTATTGATCTGGGACAGTCCATCAGTTAAGGGTTCAGTAATCCACACACATCCTCACAGACTAATTTTTCTTGTGGACAACTATGATGGGAGATGCGTAGTAGCTTCTTGGCTCTTGAATAATTCTGTCAGCCAGCACCTCCTGTAGGTGCTGCTGAAAATCTTCTATATCAGCTGTATCAAATCAGTGGGACTGCTCCCAGAAAGGTCAGTTATTGTGCAGCCAAATATTGTGCTTAGCAACATTGGCACACCCCACATCACATTCTTTCGTGAAAACACTTGGTCTCTCTGGACAAGTTTCCTACTGATCTGAGTCTTCCATTCAGCAGACAAGGGGGGAATCACCAAAGTCAAATAGGTCTGGGGTCGCCTCCTCTTTCTCACCAGAATATTTGTTGCTGGGTAATACTGCAGTCTCTGCACAGTGTACTACAGCTAGTGTACACCCTCTGCTCACTTGGACTTCTCAATCTGATACTTTTGAATCTGGACCATCACTTGTCATGCATAGGCATGGGCACAGGCTGGTAGGATACTGGGTTTAAACAATAGCTCCTCTGGTGACTTTCCTTCATCTGGTGCATCCAGCATTAATATTTTGTTTTTCAAGTCTCTTCTAAGATGGACTTCTCCATGAACAGTGTACTGAGTATTGGGTGGCAATATCAAGGAATCAGGGTCCTTCTTCCAGACAATTCCAACAGGCTCATCCTGGTCTTCTGCCACAGACTGCCTCTGCAGGTCATAAGCTTTCTTGATCAGAGCTGGAATTCTCATTGCCCAAACAGTCTATCAGTCTTCTTTCTCTTGGCATAACTGCACTTACCTCCCAAACATGTGGGTGTTGGTTACAGTGAGTAGGGGGACTCCATCATACATCCCTGTAGGAGGGCATACCAGGGTCAACATTTCTACTTGTTCATCTACAGCAGTTACAGCCACAGGAAAAGACAGCCAGAGGTGGACATATCCTAGGCAGGCATAAGACTTGCCACTCAGGCCTCACACATGTAGGCCTTCTAGAGATTGTAATGGCATATCAGATAAGTGTTTGTCATTCCAGTCCTGAAATACAATGGTCACTTGTGCCCCACTGTCGAGCACAGCCCAAACATGGATACCATTGACAGTCACAGTAGTCTCCATTGAAGGGCCCACCAATTTGGACCAGTCTGGAGGGATGGTAGCAGGGACCTGGACAGATGATTTAGCCACAAAGAAGCTTGAGTTAGCATTTCTTGAGCCCTCACTGTGGTCATTTTGAGCACCCCCTCAGCCATTGATTTGCTTTTCGGTGCTCCCCTTGGAGTCTGTTTGCTACTTTTTCTAGGTCTTTCTGAGACCAACATTCCCTCTTCATATTGCCATCCTTTCCACAATTGTGACAAATGATAGACTCCTGGGGCATCCTTGGAGAGAACATTGCATGGGGGATTGAAGCGGTAGCAAGGGATCAGGGTTCAATTTCTGCTTGCAGCGGTGAGGGTGGAGCAACATTCTTGAAATTACTCTTCTTGACAGCTTGCTCTCTTATGCCATCCACATAGACATCACAGCTAAAGCAATCAACAAATACTTAGGGCTTCTTTATCACCACAGGCAGAGCCTGACCTCTGAAGCCCTCAGCATAGCAGTCCACAGTTCAGTGGGTTACCTATTGGACTACAGACTGCCAGTATGTGGCTCTGCCACAGATACTGCCCTCTGACATATAAAAACTGCCCTTAACAATGCCTGCAGGCTCACCCTAGGGGCACACTGACTAACCCACATCTGTGATCTCTTTGCAAAGGCTCACTGGCTAATGCTCTTTGGTCACTTAAAATATCAATCCTGCCTCCTGGCCAAAAAGATCTGCCTTGGTCAGCTTCCAACTGGGGTCCAACACCTCCTAGTTCCCAGCACTAATCCCAGGCCCACCTGAAATTTGGAACTGCAGTCCTTCCAGACTCCAAAATGTCAGACATCTCAAGAACAAAGGCTCTTTGCTTATCAGGCACTGTTGTGGTTCAGCTCCCTCCATGAGAACATTATTAGCCTGAGTCTGCCATTGCTAGCACCTAGCAAAGGCATCTCCTACCATCTGTCCTTCACCAAACAGACCACTCTCTCTCTCTCTCTCTCTCTCTCTCTCTCTCTTTCTCTCTCTCTCAGAAACCTGCACTTGGGGCTCAACCCTCCACCCCATGTCTCCAACACTTCTATGTGCTAACCCCTCTCACATTGCTGACAACTAACAGACTCCTTGTTGGGCACAGTTATTTAGTCTGTTCCTATATGTATCTGACTGGGTTTACCTATTCCAATTTTAGTTTTCACTGTATTTTTTGCATTCCTTTGTTCAAAGAACAAATGTGCCTAAATGTTCTCATTCTAATTCTATTGTCTTGTTTGTCTCAATCCTCTGTATAATCACCTACTTGTTCTAAATGTACTAACGTGGAACCTATGTAAAGAGCTCTGTGCTCAAATGGTTAATCTGAGATGAGAAATAAAATAAATAAATAAATAAATAAATATAAACGTGTCTTAACAGTTCCTTTAGGGTGGCAGTCAATTCTTTGATCTCAGCCTGGGAGCCACTCTCAGTAGAGGATGCCTGAGGGTGCACCCTCACCCCCGTGGCAGTCATGTCCTGAGAGGGACCAGGGTGTTTGTGGTGGAGGCCTCCGTAAAGGCACCAGCACCCACCCCATAATCACAAACTCTTTCTTCACTTTCAACCTCCCTTTCTTTTATCAGGTTGCAGTAGTCTGGTGGGTTATTTCTCCTATCCTGGAGCCTTAACTGGATAATTGGCAATTTAGAGTGCTTAGAGTATCGTACTATGTGTCCCAGTCTCACACAGTTCAAGTCACTGGCAGCTACCCCACCCTTTCGATAAGCTCTTTGCAGGGCCCACTCTAGGCAAGTAACATACACAGACAAACCTTCCCCTTGCCATTGTTTGGTACCATTGAATTGCCACATGAAAAAATGTCTTCCCTGACTCAATGCTTCCAAAATTGGGTTTGAGTGCAGACAGGTACTTTTTGAGCAGACACCTCAGGATTCGTGGACCTCTGAAATCTAATGCCTTCTAGGGCCGACCCCTCAAACTTTCCATGATCCTGTTTCACTTCTTGGCCTCTGCACACTGCCACTCAGGTACCAAGAGGGCAACACAGTTGATCCAGGTCTCTGAGTCATCCACCTCCTGTGGGGTGGGGATGGTACCTGAGAACATCCTCAACTTGTGGTACATGCCTTGACTAACTGCAGGCGCCGATGTGAGTGCTGGCACAGGTGCAGGCACTGGAGCTGGTACTGGAGTGGGTGGGGGTGTGGGGAAGGTACACCCCCAGGTAGCAGGAATAATTGTTGAAAGTCCTCCATGGTCTTCCCTTCCTCTAGCAACAACTTACCAAATTTCTTCTCAAAAGTCTCAGATAAAGGTGGAGGGCTTATCCTCCCAGGGGTCTTTACTGTCTTTTGTTATCACTCTCCAGGCAGCTGGGACCCCTTCTGAGGCAAAAGTCTGTTGCACTTTAGAGCTGTCCATAAGGTCACTACACTCTACCAAGGTCATGAAGGTTTGGGCTATCAAATTAGCCTATTGACCCACCACCACAGCATTTTTTAAACATTCAACTTTGGAGAGTGCTCCCTCTACAGTGTCTGTAGTGGTACCCAGGGGGATATGCAGTATAAGTAGAGCATTTTGGGGGTCAAGTTCCTGCCCCATACATGACCCCACCAACTGATGTACAGCCATTTCTACTGGGGTAGCCATTAATCTTTAACAATAATTCTTGATTTTGGCCACTCAGGGGTGCTAATCCCAGTGGTAGCCTCCAAGATGTAACCCCTAGATGGCACTATCCCAAGGGCTCCACCCCCTGCCTGTGTGACTAGATGCAGGTTAAGTGGCCTGGGTACCAAAAACAGGTGCCTCCACCCAGAGGACAGGGTTATTGGTAGTGCAGCTGACCAGGGTACAGCCCTCCAGAACACTATAACCCCCCTCTTTCCCTCTAGTGGCCTAAGCAATGAACAACAGACACAGTTACAATAACCCTTAATTAACATACAATTACCAGTTCTAACAGAGCTCCTTCTGCACCTTTTGCAATGGCAGAACAGAGCACTATTGCTGCAGCTCTGGCAGGACTCAAGCCTAGAAACATTTGGCCCCTACCCAGATTAATTATACACTACAAAAATAATGTCTCTTAAAGGGACAGACACGGAGGCTAACAGGGCACTTGTATGCAAACACTTTTACACCTCTAAAGATACAGAACGCCTGCCTGGCAGTGGGCATTTAAGCACACCCAAGGAAGACTTTTTGGAACCCCCATTTATGGGGGGGTTACACATGCATATGTGATGTTAGTGTATTCTGATATCTAACACAACTGAATAAATTGGTTTAGCAGTTTTAAATTTACAGTGAAAAAACAAACAAAAAAGTATTGGTAACATTTACTCAAATATTTATGGTAGCATATAGAAGAAGCATCCATAATTCTTTTTGTGGAATTCAACATTCACAATGCATGCATAACTACTTCATTTGATAAGCTGGGCTGAGCTTTTTGAAGTCCTGCTGTTCCTGTCATGGTGACTTTTTTGCACCCTCCCTTCACTCTTAGCAGAGCGAGATTCACTCAGTAGAAATACTGATCCCACTAATATCCTCTATATTCTTTACAGTGGTAAAATCCTAGGTGATAGGTTTAAATGCTTCACTGGCAAGCATTTAAACTAACCAATGGGGGAGGCACTGGTAAGAAGCAGGGAATCCCCAGCCTCACACCACAAAACAGGGTAGTTAGTGAAGTAAACACCAAGGTAGAGAGGTTGATAGGGAGGAGAACAGGGGTAAAAGGAGAAAAAGGCAAAGACAGTAAGACCAGGGATGGGCCATTAAAAAATTGAGGGTGATGAGCACTAATGCCCTTAGTCTGGGTAACAAGCTTCCAGAACTAGTGGCCTTGATGGAAGATGGACACCTGAATATCATGACAGTCACAGAAACATGGTACACAGATAACCATGACTAGATTGTCAACATGCCAGGGTACAAAATCATGGGATGGGGAGGGTAAAAGAGGAGGAGGAGAAGCTCTCTACATTAGGGAAGGGATCAAAGCAATGGAACTAAAGGGTAAACAGGGAGGAGTGGAGGCACTGTGGGTCTCCTTGGAGACAGGCAATGGCACCACAATCCACACAAGAGTTTTATACAGACCCCCATCTCAAGGAGAGGTGCTGTCACTGTACTTACTATCCTATACTCTTACCACACTCTGAATACCTGTAAATGCAACTGAAAATTGTTTGAATGTCTCTTTATGATCATAACTGAAAAATTGTCTATGTTCTGTTTTTTTTTTCACCTAATTGTACTTAAATGTTTTTAACTAAGATGTGGAGTCTTTGGAAATGAGTCCTTGACTTAAAAGGTTGCAATTCTGATTTCCTCAATAAATAAATAAATAAATAAAAATATATGGACAAGGAGATGATAGAAGGGCATCCTTAGAATCACAGAAAAAGGGGAGATATTGTTGATGGGGGACCTGAATTTGCCAGATGTTAACTTTAGCACATGTACAGCAGCCACATCCAAGATCGGGGTCATTCTTGATGTCCTGCATAGGGCATGCCTCAGAAAGCTAGTGTTGGAACCCACTCAGGAGGGAGCAACCTTAGACCTGGTACTCTCAAATGGAGATGGAGAGAGGATCACAGATTTAGAGGTGGGTAGCCGTCTGGGAACTAGCAACCACTGAACAGTGTGGTTCATAATAAACACAGCTGTAGAGTCAAGCCATACAAAGGCAAAGGTACTGGAGTTTAGGATGGCTGACTTAGGCAAAATGGTTGAGTGCCTAAGGAATGCACTAGCATATTGGCAGGAAGAAGGGGTGGAAGACAACTGGGAAAAAATCAAAACTGCCATCACAAAGGCAACAAGCCTTTCTGTAAAGCAAATAAAACAAAATGAAGTAAAAAAAAACACTATGGTTCTCAAAAGAGGTGGCATGGAAAGATAGGGAGAAAAAGATAGCATTCAGGAAGTATAAGGAATCACAGAAGGAGTTGGACAGAGAACTCTATCAGTTAAAATAGAAGGAGGCGGGGAAGGCAGTCAGAATATCGAAGTCCCAAACTGAGGAAAAAATAGCCAACTAAGTTAAAAAGGGGGATAAAACCTTTTATAGGTACATCAGGGAGCAAAGGAAGACTAAGGGAGGGATAGTGAAACTTAAGAAAGAGGATGGGAGGTGGGCAGAGGATGACAGTGAAAAGGAAGATATACTGAATGAATACTTTTGCTCAGTATTCACAAAAGAAGAAGAGAGGGAAGTCCCTAAATCAAACAACAGAAGCACTCTGGACAGGGGGGGGTCGATACCAGTCCATTCACAGAAGAAAGGGTCCTGAAAGAACTCCTAAAACTCAAGGTGGACAAAACAATGGGGCCTGACGGGATTTACCCCAGAATTCTAAAAGAACTAAGGAGATACCTAGTGACACCACTGACTACCCTTTTTAAAAAAATCATGGAAGGATAGTGTGGTACCTGAGGACTGGAGGAGGGAGGATGTGATTCCTCTTCACAAAAGTGGGAGCAAGGCAGAGGTAGGAAACTATAAACCTGTTAGTTTGACCTCAGTGGTAGGGAAAATGATGGACACACTTCTTAAATGAAAAACTATTAAGTACCTAGAGGCCAGCAGGGCACAGGACTCAAGGCGGCATGGATTCACAGTAGGAAGGTCATGCCAGATAAATCTAATAGATTTCTTTGACTAGGTGAACAAAGTAGTAGATCAAGGAAGGGCTATGGATATGGCCTACCTAGACTTTAGCAAGGCATTTGACACTGTTCCACATAAAAGATTAATAAGAAAGTTAACCAGACTGGTAGTGGGTCCCAGGGTGGCAGCCTGGGTAACAAATTGGCTAAACAACAGGATGCAGAGGGTACTAATAAACAGAGTACACTCTGAAGAAAGGGTGGTTACAAGTCGGGTACTACAGGGTTCAGTACTGTGGTCTGTACTCTTTAATGTCTTTATAGGAGATATTGCAGAGGGACTGGAAGGAAAAATATGCCTATTTGCAGACGACACAAAGATCTGCAACAGGGTTGATACACAAGGTGTGTTTGGAAAGGATGAGAAGGGACTTGGCAAGATTGGAGGAATGGTCAAAAATATGGCAGCTTAGATTCAATGCAAAAAAGTGCAAAGTAATGCACCTGGGAAACAAAAACCTAGGGGAAGAGTACACATTGGGGGGGTACAAACAACAACAAAAATGGAAAGGGACCTGGGGGTAGTCATATCAGATTACCTTAAGGTAGGCAAAGAATGTGAAAAGGCAGTAAGGAGGGCTGGAGGGATACTGGGCTGCATAGGGAGAGGCATCACCAGTAGAAAACAGGACATTGCCATCCCTCTGTACAGACAGTTGGTGAGACATCATCTGGAGTACTGCATGCAGTTCTGGAGACCCCATCTCCACAAGGACATAGACAGGATGAAGACAGTCCAGAGGAGGGTGACTGAAATGGTGCAGGGTCTGCAACAGAAGCCATATGAAGAATGACAAAAAGAGCTTAATATGTATACCCTTGAGGAAAGGAGGAAGAGGGAGGACATGATAGAAACTTTCAAGTACCTTAAGGGAATCAACAAAGTCCAAGATGACAGCATGTTTCAGAAAAAGAGATGTGCAAGAACAAGTGGGCACAATTTGAAGACTGACGGGGGTTGGCTCAGAGGCAACATCAGGAATTATTTTTTCATGGAGAGGGTGGTGGATGCATGGAACCACCTTTCTGAAGAGGTCATGGGGTCAAAAACAGTGGGGGAATTGAAGAATACATGGGACATACATAAGGCAATTATAGTGGGGGGGTAGGAGGAAATAGGCTGTTGGTTAACTAGAATCTGCAGTTTATCCAACAGGTAGGGAAATATGCAGACTAGGTTGGCCAAGCGGTCCTTATCTGCCTTCAAAGTCTATGTTTCTATGTAAAATTAGAGTCATCTACTCCTTTTCATATCAACCTGTCCTGTTGGAATATTCAGCAATCTTCTTTCCTTGTGTCCCAGACACTGTGTTCCCCCATGACATGTTTTTGAGTACTTCACAGTCCCAGACTTTTGCATGTATGCCATTCTCACTGGATCATCATTTTACTGAGTGAGATCCTTATATACCCTTCATTCAGTTTGGAATTGATGACAGTCCATGCTTCCTTGCAGGTGGGTTTGCTCACCTTTAAGGCCCTATATGGACTGGGTCCTGGTTACCTGCCAGAATTCCTGGCTCCAGTGACCTCTGCTCATTCCTCCTCTCCTCTTTGAGGGGCCTCCTGGATGTTCTCAGTGTTCAGCTCAAGACCTCAGGATATTATGCATCTAGCACCTCTGGGCAGACCCTGTGGAATTTGTTACCACCTTCTGCCTGGGAGGCTCCCTCATTTGAAATGTTCAAGTGGAGGCTGAAGGCTCACTTCTTTATCCTGGCTTTTCCAGTTTTCTGAGTACATCCTGTTCTAGTCCCTGCTGCGACAGTCTGAAACCCTTCTTAATTTATTTTAAAAAGTTATATTTATATTTAAGCATTGTTACTTTGTAATTATTTATGCTGTTTCTCATTATGTCTTGCTTTAACTCTTGTTAGGCGCCCAGAGCCTTGGGGATTGGGTGCCCAACAAACAAAGTTGTCTTGCCTTGCTCCAACTGGGGGGAAGGGTGGGAATCAACCATTGGTGTGCTACCAAACTCAGCTGTCCATTTCTTGGGGAAACTATGCATCTAACTCCTGCAACTGGGCACTCCCTTCACTATTTACCTTTCTTTCCCCTTTCCTTTAATTTGAATCCTCCTAGATAAGGCTGAGTGAAATTAATAAATTCCAGTTTTATGGAATTTTCATGAAATTTCACAATTTTTACAAAGACGCATGGAAGTTGACTTTAAGTATAGATGCAAAACAAAATGGTTATATTAAATGCACGCTGAAAATAGAAAATAGAGTTAAAAATCTACGTTTCGACCTTAGGTCTTCTTCAGGAAATATCTAAAGAGAAAAAAAACAAGTAAGTATAGATGTTACTTAGTAATTTTTGACAGAAACTGATAAATAAAATGGACACAGTCCCATTTTAAGAACTAAGAACCTACCAAATTTGATGGCATGTATGTGCAGTTTACATACTTGAAACATTTTATTTTAAAAATGTTATTTTAAAATTTTAAAATTTGGTGAAAGTTTGAATAATTTTAATTCAGTCCCATTTAAAGCTGTAAATATGAACTATGTCAGTAATGATGATGTGGCATAATAGTTTAAATGTTTCAAATCTGGTTAAATTTAGTATAGAAACACAAAATTTGATGGCAGGTAAGGACCACCGATCCCATTTACTCAGACCATTTTTCCTACCCAGAGCTTAAACTGCATTCCCTACCTGACCTGCAGCTTCCCCTTTCTTCCCTATTGTAAGTGTTCTTTTATGTTTATCCCATACATTTTTTAATTCCCCCATCAATTTTGCCCCCACCATCTCTGCTGGGAGGCTATTAAATGTATCCACCCCCCTTTCTGTGAAGAAATTCTTCTTCACATTTTCCTGGAGTCTATCCCCATCTAGTCTCATATCATGTCCCCCTTGTTCTTGAACCTCTTTATCTCTGAAAGAGGCTACCCTATTGTACTTTATTGATCCCTAGTGGTACTTTAAAATCTCTATCATATCTCCCCTTTCTCTTCTCTCCTCCAGTGACTAAATATTGAGGTATTTCAGCCTCTCTTCATATGGTTTATGATGCAACACCTGCACCATTTTAGATGCCCTTCTCTGTGATGCTTCCAGTTTATGTATTTCCTGAGATGCAGTCTCTGGAACTGGACACAGCACTTCAGATGAGGTCCCACCTGTGATCTGTACAGTTGCATCACCACCTCCTTATCAGGGCTACAGTGGGCAGAGCAGTGCAGACGTCCTGTGATCGAAAAAGGGAGAGCTTTCCAATCAAACAACACTGTGGGATTGCCTCACAGTCAATTCCACATCTGTGAAGCACGCCACTCTCTCCATTAGCAGTCTCACTGCATTGTTTTTCTTCAGTTGGTGGTCATGGTGGAACACAGCACAGTCTGCAGTATACAAGATGGCCACCAAACTGTATTACACATGGGCAACAACTTGTGCATATGTAGTAGTGTTCAGTGGCCATCTTTGACACGGTGGCCTGTGCTGTCTTCCATCATGAACTCCTCAAGCAAGACCGTGGATAAGACTGTCTTGTTTTGTTTCTATATATATTTTTTTTTACCCACCTCCTCCTTCTTAGCATTCACCACTCCACATTCCCCCCAGAAACATAACAATGACACTAGGGGTGCCCGATCCGCCAGTGTCTTGATCAGAAATGCTAGGTCCATTTTTTTTCTCAACCCTTTAAAAAAGAATAACATCTGTTGATGGCTTTTGCAGCCATTAGTCTCCCCCCACCAGACTTTTCAACTCAGCAACCACCCACCCCCCAAGCCCTTACTTACCCATCGGGGTATAATGCCATAATCCTGTCTGGACTGCAGATACATCTTTACTCTTCAAAGCTGGACTTATGAACGGAAGAAACAGATATGTGGTACAATGTATTTTAATGGTGTTTTGAACTTGGTGGCATAACTTGGCCATTTTTGCATATTTTGGCCTTCATTTTCAACATACCTTTTTGGGGACACTGCCTCATGAATAACTGCACAGATTTTAGGCAAATCTATCATGAAAGACAATTTCACGGTCCTTATATGAAATCACCTTTTGGACAGGAGTTGAAAAATGTCTCTGCCCTTGATCATGAGGTGGGGTCATATAAAGGCTATGCTCTAAATTTGGTGTAAAAATATTTTAAAAAAGTTATGAGGCTATGTGGAAGTTTGCAAATGCTGACTCGTAAGTTTTGTAATATTTTATATTTTTCAGAAATTTTCAGCATAGACATTTCTTTACAGCACCTAATGAATGTGACAGCTGTCATTTTTGAGTCCTGAAAGTTGATTTCATAGTCCCTGTGTGAAACTGCCTTTAGGCCAGGAGTTGAATGTTTTCCATGCCTTCTAAATGAGTCAGGGTTCTAACAAGGCTTTATTGAAAATTAGATGTAAAAATATTATAAAACAACACACGTATGAGCCTACATTACATTTTGAGAATGCAGGCTCATTACTTTGGTAATTTTCAATACTTTTATCACAAATTCTTGGCTGCAGCCCTATCAGCTCTGGCCAGAGTTTGTTTCTACTAGTGATTCCTTTACCTAATAGTAGTTGTAAGTAGTAGTAACTCATTGTTTATTCAGTCAGTGAATCAGGATCACTCCATTGAGCAAAGCTCATTTTCAATTAGTTATATTCGGTCCCATTGCAAATATTGGCAAAATACAAATAATACAAAGTTTACAGTATAAAAAGCACTTAGTTCCAGTGATATATAAAAGATTTATACATTATAAATAGTTATACAAATATTCACAAGAATAAACAATTAATCCCACTTGACCCCTCTAATTATGGAAAGAAGAACTTTAATAAACTATTCTATAATTTATACGACAGCATCCTCACAACAGGTATTTAATGTCTGGGTCTCAGCTTTCAGCCAGGTCTGGATCTCTTTTAGTTTAACTGGTGAGTTGATTTGTCTGAACCTGATAGGAACAGAGTTCCACAATGTAGCCCCTTTAATGATTATAGTGGATCTTCCTATCCCTGGATTAAATTTGGGCACTGTAAATGCAATACCTTTGGTTGGCCTTAAGTTGTTCTTAATAGTTCTCAAATAAAATGACTTCAGAATATATTTGGGGATGGCCCCATTCCACACTTCATACATAAATTGTATAAGGTAGAATTTTCTATGTTCTGATGGTTTGCCAAGTTAAAGAATGGTACAAAACACACTGATGGGCCTTTCAAGGGACATCTACTACAAAATGATCAAATGTATTGAACATTAAGTCCACTCTTTCTAATTGGGTAATAGTTGCCCCTGAATAGATTATGTCACCATAGTTTATAATGGGAATGAGCATAGAGTTTATAACTTTTAGCCTAATATCTGGAGTCATACTACCTCTTAATCTATATAAAAGGCCTAATTTCCTACCTAGGTTGTTCAGCATCTTGTGAAAGTGTTCTTCCCATTTGAAAACATGACCTAGCCACATCCCCACATATTTATATTTGAGAACATTTTGATTTTTTTCCCTCCATGGTAGTCAGGGCCAGACTTAATTCATTCATATCTGACTTATTCCCAGATATGACTGATAGTGTTTTAGTATTATTAAGAACCAAAAGATCAGCAACAAAGCATTTTTGTACTTGGTCAAAAGCCCACCAAAGTCTCTCTTTAATGGTAGCAACAGTGTCTACCTCAAAATAGTTAATGGTGTCATCAGCATATAAATGGCACTTTATATCTCCATCCTGAAATTTCATTTCATTAATATATATATTAAATAACAGTGGTCCCTGGGGCACACCAGAATCAATTCTAGCCATACTGAATTTATAAAGCCCAATTTCAACATATTGTTTTCTATTATTAAGACAGGAATCAATCCAACTGAGTGCTGGTCCTGACATTCTGATATCCTGATGCCTGGACAAGGGAATGCAATGGCTCAAAGTGAACACGCCTCCAAACATCATTCTTCTGTCCAGGCTCAACTGAATATCACTGACCACTTTAACCAGTGTGGTCTGGGTATTATGATGAGCTCTAAGCCCAGACTGGTAGGTACACAGTTTATTTCTTTATTCCAAGTATTCTTTTAGTTGTTTAGCTGTTATTTTTTCAAAGATTCTGGAAACCTGTGGAATTAGGGAAATAGGGAAATAATCACCCAATTCATCCCAGTTTTCCAATTTAAATATTGGTTCAAACCTAGCTACCTTCCAATCTTCAGGGTATTCTCCAGTTGTAATGGAGAGGTTGAAGATTAAGGACAAAGGATAAGCTAGGAAGGGAGCCACATGTTTTAGCAGCCTTGATGGGATTTTTTCTGATCCATTGGCCTTAGTTATATTTAATTCTAACAATTCATCCTTAACTTCAGCTACAGAAATATGACTAAACTCAAAGTTATCTGTGTTTGAAATTCCATGTTTATCCTTATTTTTATCAGTATCATTTATGATACCATAGTGACCTCCCAGTGTATATCCAATATTACTAAAGTAATTTTTAAAGGTGTTTGCTAAGTCATCTTCTAATGGGATGGAAGATCCATCAAGTTGAATCTTGTTCACTAATGAGTTGTTCTTAATCATCAGATCTGTCATGGTTTTACAAAATATTCTTTGATTTTTGTTTAGAGTTTTGTTCCAAATTAGATTTAAAATATTTTTGGCCCCCCCATTGCCAAAGTACTCTATATGCATTTAGTGCATGCCTATAAATCTTCTTTTCTACTAAGCATAGTGTTTTTAGCCCTGTGCCATGCCTTATCCCTGCCTTTCCTCAATTTAAAGAGCCACACTAAAAAAAACACTGAACATCTTCATGTCTAGTTACTCTCTTCTTTATTAGGGCATGGCAGTTATTATTTTCATGAATTCCTCAAAAAAATAATCCCACACTTAAGTAGTTGTAGGTATAACTTCAAGACAACCCCATGTAATATGTTCAGCATCATGCATAAAGGAAATAAAATCAAAGTGGTTAAAGCGCCACTACCATATGTTTGTCCAGATTTAGGTACAGTTGATTTATTTCTGGAGGCAAAGGTTAATTGGTGGTCAGAAAAGGACTCTAGTCTACATCAGTAATCTTGGGAATAATTTGTAAAAATCAAGTCCAATAAGGTTGATTTGCGGGGATCCTTTGACTTAATTCTTGTTGGCTCTTTTATTAACTGTACCAAACCTAAATTATCTTGTAATTCCTTAAGGTTAAGGTGAATCTCTATTGTCAACCAATTCTCATTAAAGTCACCTATCATCAAGATTTCATGTGAATTTATATGAGGTTGGACATGGTCATGTAATGTATTAAACACACTCATTTTAATTTTGAGGGTCTGTAAACACCAATCATAAGAAGAGATTTTTGGTAAGGTATTTTGACTTCAGTGGTAAGATTTCAGTGCCATCTTCTTCATTATAAAATGGTGATTCAGTAGAATTCAGGTTCAAGTTAAATTATACCCCCTAATCGACTTCTCACTTTCCTGTTAAACTAGTAATTATCCAAATCAATGGAGGAGTTAGGTATTCTACTTGATCACTATGTCTCTGCAATAACAATAATGTCTGGTTTATATTCTAAAATCCAGTCCTTTATTAAATCAAACTTTTTCCATGTGCTCCTGGCATTGAGATGGACATAACCTGCAGATCCTAACTTTAACTGTTCAGTATTTAATTCTGCTGTACCCAGGGGACTTTGCATTGGCTAAATGTCCCCACATAGTAACAAAAAGAATATCATGAAATATCTGGTATTACTCAGGGCATTCCTCTTGAATACTCTACCCGTTACCAAACCCATAACTCTTACTATAGCCAATTTTAAATATAAACCTTTTAGTGGAGTATGGGAAGTCAATGTGACCTTGAACAAATCTCTAAAATGTGCATTCAAAAGGAGATTAGCATTTATAACTATACACTCTATTGTACATGATTCATTCAATAGTGTAGATGTACCATAGTTTCATTCTTCTATTTAAAAAGAGGCTTCCCCTTTATGTCTTTCAACAGTTTCTAAGAAAGATAAATAATGAAATACAAAAGAAAGAAAAAGCAATTGAAACCCCCATATTTGATTTACTACTAATTTTAAAATGTAACTAATGCAAGTGACAAATTCCCTTCTACTAAAATATAATATAGTAAAATATCTTACCCTAAAATACAAGAGGACAATAAATTCCCTATATTTTAAACCCAACACCTAGGGCAGCACCCCAGCATCCAATATATGGATATGCTGTTATATAATTTGAGAGAAATTACTGAAACTGACATTCTGGCACCATGTTTGGCAAGCTAAAACTCAGTCTCATTTAAAGTAAGAAATCGGAAACTATGTACATATATAAATGTTGTGATATCCTGCATATGTGTACAATTATATAACATTTCAATAAATAAATTACACTAAAATTAAAAAATCTATATTTTGCAACATTTTTTGGCTACCTATAACTAGCCCCCTTTAAAAGTTGAAACATAAAACATGGTGCAAATACTCATGGTGTATATTTCTATAGAGTCTGAATTTGTGGACAAATCTGCATAAGACATTTGTTTTTATAAATGTTTGGCCACCCGTAACTCCACCCCCTTTCAATCTACAACTCTGTTATTTGGCACACTTATGTATGTCAAAACTAACTGTGCATGTACCAAAGTGTCATTTGGATGTGTATACTTTTAAAATTTAAAGCAACATACCTGACATTCAAAATTTGGCAACATTCTGCAGAATTTCTGTGCAAATTCCTTAAAATTCAACCAAATCAGAATAGTAATTTCATGGTCAATCCACTGGTAGAATTTTATATTCCACACAGCTCTAAAATGAGCTGATGCCAGCTCAGTATATATTTCCTGGTAAAATTTTTGAAATCAATCAATACATAATTGTGATACTAAAATTCCTCCACTTTATATCTAATTTGAAAAGCAACTAAAGATGTTAAGCATTTCTGACCTGTGGTGTTGTGCTGGAATAATACATAGTCATTTGATTACATGTGTTCAATCACATTTTTTGAAAATTCAGAAAAGGTTTGCTTGTTGAGTTTTAGTTTTCCTCACCCTCACTTAATAGCCTTGCCTGACTGGGTTCAACTGCTCTGTGATATGCTGTCATACCATCTTTGCAAAAAGTGAATCCAATGCCCTACTCTACACATCCATAAAAAGCAGTTATACTACTTATTCCAGTGCTGGTAGTAAAAAAAAAAAAGAATAGATGATATGTATTACACTCTGTTAAATGGAAAAATCTAAAAGAATACAAAAATGTAATTTATATAGTTATGGACTGTGGATTCTGTGATGGCTTCTAGTGTTGTGCAGAATGCAGAATTCCACTGCAAAATTACTGTGGGATGACAATTTCACCGGGTGGAGTTTCTTCTAGAATTTCACTGATTCTTCTGTGGAATTCTTCCAACTGTGATCCATGGAATAATATTCTATAATGTATGTTAGAATGCTGTTAACCTTAGGAAATCATCATTTCCTAAGGTTGTTAACCTATCGATGTGACGTAGATATGTTGTTAACCTATTGATCCTACGTCACATCGATAGGTTAACAACAGTGAGTGACTGTGCATGTGTGCGCTTTTTTCGATGGGGAACTGGCTGAAGGGAAACTGATGGGGAAGGACTGAAGGGCCGTGGCGTTGACTTTTTAAAAAATGTAAGCCGTTTAATTTTTGATAGTGGGACCATACACTATAAAAAATAATGTATGGTCCCTCTATCGGCAACCGGTCAATTTTAACCGTCTCAAGGTTGCCATGGTGACGTAAACCTCTCGAGCTTCACTCTCGAGGTTTACATGGTTGCCCTGGCAACCTCTTGACTGTTAACTGACCTGTTAACGATAGAGGACCACACATTATCCTCTATGTGGAACAGCATTATGCCATGGAAAATTATTCCATAAACAATGTTCATGGAAAATATTGAGATCCATGGAACAATATTCCAATGAACAGCATTTCTTCTGCAGAAAATCATTCTGCAACGTTTGTTTTGCCACAGAGTTCTACCATTCCATTTCTGGCAAAATATGGCAGAATTTTCTGTGAATTTTGAACATTCCACGGAATTCTGTTCCACTGGAATTTGAAAATTCCATACAGCAATATTGGCCTCATTTATAGGAAGTGAGAAACATAGTTCCTATAAATCTTATAGTGGCATTCCAGAAACAGGGTAATGTGTTTTTAATAATTATTTCCTTATACTAACTAGCATGTTACCGAATGATTCATAAACAGAATCAACAACAAAAACAATACATACTACCCAGCATCTATTCAAGGAGGCCAGGGCTAATACTGGGTAGGGGGTGGGTGCTAGAAAATGTTTAGATTTTTTCTGATAAAAAATCGGTTTAAAAGACAATGGATGTGTTCCAAAATACTAAAACTAGAGGCAAATCCATTAAATAAATACTTACAAATGATTGAATCATAAAGTGTAATGAAGCATGTTGCACCAACCACATTACAGTCTGTTCTTGAACAATCACATCGATGGTTCATGATTCCTGCACATTTCTCACATTCCAGAGGTTCAACTGAAACAGTAACAACATTTTGTTTAATGTCTGTTAACTTTTTAATGCCTGGAGTCAACTACTTTGGCAGTAACTACAGCAACTAAAAGGCAACATGAATCCTGTTTATAGTTTTGTTTAATATAATTGTTAATCTGAACAGATGGCAAGTCTAATTATATACTGCCCCATGGAACTTTTAAATTCTGTTTCTGATGGGATTCCATAGAATTTTGGAAAATGTTCCTTACTCTGCGAAATTCAGCTTGAGGTGGAATTCCAACATTTTGATAGATGTTATCAGGATTTTATTGAAACTGCACATTAGTAATTTGTAATTGATGTAAACTGACAATACCTGTTTGGAGCTTATCTAAATCACAGATTAGTGTTCCACTGTTTGCAAAAATAGTCAATTAAATTTTTTTTTTATTCAATCTGTTTTATTGCCATATTTACTTCATACACATTGATGTACATGAGCTGGTGAGACCAACAATCCCATGACAATTGCCATCTACATTCTTTTATCCAGCAAGCGTTATAGATTCATATCCATATTTTTAAACTCTATAACTCTATTTTAATTAAAAATATATAACTAAAAAACAAACAAAATGAATCACTCCCCTCCCCACCCTCCCCTCCTCCCCCAAGCCCCCAAATCCATAGCAGCATTCACACGCCATTAAAAGTCTGATGGCGTAATGCCCTCAGGGTTTTCTCCTACGAGAAGTCAGGAGCCCCACAACATCATTACTGTTCGAGCGGCCCCACAGAGTATAGTATTTCCCAGCATCGTTGTTCATTATGGCAATATGTGACTCTACTTGTAGCGCCAATGTGATTTCTTTATACCATTCTCTCATAGACGGAGTTTTGGATTCAGTCCAGTGTCTCAGTATCACGGCTTTTGCAGCTGCTGATATCAAAGCCATATATCTTTTTTGCTGCCTGGTCATCCCATCATCAAAATAGTTTAGCAGGCAAATTCTAGCTGAGAAGAAAACATCTAAATTTAACAATTGTGATAAAGAGGTGCTAATTGCCATCCAGAAGGGCCGGATTTTGGAACATTCCCATATTAAATGGTATAGGTCACATCCTGCCATCCCACATCCGGTGCAGTTAGCTTGGACCTCTTTACCCATCTTGTACAACTTCACAGGAGTATAGTACATATTATGCATTGCATTAAATTGTTGAAGCCTATATCTATCCTGCTTGATATTTCTATATGTATTTGACCAGATGTACTTCCATGTATTATTGTCTTCTGGTATATTTAATTTATTTAACCAGTAATAACTAACTCCACTTGGAAGACTTTCATCCAGCAGCTGCAAGGCCTTGTAAACTATAGAGACTGCATGCGGTTTCATGGCTATTTGGACTAGGTCCATCAACTCAACTCCACTGTTGGCTCCCATTGCCTTTACTCTACTAAAATGAGCTTTTATTGATTCCGAGATTTGCTTAAACTTAAAAGAATGCCCCTCTATTTCGGGGAATCTATTACAAGCCTGTACATACATCAATAATCTACCCTGCAGAGCCAAGTCACCAAGCTTCAAGTCCAGTAAGGTCTTCCAATACCGAGGTTGAATTGGTGCTTTTTGGATCAGGAAATGTACATTCTGTGTTAATGTTTGCTCTTGTGATACCCGCCAATTAGTCTTTAGAAGTTTTTTGGGTTTGCTGTAATACTCTCACTGACCAGCCTATGGGAGTATCTTTTAGTGCTTTCGGGAGTAATTTGACCATAGTATATGCCAGATTACTTAATTTAACCTTATGTTTTCCAGCTCAATCTCTTTCAATATTTAACCAGAGTGGTGTATAAGAGTGTAATGGAGAGGATGCAACAGGCTTAAACCAATATGCTATCTTACTTATGTGTGATGCGAAGTAGTACTTATAGAAAGATGGCAGTAATAGACCTCCTCTCTCCCTGAACCCTGTAAGCTTTTGATATGACCTTCTGACAGCCTTCCCTTTCCACAGATATATACTGACCACTTTACTTAAATTGAGAAACCATGCCTTAGGCAAATAGCAGCCCAACATATTGATAGGGTAGATAACCATCGTAGGATATTCATTTTATTGTTTCCGTTCTGGCCCAAAAAGACAGTGGAAGTAAATTCCATCTATTTAAATCTAATTTAATTATTTTGAGAAGGTTATTACAATTTTCCTTGATCATAGAGCCAACACCTCTCACAATCTTAATCCCAAGTACGACAATTTTTAGTTTCCCAGATCAGACCTAATTCTTTTGCTACATTGAATAGCATCTATTATTTAATGGAAAGAGCTTTGTTTTGGAGTATTAATTTTATAATTAGATACCTTTGAGAATCTAGATATTTCCTCTAATATTATTGGTATACCCACATCCGGATCTTCTAAATGAATCAATAAATCGTCCGCATATACTGATAAAAGATATCGTCTGCTCTCTAGTTTGATACCTTTAACCTCCTGCAATACTTGAAGTCTACGAATCATTGGTTCAAGATGTATATTGAACAGCAGCGGTGACAGTGGACACCCCTGTCTTGTGCCGCAATTTAAAGAGAAGGGGGGACGATAGAAGCCCATTGCACCAGACACGAGCTTTTTGAGCACTATATAAGATACGAACCCACTTTAGAAAATCATTGGGTAAACCAATCCTTTCTAATATTACAAAGAGGAAATCCCAAGATACTCGGTCAAATGCTTTTTCAGCATCAAGTGCCAATAGCTCTGCCGAGTACTGCGCTCCTTGTGCTTTCAACATTAAGTGATGTATCTTTCGCAAATGATCACAGGGGACTCTTCCACTCATAAACCCTACTTGCTCATCACTGATCATACTACTCATAAGAGGAGCCAGTCTATTTGCTAGTATTTTAGCTAATAATTTAATATCAACATTCAGGAGTGATATCGGGCGATAACTACCCAACAACAGAGGATCTCGATCCGGTTTAGGGATTAGAGTGATAAGTGCTTCCAGAAAAGACTCATCTGAGATGTCCAAAAATGATATACTTTAGTTATGATTGGACAAATTACATCTATATAGACTTTAAAGAAATTTGTGGTTAGCCCATCTGGGCCGGGGGACTTATTTCCCGCTAGCTGCGAGACGGCAGTTCTAACCTCCTCCTCCTGTATTGGGGCTCCTATTTGTTCTACTCTAGGTCCTGATATCTTAGGCAAAGGTGTGGTATCTAAATACTTATGTATTTCCATTATAGTAGGTTTACTACTGTCATCCATAAAGTAAATTTGTTGGAAATAACTTCTAAAAGCAGAGGCGATTTCCTTTGGGTCTTTAAGTACACTATTCTCACCATCTCTCTTTATTGCAGAAATAACTCGGTTTGAATCAGCTTGCTTTAGCCTGAGTGCGAGCAATTTGCCTGCTCTTTCCCCGGACTCTAGATATTTTATTTTAGTTCTACGCAAAGCAAGCTCTGCTTTCTGCATCGCTATTGCAGAATACTGCACTTGTAACTGACGTAATTTAGTCCACTCTGACTCGTTTGAATGTGCTGAAATATTATTTTCCGCTGTTCTAAGAGCCTTATTAATCTCTCCCAAGTGGGTCTTAGCTTTCCTGGCCCTAGTTGTTGCTATACGTATGCACTCACCTCTAATCGAACATTTTAACATCGCCCACACTATATCTATGTTTGAAACTGAATCTAGATTATTCTCTAGAAACTGCGTCATGAACTTTTTAATCTGATCTTGCACATACAATGTTTGTAATAATTGATTATTGAACCTCCATCTAAAGTCCCTGATTATTTCTTGTTTTGGTAACCACTTCACATAAACTGGGAAATGGTCCAATATAACTCTTACTTCAATCCCTGCTTCCAAAATCGAGGATAATATGTTCAAGCTGATTAGGAAATAGTCTATCCTAGAGCACGTTCTGTGTGCATTTGAAAAAAAGGTATATTGCCTCAGATCTCCATTTAATAATCTCCATACATCTACTAACCCTAGGCTATCCATTACCTCCGTAATGCCCGTTGTGCGGGAGAAACCAACCTGATGACTACCGGACCTATTCAAATACGCTTGTGTTGTTATATTCCAGTCCACTCCTATCAACATTACATGAGAGGTGTATCCATTCAATATCTCAAGGATTCGCATAAAAAATTGTGGAGAGTCTATATTAGGACCATATACCGACCCTATAACCACCTTAACAGAATGTAATGTCCCCACCAAAAAGATAAAGCGGCCCTGCTCGTCCCAAATTTCCTTTTCCAATTGGAACTGGACTCTTTTATGGAGTATTATGGCTACCCCACCTTTATTGGTGGAAAAGCCAGCTCCATAGGCTTGTCCTACCCACTGTTTAGTGAAAATACCAACATTATCTCTTACGAGATGGGTTTCTTGAAGGCATGCTATCTCTGCCTTAAGTGTTGAGAGGTGTTTCAGTATTACTTGTCTCTTACATCTGTCTCTGGCCCCTTTGATGTTCCAACTAATCAACTTTAATGTGCTTTCCATGTACTACTGATTGTACCGTAACTGTCCATCTTCTTGTAATTAACCCCTCTTATATGAGGCCCCCATGTGTATTCATCCTTCTTCCCTTTGTTTTGGCGTGTGAATGCTGCTAATACCACTCCCTTTTTGTATCCCTTTGATGCCCCCTCAACCCCCAGTTCCAAGAACTGCTCTGCCATCTCACTACGTCTAGTGATGATTATCAGCCCAGGTCTCTACCAGCTCCCCCTCCAACCCAGCTCACATGGAAGGAGGTTATGAGTGAGGGGAAAGAATTCCCCTAACTTATCTTGATCCAAATTACAATTTCTGTTCCCTCACTCAATTCTCTCCCCTTTTTAGAAGGCTCTTAAATACCATTTACTAAATAACCCTGGTATTGTCACCAATGACCTATTCCAATTTTAACATCCCTAATATATCACTGTTCTAGGTTTTGCAGGGGAAAATTAATAACAAATGACCACTTTCTCTGAATTCCATGTTTTCAATATTAAATAAACCTTATCTCCCCAATCACTGACTATATTAAATTCCGAACATTGACATTTTGCAACATTTACACTATTTCATGTCTCTTGCTCCTGTTGTACCCAAAATATATTTCAACCAAATCCTCTCAATTGTACAACAAGCAAGAAAAAGTAAAAAAGAAAGAAAGTAAAAAAAAAAAAAGGGGGGGGGAGAGTTAAGTTCCCGTCGAGAACTTTATCTCATGGAGTTTCCGGCCACTATATCCAACCGAAAAGTCTCTAGTCCATAATCTTCCCGCGTCTCTTCCTTGATCACGAATAAGTTGAAAAGAAAACCATTACAGTGTCTCAGTTCAATTCTGGTGTTTAAACTTCTGTAAAGTCTTCGCCTTAAAAAGGTCACAGACTCTCTGCAAGTCTAAATGTTCGAATAACTCGAGCTAAGATTCGCTCCTTGGAGAGGTCCAGTGACTATCTCCTCTTAAGGAAAATCCTCAATCTTCTCAGAACAGCATAGCCCACAGTAGATTGTGTCTTTGCTCAAATACAGTTCAACATATTTACATTGGTTATATCTCATCCAAGAAAGGAGACCCTTCATGGATCTGTATTCACATCTGTCCATCCTTTAATTTGGAACTCTCTCTCCTCGCTCTCATCAGCTCTCTGGTTATTTCCCTTTACATTTATTTAAGCAATTCAGGCATTACTGTTTTAAGTTCCTCTCGAGCCTCCTCTATAGATCCATAAGAATGCCACTCATCTTTATGCTTGACCTGGAGCAGCACTGGATATTTAACCCGAAATGGTATTCCTGCAGCATCCAGCTTTGTCACAATAGGGTGCAGGCTCTGTCTTTTAAGATGCACAGAATATGGGAGATCGTGGGCAATTCTAATTTTTTTTCCCTCCCATGTAACCTCCTGCGCAGCTCTGACTTTACTCAGGATGTGCTGCTTATCCAAAAAGTTTAAAAGCTTGCATATCAAAGGGCGTGGAGGAGCTCCACTAGCAGGAGGTGGGTGAAGTGATCTGTGGGCCCTTTCTACAATGTAACTACCATTTGGTGATTGTCCTGCTATCTTCTTGAACAATTTCTGCACAAATAAAATAGTCGTTGCTCCTTCTGCCTTCTCGGGCAGTCCCAGAATAACAAGGTTGTTCCTCCTACTTCTACCCTCCAGGTCTTCCATCTTCTCCTCTATTTTCTTCATTCTATTGCTCGCTGTCACTTTTTCTAATTCCTGTTTGTCCATTCTATTTTCCAAAGATCTTATTTTAACTTCGTTGTCTCCCACTCTTCTGTCAATTCTTTCCAGCGCAGTTTTAAAGATCTGCATCTCCGTATGACTCTCGTCTACTGAGGCTTGTAATGGCGCAAAAATCTCCAGAAATCTCTCCTCCATCAGTGCGATTGACCCGGAGCTCAATTTAGTTAGGCCCTGGCGTGGACGTTTTGCGGCCTGCTCTTTCTCCGGCGAGGGAGGCGGGGTGCATTTCGCCGACTGCTTTCTAACGTAAGCTTCCATCCCCGGTGACCAAACTGCTTCCGGACACTTCTCCAACTTTTCCCCCACTGACAGCTAACCAAATTAGTCTCCCGATACAATATTTTAAAACTTTAAATGCTGGGTGAAGACGGAGCTGGCTTGAGGCACTGCTCTTCCTAGGCTGTCATCACGTGACCCCGTCAACTGAATTTTGCACAAAGTCCAAAAAACAAATCCAAGATTTGTGAAAACCATGAAAACATAATCCACAGATTAAATAAAAATACATTTGAACTTCCATGGAATTTTCGAAAAAAAAATCAAAAAACAATTTAAAAGTGTAATTGCCTTTCCATTTGAATTCTACAATGGGATTCTGCATCCATATTCTATACAATTCTACTGTTTATTAGAAAGAGGAGAATAATAATAATAATAAGAAGAAGAATCAGCATTTACAGTATATAGCACTTTCCATATACAGTGTATCCCAGAACACTTTACAAGCAATGCTAGACTGGTAGTGAAGTGACTGAATTTGTAGTGGCAGCCATATCACACATGGTATTGAGTCATAATATAACAGATGATATAGCGCACATCAAACCCAGACATCAAACACAGCATGTGGCAACACAGTGGTGGCACAAGATGCTGACCACAACAGAAAAGCTGCACGCCTGAATGGTCTTATTGTTTTTGAGGGGGACGGTTTCTTAACAGCTCTGTTTTAAGTACCCAGTGCTTAAACTTTTTACACATGAATATGACTGATTAATGACATAATTAGATAAGCGCACATCAAGAGATGAGAACACATTCTTTAAAACTTTAGTTCTGGGTAGCTCAAATGACACGGAAGGAATGTTATGTAGATGGAGGCCATAAAATGTTTGTTGTTTAATGTTTCATCAAAGCCAAAATGAAGATGTGTGTGTGTGTGTGTGTGTGTGTGTGTGTGTGTGTGTGTGTGTGTGTGTAAGCCCTTGATGGAATTAGAGGCACATTACATTTACAGTGCTGGCACTGGGTAAACATGTTTCTGTCTGTAACTAGGTGTTTATTTGTCTATATCATTAATGAATTGTAGCTTGCAGTGTATAACTAAGTACCATCTATAAACTTGTTTTTATGTGTCAGACTGGTCCTTCTCAGACTCTATGATGAGTACCAGCTTTTTCACTCCTCTGGTAGCTGCCACCACTCAGCTTAGACACAGTCTTTTTGGAAGTCTCCAGATTTGTGTCCCTTCCAAGCTACTGCTCACCCAGAACATTGCTCCTTGCTCAAGGTGATACGGTCACCACTCTGTCTCTGCTGAAAACGTCTTACTTTGGAACTAATATCTGATAATGGTAACCATCTCCTCGGTGGTGGAGAAACAGTTCTTGTTAGTTATAGATCAGTTAGCTGCACTTCAAAGGATTCAGTCACAGACTGTGAAATAAAAATATAGCATTTTTAATATTTCAGGTTCACATCACAGATTCTACAGGATAACAAACTGTAGGGATGAGTAGTTCTACAGAAATAAAACAAACATGTTTACATTCAGAATTCACACAGAATAAACCTATTTTTCTCTCTTTCTTGCTCTATCCCTATCTTTCAAAGCTTAGCTCACCCATTGATTCCCTGCCCTCTACCCTGACTGCATCTGTCACAGATTATTGCACCTCTGCATTGTTCTCTTAGTCACATTCTTGGAGGGTGGCTATAAGTTGCACCTGGATGTGGCCCTTCTTATAGACCAGTTCTCTGTGTTGGCAAAGCTGCTGTAGTTCTAGCAGTATGCATTTTTTATATGATGTAGACATAAGACATTCTGTCTTTCTAGTCTTGCTAAGTTTATAGATGATATTTATACAGTGCAAGCTACTATTCACTAATGATATAGACAAATCAATACCTAGATACAGACATATACATTTTTATCCAGTGCCAGCACTGAAAATGTAATAGTAATAAGTGTCTAATTCAATCAAGGGCTTGTACACACACACACACACACACACATATACACACTGCCCAATTTTCAAACCCGGTGCATCTGCAGCAAGGGACTTGCAGCAGAGAGTTTGATGCAAGTGGTGACTTGCTTCAAACCTGTGCCACAGCACAATTTTCAAAAAAGCTTGCTGTAACTTTCTGCTGCAAGTCCCTTGTAGTGATGCAGCACAGTTCCACCAGCTTCCTCCTGCTATAACTTTGCACCTATGTGGGAGCTAGTTTATGGGGCTTGCAACATAGCTTTTGTGCAAGCTGCTGTAAACTGAGGGCACTGTCACAACCTGTATCCAGGGTTCTAAAACTGGGTACAAGTTGAGACAAAACATTGGATGCACGTGTGGATCACTTTGCAGGGATGCAGGGCTTAGTTGCAAGCCTTGGATCCTTATTTGGAAATCAGGCCCACAGTCTTCATTTTGGCTTTTATAAGACATTAAGTAAGAACTAATACCCAACAGGATGAGCATTATTGGGAAATACCAGACCTCCCAGGGATGTAATGAGGCCTGATGCTGCAGGCAGAGGGCCTTATAGCCCCCGGAAGGTCCAGAGTTTCGCAATAATGCCCACCCTGGAGGGTATTATTGTGTTTAGAAAATGGCTTCAGTGTGTTTCAATAAAGACAAACACAAAAGATAGTGTGTTGAACTGTAAACTTTAATTTTGTTAACTACTGTTAGAGGAAAAGTAGTCTCTCTTTGAGAGGGATGTGGGAAAAACAGAAAAATGCTTTTGAACTTGTTTTTTTAAACATTTTATTTGGGTGAAGGAAAATAAATAAATTGCATCTCTTTTTTGATGCTTTATTTTTTGTTTTCAATAAACCGAATAGGTCCTGAGAATGTACAGTACAATGTAAAGGAGCTTTGTCTTTTGGTTGTTCCACTAGATGGCAATGGTTCTCTTGGTTGTTCTGTGCTGGTGCACTCTTGGTTGCTTTTGCCCATGATTTCTGTTTTCCCAGAGAGGAGGTCAATCCAGTTTTTCCTTGTCTTGTTGCTTTAGTCTCCAATAAGATTTTAGGCTTGCTTAGCATCTGTGACTTGTAATTGTCATGATTTCACAAGACTCCAGCACAGCATTGGAAAGAATTTGCACTGCAGTGCTCTGCATGCTGTGGTTTGTGTACAGATGGCTGAGATTAGCTTTCTTGCTTAATTTCTTCATTAATCCTCCCAGGAAATTTTTCTCGAGTGGTTCTTGCATGTACCACATTGGTTGGCTGTCTAAAAACTTTTGTGCAGCTCATCTCAGGTGCAGGAACAGCACTTTTCCATTGTCTGGTAGCTTTCTGATGTATTTTTTGTATGCATCCACAGGACATTTGGTGTTATCTGGATCACCATACATACATTCCCTCTGTAGCTCTTTGTTTCAAGGAGGACTTTGTATTTTTTTGTCTTGGAGTTGTGAGACAAAGTGAGGAATTCTTGCCCATGGTCATTTCTGTGGAGTTTAAAGGAAGAGAGCGTGAGCTGTCAGAGGCCCTCTCTGCTGTGCCAGGCTAGGTGCTGTTGTATTTTGAACCATACTCAGTTCAGCAAGCCCTGCATGATATCTACATAGAGGATAATGTATGGTCCTCTATCGTTAACCGGTCAGTTAACAGTCAAGAGGTTGCCAGGGCGACCATGTAAACCTCGAGAGTGAAGCTCGAAAGGTTTACGTTGCCATGGCAACCTGGAGACGGTTAAATTTGACCGGTTGCCGATAGAGGGACCATACATTATTTTTAATAGTGTATGGTCCCACTATCAAAAATTAAAGGCTTACATTTTTTAAAAAGTCACCACCGCGGCCCTTCAGTCCTTCCTCGTCAGTTTCCCTTCAGCTGGTTCCCCATCGAAAAATAACGCACACATGCGCAGACCACTCGTTGTTGTTAACCTATCGATGTGATGTAGGATCGATAGGTTAACAACATATCTACGTCACATCAATAGGTTAACAGCATTCTAACATACATTATAGATAATTAGGCTTGCCACTAAAAGGCAGACCAGTTGTCTTGGGACCCAGCCAGGAATGATTACAAAGGGGGGAGGAGGTGGGGCAACAGGAAAAGAGGGAGGGGCTGTAACCTCACAGGTGGGGTTATACGACCAACCCTGGGGCTCGCTGGCCATTGGCCAAGGGCAGGGGCTAAAAGGGGTCATGACCTGGGGTTCTTAGGGGCTACTTAAGGGCATACAACCCAAAGTAAGCCCTCTTTCTTGCTGTAGAATTCAACTCTTCTGGAACTACAGCACATTGCTGGCATTTTAAAGTAAGGCACTGAGGCCTGGAGGCCCATGGCTGTGTATACAACCTAGGCTGAAGGGTGGGGGACACACCAATTGGTGGTTTGATTGTGATAAGGTACAGCATATAAGTGAAATGTGCAAAGAAATTTAGTGGATTGAAGGCAGGCTGGAAGCTGTGTTTGTTTTAAAAGTAGGATTGTGGTAGTCATGCTGGGTGATGGTTTTCAGGATGGAAGCTGGCCTGCTCAGCTTGCATCTGTGCTGGGAGTTACTGCTGTTGTGAGGGCTGAGATGGTGTGGCAAGGAGTAGCAGAAGACTCCTGGGCCAGAGCCTGAGGTTTGGCAGGCGTTTATGGAGTGCGCGCCCAGTTTAAAAAAAATAAATAAATAAAGATTTTTTTTTTTTTGCTCATCGTAAGGAAAGAGCAGTTTCAGGAATTTAGTAGAGGCAAAAGAGCTGTGGGGTAAGGGTGCAATTCCAAAGAGTTGAAGGGGCATCATCAGCCTGATGGGCCGAATGTCTGGTGGGGTGCACCTGGTCCAGAACATGGCTGGCTGCACTCGCAGCAGGTGTGGAGAACACCCAGATAGGGCAGTGCTGCATGGAGAGAGTGACGGATGATGGGGCTGGGGCAGAACAGTCCAGTAGTGGTGCCAAGGGTGATTTTGGCAAGCCAGAGAGTTGGGGACAGGTAGGCCCAGGTGCAACACTGAGCTTTTGCAGTGGAAGGGCAGTGCGGGTTGTGGCTGTTATCGCAGGGTGCCATTTTCTGCGATGAGCTGGCAAGCCTTAAGGGGGTGTGGGGGGTGTCTGCATGGAGTGGGAGAGACAGAGAAAGCTGGGATGGCTTTGAGGACTGGGGTGTAGCTAATAAAGAGCAAAGTAAAGGGTTTTAATGGAAGCAATTGGTGGCTATTCCACATCATAGTAATAGGTGGTATGATGTGGTCTTGCAGTAAGATCCTAATTTTGGTGAGTTTAGGGGCCTGGAGGAGGATTCAGGGGTGTCTGGTTTGAGACCTGACCATGTGGTCCATTGCCATTATGTTGGCGTGGGGACGGGACCTGGCCAAGTGGCATAGCGCCATCTTGGGTGACGGGAAAAGAGGTTGTCTGCTAATGCCCATCACTGAGCATGTTGTCACTGCCACCAGGAGAGTACAGTTTTGAATAAATCTGGCCATTTTGATGCCATTTTGGGGAGAGTGTCAGATGAGGGGTCAGGGGCCCTCGGTGGCACAATGGAGTGGGGGGGCACTGTCCCAGGAGCATGGTACGAATGGGTCATGAAGCCAAGGTTGCATGGGGGGCACCAGTTCAGAAGAAGACTATCAGGGCTGCAGGAGGTGGAGTTGGACCATGTTGCCCAACCGTGTGAGGAGGGCTATTGTGTGGGGCATGCAAGTATGTGCAAGGTGGCACAAGCCTCCCTGAGCATGGGAGGATGTGACAATGGAAAGGCAAGGTGAATGAAAGTGTCACTTGCCTCGGAGGGACATAGGGGTTGCAGTAGGGGGACAATCCAAGCCATGGCGGCAGGTCTCATGGTTGAGAACTGGTCAGCGAGGAAGGGCATTGATGCCTGAGGGTAGGTTTGATAGGGAAATCAAGGAGGCCTACAGGGATGGATACAGCTCTGGTGTGACAGCAATTGGAAGGGTCACATAAGGAGAGCCCCTGTGGAAGGGCCCAGGCTCCTTTCATAGAGGAGTGGCAGGGGATAGTAGACCCAAGATTTATTTATTGAAAGATATCAGAATTACAATCCTTTGAGTCATCGACTGCTTTGCAAAGGCTCCACATCAATGAAAAACATACAGTAAGAATCACAAACATAATACATGGGCTACAACTGTTATACACTGGGCAACAGTACAGACTTAAAACTTGTGGCACGGTAGTAAACTTAAAATATTGGTAGAGGAATTTAAACATTTTGTGCAGTGTAAAAGTAGGATTACATCATCTAGTATCTTATGATTCACATGACAGTACTACAGTTTTGGAGGGTCTTAAAAAAATAGGCCCTGAGTCAGGATATGATTAATGTGAGATTGAAGATACTAGCTTAGGGGATTAGACGAGAGTGCTGGGGGAGGTTGCCACCATACATGTGGCATTGGAACTTGGTTTTAATGTTATCTACAGTCCTGTGTAGCTGAATTGAGGGGTGTCCTAAGACCAGCTTTAAACTGACCGAAATTGGATGTATGGGAGATTGTGGATGGTAGGTTGTTTAGCCACAGTGGGGAATGATAATGGAAGGACCATTGCCCAAGGGAGGTTCTACAGTGTGGTACTAGTAAGGGGGTATTTGCAGAGTGTCTTAGTGCTCTCCTGAGTGATGCTGCATGAATAAGAGGGTGGAGGCCTGTCGGAGCTTGTTTGTTTTGTTTCTTCCTTGGTAGAAGGCAGGTGCAGTACTTTACCCTATCTTGGAAGTTGAGCCAGCCAGTGAGTTTGTAAAGCTCACATGTATGGATTAGCCTGTTACAATTTTAGACCAGGCGACAGGCTTTGTTGATGGTGAGGTTGATGCTACACAGGGCAGTATGATCAGCTGACCCATAAATTACTATGCTGTAGTCAATCAAAGGTAATATTGAGGAGGACACTGCTAGATGCATTGCCTGCAGAGGAATAAAATGCCTATGTTTGAATAGGATCCAAAACCTGGCATTGACCAAGGAGGATACTTGTTGGATGTGAGCGTGATCGGTAAGGGAGGAGTCTTACCAGATGCCCAGGTATTTGAAAATGCTAACATGTTCCAGAGCAATGCCATGGGAGTTTGTGATGGTTAGAGGCGTATTACAGAGAGGGTTTTGGTGATGTGTAAAGGTCATAGCTTTTGTCTTCTTATAGTTAAGTATTAGTCGGTGTTCAAAGAATCAGGGTTTGAGCTCACCAAAGAAGGTCTGCAAGGCGGATCATAGGGTGCTGAGATGCTGATGTTTCCAGAAGACTACGGCATCATCCGCATAAAGCAAAAGCTTCAGGATTTGCGGAGAGAGTTCAGAAAGAGGGTGAAAAGCAATGGGCCTAGTATGGACCCTTGTGGGACCCCAGAGTGTACTGTTTTTTTGGAGGATGTGGTCCCATGAGTTTTAACCTGCTGGGTCCTGTCTTTGAGATAGTCAGTGAGCCAGGCAGTGACTTCAGGGGTGATATTTAGGGATGGAAGAGTGTAGAAAAGAAGCTTATGACTGACCGTATCAAAACCTTTGGTCAGATCAATGTAGAGAACCCCCGCTACTGCATCATGATCCAGGGCCTCATGTATATATGAAGTAAATTCAATGAGTGCCGTGGAGGGGCTGTGACCCTTCCTGAAACCATGTTGTTCTTGACAGAGCAGATTGTGCTTGGTCAGGTAGTCCATGAGCTGGTCTGCCACTGTTTTCTCAAGGGTCTTTGAGAGATGGGGTAATATGGATATTGGTCTGCAGTTGCTGGTGGACGTAGGGTCACCACGCTTTAATATGGGTGTTATAACTGCTCTTTTCCAGGAAGTGGGGAACTGGCTGTGGCATAAGGATAAGTTAAATATTTTGGTGAGAAGGTGCAATGTCATGTCCAATGTTAGCCAGACTAGCTTGAGGTCCAGGCTGTCACTACTATAACAAGCGTTTACCAGGGCTGTGCCTAGGTAGCATTTTGCCTCATTGCAGGAGATGATTCATTGTCGGAAAGGAGGTAGGTTGACATTGGTGGGGGGGGGGAGTTTATGGGATGGTTACTGATCTGGTCGAAGAAGTTTGGGGGGAGAATGTGACTGAGGTCTGAGAAGGTGGTATTTAGTGCTTCTGTAATAGATTTTTGGTCCTGAGAGGTAACCCTATCAATTTGAAGCTGCATGGGGGTAGGGGATACTTTTTTTCCAGTTAGTTCCTTAATGTTTTTCCAGAGACTGCTACCAGAGCCCCAGGAGGAGGTAGGGGAGCTGTTGTAATACTCGGCTTTGGCTTGATAGATAGTCCAAGTGCAGAGATTGATGGGGTACTACTGGTTGGCAGGTGTAGTGTAATGGGATGAGGACTGCAGGACCGCAGGGTGGGTATGTGGCAATGGAGCATACGCAGGCTGCAGGGGCGGGGCCATGGGTCAGGCCGCTCGATCTAGCAGAGACCCAGGAGGTCTTAGTGGCACATAGTGATGCATACTCAGAATATAGAACCCTGTGCTGGTATGGGGCTCAAGAAGATTGCCCCATGGGAAAGAGGAGGGTTCCTTTGGTGCATTGGGGGAGGACATGGTGACCTGCTCCTCGGGGATGGTGGGGCACAATGGACTGGTGGGGGGTGAAGGGCAGGTCAAAGAAGGACAAGTGATCATGTTGTGTTTTTGCCCTGCAGACTAGGCACATGAAAATGGGAATGGTGCCTAAGAGAATCCCTGTGTCCAGTGTGACCATGTAGGTGGAGGCTTCAAAGCTGATGACCCAGGTGATGAAGCTGATGGAGATGCAAAGAAAAAGGAAGCAGATGAGGAAGCCCAGAAGAAACAGAAGGAGTGGATTAAGACTGCCGGTGCTGAGAAGCGCAACAAGAGACCAATGAGTATGGGACCCATCCCACTGGTAGTGCCAAGGGGGGGCTGAGCACATTCCAGTGCTGGTGGATATGCAGCTGGATGATGGTAAGGATGATGAGGACATGAATGATGAAACTAGTTTGAAGGAGTATATTGAGGGTTTGTTGGAGGACATAGGGGTGGACAGGGTATCTAAAATGGAGAAGGCTTTGCAGGCCATAAAAGGAGGGGCCTGGCCAGGCAAGGATGGAGCAGGCACCCCAGTGGAGGGCAGAAACTGTACAATGGACTGCCAGGCTGCACACTGGGTGACCATGTGCCATCCTCGATTAAGGACAAGATATGGAAAGGGGAGTATGTCGACATCTTTGGTTTGGTAGACAAAGAGACGGCAAAAAAATATGAGCAGAGGGAGTCAGTAGGCAAGTCAGAGATAGCAGTGGCATTGGCAGTTGTGGGGCACAAGGCAGAGGAGGCCAGGTTCAAAGGAAAGAGCCTTGATACGTGGCAGGTGGGCTTCCTGATTTACAGTGCATTGTTGTTGGAGAAACAACCGGATCTGGCAATCCCACTCCCGACTTATATGGCGATCATTAGGGATGCATATAAGGTGAAGCTGGGTTTCAGCTAGCTCAAGTAAGACGATGCCTTCCAGAGGAGAATGGAAGCGAAAAGTGACCTGAGGTGGGACTGCACCCATTCAGAAGGCAGTATGGTGCAGTGGTTTAAGGCTCTGAGCTGCAAATCTGGTGACATCCAGCAGACCAGACCGGGGTTTGAATCGCACAGCTTCCACTTGCATACTGTGTGACCCTGAGCAAGTCAGTTAACTTCCCTGTGCTCTCAGGTCACTCCTGTAAAAAACCTTTCAGCTTAGTGTGCTACTCTTGGTTAAACAACTAAATAAAAAGAAAAGGGTTGAGGACTCTGTCAGGCTCAGCGATTGGCCAGGCAGCAGAACAGGGAAAGAGAGCTGGACTGGCCCAGGGCATCAAGGCCTGCTGGGCTTGTAACAAGGCTTTGTGCACATGGCATAGCTACAGGTTCAGGCACGTCTGCTCATGGTGCGGGTGGTCACACCCGTTGACGGTACGCAGACATGGGGGTGACAAAGCTGGGCAGGCAGTTGGGCAGCCTCAGGAGCAGCTCTGTTGGGCAGTGGGGGGGAACATTTCAGGGATGGGGGCCCCAGAAGGGGGGATACAACCCCAGCTACAGCTGGAACTAGTGCGGCAACTGGCGAAGGCAGGTGGGGTTATGGCCTGTCCCACACCCCTATTAGGTGTTGGATAGTGGAGGCCTGGATGAAAGATTACCCCAACAGAAGTGGGGTGATACTACTATGATCGGGTTTTCAGAGGGGTTTTTCACCAGGATTTGAGGGTAAAAGTATGGGAA
This sequence comes from Neoceratodus forsteri, assembly GCA_016271365.2. NCBI lineage: Eukaryota > Metazoa > Chordata > Ceratodontiformes > Ceratodontidae > Neoceratodus > Neoceratodus forsteri. Next base: position 1,062,168,891 of record CM057452.1, read on the forward strand.
TACAGGCTAAGAATTTAGGCTCGGTGAGAGGCAAGGAGGACATAGTCCAGGGTAAGATTCTGAAAGAGGTCAGGGTGGAGAGAGTGGAGGGGCCGTTGTCCAAACCCCCTTGTAAGCAGTTACGGGTGTCACCTCTGGGGGTGGTAGCCAAGAAGCAGGCAGGGGAGTTTTGACTCATAAATCATCTATCCTAACCGGCTGAAGGGTGAGTGAATGGATGGATCCCGGAGTCATTAAGCATGGTCTCCTATGCCTCACTGGACCGGGCCATGGAGTTGATCCATGTGGCGGGGGGACCTGGCCGGCTTCTAGTGGTCCACCCGGCAGACTGAGACCTCCTGGATTTCCAGTTTGAGGGCGTGCTGTATTTCAATAAAGCTATGTCCATAGGTTGCTCAGTGGCATGCTCCACATTCAAGGCATTCAGTGCATGGGTCCAATGGGTGTTTGGGTGCCAGTATGGGCACTGGACAATTTCCTGTTGATCGGGGTCAGCCAGGCAGAGACCCAGGGGACATTGGCAGATTTTAGTGATCTGTGCAGCACCATAGGGATTCCCCTGGCAGCAGAGAAGATGTAGGGCCCAGCTGGCAGGCTGGAGTTCCTGAGGATTGAGGTGGACACCGAACAAGAGTGCTTCCAACAGCCGGGGGACAAGGTTTCACTCCTAAAAGGTTTATTGGCCCTAGTAGTGGGAGGAGGAGGTTGCCGCTGGTACTGGTACTGCAGCTACTTTGGCATCTTAATTTTGCCTGCAAGGCCATAAGCCCTGGCAGGACTTTCATGAGATGGTTGGGGAGAGCCATGGGCAGGGCAAAACACCCCCACCATTTGGTGGACATCAGTAGGGGCATGCAGGAGGACCTGCAGGAGTGGGAGGTTTTCTTGGATGCATACAATGGAGTGACATTCTGGCAGGAGGACTGGACCTCCAATACAGATCTGTACATGGATGCAGCCAGTGGGGTTTGGGATGGAGGCCTACTTTTGAGGTGAGTGGGTCTCAGAGGCATGGCCAGCCCAATGGCAGATTGGGGGTGGACAAAGGACATCATGTTTCTGGAGATCTTCCCAATCAGGGTGGCATTGGAGATATGGCGTGACAGGATGGTGGGATGGTGCATTGTATGGGGTGATAGAGGTGATCAACAGACAGAGTGGCAGCACAGAGTCAGTGGGAATCAGTTTTAAGGTACATGGTGTTGTTGGGCCTGCTTCTGAACCTGTCCTTTAAAGCACAGCACATTGAAGGGGCACAAAATGAGGTGACTGATTGTCTTTCTCATTTACAGATAGAACGGTTCCAGGAGTTGACACTGCATGCCACATCTACCCAGACCAGGGTGCCGGAATGGCTGTGGGAGATTGGAGAGAAAAAGCCAGGGCTCTCTGCAGGGAGTCATGGTCAACCAGCACCCTGAAGGCCTATGAAGGAGCTTGGCAAAGTTTCCAGGCTTTCCAACCTTAGGATGGGCTGGAAGTCGGAGGACCCAGTGCAGAAGGAGCAGGTCATGTGATATGTGGTGGAGAAATGGGAGGACAGGGAGGCCCGCTCCACCATGGTGGTTCAGCTAGCAGGGATTAGCTGGACATGCAGGGATCAGAGGTGATTGGATGTGGCAGCCAGCTGGGCCATCTGGCATATGGTTGCAGGTTAGCAGAGGGGTCAGGGCAGGAGGCAGGACTAGGGAAGACCCATAATGGAACCCCTTCCCACAAGGGTGGTAAAAGCACTGGAGAGCATTTGCCACTCAGTGAGCAAAGCCTGTCTCTTTCAGGCCATATTTGCTGTCATGGCAAGGGGGCATTCATGGTGGGGGAGGTGGTGGCACCCAAGAAGGAGGTGACCAGAGGAGGTTTGCAAGAAGAGAATGTGAGAATGGAGGTGAATAAAGTGATCATCTGGCTCCGGAGGTCAAAAACAGACCAGCTGATTAAGGGCACCACTGTAAAGATATGCAGGCAGACAGGAGCAGGGGTCTCCATGGTCCAGGCCATGACAGAGTACAGTAAGAGATGGGGCCACATGCTAGACTCCTGGTTCGTACATGGGGATGGGTCACCGGTGACAGGGTTCCAAGTAGTGGCAGTATTGAAAAAGGCGATGCCATTTGTTGGGGGAGAACCCAAGTAATTTTGTCTCGCATTCCCTCAGGATTGTGGCAGCATCGGAAGCGGCTGTAATGGGAGCGGTGGAAAAGGAGGTCAAGATGGGCATCAAACTGTTAGAAAAGATATGAAAGGTGTTGACAGTGGCTAATGGGTGTCCCCTTTTTCTTCCTGCAGCAGGTTCTAAGAGACAGGTCTGGATCTTGGGTCACTCTTTCATCTAGTGGGCAGAAAGATTTGTGGCAGCCACAAAGATAAGGACACAGCTCAATCCAGGAGCAAATCACACCAGGGTGCAGTGGAGAGGCCTGAGAGTCACGAGGTGGTTGCAGCTGTTTCCCCTGCTGGAGGAGCTTCGGGTGTGTTGGGCCAGACCAGATTGTATCATTGTGCATCTAGGGGGCAATGACTTGGGGACTCTGCCGTGGGGTCTTTGATGAAGGACATGATTGCAGACTTGGAGAAGGTAAAGAGCTGGTGGCTGATGGTGGTAATCAGATGGTCTGAAATTACCTCCCGGAGAGTATGGAGAGGAGCAAAAGAGACAAAAGTGATCGAGGTGGTGAGGAAGCACCTGAACAGGAAAGTGTCCAGGGCAGTGATTGAGATGGGGGGTGCACATCCAACATAGGTGCATCTCATCAGAGTAGGTAGCAGTTTACAGGGTGGATGGGGTTCACCTGACGGAGTTCAGCATGGGCCTGTTCCTCTGGCCTTTTGGGCAGCTAGTATGGGAAACTAACAAGAGGGGTCTGAGGGGTTAACCCGCAAGTGGGGAGCCCCATCTTCCATTGCAAGCTGGAGATGGGTCAGTGGAAGGAGTTGGCAGCAAGGGGAAAGGGGGCAGGCAGAGGGAAGGGGTAGGTACCAGGGGCTGGGGACAAAGAACCCAGGCATGGGAGTAATGGGGAGGGGGAGGGATATAGAACTAGGGGGTGTATCGCCATGTCCACACCTACTGGGGGGGGGAGTGGTCCAAGTAAGAGTGGTACCTGGTTATGGAGATGGAAAGGAGGGTCCAGATCACAGTGTCTGGACCCCAGGAAGCAATCAAGGATGAAGAAGAGAACAGGGGAAGAAATCCAAGAGGGAAGACAGGACTGGTATGTCCTAGAAGTGACATGGGACTGTTATGTCCAAACTGTAAATAATAATTGCTAGAATTAAGATTGATCTAAATTAATGAATATGAATTGTGCCTTTAAATAAATACACCAGTGAGCATCCAAAGTGACAAAGCAGTGGCCTAAGTTATTTCTGGGTGGGGATCCAGGGACAATTAGACTTGCCAATAAAAGGCAGGGCAGGTTGTCCTGCGACCCAGCCAGGAATGATTACAAAGGGGAGGGTAGGGGCAGCAGGAGAAGGGGGATGGGCTTTGACCTCACAGGTGGGGTCATATGACCAACCCAGGGGTTCGCTGTCCATTGGCCAAGGGGAGGGCCCAGAAGGGGTCCTGATCTGGGGTCCTTAGGGGATATTTAAGGGCATGCAACCCAAAATAAGCCCTCTTTCTTGCTGTAGAATTCCCCACCCACCCTTCTTGCAAGAAAGAGGAAGGGAGCATGGGAGAGGCACTGGTAGGCCAAAGCACAAGGTGAAGTGACTTTGAAGGTGGGCCCAGCATGGACAAAATGGGGCTGCAGATGGGAAGCCAGGATTCGGGGGTTAGGTGTAGTCCCACTGGAAGGTATTAAGAAAACTGTGGGAAGGCAATGCAAGGAAGGAGAAGGGGTTGACAGCAAGGGGAAAAAAGGGGGATAGGCAATGGAGGGAAGGAGGTAGGTACCACGGGCTGGGGTCAAAGAACCCAGGTATGTGAGTAACAGAGCAGGGGGGAGGGATATAGAACTAGGGGATAGATTGGTGTGTCCACACCTAGTGGGGAGGAGTGGTCCAGGTAAGTGTGGTAACCGGTTATAGAGATGGAAGGGGGGGGCAGATCATGGTGTCCAGACCCCAAGAAGTAACCATGGAAGAAAAAGAGAATAGGAGAAGAACCCAGAGAGGGAAGATAGGACTGCTATGTTCTAAATGTGACATGGGACTGTTATGTCCAAACTGTAAATAATAATTGCTACAATTAAGATTGATCTAAATTGATGAATAAGAATTGTGCCTTTAAATAAATACAAAAGTGAGCATCAAAAGTGACAAAGCAGTGGCCTGAGTTATTTCTGGTTGGGGATCCAGGGACAATGCTGGAGATTGTCTCAATTTAGCTAGGTCACAGTCGAAGATGGGTGGGTGGTGTGCTGCCTGATCTTTTTTTTTCCTTTTCTGTACTGCTTCGAGATGCTTTTGAAGACATTCATTCTGCCTTTAAACTTAGGGTCTGTGATGATGTTTAGGTTGTGGCAGATGTCTGGACTGTTTAAATGTCTGTTAATGCCTCCTCATAGAGCACAGTACCCGGTGACTGAGTACTGCCTGTTGCTTGACTTCTGCACTTCTGGATAAAATCTACTGAATGTGCTTTTGAGTGTTGCTGGGGTGTCAGTGTGCCAGTTAATGTTTATGCCACTCTCCATTGCTCAGTCATGTACTACTGATATCGCCCAGCTTGTATCCTTTTTTGGTGTTTATTTCCTCCTGGTTAGCCTATATTTTTGCCAACTGTGTGGTGCTTAGTGAAGGTGCCATTTGAGTTTACTTACAGAGGCTTTTTCTTCTTCTGACAGGTTTTCTTCATTTTCCTGCTGTTCCTCTTTGGATGGTGAGTGGAAGAGTGAATCCAGATCCTGCTCCGATAACATTTTGAAGGTGAAAGGAGGAATGTTTGAAGTTGGTGCTGTCATCAGTGGTTGCGAGTAAAGGGCTGCAGATGCAAGTGAGAAAATGAATGCTTCCCACTGGTTTCACTTGCTCTGAGAAGCAACGCTTAGGAGCTGGCACAGTGATTTGATTGGGCGATGTGCCAGCTGTGTTGTCATGGTCTGGATCTTGATTTTTGCTGGGCACTATTGAAAAATAATTGCCCGGCTTTGCAAGCACATCAGTCAATCAGATTACTGTATTTATTGAAGCCGTTTTCTAAACACAAATAATTTATGGCCTCCATGTACATAACATTCCTACAGTGACATTTGACCTACCTTGCACTAGAGTTTTAATGAATGTTTTCTCATCTCTGGTTGTGTTCTTATCTAATGACTTCATTAATCAGTCACATTCATGTGTGAAATGTTTAAGCACTGGGTACTTATAGCAAAGCTGCTAAGAAACCTGCCTTTTTTCATTCTGATGAAGAACCATGTGTAGTTCATAAGCTTAAAGTTTATTTCTGTAAAACTTTGTTGGTCCATTAAAATGTATTAAATCACCTATTCTGTGCATCTCATTTATTTCTTTGGAATTCTAAAATGCATTTTAATATAGGATTACTTAATCAGCAAAAAATGATCCCACAATATGTGAAAAAATAATCTCTGGTTTATGCAAACTTTATAAAATGGCATCAGTAAATCCTGCAACCTGATTGGCTATTGACCATGCATAAAATATGTTTTATGCATGGCAAAAGAAGAGTTCTTACCAGCAGTAAAGTGTCCAGACCTAGAATCAATGGGCATTTGGAATGCTGGTATTTCAGTTGATAGCCTTTTTTATTTACCCACTAAACTTGTCATCATCACTTGCCATGGAAGTAAGAACAGTGAATTTTAACATAAGTATAACTGATGAAGAGCTGGAGGACATCCTTAGACTCTTTGAGGCAGGGGACACTGAAAATGGTATACAGTTGCAGGCTGGCACAGTAAGTAATCAAAGTAATTTGGTTGCTACAAATGCTGGCATTTCTGGCACACATCTGGCTCTAACAGCTGAAGCCCCAAATGAGATTAAAGATGCAAAAAAATGAACAAAATACAAAGAAAACCACAGCCTGTGCAGAGTGTTTCAAGGCTGGCTGACATCTAAACAAAAGCAGCTAGATTTTAAAACTGCTGCTGTGGGGGAACTTAATGATATTTCCCATTACTTTTATGTTGAGTTTAGAAACGGTGATGGAAAGGAGTGTACAATGAGTAGTTACTGCAGCCAATGATTTGCTTTAAACAGGCACCTTAACTCCATTTGCACTGGGAGAAAAGTCAACATACTGTCTGACCCTGCTTTTGCTAGTACTAATAATGTTTTCCTCTTGGTGACAAAAAGATACTAATAGGCTCAAAAAGATACTTCCAAACATCACCCTGCCATATCTAAAGGTGACCTGGAGATTTTAAAAAGATGCCCGTTATGTCCATGGACACCGTGCCTGGCCTCCAGCAGAGCATGTAGCTTGATATTCAGTTGTACATGGCCAAGCATGATAGGGAGCTAACAGTCAACAGTTTTGAATTTAAGTTTGATGAGAATGGGAACTAGTATGCTACCCTCTCCTTCAATGGACTTACAAAGAACCACAAGGAGCTTGATGAAATAAACAAAGAGGCTAACAGACGGTTAATCTATTTGGAGCCTGGATCACTGAGATGCACAGTGGCAAGCCTAAAGAAATATTTGTCTAAATTGCCTAAACATGCTCCTGCATTTTATTGCCACCCAAAATGCCTGCCACCAAGTTTTCTTGCATCCTCCCCACTGTGGTACACAATTCAACCATTAGGAATTAATTGCCTGGTAGCCATGATGTCCTATATCAGCAAGGTGGCTAACCTGTCACATGTCTACAGGAACCATTCAGTCCACATCACTGTCATCCATCTCCTCTCTGATGCCAGCTTAGAGATCCATGAAATGATGTTCATTACTGGTCACCGAAGTGAGCAAGTCTTCAGTCCTACTGGGGATTGTCCTCTCTGGTTTGTAAGAAAAGGAGCAGTATATCACAAATGCACTCTGCAGGTCAGGCCCTCTGTTCCCATAGTGCCAACCTCAGAGGAAATAGTGTGAACAGGTAACAGACAGGGTAACCCTTCTGTCTGCTTTGGGTCTGAATCACCTGTAGCCTCAAGTTCTGGGGGGGTTCAAACTGTGAACCTTATGCTAGCATACCCAATGTATAGGCTCAGATATGTATCCTCTTTAGGACTGCAATATAACCTTTTACCAAGGGCACCCAACCAGGTATCCAAATGAACCCTTAAAACTCTATAAGAGACCTTTGGTATATTCTTACCTTTTCCAAGCTTAGTAACTCCATCAAGCCTTTCAAACAGCTGTCAGACTTAACCACATATACATAACATGCAAAAAGAAACTGAGAAGACACCCAGGCAGTACTTTAAAGAAATGGTTGTTTACTAAAAATATGATAAAAATATGTAAAATTAAACACAGAATATATCATACAACTTACAATCTTATAAAACAAAAAGGAAGTTTCATAACAACACTACTACCCCAAAGACTTAATTGCTTTCACACTGTTACCTTTCTAAGTGCTCTCCCAGTCAGAGCCTGTTTCGTATGTCTCTTTTTCCCCAGATGGATGTTCATTTGAAACTCCATCTCTCCACCCTTCTTGTGAGGCCACTGTTAGACCGTCTCTTAGTTTTAATTCTTCATAATTTTCTACAAGGAGGTATCTTAATAAATGTGAACATCAGCAAAATGCCATTTCCCAAATTATGAGTCTTTGATCAGCGCATCCTCTTTCATATTTTACAGTCTCACACTCTGTTACCAACTCTCAGCTAGGTGATAAAAAACATACAAAATCAGCCTAAATGATGTCACTTCCTGACATCATTAAATGCATATTTAGTTTCCAACTTCAAAAGCATGGGCAGGTCTGAAAAAGGTAATAAAATGTCCTTCTGTATAAAGTCAGTTAATAAACTGGTTCCCCTTGTCAGTTTAATTACATCCTGTAGTTCCAGCTACTGACCTTTAATGTTGCAGGTCATGTCTGCTAACTTGTGTGAGACAATTTCATACACAGACCAGTTATTTATGTTACAGATATTATACAATAATCATAAGCAAGGGGGGCAGAGCGTCACACAGCATACTCGGCGGAAAAAACAAAGAGATTGGAAAGACTTCCAAGATCAGCAGTCCATTAACAGCAACCACTGTGAACAGTGCCACAGAGCCATTTACAGACAGATCTACATTTCACTAGTGACCATTCATTTTCAATGCCCCTATGCATTTCAATGGCCAGGTAAACATTTACAACCTAGGAAATGATAAGTGATTTTATTGTTTTGTTGCCCCCCCCACAAAAAAAATAGTAACAAAGTGCAACCTGGGGTTCAAGACATTTTTGTTTATTTATGTATCCCGTCTAGTATTTATAATTTTCTCCCTCATCCCACCCTCTTCCTATTTGAAGGAACTATTTTAATCTGTGCAAGAATAGTTCATTAAATAAAATTAATTTATTAATTTTACATAAAGTTGTGTCTTTTTGTTATAATTAGAGTATAAGGAGTCATTTTATAAGCACAATAAGCAACTCTGGGGTGTATATGATACATATCTAACCACACTTCCAGGCGCTGAAGGCACTCAGCCAGTGACCTCATGCCACACCACACCCCTGAGCATGAAGTAAAATATAAAAACATAGCAACATAGAAGTTGATGGCAGAAAGAGACTGCTAGGTCCATCTAGTCTACCCATTCTTTTAGACCTGTTTGGATGCTCTAGTTACCCACTGTAGTCAGGGCTCCCTTGTGTCTATCCCATGCATTCCTGAGTTTCATACACACCCCACAGTGTCTTACTGCTTATGTATAATACTATTCCCAATACCTGGAAAAAGATCAACCATCAGTCTTTATCTACCGGTAGTGTCTATGTTTCTATGTAATCTGCAGTTTAGAAGAAATTCCAATTTTGGAAATATGGAATTCTGCTTCTGGCAAAATTTCACAGAATTAGGCAGAATTTGTAAAATTCTACAGTATTCTGGTGGAAGTGACATTCGAAAATTCCACACAGCTCTACTGTTCTTAACAGTCTCTGATCCCAAATTTACACAGATACACAGAAAGTGAAGGACAGAAAAAGACTGCATTGAGTATGACCTGCTGCTCCTATATTGAGTTTCTCTGCCCTTTCAGAGCTCTTCTTACTCTTTGCTTTCCTTTTGTTCATACTTATCTCTTAAAAATGTCCCATTGGGTTTTGAACCCAACAATTATCTCAGCATTGATCATGTTACTGGGTAGACTGTTCTGCCTGTCTTTCAACCACTCAGTAAAAAAGTATCATCTACAGTAATTACCTACTTGAATTCACCCTCCAGATAGCTTAAGGAAATGCCCTCTAGTGGATGGGCTGTTTATTAAACTCATTATACCGATTAGCTTCATATGGTGTCAGAACCATTCATTGCTTAACCTGACCCAAAATGGCGGCAACAGATAGATCGAGTTACCTTAAATAAGTCTGTGGAGTCCACCCTTTTTTAGGTAACTGGGTAAAGCCCACTAAGCACAATACCTATATTTAGGAGTGACCCAGGGTGCTGGGGAGGTTAAGTGACTTACTTAGTGTCACACAATGTACAAGTGAAGGTTGTGAGAATCAGACCCAGGATGTACCAATCTCATGCACAGCTAATTACTCTAACATCTAGGCTATACTACAAGCACAACATCTTATGGTATCTCTATGCACATTCATAGAGTTCTATCATGTCACCTTTTCCTTCCTTTACTCAAGAGAGTACATGTTAAGACTGTCCAACCTTTCCTAATAGGTCTTACCCTGCTACCCCTGCATCTTTTTTGCAGCCCTCCTCTGAATCATTTCTACCCTCTCCTTGCCTTTTACAGAAACAGATCCTAAACCTGCATGCAATATTCCAGGTGTGGTTAAACCAAAGAGTTGTACAATGGCATTATCAGTTCTTGCAGGGCCCTATTCATGAACAGGCTGGGGTGGCTGCATGGCACGTAACTTGGGTGTCTAGCCATGCCACACTCATTCATGCCCAATGCACCACTTGGCAGCATTCAATGTCCACTGATGTGCCCCTTCCACATGGGATCCCCAGCCGAGTGCAGAGCTTCATGAGTGGGCAGGCCGGGGTCCCCATGGGAGTGGGCATGATGGCACTCCACACCTTTCACGACAGTGCAGCATGCTGTACAATGGAGCCAGTGGCTATGCATCTGGAGTGCAGCCATAATGGATACATGCCCCCTCCAGATGCTGCCATTGGACCCGCTGGTGCAGGTGGGGGGTCATCGGACTACCCTCTAGATGTTGCCGCAGGTCTTGGGGGACTGTAGTCAGGTGGCCAGAAAAAGCCTCCCCTGGCAGCATGTCTGGGACTCTGAGCACCCCCAGGAAGATGGTGCCATACTAGCACAAGTGGTCTACTGCAGACCAGGGTAGGACAACTGATTGGCTGAAAACCCAGGTCTGCATCCATGCCCAAATGAACATCCATGCTGGGGGGGTAGGGATGCAGAAGGGAGCCAGGCAGGGACAGCTGCTTCATGAATACAATCTCTGTGTAGATCTCTCAGGGGTGCAGAGCTATACGTGCCTTTATACGCCAGCTCCACACCTCTTTGTGAATAGGGCCAAAGCAATTGGAGAAACCTGCCTGATACTTCCTAGCATCCTTTTAGCTTTGTCTTATGCCATATATATATTTTTTTACTCTATTTATACAACCCAGAGGACAGGGCATCCTTCTAGGGTACTGACTGGGCTAGTGCCTCTCACTTCCCTGCCTGAATCCCCACATCAAGGATCTCCCCACCCAAATTGCCCAGACCAGACCCCAGTACCCTGACAAACTGGGCTTTGTGCGGCCTATGGGTTGGCAGCAGGGGAGTTCCTAGTGAGCTGGACCAGCTGTGGGATGTGGGCTGTGCCACAGAAGTCCCTATCATCTTTGCAGTCTTCTGGAGGGATTTTTTTCTTCCTTGCCCCCCCCCCCGAGCATGACGTGCAATGACATAATGGCACATGGGAACCCTACTGACATCATCACGCTCACCCCACATTGTGAACTGGTCATTCTGTAGTACCCCCAATCTCCATTGGGGGCCACTGGGTCACCAGGTAGCCCAGTGTCCTCCCTCTGGGAAAGGAGAGCTGTCCATCGAATGCTCTATCCTTTCCCTCCCTGCTGACTCCCATCAACCCAAGTTCACTACTGAACCTGGGTTTCCGGTGTGGCATGAGGTGTGGCGTCTAATGCCTCAACCCTCAGTGCCACCAGACCAGCGCCATATGCCATTTTGCATTGGGATGTGCCTTTTGAACTGCTTTGGTTCATAATTCTATGCAAAGATCCTCAATTCCCATAAGAGATTTATTTTTATTTTTTTATTTAAAATGTATTAACTACAGTAGGTAGCTCCATGAACATTAAATGCCCTTTTTCAGTGAGGACTCGGACATAAAACACTAAAAATAAAATTACACAATAACAATAAATACAGAACAAGAAGCAAGCACTTAGCATAATATCAACAAGTCCATTGTGAGTTGTCAAGACAGTACTTTTTTTGCTAGTCTGCTAAACAATGGATATGATTGAACCATTTGAATTCATGATGACAAGTTATTCCATTCATTTATGATTTGATAAATATTGTGTTGTGGAAGGTTTAAACAAGGGAAGTTGAAAAATAGGTGAAAATGAAGAGCTTGTGTAGTGCCCCAAAGTATGGAGGCACAACAGAAAATTTAAATGAAGCAAAGTGCCTCTCCAGGCCCCATTTATGGTGGGCAGCATGGGGAGTAGAGTGTGCTCCTTTCCCATTCACAGAGCAGCTGTAGAAGAAAAAGTAAAGTTCTTCCTTTTATTGTACTGGCTACCTGCTTTTTGCAAAACCCCCTCCCGAGCAGGCAGCATGAGCCAAGCACACCCGTTCACTGGGACTGCTGTCCCTACCCAGCACAAGGTATTTGTGTTAAAAAAATAACCAATATCAGTAGTGCAGGCTCGGGGTTCCAGAACTAGAACTCCAGTGAATTTTTGAAAAGCAGGTTCTAGTGGGTGGCAGTTTGGGACTGGTGTTGAGCAGGGAAGGAGCCAGACCAACAGATCAGTCATGGGAACCCTAGGCTTACCTGTTTGATGAAGCCAGTTTGGTCTGCTCTGCTGTGGTGCCTGTCCTTTGCTCCACAGCTGAAGACTCCACCCTGTCCAATGCATTCAGTGTTTTCTTGCATGGCAGTCCCAAGGCAGACAGATGTCTGCAGTGTGGGCTCTGTATAGCCCCTTTTATTATTGTATTTTAAAAATTAAAAGCTTGGTCCTCTGTCGGCAGTAGTGCCTAAGAGTCACATCCATTAGTGATGCCCTCAGTTGTTTGATTCCTGCCTGCAACCCCAGCAAGATCCCACCTTCAGCTCCTGCCACTGCAGTGACCTCCCACCTCCCATTCCAGTTTTTTTCACCCCAGGCTGGGGCAGTTAGTTGGTGGCAGCACTAAAGAAGAGTTCTGACCACCTGAAGTTGCAAGCACTGTATTTTAAAATAATTGTTTAAATAGCCTAGGACATGAAGGGTATTAAGCTGAGAAGGGGCAGGCCAGAGGGCCTAAAGTTAAAACAAGTTAATATTCATTTTGGCAGAGCAATTCCCAGGGGTGAGTTTCAGAGCAGAAAGACCTTGTGAGGAAAATGAATATTCATGAATAGGCTCCCCAAGGGTGGAGCTTAGGATTGCAACCCTAGCTTAGGAGTTTAATTAAATATTTATAAGGGCAACTTCCTGGAGGAAATTCAACGGGCAAGGAAAGTCCCAGGTGTACTATACAACCCAGGTGGCTAGGGAAAAAGGACTAGCAAACCCAGGTGTTTTGAGTGTTCCCCTTGAACAAGTGTTAAGTGTGTCAATGGGCAGAGGGAGCAAGCTATTTGGTTAATTGTATAGATAACCCAGGGAATAATTCCAGCAACTGAGGTTACAATGGTGGGAAGAGGGGGTGCCTAGGTTCACACCAATGATCGCACATAGAGGCGGCCATGTGTTCACTTATTCAAACTTCCCCTTAATGAGGGTTAGCATATGGTAGAGAAGGGCAATTTTGAGTGGCAGTAAGGCTGTACTGTAACTGAACTTGTTAATTCTGCAATTGTCTTGAACTGTGTTTCATTGTCTGCAATTGCCCTGAATTGTTATATTGCCTGCAGTTCCCCCAAACTGTATTCTTTCCCTCCAGTTGCCCTGAACTGTGTTTCATTGCCTGCAATTGCCCTGAACTGTGTTCCATTTCCTGCAACTGGCTTGAAATGTGTTCTAGTGCTTACAATTGTCATGAACTGTGTTATGTTGCCTGTAATTGCCCCAAACTGTATTCAATTGCCTGCAATTGTCCTGAACTGTATTCTATTGCCTGCAATTGTCAAGAACTGTGCTGTATTGCCTGCAATTGCCTCAATCTGTGTTCTGTTGCCTGTAATTGCCCTGAACTGTGTTCCATTGCCTGCAGTTGCCCTGAACTGTGTTATTTCCTATAATTGCCCGGAACTGTATTCTGTTGCCTGCAATTGCCTCAAACTGTGTTCCATTGCCTGCATTTGCTCTGCACTATATTCCATTTCCTGCAATTGCCACAAACTGTGTTCCACTGCCTGCAATTGCCGCAAACTGTGTTCCATTGCTTGTAGTTGCCTCAAACTATATTCTATTGCCTGTAATTGCCCCAAACTGTGTTTTATTGACTGCAATTGCCCAAAACTCTGTTCCAGTGCCTGCAATTGTCCTGAACTGTGTGGCAGCAATCTCCTGTGCATGGTCTTCAGAATCAGTCTCCATCTGATCAAGGGACATGTTCAACCAGTGCATTCCACACCTTCTGTATCAAGTTTTATAGTCCTGTGCTCCATCATGGAAGGTGTTATCTTGTAGTGTGAACTTCGTGGAAGCATATTATTCCCATGTCACTCCTGTTTCAGTGTCCCATTTGTTGTTTTCTGTTCTTTTCCCAGGTTCTTCAGGATCATCTGTTCCTATCTATGATTCAACACCCCATTTGTTATTTTGCTTTTTTCTCAGGCTCATCTGACATTGGTGCCCAGATGTGAGCAGTCTGTTTGGCTTCAAAAGACTCTATCATCCTGATTATCAGCCTTCTGTGGGATCATCTCATCTGTTCCTACATCTATGGTCTTGTTCTGGCCGTCCAATGGAGAACTGTAGCCAAATAGTCTGTTCTAGCATCCATTGTCTCATCCCAAGCAGACCACAGGAAGGCTGTGGTTGGATCATCTGTTCTTCACAAGAAAAAAAGATGTATAGCACCAGGATTCCGTGGTGGTGTTCTCACAGTCTTTCTTTTTTACAGTCATTCCTTTTTTTTCCCCCGGAGTCCTCTGCTGTCCATCTGACATCCCCCATGTGCAGGCACTCATTATTAGACCCCCTACCCCAAACCCCCACAATTTACCTTTCATGGCAGGGGGTGGGGAGCTTCTTAACCCACTAGATCAGATTAGTAGTAGTAGGGGAGGTGCCATCCCTGGCCATTGCAATATGGTACCATCTTCATCTGTGCAGAGGACTCCTTTTCCCTTTTTTTTCTTCTGCCCCTTCAAAGGATGCAGCATGCAAGGACACCAGCAGAGGCAGCACGCATGCTCCCACATGCGCTCCTCTAGGTGTAAGCTGCAATCCCCCACCCACATCTTCTAGCACCGGCGTGCTGCCTCCCAGTCTCCACTAGGGGGAAAGCAATTGCCGAGTGCTACCAACCCCCTCCCTGGAGAAGAAGAGCAGTTCATAGGATGTTTAATCCTTCTCCACCCCTGCCTACCCCTAGTGGCCACTGCTGATTCCCAAACACGGGTCACCAGCATGGCACGAGGTACAGCATCCTTTGCCTCAGCCCTCAGTGCCACTGGGCCAGCACTTGATCTCACAGTCTTAATGCACAAACAGAAAAACAATTAGAGCACCCACCACCAAAGGAGGTTCCACAATTGTGATTTATATACAAAAAACACACATTTTATTTCATATCTTCAAACCTGTACCATGCCAGCATGGACATCAGGGAGTGCTAGTGCCACATAATTATATTTCGCTCAGTGGCTGTTGAGCTTCATCAAACACTGTTCATCTTTTCTTGCATCCATTGTCTCATTTCAGGAAGTCCACTGGAGGACTGTGGCTGGATACTTATCATCTGCCTGCCTTATTGGTGAATTTGCCCAACAGCTCATCGGAGGGCTAATGCCAAGTAGTTCTTGTTTTTTTCCTTTATGTCTGACAACTCAGGAGAGAGGGTGAGCCCACTTTGGGATGATGGTTGGCCTGAGCTGCTCCTACAGTCATGATCTTCCTCTGCCACCTGCCCCCACTGGAGAATCCAGAGGAACAGCAGCACACACCGGTGGACTTTTACTTGGAGTCAGCTGCAAACTAGATCTGAAACTCCTGCTGCTTTGAACCATTTTGATGCGTCTAACCACCCTGGTGATTTGAATCTAGCCTGCCCATCTCGAGCTTCCAGGCTATTAGCCCACTTTGAGCTGACGGTTGGCTCAAGCTGCTTCTGCAGTTGTGATCTTTCTCTGCCACCTGCCCCCAACCAGAGAAGCCCAAGGAACAGCTATGCATGTCTGTGGATGTTTCATTGGAGCCAGCTGCAAACTAGATTGGAACCTCCTGCTGTTCTGACCAATCCTGGTAGTTAGAATCTAGCCCACCCATGTCCCCATCTAGAGCTTCCAAGCTATTAGCCTGCTTTAAGCTGATAGTTGGCCTGAGCCACTCCTGTGGTCATGATCTTCCTCTGCCACTCACCCCCAACTGAAGAAGCTCAAGGACAGCAATGCATGGGATGGACTTCACCTTGGATCCAGCTGCAAACTAGATCAGAACCTTCTGCTGCTTCGAGCCATCCTGGTGGTTTTAATCTAGCCCACCCATCTCACCGTCTCAAGCTTCCTGGCTATTAGCCCACTTTGGGCTGATTGTTGGCCCAAGCCTCTCCTGCAGTCATGATCTTCCTCTGCCACCCACCCCCAACCGCAGAAGCTCGAGGAACAGTAGAGCACACTGGTGGACTTTTCCTTGGAGCCTTCTACAAACTAGATTGGAACCTCCTTTTGCTTCAAACTATCCTGGTGCTTTGAACCATCCTTGTGGTTTAAATCTAGCCCACCTATCTCTCCATCTTGAGCTTTCAGGTTCAGACTTGTTGCACCACCAGGCACATCAATACCCTGTTTGGAAACAAAGACACAGTTTGAATTCTTGACACCTTTTTAAACCTTGCGTTCAATTGGAGCTTACCTCCAGAGCATTTTCTCTTTGATTGCCAGCATTTTAACCTGTTTTGCAATTTAAGAGTCATACATTTAGTCCTGTGCTCCTGTTTAATTAATTCCAGGACTAGCTGTTTTTAGGAATTTTATTGCTTTTAACTCATTGAGGCCCCAAAATGCCTGTAGGTGGCAGCAGAAAAGATACTCCAGAGGTCTTTAACGCCTTCAGACATCCAGCACTTTGTGCCACTGAGGACTTTTGACACCTGAGGACGTCACTGCTTAAAACTTTAATATTTCACAAACTGAAGTGAGTACAATTGACTGCACAGCACCGTTGGAAAGGTAATGTTCTGCCAAACAACTTTTCCACTGATACTTTCTGTCTGTTATGTAAACTTTAGAAGATATTCACATTTTTGTATGGTGTGGTGTGTGTGGCTGACATTTGTTTCTCAAGCTTTACTTAGCCATGCTAATAAAACAGAAAAGAAATACATGCATCATGTTAGAAAAACTGCTTTTTAGTACAAAATTAGTTTTGTACCTCCATCTAATGTGTGGATGCTTAATTTGGTGTTGCTATGTTAAATTATTTCCCACAAAAAATTGTTTCCATTGCCTTTTTATTGAAAAAAAATGTTTTTGCTATTTCAACCAATATAGAAAACAATAGGAACTATCTATAATTAATTGCATAGTGCCATTGGAAAGGTAAGTTTGTGCTGAACAACATTGCTGCTCGTACTTAGTGTGTAGCACTTACTGTTCATGGGGTACTCACATTTGTTTGTGGCATGCTGATTATGACTTGATTTTGCTCAGAAAGCTCCAGGTTGCACTGTTAAAAGTATACAGGCCACAAGTGGTGAAACTCTCAAGGAGCTCATGAGGCCCCAGTGAGTTAAACTGTGTTATATTTTTATTACTGAACCTAAACCCTCTGTTCCCATTTATTTAATTCTTGTGCTGGCTAGTACTGTAGGCATTTTCCTGGGACTCTGATTATCCTCTTGTTATTTTAGCCAGTTTTTAAATTTCTTTACATTCTAAAAGTTATATTGCTAATGCTGCTGTACTCATCTCTGCATCTATCTCTAAATCTGCCTTTCCCTCCTGTCTGTGCCCACTCTGATCTTTTGTCTCTCTAAACCCTCCTCTGTAGCTGATCTTTTCTTTCACTAAACCCTCCCCTGTAACTACCTGTACATACTTCTCTCTGCTTCCTTTTCCTAAAACCTACTAGCCCACTTTGGGCTGATGGCTGGACTGAGCCACTCCTGCAGTTGTAATCTTCCTCTGCTGCCCCCCCCAACTGGAGAAG
This sequence comes from Neoceratodus forsteri, assembly GCA_016271365.2. Taxonomy (NCBI): domain Eukaryota; kingdom Metazoa; phylum Chordata; order Ceratodontiformes; family Ceratodontidae; genus Neoceratodus; species Neoceratodus forsteri. The sequence continues at coordinate 1,062,186,467 of CM057452.1, forward strand.
CCTGAGGAACAGCAATGCACGATGGTGGATATTTCTTGGAGCCTGTTGCTTCAAACCATCCTGGCGCTCACACCATACAAGTGGTTTGAATCTAGCCCACCAGTCTCCTTGTCTTGAGCTTCCAGATACGGACTTGTTGTACCACCAGGCTTACCAAACCCCGCCGGCACTTGTCTGACACTGACTTTGATAGTTACAGTTTGGTCACGTGACTGTCTAATCTATCATTAGCTCGTTATTGGTCTGTCCACTAGGGTTTCCTGTTGTTTAAGATTTGTTTTATCCTCATGTCACTGAACTCTTACTATTTCAGCTTGTCTCCATCTTCTGTGTGGCTTGGGATGCTCCCAAGGGACCCAGAGTGGATCCCACACATAGGGTGGCATGGGTCCTGGGCTGTGCATGATGACTGCATTCACCCTGACCTGCACGGCACCCCTAGTCCCACTGCCACCAAACAAAAACTTTCTGGGTGCCTACCCATCCAGCTGCTCCTGCAGCCTCCTGCTGCCCAGTGGTCAGGGGCACAATGTACCTGTCCTGGTACACCAGTGACTCCAGACCTGTGTCCTTTGGGGTGCACAGTGGGTTATGGTGGGTTATGATTATGCCCCATGACTCCTTCCTGGCATAGGTTACCCCCCTCACCACCACCACCTATGTTGGCCCATTCTGTGTTGCACCTGTGGGAGGGGGATCCAGGTCCTTGCAGCATGTGCTGCTGCTGCACCCCTGGTAGGGCACTGTGCAGCACTTGCAGCAATCCCTTGGGGATTTTGGCACCAGGACCCTGCTCCTTTGTGGAATATGGTGCAGGGTCCCTGGCACACCCGGGTTTCAATGTAGCCCTGCAAGGATGCAATTTGCATTATTCCAAGGACACCTTTTGGAATCGGGACCAGTATATCTCTCCAGGGTCATTGCAACAACACTATTGCACCACAACACTTGTAAAATAGGTTGATTCTAAAGCACCAATGTAATATTTAAATGTAAACTTAATTATGTAAAACTTAATTAAATTAATTAAACTTAAGAATGCATGGGATAGGCATAAAGGAATTCTGGAGGTCAGGGGTAAGGGGCAACAGACTTCTAGGAAAACAAACTGAACTTACAAGCTCAAATGGGCAGACTGGGTGGGCCATAGGCCCTTATCTGCCGACACTGTCTATGTATCTATGTAACTTAAAAGGGCCATTCCAAAACTGCTAAACATAAATCAATCTAAAGTACTGTAAGCACATCACAAATCAAAAGAAAACAACTCTAAAAAATGTAGACATATGAGTAGCAGTGGAGAGTCATTCTTGGACATGACAGAACAAAATAACATGCATTATTATGAAATATCTTTATTTTATTCAGTAACGTCCCAGAAGCCACTGCATACACAGGTAATCTGTAGTCGATCACTAACAAACAGAACCAAGGATTGAACCAAAAACTTTTCTTGAATTATACAAAAGGCAATCATGTATGTGATTTAACAAAGCAAAATGAATATTTACTGTCTTCACCACGTAAGTGATTTCCATGTGTCAGGGAAAATTCCAAACACAAACAATAATCAAAGATTATAACCAGGGATTTAGCCGATTTAGAAAGTGCCAGTTTAGTATCCTATTTTCAACACCATCCATACTAATGATAGGGTGCGGGTCATACTTTAGAGATAGTCGATAACCATTTGAGGTGAAATAGAAAAAAACTAGAATGTCAGTTGATTAGATGTTCCATTACTCTCATGATTAAAATTGGGACTAGTTACATTCTGAGCTCCCCTACTCCTTTCAAAATATCCAAATAAAATCATTAAATATCCTTGTAACCTGTTTAGTGTCATTAACCAAACACTGGTTACAATGACTGCAGAGATCTCAACATTGCCATCCCTTCCTAAAAGAGAATTTAAGGTCCACCAAGTTTTTTGGGGGGATTGGGGAAGGGAGATCTGCCTAATCATTTATCTGTTTTGTTCCATAGAAATTACTTTTTTCTTCGCTAACTTTTTATTTATTTATTTTTTATTTATTGAAATGTTTCACCAAGAAGGCATGCTGAGCAATAAGTTACTAGTCTCCTGGTGCAATCTGGGGGATAGGGGAACATGAGGATAGTATTCAGAGATTTGGTACTCAATATAGATATACAATTTGATTACATTCAATAAAGTGAGCAGACTATACAGAAGTACTGAAAAGGAGGAATACTAACAGGTATGAACTAGATGGAATACTATGCTAACAGTCTTGAACTAGATAGATACGATAGAAAAAATATCTTTGGCAAACACTTGGTGGGACATAGATTTGTAGTTAGAAAATGGCTGAATAGAATACAAGGAGGTTGAACTAGGGCAAGATTGTGAGAGAGACACAGATAGATCAAAATTTGCAAGGTATAACAAAAGTGCAAGGTTGACTATAAGTGCATTATAGATTAGGGTTGGCTAATAACTACTGCTAGGAAGGAGAGGGAAGGTGGACGGATGGGGACATAGAGGCAGACAGCAGAGGGTGGAAGGGGGGATTTGGAGGAGGGGAAGGCAAGGGGTGGAGCAGAAGGGTCTGGCATGGCTTGACTTCTCCAGAATGCTGGGGACCCTGCCTGCACTAGGCAGAGGTCAAGCATGAACAGGCAGGAAGCAGATCGAAGGCAGTGGGAGTTAGATCACATCTGGAAGAAAGAGAGGAGGAAGAGAAGGGTCTGCTGGGGCCTGGACACTCCAGTATGCTGTGGACCTTGCCTGCACAAGGCAGAGGTAGAGCATGACTAACTGCTGATTTAAATTTTAGTGAAAGCAAGGGATCCCAAAAGGCCCTATAGCTTTTCTAAAATATAATCTCTGTTTTTCATAATTTTTGAAAGATCCAGACTGACCCATTCCTTTTTAAACACTTTTTGTTTAAGTGTCCATCCTCCTCGGCCTGCTGGCAAGCATCTGTCCTCCTCTGGTCTCCAGTTGCTGTCTAACCACCTGGATCCCAATGCCCTGTATCCCCCTGTGGTGGGATGGAAGGAAGGAGGGCCATCCTCCCCCCTCTCGAGTACATGTCTGGAGCAGGCCTGGGAGTTCCTGAGGCAGTGGGGCTGGAGTACTAGAGAGGTTTCAATGGAGCCAGCCCACATTTTTCAGTCTTTGCTTGGTCCCTTCCCCTTCTTAGCAAAGAACATGCACAAGTCATGAAGCCATGCCCCTTGTCTTCCTAGCTCTGATGCTACCCCCCTTTCTCTATCGTGAGGCAACCAAGTAGCTGGATGACATACCCACCCATCCCCATGAGAGGGGAGCAATCATCGGAGGCTCGATCCTCTCCTTCCCCTGCTGACCCCTGGTGGCCTGTGCTTATTTCTGAACACGGGTCACTGGCATGGTGCAAGGTGTAGTGTCCAGCACCTCAAACCTCAGTGCCTCCAGGCCAGCCTCTATTTAGACACTATCATTTTTGTTTTCTTTTTAGGGATTACTCTATCACATACCTCAATAAAAACAAAATAAAGTTTATCAAAAGCAACATTAATAACCAAAATTGCTTCTAGAAAAGACTGATCAGACTTAGCAAAAACAGATTTCAGGGTTTCAGTATTTAGGGACTTTAGGTTTCTAGTATAGATATAAACTGGAGGGGTACTGGCTCTCTTTGCTCTCCATGCACAACAGATTGGACAGCGATCATTCATCGAATCAGTGAGTACACTAAAAGTGACTACAATGATTGCATGTGTGACCAGTATCCAATACAGTATGGTGTCTATCCCAGACTTATAGTTGGGTATAATGACTTTGGAAATTAACTGTTGGACCCAGTTTCCTGGAATGAATCCTTGACTCCAGTCCAGAAGCAGGCTCATGACCACAATAAATATTGAAGTCACCTACCTGAATCCATTTTCTGTTTGCTAGAAAAGCTTGTTTAAATTTGATAACAATTTCAAGACCAACTTGTTTTTTTTACCAGGAGTAATATACAGTAAATGGAACTAACAGTAATATGCTTCTTGGCTCCCAACATAACATCAGTGGAGATAACAACTATTAAAAGTGATCGAAGGAGAAAGTTCTTGGATCTGCAAATTTTAAGCAATATAACTCAGGGAGCCTCCTCATAAAAAAACAAAGGTGCTGGCAGAAAAGGACTGTGTGGCCAATCTGGTCTGCCCCTTTTCCCCACATGATGCAATACCACAGACCATAGTTGATCTGCAGCTTACTCTCTATTCTCTATTGCAAGAGTACTCTTAGGCTTATCTCACGCATTCCTGACTTCCTCTATCATTTTTGCCCCAACACTTCCGCAGGGAGACTGTTCCAAGCATGCACTACTCTTCCTGTGGAAAAGTACTTCCTTATGTTGACCCTGAGCCTATGCCCACAGCCTAATATCATTCCCCCTTGTTCATGTACACCTTTTTTCTGAAAGATGCTACCCTCCTGTACCTTGATTATACCACTGAGGTACTTGAATGTCTCTATCATATCCCTCCTCTCCTCTCCTCTCCTCTCCTCTCCTCTTCTCCTCTCCTCTCCTCTCCTCTTCTCTATAGAATACATATTGAGGTCCTCTAGTCTTTCCTCACATGACTTTTGGTGCAGTCCTTGCAAAATTTTTATTATCCTTCTCTTGACTGCCTCTATTTTGTCTGTGTCCTTCATACAGATGTGGCCTCCAGAAATGGACACAGTACTCCAGATTTGGCTTTACTAGTGACCTGTACAGTGGCATAACCACCACCTTTTTTCTGTTAGTGATACCTCTCCTTATGCTCCCTAGCATCCTGCCAGTTCTCCCACAGCATTGTCACAATGTTTAGTTACCTTTAGGTCATCAGATATGATTGCCACCAGGTCCCTTTCTTGATTGGCTTGGTGGCTGTCAGTACCTCTCCTCCCATCTTCTACTCCTCCCTTGGATTTCTGTGCCCCAAATGCATGATATGCACTTCTTTGCACTGAATCTTACTTGCCACACTCTTGACCACTTCTCAAGCATGTTTAGGTCCTTTCTTACCCCCTCCCCAGAGTGTCAGCCCTGTTGCAGATCTCAGTATCACCTGCAAAGAGGCATACCTTCCTCTCTAGACCCTCTGCAATGTTGCTTATGAAGACATTAAAGAGAACTGGCTCCAGCATGGATCCCTGTGTCACCATGCTGGTCACCGCCCCTCAGATTGAGCGCCATTTACTACCACCCTCTGTGTCCTGCCACTCAACCAATTTCTCAACCAGTTTACTACCTTGGGGCCTACTCCTAGACTGCCCAACTTATTTACCAACCTTCTATGTGGGACAGCATCAAAGGCCTTGCTGAAATCTAGGTACTCTACCTCCACCGCCCTTTTCCGATCTACTTCCCTGGTCATCCAGTCAAAGAAATCTATCAGATTTGTTTGACAAGACCTTTTCCCATGTGAATCCATGCTGCCTCCAATCCTGAGCTCTGCTGAATTAAAGAAATATCACAATCCTTTCCTTTAGCAGTGACTCCTTTAATTTTTCCACCACTGGGATCAGGCTGACTAGCCTGTAGTTGCCAGCCTCCTCACTGCTCCCACTTTTGTGGAAAGAAAGACTACTTTTGCCCTCTTCCAGTCCCTTGTGACAACCCCTGTCTCTAACAATGTGTTGAATAGGCCTGTTAGTAGAGCTGTCAGCACCTAAGTTCTTTTAATATTCTGGGATGTATCCTGTCTGGCCCCATAGCCTTGTCCTCTTTCAGATTCTTGCGTTCCTCTAGGACTCTTTCCTCTGTAAATGGGTTTGTGTCCCCCTCTCTCCCATTGGTGCTCCTATCACCCTGTAGTGGTCTTTCTACTTTCCCTTCTCCTGTGAACACTGAACAAAAAAAATTTGTTCAGGATTTTTGCTTTTTCTAGGTAGGTTAAAGGTTTCCCTCTGCACACATCCCTACCTCCGTTTTTAACCTCACAATCCCATCACTGGTCTTCTGTCTTTCACTAATGTATCTGAAAAAGGTCTTGTCTCCTTTCTTAATTGCCTGGGCTATTTTTCCTTCCACTTGTGCCTTTGAGCTCTGGACTGCTTTCTCTACCTCCCTCTACTTTTCTACATACAGTTTCCTGATTTCCCACCTGTGTTTCCAAGTATCTGCTGAAAGCTAACCTTTTCTCTCTTAACTTCCTGGCCATGTCCTTTGAGAACCATAGTGTTTATTTCTTTCTTTTTGTTTTGCTTAGTAGAATAACACTCAGGCTTGTTGCCCCTGCTGTGGCTCCCATAAGAGCAGGTTTTCAGTACTTACTGCCCCCCATTTGACATGTAGGATGACTTATCCTCTGGTTAAGGGATGCTGCCAAATAGTTTAAAATGTCTCACAGTATAGATTTAGTTATAACACTTATAAACCTTGCCCATCAGCTTTGTTTTGAAAACGCTGACAAAAGCTGACTCAGAACCGTGGCCCCATGCTCACACAGCTTATGACATCAGTACAAGAACATGTGGGGGTGCACTCCATAGACTTTAATGGGGGCACCTTTTATATGCTTTTTTTTGTATTTTTAAGTGGCAATTTTGAGAAAGAAAGGCCACCGCTCAATTAACAAGGACTTTGTTAGTTGAGCAGTGGCCTTTCATTTCTCTAAACTGGCACTTGAAAGTACAAAAAACAAAACAATGTAAAAAGTGCCCCCATTAAAGTCTATGGAGCGTGCCCTTGTGCGTTCTTGTACTAACATCATAAAACATGTGCCCATGGGGCTCCTGCTTTGTGTTGACTTAGTCAAGCATTTTCAAAACAAAGCAAATGGAGCAAGTTTATGAATATTATAACTAAATATTTACTGGGAGAAATAGTAAACTATTTAGTGGCATCCCTTAACTGGTGGATAAGGCATCATACATGTTAAAACAGGGTAGAACAGTAAGTATTGATAACCTGCTCTTTATGGTTAGTCCATTGTTACTTTACATCCCCCCATCTTCTTCCCCTGACAGGGCTTCCTTGAGACAGTCCCCCATTTCTGCTAAGTCAACTCATCCAAAATCCAGGACCCTTGCTTTCATGAGGTTTGAGTCCTCCACTGGCCTCATTTTGAACCACTCTGTACGATGATCACTGCCCCAGGTGGCTACCCACCAATACAGCGATGACTTAGTCCCCATTGGTGGGTATTAGTTCCAATATTGCTCCTTCTCTGGTGGGTTCCCCCACAAGCTGCTTGTGGCACACCCCTTGCAGGAAATCCAGGATGCCTCTGCTCCTGGCTGTGACTGCAGCCAGGGTGCTCCAATCCACATCAGGCAAATTGAAGTCTCTCACCAGCAGAACTTTACCTTTGGCTGTCATTTTGTGGATGGTCCACTAATAGCAATGCCCTCTACCTAGGACTGTCTATGATTGATATCCGCCACTTGCAGCTGGTGCAGAATGCTGTGGCCAGGCTGCTGACTGGTTTCTCTAGGTCCAGTCACATAATGCCTGTGCTGCACGGACTGCACTGGTTGCCAGTTCAGTGGAAGATCGCCTATAAGGTAGGCTTGCTTACTTTTAAAGCCCTACATAAACAGGGACCCAACTACCTGAAAGATCTCCTGACTACCTACTCCCCCAATCGCACCCTCTAATCCACTGATGAGGGATTGCTAGAGATTCCCAGGATTAGTCTTAAAACATCTGAAGCTCATGCTTTTTCATTTGGAGCACCAACCCTGTGGAATTCTCTGCCTCATCGGTTAAGAGAATGCCTGACCATCAGTGGTTTTAAATGTTTGTTAAAAACTTATTTATTTTCACTGGCTTTCCCAGACTGATTTTAAATTTATATTGTTGTTTACCTGTATATGTATGGTGTATATTTGTGCAGTGCCTTGATATTGAAAGGCATTATATAAATAAAGATTTGCTTGCTTGCTTGCTACCCTTTTCATATCCTCCCCCTTCAGTTGCAGGTCTGTAGATCTTCTCTTCCTCACTCTGTCATGACTAAAAACTGAACAACCTTTATGTGTTATTTCATTGTCCCCAATTGTACTACTTAACCACATCTCTGAAAATGCAATGATCTCAGATTAATAAGCTTCCACCCAAGCATCAAATGGGCCCCATGTAGAAAGTAAGCTCTGAATGTTCACATGTACAATCTTCAATGAGAGCTGTGTATTATTTAAAACCCTCTTCAGTATTAATAGAAGGTGAGATCTTCCCTTGGTTCACTGGGCATGGGTGGGATAAATACAGAACCTAAAAGTAATAGGAATAAGACTATATACTCCTTACTCTCATTTTCTGAGAAAAAGTCCCTCTCACTCTTAAATTTACATAGGATAGTAGAAAAGCTCCTTAATTCCTGAGAAAGTAATCAAAATTGGCAACCCCAGCAAAGACAGCAGCTACTGTAACTGCATTAAGAAATTATCCGTCCTTACATCAGATAGAGGGGTTGAAAAGGGAGCTCATTTCTCCTTTAAAGTGACAACAATGCTAGTCAATGGCTGGACCTTCTTACCAGAAGCTGTATCACAGTATAAATGGACATTAATAGACATCTTAAGAGTTTGACCTACTAAGGAAGGCAGCAGCATTGAACTAATTAAAATAGCATTGTTGACCTTTTTTAAACATAAGTATAACACTTCTCCTTCATATTATCCACAAATGTACACAAGGACAAAGAGGCAGGATCAATTTGAGGTGCAAGATTTATTTTACTGCAAAAGGCAATATTCAATTTTGTGGCAAAATCAGATGGGGAAAATGTTTCCCATTTGATGATGTCAGTGAAGTTCATGCGGTAGATTATGTCTTTCCCATAAATTTATTTAATATTTTCCTTGGCTCCCTTATTTCCATCAAACTGTTAACTAAGATAATGATCCAAATTTGCTTTTCAAACCAATGTCTTACATAAATTTCAAAATACGTTGTATTCAGTATATAAAATACACTTTTTTCTAGTCTAAATTTCTTCTATGCCCTGTCTGTCTCGTACATTAAGTTAACCAGTTCAGGTGTGATCCAGCTTTGACTTTAATTTTTAACTCTTTTTTTTCTTGTGGGTGCCAGTCTATTACATACTGCCATTAATTCAGAAGAAATAAAATACAGTTCTAAATCATTGTCTGCAATATCAAAGAGATAAGACCAATCAATAAATGAAGTTTGTCTATTAAATGCATCTAATTAAAGTTCATGCAGAGGACGAGACTGAATATGTAGTGGAGGGATGAACAGGGGACAGCAGGAAGTGCCTAGGAGGAGAATGGGGAAGAAGAGAGGTGGAGTTAAGGGAGTAGTGGATGTCAGGCTTGATAGACCAGTGTGGAAAATGATATCTGTGCTGCAGGAGGTGTTGTAGTGATGAATAGGTGTACCCCACTACAAAATAGAGGGGGCACAGGGAATTATGTGGAGGTGGTGGAGTCTGAGGAAGAAGGCATCAAAGGAGTTAGTAACAAAGAAGGGAGCAGAGGTGAGGAGATGGAAATGAACAGTGAGGGGACAATGGGAATAGGTAACCCAGCACAGATTATGGATGGGGGTACCAGGGGAGTAATAGGGCAAGGGGACATGGATAAGCAGGAAGGCAAAGCCAAGGAAGGGAAGACATCAAATGGGATTGAAAGAAGTACATATAGGAGCTGTGTGCAAGGACTGGCTATGGGGGAATGGTTAGTACCATACAGACAAGCAGGGCAGGACAATATTGGATGAAGCCTAAGCAGAGAATCCCCAGATTGCAAGGGGACCTGGAGAAGCAAAGTTCTTATTTTGGGGGACCCCATAATTAAGGGACTCAAATGAGGGATGGGTGGTGGGGGGTGGAGCTATTAGGGCTGAGTGCATGTCAGTTATGATGGCGCTCAAGACCTCACGTTTAATACACACCTTGGCCTGGAAACATGAGGGGGTCACCCACATTGTGGTGGATCTGGGCACTAATGATCTAGTGGACAACATTGTGAAGGAAGTGCAGGCTAGATTCAAGGAGCTGGTTAGGATCTGTCAGGTGGAGGGTAAAACTGTCTAGTTTTCTGAAGTCCTGCAAGTGCCAAAAGCCAGTAGGAATAGGAAGAAGAGAGCTGAGGATTTTAATTTGTAGCTGAGGAGGCAGAGTAATTAAAATGGATTCAGACTGGTGGGGAAGAGGCGAGGGACCAGGCAGAGGTATTTAACGAGTACTTTGCCTCTGTGTTCACTAGGGAGGGGGATGGGATATCTACAAAGCAAGGCACAAAGGGGATAGAAGCAGCAGGGAGTGGGATCAGGGGAGCAGCAGAAATGGAGCAAAAGGGAGGGAAAGGTACCCCAGGGGTGTCACATCTGGATAAGGATAAAAGACCAGTAAGGTGGAGGGACGATGATGCCATCCCCACCAAAGGGTGTGGTTTGCCCTCAAGGCCCTAAAGAAAGACAAATCTCCTGGGCGGATGGCATTCATCCGAGAGTACTATGGAAATTGGACGATACTGGCTGCACCCCTGGCGGAGCTTTTCAACAGGTCACTTGAGACAGGAGGGTACCTAGGATTGGCGAAGGCACATGTGGTACCAATCCATAAAGGGGGGTCAAGGAAGTACCAGGAAACTATAGACCCATCAGTTTAACCTCGGTGGTGGAAAATTAATGGAGAGTATACTAAAGGAACGATTGGGGTTTACTTGGAGGAGGTGGAGGTCTGGATAGTCGGCAGCATGGGTTTGTAGCAGGTAGATCATGTCAAACCAACCTTGTAGAGTTCTATGAATGGGTAACATCAGAACTGGATAGGGTAAGCCTGTGGATGTATTATTCTTGGACTTCAGCAAGGCGTTGACTCTGTCCCCACAATGGTCTGGTGGAGAAACTGATGGGGTTAGGAGTAGGCCCTTTGATGGTCAGATGGATTGAAAACTGGATAGCTGGACGCACTCAGAGTAGTGGTCTGTGGGGAGCTCTCGAACCCTACAGAGGTTGGTAGTGGGGTACCACAGGGCTCGGTCCTGGGTCCAATCCTGTTTAATGCATACATATCAGACATCAGGGATGGTATAGGGTGTGAAATGAGTCTCTTCGCGGATGACTCCAAGATGGGAGCAGTAGTTGAGGGAGAAGAGGGGAGGTTGGCCCTGCAAGGGGACCTGGACACCCTGGAAAGCTGGGCTCACACATGGAAATTAAATTTCAATATCACCAAGTGCAAGGTGTTGCATCTTGGTCGGGAAACCCTAAACACAGGTACACCCTGGGAGGGAGGTGCTGGAAGCCTCAACAGGGGAAAAAGACCTAGGGGTCATGGTGGATACATGTATGAATAACACTGAGCAGTGCAGGAGAGCAGCTAGCAAGGCAAACAGGATGTTGGGATGCATCGCAGGGGATCACCTCTAGGAGCAAGAAGTGATTCTGCCACTGTACAATGGACTGGTTAGACCACACCTTGAGTACTGTGTACAGTACTGGAGACCACACTTGAAGAGGGACATACAGCTCCTGGAGAGGGTACAGAGGAGGGCAACAAAATGAATCACGAGGGCTAGGGATTTGACTTACGAGGACAGACTTGAGGAGCTCTGCCTGTTTTCATTGGAGGAGAGGAGAGACAGGGGACATGATTGAGGTCTTCAGGCACCTCAAGGAATAAACAGGGTAAACATGGAGGGATCTTTAGACTAAAGCAGGAGGCATCACCAGAGGCATGGTTTGAAGTTGGAAGGTGGAAGGGTGAGGGGAAAAGAGGAGGAGGTTTTTCACTGAGAGGGTGGTGGACCCTTGGAATGTTCTGCCTGGTGAGCTGGTTCAGAGATCCACAGTGGAGAGCTTTAAGAGAGGGTGGGACAGACACAGAAAGTGGATGCATCAGATGATGGCCTGTCCCGGGGGGGTGGGGATGGATGATAGGGGTTTCTGGAGCACAAGGGATGGGAGGGTCTCGGCACCCAGCTAAGGATCTAGGTTCGAGCAGACTTGATAGACCATAAGGCCTAATCTGCTGGCAAATAGTATGTTAGTATGTTAGTATGAAATGGGATAGGACATGGGATAATAGGGAACATTATTTTCCTGACAGGTTACATTTAAGCAAAGGGGGCACTAAGGTCCTGAAGGAGAAATTAGATAGCTACGTAAAGAAGGGTTTACATTAAAACTGAGCAGAGGGGAACAGCAGGGAATAAGCTAGTGAGTACTCCTCCATGAAATGGGGCAGGTATGGCAGCAAGAGATAACAAGGACATGCGGGGTTTAAGATGGAAAGGACTGTTAGTAAATGCCAGGAGTTTAGGGAACAAAATGGTGGACCTGGAGGTCATTATATGAACATATAAACAAATGAAATTGCTGGCAGAAACAGGCCTCATGGTCTATCAAGTCTAGTTGAGTGTGCAGCTAATCCCTCATCATGCAGCTGCCCCTCCCACGTCATGGTAGAAGAGGGCCGAGACATTGTAGTTATAAGAGAGATCTGGTGGTCAGAGCACTACTCTTGGGAAGTAGGTATCCTTGAGTATAGGCTTTTCAGAAGAGACAGGGCTGGCAGAAAGGGCGGGGGTAGCATTGTACATCAAAGATGACATTAGGGCGATGAACGGGCAAGAGGTACAGGGGAGGTGGAGGTCCTCTGGATCACATTGAAAAATGATGGGGCATCATTAAGGCTGGTGTAGTTTGCAGGCCTCCCAGTTCTACAAAGATGGAGGAAGGGACAGACAGATGATACAGGTGATCGTATAATGAATGGCTACTGTGGGACCTTAACCTCCCCAATGTGGACTGGGAAACCCAACAGCAACATCAGCTAGGAACAGAGAGGTACTTGGAGCACTCAAGGGAGCATTCCTGCAACAGCTGATTAGGGAGCTCATGAGAGGGGGATAACATGCTGGACGTGGTGGTCACCAACGGAGACAGTATGGAAGAAGTTGAGGTGGGAGATTGCCTTGATAAGAATGATCACAATACAATGAGTTTCAGGATAAAAATGCGTAGGGAAACAAATCGAACCAACAAGAAATTCTGGGGAGTGGACTTTGCAAGAATGAGGGGGATTTTCATGGAGGAAATGGAAGGTAAGAAGCTAATAGGGAATGTAGAGGAATTATGGAAAGGCATAAGTGGAATGATACTGAAAGCCCTTGAGCTCTGCATCAAGTGGATAGGGAAAAACAAAAAAAAAGAAGAAGGCTTCTCTGGCTTACCAGGGAGGTGGTAGGTGCAATTAGGGAAAGAAGGATGACTTTCAGAATATATAAGAAGACCAAGAGGAGGAAGGCCAGGGAGATTTATAAATAGAAGTTGAGGGCAGCAGGGCAAAAGATTAGGAGGGCAAATGCAGATATGGAAGATAGAATTGCTAGGCAGACCAAAAGGATAGATAACACTTTTTTTTAGGTATATGGAGGAAAAGAAGAAGGTAAGGCAGGGAACAATGAGGGTAAAGAGGGAGAGGGAGCAGTGGTGGAGAAAGACTTTAAGAAGGCAGAGGTGCTGAATAGCCTTTTTTGCTCTGTCTTAATGGTGGAAGGGAAGGGGAAAGGACCACAGTTAGAGGATGACATAAGAGTGTATCCTAGCCCATTCAGCAAGGGTAAAAGAATAACTAGGAAGGTTGAACATAGACAAGGCAATGAGGCAGGATGATTTGCATCCTAGGGTACTCTGAGAACTGAGGTAGCAATTGTCAGCACCACTGGTGAGGCTGTTTAACCTGTCTCTGGATACTGGATGGGTGCCAAGTGACTGGAAGACAGTAGATTTGGTGCCACTACATAAAGGTGGCAGCAGAGAGGATATGCAAAATTATCACCCAGTCAGTCTCACATTGGTGGTGGGGAAAGTGATGAAGGTGCTATTAAAGGAAAGAGTGGTAAACTACCTGATAGACACTGGACGGTAGGTAGCATGGCTTCACAACCGGGAGATCACATCAGATGGAACTAATAGAGTTATTTGATTGGGTGATGAAGGTGCTTGATCAGGGAGGGGTGGTGAACATGACCTATCTGGACTTCAGGAAGGCCTTCAACACCATCCCTCACAGAAGGCTGCTGAATAAGCTGGAAAGCTCAGGGGTGGGACAGAAAATAATTAGGTGGGTGGAAAACTGGTTGAAGGACAGAATTCAGGAGGTGGTGGTAAATGGGATACATTCCAGGGAGATGGGATGGTGAGTAGGGTGCCCCAGGGGTTGGACTGGGACCCCTCTTTTTTAATATCAATATCAGTGGTATAGTGGAAGGGTTGGAGGAGAGGATGTGCCTATTTGTAGACAACATGAAGATTTGCAATAGGGTGGATTCCCGTGGGGGTGGAGGCCAGGTGGGAGGGACTGAAGATTCTGGAAGGGTGGTTAGAAACTTGGCAGCTAAAATTCAGTGTCGAAAAGTGAACAGTGATGTACATGGGGCATAAAAACCCGCTAGTAGCTGACACTCGGGGGTGGGGGGCTGTAATTAAGTCAACTGAGGAGGAAAGAGGTTTCTGGAGATTATAATATCAAATGACCTTAAGGTAGGTGATTAATGCAGCAAAGCAGCGGGAAAGACAAATAGAATGTTGACATGTACTGGGAGAGGCATAACAAGCAGAAGGAGGAAAGTACTGATGCCTCTTTATACAACCATGGTGAGGGCACACCTGGAGTAGGGGGTCCACTTCAGGAGACCATACCAATTCAAGAACATAGATTGGATTGAGAGGGTGCAGAGAAAGGCAACCAAGATGGTACATGGTATGCAGGGGAAGCCATATGAAGAGAGGTGGAGGGAACTGGACCTGTACCCATTGGAGACTAGAAGAGACAGGGGGGACATGACAGAAACATGTAAGTATGTGAAGGGGATCAATAAGGTCAGGGAGGGGAGCTTATTTAAAAGGAAGGTGGGGGTTAAAACTAGAAGGCATAGTTTAAGTGATGGGGGCTGACATGATGGAGGGATTCAAGAGGGCATGGGACAGACATAAGGGGTTGGCAAGTAGGGGAAAGGTGAGGTCTCATGACAGAGTTGATGAGTAAGTGGGGGAGGTGCAGACTCAATGGGTCAGTGGGTCCTTTTCTGCCTTCAGATTTCTATGATTCTGTGGTTCTATGTATGGAAGGTGAATGTGTTTTTTTTTTGCTCACCATGTACAAAGCAGTGTGCAATGTCGCTCAGTGAATCATCAAGTAAAACCGCATCAAGTATCCTATCTTTGATTCTTCTCTTGTGGTTAAAATCCAATCAAGTGGAGCCTCTGACCCTGGTTCATAATTTCCACTTGTATTTTCCTTAATCATTTGCATCAGGCCAATTCCTTCTAATTTATCCTTCAATTTAACAGTTAAGTTACCAGACCAATTAATGTCTGCATCCCCAAACAAGATTTATTTGTTGGACTTATTTTTTTTGTTTCACAGTATGCTAATAGTAAAGATGTACCCTCACCGGAAAAACCTGTGAGGAGGTAAGAAGATGCTATGAACAATTTCTTCTGCTCTCCCAACTGAATCATTACCACTAAAAAATCACAGAAACATTGCAGTCAAATAGATCCAATGTAGCAATACGATTTGAATAAACATACATTAATACACCTCCTCCCCTTTTACCTAATCTATTATTTCTAAAAAGATTGTACTTAGGAATCATTACATCTTTGTAACAATACATTTCTAAGCCAGATTTCAGAAATATTAAAAGTACCACACTGCATCCAATCCAAAAAACTCATCAAACATTCCCTGAAAGCTTCTCATATTGAGAAGAGTGATTTTTAAGGCACTACATGTGTTGGAGGAAGGTGAGTTAACATTCCTAGCTAAATGCCCTGGATTTAGGTCAGCACACCAGTGCAGCAGTAATGCTACCACTTGCGGTGCAGACAACCCAAGTTTGGAAGCAAGCTTGGGAGTTGGAGGGTCAGATGGGGAGGAGGAGCATCGAGCATCCTAGGGACTGCTCTTCTCCTCTGAGGGGTGGGGGTGGGGAGGATTGTTGCTTGGTATTAGCCAAGCCTTTAGAAGCAGCTGGGGGTCAGCACACCAAGGCGACACACAAGGGAGGAGAGGAGGCAGGTTAGACACCCGGCATACTGTGTATGAGGAACATGCACAGTAGAGTCACTGGTATAATTGCATGGCATTTCCGCCATGCCAGGGAGAAAACTAGGAAAAAAATGTCAACCAGCAGGATGACTCTGGTCTCCCACCGGCGCCACACCCAGCTGTCTGGGCACGTCCCCATGAAATGGATCCTGTTCCCAGTGGGGCTTGAGGTAAGTCCTGCCAACCCCACAGAGGGGGCAAGCTGTGAGGGCAGAGCTGGACAGGTAAGTTCTGGAGGATGCCAGTGTGACAGGGCTCAGGAGACCAGAGGATAGGGGCCAGTTGATGGTGGGGGAGGACTGTGAATTAGATAACACATTCCCAGTGGAAAGCAAAAGCAGAAAAATGTGTTGCCATCCAATGTTGATTATGTTCATGTGTATAATTTGCATTTGGAAAGGCCAGTGACTTGAACACAAGTGGTTTCACAATTACATAATTTTTGTATGCCTACAAATTAATTTCTAGCCTGATCAAGGATGTTATCTTTCTAATATTTCCTGTACAGTTCTGGGTACTCAAGCAATCATTTACTTATTTATTGAATTTTGATGACCGGGTTGGCCCACTGGGCCCCGACTGTCCCTTTTTCAGGGGCGACCTGGGGAAAAATATATCAGATTTAGAATGATTTGTAACCTTATCAGTTCTTTACATAATGTTTTCTATAACACCCAAGCACCACCCCAAGTACAGCAGTTGAAAGTTGAGTATGATAATCTGCTTTGCTAATGATATGCACACTATAACAACACTCTCAAGTAATATCAAGTAAAGAAGGGCAGAGTAACAGAAATTTTAGCCGTGCTACTCTCCAGGTACACTTAGCCACACTTAGCAGTGAGTTAGATGCAGCTCTATCTAACTCACTGATGTGATTTAAACTGCAAACCCCACCTTTGTGGCCCTGCCACAGCCAATAGAGGGGTAGCAGCAGCCAACCTCAATCAGATGTTTCAGGCTTAGTGGGGTTGGATGGGTCACAGTACTTGACTGCTGTGAGCTATTAGTTAATCACTACAACAATGTGCAGTTTCATGGCAATTAATACATTAAAGAGCCACTAGAACCAAAAATAGTCTATGGGAAAATGTTACAAATTTTAGGAAGTAGTGAGTTGTAACTTTTATTTATGTAGTATTTTTCTTGTTCCGTTTGCTCATTAGAAAATTTTCTATGTGACAGCATTGCTTTGGATGTGTAGAACAGCACTTTATCTGGCAGTTGACATATTTAGTTTCATTCCTCCCATTAGATTATTAGCATTATGATCTCTCTGACTGTGACATCACAGCTATTCAGGAACTGCCACTCAGTAGCTGCCAGATCAATCACCATTGATGTCGCAGTCATAGAGGTCACAATGCTGATGATGTAGTAGGGGGAGTATAACTAGATATGACAGCTGTCAGGCAGTGTTATTACAGAGATCACACCTACTAACATAACTAAAAAAAATATTCTGCTTACCCAAAGGTAAAGAAAATGCACCTCAGATATAAAAGGTAATAGCTGACTATTTTTAAACACTAATAATAATTGTAGGCAGTACACTAGCTGTTTAAAATCAGCAGCAGTTTGAGCAATGCTGAACTGCAAGAACTGTAGATCAAAGTAATTAAATAAAAACTGAAACTGTGCTTTATGGTGACATGAACACAATACTTGTACTCTTCATCACCGAACTGTCTCACATCTTTTACAGCACTCCCCTTTCTGCCAGATGGAAATCAATCAGCACTGGATTCAGGCCTCCGCCAAAGTTAAATAGGCTTAATGGAATCTGATGCATTCCATTGAATCCAAGTGCACTTGTCCTCATTTATCCCCCAGTTAGCCCTCATAGATGCCACTATGTCTATGGGCTCCAGTGGTTTGGTCTCTAAGTCCACCCTTCTTGGTCCTGTCACAACCAATCGGGTGGGGGGAGAACAGCAGTCAACCTCAAGCCATTATTCTGGGCTCAATGGGCTCTGGTGGTTCACAGTACATGGGTTCTATGGGATGTTACTTAATTGTTATAATCCTGGGAAAATGTGTGTCAGTCAATATAGCAAAGTCATCAACAGTTTAAGCAGAGCTATGTTGCAGGAGATTTAGTTCTGTGCAGTTAGATAAAAAGTGACACTGTGCTTTATGGTGATACAAATACGGTATTTGTATGGTTCAGCAAAATGATGGCTCAGATCTTGTACAGTACTCTCCTTTCAGCCTGATGGAAATTAGCACTATATTCAGGCCTCCGCCAATATTTCATGGGTTCAGGTGAGTCTGCCACACTTCACTGACTCCTGTTGCACTTGGCCACACTTAGCCACCAGTTAGCTTCTGCCACTGTAGACACACCTCACTGCCCACTTCAACTTCTAAAACAAGCAGTCAGGTTAAAGGCAGCCCCAACCCCCCCTTCAGAAAGATATTTAAAGGCACTAACACATATATGCTTCTAATTTTTAGATTTGTTTGTGATATAGATAACCTATACCAATGAATTAGCTATACTTTTTACCCTCTGAAGATCTGGATGAACCAAAATAAAATAATAATGACATACTGTGATCCCTAAAAAGTGTATGGACCAATAATGGGTTACTTTCTAAATGCGCAATATTTAATTTTTACATAAACACTCCTTTGTGGCAAATATACCACCACCCAACCAAAAAAATATATCAAAAGTATGATCAGTACATACTGTATCATATTATTTTTTCCTAACAATTACAGTATAAATGAATAACAGAATGTAGTAATTACTACAACATTCTTTGAAAAATCTCATTGACAGTGATGTTTAATATAGATTTATTTTCTGTTAGAAATAATATGAATTAAACTTTCATTAAGTTATAAACATTTATAGGCATTTAAATAGTGTCAGCATGGATCGGCTGGTAGCACATCTGCCTCTGGGCCAGAAGGTCATGGCAGGTTCTGGTCCAGCACTGGGATTGGGCTCATACCATAAACACTGGCACCCAGGTGCAGTGCTAAGGGGATGCTGGACTGTCTGGGTGTGCTATCCTTCAGATGAACCATTAAGCTTATGTCCTGTCTGCCAGCTCTGGTGGTTGTTCAGGAGGATATTAAACATTCCATGTCACTTCTTTGAAAAGAGTAGGGGAATTTTCCAGGTGTCCTGGCCAAATTTCACCCCTTCTCTAAAATACTGCTAACAAACTACTGTCATCCAGTTCAGTATTGATCAGTTTTCAGTTCTCTCTGTTCTCTCTGGAAACAAGGCTGAAAATAGGAAGCATTGTCTAGCTCTCTAATCCCAGTCAACAAAAATGAAATCAAATAAAAATTAAATTAAACTATTCTGTTTCTACAAGTAAAGCTATAAGATATTTGCTGTCCCTATCCTCTAGGGCAATCTTGTGTAATGCTGCCTTTGATTCATGTAAAAATCACAGGCACATTGACAGATTAGCATCTCTTCCTTACCTTTGTAAATAAAAGCAAAGAGAAATAATACAGTCACAGCAGCCTTCATCTTCCCTTAGTTTCTCCAGCAAGTTTGGGGTTCTCCTGTCTTGGAATGGAGTGATAGTCTTGACCTTAAATACCAGTTGGAGACCTTCAGGGTCCAGCAGTTTGTTGGGAAGATGAAGAAAGATGTTCCGTTTACTGTTGCAAAGCTAACGACAAACTTTTGTGCAAGAAATGTTTGTTGAGAAATGTCAAGTTTATGTAACATTATTCCTTTCCAGTAGATTCTTGTTGTTTGAGGTTTTGACTGTTGCAGAATAAAAATATTTCTTTCAGAAAGAGAAATATAATGTACTTGACATTCTCTGTCTTAACCATTTCTAAATGTATAATATTGGGCATTTTTCTATAATAATATACCATAAAGGATAAATAACACCAACGTTACTTAATAGGGTTGCACTGAGGGGTTTGGGTGACATAGATTTCTCACCAGATCTTTGAGTTGCTGTTATAGTCTCACATGAACACATACTGTAGGCAAGGATATTTTAAGATCCTGAACTGAGCCTAATAAATGTTAGCTTCAGGAGCAAATTACTGTCTGGAGAAAACAACAGTTATATTGAAACATGCTGAAGCACACTGTTTGGGAGGCAGTTTAGTGCAGTGGTTTAAAGCTCTGAGCTGCAAATCTGGAGACCTGGGTTTGAATCCCACAGCCTTCACTTGTACATACTGTGTGATCCTGAGCAAGTCACTTAACTTCCCTGTGCTCCCAGGTTGCACTTGTAAAAAAGCGTTCAGCTTAGTGTGTCTCACCTGGTTAAACAATTGAAAGAACAAAAAACACTGTGAGCACTGAAACCATGTTCCTGTATATCAACCAGGTACTATTCCAAATGCACTCACCAATCTCACAGGAGGTACTGTAAGAGGCCAATAGGGTGCTATAGGGCCTACAACAACCTACACAAGCAATCTTGTTAAGGCCCACTAATGACAATGCTCCTCTGATGCAATCTACTGTATTCATACCATACTATATAAATGATCTAATAGCACTAGCAAGGCACTATAGGTTCTTTTGTATGCCATTAGGGCCTCATAACAGACCCAGAACAAACCTTGTAGCCACATTATTTTTGGGGATCTGTACCACCAGGAAGACCCAGGGACTACTGGACTCGTGGATTACCATTAGGGCTAGAATTTCCTTGCTGTTCCATGCAATGGCATGTTTCACTCACTTGGGGACTCTGCAGGGTGGCTGCCTCAGTGGGGCCTGGGACCCAGTATCCATGTGGTGATCCACCAGTGTGGTATACTCTGATTTCCCCATAGGCATATCCTGAATGCCTGCAGCACCCCATGCATTTCAGAAGCTTTCACTATTATCAGCTGCATTGAGGGGGTGACAGCCTCCTTTGAGGATTCTCCAAGAAGATCCACCAGAAGGTCTGCTTCTGCCTCCTCCTTCAGATAGCTGGACATATTCAGGACCATTTCTTCCTGGTCATGGTAGAGTTTCATTATATTTACATGGTAAATCTGCTGTTTGTGTCACCTACTGGGTAGCTTAACCACATAACTAACATTATCAACCCTGTTATCCACTGAGTAAGGACACCCCAAGCCACCTGAAATTTATTCTGTCAGATGGGGATAAGTACCATCCCCCATTGCCTGACTTCATACTTACAGGCTCTAGCCCCATGGTCGTACAACATCTGTCTCTGTCTGCAGTGGCTAGGTGTTCCTGGATGAATCCCCTAAGCTCCATAAGCCATGACCTAAAATTCAGGATGCAATTGACAACAAATTCCCTGTGGGAAGCAATCTCACTCTCCCATTCATCTCATACCAAACCTATGGGACCCCTTACCCTATGGCCAAACAGCAGATCAAAGTGTGAGAACCCTGTGGACTCCAGGGGTACTTCCCTATAGGCAAATTAGAGATGGGATAAGTATGTGTCTGGGGAAAAAAACAATATTAGGTCTTATTTCCCCATCACTCTGAAACCTGCTCATTCCTGTTGACAACTACTATACTACTAGGAACATAGTTAGAAATGCTGTCTTTGTCCCACATCACAGAACTAGCCTAGCCATGTATGCCTTCACCGCCAGGTCCCCACACTCTCTAAATGAGTTGCCTGACTCCATGATCAGTCTCCTCAAATTATCACCATTTAAGGAAAAGGTAAGATTGGCTTTCACACTTAGGCCTGTCTGTGACTGTCACAAACCATTCTCTCCCACTCCACCTGCTTTCTACTCTCCTCCTGTTACTTTCACCCTTGCCACCCCAGCCAAGAACTGTTGGTACAGTGCTATTACTGTAGTCTTATCTTGACAATGCTCCGCATGATCTGTCTAAAATTATGCCATGATTGTATCGCCTTCTTTTGAGTCACTGTATTGCCTGAGTGTTTTGATAGTATTCATTGTGCCTAGGATGTGGATCTTTTGTAAATGAGCACTGGTGATATTTCAACAAAACCCAAGATTGTTTGAAACATAAGGAGGTGCCTTCGTTCTGATTCCTGTACCCGGAAGGGCTGCATGGTTGTGCTGTGTGAATAAAAGGCTTTGAAGTTTGATAAGCTATCTCAGGACTCTTTCCTTGCTGCGTGTGTGGTGATTGCTGTTGCTGTTACTGAGACTGGTTAATTGTGTCACTGAGCACCCCACACCCTTGTGCAACTCTGTTTTGTTCACTTGTGATATTTCACATGAATGAATCAATCAATCAATAAATAAACAAACAAAAAAACAAATAAATAAATACTCCCCTATAGACTATTCATTAAGGCAGACATAAAATTGGTGCCCTGGTCTGACAGACTTTCTTGCGGACACCCCGTCCCAGCTGAAAATCCCAAGCAGTTTGTTGCCACTTTTCCCACTTCAACGGAGAGCAAAGCCACTGCTTCTGGATATCTCCTGGCATAGTCCATGACCTCTGAAATGTATTTCTTGCCTGTGCAACACTGGGTGTTGATATGCCGCACAATATCTGCAGCATCTTGACAAAATGGCTCTTCACTTATAGGCCGGGGAATCAACGCCACCTTAGGCTTGAGTCCAATAATTTCCATCCTCTGTCACAGAGGACAAGTCTGGCAGCAATTTGTCACATCCTTAAACATAGTGGGTCAGCAAAAATTGTTAGTCTGTTGCCTTTTTGTATGGCTGACTCACATTTCCAGAAAAGGGTATATTGTGGACTAAGGCCAGAAGCTGCTTCCTCTGCTTTTTAGGAACTACTGTCTGCAGAAGTACCCCTTCCTCCAGTCTTCCCTTTGGAACCCACTCTTGATATAGGAGCCTATTCTCTGAGAATATCTCCCTTTTTAAAAACTCTAAGAGTCACTTTCCACCCTGGTGGCATCTCCCTTAATTTCTGTAGTGATGGGTCAACATTTTGAGATATTCCCAGCTCTGCACACTTGATACTCCCTAAAACACACTCTCCTGTAGGACAGCAGCCCACAGCTGGCCTTGTCTATGTTGTACCTCTCACTCAGAACTGTTCCTCCAAGCTCATTCTTCAGCCACAGCATCCCCTGCTGCTGAGGGTGGGGTTGTTTCCAGCTGCACTGCCCCCACTGTGTTCTCAGGAGCTGCATTTCTACCCTTACTGTTGTAGTGATACACATAATGTGGACCCAACAGTCAAAGTCTTTACCCAAAGTTACAGTTACATTAAGGTCTGGTAAAACACCCACCTTCCATATGCCCTGTCAAATGTCCCAGCTCAAAAAGATCTAGGCCATTGACACAGAGACCACAACACCCATCACTCCTCTAATGCAGTAGAAGCAGCTTAACTGTGATGTCCTAGAAGCGGGTTTTCATCCATATTAAGCAGCCATCCCATTTTTAACAGAAGGCAATTGAAATGCTTTGTAATGCCTCTGTTTTGGTGCTGATTATGCCAGGTTCTTCACCTTAGTTGCCCCTAACATTCCCTTGTACCTCTTTACTTGCCACTATACTTTTCTATCTTTTGTGTTTTTTTTTTAAGTGGAGCAGCTTTGTGTGAGAGAAAGAAAGCTATAGAGGAAATGTACCACTTTGTGAGTGACAGGAACAGATCGTGCAGATCATCTCACCTTTTAAATGTGGACACCAATGTGGATTTGAATTCAGCAATGCTGTGGATGGGAAATGTCAGGACTGAGAAACAGAAAAGCCTAGAACAACAAAATGGAGAGCCAAGATGCCTTGTGAGTTCTCACTTGGCAGCACACTTTCTCTCCCTCTCTCTCTCTCTGTGGTAGAAGTCTCAGTTGGTGAACTATCAGCCATTAAAAGATAGCTAACATGGCACCTGATTTGTGAAAATCAAGAACCATACAGCTGCTTTGGTCTCAGAGAGAGTATGAGAAAAAGAGAGAGAGTGGTGTGGTACAGGATGGCAAAGCTATTCACACATGCGTATTGTCTTATCAGCTCATCAGCTCCCCATGAACAGAAGCAGCATGTAGGGCTCAGAATGCTCACACTAGCCAGGAAGCAGGGTCACATAGCAATTACTGAGACTAAATTGTCCCATTAATGCGGCATCCCCATCCCAATTAAAAGGATGAGGATGCCATAGAAATTAATAGCCACTTAATATTTTCCTTATGGGATGCCCCCATAAAGCAGATGTCCCAAATATCCACAGCCCAATTAAGTGGTCTCTACTGTATTTGAAAACTGTCCTGACAGGATATGTTCTTTGTGAATTAAATTCTGTTGACCATTCAGATTGAGGTCCCAGTGTCCCTCAGTCATTGGGTAAGCATCCCATTGAGTAACACAGGGTGCATATGTGATTTGGAGTTATTGAAGACTGCACTATGGGTCCAGGTCACTAGCTGCTCAGAGCATCCAAACTACCCCTCCACCTGCACTCACCCCTTTTGCTATGTTTTTTGGACAGTCATACAATAGATATCCAAGTTTTTGGCAGATACAGCCCCTGCATTCCCCTGTCTCCTTTCTTTTGAAACCATTGGGCTTCCCTTTTCATGGCTGCATGGTGATGTCACCATGCTGACATATTGCTGTGAGTAGGAGATGGAGGACTAACAGGATTGTGAGAATGTGGTCTTCCACTTAGTAGTTTGGTTGGGCAGCATGACTCATATTACTCTACTGTTCTCTCCACTTACTGTAGTGCTGTAGTGTTTGCAACCCTGCCTGCAGTAGATAGTACTATTTCTAGAGCCCCTTTAATAAATGTGCCTACTAAAAGAGCTTAATGCAGGAATGGCTGTAAGTCCTATTGAAACACATTAATCATTTTAAGGGCATATAAGATAAACATCTTTGGAACAGCTAACGTCCATGAATAATGGCACTTCTTTCCCTGCACTCTGACACTGCATTCCACGGTGTGTATTAGCATTCCAGTCACTGCCTTAGCTTGATTCAACATTAGAAGATTTTTTCTTTAAAGAGATAGCTCCTAATATGTGCTTATAATTTTTATTGCTGCATATTTTCCTGATTGTGTGGTATATGTGTTGATTTCCAGCAAAATGTGTCTTTAAAACAAAGATATTTATAATAATTATATAGTTAATGAAGTTGTGTGCATTTTCTAGTTTTTTAATGCTTCTATCTTCCCAGCTGTCAGATTGCATGGCAACATATTTGAGTCTTAAAGGTGACCTGCAAAGACAATTTCCAGCCTGCTCCCATCCTGACCTACCTTTAAATACAGCTGTGGGAGTCTGGGGCTGCAGTAAGCATAATTTGTTATGCAATCCACACATTTAAAAAAATGTTGAATTTTTTTGGCAAACACAGAAACATAGAAACATAGACTTTGATGGCAGATAAGGACCACTTGGCCCACCCAGTCTGTCCATTTCCCTACCTACTGGAAAAGCTGCAGATTCTAGTTAACCAACAGCCTACTTCCATTACTACAATTACTACTACAATTGCCTTGTGTCTGTCCCATGCGTGTTTGAATTCCCCCACTGTTTTAGCCCCAAAAACCTCCCCAGGAAGGCAGTTCCATGCATCCACCACTCTCTCTGTGAAAAAAGATTTCCTCACATTACCCCTAAGCCATCCCCCCTCTATCTTTAAATTGTGTCTCCTTGTTCTCACACATCTCTTTTTCTGAAAGATGCTACCCTCCTGGACTTTGTTGATTTCCTTGAGGTACGTGAACATTTCTATCATGTCCCCCATCCCTCCTTTCATCAAGGGTATACATATTAAGCTCTCTCAGTCTCTCTTCATATGATTTTCTGATGCAGACCCTGCACCATTTTAGTTGCCCTACTCTGGACTGCTTCCATCATGTCTGAGTCCTTGCATAGATGAGGTCTCCAAAACTACACGCAGTACTCCAGATGGGGTCTCACCAGCTGTCTGTACAGAGAGATAACCGCTTCTCTTTTTACATTCACTTGCCCGCATGCACAAGGAATGTTGTGGGAGAGTAGCACACTTGGAGGTGTGCTTCTCCTACCCAATGCACTGCTCCCTTAAGCAGGCATGGTGTCCTGCACCAATGGGTGCAGGAGCTCAGTATGACAGTTGTGTTCCCCAGCTTCAAAGGAAAGCAGTGCTGCCATACTGAGCACTACCCCCCTTGTGTAATGCGCTACCTCACCGCGCACATCAAGCCGCCCCATAAGGCTTTGGTGCCACGCTGGGAGCCCACCCCAGCATGGCATATGTTGTTTGCTGACAGGGGTGCCCAATCCCCCATTGGCTCCATGGCCCCCCAAGCCCTCCTGCTGCCACACTCGGAGCCCACCCCAGTGTGGCAAACCTTCCATTTACTTTGCTGATAGGGGTGCCCAATCCCCGGTCGGCTCCTCACCCCCCCTGTGTAGTTTGCTGACTGAGGTGCCCAATCCCCCATCGGCTCCTCACCCCCCCAGCCATCTTCTGCCATGCTGGGAGCCAACCCCAGCATGGCAAATGTCCCACGTCGTCATTTTTTAAAAAACCTGTAAAATAAAAATGGTCCCACGGCACGTCTCCCAGCCCCCCACAACCCGCACCCAACCACTGCACATCCAGCCTCCCCACACACCCCCACCCCATCCTTACCTCCAGACTCCAGCGCGACAATCTTCGGTGGACCGGGAACATGTCTACACTCTTCAAAGCTGACCGCGAACTGAGGAAATGCCAGTAAGCTGTATAATAGGCTACATAGGGGGGTTTCAACTTTATTCATATCTCAGTCATTTTTTGAAATTTTTGTACCGAATTTTCAACATGGGGTTTTTGTGACCCCTTCTCATGAATGATTTCATTGTCATGGTGTTATTTCAGCCCAAAAGGGTGATTTCACAGGCACTGCACAATCACTGTGCGAAATCACTCTTTGGCCTCGAATAACACCATGACAGTGACATCATTCATGAGAAGAGGTCCCAAAAACCCTCTCCCTTCTTTCCTCAAGGGTATACATATTAAGCTCCTGTAGTCTCTCCTCGTATGGCTTCTCTTGCAGACCCTGAACCATTTTAGTTGCCCTCCTCTGGACTGTCTCTATCCTGTCTATGTTCTTGCAGAGAAGGGGTCTCCAGAACTGGACGCAGTACTCCAGATGGGGTGCAGACTGAAAAAAACAAGGTAATGGAAGAATATTTTTACACGATGATGGCAGGCCAGTGTCTGGGTACCAGGTGACAGTGGTACTGGGCAAGGTGCTTCAGTTAATTGGGGAGCCAACAGGGGTTTATTCTTCACATTCATTTAGGATCAGAGCAGATTGTATGATGTCTGCACAGGGCAGGGGGGCCGGAGAGATAAAAGAGAGGGGAAGATGGTCATCAGGATGCTATAAAAATACATAAGAGAAGTTCAATACTAAAATGTTTCTGTTTCTTCCCACAGGCAGGTACTAAAGGAAAGAAAAGGGGAGGAGAAAAGGGGTGGGACACTGGACAAAGACTCATGCTTATGCTTTGATCAACCAGGTACAACCAAGAAGCTCAAGGCATTGATTTGCGGGCACTCATTTGTGCACTGGGCAGAAAGATGGGCAGCCAGGCGGCAAGGGGGGAAACAGCTGTACTTGGACAGTGACACAATAAGGCTGGTGTGGAAAGGCCTATGGGCATGAGATGGGCACAGCTGCTACCAGAACTGAGGGAAATCAGAAAGGACCATAAGCAACCAGACCTGATTGTGATACACCTCGGGGGCAATGGCTTGGGAACAAGGCCTTGGTTGGACATCTTTTATCAGATAGAGCATGGTGTTAAAGTAATCAAAACATGGTGGCCAGAGGTTGAGTTAGCATTTTCAGAAATCACCCCAGGAGGTTGTGAAGACAGGTAGAGAACCACAAGGGTGCAGACAGGGCCAGAGAACATATGAATGCAAGGGCAGGGACATTATTCCAGAATATGTGGGAATGGTAATAAAACATGGAATCATGGAGGAGGTAGATGAATACTACAGAAGGGACGGAGTACATTTGTTGGGGCTTGGCCTACGCATGTTCAATGCTGAGGTGTCAAGTGCAATCAAAGCATGGATGGCACAACAATAAAAAAACAAGGAGGAAACAAATAAAGATTTGTTTCTTGGGGGGAAGCCCACCGTTCATCGCAAGCGGGAGGTGGACTAATGGAAAGGAGAAGCAGGGGCACGGTGTGTACACCCATGCCCCGGTGCAGGACATAAGAATAGCAGGCCAGGATACCCCCCATGATGTACATAGGGGGAGGGAAAAAGAGTGAGAGAGCTGGCTATTAAATTAAAGAGAACAATAAGAAATGATGTAATGTATGCACCTAAGTGGAAATGTAAGTTATGGACAGATGATTGGTAATATCAAGAAAAGGTAAAAGTGAAATGGTGAATTATCAAATCATATCAAATCAGTAAAATTAATGCCAAGACTAAGAAACCTCACATTACTAGTCCATGTCGTTATTTATGGGCTGGGTTCTGGGGACAAAGAGGCTTGCCCACTCTAAAGGGGCAGGACCCATTGTCCCATGACCTAGACCAATAAGGTGAGGCTCAACAGAAAGGAAGGGAGGGGCGAGAAGGGAGGGAAGGGGCTAGGGAGGAAAAGGGATGGTACAAAGGCATCACAAAGGGGGAGGGGCATGAGAACAAAGGGGCAGGGGGAGGATGAATAATGATTGGACAAAAGGAAAAGGGTGTGTGGAAAGGAGCAATAAAAAGGGGCTGCATTCCAGAGAGAGGTTACAATTTGCTCCATAAGAAATGTCCCACCCACCCACCCAAAAGCAGAAAGTAGGGCACTGTGGAAGGTGGAGCACAGTGTGACAGTGGGAAAGGAATCTCAGTAAGGAATATGGGGATTGCCGAAGGTGGACAACAAGGGAAAAGAAAAGAGAAGGTGTGTACACCTGTGCTCCCGGTGCAGGACATAAGAATAAGAGGTCAGGATACCCCCCATGATGTACATCGGGGGGAGGGAAAAAGAGTGAGAGAGATGGCTATTAAATTTAAGAGAACAATAAGAAATGATGTAATGTATGCACCTAAGTGGAAATGTAAGTTATGGACAGATGATTGGTAATATCAAGAAAAGGTAAAAGTGAAATGGTGAATTATCAAATCATATCAAATCAGTAAAATTAATGCCAAAGACTGAGCAACCTCACATTGCTAGTCTGTATTGTTGTTTATGGGCTGTGTTCTGGGGACAAAGAATTTATTAATTCACTTAGGGAAAGTTAAGTCCAATACAGAATATTTATTATATTTGGAACATAGGAATATACTCTATAGATACTTATAATTATCACAGGACAATAGTACTCAATTTCTAAAACAAATTAATGAGTAAAAAATGTTCAACTATCAATATACCATAGATATTTCTTTGGAAGCTGAAATGAGGTATGGCATGGAAACTCAACCCAGCTGTGATCTCTTTTCTGCTTGCAAAGAATGCTTGGATGCCACATTAATCACTGAACTTCAAGATGAGGAAGGTGAGATAAAAAAATGAAGATATGAAGATACTCACTGTTATCCAAAAACACTTAGAAAACATTTCTATTTCAACTTACAGAACAGAAGCCTCATTTCATATTTTTTTCCAGACTGTGCCACCTGCTCTGACAGAAGATCAGAAAATAATGATAATTGGCCCTGTTTCAAAAACAGAAATTGAAGTAGTTATTAACTCCCTTAAAAATATTTCCTCTCCAGGAATGGATGGATGGAATATCTAGTGCATTTTATAAAAAAATTATTGACAGATCTTCTGGATTCTCTCCATCAATTATATTAAGAGCTACTTTCTAATACATCTTTGGGGAAACAATATTAATATTTCTTTATAAAAAAGGAAACAAGAAACTTCTATCAAACTGGAAACCAATTAATATTTTAAACACTGTTTATAAAATTGTGTCTAACATTTTGAGTAATAGGTTGCAACGAGTGTCTAGTACTTTGATACACCTGGCACAAACCTGTTCCATTCCAGAAAGGAATATTTCTTATAATCTTGCTTTTTTAAGAGATATTTTTGAATTCAGTATGCAACAGAAGCTTCAGGGATATGTGCTTTCAATTGACCAGGATAAGGCCTTTGATAAAGTTTCCCATATATATCTTTTTCAGGTTCTAGATGCTTATGGGATCCTGAGCAATATGAATAAGTGGATAAAAATATTATATACCGGTGCAAGATTAACACTTTATGTCACTGGGATACTGGGAAAGTCTGTTACCATGAATGTTGGTATAAGACTGGTTTGTCTCATAAGTCTCCTGTTTTATACTTTTGTCTTATATCCTCTGATTTGGAACATATACCTTAATGATAACATATATGGTTTGACCCCCTCACCTCAGGTAAAACCACAGAAAATTGCAGCATATGCACATCATCTCTGTTTCTTTCTGTCAACTCAGGAATCAGGATATCAACTGCAACATGAATTAGTTAAATATGCACATATTTTAGGTGTGGTAATTAATAAAGATAAAAGTAAAGCCTCAGACTTTGAAGTTTTAATGAACAAGAAAACGTTCATAGCATAGTGGACATTCCAGTGGTAGGTCCCACTATTTCAATTCTGGGGATTTAGTTTGGAGAAGAAAACCTTCACATGCTAAATTGGGAAAATAAACTCAGCAGAAGTGTGTGATCTTCATAAAAAGTGGTTCAAGGAAAAAATATAGAGTAAAGATATTAATAAACAACCATGCCTTATCCCTGTTGTAACCTTAGTTTTTCCTGTTATTCTTCCTTTTATAACACGGTTGAAATGTAGCAGTTGAATACAGAATTTTATCCATCAATGAATTCAAAAGAGATACCATATTTTTACAGAGAAGCAAACAGGAAAGGGTAATAAACTCTGTTGAAAGTCTTACACTGATCCATTGAAATTATGCAACCTTGTTTCTGATTAATATTGCTAAATTCAGTTGTATCTGTGAGTAGCATTAATGCATGCTGAGCTCTTCTATCAGTAAGGCCACACAGCTGAGATGGATGAATGAGAATATTAACTATTTTCTTACTCTGTTATTAAAGATTTGGGAAAGGATTTTGAAATCTGAGTTCAGCAAAGTTATTCGTCTCCCAGTTATTTAGCTGTACTCTGTTTCCTGAATTAAATAGAAAAACCACCAAGCCTGCTGTAAAACTCTGCTGGTATTGATTTTCTTTTGAAAAAGATTCATAAAGTACTGCTAAACAATCTGCTAACTCCTTAGCAAAGGCCTTATAGAACTCATAAGGAAGCCCATCTAGTCCTGGCGAGGCCCCTATTTTAAAGATTTGTATTGCATTCTATTTCTTCTGCAAGTATTGGAGAATGGTCTCTTAAGTTTGTGGGAAGAGAGGGGATAAGATTTGTTGTAAATATTTTTGAATATTTTCTTCAGAGGGAGGATTATCATGTTATGTGCTTTGAATGTTTTAACAACCTGATGTAGTCCATTCTCTGTCTTTAAAATATTACCCTCATCATTCATTAATTTGTCAAATGCCATTGTGTTTTTTTGGGGTTTAAAAGCTTCATAAGGATTACCTACAGGGGACTTTTGAGTCAAATACTGAAGCTCTGCTTTTAATTTTTTTTGCCCTTTCATACTAAAATGTTAACATTTGTTCTTTATTTTTTTCTAATTGTGATGTATAGTCATGTCTGGAATGGGTTGCTTGGGTATATAAATATTGGAGGTGATTCCGTAGGTGTAAATATTTTAGAAATGTATTTCTCTCTGTCTGTTACCCATGGTTCTAAAACCATTTCCTAGTATCTGTTTTTATATCTGCCCACCATTCCCAAATATTGTTATAAAGAAAGCAGACTGAAGTTCTTGCTCAAAGTAACTGTGTAATCTCTTTGTGAACAACTGGGTCCTGTAGTATTGATATCTTCAGTTTCCATCTATTTCTCGCTACTACCTTTAGACAGTATACACTGATTTTTTTAACAATAAATGGTCTGAAAATTCAACCAGGAAAATCCCAAACATTTGGACCAGTAAGTTTTGTGAAATAAATATTTGATCAACAGATGCAGCCCATGTTCCCCTTTTGTAGGTGTAAGTTGGCCCAGAACTTTGGTTCTTTTTACAATCAACTAATTCTGATGTTGCTATAAATTTCCTTAAATCATTAGAATCACAATCATTTTTTTTACCTTCAAGTAATATGTTATCTTTAGGAAGTTCACAATTGGAATTCTCTCCAAAAATAATACTAGCAGAAGTCAGTAGGTAAGGTTGAAGTAAGGACAAAATAGCAACTCTTTCAGCCTTCATTTGGAAACCATAAATAATGAGTCTGTATGTTTGTTTCCAGAACCCTTCTATAATTAATACTCTATCTGGAGCTAGGTTTATTAATTTTGTTTAAGGTAAAGAAGAATGAGTTAAATAGAATCCAAGTACCATCAGCCCTGTCAGGGCCAATAGACCAATAAGTGAGGTCCCATGTCCATTCAGCTGCAAACAGCCAGACCTGGTCAATAGAAGACATCCAGGTTACCTGGATAACACTATGTTCATTTGAGATCCAAGTAAATGCTGGAACACAACCTGTGCCTTAACTGTATTCAGTAAATTATGCACATTTACTCATCCTAACCACAGTTTGGACATAAATTAGTTTTGAAGGATTCCCTCAATTTTTCCTCCTCTTTTTTTTTGTTTTCCCCTTTATATTCAACGGTAGCTTGTACCTTGTCAGTTTTGTCTGTGTTCCCAGCTTTCATATCTGAATCCCCCCATGGTTTGGCTAATGCTGCATAAGACTTGGAAGTATCTATATCGGGGTATTCTTGAGAAGGTGAAGGAAAAGGGGGAGGAGAAGGATGGAGGGCTTTAGAATTCCCAGTAACCCTTCTAGGTGGTGGAACTATTTTAAATGGTGGAGAAGTTTGTGTCACTGCCTCATGGGGTCCTTCAGTGGGGTCTTAGTAGTATACTGGAGGGGGATCTGCAGGACCTAAGGGGGTCTCACTTCCCTGTGGTGGTTCTGTTGCATTAGGTGCTGATTCAATTCCATGTCAGAAAATTGACAACAGTGTTGTCGACATCATGAACAGCAACAGGAACAATGCCAACAGTCGGCATTGTTCCCATCAGGAATGGAGTGTTTTATTTGTGAGGGGCTTTTCCCCCTGCACCCCCATATCTAAACAGCCAACTCCAAGTCACAGTTGGTTCAGGGTGGGGGCATAACACTGGGAAACACAGCATCGGTGTACAATGGACAATCACAGTGACCTGGTGAGATTTGTTGCTGTGATTGTTTTCACTGTGGAACTGCCATTGTGCTATCGCTGATTCTGGGCATTTGTCCTGAGCATCTTTCTTAGGATGGGGGGACAGGGTTTCTTACCATCAGGTTGATCTGTAGCATTTGTAGCATCCTGTCCTTTCTGGTTGAGTTGCTTTGGGCTGATTACTGAGATCTTATTCTTAGCTCCCCAAGGATACTCAGAAAACACATGTCCTGTTTCTTCACACAGGTCACATTTCATTTAGTTGCTACATTGTTGGCTAATGTGCCCTACCTCACTACAATTACTGCACTGAGGTCTGTCTCACACACACTATATAAATGAGTCCGGGCCCCACATTTATAACATGCCCATGGTTGCCTGGCATATAAACATACCCCCCTGTCTCTACCTAAAAAGAAGGAATTTGGGATATGTTCAATCTCTGTCATTTTGGCAAAGTTTAACTTTGTACTTCCATCCCCCCAACCAGAAGAGTTCTGAATCCAGAATCCCATCTGGGGGACTAACTACTTCACGCTTTTGGGACAACCAGTAAGTTATGTCCTCTACATGGACTCCTTCATTACTAAACATAATTGTCACTAACTGGATCAGTGGTTTAGTCAAGGGAATGACAAAAAAGGGAGTCCACAGAGGAGAAAACTTCACTTGGTTGTATTGTTGCCTGAAAAGCTCCAAAGCATAAGAGGACCAAAAACTCACATTAAAGTTATCTTCCCATGAAATGTTTATAAATGCAAATACCTCTCTAAGTGAAAAATTCTAAGATTCTTTCAACAACTTGTTTCCAACTTATAGCCTATCTGGTCTCACTTCTAGTCCTCCTTTGTACCTAATCCTAACTGCATTCCATCTAGGAGCTGCTTCTTTCTTGTTTTTTTGTAAATAAATCCTATAATAAAGGTCTTTGAAGGGGGATATCACTGAAGGTTGAGGAATCTTCTTGTGCTCAGAACTCTGTATGTGGGTGCACCCTGTCTGTATTACCCTTTTGTGAGTTTGAAATAGGTGTTATATCAAACCTATCCTGTATATTCTTTCATTGAGGGTCATGTGTAGTTTGTTCTATAGGACCCATATGACCCATAGAGACACCAGGATTGGAAATTGTTACAGCTGTTTTTTTTTTGAATTCTTGAAGGGATAACATTGGACACCTTTCTGGTGAAGGGGTAACATTGGACACCTTTCTGGTGTTGCCTGGGAGAGAGAATTGTTGTTCCATTCAGGGTCTGGCAACCATCTATCATCAGCCCTTTTTTCCATCTTGCATCAATAAGGGCATTTTCGAGAGACCAGTTTTCAAAAGAGACTAGATTAGTTATGGAAAAAGTTTCTTGGATGGCTGCTGCAGCTGTTTGAGGTTTCTGAGCTCCATCAGTTTGTTCATCATCAATCAAATTGTCACCGCCTAAAGGGAAGATGACATTACAAAGGTCTCTAGGGCAATACCTTTTATCTATCTGTTTATGTTTCTGATTATTTTTAACCCCTAATTTTAGCTGACAGGCCAACCAATTATTTCCCACAAATATTTAGACATTGTCTGGTCTGTCTATTGTTTTATGGTTTGTGCAAATGTTGCTAGGGTGCCTCCAGGAAAAAATCAGTTGTGCAGAAGCATAAATTAACAAAATTTGATTATACAACCCCTGTGTGGTAAGATTTAATATGTCTTCTATTATAACTTTCCACATTCTGACTTTCTGCATCACAGAGATCATATATGGTGGAAATCTCTCCTTACTCAGTTTGAAAGAGCATTTATTATTTAACCATTTAGGCAGCACATCCCCCATCTTTACCCCGGGAAATCCAGGTGGTGGTGTCATCTTGTAACAAAGACGCTACCCTTACAAAAATATAGGTGGGCTGTGCATATGCAAAATGCATGACACATGCTTATTTGTGCAATGTTTGCATGCAGTTCACATACACAAAGTGATCCTAAGCAAACCAGGTCTAAAAAGCAAACCAGGGTCACGTGCCGCAAGCTTGACAAGTGGACAGCAGGTAAGTTGATGTGAACATCTAAAAATGACATCAGGTTCATGTGTTGCACACTTGATATATGTGCAGCAGTTAAGATGGTGTGAACATCATTTTAGCATCACATTAGGTTCACATGCTGCACACTTGCCATGTGTGCAGCAACTAAGCTGGTGCAAATCTCATCTAAAAACACATCATTTTCTATTTCTTCTATTACTGCTAGCAATTAGAGTTATTAAAATACATTTTTATTTGAATCCCCATAAAAATTAGATAAACTCATTAATTCTGATCCATTTGAAAGTTGTTTAAAGGCTTTTTGATTTTTGTCATTAAATCATCATTAATTTGTAGAGTATTATTTTCTTATTGCATTAAATGCCTAGGATATAGCCAGTCAACATCCCCCATTCCAGATGTATGAAGAGGGGCCTCTGTGTTTTGAAGCCTATCATTATTGTTTTGGATCATGCAAATCCCGTATGCATATTTAGTGCTACAAATGTATTTCTTCATGATTGTTTCATCTCACTTATATTCCCTTTTTCATTCTTTATGGGCATATACACTATGGCTATGCTCAGCACTCTTTATGCTTTGTAGGGTCTTGGAAGCATGCACCATATCTCACATTTTGTCATTGAAATGAGGAACATGGACACTCAAAATGGGGGACAATGATGGACACTAACCCACATGATGATCAGGACACATCATGAAACATGGAGATACAGTACATCTGAACACAGTGGAAGCCATTGCATTAGCACCCGAGACTGAATTTCTACAATAAAACAGGGGTGTGATTTAGGTAGAGCAGAGGGGGGCAGTCCCCTTAAATATTTGTGCCTAGGTTTTTCTTATGGTGTGGCAATAATGACATTACATTTGGAGTTAATCTTTTGCACAATAAGTGCCCACCTGGCCTGTGTGTGCTCACACTGCAGGTACTCTCTTGACTCAACTGTGTCTGTATTGTGTTGTCTACTCTTTCCACCTATTAGCAGCAGCACAGTCACATGTGATGTGTATGAGCTCTAGCCAAGAAAGAATGCATGAATCTTGCAAGTGTGATACTGTCTTTCCTGCCACAGAATAGACAGATTGCATGCTACAGCTTGGAGGAGTCAGTGATCACTGAACTGTCAATAGCAGCGTTGTGGCAATATGTTTTTGTTGGTTAACTTATAGTGAGTCTCCATCTCACCTGGTGGATGAAGGGGCAGAGGGTGAGCTAGATGCTAACTCAATACTAGGCTACTTACTTACTGTACTAGGCTCGGCTTGCAAAAAAAAACAAAAAAACAGCACAGACCACCACGGCAGAAAGCTAGGCTTAGTAGCAGTGGTGACAGTGATGTGGGTGGCCTTCATAGGCCTTGATCAGTGCAGCGTGGCAGCAGCCACAGCAGCAATCAAGCAAGAAGCAAGCAACCCATGTTGGGTGGGTTCGGTTGATGAGGTAACTTGGTCACAGACCATAATGGGGACCTATGATGGTCATTTGTCAGTGTCAGTAGCTCAGTAGGTAGCACACTCACCTCTGAGGCTGGAATATCAGAGAGCTATGGATTCAGTTACCACATCTGGCACTTGGGTTAATATCCCAGTGCTGACACTGTAGTGCAGCATGAGGGAGTGCTGCACTTCTGAAGTGCCATCTTTTGGAAGAGACATTAAACCGAGATCCTGTCTGCCTGGATTGGTGGTAGTTCAGTTGGATGTTAAAGATCCCATGGCACTTATCAAAAAGAGTAGGGGAATTTCCCCGGTGTCCTGGCCAAATTTACCTCATTCACTAAAAATACCACCAATAGCTTAATCTGGTTCAAGGTCAGTTTGCATTCATCTGTATCTCCCTCCCCACGGTCGTGCCTGAAAATAGGCAGTATTTGTCTAGTGCACTTACTCGGTCAACAAAAATGAAATAAAGAAACAATAGATAATTTCTAGCATCCAGTTTCTGATGGAAGGAGAGAGGGTAAGCAGACTGAAAACTGGTCTGCAGGTTCTGGCCATATGGCCAGGTAAGCAAAAGTAAATCATTTTTTTTACAATGGGGATTGGGGAAGGAGGAAGGACTGAAATGTTGATGTGTTTTTTTATCTTTCTTCACCTTTTGGTATCTACATAGGGGATGAGTATTGAATGAAATGGAGTTGGGGAGAAAAATCAGGACAAAGTTCTTTGGGGGAAGGGCTGAATTTCAGCCAGGAAAACCACTGGTTAGTAACTGGGTGGGTTTAAGCCAAAATCTGATGCACTGTTCTGTGGTGTATACAGATAAATCTTATACATTGGAATTTGTCCTGATTTGCATATCACTTTGCAGTCAAAACAAATACGTTGTACCTTTTAGAGACGATAAAGACATTTTACAGCTGTGCCTTGCATTCACAGACAGTTGAGTGATATGGTATGAACAGGCTATTGGAGCCCTGCTATTGTCAAGCTTATTGCCCCCTCCAGTGAAGTTGACCTCCATATCCCCACACTCAGGCACATTATGACAAAGGGCAAAGAAGACCGCAGGGGTGTGCACCATTGAAATGAATGGGGGTATTTTGTTATTACTATTTTATATATTGTTGTTGGAGAGCTGGAGATTAATGAAGGCCACCGCTCCACTTACAAAGGCCTTGTTAATAGAACAGTGGCTTTCATTATTCCCCAACTCAGCTTAATAATGTATAAATAGTAAGAAAATATAACTTCATTCATTTCAAGAGGGTATGCCCCAGCACTCTGACCCATTGACATCATCTCTTAAAGACTGCCTCTGGCTCTCTAGCACTCAAGTAAGAGACTTTTTACTTACATCTGTACTTGGTAGGTTGTCTGTAGCAATGATTTACCTATGCCAACATGACAGCAATGTTGTAGATGTTTGGCATAGTAAGATCCCCGATGTCGACAGGCAAAATTTCGCCTGACAGACATTTTTGTTTTTCAATTGGGGGCTGTGCCTCCGCACCCCTCTATTAACGATTGCTAACTCAGAGTCAGAGTTAACTCATGGGGGGGTGTAACTTAGCAAAAGGGTGAAATTTCACAGGCAGGTCCCCCACAACAACAATTTTGAAACTTGTCAAAATTGTCGCTGTGAGGGATTTTGATGTTGGGGTTTTGCTTTTCTATTGGCATACCAGTAGCAGCACAGGCCATGTGGGTGTGTGTTGAGTAATTGCTACTTTTTTGTTTGCACCTTAAAGTCTTTTTACATGGAAGCATTTCAACCTATGGAGAGAAAATAGTAGGACTACAGGCCAGAAATAAGTAATTAAATGATTTTGTGGGTAAGTTTGTGTATTAGGGGTAGGAAAAACCTCACATGTTTCCATTGGTATGTGTGCTACAGTTCAACTGTGAAACTGAGATGAGGGAGAGAAGAAAAGTGAAAAGCAAAACAGTGGCTACAAGCATGCCACATGCCTGCAGATGTATTCAGATACAGTATGTATTGAAGTATGAGTAAGCCATATGTGTGCAGACAGTATGGCTTAGTGGTTAAAGGCACTGAACTATAAACCAGAAGACTTGGAGGCATGAGGACCTCAGTTTGATTCCTATCAGCCCTCACATGTGTATGGTGTAATCCTGAGCAAATCACTTAACTTTCACATTTGCAGATATCAGTGACCACTTGCGTTTTGCTTGCATGCCACATGCATGTAGTCTTTCCCAATTTAACATAAAAATAATGATTTCCACACATGCTTGCTGCATGATTGCAATATGGATGAAATCAGTTCCAATTTAACATTTAAATCATACTAGTAGCATGCATATCACTTGAGTAGTTTTATGTGTGCAGCATGAGAACATTTCATACATTTTTTTTCTGTAAGGATAAATTAAATTTCCAAAACATGGTATGGAAAAAGATTATGGGGTGTGCCATACCCAAATCTCCTTGTGCAACTAACCTGTAGATCATGATATGCTTTATAGGGTTTAACCTACTATCCCAGATCAGTCTAAAAAATACATTATACAATTTTGTTTCAGGATTTAAAGAAAGGGGAAATACTGAGACTACACAAAGCAATACATGTATAGTGAAAGTTTAAAACAGATGATTTGCATTTTCTGCCATGCCAATATTTTCCTCTCACAGATATTCAACAGGTATTCCTAATTAATCTTATCCATATTCTTGGATAACAAATTTTACACCTAAAATATATCTTTACAGTACTACAGGAATACCACAATTGTCACATTGACCTTCCGAGGTAATATTCCCTATTGCTAAGGCCATACTATTCTGTACATTTATCCTGCCCCTCTGGCATCTGAATACTGATCAATTATTTCAAATGTCAGTTGGCTATCCCTCTCAGAGAGGAAAAATAAGCATATATCATCTAAAAACACAGAAACATAGAAACATAGACTTTGATGGCAGATAAGGTCTGCTTGGCCCACCTAGTCTGCCCATTTCCCTACCTAAGGGTAAGCTGCAGATCCTATTTAACCAACAGACTATTTCTTCCTACCCCCTACAAAAATTGCCTTATGTCTTTCCCATGCATTCTTGAATTCTCCCACAGCTTTAGACCCCACAGCCTCCTCAAGAAGGCTGTGCCATGCGTCTACCACCCTTTCTGTTGAAAAATACTTCCTCACATTGCCCCTGAGCTGTCCCCCTTCTATCTTCAAATTGTGTCCCTTTGATCTTGTACATCTCTTTTTCTGAAAGATGCTACCCTCTTGGACATTGTTGATTCCAATGAGGTACTTAAACATTTCTATCATGTCCCCCCTCTCCCTTTTTTCCTCAAGGGTATACATATTAAGGTCCTTTAGTCGCTCCTCATAAGGCTTCTTTTGCAGACCCTGCACCATTTTAGTTGCCCTCCTCTGAACTGCCTCAATCCTGTCTGTGTCCTTGCAGAGATGGGGTCTCCAGAACTGGATGCAGTACTCCAGATGAGGTCTCACCAACTGTCTGTACAGGGAGATAACAATTTCCTGTTTTTTGCTGGTGATGCCTCTCCCTATATATCCCAGTATCCCCCCAGCCCTACCTAATGCCTTCTCACATTGCTTGCCAACATTTAGGTCATCTGAGTCATGGGCAGATCCCTGACATACTTAAACTTAAGATTCAAAAAGAAGTTCAAGCTGGCCATGTAGCCAGCCACTTTGACAGCCCACCTCCTCCCAACTTCAGGGTTTCACCACTGGGGATAATTCCCAAAAAGATGCCTAGGGTGAACTGACTGATTTACCACTTGTTGTACCCAAAGGGCAATTCAGTGAATGATTTCATTGCCCCAGAGGATAGTTCAGTCAAGTACACATCATTAAACAAGGTGGCTGAGATGGTTCACATTTTTAGACTGGGCATATTAACAGCAAAAAGTGACATTAAGTCCATGTTTTGCCTTCTACCAGTGAGGCCCAGAGATTATCAGCTTTTGGGGTTTAATTGAACCAGGTCACTATTCCATCTTAATTATGGCATAGTCAAAACTGCCCAACAGACACAGTGCAGGGGAATACAGCTACAGGGTATAAAACACTGCAAGGATGAAACAGTGCTGGTGTGGTTTTGTACCCTGTAGCAAATGGCTGGGAGCCAGTGATGCAGAGGTGGTCCACAAGCAGTTGACATGGCTCAGAGGGATGAGCCACCAGCAATGGAATGAAGCAGTGTGACTGTGGACCAGGACTTGAATCCTGGTCCCAGACTTCTAGTATAAATTTTTGAGCTTTGCTTTTTCTTAATTTTAATTGGTAACTACTGATTGATAGGTAATAGCAGGATGTGTTGGCAAATGGCTTCAAAGAGTGGGTACTACTACTCCACTAATCGTCAGGCCCTCAATCCCTTTGACTGCTTCCTGCTGCCAGGTGAGCTGTACAGGTGCTGCTCTGCTTTGGGTATAATGAGGGGGCGTTGGAGGGTTGGGGGACATAAGCTTGGCAGGGGAGTGGAGAAGGGTAGACAAATTGAGGTTGTGGGATCAAGGGGGTGAAAATGGGCCTAGGAGAGGGGACTGCCCTGCTTGGTTCCCATAACCAAGGATTCCTCTTTGAGTGAGTAAATAGTGAGATCAACCTCGACTGCTCATCTGACTCAGTTGGTGTTATGCAATGCCAGGTCAATTAGAAACAAGACAGTAGTTATTTCTGGTGTTTTTGGAACATTTGACCTGGCGTGCATCACCAAGATCTGGCTGGATGAAAATGCAGGTCCCATTCTGGAGTCAGCCATTTTATAGAAACATAGAAACATTGAAGTTGATGGCAGATAAGGACCGCAATGCCCATCCAGTCTGCTCATTTCCTTTTCTACCTTATGAATGTGCCATTGGCTTTTACTCTGTCAAAGGCCTATCTATTCATACTCATCTGTATTGCTTCCTTATGCCTATCCCTTGCCTGTTTAAAACTCTGCAATGTATTCATATCCACCACTTCCTGAGGTAGGCTGTTCCATGCATCCACCACACTTCCTGTCAAAAATAACTTAATCACATTACCCCTTAATCGGCATCCCTCTATTCTCATGCTACATCCTCTTGTCCTGCTAGTTTTCTTATATTGAAACATGTTAGACTCTTTCACCTTCTTAATGCACTTAAGGTGTTCGAATGTTTCAATCATATCACCTCTCTCCCTCCTTTGCTCTAGGGTATACATATTGAGCTCCGTTAATCTGTCCTCATATGTTTTCTGATGCAGTCCCTGCACCATTTTGGTTGCCCTTCTCTGGACTACCTCAATTTGGTTAATGTCCTTGTCAAGATGTGGCTTTCAGTACTGCACACAGAACTCCAGATGGGGCCTAACCAGTGTCTTGTAAAGAGAGATTATTTCCTCCCTCTTCTGACTTGTGATACCCCTACTTATACACCCCAACATCTCCCTAGCTTTACCTACTGCTTTAGTGGTCTGCTTGGATGATTTCACGTCATCAGTGATGATGATGCCCAAGTCTCTTTCTTCCCTTGTGACTGCCAGTAACTCCCATCCCAGCCTATAGGTGGCTTCAGGGTTTCTCTTCCATATGTGCATGATCTTGCACTTCTATGCGTTAAACCACAGTTACCACACTTTTGACCATTTTGCCAGTTTAT
The DNA here is from genome assembly GCA_016271365.2 of Neoceratodus forsteri. Classification (NCBI taxonomy): domain Eukaryota; kingdom Metazoa; phylum Chordata; order Ceratodontiformes; family Ceratodontidae; genus Neoceratodus; species Neoceratodus forsteri. The sequence continues at coordinate 1,062,228,734 of CM057452.1, forward strand.
CCAGATCTCTTCTCATTCTGCTCATCCCATCTGGATCATTTACTGTGTTGCAGATCTTGGTGTCATCTGCAAAAAGATAAGTCTTATCCTCCAGTCCATCTGCAATGTCACTGATGAAGATATTGAAGAGGACTGACCCCAGGACTGATTTCTGAGGTACCCCACTTGTGACTTGCATCTCTTCTGACCTTTCCAGTTGGATACTCAGTGATACATTGCCCAAGGTTGGATTATAGGGGCAGGGGAAGGTAGTCATATGTTTTAAATCAGAATTGGGCCTGATATATGTGCCAGCTGGAGTCACTAGATCATTCAAATGTATTGTGGGTGCAGATGTAGGTTGTAGTATACTTCTCGTCTACCATCCACCAAGGGGCGAAAAGGATTTCCTACATAAAGTCACAGACTTCATCACCTAGATGGTGTTGGAGTCCACCAGGTGGTTTGTGCTAGGGGACTTCAATGCCTGGGTCAATGATAACTCTTGCATTTTGGACAGGACTTCCTCCAACTGATGATTTCCTAGGGCTTTACACAGGTGATTACCTCTGTAACCCACTCACAAGGTCATTCATTGAATCTGGTATTTCTGCTGGGGTTGGAGACCTCTGATGAGATGGTAAAGCACTTTGGATAGTCTGATCACCATACTACAGGATTCAGTTTTGTGGCCCCCCCAATAGATCTGCCTGTATGGAGATGGTCCAGTACTGCCTTTTGTGGGGTTTGACCCCTGATGATCTTATAGTGATTCTGGACCTATCGGGGAGTTTGAGTGTTAGCATGGATCCAGAGAGGCTTCAGCTAGCCTATAATAAGGCTGTGGTGGTGGCTTAGGATTCCATAGTTCCTATCCAGGTTTGCCCCCTCACTCTTCACCCTCAGTCCCCTTGGTTTTATGGGACCTTGAGGGAGTTGAGAAGAGTGGGGAGAAGGTTGGAGTGATGCTATTGGAAATCTGGCTTGACTTATGACAAACTTAGATTGATGTCCCATTATAAGGATTATCAATCTGTGGTCTCCAGTCAGAAGGCAGTGTTCATGTCCAGGGACATTGCAGCTGTGCGAAATTAACCAGGTCTCCTCTTTCATCCTGTGGACAGGCTATGCAATCCAGCCTGTCTTCAGAATCAGGGAGCCTTTTCACAGAAAAGTGGGATGAGTTTGCTCAATTTTTTTGTGGATAGGTTTGCCAGCATCAGGTCAGAGATATACACAGCTCATGCAAATGGTCAGAGTGGTGATCTGTGGGACATTGCAGCCACCAAGTCTCTCTAATCTGACTTTGACTGGTTGGTGATCAGGGATGTTGTGAAGATTAACTAGGGCTTGTGACTGACTTACTGAGGTTTGGACCCTGGTCCAGTGCACCTTCTAGTGGTATGCATAGAGGTTATTGGACCAGTCCTTGCTGAGATTGTGGGGTGTTTGTTAGAGACTGTGGTATTTCTGGACACCCCGAAGGAGGTGATAGTATGCTCCTTTTGAAAAAAAACCTTCTCTCGACCCCAACTGTCTCACAAACTACAGGCTTGTCTCTAACATGACGTTTGTGGGTGAGGTCACTGAGATAGCAGTTACATTACAGCTCGAACAGTATCTTACCATCCATGATATCTATGATCCTCTCCAGTTTTGTTTCTGTAAGAGGCATAGTACTTAGATGGCATTAGTTTGGATACTTAATGATCTCCTGACAGTGAGAGATAGGAGTCGTTCCATCTTAGTCTTCCTTTATCTCTCTGTAGCATGTGACACCATGCACCATGGGGTGTTACTAGAGTAGCTGAAACTTCTCTGTGGACTGTCTGATACAGTCTTCAGATGGTTTCAATCTTTTCTTACAGGCAGGATGCAGAGAGTGGAGTAGATTTTTTTTCCTTGGCCCCTCACTCCCTGCCATGTGAGGTGCCACAGGGCTTTGTGTTTTTACCCATGTTGTTCGCGGTGTATATGTTGCCATTGGAAGACATTATAAGGCAATGCAGGCTGAGTTTTCAATGCTATGCAGATGATACTCAACTATACATGTCCTTTGTACCGAAACAAAATGATGCAGCCTCTCTGAGACATAAGATTGGATGAGTGCCAGTTAGCTCAGGTTTATTCTGGAAAATACTGAGGTGTTTGTTGTGGACCCAGGTCATCGGATAGAGGGGGCACTGGTTGGGCAGTTCCCCGGGCTTTGGTTAGGAGGTAACAAGCTGTCAATCTCCAATCAGGTGCGGAATCTGGGAGTTGTTTTTGATGAAGAGTCCAAAAGGCATTAGCCAAGGAGTCAACTGGCAGTGGCTCCTCACTCCACTCACTGTGGACCAAGCATAGTTAGTTACAAACACACAGTCACACATTTACCAGCTGGAATCTCTCAATCCTGCCCAAATGAAATGGAGAAGCACACTGAAAAGGTAGTTAAGAAAATACCTCACATTCAAACTACACTAATCCCTATAATATGATGCCTGCACTTAAGGTTCAGACAGCCAATTACAAACACACAGTCACAAACATACCAGCTAGAATCCCTCAATCCTTCCCTAACTAAATGGAGAAGCACACTGAAATGACAGTTAAGGAAATACCTCACATTCAAACTACATTAATCCCTGTAATATGATGCCTGCACTTAAGGTTCAAACACAGCCATTTTACAAACACGCAGTCACAAACTTATCAGCTAGAATCCCTCAATCATGTCAAATCTAAATGGAGAGGCACACTGAAATGGCAGTTAAGAAAGTACCTCAAATTCAATTACAAACACACAGTCAAAAACTTATCAGCTAGAATCCCTCAATCCTGCCCAAACTAAATGGAGAAGCACACTGAAATGGCAGTTAAGAAAATACTACAAATTCAAACTACACTAATCCCTGTAATATGATGCCTGCCCTTAAGGTTTAAACACAGCCAATTACAAACACTCAGTCACAAACTTATCAGCTAGAATCACTCAAACATGTCCAAACTAAATGGAGAAGCACACTGAAATTGCAGTTACGAAATTACCTCAAATTTAATTACAAACACACAGTCACAAACTTACCAGCTAGAATCATTCAATCCTGACCAAACTAATTGGGGAAGCACAGTGAAATGGCAGTTAGGAAAATACCTCACATTCAAACTACACTGATCCTTATAATATGATACCTGCACTTAAGATTCAGATACAGCCAATTACAAACACACATTCACAAATTTATCAGCTAGAATCCCTCAATCCTGTCCAAACTAAATGGAGAAGCACACTGAAATGGCAGCTAAGAAAATACCTCAAATTCAGTTACAAAAACCCTATCTGCCATCAACTTATGTGTTTCTGTTATGTTTCTCTGATTTCTTCATTGGTGGGCATTCCAATCATACCAGGCCCAATCAGAATTTTGGGCATCAAATTTAGTTCAGGGGAGTTGGCCCTTTTGAATTGGTCTATCAAACTAAGTACTTGTATGACTAAGGTTCAGAGATGGAAAGGCTGGCCTTTCTCTAAACAAAAGTAGGTATGGATAGCTAAGCAGTTTCTGATGCCACTTTATTATATGTCATCTATGCTTTCCCTTCACCATAGCAGTTGGAAACCATGGTTTATACCATATTTTTTTTAAAATGATTTGGTGCAGTTGCCTAAATGTAATCAAATGGGTTTTACCTATTTATATAAAGTGAAATGTGTGGTTGGGATGCCTCACTCAATTGTCTTTTTTCACATTAAATTTTGGTCAAATTCGATGAAATTTGTTATTCATGTGTCTGATACAGAGACAAATGTGTGGGCAAAATGCTTACTACATCTTGGACAGATGCTCCACTTAAACTGTCAAAAACATTGAAAGTTCCATAGGATCTTAAATCATTTTTCCTGAAACGTTATACATGGAAGATCACAAGATTTTTTCTTGTTACTTCTCATTGAAAATCATTGTATGCTATGATATTAGATACCATTTGTCCTCAGGTTTCTGAATTTAAAAGCTACATGGTGGGGAAAGCTCCACTGGTGGTACAGCAACTACAATACTCTCATGTTACTCACAAAATGTGGGACACTCTTCGGCTCTGTTCCTACTGTATGGCAGAATCAATGTTAGGGGGGATCACAAACATAAATCAGTGGAGGAAAGAAGCTGCCCATTTCCAGAGTGTATGGCTGATTTGCAGGCAACTTATTTATCCAAACAGAAACAAAATCTGGATGCTCCACTTTGAGTCTAAATTATGCAAGTTGTGCTACCATTCACATCGTTAGTTACATCCCAAGCTATAAGGTGCACCAGCTTATAGACTCTAAATGTAAATATTTTAAATTCAAAATGCAAAAAATGTGAATTTTTCAAGTGAACATGAAGTAATATTGTAAAAGAAACAATATTGACTAGGATCAGTGCATGTAATTGTCCTATAATTAAATAGGATAGCAAGAAATTTCATGCTGCATATTTAAAGTGTTTGGGTTATGAATGGGTACTTTGTGTATATCTGACAGTATGTCATATTAAGTAGTAATGTTTGGAACTAGTTGTTTTTGTACAATTTGGATGTTATTAATTGTAGTTAAGTAATATTTAATTCACTTAATTATTGCACATAATGGCAAAAGCACTTTAATAAATTGTAGGCCCTATAAAAGGGACAATGGATAAGTTGGAGTTGTAACCTCTGATGAAGCTCTGCCCAGACAGAGTGAAATGTAAGTTTTGGTAGCTAGAAGCTGGTACCTCTGGCTATGCTGTGCTCAACAAAGAGAATAATGGATAGCTAATTATGTATTTCAGGTAAGTAATAGTTTTGAGAGGTTCTGGACACTCAGTTACTGTACCTCGAGAGCAAAGCTCGAGAGGTCTCTGAGTATCCAGAACCTTGAGATGCTGAAGCTCACTGGTAATACATACTTAGCTATCCAATGTTTTTTTTTAAATATATGGATCTGAGTTGGATGTTATTTTTTTTCTCTTTGCTCATTTTGTGGATGTTGTGGGTGGTTGTCTGCTGTAGTGAAGGAGCCTGTCTGTACTGGCTGACCACCGCAGTGTGTCAAAACACATGCGGTCCCCACCCTGTCACTGCCGTTTCCTGCCCCATCACTACTGCACCCCGTCAGCTCTGTTAGCTGTCCAAAATATTTTTTTGGTGTGTTTTCAAGTTAATCCTATTTTTTCTGTGTTCTTCTGAAGTAGGTTCGACCAGGCAGTTCAATTTTTGAACCAAAGTGCTACAGAGTAGAAAATCTCTTGGTTAGCGAGAGACTGGCTGTCATGTTTTCAAAACTATTTTTGCCCAACTACAGAGGAAAAGCTGCCAATCGGAAGGCACACTTGGGAGATATGGACAGAGGAACTAGTGCATGTGCTGTTGAGCTTCTGTGATAATATTATCATTCACGTCCCGAACAATACTATTACGGGGCCTGAATGATGGTATTATCACTCTCGAAGTGTGGTATTATCACTTCGGGAGTGTTACTATAACAGGAAATTTTTTGTTTACTTTAGTATAGTATTAAATTCGGAATCCATATATTAAAAAGTTTTATACTGGAAAAAAAAAACTTCCTTCAGGATCCATTCTTAAAGTGCATATGTCTAAAGGGTAAAGAAGGACATTTTGCATTTAAAACATTTATATGTAGAGTTTATAAGCGGGTGCACCTTATAGCTTGAGATGGAATTTATTTATTTAGTTAAAAGTTGATAACAGGGAAAGTCACATTGAGCCTAAACTTGTTTCCAGGTGCAACCTGAGGACATAGTTGGACAATGAAACATTTTTATTTGGAATGTGCGTTTGTCTAAAGTTTTTGGACCTAAGTGGCAGGTTATCGGCATCTTTCCTGGCATGTGTGACTAGATGATTTTCAGCCTGCTTTGTGGAAGTATAATAATAGCACTTTGCAAATGTTCTTCACATGTCTCAAATTTTGTTTGTGGCAGGTGAGATGCAAATTAGTGCTGCAACAATTGAGACTTTCTTACAGAACTATAATGTATAGTAAGTGCCTATTAAGCACCATAATCAGCAGTCACACAGCTTTGTTATGCACTGTTTAGAATTTTAAAAGTTGTTAACCATACTTCGGAACTTCCAAACAGTGGCATAGCAAAAAAGAATACACCAGTGTTCCATAATTCTCACACATAGAATGCAAACAGTGTTTTTTTGACCATACACTATAAAAGATGATGGCTGGGGATTGGGTGACAACCACGCTGAAATCACCTCTCGTGGTTGCTAGGGCTACAGTAAACCTCTCGAGCTGCGCTCTCAAGGTTTACCATGTTGCCCTTGCAACCACTCGAGGTGATTACAGCATGGTTATCACCCGATCCCCAGCCATTATCCTCTATATAATTGGTAAGGTGGATGCTGCCAAGAAAGACGTGTATAGCAGGGACTGTATTTTGGTGCCTGCAACACTTTGATTGGAATTGTGCTGTGGGTTCCCATGGGGAGATTAGAAATTTTAGGGGAAAGGAGCAAGTTTGCCTCTTTGATAGGTTGTTTTCTTCCTTTTTTTTTTTTTTCTCTCTCTCTCTCCCTCTCCTGCATTGTATATATTGACTATTTTTTGGTGCAGTATTTAGAATGGAAACAGTACATTTTTCTGGTTTCTTTTCTCTTTTGGGGAGGTGAATTTTGAAATTGGATGAGTTTGTTATCTTTGTGCTTTCTGTTGCTTGTTTTGAGTTGTTATTTGTTCTGTTTTATTTTGTTATTTATTTAATTTTCTTTTCAATAAAAAATTCCAGTGCTCCAGGAAAAGTGCCTTGGGTTCTTTCAGTTCCACCTGAACACCCACCAGGACAGCACCAGGATAGGTAGAAGGGACCTTGGTTTAACATCTCATTCATAGGATGGCATACACTGGCAATACAGCACCCCCCCCCAATACTGCACTCATGTTTTAAGCTATGAGCTTAATCCCAGTGTGTAACTAGAACCCACAACCTTCTGGCCCAGAGGGGGATGTGCTATGATTAAACCACACTGAGTGAATTCTGATGTTCGCTTTTACTCAGGCTCCAAGATTAGCAAAAAGGTGTTTTATTGAATGATGGGATTTTTCTCCAAATTGAAATTTGTCTAATGTAGCATCTAAAAAAACCCCATTCCAGGTGATCAAATGCCTTTTCAGCATTGACTGCTATAATGGCCCTCTGTTCTTCTTCTGGGAAATCATGGCAGTCAGAGATGACATTTAGGACCCACCTGATGTTGTCTTGAATGTGATGCCCTGGTAAGAACTCGGTCTGACCTAGATGGATCAGACAAGTGATCACTCTTTGTACTCTATTACCAATGGCTTTACAAACATTTTTGCATCCTGATTCAAAAGGGAGATGGGGAAGCAGCTGTCAGACCTCATAATGGCATTACCCAGTTTGGGAGTAGCTGTAATAATAGCATCTCCCCAAGAGTCGGGCATTTCTCCCTCTTCGTGGACTTCATTCCAGACTGTGGTCAGTACAGGGGATAAGGTCTGGCACAAATTGTTTAACTGATTTTGCTATGAACTCATCAGGTCCAGGGTACAATCTAGAACAGTTGTCATTTCTTCAGTGAGAGGGAGCATTTTTGATTATCTACACTATATTTATTTTCTTTTTCATTGACAATTTTGCTCCCTGCTCACCTAGATGCTTATTCCAACCTATCTGTGACTACTTCTGCCACTGCATTTCCCATCTTCTCCACTGATCCATTTAACCAATCATCTTAGCCTATACCCCAAGTCTCAAGCAAGGGACCTTGCAAGTTTATTCCAATGCTGTGGAGTGTGGATTGGCCCAGGCTGCAGTGAACAGAATAGTCCTTAGTGGCACTAGGGATCAGGAGAGGCAGACTATGCTAGTGAGGTGGACATGGGGCAGAGGAATGATCATCACTGAATGCCTGAGGAAGCACCTCTTTCCTTCATTTCTCCCCCCACCACCTCTAAACTACTGAGTAGCATCTCACTGTGCACTGTCATGTGGAGAAGAACCTGCAGTGGGCAGTCATCCATGACATCAAGGCTCCCCAACTAACCACATGAGGTCTTATGCAGTGAGATATTTGTCCTTCCCTCCCTCCTGGAACTTGAGAGTGCTAACCAATCAGTGCTGTCAGAGCTCTACCATTTTGATGCAGCTGAGTATGTTTGTGGAGTAAACCCAGGTCAAGAAATACTCAAACAGCATCATTGGGATTGTCTGTCCATATTTCTATTAGAAACATAGAAAAATGCCATTAGTCCTGTCATGGGGTGTAGAAATGACTTTTTCCAGAAACAGCAAATTGGGTACAACATACTTTACAGGTATGATTTTTATTTAAAAATAATAAACAAATCAAGAAAAATACAAACAAATGACTTTTTGTACAAACAGAGTAAATGAATCAAAAGAAAATCATAAAGCACAGCTTGGCTAGAAAATAGAGAGCTATCTTGCCAACATCTATCTGTGCCTGACCTCTCACAGAGCTCTCCCAGGGAGAACCACACAGGGCCTCTCCCCATGAACATCTGATCTGGTAGTCTCAGCTAAATCCTTTTATATGCTTATAGCTCCTCTTATAATCTAAAAACACTCCCATCAATTATTTCAAAAACGTGTTATTCCCAAATAACATCAGTATTTTATTACAAAATCATCTTACACGGATTTGTTTTTACAGATAATCAAGAACATTCTATTCTTAGAGAAAACAAACATTTGTAGAAACTTAATTTTTCCCTTAATATACTCATGTGGGATACATTACTGAAACTCCACCCAGAGGAGCAAGGGAGGAGATTTCCTAACAAGATAAAAGGAGAATACCAAGGGCTGCCCATCCCCTGTAAGGCTCAGAACAAGGCAAGTTTCTGAGCAGACACATGACTATAGAGTGAGCTCCATAAAGGCTTGTGTTAAGGAAACTCAGATATTTAGATATCTTTATTTTACATTGTATAATACCTGTGCATAAGCCTGAGTTAGTACATTAAAGAAAAATGAACAAAAAATGAACAGTCACTCAGAGAAGCTGCTGTGTAGTTTAAAGACAAGCAGACCCTTCTCAGTGTACAGTTCAGCTGAAAAAACCAACAGTGCTCAGCACCCAGCTAAGTTATTTCATTTAAGTCAAGTGTTTGGCTGAGCTTTGTCAGGATTCAGGACAGAGTTTCATTTCCTGACTGCTGAGGGCAAAGGCAGGAAGGCAAGTCTACCATTTAAATTATATATTTTAAAGAATATGAGACACAAATACTGTGTATTTTGGTTGGTCTTACTGTGACAAGGTACCTTTGTAAATGAGCCTATGGCTCAAAGATTTTCCAAACTGCTGTTTAAATAAAATAAAATAAAAAAAAATAAAAGGCTACTTTTCCACTCAGGGCAGAGTTAAAGTTCCCTGTTTGAAACTGCAGTTTTCAGACCGTTGCAATGTGTGAAAGGACCCAAAGTTACAAAAGATTAACAGAACCTTTTTACTTAGCTGGCAAAGGTACAAATGGAGGGAAATAATTATCCAGCATGTGAGTGGTTTTAGAACAGACTGCTAGTCCATAATAGTATTTTAACCCTTCCCCTTCCTGAGCTCTATCAGATATCCAGTGCCAAGGGTTCCTGAAGACAGAAATGAAACAGAAACTGAATAGCAAGTGGCCAACACGCTTTTATAGTAAAAATGACAGTAGCTTAGCAAGGAAGTAAAGAACAAGCAAATAAATATATTTAAAAATGTTGTTGCTCAACAGACTTAGAAATGTACATAAAACAGTTATAGAAAAAGAGAAAAATAAAGACTTCAGGTCCTGGACTGGTTCTGAAAAATGCAGGGGGGGGGGGGAGATACCTTTACAGGTCCATTTACTCTGCATGTATTGCCCTATCCTATCCCAAGACCTATCGTCTAAGTCAATTTGTGACCATGCTACCACTCCCCATTTTACCTGTCTTACTACAACCCCTGGCACCTTAGTAAGCCATCCACTCTGTTCCAGCTGTGTTTGAATCCATTAATTGTTGTGGTGCCCACCACCTTAGCTGGGAGACTGTTCCACAGCTCAGCCGTTCTCTTTGTAAAATTTAACTTTCTCACATTCCTCCTGACTCTCCCACTGCAGCCCACAGCCTGACCAGCACTCTCTAAGTGGCTCTGCTGCCACCCTGGGATGTAGCACTTATTCACAGCCACCGTCCCCCTGCTAGAATTGCAGCCCACAGCACACAGCCTGACTGGTGCTCTCTAAGTGGCTCCACCACCACCTTGGGATGTGGTACTTTTCCACAGCCACCATCCTCCTGCTTGAACTGCAGCTCCCAGCCCACAATCCAACTGGCACTCACTAAGCAGCTCCTCTGCCACCCTGGGAAATGGTGCTACTCCACAGCTACTGTCTCCCTGCTTGAACTGCAGCCCACAGCCTGACTGGTGCTCTCTAAGCAGCTCCACTGCCTCCCTGGGATGTAGCACTTACTCACAGCTGCTGTCCCCCTGCTTGAGTTGCAGCCCACAGCACACAGCCTGGCTGGTGCTATCTAAGTGGCTCTACCACCACCTTGGGATGTGATGCTTCTCCAAGGCCACCATCCCCCTACTCGAACTGCAGCTCATAGCCTGACTGGTGCTCTCTAAGCAGTTCTGCTGCCATCCTGGGACATTGCGCTACTCCACAGCTGCCATCTCCTTGCTCAAGCTGCAGCCCACAGCCTTACAAGCCTTCTTTAAGTGGCTCTGCTACCACCCTGGGATGCAGCACTTAACCACAGCTGCTGTCCCCCTGCTCTAACTGCAGCCCACAGCCCACAGCCTGACTGGTGCTCTCTAAGTGGCTCTGCTGTCACCCTGGGATGTGGTGCTTCTCCATACCCACTGTCCCCTGCTCAAAATGTAGCCCACATCCTGACCAGCACTCTCTAAGCAGCTCTGCTGTCACCCTTGGATGTGGCGCTACTCCACAGCCACTGTCTCCCTGCTCAAACTACAGCCCACAGCCCACAGTCTGAGCAGTGCTCTGTAAGCAGCTCTGTCACCATCCTGGGATGAGGCACTTCTCCACAGCCACTGTCCTCCTGCTTGAACTGCAGCCCACAGCCTGACCATCACTCTCTGAGCAGCTCCGCAGTGACCCTGGGATGCAGTGCTTCTCCACTGCCGCTGTCCCCCTGCTTGAACTGCAGTCCACAGCCCACAGCCTGACCAACGCTATCTAAGTGGCTTTGCCACCACCCTGTGATGTGGTGCTTCTTTACAGCCACTGTCCCCCTGCTCAGACTGCAGCCCACAGGTACGCACTCTTCCCCAGTCTCAGCATTGGCCAAAGGACCAGGAGACGGCTTTTCTATTCATTGGTCCTGTGAGCAGGTTTGGACTTTTCTCATTGGTCTGCTTGCAAAATGCTGCTGTGCTATTGGTCGATGCTCCAAGCCTGATAGACACTGTTTCAAGAAGAGCCCTGTGACTACCCTTGGAGCAGGCACAGCTCTCTTTTCTAATGGCAAGCACTGAATTGAACTGGAACAACCCTCTATATTTTTGTTGCTCTAGCTCTTTTCTTCAAGTTCCGGTTTCAAGTTTCAAGTTTATTGCAGGAAAACACCCTTGAGCAAGCTCATTCACAAGGCGGTCCTGTGACATAAACACTTAAAGTACAAATATAGATAGGTAATAACAGTATATACATGAAATGCACGTTACATGGTACAGGCTGGATATACATACAAGGGTACCACATAGGGTGACCGCAGGTGGTAAACATTAATATGAGACAGGGAAGCGACTTACAGGTTGCATACTGATAAATGAAACATGATGACTGGTGTGTACAATATATATATTTTGGCAGCTAGAACAAACAACAGACTACAACTGATATGGGGGGGAGGAGTGATTTGATAGAGTAGCAGTGAAGCGTAAGCATAGATAAAGCCAGGAGTAGAAGGGGAAGGGAAAGCAGTTAATATGGCAAAGCAATTATACTTTACCAGTGGATAAATATGGCACACATGGGGAAGGAAGAGACTTAATGACAGTTACAGGTGTCTTTTATTTTGGCTGAACTTAGCGATTTGTAGAAGTTTATTGAAACTGTTCTAGTTAGTTTCAGTACGGTTTCTAATTGGTTCCAAATGGAGGGAAGGGCATATGCAATAGCACGTTTGCCAAAGGAGGTCTACGTCCTTGGTATGTCAAGCATAACAAAGTCAGATTTTCTTAATGAGTATGCACTATGTGAGATACTAATAAGAGAAGAGAGATAGCTTAGCAATTTCTGCAGGAGCAGTTTAAGAGTCCATAGCCCAGCGTGGAGCAGGCGTCTAGTAGTAAGGGATGTCCAACCAACAGCTGCATATAAGTCACAGTGGTGTGAACGGTAAGGGGAGTTGGTAATGAACCATAACGCATGGTGACAAAGGATGTCCAGTTTACTTAGATTTGCAAGAGTGGTGGAAGAATAGATTACATCGCCATAGTCAAGTAGGAGGAGAAAAGTGGCCTGTACAAGCTTGTTTTGAGTTTCAAGGGGGAAAAGGGGCCTATTTCTGTAGAAGAAACCTAACATTGCTTTTAGCCTTCTAGAGACATCTTCGACGTGGTCATTGAAAGATAATTTATTGTCAATCCAGATACCCAGATATTTAAATTTGGTTACAACTTCCAGAGGCTCGTTTAGCGTGGTGACAATGAAGTCTCGGGCAAGGGTATTGGGGGGGCCTGTGACAGTACTCGGGAGAATATCATTGCTTTAGTCTTCTTAGCATTGAGCAGAAGCTTGGCCTTTATTAGATTATGCCTGTTAAAGCGGCTCGTTTGAAGCACTCCTTGACCTCAGATAATGATGAGCCAGAAGTATACAACACAGTATCATCTGCAAAAAAGTGCAGATTGGATGTAGATATGTTAGCATCTAAGTCATTAATGTACAAAGAAAACACGATAGGGCCTAAGATGGATCCTTGGGGGACTCCTCATGCAACTGGCAAGGCAGCAGAAAAAAAGCCTTTCACCTTTACTTTTTGGAATCTTCCAGTTAGGTAGCTAGAGAACCACTGGGTGGTATGGTATGTGGCACCCAACTTTGCAAGGCAATTGACTAATAGTTTGTGATCAACAGTATCAAAAGCTTTGCTGAGGTCCAAAAAGACTGTGCCAGTTACCTTCTTAGCATCTATAGCAGAGATCCAATCATTGGTTACTTTGCTAGTGCAGTGATTGTGCTATGATTAGCCCGGAAGCTGGATTGAGCAGGGTTAATGAGAGAGAAGGTTTCCAAGTGAGATTTTAACTGAATATGGATTAGTTTTTCGAGAACTTTAGGAAGGATAGGCAATATGGAGATAGGCCTATAGTTGTTTACATCGCATGGGTCACTAGATTTAAACAGAGGGGGGATATGTGCTGATTTCCAGCAGGACAGCACAGTAGCAGATGTAATGGAAAGATTTAAGATGTGGAGAATTGGGGCAGTGAGATGGGCGTAGCCTGACCTTAGGAAAAAGGGTTCCAAGCCATCGTCCCCTGCACTTTTTTTGGTGTCTAAGTTAAGAAGAGAATCTTCTACTTATTTATAAGTTATCTCACGCAGTTGGAAGGGGCTGGGTGCAGGACTAGATGTAGGGGGAGGGGTATGCTGGCTCACTGCAGCACCAGCATAAGGTGACGAGTGAAAAGCTAATCCAGCTGTGGCAAAGTGGGAGTTAAGTTCCTCCAGAATTAGGGACTTGTTTTCCACAATCTTGCCACTTGCAACTATCTTTGTTGGGACAGAGGGGGCCATGGGCCGTTCTTCTATAGCTTTGATAGTCTTCCATATTTTATCAGGGTTACCTTTAGCTTGTTCGAGAGTAGAACTATAATAGTTAGCTTTAGCAGAGCAAAGTTTTTTCATACAGTTATTCCTGGCTGTTCTAAAGGCCTGCCAATCCAAAGATTCTTTGGGATGTCTAGCTTTAGCCCAGACCTTATCTTGAGCTATAAGGGCTACCTTGAGATCCGAGGTGAACCAGGGGTTGGAACTGTTCCATACCCTTACTTTGATGAAAGGGGCATGCTTATTTATTATTGTAGTGAGTTTGTCATTAAGGATGTAAGCTGCCTTGTTGACATCTTTGGCTAGGTAGAGATCTTGCCATCTGATCATGCTCAGGTCAGATAGGAAGTTTACTGCACTGAATTTGCGAATGGATCTTTTTGTTATGAAGATGGGTTGCGGCTGGGCCTTAATTTGAGATTCTTATGCAAGCAAAACCCATGATCGCTCATGTCATTGTGAAACACTGCTGAATGAGATATTTTGTGTGGATGGGTGGTTAGTACCACATCTAGAATGGAACTGTTGGCAGTATTTAGAGTGTTGTTCCTAGTGGGTTCACTGACTAATTGTCCAAGACCTAGCTCATCACAAAGGTATTTGAGGCCGTGTGATTTAGGTGACAGCCAGTCCATATTTAGATCTCCTAGAAATATTGTTTCAGTTTTTGCATCTACGAACATGGATTTCAAAAGATTAAGAACTTCATCACCACCAGACGGGGGTCTATAGCCACCTAGGATAGTGACACATTCCTAGGAGGGAGATGAAGGCTCAGCGAAACTAACTCAAATTCCTTGGCTGAGAGTTTGAGCTAATATTGGTGACCAAGTACTTAGATTTGGCGTAGATAACCACACCCCTGCCTCTAGACTCTATCTGCTCTAAATAAATTGTAGCCCTGCAGTGATATTTGTTGATCAGTGTTCATCTTTTTTAACCACAACTCAGTAATTATGATACGATCAGGGTTAACATGTGCAGCCCAGGCTTGCAGCTGTACAAGTTTTTTAGGCAGGCTTAAAATGTTGACCATCGTCATTTTGAGACCTGAGGCCTCAGCAAAATCGATAGGTGAGGTAAGTTGTAGGGGGGGCCAGGGTTGAGCTCCACATTTCCTGAGCAGAGAAGAAGCAGAAGTATAACTTTCTTTAAGGAGCTTAAAAGAATGGAGACTGCTTTTTTATTTCTTCGCGGCAACCCATATCATGCTACGCAAGAGGCGGCACCACTGTAATGACAGTTGAACGTGATCAGTGTAAGTGCTTGAACAGACATAGGTGAGGACAGTAGCAAGAGGGTGTAGGCTAACTGGGGGGAATAGGCTAAAAGGGGAGAGGAGAATGACATAGTGTCTGCATGGTAGACCGTTATAACATTAAGTATTGATAAGGTACATTGGAGAACTGAATTGCATTGAGGTACTTCGAATTGCACTGTATTGCTGAGAACTCTGCACTGTAGGAGCAATAAGAACACAATAAAGAGAGCCATGGTTCCAGATTGAGTAATCTCATGATTTGTATTAGTGCAATATTTTCTAGGCAAGTAATTTGCCCACCTAGGTACTCACTTAAAACCTAGATGAGAAAATACAGCAGAAAGGGGAACAAGGAGAGCAGGAGCAGCTTAGTTAGTGGCGGGGCTCAAGAGATATTCACACAGGGCAGTCTTATTGGCCACACTCAGATACCAATCATAGGTTGGCAGCAGTCGAAACTAGGCCAATGAAGCAGTAATATGATATAGGAGACGGATCATGAGTGTATATTTTGCCAATAATGTAATGCTAAAAAAAGCCTACAATTGATTGCAAGTGTGCCTAGAATTAAAGTCTGAGGTTAGGACAGCATATTGTTTAAATTTGTGCCTTAGAGTGTTACAGTCCTTTTGCTGAAGAATGTGTGTGTAAGGTTTGTTCAGGACTGCATAGTGATTGTGTTAAGTTACAGCCTTTCTGCTAGCATCACAACTTTGAACTCTGAAATGTCCCCCTGCCCTCCTGTCTCCGCCTTAACGTTTTCTCCCACTCTCTCTCTCTCTCTTCAATCCCCTTACCCTCCCCCACCTGTGCTCCCAAATAGCAACCAATGCCTCTCTACCTGAGGACCCCCCTTTTCTTTTGACCTGCTAATTCTGCCTTCCTCTGTTATTCTTCTTTTGGCCAAAACCTTGCTGGCTATTTGTCCCCTCTCTGTCTGCATGCACCCCTTGTTTCTCACCTGTTTTTTGCATTTTCCTCCACCACCAATTGTAGCCCTTTGTCCAATGAGCTATTTTAACTAACAACCTCTCTCCTTTCCTTCTCTCTCTGCAGCCCATAGCCTGACTGGCACTCTCTAAGTTGCTCCATCGCCACCCTGGGATATGGTGCTTCTTCACATCCGCCTTCCACCTGCTCAAACTGCAGCCCACAGGTATGCACTCTTTCCCTGTCTTGTCATCCACTGAAGGACCTGGAGACAGCTTTTCTTTTCATTCGTCCTGCGAACAGGCCTGGACTTTCCTCATTGGTCTGCTCGCAAAAACGTTGTTGCTCCATCAGTTGGTGCTCCAAGCCTGATAGACACTGTTTCAAGCTGAGCCCTGAAGCTACCATTGGAGTGGGCACAGCTCTATTTTGAAATGAACTGGAAACAGCCCTCTCTATTTTCTCCCACTCAGCCTCCCCAGCCCTGCCCTCTATTAAATCTGCCAAGGCTCCACCCTTGACTTTTTCCTCCTGTATTATTGGCCACCAGCTTTACTATTCTTCCTCTCTCTGGTACTGAGGACAATTTCACTACTCGCTGATAATTAAACCTCCCACCTTAAACCCTAGCCTCACAGTCTATTGACTCCTCTCCTATCACTCTTACTTTTTCAAGGTGACCAGGTCAAGACTTTCCCTACTGCCTACTAAATTGCTACCCATGCAGGACATGGTCTAGACTCCTACTGTTTTTTCCCCTAAAGCACCCACACAAAACTACCTTTTCTCCTCTGCTAACCATTTTCTATGTGACCAATCTCAGTTGTTTTCCCCTCCTGAAACTCCATTTACTGCAACAATGTACCAGCGCTTGCATTCCTCTCTGTCTATGCTGAGCTCCCTAACAACCATGCTACAAGCGGCAGACCTCTGTGGATCTGTTCTGGCCGTTGACCAGAGACACACTGGCCCCAAATCTAATATATATGATGCCTTTCAATGTGTGCAGATCAGAACCCTCCCTTACAAGTGTAGTCCTACTGGATCTATTAACTAATTGTGAGCAGTGGCTTCTCAGCCTATTTATACATGCCTTCATCCTCAAATCCACCTCCTGCCTTCCCCCAGCCTGGCCCCCCCACACACTGATTCTCTTTTCTGGTGACATCAAAATTAATTCTGGCCCCATAAATGCCCATATTGATCAGACTGATGCAAACTGGTCAAAGAACCTTGGGTCCAAAATAGCCCACAAGAATATCCACAGCCTCACGTCCAAGCTCCATGAGCTTGAGGCATGGGTATATGTTTACAAGCTACAGGTGTTAGATCTCCTGGAAACATGGCTAAAACACAGTCACTCTGACTCCCATTTGCAACTCCAAGGATACTCCCTCCTGTGCCAAGACAGACATGGCCAAAAGAGGGGTGGCACTTTATGTGCAAGACCACATCTCTGTCACCACTATCAATCGCTCAGCTTCCATCTCCCCAACTGAATGGCTCCTCGTAGAACTAACTCTTGAAGCATCTAAGAAACTACACATTAGTTGTTGCTACACTCCCCTCTGGAGGTGTTACGGGACTATCCTCTTCCCTGGATGGCATAGGGTGTACAACCCCCTCCAGGGACATCATCGTAATTGGCAATTTCAACCTAAATTGTTTGGATGTACCTGCACCTGATTATGAAAATCTACTCGATGAACATAACCTGGTGCAAGTTATCTCATCTACCACCAGGCACAATGCCCACTGACAAAACTACTTCCTCATAGACTGGGTAGCTGCAAACCATCCTGACTTGATTCTCCAGACAGGCACGATGTCTGACTCAATCAGTGACCACTCACCAACCTATACCATACTGTCTCTAAAATCAAACCACGCTCCCTACAAACTTCCATCCTTCAGACAATTCTCCAAATGAGACCGAATGCCGGTACTCAACGAGATGTGGGCAATGAACTGGAATGCCCTTTGCCACCTAAAGGATATCTCTGAGGCAGTCACACTATTCTCCTCCAGGCTACACTGCTTCCAGGGCACATATTTCCCCCTAAAAACTAGAAGAGTGAGAGGTGGGTGCACTCACTGGATAACCAGTGAGCTGCTGGCACTAATGAAAAACAGGGACCATAAGTGGAAGGAATACAAGTCACCCCCCTCCCCCTAACTTTGAAATGTCTGCAGACAGCTATGAAAATGCAGCAAACAAACTGCTAAATCCGTAAAGCACAAATACTATCATAACCAACAAATCAACAGCCTGGGCAACCCACATAGTTTCTGGTCCTCCATTAGCTCTCTCCTTAACCCTAAAAACAGCAGTCAGATAATCCAACTTTCCTCCCCCTCTGAACCCACCTCAGACCCTACTGAAATTGACGATACTTTCAACCTAAAACTCACAAACCTATCCCCTTACCTAAACAAGCTCCCCCAAATGAGCCCCCCTGCCTCTTGCCACCAGACTGATGACCCTGCCTCTTCCCACATCTATGCTCTACCCCCTCCTTTCCATTTCAGGACCGTTGGCCACACTGACACCATCAAGTTATTAAAATCCCTACCAGCCAGAGTCAGCCCTGGTAGCGATGGTCTACACCCCTGCTTCTTGAAACTCATCTCACTTGCAATTGCATATCACCTCACCTTCACCTTCAACCACTTTCTCACTACTGCTGCTGTACCCAGTGCTTGGAAACATGCAAATGTAGTACTGATATTCAAGGCTGGTGATCCCCTTTCCCCCAATAACTACATACCCATCTATTTCCTCCCCCACCTGAGCAAACTGCTTGAAACAAATCACACACTCTCAGCTAACAGAGTGCCTGGAGAAGTACAACCTCCTCTGCCTCTCCATCACAGGTTCCGCAAACATCACAGTATCTCCTCTGCCCTTGCACTTTTTTCCAACCATGTACTGAGAAATGCGGACTAGGGCAGACCAATGGGTGCCATCTTCATTGACCTATCTAAAGCATTTGACCTTGTTGACCACAACCTCCTCCATTCGACCTTGCTCCTTTTTGGCCACACTTCTGGGCTCACTGCCTGGTTTTGCAGCTACCTATCAAATAGGTACCAGTTAGTTCTCATTGACAAGCTCTCCTCCTCTTCCCTTCCTGTACTCACTGGCATTCCACAGGGCTCCATACTTGAACCTCTGTTCTTCTCTGTGTTCATCATCATGCTTCCAAAGGACAGCATTACCTGCTCTGCTTTCCTGTATGCTGATGATCTGGTCATGTATCACAGTGACAAAAATGTTGATGCTATCTCCTCCTCCCTCACACTAAACGTTGCATCTGCCCATAATCTGTTCTGCTCTCACAACTTACTGCTAAATGAAAAAAGAGCAAAGCTATGCTCTTTGAGTCTAAACCCTTCTTAGCAAAGGCTACTAAAGCAAAATCATCTCTCCTAGTTCTCACCCCATCTGGCATTTTGCTTGAGACTGTCTCATTGTTTAAGTACTTAGGAGTTACCCTTGACCCCCCCATTCTTTTTCTGAACACGTCAACATTACCATTAACCAGATCCACCAAAAACTGGGCACTGTATATCATTATAAACATTACCTGTCCATGGAAGCCCATTTGGCAGTAACACATGGCAACCTACTTCCCTCCTATACTACTGCTCCCCAGTCTACTCAAACCTCTCCTCCTCTCTACACATAAGACTAAATAGTACCGACAATGCTATCTGTTGCTTTACCCTTCTCACCCCCTACCGCACCAACCACTGCTCACTATACCAGTCTCTGGGGTGGCTGACCCTGCAAAGTCATTTTAACTATTCTTTGGGCTGCACAATGGACAACTCCCTCCACCATGCACATATGTCCCCCTACTTTCCCCTGCTGACAAACAGTGCAGTCACCAGAAACCTTTGGGCATCCTCAGTCCCACCATTGGAAATACCTCTAGTCCACTCCACCATGGGCAAACAAGCTTTCTTTGTCACTGCCCCCTTGCTTTGAAACAAACTCCCCCTGCCTATTCGATCATCACCCACACTTCTAGCATTTAAGCATGCCATGAAAGCATGACTTCTTTCATCTGCAGTCTGCCATTGTTTCTAACTGCAAGGACACTGTGTTTTTGGATCTCTTCTCCGACCTATGAACTTACTCTACACTTGCATCCTGACAGCACTTCCCCGTGTCTCCTTTCCCCACTAAAACTCCCCCTTTTCCTCCTGCTCCCTTGTCCTCCCAACTACCCCATGTCTTTTCCTCTCTCTCTTTTTTCTTTACTTTGTGCTGCTTCCTTCAATTTACTTGCCTGATGTTTTGATCTCTGCCTGTACTCTACATCAACCCTTGTTATGTACTCAGCAATAAACTTGATCTTGTATAGAACACTTTTCTGCTGCCTGTACCCTGCTACAGCATGATCTGATGTATCAATTGCACCTTGTACATTGTACCTGATGTTTTGTTTGTACCCTCTCTGTTATACCTGTGTTTTGGCTGCCACATTTCTGTGGCCTGGGTCTTGCCTGAAAAAGGTCCTTTGGATCAGTGCACCTACCTGGTTATCAAAGACAGAAAGAAAGAAAGAAAGAAGGAAGGAAGGAAGGAAAGAAAGAAAGAAGGAAGGAAAGAAAGAAAGAAAGAAAGAAAGAAAGAAAGAAAGAAAGAAAGAAAGAAAGAAAGAAAGAAAGAAAGAAAGAAAGAAAGAAAGAGAAAAAATAAATAAATAAATGCTCTAGATGTGTACATCTGATAAAGAGTCCCTTACATTTTACTGTACCTTGTTCTTTACTTAAAGGTCTCAGTCACATTACAAAACACCATGGTTTTGGCACTCACCACCACAAATTACGCCGCACACCAAAAAAAAGATTTAAAAGGATTGTGTTCCATAAATACAGTGCCTGACGCATTTCTGGTCTGTTACTCGACCCTTTCTCAAAGACTTAGCCATGGTGTTTTGTATTTACAAATTTTTTTGAGAGCACCACATTATCTTGTGTACACTCTCCTTGCTTTGTTCTCTGTCACATTACTGTTCTTCTTCTTTCTGGCCTCCAGTGATACATGTTCAGTGCCCTAGCTGATCCTTCTAGGATCTGTTTTGCGGGCCGTGAATCATTTTGGTTGGTATATGCTGCACTATTTCTAGCCTGCCACTGTGTTTCTTTAAAGATCAACTTCAAAGCTTCTAATTATTTTATTACTTTTCTTTTCACAGGTACTGACGGTATAATAAAAATGTTTATTAGAAATCGTGTATCTGTGTGTTTTTTTCTGAAGATGGATATATTTTATATTACAGCTTGTTAAAATACCAGCTTGTGCAGTGCAGCTCAGTTTATTTTTTTCTCTCTACCCCCGTGTTCTGGCAGTTCATTGCATCATTCATGGAGTGACATCTGCTTCATCAGCTCAAGCACTTATTAGATCCGAAGCTTGCGCTGCGCTAAGCTGTAATGCAGCAACACTTTGATGACAGCAGCAGTAGGTGTTTTATTTATTTTTGTTATGACCCTAACATTTTTTAACTCAGAAAATCCTTGTTAGATAAAAAAATGATACATTGGGAAATGCGCAGATTTGTGTATCAGCCACTACTAACTGTAAATGTGAGATGATTTGAACACATTTGCACTTGACTGTGCAGCATTTTTATAGGTTAGGGAGAGCACCTGAGCAGCATACCGTGACTTCCTTTTCATTATAGGCTGATTTTTTTGTTGTCTTTATCTGCTAGTAGATTTGATGGTTAATGAGATCTATTTGAACAACTTTTATTTTTGATCCTGCAGTATTGTTTTTAAAATCTGTTCTGACACAGTTTTTTTTTTCTAAAGCTGCATTGATCGTCATTATTTATTTGAAAAAAAGGAGAAAAAGAACAGTCCTAGTTTTGATCACGTCTTTACAGTGAGTTGGTACCTCTGAAGTTGAAGTTCTCACACTATTTTGATCTCTGTATATTACTTCCAGGTAAATGCTGCTATAAGCATAGGTTCTGAGATTTACAAAAAATGTAGATTCTATTTGATTTCATTTGTAGCAAATAAAATATCACAGTTAGTTAATCAATGAACAATTTTTATTCAATTTAAATTGTGTGTGTGGGGAGGGCGGGTGAGTGTGGTGATGATAACTGGAGTAGTCTATTCCCTTTCAATATAAAAGCGAACAGACAAACTCATGATTATGTGTTTAAAATGTAACCTATGACAGCATTTTGTGCTACCCCCACTGAATCTTGTCATCTGAGCAATGCAATCAGGCTGATCTTGAGTCATTCGATCTTACTCATGACAAGGATGACTGACCACACTTGTTGATTCTCAGTTTTAATACGATAGCACAGTGTGGGAATAACATTTTATTTGCTTATTTACCAGACTTCCATAGCCTGAGCAGCCAACCAGCACCCCACACTTCAAACACTATATTTATTGTTTTTTTTAGTATTCTGTGTATCTCCCAATAACACTGATTCAAGTTTGTCAGTTTTGTTTTTTTACATGATTAATGTTGCTATTTATAATGGTGAAAATAACCTGGTGTGCCTGAATGCCCTACAGTGGAAAAAACAACACAAAACAAAACACAGTGTTATCTGTGTTAATCATTTACATATGGCAGTGCCTCATGCTTTTGCAACAACCCCATGTTCCCTAGCTCCTATACTGCAAAGCAACACCATGTCAGCCAATAGCGGTACCATCTATGTTGTAATAGAGAATAAGGCAAGAAATGGATGGAGATGTGGTATAGTGAGCAAATGAAATGTATATGAAAAGAGATGGGGTGAAAAAGCAAAGAGCAAATAAAGACCCAGCACATACAATATCTTAGTTGCTCAACTAATCCATTCCCTTACCCCTTTCCATTTGTTTCCATTGTTATTGGGCAATAACTTTTGTTATTCTCAATATGCATCACAACAGAATTTTTGTTTAAATAAATTCCTGTCTTAACCATTTACAGGGACATCCACAATTATTTTTTAAAAGTATTTTAGATCGTTCTCGATGCAGAATTTATTTTGTGATTTATTTTTATAACTCACACTTACATACCTGGTATCTACTGGTTACCACACACTGAGTTAATCACATGTTTTCTCCTAGTAAATTATCTAACAGTGTGAACCCTGTCATAGAGGGGGTGACCTATTAAATTTGTATCAAATGATAGATTGATGACCATAATGATGGATGGGTGGATCTATGGATACAGATAATCAGACATAGGAATTCAATTAGTATTTTTACATTTTTCTGATTTTTAAAGTGACATGCAAAGTTTGAGAGCCAAAATAATCATTATTCTTAATTTCATATCAGCACTGTAATTAGATAACTTTATTTTGCAGACCTTTGGTAAATGCAGAATCGCTGGCATCTACCCACATAAAGCACCTCACAAAGATCCTGGGTAAGCTCCCATTTTTTAGTATTGTTTGTCCAGCTATATATCTAGTATACACTGCTTGGACTGGATTTAACTTATGTGTCCTTATTGCATCTGCAGGTACTCTGGGGCAAAAAGTACATAGACAGTACAGCTGTATACCCTAACTGTCTAAGTACTTTTAAACACTACTGTTCCCACAGGTGCAGTTCAAAGCACATAAGTAATATTTGCCACACTACAGTGTATACAAGGAGTACAGTGAGATCCCTGTCACTAAAATTTGGAGATTACACAGAAACAAGATACTGCCCAATTGAAGTCCTTGTGCAGCTGTCTTCGCTTTAGCATTTTTTTAAACTTAGCAAAATGCAATTCATAATTAGAGAGTCAACAGAAAATGAAACAGAATGATTATATAGATCAATCAGCAGGCAAAGTAAGTTGCATTGCAAGGATTTAAATGTATGAACACACATTGCAGGTCTTCTTTAAAAATGTATTTCCTGTCATGCCCATTTAAAAAAGCAAACTTGATACACATGCACCAAAAATAGTGAACTGTGCAATTCTGGTAGTACCTGCATCAAACACTAACAGGGTGGAAGCTGTGAGGGTGGAGACAGAAAATTACATCATGACCAACTGTGGCTAGGTTCAACATGGTTAAGACACACTCTGTGGCAAAAACAATATACGAAGTCAATCTGAAAATAAATTTTAAATATTTTATTCTAACATCCTCTACTGAAGGCACTACTCTAAGCCCCAATGCTCTGACTTTGGAAGAGTATTTGTCAGCATGTGGTACTAAGTGTTACGGCATGATACAGTGCAGGAAACAGTGTCAGGAACAGCTAGATAAAATGCTAGAATGGATAATGTTACTTTGGAAACCTCAGAAGATGACACAGCACTATATACAGTTTTGTGAAGCTCACAAACTCATGACAATATCAGACACAGAGAGCCAGTGGTGGTTGTTGCCAATAGGGTTTAACACTTTTTTTCAGCATTTCACACCTTGCCACAACCCTCTCGATGAAATAGTGCCTCCTCATCTGCCTACTGAATCTTCCCCAATTTAATTCAGAATGTGTCACATCATTACCCTTTTCACTGTTGAACTGCCATTCTGTTCTGATACTGCTTCTGCATTTTAATTGTTTAAATATCTCCATCATGTCCTCTCTCTCCTGACCCTATGTAGCACATTTGACACTATTCCTCAAAATCTTCCTCATAGTGCTTCATGACTAAGCCCCTGATCAACTTTGTCACCTTCTGATGCACTCCTCCATTAATTAAATGTTGTCTTTTAGGTAGGGTCAATAGTAGTGAACTAAGTACTCCAAGTGCTGCCTCACCATGTGCATATACAAACACAGAATGACATATTATTTTTTGTATGTGATATCTGTGTTAGTGTGTCATGGCAGCAATTTGACATTTGATTCCATCTTCAAGCAGTTAAGCAATGAAGCATGAACAAGGATTAGAGTAAAAACCTTTTAAGCATTTCACATGAATGTAATGGCCATATTGTTTTTAGTTGGTGATTAACTGACTGTTAAAATCCTGTGTGTGCCTTATTGCTATTATAAACAATTAGTCCAAAGATAATTGCTAATAGAGGGAGTTTTTATTAGTAAAATAGTTTCTAGGGATGAGGATATGTTGTTCATATCCAGACTTGTTGGCATATACCTTTCCTTTTAAATCTTGCTGGAAGGTCTAAAAACTGTCTCCTCCCACCCACCTGGGTGATATATGCCTCATCTCCGCCCCATTGCACCATTTCTTCCTTTCCAATTGGAAGATTCAGATTCCCTCCTTACTGCTCAGTGTTGGGTAGGCCCTTGCACTTAATACTTCAGCTATCATGACTGTGATGCAGGAAGTGATTCTATTTGTCTTCCTCGAGCCAACATTCATTCTCATGACCAACACCACTCTCATGGGCTGGGTGCCCACATGGGGAACCACAGAGTCCAAGGTCTCTGTACCTCCGAGGAATCCCATTGCCACATCAACCTGCTGGAGATCTGAGCAGTCCAGCTGGCTCTGGCCATATTCACTCTGTTCCTTTAGGTTTAATTGGTCCAATCCCACATGGACAATACCCCAACCATATACTACTTCAACAAACAGGGAAATGCTCCGTATCTGTATCCTTGTGTGCAGACTGGAGGCATAACTGCAGCAAAGTGGTTGATTGGCAGATGAATTACATCCTGCATTTATCTCTGCTATTAGTTGGCAGGCTAGGAGCCTCCCAGAGGGATAAGAGCTCATTCTACCTGTCATACAACTTTGTCAGTGGCTGCTTCTAGGTACATTCCTATAAAGGATATCTGCAGGGCTGCTGCCTGGAAGTCAGCAACCACTTTCATTACCTATTACCACATCAATCTTGAGTCATTCTGGGATGCTGGGGGCCTCAGATCTCCATTCTCTATTCTCTAGGTATGGGGTGTTTGCCTTGCCTCTCTCCTCCTGAAGAACTGCTATGAATCTGCCAACAAGGGTGGCTAAGAACAACATATCCACATCCCTATAAAAGCAGGTTAGTCACCTTTAACAGTAGTTCTAGGAGTGGTATATGTTGTTCACCTACTGTACACAGTCACCCACCCAATGTCCCCGGCTTCGACGTACAACCTCTGCTTCCAGCGGGCAAGATTGGGTGTCAATGGTGGAGCTGAGCCAAATACTACCCAACTAGGTGGGAGGAGCCAGCTTTTAGACCTTCCAGCAAGATTTAAAGGGAAAGGAACAACATATACCATTCCTAGAACTACTGTTTCAGGTGAGTAACCTGTGTTTTTCCACCAAAAGTAACTTACAATTAAGCAATAAATCATGATCAGGGGTTAGATTAACAGTCTGTTAATCACCCCCGGGGTGTAATGTGGCACAAAATGCAGCTAAATGCTATATAGCCACTAGGTGGTGAGTAACTGACTGTTAAGGTAACTCCAGGGAGTGCCTCATTGCTATTATAAGTTATTCCAAAAGAAAAGTGCCAAACATATACTATTTGAATGTTTTCCTCATTTACAGAGAGATTTTTTAATAAAATAGTTCTTCCACCAATGGTTTAAGAATTCTGGTTCAAAATCAGAATGCAGCTTCCCAGTCATTCAGCAGTGCTAGAGGATGGAATACTGACAGGAAGAATCCATGTGCCATGATGATCAGGCTGAATGTGACAGTGTAACATGGATTAATGTAAGGCTATTGGAATGCTACTTGCCAATCAGACTGCAGTGTTTCTGAGACACTTTCTATAATTTATTTTATTTACTAAATCTCCTGATAAAAAACTCTACTATGCCATATTGCTGTGCTACTGGTTGTATCAGTAATTCTAACTATGAAAAGGGTTTTTATATATTTCCAAAAAATTCAGAGTGAAGACAGGAATGGATCAATGCAATATATAGCTCTAACTGGCATCCAGCAAAAACATCATGTATTATGTTTGGATCATTTTGATGACAGCCAGTATTCAAAAGATCCTTCAGTACTTAAGAGTGTTGGTCCAGGTCAAAACCGCTTAAAACAGAATTCTGCATCAACAATTTTCAACCATTGCTCTATTATTAATGAAGATACTGTTAGTGTGTTACAAAATCAACAACAGATACAGGTATGTTGAAAAATGTATAATGTAAATAGCTGAATATTTTAATTTTGAAAGGGCTATAGTCAAACTTTGATAGCCATTCTGTATTAGGTACCATTAGTCTGCAGTGTAAACAGTTTTTTTTTTTTTATTTATAAAAAATCTGCATGGCTACTGAGTATTTATTCATTGGTTTATCTCATAAGTAATTAAAAAAAATGTTTTTAGTGATACTGTTCCACAAAGAAGATTGATTAATAAGCTGGGTAGGCTTCAGGTGTATCAGAAGTTTGTCAACTGGGTGCCAAACTGGTTGACAGGCAGAAAACAGAGTGGTGGTAAATGCTATAGAGTCCGAATAGATGCAAGTCACAAGTGGGGTACATCAGGGATTAGTCCTGAGGCCATTCCTCTTCAATATCTTCATCAGTGATATTGCAGATGGACTAGATGCTAAGGTTTGTCTGTTTGCAGATGACACCAAGATCTGCAACAGAGTAGATGATCCAGATGGGTTGGTAGAATGAGAAGAGATCTAGATAAACTGGCAAAATGGTTGGAAGAGTGGCAACTGGGGCTCAAAACAATGAAGTTCTAGATCATGCACATAGGGAAGAGAAATTCTGAAGCAACCTACAGGTTGGAAGGGGAGTTGCTGACAATTACAAGGGAAGAAAGAGACGTGGTCATCATTTTCACAGATTATCTGAAATCATCCAAGCAGACCACTAAAGCAGTAGGTCAGGCTAGAGGGATAATGTGGTGTATTTGTAGGGATATCATAAGTCATAAGAGGGAGGTAATAATCCCTCTTTACAAGACACTGATTAGGCCCCACCTGGAGTACTGTATACAGTACTGGAGGCTGCACCTGCACTAGGACATTAACAAAATGGAGGCAGTCCAGAGAAGGACAGCTGAAATGGTACAGGAACTGCCTCAGATAACATATGAGGACAGATTAACGAGAGCTCAATATGTATACCATAGAGCAAATGAGGGAGAGAGGTAATATGATTGAAACATTCAAACATCTCATGGGCATTAAGAAGGTGAAAGAGTCTAACATATTTCAATATAAGAAAAATAGCAGGACGAGAGGACACAGCATGAGAATAAAAGGAGGCTGATTAAGGGGTAATGTGAGAAAGTTCTTTTTTACTGAAAGGGTGGTGGGTGCATGGAACAGCCTATCTTAGGAAGAGGTGGATATGAATACAGTGCATGACTTCAAACAGGCATGGGATTGGCATAAGAAAGCAGTACAGATGAGTATGAAAAGATTGGCCATTGACAGAGTAAAAGCCTATGGCACATTCTAAAGGCAGAAAAAATGGGTAGACTGCAAGGTTCTTTCATTCCTTACCTGACATCAACTTCTATGTTTCTATCTACATGGTAAAGACTAATGCTTCATAGACAGCACATATCATTCCAGTCATTAAAGAGCATTCTATGAAAAAAAAATAAATGTCAAGCTGAACTGTGATCTGTCAATATTATTTAGTGTGATATTAATCGAATGTTAATCTAGTCACTTCTGCATGGGGCATGCCTCAGACAGCTAGTGTTGGAACCCACTTGGGAGGGTGCATTATTAGACCTGACACTCTCAAACGGGGCTAGTGAGAGGATCTCGTATTTAGAAGTGGGTAGCTATATAGAAACAAGCGACCACCAAACAGTGTGATTCATGATAAATACAGATGGGGATTCAAGCCATACAAAAGTGAGGGTACTGGACTTTAAGATGGCAGATTTTAGCAAAATGGGAGAGCACTTAATGAGTGCACTAGCAAATAGGCAGGAAGGAGGGGTGGAAGAACAATAGGAAAGAATCAAAAATGCCATTCCAAGTGACAATAAGCCACTGTGTGAAGCAAATAAACAAAACAAAATGAAGAAAAATATCTCAAAAGAGGTGGTGGGTAAGGATAGAGAGAAAAACGATTTCATTGAGTGGGTGACCAAAGTAGTAGACCAGTTAGGGGCTGTGGACATAGCATAACTAGACTTTAGCAAGGCATTTGACACAGTCTCATACAAAAGATTATTAAAAAAGCTAGTCAGCCTGGGAGTGGGTTCCAGGGTGGTAGCCTGGGTTAAAAATTGTCCGTACAACAGTAAATGGAGGCCAGCAGCAACTGTCGGTGTCCACCAGGGAAGATGGGGAAATAAAGTAGGACTACACGCATTGACCAAAATAAAGTAATGAATTTAGAGAGACCAAATTAAGGAAATAAAAGGAGGTTTGGACAAGATGGACAATTTGTATTTACAAATGAAGAGGGGGAGGTACATAAAACAAACAGTAGTAACACTCTGGATACAGAAGTTGATACCAGCCCATTTACAGAAGCAAGGGTTCTGAAAGAACTCTTAAAACTGAAGGTGGACAAAGCAATGGGGCCTGATGGGATTCATCCCAGAATTCTAAAAGAGCTAAGGGTAGAACTAGTGACACCACTGACTACCCTTTTTAACAAATCATGGGAGGATGGGGTGGTACCCGAGGACTGGAGGAGGGCAGATGTGATTCCCTTTCACAAAAGTGGGAGCAAGGCAGAAGCAGGAAACTACAGACCTGTTAGTTTAACCTCAGTGATAGGGAAAATGATGGAATCACTTCTGAAGGAAAGAATTGTCGAGTATCTAGAGGCCAGAGGGCACAGGACCCTAGGCAGCATGGATTCACAGTGGGAAGGTCATGCCAGACAATCTGATAGTTTTCTTTGACTGGGTGACCAAAGTAGTAGATCAGGGAGGGGCTATGGACATGGCCTACCTAGACTTTAGCAAGGCATTTGACACAGTCCCACACAAAAGATTAATATACAAGTTAGCTGGCCTGGGAGTGAGTCCCAAGATGACAGCCTGGGTAAAGAATTGGCTGGAGAATAGGACACAGAGAGTAATAGTAAATGGAGTCCACTCAGAAGAAAGGAGGGTTACTAGTGGGGTACCGCAAGGTTCAGTATTAGGACCGGTCCTCTTCAATGTCTTTATAAGCGACATTGCGGAAGGACTGGAAGGAAAAGTATGTCTCTTTGCAGATGACACTAAGATCTGCAAAACAGAGTTGATGCACAGGGTGGGGTGGAAAGGATGAGAAGGGACTTGGCAAGGTTAGAGGAATGGTCAAATGTATGGCAGCTTAGATTCAATGCTAAGAAGTGCAAGGTAATGCACCTGGGAAACAAAAACCCAGGGGAAGAGTACACAATGGGGGGTGAGATACTAACAGCAACAAAAGTGGAAAGGAACTTGGGGGTTGTCATATCAGATGACCTAAAGGTGGGCAAGCAATGTGAGAGGGCAGCAAGGAGGGCTGGGGGGATACTGGAATGCATAGGGAGAGGCATCACCAGTAGAAAACAAGAAGTTATTATCCCTCTGTACAGACAGCTGGTGAAACCCCATCTGGAGTACTGTGTGCAGTTCTGGAGACCCAATCTCCACAAAGACATAGACAGGATGGAAGCTGTCCAGAGGAGGGCAACTAAAATGGTGCAGGGTCTTCACTGGAAGACATATGAAGAGAGACTTAAGGAGCTTATTATGTATAGCCTCGAGGAAAGGAGGGAGAGGGGGACATGATAGAAACTTTCAAGTACCTCAAGGGAATCAACAAAGTCCAAGAGGGTAGCATCTTTCAAAAAAAGAGGTGTGCAAGAACAAGAGGGCACAATTTGAAGATAGAGGGGGTGGCTCAGAGGTAATTTAAGGAAGTATTTTTCACAGAGAGGTTGTGGATGCATGGAACGCCTCCGGAGGAGGTTGTGGAGTCAAAATCAGTGGTGGAATTCAAGCATGCATGGGACAGTCATAGGCAATTTGGGGGTAGGGGTAAGAAGAAGTAGGCAGCTGGTTAACTAGGATCTGCAGCTTATCCAGTAGGTAGGGAAATGGGCAGACTGGGTGGGCCAAGCGGTCCTTATCTGCCGTCAAATTCTATGTTTCTATGTTTAAAAAAGACCCTGCAGAGGAACTACTTGTATTATTATTATGTCAGGAAGGTACGTTGATTAGATGTCAGAAATGTAAAATGTATGCGGAAACAAAACCACATTTACACAAGTACAAAGTCATTTGTTTGTATAAAATGCAAAGCATACCTTATGATTCAAGCAAAGTTAAATGAACTGGAAAAGGAAATAGCAAACTTGCAGAAACAGCAGAATAAAGCTCAAACAATGACCATAGTAGAAAACACTAAACATAATGGTAAAAGGGAATGAACTGAAGATTCCGACTGTAGTCGCACAGAGCACAATTTTAGATTAACAAAAAAGGGAAAAGATGATGAAAGGAATGGAGATAGAGGTCAGTGGCAGGAGGTTAAAATTGGAAAGAGAGTTAAAAAGTGTAGAAGGGCAGAAATAAATATATTACTGACATATAACAGTTTTCAAATGTTAGAAGATTTAGAAGCAGAGGGAAATGAATTAAACATGTCAATGAAAAGGGATGACAAAGAAATGAGAGTGATGGGAGACTCGTTAATTAGAAAATGTGACACTGTAGTTTGTGGGGAGAATAAAGAGCACAGAATGGTATTATGCTACCCTGTAGCTAAAGCCAGAAACATTGAACAAACGGCACCAGCAGTATTAAGCTCTAATAAAAGTAACTCATTTATTACACTGCATATAGGGTCAAACAACGTGGGATATAACCATGAAAAGGGTATCTGTTATGAATTAATGGATGCAGCAAGAACATTAAACAATATGGGGGCAGAACTGATAATCTTGGGCATACTTCCAATTTTAGGGGCACAGAAGGAAAGAAAATGACACAATACATAGAATTAATACACATCTGAAGAATTGGTCTAAAAGAGACAGCATTAGGTTTATTGATTCATGGTTATATTTTAAGAATGGAGCCCACCTTTATAAAAAAGGATGGACTACATCTAAATGAAAAAGGGACTGATATATTGGCGAGATTGATTAAATATAACAAGGAGGTTTCTTCTTTAAACCAATTACCCAGGGAAACTTGGTACACACTGTAGGGTCACAAGGCACTGAAAAGGGTAAATTAATATAAGGTGCAAGAAGAGGATGTAATAAGAAAAGTAAAGACTACCTAAAATGTATGTTGTGCAATGTTAGAAGTCTCAAAAACAAAATGAATGAGCTTCAGGCTCTAGCTTCATTGAACCATAACAATATCTTATTAAAAACAGAGACATGGTAGAAACTCAATGAAGAACGGGGTAGTGCTTTACCAGGATTTAATTTGTTTAGGTTGGACAGAATGAAAAAAACAGGGAGTAATTGATATTTTTATAAATGAACAGATAGTAGCAGTGGATATAACATAATTAATTAAAAAGCTTGAATTAGAGACCAAAACCTTATGGATTCATTTAAATAGTAAAACAACCAAAACCTATATAATAGGGTTGTGCTACAGACCATCAAATATGAAAGAAGAGCTGTATTTGAACCTTTTAGAAGAAATAAACCTTGCTGCAGAAATGGGACCATTGATATTGACCAGTGATTTTAACCTGGGTGACATCAACTGGCAGAGTAATGAGGCTAGTCGAAGAGAAAGTAAGATGCTGCTACAGACTTCTATTGAGCATAGTTTGTATCACAATGTTATGGAACCCACATGGGACAAAAATGTATTGGATTTAGTCCTAACATCAGAATGTGTTGTCATTACAGACTGTTTGGTGGCATCACCTTTGGGAGACAGTGACCACAGTACAGTAACTTTTAACATACAATGTGTTCCAGACAAGCTACAAGGGCAAACATAAATCTTTCTGTAAAAGACAGCCAATGAAAGGATGATAAATAATAATATAGACAAAATAGGCTGGCACAAAGTATGTAAGGGTAAGCGTGGAGAAGAAATGTTGTTAATAATTAAGGAAGTCCTGTTAAACACCTGTATTAGACATATAAAAAGAATACAAAAATATAATAAAAAGCAGTTAAAACCAAAATGGATGAATAGGACTATTATAAAACTGATCAAAAGAAAAAAAAGATCATATATAGAGTACAAAAAAAAAACAGGTCCTAATTTGAATAAATACAAAACAAATCAGAAATGATGTAAGAATGCCATAAATAGGTAAAAAAAATAATGGAATTAAGACTAGCACAAACAGCAAATAAAGGAAATCGTAAGCATTTTTCTGAATATATGAACTCACTAAAAAGTGCAACTAGTGGGTTAACTGTAGTTATGGACAAAAATAAAATAATTAGTGAACCAATTCAAGTTACAGAGTTATTTAATAGAAAGTTTTGTTCAGTATATATGGATTCAAGTAACAAAGAAGAAGTGATGTCATGCCCCAATTAAGAAAAGATCCCCAATTGTAATAGGAATACCATAGTTAGGAAGATTGAACAACTAAAAAAAATTGGGGCATCAGGTCTTGATACCATTACACCCCAAATGCCATTCATTGCAAAAAACACCAAGGCCCAGATATTCAAAAGGGTTGCACATGGTGCAACAGTGTTGCACCATGCACAACCCAAAGATGTGCTCCAGCGTGATATTCAAAAGAGAAAAGTGCACACCACAAATCCCGATGCACCGGAGCGCAACAGTAATGTATGCAGGCGCAGGTGGGGGGGGGGCGTGCCCATGCATACTCCGCACAGCCCGATATTCAGCCCAGGATGTGCAGAGCCATGTATGTGCAACCCCAACCTGTGCCAGCACAAAGTTGATCCCCCCAAAAAAGGAATAACTGATGTCCACCCACAGGTGAGCTGCCACATTGCAGGGTGCAACATGTCAGCTGCCACCTGTGGGTGGCCACCCGAGCTCCGGCTGCACCTGGCGGTGCCCCCATACCGGATTGTGGGCATTTGAAATAAAATAAAGGCAAATTATGTCCAATATCCCTGGTGGTCCAGTGGACCTCTATGTGCCCGATCATGGGTATTTGAAATAAAATAAAGGAATTATGTCCAATATCCCTGGTGGTCCAGTGGACAGCTGTCTGCCCAATTGAGGGCATTTGCAAAATAATAAATAATACCAATATCACTGGTGGTCTCAGCGGTACCCCCTCCCCACCGCCCACTGAGGCCCCCGCCCCGCCCCAGTCAGCCGGCAGGTGGCAGCACCCCACCCGCCTGCCACCCGCCAACTGACACCATAGGTAGGGCTGTTTGCCCAGTGGTCCGCAGTGTGAGCCAATGTTCGTGCAGCTTTTACAGATTACATTCCAGATATGTGAATGATTCATTCACATATCTAGAATGTGTAGTAGGGCGGGTTGCTCACCCATTGGCTCACGCCACGGACCACTGGGCTGAACAGCCCTGACTGACAGTGCTGGGGCTTGCGGGCAGCAGGGTGGCAGGTGGGTGGAGTGCTGCCACCTGCCTGCTGACCAGGGGAGCGGGCGGTGTACAGTGGGCAGGGTGGGGAGGGGCATGTAGACCACCAGGGATATTGGTATTATTTATTATTTTATACAAATGCCACAATCAGGCACACAATGGTCCACTGGACCACCAGGAATATTGGACATAATTCATCTTTATTTTATTTCAAATGCCCGCGATTGGGCAGACAGCAGTCCACTGCA
Source organism: Neoceratodus forsteri (assembly GCA_016271365.2). Taxonomy (NCBI): domain Eukaryota; kingdom Metazoa; phylum Chordata; order Ceratodontiformes; family Ceratodontidae; genus Neoceratodus; species Neoceratodus forsteri. The sequence goes on from CM057452.1 coordinate 1,062,263,296, forward strand.
CCACCTGGGATATTGGACATAATTCATCTTTTTTCATTCAAATGCCCACAATCGGGCACACAGAGGTCCACTGGACCACCAGGAATATTGGACATAATTCATCTTTTTTCATACAAATGCCAGTGATCAGGCACACAGTGGTCCACTGGACCACCAGAGATATTGGACATTGATCTTTATTTTATTTCAAATGCCAGCGATTGGTCACATAGCAGTCCGCTGGACCACCAGGGATATTGGACAGATTTCTGATTTATTTATACAAATGCCCATGATCAGGCTGTGGAGCACATTACTGGCTGCAGGGGGCATTGGTCCCCGATGACTGCTACCTGGCAGGGCGCCAGGTGCAAGTCATCAGGGATCAGTGCACCTGCATGCAAATGGGGCCATAATGACATGCAAATGACCCCATTTGCACCGTGCATACATTATGGCCCCATTTGCATGTCAAGTTTTGAATATCGCAGTTGCTGTGCATGGCGCAATGAAACTTACGCTAGTGCATCTCCATGCTCCACTCTGGCCACTTACACTGTGCAGTGCCACTACACCAGGCACACTGTGGGTGCCCAGGGTACGATATTCAATGCTGCTAAGCCATGATGCAGCTCCTTTTAATATCGCCCAGTCCACACCCCTGAAACAGCCAAGTTGAGCTGCACCCAAGCCTGCACCACAGCCTGATGCAGTTTGAATATCTGGGTCTATATGTGTACCTCTGGAAATACTGTTTAATAAACTGTTGGAAACAGGAGATGTGATGTCAGATTGGAGATTGGCAAAAATAATCCCAATGCATAAAAAAGGACCAAAAAATAATGTAACAAACTATAGACCAATTAGTTTAACATCAGTCCCTGGTAAAATATTTGAGTCTATTTATGGAATGGTTTACCAGAAGATTTGATACAGAGTACAAATAGAGACACATTTAAAAGAGGTCTTGGCAATCTTAAACAAAATGGTACTAAATTAAGATACTGTCAAGAGATAAGGAGCAATTATGGGTGAGAGCCTTCTTTAGCTCCTATTGCAATAGTGACTCAGAAGAAAGAGGGGTTACTAGTGGTATACTGCAGGGTTCAGCACTGGGGCCAGTCCTCTTAAGTCTATGTTTCTATGTTCTATGTTTCACTTGACATGCCTTACAAGAAAAGTAAAATATGATAGGGCATATGTAATCCCTCTGTACAAGACATTGGTTAGGCCCCATCTGGAGTACTGCGTGCAGTATTGGAGGCCACACCTTCACAAGGACATTAACCAAATTGAGGCAGTCCAGAGAAGGGCAACCAAAATGGTGCAGGGACTGCATCAGAAGACATATGAGGACAGATTAACGGAGCTCAATATGTATACCCTTGAGCAAAGGAGGAGAGAGGATATGATCGAGACATTTAAACACCTTAAGGGCATAAACAAGGTGAAAGAGTCTAACATGTTTAAATATAAGAAAAATAGCAGGACAAGAGGACACAGCATGAGATTAGAGGAGGCCGATTAAGGGGAATGTGAGGAAATTCTTTTCCAGAAAGGGTGGTAGATGCATGGAATGGCTTACCACAAGAAGTGGTGGCTATGAATACAGTGCAGGGCTTCAAACAGGCATGGGATAGGCATAAGGGAGCAATACAAATGACTATGAATAGATAGGTCACTGACAGAGCAAAGGCCGATGGCACATTTATAAGGTAGAAAAAGAAATGGGCAGACTACATGGGCCTTGCGGTCCTTATCTGCCATCAACTTCTATGTTTCTATGTTAAGCTAGAGTTTGCCCAATGTTTTATAACAATAGGTCTCGCGACAGAACAGTTGGTAAAGAAATAAGCACTAGAGGTTGATAACTACAGTGGCATCCCTAAGGATGAAACCAAATTCTGGAGCATTTTGCAGCACTCGGTAGAATGCTGCAGCAGACCTACTGAATAAGGCAATGTAATTTCAATGACAATTAGACCATTTGGTCATTCAGGAAAATATGACACTGCAAGGATAAAGTGAATGCCACAGTTACCTACATGACAGAAGGGACTAACTGCAATTGAAATTACATTGTTTTATTCAGTATGTCTGCTGCAGCATACTGCAGTGTGCTTTAAACATGGGTTTCATCATGGGGGACACCACTGTACATACCTAACCAACACCCTGTATTTTTACCTTTTATACAGAGCTCACCCTTTACTTATGTAAGCAATAAGGCATGTACTATTCTATTCAATTGTTTCTGTCATCTTCTTATGTTAGGTAACAAATATGACTTGTGTGAGCCAGAATGGAAGCTTGTCCCAATTGTTTTATCCAAGTAACACTTTAACTGATAGTATTGGATCTGCTAAACAGACTACATATTGTGATTCATCAGTACAAACCAAGACAATGGTATGTATTGGTGTACGGACTTGCTATATCACTAGGGTCGCAGATATCTCAGAACTACAAACTCATATATAATTATTATTGCTTACATGTTTACCCTCAACCAAGTCTTTTTCACCTGCCAGTTATCTGTCTTTATTATTATTAATTGTGAGAAGGCTTACCAGGGAAAACAAGCATTCAAATGTATGCATTATTTTGGATGTTGAATGTTACTGTCCCTCACCCGCCCATCACACGTTCACACAAAACGATAATCATTAAATGAGGATAAGTAACTTTATACACAGCTGTCTTGTACTATCACTTGTCTTTATGATGCCATATTGAACTATCCTGCTTCGCTCACATTATCTGATGCAATTAGAATGGCTACTTGAAATAAATCATTGATTTTGAATAGTGGTGTATCATTTATTCTGGCCCAGATATTCAACCCTAGAAATGTGCCGGGTGTAATATTCAAAAGAGGGATTTGCACAGTGCAAGTCCTATTGTGCCGAGGTGGAAAAATAATGTATGCAGTGCATCTCTGGGGGCATGCACATGCATATATGGCACATCCTGATATTCAGCCCAGAATGTGTGGCGCATATGCTGGCATAACCCTTGGATGCATCGCATACCCGGGCTCAACATTGAGCCTGTAAAATACAGCTCAAGAGCCAGCCACCCACATGCCTTCTGCTGTACTACAACACAGCAGCCACCAGCCGTGGGTAGCAAACCCCCCCAACACCATGCACAAGCACCCACACATGGCCCTGGTGGTCAAGAGGTACCCTCCTCCCACCATGTAGCTGCAATCACTGGTAATAATGCCCAAATAAATCCCTGGTAGTCTAGTGGTACCCCCCTCCCTCCCTGTAGCAGTGATCAACAGTAATAATGCTGATATAAATCCCTGGTAGACCAGTGGCACCACCCACCCCACCCATAACCCCGATCACAAGGATTAATAGTGATAGAAATCCCTGGAAGTCTAGTGGTACCCCCCCATTCCATCCGTAACCCCGCTCTTGCAGGTATACACTATGTAATGGTATCCCAGGTTGTCCAGTAGCACTCCCCACCCACACAGAAACCCCTGCCCACCCAGCTCCCCCTTCCCATCATCGGCAGGCAGTGTCAAACCCACCTGTACATCACCTGGCTAACCGCCGAATGACAGCTTACAGTATCAGCTATAAGTCAATTGGTTCACACTGTGGACCAATGGACTTGCAGTGCATACTGTAATAGTCAGAAACAAAAACATGAACATGCAAATATGGCCATAATGACATGAAAATGGCTCCATTTGTGTCATGCATATATTATGGCCCCATTTGCATACAGGTGGCTGAATATCAGGAATTTGTGTACAGCATAATTCTACTGCACTGGAGGAGTTTCCATTCATGGTATTCAGCCCTGTCTGGGGGAGATGTGCCAGAGCATCCTATTTGCACTGTGCACAGTACCTGCTATTTTCAGATGAGATACACCATGGCTCATCTCCTTTGAATATATCCTTTGGTTGCACCGGCACATCTCAGTTGCTCTGCAGCTCCACTTGCACTATTGCCAGGCTCATTTCAAAATATCAGGGCCACTATGTCTATTATGTAAGTAATTAAAAAAGTCAGGTTGTGCATTATGGTGAAATCTTCACAATACTCAGATATGTTTTTAGGCATGAGGAGCAGACAAGAGCCATTAAACACACACATGAGAAATGTGATTATTTCATCATAATGGCACATACCAGGAGTGTCTTATTGTTCTTATAAAATGGTTTGATGATAATACATTATGGACTAATACTGAACGGTATCCTAACTTGTTTTAACATATTCAAGTTGTTATATTTTTATGCACATTTTATAATCATTTAATTGTTATTATAATATAGCTTTGGTTAATATTGAACCAATAATGCTTGACAGGTCATGACTTATGATTTTAGTATTACAATAGGCTATAATGCATATTTAAAATCATACACATATCTAGTTTAATGGCAATATGGAACAGTCTAGCAGTGTTATATACATTTATTAGAAATTTAATATGTATGTTTTTAGATTTCAACAACTAGAGGAACACAAACTGCTAAGTATGTTCTGCAACGGATGGGTAAGACTGGTAAATCCCATGGGTATCAAATAGAAATTTGAGAAGTAGAGAACAGTACTCAGACTGAACCAATCATGGTAGATACCTTTCCCATTGGTGTCCAGTGTGACTTTACCAGTTATACTTATGAAAACAAGGAGTCATCCAACACAGAATCAGAATATGAAAATTTGATGGATTTTGAGTCTGATCCAGATTGATATGAAAATACTGATTCAATAGAAGATCTAAAAAAGTCTAACAGAGGGTCTGAATGTATTGACATGTGAGTTGTTATTTAGTTATTATTTTTCATGAGAAGAAATAGATTTCTAATCTTGCTAAATCACAAACTTTCTACACATAATCATAGACATGATTTTTCATACTGTTGCATACTTATATGAAGGTTTATTATATTGAACAGGATGGTATTGACCTTCTATACTGAGAGCGTCTATTGCTTGGTTTTGGCTACTTCCCCGTATATTCTTTTTTTGAATAATGAGCAGAAGCATTCATTCAGTATTCATGCATTTAAACTGTCACAGTCTGTCCACCCCATTCATTCTCTTTATTAAGCCTCACTATCCCTACCTTAGTTTTTCCTTATTTCATAAGCAAGCAATAACACATGACGGGGTGTGGGTTATGTGCTTATAAAAGCACACCCAGGGGTATATTAAGGCACGAGGCGCTTGTGCCGAGTGCTTTATGCCCATGGATGTGCTTTTATCAGCACATAACCCACACCTCAGATTGTGTTATTGTGCTTATAAAATGGACTATAACTAATTATAGAAAAAGCAAAGAAAGTGAGGCATACTAAAATATAGATCTCACTGAGGCACACACTGTAGTTAAACAATAGTAAAAAAATAGTCCCTTGCAAAGGTCTTCCTATATATTCATAAGGCAGAAAGCTATACAAATATTATACAGTGTATGTAAGGTTTTCATAGAAACATAGAAACATAGAAACATAGACTTTGATGGCAGATAAGGACCGCTGGGCCCATCTAGTCTGCCCATTTCTTTACCTACAGGATAGGCCGCAGATCCTAGTTAACCAACAGCCTTTATCGTCCTGCCCCCCACAAGAATTGCCTTATGTCTGTCCCATGCATTCTTGAATTCTCCCACAGTTTTAGACCCCACAACTTCCTCAGGAAGGCTGTTCCATGCATCCACTACCCTGTCTGTGAAATAATACTTCCTCACATTGCCCTGAACCGCCCTCCTTCTATCTTTAAATTGTGTCCCTTGTTCTTGCAAGTCTCTTTTCTGAAAGATGCTACCCTCTTGGACTTTGTTGATTCCCTTGAGGTACTTGAAAGTTTCTATCATGTCCCCTCCCTTCTTTCCTCAAGGGATACATATATAAGCTCCTTTAGTCTCTCCTCATACGGCTTCTCTTGCAGACCCTGCACCATTTTAGTTGCCCTCCTCTGACTGCCTCTATCCTGTCTATGTCCTTGCGGAGATGGGGTCTCAGAACTGGACACAGTATTCCAGATGGGGTCTCACCAACTGTCTGTACAGAGGGATAACAACTTCCTGTTTTCTGCTGCTGATGCCTTTTCCTATACATCCCAGTATACCCCTGGCCCTCCCTACTGCCTTCTCACATTGCTTGCTAACCTTAAGGTCATCTGATATGATTACCTCCAGGTCCCTTTCCTGTTTTGTTGTTGTTATTACCTCCCCACCCATTGTGTATTCTTCCCCTGGGTTCTTGTTTCCCAGGTGCATTATTTTGCACTTTTTTGCATTGAATCCTAGCTGCCATATGTCTGACCATTCCTCCAACCTTGCCAAGTCCCTTTTCATCCTTTCCACGCCTCCTTGTGTATCAACCTTGTTGCAGATCTTTGTGTCATCTGCAAAAAGGCATACCCCAAAAAAAACCTTGTTCTTTTTAAGGTTTTCTTCTTTGTTTTTTGTCGCTTTGCTGACAGTGAGAGTGTCCATTTGTGGCCACTGTCTGGAGCGGTTTCAGTTTTTTACAGTTTTAAAACTGTGAGTACCAGTGCATTTCGAGATTTTTTATTTAGTGCTTTTGTTTTACAGTTGTATTTATGGAATGGGGGCCGGACTTTCTAAAGAGAAACAGGTAACTGTTACCGAGCAGCTCTGTGAAGAAAAGAGATTGCGTTTGTTTCATGACTTGAAGGTCCATTTTGTTTTTTAAATATTTTTATTTCTGCTATTATGTAGAAAATGATTAGTTTGATTGTCTGTCAGGAGTGGGGATTTTCAGATCAAGCACATCAATAATGATTTCTGTGTCTGTCACACAGCTTTCCGACTGATGGTGCCATCTTGCCGTGATTGTTAGCTAAGCAGTTTTGGTGGAATAGCAGTGGCACATTGTGATTTGAACCTGTACTGCATCTTTCTTGGCACAAGTAGTGCCCATTGAAGAAATACATGCTGATAAGAACACAGCTGTATATACTTTCCAACCAATCAGCATTTAGTATTTCTTGTACCCATTTTATAATGTATCCATAAAGGGTGTTATACACATTCTTAATTGATTTGGTTATTTTTTACTTTGTCTGAGCATTTGAAGTAATGACTATCTTCCCTGATTCCTTCTTCTTAATCTGGTACAATTCTCTGACCTTCTCATTATGTGTCACCTTATACTTCCTAAATGCTCTCTTTCTACTCCTAGTCTTCTCGTCATATCTCCTGTGAATCAAGGTTGTTTTTCTCTTCATTTCTTCATCCTCCGTCTGTCCTTAATTGAGAGTCCCAGGCCTAAAATTGCTCCTCACTCAGACCCGAGTAGTGACAGCAAATAGGGCAGTATCACAGCATCCATAACATCTCACTATAGTCTTCCACTTCACATCCTTTGCATTGTACAACTAATCACATTCTAATTTCTTTTTTGTTAATGATGCCCCAAATGTGGTATCTCAATGCAAGTTTAACAAACAATATTAGTTAATATTTTGTGTATCTGAACCTGAACGTATTATGAATTATTATTGATGCATTTTATTTATACATTTAACAGTTCATTGAAGTAATTATTAACTTACATTCAAAACTCTGTAACTAAATCCTAGAGTCAAAGATGTCAAGAAGAAGATGCCTTCAGAAGAAAGGAAGTTCATAGTTCTCAAAAGTGTTCTACTTTTATTGATACAGGCATGCTACTTATGCAAATTGTCCTGTAAAGTGTTTTTAAAATGTGTTTTTGGGTCATTAATTGTACTGAAACAGCACTGTAAGAATGGCCATCAGTGAATCTGGCAAAATAAGCCATCTCACTCATTTATACCTATTGGAAATTTATTGACTGCATGCAGCATTTTCTTTAGCACAGCAGTGCTGTGAGAGTGATACGCATATTTAAGGCTCTGTGCGTCCCATCAATATAGATAAGAACTTACTACCTGATTCAGAAATATTATTTAATACCTTCAGTCCACAGTGTCTGGGAGTGAAAAAGAAGTGAGTTACTGAACACATTCAATGACAGAAAAGTAGTACTTGGTGGCAATGGTCGGTGTTATTCTCCCAGACACGCAGCTAAATTTAGAGCATATTCACTCATGGATTTAGAAAGCTCAGAGGTCACAGATATTCAGCTAGTACAGGTAAAAATCAAATACATGTAAGGTTAGTTAACAATGCATAAGACTAAATGAGTTTATATTAGTTTAGGTAATTGTATGAGACATTGAATTTACAGATGTGCTATTATCAGTTTAAAATCATAGATCTAACCTGTTGAGAAAGGAAGGGATAGTGGAGTCAAACTCATGACTTGGAGGGTGGTGTATCTCTCATGGGTATTGGTATGTAGGAGGATGGTGGGATACATGGAACAACAGTTAACTTAATGTAAGGGTTAGATAGCACTTGAGTATAGTGAGTCAGGGCGTGTTGAAACATAAGCTGGAGGAATATATAGTGTAGTTTAAAACTAAATAGGGGTTTGATGTGTGCAACTGATATGCATGGTCACCAGAAAGGGGAGCCTAACAAGCTGACCCCTCATGACAACAGTTAATGTAACGGGGGTAGATCTCAGAAGGAATGGGGCAGTGATTTATTATCTATTCTCCTGTCATCAGCAGCCTCCCCAGGGGATATGACTCCTCCCTCAGAGGGGTTCATCCTCCAGTCCAACCCCCAGCTCATCAGCTCTCTGAGGTCCCCCCATGGATCCCTGTTCTGTGGCAGTGTCAGATGGGGATTATCAGTGTAACCTCACCACATTGGTATGTCAAATCTGAAGGTGGGGTCGGACAAACTGATGCAATTGGACATTCATAGATCATGTGGGGACTGCAGCAATCAGTGTTCAGCATTTAAAATAAGTTAGATATATTTAAAGGAAAAACCAAATCGCTTCTTTGTAATATTTTAATTCATGTTTAAATACTCTTTAGTCTCCATATCATGCAACAGTGCAACAAAGTTCAACATTCATATGCAATGGAACTTGAGGGTCTGAAAAGAAGTATTCGGTCACTGAAAGACTCAGCTGTTAATATTGAAAGCTTGACAATGGATTGCCATTCATCTGTTAAAAAAATTTTCAGGGGATCACGTGATGAGCTAGCACGAAGTAGACGTCCCCGGTAATGCTCCCGAGTCCCGACGTTAAATAACTTTAAATTGTACAAGTTCGGTGAACCTATACAACCAGAGAAGTGAGGAGCTGTTCCAGAATAAAAGTCGCTGCAGCGGAAAAACCGGTTTTGGCTTTTGCATGGTGGGGGAAGATAGTTACGCACCGCCCACGAACTTGGAAGGGGAAAAGGCTGGGATGGAGCAAGGAAGCCCTGAGCCTTTGGCAGCGAGAACCCCGGCGCTTAAGTGCTCAAAACCCCATTCGCCGACCTCAGAGGTACCGGAGGACTGGAAGGTAGAGGGTCAGGAGGGGCAATCAGCAGCGGAAGACATCATGGAAATTAAACACTTATTGAAGGGGCTGGTCGCCGATTTCTAGGTCCTGAAGCCAGCCTTGCATGCTCTTACACAATGTGTTGGTGATGTGGAAGGCAGAGTGGCATCGCAGGAGAGAAAAACTTGCACTCTAGAACAGGAAGTGGTTAATTTGAACAGGCAGGTGAAAAAATTGGAAAATTGACTGGAAGACCAAGAAGCGAGGAGCCGGAGGAATAATTTAATATTGGCAGGGCTTCCTGAGAGATAGGAGGGTGCAGATTTGCGTGGCCTTTATGCAGGACTTTCTTATGAAGCTTTTTGGGCCCACCCCGTTCGGCGATTCGTATAACCTCGAGAGGGCACATCATGCATTGAGGGAGACCCCCCCACCTGGAGCTCGACTCTGAGTTATAATAATGTGATTTCTAAACTATAAAGAGAAAATTCATATTCTGAATAAAGCTAAAGCTAACAGAAACCTACATTGGCAAGGGACCTCCCTCTGGCTGTTTCAAGATTTGGTTCCCTCGGTGAGAAAGAAGCAAAAAGCATATAATGATATTAAAAAAAAGCTGTATATGGCAGGGCTGAAGTTCAGGCTCCCAATATCCAGCCACCTTGGTGGTAAAGCTGGCGAAAGGTGACAGAAGGTATCTCACAGCCGAAGAAGCCCTGGAAAGCCTTAGAGTGGAGCTACCGGATTTGTTCAAATTAGGAACCTGAAGGGAAGGAAGGGACTGGGAAACTGTTAACAGGACAAGGAGAAAAGGAATCTTAACAGCAATGCGGACAAGTGACATTACTGAGAAGAATTTTATGTTGTTGTGATGTTCTCCCCCCCCCTTTTTTTTTTCCCAGTATATGGGTATTCAAAATATTGTCTAGGCCACTGCAGCAGACAAATATAATGGTAGAGGTGTAAGTTAATGGGAACTAGGTTCCCCCACTCAATAATTCATAGTTGTTGGTACGGTAGGTGGGTTTGAGTTTGAAGTTTGAAGGGAAGAAAGGTTCTGTGGGTTAGTAATGGGACTCGGGGGACGTTTGGAGACATCTTGAGAGCTGACTCATACACGTCTCGGGCAGATTAGGGAGGGCGATCGGAGGACCGGGGGTAGTATTAAGGGGAGTAATGAGGGGGGGATGAAAGAGAGAGAAACCAAGACCTGCGATGCAAAAAAAAAATAAAAAAGCAGAGAATATGGGAAGGGAGGCCACGGGCGAGGTTATAGTAGATGGGATTACTTAGAATCTTATCATGGAATGTGAAGGGTCTTAGGGGGAGGAAAAAGAGATTGGTTATACTTAGATATATTAACCAGATGGGGATACATATTGCTGCACTTCAGGAAACCCACCTATTGACTGAGGAGTTTCACTTGCTCAGGAAAGGATGGGTAGGTAAGGTAATAGGAATGGGAAAGGCGAAAGCCTCGGGTGGGGTTGCAATATTAATTAGGAAAGGTTGTCCTTATACAATTGGGTCCATTCGAATGAGGGAAGATGGTAGAGGGATATATATGATAGGTTCATTTTTGGGGTATCCATTGGTCTGTGCTTCTATTTATGGACCCACACCAGTTAAGGCAGAATTTTTTGCTTCATTGGAGGCTGACATTGTTGCACTTCCGCAGGGCTTATCCGTCCTGGCAGGAGACTGGAACATATGTGCCGACAATAGGGTCGATAGGAAACCCCCCTCCAATAAAGTACTTAGCCCCTCGCAGGTAGCACTACATAGATTTTTTGAAGCTACTGCTCTAGTTGATCCATACACGATTTATAGAACAGGGGAGACTGAGATGACTTTTTATTCTGGAGTGCACAAGACTTACTCCAGGATTGACTTTTTTTTGGTTAATAGGGAAGTTTTAAGGGGGGTCGTAGGTATCCATACTTATGAAAGAACACTCTCCGATCATTCCCCGATACAATTGGTATGGAAGATGGATAATATTCCCCTTAAGCCATACCGATGGAGTCTGGATGATAGGATACTAATGATGGATGATATGGTAGCTAGCATGGAGGGTAAACTTAAGGAAATTATTCAGGATCAAATCCAAACCCTTGGGGATAGGAACTTGGCCTGGCCCGTATGTAAAGTGTTGTATGCGGGATGGGCACAGGAATATACCGCCAGGTGGAATAAACTAAGTAGGGCCCAGGAGGAATTCATAATGGGGGCCATTAAGTCTTTATCACCTCTAGAAGGATCTTCCAAGGAGATAGATAGGGAGCTGAGGGAACTGAAAGAGGAATTCAGAGGTATTTTGTATTACAGGACAAACTGGTGGCTGGAGAGGCTGAATGCTAAATATTTGCTACAGGGAGACGTGCCAGGTCGGTTATTGGCTCATAGGATTAAGGAGCGAGAGGCCGAGAGAACGATAGTGGCAGTGAAGTTCGGAGATGAGTTTTTTTCGGACCCCCAACAATTGGCAGATGCTTTTGCACAGTACTATGCTGCAATATACCAGGAGGGGACCTCTAATTCGGTGATGGATATTGGAAGGTTTCTAGATCAAGTGCCGCTACCTAGATTAAATTTAGAGCAAGCCCAGGCCCTAGCTGCCCCAATATCAGAATTGGAAATACTTGAGGTAATTAAAGATTTACCAAGTGGGAAGGCACCAGGGCCTGATGGTCTCCCGGCCAAATTCTATAAAGTTCATGCAGAGACAATAATACCCCTATTGAAACAACTCTTTGTAGCTATTATGAGTGATGGGGTCTCCCACCCTCCACTGTATCAGGCTTACATCACGCTGATTCCAAAACCAGATAAACCCAGGCACCTACCAGGTAATTATAGGCCCATAGCCTTAATGAATCAAGACATTAAGATACTTACGAAAATTTTGGCTAACAGGGTCTTGAAGGTGGCTTCTTTTGTGATTAGTCAAGAACAAGTCGGGTTTATGCCGGGAAGGGGGGCTCAGGATGCATTAAGGAAACTCCATCATATTCTAGACAGAGCGGCTGTTTCAAAGTCCGCTATGGCTTTATTTGCATTAGATGCCGAGAAGGCGTTCGACCGGGTTTCCCACCAATTTCTGTTTTTCACAATGGAGAAAATGGGATTCCCAAGGGAGTTTCTGGGAGGCCTTAGAAATTTGCACAGAGCTCCTACAGCCCGAATTTTATGTAATGGTAATCTCTAAGGAGTTTCTTCTCAAGAATGGAAAGGCAGGGCTGCCCTTGTCACCAATTTTATTTAACATCTACCTGGAACCTTTGCTAAGAATCTTAGTGATGGATCCAAGAGTTCAGGGGTTGAGGTTTTGGGGTTAGAGCTTGTTATCGGTATCATCCGATGACATCCTGCTGCACTTATCCAATCCGCTCAAAGCTTTCAAAGGGCACTGGAAATTATTGGGAATCCTCAAGGTGTTTGAATTACAAATTAAACTTGTCTAAACTCAGGTTCTCCCACTCACAGTTCACACTCATAGGGTGGATTTTGAACATTTCAGCTTAATTGGGCCCCGGACAAAATCAAGTATTTGGGGATCTGGATTTTGGCTAGGTCCGCAGTGGGGGTGGATGAGAATGTGGGCAATATTGTGGCTAAAATTAAGCAAGATATTGAAAGATGGAGGAATCTCCCTCTAAACTTCACTGCCAGAATGGGACTAATCAAAATGAACCTCCTGCCTCGACTGCTGTACCCGATCTGTCTCTCTCCCTATAGTATCCCGAAGGGTAAGTTTATCAATATCCAAAGGATTATCTCGGAATTCCTTTGGGACTCTAAACCTTCTAGGAAGAAACATGCTGTTTTACACCTCCCTCACCAGAAGGGTGGCATGAAGGTCCCTGATCTAATGCTATATTATGTTGCTGGGCAAGTAGGGTGCATGGGACGTTGGGTCAGGCAAGGAGGGGACGAGACATACACCCCAACATGGCTGCAAATTGAACAACTCGTTTTGGAGGATTTAAAATTTCCCAAATGCTCTACTATATGTAGACCCGGAGACATTGCGGGTATAAGTAAGCAATCTCCATTATATAAATCAATTAAGGTGTGGTGGGAGTGGTTATCTCCATGGGAAAAGAGAGCACAAAGAGGGGCTAGGGAGCAGCCGATAGTGGGAAACCCTAATTTTCGCCTGGGAAATAGGGTCTTGAGAGGTCAATGGACATTATTGTTGTCAGATTCCAAAGTGGCGGACTTCATGTTTGCGGATGGGGTGCTCCTGCCAATACAATCTTGGGAATGGGACTTCTTTAAAAAGATTCAGATTACTAAACTGCTACAAAAGTTTATGCGAGAACGTATATGTGGGGGGGACAGTAAGGTGTTTACGTGGGATCACTTAAAGGAATTGGATCTTTTACAACATCCCTTGTCTAAAGTGTATAAGGTCCTGTTAGACTATGTTTGCATTGACCCCGAAAACAGGGTTACTTATTGGGACAGAGCATTATCCCCCCTGAGACCTGACTGGATAGAAGTGTGGAAACACATGAAATATCTGCCTATACCGAAGTATATTATTATTATGCAATTTTTTATTTGTTCTAATATCTACTACACCCCTGTTAAGTTGTGTTCCAGAAAACTCAGACAGACAGATCGGTGCTTTCACTGTGGCATGGAGTCGGGAGACCTACTGCATGTATTGTGGTCGTGCTCTCGGATTCAGCCACTTTGGGCTCAAATCAAAGCAGAAATGGACCTGATACTAAACTATTCAGAGTACATTAGCCCTGAGATAGGTATACTCGGGACATGGGTAGGGATACCGATGCCTAGTTATGGGTCATGTGTCCCTTATATCAGCCGTGGTTAAAGCTTTTGTTCTAAGGCACTGGAAAGAGAACAAAACCTATAGTTATGACCAATGGCTGGGGGACCTCCTACAGATCTTGGAGAGACTTAAGCAACATATGCGGATGGAAGGGAAAAAGAAAGTATTTGACAAGAAATGGGGGGCTCTAGAGACAGTGTACTCACTACAGGTGAAAGGTCCTCGGGTTCAGATCTGTCTGTCTGAAGAGGAGTAAATAGCTGAATCTATATAGGATAAAGTCTTAGGGGTTCATCTTTGAATGTAATTTTGTGACTAGTATTAGAAAATGTCTATATCTGCTTTTATACATCTCTCATATGAGATTGGATGTCTAAGTAATTAGATAGGTTCCTTTTGCTGGCATATAAGTTCTCTCTCTTCGGATACAGTTACTCACAATGTCCGAAGAGGTGCACTTTGGGAATAGAGCAGTATTTAGATATCATAATCCAGACTATGGCTAAAACCAGCTGCTCTCGAACTTGTATGAAGGATATGAGGATACCTGAATTAAAAATGGAGGATTCAGTTCGGGGACATTTAAATGTAACTGTGAGTGTATATAGTTGGGGAGATGTACATAGTTTTCACTTCCAGTTTGGGGAAGTGGGCCCGGGGATGTATCCTGGGAGGTACGTGTGTATGTCAATGTCTTGGAAATAATGACAAAAACCTTAATAAAGAAGATTTAAAAAAAAAAAAAATCTTGAGAAAATTAGCCTAACATAATACATTGATTTGATGTATGCTATATAGCCAAAAATATATTGCACCCAAAGTCTTAAATACTGCATATTCAACATAGGTAATGGTAGTCAACTAATGTTAATGATTGTGCAATTTGATTGTAAAAAGATGTTTACATCTCTAAGTAACACTTGCATGCTATATGTTTTTATAATGTTTCACTATCACATTACTCATTATTGAGGAATCTGCCACTTTATTATTAATTTTTGTTAATGAATGTAGTTTTTCTTTAAGTTTTGATAAATAGATATACTGTAAGTAGTACAGTAGTAGTAGTAGTGGGAAGGAGGGGAGAGTAGCATATATGGTAGGACCTGGAGGCTCTGGAGAAGTGGTTGCATGCCTGGAAACTGAAATTCAATTCAGAGAAATGCAGGAATCTTCACCTGTAAGCTAGAAACACTGGCCAATTGTATACCCTGGGGGAAATACACTACAGGACTCAAAGGGGGAGAGGGACCTGAGGGTGGTGGTGGATGTCAAAATGAACATCTCTGAGACCTGTAGGAGGGCTGTGGCCAAGGCCAATAGGATTCTGGTATGCATTACTCAGGGGATAACCTCAAGAAGGAGAGAGGTGATTTTACCTCTTTATAACTGCTTGGTAAGGTTGCACCCTGAGTATCTGTGTGCAGTTCCGGAGGCCATACTTAAAAAGGGACATTGCACTCATAGGGAAGGTTCAGAGGAGGGCAACCAAGATGATTTGGGGTATGGGGGAGAGGACCTATGAGGAGAGGCTTGAGGAGCTCAACATGTTCTTTCTGGAGGAGTGGAAGGTCAGGAGGACATGATAGTGTTCTTCAAGTCATAAAGGGGATAAATAAGGTAGGCTTAGATGGGGTGTTCCAAAAGAAAGAGGGTGGTAACCAGAGGTCATCAGTGGAAGCAAGAGGGGGAGAGACTCAGGGAAGAGAGGAAACGGCATTACTTCACTGAGAGGGTGATGGAACCATGGAATGCACTGTCCAAGGGAGTAGTGGAGGTGGATACTGTGGAGGGGTTCAAGAGAGGCTTGGACAGGTATAGGGGTGGGTGATGCTGAGTAAGTTCAATGATGGTGGAATATCTAGGACAGGGAGTAGAGGAAACTAAGAGGGTGGGGAGGACAGCAGAATTGTATCCCAGTATGGATGCTGACTATACAGGAGACACAAAAGACCATAAGGCCTGCTCTGCTGGCATTTTAGTATGTTAGTATGTTAGTACTAAAGCATTGGTCGTAATTTGAAAAAAAAAATGATAAGTACATCTAGAATATGCTACATGCAATGTAATTCACAACATAGGCATTGTGCAGCTTTCTAATTAATAACTTATCATGTCTGTGTCAGGTATTAGGAAGAAGTTAGACATAAAGGGTAACATTAGAGATTGCATGCTCCTCAAACACTGGTTGAAGGCAGTTAATAACCCCTTGTATTGGTGTGCTTCATCGAGTGGTGGCGATGGTGAACTGATAAAAGCAAAATGATATTCCATTATGAATCATATCTCAAATGTAGAAACAGGCCATGGTGATCCATATAATGAATGCAATCACAATATTATTCAGAATCAACCATGGATTTCGATGGGTGTGTATTGATTATTTTTTTTTTTTTGGTAAATACTTATATTAATCATAATTAGCACTTAGCTTGATCTACTCACAACTTTTAGGAAGTAAGCCACACAAGGAAATATCTCTGATTGTAAAGAATAAAATGTTGCTTAACAACATCAAAAAATGTTCTCCATCTGAACAAACCACTTCATTGGAGTTCTTCCACAAAATAATAACATTTTTTGCACCAGAAAGTTTTCATTTCTTTTATGAAAGTATGGAGGCCAGGTATGACTTTTTGTGCATATCACCGAATACATCAAAATTCAATACACTTTTTCTTCATACCTTAAAAATACATCTGTGTTTTTATAGTTGATGTCAACTTTTTTATTTGGCATACTAAGTTGCTGTACAGTATTAGGGGCATTAATGTCGTAAAACAACAACACATTGATATCATTACTTCAGTTCAACATACAGAGTGCTAGATGGACAACTATGCACAAGTAGTGTGTTCTGGCAAATAGGACGTCTGATTTCATTTGACATTAATAGTGAAAATACAGTGGGAATCAGAGCCCTGAGTTTTCAGGACACACTAGATATGCATAAATTTGCTTATCCCATATTTTAATTATATGAAAGATAATGCAAAATGATTACTAACATACTAACATACTATTTGCCAGCAGATTAGGCCTTATGGTCTATCAAGTCTGCTCGAACCTAGATCCTTAGTTGGGTGCAGAGACCCTCCCATCCCTTGTGCTCCAGAAACCCCTATCATCCATCCCCACCCCCCGGGACAGGCCATCATCTGATACATCCACTTTCTGTGTCTGTCCCACCCCTCTCTTAAAGCCCTCCACTGTGGATCTCTGAACCAGCTCACCAGGCAGAGCATTCCAAGGGTCCACCACCCTCTCAGTGAAAAACCTCCTCCTCTTTCCCCCCTCACCCTTCCACCTTCCAACTTCAAACCATGCCCTCTGGTGATGCCTCCCTGCTTTAGTCTAAAGATCCCCTCCATGTTTACCCTATTTATTCCCTTGAGGTACTTGAAGACCTCAATCATGTCCTCCTGTCCTCCTCTCTCTCCAATGAAAACAGGCAGAGCTCCTCAAGTCTGTCCTTGTAGTCAAATCCCTAGCCTCGTATCATCTTTGTTGCCCTCCTCTGTACCCTCTCCAGGAGCTGTATGTCCCTCTTCAGTGTGGTCTCCAGTACTGTACACAGTACTCAAGGTGTGGTCTAACCAGTCCATTGTACAGCGGCAGAATCACTTCCTTGCTCTTGAGGTGATCCCCTGCATGCATCCCAACATCCTGTTTGCCTTGCTAGCTGCTCTCCTGCACTGCTCAGAGTTATTCATACATGTATCCACCATGACCCCAGGTCTTTTTCCCCTGTTGAGGCTTCCAGCACCTCCCCTCCCAGGGTGTACCTGTGTTTAGGGTTTCCCCGACCAAGATGCAACACCTTGCACTTGGTGATATTGAAATTTAATTTCCATGTGTGAGCCCAGCTTTCCAGGGTGTCCAGGTCCCCTTGCAGGGCCAACCTCCCCTCTTCTCCCTCAACTACTGCTCCCATCTTGGAGTCATCCGTGAAGAGACTCATTTCACACCCTATACCATCCCTGATGTCTGATATGTATGCATTAAACAGGATTGGACCCAGGACCGAGCCCTGTGGTACCCCACTACCAACCTCTGTAGGGTTCGAGAGCTCCCCACAGACCACTACTCTCTGAGTGCTCCAGCTATCCAGTTTCAATCCATCTGACCATCAAAGGGCCTACTCCTAACCCCATCAGTTTCTCCACCAGACCATTGTGGGGACAGAGTCAAACGCCTTGCTGAAGTCCAAGAATAATACATCCACAGGCTTACCCTGTCCAGTTCTGATGTTACCCATTCATAGAACTCCACAAGGTTGGTTTGACATGATCTACCTGGCACAAACCCATGCTGCCGACTATCCAGACCTCCCACCTCCCCAAGTAAACCCCAATCGTTCCTTTAGTATACTCTCCATTAATTTTCCCACCACCGAGGTTAAACTGATGGGTCTATAGTTTCCTGGTACTTCCTTGGACCCCCCTTTATGGATTGGTACCACATGTGCCTCTCGCCAATCCCTAGGTACCCTCCCTGTCTCAAGTGACCTGTTGAAAAGCTCCGCCAGGGGTGCAGCCAGTATGTCTGCCAATTCCCATAGTAGTCACGGATGAATGCCATCCGGCCCAGGAGATTTGTCTTTCTTTAGGGCCTTGAGGGCAAACCACACCCTTTTGTTGGGGATGGCATCATCTGTCCCCTCCACCTTACTGGTCTTTTTATCCTTATCCAGATGTGACACCCGGGGTACCTTTCCTCCCTTTTGCTCCATTTCTGTTGCTCCCCTGATCCCACTCCCTGCCGCTTCTATCCCCTTTGTGCCTTGCTTTGTAGATATCCCATCCCCCTCCCTAGTGAACACAGAGGCAAAGTACTCGTTAAATACCTCTGCCTGGTCCCTCGCCTCTTCCACCCACCCTTCTACTGATCTCAATCTGCTGAGATGGCCCTTAGTTTTTCTCCGCTCCCCAATGTACTGGAAGAACCCCTTTTCCCCTCCATGTATCCCCTGTGCCAGCCGTTGCTCTTTACTGGACTTTGCTTCCCTCACCATACGGGTGACTTTTCTAGATGCAAGCTGGTACATTTCCTTATCCCTATCCCCTCTTGTTGTTTTATATTTTTGTAAGCGCCTTCTTTCTCTGACTGCTACCTGGACCTCACTGGACCACCAGCATGGTTTATGTGACCTTGCTCCTTACGTTTCAACTTAGCGCAGATCCTGACTGCCTCATGAAGTCCCTGTTATGACCTCCATCTCCTTTCCACACTTGTCATTGAGGTAATCCCCTTCAAGTGATCCTTGAGAATATTTCCCATGCCCATAAAGTCTGCCCCCCTGAAGTCCACTGCCAGTGTCCTAGATCTCACCCCACTCCCCCAATGCTTATTTGAAACCAGACAGTATTGTGGTCACTCCCAGTCAGGGGGTCCTGTACAACCATGTCCCTTACCAGATCCCCATCTGCCAGAACCACATCCAGGACATGCCCCTCCCTTGTGGGCTCCATCACATGCTGTGTTAAAGAACACATCCTGGAAGCCATCCAGCAGCCTCTGCTCCTTGGCCACCTTAGAGGACATGGTTCCCCAGTTTGTACCTGGCATATTAAGGTCCCCCATCAACACCACTCCTTCCCATTTGGACCACACTGGGCAATGATGTTGTCCAGCAAACCATCCTCTAGAACATCACTCATCCCGGGGGGCCTATATGCTACTCCCAGCTTGACCTTATCTCCTGCTGGGGATCGTAAGGTGACCCATAAGGCCTCCACGTTTCCCTCTGCCTCTTCTACCATAGCAATTTCTATGTCATCTCTAATGAACATAGCCACTCCACCCCCTCTGCCCTCCTTTCTATCCTTCCTAAGCATAGTGTACCCCCGTACATTTAGGTCCCAGTCATGGTTTTTGTTGGCCCACGTTTCCGTGACTGCTGCCACATCCACCCCCCCCCCCTCGAACAGCATGGCCTGGAACTCTGGCAACTTGTTTCCCAAGCTCCTGGCATTTACTAACACTAACCCCCACCCCTTATCCCTGATCCTTTTTGTCAAACCCCACCCAGATTCCTTATACTTCCATCCTCCCCCTGCTCCTCCTGAAACCTCCACCTCCAGTCTGTTTCCCCCCTCCCCCCCTTGGGCTCAAGGCTACTCCCTCATCTGGAGGAGGGCTCTGGTCAGCCCTCCCTTATCCCTTCCCCCTTACAAGTTTAAACCCCACCTTTCTTGTATGTAGTCAGCCATCCCCTGTTTAAGGACTTCCTTCCCTAATGGGGCAAGATGAAACCTGTCCTTGGCATATAGTCCCTTATCCTCCCAAACTCCATTCCAGTTCCCTAACACCCCCAACCCATTCTCTTCACCCCACTTCCTGAGCCATTTATTAACCTCTGTGAGCTTCATTTTTTTACATTCTCGGCATGTCATTTATTTTAGAATGAATTCATGAATTTCATTATCAAATCAGAAGTAGTATAATAATATATTGATTTATCTGAATGTACATATTGGAATGTGCCTGAACCTTACTTTTAATGTTTAATAGATTGCTAATAGCTGTTTTACATTTTAATGAGAACTCCTCAAGATTGCAGGCAGTGACAAGATCTGGAAAAAGGAAATGGGGGTATTCTTTTCCAAGTCAAGGTCTGCAGCACCAGTAGTTAAACAAATAAAGGTGGCTGTGACTTATGATAAATATGAAAAAAAAATGAATGAACTGTTTAATAGAGAACAACATTCAAGTGACAATATAAAATAAAAGAGTGTTTCCACTATGATTGATATGACATCATATTGACCATTTGATAGTCATTTATGATTAGAAAGGTACCTACAGTTTGGCATAAAGAGGGTTGCCCGATTAAAAGGGCAGACCCCATTGTCCCAAGGCCCTGCCAAAAGGTGTGGGAAGCTCAGGAGAGGGGGAAAGGGGGAAGAGGAGAAGGGGAGGGGTTAAAAGAAGGGCATGAGGTCATGAAAGGGGAGACCTGATGAGGTCACAGAAGGGGTAGGCAAAAGGGAGTGGTGGGAACAGTGAGGTGGCAACCTGTGATTGGCCGAGGTGAGCCAAGAGGCAGGACTTAATTGGGCAGTTATAAGGGACTTCATAGCAAGGAGAGCTCACAAATTTGCTCCAAGAGTTTTTTCTCTGGAACCACATCAGTTTGCCAAGGTTTATAAGCCAGTGGGCATTTGGATAGTGAGGTATTTTGAGTTAAAGTAAAAAAAAAAAAAAGAAATATATATAAGATAATACTAAAAGTAAAAATATTGCAGTTAAAGTCAAAACTCTGGGAAGGCTGAATGGATTTTGGAAGACATGAAGTGAGTAAACCAAGCAAACCACAGTGTGCAAGGTAAGGAACCCAATAGTTGATTTTTATACAAGATGGACTGTGCTTGCAAGCAGCAGGTGAGGGAGAAACTGTAGAAGGTTGTGATGATGGGGGGATTAGATTGTGAATGGGATAAAATTGGGAGCTGGAGATGGCATTTTATTCAGCAGCTCTTTAAGGTTTCAGTCATCCCTGTTTAGCATTTGGCAGAGGATGAAAATATGGCACAAAGAAATGGTTTTCAACTCGCTAGTTTCCTTTCTGATCAGGCACCCCCAAGAGAATCAGTTAAAAGTCGATTAGTTTTAATTGCGTCAGCCTGCATGGTTTGGTGTGTGACAGCAGAGCGTTGCTAGTTCCTTTCTGAGCAGGTATCCCCAAGAAAATAATTTAAAGTAGCCTTTGTTTTAATTGTTTCAGTCCAGGTGGTTTGGTTTATGAAAGCAGAGCACTCAAAGAGCGCACAGGGAGGAAGCAGGGCTGCGGGGTGAGTCTGCAGGGGAAACTGAAGTGAATAGCATCTCCACAAGCTGTAGAGCAAGACAGAAGCTGCCGTGACCAGGGCTGCAGCAAAGAAACAGGCTGAGGGTTCGGGTAGCGATCAGGGGAAGATTTTGGTGCTGAAAGCAAAGTTTTTTCCTCGCAGAGAAGCAAGGTGTTGGGAGGCATGCAACAGTGAGGAAGAGCGGGAGATTCAGAAGCTGGGAGTGGTATGATGCCTGGGCCTGCCATGTGAGATGGTGTCTGACGTCATCGCCATGTGGTGCAGCGCCAAGGGGCAAGATAATGAGTAGCTGGCGAGGGACAACAGGGAAGGATAGGGCTCCAGACCTACAGCAGTGGTTTCTCTTCCATTTTGGGATGATTTTGGACGAAAGGGAAAAATAATTTTATTGTTTCTTGGGGAGAATCAAGGGGTTTCTTGGTTAAAGAAAACAGAGACCATGGCATGCAAGCAGTAAGGGGGTCTAAACTGGGAGGGCTGAATGGGCCTACCACATGGGATGGTATCTAACATCATTGCCACGCAGTGCAGGGCCAAGGGGCAGGAAAGCAAGTAGCTAGCAAGGGACAGCAGGGGAACAAAGCACTCCTGTCATAGGGCAGGTTTTTTTTCCTTCCAATCTGAGGTGATTTCAGATGAAAGAGGATGAAGTTTTCATGAAAGAAGGGCCCAGGGTGAGACACCGCGTGGCATGGCATCTGACGTCATCGCCATGCTGTGAGGGGCCTAGAACTAGCGAGACAGCAATGGGGGGAAGCAGGAGACGAGGGAATCTGAGAATTTGAGAGAGCCACCTCCTTTTTCTGTGGTGGTCATGATTTCGGGAGTGAAGGGCACACTTTTAAGGGGCCTGTGGCTTCCTTTGGGGTAGGTTGTTGGAGGCACCACCCGGTGATTGTTGGCCAAGAGAGAATGGATAACCAGGGGCAGCATGGGGCCAGCAGGTCTCCAGGTAGGAAACAAAGGTCTTCCTTATACCACATTTTTTGGGGCATAATTTTGAATGGGAAACGGCACAGTAATGATGCCGCAGGGTGATGGCGGCTGATGATACCACCACACAAGAGGAGTGATAGGTGACTGGGAACTCCATGAGGTGAGGGGGGCTGGCCTAACAACTCAACCCACAGCACAGCAGGTATCAAGGGGTCAGCTGGCTGAAGAACCCAGAAGAGCCTGAAATGATGATTTTGGGGGGACACGATGGGCGCATGATGGTGTGGCACAGCAGAACAGGCCCTAAAAAACAGGTTTACAAGTGTTATGGGGGAGTACACAGGTGGGGGCTGCAAAACTGGCAGCATAGAGCATGTTAAGGCTCTGTGAGGCATCGGGGCTGACATAACACTGTGGTAATGGCTGACCTGTCATGATTTTCTTTTATTAGATACCTCGGTCCAGGAGGATTGCACCAAAGAGGTCAAAGCCAAGCACGGAAGACTGCTACTGGGCGGAGATGGACCTGGTAGACAAGGCAAACTGACTGCTGGAGGTGGAGGAGCAAGATGGTGGGGAAAAAGGCACAGAGCAGAAGGGGAAACAAGGGAAGGGTCAGGAGAAGAATAAGAGGGTGCCAAATGGGCCCAGGGTACTAGAGCCCAAGACTGTGGTCCCAGTGCCAAAGCCGACAGTTCCTCTGATTCCACCACCTAATAACCTTATCCAGGAGTGGATCCTGTGCCAGCGCCAGCAAGAGTGCCGGATCCTTCCACTCCCGTGTCTCCACCTCCCCTGCCAGAACTGGTACTGCCACCACAAGTCCTGATACCCATACTCAGCCCAGCAGGAGTGCCATAGCTGGGGCCCAGCACCCCACAGGCAAGCACAACAGGTAATCAGGTGGCATCACTGGAGAGCAGTGTCAAAGAATATGTTGAGCAGATGTTGAAAAGTATGTGGGATAACAGTTTGGGGCAGCTGAAGAAGGCATTAGGAGAATTAAAAGGGACAGGGGCAGATAGGGGGAGCAGGGCGGCACCAGGAAGCCCCATGATGGAAAGGGAGATTGGGGCACCAGGGGTGCAACTGGTGACCCCGTGCCTACGGCTATGGAAGAGAAGAGATATAAAGGGGAATACTTTGACATCTTTGCCTTGGCAAATGTTGACAACATGGATAAGTATGAGGAGAAAGACAGTTTTGAGAAGAAGGACATGGCAGTGGCGGTGGTTTTGTTAGGAAAGGGAGAGAATGACAAATTGTGGAAAGGGAAAACCTGGGACAATTGGTCCACGGGTTTCACTTATTTCACTGTCATTGTCATTGAGAAGGAGCTGGAGCTTGTTACCCCACTCTTGACCTATTCCCTTATTAGAAAGAATACGTATAAAAAAGGGGGCCATAGTTGGTTAAAATATGACAAGAAGATTAGGAAAAGAATGGCACATTTTGGGGATATGAAATAGAATGCCAGGCAGATTGTCCTGTGGCTGAAAATTTACACAGGTCCATCTGAGAAGGAGACAGCGGGAGACAAAAGGGAGGGAGGCATCGAAGGCCTGTTGGGGATACAACAGGGCATTTTGCTCATGGCCAAACTGCCATTTTTGACACGTAAGTTCTAAGTGTGGGGGGCACCATCCAGTGTACAAATGCAGGTACAGCTAGGAAAAAGGTTCTGGCAACCAGGATAACTCATACTAGCAGCCCTTTCAGACCAACCAAGGTTCCTTTAGGGTTCAGCAGTGGGGAAGGGGAAACAGAAGGAGGGCGGGGGAGAGGCACACCTATCAAACATGGCACCAGGACAATTGAAAGCCCAACAGGAAGTGGTTTTGGGCTGGCCCACTCACCCATCAGAGTGGAGGCAGTAGACAGGTGGTTGTGGGACTACATGGACCAGGAGGCTGCCAAGAAATGGCAGTCAGGTTTTGGGCAAGTTTTAAATACAGTTTCAGGGATCTAGGAAAGTGGTGAGGGCAAAGAAACTTAAATCCACATAGGAGAAGGAGGCGACTCTGGCACGTAAAATTTAAAAGGAGGTGGCAGCAGGGAGGATGGAAGGCCCATTATCCCTCCTTCCCATTGCCGAACCTGTGGATTTCCACATTGAGCTTAGTGCCCAAGAAACAGCCAGGGGAGTACTGGGTGATACATCACCTATCCTACCCAAAGGGAGATCCAATTAATGACTCCACTGGGGAGGAAGACAGCAGGGTTACATAAGTAACACTGGAGAAGGCAGTGTGGCTCATTAGGTCTAAGCAGAGAACCTGATTGGCTAAGAAGGGCATAGAGTCGGCATTCTGTCTACTTCCAGTTAGGCTGGAGGATTGGGATCTGCTAGGCTTCCGGGTGAATTGGCTTTATTATTTTGACAAGGCCATGCCTATGGGATACTCGATAGCATGCACCACATTCGAGATGTTTAGTACCTGGCTGCAGTGGGTGTTTCAGACATGGTACGGGTATCAGATGGTGGTGTACTGCCTAGATGATTTCCTGTTCATTTGGGGAAAGAGAAAGGGAGACTGAAGCCTCGCTTCAGGATTTCAAGGCTTTATGCCAAGAATTGGGGGTGCCACTAGCGGAAGATAAGATGTAAGGGCCTAGTCAGACAATAGAGTGCTTAGGGCTGGAGCTGGACATGAGCCAGGAGCCGTACCGTTTGCCAGTTCAGAAGGTCAAGAGATTACGAGAATTGTTGGGAACAGTCGGGGGATGCAGGGGGGTGCAGCTCCAGCAGGTAAAACAGCTGCTGGGGCACCTGAATTTTGCATGTAGAGCCATTGCTCAAGGGTGCACATTTATGCAGTGCTTAGCCTGGGCAACTCAGGGTGCAAAACAGCCCCATCATTGGGTATATATTAATAGGGGGACCAGGGAGAATATGGTAGTTTGGGAGCATTTCCTCCAGGTATACAATGGGCAGACATTCTGACAGGATGATTGGTTATACAATACTGACCTACCACTTTATACAGATGTGTCAGGGGGAATTGGCATGGGGGGTTATTGTCAAGCAAAATGGTTTGCAGAACCATGGCTGGAGGAATGACTGCAGGAAAGGGTGACAAGAAATATCACTTTCCTGGAGCTGTTCCCCATATGGGTGGCTATGCTACTTTGGGGAAGGGAGCTCAGGAACAGGCAAGTCACATTCTGGATTGATAATCGGGCAATTGTAAAAGTGCTGAACAAGAAAAGGATGAAGTTAGGCAGGGATATGAGGGTGTTGAGAAGGGTGATGTGTTTAGGCATGACCTTGAACATGTCATTCAGGGCCAAGCATATTGATGGTATAGACTATGTGATTGTTGATTGCCTGTCCCGACTGCAGATGGCCAAATTCAGGACCGTTGCACCCGGATCAGAGGATTGGCAGACCACCACCCTGATGAACATATGGACGATTGGACTGGGGATCTGAATTACTGTTCCACAACTCCTGGGCCCCCAGGACCATTAGAGCTTATGAAACCTCTTAGAGGGCATTTCAAAATTTTGGGAACTGTACGACAGACAGGTAAGTGGGACAGTGACAAGGGAGCCAGTGGCCAGGTTCATTTCACTGGGCAGAACCAGAACATGGCACAGACAACCATGGGGGTACATCTGGTGGCTATAGGGCACATATTCATGCTGAGAGGGTGGGAGGGCCCAAGAAAAAGCAACCTGGTCCACAGAATGATGCAGGGCTGGCTATGGGGAACAGATAAGAAGCAAGATAGCAGAAAGCCAGTATCGGAGGGCTTGATGGTGAGGTTGATGGGGGTGCTACACCACATCTGCAGCTCAAGGAGTGAAGCCATGCTGTTTAAAGCCATGTACACTACCATGTATAATGGGGATTTTAGACTGAGTGAGGTGGTGGGTCACGACAGGGAAAGAGATAGGGGCTACAATGGGATGACATAGAATGAGCTAGAGAAGCAATAGCAGTGCTACTAAGGAGATCAAAGACCGATCAGTAGGGGCAGGGCAGTAGGGTGTGGTTAAGAAAGTATCCTAACTCAACCATTTGCCCAGTAGGGGCCCTACATGTGTACACAGTAGACCGCCCAAAAGTAGGAAGTCCAATGAGGTTCATACATGGGAACAGCAGGCCAGTGTCCAGGTACTAGGAGACAGCGGTGCTGTACAAGGGCCTCAGATTCCTGGGGGGAACTGGAGGAGGGATATTCCTCCCACTTGTTTAGGATTGGGGTAGCCTCAGCACAAGGCAACAGGCCTGGGGAGATCAAGCAGAAAGGCAGATGGACTTCTGACTTATAAAAAGTACATTTGCAATATAAAACAATAATGATATCTCTGTTTTTGTTTCCCATAGCAGGTGCAAGAGATAAGGGAAGAACAGGATTAAGGGGGGGGGGTGATTTGGAGGGGGTTGGAGAGAAAATTTACTAAACAGTGTCCTTCTTCTCATCCCTGGTCACAGGATGTTTCATTTAGCAACAGTCTCTGGTTCTTTTGGCCTATGCTGATTATATTCTTTTACACTTGACCAACCCTGAATAATCTCTAACACACATATTGCATTTTTATTGCCCAGTTTGGCCAGGTGGCTAACTACAAGCTGAATTTAGCTAAATCAATCATATTCTCGTTGAATGTCAATACACTTCAGGTTAACTTTTCCCAGTTCAGCATGAAATGGGCCCCTTTGTCCTTTAAATACTTAGGTATTTACCTTATTAAGGACCCTGAAGTTTTTAAGAAACTCAACCTGGACAACTTGCTGACTAAAATACAGCACGATCTTCAGAGATGGTCTGCTCTTCCTCTATCTCTGTGGGGTTGTATAAATATCATTAAGATGAATGTTTTGCCTCGGGTTTTTTACCCACTTAGTCTAATGAAAATATATCTACCGATGTCCTATTTTCAACACCTCCACAGGTCTATCTCCAAGTTTATTTGGCAGGGCAAGCAGCCCAGGAAAGCCTTTTTAAAGCTCAACTTACCTAAAGAAGGTTGGGGGGGGCTTCGTCTTCCCAGTTTCATGCTATACTACTGGGCAAGTCACATGTTGAAAATCGGGAGGTGGTATGACTTGAGGATGAATGACTATCTACCAATTTGGTTACAACTCGAGAGAAAGATTTTAATCGAGTATGGTCTCAATCCATCCAGAATTTTTTACTATACTTTCTCCACATTGCCTCCCCCTCTACAAGGTAGTGTAATCAGTACCTCCGTTAAAGTGCTGAATCAATGCTGGGATTTTTTCAGTCTTTCTCCTAGGAAAGATACCACCCAGCCTCTTACCCTAAATTTAAACATTAAGATCGGTGGTCTCCTGCTCTCCTTAGACTGGCTTCCACAGCTGAGGGATTGCTGTGTTGATGACTTGTTCCTGAATAATTCTCTTTCATCTTCGGGAGAGGTTATGACCAAATATAATATCCCTTAGAAGCACATTTTTAAAGTCTTCCAGCTTAGACACCTAGTGGCCTGTAGTTTTGGGTCCAACCCCACGTCGTCTCAAGCTAAGCCCTTCCTAGACCAGATACAAGAACAGGCAAACAAGGCCCATAGCATTTCCAAGCTTTATTCCTTCCTACTGGACATTAAATTCTCCAATCCCCTGATTGGCTCTAAATGTTGGTCCTCTCTTCTGCCAGAAACCTCTCTAGTTTGGGACCAGATTTGGGTAGATACGTATCGGCATCTCTCTCAGGATAGGCATAGACTCACTCAATACCATATATTGAATAACATGTACTACACCCCGGTCAAGTTGTTTAAATTAGATAGATTATCTTCAATTCTTTGTACAAGGTGCAGCTTGGTGGAAGGGAACCTGGTACATATTTTTTGGCAGTGTGAAAAAGTGGCTCCATTATGGCAGACCATCCAGTCTAACCTAGATCATCTCTTGGGTCTAGGTGATTTATTTACTATAGAAGTATGTATTCTAGGGATGTTCTCCAATATACAGGTTATGGAGTGTAGATTCCATATGGCTTTAATTTCTATAGTTGTTAAAAGATTAGTCCTTAGGCACTGGATGGACCAACTGGTTATATCGTATGCAGAATGGATCAGTGAAATTTCTCTCTCTGCTTTCACACTGAATGATTAATAGCAAGCTCCTTGAATTGCTTGGCCTCATTTGAGCAGCAATGGGGTAAATTGTATGCTCTTTATTTGAACTAATGTCTTGATGGGTACACCTCTGGCTTCCTTGGCAGCTGTCAGTTCAATGGGTACTCCTTGTTATATGCAAGGTATATTATAATGCATGTTTCATGCAGTTAGATTCATCTCTTTTTTTAAGAAGGCACATCCTGGGCTGGAAAAGACGGGGGTGGGGGGATATGGGTTTGGGGGGGTAGTGGGGTTCCTTACTATTTTACATGACTCAGGGATTCCTACAGAATTCCATAATTTTTTGTACTGTAACCATTAAGTAATTACTGTCATTTGCCATGGTGTGTATTCCCTGTACCACTCTCTCATATATATATTTTTTTAATCTTCCTATAAACTAATAAAGAAATAAAATTTCAAAAAAAATAAACAGTGTGCTTCTAGTTATGCAGGGACATTCAGGAAGCTCGAGGCATGGATCTGCGTGCATTCATTTATCCACTAGGTGGAGAAATGGACAGCCAGGAGACAAGGGGGAAAGCAGCTGTACCTGAACAGTGATACAATCCATTTGGTGTGGAAAGGCTGATGGGGTATGAAGTGGGCACAGCTGCTACCAGAACTCCAGAAGATCAGGAAGGACCATAGGTGGCCAGACCTAAAAATGATACATCTGGGTGGCAGTGGCCTGGGGACAAGGCCCTGGCTGGACATATTTTATCAAATAAAGCATGATTTGGAAAAAATAAAAGAGTGGAGGCCAGAGGTTACTCTGGCCTGGTCTGAAATCACAGTTCAGAGGGTTTGGCATCAAGCGGAGAGCCACAAGGGGATGGACAGGGCCCAGAAGTGCATGAATGCATGGATGGGCAAATTGTTTGAGGGCTTGGGAGGATTAGTCATCCACCATGGAATTTTGGAACGGGTAGATGAATACTACCAGGGAGATGGGATACACCTATCTGCCCTGGGCCTGGCCTTGTGCAATATGGAAATAGCAAATGCCATTGAAGCCTGGCTGAGCCAGAGATAAGATATATGGTAATGCATACGAAAAAAAGCCCAGAAAAGTGGTGATAGGAGGGGGATTGGGGGAGGGGGGATAAGGGGGAAGTCCACCGTCCATTGCAAGCTGGAGGTGGACTTATGGAAAAAGGGGGGAGTAGGACAGGAAAGTAAGGGGAGAAAAAATGGAAATCACTGAAAGGACACAGGATTGATAAGCAAGAGGCAGGGGCATGATGTGTACACTCGTACCCCTTTACAACATAAGAGGAAGAGGCTGGGCTCCCCCCCATGATGTACATCTGGAGGGGAAGAAGAAAAAGAAGAAATCGATAGAATGGATGAATTGAACAAGAACATGGGTGTATATAAGGTATATAAATATTACTGGGAAGAGATTGTAAGATGAACGTTGTGGAGATGTACCTTGTTTTTACCATGTGATTGTAAACAATGATATCTTTGACTATTCGGTAAATTAAGTGCCAAACTGAGCAACCACATACTATCTTGTCTGTGTCTTTATTGGCAGGGTTCTGGGGACAATTTTACTTGGACTTTTTCATTTGCATCAACTCCTCGGTGGTGCATAAACTATACAATAATTGATAGGCAACTGTGTTTTATTTTTGAAAATATTGAACTGTGCATGAATATTACACAGCTGAAAAATTAAGCAGTTGAGATACATATGAACATATGAACATGTTAACATGAGAGAAGCCAACAGAAGAAGGTTATTTTTGTCCTTTTAGTCTGCTAGGTTTGAAGGTTCCACAGTTTGCGCAATTGTTCCTGCACTCCCTCCCCACACCTCCCATCCTTCCAACCCATGCACCTTACCTTCACACTATGCCTATCCTAGCCACTTTTTAAACTGATCACCAACTTCAACAAGATCCCATTAACTGGTAGCGCATTCCAAGTGTCCACTACCCTCTATGTGAATAAGTTCTTCCTAACCTCCCATACTCCAGCTTAAGATTTTGCCCCATCATTTTATGGTTGACACTTAGCTTAAAGAGACTCACCTTATCCACATTATGTATTCATTTCAAGTACTTGAAGGTTCCAGTCAAGTGTTTGTTCTCTCTCTCTCTCTGTCTCTCTCTCTCCAGTTTTCCAGGGAATACATGTTCAGTGCCCTCAATTTCTCCTCACATGACTTACCCTGCTAACCCACTAATATCTTTGCAGCCCTCATCTGGACGTTTTCCATCAGGTTAATGTTCTTTTTTAGATGTGGGCAACAGTTCTGAACTCCATACTCTATGTGCAACCTTACCAGTGATTTGTACAAGGGCATTATAACATCCTCTTTCCTACCACTGTTCCCCCTAGATATGCATCCCGGCATCTTGCTTGACTTTGCTGCTGCTTTCTTGCACTGTGTGAAGTACTTCAGGTCACTAATGATCATTACTCTCTGGTCCTTTTCCTCCTCTGATGCAGATACTTGGACTCCACCCAGGTAGTACTCTGTCCTGGGATTCTTGGTTTCAGTACACATAACTTTGCCTTTCTTGGCATTGAAGTCAAGTTGTTATTATTATTATTATTATTATTATTATGAAGTGTAATATCAACTTGATTTCATATTATTACTGCCTCTCAGGGATAATAATTAAAAATCCAAATGATATACATTTTTTAACATAACAGTAATCAAGCTAATATTTATGGTCACCTGTAATTGTAATGGTTTAGAAAATGGGCTTCACAAAACTCAGAAGCTGATTGGTTGATTGTTATTTTTTCACAACACTCAGCTAAAAACAAGTGCCAATTCAGGGTGCCCCATTACTTAAGGTATTACTGGGCACTCCAAATCGTGACACCGAGCAGCTGCCATTTTTTTCTTCCTGCTTACCATCCCTGTTGTCCTCTCCCTGATCGTCTACCTGCTCTTCCTAAAACCTGCATAAAATTCAAGAATTCACATAATATATCCAGCTTACTTTTACTTTTCCCTCCTGTGTTGCTTCACAGCTCTCAACTGTCTAGTAGCTCCTTTTTCACACTTCATCTGACCCACTTGTTACCATCACAACACACTTATAGTGCCACGGTTCATTTGGAGTACCGCAATGTCTCCTAACAACCTGAATTAAGTAAATAAATGTTTTTTTTTTAAAATACTCTTTTTTTCTGTGTTGCAGCCTTCAAAGACACAAACAAGAGCTGAGACCACGCTATCGCCCGCTCCACCTCTCACAGCATGCTCCACTGGCTGCTATCACAAACTCACTTGACCTCCATGTAAATACAGCTCCTGACCTTCCTTCCACATTGTGCAAAATCTCGCGCCTTTCTGCCACGCTTCCAGCCAATACAAAGTCGCGCAGCTTGAGCACAGAACTAAATGAACTTCTTTTTCCTTATTTTTCAATGGTTACTACAGGAGAACACACCAACACACAGGTAAAAATAAAGCACTAATTTCCATCTTCTAGATATGGAGGGTGTCACTTCACAAAATAGCTCACTCTGTGGAAGGGGGGAGTGACACAACTAAATGGAACAGCACACAAGCTTAGGGACTACTTTTCAAAACATTTTTTTTCCTACACTTTCTATCAATTTACAAACAGATTTTCACTGATAATTTATTACTTACTTAAAATGTACACCCATCACCGTTTTCCAAGTGTAATAATTTCCTCCAGGGTGGGCATTATGGGATATAATGGACCTTCCTGGGGCTATAAGACCCTCCACCTGTGTTGTCGGGCCTCATTACACCCCTGGTTGGTCCATTATATCCCAATAACACCAATCCTGTTAGGTATTATTACTTACGTAATGTACACCCTATCAAGACTCATGTCATATTACTAATTTTTTTTGTTTAGCAAAAATGATTCTCATTATTGCCATATTTCTGTTTATTCTATCTGTCAGAATATGTAGGACAGCTCATGTCAGAGGTCATGCTACAAAGACAATACTCAAGCTATAGAAGTGCAAAAAGTCTGGCATCCACCTACATGCGCACTCCTTTACCTTTTGCATCAGTGTTAATCAAGATGAACAAAGACACTCTATTTAGCTAATATTACCATTTCATACTCACAATAATGTCCTCCAGGAGGTATGTTATGGTGGGCTAATGGCCATTCTCAGGTCATGGAAGCACTCAGCTACAACTCATGCTTCAACCCACACTAGGTGGGCCTTTATCCCATCATAACACACCCCCTATCATGCCTTTATGCTTAATTGAATTCCTCCATATTTGGTGTTCCAGCACCCATCCTAATGTGCCATCCCACATCCAAACCAAGTATGATAAGTCTAAAAACACCTGTCCTAATTATCTAGTGTTTAGCAATCACCCACCCAGCTAGTGATGATCTTCACTCACAGCACAATGTCCCAATTTTGTATCAGGACAGATTAGTGCATAATTATTACACCAGGCACTATCAGGGTTAGGAGATGGGACAACTAGACCATCATGGCAGGTGACATTTTAATTATTATTAAAATAGCCATTATCAGAGCTCAGGAGGTAACTATACCACCAGGGGAATTTGTGTTCTGGTTTGTGATAACTTTCGGATATCATTGTGGGGAGACACATTCACCTGAATTGTTTGTTGATGTGTCTTTTTTCAAGGATATAAGGAGTCAAGGAGTGTGACTGCTTGCACATTCATAATGAGCATATGATCATTAATTTCATGCATCAGGATCGATGGACACAGGTGTGAGGACTTAGATATCATGAATCCTCCAAACCAGAATCTGATGCCTGTTACCTGATTCACCGTGCTTTGAAGCAAGCAGCGATTTTATGCAGCTTTCATATCTCTAATCCTCATTTGCTGAACGTTGAAGTTGTAGTGTGACTTACTAGACTTTATAGTCAAAGATTATCATTGTGTCCGTATATGTGGATGTGCACCACGTGAGCAATCCTCCAGTCATTGGGTACTCGTTCTGTTTCTTGATAAATATTGAAAGAGTTTGCCAATTGCTGTACTAGGACACCTGCAATTTCCAAGAAAACTAATGGTTGTATGCCATCCTGTACTGGTACCTTTGTAAGCAGTAGGAAATGGCTGTGTGTTGTTAATTCCTAAGTACCCGAACACCTAGAAGCATAATTAGTAGTGAGACCACAAGGCCATGTCTTACTAATTATATAAAATGTGCCCATATGTAACTTTGCAAAAAAAAAACATTCAAAAATTGTAAAAGTCACTAATAATTATACTAAAATGTTACTAAATAATGTAAAATAGTTCTTCCTAAGATGTTTTTCACCTGTCAGTCATTTGTCTTTCTTTGTACTCAATACATTGTGTGATTGTTTACCATAGACTAGAATAACACAAAGCTCTGTTCTAATCATGTAGTAGAAATCACCCCCCCCACATACACATGCACAGAATGTTAAAATGGAATTCATGACTACAACATTATTCATAGCTCAGCTTGCATACAAAGACACACACAGGCCTGCAGTTGAGCTAGAACCTCAATTTTATCTTTCACTGTTAAAAGTTCATGGCATTCTCTGGCAAATTGGTAGAGACAGGTGGGGGATTTTTCATGGACATTAAATAAACATCAGCAATGGAAACTCAGAAAAGTCTTTTAGTTTTTTAAATTTGTATATGTGTGTGGGGCTCATATAAACTAGTGTTAGAAGTTCCTGTTAATTAGGGGCAACTCATACTAAACAGCAGCATGAATAAGAGTTAGATTAACAGTCAGCTAATCACCCCATGGGGCAAAATGGCACTCAGTTGTACCTCAAGACACATTACACCCTAGTGGGTGATTAACAAACTGTTAATCTAACCCCTGGTTATGCCTTACTGCTCAATTATGTGAGTTGCCCTGGTTAGCAGGGACTTGTTTTAGGCACTGGTTGCACTCTCTTACTGTAATAGCTAGAACCAGGTATTAGCCACTCATGACACAGGGATTTATTTGCACATTTTATATGATCTTCTAGTACCCTGGATGTTGGATTTCCTTCCCCTTTCCTCCTCTCCGCATTCCCTGTGCTTACCCTCCCTATCTTCTAAGGCATTTACCATTATTTTCATTAGTGAATAAAGATCATTGCTTTGTGTCCTAATTAGTCATATATTATTTTCAATGTTACTTATTATCTGTAATTTTGTTTAGCAATGGTTGTCAGCTCGTTGGTGAAAATTAAAATGTACAAATGGAGGAATAAGTCAATATGAACTTACCAAGCTGTTATGAACTGTACATTTTTTGTGATGAAAGTAGCAGTAAAATTACATTGTCCCCCCCCCCCAGTAATTATGAACAGAATACATGTTATGAGAATTAATTTATTGAGGGATGACATAAAACCAGATCTGCAATAGAATAAAAATTAATAAAATTGAAAATATAACAAAAAGATGCTGAATTTAAATGTAATATACAGCAGAATTAGTATAACTTGATTTCATTCTAGGCATCTACAAGTGTTGAATGCATTGGGATATGGTTGCAAAACATGCCTACCATAATAAAGTATTCACGCAATGGGATCTATATACTGTACATACAAAGCAAATTATTAAATCATAAAAAGCCCAGATTTGTTTATAGATAGCATAATGGTCAAACTAGACTACCATATAGATGTAATATCCAGTATGCCCATAGTGTGACCCATTGTTATGTATCTGTGATTTTGGTGACATGTGTACATGGATAGTATCTTATGTATTAAATAAACTGATTTGTAATCAGTTTCTAAAATAAAATTTGTCATTATGAAAAAAATACTTATAGTGTAATAAGTAATCCATTTAACAGTCTGTCTGCATGTTTATTTGTCTTTATATCTGTATGTCTCACTATGTATCTTTCTGCCTATCTGGTTATCTGTCTGTATGTCTGTCTAGCAATCAGACAACATATCTACCTATCTATCTATCTATCTATCTATCTATCTATCTATCTATCTATCTATCTATCTATCTATCTCTCTATCTCTCTATCTATCTATCTATCTCTTGATCTCTTGATCTCCAGCTTATATTTTTCAACCTATCAAGCTTAGTACATGGCTATCTATACAGTATAGATGCATATGTCTGTCTGTCTATCTTCTGTCTGTCAGTCTGATTACATACATGCCTGTCTGTCTTTCTATATATCTGTCTGTCTAAATATTATATATATATATATATATAGATATATATATATATATAATATATACACACACACACATACAAAATCATACATGACCCCACAATGCAAAGCATCATGGGCTGCATATGCAATTGCAAACTGTGTGAGAGGCCTTTCGGCACCCTGCATTTCTGCTTAAAGTTGAACCAGCATAATATTCCATGGTGATTTGCATATGCAGCCCATGATGCTTTGCATAGTGGGGTCATGTGTGATTTTGTACTTCTTTGAAACTTGGCTTCCAGCCAAATGCCCTTTGGGGGTAACCATTGCCTCAGTGCTTGTGCACAGAGGTTCTTTGTCTTTTATATATATATGTATAAATATCTATATCTATATATATATATATATATATATATACACACATATATATATAAAACTAGGTTTCTGATATCAATAGAGATTTCAGTGCTCATTTGAGTTAATGATGTGGTGCTGTGCGATTTGAGATGGTACATCAAGTATAATATTGTAAACAAATACTTATGTACAACAATCACAGCTATATGTAGATCTTCATATAAGAATAACAAAACTTATGAGAATGAATATGCTTCTTTAAATCCTGTGTAATGGTCTGATGGAAAGGCTTCCCTTATTTTATTCACAACACATGAAAGTATTACTCTTCTGTTTCCTTTTCCAAGTCTTCCAAATATCTAGTAAACAAATTTACAGTAAGACATATGTCTGTTACATCTACAAAAAATTAGAAAACAACTACTATGAAAATGCTTTATTAGTATGGAGATGTAAGTCATAGCAGACACAATATCAATTAGAGGATATGTGGCATCACATGGGCATGTAGGAGGTGGGGGGGTTGACATGGTCATAGTATTATCCTGTGACATTTGTGGAAGGTGTGGGAAAGCATGTCAACCAGATGGCTCAAGTATGAGGTTCTGCTTATGTCACTTATCTAGTGTGTCGTGGCTGAGAGTGAGTAGTGATTGGAGGGGACACACGCAAATGGTAAATCATGCTGTTGCAGTCCTCAAAACTTTGCCTCAGCAACATGTTGTTGCTGTCAAGTCCTTCTGGCAAGACATTGTTGACAAAGTTCCTTGGTAGAAGACTTGGTTTGCTGGCCAAGGCACCTAGCTTCACCTGAGCTCTTTCCTTCCAAGACTGCTTGAAAGGCAGAGTAGAGAACCTTACCAGAGCAAGGGAAAAGGATTAAGACTTCTTTTGGCTAAGCAGATTTACTGTGTGGTGTTGTTTTTATTTTTTACTCACAGGGATTGCTACTGTTTGTTGCTAACATTTCATTGCTTTATTTTTCTCTGATTCAAATTGTTGTTGCTGGTATACCTTCTTCTACATTATTACATGGTGTGCCTACAGGTGTGTGCTAACAGATTACTGCTGTAATCTTCTGATTCAAATTGTCTTTTGCAAGGTATATCTTCTGTTACTGCTTTATTTTTCTCTGTAGCAAAATGTTTCTTACAGGGTATCTCTTCTCTGAAATTATTACAGGTGGAGCTTACATTTTTGTGACTTTTTTTATCATTGGGCTAAGCAAAATTACTGTTTGACACTGTTTTATTTTTTTCTTGTTTTTTTTTTTTTGTTGAAAAGGATTGTTGTCTCAGAGGTGTTTCAGTCTCCTTCTCACATTGAAGGAGCTAATTGATTTCCTCCCACAGCTCTTCCAAAGGATTAGATGTGTATGTGAGGGGTGGAGCTGGCAAACTGTCAGTAATTTTCAACAGAAAGAAGGGTTAAAAGGTCAGGTTAGTTGATATATTGGAGGTAGAAGACTTGGTTTGCTGGCCAAGGCACCTAGCTTTACCTGAGCTCTTTTCTTTCAAGACTGCTTGAGAGGCAGAGTGGAGAACCTTACCAGAGCAAGGGAAAAGGATTAAGACTTCTCTTGGCTAAGCAGATTTACTGTGTGGTGTTGTTTTAATTTTTTACTCACAGGGATTGTTACTGTTTGTTGCTAACATTTCATTGCTTTATTTTTCTCTGTAGCAAAGTGTTTCTTACAGCGTATATCTTCTCTGAAATTATTGCAGGTGGTGCTTTACAGGTTTTACAGTTTTATCTAACATTAGGATAAGCTTTCAGGGTTATTGCATTTGTTGCTGACTGATTGTTTCTGCTCTTACGTCTTTGTTCTTTCGTCCGTGTTTCTTGTTTTTCGGCAGGGGAAGGGCCTAGCCACCCACCTCCATCCCCAACCACCCCACACTACACTCTTTTTATAGGGTACCACAGTTGTGACATTTCCTGTGGCAGAGCAGGAAGGGGTGGATCAGTGGGGCATCCACAAGGTGAGCTCATTTACAGGGGCACTAGTAATTTAACTTGTTATAACAAGTTAAACAAAAACAAAACACAATCAAACTATTACTTGCATTTTTTTCCTTCTAATTACTCTGACTAGGTTATAAACCCAGCAACTTATCTGGAATGGATATCATTAACTGCAGGTACTGTGGAACAATTTTCAGAAGGACAGTCTTACGGAATTTAGGACACTGTCCTACATGCTGGGCCATTGGAGATCTTAGGGCTCAGCTCCGGGCAGCATGGGCAGAGATTGCATACCTCAAATTTCATATTCAAGAGGAAATACATTATAAGAACCACCCGCCATTTTCCCAGCATCCAACAGAGAAACCTCGACCGCAGAGGTTAGTTGGACCAGGAGGTTGGCAGGTGGTTAGGAGGGGCAAATCGGGTGCCCCATCACTCTCTGCTCTCCAACATATTACCTCCAAAAAACATATAAACACTACAAACAGGTATCTGCCTCTATCTCTGAAATCAAACAAAGAGGCAGAAGACACTGCAGAGCAGGACACTGCAGCACAGGAGCTAGCACAGCAAAACTCACCCAAATCAGGAACCAAAACAAAAAAACCAAAAAGGAAATCCCAAAAACTTCTCATCATAGGAGACTCCATGATTGGGGGAGTTGATACCCATCTCCAGTCAGGGGTAATGGTCAGATGTCTCACAGGTACATCAGCATGGAGAGACACTGACTGCATTGCTAAAATTGTTAATAAAGCAGGAGAAAACATTGATGTCCTAGTACACATAGGGACTAATGATCTCACCAGCCGGTCATTTGTGGAGACCAAGGAACACCTGACCAGGCTGGGTGACAATCTATCATCCATTTCATCTGGAATCTCCTTCTCTGAGATCCTGCCAGTCTGGGAGAGGGGGACAGATGGACGGAAGGTCAGAGAAGGGGAGATAGGGAGCTAAACGTGGCTCAGAGCTGGTGCCAGGAAAAGGACACAGATTTGTAGGAACTGGCAACAGTTCTGGGAGCGAGATTCTTTAAATTTGATGGACTGCATCTGACTAAGGAGAGTCAGTGCATTGGGGCAGATGTTTGACGTCTTTGCAGAATATTTAAACTAGCAAATGGGAAGGGGGTGCAGCACCCCATACGTCGAATGGGAAGAACACCCTTCCCCCCTCAGCTAGTGGTCAAACAGGGATTCAGCATGCTTGCAGTTCATTTGCATCACCAGATAAGAAAAAAGGTTTGTCTCCCCATACGACGCACAGAGGTAATGCCAAACCTCACCCAACAACTAACACACCGACATCTGCCCAATGGAAAATAATGTACACAAATGCTCACAGCCTGGGAAATAAGATCCCAGACCTGCAGGCAATAATGTCAGAAGCTAAACTGGACATAGTAGCAATTAGTGAGAACTGGTTTACCAGTAACCACACTTGGGAGACTTCAGTACCTGGCTATGTATTGTTCAGAAGAGACCGAGGTGCAAAGGGGGAGGAGTGGCCCTGTATGTTAATGAAAATATCAAAGCTACAGAAATTCAGAATACACAAAGAGCCAGAAGAACTGTGGGTCACCCTGGAAACAGGAAATGGGACAACCATAAGAACTGAGGTTGTCTACAGGCCCCCAGACCAGGGGGAGGACATAGACACATTACTGTTAGAGTATATACAAAACATGACAGCTAAAGGGGAGGTTCTAATAATGGAAGACTTCAACATGCCAGATACAGATTGGTCAATACCAGCAGGAACATCTGACAGAACTAGACACATAGTGGATTCCCTGCACGGGGAGGGCCTCAAACAACTGGTACAACAACCCACAAGAGACAGGGCTATCCTAGATCTAGTACTGACTAACAGGGAAGGGATCACAGATCTCAGGTAGAAAGGTCACCTGGGGGCCAGTGACCATCACATGGGATGGTTCAATTTGGCTACTACATCTAAATCATCCCATTCCAAGGCAAAAATATGGGACTTCAGAGGAGCTGACTTTAATAAGATGGCCAACAGAGTTAAGCTAGCCCTTGCAAAAAGAAACACAGGTGAGGGGGTACAGGCAAAGTGGGTAAGCATTAAGGATGCAATACTTGAAGCAACACCCCATTGTGTTAGACAGAAAAGAAATTGCAAAAGAAGAAGGAAACCACTTTGGTTCTCAAATACAGTAGCAGAAAAGGTCAGAGCCAAAAGGCTAGCCATCAGGAAATATAAGGGAACACAGCGGGATGAAGATAGGGAGGCATACCAAACTGCCCTAAGGGAAGCAGGGAAGGCAGTAAGGCAGGCAAAGTCACAAACTCAGGAAACACTAGCACGAACAGTAAAAGAAGGTGACAAGACTTTCTATAGATATATTAGTGAAAGGAGAAAGCCCAGAGGGGGTATTGCTAAGCTTAATGGAGAAAAGGGAGCATGTGAGGAGGAGGACATGTAAAAGCATCTATCCTAAATAGATACTTTTGCTCAGTATTTACTGAAGAGAAGGTAGGGCAGGGCCCACAGCTCTGCACCATGGACACAGGGAGGGAGGTGAGCAGTACTCCCTTCACAAACGAAAGGTCCTAGAAGAGCTTGCTAAGCTCAGGGTGGATAAGGCAATGGGACCTGATGGCATACATCCCAGGGTACTAAGGAGCTAAAGGTGGAACTAGCAGAGCCATTAGCAGAACTGTTTAGTGAGTCTCTGAGCACAGGAGAGGTCCCAGAAGACTGGAGAAGGGCTCATGTGATCCCACTCCACAAGATTGGTAGCAGGGAGGAGGCAGGGAACCACAGATCAGTCAGTCTTACCTCAGTAGTGGGCAAGATTATGGAGGCACTCCTTAAGGAAAGGATAGTGCAACACCTGGAATCCTTAGGGGCACAGGATCCAAGACATCATGGGTTTACAAAAGGAAGGTCCTGTCAAACTAATCTCAAAGATTTCTTTGACTGGGCAACCAGAGTGGTGGACCAATGGGGAGCAGTTGATGACGCCTACCTTGACTTCAGCAAAGCTTTTGACACTGTTCCACATAGAAGATTGATAAATAAGCTGGGTAGGCTTGGGGTGGGTCAGAAGTTGGTCAACTGGGTGGCAAACTGGTTGAAAAGGGCAGAAAACAGAGAGTGGTGGTAAATGGTATACAGTCAGAAGAGATGCAAGTCACAAGTGGGGTACTTCAGGGATCAGTCCTGGAGCCAGTCCTCTTCAACATCTTCATTAGTGACCTTGTAGATGGACTAGAGGGTAAGGCTTGTCTTTTGCAGATGACACCAAGATCTGCAACAGAGTAGATGATCCAGATGGGGTGGGCAGAATGAGAAGAGATCTGGATAAACTAGCAAAATGGTCAGAAGAGTGGCAACTGGGATTTAATGCAAAGAAGTGCAAGATCATGCACATAGGGAAGAGAAACCCTGAAGCCACCTATAGGCTGGGAGGGGAGTTGCTAGCAGTCACAAAGAAGAAAGAAACTTGGGCATCATCATCACTGATGATCTGAAATCATCAAGCAGACCTCTAAAGCAGTAGAGTAAGGCTAGGGGGTGTTAGGGTGTATTAGTAGGGGTATCCAAGTCGTAAGAGGAGGTAATAATCCTCTTTACAAGACACTGGTTAGGCCCCATCTGGAGTACTAGGCAGTATTGGAGGCCACACCTTCACAAGGACATTAACCAAATTGAGGCAGTCCAGAGAAGGGCAACCAAAATGGTGCAGGGATTGCATCAGAAGACATATGAGGACAGATTAACAGAGCTCAATATGTATACCCTTGAGCAAAGGAGGGAGAGAGGTGATATGATCGAGGCATTCAAACACCTTAAGGGCATTAACAAAGTGAAAGAGTCTAACACGTTTAAATGTAAGAAAAATAGCAGGACAAGAGGACACAGAATGAGATTAGAGGAGGGCTGATTAAGGGGTAATGTGTGGAAATTCTTTTTCACAGAAAGGGTGTTGGATGCATGGAATGGCCTACCTCAAGAAGTGGTGGCTATGAATACAGTGCAGGGCTTCAAACAGGCATGGGATAGGCATAAGGGAGCAATACAAATGAGTATGAATAGATAGGCCACTGACAGAGCAAAGGCCGATGGCACATTTATTAGGTAGAAAAAGAAATGGGCAGACTGGATGGGCCTTGTGGTCCTTATCTGCCATCAACTTCTATGTTTCTATGTA
Source organism: Neoceratodus forsteri (assembly GCA_016271365.2). Taxonomy (NCBI): domain Eukaryota; kingdom Metazoa; phylum Chordata; order Ceratodontiformes; family Ceratodontidae; genus Neoceratodus; species Neoceratodus forsteri. Next base: position 1,062,305,916 of record CM057452.1, read on the forward strand.
CATTTAACTGAGCCTGACTGTGTCTGCCTTGGTAGGGGCTGCTGTTATGTGTTGGCTGGGTGGGTGTGAGTAAGGAAGCCAGGCAGTTATATTGTTAGCATAACATGCAGCTCTGGTGTTTTCTTCTGTGCTATGTTACCAGTGTTAAAGTAAAAAATAAATAAATGAAACCCTGTGGGAAGGCAGACTATGGATGAAGTGGTGTGGACACTTTTGCAGTGCTTGAAAGGTGGGGGTATTTCATTTTGACCAGAAAAAAAAAATGTCAAGTGTAGGTGTAGCTTTTTCTACTACCTGACACAATAAGGAGTAGCAACCAACCATTGTCAGCACTAAGGGGGTTTAAAACATGTGAATCAACCAACCATTAACTAAAGGAAGGGGTCTGATGGGAGACTATGTGGTAACCAGCACAGCCTACCTCTCACCAACTCAGTCACCAAATGGGAACACATGTAACACACGTTCAATGTCCATTACATGGAACGCATGCCTGTCCTTTCAGTGTCCATTACATGGAACACATGCATCTCCTATACTGCTCAGAAAGTGCAGATTGATCATGTACTGTATAGAGAGCATGTGCTTGTGTACTGTACAGGGACCATGCAGCCTGTACAGAACAAACATAGAAACATAGAAACATAGAATTTGACGGCAGATAAGCACTGCTTGGCCCACCTAGTCTGCCCATTTCCCTACCTGATGGATAAGCTGCAGATCCTAGTTAACCAGCAGCCTACTTCTTCCTACTCCCACCCCCTAGAATTGCCTTATGACTGTCCCATGCATGCTTGAATTCCACCACTGTTTTTGACTCCACAACCTCCTCTGGAAGGCTGTTCCATACATCCACAACCCTCTCTGTGAAAAAATACTTCCTTAAATTACCTCTGAGCCGCCCCCTTCTATCTTCAAATTGTGCCCCCTTGTTCTTGCACACCTCTTTTTTTGAAAGATGCTACCCTCTTGGACTTTGTTGATTCCCTTGAGGTACTTGAAAGTTTCTATCATGTGCCCCTCTCCCTCCTTTCCTCGAGGCTATACATATTAAGCTCCTTAAGCCTCTCTTCATATGTCTTCCGGTGCAGACCCTGCACCATTTTGTGCCCTCCTCTGGACAGCTTCCATCCTGTCTATGTCTTTGCGAGACTGGGTCTCCAGAACTGCCATGAGTATTCAGATGTGGTCTCACCAGCTGTCTGTACAGAGGATAATAACTTCTTGTTTTCTACTGGTGATGCCTCTCCTGTGCATCCCAGTATCCCCCAACCCTCCTTGCTGCCCTCTCACATTGCTTGCCCACCTTTAGGTCATCTGATATGACTACCCCCAGGTCTCTTTCCATTTTTGTTGTTGTTAGTATCTCACCCCCATTATGTACTCTTCCCTGGGTTTTGTTTCCCAGGTGCATTACCTGCACTTCTTAGCATTGAATCTAAGCTGCCATACATTTGACCATTCCTCTAACCTTGCCAAGTCCCTTCTCATCCTTTCCACCCCACCTTGTGCATCAACTCTGTTGCAGATCTTTGTGTCATCTGCAAAGAGACATACTTTTCCTTCCAGTCCCTCTACAATGTCCCTTATAAAGACATTGAAGAGGACCAGTCCTAATACTGAACCCTGCGGTACCCCACTGCTAACCCCCCTTTTTTCAGAGTGGACTCCATTTACTATTACTCTCTGGCCCAGATTTTCAAACTGCGCCATTCTGAGGCGCAAGCCCCTGCGCTGCTCAAAATAGTTGCGCAGGGGTGTGGCCGGGGTGATATTCAATGGGGTTGCGCTATTGAGCAACTCCTTTGATATCACCCCCAACTCTAACACTTGCGCATGGCGCCAGTGGAACTTCTTTCGCCACCGCAATTGCCAGAGTTGAGCATTAAACTGCGGTGGCGCAAGTACCATTGCGCCATGCTCAAATTTCCGATATTCAAAAGGTGATATGCAAATGGGGCCATAATTTATGCAAGGCACGGGGGGGCCATTTGCATCTATTTATGGCCCCATTTGCATGCCATTTGCATGTAGGTGCGCCGATCCCCGAGGACTTGCTCCTGGCCACCCTGCCAGGCAGCAGCTGTCGGGGACCGACGCACAATGCAGCCCGATTGCGGGCATCACAGTTACATGAAACCCCCACATATCCCACAGCCCGATCGCGGGCAGTACAGGTACATGAAACCCCCACATATCCCACAGCCCGATCGCGGGCAGTACAGTTACATGAACCCCCGCCACACATCTCCCACAGCCCAATCGCGGGCAGAACGTGTATGAACCCCCCCCAGTGCCCGATCGCGGGCAGAATGTAACCCTACCCCCAACCCTGAATATCTCCCTGGTGGTCCAGTGGACCGTAAAGCCCGATCGCAGGCAGAATGTCACATCACAATCCCCCCCAAACATCTCCCTGGTGTCTAGTGTCCCCCCACCCACCCACCAAGCCATCCACCCGCTCCCCGCAGCTGGCAGGCGACAGCATCCCACCCGCCTGCTGCCCTGCCGCCTGCCGACTGATGGCCACGTCCCCCTGCAGCATGCCTTCTCACCCCCCTCATTACAGCTTCCATGTAGAAGCTGGCACTGTCCATCTCCCTGGCTTGTGTGTCCCCGCCCGGCTGTTGTTGGTCTGTTCTCCCCGCTGTCATGACTGCTACTGCCACTGCACGGGGTACACCTACTGGCATCTGCACTCTGTGGCCCCACACACCTTCAGCTGCCCCTATTCTGTCCTCAACACTCCCTGGCCTGCACTGGTTACTGCTGTGGCCTGCTCTGTCTGGCTGCCTCATGTGCATTCCCTGTTGCGTTCTTGCGCCTCTTCCTTGATCCTTTTTATTTTGGCTCATTTCGGCCATGGCGCAACTTCCTGTTGATCCACTGCTGCACATTGCATGAGCCTTTGAATAATGCACTGTGCACTTTATGCATGGTTCCACCCCCTTCGGTTGCGCATACCTTCATTTGCATTGTGCTGTTGCTCACCATGTTTTCTGTGGCGCAACTGCCTCCTGCTGAATATCGCACTATGGCGCAATTTCGGACTTGCACTGGTGCAACCCTATTGTGCATGGCGGAACCCTTTTGAATAGCTGGCCCTAGGAGTACTTCTACCCTGTTCACGAAGGAGAAGGGCAGGCAGATATCTCAGGGTTGTGAAAGTGAGCATGGGTGGAGGAGGGAGTTGACAGGATAAAAGATGAGGTGACTACATAGAGAAAAGATTGATGGAGGTTCTGACATAATTGAGAGTGGGTAATGCACCAGAATCAGACATCATTCAATATAGGTTACTGAAAGAGCTGACAGAGTCCTTGACAGGACAGTTAGTAAACATTATAGCACATAACTAGGATGCCGTCTGTTCAACATACACACACACATACACACACACACACACACACACACACACACACACACACACACACATATAAACACACAAAACAGAAAAAGACATATCCATAGGTGGAGCTTTATTATTAGGCATACACAGTGCATAGCAGCAGGCATATCAAGCCAAGAGTAGTTGTACTGGCAGACTAATAAATGAAGTAGAAATAACTAAACATTTTCAAAAAACTGTTCATATATTATTTGTTTTCATTTAAAAAATTGGTGCTATTTTATAGTCACAATGTGCCAAGAGATGGTGTGGGTGATGGTAGGATATATCCACTTCTGGTGTGGCTAACTCACTTGGCCAAAAAACTCATGTCCAAACCATACCAAGCGTGGGTACATCTTGTAATTACCCAAACCAGCTGTTGGTATATTGCTTAATTAAAAGTTATGTAAGAATCTATATCTATCTATCTATATATATATATATATATATATATATATATGAACATTTTTATTCCAGTTGAAAGCACAGACATTTAAATATTTCAATTTTTATATTTGATGTAACTTACAACATAACAAATGAGGTCTGGGTAGGGGAGATGAAGGAATACATTTCATATTTTCCAAACAATGTAATCACAAACAACATTTTTAAATACATTTCCATTCATATGGTATGGGGAATGGGTAGATATGAATGCATGCTTAGCTCATTATATAGAATGATAGTAAAACAATAAAAATAAAAAATAAAACATGTTGACCCAGTGGCACTGAAGGCTGAGGCTCTAGATGCCTTACCACGTGCAACACCAGTGACCCATGTTCAGAAATGAGAACAGGCCACTGTGGGTTGACAGGAGAGGAGAAGAATCAAGCATCTAAGGGACTGCTTTCCTTCTCCAGGAAGGGGGGTTACCTGTAGTCGGTGCTCAACTTGCCCCTAGCAGCGACTGAGGAACAGCACACTGATGCTTCAGAAAGGGGAAGAGCGAAGGCGGACGCATGGAAGCATAGCTGGTTTTAGGCACCAGCAAACCCTGTGGTTGCTGGGAGCCCCTGCTCATGGGGGCCTCCAGGCAGAGAAGTTTACCTTATTCATTATTAAACACTTTTTTATCTTAATATATTTTTAAAACATCAGTGAAGGACTATGCAGATCCTTCTGGTTATGTCATGAAATACCTCAGCAAGCTATGATCCAGTCAGTATGAGGTGGATAGGCAGCAATGGATGGGATGGGAAGAACAGCCCCAAGAAAAGACTCTGCTGTGTCCTCCTAAAATGTTTTTAAAATACTACTGGTTATACTAAAGCTATACATAGAAATGGAGAAATATAAAATTTGCTGGCAGATAACTACTGCTTGGCCTTCCAAGTTTGACCATTTTTCCCTGCCTATAGTATCACCACAAATAAAATCTTGCATCTATGGGCTACAGTAAAACACATGGAATAAAGTTGGGCCAAGTAGAGAGGCCCGATGACTTCACTAATTCTGCTGGGGGCCCCCCAAAACCCTAAAGTCAGTCCTGCTTGGAAAGAGTGCATACAGATGAATGCACACTCTCTCCATAGAGCATCATTGCATGTCTCCTCTCATAAAGGGGAGACAAATGACAAATGGAGGAAAAAGTGTCCTGGGCATGGCCAGATGAATGCCAGTCCCCACAGGCCCCTTTCCTGTAAACAGGCAGTAACCTCCACACCAGATCCATTCAGGCGGGTTGAAGAATCCCCATCACCCCGCCATGGGGGTCAAGCCATGTAGGGAGCTGGAGGTGGGGCTGGGGGATCAGGCATGATAGTTAGCCGCCTGGGGACAGAGGAGAAAAAGAACTAACTGTAAAAAAAAAAAATACACAACAATACTAGTGAATTACATAAACCAACAATAGGTGAGGCAAAAAAAAAAAGAAATACATATGCCACTCTTCGACTGGAACTCTGTTCATATAGTTAGGCTGTTCAGCAATTGATGATGTGCTTGCTGTGCTTCCAATAGACAGTACAGGTTCGAAGGCATAAGTTACAGGTTCAAAGAACTATTCAGCTCTGTCATGCTCTACTTCTTGAGACATATTACTCAAAGCAATCTATTAAAACAGTTGAAAAAAATTTTGCTGTACATCAGATGACTGCATTTTAGAAGGAAACAAATATTCATCAGGTGCTAGTTAGATAATGAAATTAACTGAAGAAAAAAAGTTACTTTACTTCAATTTTATTTAAAAAGGAAAACAGAATGGCTAGTCAGTGAACCAGGCCTCCACGGCATTTGTTTCTTTCATTACCATTATGCCTCTGTACAAAACCCAATCTGTTAATCTCAATACAAAATTGGATTAACAAATGTATTAAAGATTCATGAGTTATGATGAGTTACATTATGGTGCCTACTTGTACGAAAACTTAAAGATCTGTGTGTGTGTTTTTGATCAAGACAGGGTTCTCACTGCTATATAATTTACTAGAAGAATACATGTGATTAGCTCAGTGTGTAGTAACTAGTAGATACCAGGTATGTAAGTGCGAATTATAAAATATGTCACAGAATGAATTCTGCATCAGAGAATGATCTAAAATACTTTTAAAAAATAATTGTTGATGTCCTTGTAAGCAGCTAAGACAGGAATGTATGAAAAAAATCCTGTTGTGATGCATATTGAGCATAACAAAAGTTATTGCCCAATAACAATGGAAAGAAATGGAAAGGGGTAAGGAATGGATTGGTCAAGGAACAAAGAAATCGGATGTGAGAGGTCATTTTTTGCTCTTTGATTTTTCACCCCATCTCTTTTCATATACTTTTCATTTGCTCACTACTCAGCATCTCCTACCATTTATTGCTTTATTCTCTATTATAACACATGTGGTACCACTATTGGCTGACATGGTGTTGCTTTGCAGTATAGGAGCTTGGGAACATGGGTTGTTGCAAAAGCATGAGGCACTGTCATGCATAAATGATTAGCATTGATAACACTGTGTTTTGTTTTGTGTTGTTTTTGCTACTGTAGGGCATTCAGGCACACCAGGTTATTTTCACAAGTATACATGGCAAAATTAATCAAGTAAAAAAACAAAATTGTCAAACTTGAATCAGTGCTATTGGAAGATGCACAGAATACAAAAAAATAATAAATATAGTGTTTGAAGTGTAGGGTAGTGGTTGGCTGCTCAGGCTATGGAGGTCTGGTAAATAAGTGAATAAAGATTTTATTCCCATGCTGTGCAATCGTATTAAAACAAAGAATTGGCAAAGGTGGTCAGTCATCCATGTCATGAGTAAGACTGAATGACTCTTGATCAGTCTGATTGCATTGCTCCGATGACAAGATTCAGCGGGGATGGCACATAATGTTGTTATAGACTGTATTTTAAACACATAATCATGAGTTTATCTGCTCATTTTTATTTCAAAAGGGAATCAACTACTCCAGTCAACATCGCCGCACTCACCCCCCACACACAATTTAAATTGAACAAAAAATTGTTAATTCATTAACTAACTGTGATATTTCATTTAGTACAAACAAAATCTATATTTTTTAATCTCAGAACCCATGCTCGTAGCAACATTTACCTGGCAGTAATATACAGAGATCAAAATAGTGCAAGAACTTCAACTTCAGAGATGCTGATTCACTGCAGAGATGTGATCAAAACTCAGACTGTTTTTTTTTCTCCCCTTTTCAAATAAATAATGATGACCAAAGCAGCCTTAGGAAAATAAAAATGGGTCAGAACAGATTTTAAAAACAGTACTGCAGGGCCAAAAAAAGAGTTGTTCAAATAGGTCTCATTAACCATCAAATCTACCAGCAGGTAAACCTGACCAAAAAAAATCATCTTGTCATGAAAGGAAAGTCATGGTATGCTTCTCAGGTGCTTGCCCTAACCTGTAACAACACTGCACATTCAAGCGCAAATGTGTTCAAATCATCTCGCTCTTACAGTTAGTAGTGGATAATGCATAAATCTGCACATTTCCAATGTAGATTTTTTTATCCAATTAACAAGGATTTTCTGAGTTAAAAAATGTTAGGGTCATAAAAAAATAAAACACTTGCTGCTGCTGACATCAAAGTGTTGCTGTGTGACAGCTTAGTGCAGTGCAACCTGTAGATTTGATAAGTGCTAGAGCTGGGGAAGCAGATGTCATTCCATGAATGATGCAATGAACTGCCAGAACACAGGGGTACAGAGAAAAAATAATAAACTGAGCTGTACTGTACAAACTGGTATTTTAGCAAACTGTAATATAAAATATACCCATTTTCAGAAAAAAAAAACACAGACACATGATTTCTATTAAATGTTTTTATTATACCATCAGTACCTGTGAAAAGAAGAGTAATAAAATAATTAACAGCTTTGCAGTTGATCTTTAAGTGAGGACTGCCGAAGGGGGCACAGTATTCCTGATGCAACATCACCAGTGTTGTGTAGAGCAGTACAGTAGTAATACCTCTTTTTTCATGCTATGAAAATGTTTCAAAGTACTCTCCAATATCCTAATTGCCTTGCTGAAGGCCTTGTTAATTTAGTAAGACTGTTAAAGGGAGTCAATTATGGTGACTTCCAGGTCTCTCTCTTCAGTAGTACTGCCGCACTTAGCTCCTCCCATTCAATATTCGGTACTGAAGTTCTTCTCACCTATATACTGTACATCACTTTGCACTTTTTTGCTTTCAGTTGCAACTACCAAACCCTGGACCACCTCTACAACCTTTGTATGTCCTTCTGTAACTACCTTACCCACTCCTTACTAACTACCTTACCACAGACTTTGTGTAATATGTGAAGATATACAACTTGCCCTGGATTCCTTCTCCTATGTCACTGGTAAACATACTGAAAAGGACTGGATCCAGGACCAAACTTTTTGGCATCCCCTTGTGACCTGTCTCTCTCCAGATTTGGCATCATGTAACACTACCTTCTGCTGCCTCCTCTCTAACCAACTATGCACTCATCTAACCATGGTGTTCTCTGCACCCAGATTCCCTAGCTTCTTCAGCAACTTTACTTTTTTATGTTGTTATTGATTCTGCAAGCAATAATACCTGACAAGGTGGGTGGTACTGGGCTATATCTAACAATCCAGGGGTGTTATGAGCCCATTGCCACAGGCAGAGAACCTTATAGGCCCCCGAATGGTCCAGTATAGCCCAATACAACCCACCCAGGAAAGTATTATTGGGCTTAGAAAATGGGTCATTTGTTGAGATGTTAAAAAAATTACAAATAAAAAGGCCCCCCAAAATGACTGAAAATGAAGAAAAAAATGATTCATTGTAAAGTAGTCCCTGTACTGGTACATTTGAGAGTTTGCCAGTAAAAGGTTCTGCTGTTTTGAGAGACTGTGTTTTGTTTCATACTTTAACTCCTCCAAACACTGCATCAATATTAAATAAGTTTTCCTGCCCCCCCCTCAAAAAATCTCTGATACTGCTGGGAGTATCAGCCTGTTTTTTTATTTTTTATAACTGTTTCAGTCATGATCAGTTGTGACTGCAGTCAAGTGTGACAATTACAGCATGACATCTATATCAGGACCAACTGTTACTCATCTAACAGTGGCAGGCTTTTGAAGTGGCTGTATGTGTCTTGGGAACGTGGCCTAAGAAGACGTGATTGGGAGTTAAAAAATGGTGGCTATTTTATTTTACTTCATTATGTTTCCCGTTGCAACAGGAAAGTATATTGGCAATTGCTTTCTAATGGCATGTGTCTCCATCACTGAATAGACTTATTGTAGCTGATAAAAGTATTTGGCAGTGGCAGTCATTTATACATAGGTACTGTTACATTAAGAAAAGCTGTTAGTGATTCATTCATTTAAAAAAAGGATGGTGGTTCTGTTTAGAAAAAAGTATATTTATCTATTTACTTATGTATCTTTTGTGTGGATACCAGGGCAGTTTACAGCCTGAGGGTTGTACATTCATGTCTTTGTGTGTGTGGTGGGGCTGACTGACTCATTCTTTCCCCTTGGTAAGCAAGTGAGGAAAAATGGTGGCTAGGCAGTTGGAAAATTCAGAGTGGCCCAAGGATATCCTAAGTAATGGGGCACTTCAGAGTGGCACTCATTTTTTTAGTGGGCATTATTGAAAAGCAAATTCATGCCTGGACAGGGCTTTTAGCCAATCAGCATGCTTTATTTTTCAAGCCCATTTTCTAACAAAAAATAAAGATACAAAATAAAGTGATATCAGGGCCTTCTACTGATATGGAGTCAAGAAAGATATGACAACTGAGGGCAGGAAAGGGTTAGGAGTGATGACATCAATCAATTTATTAAGTAGGCTGTTGGGCAATTATTTCAGGCTGTGGTGTTATACTGAGATACCATCACAGCTGGAACTTACAGTCGATATATAAATACACAGACATTGATGGCAGATAAAGGTTCTCCAGATCATCCAATCTTCTCACCCTACCTAACTTCTCTGCTTTGGCCTAGTGGCCATTCCACATCATAATATGTGTCCCCACTCCTCTGACAAAGCCCATATGCCTGACCCACCCCTTGAAACTGCTCACTGATTTGTTTTTCACTGCTTCTTCAGGTAGCTTTTTCTATTTTTCCTGTTATCCACCACTGCTTCCCTGAAAAAATACTGCCACGGGCAAATCCACTTAATGGTTCTTTTATCAATTGTAAGAGCTTGTTTTAGAAAAAAAAAATATTTAATAATACAAAAATGAGCATACATAAAAAATTTAAAATAATCATCAATGGTTCAACCACTTCCTGTTTTTCTCATCTGAAATCAGGAAACTTTCTTGCTTAATTCCCTCATTCATCCTCAGCATATATCATTAATTCTTTCCCTACAGCTATCCACTTTTGGTGTGAATAGCCTTTCCATGGCCTGACTGAAAAACACTTGTGGCTATCCAGCAGTTTGATTAATTTTTGCTAAACTAGAGAATTATTTATACCCATTTTCTATGTGAGATATGAAACAACTGCAATGTAATTCATATATCCATTCTAGTAACCACAAATCTCAATTGGAATCTCACTTAATTTAACTACATTCACATGAGATTTGAGGAAGTGCAGAAAAGGGTTAGGAAAATGGTGCTGGGATTTAGAGAAAAGTGCTATGAACACAGACACATGGCCTTTAATTATGTTCTTCTTGTAAAAGTGAAGACTTAAGGAAAATTTCATCATGGCATTTGAGGCAAATGCCAAGACACATCTGATGGGAGGCCTCAATTTAAAAACAAAAGGTATAAATCAAACTGCAGGAAACCCCAAGCATCAATCATTTGGTGTTCCCCATTTGAAACAGCTTCTGAATCTGCAATTAAAATTCCACACCCAATACCTTGAAGAGGTAAATGGAAGGCTGCATATCTAGATACTGCAGGGATACAGGGTTATATTGTCTGATTCTAGTGAAGAGTCAAGAGGGGTTTTTCTATCGCCATATCATGTATTCCTAAGACTAAATGGCAACATTCTATACATATGGATGTGAATGTGAAATAACTAATAAGACAAGGATGGTAATTTTGTGATGCATATGGTTTATTACAGCATGGCTCATGGCTGCAAGAAAAGAAATCAATTGCAATAGTCAGTAGTACAACATCTGGTAAGTGATCTATATTTTTTGTCCATAGCTTTCATTGCCATACATTTTTCTGCAGTAGTACATCCTCGGCTCAGGCCATCTGAAAAAAGAATAAACTACAGATGTAATTTAAATCTAGGATTACCATGCTATCACTTCATCAAAATAAAGCATGAATACAGTAATATACAGACTACTTGGGTTGTCAACCATAATGCTCATACCATTCTACCCCACCGTGAAGACACTGATAGGTGTCGCAGTGTTCCTTGAGGTCTTCATCCCTAACTCTCATCACATTCCAGTTTACTGCGTGGCCATTATAAGTCAAAGGCAATTAAGCCCTTTTGTCATGCAGGATTTTGTGATGTGTCATAACTGCAAGTTACTATGCTTCATCGTGGCCGACTCCCCCCTCTCTCTCTCTCTCTCTCTCTCTCTCTCTCTCTATATATATATATATATATATATACACACACACACACATATGTATATCTCTATATATTTTTTTCCTCTCACCCACCTGACCTTCCCTCTCAGTACCCACCACCCTATACCCACCAAGAAACATAACAGTGACACTGGGGGTGCCCAGTCCCCCAGTTTTGTGATTACAAATCCTCATTTATTTTAGTGACAACCTCATCCACTACAGCACATGCACGGTCATTTCAGTTGTTTTTATCTATCTATCTATCTATCTATCTATCTATCTATCTATCTATCTATTCCTGCCTCCTACCAGATGCTCCATCTCAGCACCTTCCACTCTCCCCTAATAAACATAACAGTGACACTGAGGGTGCTTAGCCCCCTAATGTCATAGTCAGCAATCCTCGGTCCATTTTTCCTTTTTTTTCTCTACTCTGTAAAAAGAAAACCTTCAACTGATGTCTTTTGCAGCAGTTCCTGTCCCGTCACCCAACCTTCCCACTCAGCACCCACAACCCCACACACCGACAAGCCCTTACTTACCCATTTGAGGTCCATCTTCACTCTTCAAACTAGACTATTAACTAAGGAAACATGTATGCAGTTTAATATTTTTCAATGGCATTTTGAACTTGGTGACATAACTTTACAATGTTTACATATTTTTAGCCCCACATTTTCAACATGCCTTTTTTTGGGACCCCACATTATGAATAACTGCACTGACGTTAGGCAAATCTGTCCCAAAAGGTGATTTCATGGTCAGGAGTTGAACATTTTTCTGCCCTTGTTCATGGGTGGGTGGGGGGTCAAAGAAAGCCATGTTGAAAAATGTGGTGAAAAATAGTAAAAGGCAATAAAGATATGAGCCTGCATTGAATTTTGGAAACACTGGTTTGTAACTTTTGAAATTTTTAATGTTTTTATCCCAAATTTATAACATAGCCTTATCTTTACAGCATCTCATGTGTGTGACAGCTTTCATTTTTCAAATCCTCACCAAAATGTTTTTCTACATCTTGAAAGGTGATTTTGCAGTCCCTGCATAAAATCACTTTTTGGACAGGAGTTGAACATTTTCTCTGTCTTTGTTCATGAGGTTGGGTCATAAGAAGGCTATGTTCTAAATTTGGTGTAAAAATATTTTATAAGGGCTATGTTGAATTTTCCAAATTCAGGTTTGTACACTTGGTAATATTCATATTTTTACCCCAAATTTTCAACATAGCCATTTCTTTACAGTACCTCATGAATGTGACAGCTGTCATTTTTCAGATCCTTGCCAATTTGTTTTTACATCCTGAATTTTCAACATGCCTTTTTTGGGACCCTGCCTCATGAATAATTGCACTGACAGTAGGCAAATCTGTCCCAAAAGGTGATTTTGTGGTGTCTGCATGAAATCACATTTTGGACAGGAGTTGAAACTTTTCTCTACCCTTGTTCATGAGGTGGAGTCATAAAAATACTATGCTCTAAATCTGGTTTAACTTTTTTTTATAGCAATTGAAGTTATGAGGCTATGTTGAATTTTACAAATGCAGGCTAGCTAAGTTTGGTAATATTCAATATTTTTAGCCCAAATATTCAACATTGCCATTTCTTTATAGCACCTTATGAATGTGACAGCTGTCATTTGTCAACTCCTGACTAAAATGAGTTTTTGTGTCTTGAAAGTTGATCTTACAGTCCCTGCATAAAATCTACTTTAGGCCAGGACTTTAACATTTTCTCTGTTGTTCATCATGAAGTAGGGTCATAAAAAGGCTAAGTTAAAAATTTGGTGTAAAAATATTACAAAAAAATGTATAAGCCTACATTATATTTTGCAAATGTAGGCTCATAACTTTGATATTTTTCAGTATTTTTACACCAAATGCCTTGTCTCCAGCCCTATCGACTCTGGCTAGATTTTTTTTCTGCTAGTGATTCCTCTCCCTATGCACCCCAGCATCCCAAATTTGGATATATTGTTTTAAAATTAGTGTGAAATAACTGAAATTCAAATGTTGGCAACATGTTTGGCAGGTTAAAACTCAGTCCCATTTGAAGTTAAAAAATTGAAACTACAGACATATATAAATGTAATGATTACCTGTATACCTGTAAAATGTTATAGCACTTCAATGAATACATTATACTAAACTAAAATCTAAACTTTGACTTAACGTTTGACTACCTATAACTAAGCCCCCTTTGAAAGCAGAGACTTAAAACCCATAATGTATGTTTCTATAAATTCAGGAATTCTGGAGACATTTGCAAAAAGAAAATTAAATTACATCAAAATAACAGAAAATTACATTTTGATCAAATTGTTGGCAACCCACAACTCTGACTCCTTTCAATCAACTGTACAACTTTGTTATTTGGTAGACATATGTATGTCAGATCTAACTGTCTATATACCAAAGCTAGTATCATTTGGATGTGTACTTATAAATAAGAGCAAAATAACTAAAATGTAAAATGTGGCAAAATTCTGTAGGCATTTTGCTCAAATTCTGTGAAATTCCTCAGAATCAGAATGATAATTCCACAGTGATTTCATCAGCAGTATGTTATATTCCACACATCTTGAGAAATGAGTTGATGCTAGCTCAGAGTATATTTCTGGGTAAAACATTTGACATCAATCAATTAATCAGTAATAAACTAATTATTTTGGTACTAAAATGATTCAATTAAATATCTAATTTGAAAAGCAACTAAAGATGTCAAGAATTTCTGACCTGTGATTTTGTGCTGGAATCATACATGGTCATGTGATTGCGTGTGTTCAATCACATTTTTTGAAAATTCAGAAAACGTTTGCTTGTAGATTTTTAGTTTTGCTCACCCTCACTTAATAGCCTTGCCTAACTGGGTTCATCTGTTCTGTGAAATGCTGTCGCATCACCTTTGCAAAACATGAACCCCATGCCCTACTCTACATATCCATGAAAGGCAGTTATGATATTTATTCTGATCATGGTATAAAAAAAATAAAAAGAATTGAAGATAATAGACAAATCAATAAACATACAAGAGTATATTTTACATAGTTAGACATTGTGGATTCCATGATGGCCTCATTAACAGGAAGTGAGAAACCTGGTTTCTACAAATCCCACAGTGGCATTGCAGTGACAGGGTAATGTGTTTTCAAAAAATATTTCCTTATACTAGTAAGAATGTTACAGAAGAATGATTCATAAACAAAGAATGAACAACAAAAACAATACATACTACCCAGTGTCTATTCAAGCAGGCCAGGGCTAGTACCATGTTGTGGGTGGATGCCAGGGAACATTTAGATTTTTCTGACTGAAAAGTTGTTTAAAAGATAAAATGGATCTGTTCCAAAATATTAAAACTGGAGGTGAATCCATTAAATAAATACTTACAAATGACTCCATCATAAAGTGTAATGAAGCATGTTGCAGTAACAACATTACAGTTATCTGTATAACAACTACATCGATGGTCCATGATTCCTGCACATTTTTCACAGGATAGAGGTTCAACTAAAACAGAAAAAACATTTTGTTTAGTGTTTGCTTATGTGTCACTGTCTGGAGTCAACTACTACGGCAGTAACTATCTGAAAGGCAACATAAAACCTGTTGTTTACACTTTTGTTTAACATAATTATTAATTTGGACAAGTGACACATCTGTTAGTACTGCTCTGTGGAATGTTTTAATTATTTTTCTGGTGGGTGGGATTCCATGGAATTTTGAAACAGTTTCCTTACTCCGTGAAATTTAGTTTGAAGTAGAATTCCAAAATGTTATTAGATGTTTGCAGGATTTTACTAAAACTGCTCATTAGTAATTTGTAATTGATATAAACTGCAAAGAACTGTTTGTAGCTTATCTAAATCACAGATTAGTGCTCCACTGTTTGTATAAAAAGTCAATTGAATTTTGCACAAAGTCCAGAAAAATAATCGAAGGTTTATGTAACCCATGAAAACCTAATCCACAGGCTAAATAAAAACACATCTGGACTTCCATGGAATTGTTGAACAAATTCAAAAACCACTTAAAAGTCCAAGGGCCAGATATTCAAAACTTTGCGCCGGGCAAAAACCGTTTGCGCAGGTTTAGCGCGGGATTAGTGCGGGTCTGCTATATTCAAAAGGCCAAATAGCGCAGGCAAACTGCATTAGCGCTGGGCAAAATTATAATGTATGCAAGGGGCAAACTGACATGAATACAGGTGCAATGCTATATTCAGTGACTAGCGCCGCGCTAAGTGGTTTTACGCAACTTAGCGCAACACTTAGCGCAGTGCAAATTACCACCCAGGAAAAGCCTGTCTTAATCCTGGGCAATCAGCTTTGCGCGACACTTTGGCTTTGCGCGGGTTTAGCGCAGCTTTTGCGTGACCCTAACAAATAAATATGACACATAGATAAAGCCAAACATAGAGGAAGCATGCTGCTAACCGATGGCATCACAATTATGCCATCATCTGCCACCAGTCCCAGCCATGCCAGGCAGTAAGTGGTGACCCTGCCGCCAGTGGACAGCATGGCAGTGTGGCCATACAGCACACACCTGCGGACCACACATCTGTGGATATGAACAGATGCCAGCACACACATGCAGCACTGTGGGCATGGAGGATGTTGAGCGGAGCGTGTATGGGTGGCGAGGCTCTGTCACAGACCAGGTGTGACCACAAGGCTGGGACACATCATGCAGTGCACATGGGCCAGTATTGGGAATAACCCACCACTAGTGTGCCTTTCGGATAATATATTCCCCCCCTCGGCCACATACCGCACAGCAGTACAACTGCCACAGCACACAAAGCCAGAAATGTACATGTCACTGTGAGCATCCCATGCCACAGGTACAGCATCTGTGGGTCACACAACAGTGTAACAGTAATGTCCACTGTCAGTAAACACCTACAGGTTGGGCCTGTCACTCTGTACAGTGCAGTCATCATCACTACCCTACACACCATAGGCAGTGCTGTGTCCCTCACACTACTGGCCCCCTTGCTACTGTAGTGTCTGCTGTGCACTGTAGCATGCCCTACAGTGTGACAGTTGCATGCAGCACCACCACCACCTGTGCCTATGCTGTCTTGTCCCCTGGGGTACAATATGTTATGTTATGCTGTACTGTTTACATGGTAGCCTGCAGCTATCATCGTGCACTGCCAGACTGACCTACAGGTGGAGCTGCGGTTGGACCTGGTCAGCCCCTGTACTTCCAGACTGACCTACAGGTGGCTCTGTGGGACCCTGCAGTAACGCTGGGCAAGCTGCATGCAAATCAGGGTATAATGAGATACTAATCTGGTTGTTTGCCCAGAGACTACCTAAGTAGACTCATTTGCTTGACACTTTTGAATATGGCACATTTTAGCTCCGGGCAATCGTGTTTGCACCGGGCTAACTGCTTAGCTCCGCGCTAATGCCTCGCTAATGTGTTAGTGCGGCGCTAACAGTACGGGGAATAATATACAGTTTTGATCACTGTTCTTTCACATCTGCTGCTTCCTGCAGCTGTACTGAGTCCATGCAGTTGCTGGCACACATATTGGCCATGTAGTTCGTCTGTACCTGCCCTCACGTTGCTGTGCACTGTGTTGTTGTTGTGGGTTGCACTTTCTGGTTGCTTTATTCAGTGCTGTCTTATTCCCGGGCTATTTTTGCCCTGCACTCCCAGACCAGTTTGCCCGGCTTCCTTAGACTGCAATATTCAGCAGGATTAGCATCAGGTTATTTCCATTTCAGTATAGCTTGCTCTGTGCTCCAGGCTAAGTTTGCTCGCCAGGCAGTGCTAATTTAGCCCCTGGGCAAAGTTTTGAATATCTGGCCCCAACTACAATGGAATTATGTGTTACATATTCTACTGTACATAATTCTGCCGTTTATTAGAAAGTAGGCAAGATAAATACTGTAAACTGATTGGTTGTTGCCATTTCATTAGAATATGTTTACGTGTCAATACTCCTCTGTAAAGGAAAAGATACAACATGTGATCTGGAATTTTGACAAATCACATAGAGAATTCATAAGCCACATCACTCATTCTTGATTTCTATCACAAACATGACTGCCACTTTTGCTCTTATATAAAAGCATTCAACTAGCCACAAAAGTTAATCTCACTTAAATAAAAAAAAATCATAGATAACTTGATGTTCTGTCTACTGATGAGCCCTTTCCCTTGCACACAAACATGTTAAAAAGTAATCAAGGCTTATTCTGATTTTTTTTTTACTTCTGGTGTTTCTTTGATGACCATGACAGATCCCCCTCATAGTCTAACCAGCTTGACAGAGCAATTGTTGCTGCTAATCCTGCCCCAGTTAAAATTGAGCCACGTGTTCCATATGAAGCCTAGTACATGTGAGTGTATGTCAGTGGAGTTTTGCAGAATTTGGAATTCATGCATTCCATGCTTCTGGGGGTGAACCGAGTATGGTTCCGGTCAGTAATATCACAGAACAAAATAAAGTGGAGAAAAATAAAGTGGAAAAACAGTGTCACAATCAATATTGGTAGCACAAAATTTAGCGTGTCAGAACAATGCAGGCCATGTGGCATGCAGGTAGCAAACAATGTCCACAGCATGGTGAAACTGTACTAGAACCCCAGGGGCCAGGAGAACAATCCAGTATGCCATCTCCCCATCCTGTGTGTTGTGTGTGTTGCTGGGGACATGCTGGCTTGTGATCCTGGCTCCTTGCATTATACACGGTCATCCACATGGTGGCCATGGTCCACCTGTCCACTAGTGGTTACCCCTGTGCACTGTCTCCATCACTCAGTATTCTGGATGGGGATACTCCACCATGTGGGTGCCTGTGCCATTAGATTACCATAGTAGGTGTCCAGTGGCCTGCTTCCCCCAGGGGTGGTTGCACCCTGCCCTGTTCCATCTCCCTGCACCCATGTGCTTTTCCTGTTCATGGGTGCCTGCTGCTGTGTGTTCTAGTGCAGTGTCTCCATGTGGTAGATGCTGTTTGCTACCTGTGTGTCATGTGGCCTGCATTGTTATGGCATGCTACATTTTGTGCTGCCAATATTTATGGTGACACTGTTTTTGCTGCTTTATTTTTGTTCACTTTATTTTGTTCTGCGATGTTACTGACCAGAACCATAAGCATTCTATTAGAGAAATACTGCAGAAATTGCATTCTTATGTTCTATGGTAAACAAACAAGTGTTCTACTACATGTGTAAAAAGACAAGTTATTGACAGGTTGAACCCATCTGTGGACAGGCTATCTGACATGTTCTAAGCCACATTTTTTGTATTTTTATAAAGTATGGTAGGACGTTATCAGTAAAATATATACCATTTTAAAGGGTTGTTGTACCATTGATGTGATGTCACGATGTTGTTATACTATCAAGAGTACATCACATCGATGGTACAACAGCATGAATCATGTTTACACATGTGCGTTATGCGTGTGATCCTCAGGTCTTCCTCAGCTGGTGGTTCTGTGAGAGCTGAACCCAGAAGAGAGTGGTGGTGACTAAAACAAACTTAAAAGTGAGGATCTTGTCTCTCTTTTTGTGTTCTTTATGTGGATCATACACTACAAAAGGCAATGTATGGTCCATTATCAGCAACAAAGCTTGTGTTGCCCTTTTGAGGTTTCCAAGATGACCAAAACTTCTCAAGCTTCACTCTCAAAGTGTATATTGTCGCAGTGGCAATCTCTCAATGGCTACACATGTGTGTTAATGATAGAGGATAATGCATTATCCTCTAGTTGTTTTTGTTTCTTTATCTTTTGGAGATTTGTTTTTAGCTTGCCCAAAATTTTTCAACTCTGCACACAATAAGAGCCTACACAGTGTGGGGTATTGTTGGATACATACACTTCCAAGGCTATAAGGCCCGCTGCTAGTGGTGTCAGTCTTCATTATGCCCCGGGCAAGCGGGCATCTATTAATATTGCACACACAAGCCTTATTACTAACAAAACTCCCATGAATTGTTTCATATGTTTGTTTTGAAATAATACTGTTCTGTTTTTATTTAGTGTTCCTAATTGTTTTTTTTTCTGGAATTCAATGACATTAGTTAAGCAGAAGCCTATAATGAATCTTTCTATGCAGGCCTTCCACTTATTTCATGTCATTGGGTTCCAGAGCTACTGAGTAATTAAGCAATCTTTGTTCAGCACCCAAATAGTTACTAATTTATTAAATGAATAGAAAATATACTGTAATATAAACACATATGTTGCCTGGGAACCTCCTTCCATTGTCAGATTTCCTGACCACAGTTGCACACTACATAACCCTTGCCTTCTCACACATCTCCTGTCCCTCTCTCTATTATCTGCCCCTCCCCAGTATCAGCTCTCTGTCTTTGCCAGTCACCTTCCATCCTACATTCATTGTAGGAAGCAGTATAGTACAGTAGGTTAAGGCTGTGAGCTGTACAGTAGATCTGGAGACCTGGGGGTTGAATCTTATAGCCACATAGGTGCATACTATGTGATCCTGAGCAAGTCAGTTAACTTTCTTGTGCTCTCAGGTCACATCTGGAAACAAGCTTCAGTTTAGCATGCTACTCCTTAAATAATGTTTATTTTATACATAACATTTTAGACAGGAGTCGACTAGGTATTGCGTGAAGGGAAATCACAGAGAGTATGGAGCACAGGCACAGTGAGGAAATAGCTTGAGGGACTGTGGGCTGCTTATCTCCCAGGTTATGCTCTGGAAGAAGTTACAGACACTGTCCCATGTGTAGAATATTTGTGGAACTCTATGCACAGTTGGCAGATGCAAGGGAAGAGATATTTCAGGTCTGACAGCTAAGTTGTTACCCCACACCCCCATTCCCACTTGCTCTGAGCCTCCTCCCCAGCCCAGAGGGCTGCAGGGTGATGTTGAGAGGAGGAGTGATGGCAGTCACAAGGAGGTCATGCGAGCTCATCATGTCTGACAGCAAATGGCTTTGCACCCATGGAGAAGCTGCAGGTACCCAACTACTTCAGGGGCATTTGGATCTGTTCAGGAAGAGTGAACAGGATGACTTGGCATCCAGTAGGCAAATCTGTTTCTCCAAGAAGGTCAAAAAAGTGGTGAGGGTGAAAAAAGTACTATTGTCAGATACAGAGAGAAAGGAGAAGAGTAATGAACCAAAAGCATGTTAATATGAGAGATGAAGGCACTTATGAACTCAAAAAAAGGAGACATGAAACTGTGTATTGCAGAGAGGGTCATAGAAGTGGAAAACAGTTTTTAAGATACATTAGGGAAATAAGAAAGTCAAAACGGGGACTTGAAAGATTAATGAGTGAGGACAGGGTAATAGTGGAGCAGGAGCAGAAGCAATCATATTTAATGACTATTTCTTCTCAGTACTTACAGTGGAGGTTAGCAGACCTTTGAGAAAAGCTGCTTGAAGGCTGCTTGGGGGGGGATCCTAGAAATGATACAGGTGGTAATAACAGGAGAAAGGGTCAGGAAAGGACTTTAGGTTCATCATGTCCACACCCAGTTACACGTTTTAAAAGCAACCAGCATTTAGGATGAAATGTTGTTTTTTGATTGGTGAATTATTCACTCATTCAGCTTTGCATCAATTTTGAACTCTGATTAATAAACTGATGGAGTTTTTCATTTTCTGTTTGGTATACAAGTGTCAATCATGTCTTTATTCAGTGTATGATATCTTGTTCTTTAAATGAATAGTGGTAGAGAGTGAATGGGCAATATGCATGCTGAGAATTTCATTTGTTTTGTATGTTGATGCATTCTTTTTATTTGTAGACAGGGTTATTTGTGTATGATTTAAAGCTCAGTTGGGCTAGGGAGATGATTGTAATTGGAACAAAAAAAGGACTGGAGGATTTGGTGGAGTTACAGAGTGTCAGGGTTGGAAGCATAAATGACGGCATCATCGGCATAAAGCAGAAGATTGCCTGAGCAGGTAATAGGGAGGAAGTTAAGGTAAAGGCTGAAAAAAAGACGACCAAGGATGGACCCCTGGAGGACCCCCGAGAACACTGGGAGCTTATTGGATAAGGTAGAGCCGATTTTTGACCTGCTTGTACCTACCTGATAAATGGTCTGTGAACCAATGCAGGGCATCCTGTGAAAAGCCAATGTTGGAGAGGGTGACTAGAAATAGGGAGTGATTGACAGTGTCAAATGCCTTAATAAGGTCAACAAATACAGCGCCAGTGGTGTGGCCTTTGTCAAAAGCAGAGTGGATGCGTGCTGTGAATTCTAGGAGAGCTGAAGTCATACTCTGCCCTTTGTGGAAGCCATGTTGCTGTTTACAGAGCAGATCATGTTTGTTGAGGTGTTCAGTGAGCTGATCATAGACAATGTGCTCGAGGGCTTTGGATGGGGGGGGGGAGTATAGATATAGGCCAGTAGTTGTTGGTGGCCATACAGATCCTGCTCTTAAATATGGAGGTTGTGGACACAGATTTCCACTGAGAGGGGAATTTGCCTTGGCAGAGGGAAAGGTCGAGAAGATGGGTGAGGGGGTAGAGTACATCATGGAAGGTGAGCCAGAGAAGCTTCAGATCCAAGGAGTCACCGCTATGGTGAGCTTGTCTTAATGTATTTTTTAGATACGGCTCTGCAGCCTTGGGGATGAGGCACCATAGATGAAGGGGGGGTAGGATGGGAGGGGGGGACTGGTCAGGGGATGGGTCAAAGAAGTTGGGAGGGAGGATATGGCTGAAGTTAGAGAAAGCTTGGTTGAAGTCCGAGGCTATACTGGTGGGGTCAGAGGTTAGTTGCCCATCAACAGCAAGCAGGTTGGGGGGTGGTAGGGTTTTTTCCACTTATTTCCTTGATATTATTCCAGAATTTGTGCCCTATGCCCCAGGTGGCAGTGAGGGCAGCTTTATAGTGCTCAGTCTTGGCTTTGCATATTGCCCAAGTACATTTGTTCCCCAGCCTCTCTGTATCTCTACCTATCAGCTGGATGGCTGGTCTCATTTGAGAGTTGCCAAAGAGAGTCGCGAGTGTGCATCAGGGCAAGGAAATGATCAGAGATCCAAGGGACAAAGTTGCCTTTGACCATCCTTTTGGTGAATGGGGCAAATTGGTCACAGACGGCATTAAAGGTGTGAATGAAGAGGTCAAGACTAGGTCTAGGTCTAGGGTATTAGTTAAGAAGGACCAGTCCAGTGTCCTGAGATGTGATTTTAGGAGGTTAAGTTTTGCCGGGCCAAGTTTGCAATGGAAGATTACCCCAGGGGGATCCTGGGAATTTTGAAGGATCATGTGCAGAGTACTGGGGAGTGATCACTAAGCGCATTAGGTAACACCGTGGTGCTAGTGATTTTATGGGGATGGTTGGCGAAGATTAGATTCAGTAGGGAGGAAGTACTGGTGCAGGGATCCAGATGAGTGAGACCAGGGACTACTTGTGTGAGGTCTGGTCTGATGCTGCATCAATGAGCGGGGAGACTGATTTAGCCAGCAGTTGGTGTTAAAATCTCAAAGAATAATTTTTTCATTTTGATGTGGGAGGATGGCGAGATAGGATAGGATTGAGTGGAAGGCTACTTTCTGGTCTCAAGGAGGAATGTAGGCTGCCATGATGAGAAGGGGGGTTTAAGAGTGACCCAGTGCAAGACTGAGTGTAATGGCCTAAGGCCTGGATACCAGCGAGGAGAGGGGGAGTAGCTGACATTGTATTGAGTCTTTTATGTGGATGGCACAATGCCCCCCATATTTTCCTTGTCAATCAGCTTGGAAGAGGTTGAACCCTGGCAGGACAACTGCTGAGTCCAGAGTCAGGGGGAAGAGACAGGTTTCATTCAAGGCAATGACATCAGGCTTGTGCTGGTGGACCCATCCCTGATACAAGTCCCACTTTTTGTGCAGGCTACAGACATTGAGGCTGGCAATGTGAAGCCTGCTGATGTGGGCATGGTTAGATGCTGAGATAGCAATCGGGCCAGGCTTAGGGTGGTTCGGGGCTTTACCTGGCAATTTTCTCTTGGGGGGGAGGGCAAGTTCAGCAGCCCTCACGACCTCTGGATCGGGACCCTCGGTGGATCCCATGTCTCTGTGGAGAATAGAAAGGGAGGTAAGTCTTAAATACAGGTGAAAGGGGGAGGAGATAGAGAAGGAGTGAGAGTGGAAGAAGGGGCCTGAGCTGATAGGGAAAGGGTTAGAGAAGAGCAGCTTTCTTGATATGCAGCTTAGTTTAAAACCAGGTACAGCAGAGTTAGAGTTGCTCTAAATAAAGTTAAATATACCCCAGTCAGCATATAACAAGTAAAAAAAAAGAAAAACACCTTTAAATAAATTATTTGGTTTTAAGTAACATTAAATAACGTTCTGGCTGCATATCACTAGTGGAATTCCTCTAAATACCCATGCACATTCTAATGCTGCTGAAGTAGTGAGAGAGAGTTAGAACTAAGGATGTCTTTAAGATAGTGCTAAAATTTGAAGAAAAACTATTTTATGCCACAAATCTCTTAAGGTACCCTCACAATACAGTACAAATGCAAGCAGGTAGTTGGTTATTTTGAGAGAAAATAAACTATCTAAACTACCATGCCGACAGCAAACAGATTAAGAAAAAAGGTGCCAAGTTCGAATTTGGATTACATAGCAGTTTGCTGTCCTGGACACCACAGACTGGCACTGACTCCATCTGGGCTTTACCTGGCAGTTTTCTCTCGGGGGGTAGGGAAGGGCAAGTTCAGCAGCCCTCAAGATATCCGAGTCGGGACCCTCGGTGGCTCCTGTGTCTCTGGTGGTTTTCTCTTGGGGGGTGTATGTGAGTGTAAAAGTATCAGTCAATCATTTAATTGCATACATCTATAAAACAAGCCTTACAAATCAGGTAGGGAGCTTTATTTCTTCAGGCAAGACAACAGTTCAATTTTGTCATTTAAACCTGGTATTGTCATGGATCCAAGTGTAAATGTTAAAAAGGATTCTCTCTGCTTCAGTTTCTCATCTATGTTCCTTCCCCTTGGCTATAACCACACTTTCTCAATCCTGCAACATTTAAAGGTATGGCCTCTGTTACCAACTACTCTGCAGTGGTTAGCTTAAGCATTGCTCACATCATGTGCTAAATTGGCATGTAGGTATTCTCCAATCCTTACCCTGAGCTGTATAGTGGTCTTCCCTACTTAAAAAGAACCACAACTACACATTGCAAGGTATACAATACACTCCATGTTACAGTTAAAAAAGCTTTTCATTACAAAATCCCTATGGCTGTTACATGTCCTGAAAGTATCTGTTCTCAGCATTGTCTCACAGAATTTACAGTGGCCACAGGTAAAGTTGATACATGGTAAAAGTGGTAACCAATGCCTTGGATCAGTTTTCAATTTGATTGGAGCTTGTAACTATGTATCAATTTATCATTTAAATTTGTAGAACATTTAAATACCATCCTTGGTCAATCTTTGGTGGCATCTCTGAGTGTGGGGTCTATCTGCAACATCAGCCAATGCTTCTGGATAATTTTTTCTATGTCCCTAGCATGTCTGGTGTATTCCATGACAGAATCCATCCTGGTAGAATCAGTTGTATTGCCTTTTTCTCTGACCACTAGTAGCTCTGACTGATCAACCTCAAGGGCCTCACTAAAAGCACTGAACACTGTATAAGCAGCATGTCCTCACGTCAGAAACCTTTGGCACAAATAAGAACCATAAGCTACATAATCCACACCCTTACTACTAGTGGTGGGCAAAGTGGGTATAATCCACTCCACGAAGCATTTCATGGAGCACAGGCGGATTCACGGAGTACTTCACATTATGATGAGGAATGGTAAGTGCTTTGAAAGCAACGACTTTTCGTTACTCCACCTCCACTGGTCACTACTCTTTCAATTTTAAAGTGAAGTACATTGGTGGCAGTTCTCTTCTTGTTTTTGAGCTCCGAAGGTGGATTTTGCAGTGATTCATGGGAGTTCAGGTCACATGGGCTCTATATTGATCTGCACAGCCACAGTTTGGGGTAGTATGAGTAGGAAGAAGTAGGAGACAGTGTGCTCTGATAGCTGTCTGTAGAAATCTTTTAAAAGCTGTTCAAAAAGCATTTTTGCTTTTTGGGGGGGATCCAACTGTAGTTCATCCATTGTAGGAAACTCTACTGTGCTCACATCATCGAGCGTTTTTGTTTGTGTGACGATTTTGAATGTAAATTTACAACATTGAGTGTGTGTGGTGAAAGACAGTGAAGTGTGCTGTGTGGGGGGGGCGTATCTGTGTGTAGGTAGATTTAAGTTGGAGAACTAGTGATTTCTTTGTGTTTTGGTTATATTTTTGAAATATAACTGACTGTGTTACTGTACACATAGTAAAACTGTCAGTAATAGTAACAATTGTCTTGCTGTTTGTTGTGTGAATGTGGTGCACCATTTCATAAGTTCAGGTTGTTTAAATTACAAATTTACATTACATGGCAGTACACTGAACTTTTGAATTTGCATCACATTCCTCATTCAGCATTGCACACAAGTGTTCTGTGTTGTGTGTGCAGTGTTGCACGCATTCAAATATAATACACCTTTTAAAATTTGTGACACAGATTAGTGTAAGTGCAACTAAGTGCAACAGTGTGAACCTGCTATCCACTGCAGCTGGCTGATTTTGTACTGCGATCATGCTCTCTGTTCTTAGTTTTTTCTGCTTGTAGTGCTGTAAAAATCAGCACTGTCTGTATTCAGTGCTCCCCCCACCCCCACATTGAAAAAGTATTTTTTTACCAGACTGGATTGTTTTTGTGACCCCATCAGCACCACTGGTTACTGAAGTTGTTTTAATTCTGTGACAGTGTCAAAACACAGTAGTCTCTTATCGGTTTGCTGACGTGCCTGTCCAAAATGGAAAGCCCCATTCGGGACATACTTTTCTAACCGTGCTGTTCCAGAGTTGTTCCGCACTGTCTCAGACTCAGTAAGACATGCCCTTCACCATTCCTCCTCTCCATTCATCGACTTAAGTATGGATATGTGGACAAGTGGCAAAACAGACGGGGAGTTCATATCTGTGTATAACTGCACACTGGGTACAGGTGCTGTGGGTTGCTTGTGATGCTGACTGTGTGAATAATCAGAGTAGGAAGGTGGATTGTCGTGGTACTGATCTTCCCGGAATTTGCCAGCACACAATTGCTATGTGCAGTGTGACCTGTTCACAATAAACACAGCAATAGAGTCAAGCCATACTAAGGCAAAGTACTGGATTTTAGGAGGGCTGACTTTGCCAAAATGGGTGAGTGCCTAAGGAATGCACTAGCAAATGGGCAAGAAGGAAGGGTGGAAGAACAATTGGGGAATAATAAAAACTGCCATCACAGAGGTAACGAGCCTTTGTGTGAAGCAAATAAACAAAATGAAACAATCTAAAAAACCAGTATGGTTCTCAAAGGAAGTGGCAGTGAAGTTTCAAGAGAAAAAAAAGCATTCAGGAAGTACAAGGAATCACAGAAGGACCAGGACAGAGAACTGTATCAGTTAAAGCAAAAGGAAGCTGGGAAGGCAGTCAGAACAGCAAAGGCCCAAACTGAGAGGAAAAGATAGCCAACTCAGTTAAGAAGGGGGATAAAACCTTTATAGGTACATCAGGGAGTGAAGGAAGACCAAGTGAGGGATAGTGAGGCTTAATAAAGGGGGAGGGTGGGCAGAGGGTGACTATGAAAAGGCAGAGATACTAAACAAATATTTTGCTCAGTATTTGTAAAGGAAGAGGGGGATGTACCTAAAACAAACAGTAGAAACACTCTGGATGCAGAAGTTGATACCAGCCCATTTACAGAAGAAAGGGTTCTGAAAGAACTTTTAAAACTCAAGGTGGACAAAGCAATGGGACCTGATGGGATTCATCCCAGAATTCTAAAAGAACTAAGGGTAGAACTAGTGACACCACTGACTACCCTCTTTAACAAATCATGGGAAGATGGGGTGGTACCCGAGGACAGGAGGAAGGCAGATGTGATTCCCCTTCACAAAAGTGGGAGCAAGGCAGAAGCAGCAAACTGCAGACCTGTTAGTTTAACCTCAGTGGTAGGGAAAATGATGGAATCAGTTCTGAAGGAAAGAATTGTCGAGTATCTAGAGGCCAGAGGCGGACAGGACCCAAGGCAGCATGGATTCACAGTGGGAAGGTCATGCCAGACAAATCTGATAGATTTCTTTGACTGGGTGACCAAAGTAGTAGATCAGGGAGGGGCTGTGGACATGGCCCACCTAGACTTTAGCAAGGCATTTGACACAGTCCCACACAAAAGATTAATATACAAGTCAGCCAGCCTGGGAGTGGGTCCCAAGATGATAGCCTTGGTAAAGAATTGGCTGGAGAATAGGACAAAGACAGTAATAGTAAATGGAGTCCACTCTGAAGAAAGGGGGGTTACTAGTGGGGTACTGCAGGGTTCAGTATAAGGACTGGTCTTCTTCAATGTCTTTATAAGCGACATTGCAATGGGACTGGAAGGAAAAGTATGTCTCTTTGCAGAAGACACAAAGATCTGCAACAGAGTTGATACACAAGGTGGGGTGGAAACGATGAGAAGGGACTTGGCAAGGTTAAGGGAATGGTCAAATGTATGGCAGCTTAGATTCAATGCTAAGAAGTGCAAGGTAATGAACCTGTGAAACAAAAACCCAGGGGAAGAATACACAATGGGGCTGAGATACTAACAACAACAAAAATGGAAAGGGACCTGGGGGTAGTCATATAAGATGACCCAAAGGTGGGCAAGCAATGTGAGAGGGCAGCAAGGAGGGCTGGGGGGATACTGGAATGCATAGGGAGAGGCATCACCAGTAGAAAACAGGAAGTTATTATCCCTCTGTACAGACAGCTGGCGAGACCCCATCTGGAGTACTGCATACAGTTCTTGAGACCCGATCTCCGCAAAGACCTAGACAGGATGGAAGCTGTCCAGGGTCTGCATCAGAAGACATATGAAGAGAGACTTAAGGAGCTTAATATGTATAGCCTCGAGGAAAGGAGGCAGAGGGGGGACATGATAGAAACTTTCAATTACCTCAAGGGAATCAACAAGGTCCAAGAGGGTAGCATCTTTCAAAAAGAGAGGTGTGCAAGAATAAGGGGGCACAATTTGAAGATAGAGGAGGGGCCGCTCAGAGGTAATTTAAGGAAGTATTTTTTCACAGAGAGGGTTGTGGATGCATGGAACGGCCTTCCAGAGGAGGTTGTGGAGTCAAAAACAGTGGTGGAATTTAAGCATGCATTGGACAATCATAAGGCAATTCTAGGGGTTGGGGGTAGGAAGAAGTAGGCTGCTGGTTAACTAGGATCTGCAGCTTATCCATTAGGTAGGGAAATGGGCAGACTGGGTGGGCCAAGCGGTCCTTATCTGCCATCAAATTCTATGTTTCTATGTTTCACACACTGGTGAGAACATGTTGGACATGGTATTGACTGAAATTGACAGATGGCTAAACCCTCTGTCCCTTAGAGCTGGGTTCATAGCAAGTGACAATGGGTCAAATGTGGTGAAATGCATCATGAATGGTGGCTTTTTTCATGTTCCATGCATGGCCCACTGTTTAAATCTTGTAGTTCAGGAGTTTCTGCAGCACTCTGACATAAAGGAAATGCTGACCATTGCACAATGTACCTGCTCTCACTTTTCAAGATCTGGAAAGGCCCGTGACCAACTGCGGCAGTTGCAAATACAAAACAGCCTGCCTCAGCACCGCTCGAAGGTGGAAGTTGTCACCCAATGGAACTCCACATTATTCATGGCAGAGAGGATGTATGAACAATACAAAGCCATCTCAGAATATGTTGTTATGCACACTAGCTGTGATAGTTCTGGGGCCTCCATGTCTATGACGACTGAACAGTGGCACTTCATAAACTCTGTAATAACAATTTTGTGGCCTTTTGAACATGCCACACAGGCAGTGAGTGGTGAGTCTGCCTCCATTAGCCAATCAGTTCCACTGCTGTGGGTGCTGAGGCCGACATTGGTGACTGTGCAGCATAACCTTGATGTTGCCAGAGACGGTGGTAGCAGTATGTTGCTGCAACACATGCTGACAGTATTTGACCAGAATCATCACATTGTAAGCATTCAGCATAGTGACAACTTTGCCATGGCAACAATGCTGGACCCATGTTACAAACATGGAATTGCATCAGTACTGGAGGGAGGGACTGAACAGCTATAAACAATAGTGGTCAACTGGTTCGCTTGGTTCATGGGGCACAGAAGTCACGTGCCAAGGTCTGCAAACCTCAGCAGCATAATCCAGCTGAAGGTGTAGCTGGAGGACCAGCAAGCATATTATGCAAGGGTAAGGGGACTGTAGTTCCTGGTGGTCTGTCATCCAAAGTGGTTGGCGTCAACCCACTTTGGGAGGCTTTGTCCCATCTAGGTATTTGTGAAATCAATGATTCCGAGAAACAGGCTGATGCATCAACAATTGGACTTAGTGCAGCACAGAGAATGGTAGAGTCATATTTGTCTGAAAACAGGCATCTGACAATAAGTGAAGATCCTCTTTTGTACTGGAGTGGAAAGTTCAATGAATGGCCAGAGCTGACTGCAGTGGCACTGAAGTACCTCACATGCCCACCCTCCAGTGTAAGTGTTGAGAGGGTATTCAGCTCAGCAGGTGCAATAGTCAGGGCTTGTTGGACAAATCTGTCTTCTGCAAATGTTAGTTTGCTAACATTCATTAAAATGAATGAGAGGTACATACCAGCACAGACTGCAACCTCGGTATCCATACCCTGGCCTAGTCACGGTGGTCTTGCTGATGTGGAAATGGAGCATCCTGGTGGCACTGGCAGTGGCTGCCTGAAACGACCCACCACTGACGAAGATGATGACACAATGCAGAAAGAATTTCCCAGTGGTCAGACTTCAGACACCGATGACTGTGAAGGCAGTTTTCTTTATGAGGATGAGGATGTGGTTAATGTTGTCAGGTTTTAACTGCAGTATTTAAAAGGCATAATGCCCCCCCACACCAGACCACCACATCCGGGACTGATGATATCCAAGTCTGCTGCCACTATGAGTCTGTCTGCCCCCCATGGACCACCACCACCACCACTGGGAATGATGTTATGCAAGTTTGCCACCAAGAGTCTGTCTGCCCCACATGGACCACCACCACCACCGGGACTGATGTTATCCAACTCCGCTGCCACCATGAGACTGTCTGCCCCCCACGGACCACCGCCACCTCTGGGACTGATGTTATGCAAGTCTGCTGCCACCGTGAGTCTGTCTGCCCCCCACGGAGCACCACTACCACTGGGATTGATGTTATCCAACTCTGCTGCCACCATGAGTCTGTCTGCCCCCCACGGACCACTACCACCACCATTAGTACTGATGTTATGCAAGTCTGCCACCAAGAGTCTGTCTGCCCCCCACAGACCACCACCACCACCGGGATTGATGTTATTCAAGTCTGCCACCATGAGTCTGTCTGCTCCCCACGGACCACCACCACCACCACTGGAACTGATGTTATGCAAGTCTGCCACCATGAGTCTGTCTGCCCCCCACAGACCACCAGTCCACCAGTGCACCACCATCACCAGCTTCTTAATATTTAAACCATAAAATGAGTATGTGCACTCATGTTTCTTATGCTGCCTCACTTCCTTAAGTTGTCTTTTTGTTTTCTGTAGCTTTTCAGACCTGCAGTGGCAAAACACATACAGTACACTTCTTTTGTTTCTTTTACAGGAGAACAAAAACAGGCTCCATCGCTATTACTCATTGGGAAAGATATTGTAGCTATACAGTACAGAAAGGAATTGATGTAATGTCCATGTGAAATCCATTCTGGTAAGTATGAAGATTTTATTTCATCCGTTTCATTGCTTTGTAAAGACTGCTGCAAATATTGCACACAACAGGTTGTCTTAGTAGTTGACAAGATGTGTCTCTGAAATGTAACTTGACAGTAGGGATTGAGATTTAAGAACCAGGGAGGGACACATAACAATGAAACTGTGACTTTTAAGAAGTCAGTCATCTCTTTTTTTAGGAAACTTTGTGATATTTTGTTCTGTCAAAGTGGCCTTATCCAAAAAAGTTCTTCAACATCAGGCACACCCCTCCTGAGTTTGGGCACACATGCAACATGCAGAAGTTGTTTCATTAGATGACCATGACCATCATTAACAACCAGACTCCAGAAGGATGCTGATGAAATCTGTGAAGAAGTAAAAAAATAAGAAACCATTACAGACAAAACTGAAAATATGATTCCCCCCACCCTCCCAAAAGAGAAATACTTACCTTCATGTGCTTGAGAGTTATCTGTTTCCATTTAAGTGCAAAAAAATTCTCATTGAGGACTGGTATGTACACACAAACAGTTTATGAGTCACCTGTGTGATGCAGAACGATAGCATGAGTACATGTCCATGTCAAGTTCAACCCCCCTCATCATCACCTACAAAATATACAACCATATATCTATCTATCTATATATATATATATATATATATATCTACTCACCAAGGCTGCTATTAGTGTACACCCAAAGGGCACCATTTAATCCAGTTGAGATGATCACATTTCATTTGGTGGAATCGTCTCGCACAACACATTGGACCAGCAACACGAAGCTCACAGTAATCATTTTATACTGGGGTATGTGCTGAAACAGTCTCATTTCACTCCGTTACCACTTGTCAATTTTCTGCACACAAGGAGGACGCATTGTGGGCCTGCAGAAAAAATCTGGGGAGTCTGTGCCACCACTGCACGCATGACTGAGCGCACCATTAACTCTGGGAGACTTTGTATGTACTGAAACAGTCTCTTTTAACTTTGTTACCACTTGTCAATTTTCTGCACACAAGAAGGATGCATTGTGGGCCTGCAGAAGAAATCTGGGAACTCTGTGCCAACACTGCGTGCATGACTGAGTGTGCCATTAATTCAGGGGGACTTTGTATGTGCTGAAACAGTCTCTTTTCACTTCATTACCACGTGTCAATTTTCTGTACACAAGGAGGACTCATAGAGGGCCTGCAGAAAAAATCTGGGGACTCTGTGCCACTTTTGTGTTTTCTGTGATTGTTGCTGTGAGCTCATAGTCATGATGTCATAGTGACATTTTTACAATTAAAGCAGCATTGCAAGAATGTCCTCACAGTTCTGAACTGTACTTATTTATGCTACTTTAGATAATGTGTAAAGTCAAACTCGCTTCCTCATTGGCTGAAACAGCCTGCTACCTGGGCTGTTATTTCTTAACAACGGCCCGCTGACTAACAAGTTCTCCCAGCACTACTCATCACCTCGTGATATCCCTGTCCCAACATACCAATAGCCGATATCTTTTACTATCAACACCCACACACAGCCAAGAATGAAACCACTCACTAGTAGTATACAGAAAAAAAGTGAAATTATTTTTCTTGTTCTTTTCCCGTACTAAACCGCTCCTCATTCCGGTGCTCACAAGGCCAAAAACCTCGGACCCTTATGCAACTGCCGCTACCCAGCACCACTACTTGACCACTAACAACAACTCGAACAAAACTCCCACTCCTCTGTTTGTAAACAAAAACAAAGTACCTTCTTTCTTTCTATCTCCGTAGGTCATCGTCTGCGTTCCGTATCACAAAATGCTGTGTCACAGAAGACACCGGCATTCCCGCTCTGCACTGCAATTTCTCACTCCAGGCTATCTCACAAACGAAACCGTATGTAGCCACATAATTGAAACAGATAAATGGGGATTAAGTGCCCTCTACTGACACAACATGGACTATTTTATATAACCAAGCATTTTCCTGCATTTTTAGTAACAGTTTCCACTTTTTTTTAAATTTAAATCATTATTTTGTAAAAAACTTCTAATAAAATCTCATTATCTAAGTGTAATAATACCCTCCAGGGTGGGTGTTATAAGATATAACAGACCTTCCAGGAGCTATAAAGCCCTCCGCCTGCGGCATCAGGCCTCATTACGCCCCTGGGCGGGCCGTTATATCCCAATAACGCCCACCCTGTCAGGTATTATTACTTACTTAAATTGCCACAGCAACCACTACTTACATGCGAGTTGTCAGTGACTTGAATAATACGATTCTTCTCACAATTTACATCTGCTTCTCTTACTCCTACTTTTTTTCATGTATGAAAACAAAATGAGCATGTCTTCCAATATTGTTTCAACCACCTTTGTATTTATTTGCAGCTGTTTTTCAATAACTTTTGTTCTGTGGTGTCATATAAAACACTGACTGATGCATAACTGTTAGTTAACAACAGAAGTTATATATGACAACTACTTGATGAAATGGAGAAAAAATAGAGGAAGACAATGACAAAGACGTGGTCACACTCACTGTCAGCAGCACCAATTTAAAAGGAATGCTCCTTTCATTATTTCACACATGAAAAACGTAGTACAGCACACTCAACTACTGCAAATTATCGTGTCATTCCAGTCAGGATGTAAGTAAAGGAATATATAATATAGCATTAAAAATATAGGTCAGAGTTATCAATAAGTTTGTTGCGCTGCTGCTTTACAGACAGTCACCACATTACATAGTTATGATGATGCACATAAACTAATTTGTGGGGGCACTACTACCACTGGAATATTTCTTGCTCCACAAAGTGCAATACACGTCTGTGAAAACCACCCATAATTTCATTACAGTGAGTCACATAATGGAGGAATTAACAATCTGAAAAGCAACCCACATTTGTGCCACACTTCCTCAGCAACGTTAAGACGTGATGGCAGGGGGAGCGCAGGTGCATGCTCCGCTATACTGAATGTCCAGCAGCTATCCCAAGCAATGTTTCCTAATGTTATAAGGTTCACTTTGTGGTGAAATGAGGGATGTTTCCACTATCAATGCTCTTCTTACTGGAAACATGGACACGCATTTCACAACAAACTGACCATTAACATAAAGAAACATTTACAAACCTGCACATTCCGATATTCACTGTAAGGAGCATGTACACGCGCTTTCCCTGCCATCATGTCCTAATGTTGCTGAGAAGAGAGGCAGAATGTGGGCAGATTTTCAGAATGGGAATGCCTCTGTGACATGACTCACTGTAATGCATTTACGCATTGTTTTCAGAAAAATGTATGGCACTATGGTGGTGAAAGAAAGATTCCCCTGGAAGGGAAAATGTGTATGATTTAACAATAACAAACAAAAAACACACAACAAAAGTACAACATTGTAGTGGGGTGGGGGTGGGTGTATGGGGGCAGAAAACAATACCTGGACTTACTATGGCCATGGGATGCCATGGAGGTCCAGCAGCAGGTGCAACACTGAAAGTATTTGCTGCTGCTGTGCTTCGACTCTGGTAACCTGCTGCTACAAATTAATGAAATGCTTGTTGTTTTCCTACAGTGCGGCCCACACCAGTAGGAGGTCAGAATGGCTAACAGGGACCATGCCGGGGTCCACTGCAGTGGGTAATCCAGGTAGTGGGGCTGGTGGTGGACTGGGTTGAGCTAGTAGCTGTGGTGGCAGTGGTGGTAGAGGTGGTGGAGCACCTGATGTAGCCCTCCTCCTCGTCCTGCTGTGGCAGTGACTGCTGCGAGGCACATCTCCCACCCCAGTAGCACCCTCGGCCACTGCCACAGAAGGGCCAGCAGGTGGCTGCATGGCCCCTTCCATGGTAGCTTGCCACACTGCCCTGTGGTGATTCATCATGTGAGTGCGCTGGCCACTGGTCCCCAAATGTGTCCCAGGGGGACCACAGCGCACCAGCACACCACACACATGGCACTGCACCACTGTGCTGTCTCCCCCAACACAATTAGAAAAATCTCACATTGGGGAGCTGCAGTAGGGACCAGACATAGTACACACTTAGTGGGTACGAGTCCCACCACCACCCACTATTGCCGGGGCCACCTCCTGTGGCTGTGGAGGTGGTGGAGGGGGTGCTGTTGGAGCTCCAACAACTTCTGCTAGTGGTGGTGGTAGAGAAGGTGGATGAGCAACAACCACCTGAGGCATTGGTGCTGCTGCTGCTCCTATTGCTTCTGTGAGGGAAGCAACACTGGCCAGGAGTCTGGAGTGGTCCAACACAAGACGACCGCCTCGCCCCCCCACAGGTCTGCACTCCTCCACTCCTAGCGCTCCCACGTGTCAGCGACTTGCCTTCTCCAACTCCAACCTGACCCTTCATCCTCTTGGGTCCATGAAACTGCACACACACACACACACACACACACACACACACACACACAAAGTGGACACACACACACATACACACACACAAAACAAAAACAAAACTTGAACAAAAAAAAATCATTAACCAAAAAAACACTAACACAATACAAACACTAAATAAAATAGCTTTTAAAAAAGCTGTTTGAATTGGATTGGCAGTAATGACTCCAAGAGCCAAGCAAACTCCTTTCACAAAACAGTTTTGCTTTCTCCCTGTACAAATGAAAAGGAGAAAGTGAAACTGCTTCTCTGACTCACTTCCTTCCTGCCTGGCTAAAGCATGTGTCTTACAGTACTGCAGGCAATGTGATGTGCCTATTTTCTTCTCACTTTGCCTTACTTCGCATTAAAGCATAATGAGAATGCAAAGTGGTAATGATAACGCAAAGTGAGCACTTTACAGGGTCCACTTCACGTTGTGCTCCGCAGACGCGAAGTGGACACTTCGCATCCACTTCGCGGGTGGATTTATAATTCACTGCACCTCTACTCACTACAGTTGTAATGCACCCTTAACATCTGGTCTTTGGGTATGTTCTTTACCATATGGCGTGGATGGCAGCTAAAGAAAGTAGCAATGAATTTCTATTGGTTTCTTTTCTGAACAAATTAGTTGTTTATGTACCATCTTCCTTTTTAATTATTTTTAGATCAAGGAAGGACACAGACTGAGAATCATACTGAACTACACATTTTTAATTTAGATTGTTTTCTCCAAGTAAGAACTGAATTTGATCAGATCTTCAACACTGCCATGACACGCCATAAATATATTGTCTATAAAGTGACACCAAATGACAATCCTGTTGTAAAAAGGATTGACCTGACTGTCATGGACGTAACGCTTTTCCCACTTGCCCAGATAGAGATTAGCATAGTTGGGGGGCAAAGACTGCCCCAATGACTGTCCCTTTCAACTGTAGGTAGACTTGGTACTGAAACAAAAAGTCATTTTTAGTCAGAATATATTCTGCATGTTCCAGAATGAACACTTTATTTCCTTGGTCTAGTGTCAATTCACCACCTAACCAGAAATGCATAGCTTCCAAACCTTCCTTTATGAGGAATATTTGAGTATAATGAGCAAATGTCCATAGAAACATAGAAGTTGACTGCAGATAAGGACCATAAGGCCCATCCAGTCTGCCCATTTTATCTACCTTGTGTATGTGCCATAGTCCTTTACTCTGTCAATGGCCTATCTATTCATGCTCATCTGTATTGCTCCGTTGTGCCTATTCCATGCCTGTTTGATGCCCTGCATTGTATTTATTTCCACCACTTTTGGAGGTAGGCTGTTCCATGCATCCACCACCCTTTCTGTAAAAAAGAACTTACTCACATTAGCCCTTAAGCAGACTTCCTCTAATCTCATGCTGTGTCCTCTTGTCATGCTATTTTTCTTATATTGAAACATGTTAGACTCTTTCACCTTACTAATGCCCTTAAGATGCTTGAATATTTCAATCATATCACCTCTCTACCTCCTTTGCTCCAGGGTACACATACTGAGTGCCGTTAATCTGTCCTCATATGTTTTCTGATGCAGTCCCTGCACCATTTTGGTTGCCCTTCTCTGGACTGCCTCCATTTTGTTAATGCCCTTGTGCAGATGCAGCCTCCAGTACTGCACTCAGTAGTCCAGATAGACACCAAGGACCAATCTGTTTCTTACTGCATATCTTCCAGGAAGGTCAAAATGTGTGTGGTATCCCTAGTATAGAACAGTAGAGAGGACACAAAATTCTTGATGTGTGAATCCACATATTTGGATAATGGCTCAACAAGTGAATCAATTCTCACCACTAGTGGGTGTCCCAGAGGATCCTGCAAATTCTTGTGAATTTTTGAAAGTACATACATGCTGGCCTTTACTGGATGGATGCAGTTTGGTCACTGGCTAAATATGATGTGATGTAATCAATGACATCATATGCTAAGCATACAGGAGGGGCTTCAGGATAAACAAGATGAGAAGGAAAGCCTGAAACTATGGAAAAACAGTATATTTATATGAAAATTCACCAAAAACAATGAATTCTGCAGCACTATATATATTCTGCAGCATGTCACAAATTCTGCTGCAAATTCCTCAACCTCAGAACCGCAGAATTCAAGGGGACTTGTCTATAATACCTGAAGACTCAGCACAGTGTAAAAAGCTGTCAATGTCTTTTTTGCATTGTAATGTCAGATCTGTTTAAACTTTTTTATAAAAAGATGTGCCAGACAACTGCCTATTAATTTCTTTAACATTCTGGGCTGTAGACATTTTGACAGTTGGGCCCTCCTTATCTGCTGGCTTGATTGTTAACTAAGTGTCATTCATAAAAGTCTTCAAAGCCACTGATTCTTTGGCTGTTATGTTTCCCTCTATTGGCCAGTAATATCTTAATATCATGTTCACATGCCCTTTCAAAAATCCTCACAGTGTCATTATATGGTGGCATGAAGTTAGAAGGTGGTTTGAAGGACCTTACCTCCTGTCCCTCTGATGTACTAGTACCTTCCTCTTCTACCCCTGCATGCACACCCCAGCACATTTCAAGCTTTTCAAAGTAGGTTTTAAGATTTAAATTTTGAGTGAACCTTTGTACGGCTACATATACTCCAAATGATCAAGAATCCACCGTGGGAATAAAAGATAGGCCCTTTCATAGGATGGAAAGTTGGTCCTCTGACAGTTCCACTTGAGAAACATTATAAATAATGTTCTCTGGTTCCAATCCTAGCCAGTCCATTTGCCACATAATCTGTTTCCTGTGCTTCTTGCCACCCCTCTGGGTCTGCTTGTTATGATCTGTTGATGTGATGGTGTCACTTGTACCTGGCCTCTTAAGATTCATCCTGCTCTCAGTTGTTCCTGAAATTGAACTGTCCTCTCTGCTACTATCTCTAGTATATTGTGGTCCAGCTGCTCTGTCTGGCCTCTCTCTAAACTAGCATTTGTCAATGCCAAATGTTTGCTTGCAGGTATTAGCACTGGAAATGCAGGAGGTAGACAGATGCAGAATAGGATTGGCAGTGAAGTATTGAACTTCACGCCAACTTCACCTCCCTTCTGTAGAGATGGACAGGCATTAGGGTAAGTGTTTGGGTCATCACTCATGACGTTCATGCTATGTCACCTCACTGTATTCTGCAGACAACGACAAGTGTTGAGGTGTGTCTTGGAGTGTTTGGCTTTACAGTCACCCCAGTACATAAGGACATATGCTGAAATGGGTGCAGCATAGGATAATGAGGTGAACTGTGGGGCCAAAGAGTCCAAGGTACACCTTTATTTTATTTTTATTTATTTATTTATTAAACTCTAGGATTGCAAGTACCTTTGAGCAGGAATTGCTCTTTACAAAGGTTCCATAACAGAGGATGGGAAGTAACATACAACAATAGTAAACAGTGATAACAATCATAACATACAGATTACTTGTACATAAATAGTTCAGTCAATATGTTGAAGTAGAACAACACTAGCTAGCTTTTATCAGAATTCATGGTGAAACAGTATTCTTGGTAGGAAGAAGTCAGGAGGAAGCCACCTGGTAGATGCCATTGTCAGACAAGGCTGAAAAGAGCAAGGGGGACAGGGGCCAGTGGCCATAGGTATGAATGAGTCCATATAGAGGGGATAGGTGGGTAAGGGGAGGCAAAGGGAGAGGGAGAGGGGGCTGGTGCCACAAATTCAAGGCTGGAATTGCTGGTTACAGTTATAACTAGGGTAGAGGGTGATGCCCATGGCGTAGGGGAGGCAGTCACAATGTGAGGTAGAGGGGAGGAAAAGATGCAGTAGCCTTTTAAAGGGGCTTAGCATTGCAGCAACAAGAGTTTCTTTGTTAAGCGTATTGAACCACTGAGGAGATCTGTGCATGAAGGATCTGGCTGGGTGCTGCTGTTGGCAGTAAGGATTCTTGCCACACCTGCTGGCATGAGTCTGAGAAGAACTTTTTTGGCAATCACACATGTTTGGTATTGTATTCTACTAATGAGAGGTAGCCATCCAGCCTTGGCGTAAAGGTCACAGGTGTGACTTAGGCAGTCAGCCCCCATAAGAAGTCTACAGGCCTTGTTAAGTGTCACAGATATTCTCCTAAGGGCAATCAGGGAGGTAGAGCCATAGATAACTAGACCGTAGTCGACAATGGAGGTAGCAGAGCTGCGGATAGCCAGTTTAAGGGCTTCAGAAGTCATACAGTGTTTGTACATGTGGAGCAGGTCAAGGTGTGAGTTGGCAGACTTAGCAACCTTCCCAATGTGCTAGGAATAAGACAGTGAGCTGCCCAGGGTGATGCTGAAGTATTTGAACTCATAAACCTGATCAAGTGAGGTCCCATCTTGATTCTTGATGGTGAGGGGTAGAGGTTTATACTTGCTAAGTGCATTGTAGAAAGACATGACCTTACTTTTGCTATAATTCATGACACGTTTGTAAGAGCCAAACCATTTTTCCACCAGCCTAAAATCATGTTGCAGTTGACTCTCAAGTAGGTTAAAGTCCCAGTTGCTGGAAAAGAGGACCGCATCATCTGCGTAGGGTAGTACCCTCTGTTGGCAGATGTCAGGGAGGTTGCCAAGGAAGAGAGAAAAGAGTAATGGGAATAGTATTGGCCCCTGACAGACACCCAAGAGAACTGGCTTTTCAACTGAGGAGACTCCAGCAATTTTAATAATTTGAACTATCTCCCCAAGGTAGCTAGCAAAGCAGGGCACTGCATCGTGGATAGCCCAACAGCAGCCCGTTGTCTGAGTAGGAGGGGGTGGTTAACTGTATCAAAGGCCTTTAACAGGTAAATGAATATGGCCCCATCCACAAAGTCCTTGGTCCAGGGTGTCATGGATGCAATCGGTGAATTCCAACAATGCCGTGGTGGTAGTATGCCCTTTACAGAAGCCATGCTGCTCAGGGCACTGAACATTATGTTTTTCCAGGAACTCTACAAGCTAGTCAGAGACTTTACGTTCAAGTGCTTTGGATAATGGGGGAAGGATGGAGATGGGCCTATAATTGGTCTGCAGTGACTTGTTTGCACTTTCATGCACAGGTGTGATGGTTGCCTTTTTCCAGAGTGATGGGAATTGGCCATACCTTAGGGAGAGGTTGAAGATCATTGTCAGGGTTCAAGGATGTCATCTAGGACTAGTGTAAGCAGCTTCAAGTCAAGTGAGTCATCACTATAGCCAGTTTTGCTGATAGCCTTACAAATAAAGGTTCTGGCTGAGTGCATTGGGATCCTTTTGAAGAACTGTGCAGCTGAGTGTGCTTCAGATGCTGTGGCAGAGGTGGGGTTGGTGGTGGGAGAGTCGATGAAATCAGGTGAGAGGACACTGCTCAGGTTGGAAAATGCACTGATGAATGTATTGGAGATGGTATCTAGGTCCAGCGTTGGAGTGCCACCAATGTTGATCATGATGGGTGGTGCCTTTGCCATAGAGATCCTTAAGGTTGTTCTACCTCGGTTATTATATCCCTTACAAATGATAAATATTTTCTCCTAAAGCAATGGTTTATACAAGTCCATAGAATGATGTGTAATTTTATATGGGGTAGTAAATCATCCAGTGGGGCTCTATTCAAAATGCAGTGTACCAAAAAGGCAGGTGGTCTACAAATTCCCGGCTTTCTTCTTTATAACTTTTCTATCACCAGTACGGTTCTCACACTGGTTGACAGACACAACGGGGGCAGAATCAACACAATACTCTCCTTTATGGCTACAAATAGAAGATTTTCTATGACGGTCTCTCAAGTGTGATCTTAAAGCTCTTGTTTATGTGTCTACTAAGCATATTCCTAAGAACCTCCAGAATACCCCCATCAAGACTACACTTCAAATACCTAATCAGATCTGTATTGCTTTCCAGATGTCATTAAAAACAGATGTCTCACAATCTCTTCTTTATCACCCGAATTTTAAGATCGGTAAACGCCCTATTATTCCTCATTTCTGGCCCTTGGGAAACTATTTTAGAGTTGCTGACTTACTCGTGGAACAGAGACTCATGTCCTTCCAGTCAGCACGTCTTAAATTTAACTTACCAATCTCTTTCTGTTTTAAATATTTTCAACTCACACTGCTTACTCAACATTTTGGAACAGGTCTATGGGATCAAAACATGACTGGGCCTATACTATCAACCATCTCTAGTTTGCCCTCTTCTCAACTAATTTCTTATTTTTACTGGCTTCTGAGGGATGGTAGAGAATATGGAGGGCCCCCCCACATTATACTTGGGATCAGATGCTACCATTGACCTCATCCACGGCACGCTCATGGCCTAAGATCTGGACCCAGATTTATCAAGACATAAAATGGCCCAGATACTGGATTCTACAATTTTATGTCATACACAATTTATATCATACACTAATTAAATTACACAAAATGGGCAAACTTTCTTCCGACCTGTGTACAAGATGTCATCAACATCCTGGGACCCTATTACATATCATGTGGGATTGTGAAAAAAACTCACCGTTATGGGAGGCAATCAAAACCAATATTGACCCTCTACTAGAACTTACTGATGCTTTCAGATGAGAAATATGTGTACTGGGAGATCATAGTGACTATCTAATTGGAAATCAATGAAAACACATGGCATTGATATCACTATGTGCCAGAAACGTAATTTTAAGGCACTGGTTTGACCAGACTGTTCCCTCATTTACAGAATGGTTCAAAGAGATATTGTTTGCTCTTCAAGCAGAGAATATTACTGCTCATATGGTTAAAAAACCACATCATTATCAAAAAGTATGGGCACCCTTATACACATTGCTGACTATCAAATGAATGGTTATAGGGAATAGATAATTTCTGAAGAGAATAAAGTATAATTTCTACAACTGGAAATGTGACTCTCAATCATAACACCAGACAGAATCTATAGACTTAGAACCTTACGTACAGAAAGGAAGAGGGGAAGGGGATAGGAAAGGGGGGGGGAGGAAGGATGGGAAAGAGGGTAGATTAGTATAAGTAAGGATACTAGCTTTAATTTATAGTCCTCTGAGTTGTGATTCTGTGTTTGACTGATTACATTGTTAACCATATAGGTAAAAGGTTATGTCAATTTCCTACTCTGTCACTGTTCAAAATACTGCTATGTAATGTTTCTTGGCCTTACTGGTTTACTGGAATGTTGAATCAACCTTCCTTCTAATAAAGTTTATTAAATTTGAAAAAAAAAGGTAATGAAATGCCCTTCTGTAAGGAAGTCATTTAAATAACTGGTTCCCCTCATCAGTTTAATTGCATCCTGTAGTTCCAGCTACTGACCTTTAATGTTACAGCCAAATCTGCTAACTTGTGTGAGACAATTTCATACACAGACCAGTTATTTATGTTACAGATATAATACAATAATCATAAGCGAGGGGGAAGAGCATCACACAGCATACTCGGTGGAAACAACAAAGAGATTGAAAAGACTTCCAGGATCAGCAGTCCATTAACAGCAACCACTGTGAACAGTGCCACAGAGCCATTTAGTGACAGATCTACAACATTTCACCAGTTACCATTCATTTTCAATACACCTTTGCATTTCAATGGCCAGGTAAACTTTTACAGCCTAGGAAATGATAAATGATTTTATTGTTTTTGTTGCCCCCGCCCCCCCCCCAAAAAAAAAAATAGTAACAAAATGCAACCTGGGGTTCAAGACTTTTTTGTTTATTTATGTATCCTGTCTAGTATTTATAGTTTTCTCCCTCATCCTACCCCCTTCCTATTTGAAGGAACTATTTTAATCTGTGCAAGAATAGTTCATTAAATAAAACAAATTTAATTTTACATCAAGTTGTGTTTTTTTTTATAATTAGAGTATAAGGGGTCACTTTATAAGCACAATAAGCCACTCCAGGGTGTATATGATACATATCTAACCACACTTCCAGGTGCTGAAGGCACTCAGCCAGTGACCTCGTGCCACACCACGCCCCTCAGCATGCAGTAAAATATAAAAACACAGCAAGATAGAAGTTGATGGCAGAAAGAGACTGCTAGGTCCATCTAGTCTGCCTGTTTCTTTTAGACCTGTTTTGACACTGTAGCTACCCTTTGCAGTCAGGGGAC
Source organism: Neoceratodus forsteri (assembly GCA_016271365.2). Lineage (NCBI taxonomy): Eukaryota > Metazoa > Chordata > Ceratodontiformes > Ceratodontidae > Neoceratodus > Neoceratodus forsteri. The sequence goes on from CM057452.1 coordinate 1,062,349,525, forward strand.
CCTTGTGTCTATCCCATGCATTCCTGAGTTTCATACACACCCCATAGTGTTGTATTGCTTATGTAGAATACTATTCCCAGTACCTAGAAAAAGATCAACCATCAGTCTTTATCTACTGGTAGTGTCTATGTTTCTATGCAATCTGTAGTTTAGAAGAAATTCCAATTTTGGAAATATGGAATTCTGCTTCTGGCAAAATTTCACATAATTAGGCAACATTTCTGAAATTCTACAGTATTCTGGTGGAAGTGGCATTCAAAAATTTCACACAGCTCTACTGTTCTTAACAGTCTCTGATCCCAAATTTACACAGATACACCGAAAGCAAAGGACAGAAAAAGATTGCATCGAGTATGACTTGTTGCTCCTATATTGAGTTTCTCTGCCCTTTCAGAGCTCTCCCTACTCTTTGATTTCCTTTTTTCATACTTATCCCTTAAAAATGTCCCATTGGTCTTTGAACCCAACAATTATCTCAGCATTGATAATGTTACTGGGTAGAATGTTCTGCCTGTCTTTCACCCACTTAGTGAAAAAATATTATCTACAGTAATTACGTTCTTGAATTCACCCTCCAGATAGCTTAAGGTAATGCTCTCTGGTGGATGGGCTGTTTATTAAACTCATTATACCGATTAGCTTCATGTGGTGTCAGAACCATTCATTGCTTAAGCTGACCCAAAATGGCGGCAACAGATAGATTGAGTTAACTTAAGTGAGTCTGTGGAGTCCACCCTTTTTTAGGTAACTGGATAAAGCCCACTCAGCACAATACCTATTTTTAGCAGTGACCCAGGGCACTAGGGAGGTTGATTGACTTACTTAGTGTCACACAATGTGCAAGTGAAGGTTGTGAGAATCAAACCCAGGTCTGCGGGATGTACCAAGCTCATGCACAGCTAATTACACTAACATCTAGGCTGTACTACAAGCACAACATCTTATGGTATCTCTATGCACATTCATAGAGTTCTGCCTTTCCCCCTTTCCCTCCTTTACTCAAGAGAGTACATGTTAAGACTGTGAAACCTTTCTTAATAGGTCTTACCCTGCTACCCATGCGTCTTTTTTGCAGCCCTCCTCTGAATCATTTCTACCCTCTCCTTGTCTTCTACAGAAACAGATCCTAAACCTGCATGCAATATTCCAGGTGTGGTTAAACCAAAGAGTTGTACAATGGCATTATCAGTTCTTGCAGGGCCCTATTCATGAACAGGCTGGGGTGGCTACATGCCACGTAACTTGGGTGCGTAGCCATGCAACACTCATTCATGCCCAATGCGCCACTTGGCAGCATTCAATGTCCTGTGATGCCCCCTTCCACATAGGATCCCCAGCCGAGTGCAGAGCTTCATATGTGGGCTGGCCGGGTCCCATGGGAGTGGGCGCATGATGGCACTCACACCTTTCACGACAGTGCAGCATGCTGTGCCAATGGAGCCAGCAGCTATGCATCTGGAGTGCAACCATAATGGATACATGCCCCCTCCAGATGCTGCAACCAGACCTGCTGGTGCAGGTGGGGGGGTCATTGGACTCCCCTGTAGATGTTACCGCAGGTCTTTGGGGACTGTGGTCAAGTGGCCGGCAAATGCCCCCCCGGCAGCATGTCTGGAACTCTGTGCACCCCCTGGAAGATGGCACCATACCAGCGCAAGTGGTCTACTGCAGGCTAGAGTAGGGCAACTGATTGGCTGAAAACTCAGGTCTGTGTCTCTGTCTCAATGAACCTCCATGCTGGGGGGAAGGGCAGGGATGCAGAAGGGAGCTGGGCAGGGACAGCTTCTTCATGAATTTGATTTCTGTGTGGATCTCCTAGGGGTGTGGAGCTGCATGTGCCTTTATGCACCAGCTCCACACATCTTTGTGAAAAGGGTCCAAAGCAATTGGTGAAACCTGCCTGATGCCACCCAGCATCTTTTTAGCTTTGCTGTATGCAATATTTTTTTTTTTATCTATTTATACACCCTGGAGGACAGGGCATCCTTCTGGGGTACTGACTGGGCTAGGGCCTCTCACTCCCTGCTTGAACCCACACATCCAGGATCTCCCCACCCGAATTGCCCAAACTAGACTCCAGTACCCTGGCAAACTGGGCTTGTGCAACCTATGGGTTGGTATCAGGGGAGTTCCTAGTGAGCTGGGCCAGCTGTGAGATGTGGGCTGTGCCACAGAAGTCCCTATCATCTTTGCAGTCTTCTGGAGGATTTTTTCTTCCTTGCCCCGAGCATGGCGCAATGACATGATGGCACATGGGAACCCTACTGACATTGTTTGCGCCTCGCCCACTCTTTGTGAACTTGTCATCCTGTAGTACCCCTGATCTCCATCGGGGGCCACTGGGACACCAGGTAGCCCAATGCCCTCCCCCCAGGAAAGGAGAGCTGTCCATCGAATGCTCTATCCTTTCCCTTCCCTGCTGACCCCCATCAACCCAAGTTCTTTACTGAACCCGGGTCACCGGTGTGGCGCCAGGTGTGGCATCTAATGCCTCAACCCTCAGTGCCACTGGGCCAGCGCCATATGCCATATTGCATTGGGATGGGTCTTTTGAACTGCTTTGGTTCATAATTCTATGCAACGACCCTCAATTCCCATAAGAGATGTATTTTTTATTTAAAATGTATAAACTACAGTAGGTAGCTCCATGAACATTAAATGCTCTTTTTCATTGAGGACTTGGACAGAAAACACTAAAAATAAAATTACACAACTACAATAAATACAGAACAAGAAGCAAGTACTCAACATAATATCAACAAGTTCATTGTGAGTTGTCAAGACTGTACTTTTTTTGCTAGTCTGCTAAACAATGGATAGGATTGGACCTTTTGAATTCATGATGACAAGTTATTCCATTCATTTATGACTTGATAAATATTGTGTTTTGGAAGGTTTAAACAAGAGAAGTTGAAAAATAGATGAAAATGAAGAGCTTGTGTGGTGCCCCAAAGTATGCGGGCACAACAGAAAATTTAAATGAAGCAAAGTGCCTCTCCAGGCCTCATTTATGGTGGGCAGAATGGGGTGTAGTGTGTGCTCCCATCCCATTCACAGAGCAGCTGTAGAAAAAAAAGTAAAGTTTTTCCTTTTATTGTACTGGCTACCTGCTTCTTGCAAAACCCCCTCCCGAGCAGGCAGCATGAGCCAAGTGCACCCATACACTGGGACTGCTGTCCCTGCCCAGCACAAGGTATTCATGTTAAAGAAATAACCAATATCAGTGGTGCAGACTCGAAGTTCCAGAACTAGAACCCCAGTGAATTTTTGAAAAGAAAGTTCTAGTGGGTGGCAGTTTGGGGCTGGTGTTGAGCAGGCAAGGAACCAGACCAAGAGATCAGCAATGGGAACCCTAGGCTTAACTGTTTGATGTAGCCGGTTTGGTCGGCTCTGCTGTGGTGCCTCTCCTTCGCTCCACAGCTGAAGTCTACAGCCTGTCCAATGCACCCAGAGTTTCTTGCATGGCAGTGCCAAGGCTGACAGATGTCTGCAGTGTGGGCTTTGAATAGCCCCTTTTATTATTGTATTTTAAAAATTTAAAGCTTGGTCCTTTGTTGGCAGTAGTGCCAAAGCATCACATCCATTAGTGAGGCACTCAGTTGCTTGATTCCTGCCTGCAACCCAACTGCAGTGACCTCCCACCTCACATTTCAGTTTTTTTCACCCCAGGCCGGGGGCAGTTAGTTGGTGGCAGCACTGAAGAAGAGTTCTGACCACCTGAAATTTCAAGTACTGTATTATAAAATAATTGTTTAAACAGCCTAGGGCATGAAGGGTAATCGGCAGAGAAGGGGCAGGCCAGAGGGCTGAAAGTTAAAATAAAATAAGTTAATAATCATTTCAGGCAGAGTGATTCCCAGGGATGGGTTTCAGAGTGGAAAGGCCTTGTGAGGAAAATGAATATTCATGAATAGGCTCCCCAGCGGTGGAGTTTAGGGTTGCAACCCTCACTTAGGAGTTTAATAAAATATTTATAAGGGCAATTTACTGGAGGAAATTCAAAGGGCAAGGAAAGCCCCAGGCATACTATAGAGCCCAGGTGGTTAGAGAAAAAGGACTAGCAAGCCCAGGTGTTTTGAGTGTTCCCCTTGAACAAGTGTTAAGTGTGTCAATGGGCAGAGAGAACAAACTATTTGGTTAATTGTATAGATAACCTGCCCTAGGGTATAATGCTAGCAACTGAGGTTACAATGGTGGGCAGAAGGGGTGCCTAGGTTCCCACCAATGATCGCACATAGAGGCGGACATGTGTTCACTAATCCAAACTTCCCCTTGATGAGGGTTAGCATAAGGTAGAGAAGGGCAATACTGAGTGGCAGTAAGGCTGTACTGAAACTGAACTTGTTAATTCTGCAATTGTCTTGAACTATGTTTCATTGCCTGCAATTGCCCTGAACTGTGTTCTATTTCCTGCAGTTCCCATGAACTGCATTCTCTTCCCTCCAGTTGCCCTGAACTGTGTTCCATTGCCTGCAATTGCCCTGAACTGTGTTCCATTTCCTGCAATTGGCTTGAACTGTGTTCTGGTGCTTACAATTTTCCTGAACTGTGTTCTGTTGCCTGTAATTGTCCCAAACTGTATTTTATTGACTGCAAATGTCCAAAACTCTGTTCCAGTGCCTGCAATTGTCCTGAACTGTGTGGCAGCAATCTCCTGTGCATGGTCTCCAGAATCAGTCTCCATCCTATCAAGGAATGTGTTCAACCAGTGCATTCCACACCTTCTTTATCAAGTTTTCCAGTCCTGTGTTCCATCATAGAAGGTGTTATCTTGCAGTGTGAACTTCCTAGAAGCATATCATTCCCATGTCACTCCTGTTTCAATGTCCCATTTGTTGTTTTCTGTTCTTTTCCCAGGTTCTTCAAGATCATTTGTTCCTATTAACAATTCAACACCCCATTTGTTATTTTGCTTTTTTCTCAGGCTCATCTGACATTGGTGCCAGAAGTCAGCAGTCTGATTGGCTTCAAAAGACTCTATCATCCTGATTATCAGCTTTCTGTGGGATCATCTCATCTGTTTCTACATCCATGGTCTTGTTCTACCACCAGTGGTAGGCAGGGGAGGAAAAGGATCAAGCATCCTGTGGTCTGCTCTCCTTCTCCGGGAAGGGGGATTGGCAGCACTCGGAGTCCACTGGAGGACTGTGGCCAAATAGTCTGTTCCAGCATCCATTGTCTCATCCCAAGCAGTCCACGGCAAGGCTGTAGTTGGATCATCTGTTTGTCACATGAAAAAAAGATGTATGACACCAGGATACCATGGTGGTGGTGTTCTCAGAGTCTTTTTTTTTTTTTACAGTCATTCCTTTTTTCCCCCGGAGTCCTCTGCTGTCCATCTGACATCCCCAATGTGCAGGCACTGGGTATTAGACCCCTTCCCCCAAATCCCCACAACTTACCCTTCATGGCAGGGGTTGGGGAGCTTCTCAACCCACTAGATAAGACTAGTAGTAGTAGGGGAGGTGTGATCCCAGGTCGTTGCAATGTAGGACCATCATCATCTGTGCAGAGGACTCCTTTTCCCATTTTTCCCCCTTGTGCCCCTTAGAAGGGTGCAGCGTGCAAGGACGCCAGCAGAGGCAGCACACATGCTACCATGCATGCCCTCAAAGTGTCAGCTGCAATGCCCCACCCACATTTTCTAGTACCAGTGTGCTGCCTCCCAGCCTCCTCTAGGGGGCAGGTGATCACCGAGTGCTGCCAATCCCCTTCCCCGGAGAAGGAGAGCAGACCACAGGATGCTTGATCCTTTTCCTCCCCTGCCTACCACTGGTGGCTACTGCTCATTCCTGAACACAGGTCACCAATGTGGCATGAGGTACGGCATCATTGCCTCAGCGCTTAGTGCCTCCAGGCCGGCACTTGTTCTCACAGTCTTAATGCACAAACCAAAAAACAATTAGAGCACCCACCACCAAGGGAGGTTCCACAATTGTGATTTATATGCAAAAAAACACATGTTTTATTTCACATCTTCAAACCTGCACCATGCCAGCGTGGACATCAGAGAGTGCTACTGCCACATAATTACATTTTGCTCAGTGGCTGTTGAGCTTCATCAAATACTGTTCAACTTTTCTTGCATCCATTGTCTCATTTCAGGAAGTTCACTGGAGGACCATGGCTGGATACTTATCATCTGCCTGCTTTATTGGCGAATTTGCCCAGCAGCTCATTGGTGGGCTCATGCTGATTAGTTCTTGTTTTGTTCCTTTATGTCTGGCAGCTCAGGAGAGAGGGTGAGCCCGCTTTGGTCTGTCGGTTGGCCCGAGCTGCTCCTACTGTCATGATCTTCCTCTGCCACCTGCCCCCACTGGAGAACCCAGAGGAACAGCAGCACAGACTGGTAGATTTTTCCATGGAGTCAGCTGCAAACTAGATCAGAAAATCCTGCTGCTTTGAGCCATCTTGGTGCATCGAACTACCCTGGTGGTTTGAATCTAGCCTGCCCATCTCAAGCTTCCAGGTTATTAGCCTGCTTTGAGCTGATGGTTGGCCCAAGCTGCTCCTGCAGTTGTGATCTTTCTCTGCCACCTGCCCCCAACCAGAGAAGCCTGAGGAACAGCAACGTGTGACTGTGGACATTTCCTTGGAGATAGCCACAAACTAGAATGGAACCTCCTTCAGCTGTGAACCATCCTGATGCTTCAAACCATCATGGTGGGTGAAATCTAGCCCACCTGTCTCCCTGTCTTTAGCTTCCTGGCTATCTGCCCACTTTAGACTGATGGTTGGCCCGAGCCACTGCTGTAGTCATGTTCTTCCTCTGCCACCTGCCCCCAACTGGAGAGGCCCGAGGAACAGTAGCACACGCTGGTGGACTTTTTGTTGGAGCCAGCTGCAAACTAGATTGGAACCTTCTGCTGTTTTGAACCATCCTGGTGCTTTGAACCATCCTGGTGGTTTGAATCTAGCCCACCCATCTCCCCATCTAGAGCTTCCAAGTTATTAGCCTGCTTTGAGCTGATGGTGGGCCCGAGCCACTCCTGCGGTCATGATCTTTCTCTACCACCCACCCCTAACTGGAGAAGCCCAAGGACAACAATGCATGGGTTGGACTTTACCTTGTATCCAGCTGCAAACTAGATTGGAACCTCCTGCTGCTTCAAGCCACCCTAGTGGTTTGAATCTAGCCCACCCATCTCACTGCTCAAGATTCCAGGCTATTTGCCCACTTTGGGCTGATGGTTCACCCAAGCCTCTCCTGAAGTCATGATCTTCCTCTGCCACCCACCCCGAACTGCAGAAGCCTGAGAAACAGTAGAGCATGCTGGTGGACTTTTCCTTTAAGCCTGCTGCAAACTAGATTGGAACCTCTTGTTGCTTCAAACCATCCTGGTGCTTTGAACCATCCTGGTGGTTTGAATCTAGCCCACCTGTCTCTCCATCTTGAGCTTTCAGGTACAGACTTGTTGCACCGCCAGGCACATCAATACCTTGTTGGAAAACAAAGACACTGTTAGAATTCTTGGCACCTTTTCTAACTGAGCATTCAATTGGAGCTTACCTCCAGAGCCTTTTCTCTTTGACTGCCAGCATTTGAACCTGTTTTGCAGTTTGAGAGTCATAGATTTAGTCCTGTGCTCTGGTTTAATTAATTCCAGGCCTAGCTGTTTTTAGGAATTTTATTGCTTTTAACTCCCTGAGGCCCCAAGACGCCTGTAGGTGGCAGTAGAAAAGATACTCCTTTATTTCCTCCAGATGTCCTGCACTTTGTGCCACTGAGGACTTTTAATGCCTGAGGACGTCACCGCTGAAAACTTTAATATTTCACAAACTGAAGTGAGTACAATTGACCGCATAGCAGTTGGGTGACCATCAAACAGTATGGTTTACAATAAACACAGCAATAGAGTCAAGCCATACAAAGACTAAAGTACTTGACTTCAGGAGGGCTGACTTTGCCAAAATGGGTGAGTGCCTAAGGAATGCACTAGCAAATGGGCATAAACGAGGGGTGGAAGAACATTGGGGAATAATAAAAACTGCCATCACAGAGGTAACAAGCCTTTGTGTGAAGCAAATAAACAAAACAAAATGACATAAGAAAACACTATGGTTCTCAAAGGAGGTGGCAGTGAAGGTTCAAGAAAAAAAGAAAGCATTCCAAAAGTACAAGGAATCACAGAAGGAGCAGTACAGAGAATTGTATCAGTTAAAGCAAAAGGAACCTGGGAAGGCAGTCAGAACAGCAAAGGCCCGAAATGAGGAAAGATAGCCAACTCAGCTAAAAAGGGGGGATAAAACCTTTTTAAGGTACATCAGGGAGCAAAGGAAGACTAAGGGAGGGATGGTGAGGCTTAATAAAGGGGAGGGGGTGGGCAGAGGGTGACTGTGAAAAGGCAGAGATACTAGACAAATATTTTGGCTCAGTATTTACAAATGAAGGGGGGAGGTACCTAAAAAAAAAACAATAGAAACACTCTGGATACAGAAGTTGATATCAGCCCATTTACAGAAGAAACTGTTCTGAAAGAACTTTTAAAACTGAAAATATTTGTCTAGTATCTCTGCCTTTTCACAGTCACCCTCTTCAAAAAAAGAGGTGTTCAAGAACAAGGGGGCACAATTTGAAGATAGAAGGGGGGCAGCTCAGAGGTAATTTAAGGAAGTATTTTTTCACAGAGAGGGTGTGGATGTATGGAACAGCTTTCCAGAGGAGGTTGTGGAGTCACAAACAGTGGTGGAATTCAAGCATGCATTGGACAGTCATAAGGCAATTCTAGGGGTTGGGGGTAGGAAGAAGTAGGCTGCTGGTTAACTAGGATCTGCAGCTTATCCATCAGGTAGGGAAATGGGCAGACTGGGTGGGCCAAGCGGTCCTTATCTGCCATCAAATTCTATGTTTCTATGTTTCTATGAAGGTGGACAAAGAAATGAGACCTGACGGAATTCATCCCAGAATTCTAAAAGAACTAAGGGTAGAACTAGTGACACCACTGACTACCCTCTTTAACAAATCATGGGAGGATGGGGTGGTATCTGAGGACTGGAGGAGGGCAGATGTGATTCCCCTTCACAAATGTGGGAGCAGGGCAGAAGCAGGAAACTATAGACCTGTTAGTTTAACCTCAGTGATAGGGAAAATTATGAAATCACTTCTGAAGGAAAGGATTGTCGAGTACCTAGAGGCCAGAGGGACACAGGACCCAAGGCAGCAAGGATTCACAGCAGGAAGGTCATGCCAGATGAATCTAATAGATTTCTTTGACTGGGTGACCAAAGTAGTAGATCAGGGAAGGGACTGTGGACATGGCCTACCTAGACTTTAGCAAGGCATTTGATTCAGTCTCACACAAAAGATTAATATACAAGTTAGCCAGCCTGGGAGTGGGTCCCAAGATGATAGCCTGGGTAAAGAATTGGCTGGAGAACAGGACACAGACAGTAATAGTAAATGGAATCCACTCTGAAGAAAGGGGGGTTACTAGTGGGGTGCTGCAGGGTTCAGTATTAGGACTGGTCCTCTTCAAAGTCTTTGTAAGTGACATTGCAGAGGGACTGGATGGAAAAGTATGTCTCTTTGCAGATGACACAAAGATCTGCAACAGAGTTGATGCACAAGGTGTGGGTGGAAAGGATGAGAAGGGACTTGGCAAGGTTAGAGGAATGGTCAAATGTATAGCAGCTTAGATTCAATGCTAAGAAGTGCAAGGTAATGCACCTGGGAAACAAAAACCCAGGGGAAGAGTACACAATGGGGGGGGGTGAGATACTAACAACAACAAAAATGGAAAGGGACCTGAGGATAGTCATATCAGATGACTTAAAGGTGGGCAAGCAATGTGAGAGGGCAGAGAGGAGGGCTGGAGAGATACTGGGATGCATAGGGAGAGGCATCACCAGTAGAAAACAGGAAGTTATTATCCCTCTGTACAGACAGTTGGTGAGACCCCATCTGGAGTATTGTGTGCAGTTCTGGAGACCCAATCTCTGCAAGGACATAGACAAGATGGAAGCTTTCCAGAGGAAGGCAACTAAAATGGTGCAGGGTCTGCACCAGAAGACATATCAAAAGAGACTAAAGGAGCTTAATATGTATAGCATCGAGGAAAGAAGAGAGAGAAAGGGGACATGACAGAAACTTTCAAGTACCTCAAGGAAATCAACAAAGTCCAAGAGGGTAGCATCTTTTAAAAAAAGAGGTGTGCAAGAACAAGGAGGCATAATTTGAAGATAGAGGGGGGCGGCTCAGAGGCAGTATAAGGAAGTATTTTTTCACAGAGAGGGTTGTAGATGCGTGGAACGGCCTTCCAGAGGAGGTTGTGGAGTCAAAAACAATGGTTGAATTCAAGCATGCATGGGACAGCCCTAAGGCAATTCTAGGGGGTGGGGGTAGAAAGAAGTAGGCTGCTGGTTAACTAGGATCTGCAGCTTATCCATTAGGTAGGAAAATGGGCAGACTGGGTGGGCCAAGCAGTCCTTATCTGCCATCAAATTCTATGTTTCTATGTTTCATAGCACAGTTGGAAAGGTAATTTTCTGCTGAACAACTTTGCCACTGATACTTTATGTCTGTTATGTAAAGTTTAGAAGATATTCGCTTTTTTGTATGGTATGGTGTGAATGGCTGACATTTGTTTCTCAAGCTTCACTTAGCCACCTTAATAAAACAGAAAAGAAATGCATGCATCATATTAGAAAGACTGCTTTTTAGTACAAAATTAGTTTTGCACCTCCATCTAACGTAAGGATGCTTACTTTGTTGTTGCTATGTTAAATATTTTCCTACACAAAATTGTTTCCATTGCCTTTTTATTGAACAAAAAAACTGTTTTGCTATTTAAAACAATATAGAAAAAAACAGGAACTACCTGTAAGTAATTGCATAGTACCATTGGAAAGGTAAGTTTGTGCTGAACAACTTTGCTGCTCATACTTTGTGTGTAGCACTTACTGTTCATTGGGTATTCACATTTGTTTGTGGCATGCTGATTATGACTTGATTTTGCTCAGGAAGCTCCAGGTTGCACTGTTAAAAGTATACAGGCCACAAGCGGTGAAACTCTCAATGAGCTCATGAGGTTTCAGTGAGTTAAAAAGTGTTATATTTTTATTACTGAACCTAAACCCTCTGTTCCCATTTATTTCATTCTTGTGCTGGATAGTACTGTAGACATTTCGCTGGGACCCTGATTATCCTCTTCTTATTTTAGCCAGCTTTTAAATGTCTTTAGATTCTAAAAGTTATATTGCTAATGCTGCCATACTGGTCTCTGCGTCTCTCTGTCTCTAAATCTGCCTTTCCCTCCTGTCTGTGCCCACTCTGATCTTTTGTCTCACTAAACACTCCCCTGCCACAGATCTTTTGTTTCACTAAATCCTCCCCTGTAGCTACCTGTACATAATTCTCTCTGCTTCCTTTTCATCAAACCTACTAGCCCACTTTGGGCTGATGGCTGGCCTGAGCCACTCCTGCAGTCGTAATCTTCCTCTGCTGCCTGCCTTCAACCAGAGAAGCCTGAGGAACAGCAGTGCATGCTAGTAGACTTTTTCTTGGAGCCTGCTGCTTTGAACCATCCTGGCGCTTCACACCATACAAGTGGTTTGAATCTAGCCCACCAATCTCCTTGGCTTGAGCTTCCAGAAACAGACTTTTTGTACCACCAGGCTCACCAATACCCCCTTGGCCCTTGTCTGACACTGACTTTTATAGTTACGATTTGGTCACATGACTGTCTAATCTATCATTAGCTCATTATTAGTCTGTCCACTAAGGTTTCCCATTGCTTAAAATTTGTTTTATCCTCATCCCACTGAATTCTTACTATTTCAGCTTTCCTCCATCTTCTATGTGGCTTGGGATGCCCCCTTGGGACCCAGAGTGGATCCCACACATAGGGTGGCATGGGTCCTGGGCTGTGCATGATGACTGCATTCACCCTGACCTGCACGGCACCCTCTAGTCCCACTGCCACCAAACAAAAACTTTCTGGGTGCTTACCCATCCAGCTGCTCCTGCAGCCTCCTGCTGCCCAGTGGTCAGGGGCAGCACAATGTACCTTGTCCTGGTACACCAGTGACTCCAGACCTGTGTCCTTTGGGGTGCACAGTGGGTTATGGTGGGTTATGGTTATGCCCCATGACCCCTTCCTGGCATGGGTTACCACCCTCACCACTACCACCTATGATGACCGATCCTGTGTTGCACCAGTGGGAGGGGATCCAGGTCCTTGCAGCATGTGCCACTGCTGCATCCCAGTAGGGCACTGTGTGGCACTTGCAGCAATCCTGGGTATTTTGGCACCAGGACCCTGCTCCTTTGTGGAATATGGCACAGGGTCCCTGGCACACCCAGGTTTCAATGCAGCGCTGAAGGGATGCAATTTGCATCACTCTGAGGGCACCTTTTGGAATCAGGCCCAGTGTATCTCCCCAGGGTCATTGCAACAACACTATTGAACCACAACACTTGTAAAATAGGTTGTTTCTAAAGCACTAATGTAATATTTAAATGTAAACTTAACAGGGCCATTCCAAAACTGCTAAACATAATTCAATCTAAACTACTATAAGCACTTCACAAATCAAAAGAAAACAACCCTAAAGCAAGTAAACATATGAACAGCAGTGGAGAGTCATTCTTGGACATGACAGAAAAAAATGACATGCATTATTATGAAACATCTTTATTTTATTCAGTAATGTCCCAGAAGCCACTGCATACACAGGTAATCTGTAGTCTACCACTAACAAAAAGAACCAAGGATTGAACTAAAAACCTTTTTTGAATTATACAAAAGGCAATCATGTATGTGATTTAACAAAGCAAAAGTAATATTTACTGTCTTTACCACATAAGTGATTTCCATGTGTCAGGGAAAACTCCAATCACAAACAATAATCAAAGATTATAACCAGGGATTTAGCCAATTTAGAAATTACCAGTTTTAGTATCCCATAATCAACACCATCGATACTAATTCATGGGTGTGGGTCATACTTTAGAGATGGTCAATAACCATTTGAGGTGAAATAGAAAAAAAATAGAATGTCAGTTGATTAGATGTCCCATTACCCTCATAATTAAAATTGGGACTAGTTATATTCTAAGCTCCCCTACACCTTTCAAGATGCCCAAATAAAATCATTAAATATCCTTGTAACCTGTTTAGTGTCACTAACCAAACCTTGGTTACAATAACTGCAAAGATCTCAACATTGCCATCCATTCCTAAAAGTGAATGTAATGTCCACCAAGGTTTTTTTTTTTGTTTGTTTGGGCTGGGGGGAGGATCTCCCTAATCATTAATCTGTTTTGTTCCATAGGAATTCATTTTTGCTCCCCTAACTTTATATATTTTTATTTATGAAAATGTTTCACCAGGAAGGCACGCTGAGCAACAAGTTGCTTGTCTCCTAGTGTGACCTGGGGGTAGGGGAACATGAGGATAGTACACAGAGATTTGATACTCAATATAGATATACAATTTGATTACATTCAATAAAGTGAGCAGACTATACAGAAGTACTGAAAAGGAGGAATGCTAACAGGTATGAACTAGATGGATACAATGCTAACAGTCTTGAACTAGATAGATACGATAGCACAAATATCCTTGGCAAACACTTGGGACATAGCTTTACAGTTAGAAAATGGCTGGATAGAATACAAGGAGGTTGAACTAGGGTAAGATTGTGAGGAGAGACACAGATAGATCAAAATTTGCAAGGTATAACAAAAGTGCAAGGTTGACTATAAGTGCATTATAGATTAGGGGTTGGCCAATAACTACTGCTAGGAAGGAGAGGGGAAGGTGGACGGATGGGGGACATAGAGGCAGAGAGCAGGGGAATGGAAAGGGGATAATTTGGAGGAGGGGAAGGCAAGGGGTGGAGGAGAAGAGTCTGTCAGGGCCTGACCCCTCCAGAATGCTGAGGACCCTGCCTACACCAGGTGGAGGTCAAGCATGAACAGAAGGGAAGCAGGTTGTAGGCAGTGAGAGCTAAATCACATCAGGAAGGAAGAGAGGAGGAAGAGAAGGGTCTGTCCGGGCCTGGCCACTCCAGTATGCTGTGGACCTTGCCTGCAAAAGGCAGAGGTAGAGCATGACTAAGTGCTGATTTAAATTCTAGTGGAAGCAAGGGATCCCAAAAGGCCCTATAGCTTTTCCAAAATATAATCTCTGTTTTTCATAATTTTTAAAAGACCCAGAATAACCCATTCCTTTTTAAGCACTTTTTTATTTATGTGTTCATCCTCCTTGGCCTGCCAGCCAGCATCTGACCTCCTCCATTCCCCAGTTGCTGCCTCACTCCCAGCATCTCCATGCTCTGTATCACACACAGATTACCCCCATGGCGGGGTGGAAGGAAGGAGGGCTATCCTCCCCCCTCATGAGTACATGTCTGGAGCAGGCCTGGGAGTTCCTGAGGCAGTGGTGTTGGAGTACTAGAGAGGTTTCCATGGAGCCGGCACACATTTTTCAATCTTTGCCTGGTCCCTTCCCCCTCATGGCCATGAACACGCACATGTCATGAAGCGACACCCCTTGTCTCCCTAGCTCTGATGCTACCCTCCTTCCTCTATCATGAGGCAACCAAGTAACTGGATGACATACCTTCCCATCCCCATGAGAGGACAGCAGTCACTGGATGCTCCATCCTCTCCTTCCCCTGCTGACCTGCACTTGTTTCTGAACATGTGTCACTGGTATGGTAAAAAGTGTGGTGTCCAGCACCTCAACCCTCAGTGCCTCCAGGTCAGCCTCTTTTTAGACACCATCATTTTCATTTTCTTTTTTTAGGGATTACTCTATCACATACCTTGGTAAAAACAAAATAAACATTATCCAAAGCAACATTAATATCCAAAATTGCTTCTAGAAAAGACTGATCAGACTTAGCAAAAACAGATTTCAGGGTTTCAGTATTTATGGACTTCAGGTTTCTATTATAGACATAAACTGGAGGGGTACTTGCTCTCTTTGCTGTCCATGCACAACAGATTGGACAGTGATCACTCATCGAATCAGCGAGTACACTAAAAGTGACTACAATGATTGCATGTGTGACCAGTATCCAATATAGTATGGTGTCTATCCCAGACTTATAGTTGGGTGTAGTGACTTTGGAAATTAATTGCTGGACCCAATTTCCTGGAATAAATCCCTGACTCCAGTCCGGAAGCAGACTCATGACCACAATAAATATTGAAGTCATCTACCAGAATCCATTTTCTGTTTGCCAGAAAAGTTTGTTTAAATTTGATAACAATTTCAAGACCAACTTGGTTTTTACCTGGAGTAATATTCAGTAAATGGAACTAACAGTAAGATGCTTCTTGGCTCCCAACATAACATCAGTGGAGATAACAACCATTAAAAGTGATTGAAGGAGTAAGTTCTTGGATCTGCAAATTTAAAGCAATATAACTCAGAAAAAACTCAGGGAGCCTCCTCTTAAAAAACAAAGGTGCCAGCAGAAAAGGACTGTGTGGCCAACTTGGTCTGCCCCTTTTCCCCACCTGATGCAATAACGCAGACCATAGTTGATCTGTGACTTACCCTCTATTCTTGAGAGTACTCTTAGGTCTATCCCATGCATTCCTGACTTCCTGTACTGTTTTTGCCCCCAACACTTCTGCAGGAAGGCTGTTCCAAGCATGCACTACTCTTCCTGTGAAAAAGTACTTCCTTATGTTGACCCTGAGCCTATGCCCACAGCCTCATATCGTGCCCCCTTATTCGTGTACACCTTTTTTCTGAAAGATGCTACCCTCCTGTACCTTGTTTATACCACTGAGGTACTTGAATGTCTCTATCATATCCTCCCCCTCCTCCATAGAATATATATTGAGGTCCTCTAGTCTCTCGTCATATGACCGTTGGTGCAGTTCTTGCAAAATTTTTGTTGTCCTTATTTTGACTGCCTCTATTTTGTCTGTGTCCTTCGTAGAGATGTGGCCTCCAGAAATTGACACAGTACTCCAGATTTGGTTTCACTAGTGACCTGTAAAGTGGCATAACCACTTCCTTTTTTCTGTTAGTGATACCTCTACCTATGCACCCTAGCATCCCACTGGCTCTCCTGCAGCCTTCTCACAATGTTTGGTTACCTTTAGGTCATCAGATATGATTACCACCAGGTCTCTTTCTTGATTGGCTTGGTGGCTGTCAGTACCTCTACTCCCATCTTCTACTCCTCCCTTGGATTTCTGTGCCCCAAATGCATGATATGCTCTTCTTTGCCCTGAATCTTAGTTGCCACACTCTTGACCACTCTTCAAGCATGTTTAGGTCCTTTCTCACCCCCCCCTCGGAGTGTCAGCCCTGTTGCAGATCTCAATACCATCTGCAAAGAGGCATACCTTCCTCTCTAGACCCTCTGCAATGTTGCTTATGAAGACATTAAAGAGAACTGGCTCCAGCATGGATCCCTGTGTCACCATTCTGGCCTCCGCCTCGACTGAGTGCCATTTACCACCACCCTCTGTGTCCTTTCACTCAACCAGTTTCTCACCCAGTTTACTACCTTGGGGCCCACTCCCAGACTGTCCAACTTATTTACCAACCTCCTATGTGGGACAGCATCAAAGGCCTTGCTGGGATCGAGTTACTCCACGCCCACCGCCCCTTCCTGATCTACTTCCCTGGTCATCCAGTCAAAGAAATCTATCAGATTTGTTTGACAAGACCTTCCCCATGTGAATCCATGCTGCCTCCAATCCTGAGCTCTGCTGAATTCAAGAAATATCACAATCCTTTCCTTTAGCAGTGACTCCATTAATTTTTCCACCACTGGGATCAGGCTGACTAGCCTGTAGTTGCCAGCCTCCTCCCTGCTCCCACTTTTGTGGAGAGAAAGACTACTTTTGCCCTCTTCCAGTCCCTTGTGACAACCCCTGTCTCTAACAATGTGTTGAATAGACCTGTTAGTAGAGCTGCCAGCACCTCTCTAAGTTCTTTTAATATTCTGGGATGTATCCCGTCTGGCCCCATAGCCTTGTCCTTTTTCAGATTCTCACATTCCTTTAGGACTCTTTCCTCTGTAAATGGGTGCGTGTGTCCATCTCTCTCCAGTTGGTGCTCTTTTCACCCTGTAGTGGTCTTTCTACTTTCCCTTCTTCTGTGAATACTGAACAAAAACATTTGTTCAGGATTTTTGCTTTTTCTAGGTAGATTAAAGGTTCCCCATTGAGCACATCCCTCCCTCACTTTTTAACCTCACAATCCTACCACTGGTCTTCTATCTTTCACTAATGTATCTGAAAAAGGTCTTGTCTCCTTTCTTAATTGCCTGGGCTATTTTTTCTTCCATTTGTGCCTTTGAGCTCTGGACTGCTTTCTCTACCTCCCTCTACTTTTCTACATACAGTTTCCTGATTTCCCACCTGTGTTTCCAAGTATCTCCTGAAAGCTAACCTTTTCTCTCTTAACTTCCTGGCCACATCCTTTGAGAACCATAGTGTTTATTTCTTTCTATTTGTTTTGCTTAGTTGAATAACACTCAGGCTTGTTGCCCCTGCTGTGGCTCCCATAAAGAGCAGGTTTTCAGCAATTACTGCCGCCCCTTTGACATATAGGATGACTTATCCTCTGGTTAAGGGATACTGCCAAATAGTTTAAAATGTCTCACAGTATAGATTTAGTTATAACACTCATAAACCTGCTCCATCAGCTTTGTTTTGAAAATGCTCACAAAATCTGACTCAGAGCTGTGGCCCCATGCTCACACAGTTTATGACATCAGTACAAGAACACATGGGGGTGAACTCCATAGACTTTAATGGGGGCACCTTTTATATGCTTTTTTGTATGTTTAAGTGGCAATTTTGAGAAAGGGGAGGAGCTGCTCAATTAACAAGGACTTTGTTAGTGGAGGCGGTATCATTTCTCAAATGCAAACATCAGTACACATGAAGGTACAAAACAATGTAAAAAGTGCCCCCATTAAATCCTATGGAGTGTGCCCCTGTACGTTCTTCTACTAACATCACAAAACATGCATGCATGGGGGTGTGGCTTTTTGTTGACTTATGCAAGCATTTTCAAAACAAAGTTGATGGAGCAGGTTTATGAGTATTATAGCTAAATATATACTGGGAGAAACAGTAAACTATTTATTAGGAACCCTTAACTGGTGGATAAGGCATCATATATGTTAAAAGGGGGTAGAACAGTAAGCACTGAAAACCTGCTCTTTATGGTTAGTCCATTGTTACTTTTCATGACCCCTCCTTCTTCCCCTAACAGGGCTTCCTTGAGACAGTCTCCCATTTTTGCTAAGTCGACCCATCTGAAATCCAGGACCCTTGCTTTCATGAGGTTTGAGTCCTCCACTGGCCTCATATTGAACCACAGTGTACAATGATCACTGGACCCCAGGTGGCTACCCACCAATACAGTGATGACTTAATCCCCCTTGGTGGGTACCAGTTCCAATATTTCTTCTTCTCTGGTGGGTTCCCCCAAAAGCTGCCTGTGGGCACCCTTGCAGGGAATCCAGGATGCCTCTGCTCCTGGTTGTGACTGCAGCCTGGGTGCTCCAATCCACATCAGGCAAATTGAAGTCTCCCACCAGCAGCACTTTACCTTTGGCTGTCATTTTGTGGATAGTCCACTAATAGCAATGCCCTCTACCTAGGGCTTTCTAGGGTTGATATCCGCCGCTTGCAGCTGGTGCAGAACGCTGCCGCTAGGCTGCTGACTGGTACCTCTAGGTCCAGTCACATGATGCCTGTGCTGTGTGGACTGCACTGGCTGCAAGTTCAGTGGCAGATCACCTACAAGGTAGGCTTGCTTACCTTTAAAGCCCTACATGAACACTACCTGAAAGATCTCCTGACTCCCTACTCCCCCAATTGCCCCCTCTGATACACCGACGAGGGATTGCTAGAGAATCCCAGGATTAGTCTTAAAACATCTGGAACTCATGCTTTTTCATTTGGAGCACCAACCCTGTGGAATTCTCTTCCTCGTTGGTTAAAAGAATGCCTGACCATCAGTTGTTTTAAGTCTTTGTTAAAAACATTCTTATTTTCACTGGTTTTCCCATACTGATTTTAAATTTATATTGTTGTTTACTTGTATATTTATGGTGTATATTCAGTGCAGTGCCTTGATAGTGAAAGGCGCTATATAAATAAAGATTTACTTGCTTGCTTGCAACCCTTTCCATCTCCTCCCCTTCTGTTGCAGGTCTGTAGATCTTCTCTTCCTCACTCTGTCATGCCTAAAAACTGAATAACCTTTGTGTCCTATTTCATGTCCCCAGTTGTACTACTTAACCACATCTCTGAAAATGCAATAATCTCAGAGTAATAAGCTTCCACCCAAGCTTCAAAAGGGACCCATTTAGAAAGTAAGCTCTGAATGTTCACATGTACAATCTTCAATGAATTCTGTGTATTATTTAAAACCCTCTTCAGTATTAATAGAAGGTGAGTTCTTCCATTGGTTCATTGGGCATGGGTGGGGGAATACAGAACCTAAAATTAATAGGAATAAGGCTATATACTCCTTACTCTTATTTTCTGAGAAAAAGTCGCTCTCACTCTTAAACTTACATAGGATAGTACAAAGGCCCCTTTATTCCTGAGAAGGTAATCAAAATTGGCAACCCCAACAAATATAGCAGCTACTGTAACTGCATTAAGAAATTATCCATCCTTACATCAGATAGAGGGGTTGAAAAGGGAGCTCATTTCTCCTTTAAAGTGACAGCAATGCTAATCAATGGCTGGACCTTCTTACCAAAACCTGGATCACAGTATAAATGGACATCAATAAACATCTTAAAAGTTTGATCTACTAAGGAAGTCAGCAGCATTGAACTAATTAAAATAGCAATGTTGACCTTTTTTTAAACATAAGTAAAACACTTCTTCATATTATCCACAAATGTACACAAGGGCAAAGAGGCAGGATCAATTTGAGGTGCAAGATTTATTTTACTGCAAAAGGCAATATTCAATTTTGTGGCAAAATCAGATGGGGAAAATGTTTCCCATTTGATGATGTCAGTGACGTTCATGTGGTAGATTCTGTCTTTCCCATAAATTTATTTAATATTTTCCTTGTCTCCCTTACTTCCATCAAACTGTTAACTAAGATAATGATCCAAATTTGCTTTTCAAACTAATGTCTTATATGAATTTCAAAATCTGTTGTATTCAGTATAAAAAATACTGTTTTTTCTAGTCTAAATTTCTTCCAAGCGCTGTCTCTCTCCTACCTCCTACACTAAGTTAACCAGTTCAGGTGTGATCCAGCTTTGACTTTTATTTTTAAGTCTTTTTTTCTTATGGGTGCCAGTCTGTTACATACTGCCATTAATTCAGAAGAAATAAAATACAGTATTAGATCATAAATCATCATCTGGAATATCAAAGCGATAAGACCAATCAATATATGAAGTTTGTCTATTGAATGCATCTAATTAAAGTTCATGCAGAGGACGAGACTGAATATGTAGTGGAGGGATGAACAGGGGAAGGCAGGAAGTGCTTAGGAAGAGAGTGGGGAAGAAGAGAGGTGGAGTTAAGGGAGCAGTGCATGTCAGCCTTGATAGGCCAGTGTGGAAAATGACATCTGTGCTGCAGGAGGTGTTGTAGTGATGAACAGGTGTACCCCACTACAAAGTAGAGGAGACACAGGGAATTATGTGGAGGTGGTGGAGTCTGAGGAAGAAGGGGCCATAGGAGTTAGTAACAGAGAAGGGAGGAGAGGTGAGGAGCTGGAAAGGAACAGTGAGGGGGCAATGGGAATAGGGAACCCAGCAGAGATTATGGATTGGGGTGCAAGGAGAGTAATAGGGCAAGGGGACATGGATAAGCAGGAAGGCAAGGCCAAGGAAGGGAAGACTTCAAATGGAATGGATATAAGTACATATAGGAGCAGTGTGCAAGGACAGGATATGGGATGAGTGATGGTACCATTGAGACCAGCAGGGCAGAACAGTATTGGATGAAGCCTAAGCAGAGAATCCCTAGATTGCAGGGGGACTAAGGGAAGCAAAGTTCTTATTTTGGGGGACCCCATAATTAAGGGACTCTAATGGGGGATGGGTGGTGGGGGGATGGAGCTATTAGGGCTAAGTGCATGCAAGTTATGATGGCACTCAAGGCCTATCATCTAATACACACCTTGGCCAGGAAACATGAGGGGGTCACCCACATTGTGGTGCATCTGAGCACTAATGATCTAGTGGACAACAGTGTGAAGGAAGTGCAGGCTAGATTCAATGAGATGGTTAGGATCTGTCAGGTGGAGGGTAAAACTGTCTAGTTTTCTGAAGTCCTGCCAGTACCAAAAGCCAGTATGAATTGGAAGGAGAGAGCAGATGATTTTAATTTGTGGCTGAGGAGGCAGAGTAATCAAAATGAGTTCAGACTGGTGGGGGAATGGGATAGGTCATGCGATAATGAAGAACGTTATTTTCCTGACAGGTTATATTTAAGCAAGGAGGGGCAAAAGGGTCCTAAAGGAGAAATTAGATGGCTACGTAAAGAAGGGTTTACATTAAAACTGAACAGGGGGGAACAACAGGTAATAACCTAGTGAGTACTCACCCAAGAAATGGGGGCAGATATGGCAGCAAGAGATAACAAGGACAAAGGGGGTTTATGGTGGAAAGGACTGTTAGCAAATGCCAGGAGTTTAGGGAACAAAATGGTGGACCTGGAGGCCATTATATGAACATGTAAACATATGAAATTGCTGGCAGAAACAGGCCTCATGGTCTATCAAGTCTGGTCAAGTGTGCAGCTAATCCCTCATCATGCAGTTGCCCCTCCCACATCATGGTAGAAGGGGGCCTAGACATTGTAGTTATAAGAGAGATCTGGTGGTCAGAGCACCACTCTTGGGAAGTAGATATCCTGGGGTACAGGCTTTTCAGAAGAGACAGGGCTGGCAGAAAGGGGAGGGGGTTAGCATTGTACATCAAAGATGACATTAGGGTGATGAACAGGCAAGGAGTACAGGGGGAGGTGGAGGTCCTCTGGATCTCATTGAAAAAATTGTGTAGGGCATCATTAAGGCAGGGTGTAGTTTACAGGCCTCCCAGTTCTACACAGAGGGAGGAAAGGGACAGATGGATGATACAGTCGTATAATGAATGGCTACTGTGGGACCTTAACCTCCCCAATGTGGACTGGGAAATCCCAACAGCAACATCAGCTAGGAACAGAGAGGTACTTGGAGCACTCCAGGGAGCATTCCTGCAACAGCTGGTTAGGGAGCTCATAAGGGGGGGGATAACATGCTGGACATGGTGGTCAAAAATGGAGACGGTATGGAGGATGTTGAGGTGGGAGACTGCCTTGATATAAGCAATCACAATACAATGAGTTTCAGGATAAAAATGGGTAGGAAAACAAATCGAACCAACATGGACTTCTGGGGAGTGGACTTTGCAAGAATGAAGGGGATTTTCAGGGAGGGAATGGAAGGTAAGGAGCTAATAGGGAATGTAGATGAATTATGGAAAGGCATAAAGGAAAGGATACTGAAAGCCCTTGAGCTCAGCATCAAGTGGGTAGGGAAAAACAAAAAAAAGAAGAAGGCTTCTCTGGTTTACCAGGGAGGTGGTAGGGGCAATTAGGGAAATAATGATGACTTTCAGAATATATAAGAAGACCCAGAGGAGGGAGGACAGGGAGATTCATAAATAGAAGTTGAGGGCAGCAGGGCAAAAGATTAGGGGCCAAATGCGGATATGGAAGACAGAATTGCTAAGCAGACCAAAAGGGTAGATAACACTTTCTTTAGGTATGTGGGGGAAAAGAGGAAGGCAAGACAGTGAATAATGAGGGTGAATGGGAAGGGGGAGCAGTGGTGGAGAAAGTCTTTGAGAAGGCAGAGGTGCTGAATAGCCTTTTTTGCTCTGTCTTAATGGTGGAAGGGAAGGGGAAAGGACCACAGTTAGGGGATGACATAAGATTGCTTCCTTGCCCATTCAGTGAGGGTAAAGGAAAAACTATGAAGGCTGAACATAGACAAGACAATGGGGCTGGATGATTTGCATCCTACGGTACTCTGAGAACTGAGGTAGCAACTGGCAGCACCACTGGTGAGGCTGTTTAACCTGTCCCTATATACTGGACGGGTGCCAAGTGACTGGAAGACAGTAGATGTGGTGCCACTTCATTAAGGGAGCAGCAGAGAGGATATGGGAAATTATCACCCTGTTAGCCTCACGTTGGTGGTGGAGAAGGTGATGAAGGTGCTATTAAAGGAATGAGTGATAAACTACCTGATAGACAGCGGACTACTGGACAGTAGGTAGCATGGCTTCACAACTGGGAGATCACATCAGATGGACCTAATAGAGTTATTTGATAGAGTGATGAAGGTGCTTGATCAGGGAGGGGTGGTGAATGTGGCCTATCTGGACTTCAGGAAGGCCTTCGACACCATCCCTCACAGAAGGCTGCTGAATAAGCTGGAAAGCTCAGGGGTGGAACAGAAAATAATTAGGTGGGTGGCAAACTGGTTGAAGGACAGAAGTCAGGGGGTGGTGGTAAATGGGATAACATTCCAGGGGAAATGGGGTGATGATTGGAGTGCCACAGGGGTTGGTACTGGGACCCCTCCTTTTTAATGTCTATATCAGTGGTATAGCGCATGGGTTGGATGGGAGCGTGTACGTATTTGCAGACAATATGAAGATCTGCAATAGGGTGGATAAGTGGGGGGGGTGGAGGCCATGAAGGAGGGACTGAAGATTCTGGAAGGGTGGCCGGAAACCTAGCAGATAAAATCCTGTGTCAAAAAGTGAACGGTGATGTACATGGGGCATAAAAACCCACTAGTTGCTGACACTCAGTGGTGGGTGTAATTAAGCCAACTGAGCAGGAAAGGGGTATCTGGGGATTATAATATCAAGCAACTTTATTCTGCCACTGTATAGGTCATTAGTTAGACCACACCTGGAGTACTGCATGCAGTACTGGCGTCCGTATCTGAAGAAGGACATTAAGTTACTGGAGGGGGTGCAGCGCAGGGTGACAAAGATGATCAAGGGGCTGGGGTACTTATCAAGCGAGAGGAGGTTGAAGGAGTTGAACATGTACTCACTGGAGGAGAGAGAGACAGGGTGACATGATTGAAACCTTTAAATACATGAAAGGAATAAACAAGACGGGTACAGAGGGACTGTTCAAAGTAAGGAGGGAGGGCCACAGGGGCCATGATATGAGACTGGAGCAAGGAAGGTTCAGGAGGAGATGAGGAGACTTTTTTACGAGAGGGTTGGCTGGGTGGAATGCATTACCTGCAGAAGTGGTATGCAGTAGAACAGTGGACTGCTTCAAATGAGGATGGGACAGGATAAGGGGGAGGGTTAATGAAGGGGAAGGGTGGAAGGGAGGGGCAGCTGCAGAATAAGGGGTGCTAGCTGCACATTCGAGCAGACTTGATAGACCTCTAGGCCTTTATCTGCTGGCAAATTTCATATGTTCATAACTTTAAGGTAGGTGATTAATGCAGCAAAGCAGTGGTAAAGACAAATAGAATGTTGGCATGTACTGGGAGAGGGATAACAAGCAGAAGGAGGAAGGTACTGATGCCTCTTTATAAAACCATGGTGAGGGCACACCTGGAGTACGGAGTCCACTTCTGGAGACCACACCTATGCAAGGTCATAGATGGGACTGAGAGGGTGCAGAGAAAGGCAACCAAGATGGTACATGGTATGCAGGGGACGCCACATAAAGAGAGGTGGAGAGAACTGAACCTGTACCCATTGGAGACTAGAAGGAAGAGGTGGGAACATGATAGAAACATGTAAGTATGTGAAGGGAATCAATAAGGTCGGGGGGGAGCTTATTTAAAAGGAAGGTGGGGGTTAAACTAGAAGGCATAGCTTAAAATAAGAAGGGAGAAGATACAGAGGCAATGTGAGGGGGTGTTACTTCATAGAGAGGGTGGTGGAGGCTTGAAATAAACTACTGGAGGAAGTGATGGGGCTGACATGATGGAGGGATTCAAGAGGGCATGGGACAGACATAAGGCATTGGCAAGTAGGAGGAGGGGGAGGTCTCATGACAGAGTTGATGAGTTAGTGGGGGAGGTGCAGACTCAATGGGTCAGTGGGTCTTTTTCTGCCTTCAGATTTCTATGATTCTGTGCTTCTATATATGGGAGGTGAATGATATATATATTTTTTTGATCACCATGTACAAAGCACTGGGCAATGTCGCTCAGCGAAGCAACAAGTACAACTGCATCAAGTATCCCATCTTTGATTCTTCTCTCGTGGTTAAAATCCAATAAAGTGGAGCCTCTGACCCTGTTTTGTAATTTCCAGTTGCGTTTTCCTTGATCACATGCATCAGGCCAATTCCCTCTAATTTATCCTTCAATTTCCCAGTTAAGTTACCAGACCAATTAATGTCTGCATCCCCAAACAAGATGAATTCGTTGAACTTATTTTTTGTTTCACAGTATGCTAACAGTAAAGATGAACCCTCACCGTAAGAAGATGCTATGAACAATTGCTTATGCTCTCCCAACTGAATCATTACCACTAAAAAAATCACAGAAACACTGCAGTCAAATAGGTCCAATGTAGCAATATGATTTGAATAGACATATGTTAATACTCCTCCTCTCCTTTTACCTAATCTATCATTTTAAAAAACACTGTACTTAGGAATCATTACATCTTTGTCACAATGCATTTTAAGCCAGATTTCAGATATATTAAAAATAACACACTGCACCCAATCCAAAAAAACCATCAAACATTCCCTGAAAGCTTCTCAAATTGACAAGAGTGATTTTTAAGTCACAACTTGTGTTGGAGGAAGATGAGTTAACATTCCTAGCTAAATGCCCTGGATTTAAGCCTGCACACCAGTGCAGTAGTAATGCTTCCACTTGTGGTGCAGACAACCCAAGTTTGGAAGCTAACTTAGGAGTCAGAGGGTCAGATGGGGGGAGGAGCATCGAGCATCCCAGGGACTGCTCTTCTCCCTCTGGGGGGTGGGGGTGGGGAATTGGTGCTTGGCATTAGCCAAGCCTCTAGAAGCAGCTGAGGGTCAGCACACCAAGGCCACACACAAGGGAGGAGAGGAGGCAGGTTAGACACCTGGCATACTGTGTATGAGGAACATGCACAGTAGAGTCACTGACATAATTGCATGGCACTTCCTCCATGCCAGAGAGAAAATTGGGAAAAAATGTCAACCAGCAGGATGACTCTGGTCTCCCTCCGGCCCCATGCCCAGCTATCTGGGCACGTCCCCATGAAATGGATTCTGTTCCCACTGGGGCTTGAGGGAAGTCCTTTTACCCCAGTGATGGGGCAAGCTGTGGGGGCAGAGCTGGACAGGTAAGTTCTGGAGGATGCTGGTATGACACTGCTCAGGAGACCGGAGGATGGGGGCCAGTTGATGGTGGGGGAGAGGGGGACTCTGAATTAGATAGCACATTCCCAGTGGAAAGCAAAAGCAGAAAAATGTGTTGCCGTACAATGTTGGTTATGTTCATGTGTATAATTTGCATTTGGAAAGGTCAGTGACTTGAACACAAGTGCTTTCACAATTACATAATTTTTGTATGCCTACAAATGAATTTCTAGCCTGATCAAGTATTCTATCTTTCTAATATTTCCTGTGCAATTCTGGTTAGTAAAGCAATCACTTATTTATTTATTTATTGAATTTTGATCACTGGGTTGGCCCACTGGGCCCCAAAGGTCCCTTTTTCAGGGGCGACCTGGGGAATAATATATCAGATTTACCAAGATTTAGAACCTTATCAATTCTTTACATAATGTTTTCTATAGCACCCAAGCACCACCCCAACCACAGCAGTTGAAAGTTGAGCATGATAATCTGCTTTTGCTCATGATATACAACTATAACAACACTATAAAGTAATATCAATTAATGAAGGGCAGAGTAACAGAAATTTGAGCCATGCTACTCTCCAGATACACTTAGCCACACTTAGCAGAGAGTTAGACGCTGCTCCATCTAACTCACTGATGTGATTTAAACTGCAAACCCCACCTCCTTGGCTCTGCCACAGCCAGTCAAGGGGTAACAGCAGCCAACCTCAATCAGATGTTTCAGTCTTAGTGGGGTTGGGTGGGTCACAGTACATGACTGCTGTGAGCTATTAGTTAATCACTACAATGTGCAGTTTCATGGCAATTAATACATTAAAGAGCTACTAGAACCAAAAATAGTCTATGGGAAAATGTTGCAAATTTTAAGAAGTAGTGAGTAGTAACTTTTATTTCTGAAGTATTTTTCTTTTTCCATTTGCTCATTAGAAAGTTTTCTATCTGACAATATTACTTTGGATGTGTGGAACACTGGAACAGCACTTTATCTGGCAGCTGATATATTTAGTTGCATTCCTCCCATTATATATTATTAGCATTATGATCTCTCTGACTGTGACATCACAGCTACTCAGGAAGAGCCACTCAGTAGCTGCCAGATCAATCAACTTTGATGCCGCAGTGACTGAGGTCACAATGCTGATGATGTAGTAGGGGGAGTATAACTAGATATGTCAGCTGCCAGGCAGAGTGTTATTACAGAGATCACACCTACTAACATAACTAAAAAAATATTCTAGTTACCCAAAAGGAAAAGAAAAAGCACCTCAGATATAAAAGGTAATTGTTGACTATTTTTAAACATTAATAATAATTTTGGGCAGTACATTAGCTGTTTAAAATCAGCAGCAGTTTGAGCAATGCTATACTGCAAGAAATGTAGATCAAAGTAGTTAGATAAAAACTGAAACAGTGCTTTATGGTGACATGAACACAGTACTTGTACTCTTCATCACCAGACTGTCTCAGATCTTTTACAGCACTCCCTTTTCTGACAGATGGAAATCAATCTGCACTGGATTCAGGCCTCTGCCAAAGTTAAATAGGTTCAGTGGAGTCTGATGAACTCCACTGAAACCAAGTGCACTTGTCCTCATCTATCCCCCAGTTAGCCACCCCCCCATAGATGCCACCATGTCTATGGGCTCCAGTGATTTGGCCTCTAAGCCCACCCTTCTTGACCTTGTCACTACCAATCGGGTGGGGGGAGAACAGCAGTCAACCTCAACCCGTTATTCTGGGCTCAATGGGCTCTGGTGGTTCACAGTACATGGGTTCTATGGGATGTTACTTAATTGCTATAACCCTGGGAAATGTGTCTCAGTCAATATAGCAAAGTCATCAACAGTTTAAGCAGAGCTATGTTGCAGGAGATTTAGTTCAGGCAGTTAGATAAAAAGTGACACTGTGCTTTATGGTGATACTAATATAGTATTTGTATGGTTCAGTGAAATGATGGTTCAGATATTGTACAGTACTCCCCTTTCAGCCTGATGGAAATTAGCACTATATTCTGGCCTCTGCCAATGTTTTATGGGTTATGGGGAGTCTGCCACACTCCACTGACTCCTGGTGCACTTGGCCACACTTAGCCACCAGTTAGCTTCTGCCACTATAGACACACCTCACTGCCCACTTCAACTTCTAAAACAAGCTGTCGGGTTAAAGGCAGCCCCCCATCAGAAAGATGTTTAAAGGCACTAACACACATATATGCTTCTAATTTTTAGATTTGTTCATGATGTAGAGAGCCTATACCAATGAATTAGCTATACGTTTTACCCTCTGAAGATCTGGATGAACCAAAATAAAATAATAATGACATACTGTGATCCCTAAAAAGTGCATGGCCCAATAATGGGTTACTTTCTAAATGCAAAATATTCAATGTTTTACATAAACACTCCTTTGTGGTAAACATACCACCACCCAACCAAAAAAAAAAAGATAAAAAGTATGATCAGTACATATCATATTATTCTTTCCTAACAATTACAGTATAAATGAATAACAGAATATAGTAATTACTACAACATTCTTTGAAAAATCTCATTGACAGTGATGTTTAATATAGATTTTTTTCTGTTAGAAATAATATGAATTAAACTTTCATTAAGTTATAAACATTTATAAGCATTTAAACAGTGTCAGCATTACTCAGTTGATTGTAAATCTGCCTCTGGGCTAGAAGGTCATGGCAGGTTCTGGTCCAGCACTGGGATTGGGCTCATACCATAAACACTGGCACCCAGGTGCAGTGCTAAGGGGATGCTGGACTGTCTGGGTGTGCTATTCTTCAGATGAACCATTAAGCTTATGTCCTGTCTGCCAGCTCTGGTGGTTGTTCAGGTGGATATTAAACATCCCATGTCACTTCTTTGAAAAACGTAAGGGAATTTTGCAAGTGTCCTGGCCAAATTTCACCCCTTCACTAAAATACTGCTAACAAACTAGCGTCATCCAGTTTAGTTTTGATCAGTTTTCAGTTATCTCTGTTCTCTCTGGAAACAAGGCTGAAATAGGAAGCATTGTCTAGCTCTCTAATCCCAGTCAACAAAAATGAAATGAGATAAAAAATAAATTAAACTATTCTGTTTCTACAGGTAAAGCTATACGATATTAGCTGTCCCTATCCTCTAGGGCAATCTTGTGTAATGCTGCCTTTGATTCATGTAAAAATCACAGGCACATTGACTGATTAGCATTTCTTCCTTACCTTTGTAAATAAAAGCAAAGAGAAATAATACAGTCACAGCGGTCTTCATCTTCCCTTAGTTACTCCAGCAAGTTTGGGGTTCTCCTGTCTTGGAATGGAGTGATAGTCTTGACCTTAAATACCAGTTGGAGACCTTCAGGGTCCAGCAGATTGTTGGTAAGATGAAGAAAGATGTTCTGTTTACTGTTGCAAAGCTAACGACAAACTTTTGTGCAAGAAATGTTTGTTGAGAAATGTCAAGTTTATGTAACATTATTCCTTTCCAGTAGATTCTTGCTGTTTGAGGTTTTGACTGTTGCAGAATAAAAATATTACTTTCAGAAAGAGAAATACAATATACTTGACATTCTCTGTCTTAACTATTTCTAAATGTATAATATTGGGCATTTTTCTATAATAATATACCACAAGGGATACATTACACCAACGTTACGTAATAGGGTTGCACTGAAGGGTTTGGGTGACATAGATTTCTCACCAGATCTTTAAGTTGCTGTTATAGTCTCACATGCACACATACTGTAGGCAAGGATATTTTAAGATCCTGAACTGAGCCCAATAAATGTTTGCTTCAGGAGCAAATTACTGTCTGGAGTAAACAACAGTAAATTGAAACATGCTGAAGCACACTGCGAGCACTGAAACCATGTTCCTGTATATCAGTCAGGCACTATTCCAAATGCATTCACCAATCTCACAGGAGGTACGTACTGTATGTGGCCAATAGGGTGATATAGGGCCTACAAGAACCTACACAAGCTATCTTGTTAGGGCCCACTAATGATAATGCTCCTCTAATGCAATACCATACTATATAAATGATCTAACAGCACTAGCAAGGTACTATAGGTTCATTTGTATGCCATTAGTGCCTCATAACAGGCCCAGAACAAACCTTGTGGCCACATTCTTTTTGGGGATCAGTACCACCAGGAAGACCCAGGAACTACTGGACTCCTGGATTACCATAAGAGATAGAATTTCCTTGCTGTTCCACACAATGGCATGTTTCACTCACTTGGCGACTCTGCAGGGTGGCTGCCTCAGTGGGGCCTGGGACCAAGTATCCATGCGGTGCTACACCAGTGTGGTGTACTCTGGTTTCCCCATGGTCATATCCCAAATTTCTGCAGCACCCCATGCATTTCAGAAGCTTTGGCCGTTATCAGCTGCATTGAGAGGGTGACAGTCTCCTTTGAGGATTCTCCCTTAACCTGTCCAAGAAGATCCACCGGAAGGTCTGCTTCTGCCTCCTTCTTCAGATAGCTGCACATATTCAGGATCATTTCTTCCTGGTCATGGTAGAGCTTCATTATGTTTACATGGTAAATCTGCTGCTTGTGTCACCTGCTGGGTAGCTTAACCACATAACTAACATTATTAACCCTGTTGTCCACTGAGTAAGAACACCCCAAGCCACCTGAAATTTATTCTGTCAGATGGGGATAAGTACCATTCCCCATTGTCTGCCTTCATACTTACAGGCTTTGGTCTCATGGTCGTGCAACATCTGTCTCTGTCTGCAGTGGCTAGGTGTTCCTGTGTGACTCCCCTAAGTTCCATAAGCCATGACCTAAAATTCAGGATGTAATTCACAACAGATTCCTTGTAGGGATCAATCTCACTCTCCCATTCATCTCATATCAAACCTAGGGGACACCTTACCCTATGGCCAAACAGCAGGTCAAAGGGTGAGAACCCTGTGGACTCTGGGGTACTTCCCTATAGGCAAATTAGAGATGGGGTAAGTATGTGTCCCAGTCTCTTGCATGCTAGCAGGCAATTGCACTTAACATGGATTTAATCTCTGCATGAAAATGCTCAACCAGACCATTAGTCTGGAAGTGGTATGGGAGTCTTGAACTGCCACACCCCACACTCTACCTATAATTGACTATGGCCTCACAGTGTATGGAGAAGCCACTGATACTGTTCTTAAAAGGGTCAAGTTAGTCCTCAACAAGATGTGCAGCTTCATATTAGGAGCACATAGGCTCACACACACCTGGTCCAGCTATGCACAATGTAACTGACTCCCCCTCCAATACAGGATTAAATATAAAACATGCCTAATGAGGAAAAAAGCAATATTAGGCCTTATTCCCCCATCACTCTGAAACCTGCTCATTCCTGTTGATAACTACTATACTATTAGAAACATAGTTAGAAATGCTATCTTTGTCCCATACTGCAGAACTAGGCTAGCCATGTATGCCTTTGCCACCAGGTCTCCACACTCTTTAAATGAGTTGCCTGACTCCATGATGTCTCCTCAAATTATCACAATTTAAGGCAACATTAAGACTGGCTTTCACACTTAGGCCTGTCTGTGACTGTCACAAACCATTCCCTCCCTCTCCACCTGCTTTCTACTCTCCTCCTGTTACTTTCATCCTCGCCACCCCAGCTAAGAACTGTTGGAACAGTGCTATTACTGTAGTCTTATTTTGACTACAAGCTCCGCATGAGCTGTCTAAAATTATGCCATGATTGTATTGCCTCCTTTTGAGTCACTGTATTGCCTGAGTGTTTTGATTGTATTCATTGTGCATAGGACGTGGATCCTTTGTAAATGAGCGCTTGTGATATTTCAACAAAGCCCAAGATTGTTTGAAATGTAAGGAGGTGCCTTCATTCTGATTCCTGTACCTGGAAGGAGTGCATGGTTGTGCTGTGTGGAATAAAAGGCTTTGAAGTTTGATAAGCTATCTAAGGACTCTTTTCTTGCTGCGTGTGTGGTGAGTGCTGTTGCTGTGACTGAGACTGGTTAATTGTGTCACTGAGCACCCCACACCCTTGTGCAACTCTGTTTTGTTCACTTGTGATATTTCACATGAATAAATGAATCAATCAATCAGTAAATAAACAGATAGAAAAAACAAATAAATAAATACTCTCCCATAGACTATTCATTAAGGCAAACATAAAATTGGTGCCCTGGTCTGACAGACTTTCTTGCGGACACCCCTTCCCAGCTGAAAATCCCCAGCAGTTTGTTGCCACTTTTCCCACTTAATCAGAGAGCAAAGCCACTGCTTCTGGATATCTCATGGCATAGTCTATGAACTCTGAAATGTATCTCTTGCCTGTGCAACACTGGGTGTTGATAGGTCACACAATATCCACAGCATCTTGACAAAATGGCTCTTCACTTATTGGCCAGGGAATCAAAGCCACCTTAGGCTTAAGTCCAATAATTTCCATCCTCTGTCACAGAGGACAGGTCTGGCAGCAATTTG
The DNA here is from genome assembly GCA_016271365.2 of Neoceratodus forsteri. Taxonomy (NCBI): domain Eukaryota; kingdom Metazoa; phylum Chordata; order Ceratodontiformes; family Ceratodontidae; genus Neoceratodus; species Neoceratodus forsteri. The sequence goes on from CM057452.1 coordinate 1,062,382,279, forward strand.
CCACATCCCTAAACGTAGTGGGTCAGCAAAAATTGTTAGTCTGTTGCCTTTTTGTATGGCTGACTCTCACATTGCCAGAAAAGGGTATATTGTGGACTAAGGCCAGAAGCTGCTTCCTCTGCTCTTTAGGAACTACTATCTGCTGAAGTACCCCTTCCTCCAGTCCTCCCTTTGGAAAGCACTCTTGATATAGGAGCCTATTCTCTGAGTATATCTCCCTTTTTAAAAACTATGAGAGTCACTTTCCTCCCTGGTGGCCAACTCCCTTAATTTCTGTAGTGATGGGTCAACATTTTGAGCTATTTACAGCGCTGCACACTTGATACTCCCTAAAACACACTCTCCTGTAGGACAGCAGCCCACAGCTGGCCTTGTCTATGTTGTACCTCTCACTCAGAACTGTTGCTCCAATCTCATTCTTCAGCCACAGCTTCCCCTGCTGCCAAGGATGGGGTTGTTTCCAGTTGCATTGCACCCACTGTGTTCTCAGGAGCTGCATTTCTACTGTTACTGATGTAGTGATACACACAATGTGGACCCAACAGTCAAAGTCTTTACCCAAAGCTACATTTACATTAAGGTCTGGTAAAACAGCCACCTTCCATATGCCTTGTCAAATGTCCCAGCTTAGAAAGATCTAGGCCATTGACACAGAGACCACAGCACCCATCACTCCTCTAATGCAGTAGAAGCTGCTTAACTGTGATGCCCTAGTAGCAGGTTTTCATCCATATTAAGCAGCCATCCCATTTTTAACAGAACGCAATTGAAATGCTTTGTAATACCTCTGTTTTGCTGCTGATTATGCCAGGTTCTTCACCTTAGTTGTCCCTAACCTTCCCTTGTACATCTTTACTTGCCACTATACTTTTCTATCTGTTGTGTTTTTTTTGGGGGGGGGGGTTGTAAGTGGAGCAGCTTTGTGTGAGAGAAAGAAAGCTATAGAGGAAATGTACCACTTTGTGAGTGACAGTAACAGATCATGCAGATCATCTCACCTTTTAAATGTGGACACCAATGTGGATTTGAGTTCAGCAATGCTGTGGATGGGAAATGTCAGGACTGAGAAACAGAAAAGCCTAGAACAACAAAATGGAGAGCCAAGATGCCTTGTGAGTTCTCACTTGGCAGCACACTCTCTCTCTCTCTCTCTCTCTCTCTCTGCTAGAAGTCTCAGTTGGTGAATAATCAGCCATTAGAAAAATAGTTAACAGGGCCCCTGATTTGTGAAAATCAAGAACCATACAGCTGCTTTGGTTTCAGATAGAGTATGAGAAAGAGATAGAGTGTTGTGGTACAGGATGGCAAAGCTATTCACACATGCATATTGGCTTATCAGCTACCCATGAACAGAAGCAGCATGTAGGGCTCAGAATGCTCACACTAGCCAGGAAGCAGGGTCACATAGCAATTAGTGTGACTGAATTGTCCCAATAATGCGGCATCCCCATACCAATTAAAAGGATGAGGATGCCATAGAAATGAATAGCCACTTAATATTTTCCTTATGGGATGCCCCCATAAAGCAGATGTTCCAAATATCCACATCCCAATTAAGTGGTTTCTACTATCCTTGAAAACTGTCCTGGCAGGATTTGTTCTTTGTGAATTAAATTCTGTTGACCATTCAGATTGAGGTCCCAGTGTCCCTCAGTCCCTGGGTTACCATACCATTGACTAACACAGGGTACATATGTGCTGTGGAGTTATTGAAGACTGCACTATGGGTCCAAGTCACTAGCTGCTCAGAGCATCCAAACTACCCCTCCATCTGCACTCACCCCTTTTGCTATGTTTTTTGGACATTCATACAATAGATATCCAAGTTTTTGGCAGATACAACCACTGCATTCCCCTGTCTCCTTTCTTTTTAAACCATTGGGCTTCCCTTTTCATGGATCATGGTGATGTCACCATGCTGACCTATTGCTGTGAGTAGGAGATTGAGGATTAACAGGATTGTGAGAATGTGCTCTTCCACATAGTAGTTTGGTTGGGCTGCATGACTCATATTACTCTGCTTTTCTCTCCACTTACTGTAGTGCTGTGTGTGTTTGCAACCCTGCCTGCAGTAGATAGCACTATTTCTAGAGCTCCTTTAATAACTGTGCCTACTAAAACAGCTTAAGGCAGTAATGGCTGTAAGTCCTATTGAAACACATTCATCATTTTGAGGGCATATAAGATAAATATCTTTGGAACAGCTAACTTCCATGACCAATGAAAATATGATTTCCTTTCAATGGCACTTCTTTCCCTGCACTCTGGCACTGCATTCCATTGTGTGTATTAGCATTCCAGTCACTGCTTTAGCTTGATTCAACATTAGAAGGTTTTGTCTTTAAAGAGATTGCTCCTAATATGTGCTTATAATTTTTATTGCTGCACATTTACCTGATTGTGTGGTATATGTGTTGATTTCCTGCACAATGTGTCTTTAAAACAAAGATATTTATAATAATTATAAAGTTAATGAAGTTGTTTGTGTTTTCTAGTTTTTTTATTGCTTCCATCTCCCCTGCTATCTGATTACATGGCAACATATTTGAGTCTTAAAGGTGACCTGCAAAGACAATTTCCAGCCTGCTCCCATCCTGACCTACCTTTAAATACAGCTGTGGGAGTCTGGGGCTGCTATGAACATATTTTCTTATGCAATCCACATATTTAAAAAAAATACCAAAACGTTTTGGCGAACACGGAAGTGCCATGTGAGTCCTGATTCAGCAGGCACAAGTAGTCATGGGTAATCCACCCTTTTTATAATGTGTCTAACACCACTACCCTTATTGTAGCAGCAGTGGTGGTAAGCCTAATATACTTATTTTATTACTTCCATGGGGGTCTTGATACCTGAAATATCACGTATGGCTACAGCCTGTCCAGGTGTTGCCATACATGATATTTCAGGTACTCTATCAAGACCCCCATGGAAGTTATAAAATAAGTATATTAGGTTAATGCTACTGCTGCTAGAATAAGGGTAGTGGTGTTAGATATGTCACAAAAAGGGTGGATTACCCATGACTACTTGAGCCCTCTGAATCCAGACCTGCACGGCACTTCTGTGTTCACCGAAAAGTTTTGGCATTTTTTTAAATATGTGGATTGCATAAAAAATTATGCTTATAGCAGCCTCGGACTCCTGCAGCTGTATTTAGAGGTAGGTGAGGACAGGAGCAGGTTGGGAATTGTCTTTGCAAGTCTCCTTTAACCTTTGATGATCCTGGCCAATAATCTTCAGCCTTCTTGTGTGCTTTTAAATACATACTATAGATGTTGTTGTTGCTGTTCACATGTATAATGTACATATGTGCTTGAACTGTTCTCTGAGGGTCACCCTAAAAAGAGGGACTGTATTGTCTCACTGGGTCTACTCAGTTACTAACATTCAATAAGTAAATAAATAAAGGACTCTAGGTCCAGCATGTCCAATCCCTCACTGTTTAGCAAGAGGTATTGTAAGTCTCAGGAGGTATCTATATTCCGAAAGAGACTAGTTACCTTTTTTTAAGTAACTGAAGAAAAGTTAATCCCTCCTGATTCAGGGATGGATTACAATTTTAAAAAAAAATCAGACATACATTTCACCTGGGGGTTTGAGCAGTCAGCCTTGGCTTCATGCAGGGGACTGATGACTGGGCTTCAACTATCCAGGAGTCCAGAGCATACCACTTTTACTGAGCGAACTGGGTGTAGGCACTGGAAATGGTGAGGGTAAACATAGGTGATGGTCTGTAGCAACCAGATGTGAGAGGCATTCTGGTTAAGGCATGGGTAGGGGATTTGTGACACAAACACAGAGCAATCAGAGGCATGTGTATCTTGCTTCTGTTTAAAACCCTGAAGCTGCAACTGTTAATATACTGAAGCTAGGCAGTCATCAGGAGTCAAGCCCCATTGCTCCTCCCCACCCCCACAACTGTGTGCCCAAAAACAGGGATGGATGGTGAACTAAAATGAAAAGTAAGTAGCCACTTGCTGCTCATCCCTGGTGCCACCAAATTCCCCCAATTCTGACAACAAGAGCCAGACTCTGGAGTCAGACAAGATATGAAACAAAGTAAGCAGACAATAACAGCCAAACCCCGGTGCTGCCAACCCTCCATTCTGACATTTGGTGCCCAGCCCCCTGGGCCAAGAGTCAATGAAAAAATGTAAGCAGACAATGGTAGCCCGACTCCAGTGATATTTTGGAAAGTAACGATAGTTATTTTTTGCACTAATTTATTGTAGCATTGGTCCCTTCTATTCATTGTACTACTGCACTTTTGTGTACTTGCTACTTGTACATCAAATAAAAAGCAGCTTTATTCCACAGCTAGCAGTAAAACATCATGAAACAACTCTGGTCTGAGCTGATATGGCTGTGGAAAGTTTTTAGGAGTTCTTCATTCCTTTCATTTACATAATGCTGCCCTGATGTCTGTGGAGTATTGCACCATTCCCCCACCCCCACATACCAAAAGACACTCCACCCGCCTCCTGCCACTGAACCAGAGATCCCAATTATGATATTTAACATATTCCTCCCACTGGCAGCAACCCAAAAAGATTTCATTAAAGCCAGGTAGCAGCTGTCAATCCTTTAGTACAGAGTGTGTCTGAACTGTTCGGTGTTCAATAACAGTAAGGGCATGAATGAATGGTGATGTATTTGCATATAGTAAGACCTGATTGGCTGAGTCTTAGCCAACCATGTTTTACTACAGACAAAAATCTGTCACCATTCATTCATGCCCTTACTGATCTTACTGTTTGTCTCCCCACCCCCCCTGCAGATCTCCAGGTACCCTGCCATATACTCTATCCCTCACTCTCTGTGCCATAAGTGATAAACAGTCCTAGCATAAAGAAAAAAATAATATTATGTATCTTTCCCCCAACAGATGTCTGCATTGAACTTCTTTGTGTCTCTGTGTGAATGACAGTGCATGTTCTTGTCCCTGAGCTCCTCTCTCTCTGGTAGTTCATGTGAGCCATAATGCCCAGCCTGATCATTGCTTTTTGTGATGGTACCCACTGACCTGCCCCATGGATCTCCTAGTGTCCATACTACTTCAGTGTTCCCCCCACCCCACTGCACAATACAAGGAGTGAGAGTGCTGAGAAGTGAGGCAGAATTGCCTGAAGACCTGTATCTTAACCCTGGGTGGTGGGGAGAGACAGACTTGGGCTTCATGGACAGACACAGAAAACGAGAGGCAGCAGCCCTCCCTAAAAGAGATTGCAGGATTGAAAGAGGTGGTGAGTGGCACCAGTGTCAGGGATAGAGTTGAGAAAGAGCCCCCAAACAGTGACAGCAACATGCTAAGATGTGGCAAGTAAGCAGAATCTGAGTGATCACCAGGTGAGAGGCTGTCACTATTGCAGCACCACCTTAGCAGAGTGAAATTGGGGGTAGTGCAATGTAGTGACCATAATCATGATGAACAGAGGCTCCCAGACCTTCACCTGAACAAACATGCATCCCCCATATATGCTCAGCCCCCAGCAGTGTCAACTCCCTGCCTCCCACCCCACCCCTGAGACAGACACAGCAACAGCGAGAGTGACATCCAGTGTGGCACGTATGTGCATGTCCAATTCCTTCCAGTCAGAGAAGGTGTCAATCCCCCTCAAAACAGACAAGTGGAGTACCGCGTGTGCCCAAACTTGGTTGCCATTCATTTTATTACCATTCACTCTTCTGCCACCTTACTCTCAGTTTGACACTTAGTTTTTCTTTCTGAAGTCTAGTGCCAGCAGACAGCACATATAGAGATGCAGAGAAAGTTGTGGTAAGAGTGTTATGACCAGGACAGAGAGCAGTGCTGCAAAGTTTTCCATTCACCGTGGGGGAGTGGATGTCAGAGAGAGAGAAAGGGATAGAGAGAGAGAGAGAGACCAAGGGAGACAGAGTAAAAAAAAACTTGGTGCTCCTATTCTACCACTGCCCAAGAGGAGCACCCAGACAGAGCCAGAGACAAATATGTTGATCACATATCTGCCACTTCACATTGACTAGCACAGTGTAGAATGGGCACTGGATGGCACCCATGGGCAGTTGCTGCCCCCTGCACCTCCATCTCACATCAGCACATATGGAACAATCTGCAGCAGCCAAAGACTGATGTTGGTTACTCATCTTCCCCTCCAAACCCATCCCACTCCACACAGTTTGACACAGTGACAAGGTGACCACCAGGTGGGCAGCTTAAGGCAAATGGTGGACTGTGGCCTGGCAGACGTTGATAATTGGTGCCCCCTCCACAACTGTCCCACCACTGGACATTGGCTGCCTCAGCCAGAGACAGAAATGTGAGTTGCACATTTACTACACCACATCTGGTTTTATCTAGCATGGTGGGCTGGAAATGAGGTTGCAGTCCAGATCCAGTGGGTAGCCTGAGACCATTGGCACCCAACACACCATTCCCCATCTCTGCACATGAGAAGCATTTTCTTCTTCTATTCCACCTTCTGCATGGGCAGATCCTGCCAGACAAACTTATGTCTGGGTAACACGGGAACTGGACAGGGGCCAGGCAGTAGATGTTCTGTATTTGTACTTCAGCAAGGCCTTTGATTCAGTGACACATGGGAGGTTGGGGGGGGAATGGAATATGTGGGGGTGGGACCAAAAATGCTGAAATGGATCACAAACTGGCTAAATGGGAGGCAGCAAAGTGTGATGGTGGTGGGGGGACCACTTGGTGGTCAATCCTGTACAAGTAGTAGATTTGGGAGTCTGGGGCTCCAGTCATACCTGCTGCTGTAATGGAGCTCAAGCCTGCCTGAATATAACAGGACAGCTAAACTGAGTTCCCTTAATCAATATAGATAGAGTGCTGCTGCACAAATGATTGTTGTAGCCACTCAAGCACCACTGGAGATTTAAAACAAGAACTGGACTATGGCAGGCAGCCTGCCATCCGTCTCCTCCTCCTCCTCCTACACTGACTGCTTGCAGCACTTGACCAGCTCCTACTCTGCTACCAGTGCCCATCAATGGTTAGTAGTGTTGGCGGGTGCCCCTGTTGTAGTGATTAAGCGAGCTCCTTGACTTGTTACTAGCTCCCACAACCGATACTCTCTTTTGACTTCCTTCTGTGTCTGGTTGCATTTGCCTGTTTCCAAACACCCAATAAACCTTTTTCTAGTGTCTACTTAGATACAGAATATATGATTACATCAAAATAAAATGCAACTGTTTTGCAGAAGATAGAAGCCTTTGTGTATGGTTAGAGGATGCTGAACTCTCATCTTGATCGTTTTTCTTCCTTGTTACTACTTTAAATTTTCAGGTTAAATCAAATATAATATAATAAAATATATATATAGTTTTTAAAAGGTAAAAGCTTTTACTCTCCACACTTTTACTTTGAAAATTTGTAAAAAAAATATGAAAAAATAACACTTGACTTTTTGCACAGATTTTGAACTTCCATTAAAGGAATGGCTTAAATTTTATTTGGGAGTCATTCAAAAGGTATCCAAAGGTCAAGATTTAGTAAACTATGCATTTAATGCATTTTAATAATAGAAGTTGTCAAAGATGAAATTATAAAAGAAAAAAATCAGTGATGTAGCATGCCTAACAGTTATCAAATTGTTTGCTTCTAAATGTTTAACAGACAGCCAAGTCTTCTATATGTGTGTGAACGTTATATTCTTCTGTGTCTTCCTTCCCCCTATTTGATCAGTGTCAACTTCACATGTAGATATTACTGATGAATAATTACTAAAATGAATCTGCTGCTTTTGTCCTGAAAAGATTTAACATGATTCCATCCTGAAAAGATCTAATGTGCCCCTAATAAGCAGATAATTTTTGTTTCAAGCTGTTTTTTTCTTCTTATTAAGAACTAAAACAATGTAACTGAAGTCTTGTACATTGCTAGAATAGCTTAGGATCTGCTGTTAAATTAGGCATGAAAAGAGATAAACCATATGTTCTTGTTTCAGCGTAGTGAGGGTATGCATCAGGGGATTTATGTCTGACCCATGTCTGGTCAGTAGCGGAGTACCTCAGGGTGCAGTACTTGGACCAACACTGTTCTCCATATTATATCTGATCTTACCACCAATATTAACAGTTTCGTCATCAAGTTTGCAAATGACAATAAACTTGCAGCTCCAGTCAAAGCAGAGGAGGAAATTCTAAATCTCACAAGTGATTTAAAAAAAACTGGAGGTTTGGGCACAAAAAAAAAACACATGACTTTCAATGGTAAAAAAATGCACTATTATGCATTTAGGAGCTGCAAACAAACATAGCCAGTATACATTAATTGGTCACGTACTGTCCCCTGTAGTACAGCAAACTGACCTGGGAATAATAATTACCTCTGATTTATCTTTCCACAGTCATTGCAACCATATTATTAATAGGGTCAATAGATTAATAGGCAGCATCACAAGGAGCTTTACGTCAAGAGACCAAGGATGTATTTTGCCACTGTATAAGGCCTATGTAAGGCCACATTTGAATTACTGCTCTCCACTGTGGAGTCCATACCTCAGGAGAGATGTAAACGGATTGGAGGGGGTGCAGAGGAGAGTCACAAAACTCATTTTAAATATGTATGAAAAAGGTTATGATGTAAGACTAAATAAACTAAACTTGTATTCTTTGGAGCAAAGAAGAACAAGAGGGAATCTCTTATTGATATATAAAATCTTCTATGACTGTGAATTAGTGTCAGAGATGGGTGTGTCCCTCAATAAAAGAGAGTGTGACCTTAGAAGTCACATATACCAGCTGGCACTTACTTATCCTAGAACAAATAAAAGGCATTCTTATTACACCCACAGAATCATCCCCCTATGGATTTCGCTCCCTGGTTCAAAAATAGAATCCTCAAATTTGACCAAATTTAAACAAAATTTGGACTGTCATTTACTATAAACCTTGGGATGTTAGTTCCAACATGGCTGGAGATATACATATATGGGCCATGGCCTTCTGTATATCTACCTTTCTTAGTATGACTCTTAGTAATGGTATCAGAAATCAGGCTGTCAGAAATGTAATAAGAGTTATGCCAAACAATGTAAATATCTCTAAAAGTGTAGGAGTTACTCATAACACATCAGTATGAATGTTGTTCAGGACAAAAATAAATTTCACATGAGCCTATTCATTAAGCTATACTAATAATATTTAGTAAACTATGGCCATATGATTACCTGGATTTTCATTTTTGTCACAAGTTTTACCTTTCAAATCTGTATATTTTAAAAACATCTAATGAATTCAGATTAGTAATTACCCTCATTTGAAAGATAATTTTGTCTTGAACAGATTTTATGTTGGTTGCATATTGGTAACTTGCATACTTTCTGAGATATTTACATTTGTTTGGCATGACTCATACTGTGTTCACTCAGAGAGAGGGGAAAAATGAGGTTGTTTGGAACACCATATTTTACAAAATATAAAGAATTCAGATTAGTGACTACCCTCACATTAAAGGTCATTTTGCCCTGAACAACTTTCACAGTGTTTTTTTTTGGGGAGGGGGGATGCATCTTGAACAGTTTGATAGTTTTAAACATATTTAGATTTGATTGGAAGGTGTGCACATTTGTTCTAAGAGAAAAGCAGCTTGGGGTTATGTGTTTATCATTCTAAAAAGAAAGAAGGGAGTATGTTTTATCTGCCATAGGGATTTGCAGTGTTATGGAAGAATAATATGAAAAGTACTAAAAATGTGTTCCATGGAAACCCCGTTTTGAGCTAAAGTGATATGGCTGTAGGGTCCATCCACAGCTATAAAAAGAATGTGTGAATTCATAGGATGAATACTTAAAACAACAAATGTGCAGTAGAACAACGAATAGCAGGGAGCAGTGCTATGACAAATTGGTGCAAAACACCTAACGTTTCACTCCAGAAGCAGAGCTTCATCACAGTTAGTAACTTAATGCAGAAATGCACTTATATTATCTAGCACTAGGTCTGAGTAGCGCATGTATGAACCACATTGTCAGTAACAGCACCATCCATACAACGCTATGCAGACCACAGCAGGAACAAATGCCACAAGTAAAGACAGCACCACTGGTAGTGTTCACAAAGCACACTGACAACTGTTACCAGTCCAAACACTTATTTTTTTGGAGGTGTATGCTCCCACATTCCCCTAACTAAAATAATCAACTCCGAGTCAGAGTTGGATTAAGGAGCAAAATAAAATTTCAGAGACCAGGATTAAAACCTTGGTCTCTACCACCACCATTGTGGCCAAGCTGCTTAATATCTCAATTGTCTCTGCCACAGGAGCAGCTCAGCCAACTGTCTTGATTCCCAAGCCCTTGCTTTCTTCCTAGTGCTATGGACAGCAACCTGGGAAGCGCTTACTGCACAACACTGTTTAATCCCTGTTGCTACTTATGATATGCAATTCAGACATTGCTGTTTTTCCTTGTGCTATATTTGTAGCACTGTTGTAACTGGTTACCACATTAGCAACCACCAGTGATATGTACAAAATGAAGATTTGAATGTGAGCATCCTCCAGATACAAGGAGGCACTAGTAAAATTACAACTGGCAAATCAAACCTGGTATAAACTACTCACAAGGCATATTTTCACAGATAGTTAGTGTATGCAATTTGAAAAAAGCTTTACATGTAAACTACAGTATCAGGAAATATAAATTATATAGAAATCCATTTTGTGTATGTTGGAGTGAAGCACTGAAGATGTAAAATGTACAAGTATTCATTTATATATCCCTTCTCTTGAGAGATATGTTCTTTAGGACTGTGGAAACAATGAACTATGCAGTACAATGAGTCCAAATGTCAGGAATCCAGAAAGGTGTGGGAACAAACATATAAAACTGAAACATCATAAAAAACAAACACTAGGATATATTCAGCCAGTGCTAGATTATATGAAAGTACAGCACATCGTGAATATAAAATATAAAAAATAAATTTGATCTGCTCTTAAGGCAATTATTACTGAACAGTATCACTAAGAGATACTGATACTGTATCTCCCAAGCTCCCAATCAGCCCAAGTAGACATAATCCTCCATGTCTAATGCTCCACAAGATCTGCTGCATCTCAGGGTGAGTGAGAAAATACTGCTAGGATCCTGGAGTATGCCATGCATATACATGTCAAACTCCAAGCTGTATGCATGGCATACTCCATAACCCTAACAGTATTTGATTGTTCACCTTGAGATGAAACAAATCATGTTGTGCTTAGATTTTAGCATGCAATGTAACATGATTAAATGTGGCTGTTGTGTGATATGAATACACTAGACACTAGAGGTGGGCGAAAGTACCAATTTCTAACTTTGCGGAATTTTCATGAAATTTCATGAACATATTCAGAATTTTCTGAAATGATCTAACTGACTTCTGAAATTTGGCACGGATATTGTCTGGGACAGGACCTAAAAGATTGCCATGTGTTATGACATTTGGTTGCAGGATGGGGAAATGATAGGGGCTCAAAGTCTAGCAACTTAATATTCATGTTAAAATTTCTGAAAATATTTCTATGCTTAGAACTGAGCCACTATTGGAGCATGATAATTGAAAACTGTGATGCATACTTTCTTGGAAGATTCATAGAAACTGCCAAATAGAGATTGTAAGATTTAGCTATGACCTGCCCGACATGACTTCTAGGATCTCACTTCTGAACCCAGGTTGTCAGCATTGCAGCATTTTGTTCTGATGCTGGAACATGGGGGTTCCCTTAAAGCCTTATATTTAGGGTCAGTTGACTTAACAACATTGGTGACATTCCGTTCTCTAGCTTTAAACTGATAGGTATTTCAAATTCAGTGGTTTATGTAATTAAAAAATATAATTTAAAAATTCTGGACGTTCAGAGGCTTATATCTCAGTCGCCTTTAAAGCTAGAGATCTGATATTGGCTCACATATGTACGGGAAAGGTTAATGCCGCCATACCAAAGTTGGTGCAATTTGCAAAAACACTTTTAGTTTACATAGTTAACAGTCATTTTAAAATGTCCATAAGTTTGGAAGCTTATAACTCAGTCATTTGTTAAAATAAAGATCTGAAGCTTGGCACACTTTTGTATGGGCACTAGAAAATCCAACATGCCAATCTTGGTGCAGTTTAGACAAAAGCTGTTTAAATTAGATAGAGCTAACTAAAAATCACAATTTTGGTGAAATTTCACAAACATTTCATGGAAATTCCATGCAATTTCATGGAAGGAAAATTAACATTTCACCAGAGTTCCACTGGTGGAAGACAAAATGTGCACATCTCTGGAACACACACCAGATGGGTAGTAAGGCATGAGGAACTTGCACAAAGGGCCTTCAGCACCTGAGAAGTTATTTTATCACACAACAACCCATATTCCTGGAGTGTCATACTGTACTTATAAAACATGCCTCAAACAAGTAAAAATGTAAAAAGTTAAATAAAATTAGTGTAGAAAATAATATAACAAAATTCAAAATGACAATAAAAAAATGTTTTTGTATACTAGTGAGTAGCCACTAGATGGTCTCTCTCTCTCTCTCTGCTTTTTTGTTACACTTTGTCCCCCACGCTTCCTGCATAGCAGCACTGCTATAGTGGAGTGAAGGAGTGGTCTAATTTGAGGAATCCCGGTTTTCCTCTCTCCACCACCACTCCCCCATAGTTTCTCTACTGTAATGGAATAATAGAGCAACCTAAGTTGGGAAATCTCCTTTGTCCCTTTCTCCAGCACCCCCTCCCTACCTGCAGTAGCTCTGCTCTACTGGAGAGAGAGACTGCTATCTTATTTGTGGAATATCTGACTGTACACTTGCCATCCAACTTGCTGTATTCAGAGCTGGTGATCTTAACAGCAGCTTATGGCTTTCTTTACAGTGCAGCATTTATTGTCAATTTCTCACTGCCAAAGAGATGTGCTCTTGCCAACATCCTTTAAAGTTGAGTGATTTCAGATTTTGGCAGTTTCAGTCACTGTTGAACTCTAGTGAATGTAAAGGTCATTGTTTTATTAAATGAGAGCTGAATGTTGCTTGTAAATGCTTTTTATGGTAATCTGTGGGACTCTTGAGATATGGATGGCATGATGTGTATCTGATGAGATGGACTAAATGCAGAAATGGACAGACTAGAGAGAGAGGAAGCATTATAGACCTGCAAACAAAGAATCAGAAGCACAGTTTAAAATCAAAGTACCAATGTTACTGAGTGGAGCAAAAGTATGGATGTGTCCTTTTCGTATAGTAAAAAACTCATATACAGGTTAAACCATGCACACACAGATGGTACACAGTACAGACATCTGCATGCATGCAAGCACATGCATGCACCTCACAGAATAAACAAGAATACACTGCAGAATACACAAACTCTGAACTTTTAACCTGATCTGTTCCTGCACTAAGGTCAAAACAAAACAAGGTTTGGCCAGAGCCAATAGTGCTACAGGTGAGGAATTTGGGCCAGATTGGTTCTAGTGTAGGATGGTGGTCCCTCGTGAAGCATCACAACAAGCAAGTTGTCAGATCCAAGCACTTGGAAAGTGAACAAAGCCAGAGATTTAGCAGAGTCTGCAATTTCTGCAGAAAGTAGAGGAAATGGGCAGACTGGGTTGGCCTAGCAGTCCTTATCTGCCATAAATGTATATGTTTAAAATGTGGCTCTTGTGATATGCAAAATACAAGGATTCTGATAAAAAAGTGAGTTGCAATCATATAGTTAAGTCTGCTTGTGTGACTATAATTGAAAGGAAACTTGATGTATAAAAATCTGATTAAACAGTACTATATGAAGTGCCTCCTTTGTATAGCAAAGCAAAATAATAATGGACTTATTCTCAGAATGCTCCTTTCCTGACAGCAGTGGGGCTATGTTTTTAAGGGTCTTAAGGGAGCCTCTTTTGTGCAATCCTCAGGATGGATGGATTGTTTACAGCCTAAACTCCTTTCCACAAGGGAAGTGTGAGGTGGGAATGCATCAGTTGGTGTTCAACATCTTCAAATATTTTCTATGACGAGCACAGTGCCAAGTATCTCTTATTCTAGCCATTAACCAGGAGGTGGCACCTGAAATCATGGCTGGACAATTTTAAGTCTTAATTAGGTTGCTATATTAGAAGGAATTGCAAATTATGGAGATTAAAGCTTTCCATAACTAATGGGGAAACCTTTCGATACCCCTGTAATGATGTCACTAGAGATACTGTGCAGCAGAAATTATGTAAAAGAAGTGCATATAATAAGGGATGGGTCCTAGGGGTTGGGAATAATGACATAATATATTTTTGAATATTGTATTATAATTTGCTAACTGATTTTAAAATAAAAAGTTATTTGACTTTTACCTTAAGCTCCATGGGATCTTTAACTTCCACCTAAACAACCAGAAAAGATGTACAGAAGGGACCTTGGTTTAACATCTTATACATAGGCTAGCACCTCAACATCAGTGCATTACAACCCATACCCAGGTGCTACACTACACTATCAATACTGGGTATTAGCCCAGTTTCTTAGAGTGGGGCACCAGCCTATGTCTTTCTAGCCTTCCAACCCCAGAGACAGGCATGCAACCTATTGAGTCAGTAACACTAAATATCTAACATGTTCACAGAAACAAAGAATTGGATATTGATGAGGATCAGATGGCCCTCCAAACCCTCCACCCCTTTCACTGATCCAAAGCCAGTGTTCATTATCTCTGCATAGGTGAGAGTAATGACTATTAACCATTTGCTTCAGAGCAAGAAACAAATTCAAGTTGCAAAAGAGCAGTTTCATTGTTCCTCCATTAAGGGTATTGATCACAGCCATGAAAGAAAATGGAGGTGTTGACGCACTGAGGTATGGCATTGGGTTACAGAGCTATGGTTTGAATCTACCTCAAATTAGTAAGTGTCTAAAATGTGTATTTTCTTGATTTTTTTTATGAATGTAATGTCTATGAAAGTGATCAGATTGGCAGCACCAAAGTATTGAATGTTCATTGAGTATAAATGACCTCATCAACCACTAGAGGTGGTATCTCCTACAAAAGAATAAATGGTGGTACCAGAATTTGGGCTGCAGGAGGTATCTGACTGGATGTCAGCTGGCGGTGGCTACAGGCTGCTGAGTGGTGGCTACTTACTGCAAGCTTCTTGTACATGGACCTTCAATCCTCCCTTACCTTGCCAGCTTCTGAGCAACCTGAGTCCATTCCTGACCCTGGGTTACCAGTGTGGCTGGAGGAAGGTGCCCAGTGACCCAGCCCTCAATGCCACTGGGCTAGCATGATAGGTGCACCTTGAGGACCATTGACCTTAGGCTTGATTGAGAGATGGACCACAAGTAATCCAGGATGCTAGTCACAGGGCAAGAGAGGCGGCCAAGCTCCCTGACCTGGCACCAGATGGAAAAAGTGCTCCCATTTGAAGGCATAGCACTGACAAGTTGACTCCTTTTGAGAGGCCTCTACAATGTGGAGGACCTTGTCAGAGAGACTCAAAGGTTGGAACTCTAGCCACTCAGGAACCAGTATAAATAGAAAATATGGCAGACAGTGGGTCACTGCTAAAGATGCAAATTATGTGATATACTCCTATCATCATTGTTGTGTTCCTTTGTTGTCAATAACAAGAACAAACTAGTGATATTTGGTGTACATGTTCCCTTTAACTTAATTAGCTTTGTTTTAATGTGGCTCTGTAATTTGCAAGCTGTACTAATCACAGCACTCACTATCTGAATAAAAGGGGTTACAAAGTTTTATATCTTCCGGTATTGCCTGCTTGGTGTTTTCCTCTGTGCTATCTCCTCTTCCACCCTTTTGTATTTAATAGAGGTCTGGGCCAGGGTGAGACGTCGGGGACAGGGTGGGAGAGTGGGACAAATGCCATCTTCTCCACCAACTCTGGTGGCCTGTTCCATGGGCGGTCTCTCTCCCCGATGCTCCCCTGCTCCCGATCTGATCATAGCTGTTGCAGCCAGTCTCTCTCCCTGATGATTCCCTGCAGTTCTTTACTGAGAGTGGTAGCCAGCGATCCTTGTAAAGCTGGCTGCACTCTTAAATCTGGTGTGTCGCTTTTGGATTGGTTCCTACGGGAGCCACATAATCACAGCTCCTTCAGTGGATTGGTGTTGGGTTTCCCTGCCTGATTGGCTCCTCCAGGACCCAGTTCAGGCCATTTTGCTTAAAAGAACCCACTGGCCACCAACCCAGGTGGCCTCTTCCACAGCCGCTGCTCTGGGTGGTCTCTCTCCCTGATGTTCCCCTGATCCAGATCAGATCATGGCTATGGCCACTGGACTCTCTCTCTGATGCTCCCCTGCAGTTCATTAATGTGATACATATCTTGACTATATTAATGTCAAATAAATCAAATGGTTTTATTCTAGTTATACTAGTGATAGTTGGTGTGTATTTTGCCTTCAACTGAATTAGCTGTTTTAATGTGGCACTGTAAATTGCAAGCTGTAGTAAATCATAGCAATCACCATTAGAACAAAAGGGGTTATAGATGCTTTTTACATCTTCTGTTACTACAAATCCTAGAATATCCTGCAGCTAGCCATAGAACAGTGTGCAGCAATGAGAGGTTCAGTAGCCTGCATTGTATTTTAGAGTTTATATAAGTTCCGATATTTTGTTTGCTGGTCCTGTCATCCTCCCTTAGCCATGTACAGTCACACAAGGCTGATCTAACTGGTGATTAAACAAAAGCTATATCATGCACGATGAGCTGTTGAAGCTCCCACTGCTGCCTACTGTTCTGATGTCAGCTGCAGGGGATTCTGGAATTGGTAGTGATGGAAGGTGCCCACCTAGAACTAATGAAAACGAGATTGATACAATCTACCATGCTACAATAAGCAGTAAACAGTGACATGTTGTCATTTTTATTTTAAAAAGAGGCCTAGTCAAACAATGAATCATTAAAAACATATACAGTATGCTGATTTTTTTTTTGCATTTTTTTTACCAAGCATAGCCCAACTGAGAAGCAGTATTTGATTTCCAGGGGGTCCTGCTTTATCCATTTCCACAGCTGGGTTGATGGAGCAGTGTGGGGTTTAGAATACTTTCAAATATTTTGTTTGGATGAAGATTTAACTGTTTCTGTTTGATTTCATATGTTGTCTGCATTGTTGCATATGGCTATTATTAAGTGAAAACTGCTTTCTGAAAAGTTCAGTATTTTATTGTGATGGAACCAACTTTTCTGAATGTTAGCTGTGGCATTCACACAATGCAATATACTGTATCATGCCATATTGCAAAGTGTGTCTAGAATACTAGTTTTTTCTCTCTACGCCATTTATGTAACTTGATATCCCACCCCTCTAGACAACTAAATTTGTACATTGGAGGAAATGTACAGCAACCATATGAAAATATACAACAAACATTATGTCTAATGCAGAATCTTTGTAAAAGAATCTCTGGTTCAAAGGTATTTGTAACCCTAGATCTCAGTAATTAAATACATAAACAAATATATCCATGAATGAAAAAATGAATGAATAAATTAACCACTAAATCTCTACAATGGACAAAATGTACAACAGACCATAGGAAATTCCCCTGTGTATCCTATAACAGCGGAATTATACTTTCTAGAGATAGCTAACTTTGGGCATAAACACTGATTCATTACTTTGATTGGCAGTCTGCATTTTTAAACAACTTTATGGATCAGATATCAGGAGCAGATCTTGCAATCTAACATGTTGTATTTTTTTATTTTAAAAGGAGGCCCACAGAGTGTATTATTAAGAACAGATAACACTTTTTTTTCACATTTCTTTTGCCCAGTATAGCCTATCTAAGAAACAACATCTCATTCCTGGGCATGCTTTTATCCATTTCAACAGCTGGGTTGATGGAGCACTGTGGGGTTTAGAATGTTTTTTGAAAACATTATTATGGGGCTCACTACATTAATGTTATTCTGCAATGATTGTTAATAATGTGATACTTCTCTTGACTGTATTAATGTCAAATCAAATGGCTTTATTTTAGTTATAATAGTGATATTTGGTGTGTATGTTCCCGTTAACTAAATTAACTCTGTTTTAATGTGGCTCTGTAATTTGCAAGCCATAGTAAATCATAGTACTCACCATCAGAACAAAGCTATTAAGAAAGGGTCTTGTGTGACCTGAAACGCGTCGAGCGTTACTCTTGCTAAGTGTCAGTTTCTAATTTTATACAAAATAAATGTAATTTATCTTGTAAGAATTGCTGGCAGTTATCTAAAAGGTTGGTACTTTGCCCTAATCTGAGTTTGTATGGACTGAATATTTCCATGGAGCGTCACTATCCTTGAGTACACTCTGGTGAGCAGAAGAAATTAAACGAAAACTCTATCATGCACTGTGAGCTATTGAATCTTCCACTACTGCCTACTGTTCTGATGTCAGCTGCAGGGGAATCTGGAATTTGTAGTAACAGAAGGTGCCAACCTAGAACTAAAGAAAATTAGTTTGATACAATCATCTATGCTACGGTAAACAGTAACATGCAATAAGTTTTACTTTGAAAGGAGGCATAGTTAAAGAATATATCATTTGGCACAGATAAAACATGTTTTTATTTACTTTTTTTACCTATCATAGCCCAGCTGAGAAGCATCATCTCATTTCTAGGGGGGTCCTGCTTTTATCCATTTCCACAGCTGGGTTGATAGAGAAGTGTGGTGTATAGAATACAATAAAATGGGCTACGAGAGGGGCCACAAAGCCTTACCACTGTATAGACATTAACCGGATGACTAGGAGGGACATGGCAGCATGGGAGCAATTTCTACTAAAATATAACGGGCGCACATTCTGGCAGGAGGACTGGGTCTATAACATGGACTTGCAGTTATATACAGATGCAGCAGGGGGTATAGGGATGGGAGGCTACCTCCAAGAAAAATGGTTCTAAAAACTGTGGCCACTGGGATGAAAATGGGAGGGGTGACAAAAGACATCACCTTTTTGAAATATTTCCGATATGGGTGGCGATGGTAATATGGGGGGAGGACTTCAAGAATAGCCAAGCCACATTTTGGAGTGATAACAATGCAGATGTGGAAGTACTGAACAAAAAGAGGACATAGAAACATAGACTTTGGTGTGGTAGATAAGGACCCCTTAGCCCACCTAGTCTGTCCATTTCCCTAAATACAGGATAGGCTGCAGACCCTAGTTAACCAACAGCCTATTTCTTCCTACCCCCCCCACTAGAACTGCCTTATGTCTGTCCCATGCATTCTTGAATTCTCCCACCATTTTAGACCCCGCAACCTCCTCAGGAAGGCTGTTCCATGCATCCACCACCCTCTCTGTGAAAAATTCTTCCTCAGATTGCTCCGGAACTGCCCCTCTATCTTTAAATTGTGTCCCCTTGTTCTCTTTTTCTGAAAGATGCTACCCTCTTGGACTTTGTTGATTCCATTGAGGTACTTAAAAGTTTCTATCATGTCCCCCCTCTCCCTTCTTTCCTCAAGGGTATACATATTAAGCTCCTTTAGTCTGTCCTCACATGTCTTCTCTTGCAGACCCTGCACCATTTTAGTTGCCCTCCTCTGGACTGTCTCTATTCTGCCTATTTCCTTGCAGAGATGGGGTCTCCAGAACTGGATGCAGTACTCCAGATGGGGTCTCACCAACTGTCTGTACAGAGGGATTACAACTTCCTGTTTTTGCTGGTGATGTCTCTCCATATGCATCTCAGTATCCCCCCAGCCCTCCCTACTGCCTTTTCACATTGCTTGCTAACCTTAAGATCATCTGAAATGATTACCCCCAGGTCCCTTTCCTTGTTTGTTGTTGTTACTACCTCCCCTCATTGTGTAATCTTCCTCTGCGTTCTTGTTCCCCAGGTGCATTATTTTGCACTTCTTTGCACTGAATCCTAGCTGCCATTCTTCTGACCATTCCTCCAACCTTGTCAAGTCCCTTCTCATCCTTTCCATGCCTCCTTGTGTATCAACCCTGTTGCATATCTTTGTATCATCTGCAAAGAGGCATACTTTTCTTTCCAGTCCCTCTGCAATGTCACTTATAAAGACATAAAAAAGGACTGGACCCTGTACTGAACCATGCGGTACCCCACTAGTAACCCCTCTTTCTTCAGAGTGGACTCTATTTACAATTACCTTCTGTGTCCTGTTGTCCAACCAGTGTTTTACCCAGGCTACCACCCTGGGATCCACTGCCAGGCTGGTTAATTTGACTATTAATCTTTTGTGCAGAACTGTGTCAAATGCCTTGCTAAAGTCTAGGTAGGCCATGTCTACAGCCCCTCCCTGGTCTACTACTTTGGTCACCCAGTCAAAGAAATCTATTAGATTCATCTGACACGACCTTCCCACTGTGAACCCATGCTGCCTTGGGTCCTGTGCCCCACTGGCCTCAAGGTACTCAACAATTCCTTCCTTCAGAAGTGACTATTACTTTCCCTACCACCACGGTCAAACTGACAGGTCTGTAGTTTCCTGCCTCTGTCTTGGTCCCCCTTTTGTGAAGAGGAATCACATCCACCTTACTCCAGTCCTCAGGTACCACACCATCCTCCCATGATTTATTAAAAAGAGTAGTCTGTGGTTTCACTAGTTCCCCCCTTAATTCTTTTAGAATTCTGGGGTGAATTCCATCAGGCCCCATTGCTTTGTCCACCTTATGTTTTAGGAGTTCTTGCAGAACCCTTTCTTCTGTGAAAGGGTTCTGCAAAGTCTGACAGGGTCATGAGGGTCCTGAGCAGAATGATGTGAGAGAGTTTGTCCCTGAATATGTCTTTCATGGCAAAACACATCAATGGAGTGGACAATGTGATAGCTGATAGCTTCTCCCAATTGCAGATGGTAAAGTTCAGGACCTTTGCACCTGGAACAGAGAAAAAGCAGACTGCCATTCCAGATCACGTATGGGAGATTGGATTGGGGGAGCTGAGGCATTGTTCCGCAACTCCTGGGCCTCTCGGACCCTGAAAGCATATGAAACCTCATGAAGGGCCTTTCAAAAGTTCTGAGATGAGTATTATGGGCAGGTAAGTGGTCCGTTAACAGGGGAGGAATTGGCAGAATTCATAGTCAAGGGTTGGAACCAGAGAATAGCGCACTCAACCATGGGAGTGCATTTAGCAGCCATAGGGAAAATCTGCACATTAAGAGAGTAGGAGGACCCCAAAAAGACTAACCTCATTAGAAGAATGATGCAGGGTTGGATGAGGGGAGCAGGGAGGAGACAGGATAGCAGGAAGCCAATATCAGAAGGGATGCTGGTGCAGCTATTAGGGGCTTTACAGCAGATCTGCAGGTCTACAAGGGAGACAGTGGTATTTCAGGCATTATATACCACCATGTACAGTGGGGCCTTCAGGCTGAGCAAAATAGTAGGGCACAGCAAGATAATGGCAGATGGGGGTTTACTGTGGGAAGACATGTAGTGGCAGGAGGAGGTCATAACAGTTAATCTGCAGGAGTCCAAGACAGACCAGATGAAGCAGGGGAAGAAGGTGTGTTTACAGGCACACCAAAATAAAGCTATTTGTCCAGTGACAGCCATGCAAGCATTTGCGGCAGACCAAAAAAAACAAGGTAAGGGAAGAATATTTTCACTATGATGGCAGGCCAGTGTCTGGGTACCAGGTGACAGTGGTGCTGGGCAAGGTGCTTCAGTTAATTGGGGAGCCAACAGGGGTTTATTCTTCACATTCATTTAGGATCAGGGCAGATTGTATGATGTCTGCACAGGGCAGGGGGGCCGGAGAGATAAAAGAGAGGGGAAGATGGTTATCAGGATGCTATAAAAATACATAAGAGAAGTACAATACTAAAATTTTTCTGTTTCTTCCCACAGGCAGGTACTAAAGGAAAGAAAAGGGGGGAGGGGGAGGACACGGGACAAAGACTCATGTTTATGCTTTGATCAACCAGAAACAGCCAAGAAGCTCGAGGCATGGATTTGCGGGCACTCATTTGTGCACTGGGCAGAAAGATGGGCAGCCCGGAGACAAGGAGGGAAACAGCTGTACTTGGACATTGACACAATAAGGCTGGTGTGGAAAGGTCTACGGGCATGAGATGGGCACAGCTGCTACCAGAACTGAGGGAAATCATAAAGGACCATAAGCAACCAGACCTGATTGTGATACACCTCAGGGGCAACGACTTGGGAACAAGGCCTTGGTTGGACATCTTTTATCAGATAGAGCATGACATTAAAGTAATCAAAACATGGTGGCCAGAGGTTGAGTTAGCATGGTCAGAAATCACCCCTAGGAGGGTATGTAGACAGGCAAAGAACCACAAGGGCATATACAGAGTCAGAGAACATATGAATGCAAGGGTAGGGAGATTATTCCAGAATATAGGGGGAATGGTAATAAAACATGGAATCATGGAGAAGGTAGATGAATACTACAGAAGGGACAGAGTACATTTGTTGGGGCTTGGCCTAGCCATGTTCAACGCTGAGATGTCAAGTGCAATTGAAGAATGGATGACATGGCAATAAAAAAAGAGGAAACAAACAAAGATTTGTTTCTTGGGGGGGAAGCCCACCATCCATCACAAGTGGGAGGTGGACTAATGAAAAGGAGAAGCAAGGGCATGGTGTGTACACCCATGCCCCAGTGCAAGACGTAAGAATAAGAGGCCAGGATACCCCCCATGATGTACTTGGGGGGAAGAATGGGAGAGCTGGCTATTAAATTAAAGAGAACAATAAGAAATGATGTAATGTATGCACCTACTGTAAGTGGAAATGTAAGTTATGGACAGATGATTGGGAATATCAAGAAAAGGTAAAAGTGAAATGGTGAATTATCAAATTATCTGAAATCAGTAAAATTATTGCTTAGACTGAGCAACCTCACATTATTAGTCCATGTTGTTATTTATGGGCTGGGTTCTGGGGACAAAGAGGCTTGCCCACTCTAAAGATGCAGGACCCATTGTCCCATGACCTAGACCAATAAGGTGAGGCTCAGAAGAATGGAAAGGAGGGGTGAGAAGGGAGGGGAGGGGCTAGGGAAGAAAAGGGGTGGTAAAAAGGCATCACAAAGGGGGAGGAGTATGAGAACAAAGGGGCAGGGGGGATGAAGAATAGTGATTGGACAAAAGGAAAAGGTGTGTGGAAAGGAGCAATAAAAAGGGTCTGCATTCCAGAGACAGGTCACAATTTTCTCCATAAGAAATTTCCCACCCGCTCACCCAAAAAGCAGGAAAGTAGGGCACTGTGGAAAGTGGAGAACAGTGTGACAGTGGGAAAGGAATCTCAGTAAGGAATATGGGGATTGCTGAAGGTGGACAGCAAGGGAAAAGAAAGGAGAAGCAAGGGCACGGTGTGTATGCAGGACATAAGAATAAGAGGCCAGGATACCCACCCACATGATGTACATGGTGGGGGGAGAGAAAAAGAGTGAGAGAGATGGCTATTAAATTAAAGAGAACAATAAGAAATGATGTAATGTATGCACCTAAGTGGAAATGTAAGTTATGGACAGATGATTAGTAATATAACGAAAAGTTAAAAGTGAAATGATGAATTATCAAATCATATCAAATCAGTAAAATTATTGCCAAGACTGAGCAACCTCACATTACTAGTCTGTGTTGTTATTTATGGGCTGGGTTCTGGGGACAAAAATGTATTAATTCACTTAGGGAAAGTTAAGTCCAATACAGAATATTTATTATATTTGGAACATAGGAATATACTCTACAGATACTTATAATAATCACAGGACAATAGTACTCAATTTCTAAAACAAATTAATGAGTAAAAAAATGTTCAACTAGCAGTATACCATAGATATTTCTTTGGAAGCTGAAATGAGTTATGGCATGGAAACTCAACCCAGTTATGATCTCTTTTCTGCTTGCAAACAATGCTTGGATGCCACATTAATCACTGAATTTCAAGATGAAGAAGGTGAGATAAAAAACAAAGATATGGATATACTTACTGTTATTCAAAAACACTTAGAAAAAAATTATATTTCAGCTTACAGAACAGAGGCCTCATTTCAAATTTTCTTTCAGACTGTGCCACCTGCTCTGACAGAAGATCAGAAAATAATGATAAATAGCCCTATTTCAAAAACAGAAATTGAAGTAGCTATTAACTCCCTTAAATATACTTCCTCTCCAGGAATGGATGGAATATCTAGTGCATTTTATAAAACAAATCTTGACAGATCTTCTGGATTCTCTCCGTCAATTATATTAAGAGCTACTTTCTAATACATCTTTGGGGAAACAATATTAATATTTCTTTATAAAAAAGGAAACAAGAAACTTCTGTCAAACTGGAAACCAATTAGTATTTTAAACACTGATTATAAAATTGTGTCTAACATTTTGTATAATAGGTTGCAACGAGTGTCTAGTACTTTGATACACCTGGCACAAACCTGTTCCATTCAAGAAAGGAATATTTCTTATAATCTTGCTCTTTTAAGAGATATTTTTGAATTCAGTATGCAAAAGAAGCTTCAGGGATATGTGCTTTCAATTGACCAGGCTAAGGCCTTTGATAAAGTTTCCCATACATATCTTTTTCAGGTTCTAGAGGCTTATGGGATCTTGTGCAATATGAATAAGTGGATAAAATATTATATACAGGTGCAAGATTAACACTTTATGTCAATGGGATACTGGGAAAGTCAGTTACCATGAATGTTGATATAAGACAGGGGTGTCTCATAAGTCTCTTTCTTTATACTTTTGTCTTAGATCCTCTGATTTGGAACATATACCTTAATGAAAACATAAGATTTGACCCCCTCACCTCAAGTAAAACCACATAAAATTGCAGCATATGCAGATGAACTCTGTTTTTTTCTGTCAACTCAGGAATCAGGACATAAATTGCAACATGAATTAGTTAAATATGCACATATTTTAGTTGTGGTAATTAATAAAGATAAAAGTAAAGCCCTCAGACTTGGAAGTTTTAATGAACAAGAAAATGTTCACAGCATAGTGGACATTCCAGTGGTAGGTCCCACTATTTCAATTCTGGGGATTTAGTTTAGAGAAGGAAACCTTCACATGCTAAATTGGGAAAATAAACTCAGCAGAAGTGTGTAATCTTCATAAAAGTTGGTCCAAGGAAAACATATAGAGTAATGATCTTAATGGACAATCATGCCTTACCCTTGTTGTAACCTTAGTTTTTCCTGTTATTCTTCCTTTTATAATAGGTTGAAATGTAGCAGATGAATATATAATTTTCATCCATCAATGAATTCAAAAGGGATACCATATTTTTTCAGTGAAGCAAACAGGAAAGGGTAATAAACTCTGTTGAAAGCCTTACACTGATCCATTGAAATTATGCAACCCTGTTTCTAATTAAAATTGCTAAATTCAATTGTATCTGAGCAGCCTTAATGCATGCTGAGCTCTTCTATCAGTAAGGCCACAAAACTGAGATGGGTGAATGAGAATATTCACTATTTTTCTTACTCTGTTATTAAGGATTTGGGAAAGGATTTTGAAATCTGAGTTTAGCAAAGTTATCGGTCTCCCAGTTATTTAGCTGTACTCTATTTCCTGAATTAAATAAAAAAAAAAACACCAAGCCTGCTGTAAAACTCGCTGGTATTGATTTTCTTTTGAAAAAGATTCATAAAGTACTGCTAAACAATTTGCTATCTCCTTAGCAAAGGCCTTACAGAACTCATAAGGAAGCCCATCTAGTCCTGGCGAGGACCCTAGTTTTAAAGATTAGTAGTGCATTCTATTTCTTCTGCAAGTATTGGAGAATGGTCTTTTAAGTTTGTGAGAAGAGAGGGGTTAAGATTTGTTGTAAAAATTTTTGAATATTATCTTCAGAGGGAGGATTTATCATGTTACGTGCTTTGAATGTTTTAACAATCTGATGTAGTCGATCCTCTGTCTTTAAAATATTACCCTCACCATTCATTAATTTGTTAAATGCCATTGTGTTTTTGGGGGTTTTACAGGCTTCATAATGATTACCTACAGGGGACTTTTGAGTCAAATACTGAAGCTCTGCTTTTAATTTTTTTGCCCTTTCATACTAAAATGTTAACATTTGTTCTTTCATTTTTTCTAATTGTGAAGTATAGTTGTGTCTGGAATGGGTTGCTTGAGTACATAAATATTGGAGGTGATTCCGTAGGAGTAAATATTTTAGAAATGTATTTCTCTCTGTCTGTTTCCCATGGTTCTGAAATCATTTCCTAATATCTGTTATTATATCTGCCCACCTTTCCCGAATATTGTTATAAAGAAAGCAGACTGAAGTCCTTGCCCAAAGTAACTGTGTAATCCCTTTGTGAACAACTAGGTCATGTAGTATTATGTTCAGTTTCCATCTATTTCTCGCTACTACCTTTAGACAGTGTACACTGATTTTTTAACAATAAATGGTCTGAAAATTCAACCAGGAAAATCCCAAACATTTGGACCAGTAAGTTTTGTGAAGTAAATAAGTGATCAACAAATGCAGCCCATTTTCCCCTTTTGTAGGTGTAAGTTGGCCCAGAACTTTGGTTCTTTTTACAATCAACTAATTCTGCTGTTGCAATAAATTTCCTTAAATCATTAGAATCACAATCATTTTTTTTTACCTTCAAGTGATATGTTATCTTTAGGAAGTTCACAATTGGAATCCTCTCCAAAAATAATACTAGCAGAATTCAGTAGGTAAGGTTGAAGTAAGGACAAAATAGCAACTCTTTCAGCCTTCATTTGGGAACCATAAATAATGATTCTGTGTGTTCGTTTCCAGAACCCTTCTATTAATTAATGCTCTACCTGGAGCTAGGTCTATTAATTTTTTAAAGGTAAAGAAGAATGAGTTAAACAGAATCAAAATACCATCAGCCCTGTCAGGGTCAACAGACCAATAAGTGAGGTCCCATGTCCATTCAGTTGCAAACAGCCAAACCTGGTCAATAGAAGACATCCAGGTTACCTGCATAAACACTATGTTCATTTGAGATTTATGTAAATGATGGAACACAACCTGTCTCTTAACTGTATTCAGTAAAGTATGCACATTTACTCATCCTAACCACAGTTTGGACATAAATTAGTTTTGAAGGATTCCCTTAATTTTTCCTCCTCTTTTTTTTTTTTCCTTTTTCCCTTTATAGTCTACAGTAGCTTGTACCTTGTCAGTTTTGTCTGTGTCCCCAACTTTCATATCTGAATCTCCCCATGGTTTGGCTAATGCTGCATAAGAATTGGAAGTATCTATATTGGGGTATTCCTGAGTAAGTGAAGGAGGAGGGGAGGAAAAGGATGGAGGGCTTTAGAATTCCCAGTAACCCTTCTAGGTGGTGCAACTATTTTAAAGGGTGGAGAAGTTTGTGTCACTGCCACATGGGGTCCTTCAATGGGGTCTTTTAGCATACTGGGTGGGGGGAATCTGCAGGACCTAAGGGGGTCTCATTTCCCTGTGGCAGTTGTATAGCATCAGGTGATGATTCAGTTCCATGTCAGAGAATTGACAACAGTGTTGTCGACATCCTGAACAGCAACAGGAACAATGCCAACATTTGCCATTGTTCCTGTCAGGAATGGAGTGTTCTTTTTTTTGCGGGGGGCTTTGCCCCCTGCACCCCCATCTCTAAATAGCCAACACCAAGTCACAGTTGGTTCAGGGTGGGGGCATAACACTGGGAGACACAGTGTCGGTGTACAATGGACAATCACAGTGACCTGGTGAGATTTGTTGCTGTGATTGTTTTCACTGTGGAAATGCCATTTTGGTGGTGTGCTATCGCTGATTCTGGGCATCTGTCATGAGCATCTTTCTTAGGATGGGGGGGACAGGGTTCCTTACCATCAGGCTAATCTGTAGCATTTGTAGCATCCTGTGCTTTCTGGACTAGTAGCTTGGGGCTGATTACTAAGCCTTTATTCTTAGCTGCCCAAGGATACTCAGAAAACACATGTCCTGTTTCTTCACACAGTTCACATTTCATTTAGTTGGCACATTGTTGGCTAATGTGCCCTACCTGACTACAATTATTGCACTGGGGTCTGTCTCACACACACTGTATAAATGAGTCTGGGCCCCATATTTATAACATGCCCATGGTTGCCTGGCATATAAACATACCCCTCTGTCTCTACCTGTTAAAAAGGAATTTGGGATATGTTCAATCTCTGTCATTTTGGCAAAGTTTAACTGCGTACTTCCATCCCCCCATCTAGAAGAATTCTTAATCCAGAATCCCCTCTGGGGGACTAACTACTTCACACTTTTGGGACAACCAGCAAGTTATGTCCTCTACATGGACTTCTTCATTACTAAACATAATTGTCACTAATTTAATCAGTGGTTTAGTCAAGAGAATGACAAAAAAAGGGAGTCCATAGAGGAGAAAACTTCACTTGGTTGTATCGTTGCCAGAAAAGCTCCAAAGCATAAGAGGACCAAAAACTCACATTATAGTTATCTTCCCATGAAATGTTTATGAATGCAAATACCTCTCTAGGTGAAAAATTCAAAGATTCTTTCAACAACTTTTTTCTAACATATAGCCTATCTGGTCTCACTTCTAATCCTCCTCTGTACCTAATCCTAACTGCATTCCATCTAGGAGCTGCTTCTTTCTTGTTTTTTTGTAAATAAGTCCTATAATAAAGGTCTTTGAAGGGGGATGTCCCTGAAGGTTGAGGAATCCTCTTGTGCTCAGGTCTCTGTATGTGGGTGCATCCTGTCTGTATTACCCTTTTGCAAGTTTAAAATACGGGTTATATCAACCCCATCCTGTATATTCTTTTCTTGAGGGTCAGGTGCAGTTTGTTCTATAGGACCCATACAACCCATAGAGACACCAGGATTGGAAATTGTTACAGCTGTTTTTTTAATCCTTGAAGAGATAACATTGGATGCCTTTCTGGTAAAGGGGTAACATTGGGCACATTTCTGGTGTTGTCTGGGAGAGAGAATCTTTGTTGTTCCATTCAGGGTCTGGCAACCATGTATCATCAGCCCTTTTTTTCCATCCTGCATCAATAAGGGCAATTTTGAGAGATCAGTTTACAAAAGAGACTTGATTAGTTATGGAAAAAGCTTCTTGGATGGCTGCTGCAGCTGTTTGAGGTTTCTGAGCTCCATCAGTTTGTACATCAATTGACTTGTCACCGCCTAAAGGGAAGATCATGTTACAAAGGTCTCTAGGGCAATACCTTTCATCTATCTGTTTATGTTTTTGATTATTTTTTACCCTAATTTTCCATGACAAGCCAAACAAATTTTGTCCCACAAATATTTAGACATTGTCTGGTCTGTCAATTGTTTCATGGTTTGTGCAAATGTTTCTAGGGTGCCTCCAGATAAAAAAATCAGTTGTACAGAAAAATAATGTAACACAATTTGATTATATAACCCCTGTGTGGTAAGATTTAATATATCTTCTTTTGTAACTTTCCATATTCTGACTTTCTGCATCACAGAGATCATGTACAGTGGAAATCTCTCCTTACTCAGTTTGAAAGAGCATTTATTATTTAACCATTTAGGCAGCACATTCCCCATCTTTACCCCAGGAATCCAGGTGGTGGTGTCATCTTTTAACAAAGACACTACTCTTACAAACATATAGGTGTGCTGTGCATATGCAGAATGCATGACACATGCTTAGTTGTGCAATATTTGCATGCAGTTCACATACACAAAGTGATCCTAAGCAAACCAGGTCTAAAAAGCAAATCAGGGTCACATGCTACAAGCTTGGCAAGTGGACAGCAGGTAAGTTGGTGTGAACATCTAAAAACTACATCAGGTTCATGTGTTGCACACTTGACATATGTGCAGCATATAAACTGGTGTGAACATCATTTAAACATCACATCAGGTTCACATGCTGCACACTTGCCATGTGTGCAGCAACTAAGCTGGTGCAAATCTCATCTAAAAACATAGCAGTTTCTATTTCTTATATTACTGCTAGCAATTAGAGTCATTAAAATACATTTTTATTTGAATCCCCATAAAAATTAGATAAACTCATTAATTCTGATCCATTTGCAAGTTGTTTAAAGACTTTTTGATTTTTGTCATTAAATCATCATTAATTTGTAGAGTATTGTTTTTGTATTGCATTAGATGCCTAGGATATAGCCAGTCAACATCAGCCATTCCAGATGTATGAAGATGGACCTTTGTGTTTTGAAGCCTATCTTTATTGTTTTCGATCATGCAACTGCCATATGCATATTTAGTGCTACAAATGTATTTCTTCATGACTGTTTCATCTCACTTACATCCCTTTTTCATTCTGTATGGGCCATATACACTATGGCTATGCTTAGCACTCTTTGTGCTGTGTAGGGTCTTGGAAGCATGCACCATACCTCACATTTTGTCACTGAAATGAGGATCATGGACACTCAAAATAGGGGACAATGATAGGCACTAACCCACATGATGATCAGGACACATCATGAAACATGGAGATACAGTACCTTGGAACACAGTAGAAACCATTGTATTAGCAACTGAGACTGAATTTCTACAATAAAACAGGGGTGTGATTTAGGTAGAGCAGAGGGGAGCATTCCCCCCCCCCCAGATTTGTGCCTAGGTTGTTCTTATGGTGTGGCAACAATGGCATTACATTTGTATTTAATCTTTTGCACAAAAAGTGCTCACCTGGCCTGTGTGTGCTCACACTGCAGGTACTCTCTAGACTCAACTGTGTCTGTATTGTGTTATTTACTCCTTCCACCTATTAGTGGCAGCACAGTCACATGTGATGTGTATGAGATCTAGCCAAGAAAGAGTGCATGAATCTTGGAAGGGTGATACTGTCTTTTCCTGCCACAGAATAGACAGATTGCATGCTACAGCTTGGAGGAGTCATTGATCACTGAACTCTCAATAGCAGGGTTGTGGCAGTATGTTTTTGTTGGTTTACTTATAGTGAGTCTCCATCTCCCCTGTTGGATGAAGGGCCAGAGGGTGAACTAGAAGCTAACTCAAGACTAGGCTACCTACTTACTCTACTAGGCTCAGCTTGCAAAAAAAACAAAAACCAGCACAGACCCCCACGGCAGAAAGCTAGGCTTAGCAGCAGTAGTGACAGCAATGTGGGTGACCTTCATAGGCCTTGATCAGTGCAGTGTGGCAGCAGCCACAGCAGCAATCAAACAAGAAATAAGCAACCCATGTTGGGTTGGTTCTGTTGATGAGGTAACTTGGTCACTGACCATAATGGGGACCTATGATGGTCATTTGTCAGTGTCAGTGGCTCAGTAGGTAGCACACTCACCTATGAGACTGTGATATCAGAGAGCTGTGGCTTCAGTTCCCACATCTGGCACTTTGGTTAATATCCCAGTGCTGACACTGTAGTGCAGCATGAGGGGGTGCTGCACTTCTGAGGTGCCGTCTTTCAGATGAGACGTTAAGCCAAGGTCCTATCTGCCTAGATTGATGGTAGTTCAGGTGGATGTTGAAGATCCCATGGCACTTATCGAAAAGAGTAGGGGTGATTTTATTATAATAATAAAGCATAATACAAATATAATAATAATAATAAAGCATATTACAATTATAATAAAGCAAAATACAATTAAATCAAATGATATTCAGTTACTAATATGTACAGTACAACACCCTTTTTGAGTTTAAGGAAAACATCAAAAATTCACAATCCTCTGACTCATCCTATTTGTATTTTATAATGTGTGTAAAACCTTTCCACAATTTTTTAACTTTCTCTACATTATACATTTGTGTTTCAGTCAAATATACTTTTTGTAATTCATTAGCAACTTAAAGGCAAAACGCTTCCTCTGAAGTTTTCTTTTGGTATAACACCCATTGACATTGAACTTGCCATAGACAAAATCGTAAACAAGCAAGCAACACCCATACAGTACTTTTTTCATATTTTTTTTAAATTTTGGGAGAGATCACCAATTATTAATAAATTATAAGTAGGTTTCCATAACCAAGGCAATGGCCATTTCTTAGCTAAATAAGCCCATAGTGTGGATGAACTGGAACAATCTAAAAAAAGTTCCATTGTTTCTTTTTTATTAATGCATTTTAAATAGGGACAATTTCTTTCCACTTCTGCTTTGTATTTTGCTGTTCCCCTAATATTTAAATGTCCATACATAATGAGCCATTGGGTCTCCCACATGTAAGGGGGTAATCTAGGATTATTTAATTGATTTATAACATTCTGATTCAAAGCAGATGGGCAGTTTTTGAAAACAGGAAACGTTGGGTAAATAAAGGCTAATACCTCTTTATATAATGTCTGAGAGGAACCTCCACTAATTTGACTTTATTAAGTTCCATTTATAAAGTTTTTGTGCTGCTGGCCTATAAAAGCCTGGAATGGAAATATGAGGGTTCAATTTAGGAGCATAATGCATCCAAGTTACTAGGTATCAACCAATTGCAGCCTTAAACCACATTTTTTTGTTTCTAACTGGAACTCCCATAGTAGTTTTCTATAAGTGTGCAAAAAAAAAAAAAAGAGTAAAACAGAAGACTACCGGATCAATCATTCCTACTCCTCCTTTTGTCTTGTCCAATTATGTATAACATCTCTTTATAGGGTTGAGCCTATTACCCCATAATAACTGAAAACAGAGACTATATAGTTTAGTTTCTAGATGAGTAGGTAGGGGAAAGATTACTTCTATATAGTGCAAACAAGGTAAAATAAATTGTTTCAATATTTGTACTCTTTTTAGTTTGCTAAATTGAAACCACTTCCATTTATGAATTTTCCTTTCCACCTTATCCAAAACTGTAGTCCGATTATCGATTGGAAGATTTTGTGGGCCATAAGTTACCCCCAAAATACTAATAGGATCAGTCGTTACTTTAATAGATTTAAATTGTATGGGTAACTGAAAAGCACACCCCATAAGTAAACCTTTTGATTTTGAATAATTAAGTTTTGCATTGGATAGATGGGCATATAATTGAAACTCTTGAAAGAAATTGTCTAGTTGTTCTAAATTTTTAAAGAATAAACACACATCATCTGTGTAAGCTTGGATAGTTAGGAAATTAGGTGTTCCAGGAATTTTAAAGCCCTCCCATTTCGGGATAATACTTACTACTCTAATCAAGGGTTCTAATGAAAAAATATACAGTAATGGACTCGACGGAAAGCCTTGGTGAACCCCGGTGTTAATCTCTAATTTTGTCCCTACTATCCCTTTAATACCTGGACATGTTGTTGTTGCTGCATACAAACCTTTTATTACGTTAAGAAGTTGTAATGGAATACCAAAAAAACTTAAGGTCATAAATAGAAGTAAATGATTGACCCTATCAAAGGTTTTTTCAAGATCCAAGGAAATCAGGCCCCCACTAATACCCATATCAGTCAAATATTCAATCAAGTCCCTTATTGTAGTTAATACCAACTGAACCCTTCTATGAACCAATCCACAATGCTGTATTGGTGGGATTACTACATCTGCCATTTGTTTGTCTATTACTAATTAGGGTGGCAACAATTTTTGTAATCTGAATTTAGCAGAGTAACTGGGCGCCAGTTCTGGATATTGCCTTTTTCTCCTGACTTAAAAATATAGGTTTGAAGCCCTTCAGAGAAATAACCAGGGATGGTTTCTCCAGCTAGAAAATTATTAAATAATATTAATAAACAAGATACTAATTCTGTATGAAACATTTTATAAAATGGATTAGATAAACTATCCAATCCTGGGGAAATATTATCTTTAAGTTTACAAAGTCTCAGTTTCTTGCTGTGAAAACAGTTTTATCATATTAGCAATAATTTCCTTATCTAAACTTGGAGGAGGAAAAATACCTAAATAATTATTAATCTCCTGAGTAGAAGGAGAGTGTTGAGATTGGAGTTCCTGGAAGTGTGCATTAATACAAGTACTAATTGCTTTTACATCCTCAATTTTACCTGAATTTGAGTCAAAAAATTCTAAAGATGTAGAATCTCTAAGAGTTTTACATAATAGATAAGGATCCCCAATAACAGATTTTCCCATATGGTTATTAATAAGGTCTTGCAAAGATTTGGCTCTATCATATTGCAATTGTCTCATGCGCAATTTAATGTTATTAACCTGTAATGAAAAATCCTGTTTGGAAACATTTGCAATCAAAATTAAATGTTGCAAATCAGCTCTTAGCTTTAGGTAAGATAAGAACTTAGAGTTCCTCTGACTTATCCCATAGCCTTTAAACCATTGAATACAGTCTTTCTTTGTATCTGCCCACCAGAATCCTATATCAGAATACAAGAAACCTACCGACAATCTAGCCTGTAAAATTAGTTTAATTGAGTTTATTACTATCTTGTTCTGTAGGATAGCGGTATTTAATTTCCATCTTTTATTCCGAGGTTTCTGTGAAATAGTAGCCTCCACCTCCACCTGGAGTAACATATGGTCTGAAAATTCTACCGGCACTCTTCTACATTCTTTAACTGGAATATTTTTGGAGATTAACAAATACTCAATAATGGATCCTTTAGTCCCTTTAAAAAAGGTGCAACCAGAACTCTCTCTTTCTCAATTTGATTACAATTAACCAGGTCTGCCAATGCAATTATTGTTTTTAAACAATTAAAATCACAATATTTTTTTTTTGTAGTTACCCCTTTTGTAAGTAGATTACAATTAAAATCTCCTCCCCAAAGGATAGGTAAATCCATAACTAGGTACGGTTGCATATCTGTCATACAAGCGATTCTAGCTGCTTTAGTTTGGGGATTATAGAGATTAATCATCCTATAGGTGTTAGAAAACCATTTACCATCTGTTATTAATACTCTCCCAGGTGTTAAATCAATTAATTTATATAAAGTAAACTGATAAGAATTAAAAAGAATCCTGATACCATCAGCTGTCTCTCTGCCAAAAGACCAGTATGAAGGACCCCATGGCCAATCATTTTGAAAGGAAAAAATTTGTTCTTAAGAGAACATCCATGTCTCTTGCAAAAAACATACAGAAATATTCAAATCATGTATTAAATGAAAAATTGCTTTACGTTTAATGTTATTCAATATACTATGAATGTTACATGAAACCCAGAGAAATCCCATTAACAAGACCAAGTTAGAGAAAGTAAACCTCATTTTTTTCTACGTTTCTTTTTTTTTTCTTTATAATCATCTAAAGGAGCACCTGAAATGCCCTGTACAGATTTTTGGGAGACCAAGTCACCAATGTCCATTTCCGATTCCCCAATGTAGGAAAAGGACAGCATATGTATTGTGTGTTTCCACAGGTACTATAACTGGGGGTGGGATCATTTTAAAATTTCTACTGGATCTTCTCAGGGGTAATGTTAACTGCAGAACTGAATCAACAACTATTTTAACTATTTTGTCGACAGGTTCCGTATAACAAACAGGCTGTAATAAGTCTGTGTTCTGGATTGTTTGTTCCATTTTTAAAGGTATATTGTTTGTCTCTGAGGGGGTGGGGGGGCAAAGAAAAGATAGATACTGTTGCCTCTGAAAGTTTTTCAACTGGATTCTGTGATAAGGGGGTAGGAACTAAATTCTTAGTTTCAGATGCAGCTTGATTCACTGCATCTTGGGCTTGTTGAATTATCAAATCAGTACTGCCACATGAGGCCTTGTTCTTTACCACCCAAGTACACGCTCTAAATGCATGCCCATACTCTTCACAAAGGTCGCATCTTGTATGGATAGCGAACTGCATTGTGACATGACCTATTTCCCCGCAATTATCACACCTTGGGTGATCGCATATGCTAGAAAGGTGAGTTTTTGAGCTGCATTTATAACAGGCTCTGGGTTGTCCAATATAGAAACATACCCCCTGTCTCTTTCCAGTAGAAATGAATTGTGTATATGTTCTATCCCTTTGTCAGATTGTCTTAATTTAACTTTAAATTTACATCCCCCCATCCAAAACTGTTCAGAGTCTAAAATTGGCTCCAGGTCCCCTTGAATATCACATTTCAGAGATAACCAGTGAGTAATATCCTCAGCATGGACTCCCTCATTCCTAAACATGACAGTAACATGTTTAATTAAAGGTTTGGTAAGTGGAATAACTAAAATGGGAGTCCATGTTGGGGAGAATTTCACCTGGTTATACCTTTCCCAAAATAGGTCTAGTAAATAAGCAGAGTGAAAACTAAGGTCATAGTTATCTTCTCCCGAGATATTAATAAAAGCAAACACATCTCTGGGAGTAAAACGGAGAGAATCTTTTATAAGTATTTTTCCCACATAATACCTATCTGGTCTTTCAGCTAGACCCCCTTTATATCTAATGCGTACAGCATTCAGCCTCTTTTTGTGCCTGTGTAAATAAAGAAGACATTAATGGTTTTTCAATTATTGTTTAACACTAGATGCATCTGTTAAAACAGTTTCTTCATTGTTATTGCTTAAGTTCACCGTGGCACCAATATCCTTATGTATAGCTGTGTGCAGGGAGATGTTTTTTTTTTCCCCTTCTGTTGTTTTCAAATCTTGTGCTCCACCTGGTTTCCACCCCAGGGAGCCACTGTGTAAATCAAACGTTGAGTCCCACGCTAGGTTGGGAGTCCAGACTCCAGTAGTTGTTTTCTCCCAGCCAGCTGCTAACAGGGCACCCTGTGGTGACCGTGTCTCGTCATGTAATTGTGGAGTAATAGTTGTGGCAATAGAGGTAACAGACATTTTAGAAGTTGACTCATTATTAGACATTTTCATTTTAGTGGTTGCATGTTGTTTTACTATATCCACAAGTGGAGTAGTAGTTTTACCAAAACTAAACTCTGTAACCCCTTCTTGATTGTTCATGTTCGTTTGGTATTTTATAGGGTATTGAAACCTCGTACTCATATTTTTGATTTCTGTAGTGTTAAATACAAATCTTGATTCTTTGTTTAAGTTTACCACCCCACTGCCAATTTTGACCTGTGAAGTACTCACCGGTAGGGTTTTGAGTCAATAGTGAGGGTAAGCTTTGCATTGTCTGGAGCCTCCGCACGCTCCAATGGCTCTATGCCCTTTACTGCTTCTGAAATTACATTGCTACTCACAGAAGGCATTGAACGAGGGTTACCTCCCTTTGCAACATACTGTATTTCACTCATTTGTGGCTTCGGTTCTTGTGTGATTACTTCCACATTCTGAGTATCCACTTGAATGTCTCATGAGATGATGGGATCCACTGCTGAGTGTGATGCTGAAATGCTAGTGTTGTTTAAAGGTATAGGAGCTACTGCTGTCTTAGCCTTCACGTAACTCCCATCGCTTCATTCATCTGGCCAAACACTATCTGTTAGTACTAATTCTCATTTGTTGCTATTGCTTCATGGAAGATTTCCTCGCCTTCAGTCTCCAAAAAGGTAATTATCTGTGATTCAGATTCTATAAGCTGCACGGCCTCCTTTCCTGCAGCATCCACCTCCTTCTCCTTCAAGCATTTGCCCGAAGTGGCCATCCTGCAACAAGATAGCCAGTCCCCCTACTGGCCAACAGTAGGGGAATTTCCCCGGTGTCCAGGCCAAATTTCCCTCATTCACTAAAAATACCACCAATAGCTTAATCTGGTTCAAGGTCAGATGGCATTAATCTGTATCCCCCTCCCCCAGGTCGTGCCTGAAAATAGGCAGGATTTGTCTAGTACACTTACCCGGTCAACAAAAATGAAATAAATAAATAATAAATAATTTCTAGCATCCAGCTAATGATGGAAGGAGAGAAGGTAAGTGGACTGAAAACTGGGCTGATGGCACACTGTGCCAGGCTGCAGGTTCTGGCCATATGGCCGGGTAAGCAAAAGTAAATTATTTTTTTTTATGGGGGGATTGGGGAAGGAGGAAGGACTGAAATATTGATGTGTTTTTTATCTTTCTTCACCTTTTGGCATCTTCATGACCCATAGGGGATGGGTATTGAATGGAATGGACTCGGGGAGAAAAATCAGGACAAAGTTCTTTGGAGGGGAGGGCAGAACTTCAGCCAGGAAAAAACATTGGTTAGTAACTGGGTGGGTTTAAGCCAAAATCTGGTGCACTGTTCTGGGGTATATACAGATACATTTTATACATTGGAATTTGTACTGATTTGCACATCACTTTTCTGTCAAAACAAATATGTTGTACCTTTTAGAGACGATACAGGCATTATGAAGCTGTGCCTTGCATTCACAGACAGTTGAGTGATATGGTATGCAAAGGCTATTGGAGCCCCACTATTGTCAGGCTTATTGCCACCCCCCAGTGAAGTTGACCTCCACATCCCCACACTCAGGCACATTATGACAAAGGGCAAAGAAGACTGCAGGGGTGTGCACCACTAAAATGAATGGGAGTATTTTGTTATTACTATTTTATACATTATTGATGGTGAGCTGGAGAGTAATGAAGGCCACCACTCGACTAACAAAGGTCTTGGTAGTAGAACAGTGGCTTTCATTATTCCCCAACTCACATTAATAATGCATAAAATAGTAAGAAAATATAACTTCATTCATTTCAACGGGGTATGCCCCAGCACTGCGACCCATTGACATCATCTCTTAAAGACTCCTACCTATGGCTCCCTAGCACTCAAGTAAGAGACTTTTTACTTACATATGTACTTGGTGGGTTGTCTGTAGCAATGATTTACCTATGCTGACATGACAACAATGCTGTTGATGTTCAGCATAGTAAGATCCCTGATATCGACAGTCAAAATTTCGCTTGACAGACATTGGTGTTTTTCAATCAGGGGCTATTCCCCATGTACCCCTCTATTAATGATTCTTAACTCAGAGTCAGAGTTAACTCTTGGGGGGGTGTAACTTGGCAAAAGGGTGAAATTTCACAGGCAGGTCCCCCACAGCAACAGTTTTGAAACTTGTCAAAATTGTCGCTGTGGGGGATTTTGATGTCAGGGTTTTGCTTTTCTGTCAGCATACCAGTAGCAGCACAGCTGTACCCACTACAGTGTGTGTGCGTGGGGGGGGGACAGGCCATGTGGATGTGTGTTGAGTAATTACTACTTTTTTGTTTGCACCTTAAAGTCTTTTTACATGGAAGCATTCAAACCTATGGAGAGAAAATAGTAAGAGTACAGGCCAGACATAAGTAATAAAGTGGTTTTGTGGGTAAGTATGTGCATTGGGATAGGATAAACCTCACGTGTTTCCATCGGTATGTGTGCTACAGTTCAACTGTGAAACTGAGATGAGGGAGAGAAGAAAACTGAAAAGCATAACAGTGGCTTCAAGCATGCCACATGTGTGCAGATGTATTCAGATACAGTACGTATTGAAGTATGAGTAAGCCATATGTGTGCAGACAGTATGGCTTAATGGTTTAAGGCACTGAACTACAAACCAGAAGACTTGGAGGCATGAGGACCTCAGTTTGAATCTTATCAGCCCCCACATGTGTATGGTGTAATCCTGGGCAAATCACTTAACTTTCACATATGCAGCTATCAGTGACCACTTGCTTTTTGCTTGCATGCCACATGCATGTAGTCTTTCTGAATTTAACATAAAAAATAATGATTTCCACACTTGCTTGCTGCACGATTGCCATATGGATGAAATTGGTTCAAATTTAACATTTAAATCATACTCACAGCATGCATATCACTTGAGTAGTTTTATGTGTGTAGCATGAAAACATTTCATACATTTTTTTTCTGTAAGGGTAAATTAAATTTCCAAAACATTGTATGGAAAAAGATTATGGGATGTGCCATACCCAAACCTCCTTGTGCAACTAACCTGTAGATCATGATATGCTTTATAGGGTTTAACCTACTATCCCAGATCAGTCTAAAAAATACATTATACAGTTTTGTTTCAAGAGTCAAAGAAAGGGGGGATACTGAGGCTACATAAAGCAATACAGCTATAGTGAAAGTGTTAAACAGATAATTTGCATTTTCTGCCATGCCAATATTTTTCCCTCACAGATATTCAATAGATATTCCTAATTAATCTTATTCATATACTTAGATAACAAATTTTACACCTAAAATATATGTTTCCAGTACTATGGGAACACCACAAATGTCTCATTGATCTTCCAAGGTAATATTTCCTATTGCTAAGGCCTGGCTCTTCTGTACATTTATTCTAGCCTCTGTGGCATTTAAATACTGATCAATTATTTCAAATGCCAGTTGGCTATCCCTCTTAGAGAGTAAAAATAAGCATATATCATCTGAAAACATAGAAACATAGATTCTGATGGCAGATAAGGACTGCGTTGCCAATCTAGTCTGACCATTTCCCTACCTAAGGATAAACTGCAGATCCTATTTAACCAACAACCTATTTCTTCCTTCCCCCCACAAAAATTGCCTTATGTCTGTCCCATGCATTATTGAATTCTCCCACAGTTTTAGACCCAATAACCTCCTCAGGAAGGCTGTTCCATGCATCCACCACCCTCTCTGTTGAAAAATATTTCCTCACATTGCCCCTGAACAATCCCCCCTTCTTCAAATTGTGTCCCTTTGATCTTGTACATCTCTTTTTCTGAAACATGCTACCCTCTTGGATGTTGTTGATTCCACTGAGGTACTTAAACTTTTCTATCACGTCCCCCCTCTCCCTACTTTCCTCAAGGGTATGCATATTAAGCTCCTTTAGTCTCTCCTCGTATGGCTTCTCTTGCAGACCCTGCACTATTTTAGTTGCTCTCCTCTGAACTGCCTCAATCCTGTCTATGTCTTTGTGGAGATGGGGTCTCCAGAACTGGACACTACTGCAGATGAGGTCTCACCAACTGTCTGTACAGGGGGATAACAATTTCAATGTTTTCTGTTGGTGATGCCTCTCCCTATATATCCCAGTATCTCCCAGTCCTACCTACCACTTTCTCACATTGCTTGCCAACCTTAAGGTCATCTGATATGATTACCCACAGGTCCCTTTCCATTTTTGTTGTTGTTACTACCTCCTCCCATTGTGTAATCTTCCCCTGGGTTTTTGTTTCCAAGGTGCATTACTTTGCACTTCTTTGCATTGAATCCAAGCTGCCATACTTCTGACAATTCCTCCAACCTTGCCAAGTCCCTTCTCATCCATTTCATGCCTTCTTGTGTATCAACCCTGTTGCAGATCTTTGTGTCATCTGCAAAAAGGCATACTTTTCCTTCCAGTCCCTCTGCAATGTCACTGATGAAGACATTAAAAAGGACTGGACCCAATATTGAACCCTGCGGTACCCCACTAGTAACCCCTCTTTCTTCAGAGTGGACTCCATTTACAATTACCTTCTGAGTCCTGTTGTGCAGCCAATGTTTTACTCAGGCTACCACCCTGGGACCCACTCCCAGGCTGGTTAATTTGACTACTAATCTTTTGTGTGGGATGTTTGTCAAATACCTTGTTAACGTCTAGGTAGGCCATGTCCACAGCCCCTCCCTGGTCTACTGCTTTGGTCACCCAGTCAAAGAAATCAATTAAATTCATCTGACATGACCTTCCCACTGTGAACACATGCTGTCTTGGGTCCTGTGCCCTACTGGCCTCTAGATACTCAACAATTCTTTCCTTTAGAAGTGATTCCATCATTTTCCCTACCACAGAGGTCAAACTGACAGGACTGTAGTTTCCTGTCTCTGCCTTGCTTCCACTTTTGTGAAGGGGAATCACATCAGCCTTCTTTCAGTCCTTGGGTACCACACTATCCTCCCATGATGTGTTAGAAAGGGTAGTCAGTGGTGTCACTAGTTCTCTGCTTAATTCTTTTAGAATTCTGGGTTGAATTCCATCTGTCCCCATTGATTGTCCACCTTCAGTTTTACAAGTTCTTTCAGAACCCTTTTTTCTGTGAAAGGACTGGAATCAACCCCCCCTCTTCAGAGTGCTTCTGTTAATTGGATTAGGCACCTCCTCCACTTCCTCTTTTCTGAATACTGAACAGAAGTATTTATTCAGTATCCCTGATTTTTCACTGTCACTCTGACTACCCACCATCCATTCTATTCAGCCTCACTATCCCTCCCTTTAATTTTCTGCTCCCTGTTATACCTATAAAAGGTTTTATCTCCCTTCTTAACCAAGTTGGCTATCTTTTCCTCAGTTTGTGCCATTTTATTCTGACTACCCTCCCTGCTTCATTCTGCCTTAACTGGTACAGTTATCTGTCCTGGTCCTTCTGTGTTTCCTTATACTTCCTAAATGCTTTCTTTTTCTCCCTAACCTTCACCACCACTTCTTTTAAGAACCATTTTTCTTACATTGCTTTGATTTGTTTATTTGCTTCACACAAAGGCTTGTTGCCTCAGCGATGGCAGTTTTGATATTTCCCCATTGTTGCTGCACCCCTCCTACTAGCCTCTTTGCTAGTGCTTTTCTAAGGCATTTTCCCATCTTGCCAAAGTCAGCCCTCCAGAAGTCCAGAACCCTCAGTTTTGTATGGCTTGACTCTGTAGCTGAGTTTATTGTGAACCACACTGTTTGCTGGTCACTTGTTCCCAAATGGCTACCCACTTCTTGATCTGAGATCATCTCACTGTCCCCATTTGAGAGTGTGAGGTCTAAGATTGCTCCTTCATGATTATGTTCCAAAACTAGCTGAGTGACAGTGAAAAAGCATGGATACTAAATTAATACTTCTGTTCAGTATTCAAAAAAAAAGGAAGTGGGAGAGGTGCCTAATTCAATTAACAGAAGCACTCTGGAGAGGGGGGCTGATCCTATTCCTTTCACAGAAAAAAAGGGTTCTGAAAGAACTCCTAAAACTGAAGGTGGACAAAGCAATTGGGTCTGATGGAATTCACCCCATAATTCTAAAAGAATTAAGCAGAGTACTGGTGACACCACTGGCTACCCTTTATAACACATCATGGGAGGATGGTGTGGTACCTGAGGACTGGAAGAAGGCTGATGTGATTCCCCTTCAGAAAAGTGGGAGCAAGACAGAGGCAGGAAACTACAGACCTGTCAGTTTGACCTCTGTGGTAGGGTAAGTGATAGAATCACTTCTGAAGGAAAGAATTGTTGAGTACCTAGAGGCCAATGGGGCACAAGACCCAAGGCAGCATGGGTTCACAGTGGAAATGTCATGTCAGATGAATCTAATTGATTTCTTTGACTGGGTGACCAAAGTAATAGACCAGGGAGGGGCTGTGGACATGGTCTACCTAGACTTTAGCAAGGCATTTGACACAGTCCCACACAAAAGATTAGTAGTCCAATTAACCAGCCTTAGAGTGGGTCCCAGGATGGTAGTCTGGGTAAAACATTGGCTGAACAACAGGACACAGAAGGTAATTGTAAATGGAGTCCTCTCTGAAGAAAGACAAGTTACTAGTGGGGTACCACAGAGTTCAGTACTTGATCCAGTCCTTTTTAATGTCTTTATAAGTGACATTGCAGAGGGACTGGAAGGAAAAGTATGCCTCTTTGCAGATGACACAAAGATCTGCAACAGGGTTGATAAACAAGGATGTGTGGAAAGGTTGAGAAGGGACACGGCAAGGTTGGAGGAATGGTCAGAAGTATAGCACCTAGGATTCAATGCAAAGAATTGCAAAGTAATGCACCTGGGAAACAAAAACCCAGGGGAAGATTACACAATGAGGAGAGCTAGTAACAACAACAAAAATGGAAAAGGACCTGTGGGTAATCATATCAGATGACCTTAAGGTTAGCAAGCAACGTGAGAAGGTGGTAGGCAGGGCTGGAGGGATACTGGTATGTATAGGGAGAGGCATCACCAGCAGAAAACAGGAAGTTGTTATCCCCCTGTACAGACAGTTGGTGAGACCCCATCTGGTGTACTGTGTCCAGTTCTGGAGACCCCATCTCTGCAAGGACATAGACAGGATGGAGGCAGTTCAGAGGAGAGCAACTAAAATGGTGCAGGGTCTGCAAGAGAAGCCATACGAGGACAGGCTAAAGGAGATTAATAGGTATACCATTGAGGAAAGGAGGGAGAGGGGGGACATGATGGAAATGTTTAAGTACCTCAGTGGAATCAACATAGTCCAAATGGGTAGAATCTTTCAGAAAAAGAGATATGCAAGAACAAGGGGACACAATTTAAAGATAGAAGGGGGACAGCTCAGGGGCAATGTGAGGAAGCATTTTTTCATAGACAGGGTGGTGGACACATGGAACAGCCTTCCTGAGAAGGCTGTGGGGTCTAAAACTGTGGGGAGATTCAAGAATGCATGGGACAGACTTAAGGCAATTTTTGTCAGGGAGGTATAAAGAAATAGACTGTTGGTTAAATAAGATGTGCAGCTTATCCTATAGGTAGGGAAATGGGCAGACTAGGTGGGCCAAGTGGTCCTTACCTGCCATCAAAGTCTATGTTTCTATGTTTCTTCTTTTGTACTAGTTTAGATTCTGTTTTGTCTGGCGGAGCCTTACCTCTTTGTTAGTTGATTATGGCATCAAAGAGAGCTGCACTCAAGAGATGCTGCCAGGTTTGAAACACCAAGGTAACCACTGTGTCATGATCCAGGTGCACGAAGGGGACACATAGAAACATAGAACATAGAAACATAAAATGTGACGGCAGATAAGGACCGCTTGGCCTACCCAGTCTGCCCATTTCCCTACCTACTGGATAAGCTGCAGATCCTAGTTAACCAGCAGCCTACTTCTTCCTACCCCCACCCCCCAGAATTGCCTTATGACTATCCCATGCATGCTTGAATTCCACCACTGATTTTGACTCCACAACCTCCTCCGGAAGGCCATTCCATGCATCCAAACCTCTCTGTGAAAAATACTCTTTAAATTACCTCTGAGCCGCCCTCTATCTTCAAATCGTGCCTCTTGTTCTTGCACCTCTGTTTTTGAAAGATGCTACCCTCTTGGACTTTGTTGATTCCCTTAGGTACTTGAAAGTTTCTATCATGTCCCCCTCTCCCTCCTTTCCTCAGGCTATACATATTAAGCTCCTTAAGTCTCTCTTCATATGTCTTCCGGTGCAGACCCTGCACCATTTTAGTTGCCCTCCTCTGGACAGCTTCCATCCTGTCTATGTCTTT
Organism: Neoceratodus forsteri; assembly: GCA_016271365.2. Taxonomy (NCBI): domain Eukaryota; kingdom Metazoa; phylum Chordata; order Ceratodontiformes; family Ceratodontidae; genus Neoceratodus; species Neoceratodus forsteri. Next base: position 1,062,427,148 of record CM057452.1, read on the forward strand.
GCGGAGATTGGGTCTCTAGAACTGCACACAGTACTCCAGATGGGGTCTCACCAGCTGTCTGTACAGAGGGATAATAACTTCCTGTTTTCTACTGGTGATGCCTCTCCCTATGCATCCCAGTATCCCCCCAGCCCTCCTTGCTGCCCTCTCACATTGCTTGCCCACCTTTAGGTCATCTGATATGACTACCCCCAGGTCCCTTTCCATTTTTGTTGTTGTTAGTATCTCACCCCCCATTGTGTACTCTTCCCCTGGGTTTTTGTTTCCCAGGTGCATTACCTTGCACTTCTTAGCATTGAATCTAAGCTGCCATACATTTGACCAGTCCTCTAACCTTGCCAAGTCCCTTCTCATCCTTTCCACCCCACCCTGTGCATCAACTCTGTTGCAGATCTTAGTGTCATCTGCAAAGAGACATACTTTTCCTTCCAGTCCTTCTGCAATGTCACTTATAAAGACATTGAAGAGGACTGGTCCTAATACTGAACCCTGCGGTACCCCAGCTAGTAACCCTCCTTTCTTCTGAGTGGACTCCATTTACTATTACTCTCTGTGTCCTATTCTCCAGCCAATCCTTACCCAGGCTGTCATCTTGGGACCCACTCCCAGGCTGGCTAACTTATATATTAATCTTTTGTGTGGGACTTTGTCAAATGCCTTTGCTAAAGTCTAGGTAGGCCATGTCCACAGCCCCTCCCTGATCTACTACTTTGGTCACCCAGTCAAAGAAATCTATCAGATTCATCTGGCATGACCTTCCCACTGTGAATCCATGCTGCCTAGGGTCCTGTGCCCTTCTGGCCTCCAGATACACGAAAATTCTTTCCTTTAGAAGTGATTCCATCATTTTCCCTATCACTGAGGTTAAACTAACAGGTCTATAGTTTCCTGCTTCTGCCTTGCTCCCACACAGGGCCTTTATTGACTCCATACGGTGGCTGAAGGAAATTTGGGGTACTAATTGGATGCAAGTGATGGTTGAGCTGGATCCAGGCCAGCAGGTTATTGCTGGACCCTGACAGTGGTTCGAGCAAAGCAATGATGCTGGAAATGGCATTGGAATTTCAGGTCAGCAGAGGGAGGAAGCTGTACAACAATCTGTTTGATAGCAGCAGCTTTCTACTCATCTTCTTGAGTCAAGGGCATAGGAGCCCAGGGATAGGAAGAGAGGCCAAGGTAAGCCAGTCAAGCGTCAGGCAAAGATGTCCACAGAAGAGAGGTGAATGCAGATGGGGATGGAGCAGATGGAGGAAGGAACATCGGACCTTTCAGCTACTAGTCCACAGATGGATGGTGACCAGGGATCTAGGAAACCTGAAGTTGAAGTGGCATCTGTGGAGTATAGACTTTAGGGTGAGTATGATGAAGATAATTCTGAGGAGTCATCACCTCCATCAGATAGTGATGACCAGGATGAGAGGAATGATGAAGTAGTTGAGCAGATCATGACAGAGACCCAGGTATAATATATGACAGGCCTGCCTTGAAAGGCTTATCCAGGTGGAAAACACAGGCAGAGAAGGTGCAATACAGCTACTGGGGAACACGAATGATGGAGATAGGGGTACACTGGGAAGATGTCAGTCTAGCAGCATGTTTTTTACAAACACAGTTTTAGGGAATTCGAGAAGGGTATTTATCAGTAGGTCTCCTGATGCAGCCAATATGAGACAAGCAGGGAGACAGGCAGCTCTTGGTGCTTACTAGAGTCACCAGTTCCCTCCCATAAGGGTCAGATGGAGTCAACTGTCATAGTGAATTCACAACCCATACCTCTCGTACTTGTGGGAATGTGCAGGGTCAGGTGGATCCATTTCTCGCAGAGGGCAAGTGACCCATACCCTCTTACACCTGTGGTAATGCACAGATTCCTCAGTGCCTGTCTTTCCATGGGGCCCATTGTGGGTGCAATGGACCCAAGTGTGGGCAACCGTGCTTCTGTCCACTGCAGCCGGTGGCCCCACAATTGTGATGCCCACAGACCAAACATATGGGGGTAGTTGGGCCTATCACAACACATTCCTTTGAAAGGATCTGGAACACAGAGGGGCACAGGGATCTGCCCATGACTCAGGCATGGCTGCCACTGGGGAATTGTCTTTGGGAATGGGCTCTCCTTTGTGAGAAGGAGTTGCTCTGCATCCAGTAGAAACTGGAGGAACAACATGGCAAGCTGTAGCAGTGACTGAGAACCTGGTGGTACAGGTCACAGTGGCCAAGAATGTGGCAGTCCTGGTCTGGACAGGGACTACATCCATTTTCAACCTAGCTAACATAATTGCAGGGAGCCAGGTTAGTACAGCTCCACATGCCGCCACTTAAGGCACAGGTTCAGCACAGCTGGTTGTCACTGCCCTTTTAGATATTCATGTCATGGCTGCACCACAGCAAGGATCTGGAGCTGGTTCTCCAATTGAAACAGAACAGCCATTAGGGAAGTTCAGGTTCACTGCACAGCCCATCAATGGTACTGGAGTTCCTTAAGACACTCCACAACTGGAGAATCAATGGGCACATGGGGAGGTCGATGACCTTCTTGGTGACCATCTGTCCAATGTGGTGCATGAAAAAATCTGGAGGAATGAGTATATTGAGGTGTTTTCGTTACTACACAGGGAGATCCCTGAGATAGATGAATACAAGAAAGGCACGAAGGAGATGCATTGGAGGCTTAGAGTACCACTTACCTTTGAAAACTGGGCTGCAGCTTTTGACATTTACATGTATGGTATGAAGCAGCTGGAATAACTTATACCTTTGTGTAGGGTTGAGAAAAAATTATAGTTAGCAAATTGTCAATTACAGATACTTAGAAAGGAGACGAACGGAGACGAGACTGATTGCGGAAGAATGTAATGATTATAACAATAATCACAGCGAGAGATTACAAGTGGTACATTCTTCAAAATAACAGTGTGTGCTGGCTTGCTTATATAGTGGAAGACAGCATCATCATTTCCTATGGTTTTCTATGATTGGTTTAAAACAAGCACAAACATCAACTTATAACATAATACTTTTTCTTTGGTATATGTAGGAGCTCATCCTTGGTCAGCACAAGTATAGATGGTGTACATTCTATTATCATATATGGCTAGCAACAGCTGTTACTACCAGTTACCAAAGTCCAGGAGGAAGATATAAGTTTCCAACTCAAAACTGCACTAACAAGCACGTTGGCCTGTCCATATAAGGTCAAGCACTACAGACTAGTTAAAAGGGGAACTTGGACTTTACCCTGTATTCCTGCTTGCAGTCACATAGACCAAATGTTTGCTATTACTTACATGGTCAGCAAAAATGTCAAAAAGCACTGTAATATTGCAACTTTGGCTTAGTTTGTCTTGTGGCTTCACAAGCTTTATATGATCCAATTATATAGGCCAACATTTGTTACACAGACACATGACATTTCAGACCAAAATGAGGTTAGGCTGCAATATGGGGACAAACTTCTTTATCCCTTGTTACAAGCCCCCCTTGGCTCTATATTGCCTAATTATTATTTGTGCAACAATGCAGCTTCTCGGAGCATGTACATCTCACTACGTACTTTACGAATGGTAAGTCTTAAGTGACACAGCCCTATAATTACCAAGAACACTAAGATCACTTGCAACACAAGTAAAGCTTTAAAGGACAGGACTCCTAAGGGCCCTCCTGCATAACTATAAATCAAGTGCTCATTATCACTCTCACTGAGCAATTCATTTACAACTGCATGTACCTTACTGGCAGTATTTTGGATTTGTATGAAATGAGTATCTTTTCAATTTAAAAGTGACTGCACATTAGGAGACAGAGGAGGTATCACAGCTCCAAATGATGGTGCATACTTGTTAATATCATATGCCTGGTGTGGACTATCAAATGTCACATTATAACTCTTATCCTCTAGGTTGGTAACAGGGTGCAACACCTTGTCACCAATATATACATTATGTTTGGGAATAATACAAATGTTTGGGTTGTGAATGGTACACATTTGTCCTTCATAAAATAAGATGGTTGTATTTGTAACAACACAATATTGGTTAGTACCATTATAAGTTACAACTACTTGTGGGGTATACCATCGTTTTAACTGGATAGGGCACCGGGCACTATTGTTTTCAGCTTGACCCATGGGAATTTCCCCACAGATGGGTTGCGTTTGTGACATGACGTCACACTGGCATATCCATTGATTATTTATTTCCTCACAGCAATGTAAGTTTGGTGCTACCTAGGATCCATCATTGCTACATACTAGGATCTCTGGGGGTGAGACTCGATATGCATAATACTGACTTTGTAAACACCCTACGGAGTGTACTTTTACTTTTTGGGAGTACACCTCCTTGTTACACTCAACTTGAGGTAGTCTTACCACGAGGGACACCCTCATGGTGCAACTAAGCATACTGTTGGGTCTAAACACTTGTGGTTTAACATATACTTTGGTTACCTTGCAAATCCACCAAATGGGTGGGGCTCGATCTTTAATACAAAAAGTTATACACTTACTATCATTAACATTAAGGCAATCTGGACAATACCACAATTTTATTAATCTTGTGCTCTACCTCTTTAAACAGGTGGCCCACCTCATGTATATTGTATACAGATAAATGCTCTTCCATTGCCAACCTTGCTGGCCTAATGTAAGTGGTAGCAAGACTCTTTCTCCTATTTTAGTATTAAACTGGTCTTGGTACCCATTAATGGCCTCAAGGTCTGCCCTATTCCATATGCTCATTCCTGATCCAAAAAGTCCAGCCAAGTCTCCCCATAGATCTCGTTTCTTTCTAGTATTACTAACCCTTTCTTTACTAATAAGAGGGGCCATCATACTCCCTGTTTTGGCATGGAAAGCACTTAATATGTCAATTAACATAGTGGCATAAAACTTTGACACACCAGTGTCTGCACAACTACTGTTAACATTTATATTCCAGCCAGAGAAATCTAGATTTATATGAAGTCTACTGTACTTTACATTATTTACAAACATTTGATCAATAGGTGTTGATGTAAGTCCACTCTCTGGCCCTGTTGTCACTTTTGGGCATTCGGTTGGTGTTACAGTTAAATGTATAGCATCTGAGACTGCAAAATGTAATGAGTTGTTTACACCAGCATAGTTACAAACACTATTATCACCCCAAAGACAGTAGGACAGAGTTAGCACATACATACCATTGTCCTTTGGTGTGGCCCTGTTTATAACAAGAGACCCATTTTTCTGTTTCCAGTCCATGTAGTTTTGCTGTGATCCAGTCTTGAGCTCTGACGCACAGCTGGACCAGCTGTTACGTATGTCCACACACCAATTTGTAGATATAAAAGTACGGTTGTTTTTAGTCCAGGTGGCTTTCCATGCTCATGTAGTGTAGGTGTTTGTATCAACAGGGTCCCAGTTCCAACTGACTAACAAAGTAATGGACTGTTCATACTCACACTTGACTTTAATCTGTTCCACACTGATGTATAGAAAGTATTATGGCTGCCACCAAGCAGATGACAATGATGCCTTGTGTCTTCATGGCTATAAACATCAAGTGTAGTATTTGAATTTTCAACCAGCTTTGTTTGACACTTTTTTACACTAATCAACATGTACCCAGAATTCTTGTTTCCTATACCTCTCAGCTTCTTCTGTATGCCCAGTTTTTTCAGCATATTCTCTTTTTAATCTATGTTTTAGCCATTTGGAGTCTAACATTAGTAGATACTGCTCTTGTTGATGTCAGGTTGCAGCTGACACTGCTTCAACTCGGTCATTCCTCGTGTGCTTACAGGTGCCATTTGAATGGTTACTGTCCCACCCCTTTTTCCAGTAAGGAGCTTGTTTAACTCATCTTGTTTTTTCTGTAACTCCTGGATCTTACTTGCGGCATCCTGGAGTTCAGTGTACAGGCGCCTAGTCTCACAAGCATGTTCTTGTGACTGTTGGTCTAACTTAATCCGTAAGAGGGCATTATTTCTGTCTAGCAGACACAAATCCCCCTGTTCTTTTATTAACTGCATTTTAAGGTTAACACACTGTTGTTCTAATTCTTGATTTGACCTGCTGGGACGCTATCTTTATATTTTTATGTTAATTCTTCTAGCTGTTGTTGCAACTTAGCATTTTGATCCCTTTCATCCCTCAACTGAGCTGCTTCTTTATTTCAGCAACACACAATAGTCTGATTATACTGCCACAGCCCTTGGAATGCATTTGCAAAGATTTCCTTTTCATTTTTTACTCCCTCATTATGGAGGGACACTTGCTGAGTAAAATACAATTGTGCCTGTTGATCATCAGGCACTGGTTCGTATGCTTCCTCCTTTAGGTGTTTTCCTAGAAAACGGCCTATTATTGTTTCCATACTCATTTTTTTTTATCTCTTGCCTGCTTAGCCTCCACAGCCGAGCTCACCCATGCACTGGTGCCCCGGTCCATCTGGCTACATCTTACGGCTCCCTTGTGAGGTCCGGCTTGCAAGTTCCAGTACCTTCACCTACCTACACTGCCCCATGAGTTCCTACAGAGTTAAGCATTACTTTTTATTTAAATAAATTGAGAAGCATACATCACCTGATTGTCAAGTGGCTGTGACCATCTGTGTGTACCTTCCTCTCTCGCTTTGAGGCATCAGCACCGTGTCTCTGAGTGTCGTCACCCTGCTATGGGGCTCGCAAGCTAACTGACCAGCAGTTAGGCAGCCTCCTCACATGCAGCACCAGTGATCCGAGTCTTAAGGCACCAATTGTAGGGTTGAGAAAAAATTACAGTTAGTAAATTATCAATTACAGATACTTAGAAAGGAGACGAACGGAGACAAGACTGATGGCGGAAGAATTTAATGTTTATAACAATAATCACAGCGAGAGATTACAAGTGGTACATTCTTCAAAATAACAGTGTGTGCTAGCTTGCTTATATAGTGGAAGACAGCATCATCATTTCCTATCGTTTTCTATGATTGGTTTAAAACAAGCACAAACATCAACTTATAGGTAATACCTTTTCTTTGGTATATGTATGAGCTCATCCTTGCTCAGCACAAGTATAGATGGTGTACATTCTATTATCATATATGGCTAGCAACAGCTGTTACTACCAGTTACCAAAGTCCAGGAGGAAGAAATAAGTTTCCAACTCAAAACTGCACTAACAAGCACTTTGGCCTGTCCATATAAGGTCAAGCACTACAGACTAGTTAAAAGGAGAACTTGGACTTTACCCTGTGTTCCTGCTTGCAGTCACATAGGCCAAATGTTTACTATTACTTACATGGTCAGCAAAAATGTCAAAAAGCACTGTAATATTACAACTTTGGCTTAGTTTGTCTTGTGGCTTCACAAGCTTTATATAATCCAATTATATAGGCCAACATTTGTTACACAGACACATGACATTTCAGACCAAAATGAGGTTAGGCTGCAATATGGGGACAAACTTCTTTATCCCTTGTTACACTTTGATAAAATATCGGGACACTATCAAATTTGTGCACCTTTCATTTGAGGGATAAGTGTGGCTGAAATATGACTAGCAGTTTTGGCTAAAATTGGCTTGATTAAAATGGTACAGCATGCATTTGGATTTGTGGGTTCAGTACATGACAAGGGGAATACCCAGTGTTGTTATGTACACAGACAGCTGGTGTGTAATTGTTCAGCAGGGTTACAGGGACATCATGAAAGAGGAGAAAAGGGGTGCAAAGAAAGCGAGTTATGACTATAATAAGGGTATGTGTTTTCAAGCTTACTGCAAGCTCAGCCATATCTGTAAAAACTGTGGAAGGGATCACCAGGTCACAGAATGCAAAGGAAGCTAATCAGGAGACCAGAGTACTGAGTCAGTGAATGAGGACAAGAAAAAGCATGGAGCAGGGAAATTTGGCTAACACACCAGTCTGGCTCGAGACACTTGTCCCTTGGCTTTCCTGGTATCCCAACTGTCAGGCAGCAAGAATGTTGATGAATGGCTTCAGTACAGGCTTTGAAATTTTGTATAGGTGGTCCCAGTTGGCCATCTCTGCTCAAATCCCTCAAGTCAGCCATGGCCATCCCTGACATACTTAAACTTAAGATTCAAAAAGAAGTTCAAGCTGGCCATGTATCCAGCCACTTTGACAGTCCACCTCCTCCCAACTTCAGGGTTTCTCCACTGGGGATCATTCTCAAAAAGACACCCAGGGAGAACTGATTGATTTACCACCTGTTGTACCCAAAGGGCAATTCAGTGAATGATTTCATTGCCCAAGAGGATACTTCAGTCAAATACACATCATTCAAAAAGGTAGCAGAGATGATTCACACTTTTAGACTGGGCACATTAATAGTAAAAAGTGACATTAAGTCCACGTTTTGCCTTCTACCAGTGAGGCCCAGAGATTATCAGCTTTTGGGGTTTAATTGAACCAGGTCAATATTTCATCTGAATTATGGCATAGTCAAACCTGCCCAACAGACACAGTGCAGATGAATACAGCTACAGGGTAAAAACACTGCAAGGATGACATGGTGTTGGTGTGGTTTTGTACCCTGTAGCTAATGGCTGGGAGGCAGTGATGCATAGGATAAAACCTCTGCTGGGGGTGGTGGTCTCCAAGCAGTTGCCATGGCTCAGAGGGATAAACCACCAGCAGTGGAGTGAAGCAGTGTGACCATGGACCAGGGCTCGAATCCTGGTCCCAGACTACTAGTATGAATTTTTGAACTTTACTTTTTCTTAATTTTAATTGGTAACTACTGATTGATAGGTAATGTCAGAATGTGTTGGCAGATGGCTTCAAAGAGTGGGTACTACTACTCCACTAATCTTCAGGCCCTCAGTCCCTTTGACTGCCTCCTGCTGCCAGGTGAGCTTTACAGGTGCTGCTGTGCCTTGGGTATAATGAGGGGGCATCGGAGGGTTGGGGGGCATGGAGATGGGTGGACAAATTGAGGTTGTGGGATCAATGAGATACCCTGGGGTGAAGATGGGCCCAGGAGAGGGGACTGCCCTGCTTGGTTCCCATACCCAAGGGTTCCTCTTTGAGTGGGTAAATAGTGAGATCAACCTTGACTGCTCATCTGACTCAGGTGGTGTTATGCAATGCCAGGTCAATTAGAAACAAGACAGCAGTTATTGCTGGTCTTGTTGGAACATTTGACCTGGCATGCATCACCAAGATCTGGTTGGATGAAAATGTGGGTCCCATTCTGGAGTCAGCTGTTCTATAGAAACATTGAAGTTAAGGGCAGATACAGACTGCAAGGCCCATCCAGTCTGCCCATTTTCTTTTCTACTTTATGAATGTGCCATTGGCTTTTGCTCTCTCAAAGGCCTATCTATTCATACTCATCTGTATTGCTTCCTTATGCCTATCCCATGCCTGTTTGAAGCTCTGCAATGTATTCATATCCATCACTTCCTGAGGTAGGCTGTTCCATGCATCCACCATCCTTTCTGTGAAAAATAACTTAATCACATTACCTCTTAATCGGCATCCCTCTAATCTCATGCTATGTCCTCTTGTAATGCTATTTTTCTTATATTGAAACATATTAGACTCTTTCACCTTCTTAATGCCCTTAAGGTGTTTGAATGTTTCAATCATATTACCTCTCTCCCTCCTTTGCTCTAGGGTATACATATTGAGCTCCATTAATCTGTCCTCATATGTTTTCTGATGCAGTTCCTGCACCAATTTGGTTGCCCTTCTCTGGACTGCCTCAATTTGGTTAATGTCCTTGTGAAGGTGTGGCCTCCAGTACTGCACACAGAACTCCAGATGGGGCCTAACCAGTGTCTTGTAAAGAGAGATTATTACCTCCCTCTTCATACTTGTGATACCCCTGCTAATACACCCCAAAATCTCCCTAGCTTTACCTACTACTTTAGTGGTCTGCTTGGATGATTTCATGTCATCGGTGATGATGATGCCCAAGACTCTTTCTTCCCTTGTGACTGCCAGTAACTCCCATCCCAGCTTATAGGTGGCTTCAGGGTTTCTCTTCCCTATGTGCATGATCTTGCACTTCTTTGCGTTAAACCCCAGTAACCACTCTTTCAACCATTTTGCCAGTTTATCCAGATCTCTTCTCATTCTGCCCACCCCATCTGGATCATCTGCTGTGTTGCAGATCTTTGTGTCATCTGCAAAAAGATAAGCCTTACACTTCAGTCCTTCTGCAATGTCACTGATGAAGATATTAAAGAGGACTGACCCCAGAACTGATCCCTGAGGTACCCCACTTGTGACTTGCATCTCTTCTGACCATTCCAGCTGGGTACTTAGTGATACATTGCCCAAGGTTGGATTACAGGGGCAGGGGGAGGTAGTCACATGTTTTAAATCAGAACTGGGCCTGATAGATGTGCCAGCTGGAGTCACTAGATCCTTCAAATGTATTGTGGGTGCAGATGTGGGTTGTAGGATACTTCTCGTCTACCGTCCACCCAGGGGCGAGAAGGATTTCCTACATGAAGTCACAGACTTCATCACCAGATGTTGGTGCTAGAGGACTTCAATGCCTGGGTCAATGATACCTCTTGCATTATGAACAGGACTTCCTCCAACTGATGATTTCCTTGGGCTTTACACAGGTGATTACCTCTGCAACCCACTCACAAAGTCATTCATTGAATCTGGTATTTCTGCTTGGGTTGGAGACCTCTGATGAGGTGGTGAAGCACTTTGAATAGTCTGATCACCTTACTATGGGGTTCAGTTTTGTGCACCCTGATATATCTGCTCATATGGAGATGGTCCAGTACTGCCTTTTGTGGGGTTTGACCCCTGATGCTCTTACAGTGATTCCGGACCTATCAGGGAGTTTGAGTGTTAGCATGGATCCAGAGAGGCTTCAGCTAGCCTATAATAAGGCTGTGGTGGTGGCTCTGGATTCCATAGTTCCTGTCCAGGTTTGCCCCCTCACTCTTCACCCTCAGTACCCTTAGTTTTATGGGACCTTGAGGGAGTTGAGGAGAGTGGGGAGAAGGTTGGAGCGATGCTAGTGGAAATCTGGCTTGACTTATGACAAACTTAGATTGATGTCCCATTATAAGGATTATCAATCTGTGGTCTCCAGTAAGAAGGCAGTGTTCTTGTCCAGGGAGATTGCGGCTGTGTGAAATTAGCCAGTCCTGCTCTTTCATACTGTGGACAGGCTATGCAATCCAGCCTGTCTCCAGAATTGGGGAGCCTTTTCACAGAAGAAGTGTGATGAGTTTGCTCATTTTTTTGTGGATAGGTTTGCCAGCATCAGGTCAGAGATCTACACAGCTCATGCAAATGGTCAGAGTGGTGATTGGTGGGACATTGCAGCCACCAAGTCTGTCTAATGTGACTTTGACTGGTTGGCGATCAGGGATGTTGTGAAGATTAACCAGGGCTTGTGACTGACTTACTGAGGTTTGGACCCTGGTCCAATGCACCTTCTAGTGGTATGCATAGAGGTTATTGGACCAGTCCTTGCTGAGATTGTGGGGTGTTCGTTAGAGACTGTGGTGTTTCCAGGCACCCTGAAGGAGGTGGTAGTATGCTTCTTTTGAAAAAAACCTTCTCTCAACCCTGACTGTCTCACAAACTACAGGCTTGTCTCTAACTTGACATTTGTGGGTGAGGTCACTGAGATAGCAGTAACATTGCAGCTCGAGCAGTATCTTACCACCCATGATATCTATGATCCTCTCCAGTTTTGTTTCAGGAAGAGGCATAGTTCTTAGATGGCATTAGTTTGGATACTTAACGATCTCCTGACAGTGATGATTGAAGGAGTATTTCCATCTTAGTCTTCCATTATCTCTCTGTAGCATTTGACACCATGCACCATGGGGTGTTACTAGAGTAGCTGAAGCTTCTCTGTGGACTGTCTGATACAGTCCACAGAAGGTTTCAATCTTTTCTCACAGGCAGGACGTAGAAAGTGGAGTTGATTTTTTTCCTTGGCCCCTCACTCCCTGCCATGTGAGGTGCCACAGGGCTTTGTGCTTTTATCCATGTTGTTCGTGGTGTATATGTTGCCATTGGGAGACATTATAAGGCAATACAGGCTGAGTTTTAAATGCTATGCAGATGATACTCAACTGTACATGTCCTTTGTACCTAAATAAAATAATGCTATCTCAGGCTTTAATAACTGCTTCTCTGAGACTTAAGATTGGATAAGTGCCAGTTGGCTCAGGTTTAATCTGGATAATACTGAGGTGTTTGTTGTGGACCCAGGTCACCAGAAAGAGGGGTCACTGGCTGGGCAGTCCCCTAGGTTTTGGTTTGGCTGTAACACGCTGTCAACTTCCGATCAAGTGCGGAATATGGGTGTTGTTTTTGATGAAGTGTTCAAAAGGAATTAGCCATGGAGTCATCTGGCAGTGGCTCCTCACTCCACTCACTGTGGCCCAAACGTAGTCAATTACAAGCACACAGTCACACATTTACCAGCTAGAATCCCTCAATCCTGCCCAAACTAAATGGACAAGCACACTAAAATGGCAGTTAAGAAAAGACCTCACATTCAAACTACACTAATCCCTGTAATAGGATGCCTGCACTTAAGGTTCAGACAGCCAATTACAAACACACAGTCACAAACAGGTGGCAGTCACGGCACAGTGGTTTAAGGCTCTGAGCTGCAAATCTGGAGACCTGGGTTTGAATCCCACAGCCCCCACTTGCATACTGTGTGACCCTGAGCAAGTCACTTAACCTCCTTGTGCTCCCAGGTTGCACCTGTAAACAAGCTTTCAGCTTAGTGTGTCTTATCTGGTTAAATAATTGGAATAAAAAAAAAACATACCAGCTAGAATCCCTCAATCTTGCCCTAACTAAATGGAGAAGCACACTGAAATGACAGTTAAGAAAGACCTCATATTGAAACTGCACTAATCCCTGTAATATGATGCCTGCACTTAAGGTTCAGACACAGTCATTTTACAAACACACAGTCACAAACTTATCAGCTAGAATCCCTCAATCCTGTCAAAACTAAATGGAGAGGCACACTGAAACGGCAGTTACGAAAATACCTCAAATTCAATTACAAACACACAGTCACAAACTTACCAGCTAGAATCCCTCAATCCTACCCAAACTAAATGGAGAAGCACACTGAAATGGCAGTTAAGAAACAACCATAAATTCAATTACAAGCACACAGTCACAAATTTACCAATTAGAATCATTCAATCCTGCCCAAACTAGAGAAGCACAGTGAAATGGCAGTTAAGACAAAACCTCATATTCAAACTACACTAATCCCTATTATATGATGCCTGCACTCAAGGTTCAGACACAGCCAATTACAAACACATATTCACAAACATATCAGCTAGAATCCCTCAGTCCCACCCAAACTAAGTGAAGAAGCACACTGAAATGGCAGTTAAGAAAATATCTCAAATTCAGTTACAAAAACCCTATCTGCCATTAACTTCTGTGTTTCTATTTTATGTTTCTCTGATTTCTTCATTGGTGGGCATTCCAATCATATCAGGCCCAATCAAAATTTTGGGTATCAAATTTAGTTCAGGGGAGCTGGCCCTTTTGAATTGGTCTAACAAACAAAGTACTTGTATGACTAAGGTTCAGAGATGGAAAGGCTGGCCTTTCTCCAAATAAAAGTATGTACGGATATATAAGCAGTTTCTGATGCCACTTTGTTATATGTCAGCTATGTTTTCCCTTCACCATAGCAGTTGGTAACCATGGTTTATACCATATTTTTTTCAAATGATTTGGTAAAGTTGCCTAAATGTAATCAAATGGGTTTTACCTTTTTACATAAAGTGAAATGTGGGGTTGGGATGCCTCATCCAGTTGTCTTTTTTTCATATTAAATTTTGGTCAAATTCAATGAAATTTGTTATTTCGGTGTCTGATACACAGACTAATGTGTGGGCAAAATATTTACTACATCTTGGACAGAAGCTCCACTTAAACTGTCAAAAACATTGAAATGCTTTTATAGTAAAAATGACAGCAGCTTTGCAAAGAAGTAAAGAATAAGCAAAAAAATATATTTAAAAATGCTGTTGCGCAACATACTTAGAAATGTAAATAAAAGAGTTATAGAAAAAGAGAAAAATAAAAACTTCAGGTCCTAGGCTGGTTCTGAAAAATGCAGGGGGGAGACACCATTACAGGTCCATTTAGTCTGCATGTATTGCCCTATCCTATCCCAAGACCTATTGTCTAAGTCAATTTGTGACCATGCTACCACTCTCCATTTTACCTGTCTTACTACAACCCCTGGCACCTTAGTAAGCCCTCCACTCTGTTCCAGCTGTGTTTGAATCCAGTAATTGTTGTGGTGCCCACCACTTTAGCTGGAAGACTGTTCCACAGCTCAGCCATTCTCTTTGTAAAATTTAACTTTCTCATATTTCTCCTCACTCTCCCACCTGCTAGATCATGATCCCATCTTTCTGCAGCCCACAACCTGACCAGCTCTCTCTAAGTGGCTCTGCCGCCACCCTGGGATGTGGCACTTATTCACAGCCACTGTCCCCCTGCAAGAATTGCAGCCCACAGCACACAGCCTGACTGGTGCTCTCTAAGTGGCTCCACCACCACCACCTTGGGATGTGGTGCTTTTCCACAGCCAGCATCCTCCTGCTTGAACTGCAGCTCCCAGCCCACAATCCAACTGGCACACACTAAGGTGCTCCTCTGCCACCCTGGGACATGGCACTACTCCACAGCCACTGTCAACCTGCTTGAACTGCAGCCCACAGCCTGACTGGTGCTCTCTAAGCAGCTCCACTGCCACCCTGGGATGTGGCACTTCTCCACAGCCACCATCCCTCTGCTCAAACTGCAGCCCATAACCCGACTGGTGCTCTCTAAGCAGTTCTGCTGCTACCCTGGGACATGGTGCTACTCCACAGCTGCCATCTCTTTGCTCAAACTGCAGCCCACAGTCTTGCAAGTGCTGTTTAAGTGGCTCTGCTACCACTCTGGGATGCAGCACTTATCCACAGCTGCTGTCCCCCTGCTCTAACTGCATCCCACAGCCCATAGCCTGACTGGGGCTCTCTAAGCGGCTCTGCCATCACCCTGGGATGTGGTGCTTCTCCACACCCACTGTCCCCTGCTCAAAATGCAGCCCACATCCTGACCTGCACTCTCTAAGCAGCTCCGCTGTCACCCAGGGACCTGTCTCTACTCCACAGCCACTGTCTCGCTGCTTAAACTACAGCCCACAGCCCACAGTCTGACCAGTGCTCTATAAGCAGCTCTGCCACCATCCTGGGATGTGGCACTTCTCCAATGCCACCATCCCCCTGCTTTAACTGCAGCCCACAGCCTGACCATCACTCTCTGAGCAGCTCCGCAGCCACCCTGGGATGCAGCACTTCTCCACAGCCACTGTCCCCCTGCTTGAACTGCAGTCCACAGCCCACAGCCTGACCAGCACTTTCTAAGCAGCTTTGCCATGACTCTGTAATGTGGTGCTTCTTTACAGCTAACATCCCCCTGTTGAAACTGCAGCCCACAGGTATGCACTCTTCCCCGGTCTCAGCATCGGCCAAAGACCCAGGAGACGGCTTTTCTATTCATTGGTCCTGTGAGCAAGTCTGCACTTTTCTCATTGGTCTTCTTGCAAAATGCTGCTGCACCATTGGTCAATGCCCAAGCCTGATTGACACTGTTTCAAGATGAGACCTGTGGCTAACCTTGGAGCAGGCACAGCTCTCTTTTGTAATGGCAAGTACTGAATTGTACTGGAATAGCCCTCTATATTTTTGTAGCACTAGTTGTTTTGCCAATAATGTAATGCTAAAAAAATGCTTACAATTGATTGTAAGTGTGCCTAGAATTAATGTCTGAGGCTAGGACTACATACTGTTTAAATTTTTGCCTTAGAGTGTTACAGTCCTTTTGCTGAAGAATCTATGTGTGAGGTTTGTTCAGGACTGCATAGTGATTGTGTTAAGGTACATCCATTCTGCTATCATCACAACTTTGAACTCTGAAATGTCCCCTGCCTTCCTGTCTCTGCCATAAACTTTTCTCCCACTCTCTGTCTCTTCAATCCCCTAACCCTCCCCCACCTGCGCTCTCAAATTGCAACCAGTGCCTCTATACCTGAGGACCGCCCCCCCCTTTTCTTTTGACCTGCTAATTCTTCCTTCCTCTGTTATTCTTCTTTCGGCCAAAACCTTGCTGGCTATTTGTCCCCTCTCTGTCTGCATGCACCTACTGTTTCTCACCTGTTTTTTGCATTTGCCTCCACCACCGATTGTAGCCCTTTGTCCAATGAGCTATTTTAACTAACATCCTCTCTCCTTTTCTTCTCTCTCTCTCTGCAGCCCATAGCCTGACTGGCACTCTCTAAGTGGCTCCATCACCACCCTGGGACATGGTACTTCTCCACATCTGCCATTCTCCTGCTCAAACTGCAGCCCACAGGTATGCACTCTTTCCCTGTCTCATCCACCGAAGGCCCTGGAGACAGCTTTTCTTTTCATTGGTCCTGCGAGCAGGCCTGGACTTTTCTTATTGGTCCACTCGTAAAACATTGTTTCTCCATTGGTTGGCGCTCCAAGCCTGATAGACACTGTTTCAAGCTAAGCCCTGCAGCTACCCTTGGAGTGGGCACAGCATCCTTTTTTAATGGCAAGTGCTGAAATGAACTGGAAACAGCCCTCTATATTTTCTCCCACTCAGCCTCCCCAGCTCCATCCTCTACTAAATCTGCCAAGGCTCCACCCTTGACTTTTTCCTCCTGTATTATTGGCCACCAGCTTTAATATTCTTCCTGTTTACGATACTGAGAACAATTTCACTACTCGCAGATAACTAAACCTCCCACCTTAAACCCTAGCCTCAGAGTCTATTGACTCTTCTCCTATCATTCTTACTCTTTCAAAGTGACCAGGTCAAGACTTTCCCTACTGCCTACTAAATTGCTACCCATACAGGACATAGTCTAGATTCCTACTGTTTTTTCCCTTAAAGCACCTGAACAAAACTACCTTTTCTCCTCTGCTAACCATAATCAGTGAGACCAATCTCAGTTGTTTTCCCCTCCTGAAACTCCATTTACTGCAACAATGTACCAGCGCTTGCATTCCTCTCTGTCTATGCTGATCTCCCTAACAACCATGCTACAGGTGGCTGACCTCTGTGGATCTATACTGGCCGCTGACCAGCGACACCCTGGCCCCAAATCTAATATATTTGATGCCTTTCAATGTTTGCAGATCAGAACCCTCCCTTACAAGTGTAGTCCTACTGGATCTATTAACTAATTGTGAGCAGTGGCTTCTGGGCCTATTTATACATGCCTTCAGCCTCAAATCCCCCTCTTGCCTCCCCCCAGCCTGCTCCCGCCCCCACACACTGATTCTCTTTTCCGGTGACATCAAAATTAATCCTGGCCACATAAATGCCCATATTGATCAGACTGATGCAAACTGGTCAAAGAACCTTGGGCCCAAAATAGCCCACAAGAATATCCACAGCCTCACGTCCAAGCTCCATGAGCTTGAGGCATGGGTATATCTTTACAAGCTACATGTGTTAGGTCTCCTGGAAACATGGCTAAAATACACTCACTCTGACTCCCATTTGCAACTCCAAGGATACTCCTTCCTGTGCCAAGACAGACCTGGCCAAAAGAGGGGTGGCACTTTATGTGCAAGACCACATCTCGGTCATCACTATCAATCGCTCAGCTTCCATCTCCCCAAGTGAATGGCTCCTCGTAGAACTAACTCTTGGAGCATCTAAGAAGCTACACATTAGTTGTTTCTACAACCCCCCTGCAGGTGTTATGGGACTATCCTGGATGGCATAGCGTGAACAACCACCTCCAGGGACATGGTCATAATTGGCAATTTCAGCCTAAATTGTTTGGATGTGTCTGCACCTGATTATGCAAATCTACTCAATGAACATAACCTGGTACAAGTTATCTCATCTACCACCAGGCACAATGCCCACTCACAAAACCACTTCCTCATAGACTGGGTAGCTGCAAACCATTTTGACTTGATTCTCCAGACAGGCAGTATGTCTGACTCAATCAGTGACCACTCACCAACCTATTCCATACTGTCTCTAAAATCAAACTAAGCTCCCTACAAACTTATATCCTTCAGACAATTCTCCAAACAAGACTGAATGCCAGTACTCAATGAGGTGTGGGCAAGGAACTGGAATGCCCTCTACCACCTAAAGGATATCTCTGAGGCAGTCACACTATTCTCTTTCAGCCTACTCTGCATCCAGTGCACATATTTCCCCCTAAAAACTAGAAGAGTGAGAGGTGGGTTCACTCAATGGATAACCAGTGAGCTGCTGGCACTAATGAAAAACAGGGACCACAAGTGGAAGGAATACAAGGCATCCCCTTCCCCCTAACTTTGAAATGTCTACAGACAGTTATGAAATAGCAGCAAACACACTGCTAAATCCTTAAAAGCACAAATACTATCATAACCAACAAATCAACAGCCAGGGCAACCCACGTAGTTTCTGGTCCTCCATTAGCTCTCTCCTTAACCCTAAAAACAGCAGTCAGATAATCCAACTCTCCTCCCCTCTGAACCCCCCTCAGACCCTACTGAAATTGCCGACACTTTCAACCTAAAATTCACAAACCTATCCCCTTACCTAAACAAGCTCCCCCAAATGAGCCCCCCTGCATCTTGCCACCAGACTAATGACACTGCCTTTTCCCACATCTATGCTCTGCCCCCTCCTTTTCATTTCAGGACCATTGGCCACACTGACACCATCAAGTTATTAAAATCCCTTGCAGTCAGCGTTAGCCCTGGTAGTGATGGTCTACACCCCCCTTCTTGAAACTCATCTCCCCTGCAATTGCAAATCACCTCACCTTCACCTTCAACCTCTTTCTCACTACTGCTGCTGTACCCAGTGCACGGAAACATGCAAATGTAGTACTGATATTCAAGGCTGGCGATCCCCTTTCCCCCAACAACTACATACTTATCTCCCTCCTCCTCCAGCTGAGCAAACTGCTTTAAAAAAAATCATACACTCTCAGCTAACAGAGTGCCTGGAGAAGTACAACCTTCTATGCCTCTCCATCACAGGTTCCACAAACATCACAGTATCTCCTCTGCCCTTGCACTTTTTCCCAACAACGTACTGAGAAACACGGACTAGGGCAGACCAATGGGTGCCATCTACGTTGACCTATCTAAAGCATTTGACCTTGTTGATCACAACCGCCTCCATTCGACCTTGCTCCTTTTTGGCTGCACTTCTGGGCTCACTGCCTGGTTTTGCAGCTACCTATCAAATAGGCACCAGTTAGTTCTCATTGACAAGCTTTCCTCCTCTGCCCTTCCTGTACTCACTGGCATTCCACAGGGCTCCACACTTGAACCTCTGCTCTTCTCTGTGTTCATCAACACGCTTCCAAAGGACAGCATTACCTGCTCTGCTTTCCTGTATGCTGATGATCTGGTCATGTATCACAGCGACAAAAATGATGACACTATCTCCTCCACCCTCACACTAAATGTTGCATCTGCCCATAATCTGTTCTTCTCTCACAACTTACTACTAAATGAAAAAAAGACCAAAGCTATGACCATTGTGTCTAAACCCTTCTTAGCAAAGGCTACTAAAGCAAAGACATATCTCCTAGTTCTCACCCCCACTGGCACTCTGCTTGAGACTGTCTCTTTCTTTAAGTACTTAGGAGTTACCCTTGACCCCTCCCATTCTTTTTCTGAACACGTCAACATCACCATTAACCAGATCCACCAAAAACTGGGCATTGTATATTGTTATAAACATTACCTGTCCATGGAACCCCGTTAGGCGGTAAAACATGGCAACCTACTTCCCTCCTATACTACTCTCCCCAGTCTACTCAAACCTCTCCTCATCTCTATACATGAGACTAAATAGTACCTACAATGCTATCTGTTGCTTTATCCTTCTCGCCCCCTACCACACCCACCACTGCTCGCTATACCAGTCGCTGGGGTGGCCAACCCTGCAAAGTTGTTTTAACTATTCTTAGGGCTGCACAATGGACAACTCCCTCCACCTTGCACATATGTCCCCCTACTCTCCTTGCTAACAAACTGCTATCACCAGAAACCTTTGGGCATCCTCAATCACACCATTGGAAATACCTCAAGTCCACTCCACCATGGGCAAACAAGTTTTCTTTGTCACTGCCCCCTTGCTTTGGAACAAACTCCCCCTGCCTATTCGATCATTACCCACACATCTAACATTTAAGCATGCCATGAAAGCATGGCTTCTTTCATCTGCAGTCTGCCACTGTTTCTAACTGCAAGGACACTGTGTTTTTGGATCTCTTCTTTGACCTATGAACTTAGTCTACACCTGCATCCTGACAGCACTTCCCCGTGTCTCCTTTCCCCACTAAAACTCCCCCTTTTTCTCCTGCCCCCTCACCCCCTCAACTACCCCATGTCCTTCCTCTCTCTCTTTTTCTTCTACTTTGTGCTACTTCCTTCAATTTACTTACCTGATGTTTTGATCTCTGCCTGTACTCTACATCAACCCTTGTTATGTGCTCAGCAAGGAACTTGATCTTGTATCGAACAATTTTTTGCTGCCTGTGCCCTGCGACAGCATGATTTGATGCATCAGTTGCACTTGGTACATTGTACCTGATGTATTTTTTGTATCATATCTGTTACACCTGTGTTTTGGCTGCCACATTTCTGTGGCCCGGGTCTTACCCGAAAAAGGTCCTTTGGATCAGTGCACCTACCCGGTTTACCCCCCTGGGTCTGTGTGGTGGCTGCTTGTGTTTGTCTGTGTCTGTAGCTTAGTTTTTGTGGATTTACATGTTTTTCTGCTTGTGGTAACTATACCATTCTTGCTCACTACATCCGTGAAAGTCTCCTGGACTGGATTTCTGCAAAAAAATCATCATCAGGTATCTTTATTTTCATTTTAAAATCAACTTTTTGGAAGCTATCCCAAGCAAAACACAAGTGAAGCAACTACATCTGACAAACTTGGTGACTCTGGGTCCTGCTGGAATCCACATTTTTGTCTGACCTGCTCCATGATCTGTATGTGGGCTTTTCAGCAACCTGTTTGAATGACAAAGAAGCATACAGACAAAGGGATTTCACATCCTGCATATGTGCAGGAAAAGTTAATCACCTTCAGGAATTTTAACATTTCAGTAACTCTGGACCTCAGCTGTTGATCATTCTTTTGGCTTTTGACTTAACCACCAGGTACCTATCTGCAAGCGACTGGGTGCAACTGACAAGCTACAACAAGGATAAATGGGCATATCATCCTCTATTACTAACAATCTCCTTGCTCTGGGTCCCTAGACGCCTGCACTGGTCCAAGCTGCATAAGCCTCAGAAGTGTAATTAAATTGACTACAAAGTACAGCAACTGTCTCTTAAACTCCTACTCTTCCTCCTCTTGATATCAGGAAGTGTCCACTCAAATCTTGCCCCTGTCTCCTACAGTACAACAAAGCCTGCCAAATGGAGGGGGGTCAAAATTGCTACCTTAAACATCTGCAGTCTCCTCCCAAAACTGGCCTCCTTCAAATCTTTGCCAGCCAACACAACCTGGATATCTTTTGCCATCATCGAAACTTGGCTGACACCTAATACTCCGGATCATGCCATCTCTATACAAGGCTACAAGATATTCAGGCTGGATAGGACCTCAAAAAGGGTGGTGGATGTGCAATCTACATAAAGGACTACCTCACCTGTCTCCCTGGTTCTTATCCCACCACAGAAACCTCAGTGCAACTCCTCCCTATCAAGATACTACTTGGTGCCCAAAACAAAGTCCTCACAATTGCTGCTGTTTATATCCACCAAAGATCCTGATTCTGGCCTACAGGCTGTCCTCGAGTTCGTAAGTACACAACCTTCTGACATCGAACTCCTTCTCCTTGGGACTTTAATATAAATTGGCTTGCTCCTGATGCAGGGTCAAACAAAGATGCCATCCTAGCAGCAAATTTAACACAAGTGGTAAACTCCCTACCAGGAAAAGTACAAATCAGGGACAAGCACCTCAATGACTGGATCCCTACCAGCCACCCCTACCAGTATAACCAATGTAAGTGCTCTCCTGACTCGCCTCAGTGATCACCCTCCAATAATATGTACCTGGACAAATAAGTTTCGTAAGCCGCCCCCAAAAACCATCTATAGCCAAGTCCTACATTATGGCAACCTTACTCATCTCAAGACCTGTCTTAGGCAGATAGACTGGTCCTTGATTTACAAAACTCAAGATGTTGACCTAGCCCTTGATTACTTTATTACTACTTTCAACACTGCCTGTGACACCTATGCACCAGTAAAAAAGCACTCACAAATCCCTGGTTCACGGCAAAGCTATTGGCACAACTCAAAAGTAGGGATCACCTCTGGGCCACTGCAAGAGCTACTGGCACTCTGTCGGACATTCAAAAGTATAAACAGGCTCGCAACCACTGTACTAAACAGATCCGTTGATGAAGAGCTCCTACTTCAAGAATGCCCTCTCCAACTCCTGGGGCGAAGGGAAATTCTTCTGGGACAACATAAAGAATATCATGGGTCAGCAGTCCAAATCCTCTCCTACAATAATGAATGTGGATGGAACCACTACATTAGACCCAGAGATCATTGCAAACACCCTAAATGATACCTTAAAGGACCTTAGTGGTGTCCTCTCATCTGATTTCTTTACTGATGCTGACCCTCCAATTTCTACTTCTACTACTGCCTCTCCAACCAAACCACCCTTCCATTTCAAACTAGTAAAGGCACATGAAGTCTATAAATATGTAAAGAAGGCCATTTCTAAGTCCCGAGCAAGCAGCGACACTATTGACCTTAAACTTCTGTCCCTCACTCTGGAGGAAGTACTGCTCCCCCTCAGAAAAATGTTCAATCTCTCCCTCTACTACAGCCAATTCCCTAGGAAATGGAAGGCTGCAGTTGTCACTCCGGTGCACAAAAGTGGTGATAAGTCCTGCCTGGTAACTATTGCCCGATATAAATACTACCACCTCTCTAAGGCCCTTGAACGCTGGTGGCGGACCAACTTTCAGACTACCTGAAAACACAACATCCTATGCACTCAGCAGCATGGATTTAGGAAAGGGCACAGCACATCGACCGCCCTACTTGAATTCTCAGGAGCAATCCACAATGCCATGGACAAAGGAAACCTAACTGGAGCAGTCTACATTGACTTTAACCAAGGCATTTGATACAGTTCACCATGGCCTACTTATCAAACAACTTCTATCCCTAGGGCTCTAGAGGGTCCTGGTGACTGGGTAAAAAATTACCTTGCTCAGCGCTCTCAGTCTGTAAAAGTAGCTGGAGTTCTCTCTGACTCAAAACCGGTTCACTCAGGAGCTCCCCAGGGATGCATCCTGGGCCCCCTCCTTTTCAGCCTTTTCCTAAACTCCTTCCCCAAATCCTGCCCTGAACAATTAATCCTCTATGCCGATGATGCCGTGATTCTTGCCACTCATAAAGATCTGAACCTCTTACGCCTCAACCTTCAGCATGCTTTTTCCAAAGTTGAGATGAGGTTCCTTGAACATAAGCTGGTTCTAAACCACAGAAAAACTAAATCCATGCTCTTCTCTAACCCGCAAAACAAGAAACGGCAAGTCCCACTCACCATTAATACATACCTGGGAAATACCCTTGAACAAGTGCCAATTTTCAAATATCTTGGAATCAACATTGATCAAGGCCTAACCTTTGCAACTCACATTGATAGTACAGCAAAAACTATTAATCAGTGAATTGGGATCCTGTATCAGAACCGACAGCTTCTTACCCATTCTGCACTGAGGATTGCCATCCAATCTTCTATCATCTCAGTCGTCGACTATGGCTTAGTTATATATGGATCTGCCACTACTACAGCACTTAGTCGCATTACAACATCCCTAAATAAGGCCTGTCGGCTGCTCACTGGTGCACATCGACGTACCCACACATGTGAACTCTATGCTGACTCAGGTTGGTTGCAGCTCTCAAACTGGATAAAGTACCTTACCTGCCTGATGGTGAAAAAATTCACTCTGGGCCTCACTCCACCCTGTATCCAAGACCTGTTATGCCCGAGCGCTAGCACCCATTCTACCAGAAGATCAGAACACCAGCCTCTCCAAGTCCCCCGATGCCGGACTTCTCAGGGACAAAGATCATTTGCCTATCGTGCCCCCAGCTGGCTAAATGCCCTCAGCATTCATATTACTGCCTCCACCTCTCTAGGTATTTTCAAATCAAGGCTTTTCTCTCACCTTGCCACCTCCAGCTCCTGTGACTGCCCTGATTAAACCTCCTATTTTCTCACTACCCACCCTGTTCCGTTATTTGACAAAGACATGTTTGGGAAACCTTTTATCTTGCTATTGTCTGCTCCCCACACCTTTCACTTAACCTCTCTGTTCTGGACTTTTTCCCTATTTGTTTCTCCTAATCTGGCATGACCTCTTTCTTGTAATAATAATGTGATTATTGATATCTCATGTCCTTTTGCACAAGTGATTTGATATGTATTTGTATATGTTTTCTTGCTCTTGACACAACACAAATTGTTGTGTTATCTATGTAACCTTTTGTACTGTACCTAATTGATGTGGAACCTTTGTAAAAGAGCCTCTGGCTCAAAGGTAGTAATTCCTAGAACAATAAACTAAACTAAACAAAGACAGGAGGAAAGTAAGCAAGAAAGAAAGAAAGAAAGAAAGAAAGAAAGAAAGAAAGAAAGAAAGAAAGAAAGAAAGAAAGAAAGAAATGCTCTAGATGTGTACATCTGATAGAGTCCTTTACATTTTACTGTACCTTGTTCATTACTTAAAGGCCTCTGTCACGTTACAAAACACCATGGTTTGGGCACTCACCACCAAAAATTACACCGAACACCAAAAAAAAAGATTTAAAAGGATTTTATTCCATAAATACAGTGCCTGACTCATTTCTGGTCTGTTACTCGACCCTTTCTCAAAGACTTAGCCATGGTGTTTTTTATTTAAAAATTTTGTTTGAGAGCACCACATTACCTTATGCACACCCTCCATGATTTGTTCTCTGTCACATTACTCTTCTTATTCTTCTTCTTTGTGGCCTCCAGTGATACATGTGCAATGCCCTAAGCTGATTCTTCTAGGATCTGTTTTGAGGGCCATGAATCATTTTGGTTGGTCTATGCTGCACCATTTCTAGCCTGCACTGTCTTTCTTTAAAGATCAGCTTCGAAGCTGATAATTATTTTATTACTTTTCTTTTCACAGGTACTGACAGTATAATAAAAATGTTGATTAGAAATCATGTATCTGTGTGTTTCTTTCCTAAAATGGATATATTTTGTATTACAGCTTGTTAAAATACTAGTTTGTACAGTGCAGCTCAGTTTTTTTTTCTCCGCACCCCTATATTCTGGCAGTTCATTGAGTCATTCATGGAGTGACATCTGCTTCATCAGCTCAAGCACTTATTAGACCTGAAGCTTGCGCTGCGCTAAGCTGTAAGGCAGCAACACTTTGATGACAGCAGCAGTAGCTGTTTTATTTTTTAATGACCCTAACATTTTTTAACTCAGAAAATCCTTGTTAGTTGGATAAAAAATGCTACATTGGAAAATGCACAGATTTGTGTATCAGCCACTACTAACTGTAAG
This sequence comes from Neoceratodus forsteri, assembly GCA_016271365.2. Lineage (NCBI taxonomy): Eukaryota > Metazoa > Chordata > Ceratodontiformes > Ceratodontidae > Neoceratodus > Neoceratodus forsteri. The sequence goes on from CM057452.1 coordinate 1,062,452,749, forward strand.
TGTGAGATGATTTCAACACATTTGCGCTTGACTATGCAGTATTTTCACAAGTTAGGGAGAGCACCTGAGAAGCATACCGCAACTTCCCTTTCATTACAGGCTCATTTTTTTTATTGTCTTTATCTGCTAGTAGATTTGATGATTAATGAGACCTATTTGAACATTTTTTTTGATCCTGCAGTATTGTTTTTAAAATCTGTTCTGACACAGGTTGTTTTCCTAAGGTTGCATTGATCATCATTATTTATTTGAAAAGAGGAGAAAAAAAACAGTCCTAGTTTTGATCACATCTTTACAGTGAGTTGGTACCTCTGAAGTTGAAGTTCTCACACTATTTTGATCTCCGTATATTACTTCCAGGTAAATGCTGCTATAAGCATAGGTTCTGAGACACAACAAATGTAGATTTTATTTGATTTCGTTTGTAGCAAATGAAATATCACAGTTAGTTAATCAATGAACAATATTTATTCAATTTAAATTGTGTGTGGGGGGGGCGGGTGAGTGCGGTGATGATAACTGGAGTAGTCGATTCCCTTTCAAGATAAAAGGGAGCAGACAAACTCGTGATTATGTGTTTAAAATGCAACCTATGACAGCATTTTGTGCTACCCCCACTGAATCTTGTCATCTGAGCAATGCAATCAGGCTGATCTTGAGTCATTCGGTCTTACTCATGACAAGGATGACTGACCACATTTGCCGATTCTCAGTTTTAATACGATAGCACAGTGTGGGAAAAAAAACATTTTATTTGCTTGTTTACCAGACCTCCATTGCCTGAACAGCTAACCATACCCCACACTTCAAACATTATATTTACTGGGGTTTTTTTAGTATTCCGTGTATATCCCATTAGCACTGATTCAAGTTTGACAGTTTTGTTTTTTTGCAGGATTAATGTTGCTATTTATACTGGTGAAAATAACCTGGTATGCCTGAACACCCTACAGTGGCAAAAACAACACAAAACAAAACACTGTTATCAATGTTAACCATTTAAGCATGACAGTGCCTCATGCTTTTGCAACAATCCCATGTTCCCTAGCTCCTATACTGCAAGCAACATCATGTCAGCCAATAGCAGTACCATCTATGTTGTAATAGAGAATAAAGCAAGAAATGGATGGAGATGTGTTGTAGCGAGCACATGAAATGTATATGTAAAGAGATGGGGTGAAAAAGCAAAGAGCAGATAATGACCCAGCACATACGATATCTTTGTTGCTCAACTAATCCATTCCCTTACCCCTTTCCATTTGTTTCCATTGTTATTGGGCAATAACTTTATTCTCAATATGCATCACAACAGAAGTTTTGTTTAATTAAATTCCTGTCTTAACCACTTACAGAGACGTCCACAATCATTATTTAAAAGTATTTTAGATAATTCTCCAACGAAGAATTTATTTTGCAGTATATTTTTATATCTTACACTTACATACCTGGTATCGACTGGTTACTACACACTGAGTTAATCACATGTATTCTCCTAGTAAATTATCTAGCAGTGTGAACCCTGTCATGGGGGGGGGGTGTCCTATTAAATTTGTGTCAAGTGATGGATGGATGACCATAATGATGGATGGATGGATGTATGGATGGATGCAGATAATCAGACATAGGAATTAAATGAGTATTTTTACATTTTCTGGTTTTAAAAGTGACATGCAAAGTTTGAGAGCCAAAATAATCATTATTCTTAATTTCATATAAGCACTCTAATTAGATAACTTTATTATGCAGACCTCTGGTAAATGCAGAATTTTTGGCATCTACCCATATAAAGTACCACACAAAGATCCTGAGTAAACTCCAATTTTTCAGTATTGTTTGTCCAGCTATATATTTAGTATACACTGCTTGGACTGGATTTAACATAAGTGTCCTTATTGCATCTGCAGGTACTCTGGGGTGAAAAGTACATAGACAGTACCGCTGTATACCCTAACTGTCTTAAGTACTTTTAAACACTACTGTTCCTACAGGTGCAGTTCAAAGCACATAAGTAATATTTGCCACACTACAGTGTATACAAGGAGTACAGTGAGATCCCTGTCACTAAAATTTGGAGATTACACAGAAACAAAATACTGCCCAGTTGAGGTCCTTATGCAGCTGTCTTTGCTTTAGCATTTTTTAAAACTTAGCAAAATGCAATTCATAATTAGAGAGTCGACAGAAAATTAAACAGAATGATTATATGGATCAATCAGCAGGCAAAGTAAGTTACAGTGCAAGGATTTAAATGTATGAACACACATTTGTAGGTCTTCTTTAAGAATTTATTTCCCGCCTTGCTCATTTAAAATAGCAAACTTGATACACATGCAACAAAAAGACTGAACCTTGTAATTCTGGTAGTACCTGCATCACACACTAACAGGGTGGAAGCTGTGAGGGTGGAGACAGAAAATTACATCATGGCCAGCTGTGGCTAGGTTCAACATTGTTAAGACACACTTTGTGGCAAAAACAATATATGAGGTCAATCTGAAAATAAATTTTAAATATTGTATTGTAACATCATCTACTGAAGTCACTACTCAAAGCCCCAGTGCTCTGACTTTGGAAGAGTATTTGTCAGCACGTGGTACTAAGTGTTGTGGCATGATATAGTGTAGGAAACAGTGTCAGAAACAGCTAGATAACATGCTAGAATGGATAATGTTACTGTGGAAACCTCAGGAAGATGACACAGCACTATATACAGTTTTGTGAAGCTCACAAACTCCATGTCAGTATCAGACACAGAGAGCCAATGGGTGGTTGTTGCCAATTGGGTTTAAGACTTTTTTTCAGCATATCACTCCGTGCCACAACCCTCTTGATGAAATAGTGCCTTCTTATCTTCCTACTGAATCTTCCCCAATGTAATTCAGAATGTGTCACATCATTACCCTTTTCACTGTTGAAATGCCATTCTGTTCAGATACTGCATATGCATTTTATTTGTTTAAATATCTCTATCATGTCCCACCCTATGTAGCACATTTGATGCTATTCCTCAAAATCTTCCTCATTGTGCTTTATGACTAACCCCTGATCAACTTTGTCACCTTCTGATGCACTCCTCCATTAATTAAATGTGTCTTTTAAGTAGGGTTAATAGAACTGAACTAAGTACTCCAAGCGCTGCCTCACCATGTGCATATACAAACACAGAATGACATATTATTTTATGTATTTTATATCTGTGTTAATGTATCATGGCAGCAATTTGGCATTTGATTCCATCTTCAAGCAATTAAGCAAAGAGGCATGAACAAGGATTAGAGTAACAGCCCTTTAAGCATTTCACATGAGTGTAATGGCCATATTGCCTGTAGTTGGTGATTAGCTGACTGTTAAAATCCTGTGTGTGCCTTATTGCTATTATAAATAATTAGTCCAAAAGATCATTGTTAATAGTATACTTTCTGAATATATTTCTTAGTCAGAGGGAGTTTTTATTAGTAAAATAGTTTCTAGGGATGAGGATATGTTGTAGTTTTCCATACTTGTTAGTATATACCTTTCCCTTTAAATCTTGCTGGAAGGTCTAAAAGCTGGCTCCTCCCACCCACCCAGGTGATATATGCCTCAGCTCTGCCCCATTACCCATTTCCTCCTTTCCAATTTGAAGATTCAGATTCCCTCCTTACCACTCAGTGTTGAGTAGGCCCTGGCACTTAATACTTCAGCTATTGCAACTGTGATGCAGGGAGTGATTCTATTTGTCTTTCCCAAGCCAACATTCATTCTCATGCCGAACACCACTCTCATGGGCTGGGTGCCCACATGGGGAACCACAGAGTCCAAGGTCTCTGAACCCCTGGGGAATCCCATTGCCACATCAACCTGATGGAGCTCTAAGCAGTCCAGCTGGCTCTGTCCATATTCACTCTGTTACTTTGGGTTCAATTGGTCCAAGCCTAGATGGACAATACCACAACCATATACTACCTCAGCAAACAGGGAAGAGCTCCATATCTGTATCCTTGTGAGAAGACGGGAGGTAGAAATGCAGCAAAGTGGATGATTGGCAGATGGATTGCATCCTGCATTTATCTCTGCTACCATTTGGCAGGCAAGGAGCCTCCCAGAGGGATAAGAGCTCATTCTATCGGTCATACTACTTTGTCAGTGGCTGCTTCTAGATATATCCTTATACAGGACATCTGCAGGGCTGCTACCTGCAAGTCAGCAGCCACTTTCATTACTTATTACCATATCAACCTTGAGTCATGCTGGGATGCTGATTTTGGGGCCTCAGATCTCCATTCTCTGTTCGCTAGGTATGGGGTGTTTGCCTTGCCTCCCTCCCTCCTCCTGGAGAACTGCTATGAATCTGCCAACAAGGGTGGATAAGAACAACATACCCAAATCCTTATAAACACAGGTTAGTCACCTTTAACAGTAGTTCTAGGAGTGTTATGTGCTGTTCACCTACTGTACACAGTGACCCACCCAACATCTCCAGCTTTGACATACAACCTCTGCTTCCAGCGAGCAACATTAGGTGTCATTGGTGGAGCTGAGCCATATACTACCCAGCCGGGTGGGAGAAGCCAGCTTTTAGACCTTCCAGCAAGATTTAAAGGGAAAGGGACAACATATACCATTCCTAGAACTAAGGTTACAGGTGAGTAACCTGTGTTTTTGAACAAAAAGTAACTTACAATTAAGCAATAAGGCATGACCAGGGGTTAGATTAACAGTCTGTTAATCACCCCCTAGGGTGTAATGTGGCACAAGATGCAGCTGAATGCTATATTGCCACTAGGTTTTGAGTAACTGACTGTTAAGCTAACTCCATGGAGTGCCTCATTGCTATTATAATAAGTTATTCCAAAAGAAAAGTGTCAAAAGTATACTATTTGAATGTTTTCCTCATTTACAGAGAGATTTTTTATAAAATAGTTCTTCCATCAATGATTAAAGAATTCTGGTTCAAAATCAGAATGCAGCATCCCAGTCATTCAGCAGTGCCAGAGGATGGAATACTGACAGGAACAATCCATGTGCCATGATGATCAGACTGTACATGACAGTGTAACATGGATTAATGTAAGGCTGTTGGAATACTAACAGCCAATCAGACTGCAGCATTTCTGAGACCCTTTTTATAACTAATTTTATTTACTATATCTCCTGATAGGAACTCTACTATGCCATATTGTTGTGCTACCAGTTGTACCAGTAATTCCAACTCTGGAAAGGGTTTTTATATATTTCCAAAAAATTCAGAGTAAAGACAGGAATGGATCAATGCAATACATAGATCTAACTGGCATCCAGCAAAACATCATGTATTATGTTCGGATCATTTTGATGACAGCCAGTATTCAATAGATCCTTCAGTACTTAAGAGTATCGGTTCCATTCCAGGTCAAAAACGATTAAAACTGAATTCTGTATGAACAATTTTCAACCATTGCTCTATTATTAATGAAGATACTGTTAGTGTGTTGCAAAATCAACAACAAATAGAGGTGTGTTGATAAATGTATAATGTAAGTAGCTGAATACTTTAATTTTGAAAGGGCTATAGTCAAACTATCACAGCCATTCTGTAATACTTTCCATCAGTCTGCAGTGTAAACAATTTTTTTTTTATTTTTCATTCATAAAAGGTTTGCATGGCTACTGAGTATTTATTCATTGGTTTATCTCATAAGTAATTAAAAAGGAAAAACATTATTGATACTGTTCCACAAAGAAGATTGATTAATAAGCTGGGTAGGCTCCACGAGGGTCAGAAGTTGGTCAACTGGGTGCCAAACTGGTTGACAGGCAGAAAACAGAGTGGTGGTAAATGGTATACAGTCAGAATAGATGCAAGTCACAAGTGGGGTACCTCAGGGATTAGTCCTGAGGCCAGTCCTCTTCAATATCTTCATCAGTGACATTGCAGATGGACTAGGTGCTAAGGTTTGTCTTTTTGCAGGTGACACCAATATCTGCAACAGAGTAGATGATCCAGATGGGTGGGTAGAATGAGACGAGATCTGGATAAACTGGCAAAATGGTCGGAAGAGTGGCAATTGGGGTTTAAAACAATGAAGTGCTAGATCATGCACGTAGGGAAGAGAAACTCTGAAGCACCCTACAGGTTGGGAGAGAAATTGCTGACAATTACAAGGGAAGAAAGACACTTGGTCATCATGATCACAGATGATCTGAAATCATCCAAGCAGATCACTAAAGCAGTTGGTCAGGGATATTGTGATATATTAGTAGGGATATCATAAGTCATAAGAGAGAGGTCATAATTCCTCTTAACAAGACACTAGTTAGGCCCCACCTTGAGTACTGCATGCAGTACTGGAGGCCGCACCTTCACAAGGACATTAGCAAGATGGAGGCAGTTCAGAGAAGGACAGTTGAAATGATGCAGGAACTGCATCAGATAAAACATGAGGACAGATTAACAGAGTTCAATATGTATACCATAGAGCAAATGAGGGAGAGAGGTGATATGATCGAAACATTCAAACACCTCATGGGCATTAACAAGGTGAAATAGTCTAACATGTTTCAATATAAGAAAAATAGCAGGACTAGAGGACACAGCATGAGAATAAAGGAGGCTGATTAAGGGGTAATGTGAGAACGTTCTTTTTCACTGAAAGGGTGGTGGTTGCATGGAACAGCCTACCTTAGGAAGAGGTGGATATGAATACAGTGAATGGCTTCAAAAAGGCATGGGATTGGCATAAGAGAGCAGTACAGTTGAGTATGAATGGATTGGCCATTGACAGAGTAAAAGCCTATGGCACATTCATAAGGCAGAAAAAATAAGTAGACTGGATAGGCCTTGCATTCCTTATCTGCCATCAACTTTTATGTTTCTATGTTTCTATCTACATGGTAAATACTATTGTTTCATAGACAGCATGTATTATTCCAGTCATTAAATAGTATTATATGAAAAAAAAATAAATGTCAAGCTGAACTGTGATCTGTCAATATTATTTAGTGTGATATTAATCGAATGTTAATCTAGTCACTTCTACATGGGGCATGCCTCAGACAGCTAGTGTTGGAACCAACTTGAGAGGGTGCATTGATAGACCTGGCACTCTCAAATGGGTATAGTGAGAGGATTTCAGATGAAGAAGTGGGTAGCCATCTAGGAACAAGCGACCACCAAACAGCGTGGTTCATGATAAATACAGATTGGTAGTCAAGCCATACAAAAGTGAGGGTACTGGACTTTAAAATGGCTGATTTTGGCAAAATGGGAGAGCACCTGATAAGTGCACTAGCAAATAGGCAGGAAGGACAGGTGGAAGAACATAGGGAAGAATCAAAAATGCCATTCAAGTAGCAACAAGTCACTGTGTGAGGCAAAAAAACAAAACAAAATGAAGGAAAATATCACAATGGTTCTTGAAAGAGGTGGTGGGTAGGGATAGAAAGAAAAACAATTTCATCGACTGGGTGACCAAAGTAGTAGACCAATTAGGGGCTGTGGATGTAGCATAACTAGACTTTAGCAAGGCATTTGAAATAGTCCCACACAAAAGATTATTAAAAAAGCTAGTCAGCTTGAGTGTGGGTTCCAGGGTGGTAGCCTTGGTTAAAAATTGTCTGTACAACAGGATGCAGAGAGTAATTGTAAATGGAGGCCAGCTGCGGCTGCCGGCGTCCACCGGGGAAGATAGGGGAAAAATGTAGGACTATACGCATTGACCAAAATAAAGTAATGAATTTAGAGAGACCAAATGAAGGAAGTAAAAGGAGGTTTGGACAAGATGGACAAAAAAGATCCTGCAGAGGAACTACCTGTATTATTATGTCAGGAAGGTATGTTGATTAGATGTCAGAAATGTAAAATGTATGCGGAAATTATACCACATTTAAGTACAAAGTCATTTGTTTGTATAAAATGCAAACATACCTTACACTTCAAGCAAAGTTAAATGAACTGGAAAAGGAAATAGCAGACTTGCAGAAAGAGCAGCAAAAAGCTCAAACAATGACCATAGCAGAAAACACTAGACATAATGGTAAAAGGGAACAAACTAAAGATTCAGACTGTAGTTGCACAGAGCACAATTTTAGAGTAACAAAAAAGGGAAAAGATGATGAAAGAAATGGAGATAGAGGTCAGTGGCAGGAGGTTAAAAATGGAAAGAGAGTTAAAAAGGGTAGAAGGGCAGAAATAAATATATTACTGACATATAACAGTTTTCAAATGTTAGAAGATTTAGAAGCACAGGAAAATTAATTAAACATGTCAATGAAAAGGGATCACAAAGAAATGAGAGTGAAAGGAGACTCATTAATTAGAAAATGTGATACTGTAGTTTGTGGGGAGAATGAAGAGCACAGAATGGTATTATGTTACCCTGTAGCTAAAGTCAGAGATGTTGAAAAAATGTCACCAGCAGTATTAAGCTCTAATAAAAGTAACTCATTTGTTACACTGCATGTAGGGTCAAACAATGTAGGATATAAGCATGAAAAGGGTACCTGTTATAAATTAATGGATGCAGCAAGAACATTAAACAATATGGGGGCAGAAGTGATAATTTCGGGCATACTTCCAATTTTAATGGCACAGAACAAAAGAAAATGACACAATACATAGAATTAATACACATTTGAAGAATTGGTCTGAAAGAGACAACATTAGATTTATTGATTCATGGTTATATTTTAAGAATGGAGCCGCCTTTATAAAAAAGGATGGATTACATCTAAATGAAAAAGGGAATGATATATTGGCGAGACTGCTAAAAAATGACATGGAGGTTTCTTCTTTAAACCAATTACTCAGGGAAACTTGGTATACACCGTAGGGTCACAAGACACTGAAAAGGGAAAATTAATACAGAGTGCAAGAAGAGGGAGCAATAAGAAAAGTAAACATTACCTAAAATGTATGTAGTGCAACTCTAGAAGTCTCAAAACCAAAATGAATGAGCTTCAGGCTCTAGCTTCATTGGACCATAACAATGATATCTTTTTAAAAACAGAGACATGGTAGAAACACAATGAAGAATGGGATAGTGCTTTACCAGGATTTAATTTGTTTAGGTTGGACAGAATGAATAAAACAGGGGGGAGGAATTGCTATTTTTATAAATGAACTGATAGCAGCAGTGGATATAACATTGTTAATTAAGAAGCATGAATTAGAGACCAAAATCTTATGGATTCATTTAAATACTAAAACAACAAAAACCTATGTAACAGGGTTGTGCTATAGACCACCAAATATGAAAGAAGATCAATATTTGAACCTTTTAGAAGGAATAAACCTTGCCGCAGAAATGGGACCATTGATATTGACCAGGGATTTTAACCTGAGTGACATCAACTGGCAGAGTAATGAGACTAGTTGAAGAGAAAGTAAGATGCTGCTACAGACTTATATTGAGCATAGTTTGTATCAGAATGTTATGGAACTCACATGGGGACAGAAATATCTTGGATTTAGTCCTAACATCAGAATGTATTGTCATTACAGACAGTTTGGTGGCATCACCTTTGGGAGACAATGACCACAGTACAGTAACGTTTAACATACAATGTGTTCTGGACATGCTACAAGGGCAAACAGAAATCTTTTTGTGTAAGACAGCCAATGAAAGGATGATAAATAATGATATAGGCAAAATAGACTGGCACAAAGTATGTAAGGGTAAGAGTGGAGAAGAAATGTGGTTAATAATTAAGGAAGTACTGTTAAACACCTGTATTAGACATATAAAGAGAATAAAAAATATAATAAAAAGGGGTTAAAACCAAAATGGATGAATACGACTATTATAAAATTGATCAAAAGAAAAAAAAAGATCATATGTACAGTACAAAAAAAATAAAACAGGTCTTATTTGGAATAAATACAAAACAAATCAGAAATGATGTAAGAATGCTATGAATAGGCAAAAAAAATAAAGGAATTAAGACTAGCACAAACAGCAAATAAAGGAAATAGTAAACAGTTTTTCTGATATATAAACTCACTAAAAAATACAAGAAGTGGTTTAACTGTTGTTATGGACAAAAATGAAATAATTAGTGAACCAAAACAAGTTGCAGAGTTGTTTAATAGACAGTTTTGTTCAGTGTATACGGATTTGGGCTCGGTCTTGGGCCCCGTTATTTTTCAGTTGAAGTAAATACAAGAAGTCACTCATTACAAGTACAGGGAAACAGAGTGAAAAATAAAAGAAAATATTTTTATACTGAGTGAGTGGTGAACTTATGGAATGGTTTACCAGAAGATTTGATACAGAGTACAAATAGGGACACATTTAAAAGACGTCTTGACAAGCTTATTCAAAATGGTAGTACATTATGATACTATTAAGAGATAAGGAGCAGTTATGGGTGAGAGCCTTCTTTAGCTCTGATTGCAATAGTGACTCTGAAGAAAGAGGGGTTACTAGTGGTATACTGCAGGGTTCAGTTCTGGGGCCAGTCCTCTTAGGTCTAGGTTTCTATGTTATATGTTTCACTTGACATGCCTTTCAAGAGTAGTAAAATATGATAGGGTGTACGTAAAGCTAGAATTTGTCCAACATTTTATAACAATCGGTCTCATGGCAGAACAGTTGGTAAAGAAATAAGCACTAGAGGTTGATAACTACAGTGGCATCCCTAAGGATGAAACCAAATTCTGGAGCATTTTGCAGCACTCGGTAGAATGCTGCAGCAGACCTACTGAATAAGGCAATGTAATTTCAATGACAATTAGACCATTTGGTCATTCAGGAAAATATGACACTGGAAGGATAAAGTGAATGCCACAGTTACCTACATGACAGAAGGGATGAACTGCAATTGAAATTACATTGTTTTATTCAGTATGTCTGCAGTAGCATACAGCAGTGTGCTTTAAACATGGGTTTCATCATGGGGGACACCACTCTACCTACCTAACCAACACTCTGTATTTTTACCTTTTATACAGAGCTCACCCTTTACTTATGTAAGCAATAAGACATGTACTATTCTATTCAACTGTTTCTGTCATCTTCTTATGTTAGGTAACAAATATGGTATGTGTGAGCCAGAGTGGAAGTTTGTCCCAGTTGTATTATCCAAGTAACACTTTAACTGATAGTATTGAATCTGCTAAACAGACTACATATTGTGATTCATCAGTACAAACCAAGACAATGGCATGTATTGGTGTACTGACTTGCCATATCACTAGGGTCGCAGATATCTCAGAACTACAAACTCATATATAATAATTATTGCTTACATGTTTACCCTCAACCAAGTCTTTTTCACCTGCCAGTCATCTGTCTTTATTATTATTAATTGTGAGATGGCTTATCAAGGAAAACAAGCATTCAAATGTATGCATTATTTTGGATGTTGAATGTTACTGTCCCTCACCCTCCCATCACATGTTCACACAAAATGGTAATCATGAAATGAGGATGAGTAACTTTATACACAGCTGTCTTGTACTATCACTTGTCTTTATGATGCCATATTGAACTATCCTGCTTTGCTCACGTTATTTGATGCAATTATTGGAGTACAGTGTACAGTTCTGGAGACCATACCTACATAAGGACATTGACAGGGTAGAGAAGGTTCAGAAGAGGGCAACAAAGATGGTGCATGGATTGCATCACAAGTCCTATGAAGACAGGTTGAAGGTACTGAGCATGTACTCCCTGGAGGAGAGGAGGGAGAGAGGGGATATGATAGAGACATACAAGTACCTTACAGAGAGGAACAGGGTGCAGGAATACACTATTTTTAAGCGAAAAAGATGTTCCAGGACTAGAGGGCATGGGATGAAGTTGGAGGAGGGCGATTCAGAGGAAACATGAGGAAGAATTTCTTCACAGAGCGGGTGGTGGACAAGTGGAACACCCTGCCAGAGGAAGTGGTGGGGGCTGAAACAATCACGGGATTTAAGAATGCATGGGATAGACCTAAAGGAATTCTGGAGGTCAGGGGTAAGGGGCAACAGACTTCTAGGAAAACATAAACTGAACTTACAAGCTCAAATGGGCAGACTGGGTGGGCCATAGGCCCTTATCTGCCAACACTGTCTACGTATCTATGTAATTAGAATGGCTACTTGAAATAACGCATTGATTTTGAATAGTGGTGTATCATTTATTCTGGCCCAGATATTCAACCCTAGAAATGCGCCCCGGTGCAATATTTAAAAGAAGGACTTGCACAGTGCAAGTCCTATTGTGCCGGGGTGCAAAAATAATGTATGCAGCGCATCTCCAGGGGGCATGCCCATGCATATATGGCACATCCTGATATTTAGCCCAGAATGTGTGGCGCATATGCTGGCACAACTCTTGGATGTGTAGCATACCTGGGCTCAAAGCTGAGCCTGTAAAATATGGCTCAAAAGGAGCCACCCACAGGCCTTCTGCTGTACTACAACACAGCAGCCACCAGTTGTGGGTAGCAAACCCCCCGAACACCATGCACAAGCACCCACATATAGCCCTGTTGGTTTAGTGGTACCCTCCTCCCACCATGTAGCCATGATCACTAGTAATAATGCTGAAATAAATCCCTGGTAATCTAGTGGTACCCCCCCTCCCCATAGCAGTGATCACCAGTAATAATACTGATATAAATCCCTGGTAGACTAGTGGCACCACCCACCCCACCTATAACCTTGATCACAAGGATTAATAGTGAAAGAAATCCCTGGAAGTCTAGTGGCACCTCCCTATTCCATCTGTAACCCTAATCTTGCAGGTATACACTATGTAATGGTATCCCTGGTTGTCCAGTAGCACTCCCCACCCACACAGGACCCCCTGCCCACCCAGCTCCCTCCCCATCATTGGCAGGCAATATCAAACCCACCTGCACATTGCTTGGCTAACCATTGAATGACAGCTTACAGTATCAGCTGTAAGCCTATTGGTTCACACTGTGGACCAATGGGCTTGCAGTGCATACTGTAATAGTCAGAAACAAAAACATGAATATGCAAATATTGCCATAATTACATGCAAATGACCCATTTGTGACTTGCTTATATTATGGCCCCATTTGCATACAGGTGGATGAATATCAGGAATTTGCGCACATCATAATTCTATTGCACTGGAGGAGTTTCCATTCATGGTATTCAGCCCTGTCTTGGGGAGATATGCCAGAGCATCCTATTTGCACTGTGTGCAGTACCTGCTATATTGAGAGGAGATGCACCATGGCTTATCTCCTTTGAATATATCCTTTGGTTGCACTGGCACATCTCAGTTGCTCTGCACCTCCGCTTGTGCCATTGCCAGGCTCATTTCAAAATTTTAGGGCCACTATGTCTATTATATAAGTAATTAAAAAAGTCAGGTTGTGCATTATGGTGAAATCATCACAATCCTCAGGTATGTTTTTAGGCATGAGGAGCAGACAAGTGCCTTTAAACACACATGAGAAATGCGATTATTTTATCATAATGGCACACACCAGCAGTGTCTTATTGTTCTTTTAAAATGGTTTGATGACAATACATTATGGACTAATACTGAACAGTAGCCTGACTTGTTTTAACATATTAAAGTTCTTATATTTTTATACACATTTTATAATCATTTAATTATTATTATAATATAACTTTGGTTAATATTGAACCAATAATGCTTGACAGGTTGTGACTTGTGATTTTAGTATTACAATAGACTATAATGCATATTTAAAATCATGCACATATCTAGTTTAATGGCAATATGGAACAATCTATTGGTGTTATCATATACATTTATTAGAAATTTAATATGTATGTTTTTAGATTTCAGCAACTAGAGGAACACAAACTGCTAAGTATGTTCTGCAATGGTTGGGTAAGACTGGTAAATCCCATGGGTATCAAACAGAAATTTGAGAAGTAGAAAAAAGTACTCAGACTGAACCAATCATGGTAGATACCTTTTCCATTGGTGTCCAGTGTGACTTTACCAGTCATACTTAGGAAAACGAGGAGACATCCAACACAGAATCAGAATATGAAAATTTGATAGATTTTGAATCTGATCCAGACTGGTATGAAAATGCTGGTTTGATAGAACATCTAAAAAAGTCTAACAGAGGGTCTGAATGTATTGACCTGTGAGTTGTTATTTAGTTATTATTTTTCATGAAAAGAAATAGATTTCTAATCTTGCTAAATCACAAACTTTCTACACATAATCATAGACATGATTTTTCATACCATCGCATATTTATATGAAGGTGTATTATATTGAACAGGATGGTATCAACCTTCTATACTTATAGCATCTATTGTTTGGTTTTGGCTACTTCCCCTTATATTCTTTTTTTGAATAATGAGCAGAAGTATTCATTCAGTATTCATGTATTTAAACTGTCACAGTTTGTCCACCCCCATTCATTCTCTTTATTAAGCCTCACAATCCCTACCTTTGTATTTCCTTATTTCATAAGCAAGCAATAACACACGATGAGGTGTGGGTTATGTGCTGATAAGAGCACACCCAGGGGTGTACTAAGGCACGAGGCGCTTGTGCCGAGTGCTTTATGCCCCTGGGTGTGCTCTTATCAGCACATAACTCACACCTCTTCGTGTGTTATTGTGCTTATAAAATGGGTTATAACTAATTATAGAAAAAGAAAAGAAAGTGAGATATAGCAAAATATAGATCTCTCTGAGGCACATACTGTAGTAAAACAATAGTAAAAATATAATGCCTTGCAAAGGTCTTCCTATGTATTCAAAAGGTAGAAATCTATACAAATATTATACAGTGTATATAAGGTTATTCTGTCCCCCTCCAAAAAAAAACCCTTGTTCTTTTTAAGGTTTTTTTCTTTGTTTTTTGTCATTTTGCCACTTTGTTGATAGTGAGCTTGTCCATTTGCGGCCACCGTCTGGAGCGGTTTAAATTTTTTACAGTTTTGAAACTCCGAGTACTAGTGCATTTCAAGATTTTTTAATTTAGTGCTTTTGTTTTACAGTTGTATTTATGGATTGGGGGCTGGACTTCCTAAAGAGAAATTGGAAACTGTTACTGAGCGGCTCTGTGAGGAAAGGAGATTGCACTCATTTCATGACTTGGAGGTCCATTTTGTTTTTAAATATTTTTGTTTCTGCTATTATGTAGACAAGGGTTAGTTTGATTGTCTGTCGGAAGTGAGGATTTTTGGATCAAGCACATCAATGATGATTTCTGTGTCTGTCACACAGCTTTCCGACTGATGGTGTCGTGTTGCCGTGATTGTTAGCTGAGCAGTTTTAGTGGAGCAGCAGTGGCATGTAGTGATTTGGACCTGTACTGCATCTTTCTTGGCACAAGTAGTGCCCATTGAAGAAATACATGCTGATAAGTACACGGCTGTATATGCTTTCCAACCAATCAGCATTTAGGATTTATTGTACCCATTTTATAATGTATCTATATAGGGTGTTATACACATTCTTAATTGATTTGGTTATTTTTTTACTTTGTATGGCATTTGAAGTACTGAGTACCTTCCCTGATTCCTTCTACTTAATCTGGTACAATTATCTGACCTTCTCATTATGTGTCCCCTTATACTTCCTGAATGCTCTCTTTTTACCCCTAGTCTTCTCATCATATCTCCTGTGAATCAAGGTTATTTTTTCTTCATTTCTTCATCCTCTATCTGTCCTTATTTGAGAGTCCCAGGACTAAAATTGCTCCTCACTCAGACCTGAGTAGTGACAGCAAATAGGGCAGTATTACAGCATTCACAACATCTCACTATAGTCTTCCACCTCATGTCCTTTGCATTGCACAACTAATCACATTCTAATTTCTTTTTTGTTAATGATGCCCCAAATGTGGCATCTCAATACAAGTTTAACAAATGATATTAGTTAATATTTTATGTATCTGAACTTGAAAGTATTATGAATTATTATTGATGCACTTTAATTATATATTTCAGTTCATTGAAGTAATGATTAACGTACATTCAAAACTTTGTAACTAAATCCTAGAGTCAAAGATGCCAAGAAGAAGATGCCTTCAGAAGAAAGGAAGTTCGTAGTTTTCAAAAGTGTTCTACTTTTATTGATGCAGGCATGCTACATCTGCAACTCATCCTGTAAAGTGTTTTTAAAATGTGTTTTTGGGTCATTAATTGAACTGAAACAGCACTGTAAGAATGGCCACCAGCAAATCTGGCAAAATCAGCCCTCTCACTCATTTATGCCTATTGGAAATTTATTGACTGCATGCAGCATTTTCTTTAGCACAGCAGTACTGTGAGAGTGATAAACATATTTAAGGCTCTGTGCATCCCATCAGTATAGATAAAAACTTACTACCTGATTCAGAAATATTATTTAATACCTTCAATCTGTAGTGTCTGGGAGTGAAAAAGAAGTAAGTTACTGAACATATTCAATGATAGAAAAGTACTACCTGGTGGCGATGGTCGGTGTTCTTCCAGACACACAGCTAAATTTAGAGCATATTCACTCATGGATTTAGAAAGCTCAAAGGAAACAGATATTCAACTAGTACAGGTAAAAATCAAATATATGTGAGGTTAGTTATCAATGCATAAGACTACTGTAAATGAGTTTATATTAGTTTAGGTAATTGTATAAGACATTGAATTTACAGATTTGCTAACATCAGTTTAAAATCCTAGATCTAACCTGTTGAGAAAGGAAGGGATAGTGGAGTCAAACTCATGGCTTGGAGGGTGGTGTATCTCTCATGGGTATTTGTATGTAGGAGGATGGGGGATACATGGAACAACAGCAAACTTAATGTAAGGGTTAGATAGCACTTGAGTATAATGGGTCAGGGCATGTTGAAACATAAGCTGAAGGAATATATAGTGTAGATTAAAACTAGATAGGGGTTTGATGTGTGCAGCTGGTATGCATGGTCACCAGAAAGGGGATCCTAACAAGCTGACCCCTCATGACAACAGTTAATGTAACGGGGGTAGATCTCAGAAGGAATGGGGCAGTGATTTATTATCTTTTCTCCTGTCATCAGCAGCCTCCACAGGGGATATGACCCCTCCCTCAGAGGGGTTCATCCTCCAGTCCAACCCCCAGCTCATCAGCTCTCTGAGGTCCCCCCATGGATCCCTGTTCTGTGGCAGTGTCAGATGGGGATTATCAGTGTAACCCCACCACATTGGTATGTCAAATCTGAAGGTGGGGGGCAGACAACTGATGCAATTGGACATTCATAGGTCATGTGGGGACTGCAGCAATCAGTGTTCCGCACTTAAAATAAGTTAGATATATTTAAAGGAAAAACCAAATCGTTTCTTTGTAATATTTTAATTAATGTTTAAATACGCTTTAGTCTCCATATTATGTAACAGTGCAACAAAGTTCAAAATTCATATGCAGTGGAACTTGAGGGTCTGAAAAGAGGTATTCAGTCACTGAAAGACTCAGGTGTTAATATTGAAAGCTTGACAATGGATCGCCATTCATCTGTTAAAATGTATCTCAGAGAAAATGAGCCTAACATAATACATTGATTTGAAGTATGCCATATAGCCAAAGATATTTTACACCCAAAGTCTTAAATACTTCATATTCAACATAGGTAATGGTATTCAATTAATGTTAGTGATTGTGCAATTTGATAGTAAAAAGATGTTTACGTCTCTAAGTAGCACTTGCATGCTATATGTTTTCATAACATTTCACTATCACATTACTCATTGCTGAGGAATTTTCCACTTCATTATTAATTTGTGTTAATGAATGTAGTTTTTCTTTAAGTTTTGATAAATAGATATACTGTAAGTAGTACAGCAGTAGTAGTAGTAGTAGTAGTGGGGAGGAGGGAAGGGGAGCCATATGGGAGGACCTGGAGGCTCTGGATAAGTGGTTGCATACCTGAAAATTGAATTTCAATTCAGAGAAATGCAGGGGTCTTCACCTGTGAGCTAGAAACCCAGGCCAGTTCTAAACCCTTGGGGAATTACACTATAGGACTCAAAAGGGGAGAGGGACCTGGTGGTGGTGGTGGTGGCGGATGTCAAAATGAACATCTTTGAGACCTGTAGGAGGGCTGTGGCCAAGGCCAATAGGATGTTGGTGTACCTTACTCAGGGGATAACCTCAAGAAGGATAGAAGTGATTTTACCTCTTTATAACTGCCTGGTAAGGCTGCACCCTGAGTATCTGTGTGCAGTTCTGGAGGCCATACTTAAAAAGGGACATTGCACTCATGGGGCAGGTTCAGACAAGGGCAATCAAGATGATTTGGGGTATGGGAGAGAGGACCTATGAGCAGAGGCTTGAGGAGCTCAACATGTAATCTGTGAAAGAGTGGAGGGATGGGGGGGGGACATGATAGTGGTCTTCAAGTCACAAAGGGGATAAATAAGGTAGGCTCAGATGGGGTGTTCCAAAAGAAAGAGGGGGGCAACCAGAGGTCATGAGTAGAAGCTAGAGGAGGAGAGACTCAGGGAAGAGAGGAGGAGGCATTACTTCACTGAGAGGGTGATAGAACCATGGAATGCACTGCTCAAGGGAGTAGTGTAGGTGGATACTGTGGAGGGGTTCAAGAGGGGCTTGGACAGGTATAGGGGAGAGTAATGCTGAGTAATTTTAATGCTGGGATAATAGCTAGGACAGGGAGTAGAGGAAACTAAGAGGGTTGTGAGGACAGCAGAATTGGCTCCCAGTATGGATGCTGACTATTGAGCAGACATGAAAGACCATGAGGCCTACTCTGCTGGCATTTTAATATGTTAGTACTAAAGCATCAGTCGTAATTAGAAAAAAAAATTGATAAGTACATCTAGAATATGCTACCATCAATGTAATTCACTACATATTCATTGTGCAGCTTTCTAATCGATAACTTATCATGTCTGTCAGGTATTAGGAAGAGGTTACATATAAAGGGTAAAATTAGAGATTGCATGCTCCTCAAACACTGGTTGAAGGCAGTTAATAACCCCCTGTATTGGTGTGCTTCATTGAGTGGTGGTGATGGTGAACTGATAAAAGCAAAATGGTGTTCCATTATGACTCATGTCTCAAATGTACATACAGTACATGGTGATCCATATAATGAATGCAACCGTGATATTCTTGAGAATTGACCATGGATTTCGGTGGGTGTGTATTAATTATTAATTCTATTTTTAATTTTTTTGGGTAAATACTTATATTAATCATAATTAGCACTTAGCTTGATCTATTTACAATTTTTAGGAAGTAAGCCGCTCAAGGAAATATCTCTGATTGTAAAGAATAAAAAGCTACTTAATGACATCAAAAAGTGGGTGATTGTGAAGAGAGTCAGATCAGCTGAGGGGCTACGCTTACCGCGTAACTCGCTTACTGCATAACTGACACAGAATATACATCACATTGTGTGGCCACATGACGTATTTACATAGATATTGCATGATTACTTTTGGGTGGTGCAGGTGGGCACAGTCCCCCGAAGAAAGATGACATTAATTTGTTATGAGAAGGATGTAAGGATAGACAGAGCTCAAAGGGGAAGGGGGGTGCAGGAGGCATAGCCCCCTGATGAAAGCTTACATTCATTGATTAAGTCTGCACCTATGTTTTCAGTGGAAGGTGGCGTGCGATTCCCGTAGCCTTTTAAGCTACGCAATCTGGCTGGTCCGAATCTCTTCACGATTGCCAAAAAATGTTCTCCATCTGAACAAACCACTTCATTGGAGTCCTTCCACAAAATAATAACATTTTTTGCACCGGAAAGTGTTCATTTCTTTTATGAAAGTATGGAGGCCAGGTATTGACTTTTTGTGCATGTCACTAAATACATCAAAATTCAGTACACTTTTTCTTCATAATTTAAAAATACATCTGTATTTTTATAGTTGATGTCAACTTTTTATTTGGCATACTAAGATGCTGTACAGTATTATGCACATTAATGCTGCAAAACAACAACACATTGATATCATTACTTCAGTTCAACATACAGAGTGCTAGATGGACAACTATGCACAAGTAGTGTATTCTAGCAAATAGGATGCCTGATTTCATCTGACATTAATAGTTAAAATACAGTGGGTATCAGAGCCCTGAGGTTTCAGGACACACTAGATATGCATACATTTGTTTATGTAATATTTTAATTATATGAAAGATAATGCAAAATGATTACATTCTTGGCATGTCATTTATTTTTTTACATTCAAATTGTATTAGTTTTCCAGTACAAAGAGTGAATCATAATAATGGATGAAATGTCCATATACATTGGGTATAGAGTATAAAGTGATTCTCTCTCCCCCCGCCCTCCCATCCACCCTACCCCACTCCCATCCAGAACAACCCAGCACCATTTTACATCTCTAGCACTATACCTATGAATGTAACCTAATAGTGCTTAACCTTGAAGTGCATAGAGAGCCTGTAGTGGTCCCCAAATTTTATTGAATTTCTTAAGTTTGTCAAGTAAACTGGCAATAGTCCTTTCAGTTCTGAGATTTGTAAGTAACTCCTGAAACCATTAGACATATGTTGGTACCTCCGTATCCCTCCAATTTCTTAAAACCAGCTTTTTAACAGACATCGACATCAGGGCTATATAATACTTCCTGTTCACCACCAAGATGGAAGAGAAATCCCCAAGAAGGCAAATTTCGGGGGTGAAGAGGTCTGAGACCCCCTGCAGAGGGTCAACACACTGTTTAATCACAGTCCAGAGTGGAACAATTTTACAACATCTCCAGAAAATATGAAGATCTTCTTCTTGAGATTGACATCTTGTACAAAGGGGAGGACACAAGACCAAGCCTAGCAAGTTTCTGCGATGAGTTGTAGATATTATACAGAATCTTAAACTGCATTAACCTAAGTCTGTCCTGCTTAAGGAATTTATGGCAGCTCTGCCACAGGAGAGACTTATCCAGATCTTTACCCAGAAAGAGAGAGGCCCAAAAGGAGATGGAAGCATAATTATCAGGGTAGGCCCGGGTGAAGAGAACACAATATATTTTGGATATGGCATGAGGCAGGCCTGCCAACTCCATTAAGGTAGTCTGAAAATTGAAATTAGGAGGTGGGGAGGGGGGTTGATCCCATTACCTTAACCAAGAGGTGATGAAACTGGAAAATTTTGAAAATATTACACAAGGTATCAAGAACTTACACATAATATCAGCTGAAGAATACCATTAACTATTGGGTGACCCAAACTCCTCTAAACAGCAATTTCATATCTGAGAAAGCCATGTGGCTGGGAGAGGCCTACCCTCTAATAAAAAATTGGGACTGCCTATTACAGGTTGTGATAAATCCTTGAGATTCATGTATCATAGAAATGCGAACAACTGAGTATGAACCCTGATAGAGACGGCTATAGGGGAACCGCGTAGAGACTTTGGTAGAGAACCAATTTTAATATATAACAACACAGCAGGGGAGAAACCATGTTTTTTTTAATGGAAGCAGATTCGACAGCTAACCAAGTTGGAATATATGTAGCAGCCATAGAGAGCTGATCCACTGTCAGCCATCTGAGATATTTATTGGCCTGGCTGGCCCAATAGTATAGCCCGATATGGGTCAGTCTTAAACCTCCTTTAGCATTCGAGGCTGCCAACTTATGAAATGCCACTCTGGCCTTCTTATCCCCCATACAAAAGCGGAAATCATACCATGTACTTTTTTGATCCAGGACAAGGGAAGCCATACATTCAACATGTTAAGGGGGTAGAACAGACGAGGGAAAACATTCATTTTTATTAGATTTATTCTGCCCCATAGAGAGGGGGGAAGTAGGGTCCACCTACAGTGGTCAAGATCTACTTTATGTACTAGTGCACTGATATTTAGCTGTCTGAGCTGCATAGTGTTCCTTGTTAAAATAAGCCCAAGGAATTTAATATAATCGGACTTCCAGGTGAGTCCAAACACAGTAATATTCTGTTTACAGACCCTATGATTAAGAGGAAAAACGACCGTCTTTCCTACATTAAGTTTATAATTTGAAACCTTAGTGAAATACTCTATAAGCTTTAGGATAGCAGGAATAGATGTGAGTGGATGCGATATCTACAACAATAGGTCATCTGCATAGGCCACTACTTTAACCGTCTGTTCCTGGAGAGAGATATCCGATATATCCTGGGCTCCTAATAACCTTCTGATAAGCAGCTCTAAATAAATGTTAAAGAGAAGAGGAGATAGGGGACAACCCTGTCTAGTCCCAACATTTAGTTTAAAGGGGTTAGAAATAACCCCACTACATGAGATTCTGGCAGAGGGGAACTTGTATAGATAACTCACCCAATTCCTGAATTCCTTAGGGAAACTGAAGGCTTCCATCATAACAAACAGGTACTCTCCATGGACTCTGTCAAATGCCTTCTTGGCATCCAATGAGCTCAAGACCATTGGATGAGGAGCATCCTTGGATGCCAAGAAGACATGGGACAGGGTCCTCAGATGGTCAACCGATGATCTCCCTTTCATGGAACCAACCTGGTCAGCCCCAATAAGAGAATGAAGTACTGCCTCCACATGGTCAGCTAGTAATTTTGCCAGGATTTTAATATCTTGGTTAAGTAGGGAGATCTGCCTATACCTTGCCACCTGATCCGGTGGTCTGTACGGCTTGGGCAACAGGACTATTAAGGCCTCAAAAAGAGAGGGATCAGACACTTTACCCAAGAGAATAGCCTGGAAAAGTGGCAGCAAGATGGGAATCAGCTGCTTTGAGAAAGCTTTATAGAAACTGGAAGTAAACCCATCAGCGCCCAGAGACTTATTGCATGGGAGAGATTTAATTACTCTTTTAATTTCACCCTCAGAGATGGGAGAATCCAAAATTATTTGCTGGGATTGTGTAAGGGTTGGCAACTGTAAATCACTCAGATACTCATAAAGTCTTTCCTTAGATGGGGAATTAACCATAGGATCATATAAATCCCGGAAGTACTTTGTAAACTCCTCCGCTATCTCCAGAGGCAAGACCTTAAGAGAATTATCACTAAGAGAGTGGATAGCAGGAATAAGTTTGGCGGATTCCTGTTGCTTAATACATAATGCTAGAATTTTACCTGCCTCCTCGCCCTGTTCGGTATATACTGCATTTATTTTCAAAAATGCGAATTTGGCTTGTTCCGTTAACATTGCTAAGCAGGCTTCTCTCAGTTTCATTAAATCTTGTTTGAATGCCTCAGAGAAAGAAGGAGAAAGAGCAGTCTCCATACTCCTAATTTGGGAGAGAAGGTTAGAAATCCAAGATGCCCTTTCCCTCTTCCTTTTTGATGTTAAACCAATTATAATCCCTGTTAGATATACTAACATACTAAAATGCCAGCAAAATAGGCCTAATGGTCTTTTGAGTCTGCTCGATTGGTCAGCCCCCACCCTGGGTGTTGATCTTGCAAACCCCCTCGCCTTCTCTGGCTTCTCCCTTCCCAGTTCTGGATATTCTTGCTGCGTTGGATTTTGCTTCCAGAACCCTTCCCCTGTACCTGTCCCAGCCCCTCTTGAACTCCTCCACCATCTCTGCCTCCACCAGCCCCCTAGGCAGTGCATTCCATGGCTCCACCACCCTCTCAGTGAAGTAGCACCTTCTCCTTACTCCCCTGAATCTTCCCCCCTCCAGCTTCCACCCATGCCCTCTAGTGGCCCCCTCCTCCTTCCTTCAAAGCACCCTGACTGTTCCTCCCTATTTATCCTCTTCATGTACTTGAAGACCTGTATCATGTCCCCGGTCCTTCTCTCTTCCAATGTGTACATATTTAGCTCTTGAGCCTCTCCTCATAGGTCCTGTCCCCAAGCCCCAAATCATTTTGGTTGCCTCCTCTGGACCCTCTCCAGGAGTTTAATGTCCCTCTTTAAGTGTGGCCTCCAAAACTGCATGCAGTACTCAAGGTGTGGCCTCACCAAGCAGTTATACATAGGGAGCGTCATTTCCCTCCTTCTGGAGGTGATCTCCCTAGCGATGCATCCCAGCATCCTGTTGGCCTTGGCTGCTGCCCTCCTACAAGTCTCTGAGTTGTTCATTTTGACATCCACCACCACCCCCAGGTCCCTCTCAGCCATAGAGACTTGTAGCATCCCCCCCCTGGTGTACACTTGGCCTGGGTCTCTGGCCCCCAGGTGGAGTACCTTGCATTTCTCAGTATTGAACCTCAGTTCCACTTTCTAGATCATCTTTCCAGAGCCTCCAGGTCCCCTGTAGGGCCACCTTCCCCTCCTCCCCATCCACCACCACCACCAGTTTTGAGTCATCCACAAAGAGACTCATCTCACTCCTGATTCCTGTCCTTATGTCAGAGATGTAGGTGCTGAACAGTAGGGGCCCAAGGACTGATCCCTGTGGGACTTACAGGCACCCCATATCATGTCCTGCTTCCCTGTAGGATTAGAATTAGAAGCAATAAACTGCTCTATTTGGGATGCTAGGTATTGAACCATCTTTGGCTCCTTCAGAATTTGATTATTTAGCTTCCATCTGCCCCCTTTATTTGGCAGTGAGGCCAGGGTTATTAGGCAGGTGACCACAGAGTGATCCAAAGAGGGCCCTGAGACGATGCTAGAACATATAACCCCTGGTAACAGGGATTGAGAAATAAGAATACAATTAATCCTAGAGGAGGTTGTGTGCACTGGAGAAACAAAAGTATATTCCGTTACATTTGGATGCAATACGCGTCATATATCACAAAGACCAATGGAGTCCATCAGATCCCTAAAGGCTGTTTGTGCTGGGGAAAGACCTTGACTAGATTAACCTGACCTGTCAAGGGCCTGATCAAAAATGAGATTGAAATCACCCCTTACAACCATGGGAGTGTCCAAAAAGGGAGTTAGGACTTTAATTATCTGGGCAAAAAACTAGGGGAATCTACACTGGGGCCGTGATAGCACCCAGGATAATGTCCAGGGTATGCAATTTACTTTTTGCAAACAGGAATCTGCCTGAAGGGTCAGACATAACCTGAAGTGGTTTGAATGGAACTGATCTATGTAGGAGGATTATGACCCCACTATTGTGGGTCGTTCCTTCCACTGCAAATGTCTGCCCAATTTGTTGTCGTCTCATCTTTTCAGCCTCCCCCATGAGCAAATGCGTCTCTTGCAAAAACAGAATTTCTGCCTTTAAATGGCTTATAAGCTTCAGTATTTTATACTGCTCAGTCTTGTGCCTCACCCCCTTAACATTCCAACTAATAAATTGAATGTTTCTAACCATCAATCATGTTGCCAGCTTGGAATCCTCCAAAACACATATACATGCATATTCCATCTATAGTGCTCCAAACATAGTAAGCGCTGGGTTGTTCTACCCTCCCCAATTCTGCCACTATTAGATCCATTCCCCCAGCCACCCCCCCAAGATCCCCCCACCCCAAACACCCCATGGACCCTAACCCTCCTCCCAACTCTCCCATATTTTGCATGGTACATGATGTCCAGCAAACTGAAAAGTTTCTCTCCCCCCCAACCACCTCGCCCTCACAAAGCAGAAATCAGGAACAGAATTCCCCCTTGATAATCAGAATATTCCTGTAGAATAGCCTATTCTCAGCATTAGTAGCTTGACAATACCCCAGATGCTCTCGGGGAGTTGGCTATACCAGCCCTTTAGAAAAAACAATCCTCCCTCTAGTAATCCAACGAGCCATAGAATAACATGGCCGCAGAGCATAAGGGCTAAAACTCAAAGGTATTATATGTAAGGATTAATCTCAGATGCCCTTTTGTGGTGTATCCTCATAATATCAGTGCTTAAAGACTGAGGGCAGGCAATCCATGGCTACCTGCCGTGGAATAGGGGAGAACTGAAAGGCCCAAGGTCACTGTCCAGAGCATTTATTAACTCAGAGCTAGTGGCCATCACAATGAGAGGGGGAGATTTTTTTTTTTTTAAAAAAGAGGGAAAAAGAAAAAAATGGGAGTCCTCCAGAGACAATACTTAAACAGGGTTATAAAGAAGGAGCAAACCAGAGCCCAGTGAGAGCGAGCAAAACCCTGGCATTTTTGTCTATCCTTAAATGCAGGATCTCCCTCAATATACAGATTATCCTTGTTCATTGCCCACTAATAGCAGGGAGCATGGGAAGGAGTTAAATCTGAGAACAAAAACAAAGAGCAGGCCATGTTAACAAGGCCAGGGAGAGACCGCAAATGCCAGAGAGGTCTCATAATAAAATCTGTAAAAAAGAAGCATTGCCTTCCCCCATTGCCATGAGATTGGGTCAACACTCCTGAGAAACAGAGGCACCAGGACTAGCAAATTGGGATTTGGCATAAGAACCATGACCCCATTCATATGCTCATTGAATGAAACCAAAAAAACACAAATAAGCCCGCTAACACCTAGCTCATGAATCACAATTAAGACAGAAATAAACCAGAGTGAGAAATTAGAGTCCACAATGTATCAAAAAGTCCTGAAGATGAAAACCAGATCGGGACTAGAGTGTCAATGTTGCATCAGAAGGAGGACCCTACTCGAGAACTGTAATGGAGAGATAAGTAACCAGGTATACAGTATATCCATGGCCTGGCCCCAAAAGTTCTTCAGCCAAATATGATTTACTGCAGGTAGGCAACTCCACCTGATGGAAGATCGGCGTGTCTTTCTACGCCAGATCAACTCTCATATAGACTTGAATAGATCAGGGAATGCGTCTTTGAGCCCATTAGATGCTGTCTCCACCTCCTCATAGGTTATCCACGAGCCATTTATACAGACTTGAAGCCTTGCAGGAAAACCCATGCGGAATTTAATTCCTGTGGCGGTCAGCTTGAGAACCCATTTATGAAATGTAGCTCTTTTCTGGCGTACTGAAAAGGGCAGATCTTGTGCCACCCTCAGCTTTTTACCTTCCTATTGTAAATCTTGCACCTCTTTAACCTCATATAGGAAGTGTTGTCGCACCTGAAAATTCAGAGAACAAAATATGAATGCCCTTGGAGGGGCTCCAGCTGTGGGAGGGGGACGTAGTGCCTGGTGAGCCCTTTCTATGATGTAGCCAGCACTGAAAGGAGAAGGGCCTGCTACCTTTTCCACAAAATTCTTGGTAAACTTGGTGGGATCCAAGTCCTCTTCACCCTCTGGCAAGCCAATTATTACTGCGTTGTTACGGCAACTGCACCACTCCAGGTCTTCCACCTTATTCTCCATTTTCACTAGCCTTTGCCTCAGGGCCTACAACTACAGATCAGCTTTATCTTGCTTCTTTTCAACAGATCGTATACATATTCATTGTCAGCAGTTTTCTTAGAAAGCTCCTCCATGGTATTAGAAATGTTTTTAATTTCCCCTGCCATATTCTGCATTTCGGCATTAAAAGGGTAAAACTCTTCTAGAAACCTCGAGAGGGTAAGAAGGTCACTATCAGGACACTCAGTGGTAACAGGCAGCGAGGGTTGCAAGGGGGAAGCCCTGGCTTTCTTAGAGGCCTTCTCGGTCATAGTAGGAGGTGTATGCTTTGGAGCAATTTTCGGCATCACCTCATCCATTGATGCCCCGCAGAGAGAACAGGAGTGCTCAGAAAGGCTGTAGGTAGATAGTCTTCTATTAAAATTACTGAAAAGCAGGATTTTGAAGGGCTAATAATGGGCGGTAGGTCAGAACGGGTAGAGAGGTGTCATACCCAGCGCACTGCATCACGTGACTCCCTCGGCATGTCATTTATTTTAGAATGAATTCATGAATTTCATTATGAAATCAGAAGTAGTATAATAATATATTGGTTTATCTGAATGCACATATTGGAATGTGCCTGGCTCTTACTTTTAATGTTTAATAGATTGCTAATAGCTGTTTTACATTTTAATGAGAACTCCTCAAGATTGCAGGCAGTGACCAGATCTGGATAAAGGAAATGGGGGTATTTTTTTCCAAGTCAAGGTCTGCAGCACCAGTAGTTAAACAAATAAAGGTGGCTGTGACTCATGGTAAATAAAAATAAAATGAATAAACTGTTTAATAGAGAACAACATTCAAGTAACAATATACAATAAAAGAGTGTTTCCACTACGACTTGATATGACACCATACTGACCATTTGAAAGTCATTTATGATTAGAAAGGTACCTACAGTTTGGCATAAAGAGGGTTGCCTAATTAAACGGGCAGACCCCATTGTCCCAAGGCCCTGACAAGAGGTATGGGAAGCTCAGGAAAGGGGGCCAGGGGGGGGAGGAGAGGGGGAGGGGGTTAAAAGAAGGGCACGAGGCCATTAAAGGGGAGAACCTGATAAGGTCACAGAAGAGGTGGGCAAAAGGGAGTGGTGGGAACAGTGAGGTGGCAACCTGTAACTGGCCGAGGTGAGCTAAGAGGCAGGACTTAAGTGGGCAGTTATAAGGGGCTGCATAGCAAGGAGAGCTCACAAATTTGCTCCAAGAGTTTTTTTCTCTGGAAGCACATCAGTTTGTCAAGGTTTATAAGCCAGTGGGCATTTGGATAGTGAGGCATTTTGAGTTAAAGGAAAAAAAAAGAAATATATATAAGATAATACTAAAAGTAAAAATATTGCAGTTAAAGTCAAAACTCTGGGAAGGCTGAATGGATTTTGGAAGACTTAAAGTGAGTAAACCAAGCAAACCACAGTGTGCAAGGTAAGGAACCCAATGGTTAATTATTATGCAAGATGGACTGTGGTTGCAAGCAGCAGGTGAGGGAGAAACTGTGGAGGGTAGTAATGATGGGGGGATTAGATTGTGAATGGGATAAAAATGGGAGCTGGAGACAGCATTTTATTCAGCACCCCGTTAAGGTTTCAGTCATCCCTGTTTAGCCTTTGGCAGAGGATGAAAATATGGCACTAAGTAATGGTTTTCAACCTGCTAGTTTCCTTTCTGATCAGGCACCCCCAAGAGAATCATTTAAAAGTAGAATAGCTTTAATTGTGTTAGCCTGCATGGTTTGGTATGTGACAGCAGATTACTGCTAGTTCCTTTCTGATCAGGTACCCCGAAGAATATAATTTAAAGTAGCTTGGTTTTAACTGTTTCAGTCTGGGTGGTTTGGTCTGTGATAGCAGAGCGCTCAAAGAGTGCACAAGGAGGAAGCAGGGCTGCAGGGCTAGCATCCAGGGGAAACTGAAGTGAATAGTGTCTCCACAGCCGCAGGGCAAGCAGAAGCTGCCATGGCCAGGGCTGCAGCAAAGAAACTGGCCGAGGGCTTGGGTAGTGATCAGGGGAAGATTTTGGTGCTGAAAGCAAAGTTTTTTCCTCGCAGAGAAGCAAGGTGTATGGTGGCATGCAACAGTGAGGGAGAGTGGCAGATTCAGAAGCTGGGAGTGGTATGATGCCTGGGCCCACCTTGTGGGATGGTGTCTGACATCATCGCCACATGATGCATGGCCAAGAGGCAAGATAATGAGTAGCTGGCAAGGGACAACAGGGAAGGAAAGGGCTCTAGTCCTACAGCAGTGGTTTTTCTTCCATTTTGGGATGATTTTAGATGAAAGGAAATAGAGAATTTGATGGTTTCTTGGGGAGAATCGAGGGGTTTCTTGGTTAAAGAAAACAAAGCATCATGTAATGCAAGCAGTAGGGGGGGCTAAACTGGGGGGATGAATGGGCTTACCACATGGGATGGTGTCTGACGTCATCGCCACGCGATGCAGGGCCAAGGGGTGGGAAAGCAAGTAGCTAGCAAGGGACAGCAGGGTTGCAAAGCACTCCCGTCATAGGGCTGGATTTTTTTCCTTCTAATCTGAGGTGATTTCAGATGAAAGGGGATGAAATTTTCATGAAAGAAGGGCAAAGGGTGAGACACTGTGTGGCATGGTGTCTGATGTCATTGCCATGCTGTGTGGGGCCTAGAACTAGCAAGACAGCAATGGGAGGAAGCAAGAGACCAGGGAATCTGAGAATTTGAGAAAGCCACCTCCTTTTTCTGTGATGGTCACAATTTCAGGAGTGAAGGGTGCACTTTTAAGGGGCCTGCAGCTTCCCTTGGGGAAGGTTGCTGGTGGCACCGCCCAGTGATTGCTGGACAAGACAGAATGGATAACCAAGGGCAGCAGGAGGCCAGCGAGTACCCAGGTAGGTAACAAAGGCCTTCCTTGTACCACACCTTTTAAGGCATAATTTTGAACGGGAAAGGGCACAGTAATGACGCAGCAGGGTGATGGCAGATGATGGCATCACCACACGGGAGGAGTGATAGGTGACTGGGAACTCCACGAGGTGAGGGCGGCTGGTCTAACAACTCACCCCACAGTGCAGCAGGTATCAAGGGGTCAGCTGGCTGAAGAACCCAGAAGACCCTGAAATGATGATTTTGGGGGGACATGATGAGGATGCACGACGGTGTGACACAGCAGAACAGGCCCTAAAAAACAGGTTTACAAGTGGTATGGGGGAGTACACAGGCTGGGGCTGCAAAACTGCCAGCATAGAGCATGTTAAGGCTCTGTGAGGCATCGGGGCTAACATAACACTGTCGTAATGGCTGACCCGTTGTGATTTTCTTTTATTAGATACCTCTGTCTGGGAAGATGGCACCAAAGAGGTCAAAGCCAAGCAAGGAAGACTGCTACCAGGTGGTGATGGACCTGGTAGACAAGGCAAACTGACTGCTGGATGTGGCAGGGCCAGATGGTGGGGAAAAAGGCATGAAGTGGAAGGGGAAACAAGGGAAGGATCAGGAGAAGAATAAGAGGGTGCCAACTGGGCACAGGGTACTAGAGCCCAGGACTGTGGTCCCGGTGCCAAAGCCAATGGCTCCTCTGATTCCACCCCCTAGTAACCTCATCTGGGAGCAGACCCCATGCCAGCGCCAGTGACAGTGCCAGATCCTCCCACTCCTGTGTCTCCGCATCCCCTGCCAGAACTGGTACTGCCACCACAGGTCCCAATACCCATACCCAGCCCAGCAGGAGTGCCTCAGCTGAGGCCCAGCACCTCACAGGGAAGCACAACAGGTAATCAGGTGGTGTCACTGAAGAGCAGTGTCAAAGAATAAGTTGAGCAGATGTTGAAAAGTATGGAGAATAACAGTTTGGGGCAGCTGAAGAAGGCATGAGGAGAAATAAAAGGGACAGGGGCAGATAGGGGAAGCAGGGCGGCACCAGGGGGCCCCATGATGGGAAGGGAGATCAGGGCACCAGGGGTACAGCTGGTGGCCCAGTGCATACGGCCATGAAAGAAAAGATATAGAAAGGGGAATACATTGACATCTTTGCCTTGGCGAATGTCAACATCATGGATAAGTATGAGGAGAAAGACAGTTTTGAGAAGAAAGAGATGGCAGTGATGGTGGATTTGTTAGGAAAGAGAGAGGACAACAAATTGTGGAAAGGGAAAACCTGGGACAATTGGTCCACAGGTTTCACTTATTTCACTGCCATTGTCACTGAGAAGCAGCTGGATCTTGTTACCCTGCTTTTGACCTATTCCCTCATTATAAAGAATGCATATAAAAAAGGGGGCCATAATTGGTTAAACTATAATGAGAAGTTTAGGAAAAGAATGGCACATTTTGAGGACATGAAATGGAATGCCAAGCAGATTGTCCTGTGGTTGAAAATTTACACAGGTCCAAATGAGAAGGAGACAGAGGGAGACAAAAAGTGGGGGTGGCATTGAAGGCCTGTTGGGGATACAACAGGCATTCTGCTCATGGCCAAACTGCCATTTCTGACATGTAAGTTCTAAGTGTGGGGGGCACCATCCAGTGTCCAAATGCAGGTACAGCTGGGAAAAAGGCTCCAGCAACCAGGATAACTCATACTAGCAGAACTTTCAGACCAACCAAGGCTCCTTTAGGGGTCAGCAGTGGGGGAGGGGAAACAGAGGAAGGGCAGGGGGGAGAGGCACACCTATCAAACATGGCACCTGGACAACTGAAAGCCCAACAGGTAGAGGTTTCAGGCTGGCTCACACACCCATCAGAGTGGAGGCAGTAGACAGGTGGTTGTGGGACTACCTGGACCAGGAGGCTGCCACGAAATGGCAGACAGGTTTTTGGGCAAATTTTAAATACAGTTTCAGGGATCTAGGAAAGAGGTGAGGGCAAAGCACCTTAAATCCACACAGTAGAAAGAGGCAACTCTGGCACATAAAATTTAAGAGGAGGTGGCAGCAGGGAGGGTGGAAGGCCCTTTATCCTTCCCTCCCATTGTCGAACCTGGAGATTTCCACATTGGGCTTAGTGCCCAGAAAACAGCCAGGGGAGTACCGGGTGATACACCACCTATCCTACCCAAAGGGAGATTCAATCAATGACTCCACTGAGGAAGAAAATAGCAGGGTTACATAAGCAACTCCGGAGGAGGCAGTGCGGCTCATTAGGTCTAAGCAGAGAGCCAGACTGGCTAAGAAGGACAAAGAGTCAGCATTACATCTACTTCCAGTGAGGCCGGAGGATTGGGATCTGCTAGTCTTCCAGGTGGATTGGCTGTATTATTTCGACAAGGCCATGCCTATGGGATGCTCGATAGCATGCGCCACATTCGAGATGTTCAGTACCTGGCTACAGTGGGTGTTTCAGACATGGTATGGGTATCAGACGGTGATGCACTACTTAGATGATTTCCTGTTTATTGGGGAAAGGGAAAGGTAGACTGAAGCCTTGCTTCAGGATTTCAAGGTTTTATGCCAAGAATTGGGGGGTGCCACTAGCGGAAGATACGACAGAAGGGCCTAGTGAGACAATAGAGTTCTTAGGGCTGGAGCTAGATATGAGCCAGGAGCTGTGCCGTTTACCAGTTCAGAAGGTCAAGAGATTAGAAACATAGAAACATAGAATTTTTTTTTTTTGAAATTCACAGTTTATTTATTTTACAAACAAGCCAACAAACAAAGATTCAAATACAATCGTAACAAATAACCTCGAAGGCCAATAAAACAGTAAAAGACCAAACCCAAACCCCCCTCCATCACCCCCTCCCTCTCTCGGGGAGGATGTCGCCACCAACCGCCAATAGGCTCTATGAAGTAGCTAATGTCCAGGGATGAAGAGGAAGAAAGAGGGGGCAAGATAGGGAAGTGTCTGAATCAGAATTAATGAAATAATAATAATAGTAATAACTCGAGGAGGGAATATGAGGAACCCTTGAGCAGGGTCCTAGTGAAGACACAAGGCATAAAGTTTGCCCCATTTCTTGTGGAATGCTGACATGGCATGCCTGGAACTAGCTATCAGTTTTCAATTTTAAAGCTTTGGGACATTTCCACACCCATTCCTGGTACGAGATTTCGGATTGATCCAGCCAATGGCAGAGCACTAATCTTTAACAGCCATCGAGATTAGGGCCATGTGGTATTTCCTTCACTAATCTTAATACTGGAATAAATTCTAGTATACAAATTTCAGGTGTGGATAATCTTTAACCCCAATAGTGAATCCAAACTATTACAGATGTGTCTCCACAGTGGAGCAACCTTCTCACAGGTCCAGAATACATGTATTATGTTACCCTGATCCTTTCCACATAGTACAAGTGGCAGAACTAGCTTTCCCAAATTTAACTAGTTTCACTGGAGTATAATAACATGTTGTTAACTTACGTAGAATTGTGTATCGCTTATTCCTGTCCAGGGAAAGAAACCTATGTAAGTCTGTCCACAACTGGCTCCAGGATAAAGAGAATTAGCAATCAGTGGTTCCAAACCTTGGAGCCGGTTAAAGCTTCAGGGTTTTGGTTGAGAAGAAGATGTGCATAGAGCTTGGCTATGGCGTGGGATTCATTTACCTGGGATTTAAGCAGGTTGAGAAAGGGATTGTAACTTAGAAGTGATCTCACCAAACCAAAATTTTGGCTATAGAAGTGTCTCTCAGTTGGTATACCTTGAAAATACACTGTGGAGGGATAATAAATTTGGACATCAGGTCCCTAGAGGAACCAAGTGAGTCTTGAATATAGGTATCTTTCACAGTACCATTTCGAGTTCGCGGTAGCCAGGATAGGGAGCAACCAGTGGGACCCGAGTTTAATGTTGGGGTTAAGTAATTAGCTGGGCTGGGTCCTTAGAATTATGGATTCTAGTCAAGTGCAGTATTGATTGAAAACCTTGGCTGAGATTCCAATCACGGAATTACCTATATGAGTTGGCAGAGCTGAGATTGCAATAAAATGGATTGGGATCTATGTTGTGGTCTCAAGTTCGATCTCCAGCTGCAAACCATTTGGGCCTGTAATGATTGTTGGAGAAAGCCATTTGCCCATTTTTGCCAGGTGTCTGGCCCAATAATAGAGTTCGAAATTGGGTAGGCGAGGCCCCTGCTAGTTTTAGCACACATAGTTTGAAGAAGGATCTCCTCGTTGCTTGCCTTCCAAATAAATTTAGTTAAGGATGAGTGGACCCTTTGGAAGAAGGATTTAGGTAACCACATGTGTAACAGGCAAGGGTAAAAATATACGGGAGTATATTCATTTTAATTATGTTAATTCTCCCGCCTATAGATAAGGGAAGACTCGTCTTTCTGTTAAGGTCACTCTGAATCCTGTCTATCAGGTCGTCCAAATTAAGTTTCTTAAACTTGTTGTTATCATGGGTTAAATAGATACCTAGATATTTTAGATGGTCGGGGGCCCATTTCATGCCGAAATGGACTACGTCAGCCTGGAATACAAGTGGATTAAGCGGAAAAATTTCAGATTTGGACAGGTTCAATCTGTAGTTTGATACCTCGCCAAATTGGGTGACAATCTTTAATACCCCTTGGATAGATTTACACGGATTCGTGAGGTGCAACAGGATGTCATCAGCAAATACCGATATGGTGAGTGATTGATGGCCGATTAGACGTCCTGTAATTTCAGGTGAAGACTTGATGCGCACCAGTAGGGGTTCTAAATAAAGGTTGAATAAAAACGGTGAAAGTGGGCAACCTTGACGGGTGCCTGAATATAGGGGAAATCTGGAGGAAAAAACCCATTACAATAGACTTCGAGAGGGGGGAGCTATAGATTGCCTGATCCACTGAATAAATTGTGCCAGAAAGCCCATCTTGTTCTAAGGTAGCCCACAAAAATTCCCACCTGACACGATCAAAGGCCTTTCGGCATCTAAGGCTACAAGGGTCGAGGGAGTTGAGTCCTGGGCAGCATGAAAGATGTGTGCGAGTCCTCATATGGTCAGATGCAGCTCTCCCTGGACAAAGCCCACCTGCTCCACACTTAGAAGTGGTTGCCAAACTTGTTTAATTCTCAGTGAGAGGATTTTGGTCAGAATTTTGATATTGTAGTTAAGTAAAGAGATCGGTCTATAGTTAGCCAGGTCAAAAGCCGATTTATTTGGTTTGGGTATAAGAATTATGGTTGCTTCCAACAAGGAGGGGTCTAAGGGTCCGGAAGTGAGAATGTAATCAAACAATATTAATAGTACGGGGGCTAATTCACTACAGAAGGACTTGTAAAAGTTTGAAGAAAACCCATCTGGGCCAGGAGCCTTATCCAAGGTGAGACCTTGAATAGCACCTATAACTTCCTCCAAAGTGATAGGAGCTGAAAGTGCTTCACAATGAGCAGTGTGAAGCCTAGGAGAGGGTGCTCTCAGAAAATCCAATATATTGGAAAGTGACGATGAAGGGGTTTTTGTCCCATAAAGGTCTCTGCAGAAATCTTCAAAGACCCTGGCAATGTCTCTCGGGTTAGTTTTGATGGATCCATCCCTGGCTCTAATGCTGGGAATCAGTCTCGAACTCTCCACTTCTTTAAGTTTGAGAGCTAGAAGTCTACCTGGCTTCTCTCCCTGATCAAGATATTTCGTTTTGGATTTCAAAATAATGTATTCTGATTTCTCTCGAATTAGATCCTCATATTTGTCTTTGAGCCTGTAGAGATTCTCCATAACCCCTTGAGTATGCGAGGTAGAGAGTTTCTCCTCGGCAGCTTTGATCCGAATAGCTAGGGAATTAACCCTTACACTGCCAAGGTTTTTCTGAAAATTGCATATCCCTGCTGCCAGAGGTTTTTTCACTGGGTTTGTACACTTATCGGTTATGACGTTATTACATAATTTTTCTTAATTCCCTGGTAAACTTTTTTTGTCAAGGTAGTAAGAAACTAACACAACTATAATTCAAAGTGAAAATATAACGTTTCCAACAAAGACATTTGGAGATATATATGTTTATTTAGTTGAAATTTGACTCGTTTTTGTAATTTGTATTACAAAAAAATATTGACGTTTGTAAAAACGTTAAGATCGAATTGCATCACTGATAAAAATTGTTGTCTAAAATGTAACTAATTTTCCTTTCAGGCTACAAATTCTTTATATAAACACAAATTCACATTGGTTTCTTACCAACAGATTATGAGAGTGACCAGAGCGGACCACCTATGGTAGAGGCCATGCTGGCCTATGAGGGGTACCTATTGGATTATGGGGTTCACGTCACAAAACACATTAAGAAAAGTAAGAAGTAGCCTGTTTCACACAAGATAGGGAAGTGAATGAGTAAATCAAGGGCCAGATTACACCCATAGCTACCTACCCAGGGTCACATGACCAAAAACAAGATGGCTAACACCACATCCAGCCATTTTCTGTCAAAATGCTTGTAGACTCATTGTTATGAGATTACTAGATCATAAAAGTGGTAAATGTCAACGAATTACACCTTTCTTATGGCAGCAGTGGCTTGGATGAAATTTCTGATCCTTTAATTTCTACATTACAGACCCACTTGCAGATAGCCGGTGCTTATACTCTAACCACCCCTGGTATGTCCATGCTGGCCAATGAGGTGGGACCACCTATTACATTATAGGGTGCATGCCAATAAATTCAAAAAGGAATAGTAAAAGTAGCCTGTTTTTAATGACAGAGAAGTGAATGAGTAAATCAGCGCCCAGACTGTACCCCATAACTACATCCGGCGGGTCACATGAGCCAAAACAAGATGGCGGCTACCATTAAATCATTTTCTGTATCAAACTGCTTCTCTTACATTTTATTGTGATAACTACATTATAAAGTGGTAAATGTCAATGGATTACACCTTTTCTTACATCTGCTGGGGCTTGGATGAGAATTTATGATCACTAATTTTACTTTATAGACCCACAACAGCATATAGCTGAAGTGCCATACCCAACACCCTGGTATACCCATGTTGACCAATGGGGTGTCCACCCTATTGCATTATGGGTTACATTCCAATAAATCGAGAAAGGAAAAGTAAGATGTAGCCTGTTTTACATGACGAAGTGAATGAGTAAATCAAGGCACAGACTGTACCCATAACTACATCCCCTGGGTCACATGACCAAAAACAAGATGGCTGACACCATTCAAACATTTTCTGTATCAAACTGCTTCTGTTGCACATTTGTAGTAGGATAACAACATCATAAAAGTGGTGAATGTCAATGGATTACACATTTCTTACTTCTGCAGGGCTTGGATGAATTTTCTGATCCTAAATTCACATTACAGACCCTTGCCTTGAGATAGCGGGGTGCATATAACCAACCACCCCTGGTATGCCCATGCTGGCCAATGGGTATCCACCTATTGCATTGTAGGGTGCATGCCAATAAATTCAAAAAGTAAAAAGTAAAAAGTAGCCTGTTTTACATGACAGAGAAGTGAATGAGGTAAATCAAGGCCCAGACTAGTACCCATATCTACATCCCCAGAGTCACATGACCAAAAACAAGATGGCAGCTACCATTTGATAAATTTTCTGTATCAAACTGCTTCTGTTACATGTTTAGCAAGGGAGAACTACATTATAAAACCGGTAAATCTCAATGGATTACAACTTTTCTTACATCTGCAGGGGAGCAGGACATTCTGATCTAATTTCACATTACAGGCAGCACCTGCAGACAGGCCGGGTGCTATCCAACTGACTTGAAGTTATGTCCATGTTGGCCAAGGGTGTCCACCTATTGCATTAAGGGGGTTACATACCATAGAACTGAGAAAGGAAAAATAAGAATGTATCCCAGTGTTTACATGAAGGGACGTTAATGAGTAAATCAAAAGATCAGATTGTAAACTAACTACATCTCCTGGGTCACATGACCAAAAACAAGATGGCTGACACCATTCAAACATTTATGCCATCAAACTAGCTATTGCTACACATTTGTAAGGATAACAACATTATAAAGTGGTAAATGTCAATGGATTCGCATTTTCTTACATCTGCAGGAGTTGGATGAATTTTCTGATCCCTAATTTAACATTACAGACCCATTTGCAAATAGCCAGGGTGCCATACCCAACCACCTAATTATGTCCATGCTGTAGCCAGTGGGAATTCACCTATTGCATTATGTGGTACATGCCAATAAATTCAAAAAGTAAAAGTAAAAAGTAGCCTGTTTTACCTGACAGGAAATGAATAGAGTAAGTCAGGCCCAGACTGTACCCCATAGCTACATCCCTGGGTCACATGACCAAAAAACAAGATGGTACTACCGTTCAATCATTTTCTGTATCAAACTGCTTCTGTTACACATTTGTAGGATAACTACATTATAAAAGTAATAAATGTCAATGGATTACACCTTTTCTTACATCTGTTGGGGCTTGGATGAATTTTCAGTCCTAATTTCACATTATTATTAACCTGCAGATAGCCGGGTTTACTGTTTCCCACCCATAGGTATACCCTGCTTTAATGATAAGTGTCCTATTGCATTATAGGGGTGCATGACAATAATTCAAAAGTAAAAGTAAAAGTAGCCCGCTTTACATGACAGAGAAGTGAATGAGTAAATCGAGGCCTGGACTGTACCCATAGCTACATCCCCTAGGTCACATGACCAAAACAAGATGGCGGCTACTGTTCAATCATTTTATGTATCAAACTACTTCTGTTACACATTTATTGTGATAACTACATCATAAAAGTCATAAATGTCAATGGATTACACCTTTTCTTACATCTGCCGAGGCTTGGATGAAATTCTATGATCACTAATTTCAACTTATAGACCCAACAGCATATAGCTGAGGTGCTATACCCAACCACCCTGGTATAACCTATGTTGACCAATGGATGCCAACCTAAGAATTGGGTTATTCAATAAATGAGAAAGCAAAGTAAGATGTAGCCTGTTTTAAGGACAGGTAAGTGAATGAGTAAATTAGACGACTAAACCCATAGCTACACCCTAGGTCACATGACCAAAAACAAGATGGCTGACACCATTCAAACATTTCCATATCAAACTGCTTCGTTACATGTTTGTAGGATAACAACATTATACAATTGAAAATGTCAATGGATTCACATTTTCATACATCTGCAGGGGTCTTGGATTTTGAATTTTCTGATCTAATTACATTACAGACCCAACCTTGCAGATAGCCGAGGTATATACCCTGGTATGCCCATACAAGAATGGGTGTCACCCACGCATTAAAGCATCCCAATAAATTCAAAGTAAAAGTAAAAGTAGTCCATTTACATGACAGGAAGGAATGAGAAATCAAAGCCGGTGCCCATAGCTACATCCACTGGGTCATGTCCAAAACAGATGGCAGCTACCGCGATCATTTCTGTATCAAACTGCTTCACACATTGTAGGGATATACATTATAAAGTGATAAATGCAACGGATTCGCACTACATACATCTGTTGGGGCTTGATAAATTTTCTGATCCAACTCACATTACAGACCCACCTGCAGATAGCATTGCCACCAACCACCCATGGCATACCCATGCTGGCCAATGGGTGTCCACCTACTGCATTATGGGTGCATGCCAACAAATTAAAAAGTAAAAGTAAAAAGTAGTCAGTTTTACATGACAGGAAGTGAATGAGTAAATCAAAGCCCAGATTGTACCCATAGCTATATCCCTAAGTCACATGACCAAAAACAAGATGGCAGCTACCATTTCATCATTTCTGTATCAAACTGCTATCCTACACATTTGCTAGATAACTACATTATAAAAGTAGTAAATGTCAATGGATTACCTTTTCTTACATCTGCCGGGCTTGGATGGAATTATGATCACTAATTTTACTTTATAGACCCACCAGCATAGCTGGGTGCCATACCAACACCTGGTATACCCATGCTGACCAATGAGTATCCACCTATTGCATAATGGGTTGCATACCAATAAATTGAGAAAGGAAAAAGATGTAGCCTGTTTTACATGACGGGTAGTGAATGATAACCAAGGCCCAGACAATACATAGCTCATCCTCTGGGTCACGACCAAAAAAACAAGTGGCTACTGATAATCATTTTATGTATCAAACTGCTTCTGTTGCACATTATTGTGATAACTACATTATAAAAGTGTAAATGTATGGATTCACCTTTTCTACATCTGCCGGGGCTTGGAAATTTATAACCACTAATTTACTTTATGACCCAATAAATATAGCTGGGTGCCATAACCAACCTGTATACCCATGTTGACCAAATGGGGTGTCCAATTTGATTATGATTATATTCAACAAATGGAGAAAGGAAAGTAAGATGTAGCCTGTTTTACATGACGAAGTGAATAGAAAATCAAGGAACAGACCAAAACCCATAGTTACATCCCCAATACATGACCAAAAACAGATGGCTGACACCGCTCAAACATTCTGTATCAAACTGCTTCTGTTACATTTGTAGGGATAACAGCATTATAAAATTGGTAAATGTCAATGGATTACACATTTCATACATCTGTAGGGCTTGGATGATTTTCAGTCCCAACCTCACATTACAGACCCACTTGCAGACAGCAGAAATATAACCAACCACCCTAGTATGCCCATGGCTAATGGGGTGTCGACCATTCCATATATGGGTGCATGCCAATAAGTTAAAAGTAAAAAGTAAAAAGTAGTCCATTTTATATGACAGGGAAGGGAATGAGTAAATCAAAGCCCAGATTGTACCGTTGCTGTCCCCCAGTCACACGACAAAAAAAACATAAGCCACCGCTTCATCATTTTCAAACAAACTGCCATTCACACATTTATTTTGATAACTACATTATAAAAGTGGTAAATGTCAATGATTACACCTTTTCATCTGCAGGGGCCTATTGAATTTTCTGATCCCAACAGCATACAGACATTGCAAATAGCAGAGTGCCACCCAACCAACCTGGTATGTCATGCTGGCCAGTGGGAATTACACCATGCATTATGGTATGCCAATAAATTCAAAGTAAGTAAAAAGTAGCCTGTTTTACCTGACAGGAAATGAATGAGGAAACAAGGCCCAGACTAAAACTATAGCTACATCCCCCAATACAAGACCAAAAAACAAGATGCAGGCTACCGCTCAATCATTTTCTGTATCAAACGCTTCTGTTACACATTTGTAGGGATAACTACATATAAAGTAATAAATACAATGAATACAACTTTTCTTACATCTGTTGGGGCTTGGATGATTTTCTGATCCTAATCTCACATTATTGACCAACCTCAGATAGCCGGGTTGCCATACCCACACCCATGGTATACCCATGCTGGCTAATGATGTCCACCTATTACATATAGGTGCACGACACAAATTCAAAAAGAAAAGTAGCCCGTTTACATGACAGAGAAGTGAATGATAAATGGAGGCCTGACTGTACTACTTCATCCCTAGGTCACAGGAAAAAAAACAAGATGGCGGCTACTGTTCAATCATTTGTATCAAACTGCTTCTGTTACACATTTATTGTGATAACTACATCATAAAAGTCATAAATGTCAATGGATTACCTTTTCTTACATCTGCCGAGGCTTGGATGAAAATTATATCACTAATTTAACACATAGACCCACCAGCATATAGCTGAAAGCTATACCAACCACCCTGTATACCTTCGTTGACCAATGGAAGTCCCCTATTGCATTATGGGTTAAATTCCAATAAATGAGAAAGCAAAAGTAAGATGTAGCCTGTTTTACAACAGGTAAATAGAAAAGTAAAGGCACAGACTGTACCCATAGCTACATCCCCAGGTCACACGACCAAAACAAGATAGCTGACACCATTCAAACATTTCTATCAACTACTTCTGTCACACGTTTGTAGACAACATCATACAATTAGTAAATATCAATGATTACCTACCAAGACATCTGCAGGGCTTGATGAATTTTCTGATCCCTAATTTCACATTACAGACCCACTTGCAGATAGCAGAGTGCCAGAACCAACCACCTAGTATGCCCATGCTGGCCAATGGGGTGTCCACCTACAGCTATGGGGCATCCCAATAAATTAAAAAGTAAAAATGAGTAGTCCATTTTACATGACAGGAAGAGAATGAAAATAAGCCCAGATTGGAACATAGCCACATCCACTAGGTCATGTCCAAAACAAGATGGCAACTACGTGCATCATTTCTGTATCAAACTGCTTCTGTTACACATTTGTAGGATAACTACATTATAAAGTGATAAATGTCAATGGACAACACCTTTTCACATCTGTTAGCTTGGATGAATTTTATGATCCCAACCTCACATTACAGACCCACCTACAGATAGCAGGTTACATACCCAACCACCCATGGTAGCCCATGGCCAATGGGTGTCCAACTACCGCATTATGGGGTGCATGCCAATAAATTCAAAAGTAAGTAAAAGTAGTCCGTTTCACACGAAAGGAGTGAATGAGTAAATCAAAGCCCAGATTGTAACCATAGCTATATCCCAGGTCACATGACCAAAACAAGATGGCAGCTACGTTTCATCATTTTCTGCATCAAACTGCTATCTTACACATTTATTATTAACTACATTATAAAATGGTAATGTCAATGATTACAACTTCTTACATCTGAGACTTGATGAAAATTTATGATCACAACTCTTACTATAGACCCACCAGGAATATAGCTGGGATCCTAACCACCCCAGGTATACCCATACACCAATGGGTGTCCACCTATTGCATAATGGGTTGTAACAATAAATTGAGAAAGGAAAAGCAAGATGTGCTGTTTTACATGACGGGTAGTGAATGAGTAAATCAAGGCCCAGACTGTACCCATAGTACATCCCCAATCAACGCAACCAAAAACAAAATCGCGCTACTGTTCAATCATTTATGTATCAAACTACTTCTGTTGCACATTTATTGTAATAACTACATATAA
Organism: Neoceratodus forsteri; assembly: GCA_016271365.2. Lineage (NCBI taxonomy): Eukaryota > Metazoa > Chordata > Ceratodontiformes > Ceratodontidae > Neoceratodus > Neoceratodus forsteri. The sequence continues at coordinate 1,062,495,651 of CM057452.1, forward strand.
AAGTGGCAAATGTCAATGGATTACACCTACACATCTGCCGCTTGATGAAATTTATAACCACTAATTTACTTATAGACCCACCATCATATAGCTAAAAGTACCCAAAACACCCCTAGTATAACCATGTTGACCAATGGGACATCACCTATTGCATTATGGTTATATTCAATAAATTGAGAAAGGAAAATAAGATGGCCTGTTTACATGCGGGGAAGTGAATGAAGTAAATCAAGGCACAGACTGTACCCAAAGCTACATCCCCTAGGTCACATGACCAAAAACAAGATGAAGGACAACGCTCAAACATTTTCTGTATCAAACTCTTCTATTACACATTTAGGGATAAAACATTATAAAATTGGTAAATGTCAATGGATTACACATTTCCATACATCTGTAGGGGGTTGGATGAATTTTTCTGATCCCAATCATACAGACCCACTTGCAATAGCAAAGCACCAACCACCCTGTATACCCATCCTGGCTAATGGGTGTCGACCATTGCATTATGGGGTGGCAACAAAATCAAAAAGTAAAAGTAAAAGTAGTCCATTTCATAACAGGAGGAATGGTAAATCAAAGCTGATTGTACCCACGTTATCATCCTGGGTCACTGACCAAAAACATAACGACCACCGCTTCATCATTTCTGTACCAAACACCTATCTTACACATTTATTTGACAACCACATTATAAAGAAGTAAATGTCAATGGATTATACCTTTCTTACATCTGCGAGACTGGGTAGAATTCCCAGTCCTAATTTCACATACAGACCCATTTGCAAATAGCCAGAGTGCCATACAACCAACCCTAGTATGTCCATGCTGGCCAATGGGGTATCCACCCATTGCATTATAGGTGCATGCAACAAATTCAAAAGTAAAGTAAAAAGGCCTGTTTTACATGACAGAGTGAATGAGTAAGTCAAAACCCAGACTATACCCATAGCTACATCCCCTGGTCACATGACCAAAACAAGAGAGCTGACAACATTCAAACATTTTCTGTATCAAACTGCTTTTTACGCTTGTAGGATAAAACATTATAAGTGGTAAATGCCAATGGATTACACATTTCTTACATTGCAGGTGCTTGATGATTTTCTGATCCTTAATTTTCCATTACAGACCCACACACAGATAGTCAAGTACTATAACCAACCATGGCATGTCCATGCTGGTAGGGTGTCCACCCATGCATTAAGGGTGGATGCCAATAATTCAAAAATAAAGTAAAAAGTAGCCTATTTCACAGCAGGAAGTGAATGAGTAAATCAATGCCCAGAATGCCCAAAGCTACATCCCTGGTCACATGACCAAAAACAACATGGTAGCTACCGCTCAATCATTTTCTGTATCAAACTACTTCATTACCGCTTGGAGGAAGCTACATTAAAAGTGGTAATGTCAATAGATTACACCTTTTCTTACATCTGTCAGGGCATGCATGAAATTTTCGATCCCTAATCTCATTACAGACCCACGCAGATAGTTGGGTCATACCAACCACCCATGGTATGCCCATACACAATAAGTATCCAACTATTGCATTATGGGGTGCATGCCAATAAATTAAAAAGTAAAGTAAAAAGTAGCTCGTTTTACGACAGGAAGAGAATGAGTAAATTAAAGCCCAGACTGTACCCATAGCTACATCCCGGCGGCCAGACAAAACAAGATGGCGGCTACCATTTGATCATTTTCTGTACCAACTGTTTGTTATACATTTATTGTGATAATACATTATAAAAGTGGTAAACGTCAATGGATTACACATTTTTTTACATCTGAGAGGATTGGATGAAATTTATGATCACTAATTTCACTATAGACCCACCACCATATAGCTGAGGGCAAGCAACCACCTAAGGCCATGCTGGCACATGAAGGTCACACCTATTGCATTATGGTTACATAAACAAATTCAGAAAGTAAAAGAAAGTTGTAGCCCGTTTACATGCTGAGAGCGAATGAGTAACCAAGGCTCAGACTGTACCCATATCTACATCCCCTGATCACGACCAAAAACAAGATGGCAGTCCCGCTCAATCATTTTCTGTCAAACTGCTTCTGTTACATTTGTAGGATAACTATAATATAAAAGGTAAATGTCAAGGCATTACCAATCTTTACATCTACAGGTGCTTGATGAAATTTCAATCAATACCTCATTAAAGACCCAACCAGAAAGAAGTGCCTATCCAACCACCATGGTATGCCAATCATGTCAATGGGTGTCCACCCATTGCATCATAAGGTAGCCAACAAATTCAAAAAGGAAAAGGAAAAAGCAGCTTGTTTTGCATGTTAGGAAGTGAAGGTAAATGAAGGCCAGACTGTACCCATATCTACATCCCCTGTCACATGACAAAATAAGATGGCGGCTACCGTTCAATCATATTCATATCAAATTGAGCTATTCTAAAACCTGTGGAAAAACTCCCTTTTCCTATTCAAAATACCTGGGAGAAAAACCTATCCTTTCCTATTCTAAAACCTCCCAGAAAACCTACCTTTCCTGTTCTAAAATCTGTGGACAAGCCTATCCTTTCCTATTATATAACACATCATAAAGTCCACTATCCCCGACAGGACGGTGTCTAAAGTCTGGTGAGAAACGTCCTTCAAATTTTCTAGCTATAGGCGGGATCTAGACACTGAATATAATTCAAACAAATTTATTCTATTACTCACCCATGCTCTATAAGTTACCATTGACTCTCAGGTCCCCATAGTAAGCATGTTACCTTAGCAACCAGAATCACATATAGGTTATGTAGGCCATGTCATAAACTTTATAGATGCAGGTACCCTCTAAGGACAGTGCAACTTTAAATATATCAGTGCTACTTTATGCAGATTTGAAGCACAAATGTACAAGACAGTGAAAATTGATGGTCAGTTCCTGGTCTCTGCAGAGGTCGATCCGATTCCTCGCCACTATCTTAGGACCTGCACTCATTTGTTTTTCCCCTCAAGCAACAATATGAAATTTACATGCAGGGGAAAAAAAAAAAAACACAATTCTAAAACTACTTACTACAGAAAACACATCAACATCCCATACTAATTGCATCATTTTGCTCGTCTATAAACCCTACATCTGTAGATTGAGCAGAGTCCAAGCCAAGACGTTTGACACCTCCTGGTCTCTTCAGGATCTAGTCGATTCACAATCTTAGGACTATGCACTCCCAGGCCAGGGCCATTTTCAAAACTATTCTTCACTGACCCATCAGCAACCCCATACTAATGTATCCATTTTTGCAGCACATTTTGCATCCCCATGATTGACAGCTTTCCTGGAGCAGTCTGCCTGACACACATGGTACAAATCCACACCGAGGCGAAATAAGTTTTATTTTGACCGTGACATATCACCAACATAACATTCAGTGTATCCTGGGTACCAAGTGGTGCCTCTCCTCACTCAATGACCCCCACCATCATCCCATGTCCTGGCATCCATTGGTTTCCATATCACCAACCTGCCAACAGGGTGATGCCCCTGATGGATAGTGGTCCCACTCCGATTGCCAGATAACCCATATAAAGACCTGTAATTTCAGGCAGCCCCTACAGTCCTTGGGCTATCCAATTATACCCATGTCCCAGATGCTTAGTGCACACCTGCCATCTACAGTCCAATCTCCAGCCACTCTGTCCATGGTGGTAGTGGTTCCCAACCCTGACAAAAACAGCCACTAGTTGCAGAGCATGTTTCCCAGTACAAACTACCCCTACCGGATCAGTCCTCTGCAAAGGCATTCGGGGGAGTAAAATGCTCTCACTCAGTGGCAGCCATAGGCAGTTAAAGAACCCCCAACTCCTCCTTGTACCTTTTGGACACTCACTGATCTGTGTGGATTATAAAATGTCTGGTCAAGAAATGTCCTCTCCCTCTGGATGGCAGAACTCAAAATACATTTTTAAATCTATGCTGCATGTTTACAAATCACTGAGGCAAAATATGCTATTTTTGACCTTGACAATATCTTGGTACTCAAATTTTGTGACTACCACATTGGCAAGATAAGTTGTGTATCTGAGGGCAGACATATCATACTACTGTCTCTCCTGAATATTTTCCTCTTTACCAGTCCACTTTGTTCTAGTATTGCACAGAAAAACAATGCAATATGTTTTCCTCAACATTCTGAAAACACGGATTTTCTCCTTCTTTAGCAGCATCCAAGTTTCAGTCAGTGTAATGCTAACTAAGACTGCTGGTCTAGTCCTACTGTCTCTAGCGGGTCTTGATCCCCAATTCCTCGCCGCCATCTTACTGTATTACTATGTTCCCCGATCTTGTTTTCTTGAGCAACAAGGAGAAATTTCCAGTATAGTGTGTAATGCCAACCCACAGGAACATTCGCTCCTCCTTCCCTCATTATAGAGACTACCCTTGAGTAATGCTCAGGCTAGCCATTCCCCAAATTAATTTTCTCATCGATTTTTGTACCACAGAAAAGCACAAGCTGAAATCCCAATGTCATTCATTTCTAATGCACAGGCAATAAGGTACTGATATGAAGCCACACACCACCAGATCGCTTCGCCAACAACAAATGCGTACAAGATATCATCGATCAACAAACAAAATGTGGAGATACCATTTCTGTCTGAAATTTCTCAGAACAATCCCAGCATAAAATCTACTTCAGACAGTTTGCCATAACTACCAGCTCCTGAAAGATACAATTACACTGCATGAACACAGGCTTCAGGCCGTAAAGAGGAGCTATGGGGATTCTAAATGCACCATTGCTGATTTTCAAATCGCGCGAAAACACAAAAAACCACCAATCAAGTAACAACTTGGATGATCTACTTTGCTACTCAAGAACACATGAAAAATCATTTACATGGTCACTGCTGTCCTATAAATGTTTGAAAATACAAAAACAAAACAAAATCATGGATGGGCCGTAGACTAATCTTTTTCACACTTCAGTGAACTTTCACTTTCCAACAAAATGTGCTGCATTCGCCATAAATAAAAAAAAATGCTCAATGCAGTCCTGGCGATATGCTGTAAAAGCACATACAGTAACTAATTTGTGCAGGGAGATGCATATGTTTGATGAATATCTGTATTTCTTTACCGTATGTCACTAAAACTGAAAAAAAGACTGAGGCAATACAAACTACTGTAAGTGAAACGAAATCACAGGAAAAACATTGCTGTACTCAATTTCCATTCCTTTTCCCTCACAAAACCACAGGATTATGGTCAACTTACAAAAATGTTATTTTCCTATATTTGATATAATTTGTAAGGGCCAAGATGGGACAACAACTATTGTCCATATCCCTGATAAACTTAAAATAAAAACAAACTGACCTCACAAGTATATCTCGATTTCAATGAAAACACAAAGCAGTCTGCTTAGTTCTTTGGAGGCGTCTTTAGACTGGGCAGGATTCAGCGAACTACAAGAAACACAATGAGGGGCGTTCTGAGACAAGTGCACACTCCACAGAGGAACTTAGCAAGTAGAAGAAACCGCAAGATGAGGTCAAATAACATGCCTGTATGAAGCAGAGGCAGTGATTGGATAATTTAACTGCCAATGAAAGGCAGCCCTGCTCCTAACTTTGCCTAACGCTAGGCAGATTTCATGAAAGGGAAATTGTGTAAATGCTCTGGAGCCCAAATAATAGTATGCAGATGGGCAGAGTTAACTCGTCAAAAGTGACAACAGTGACTGCACAGAATAGCCGGAGTTAACTAAACCGGTGGTGGCAAGATGAGGTTAATTTTCTACTCTCAATTTTTTCCGTCTGGATGATTCTTTAATAAATTCACCTCTGAGAAACATTTTAGTGAGAACCAAATAAATCATATCTAGAGACCGGACCTTGGTTAATCTCCAAGAAGGACAAAATCAAGGCTTTAAAAGAGGTGATCTGCTCATCTTTTAAAATCTGGTTGTTGAGCTTCCAGGTGGTGTCTCGTTGTCCCGGAGGTCCCGAGCAAGTTTGACCCATGTCATGGCATGGTCCGAGATGACAATAGGCTCAATTCCTGTGGAGGAAGTATTGGCTAGAAGGTTGGTGCTCACCAAGATGTAGTCTATCCATTGACCATGAATTATGGGTTGGGGAATGAAAGTATCGTCCTAGTGGAAGGATTCAGGATTCTCCAGGGATCTTCCAAACCTAATAACGAAATCAAATCCGCTAGTGCTAACTGGGCGGATGGCGTAATCCTAGTACAACTAACAGACCTATCTAGCATCGGTGATGGTGCATCGTTCCAATCTCCACCCAAAACAAAATTAGATGGTAAGAAAACGCTCAGTAGGTCAGTTAGACCCATCAAGAAGTTGGGGTCTCCACCAACAGGGCCATATATAGAACCTAATACAACTTCAGTGTTGTAGAGTGTTCCATGGACAAGAACATATCTACCATTTGTATCCTGAACCTGTTTCTTCATCACAAAGGGAACATTACGTCTGATCAAAATAGCAACCCCTTTGCTGTTGGTAGTCTGACCTGGACGTAAAATCAGAAGAAGCCTTTAAACCATAACAATTTGGATTCAGTAACCTTTAATATGGGCCTCTTGAAGGAAAAGAATGTCCACCCTGTTAGCGAGCAGTTTAGAAGAATCTGACCCCTCTTGGATGCTTACCTTAACCCCACATGTTCCAAGTAGCAAACTTAACCTGGTTTGACACCATTACCTAGTAGCCAAAATCCAGCACCCAGGTGAAAGCTTGGTGTTGCACAAAAACTGATTAGCGGCCTCCATCCCCCACCACCACCAAAAGAATGAGAACAGCTTTGACCTTCGAAAATCTCTATGTGTTGCAGGATAAAGCGGTTGCAAAAACAAGTAGAGTGAAAGCGTAATCTGGTTAAACCAGATATCGTCGAAGTCTTGGAACAAAAACAGGGCAACACAGGAAACACATTAATTTCCTACCAATCCCTATCCACTCCCACCTCCACCCACCCACACAAACCAAACAACTATCTACAAACCCCCATAATAAATAGAATTATAAAACCGAGGTACCTCATTTGATTTCAGGTCCCACCCCCTCTATACCATGGCTTAGCCCAAGACACACTGGCTACTTGAATAAAAGCGTATACTAAAGTATCTATTCAAGTCTCTTAAAATCAGAGTTGAAACAGTTAGAACTAAAAAAAAAAAATAGCCATGGTATCCAGATCCCCAACCACATATCGTGAGGCAAGTTCCAAAGCATATTTCACCTCCGGCCCCCACCCACCCACAATGAATTAAGTAACCAACATCTCCAAGGTTGCAGAAACATCTCAGAAGTGGTACCAGTATAGCTCAACTAACATAAAACATTAACCCCTTCCACACGTTAAACCAACAAAAGGACAGGTATTAAGTAGAACAGCAAAACCAATATACAATTAAAACTGGCAAGGTGGGGTCATTACCTGGAAGGGACCCCCAAGGCAGGCTGCTCAAGAGCGTTCTCTCCATTGAGGCCTGGGCACTAGACCCAGAAGAAAAGGGCTGCGAGGAGGCAAGCGCCAAGTCGGAAGCTCCAGGATGGACCAAAATGGTCCAGCGCTAAAAGTGCCTCCGAAACTCAATACCGCTTCAGCGTTCCGACCTTCTAAATAGAGCCAACAAGCGTGGATCCTCCAGGTTTTGGGCCTAGCTGATTTTCCAGGCCTACCACCAGCAGCCTATCTCGGCCACCTCCTTAGCAGCCCCAGATCCCGGACAGTGCCCGCTGGGCCGGTAAAATACACCAAGACCTAGCTTCCCACAGCTACCAGGAGAAGGTTCAAGGGTATATTTAAAAGATATCTAAGGTTGAAAGCTAAGAGCTAAAACAAAAGTCATACACCCCAAAGTCTAATTAGGTAAATCAGTCCCTTTGAATAAGTTTGGGAGTGTCTTGGACAAATCCTACTGTGGTCCGAGTCTTACGATAGGCTTGCCAGCTACCGTTCAGAGAGACCAGGAATTTCACGGATAAACCATCCGGAATCTTATATCAGCTGCGATTAATTTTTTCACAATTGGATGGTAGGCTGATCTCTTCTTCCTGACTTCAAATGGGAGATCTTGCGTGATTCTCAATTTGACATGGTTCCATTGTATAGAGTCCAGTTCTTTAATTTTTGTTAGGACATGTTGACGTTCAAGGTAACTAAGGAATTTGATGATAATTGGTCTGGGAGGAGAGCTCGGAGGAGGTTTGGGCTTCAGCGACCTGTGGGCTCTTTCAAAATGATAGGATTGATTTATCGGAGGGGTCCCACAACTTTATTTAGAAATTGCTGAACAAACCTAATGGTGTCGTTCCCTTCTTCAGCTTCCGGTAGCCCCAAGATGAGGACGTTGTTCCTCCTGCTCCTTCCCTCAAGATCCTCTGTTTTAGCCTGTAATTTTAGTATCTGTTGTTTTAATTTAACAATTTCTGGTTCAACTTTATTTCTCCAATGATCTAGTGAGGTAACGTTGGTTTCCAGGTCCCCCACTTGCCTTGATAAATCTGAGAAGTCCTTTCTTATGGTTTTGATCTAGCTACGATATTTCTTGCAGGGTTTATCTGAATGGTCCCATTTCTTGAAGAAAACCGATCCTCAGTTAATAAGGTATTTGAAGTTGCAGGAGAAGTTTGCTTTGAAGAATGTGTTAAGTTGGCATTCTGGCCTTTTAGGTGCCTTTTCAGGCATTGTTGGTGGGGTATGTTTCACACTGGCTGTTTTCATGTCAGCCTCCATCATTGTCAATCGCTGTACTTTCTTAAAAGCGCCCTAAAAATCAGCTCCAAGAGACTAGAAGTAATCAGAAAGCCTTTAGGGTCGCTAGGAATTAGAAAGACGTCGGAATTTCAGTAGAAAATAGTAATTTTGATAGATGGAGGACGGGAGCTCAGGAGAGAGCTGCTTTCAGTCACACTGCATCACGTGACTCCTCAGAAACGTAGAATTTGATGGCAGATAAGGACCGCTTGGCCCACCCAGTCTGCTCATTTCCCTACCTGATGGATAAGTTGCAGATCCTAGTTAACCAGCAGCCTACTTCTTCCTAACCCCACCCCCTAGAATTGCCTTATGACTGTCCCATGCATGCTTGAATTCCACCACTGTTTTGACTCCACAACCCTCCTCTGGAGGCCGTTCCATACATCCACAACCCTCTCTGTGAAAAATACTTCCTTAAATTACCTCTGAGCGCCCCCTGCTATCTTCAAATTGTGCCCCTCGTTCTTGCACACCTCTTTTTGAAAGATGCTACCCTCTTGGACTTTGTTGATTCCCTTGAGGTACTTGATGAAAGTTTCTATGATGTCCCCCTCTCCTCCTTTCCTCGAGATAGCCATAATAAGCTCCTAAGTCTCTCTTCATATGACTTCGGTGCAGACCCTGCACCATTTTAGTTGCCCTCCTCTGGACAGCTTCCATCCTGTCTATGTCTTTGCGGAGATTGGGTCTCCAGAATTGCACACAGTACTCCAGATGTGGTCTCACCAGCTGTCTGTACAGAGGGATAATAACTTCTTGTTTTCTACTGGTGATGCCTCTCCCTATGCATCCCAGTATTCCCCCAGCCCTCTTTGCTGCCCTCTCACATTGCTTGCCCACCTTTAGGTCATCTGATATGACTACCCACAGGACCCTTTCCATTTTTGTTGTTGTTAGTATCCACCCCCCATTGTGTACTCTTCCCCTGGGTTTTTGTTTCCCAGGTGCATTACCTTGCACTTCTTAGCATTGAATCTAAGCTGCCATACATTTGACCATTCCTCTAACCTTGCCAAGTCCCTTCTCATCCTTTCCACCCCTTGTGCATCAACTCTGTTGCAGATCTTTGTGTCATCTGCAAAGAGACATACTTTTCTTCCAGTCCCTCTGCAATGTCACTTATAAAGGCGTTGAAGAGGACTGAATCTAACTCTTGAACCCTCGGTGCCCACTACTAACCCCCTTTTTTTCAAAGTGGACTCCATTTACTATTACTCTCTGTGTCCTATTCTCCAGCCAATTCTTTACCCAGGCTGTCATCTTGGGACCCACTCCCAGGCTGGCTAATTTGTATATTAATCTTTGTGTGGGACTGTGTCAAGTGCCTTGCTAAAGTCTAGGTAGGCCATGTCCACAGCCCCTCCCTGATCAACTACTTTGGTCACCCAGTCAAAGAAATCTATCAGATTTGTCTGGCATGACCTTCCTGCTGTGAATCCATGCTGCCTTGGGTCCTGTGCCCCTCTGGCCTCTAGATACTCAACAATTCTTTCCTTCAGAAGTGATTCCATCATTTTCCCTACCACTGAGGTTAAACTAACAGGTCTGTAGTTTCCTGCTTCTGCCTTGATCCCACTTTTGTGAAGGGGAATCACATCTGCCCTCCTCCAGTCCTCGGGTACCACCCCATCCTCTCATGATTTGTTAAAAAGGGTAGTCAGTGGTTTCACTAGTTCTACCCTTAGTTCTTTTAGAATTCTGGGATGAATCCCATCAGGCCCCATCGTTTTGTCCACCCTCAGCTTCAAGAGCTCTTTCAGAACCCTTTCCTCTGTAAATGGGCTTTCATCAACCTCTGCATTCAGAATGTTTCTACTGTTTGTTTTAGGTACCTCCCCTCTTCCTTTGTAAATACTGAGCAAAAATATTTGTTTAGTATCTCTGCCTTTTCACAGTCACCCTCTGCCCACCTCCCTCCCTTTATTAAGCCTCATTATCCCTCCTTGGTCTTCCTTCGCTCCCTGATGTACCTATAAAGGTTTTATCCCCTTCTTAACTGATTTGGCTATCTTTTCCTCGGTTTGGACCTTTGCTGTTCTGACTGCCTTTCCAGCTTCCTTTTAGCTTTAACTGATACAGTTATCTGTCCTGTTCCTTCTGTGATTCCTTGTACTTCCTGAATGCTTTCTTTCTCTTGAACCTTCACTGCCACTTCCTTTGAGAACCATAGTGGTTTCTTACCTCATTTCATTTTGTTTATTGCTTTACACAAGGCTTGTTACCTCTGTGATGGCAGTTTTTATTATTCCCATTGTTCTTCCACCTCTCCTTCCTGCCCATTTGCTAGTGCATTCCTTAGGCACGCACCCATTTTGGCAAGTCAGCCCTCTAAAATCCAGTACCTTTGTCTTTGTGGCATGCTCTGTTGCTGTGTTTATTGTGAACCATACTGTTCGATGGTCGCTAGTTCCCAGATGGCTATCCACTTCTACATCTGTGATCCTCTCTTCATCTCCATTTGAGAGAACCAGATCTAAGATTTCTCCCTCTCGAGTGGGTTGCAATACTAGTTGTCTAAGGCATGCCCCCTGTAGGACATCTAGAATAACCCCACTCTTAGAAGTGGCTGCTGCAACTGCACTCCAGTTAACATCTGGCATATTCAGATCGCCCATCAGCAATATCTCCCCTTTATCTGCCATTCTAAGTATACTTTCTATCATTTCCTTGTCCATTTCCTCCCCCTGAGAGGGGGGTCTGTATACAACCCCTGTGCGGATTGAGGTGCCATTGCTTGCCTCCAAATTGACCTACAGTGCTTCTTCTCCTCCCTGTTTACCCTTTTGTTCTGTTGCTTTGATTTCTTCTCTTATGTGAAGAGCTACTCCCTCCCCTTTTACCCCCTGTCCCTCCTATAGATAAGTGTATCCTGGTATGTTACATCCCAGTCATGGTTCTGTGTGTACCATGTTCTGTGACTGCCACGATATCAGATCTTCCTCCTCCATCAAGGCCACTAATTCAGGAAGCTTGTTACCCAGACTACGGGCATTGGTACTCATTGCTCTCCATTTTTTGATGGCTTTACCTTCTGTAGCGGCATCCCCCATTGACCTTTCTACCTTGGTCTTTTTCTCATTTAGTACTCTGTTTTGTAGAGGGAGGCTGGGATTTTCCTGCTGCTTATCAACGCCCCCCCCCCCGACTAGTTTAAAGGCTTGCCAATGAAGCATTTAAACCGATTGCCCAAAAGACTTGTTCTCTTCCTGGACAGATGCAGACCATCCTGCCAGTATAGGCTGGTGTCCCTCCAGGTGGAACCCCAGTCCCCAATGAAGCCAAACCCCTGTGCTCCACACCATTTTTTCAACCATTTGTTAAACTGCATGGTGCGAAGTACCCTCGCCTCATCCATGCCACAGACAGGCAGTACCTCTGAGAAGAATACTGAGTGTGCTACTTGTCTTAAGCCCCTCCCCAACTCTACAAAGTCCTTCTGCACTGCTCTAATCTCATGATGAGCTAATTCATTTGTCCCTAGGTGGACAATGACATCCAGCTCAGACTCCCGTGCAACTGTTCTCGTGATCCTAAGGATGTGCTTCCTGTCCTTCCAAGCCATGGCACCAGGCAGTCACCTTACTTTAGTTTTCCCTGCTCCTCCCAGTTCTATCCCCCTAATAATTGAGTCCCCCACCAGGAGCTGCTTTCTTTCCCTGTGGTGCCCTCTGCCTCCTTCCTGAGGGCCTCCGTTGTGACAGTTGTCTGCACCCTCCTTAGTCTCCTCTGCGGGTGTATCCATAGGGGAGCTATGCTCCCCCAGAATGGTGTATGGATTGTGGTGTGGAACAACTGACTGGGTGTGCCTCTGTTCCACCATCTTCACCCTCCCTGAACCCACTGTGGTCCAACTGCTGTGCTTTCTTTGCAACCTCTGAGGAAGTGGCAAAGAAGTGGAGTGAAGTTTGGGGAAGGGAGCTCAGGAACAGACAAGTCACATTTTGGAGTGATAACTGGGCAGTTGTAGAAGTGCTGAACAAGAAAAAGATGAAGTTGGGCAGGGATATGAGGGTGTTGAGAAGGATGATGTGTTTAGGCCTCACCTTGAATATGTCATTCAGGGCCAAGCATATTGATGATGTAGACAATGTGATTGTTGATTGCCTCTCCTGATTGCAGATGGCCAAATTGTGGAGATTATGGGAGTTGTTGGGGGCAGTCAGGGGATGCAGGGTGGTGCAGCTCCAGCAGGCACAACAGCTGCTGGGGCACCTGAATTTTGCATATAGAGTCATTGCTCAAGGGTACATGTTTATGCAGTGGTTAGCCTGAGCAACTCAGGGGGCAAAACAGCCCCATCATTGGGTAGATATTAATAGGGGGACCAGGGAGGATATGGTAGTTTGGGAGCACTTCCTCCAGGCATACAATGGGCAGACATTCTGGAAAGATGATTGGCTATACAATACTGACCTGCAGCTGTATACAGATGTGGCAGGGGGAATTGGCATGGGGGGTTCTTTTCAAGCAAAATGGTTTGCAGAACCATGGCTGGAGAAATGGGTGCAGGAAGGGATGACAAGAAATATAACTTTCCTGGAGCTGTTCCCCATATGGGTGGCAATGCTAGTTTGGGGAAGAGAGCTCAGGAACAGACAAGTTACATTCTGGAATAACTGGGCAGTTGTAGAAGTGCTGAACAAGAAAAGGATGAAGTGGGGCAGGGATATGAGGGTGTTGAGAAGGATGATGTGTTTAGGCCTGACCTTGAATATGTCATTCAGGGCCAAGCATATTGATGATGTAGACAATGTGATTGTTGATTGCCTCTCCCGATTGCAGATGGCCAAATTCAGGACCGTCACACCCAGAGCAGAGGACTGAGAGACCACCATCCCAGTGTATGTATGGATGAATGGATTGGGGGAGCCAAATGACTGTTCCACAACTCCTAGTCCCCCAGGACCATTAGAGCTTATGAAACCTCTTGGAGGGCATTTCAAAAATTTCAGGAACTGTACAGCAGACAGGTAAGTGGAGCAGTGACAAGAGAGCAGGTGGCCAGATTCATTGTCACTGGGTGGAACCAGAACAAGGCACAGGCAACCGTGGGAGTTCATCTGGTGGCTATAGGGCAAATATGCATGCTGAGAGGGTGGGAGGACCCAACAAAAAGCAAACTGGTCCACAGAATGACGCAGGGCTGGCTATGAGGAGTGGATAAGAAGCAAGATAGCAGGAAGGCAATATTGAAGGGCTTGATGGTGAGGTTGATGGGTGTGTTACACCACATCTGCAGCTCAAGGAGTGAAGCCATGCTGTTTAAAGCCCTGTACACTACCATGTATAGCGGGGCTTTTAGGCTGAGTGAGGTGGTGGGTCACAACAGGGAAAGAGATGAATGGGGGCTACAATGGGATGACATAGAATGAGCTAGAGAAGCAATAGCAGAGCTTCTAAGGAGATCAAAGACTGATCAGCAGGGGCAGTGCAGTAGGGTGTGGTTAAGGAAGCATCCTAAATCAACCATTTGCCCAGCAGGGGCCCTGCATGTGTACACGGCAGACCACCCATAAGTAGGAAGTCCAATGAGGTACATACATGGGAACAGCAGGCTAGTCTCTGGGTACTAGGTGACAGTGGTGCTGTACAAGGGCCTCAGATTCCTGGGGGAACTGGAGGAGGGATATTCCTCCAACTTGTTTAGGATTGGGGTGGCCTCGATGATAGCAGCACAAGGCAACAGGCCTGGGGAGATCAAACAGAAAGGCAGGTGGACTTTTGACTTATAAAAAGTACATATGCAATATAAAACAATAATGATATCTCTGTTTTTATTTCCCATAGCAGGTGCAAGAAATAAGGGAAGAGGGCGGGATTAAGGGGGGTGACTTGGAGGGGGTTAGAGAGAAAATATACTAAACAGTGTGCTTCTGGTTATGCAGGGACACTCAGGAAGCTTGAGGCATGGATCTGTGGGTATTAATTTATCCATTGGGTGGAGAAATGGGCAGTCAGGAGACAAGAGGGAAAGCAGCTGTACTGGAACAGTGATACAATCCATTTGGTGTGGAAAAGCTGATGGGGGATGAAGTGGGCACAGCTGCTACCAGAACTCTATGAGATGAGGAAGGACCATAGGTGGCCAGACCCAAACATGATACATCTGGGTGGCAATAACCTGGGGACAAGGCCATGGCTAGACATATTTTATCAAATAAAGCAATATTTGGGAAAAGTAAAAGAGTGGTGGCCAGAGGTTACTTTGGACTGGTCTAAAATCATGCCTCGGAGGGTTTGGCATCAAGCGGAGAGCCACAAGGGGATGGACAGGGCCCAGAAGCACATGAATGCACTAATGGGCAGATTGTTCGAGGGCATGGAAGGATTAATCATCCACCATGGAATTTTGGAACGGGTAGATGAATACTAGCAAGGAGATGGGATACACCTATCTGGCCTGGGCCTGGCCCTATGCAACATGGAAACAGCGAATGCCATTGAAGCCTGGCTGAGCCAGAGATAAAATGTATGGTAATGCATAGGATAAAAAGGCCAGAAGGGGGGTAGAAAGGAGGTTGGGGAGGATAGGGAAGTCCACCGTCCATTGCAAGCTGGAGGTGGACTTATGGAAAAGGGGAGTAGAACAGGAAAGAAAGGAGAAAAATGGAAATCACTAAAAGGACACAGGATTGATAAGCAAGAGGCAGGGGCACAGTGTGTACGCTCGTACCCCTTTACAACATAAGAGGAAGAGGCTGCCCCCCATGATGTATATCTGGGGGGGAGCAGAAGAAAAAGAAGAAATTGATAGAATGGATGACTTGAACAAGAATGTGGGTGTATATAAGGTATATAAATATTACTGGGAAGAGATTGTAAGATGAACATTGTGGAGATGTACCACGTTTTTACCATGTGATTGTAAACAATGATATCTTTGACTATTCAATAAATTAATTGCCAGTCTAAGCAACCACACACAATCTTGTCTATTTCTTTATTGGCAGGGTTCTGGGGACAATTTTACCTGGACTTTTTCATTTCCATCAACTCCTTCATGGTGCATAAACTATACAATAATTGATAGGTAACTGTGTTTTATTTTTGAAAATATTGAACTGTGCATGAATATTACACAGCTGAAAAATTAAGCAGTTGAGATACACATGAACATATGAACATGCGAACATGAGAAGAAGCCAACAGAAGGCTATTTTTTTCTTTTTAGTGTGCTAGATTTAAAGGGTCCACAGTTTGTGCAATTGTTCCTGCAGTCCCACTCCCTCTCCACGCTTCCATCTTTCCTACCCATGCTCCTTACCTTCACACTTCACCTATCCTAGCCACTTTTTAAACTGATCACCAACTTCAGCAAGATCCCATCTTCCTGGCAGCGCATTTCAAGTGTTCACTACCCTCTATGTGAATATGTTCTTCCTAACCTCCCATACGCCAGCTTAAGATTTTACCCCATCGTGTTATGGTTGACACTTAGCTTAAAGAGACTCACCTTATCCACATTATTTATTCATTTCAAGTACTTGAAGGTTCCAATCATGTATTTGCTCTCTTTCTCTCTCTCTCTCTCTCTCTCTCTCCAGTTTTCCAGGGAATACTTGTTCAGTGCCCTCAGTTTCTCCTCACATGCCTTACCCTGCTAACCCACTAATATCGTTGTAGCCCTCATCTGGGCATTTTCCAGAAGGTTAATGTTTTTTTTTTACCAGTGATTTGTACAAGGGCATTATAACCTCCTCTTTCCTACCACTGTTATGTATCCCAGCATCTTGCTTTACTTTGCTGCTGCTTTCTTGCACTGTGTGAAGTGCTTCAGATCACTAATGATCATCACTCTCTGGTCCTTTTTCTCCTCTGATGCAGATACTTGGACTCCACCCAGATAGTACTCTGTCCTGGGATTCTTGGTTTCAGTATACATAACTTTGCCTTTATTGTCATTGAAGTCAAGTTATTATTATTATTATTATGTGTAATATCAACTGGATTTCATATTATTACTGTCTCTAGAGCATAATAATAAAAAATCCAAATGATATACATTTTTTAACATAACAATAATCAAGTTAATATTTATGGTCACCTGTAATTGTAATGATTTAGAAAATAGGCTTCACAAAACTCAGAAGCTGATTGGCTGATTGTTATTTTTTAACAACACTCAGCTAACAACAAGTGCCAATTCGAGGTGCCCCATTACTTAAGGTATTACTGGGCACTCCAAATTGTGACACCAAGCAGCAGCCATTTTTTTCTTCCCGCTTACCGTCCCTGTTGTCCTCTCCCTGATCGTCTACCTGCTCTTCCTAAAACCCGCACAAAACTCAAGAATTCACAAAATATATCCAGCTTACTTTTACTTTTCCCCTCCTATGTTGCTTCACAGCTCTCAACTGTCCAGTAGCTCCTTTTTCCACGCTTCATCTGACCCACTCATTACCATCACAACACACTGACAGTGTCACGGCTCATTTGGAGTACCGCAATGTCTCCTAACAACCTGAATTAAGTAAATAAATATTTTTAAAAAATTAAACTTTTTTTTCTGTGTTGCAGCCTTCAAAGACACAAACAAGAGCTGAGACCATGCTCAACCTGCTCCACCTCTAACAGCAAGCTCCACTGGCCGCTATCACAAACTCACTTGACCTCCATGTAAATACAGCTCCCAACCTTCCTTCCACATCGTGCAAAGTCTCGCACCTCTCTGCCATGCTTCCAGCCAAAACAAAGTCACACAGCTTTAGCACAGAACTAAATGAACTTTTTTTTCCTTCTTTTTCGATGGTCACTCTGGAGAACACACAAACACACAGGTAAAAATAAAACACTAATTTCCATCTTCCAGATGTGGAGGGTGTCACTTCACAAAATAGCTAACTCTCAGGAAGAGGGGAGAGACACAACTAAATGGAACAGCACACAAGCTTAGGACTACTTTACAAAACATTTTTTTCCTACACTTTCTATCAGTTTACAAACAGATTTTCTCTGATAATTTATTACTCACTTAAAACCTACACACATCACTATTTTCTAAGTGTAATAATTTCCACTGGGGTGGGCATTATGGGATATAATGGACCTTCCAGGGGCTATTAGGCCCTCCACCTGTGGCATCAGGCCTCATTACAACCCTGGTTGGTCCGTTATATAGAGAATAATATATGGGGTGGTGTGTGTAGCGAGATTTTACACACACCCGAGTTGTGAGATGCTAGATAAACCCCGAGGGCGAAGCCCGAGGTGTTTATGAAATGCATCCCATAACGAGGGTGTGTGTAAAATTGAGTTTTACACACCACTCCGTATTTTGTTTTTTATTATTGCTGGCCTGCGCTTTTTCACCTCAGCAATTGTAAAAAAATCAGGCAGTAGACTGGCGGTGAGGCAGTGACAGACTACTCAGGAGTCTGTGCTGTTGTGTTCCGTGGTCTGCGAATTTACAGTAAATAGCTAATTTTGTAAGTCACAGCAAGTATGCTATTTTTGTTTAAGCTTACCGGTGAACAGCAGTTGCTGAGCTGTGGAATGCTTCCTTTATGAAGAGTTTGTTTCCCTGAATAAGAGGGACCAGGAAGTGTGCTGTGCTGTAGGGATTCCATCGGTGAAGAGGCGATGGAGGAACAGCGATTGAGGGATGGCTGTTCCAAGGGAAACCTGGCGCGAGTTTGCCATTATAACCAGCCGAGCCGGTTATAATGGCAAATTATAACCGGGTTTCCTATGGGAAAAAGCGCTGCCCGGTAATTATATCTCAATAACACCAATCCTGTTAGGTATTATTACTTACGTAATGTACACCCTATCAAGACTCAAGTCATAGTACTAATATTTTTGTTTAGTAAAAATGATTCTTATTATTGCCATGTTTCTGTTATTCTATCTGTCAGAATATGTAGGACAGTTCATGTCAGAGGTCATGCTACAAAGACAATACTCAAGCTATAGAAGTGCAAAACGTCAGACATCCACCAACATGCGTACTCCACCTTTTGCATTAGTGTTCATCAAGATGGACAAAGACACACTATTCGCCATGCATGAGAGTTGGTTCAATAAAATGTTATCTGAAATGAGGTAATAGCAGTGTTAATTTGTTTTATAGATTCCCATCCATCACACTGTAATAGTATACCATATATTATGAAATGGGTAGAAAGAATGATGAATTCTGACTGGCTGATAGCTGCTTTCAGCTGGGCCAGTATCCCAGCGTAACGGCCTGACTGAAAGTAATATGTTTAAAAAATGCATAACATTTAGCTAAAATTACCATTTCATACTCAAGGTAATGTACTCCAGGAGGTGTGTTATGGTGGGCTAATGGCCATTCTCAGGTCGTGGAAACACTCAGCTACAACTCATGCTTCAACCCACACAAGGTGTGCCTTTATTCCATCATAACACCCCCCCCATCATGCTTTATTTCTTAATTGAATTCCTCCATATTTGGTGTTCCAGCACCCATCCCGATGTGCCATCCCACATTCAAACGATGTGTGATAATTCTAAAAACACCTGTCCTAATTGTCTAGTGTTTATTCATCACCCACCCAGCTAGTGATGATCTTCACTCACAGCACGATGTCCCAGTTTTGTATCAGGACAGATTACTGCATAATTATTACACCGGGCACTGTCAGGGTTAGGAGATGGGACAACTAGACCATCATGGCAGGTGACATTTTAATTATTATTAAAATAGCCATTATCAGAGCTCAAGAGGTAACTATACCACCAGGGGAATTTGTGTTCTGGTTTGTGATAACTTTCGGATATCATGGTGGGGAGAGGCATTCACCTGGATTGTTTTTTTATGTGTCTTTATTCGGGGATATAAGGGGTCAGAGAATGTGACTGCTTGCACATTCATAATGAACATATGATCATTAATTTCATGCATTAGGAACGTTGGACACAGGTGTGAGGACTTAGATATCAGGAATCCTCTAAACCAGAATCTGATGCCTGTTACCTGTTGCACTGTGCTTTGAAGCAAGCAGCTATTATAGTCTGCTTTCATATCTCTAATCCTCATTTTCTGAACATTGAAGTTGTAGTGTGACTTATTGGTTTTTATAGTCAAAGAATATCATTGTGTCCACATATGTGGATGTGCATCACGTGAGCAATCCTCCAGTCATTGGGTACTCATTCCGTTTCTTGATAAATATTGAAATAGTTTGCCAATTGCTGTACCAGGACACCTGCAATTTCCAAGAAAACTAATGGTTGTATGCCATCTTGTACTGGTACCTTTGTAAGCAGTAGGACATGGCTGTGTGTCGTTATTTCCTAAATACCCAAACACCTGGAAGCATAATTAGTAGTGAGACCGCAAGGCCATATCTTACTAATTATATAAAATGTACCCATATGTAACTTCAGAAAAAAGAACATTCTAAAAATTGTAAAAGTCACTAATAATAGTACTAAAATGCTGCTAAATAATATAAAATTGTTCTTCCTAAGATGTTTTTCACCTGTCAGTCATTTATTTTTTTTTGCACTCAATACATTGTGTGATTGTTTACCACAGAACAGAATAATACAAAGCTATGTTCTAATCCTGTAGAAGAAATTACCCCCCATATACACATGCACAGAATGTTAAAACGGAATTCATGACAACAATATTATTCATAGCTCAGCTTGCATACAAAGACTCACACAGGCCTTCAGTTGAGCTAGAACCTCAATTTTATCTTTCACCATTAAGGGTGCATGGCATTCTGTGGCAAATTGGTAGAGACAGGTGGGGGGATTTTTCATGGACATTAAATAAACACCAGCAATGGAAACTCAGAAAAGTCCTTTAGTATTTTAAATTTGTATATGTGTGTAGGGGGAGGCTCAAGAGTGAAACCAGTGCCCCAAAAATGTCCCTACCGACCAGGGCAGCTCACATAATTAAACAGCAAGGCATGAACAAGGGTTAGATTACCAGTCAGCTAATCACCCCATAGGGGCAATATGGCACTCAGTTGTACCTCAAGACACATTACACCCTAGTGGGTGATTAACAAACTATTACTCTAACCCCTAGTTATGCCTTTCTGCTTAATTATGTGAGTTGCCCTGGTTGGCAGGGGCTTGTTTTAGGCACTGGTTGCACTCCTCTTACTGTAATAGCTAGAACCAAGTATTAGCCACTCATGACACAGGGATTTATTTGCACATTTTATATGATCTCCTAGTACCCTGGATGTTGGATTTCTCCTTCTCCTTCTCCTTTCCTCCCCGTCCTATTCCCTTTGCTTACCCTCCCTATCCTCTGAGGCATTTACCATTATTTTCATTAGTAAATAAAGATCATTGCCTTGCGTCATAATTAGTCATATATTATTTTCAATGTTACTTATTATCTGTATTTTTTTAGCAATGGATGTCAGCTAGCTGATGAAAATCAAAATGTACAAATGGAGGAATAAGTCAATATGAATTTACCAAGCTGTTATGAACTGTACATTTTTTGTGATGAAAGTAGTAGTAAAATTACACTGTTTCCCCCTCAGTAATTATGAACAGAATACATGTTATGAGAATTAATTTATTGAGGGATGACATAAAACTAGATCTGCAATAGAATACAAATTAATAAAATTGAAAATATAACAAAAAGATGATGAATTTAAATGTAATATAGAGCAGAATTAATATAATTAGATTTCATTCTAGGCATCTACAAGTGTTGAATGCATTGGCATATGGTTGCAAAACATGTCTACCATAATAAAGTATTCATGCAATGGGATCTACATACTGTACATATAAAGCAAATTATTAAATCATAAAAAGCCCAGATTTGTTTATAGATAGCATAATGGTCAAACTAGACTACCATATAGATGTAACATCCAGTATGCCCATAGTGTGACCCATTGTTATATATCTGTGATTTTGGTGACATGTGTATATAGATAGTATCTTATGTATTAAATAATCTGATTTGTAATCAATTTCTAAAATAAATTTTTCTTTAAGAAAAAAATACTTGTAGTGTAATAAGAAATCCATTTAACAGTCTATCTGCATGTCTATTTGCCTTTATATCTGTATGTCTCACTATGCATCTTTATGCCTATCTGGTTGTCTATCTGTCTGTCTAGCAATCAAACAGTCTATCTATCTATCTATCTATCTATCTATCTATCTATCTATCTATCTATCTATCTATCTATCTATCTATCTATCTATTTGTGTATCTGTCTGTCTGTCTATCTATCTATCTATCTATCTATCTATCTATCTATCTATCTCTCTATCTCTCTATCTCTCTATCTCTTGATCTACATCTTATATCTTTCAACCTATCAAGCTTAGAATATGACTATCTACTGTATACAGTATTGATGCATGTCTGTCTGTCTATCTTCTGTCTGTCTGTCTGTCTGATTACATACATGCCAGTCTGTCTTTCTATATATCTGTCTAAATATTGCTTAAAGTTGGACCAGCATAACATTCTGTGGTGATTTGCATATGCAGCCCATGATGCTTTGCATTGTGAGGGCATGTGTGATTTTGTATTTTCTTGAAACTTGTCTTCCCAGCCAAATGCCCTTTGGGGTAACCCTTGCCTCAGTGTTTACGCACAGAGGTTCTTTGTCTTTTAAATAGTTTTTTATTTTAATGGGCTCACCACAATATATCCAGGCACACTGCCTTAGGGGTAGCTAGTCCATTCCACTGGGGTGTCAAACAGGCAGGCATACTGATGAGTCCTGGTAGGATGAAACACGTGTCTATGTCTTCTGTTAGCACCCTTTGCAAACTGTGTGAGAGGCCTTTCGGTACCATGCAATTCTGCTTAAAGTTGGACCAGCATAACATTCTGTGGTGATTTGCATATGCAGCCCATGATGCTTTGCATTGTGAGGGCATGTGTGATTTTGCATTTTCTTGAAACTTGGCTTCCTAGCCAAATGCCCTTTGGGGTAACCCTTGCCTCAGTGTTTACGCACAGAGGTTCTTTGTCTTTTAAATAGTTTTTTATTTTAATGGGCTCACCACAATATATCCCAGGCACACTGCCTTAGGGGTAGCTGGTCCATTCCACAGGGGTGTCAAACAGACGAGGCATACTGATGAGTCCTGGTAGGACGCAACACGTGTCTATGTCTTCTGTTAGCACCCTTGCAAACTGTGTGAGAGGCCTTTCGGCACCATGCAATTCTGCTTAAAGTTGGACCAGCATAACATTCTGTGGTGATTTGCATATGCAGCCCATGATGCTTTGCATTGTGAGGGCATGTGTGATTTTGTATTATCTATATATCTATATATAGATATATATATATATATATATATGTAATAGATATACCATTCTAGGGTGTGCGGTCGCGCTCTGATATACACACGCCTTGGTGTGCGTTCAACCACCAGGCATGCGTATATCAGAGCGCAGACTCCTAAATAGTATATCTATCTTATAAAATGGAAATAAATATGTTTTGTGGGAGAACAAAAAGTAGTGCCTGAGTGGCATAAGAACTGAAAAAAAAAGGTTTGTTGCATTTTGCTTATTTTATTTGATTTGTGTAAAAGAACTGCATTTTGCCTTATTTTATTTAGATTTGTGTAAAAGAAGGGCGAGGTGAGGCTAGTGACAGACAGAACTTTCAGTTTTATCATTGGCGTATAAGCGTGACGGCGTGATGAAAGTGAAACGTAATGTGCAGGCAAACAGTGAAAGTAAGTGACACTCTGTACTAGAAAAGGAAATAAACTCTGCATTTGAGCTTATTTAAATTTCAAACAATGTAAAAAAGCTGCCGTGGGAAGCAGTCGGCGAGCTGCAAACAGGACTTTCAGTTTTATGACTGAGGTGTAGCGTGACCGAGCGTGGTGAAAATGAAAGGTAATGTGCAGCCAAACAGTAAAAGTAAGTAACACTGTGTACTAGAAAAGCAAAGAAACTCTGCATTTGAGCTGATTTAAATTTAAAAGCATGTAAAAAAGCTGCCGTAGGAAGCATTCGGAGAAGTAGCGCAAACCGAGAGTGTTGGCAGCGCCAGAGACATAATGCAGGGCAGAGCGAGTGTTGCTCTAGCAACTGTTGCTAAGCAACACTCGCTCTATCTCGATACGTTGTGGCGCTGCCAACACTCTCGGTTCTCTACTTCTCGAATGCTTCCCACAGCAGCTTTTACATGCTTTAAATTTAAATAAGCTCAAATGCAGAGTTCTTTGCTTTTCTAGTACACAGTGTTACTTACTTTTACTGTTTGGCTGCATATTAACTTTCATTTTCACCACGCTTGGTCACGCTACACCTCAGTCATAAAACTGAAAGTCCTGTCTGCAATTTGCTTGATCTGGCTACTTCTTTTAAGTAAGGTAAAATACAGTTACTTTACTTATTCACACTGAGGGACATTATTTCAGTGTCTGGGTGGTTATTAGATAGTGTTATTGACCATGCTCGGTCATGCTACATGTAACTAATAAAATTGAAAGTGGTCCCCACTCGTTTTCCTCTCTGTAAAGAGGATGGCTTTATTGTAAGAATAGTAACTGAAAAGAAATAGGAATACAAAGCTCTTTTTTTTTTGTCAGTGTTAGTTTGAACTTTGGTTTGTGGGTGACTATCTGTGGTAGATGTGGAATGATATGAGTACTGGTGAGAAGGTTTTGGAAGATAAAAATTAGTTCAGGCGTGCGGTCGCGCTGGGAGGTGTGCGTTCTTTGGGAAATAATGCACTGTCATGTGATGCATTCTGTCCAATCATGTTAGTGGAATTTCTATCATTTTACCACCCCATTTTATAAATATATTTATATACACATATATACACACACATACAAAATCATACATGACCCCACGATGCAAAGCATCGTGGGCTGTATATGCAATTGCAAATTGTATGAGAGGCCTTTCAACACCATGCATTTCTGCTGAAAGTTGAACCAGCATAATATTTCATGGTGATTTGCATATGCAGCCCATGATGCTTTACATTGTAGAGCCATGTGTGATTTTGTATTTCTTTGAAACTTGGCTTCCCAGCCAAATACCCTTTCGGGTAACCATTGCCTCAGTACTCGTGTACAAAGGTTCTTTGTCATATATATATATATATATATACACACATATATATATATATATATATATATATATATATATATATATATAAAAACTAGGTTTCTGATATCAATAGAGATTTCAATGCTCATCTGAGTTAATGATGTGGTGTTGTGCGATTTGAGATGGTACATCAAGTATAATATTGTAAACAAATAACAAATGTACAACAATCACAGCTATACATAGATCTTCATATAATAATAACAACATTTATGAGAATTAATATGGTTCTTTAAATCCTGTGTAATGGTCTGTTGGAAAGGCTTCTTTATTTTATACACAACACATGAAGAGATTACTCTTCTGTTTCTCAGTCTTCCAAATATCCAGTAAACAAATTTACAATAAGACATATGTCTGTTACATCTAAAAATATTAGAAAACAATTACTATGAAAATACTTTATGAACATGGAGATGTAAGTCATAGCAGACACAGTATCAATTAGAGGATATGTGGCACTACATGAGCATGTATGGGGTGGGGGGGTTGACATGGTCATAGTATTATTATATGATATTTGTGGAAGGTGTGGGAAAGCATGTCAACCAGATGGCTCAAGTATGAGGTTCTGCATATGTCACTTATCTGGTGTATCATGGCTGAGAGTGAGTAGTGATCGGAGGGGACACATGCAAACAGTAAATCACATTTCATGCTGTTGCAATCCTCAAAACTTTGCCTCAGCAACATGTTGTTGCTGTCAAGTCCTTCTGGCAAGACTTTGTTGATAAAGTTGCCTGGTACATTTAATTGAGCCTGACTGTATCTGCTTTGGTAGGGGCTGCTGTTATGTGTTGGCTGGGTGGGTGTGAGTAAGGGAGCCGGGCAGTTATATTGTTAGCATAACATGCAGCTCTGGTGTTTTCTTCTGTGTTATGTTACCAGTGTTAAAGTAAAAAATAAATAAATGAAACCCTGTTGGAAGGCAGACTATGGATGAAGTGGTGTGGACACTTTTGCACTGCTTGAAAGGTGAGGGTATTTCATTTTGACCTGAAAAAAATGTCAAGTGTAGGTGTAGCTTTTTCTACTACCTGACACAATAAGGAGTAGCAACCAGCCATTGTCAGCACTAAGGGAGTTTAAAACATGTGAATCAACAAACCATTAACTAAGGGAAGGGGTCTGATGGGATATCATGTGGTAACCAGCACTGCCTACCTCTCACCAACTCAGTCACCAAATGGGAACACGTAGCACACGTTCAAAGTCCATTACATGGAACGCATGCATCTCTTGTATTGTTCAGAGAGTGCAGATTGATCATGTACTGTACAGAGAGCAAGTGCCTGTGTAATGAACAGGGATCATGCAGCCTGTACAGAACACAGTCTGTCCTCACTGTACAATACAGTGGAAGGACATACAGCATGTAATGTACACCTGATGCTTTCAAAGGCATGTTGCTAGAAATAATGGTATTTTTCCTTAGACAATTTACTTTTTTTTTTGGTGAGTAGCAAGTTACTTATGATCCATGGCTAGATAAGAGAGAGGATGCCCCATTATCATTGACATCAAACATACTCCTCTGGCAGTGGGTGAGCAATTTGCACATCTAAAGTGGTAATAGCAGAGACATCAAGCCTTAGTAAAAAGACCAATAAATCAAAGCAAGTGAAATAGAAAGCCATTATGTTTCACAAACGTATAGGCTGGAATGTAAAGACAAAAAGGATGTGTTTCATGAAACACAAGGTATCACAGTGAGAGGAGGTCACTTTAATGTATCTTGATATATGGGGGAATGCATTTATCAGACTCATAATATAGGAGGTGGATCCAACTGTGAAAAAGAAAGATTAATATTTTATCATCTGAAACAACTATTTTACATACAAACATACGAACATACAAAGAAGCCAGCAGAAGAAGGCCATTTGGTCTATCAAGTCTGCATGTATTGCAGGGTCCAAAGCTTGAGCTAATGTACCTGCCCTCCTTCCCCACTCCTCCCATCTTCCCTATCCATGATCCTTACATTCCCCCATGCCTGTCCCAGCCTCTTTTAAAGTTGATCACTGTCTTCAGTGAGATGACCCCTTCTGGCAGTGCATTTATTTTATTATAAGAATTTATAACATATTAAAAATACCAATTCAGCAAGTGCCACTTCATCATCAATGCGCCCAATATGTCCAATGAACTCATTAATAGTGGTGGGCAAAGTGGCCAAAAGTTGCTCCATGAAGTGATTCATGGAGTAATGTGGAATCTGAGATATAAACTGCAGTACGAAGCGAAGTACTTCCTATCATAATGAGGAATGCAAACTCCATTGAAACTGATTACTCTGCCTTCCCTCAAACAACTTCTAAGCTAATTTTAATGTGAAGTACATAGAAATCAATGTACTTCGCATCACTTCACCTTATTATTGAGCTCCAAGGTGAATTTTGCAGTAATTCTTGGGATTACAGGTCACATGGGCTCTAAATTGTTCTGCACAGCCTGAGTTCTGTGTAGTGTGTGTAGTGGTAAATGGAGACTGTTTCATCTCTGAGTTATGTGATTCATATCCTCTAAAAGCTGTTAAAAAAGCTTTTTTGATCTATTTTTTTGCTCAAAATTTAGTACATCGATTGTAGGAAACCCTCCTGTGCTCATGTGTGGATTTTAAATGTTAATTTAGAACATTAAGTCTATGTACTGAGAGACACTGGAAGTGTGCTTTGGGGGAGGGGCGTATCTATGGTGGTGTGGTAGTTGAACCCCCCCCATGTGAATAGTGCTTAGCTGAACCTGACATTTTCTTCTTCTCTACTATATCTGTTCCAAAGACTGTTGCGCAACAGCACTTTACTCCTTCATTTTATGTCTTTCTGTCTCTTTCTAATCCCCGCCCCCCCTTTTTCTGTGTAAAACATACAGAATACGCTGCAGTCAGACTGGCCATCTGATGCTGTGTATTACAATTTAAACTATTTTTCTTCCCCTTCCTATTTCTGCTCTTCTACGTCATGGTCCAGTTAAATTTAAGCACTTTTTACCTGCATTGCCCTTAAATGTGCAGAAAATGGTCTAAATGAGCTGCACAGACTTAAAGAATGAAAGTAACTAAAGGTCTGTAAACAGACTTGGTAGGCAAAGTTTTTTCACAATGTAAAAAGCAAGCTGGGATTGACAGTCAAACTTAAGAAATTTCCAATGCCAGTTTAAATGTTTTCTTTAGGATATGTACAGGTGCAGATTGGAATATCCTGTTCTTGAAAAGGTTAAACAGTTAGCAAATTAACTAAAATACAGGACAATAGAGAAGAACTAAAATGTGGTTTACCTACACAGCTCCCAGGAGTATCATGTCTCCAATCAGTGCTGGTGTCCTTGCAAGGTGCTGTCTCCTATAGGAAGTCAGCAGCACCTTTCTCCCTTCTTTTATATGCTGCAGCTCCTAGGTTGCCTTTAGAAAAGGGGAGGAGTTGTCTATAATGCAGCCCACTCTGCAATAAACGTGCAGTCATATCTGATAGAGCATTAGGGTGTTTATGTTGATGTCATAACAATGGATTATTTGTTATGCCTTTCATTTATGTAAATTCTATGTAATTGATTGTACAAAGAAATAAGAAATTTTCCTGTAAATAGCTTAATAATTAGGTGGGGCTTTTAGCTAAGGGGTGGAGCTCCACTCTTTAAAAGAAGCCAGCCTAGATCCTCAGGTTAGATGCTGTTAGGGAGAGTTCACATGAGGACCTCCTGCTCTCTGTTATACTGCACAAGATTATGTTCCACTGCTAGACCCTTGGCAGGGAAACTGTGCTGTTTTCAAGTTTTATTTTGTTTGTTTATTATCGTAAGTTCGCTGCTGTAAGCTGTTATTTTTTGTTTGTTTGTTTGTTTGTTTAATAAAAATCATACCAGTTAGGTATGTTGTACCAAATTTGTTGATTCCTGTGTGACCTGATTTGTTCAACCCATGACATTTGGTACCAGAAGTGGGGTAAACTGGAGATCCATAAGGAATAGGTGGACTCCAGTAAAGATACTGCACATAGTATCCAGGTCACAAGTGGTTTTCAACAGGTACATGGCACATAAACTCGAGGAAGCTGGTGCCTTATCAGGGGTTTTGACCAGAACCCAAGTGGCTGCTGTTGGTGAACCACTTCTTGAAGGATTACCTGCTGCCACACGTCCTAAAGTTAAACAGGGCATACAGAAGATGGAAGAGACGGGTGTGAAGAGACCAGAAGAAGAACAGCTGGAACCCCCCCCAAAGACCTCAGGGATTTACTCCGCTGGTTAGCTATATGTCAGATGGAGATGGAATGCCAGCGAGAAGTAGACCTGAGGGAAAGAGATGTTGAAAGAAAGCGACAAGACCAGAGGTGGGCTGACACAATACAGGCCTTACAACTTATTGGGGCTGGTCAAGGGGCAGCCCATACAAATCCCAGAGACATAAAATTAACAAAAATGACTCCCTCTGATGATATAGAGGTATATCTTACAACATTTGAACGTGTAGCACAGGCTTGTAATTGGCCTGCTACCCAATGGGTGGTAAGACTTGCCCCATATCTATCTGGCAAAGCTCAATCGGCATACACCTGTATGGATATCCAGATTGCTAATGATTATACCTCTGTAAAGAAGGAGATACTAAAAGATATGACATTAACACAGAAACATATAGACAAAGGTTTCGATCTTTAAAGCCTTTACCCCATGTACCACCTCGGAGACCTATACCAGATTGAATGACTTGTGTCACAAATGGCTACAACCTGAGGAAAGACTGTACCAGCCATCATTGAGCAGTTTGTGTTGGAGCAATTTGTACAGATTATGCCTGCGGATGTCCAATTATGGGTAAGGGAACACCATCCTGATAATGCTGAAGCTGCAATTACCCTAGCCGAGGATTTCTTATCTGCATGACAACTGGTACAAAAAGGGTACAGGAGAACAGAAAATGTCATTCCTACTACAACATCTGCAACCACTACAGTAAGACCTATTGTTTCATCAGTTGGGACAGGGATTGCTAAAACTAGAGGGGAAGGTCGGGAGATGGCATCAAAAAAACCTGAATCCACCACAGAATGCCATTATTGCCACGGACTGGGACACATAGCCCGTTTCTGCCCAAAGAAAAAATCTGCATACCTAGCTTCTATGAACTTGGGGAACTTTTTTATAAAGACTATGGTAAATGGAACTCAAGTAGAAGGGCTAGTGGACTCAGGGAGCCGACAAAGCTTAATCTGGGCTGACCTACTAGATAACAAGTTATTAAGTACTAAACCCACTGGTGTAATTTGTATCCACGGTGATGTGCATCAGTACCCAACTGCACAGACACAAGTATGTATAAATGGACAGACATGTGATATGACATTAGGAGTTGTACCCACTTTACCTGTGCCTTTGATTATTGGTCAAGACTTTCCAGCCTTTAATGACCTTTTAACCTCATGTGACACTGCCTTATCAGCTGTAACCACGAGGGCTCAGTCACAACTAATACAACGGACCCTATATTTTCTTTTGATGATTCTTTGTTTGAAGAGGGTAAAGGCCACGAAAAACAAAGGCCGAAAAAATTATTACAGAAAGACTGGAAACAAAAACAAAATGGGACTGGTGATGTCATGCCTCAATATCATATTGTAGATATTAAAACTGAACAGCATAATGACAATACACTTAACCCTTTCTTTTCACAGCTTAACAAACAAGTACCTTTGGGTTCACCATATATTTGTACAACAGAATGGAATTCTATATAGAATATGTATAAATCCTAAAACACAAGAACAGATAGAACAAATGCTGGTACCACAGAAATTTAGAAAAGATCTTCTATTTTAGCACATGATATCCCTAGTGCTGGACATGCAGGGCGAGACCGAACTTCTGCTAGACTATTGCAACGATTCTTCTGGCCTGGTCTACAGGAAGACGTTGCTGAGTATTGCAGATGTTGTCCTTCCTGTCAGCAAATCAGCCAGATAACTCACAGGGACAAAGCACCCTTAATGCCCCTACCAGTTGTAGCTCAACCCTTTGAAAGAAAGCTATGGATGTGGTAGGACCATTAGTAAAAAGCAGTAAGGGTAATAGATTCATACTTGTCCTCTGTGATTATGCAACCAAATATCCTGAAGCTTTTCCTTTGAGAACAGTTACAGCCCCAAAAATAGCAGAAAATGTAGTGGAATTCTGCAGTTGTATGGGTATTCCTAAAGAGATCCTGACGGATCGTGGTACAAATTTTAATGCTGCACTACTCACTGAATTGTACAAAGCTTTAGGAATTACCACATTCATGAACCACCCTTACCATCCTCAAACCGATGGTCTTACAGAAAGATTTAATCAGACATTAAAACATATGATTAGGAAATTTGTGGACGAAGAAGGTAAAAAGTGGGATCAATATCTTCCCCTATTCCTGTTTGCATACCGAGAGGTCCCACAAGCCTCAACAGGATTTTCACCACTCAGTTCGCTGTATGGAAGAAACCCCCGGGGACCTCTTGACATAGTTAAAGAAACTTGGGAGGGAGAGACCACAGTGAAATATACCAATATTCTAGACTATTTGGTTAATCTTAGAAAGCGATTAGTGCAGTACACAAAAGGCACATGAACAAAATATGGTAGCCCAAACTAAGCAGAAATGCCATTATGATAGTAAAACTCAGGAAAACAATTTCTTCCAGGGAAAAGGTACTGTTATTATTGCCATCCAATGACAATAAGCTTTTAATGAAATGGCAGGACCTTACTCCATTATTTCCCAGACTGGTCCTGTCACTTACCAAGTTGAGATACCGGAGAGAAAGTGTACACCCATCTATCATGCAAATCTCTTAAAGAAATGGCATGAGAGACTTACTTCTGATGTTAAAGCTGACCTTTA
This sequence comes from Neoceratodus forsteri, assembly GCA_016271365.2. Taxonomy (NCBI): domain Eukaryota; kingdom Metazoa; phylum Chordata; order Ceratodontiformes; family Ceratodontidae; genus Neoceratodus; species Neoceratodus forsteri. Next base: position 1,062,527,330 of record CM057452.1, read on the forward strand.
TGTTATGCCCAGTAGTTCAGACACTGAATTAGATTCTGCCTATAAAAGGCTTGAATCAGAGGAAACTATTAGAGATGTACATATTAACTCAAATTTAACCAGTCAGCAACATGCAGAATTGGAAAATGTACTACAACATTATACAAAAGTTTTCACGACTATCCCAGGTAAAGCCATTGATGTAGTACATACGATTAAAACTTATTCTGTCCCAATAAGGCAAAAGGCATATCGATTGCCAGAAAGAAGTAGATCTGAGGTTGTACAGGAAATTGAGAAATTACGGAAATTAAATATTATCAAACCTTCTAGAAGTCCATGGTCATCCCCTATGGTAATTGTACCTAAAAAGGAAGGGGATATCCATTTATGTCTCAATTTCTGTAAACTCAATCAAGTATCTCAGTTTGATAGCTATCCAATTCCTAGAGCGGATGATATAATAGATCACATTGGACAGGCAAAATACATCTCTACTCTCGATCTCACAAGGGCTATTGGCAGATCCTTTGGAAGAACAGTCTAAAGAAAAACAGCTTTTAGCACTCCTAAGGGTTATACCAGTTTGCTTATATGCCATTTGGCTTACATGGGGCCCTGCCACCTTCCAAAGATATATGGATAAATTGTTGAATGATCACTCTTCCTATTGTTCTGCTTCTTTGGATGATGTGGTGATTTTCAGTTCAGACTGGTCAACACATCTTACCCATTTGTCTAATGTTTTATATACTATTGAAAAAGCTGGTTTAACTATTAATCCTTCCAAGTGTACACTAGCCATGAATGAGACAAGATATTTGGGCTTCGTTTTGGGTAATGGAATAGTACGTCCAGAAATAAAGAGGGTGGAGGCAGTAGCCCAATGTGCAGTCCCAGAAACAAAAAAAACAAGTGAGATCTTTTTTGGGTTTAGCTAGTTATTATAGATGCTTTATCTATGATTTCACCACAATTGCAACCCCAATGACTGACTTGACTAAGAAACAAGTCCCAAATAAAATCCCATGGTCACCTGCTTGTGATTTAGCTTTTAGGACAATAAAAGCTGTACTGTGTTCAGCACCAGTGTTACAATCTCCAGATTTTAATAAACCATTTGAATTACAAACAGATGCTTCAGAAACTGGTCTAGGTGCTGTATTGTGTCAAAATATCAATGGAGAAGAGCACCCCATCTTATTCATCAGCCGGAAACTATATCCCAGAGAACAGAAGTATGCTATAATAGAAAAGGAATGTTTAGCAATTAAATGGGCTATAGAGACATTGAAATTCTATCTATGGGGGTCTCATTTTACTTTAACTATGGATCACAACCCTTTATGCTGGCTTAACCAGATGAAGGATAAAAATGCACGCATTCTCCGTTGGTATTTGGCTCTACAGCCCTATCATTTTGAGATTAAGCATAGACCAGGCAGCAAACATAAAAATGCAGATTTCCTTTCTAGATATGGTGCTTAAGGAAATTTAATCTAGACTGGGATACAGTATCCTATTTCAACCCCAGGGCAAATTATGACGTATGACAATGAATGATGTTAATTGTTTTTATTGTTTTTGTTTATACAGTGCCCTGGGGTGGGACTTCTGTGAGGGTGGGTGGAAGTCCCATCCCATTCCCTTGGGTTTATGTTGTGGAAAAGGGAATGCGGTCTTCAAACCAAATTATTGGTTTGTTCTTAAAGAGGGGGAAATGTGGTAGTTGAACCCCCCCCATGTGAATAGTGCTTAGCTGAACCTGACATTTTCTTCTTCTCTCCTATATCTGTTCCAAAGACTGTTGTGCAACAGAACTTTACTCCTTCATTTTATGTCTTTCTGTCTCTTTCTAATCCCCCCCCCTTTTTCTGTGTAAAACATACAGAATATGCTGCAGTCAGACTGGCCATCTGATGCTGTGTATTACAATTTAAACTATTTTTCTTCCCCTTCCTATTTCTGCTCTTCTACGTCATGGTCCAGTTAAATTTAAGCACTTTTTCCCTGCATTGCCCTTAAATGTGCAGAAAATGGTCTAAATGAGCTGCACAGACTTAAAGAATGAAAGTAACTAAAGGTCTGTAAACAGACTTGGTAGGCAAAGTTTTTTCACAATGTAAAAAGCAAGCTGGGATTGACAGTCAAACTTAAGAAATTTCCAATGCCAGTTTAAATGTTTTTCTTTAGGATATGTACAGGTGCAGATTGGAATATCCTGTTCTTGAAAAGGTTAAACAGTTAGCAAATTAATTAAAATACAGGACAATAGAGAAGAACTAAAATGTGGTTTACCTACACAGCTCCCAGGAGTATCATGTCTCCAATCAGTGCTGGTGTCCTTGCAATGTGCTTTCTCCTATAGGAAGTCAGCAGCACCTTTCTCCCTTCTTTTATATGCTGCAGCTCCTAGGTTACCTTTAGAAAAGGGGAGGAGTTGTCTATAATGCAGCCCACTCTGCAATAAATGTGCAGTCATATCTGATAGAGCATTAGGGTGTTTATGTTGATGTCATAACAATGGATTATTTGTTATGCCTTTCATTTATGTAAATTCTATGTACTTGATTGTACAAAGAAATAAGAATGTTTCCTGTAAATAGCTTAATAATTAGGTGGGGCTTTGAGCTAAGGGGTGGAGCTCCACTCTTTAAAAGAAGCCAGCCTAGATCCTCAGGTTAGATGCTGTTAGGGAGAGTTCACATGAGGACCTCCTGCTCTCTGTTATACTGCACAAGATTATGATCCACTGCTAGACCCTTGGCAGGGAAGCTGTGCTGTTTTCAAGTTTTATTTTGTTTGTTTATTATCGTAAGTTCACTGCTGTAAGCTGTTATTTTTTGTTTGTTTGTTTAATAAAAATCATACCATCTAGGTATGTTGTACCAAATTTGTTGATTCCTGTGTGACCTGATTTGTTCAACCCATGACAGGTGGAGATAGGTTAAAACTGGGAGAAAAAGGCAATCTTTCTGTTTTGGTTATATTTTTCTTGTATAACTGTGTTAATGTACACTGTAATATTTTCAATAATTTTTGACATTTTTTTCTGACTGTTGTGGTGCAGCAGTGCATAATTTCAGATTGTTTAAAAGATTTGGCTATACTACTGAAGTTTTCAATTTACTATTTACTACTTGTAGTGTGTGTGCAATGCATGCCATCAAATCAAACATATTTTATTGTGCCACAGAGTAACTGCAGCCATGTGAACCTGCTATCCACTGCACCTGCTTGATTTTGTACTGCTTTGTAGTATCTTTGTTTTGGACTGTTACTGCAAGGCACTGCACCCCCCCAACCAGACAAAGGTATTGTTTTCCAGACTAGATTGTGATCTGTGAGCACTGGTTAAGGTGTTGCGACTTTGCGTCTGCATCTCTTCTTGATTGCGCAGTGCAATCTTAATTTGTCTGTGCTTTTGCATCTGTTTAGTGCCCAATCTCCATCTGCAAGCCACAGTTGTTTTTTTTTTCTTTTGGCTTCATATTCACCAGCTCAGACTGATGATGTCATACTTCCCATTAATATCCCCATTGTAGTTGAACATGATTCTGATCCTGGCAATGATAACTCACAATGTCACATTTCTTCCAGCGCTGTTGAGGTCATGCCTTTGCCATCCAATGATTCAAAGTGTGGTGCAAACATATCAGGTGATGATGATGATGACGATGCGGTGGTTGGAACATGTTCTCCATATGACAGCATCCAAGCTAAAAATGTGGATGCAGATGATGTTGATTAATATGATAATAATGTCACTGACCCCTGAAAAAGAAAGTCAAGGTGGCTGTGTCACGATCTGTTGGTGTTAACCCCCCTCAAAAAAGCTGTGATTTAGTGGTTCCTGTTGATGATAATAATGATGACTCAGTAATAATCATAGATGGTCAGACTTGTGGTGTGCAGTTGGAGTCCAAGTGTGTCTAGCCTGAAAAATCATGTAACACACCCCCCATTTCAGGGGTTCAAAAAACAGAGCCCAATAAGCAGCATCAGGGACATGTTAAAAGTAGGGATCACAATCCCTTGTTGGGGAATTTTTTGTCCAAGATGCAAATGATGAGTTAGTTGCAATCTGTCAGCTTTGCCATGCATGTGTGAGGTAAGATAAAAAGGGGACTCATCTTGGCATGGAGGGGCCAGCATGCACATCTTAAGAACAGGTACATGGTACTGTGGACCTGGCACCAGATGTCAGCTAATGCTATAGTGGGGCATTCACCCTCATCATCAACATTACTGAGCATTTTATCTCCTTCCATGAGTATAAGACCAAGTAGGAATGTCTGCAGTAGCGATGAAATAACACCAGAGGATTACAACAGGCATGATGAGGGGTGAGGATTATGATTTAGAAATCTTGTCAAGTGGTGATCAGAGTAGCAGTGGTGGTGGTGGTCAATGCAGTATGTCTAGTGCAAGTGGTACATCAACCCCTGTATGTAAAACAGGGAAAATAACTTCATTTGTGTACTTTCACTTGTGCACCCCTCTTCTTCATACTTCCACCCCCAACCCCTGCCATTCACAGAGCAGAGCCATTTGTCACACCCCATGCAAAATGTATAATTCAGCCCACGTTGGAGAGTGTTTTTGCCCATAACCTCCTGCCTGCTTGCCTGAAACATGTGACCTACACTGTGTAAGCCATGTGATGTGTGTAGGTTGCCTGTGAATTCTCACTCCACCTTAAAGCGAAACAAGGCAGAATGCACAATGCAAAGTCATAATTACAATGTGAAGTGGTGAAGTGAGGGTTTAAAATTGGTATCTCATGTAACAGAACACTAACGCGAAGTGGCCCACTTCATGTCCACTTCATGAGTGGAGTTTTACTTCTCTACATCTCTACTCATTAAGTGAGGCATGAAGCAGATATGGATCTAAGCAGCATGTTCTAAACCCAGGATGCTCTGTAATACATTTGATGTTCTTAAATTCCTTTAGTGCATGACGAACAGCAATATATGAAATGCAGCATCTATTCTCAACATAAGTAGGCATAGTAGAACAATTATGGCATATGCACCTAAGTGAAAATAATAAAAGAAATCATACTATATAAAAGCAACATATTAAAATTAGTTGTTGACGTATTGGGATTTACCCAGAGCATTGTGTTTTCTGCATAAAGGCACAGTGTGTTTACTTTATACAAGAATTGTGCAATTCCTACTGCTGTAAAATCACCAAGGTGCAATAATAACATTATAAAATGCAAAGGCAGTTTTTGTAATAATGCATGACATTGCATGTTTTGTTGTGGGATTGCACACTAATTGTGTGATGTCTCATGATTCACAGTCGAGTGATGTATAACTTGAAGTGAAGTGTGCAAATCCCATTACTACACATGTCCTAAACTGCATTATTATGATTATAAAATGAATCAGTTATTACAATAGAGAATAATGGGTAGACAATTGAGTGTTATAAATTTTGGGTTTACACACTTGAGATGTGTGATGACCCATAAACCTCGAAAGCAAAGCTCAAGATGTTTATGTGGATATCACACACCGAAGGTGTATAAAAAAATAATTTAACACACAGTTGCCTATACTTTATTTTTTTATAATTGCTGGTGCAGGGAAGGAATGCAATGAAATACTGTCATGCGGACATACTCCCTGCACACAGACTTGAACATTGCATCAAGTATGGGGAAAAGGAACATTTTTTTTCTCCAGTTGTTTAACCAGGAGTAGCACACTAAGCTGAAAGCTTATTTACAGGGAAGCTGAGTGACTTGCTCAGGGTCACACAGTATGCAAGTGGGGGCTGTGGGATTCAAACCCAAGTCTCAAAGTTTCCAGCTCAGAGCCTTAAACCACTGCGCTATACTGCTTAACTTCTTTAGTTCTGTCCATAATAAAGTATGAGCTGTAAGGTCCAGATATTGAGGTTTAGGAAGCACAGTGGGTGGATGAAGCATGGGGTGGAGCAGGCATAAACACTATGGGTACTTCTACTCTATTCACAAAGGAGAAGGGCAGGCAGATACCTCAGGGGTTGTGAAAGTGGGTATGGGTGGAGGGGGGTTGACAGCATAAAAGATGAGGTGATTACATAGGGAAAAGATTGATGGAGGTTCTGACATAATTGAGAGTGGGTAATGCACAAGGGTCAGACATCCTTCAATATAGGTTACTGAAAGAGCTGACAGAGTCCTTCACAGGGCAGTTAGTAAACATAATAGCACAGAACTTGGATGCCGTCTGTTCAACATACACACACACATGTACACATACACACACACACACCAAACAGAAAAAGATATATCCATATGTGGCGCTTTATTATTAGGCATACACCGTGCATAACAGCAGATATATCAACCCAAGATTAGTTGTTCTGGCAGACTAACAAATGAAGTAGAAATAACTAAACGTTATGAAAAAATTGTTTCATATATTATTTGTTTTCATTTAAAAAATGGGTGCTAATTTATAATCACAATGTGCCAAGAGATGGTAGGATATATCCACTTCTGGTGTGGCTAACTCACTTTTCCAAAATACTTGTGTCCAAACCGTACTAAACGTGTGTACATCCTGTCATTACCCACACCAACTGTTGGTATATTGCTTAATTAAAACTTATGTAAGTATCTATTTATATATCTATATCAAAATTTTATTCCAGATGAAAGCACAGACATGTAAATATTTCAATTTTTATATTTGATGTAACTTACAACATAACAAATGAGGTCTGGGTAGGGGAGATGAAGGAATAAATTTGATATTTCCCAAACAAAGAAATCAAAAACAACATTTTTAAATACATTTCCATTCATATGGTATGGGGAATGGGTAGATATGAATTCATCCTTAGCACATTATACTGAATGATAATAAAACAATAAAAATAAAAAAAAAAAACATGCAGACCCAGTGGCACAGAAGGCTGAGGCTCTGGATGCCTTACCGCGTGCAACGCCAGTGACCCATGTTCAGGAATGAGCATGGGCCACTGTGGGTTGACAGGAGAGGAGAAGAACTGAGTGTCTAAGGGACTGCTCTCCTTCTCCAGGGAGGGAGGTCACCTGTAGTCAGTGCTCAACTTGCCCCTAGCAGCGGCTGGGGAACAACGTGCTGATGCTCCAGAAAGGGGAAAAGAGGAGGCTGACACTTGGAAGGAGTACATACAGATGAATGCACACTCTCTCCATAGAGCACCATTGCATGTCTCCTCTCATAAGGGGGAGATAAATGGAGGAAAAAGTGTCCTGGGCATGATGAATGCCAATCCCCGCAGGCTCCTTTCCTGTAAACAGGCAGCAACCTCCACACCAGTTTCATTCAGGTGGGCTGAAGAATCCCCATCGCCCCGACATGGGGGTCAAGTTATGTAGGGAGCTGGAGATAGGGCTGGGGGATCAAGCATGATAGTTAGTGACCTGGGGACAGAGGAGAAAAAGAACTAACTGTAAAAAAAATAAAAATACACAACAATACTAGTGAATTACATAAACCAACAATAGGTAAGGCAAAAACAATATATATATATATATATATATATATATATATACCACTCTTCAACTGGAACTCTGTTCACATAGTTAGGCTGTTCAGCAATTGATGATGTGCTTGCTGTACTTCATAGAAGTTGATGGCAGATAAGGACCGCAAGGCCCATCCAGTCTGCCCATTTCTTTTTCTACCTTATAAATGTGCCATTGGCCTTTACTCTATCAGTGGCCTATCTATTCATACTCATTTGTATTGCTCCCTTATGCCTATCCCATGCCTGTTTGAAGCCCTGCACTATATTCATAGCCACCACTTCTTGAGGTAGGCCATTCCATGCATCCACCACCCTTTCTGTGAAAAAGAATTTCCTCATATTCCCCCTTAATTGGCCCCTCTCTAATCTCATGCTGTGTCCTCTTGTCCTGCTATTTTTCTTATATTTAAACATGTTAGACTCTTTCACCTTGTTAATGCCCTTAAGGTGTTTGAATGCCTCGATCATATCACCTCTCTCCCTCCTTTGTGCAAGGGTATACATATTGAGCTCTGTTAATCTGTCCTCATATGTATTCTGATGTAGTCCTTGCACCATTTTGGTTGCCCTTCTCTGGATTGCCTCAGTTTGGTTAATGTCCTCATGAAGGTGTGGTCTCCAATACTGCATGCAGTACTCCAGATGGGGCCTAACCAGTGTCTTGTAAAGATGGGATTATTACCTCTCTCTTACGACTTGTGATACCCCTACTAATACACCTTAACACCCCCCTAGCCTTACTTACTGCTTTAGAGGTCTGCTTGGAAAGTTCAGGTCATCCGTGATGATGATGCCCAAGTCTCTTTCTTCCTTTGTGACTGCTAGCAACTCCCCTCCCAGCCTATAGGTGGCTTCAGGGTTTCTCTTCCCTATGTGCATGATTGTGCACTTCTTTGCATTAAATCCCAGTTGCCACTCTTCAGACCATTTTGCTAGTTTATCCAGCTCTCTTCTCATTCTGCCCACCCCATCTGGATCATCTACTCTGTTGTAGATCTTGGTGTCATCTGCAAACAGACAAACCTCACCCTCTAGTCCATCTGCAAGGTCACTAATGAAGATGTTGAAGAGGACTGGCCCCAGGACTGATCCCTGAGGTACCCCACTTATGACTTGCATCTCTTCTGACTGTATACCATTTACCATCACTCTGTTTTCTGCCCATCAACCAGTTTGCCACCCAGTTGACCAACTTCTGACCCACCCAAGCCTACCCAGCTTATTTATCAATCTTCTATGTGGAACAGTAAAAGCTTTGCTGAAGTCAAGGTAGGCGACATCAACTGCTCCCCCTTGGTCCACCACTCTGGTTACCCAGTCAAAGAAATCTATGAGATTAGTTTGACAGGACCTTCCTTTTGTAAACCCATGCTGTCTTGGATCCTGTGCCCCTATGGATTCTAGGTGTTGCACTATCCTTTCCTTAAGGAGTGCCTCCATAATCTTGCCCACTACTGAGGTAAGACTGACTGGTCTGTAGTTCCCTGCCTCCTCCCTGCTACCACTCTTGTGGAGTGGGATCATATGAGCCCTTCTCCAGTCTTCTGGGAACAATAGGCAGAACAGGTTCGAAGGCATAAGTTACAGGTTCAAAGAACTATACAGATCCATCATGCTCTACTTCTTGAGACATGTTACTCAAAGCAATCTTTTAAAACAGATGAAAGGGTACATTTTCTTGTACATCAGTTGACTGCATTTTAGAAGGAAAAAAATATTGATCATGTACTAGTTAGATAATGAAATTAACTGGAGAGAAAAAAAATATTTTACTTGAATTTTATTTAAAAATGAAAACATAATGGCTAGTTGGTGAATAAGGCCTCCATGGCATTTGTTTCTTTCTTTACCATTATGCCTCTGTATGAAACCCAGTCTGTTAATCTCAATGCAAAATTGGATTAACAAATGTATTAAAGATTCATGAATTATGATGAGTTAGATTATGGTGCCTTCCTATACAAAAACTTAGAGATCTGTGTGTTTTTTTAATCATGACAGGGTTCTTACTGCTACATAATTTACTACGAGAATACATCTGATTATCTCAGTGTGTAGTAACCAGTAGATACCAGGTATGTAAGTGCGAGTTATAAAAATATATCACAAAATAAATTCTGCATCAAAGAATGATCTAAAAAGTAATTGCTGATGTCCTTGTAAGCAGCTAAGACAGGAATTTATAAAAAAAATTCTGCTGTGATGCATATTTAGAATAACAAAAGTTATTGCCCAATAACAATGGAAAGAAATGGAAAGAGGTAAGGGAATGGATTAGTCAAGGAACAAAGATATTGGATGTGAGAGGTCATTTTCGGCTCTTTTCTTTTTCACCCCATCTCTTTTCAATACATTTCATTTGCTTGCTACACCGCATCTCCTTCGATTTATTGCTTTATTCTCTATTATAACACATGTGGAACCACTATTGGCTGACATGGTGTTGCTTTGCAGTATAGGAGCTAGGGAACATGGGATTGTTGCAAAAGCATGAAGCACCGGCATGCATAAATGATTAATGCTGATAACACTGTGTTTTCTTTTGTGTTGTCTTTGCCACTGCAGGGCATTCAGGCACACCAGGTTATTTTCACCAATGTAAATAGCAAAATGAATCATGTAAAAAAACAAAATTGTCAAACTTGAATCAGTGCTATTGGGAAATGCATGGAATAAAAAAAAAAAAAACAATAAAAATAGTGTTTGAAGTGTGGGGTAGTGGTTGGCTGCTCAGGCTATGGAGGTCTGGTAAATAAGCGAATAAAGATTTTATTCCATGCTGTGCTGTCATAATAAAACAGAGAATCGGCAAAGGTGGTCGGTCATCCTTGTCATGAGTAAGACCGGATGACTCCCGATCAGTCTGATTGCATTGCTCTGATGACATGATTCAGTGGGGGTGGCACATAATGTTATCATAGGCCATATTTTAAACACATAATCATGAGTTATCTGCTCATTTTTATCTCAAAAGCGAATCAACTACTCTAGTCAACATTGCTGCACTAACCCCCCACATACAATTTAAATCAAACAAAAAATTGTTCATTCATTAACTAACTGTGATATTTCATTTGGTACAAACAAAATCAAACAAAATCTACTTGTTTTAATCTCAGACTCATGCTCATAGCAACATTTACCTGGCAGTAATATACAAAGATCAAAACAGTGCAAGAACTTCAACTTCAGAGATGCCGACTCACTCCAGAGATGTGATCAAAACTCAGACTGTTTTTTTTCTCCCCTTTTCAAATAAATAATGATGATCAAAGCAGCCTTAGGAAAAAAACTGAGTCAGAACAGATTTTTAAAATAGTACTGCAGGACCCAAAAAAAGTTGTTCAAATAGGTCTTGTTAACCATCAAATCTACCAGCAGGTAAACCTAATAAATAAAAATCATCCTGTAATGAAAGGGAAGTCACGGTATGCTTCCCAGGTGCCTGCCCTAACCTGTAACAACACTGCACATTCAAGCGCAAATGTGTTCAAATCATCTCGCTCTTCCAGTTAGTAACGGATGATACACAAATCTGCACATTTCCAATGTAGCATTTTTTTATCCAATTAACAAGGATTTTCTGAGTTAAAAAATGTTTGGGTGATAAAAAAATATAACACCTGCTGCTGCTGACATCAACATGTTGCTGTGTGACAGCTTAGTGCAGTGTGAGCTGCAGATTTGATAAGTGCTATAGCTGGGTAAGCAGATGTCACTCCATGAATGATGCAGTGAACTGCCAGGACACAGGGGTACAGAGAAAAAATAAACTGAGCTGCACTGTACAAACTGGTATTTTAACAAGCTGTAATGTAAAATATACCCATTTTCAAAAAAAAAAACACACAGACACATGATTTCTGTTAAATAGTTTTATTATACCATCAGTACCTGTGAAAAGAAAAGTAATAAAATAATTAACAGCTTTGCAGTTGATCTTTAAGTGAGGACTGTCGAATGGGGCACAGTATTCCTGATGCATCCTCACCAGTGATGTGTAGAGCAGTACAGTAGTAATACCTCTTTTTTCATGGTGTGAAAACTTCTCAAAGTACTCTCCAATATCCTAATTACCTTGCTGTGGGCCTTGTTAATTTAGTAAGACTGTTAAAAGGAGTAAATTATGATGACTCTCAGGTCTCTCTCTCCTCAGTAGTAGTGCCCCGCTTAACTCCTCCCATTCAATATTCTGTGCTGGAGTTCTTTTCACCTATGTACTGTATATCACTTTGCTAACTTTTTTGCTTTCAGTTGCAACTGCCAAACCCTGGACCACCTTTGCATGTCCTTCTGTAATTCCCTTACCCACTCCTTACTATCAACCTTACCGCAGACTTTGTGTAATCTATGAAGATATACATCTTGCCCTGGATTCCTTCTCCCATATCACTGGTAAACATACTGAAAAGGACTGGATCCAGGACCAAACTCTTTGGCATCCGCTTGTGACCCCTCTCTATCTTCAGATTTGGCATCATGTAACACTACCTTCTGCTGCCTCCTCTCTAACCAACTACCCACTTATCTAACCATGGTGTTCTCTGCACCCAGATTCCCTAGCTTATTCAGCAAGTTTACTTTTTTTATGTTGTTATTGATTCTGCAAGCATTAATACCTGACAAGTTGGGTGGTATTGGGCTATATGACCATCCAGGGGTGTAATGAGGCCCAATACCAGAGGCAGAGGACCTTATAGCCCCCGAATGGTCCAGTATAGCCCAAAACCACCCACCCTGGAAAGTATTATTGGGCTTAGAAAATGGGTCATTTTTTGAGATGTTAAAAAAGTTACAAATAAAAAATCTCCCCAAAATGACTAAATATGAAAAAAAAAGATCCATTGTAAAGTAGTCCTTCTACTGGTACATTTGAGAGTTTGCCAATAGTGGGCACTGCTGTTTTGTTTCATACTTTAACTCCTCCCCACACTGCATCAATATTAAATAAGTTTTCCTGTCCCCCTCCTCCCCCCAAAATGTGTGATACCGCTGGGAGTAGCAGCCTGTTTTTTTTTTTTTATAACAGTTTAAGCCAGAATCAGTTGTGACTGCAATCAAGTGTAGACAATTACAGCATGACGTCTATACCAGGACCAACTGCTACTCATCTAATAGTGGCGGGCTTTTGCAGTGGCTCTATGTGTCTTGGGAATGTGGCCTAAGAAGAAGTTATTGGGAGTTAAAAAATGGTGGCTATTTTATTTTACTTCATTATGTTTGCCGTTGCAATTGGAAAGTATATTGGCAATTGCTTTCTAAATGGCATGTGTCTCCATCACTGAATAGACTTATTGCTTCTGATGAAAGTATTTGGCAGAGGCAGTCATTTATACGTAGGTACTGTTACATTGAGAAAAGCTGTTAGTGATTCATTCATTTAAAAAAAAAGATGGTGGTTCTGTTTGGAAGAAAAAAAAATAATCTATTTACTTATGTATCTTCTGTGTGGATAACAGGGCAGTTTACAGCCTGAGGGTTGTGCATCCATGTTTTTGAGTGAGTGGTGGGGCTGACTGACTCATACTTTCCCCTTGGTAAGCACGTGGGAAAAAATGGTGGCTAGGCAGTTTGAAAATTCAGAGTGGCCCAAGGATGCCCTAAGTAATGGGGCACTTCAAAGTGGCACTCATTTTTTTAGTGGACATTATTGAAAAATAAATTCATGCCTGGACAGAGCTTTCAGCCAATCTGCATGCTTTATTTTTCAAGCCCATTTTCTAATAAAAAATGAAGATAAAAATTATGTGATATCAGGGCCTTCTACTGGTATGGAGTCAAAAGAGATATGACAACTGAGGGCAGGAAGGGGTTATGAGTGATAACATAAATCAATTTAATAAGTAGGCTGTTGGGCAATTGTTTAAGGCTGTGGTGTTATACTGAGATACCATCACAGCTGGAACTTACAGTAGATACATATATACACAGACATTGATGGCAGATAAAGGCTCTCCAGATCATCCAATCTTCTCACCCTACCTAACTTCTCTGTTTTGGTTTAGTGGCCTTTCCACATTGTAGTATGTGTCCCCACTCCTCTGACAAAGCCCATATGCCTGACCCACCCCTTGAAACTGCTTACTGATTTATTTTTCACTATTTCTTCAGGTAGCTTTTTCTACTTTTACTGTTGTCCACCACTGCTTCCCTGAAGAAATACTGCCAAATGGCAAATCCACTTCAGGGTTCTTTTATCAATTGTAAGAGCTTGTTTTGGAAAAAAATATTTAATAATACAAAAATGATCATACCTAAAAATTTGAAAATAATCATCCATGGTTCAACCACTTCCTATTTGTCTCATCTGAAATCAGGAAACTTTCTTGCTTGATCCCCTCATTCATCCTCAGCATAAATCATTAATTCTCTCCCTACAGCTATCCACTTTAGGTGTGAATTGCCTTTCCATGGCCTGACTGAAAAACACGTGTGGCTTTCCAGCAGTTTGATTAATTTTTGCTAAACTAGTGAATTATTTAGACCCGTTTTCTATGTGAGACATGAAACAACTGCAATGTAATTCAAACATCCATTCTACTAACCACAAATCTCAATTAAAATCTCACTTATTTTAACTACATTCACATGAGATCTGAGGGAGTGCAGAAAAGGGTTAGGAAAATGGTGCTGGGATTTAGAGAAAAGTGCTATGAACACAGACACATGGTCTTTATGTTTTTATTAGAAAAGTGAAGACTTAAGGACAATTTCATCATGGCATTTGAGGCAAATGATAAGACACATCTGATGGGAGGCCTCAACTTAAAAATAAAATATATAAATCAAACTGCAAGAAACCACAAGCATCAATCAGTGGGTGGTCCCCATTTGGAACAGTTTCTGAATCTGCAATTAAAATTCCACAACCAATACCCTGAAGAGGTGAATGGAAGGCTGCACATCTAGAAACTGCAGGGGTACAGGGTTATATTGTCTGATTCTAGTGAAGAGTCAAGAGGGGGTTTCATAGCCTTTTTCTATCTCCATATCATGTATTCCTAAGACTAAATGGCAACATGCTATGACTAGGGATTTGAATGTGAAATAACTACTAAAACAAGGATGGTAATTTTGTGATACATATGGTTTATTACAGCATGGCTCCAGGCTGCAGGAAAAGAAATCAATTGCAGTAATCAGTAGCACAACATCTGGTAAGTGATTTATATTTTTTGTCTGTAGCTTTCATCGCCAAACATGTTTCAGCTGTAGTACATCCTCGGCTCAGGCCATCTAAAAAAAAAAAACTATAGATGTAATTTAAAACTAGGATTATCATGCTATCACTTCATCAAAATAAAGTATGAATACAGTAATATACAGACTATTTGGGTTGTCAATCATAATGCTCACACCATTCCACCCCCCACCGTGCAGACACTGACAGGTGTTGCTGTGTTCCTTGAGGTCTTCATCCATAACTATCACCCCATTCCATAATGAAATAAGCTGAGATGGGTGCAATTTAGGAGAATGGGGTGAACATTTGGGCCAAAAAGTCCAAGGCACACCTCGATGCCTGTTACTGGCTACAGGGTGGGGGTGGGGCAGAATGGTGTGAGCATTACCGACGACAACCCCAAGGCACACGCGTCTGATGCCTGTCAGTCTCTACAGGGTGGGTGGGATGATACAGTTGGAAACCCTAACAGCCCAGATGTTTCTTGATATCTTCACTCCAAATTTTTAACATGGGCTTTTTGGGACACTACCTCATGAACAGTGGCATTATCATTTCGTTACTCAATCCCAAAAGGTGATTTTTGTGCAGTGACTGTGCCATTCAGCACCATAGGTGCTAAAACACATGTCAGGCAGGATGTGAAAAATGGTAGCTGTACTGTTCATGAGGAGGTGTGAACAAATGACAGTGTTGCAAGTCTGGAGTGAAAATATAAGAAACTGGAAAAGTTATGAGCATGCATAGAAACTGTGCAATGCACGCCCTTGACGTGGTCATGGTTTGGAATTTTTTCACCAAATTTTCAACATGGGCTTTTTGGGACCTCTCCTCATGAACAGTGGCACTGTGATTTTGTTACTCCATCCAGAAAGTTGATTTTGTACAGTGACTGTACCATTCTGTGCAACTTGTATGAAAACACATTTCAGGAAGGATGTGAAAAATAACAGCTGTACTGTTCATAAGGAGGTAAAGAATAATAGAAATGTTGAAAATCTGGAGTGGAAATATTTAAAACTGACAAAGTTATGAGTGTGCATAGAAATTGTGCAATGCACACCTGTAACACAGTCATTGTTTGGAATTTTTTCACCAAATTTGAAATATGGGATTTTTGTGACCCCACCTCAGGAACAGTGGCACTGTTGTCTTGTTATTCAGTCCCAAAAGGTGATTCCACGCAGCGACTGTGAAATCACCTTTCAGGACCAAGGAATGAAATGACAGTGACATGTTCACAAGGTGGGGTCCCAAGAACTCCATGTTGAAAATTTGGTTCAAAAATTCCTAAAAATGGCTGAGATATTAACAGAACTTGAACTCCCCATTGAATCCCATTATACAGCTTACCTTTCATTCTTTCAGTTTGCCGTTCAGCATTGAAGAGTGCACCAGAGAAGATCACATCAGCTGACCTCAGAGGGTAAGTATAAGGTAAGGAGAGAGGTGTGCGGGAAGGTGAGTGGACATAGGGAGCGTTGGGATAGGGGACGGGAGAGGGGAGAGGGGAGACAATGAGGGATGGTTTTCAGTTTCACAGATTTAAAAAAAAGACCATGAGGGAAGGTTTTCTTCATTTACAGGTAAAAAAAATAAATAAATCTAGACACACTGGGGTGGACTCCCAGTGTGCCACAATAGTGGTAGGGAGGGGGGTTGCTAACATGGGGATTGGGTACCCTGATGTCAGCTAGGGATATAGACAGTTTGGGATGGCATAACCAACACCAGGAGTGGGCATCTCGGTGTTGGAAAGGGAAAGGAGAAATTGTTTAAATAAGCATGACACACTAAGCAGCAGCAGCAGCAGGGAAGGGGGACATTGTTTAACAAGAAAAAACACACTAAGCTGCAGCTGAAGGACTCACAAAAGGACAGAGCTTTGTGCAGTGGTGGCTCTGACCTTTGAAATGTTTGTTGAGATGAGACTCCTCAGCCAACCAGTGTTATCAGGACACTTCCTGCTGATATGCCAGCTACAGACCAGCCCTTGCAGCACCACTGGCTGATGGGCTGGCACCCCTCACACCTCCATCTCACAACTCCCATATCTACATGTTTGTCTGCACTTGCACGCACGATGAACATAAAAAGTAAGGAAATATATTGTAAAAAACTGTGTTAATGCATCAATTAGCGTTAAAGCATCACAAGTAGGGAAATGTGGCATTAGGGTTTCCAAATCTAACACCCCGGCCCCACCCTGCACAGATGAAGAGAGACTGGGGGTTGGCATTGGCATCTCCAGCCCTAATGCTCATCCCATTCTCCCATGCTGTGGCCACCTAGCTTATTTTGTAACAGAATGTGGTGAGTGTTAGGGCTAGAGATGTCAATGCCACCCACTGATCCCTCTTCGTCTGTGTAGGGTGGGGGTGAGGTGTTAGGGTTGGAAACCCTAACGCCACATTTCCTTGCTTTTGAGGATTTAACCCTAACTGATGCATTAATAAAGTTTTTTGCAATGCTGCAGTTTACTGTGTGGATGTTATAAGTCAATGACAATTAAGCTCTTTTGTCATGCAGGATTTTGTGATGTCATTACTACAAGTCACTTTGCTTCATCGTAGTTGACTCCTCTCTCTCTCTCTCTCTCTCTCTATATATATATATATATATATATATATATATAATTTTTTTTTTCTCTCTCACTCACCAGACCTTCCCTCTCGGTACCCACCACCCCACACCCACCAAGAAACATAACAGTGACACTGGGGGTGCCCATTCCCCCAGTTTTGTGATTACAAATCCTCATTTATTTTAGTGACAACCTCATCCACTACTGCACAGGCACAGTCATTTCAGTTGCTTTTATCTATCTATCTATCTATCTATCTATCTATCTATCTATCTATCTATCTATCTATTCCTGCCTCCTACCAGATGCTCCATCTCAGCACCTTCCACTCTCCCTCAATAAACATAACAGTGACACTGGGGGTTCTCAGCCCCCCCCCATGTTGTAATCAACAATCCTCAATCCATTTTTTTTCTTTTTTTTAACTCTGTACAAAGAAAGCCTTCAATTGATGTATTTTGCAGCAGTTACTGTCCCATCACCCAACCCTCCCACTCAGCACCCAATACCCCACACACCCACAAGTCCTTACTTACCTATTTGGGGTCCATCTTCACTCTTCAAACTAGGCTATGAACTAAAGAAACATTTGTGCAGTTTCATGTTTTTCAATGGCATTTTGAACTTGGTGACATAACTTTGCAATTTTTACATATGTTTGGCCCACATTTTCAACGTGCATTTTTTGGGACCCCACTTTATGAATAATTGCACTGACATTAGGCAAATCTGTCCCAAAAGATGATTTCATGGTCAGGAGTTGAACATTTTCTCTGCCCTTGTTCATGGGTAGGAGGGGTCAGAAGAAGGTCATGCTGAAAAATGTGGTGTAAAAATAATAAAAGACAATAAAGACATGAGCGAGCATTGAATTTCGGAAACACAGGTTTGTAATTTTAGTAATTTTTAATATTTTTATCACTAATTTACAGCATAGCCTTATCTTTACAGCACCTCATGAGTGTGACAGTGTTCATTTTTCAAATCCTCACCAAAATGTTTTTCTACATCCTGAGAGGTGATTTTGTAGTCCCTGCATAAAATCACCTTTTGTACAGGAGTTGAAAATGTTCTCTGTCTTTGTTCATGAGGCTGGGTCATAAGAAGGCTATGTTATAAATCTGGTGTAAAAATATTTTATAAGGTCTATGTTGAATTTATCAAACTCAGGCTTGTACACTTGGTAATATTCAATATTTTTACCCCAAATTTTCAACATAGCCATTTCTTTACAGTACCTCATGAATGTGACAGCTGTCATTTTTCAGATCCTTGCCAATTGTTTTTTTACATCCTGAATTTTCAACATGCCTTTTTTGGGACTCTGCCTCGTGAATAATTGCACTGACAGTAGGCAAATCTGTCTCAAAAGGTGATTTTGTGGTCTCTGCATGAAATCACTTATGGACAGGAGTTGAAACTTTTCTCTGCTCTTGTTCATGAGGTGAAGTCATGAGAATACTATGCTCTAAATCTTGTTTAAAATTTTTTTATAGGAATTGAAGTTATGAGGCTATGTTGAATTTTACAAATGCAGGCTTGCTAAGTTTGGTAATATTCAATATTTATACCCC
The DNA here is from genome assembly GCA_016271365.2 of Neoceratodus forsteri. Classification (NCBI taxonomy): domain Eukaryota; kingdom Metazoa; phylum Chordata; order Ceratodontiformes; family Ceratodontidae; genus Neoceratodus; species Neoceratodus forsteri. Next base: position 1,062,546,168 of record CM057452.1, read on the forward strand.
AAATATTCAACATTGCCATTTGTTTGTAGCACCTCACGAATGTGACAGCTGTCATTTGTCAACTCCTGACTAAAATGTGTTTTTGTGTCATGAAAGTTGATCTTACAGTCGCTGCATAAAATCTGCTTTAGGCTAGGACTTTAACATTTTCTCTGCCCTTCATCATGAGGCAGAGTCATAACAAGGCTATGTTAAAAAGTTGGTGTAAAAATATTAAAAAAAAAATGTATAAGCCTACATTATATTTTGCAAATGCAGGCTCATAACTTTGATATTTTTCAATATTTGTACACCGAATGCCTTGTTTGCAGCCCTATAGGCTCTGGCCAGATTTTTTTCTGCTAGTGATTCCTCTCCCTATGCACCCCAGCATCCCAAATTTGGATATATTGTTTTACAATTAGTGGGAAATAACTGAAATTCAAATTTTGGCAACATGTTTGGCAGGCTAAATCTCACTCTCATTTGAAGAAAAAAAATTGAAACTATAGACATATAAAATGTAGTGATAACCTGTATACCTGTAAAATGTTAGAACACTTCAATTAATACATTATACTAAAATAAAATCTAAACTTTGACTTAACATTTGGCTACCTATAACTAAGCCCCCTTTGAAAGCTAAGATTTAAAACCCATAATGTATGTTTCTATAAATTCAGGAATTCTGGAGACATTTGCATAAAGAAAAGTAAAATTATATCAAAATAACTGCAAATTAAATTTTGATCAAATTGTTGGCCACCCATAACTCTGGCCCCTTTCAATCTACTGTACAACTCTGTTATTTGGTAGACATACAGTATGTATGCCAGATCTAACCGTCTACATACCAAAGCTAGTATCATTTGGATGTGTACTTCTAAAATAAGAGCAAAATAACTAAAATATAAAATGAGGCAAAATTTTGTGGGCATTTTGCTCAAATTCTGTGAAATTCCTCAGAATCAGAATGATAATTCCACAGTCATTCCATCAGCAGAATGTTATATTCCACACATCTTGAGAAATGAGCTGACGCTAGCTCAGTATGTATTTCCTGGTAAAGCATTTGACATCAATCAATTAATCAATCAATAAACTAATTAATTATTTTGGTGCTAAAATGCTTCAATTAAATATCTAATTTGAAAAGCAACTAAAGTTGTTAAGAATTTCTGACCCGTGATGTTGTGCTGGAATCATACATGGTCATGTGATTGCGTGTGTTCAATCACATTTTTTGAAAATTCAGAAAATGTTTGCTTGTAGATTTTTAGTTTTGCTTACCCTCACATAATAGCCTTGCCTGACCAGGTTCTACTGTTCTGTGAAATGCTGTCAGACCACCTTTGCAAAACATGAACCCCATGCCCTACTCTACATATCCATGAAAGGCAGTTATAATATTTATTTCAATCATGATATTAAAAAAATAAAGAATTGAAGATAATAGACGCATCTAGAAACATACAAAAGTATAATTTACATAGTTAGACATTGTGGATTCCATGATGGCCTCATTAACAGGAAGTAAGAAACCTGGTTTCTACCAATCCCACAGTGGCATTGCAGTGACAGGGTAAAGTGCTTTCAATAATTATTTCCTTTTACTGGTAAATATATTACAGAAGAATGATTCATAAACAAAGAATCAACAACAAAAACAATGCATACTACTAAGTGTCTATTCAAGCAGGCCAGGGCTAGTTCTATGTTGGGGATGGATGCCAAGGAACATTTAGATTTTTCTGATTGAAAAGTTGTTTAAAAGATAAAATGGATGTGTTCCAAAACATTAAAACTGGAGGTGAATCCATTAAATAAATACTTACAAATGACTCCATCATAAAGTGTAATGAAGCACGTTGCATTAACAACATTACAGTTATCTGTATAACAATTACATCGATGGCCCATGATTCCTGCACATTTTTCACAGGTTAGAGGTTCAGCTAAAACAGAAAAAAACATTTTGTTTAGTGTTTGCTTATGTGTCACTGTCTGACGTCAACTACTGTGGCAGTAACTATCCCAAAAGGCAACATAAAACCAGTTGTTTACACTCTTGTTTAACATAATTATTAATTTGGACAAGTGACAAGTCTTTTTATACTGCTCTGTTGAATTTTCTAATTATTTTTCTGGTGGGTGGGATTCCATGAAATTTTGGAACAGTTATCTTACTCTATGACATTTAGTTTGAAGTAGAGTTCCAAACTTTTACTAGATGTTTGCAGGATTTTACTGAAACTGCTCATTAGAAATTTGTAATTGATATAAACTGCAAAGAACTATTTGTAGCTTATCTAAATCACAGATTAGTGTTCCACTGTTTGCACAAAGAGTCAACTGAATTTTGCACAAAGTCCAGAAAACTAGTCAAAGGTTTATGTAAACCATGAAAACCTAATCCACAGGTTAAATAAAAACACATCTGGACTTCCATGGAATTGTTGAAAAAATTAAAAAACTACTTAAAAGTGCAATTGCCTTTCCACCTGAATTCTACCATGGAATTCTGTGTTACATATTCTGTTGTACATAATTCTGCTGTTTATTAGAAAGTAGGCAAGATAAATACTGTAATCTGATTGATTGTTGCCATTTCATTGGAATATGTTTATGTGCCAATACTCCTCTATAAAGGAAAAGATACAACATGTGATCAGGAATTTTGACAAATCACATAGAGAATTCATAAGCCACATCACTCATTCTTGATTTCTATCACAAACATGACTGTCACTTTTGCTCTTATATATATTCAAAAGCCTTCAACTATCCCCAAATGTTAATCTTACTTAAATAAAAAAAGAATCATAGATAACTTAATGTTCTATCTACTGATTAGCCCTTTCCCACAGACACAAACATGTTAAAAAATAATCAAGGCTTATTCTGATTTTTTTTTTACTTCTGGTGTTTCTTTGATGACCGTGACAGATCCCCCTCATAGTCTAGCCAGCTTGACAGAGCAATTGTTGCTGCTAATCCTGCCCCAGTTAAAATTGAGCCATGTGTTCCATATGAAGCCTAATACATGTGATTGTACTGTATGTCAATGGAATTTTGCAGAATTTGGAATTCATGCATTCCATGTTAACATTCTATGTTTCTGGGGGTGGCGGGGGTGAACCGAGCATGGTTCCGATCCGCAATATCGCAGAACAAAATAAAGTGGACAAAAATAAAGTGACAAAAACAGTGTCACCATCAATATTGGCAGCTCAAGATGTAGCATGTCAGAACAATGCAGACCACATGACATGTAGGTAGCAAACAACGTCCACTGCATGGTGACACTGCATTAGAACTCCAGGTACCAGAAGCACAAGCCAGAATGCTATCCCCCCAGCCTGTGTGTTGTGTGTGTGTTGCTGGGGACATGCTGGCTTGTGATTCTGGCCCTTTGCATTATACACGGCCATCCACATGGTAGCCATGGTCCACCTGTCCTCCAGTGGTTACCTCTGTGCACTGTCTCCATCACTCAGCATTCTGGGTTGGGGTACTCCACCATGTGGGTGCCTGTGCCATTAGATTACCATGGTAGGTGTCCAGTGGCCTGCCTCCCCCAGTGGTGGTAACACCCTGCACTGTTCCATCTCCCTGCACCCATGTGCTGTTCCCGTTCATTGGTGCCTACTGCTGTGTGTTCTAGTGCAGTGTCATAATGTAGTGGATGTTGTTTGCTACCTGCATGTCACGTGACCTGCATTGTTCTGGCATGATACATTTTGTGCTGCCAATATTTATGGTGACACTGTTTTTGCCACTTTATTTTTGTTCACTTTATTTTTTTCCACGATGTTACTGACCAGAACCATAAGCATTCTATTAGAGAAATAGTGCAGAAATTGCATTCTTACATTCCATGGTAAACAAACAAGTCTTCTACTACATGTGTAAAAAGACAAGTTACTGACAGGTAGAATCCATCTGTGGACAGGCTATCTGACATGTTCTAAGCCATATTTTATTTGTATTTTTATAAAGTATGGAAGGACATTATCGGTAAAATATACACCATTTTAAAGGGTTGTTGTACCCCTGATATGATGTCATGATGTTGTTAAACCATCATGAGTACATCACATCGATGGTACAACAACATGAAACAAGTTTGAGGCATGTGCGTTATGCATGTGATCCTCAGGTCTTCCTCAGCTGGTGGTTCTGTGAGAGCTGGACCCAAAAGAGAGTGGTGGTGGCTAAAACAAACTTAAAAGTGAGGATCCTGCCTCTCTTTTTGTGTTCTTTATGTGGATCGTACACTATAAAAGACAATGTATGGTCCACTATTAACAACAAAGCTTGTGTTGTCCTTTTGAGGTTTCCAAGATGACCAAAACTTCTCGAGCTTCACTCTCAAGGTTTATATGGTTGCAGTGGCAATCTCTCAATGGCTACACATGTGTGTTAATGATAGAGGATCATACATTATCCTCTAGTTTTTTGTTTTTTTTTATCTTTTAGAGATTTGTTTTTATTTTGCCCAAAATTTGTCGACTCTGCACACAATAAGAGCCTTCACAGTGTGGGGTATTGTTGGATACATACATTTCCAAGGCTGTAAGGCCCTCTGCTAGTGGTGTCAGTCTTCATTATGCCCCTTGGCAAGCGGGTGTCCATTAATATAGCACACACAAGCCTTATTACTAACAAAACTCCCTTGAATTGTTTCATATGTTTGTTTTGAAATAATACTGTTCTGTTTTTATTTAGGGTTCCTAATTTTTTTTTCTGGAATTTAATGACATTAGTTGAGCAGAAGCCTATAATGAATCTTTCTATGCAGGACTTCCACTCATTTCATGTCACTGGGTTCCAGAGCTATTGAGTAATTAAGCAATCTTTGTCAGCATCCAAATAGCTACTAATTTATTAAATGAATAGGAGATATACTGTAATATAAACACATATGTTGCCTGGGAACCTCCTTCCATTGCCAGATTTCCTGTCCACAGTTGCACACTGCATAACCCTTGCCTTCGCACACATCTCCTGTCTCTCTCTCTATTATCTGCCCCTCCCCAGCATCAGCTCCCTATCTTTGCCATTCACCTCCTATCCTACAATCATTGTAGGAGGCAGTATAGTGCAGTGGGTTGAAGCTATGAGCTGTAGATCTGGAGACCTGGGTTTGAATCTTAAAGCCACCTAGGTGCGTACTGTGTGATCCTGAACAAGCCAGTTAACTTCCTTGTGCTCTCAGGTCACATCTGGAAACAAGCTTCAGTTTTGCATGCTACTCCTGGTTAAATGATGTTTCTTTTATACATAACATTATAGACAGGAGTTAACTAAGTATTGGGTGAAGAGAAATCACAGAGAGTATGGAGCACATGCACAGTGGGGAAATAGCTCAAGCGACTGTGGGCTGCTTATCTCCCAAGTTATGCTCTGGAAGAAGGTATAGACACTGTCTCATATATATAATGTTTGTGGAACTCTATGCATAGTTGGTAGAAGCAAGGAAAGAGATATTACACTTCTGACATCAGCTCAGTTGTTACCCCACACCCCCACTCCCACTCACCCGCATCCTCCTCCCCAGCCCAGAGGGCTGGAGGGTGGTGTTGAGGGGAGGAGTGATGGTAGTCACAAGGAGGTCATGCAAGCTCATCATGTCTGACAGCAAATGGCTTTGCACCCATGAAGAAGGTGCAGGTACCTGACTACTTCAGGGGCATTTGGATATCTTCCAAAAGAGTGAACAGGATGACTTGGTGGCACCCAGTAGGCAAGCCTGTTTCTCTAGAAGGTCAAAAAAGTGGTGAGGGTGAAAAAAGGATCACTGTCCCGGATTCCCCCCTTTTCCCTCACAAAAACACAGAGACCATTGTTTGTTGTTGTGCTCAGATTGGCAATTAATTTATTTATATTCACAAATCCATATTCCATTTTCCATTTCTTTATTATCATATTGCCACAGTGTCCATTTATTTCCATCCATATATCTCTCTCTGATCATCTGCCCCCAGGCAAAAACCTGGGTGCCTTCTTCTTCTTCTTTGCTGTTAGGTAACGGTGAAAATCGAGACCGCTTTCTCCTTCCTCTTCTTCCTCCTCTTCTTGTGTTATTCCTTTTTTCTTCCCCCATCCAGCCCCCCCCTTTTCCCCTTTTTCCCTCCTGCCATCCACCTTTGCAGTCCATATTCCTCTTGTCCACTGCCCTCCACCTTTGGCAGTCCCAAGCAATCATCACCTGCTGTCCACCTTTGGCAGTCCACACCCTGTTTATTACCTGCCATCCACCTTTGGCAGTCCACTGTCCAATTGGACGCGTCTGTCTTCCACCATGACAGTCCCATTATATGGCCCCCAAATCGACTGTCTTTCCCTCGCATTCCGTCTAGTAAGGGTGGGTTGGAGGAATCAAAAAACCCCAGCAAAAGTGGCTGAGCCCCCCTTGTGCTGGTCCTTATGTACCTCCCTTCTTCCCTCCCCTTCCTGCTACTTGCCTATTGTTCCAATCCCTGGCTCCTCCCCTTCCTTTTCGCCTCCCTCTCTGAGCACAACCATTCCCTAAAGGGAGGGAAGGAGTGCACCAGGACATCCTGGTCTGCCCCTTAAAGGGCAAACTCCATTGTCCCAGATTCCCCCCTTTTCCCTCACAAAAACACAGAGACCATTGTGTGTTGTTGTGCTCAGATTGGCAATTAATTTATTTATATTCACAAATCCATATTCCATTTTCCATTTCTTTATTATCATATTGCCATAGTGTCCACTTATTTCTATCCATATATCTCTTTCTGATCATCCACACCAAGGTGAAAACCTGGGTGCCTTCTTCTTCTCCTTTGCTGTTAGGTAGCGGTGAAAACCGAGACCGCTTTTCCTTCCTCATCTTCCTCCTCTTGTGTTATTCCTTTTTTCTTCCCCCTCCCATCCCCCCCTTTTTCCCCACTAGCCGGTCTCCAGCTTGCACTGGATGACTGGCTTCCCCCCAACTTAGGGGGCTCCCTCTCCCCTATTTCCTGGGTGAAAAAAAAATCCTCACCCCCTCCTCCTTTTTTTTTTTATCTAACAGCTTCCGTCTGTTTCCTCTATTCTTCTATGAATCTCATCGTTTCCACATCGAACGTGTCTATTGCTGTATCTGACAAGTGTACCCCATCTGACCTGTAGAAGTCATCTACCCATTCTTCTACTCCCTGTAGTATCACCTGTCCCACCATCTGCCTTTTCAATGTCCTCACCCGTCTATTCATTTTCCTCCTGGCTCTCTCCACTGCCCTGTGGCTGTGTTCCTGTCTCCATACCCTTCGTGGTATTATATCCGACCAGGCCAGGCCTACTTGAGGCCACCACTGCCTTTATTACCATTAGATCCTTCTTTATCTGCAAATACTTGTGCACCCAAGGTCTGTCTGCCAGGTCGTTGCCCCCCAGGTGTAAAATAATTAGGTCTGGACTGGGCCGTCATTTCTTGAGCTCCTTCAATGCGAGCAGAAGCTGTGCCTATCTCATCCCTCGTAGGCCGTGCCATTCCACTCTACACTGCCTTGCATCCTGGTACAATTGTTTTCCCCCAGCTTTTGTCTCTGCTCTCTTACCAGCACAGTAAATATAGGAATGGCCGCAGATCCAGACTTCTGTTCTCCTCCCTCTACCTATGGGGTGCAAAGAACATCCATTAAATTATGTACCATCTCAGTGCCCTCTTCCCATTATCCCACTTCCCCTCCTCCCTTCTCACCTTTTTTTTTAACTTAAATCTCTAATGTATCTTTTATAACTGGCTGATTGTCAGTGCCCTTTTTCCAAAATGTCCTTCACAGGCTCACCTGTTGCCGCCCACTGGGAGGCCGCCCCTATCCAAAGAGAATGGGAAGAATAATTTGCTGGGTTTTCCCCCCAAAAAAACATGCTCTTTTTAAGCACCACTGTAATTTGGTAGCTGATGACCTATTTTCCATCTCCATGTACAAATAACTTCCCCGACCTGACCCTCTGCCCTGCAGCGAAAACCCACAGGACCTGTACTGGGCATAAGGCCATCTCTGATCGCCCTTTCAGTGTTATGATGCACCCCTGTGCTTTTTGGTCCGTCTTTGACCTTTTTAGCCTGATTTTTATCTCACTTGTCCCCCAAAATCACATCATCCCATTCCACCCCGCCTTCCATGTCATCTCTTCCATGACCTACCACTTCATTTACTCTCATAGCCCCCGCCAACATGACCACATAGATTGTGTGAAATAGCTGTGCCTCTTCCCTTGATCTGCATACTGCCGGCAACACCTCCTTTAATTTTATTAGCCACTGCTCACCTATTTGCCTTCTATTATCCCCCAGTCCTCACTTCAGCCTACCCCATCCCTGCATCATTCTCCTGATGAGCATCGATTTTGTTGGGTCATTCCAGCCTTTTGGGCTACATATCACACTGATGCCTTCCAGATAAACTCCCATCATGGTGTGAGCCATCCCTTTTTATGTTTGCTTGCACGCATGTGCAAGAAACATAGTGCCATCATCGGAGATTTCGGAGGTGTATCACCTCCTTCTCCAATTCAGGCAGCGAGCTGGCAGGCGCGGCCCCTGTAAGCCAATGCATTTTGGAGCTGTGTATGACACGCTCCAAAATGCAGTGGCATACAGTTGAAAGGGGAGCTACACTTGAGTGAGCAGCGATAAGAAGCTGCTCACGCCAGTCAGCTCCCATGACGCAGTCTGCGCCCCCCATGCAGCGTATAGCCGACAAATTTTAATCCCCGTCGGCTGTTGCTGCATTGTCTCCCCCCTTTCCCAGTATTTGGTGCCGCTGGGGAGCCACCCGGCGTGGCAATAAATGATTTTGCCGACGAAGTGCCCAATCCCATCGGCTAAACGCTTCAAGGTCCTTGTGCCCACGCTGAGGGCCACAGCGTGGCAAACTGATATAATAGTTATTTTTGGGCACCCCGTCAGCTGAATACCCCAAAGTTGTTGTGCCACGCTGGGAGCCCACCCAAGCGTGGCAAGCGGTCAGACGTCTTTTTTCTTTTCCTGTAAAACAAAAACTGTCCGGCGTCTCGAGCCCCCCCATCCGCACCCACCTGTGCAGCCTCCCCACACCCCCTCACCCATACTACCTCAAGACTCCGCGCGACGATCTTCGTGGACCGGGAACACGCTCTGCACACTTCAAAGGCGACGCTAACTGAGGAAATGCCGGTAAGCTGTATAATGGGCTGAATAGGAGGGGTTCAACTTGCATATCTCAGGCATTTTTGAATTTTTGCCAAATTTTCCACATGGGGTTTTGGGACCCCATCTCACGCATGTCACTGTCATGGCGTTATTGGGCTCGAAGGGTGATTTCGCGCGGTGACTGTGCATTGACTGAAATCACCCTTCAGGACTGAATACTGCCATGACAGTGACATCATTCATGAGAAGGGGGCCCAAAACCCCATGTTGAAAATTTGGTGCCAAAATTCCAAAAAATGACTGTTTGACGAGCGAGCGTTGTGCAGTTCCTACGCAGGCTCGTAAGTTTGCGAAATTTCAATATTTTCACTCCAGATTTTCAATATTGCCATTTCATGACACTGTCTTATGAGTAGTACAGCTGTCATTTTTCACATCTCACCCAAAATGTGTTTCTGCCTTTGTAGCGCAGAATGGCGCAGTAGGTGTGCGAAATCAATGTACGGGACAAATTAAGAAAATCACAGTGACACTGTTCATGAGCAGAGCTCTTGAAATGGCTATGTTGAAAATTTGGTGAAAAAAATCCTAAAAATGACTGTTTTACGAGCGTGCGTTGCGCAGTTCCTACGCACGCTCATAGGTTTGCGAATTTTCAATATTTCCACTCCAGATTTTCAACATTGCCATTTTCCACACTTCTTATGAGTAGTACAGCTGTCATTTTTCACATCTCACCCAAAACGTGTTTCCGCCCATGTAGCGCACAATGGCGCAGTCATTGTGCGAACTCAGTGTATGGGACACATTAAGGAAATCACAGTGTCACTGTTCATGAGCAGAGATCTTAAAATGGCAATGTTGAAAATTTGGTGACAGAATTCCTAAAAATGACTGTTTTACGAGTGTGCGTTGCACAGTTCCCATGCACGCTCGTAGGTTTGCCAATTTTCAATATTTCCACTCCAGATTTCCAACATTGCCATTTTTCCACACCTCCTTATGAGCAGTACAGCTGTCGTTTTTCATATCCTGCCCAAAACGTGTTTCTGCCCATGTAGCACACAATGGCGCAGTCAGTGTGCAAGCTCAATGTATGGGACACATTAACAAAACCACAGTGACACTGTTCATGAGCAGAGGTCTTAAAATGGCTATGTTGAAAAATTGGTGAAAAATGCCTAGAAATGACTTTTCTAAAGCTTTGCGTTTTGAGTTCTATGCATGCTCGTAGTTTGCAAATTTAATATTTTCACTCTAGATTTTCAACATGTCCATTTTATTAAACTTCCTTATGAACAGTACAAGCTGCAGTTTTTCATATGTCACCCAAAATGTTTTATCGCGCATGTAGCGCACAATGGTGCTGTTGGTGTCGAAGCAATGTTTAGGACACATTAAGAAAATCACACTTACACTGTTCATGAGCAGAGGTCTTAAATGGCTATGTTGAAAATTTGGTGACAAAGTCCATAAAATGACTGTTTTACTGAGTGAGCATTGTGCAGTTTCCACGCATCCTCGTTAGTTCATGACTTTGTAATATTTTCAGTCCAGATTTTCACCAGTGGCATTTTTCAACACTTCCTTATGAACAGTACAGCTGCCATTTTCACAACATGGCCGGCGGTGTTTTTCACACTTTCAGTGCAGAGATGCGTGGTCGCTGTCGAAAATCATTGTTCGGCACAGATAAAGAAAATCACAGTGACACTGTTCATGATCGGAGGCACCAAAATGCCTGAGTTGACAATCTGCTATAAAATATCCCCAACCTACTTATATAACGGGTGTGCGTTGCAGTTTCTATGTACGCTCATGACTTCACCATTTTTTTAAATATTTTTACTACACATTTGCAACATAGCCATTTTTACACCTCCCCATGACAGAGTACAACTGTCATTTTTTACAGCCTGTTCGGAATATTTTTGCACCTGTGGTGCTAAATCCCGTAGTCACTGTACATAAGCAGCTGGCTACCAAGCTGATATTCCCCTGTTCATGAGGTGGGGTCACAAACAAACATGTTGAAAATTTGAGTTAAAATACCAACGAATGCCTGAGGTATTAGGCTTTTCAACTAAATCGCCCAACCCTATAGAGAATGACAGGAATCAGGGTGTGACTTGGGATTCTTGCCTGTGATGCTCATACCATTCCACCCTGCAGTCACTGAGAGGCATCGAGGTATGCCTTGGACTCTTGACCCAAACTCACCCCATTCTCCTATATTGCACCCATCTCACCATATTTCCTAATGAAATGGGGTGCGCATAAGGGCCAAAGCCCCCAAGGAACACGTGACACTTGTCAGTCTCTGCAGAGTGGGGTGTGGTGAAATGGCGTGGCCGTTATGCCTGACGATCCAAATGCACACCCCTATGCCTGTCACTCTCTGCAGGGTGGTGGTGGGGTTGGCTTCAATTCAATACTTCATTGTCATTCCTATTACGCAGCTCTGTAACTTCTACACTACCACTGCCAATGCCAGTAAGCAAACATTCGGCATTGACAAATGCTTGTTGCCATTGTTCCACTGTGAATATACCTAACTGCTCTTCAGAGAGTGGCCCACTTACCTCAATCTGGTGTTCTGCCCTGAAAGTCTGAAAAACCCTCCAGGACCCAATCGTAGGCCCTCAGAGTCCGGGGCGCCCATGAGCTGCGGAACAACATTTCTGTTCTTTCCTGCCAACGTCCCAGATGTTCATTGGAATGGGTGTTTTGCACTCTTCCGCTGCTGGTGCTAGCCTCCAGAAATGATCCAACTGCAGATGGGAAAGGCTGTCAGCCAGGATATTACACACCCCTTCTATGTGTTTTGCTCTGAAAGACATACTCAGCTGCAGGGCCCTTAAAACTAACTGTCGTACTACCTGTGTGACTGTCTCAGACTTGGCTCCCCTGTTATTTATTGCATGTACCACTGCTCTATTGTCACACCAAAATGTCTCCTTCTGATCTCGCAATTCCTCCCACCACACCAAGATACATGCCCATATAGGCATGATCTCCAGTAGCCTTATGACTCTTGCTTTTCCATCCTCTGTCCAACTGACCAGCTATGGTTCAGTGAACCATTTGCCCCTTAAATAACCTCTAATGCCTGACCCACCTGCTGCATCCGTGTAAAGGTCAAGGTCTGTGTTGTACAGCCAATCCTCCTGCCAAAATGAACATCCATTGTAGTCTTTTAAAAATTCCTCTCATATACCAAAATCCTCCCTGACACCTTGATTCAGATCAACCCAGTGATGCAGCCTGGTGACCCCTGCTGTTGCTCTGGCTAGTCTCCTTGTGAATGCCCTTCATGGTCCTATGGCCCTGCATGCAAAGTTCAGGTGTCCTAGTACCTGTTGCACTCGTCTTAGCTGTACCGGTCTCCTATTGGCATGTACCTGAACTAGCTCCCTCAGCTTCCTTACTTTTTTGTCTGGCAACCTAAAAACTTCCTTTTCGGCATCTATCTCTATCCCCAGGAATTCCATAACCTTGGTGGGCCCTTCTGTTTTTTCTGGTGCCAATGGGACTCCCAATTCCCGGCATAATTCCTGAAATTTTTTCAGCATCCTTTGTGTCTCCTCACTCCCCTCCCCAATGAGGAGAAAATCATCCAAGTGATGGATGACTGACCTATAACCCATTTTTTCCTGGAATATCCACTGCAGACATGTGCTGAACACCTCAAACATTGCACATGCAGTGGAACACCCCAATGGCATTGCTTTGTTGAAATAATACTGTCCTTCATTTTTAAAACCCAATAGGTCCCAGTCTTCCCTCATGACTGGAAGCAATCTGAAGGTGGATTCGATGTCTGTTTTTGCCATCCATGCATCCCTTGTGGCTCAAATTATCCGAACCGCATCCTCTAGAGTTGCGTATGTTACCCTACTATGTTTCTCACTGATAAAGTCATTCACTGACTCCCCTTCCAGATAAGACAGGTGGTGAATCATCCTGAATTCACCTTCTTGTTTCTAGGGTACCAAGCCCAAAGGTGATGTCCTCAGGTTTTCCAGTGTGGGGTCTCGAATGGGCCCTTGACCCTGCCTGCTGCCTTTTCTTTCTGAATCTTTTTCCTCAGTGTTTCCTCTTTCCCTTTTACAGACCCCAGGTTGCTTATCTCCCTTGCTTGTCTGGGCCCCCTAAACTGCAAGGAGAAACCTGCATTAAAGCCATTTAAAATCATTTCCCGCATGTGTGCGCCTGGATATTTATCCAGGCAAACTGTCCATGCAGCCAGGTTGATGGGGCCCCTTCCCTCCCTGTCTGCCAGCTCTCCCTGTTTTCATCGACTTTGACCCCCTCTACTCCCATTTCCCCAGTCCCACCCTCCCCTGCTCCATGTTTGCCCCTTAAATCCCGGGTCCTCCTGAAAAAACTGCTGTCCTGCTCCTTATCCCCCTTGCCCTTGTGCTCCCAGCACCCCTGCCGTTCTGCACTTGCTACCAGGGTGCCCCCCTCCACATCTTGAGCAGGTATGTCAAAAATGACACTGAGGCCTGGAGCAGATAGCCCTATTATAAGCCCAGCAGCTTTTCTGTGGCGAAAAAACCCTTCCTCCCCACCCGCCCTCTGGTGTGGACTGATCTGTCATGTAATCTGTCCATAAGTCTATTTGCTTCGTGTCCCACCTTACATCCCCAAATGATGCCATCCTTTGATGAAAATATTCATCGTAGTATATCCAACCTACCCCACCTTTTGCTTTTGCCCTCCTTATTATTAATGAATAGGTAATGAGCGGGATGCCTAGCTCTGGCTTTTTCTCCAGTATGATGGCTGAAAAAATTGCAAAACCTAGAAACCACCCATTCCAAGTCTTACCTTTAGTAAGCTTGTTGTTCTCTTTTCTTCCTAAGAGGACTATGGCAGCTGCCATCTTACTTTTAGCTATACTCTCAGCTTCCTCATACCTTGCCACTGCCTCCCGGCTTGCCAGAGCAAATATATCCACATATTCTCCCCTCCATATCCTTTCTTTCATGGCTAGCGGTACATGCTCGCCTATCCTCATCCCAGGTATGCCTACCTCTCTTGTGCCCCTTCCTTCCCCCTCAGCTCCTTTTCCAATGTCCCCTGGTGCCTCTTTACTTGACCTAATCTCCGCCAAAGCCGCTTCCATCTGCCCCAGCCCTCCTCTACCCAGTGCTGCCACAATCTGCCCTATATATTCTTTTATGCTATCGCCCACTGCATTGGATGTGTTATCTGCCACCTTTTCCCAGCCGAGTTGCCTGGAATCCTCCCAAGGTCCCCTTGCTTCTTCTTCCAATTGAGGTGGAGATGGAGGGTGAGATACTGGGGCCAGTGGGCTGGACTTCTTGTTCTGGGCTGCATGCACCTGATCCACTGGGGAGGCTCTTCTTTCTGCTGGGGTGGGTACTGGCATCAACAGGTCTGCAGGGCTCATGGGTACTGGGTCACCTGCCTTGGCGGGCCTCTGTGTCACTGGTGTCACTTTTGTGGGACCGTGTACCCCCTTTGCTGGCCTTTTCCCTTTACCGCCTTGTCCAGCATCTGCTTTCTTCTTCTCACCGGACCTCCCCGGCTCCTCCCTCTCCATCAATTCCCACATTTTGTTCGCTTTCTCAGCCAAGTCGATTATCGCCTTGTAAGCATCCTCCTTCGATGGCCTGCTTCTCTTCGGTGCCATGCTCATCTGTGAAAACAACTATAGGAATGAAACAAAGTCATTTAACTATCCATATTTTCAGAATTAAATGAAAAAACCCCACGCTGTGAAAAAAAAACACCCTCACAGTCATACCAGTCTCACTTATTGCTCCAAAGCCTTCCCACCTCTTGTCCCTTGTACCCCCACCCACCCGGCGTGTGACGTCACGCCACATGGTCGTCGTCCCGCATTCCCTTATACCATCCCCCGACTGAGCCTCCTGCAACCTGCAGATGTACAGGAAAACTGAAATGACTGGCCTCAGCCATGAAATGGCAAGGTAAAATACTCCCCCTCCCATTCGGCATGTTCTGGCCCCCATGCGGTCGTCCACCTGCATTCATGCTCCCTCTGACTGGGCCTTCCCCAGATATCCTTACTTCCTCAGATGGGCTTCAAAACACCCCTATTTATCCCTCTACCATCCAAACCCCCCCATTTTTCCATATCACACGCCAACCCCACCCTGGTCCCTGTGTTCCCAACCCTTGGAGCAGGCTCCCCCAGCAGCGGGTCCTTGACTCCTCCTGAAAAAACAAAACCACTGGCTGCTGACCCCAACTGCCCATACAGGACCCCACAGCAACTGAGAGGCAAAACGCCATAGTTCCAGGCTATGGGGTGCCCACTTCAACCATACCACATGCGTGTGACATCATGCCGTGTGGCTTTGGTCTGAAAAACTGTGCCCACCCCTACCAGCACCTGCCAGGCTCTCTAACCCTGTAAGGCAGTCCGCTAAGGCCCTGGAACTAGGCACCATCCTCTCATTCACCACGCAGCATGTGATGTCACGCCACGTGGTTATGATTCATCCCACCTCGCGCGCCTTCTCCCACCAGCACCTCCAGGCCCCCACAAAGAAAAAAAACTGAGCGAGTCCCCACAGCCCCAGAGCCTCCAGCAATGGGCGCGGTTCTCCCTCACCACCACCTGGCATGACGCTACGCCACGTGGCTACGGTTACCCACCTTGTGTGCCTCTTTTTCCCAGTGCCAGCCAGACCCCCAGCAACCCTGAAAGGCCATCGTAAATTACTGGCCCTGGCCATGACTCATGCACCTCCAATGGCATGATAATTATATTCCCCTGGCCCAGGTAGTGGGGCGCTGTCCTCTCTCGCACCACACGGAGTGTGACGTCATGCTGCGTGGATTCGGCTCACCAAACACTTGCGCGCCTCCTTCCAGGCATCCCTCAGCTTTACAGAATCTACAGAAGCTGGGTTAGAAAAAAGCACAGAAACTCTTCAGGTTTTTTTTTTGATTTGTAGGCACGATTCCCTTCACCTTGTACTCTTTATCTCCAGATAAAAACCTGCCAGTCCTAAACGCCCAGCGCCCACACATATATATACATATTTTTTTATATCCTTCACCTAAACAACAATGCTCCCACACCAGCAGAGCCTGCTGGTATCCAACCTCTTGCAGTCTTCCCACCTGGTTCTTCTCCCCCTCAAGGAAACATCTTAAAACATATCTCAAACCTGCCCTGCTTGCCTTTTTCCAACAATTACAAACCAGCCAAACTACTTTCATTCTCTGTCCATCCTCTCATTTTCTTAAAAACAGTGGTATACCTCCTTCACCCTTTTGTTTGCTTTAAAAAACATTTCCATGTCCTTATCTTCTTTTTTCCCCATAACCAAACCTCAAAATCAATGCCAATCTGATGTGCTGCAGTTCTGGTATAATCAAAAAACTCCAGCAAAAGTGGCTGAGCCCCCCCTTGTGCTGGTCCTTATGTACCTCCCTTCTTCCCTCCCCTTCCTGCTACCTGCCTATTGTTCCAATCCCTGGCTCCTCCCCTTCCTTTTCCCTGCCCCTCTGAGCACAACCATTTCCTAAAGGGAGGGAAGGAGTGCACCAGGATAACCTGGTCTGCCCCTTAAAGGGCAAACTCCATTAACAGATACAGAGAGAAAGGGGAAGAGTAATGAACCAAAAGCAAGTAAATATGAGAGATGAAGGCACTCAAGAACTCAAAAAAAGGAGACATGAAACTGTGTATTGCAGAGAGGGTCACGGAAGTGGAAAACAGTTTTTAAGATACATTAGGGAAATAAGAAAGTCAAAAGGGGGACTTGTAAGATTGATGAATGAAGACAGCGTAATAGTGGAGTAGGAGCAGAAGCAATCATACTTAATGACTACTTCTTCTCAGTACTTACAGTGGAGGTTAGCAGACTTTTGAGAAAAGCTACTTGAAGGCTGCTTCGGGGGAGGGGGGTCCTAGAAATAATACAGGTAGTAATAACAGGAGAAAGGGTCAGAAAAGGGCTCTAGGTGCATCATGTCCACCCCCAGTTACACCTTTTAAAAGCAACCAGCATTTAGGATGAAATGTTGGTTTTTGATTGGTGAATTATTCACTCATTCAGCTTTGCATCAATTTTGAACTCTGATTAATAAACTTTGATGGATTTTTTAATTTCTTTTGGGTATACAACTGTCAATCTTGTCTTTATTCAGTGCATGATATCTTGTTCTTTAAATGAATAGTGGTAGAGGGTGAATGGGCAACATGCATGCCAAGAATTTCATTTGTTTTGTATGTTGATCCATTCTTTTTATTTGAAGACAGGATTATTTATGTATGATTTAAAACTCAGTTGGGCTAGGGAGATGATTGTAATTGGAACAAAGAAAAAAAACCCCAGGGGGTACAAGCCTTAGGCCAATAATACTATTGTTTTGCAGCACAGCAGGCTGCAGTGACCTTCATTTGTTGAAGATATCATACCACCACTTGGCACAAATTAACTGAAATAATTCATATTCATTGCAGATTAGAAGCACATACATTAGTTAAAAAATAATCTGCACATATTTTAAATAACACACGCTTTACCAGCCACTAGAGTGTGGAATTTAAAATATGCCCCTGCTCTCTTTTTCTCTGCAGTTATAGAGTTTCATTCTCAAGAAGATGGATAGGCTGTTCCTTCCCTCATCACTGAATGGCAAATTAAAAAAAGTGTCACAAATTGTTTAAAATATCTTTCAGTTGTTAGCTAAAAAAGCATTTTTTCCTTATATTAATCTGTGATTTATACTAGATTAATAGAGGCAGCTAGAAGTGCTTTTTATGGTGTGAGAGTATCAACATGTACACGGTCAAGCAGCCTGAGACAGACAGTTGTGCTTCACAGGGGAGTTGAGAGAATGTGGAATTTCACCAGCAGAATTTAGCTGGAATGGTGAATCCACTTCTAAAATGATTTTCGGTATTTCTTTTTATTTCTTTGTCAAAAATAAAATGCTTGTTGAGGTATTAGTCCTTGTGCAATAAGATGCACACACACTCTTCATTTTGGCTTTGATAAGACATTAAACACCAAATAATTCATGGCCTCCATTTACATAACATTCTTTCCATGACATTTGATCTGCCCAGAACTAGAGTTTTAAAGAATGTTTTCTCATTTCTGGTTGTGCTCTTATCTAACTATTTCATTAATCAGTCGCATTCATGCGTAAAATTTTTAAGCCATGGGTACTTTAAACAGAGCTGTTAAAAAATATGCCTTTTTCTTTCTGATGAAGCGTTATGTGTAGTTCAAAAGCTTAATGTTTCTTTCTATAAAATTTTGTTGGTCCATTAAAAAGTATTAAATCACCTATTTCATGCATTTTATTTATGTGGAATTCCAAAATACATTTTTATATAGGATTACTTAATCAGCAGGAAATGATTCCATAGTTTGTGAAAAATGAATCAGTGGTTTATGTAAACTGTAGAATAAGATTCCTAATATATAGAAAAAGATCAACCATCAGTCTATATCTACTGGCAGTGTTTATGTTTCTATGCAATTTGCAGTTTGGTTTTGAAGAAATTCTATTTCTAGAATTTTCATATTCTACTTCTGGCAATATTTCACATAATTAGGCAGAATTTCTGAAATTCTACAGAATTCTGGTGGAAGTGGCATTTAAAATTTCCACACAACTCTTTTGTACTTCACAGTCCCTGATCCCAAATTTACACAGACACAGTACACAGAAAGTAAAGGGAAGAAAATGACTGCATCAAGTATGACCTGTTGTTGTCTGGACATTCTAAGCTCTCCCTACTCCCTGCTTTTCTTTTGTTCATAATTAACCCCTGAAACTGCCCCATTGGGTTTTCCACTTTATTTCTTCATGCAAGACAACAGTTAAATTTTGTCATTTAAACCTGGTGTTGTCATGGACCCAAGTGTAAAAATCAAAAAGGATTATCTCTGCTTCAGTTTCTTATCTAGGTCCAGTCCCCTTGGCCCTCACAAAACATTCTCGACCCCGCAAAATTTAAAGGTATGGCCTCTGTTACCCACTATTCTGCCGTGGTTGCCATCCCAGGCTACACTTCGGCCCACCAGATCAGAGCCACAAGAGGTGGCGGAGTTGCCATCTATGTCAACTCAGACTTGCACTATTCAGTTATCCTAGCCAAGTCTGAACCTAAAATCTAAGAATTAATTTTACTCCAGCTGACACCCCCTTTCTCACTACCAATCTACATTGTAGGAATATACTGCCAACCTGGCACACCATCCTCTGCTGTCACCAACCTCCTCAAGCAAATCTCCTGCCTAACTCTGACAGGAGAACTTTAATATTATGGGCAATCTAAACCATAACTGGCTAGCTCCTGCCCTCAACAAAACCAGGACTGAAATTGCTGCTCTTAACCTCTCTCAGATCATTACTGAGCCCACCCGGCTAAACCTAAAATCTGGTAACTACTCACTCCTCGATTGGGCTCTGACCACACACCCTCACTGGGTCATATATGTCGATATTCTTCCTGACTCACTCAGTGACCACCACGTTACTTTCTTAGTGTGCAAAATCCACTGCTCAAAATCCCCCCCCCCCTCAAATTTATAGTCCAACGCTCCTTCAAATCCCTCAGTCTCGCCCTGGTGTTAGACGACCTTGCATTAGCAAACTGGGCCCCTGCCCCTATTATGGACTCCATTGACAATGCCTTTCTCCACTTTAAAGACACTTTCCTCAGTCTCTGGTACAAACATGCCCCACTGCGACACACAACTGTACAAGGCAACCACCTGCCGTGGATCACCCAAGAACTGATTGCATGTAAAACTGGCCATTACAAAGTCTAGAAAATGCATAAATCTTCATGCCTACTACAATATGTCTCTGCATTCTGCATGCTCTGAAACAAGCGTACCAGAGTCATTCACCTAGCTAAAGCAGAGTACTTCAGCAGCTCCCTACAGTCCAACCTAAAAAAACCCCTCAAAACTCTGGAAGGTCATTCACTCCCTCTTCACCCCACCAGCTACCAATCTCACTCAATTCTAAATATTAACAACTCCATTCTCTCTGAGCCAACAGCAGTCACTACTGAGTTCAACATATATTTCACCACTTGTTCTGCCACTCTCCTTTCTGCCCTTCCAAACCCTGAACCTACTTCACCCTCTTCAGATGTAACGAACCTAACTAGACCTCGCTCCTTTTCCTTCAATGACATCTCTGCAGTGGATGCCCTTGATGCACTACTGTCTCTCAACCCTTCAAAAGGCAAATCCCCAGATGGCTTGGACCCTAAACTCCTCTACCTCTCCACCACCACCATAGCAACTCCACTAGCCAAACTCTTAAATCAATCTTTTGCTGCCGCTGCCATCCCACAAGCATGGAAGCACGCCACTGTCATCCCCCTCCCATAAGGAGGTACCCCACCTTTCCCTCCAACTACTACCATATTTCCCTCCTCCCAGTACTAGTAAAACTACAACAGCACCTTGTGCTCACCTAACTTACTTTCTTCCTCACTGACTCTAATTTCTTCACACCCTAGCAGTCAGGTTTCGGAAAGGGACACTCCACTGCACCCTCCCTGATAAGGCTTACCGACTTCATCCTAACTGGTATAGACAGTAGGATGATCTCCTCACCCTTCTTCATTGACCTTGCAAAAGCTTTCAACATCATCTCCCACCGCATATTGCTCTCTTGTCTTGCTGAATCAGGCCTCTCTGTTGCTGCCACTGACTGGTTTAGCTATTACCTCTCTGGCAGAACCCAGTCTGTTAGAGTCACAAATGCTATCTCCTCTCCCCTTTCATTAACTACTGGTGTCCCCCAAGGGTCGGTTCTGGGACCCATACTGTTCTGTATATTCCTAAATGACTTACCGCTCATCTGCTATACTACCTCAATCCATATGTGTGCAGATGACACTGTACTCTTCTCCTCAGGCTCTGACCCTGAAGTGGTACAAACTAACCTCCAAACTGACTTCAGCAAAGTACAGTAATGGTTCAACTCTCACCAGCTCTCCCTAAATGTAAAAAAAACTGTCACAATGACTTTTGGCAGATGACAACAACTGTACAGACTCCCATCCCTTGCCTATTTCCATACCCTGGATGGTCAAAAACTCAAAGCTGTCTCCTCATTCCACTACTTGGGGGTATGGCTCAATTGCCATCTTTCCTTCTCAGACCACATCGATGCTATTTCAATAAAACTATGCCCCATGCTCGGTGCACTTTATAGGAACCGCAGTAGCCTCCCTCCCTCTGTCTGACATGAACTGATCCAGAAGATGATACTTCCCTCCTTTGATTACTGTGACATTGTTTACTGTGCAGCCCCTAAGTACACCATATCTAAGCTGGACACACTTTTTAATGCCTTCTGCTGCTTTGCTCTCGATGCCTCACCCCTTACCCACCACTGTGATCGCTACCATTTCTTTGCACTACTGTCCCTCAGAAACTGCCGCATTTCATACTATGCTAAATATTTATCTAACCTATGGCTTGGCACCCTTCCTTCCTACCTACCTCTCCTCTGTGCTCTCAGCTGCCACCTCCCCTGCCCATTATCCTAAATCCTGCAAGTTCCGCCAACTATCAGTCCCTAGGCAGAAGACTACTGCTGGGCAAGCTGCCTTCTCACACCGGTTACCCAAGCTATGGAATAATCTCCCACCTCAAATTCAGCATTCCTCCTCTGCCCACTCTCTTTCTACTGCCCTAGCTAACTTCCTCACCACTAATTGCTCCTGTACCTGATTCGGCCATGCGCCAATTGCCCCCCATCCCCACTGCCCAACCAGCGTCCTTAGCTTTGCTATGAATGCTGGCATAAAGCCCCAACCAATGCACTTTTGTCCAGTGCCCTTTTTGTCCTGCATCATCATGTGTTCTATGTCTTCTGTTGCTTATACCTGCATATTACTGTGTGCTAATTTTTCCCTTGTATTGCTGCTATATGTCAGGTAATTGATATATGTTCCAAACAATATCCAATGTACTCCATGTGTTGTTGCTTGTAGTTTAATGCAATTGTATCCATATGCTGATATTTGCCTCTGTTATTTGCTCAGTTGATAACATGCATGTTATCCAACCCCCTTTTGCCCCCTCCCCCCAGGTCGCACTGGGAGATGAGCATCTTGTTGCTCAGTGTGCCTTTCCTGGTGAAACTATTTCAATAAACAGAAACTTGGAAACATAGACTTTGATGGCAGATAAGGGCCACTTAGCCCACCCAGTCTGCCCATTTCCCTACCTATTGAATAAGCTACAGATTCTAGCCAACCAACAGCCTACTTTCTGCAACTCCCCACTATAATTGCCTTATGTCTGTCCCATGCATGTTTGAATTCCCCCACTGTTTTAGACCCCGCAATCTCTCCAGGAAGGCGGTTACATGCGTCCACCACTCTCTCCATGAAAAAGAATTTCCTCACATTACCCATGAGCCGTCTCCCTCTAACTTCAAATTGTGCCCCCTTGTTCTTACACATCTCTTTTTCTGAAAGATGCTACCCTCCTGGACTTTGTTGACTACCTTGAGGTACTTAAAAGTTTCTATCATGTCCCCCCCCCAATCCCTCCTTTCATCAAGGGTATACATATTAAACTCTCTCAGTCTCTCTTCATATGGCTTCTGATGTAGACCCTGCACCATTTTAGTTGCCCTCCTCTGGACTGCTTCCATCCTGTCTATCTCCTTGTGTAGATGAGGTCTCCAAAACTGTATGCAGTACTCCAGATGGGGTCTCACCAACTGTCTGTACAGAGGAATAACCACTTCCCTTTTTCTGCTTGTGATGCCCCTCTCTATGCATTTCAGTATCCCCTGGCTCTCCTTACTGAGTTCTCACATTGCTTACCCAAGTTTAGGTCATCTGATATGACTAAACCCAGATCCCTTTCCATTATTGTTGTCATTAGTACCTCCACTGCTATTGTGTATTCTTATACTGGATTTTTATTTCCCACATGCATTGCTTTGCACTTCTTTGCATTGAATCTAAGTTGCCATATGCCTGATCATTCCTCCAACCTTGCCAAGTCCCTTCTCATCCTTTCTACCCCCTCTTTGTGTCATCCGCAAAAAGGCATACCTTTCCTTCCAGACCCTCTGCAATGTCACCTATAAAGATGTTAAAGAGGACAGGACCCAGTACTGAACCCTGAGGTACTCCACTAGTAACCCCCCTTTCTGCAGAATGTGTTCCATTCACTATTACCTTCTGTGTCCTGTTGTGCAGCCAGTTTGCTACCCAGGCTACCACCCTGGGACCCACTCCCAGGCTGGCTAACTTGATTATTAATCGTTTGTGTGGGACTGGGTCAAATGCCTTGCTAAAGTCTAGGTTGGCCATATCCATAGCCCCTCCCTGGTCTATTACTTTGGTCACCCAGTCAAAGAAATCGATTAGATTTGTCTGACATGACCTTCCTGCTGTGAAGCCATGCTGCTTTGGGTCCTGTGTCCAGCTAGCCTCTAGGTACTCAACAATTCTTTCTTTCAGAAGTGATTCCATCATTTTCCCCACCACTGAGGTCAAACTAATAGATCTGTAGTTTTCTGCTTCTGCCTTGCTCCCACTTTTGTGAATGGGAATCACATCTGCCCTCCTCCAGTCCTCAGATACCACCCCATCTTCCCATGATTTGTTAAAAAGCATGGTTAGTGGTGTTACTAGGTCCTCCCTTAACTTTTTTAGGATTCTAGGGTGAATCCCGTCAGGCCCCATTGCTTTGTCCACCTTGAGTTTTAGGAGTTCTTTCAGTACTCTTTCTTCTGTAAATGGACTGATGTCAATCCCACTATTCAGAGTGCTTTTACTGTTTGGTTTAGGTAACTCCTCCTCCTCTTCTTCTTTTGTGAATACTGAGCAAAAGTATTCATTCAGTATCTCTGCCTTTTCACTGTCTCCATCTGCCCACCTCCCCTCTCCTTTATTATTCTTCACTGTCCCTCCCTTAACTTTTCAATGCTCCCTAATGTACCTATAAACGGTTTTATCCCCCTTCTTGAGTTGGCTATATTTTCCTCAGTTTGAGCCTTTGCTTTTCTGACTACCTTCCCCACTTCTTCCTGTTTTAATTGATACATTTCCCTGTCATTCTCTGTCTGTGATTCCTTATACTTTTTGAATGCAGCCTTTTTTCTCCTTAACCTTACCTGACACCTCGTTTGAGAACCATAGTGATTTTTTATTCCACTTTGTTTTCTTCATTTGTTTCACACAAAGGCTTGTTGCCTACATGATGGCAGTTTTGATTTTTCTCCATTGTTCTTCCACCCCTCCTTTCTGGCCATTTGCTAATGCATTCTTCAGGTATTCACCCATTATGCCAAAGTCAGTCCTTCTAAAGTCCAGTATCCTTGTCTTTGTATGGCTTGTCTCCATGGTTGTGTTTATTGTGAAGCACACCGTGCAGTGGTCACTTGTTCCCAGATGTCTACTAACTTCTAAGTTTGTGATCCTCTCTCCATTTGAGAGTACCAGGTCCTAATGCTCCCTCCCAAGTGGGTTCCACCACTAGCTGTCTAAGGCATTCTCCTGTAGGGCATCGAGAATGCCCCTGCTCTGGATGTGGCTGCAGTCCATGTCACCCAGTTAACATCTGGCATATTCAGGTCCCCCATCAACAGTATCTCCCCTTTTTCAGCCATTTTGAGAATGCCCTCTATCATTTTCTTGTTCATTTCCTCCCCTTGAGACGGGGTCTGTATACAACCCCTGTGTGGATTGTGATGCCATTTCCTGTCTCCAAGGTGACCCAGAGATTCTCTAGTCCTCCCCTTTTACTTTTTAGTTCTGTAGCTTTGATCTCTTCCCTTATGTAGAGAGCTACTCCACCTCCTCTTTTACCCTCCCTGTCACTTCAGTAGATTGTGTACCCTGGTATGTTGACATCCCAGTCATGGTTCTCTGTGTACAATATTTCTGTGACTGCCACAATATCCAAGTGTTCCTCTTCCATCAGGGCTACTAGCTCTGGAAGCTTGTTTCCATGACTACGGACATTGGTACTCATTGTCCTCCATTTAATGTTGGCTTTATCCTTTTTTAACCCATCCTTGCTCTTATTGCCCTTGTCCATTTTTCCATTTGCCCCTGTCCTGCCCTCTGTCAAGCTCTGTACCTCAGTGTTTACCCTACTACCTGCCATGTTTTGTGGGGGAGGCTTGAAATTTCCTGTTTCCTATCAGCACCTCCCCCCTTGCCTAGTTTAAAAGCTTGCTAAGGAAGCCTTTAAACCTGTCATCTAGGAGCATGTTTCCCTTCCTGGACAGATGCAGACCATCATGCCAGTATAGACCTTCATCTCTCCAGGTGGACCCCCAGTCCCCAATGAAGTCAAAATCCTGTGTTCTGCACCAGTTTTGCAACCATTCATTAAACTGCATGGTGTGCAGTACCCTTGCCTCACCCCTGCCATAGACTGGCAGCACCTCTGAGAAGGTTACTGTGCTTGCTACCTGCCTGAGGCCCCTTCCCAACTCCACAAATTCATCCTGCACTGCACTAATCTCATGCCTAGCTAGGTCATTTGTCCCAAGGTGGACAATGGTATCTAGTTTCCTCTCCTGTGATGCTGCTTCTGCAATCTTGAGGATTCACTTCCTGTCCCTCCAAGCCATGGCACCAGGCAGGCACCTTACTTGCCTCTCCTCTCCCTTCCCCAGGTCTGCACCCCCCCAACAATTGAGTCCCCTATCAGAAGCTGTTTATTTCCCCTGTGGTGTCCCTTGCCACTCTTTTGTGGGTCTCCCTTGTGGATGTCCCCAGCATTTTTCTTGGTCTCCAATGCGAGTGTCATCATAGAGGAACCTTGATTTGCCAGGCTGACATATGTTTTGTGTAGAGGTGCAACTCAGGGGCTACACCTCTGTTCCACCACCCCCACCCTCCCTGAACCTACTGTGTTCCATCTGCTCTTCACACATGGCAACCTCTAAAAGAAAAAAATAAATAAACAAAATGGTTAGCTTAAGCATTTCTCATATCATGTGCTACAATGGCACATACAGTAGGTATTCTCTAATCCTTACCTTTAACTGTCTAGTGGTCTTCCTTACATAAAAAGAACCACAACTACACATTGCAAGGTATACAATACACTCCATGTTACAGTTAAAAAAGCTTTTCATTACAAAATCCCTATGGCTGTTACATGTCCTGAAAGTATCTGTTCTCAGCATTGTCTCACAGAATTTACAGTGGCCACAGGTAAAGTTGTCACATGGTAATCAATGCCTTGGATTAGTTTGCATTTTGATTGGAGCTTGTAACTATGTATCAAGTTATCTTTTAAATTTGTAACACGTTTAAATACCTTCCTTGGTCTATCTTTGGTGGCATCTCTGAGTGTGGGGTCTGTCTGCAACATAAACCAATGCTTCTGGATAATTGTTTCAATGTCCCTAGAATGCCTGGTATATTCCATGACAGAATCCATCCTGGGGGAATCAGTTGTATTGCCTTTTTCTCTGACCACTAGTAGCTCTGACTGATCAACCTCAAGGGCCTCAATAAAAGCACTGAACTCTGTATAAGCATCATGTCCTCACATCAGGAACCTTTGGCACAAATCAGAACCATAAGCTATATAATCCACATCCTCACTACAGTTGTAATGCACCCTTAACATCTGGTCTTTGGGTATGTTCTTTACCATATGGTGTGGATGGCAGCTGAAAGAAAGTAGCAATGAATTTCTGTCAGTTTCTTTTCTGAACAAATTAGTTGTTTATGTGCCATCTTCCTTTTTAATTATTTTTAGATCAAGGAAGGACACAGACTGAGAATCATACTGAACTGTACATTTTTAATTTTGTTTGGTTTTCTCCAAGTAAAAACTAAATGTGATCAGATATTCAACACTGCCAAGACACACCATAAATATATTGTCTATAAAGTGACACCATATGTCAATCCTATAATAAAAAGGATTGACCTGGCTGTCATAGATGTAATGCTTTTCCCACTTGCCCAGATAGAGATTAGAATAGTTGGGGGCAAAGACTTCCCCAATGGCTGTCCCTTTCAACTGTAGATAGACTTGGTACTGAAACAAAAATAATTTTTTGTCAGAATATGTTCTGCACGTTCTAGAATGAACACTTTATTTCCTTGGTCAAGTGTCAATTCACCATCTAACCAGAAATGCATAGCTTCCAAACCTTCCTCATGAGGAACATTTGAGTATAATGAGCAGATGTCCATAGAAACATACAAGTTGACAGCAGATAAAGACTGCAAGGCCCATCCAGTCAGCCCGTTTTTCTTCTACCTTATGAATGTGCCATTGGTCTTTACTCTGTCAGTGGCCTATCTATTCATACTCATCTGTATTGCTCCTTTATGCCTATTCCATGCCTGTTTGAAGCCCTGCACTGTATTGATATCCACCGCTTCCTGAGGTAGGCTGTTCCATGCATCCACCACCCTTTCTGTAAAAATTAACTTACTCACATTAGCCCTTAAGCAGACTCCCTCTAATCTCATGCTGTGTCCTCCTGTCATGCTATTTTTCTTGCATTGTAACATGTTAGACTCTTTCACCTTATTAATACCCTTAAGATACTTGAATGTTTCAATCATATCACCTCTCTACCTCCTTTGCTCTAGGGTATACATGTTGAGCGCCTTTAATCTGTCCTCATATGTTTTCTGATGCAGTCCCTGCACCATTTTGGATGCCCTTCTCTGGACTGCCTCCATTTTGTTAATGCCCATGTGCAGATGCAGCCTCCAGTATTGCGCTCAGTACTCCAGATAGACACCAAGGGCCAATCTGTTTCTGACAGCATATCCTCCAGGATGGTCAATATGTGTGTGATATCTCTAGCATAGAACAGTAGAGAGAATACATAATTCTTAATGTGTGAATCCACAGATTTGGATAATGGCTTAACAAGTGAATCAATTCTCACCACTATTGGGTGCCCTGGAGGATCCTGCAAATTCTTGAGAATGTTTGAAAGTACATGAATGCTGGCTTTACTAAATAATTAACTGTTAAATTCAAGAACTCATTGTGGTCTACAATACCTAAAGAGTCAGCATAGTGTGAAAAGCTGTCAGTTTATTTTGTGTACTGTAATGTCAGATCTTTTTAACGTTTTTTATAAAAAGATGTGCCCAACAACTGCCTATCAATTTCTTTAGCATTGTGAGTTGTAGATATTATGACAGTTGAGCCCTCCTTATCTGCTGGCTTGATTGTTAACTGAGTGTCATTCATTAAAGTCTTCAAAGCCACTGATTTGTTGGCTGTTATGTTTCCCACTATTGACAAGTAATATCTTAATATCATGTTCACATGCCCTTTCAAAAATCCTCACAGTGTCATTATATGGTGGCATGAAGTTAGAAGATGGTTTGAAGGACCTTACCTCCTGTCCTTCGGATGTAGTAGTACCTTCGTCTTTTACCCCTGTTTGCATACCCTGGCACATTTTAAGCTTTTCAAAGTAGGTTTTAAGATTTAAATTTTGAGTGAACCTATGTAAGTCTACATATACTCCAAATGGTCGAGAATCCACTGTGGGAATAAATGATATGCCCTTTCGTAGGATGGAAAGTTGGTCCTCTGACAGTTCCACTTGAGAAATATTATAAATAATGTTCTCTGGTTCCAATCCTAGCTGTCCATTTGCCACATAATCTGTTTCCAGTGCTTCATGCCACCCCTCTGGTTCTGCCTGTTGCGATCTGTTGAGATGATGGTGTCACTTTCTACCTGGCTTCTAAAGATTCATGCTGCCTTCCTGAAATTGAACTGTCCTTTCTGCTAGTATCTCTAGTATATTGTGGTCTAGTTGCTCTGTCTGCCCTCTCTCTAAACAAGCATTTTGTCAATGCTGAATGTTTGCTTTCTGGTATTAGCATTGGAAATGCAGGAGATAGACAGATGCAGAATAGGAATGGCAGTGAAGTGTTGAACTTCAAGCCAACTGCACCTCCATCCTGTAGAGATGGGCAGGCACTAGGGTAAGTGTTTGGGTCATCACCCATGACATTCATGCTATGTCACCTCACTGTATTCTGCAGACACCAACACGTGTTGAGGTGTGTCTTGGGGTGTTTGGTTTTATAGGCATCCCATTCCATAAGGACATATGCTGAAATGGGTGCAGCATAGGAGAATGGGATGAACTGTGGGGCCAAAGAGTCCAAGGTACACCTTGATACCTGTCACTTGGTGGGAGTGGGATGGCATGAGCAGTACAATCAGCAATCCAAAGGCACACCCTGATGTCTGTCAGTCTGTAAAGGGTGGGACGTTATGGTTAGAAACCCTAACGTCCCAGGCATTTGTTAGTAATTGCACCATATATTTTCAACATGGCCTTTTTGTGACCCCAACTCATGAAAGCATTTGGGACCTCTTCTCATGAAGAGTGGTAGCCTGATTTTGTCAATGTGTCCTGAACTTCAACTTCCAACAGTGACCGTGCCATTCTGCGCCACAAGTATGAACACGCAGATTAAACAGGATATAAAGAATGACAGCTATACTATCTATAGGGAAGTGTGAAGAGATGGCAATGTTGAAAATCTGTAGAGGGAATAATAAAAATGCTCACACTTCCAAGCGTATGTGGAAACTGGACAACGCATGCACATAACACAGACATTTTATGGACTTTCATCACCAAATTTTCAACATTGGCATTTTAGGACCTCTGCTCATGAACAGTGTCACTGTGATTTTGTTAATGTGTCCCAAACACTGATTTCCCACAGCGACCACACTATTCTGCACCAGAACTGCGAAAACACATTTCAGCCAGGATGTAAAAAAATTACAGCTGCACTGTTCATAAGGAAGTGCAGAAAAATGGCAATGTTGAAAATCTGGAGTGAAAATATAACAAATTTGTGAAGTTATGAGCATGCATGGAACCTGTGCAAGGTACGCTCATAACACACACATTTTATGGACGTTCATTACAAAATTTTCAGCATAGGCATTTTAGGACCTCTGCTCATGAACAGTGTCACTGTAATTTTCTTAATGTGTCCTGAACACTAATTTACCACGGTGACTACACTATTCTGTGCCGGAACTGCAAAAAACACGTTTTGGCCAGGAAGTGAAAAATGACAGCTGTACTGTGTACAAGTAGGTGCAGGAAAATGGCAATGTTGAAAATCTTGAGTGAAAATATTTCAAATTGGAGAAGTTACGAGCATGTGTAGCAACTTCGCAATGCACGTACATAAAACAGTAATTTTTTTGATTTTTCCCACCAAATTTGCAAAATAGACTTTTTGACAGCCCACTTCATGAACACTGGCACTGTTGTTTCATTAATTGGTCCCAAATGGTGATTCTGTGCAGTGACAGTGAAATCACCTTTTGGGACTGATTAACATCATGACAGTTTATGAATTCATGAGGAGGGTGCCCAATGACCCCATGTTGAAAATTTGGTGCAAAAACTTCTAAAAATGCCTAAGATATGCAATAAAGTTTAAAAAAACCTGTTTATGCCATTATACAGCTTATTTGTATTTCCTCAGTTCGTGGTTGGTTTTGAAGAGTGCAGATGTGTTCCTGGTCCACCGAAGATCATCACTCTGGATTCCAGAGGTAAGTATGGGGTAGGGGGTGTGGGGAGGCAGGGTACACAGAGGCTGGGCATGAGTGGGTGGTGGGGCCACTGGACACAATGAGGGACTGTTTTCTGATTTGCAGGTAAAACAAAAAAAAAAATCACAGGATGGTTTTCTTTTTTAACAGGGACATTTGGCATGCTGGGGTGCACTCCCAGCATGCCAACCAAGTCCTTTTTTGGAGGGTGGCTGTAGCCGATGGGGGATTGGGCACCCCCGTCAGCACATAAGGAGAGGGCATAAGAGCCAAGAGGGATTGGGTACCCCCTCAGCACAAACATACTGTTTTTTTGTGGGTTGGAGACATTATGCTGATGGGGAATGGGTTTCCCCATCAGCAATGTGAACTGGGATGGGGACTGAAGCTGACGGGGATTGGGGCCCCCATCAGCAAACAAATACTGTTGTGGGGGGGCACATGCTGCTGAGGGAGATTGGGCACCCCCTTGGGAGTGGGGGCTGAGTAATATTATTTGTGAACGTGGTGGCATGCTGCTGCCTTGTTCACAAACAATATTACAGTATGCAACGTTCCGCCCAGCAGTGATGGGAGTGACAGGTCACTCCCTCTTTGCAGTGAATGGCTGATGCTGAAAGGACGGAGATGGCCATTGATTACTGAGGTGGAAATTTTCAACTTGGTGGCACTTTTGGAGACCAGTGTCATCACCACACTGTGCCTCCATTGGTCCACCACTGCCCAGCCTCCAAATTTACTGCCTCTGTTGGCTAGTACAGTGCTGCACCTCCACAGCCCACTCTCTCCTAAGCTGCCACATAATGTTTCTTGCACATGCATGCAAGCAAACATAAAAAGCATCTTTAGTCTCAGATTCACTATTCAAGGTGTACACTGGGGAGTGGTTTCTGTTTTTTAGGATAACACATAGTTAGTTTCCAGTTTGCTGATTGTCTGCATTCCCTGGACCAGATCTACTGTTCCTATTAGCTCTTTCTTTTTTGTTTGTTTTCTTATGCCAGTCAAAGTCTCAATCACGCAGATAGTCCAGTCTATCCCTCTCAGGCTTGCATAGTTTAGTCTGTCTGATTTTCTTCTCCTCCCTTTGTTCTGCTTCATTAAGGTTTTTTTTTCATAAATATTGAATTCTGGATGATTCTTAAATGCTACCACTGCCATTCTCTTCATTTTACTGTAATATCATCAGATAACTCTGGCTGTTGTGCTTCATAACCCTTAATTACTGCTGTAATTAAGGTGTCAATCACCAGTTGCAATGAGGCCTTCTAATTGTTCATGAAATTATGGCTATCCCACCCATAACCAGGTAGTTTGGTAACATGTAGCCCCCTGTGGTGAGTGGCCCACTCTTTAATAGGTTTGTAAACTTATCTTGTCCCAGTAATGTTTTCTGACATTGACTATTGCTGTCTGCAGGTCTGCAAAGGCAGTTTTCATGTCAGCAGCTCATTCAAAGCTTCCTTGTGCCCCTACAAGTGGCCACTCACTGTTCTCACTCATTCCTGCTGCCTCCAAAAATAAATTCTCCTCTCCTGCTGTACTTAATACATTTGATGCAAATGATCCCATTGCTTCCCAAAATCAGATGTCATCAAAAAGCGCAGATGACATACCGAGGTCCCAATGCACTGTTAGTCAGTCCAAACAGTCTGGCAATAGTCAGGCCATAATAAAGACACATGACTGAGACTGAAAAGCAGTATCTGCAGTTTACAAATGCTTCTCAGGTCACGGAAAAAGATACTAATGTCATTGACAGACAAAAAACATACACTAGCAGTGCTGTAGTGCAGAGATGAAGACTGGAGGAAAATTGTACCCTGTACATTCTAATCAGTCTGAGGATTCATTTCTTCTTTCTCAGACATCTGGAAAAGGGAAATTTTTCTCCAAGTAAGAACTGAATCTCATCAGTTCTTCAACACTGCCATGCCACACCATAAAGATTTCATCTACAGAGTGACGTCAAAGTGATGTTCTCTACTTGATTTGTAAGGCTTGTTTTGTAGATGTATGCAATTAGATCATTGGTTGATACTGTTATACTCATATTTCTATATATTCCCTTTCCCAGATGTCCAAGGAACAAGAAATGAATTCTCAGACTAGTAGGAATGTACTGGGTACAGGATATATGATGTATTATGGACATTGAGCATATATTAGCAATTTGTTGCAATTGTTCTACCAATGCTTACTGTTTTCTGGATACTAGGTTGTTTTTAACAGTTGAGACTATATTACATTTTTGTCTTGATATTGGTATTTATTTCACTAAATTATTTTCTATGCACTAAGCACTTTTTAAATTTTATTATTAGTACACTGGTGATTAATTCTGTGCCTTTAAATGTGAATGGTACTTAAGATGGTTGAAACCAGCATTTAGAATGTTCCCCTGATGACACACTATGTGCAAAACCAGTCAAGATCTTAATACTGCATTTGTCCCATTTGCAGCAACATTGTAAAGAGTCCCGGTAGGACAAAACATGTGTCTGTGTCTTCTGTTGTCACCTTTTGTAGACTGTGTGAGAGGCCTTTTGTCACCATGTATTCTTGCTTAAAGTTGAACCATCATAATATTTTGTGGTGGTTTGCATATACAGCCCATGATGCTTTGCATTTTGGGGGTATGTGTGATTTTGTATTTCTTTGAAACTTGGCTTCCCAGCCAATACCCTTTGGGGTAACCCTTGCCTCATTGCTTACACACTTAGGTTCTTTGTATTTTAGCTTGTTTTTTGTTTTTATTGGGCTCACCACAATCCAAACCTGATAGACCAACTTAGGGAAGCTGGTTCATTTGACTGGGGTGTCATACAGATGAGGCAGAAAGAACTGGAAGGAGGCAGGATCAGTTGTGTTCCAGGACAGTAGCTGCTGCTGTTTTCACAGGGTTCTTGTGGATTTTACTTGGTAGGTTAGTTCTTTTCTTTCCTGCTTCTAAGGGGCTAGCAGGGTATTGTTCTGGGGGATCCTGGATGTTTGTAAACTGATTTAGTGACTGTAAGTGGGGCTCTTTTTGTGGATGTTTCACTTTGTAACAGGCTGCTCTGGTAGAGGCCTATTTCTTCTGATTTAAAACCTGTTTGGTGGGATTTGCTTGGGCCTGGTTCTTTAGCTGCAGGGCTTGGAGGGGAGACACAGGGCTGATACACTCTCTCTTGTCAGGTGTCTGCCCAAGACCCACCCTCCCCACCCGTCCCTCCCCAGAAGTCTGCAAATTTATAGGGAAGACCTGCCTGCAATTGAGAAAAGGCTGGTGCAGCTCATATGTAGTTCTAGCCACTGGGGTTGAATTTAAAGGCCGGAGAGAGGAGCTTAGGGAGTTGTTCATTTTCCTTACATGTTTAATGTGTTGTACTGCACCTAGTAACAGAGTTACTGGTGTACAGTGGGACTGTCTCTAGGATTAGTGGGTGACCTGATTAGGCAGTAGGGGTATCTTGGAATAGGGGGAACCTGGTGGCTCACCCAAGGAAACCTATTTGAAAGGGGATGGAACCACATCATTAGGGCGGCATCTTTGGGAGGGTGGTGGTGCACAGGGTGTGGAGCAGCCATGATACTGGACTGGGCTCGGAAGTTTGGTGGTTGCCCAGTGTGCTACAGCTAGCACAGCAGGAGGAGGATGCGGGGGATGAGGAGAAAGCTGGGGAGGGGGTGGTATGGTTGGGAAAGGGGCTGGAAATCTCCCACAGGGTTGCACCAAGCACTGGGGTGGGGTATAGGAAAAGAGTGCAGGAGAATACTCAGGGGTCACATAGGGACCCTGGCAGAGGGGCCCAAAGGACACTACCAAGGAAGCAGGCAGGTAACTGGGGACCCTCACAAAGGGGGGACGGAGGGACAACATTCTCAGGGAAGTAGGCGGATAGCCAGTGCTGGACAGAAGGAAGCACAGCAGGGAGGTGGATCAGACCTTATACTAGTAACAGCCAATTCTCTTCTTCTGCTCGAAGGATGAGGGGGGATGTAGCCATGACAGAGGTGGTTAGAGACGGAAGGGTGTGGAAGTGGGGCAGAGGCAGGGGCCAGATAGCAGGAAGAACAGGGGGACCTGGAATGCAGGAGAATGGGGAGCAGTGAATCGGGAGCAGGAGGGGCAGGGGAAGAGGAGGAAGCGAAGGAAGGGACCAGTTGGGAGGAAAGGCAAGAAGGACCAGAAGTACAAGGAGGATTCAGTAAAGAGAGCTGAGGGGTAGGCCAGGGAGCACGACGAGCAAGGAGGAACTAAATGGAGACAGGAAGGAAGGGAGGATGAGCCAGGCTAGTTTAGCAGATGGGAGAGAAGGACCAGTTGTGAGCAGTGAGGGGAATTAACAAGGTACAGAAGGATACTCAGGAGGAGAGGCATAGGATTGAGGAGGGAGTGGCCATGGTAAATAAGGGAGCGGTGGCAAGTGGCACACAGATAGGGGGAGGAACAAGGAGCCAGCTGGGTGGAAGGGCTGGTAGAAAGGATGAGGGACATGGAAGGGGAATGGAGGAAAAGGAGGGGTCAGAGTGCTCCTGCTGGGGGATTCTATGATCAGGGGTATCAAATGGGATAGGGAGGGAGAAGCCTGGCCAGTTAGAACAAGATGCTTCCTGACTAACGTGCACAGGGCTAAGCATGAGGTATATCAGCTGGCAAAGGATTGTGGGGTTCCCAGACATACTGGTCCACCTGGGCACAAATGACATTGAGAAATAACAAGCTAGAGATACAGGCAAGATTAGGGAGCTCGCCAGGGTCTGTCATGACAATAGGATGCACAGTTTCCTTCTCAGAAACTTGCCAGTGCCAAGGACTGTTAAGAACACAAAAGAAAAATTAGGCGATAAACCAGTGGCTCAGGGAATGTGTGAGGCCAGAGGGTATGGGTTGATGGGGATTGGGGAGACCTGGGAGGATAAGGAGCTGTATGCTGAGATAGACTACATCTCAATTTGGAGGGAATCCTTAAGTTGAAAATAGAGGGTTCATTGGTGAAAAGTGGGGTTTAAACTTGTGAAGGGGTGGGATGGGAGAAAAGGCAGTCAAGGGATGCCGATAAAGGAGGACTCTGTCTCCACCCTGGGACCAGGAGGATTGCAGGAAGACCAACTGGCAAAGTGCAGACCAGGAAAAACAGAATCCCCAGGGAACACGAGCAGGGAAATGGAACTATAGGAAAGGTGGAAGGTAGTCCTGCTAAATGCCAGGAGCTTGGGCAACAAAATGCCTGAGCT
This sequence comes from Neoceratodus forsteri, assembly GCA_016271365.2. Classification (NCBI taxonomy): domain Eukaryota; kingdom Metazoa; phylum Chordata; order Ceratodontiformes; family Ceratodontidae; genus Neoceratodus; species Neoceratodus forsteri. The sequence continues at coordinate 1,062,582,072 of CM057452.1, forward strand.
CCAGGCGATGTTAACTGAGGGATCAGTGGATGTGGCAGCGGTCACTGAGACTTGGGCCACTGCAAGACATGACTGGGACCTGAACCTGGAGGGTTACACTATGTTCAGGAAGGACAGGGGAGGAAGGGAGGAGGGTAGCAATGATAGTAAAAACTGCATTGGCATAGGGAATTGAGGAGGCGGAGGAACCGTGGAGGCGATTTGGGTCACCTTGATAACAAGGGGGCAGAGAGTAAAAATAGGAGTGGTGTATAGACCCCTGCCCTGGCCGGAGGAGCTGGAGGACAGTCTGGTGGCAGATGTTGGAGACACTGCAGACTGGGCAGAGGAAAGGTGGTGGTGTTAGGGACTTAAACATGCCAGGAACAGACTGGGAGACTATGACATCCTCTGTGACCAGGGAACAGAGGTTGTTGGATGTCTTTCAAGATGCGTTCCTAACTCAGCAGGTGAGGGAACCGACCAGGGAGGCGCGGGTACTGGATGTGGTCCTGGCAGACAGTGACCAGATTGGGGGCCTGGAGGTAAGGGACCCATTGGCTGGGAGTGTCCATGCCACGGTCTGGTTCTGTCTGGACCTAGGAGGGGTAGAAGGCTGCACAAAGACTGAAGTAACCGACTTCAGGGGGGTGGATTTTAAGGAAATGGGAAGGATCCTTAAGGAGCATTTGGATGGGATTGGGTCAGACATGGACGCTGATAGTAGGTGGGAAATCATCAGGAGGGTGCAGGATGCTACCAGCACCTGTGCAAGAGTAAGACGAAATGCGGTAGGGCCCAAAACCCTGTTGGTGGACCAGGGAGGTCCAGGAGGTGGGGGAAAGAAGCAGCCTATAAGAAATTCAAGTGCTCAAGGGTGAGAAGGGATCGAGGGAGTATGAGCTGATGGCTAGAAGGGCCACTAGAGTGGTGAGGGTGGCTAAGGCAGGAAGGAGCAGAACCTGGCCAGGAAATTAGGAGAGGAAAAGGGTTCTTTAGATACATTGGGGAAAGACGAAGGGTGAAGGGCAGATTAGCAAGATTAAATCAGGAAGAGATGGGCACAAGACCCAGAGGAGCAGGCTGAGGTACTAAATGAGTACTTCACCTCAGTTTTCACCAGGGAAAATGGGGATGCTGCATCATACATGGGAGGAGACAGAGATAATGAGGAGGGGCCCTTACCAATCAGCAGGTCTGGGAGGGGCATCACTGGCAGGTGGGGGAGGGCTAAGCAGGGAGAAGAGGTACTGGAGAGTGGAAATCACAGCAGAGAGTGAGGAACCCTCAGCTCCCTTAAGACAGAGAAAGCACCGGGCCGGATAAATTACATCCTAGAGTGCTGAAGGAACTTGCAGATGTCCTGGCGAAACCCCTGGCAGAGCTTTTCACCATCTCTCTGAGGACAGGGTGGGTGCCCCAAGACTGGAAGGTGGCGCATATGTGCCTATCCACAAGGGGGGATCAAGGGAGGTGGCAGGGAACTACAGGCCTGTCAGCCTGACATCAGTGGTGGGCAAGGTGATGGAGGGCATTGTCAAGGAGAGGCTAGGGGGGACCTGGATAAGTCAGGGTGCCTGGACGATAGACAGCATGGATTCATCCCGGAAATCATGTCAGACAAACCTGGTGGAGTTCTATGACTGGGTGACAAGTACCTTGGACCTGGGTAGACCAGTGGATGTCCTCTTTCTAGACTTCAGCAAGGCATTTGACTCTGTTCCTCACATGGGCCTGTTGGATAAACTAGGAGAAATGGGGGTTGGAAACCAGATGATCCGATGGATAGGCAATTGGCTCCAGGACCGGACCCAGAGGGTCGTAGTTGGTGGGATAGTCTCTTCCCCAAGGAGGGTCATTAGTGGGGTCCCACAGGGATCAGTCCTTGGGCCCCTTCTGTTCAACGCCTACGTATCTGACATAAGGACAGGAATCAGGAGTGAGATGAGTCTCTTTGCAGATGACTCGAAACTGGGGGCAGTGGTGGATGGGGAGGAGGGGAAGGTGGCCCTGCAGGGGGACCTGGAGGCTCTGGAAAGATGTTCTACAAAGTGGAAGCTGAGGTTTAACGCAAGGAAATGCAAGGTACTCCACCTGGGGGCCAGAAACCCAGGCCAGGTGTACACCCTGGGGGGGGAATACTACAAGTCTCAATGGCTGAGAGGACCTGGGGTGGTGGTGGATGTCAAGATGAACAGCTCTGAGACTTGTAGGAGGGCAGCAGCCAAGGCCAACAGGATGCTGGGATGCATCGCTAGGGGATCACCTCCAGAAGGAGGGAAGTGATACCCTCTGTATAACTGCTTGGTGAGGCCGCACTGGAGTACTGCATGCAGTTTTGGAGGCCGCATAAGAGGACATTAACCTCCTGGAGAGGGTCCAGAGGAGGGCAACCAAAATGATTTGGGGCTTGGGACAGGACCTATCAGGAGAGGCTCGAAGAGCTAAATATGTACACTTTGGAAGCGAGAAGGGACCGGGGGGACATGATAGAGGTCTTCAGGTACATGAAGAGAGTAAATAGGTGAGGAACAGTGAGGGTGCTTCAAAGGAAGGAGGAGGGGGCCACTAGAGGGCATGGGTGGAAGCTGGAGGGGGGAAGATTCAGGGGAGAAAGGAGGAGGTGCTACTTCACTGAGAGGGTGCTAGAGCCATGGAATGCACTACCTAGGGGGCTGGTGGAGGCAGAGACAGTGGAGGGGTTCAAGAGGGGGTGGGACAGGTACAGGGGAAGGGTTCAGGAAGCAAAATCCAATGCAGCAAGAATATCCGGAACTGGGAAGGGAGAAGCCAGAGAAGGCGAGGGGGACAGCAAGGTCAGCACCCAGGGTGGGGGCTGACCAAACGAGCAGACATGAAAGATGATTAGGCCTATTCTGCTGGCATTTTAGTATGTTAGTATGTTAGTATAAGTCCTGTTAAGATGGAACATGTCTGTGTCTTCTGTTTGCACCTTTTGCAGACTGTGCGAGTGGCCTTTTGGCACCATGCATTCATGCTTAAAGTTGAACCAGCATAACATGTTGTGCTGATTTGCATATACTGCCCATGATGCTTTGCATTATGGGGTTGTATGTGATTTATATAGTGTTATTGGTATGTTTTTTAAATTTTAATACAGCTTTTTTCATATTGCCCTGGAGCTATGCTGAATTTTCCTTTCTCATAACTGGGTAAAGCTCACTTAGCACAATACCTATTTTTAGGGATGACCCAGGAGAACTAGGGAGGTTAAGCGATTTACTTTGGGTCTTACAATGTGCAAGCAGAGGTTGTGAGTATCAAACTCAGGTCTGCTGGATGTACCACACCCATGCACAGTTAATTACTCTAACCTCTAGGCTAAACTACCAGCCCAACATCTTATGGTATCAATATGCAAATTCAAAGAGTTCTGTCATGTCCCCCTTTCCCCTTTCCTCAAGAGAGTACATGTTAAGACTGTCTAGTCTTTCCTAATAGGTCTTACCCTGCTACTCCTGTACCTTTATGCAACCCTCCTATGAACCATCTTTACCATCTCCTTGCCTTCTACAGAAGCAGATTCCAAATCTGCCTGCAGTATTTCAAGTGGCATTCAACCAATGGCTTGTACAATGCAATATCGGTCCTTGCTGTGATTAATGAAACCTGCCTGATACTTCCTAGCATACTATCAGCTTTGTTATATGTCATATTGCATTGGGATGGGTCTTTTGAACTGTTTGGTTAATAATTCTATGTAAAGATCTTGACTGGGACTGAACATCGTGGCTGCAAGTGAGAGCTGCATTTAGCCAGAAAGCAGTCGGGACACTTCACAAAAAAGAGCAGTATGAACTCTTGTGACTTTTATACTTTACACTGTCTCTGATATTCAGGTTACCTGTTAATGCTGCTGCTAGTAATACAAGAGAAATATATAGTAAAGGAGCTGCAGAATCTAATCCCAAATAAATCTGGAGGTGTAGATGGCACAGAGGCAAGATTTTTGAAGTTGGGTGCACAAGTACTAGCACTTGTTACAACTTGCTTGTATAATTGGAGCCTGGGTAGCTCCTCTGTTCCTGAAATATGGAAAATAGGAAAAGTTATTCCCATCTACAAAGGAGGTGATAAAACAACCCCTTCAAACTATAGGCCTACATCACTTCTGCCAATATTGCCAAATATTTTAGAGCATAGAGTATCTATACAGCTCAGTTATTTTTTGGAATCAAATGGCAAACTATCAGAGAACCAACATGATTTTAGAAAGAGGAGATCCACGAGCACTGCTTGGTGGTAACTTCTTTAAACCAAGCAGGGATGTCCACTGGGGCAGTGTTTGTGGATCTCAGCAAAGCCTTTGATTTCACACAACATAAAATGCATTTGGAGAAGTTATGGGAGACGGGGATTCAAGGGGCAATGTTCCTATGGAGGAGGTCATACTTGACTAATCATTAGCAATGTGTAGCATTTGGGTCTTCGGTGTCGGGCTCTGGGAAACTGGTGAGGGGTGTTCCCCTAGGGCTCGATTCAGGGATCATTATTGTTTAACATCTATGTTAATAAATTTGCTCAAGTTATTGAGCACAGTAATATAAGATTCTATGTAGATGACACTGTATTGTTAACTTCTGCAAGTAATCTGACAGAAATGATGGTTAAAATACAGTATGGAGAATGGAGAACTGGATGCATAACTCTGGACTTCTCAATTCGAAGAAAACACAGAGTATGTTATTTTCAGTGGGTCAAGGTAAGGAAAACAGGCCAGAGATGCGACTCCACCTTCAAGAAGGAACTATGATCAAAAGTGTATTTAGTTATAGCTATTTAGGTTTTCAGGTAGACACAAAGATGACATACACTGAGCACGTAACAGTACAAACAAAAAAGATATACCAGAGACTATGGGCCCTTAGAAGGGTAGCATGAAGTTTGCCATTAATGGCAAAACAACTGTTGGCAAAACAGATGCTCCTACCAGTGAAGGAAAAAGGTCCTATACTTTGTATGAATTCAACTCAGCAAGCTTTAAAACATATTAATTGAGCTTTCTATAGGATAGGAAAATTTGCTATTGGTAGTAGTAGGAATTTACATTATTGTGTAATTTATGAAGATTTAAATTGGCTTTAACCAGAGGCTTATAGAAACAAGCATTTGTCCATGCTGAAAGTTTGCTTGCTGGCATTGGCATTGGTAGTGTAGGAGTTACAGAGCTGTATAATAGGAATGGCAGTGAAGTATTGAACTGAAGCCAACCCTACCACCACCCTGCAGAGACTGACAGGCATTGGGGTGTACCTTTGGGTCATCTGGCATAACGGCCATGCCATTTCACCACACCCTACCCTGCAGACACCAAGTGTCACGGTGTGCCTTGGGGTCTTTGGCTCTTATGCGCACCCCATTCCATCAGGAAATGTGGTGAGATGGGTGTAGTATAGTAGAATGGGGTGATCTTTGGGGCCGAAGAGTCCAAGGCATACCTTGATGCCTCTTGCTGGCTGCAGGGTGTGGAATGGTATGAGCATTACAGGTAAGAATCCCAAGTCACACCCCTGATACCTGTAATTCTCTACAGGGTGGGGTGTTATGGTCAGAAACCATAACGCCTCAGGCATTCCTTGATATTTTTACTCCAAATTTTAAACATGATTTTTTTGAGACCTTCATCTCATGAACAGTGGCAATATCAGTTTGTTAGCCAAAAGCTGTTTTTGCACAGCGACTACGGCATTTAGCACTGGAGGTGCAAAAACACATTCTGAACAGGATGTGAAAAATGACAGCTCTACTGTTCATGGGGAGGTGTAAAAAATGGCAATGTTGAAAATCTGCAGTGAAAATATTAAAAAAACTGGTGAAGTCACGAGCGTGCATAGACACTGTGCAACACACACCCGTAATGTATTTAGTTTGGGGATTTTTTACTGCAGATTGTCAACACAGGCATTTTGGGACCTCTGATCATAAACAGTGTCACTGTGAATTTCTTTTTCTGTCCCAAACAATGATTTCCCACAGCGACCATGCATTACTGCATTGAAAGTGTGAAAACGCATTTCAGCCACGTTGTGAAAAATGATAGCTGTACTGCTTATAAGAAAGTGTGGAAAAATGCCACTGGTGAAAATCTGGACTGACAATATTACAAAGTCATGAACTTATGAGGGTGCATGGAAACTGAGCAATGCTCACTCATAACACATATCATTTTATGTACTTTTGTCACCAAATTTTCAACATTACCATTTTAAGACCTCTGCTCATGAACAGTGTAACTGTGATTTTCTTAATCTGTCCCAAACATTGCTTTCGCACATTGACTGCACCATTGTGCAATACATGTGCAGAAACACATTTTGGGTGAGATGTAAAAAATGGCAGCTGTACCACTCACAAGGAAGTGTAATAAAATGGCAATGTTGAAAATCTGGCATGCAAGTATTAAAAATTCGCAAACTTGCCAATGTGCGTAGGAACTGCACAACGTGTGCTCCTAAAACAGTCATTTTTAAGAATTTTGTCACCAAATTTTCAACATAGCCATTTTAACACCTCTGCTCATGAACAGTGTCACTGTAATTTTCTTAATCTGTCCCAAACATTGATTGCGCACACCGACTGCGCCATTGCATGCTACATGCAGGGAGCCATATTTTGAGTGAGATGTGAAAAATGACAGCTGTACTGCTCATAAGGAGGTGTGGTAAAATGGCAATGTTGAAAATCCAGAGTGAAAATATTACAAATTCGCTAACTTATGAGCATGCATTGGAACTGCGCAATGCATGCTCGTAAAACAGTAATTTTTAGGAATTTTTTCACCAAATTTGCAACATAGGCTTTTCAAGAGCCCACCTTATGAACACTGGCACTGTCATTTTGTTAATTGGTCCCAAAAGGTGATTTTGTGCAGTGACTTTGAAGTCACCTTTCCGGCCGGATTAACGCAATGACAGTTCAAGAATTCATGAGGAGGCGTCCCAAAAAAACCATGTTGAAAATTTGGTGCCAAAATTCCAAAAAATGCCTGAGATATGCATTAAAGTTGAAAACACCCTATTTATTGCATTATGCAGCTTACCGGCATTTCCTCCATTCGCGGTCGGCTTTGAAGAGTGCAGATGTGTTCCCGGTCCACTGAAGATTATTGCACCAAGCTCCAGAGATCAGTATGGGGTATGGGGTGGGGGGAGGCAGGGTGGGCAGTGGGTGGTGCGGTGGGCTGAGAGACCACTGAGGAATGTTTTCTTGTTTACAGGTTGTTGTTTTTAAGAAAGATGACGTGGGATGTTTGCCACACTGGGGTGGGTTCCTAGCATGGCAGCTAGAAGGCTGTTTGGTGCGGTAGCCTGGAGCCAACGGGGGACTGGGCATCCCTGTCAGCCATATGAAATTGTGGCATGCTGGGGTGGGCTCCCAGTGTGGCAGCTGTAAGGTTGTTTGGGGAGGCTGGAGCTCACCGGGGATTGGGCACCCCCATCGGCCATAGGGACGTGTGCCGTGCTGGGGTGGGCTCCCAGAGTGGCAGCCGGAAAGCTTTTGGGGGTAGGGAGGCGACTGGGAATGGGCACCTGTCAGCCATACACAGTATGTACGTGGGGGCTGTGCATGACATAATATGTGTGCATGCATGCGTGAGTGTGGGGGCACTGCTCACTGATGTGGAGCTCTCCCTTTCAACTATACAGCACTGCATTTTCAACTGCTGTCATAGACAGCTGCAGCATTGATTGGAGAACTGCGACTGTGCTTGCAAACACACTGACTGAATTGGAAGACGGCTGCCAAACTTCCGAAAACTCAGATGATGGCACCCTGTTTCTTGCACATGCATGTAAGCAAACATTATTATCTCTGGCTTGTTACATGCCACAAGATCTTGCTTGAAAAATATAACCATCCGTTACATAATCAGGTGAAAAGAAAATCTAATGGGGAAACATATATTAAAACAAGAAAATCAGCAAACAGCATTTTAGTAAACAGATGTTACAATAGACTAGGTGATGTTGGAATAACTTGTCAGATGACCTGAGGTCTGTTACAAACTTTTTCAGTTTTAAAGTTACTTTATTTAATTATTTGAGGGGTTCTTGCATATGTTTTTAATGTAAATGTTGTAACTGTGTCTTCTGTGTAATATAGTATATTGCTATTTAATGTATTGTACAATGAACGGGAATGCAGGACTTTGTTGAAACCGGGATGTCATCCCAACAAAGTTTTTCTTGTGAAAAAATACATTTTTATCAATCAATCAATCAATTTACTATGAGAGATTTATTTGTATTTCTTAATTTAAAATGTATTAACTAAAGTAGGTAGTTCCTTGAATATTAAATGTCATTTTACTGTGAAGACCTCCAACAAATAACAAAAATAAAATTACACAATAAAATCCTGGTACACATAGGGACTAACAATCTCACCAGCTGGTCAGTTGTGGAGACCAAGGAACACCTGACCATGCTGGGTGGCAAATTATCATCCATTTCATCTGGCATCTCCTTCTCTGAGATCCTGCTAGTCTGGGAGAGGGGGGCAGATGGACAGAAGGTCAGAGAAGGAGAGATAAGGGAGCTAAACATGTGGCTCAAGGTCTGATGCCAAGAAAAAAGACACAGATTTGTAGGTAACTGACAACAGTTTTTGGAGCAAAAGTTCTTTAAATTTGATGGACTGCATCTGACTAAGGAGGGAGTCAGTGCATTGGGGCAGAAGTTTGATGTCTTTGCAGAATATTTAAACTAGAAAATGGGGAGAGGGGTGCAGCACCCGATACATTGAATGGAAAGAACATCCCTCCCCCCTCAGCTAGTGATCAAACAGGAGTTCAGCATGTCTGTAGTTAATTTGCATCATCAGGTAAGGAAAAAGGTCTGGCTTCCCATACAACTCACAGGGGAAATGCCAGACCTCGCCCAACAACTAACACACCAAAATCTGGCCAATGGAAAATCATGTCCACAAATGCTCGCAGCTTGGGAAACAAGATCCCAAACTTTCAGGCAATAATGACAGAGGCAAAACTGAACATAGTAGCCATTAGTGAGACATGGTTCACCAGTAACCACACTTGGGAGACTTCAGTAGCTGGTTATGTACTGTTCAGAAGAGACCGAGGTGCAAAAAGGGGGGATGGAGTGGTTCTTTATGTCAATGAAAATATCAAAGCTACAGACATTCAGAATACAGATAAGGAGTCAGAAGAACTGTGGGTCACCCTTGAAACAGGAAATGGGACAGTGATATGAACTGGTGCTGTCTACAGGCCTCCAGACCAGGGGGAGAACATAGACACATTACTGTTAGAAGATATACAAAACATGACAGCTAAAGGGGAGGTTCTGATAATGGGAGACTTCAACATGCTAGATACAGATTGGTCAATACCAGCAGGAACATCTGTCAGAAATAGACACATAGTGGATTCCCTGCAGGGGAAGGGCCTCAAACAACTGGTACAAAAACCCACAAGAGACTGGGCTATCCTAGATCTAGTACTGAGTAACAGGGAAATGATCACAGATCTCCAGGTAGAAGGTCACCTGGAGACCATTGACCATCACATGGTATGGTTCAATTTGGCCAGTAGAACTAAATCATCCCATTCCAAGGCAAAAATATGGGACTTTAGAGGAATTGACTTTGATAAGATGGACAACAGAGTAAAGCTAGCCCTGGCAAGAAGAAATACAGGTGAAGGGATACAGGCAAAGTGGACAAGCATTAAGGATGCAATACTTGAAGCAACACCCCATTGTGTTAGAGAGAAAAAGAAAGTGCAAAAGAAGGAAACCACTTTGGTTCTCAAAACCAGTAGCTGAAAAGGTCAGAGACAAAAGGCTGGCCTTCAGCAAATGTAAGGGAACACAGCAGGATGAAGATTGGGAAGCATATCAAACTTCCCTAAGGGAAGCAGGGAATGCAGGCAAAGACACAAACTGAGGAAACACTATCACAAACAGTAAAATAAGTTGACAAGACTTTCTATAGATACAATAGTGAAAGCAGAAAGTCAAGAGGGGGTATTGCTAAGATCAAAGTGGATAAGGGGGAGGTGTGAGGAGGTGGACCATGTAAAAGAATCTATCCTAAATAGATACTTCTGCTCAGTATTTACTGAGAAGAAGGCAGGGCAGTGCCTACAGCTCAGTTCTATGGACACAGGGTGGAGGGAGGTGTGCACTAGCCCTTTCACAAAAGAAAGGGTCCTACAAGAGAGCTCGATAAGCTCAGGGTCAACAAGGCAATGAGACTGGTTGGCATACATCCCACTAAAGGATCTAAGGGTGGAACTAGCAGAGCCATTATCAGAACTGCTTAGTGAGTCTCTGAGCACAGGAGAGGTCCCAGAAGATTGGAGAAGGGCTCATGTGATCTTGCTCTACATGGATTAAGCAGGGAGGAGGCAGGGAACTACAGACCAGCCAGTCTTACCTCAGTAGTGGCCAAGATTATGGAGGCACTCCTTAAGGAAAGAAGAGTGCAACACCTGGAATCCATAGGACCACAGGATCCAAGACAGCATGGGTTTACAACAGGAAGGTCCTGTCAAACTAATCTCATTGATTTCTTTGACTGGGTAACCAGAGTGGTGGACCAAGGAGGAGCAGTTGATGTTGCCTAGCTTGACTTCAGCAAAGCTTTTGATACTGTTCCAAATAGAAGATTGATTAATAAGCTGGGTAGGCTTGGAGTGGGTCAGAAGTTTGTCAGCTGCGTGGCAAACTGGTTGACGGGCAGAAAACAGGGAGTGGTGGTAAATGGTACACAGTCAGAAGAGATGCAAGTCACAAGTGGAGTACCTCAGGGATCTGTACTGTGTCCTGTTCTCTTCAATATCTTCATCAGTGACATTGCAGATGGACTGGAGGGTAAGGCTTGTCTGTTTGCAGATGACACCAAGATATGCAACAGAGTAGATGATCCAGATGGGGTGGGCAGAATGAGAAAAAAATCTGGATAAACTGGCAAAATGGTGGGAAAAGTGGCAACAGGGGTTCAACACAAAGAAGTGCAAGATTGTGCACATGGGGAAGAGAAATCCTGAAGCCACCTATAAGTTGGGAAGGAAGTTGCTGGTAGTTACAACTGAAGAAAGGGACTTGGGCATCATCATCACAGATGACCCGAAATCATCCAAGCAGACCACTAAAGCAGTAGGTAAGGCTAGGGAGATGTTGGGGTGTATTAGTATGGGTATCACAAGTCGGAAGAGGGAGGTAATGATCTCTCTATACAAGACATCGGTTACACCCCATCTGGAGTACTGCATGCAGCACTGGAGGCCACACCTTCACAAGGACATTAACTAAATTGAGGAAGTCCAGAGAAGGGCAACCAAAATGCTGCAGAGACTGCATTAGAAAACATATGAGTACAGATTAATGGAGCTCAACATGTATACCCTAGAGCAAAGGAGGGAGAAAGGTGATGTGATTGAAACATTCAAACACCAGTGAAAGAGTCTAACATGTTTCAATATAAGAAGAATAGCAGGACAAGAGGACACAGCATGAAATTATAGGGAGGCCAGAATAATGGGTAATGTGAGGAAGTTCTTTTTCACAGCAAGGGTGATGGATGCATCAAACTGCCTACCTCAAGAAGTTGTGGATATGAATACAGTGCAGGGCTTCAAATATGCATGGGATAGGCATAAGGAAGCAATATAGAAAAGTATGAATAGATAGGCCGTTGATAGAGCAAAGGCTGATGATGGCACATTCATAAGGTAGAAAAACAAATGGGCAGACTGAAAGGACCTTGCGGTCCTTATTTGCAGTCAACGTCTATGTTTCAGTGTAATGCATACAGAACAAGAGGCAAGTACTCAAGATAATAACAAGTTCATTATGAGTTATCAAGATAGTACTTTTTTGCTAGTCTGCTAAACAATGGATAAGACTGAACCTTTTGAATACATGATGACAAGATATTCTGTTTATGTATGACTTGATAAATAATAGAATTTGTGTTGTGGATGGTTTAAACAAAGGAAGTTGAAAAACAGATGAAAATGAAGGGATTGTAAAATGGGTTGAATCTAAATAATCACTGCAATATTTAAAAGTAAACTTACAGGATCATTCCAAAAAATATAAACATAAATCAGTCTAAAGTACAGTAAGCACATCACCAATCATAAGAAAACAACTCTAAAGAATGTAAGAATATGTGTAGCAGTGGTGAGTCATTCTTGGATATGACAGAATAAAATTAAAAGGTATATACATTATTGTGAAACATCTTTTTTCTATTCACTAACGTCCTAGAAGCCAGTGCATACAAAGGTACTCTGAAGTCTGTCACTAACGATCAAAACCAAGGATTGAATCAAAAACCTTTGTAACCTTCCTGCAAATGGGGGTTCCCAGAAGTCTTCCAGGAGCTTGCTTGAATGCTCCAAGTCTGGAGGTGTTCAGCGTTTAAGCTGTCTGAGAGCTGTTTGCCTGCAGACATAATTAATTTGGATGGGGGTCTGTGTGTTTCCTTGCTTGAGTCCCACTCGAGCTGCTGCCAAATCGCTCAATTTCTGCCATTACTAAGTGGGCAGAGTGAGTACATTTCAAACATGTAACTGTTCGCCAGACATCATTTAGAGTAATAACGAAAATACAGTTTGTCTAACCTGCTTTTCTTTGCAGTCAGAAATGTGTGTGCCTAGTCCCCTATTCTAGTTTTGAACTGTTGAACTGGACCAATCAGTGCGGGGGGGGCCTTTGAAATGGAGCTAGCTTCTGGCAAATCAGAGCTTGGACTCTCATTGTGGAGCCAGTCACCTATGTACTGTATGGCCAATACTTCTGGGAATTGTAGTTTAGACTTCGGCGCCTTTTTTCCACCAACAGGGGGAGTTTACTATGAGTGACAGCCAAAGCAGCCAACTGAACTGGGAGGAACTCAAAGGAAATGCCCGGCTCTGTCTACTGGAAAGATCAGATGAGTTGGGGCAGTGAAGAGACAAGGAGCTGTGTGCTTCTTCGGTGTGTAGTTTTAGCATGGGAATAACATGTAAGGCCCTAAGTTTTGTTCTGCAGCTTGTGCAAGTGCCTGTTTAGACTGAATCTAACCTGTGAAGAGAGTCAAGGAGATCTGAAGAGTAGAAACCAGGCTAACCCTGTAGAAGACTGGAGAAATTGCTGAATCGCGCTCGGTCTGTCAGGAACTGAATCTGCTTTGTGTTCTCCCGGGTATTGTGCAGTAATTGGGATTGGGATAGAGAAGCAGCCTGCCTGGTATAGTACTTCCCTTTTACATACAGTATAAATGTGTGTAGTGCTTGTAGGGAATCATGTTTCAGATCCTCTCTACAGTGAATTGAGTGCATGAAGCTGGAAGTAAACCCCAGTTTAATCCAGACTACATCCATTTGTTCTAAACTGCAGTGGGGTCCAGTCAGAAGGACCTTGTCCACATGATCTGCTCCTCCTGACAATCCAGGACAATCTGCCTTTCATCCAGTTCCCAGCATTCAGTTTGTGAGTACAAAGCAGTGTAGCTCCCTGCCATCTGTTTATCGAATTGCAAGTGTATCATCTAATTGTTTTTTGTTTTTTTTCATTTTGTCAAAAACTGAGCCAACCAGCTCCGGATTATGGGTATTTTGCCAGTGTTTTTTCCATCACAGTGCCCCAACAGCTGCACCAATCCTGGCTAGCCCCCCCCCCATCCTGGGTACGAAGGGAAAGTGACAATTTGTGACTCTGAATATGCACACAGCACAGTGATTATTAATGTGTTTAACCTCATTAACCTGATTTCTCCCTTCCTTGTTACAGCTCCTTAAATAAATCAGATCTGTTTGTTTCAGCAAAGTTACACTGTCTGAGGTATTCATTTATGTTAAAGTATTGTACTATGGCTTTTGCATTGTATCATCTTGTTTTACAGGGGGTCCCCAGTGACCAGGAGACAGAGCCAGTCCTGGGGGTAAGTGTATATTGTGAAGATGTTCCTGATGCTTTGTGTGGGCCACTAGTGGGAAGAAAGGGGGGTTACAGTGTCCTAGAGGGCTGTGACCAAGTTAGTTTAACTACTGCAGACCGTGACCTCTGGGTGGAGGCACTCTCCATTGTACCTAGGCTCTTCAACCTGTCAGTAGTCAGTCAGGCAGGGGTAGTAGCCCTTGGGATAGTGCCACCTGGGGGTTACATCTTGGAGGCTCACCGCTGGGATTGTGTGTCTTCTAGTGGTCACATTTACAAATTACTGTTAAAAATAAATGGGTACCCCAACAGAAGCGGCTGTACACCAGTTGGTGAAGTGGTGTACTGGGCAGGAGATCGACCCCAAAATGCTGTACTTGTCTTGGATATCCCACTGGGTACCAGTAGGGACATTGAAGGGGGAATAGTTTCCAAGGTCGAATGTTTATGAAACCCCGTGGTGGTGGGGTGGCTGGCTGATATGCTTGCCCAAACTTTCATGGCTCTAATACAGTGTAAGGACCCTATAGACAGTTCTAAATTGCCACAGACCATTACCCCAGAAGAAACCCTCGCTGCCTGGAAAGTAATAACTAAAGACAGTAAAGACCCTGGAGAGAACCAGCCCCCCTCACTATCTGAAACTTTTGAGGAGAAATTTGCTAAATTGTTGCTGGAGGAAAGGAAACTGTGATGGATTAAAAGAAACTATTATTGCCACCTGAGAACGTTCCTCCACCAACACCCTCTCCCCCTCCAGCGCCCGTTATTGCCCCTCCTTCTGTACCAGTGCAAGCCCCTATGTCTGTACCTGTCAATAGTCATGACTCTTACCGCAGGTTGAAAATTTTCTCCAGCACCCTCTCTACCCCACAAGGGGAGGATGACTGGGAAACCTGGATAGATTACGTTGCCCCTCAAGTGCTAGAATGGCAATGCTCAGAATTGGAAAAGCGAAAGAGGGTAAGTGAGAGCCTCCGAGGTCCTGCCCTGGCTACCATCCCTGCCAAATGGGTCAGTAACCCTGAAGTGACTGCACAGGACTATCTTGAGGCCTTGGAGAATGTGTATGGGAGCCCAGATTCCGATGAAGACCTATGGTAGAGAGTAAGAAATGCACAACAGTATCAAGGGGAGTTGTTGTCTGTGTATATATCTCGGCTGGAAAAATTGTTGCAAGAATGCCTCAGACAGGGTAGTCTGCCAGTGATTGAATTGGACTGAACTTGGCTGGACAGGATCCTTAAGTCTGCCCCCTTGTCAGAACTGCTGTTGCTTGAGTTATGCCTGGCCAATCGACTGGAATCCCCACCCTCCTATGATGAGCTAATGAGAGAAACTTGAGGAGTTGAGAAAAGGTGACCCTGGGAGGGACTTGCACCAATAGCTGCTGCTATGACCCGAATGACTGAGGGTGACCCGGCAAGTGAAGTTCAGGGGCAAGGGTTGGCAGTTAAAGAGTGTTCTGAGAAGGAAAAGGGTGTGCCACCATAGGGTGAACTGCTGAGGGAGATTAGGAAAGCAACAGACAGTCTCATCATGAAGGCCGCTCCTACGGGTATGGGCACTGACACTTGCCTGACTGCTTCTGCTGTGAGGGTAGGGGTGCCCACCCAGGCACCTCATGTTGACAACAGTTCGAAACTTGATGCCTTGGCCATGGAAGTAAGGGAACTGAAGAGATGTCTCCAAATGTCCACCCCACCGCAGGCTGAGGTAGCACCAAGGTTTTCTATTGACAGTACCAATGCCACAGCCCCCAATGTGATGCTTCAGTCACCCCAAACTTCAGCTGACATATTTTTCCATAATTGTGGGAAGGATGGGAACATGAACAGGGAATGACAGTCTCAGAAAGACTTGGAGAGAGTGGGGAGCAAGCTACAAGGAGAGCTTTGGAGCACAAAACAGGGGTTAAGAGGTGCACGAAATGACCACAGTGAAGGTCCCAAAAATGTTAACTCATGTCCCTTTGTGGCAAGGTCATTTGCCCAGGCCCCCACTACTGCCACTCCAGACTGGTCCAGGATAGTGGGTCCCTCCGTGGAGACTACTGTAAAGGTGAATGGAGTGTCTACAAGAGCTGTATTAGA
Source organism: Neoceratodus forsteri (assembly GCA_016271365.2). NCBI lineage: Eukaryota > Metazoa > Chordata > Ceratodontiformes > Ceratodontidae > Neoceratodus > Neoceratodus forsteri. The sequence continues at coordinate 1,062,598,054 of CM057452.1, forward strand.
CAGTGGCTCCCAAGTGACAATTATGTTCCAAGTCTGGTATCAGAAGCATTTGTCTGATGTACCCTTACAACCATTGGGGAACTGCATGTCTGAGGGTTAAGTGAGAAGGCCTATCCCTACTTGGGATATATCTGAATTGCCTGTCTTTTCCCACCCCCATGGCTGGGGTGGCAGAGCAAGTAGAGACCCTGGCCTTAGTGTGTCCCCCTACTGGACCTTATGGAGAGGTTCCTTTACCAATTGGGACTAATGCACATATATTTGAATGGCTGGCACAGTTGTGTTATGAAAAACAGGGGTCAAGGACTAGTAGAGCTTTAAGAATTCTGCCTTGATCACGAAGGACTATGAGGCACAAAGAGATGCTGACAAAGTGGAACTGGTTGGAGTTGTCTGGAAAAAGAATCCTGAGTCTCTGATCCTGGTGCCAAATACCCAGTGTACCTTACAGGGAGAGGTCTGTATCAGAAAGGATGTAAAGAATAAAATATCAGTGTTGAATGCACCAGGCAGTGAAAAATTGCCGGAGGGACTGCTACTCAAGCCTAGTATTTTGCCTGCTAGAGCCCATGCTTATGCCAGAAGGGTAATAGTTCAAATTCATAATGTGTCTGACAGAGAGATTCGAGTAAATAGTGGTTGCACCCTTGCTAATGTGCATTGTGCAGACACTGTAGTGCTACCCAGTAGCAAGAGTTCAGGGGAGAATAACATAGTAACGTCTGACTTGTTTGATTTTGGTGACTCCTCATTGCCAGCTGAATGGAAAGTGAGGATCAGTGAGAAGCTTGCCCAGAGAGACCAGGTATTTTCTTTAAAGGAATGGGATGTAGGATGTGTGCAAGGAGCTGAGCTCCATATCCGGCTGCATGATGAAAGGTCTTTTTGTGAGAGGTCTCAATGCCTGGCACCTGCTGTTATAGATGATATGAAACAGCATCTGCAAGAGATGCTAGCTGCTGGTGTAATACAAGAATCGAGAAGCCCCTGTGCGTCCCCCATTATGGTAGTGAGAAAAAAGAATGGGACAGTAAGGATGTGTGTGGATTATCGCACTTTAAACCAGCAGACTATCCCTGATCAGTATACAATGCCCCTCATTCAGGATGCTTTGGACTGACTAAACAGGAGCAAGTGGTTCTCTGTGCTGGATCTCCGCAGTGGGTACTACCAGATCCCGATGGCCCCTGAGGACCATGGGAAGACAGCCTTTATCTGTCCGCTTGGCTTCTATGAATTCATGAGGATGCCTCAAGGAATTTCAGGTGCCCCAGCCACTTTTCAATGATTGATGGAGTGTGCAGTGGGGGACATGAACTTACTATAGTGCCTGGTATACCTAGATGATGTTATTGTGTTTGGCAGCTCACTGGAGAAACATGACAGCAGATTATTCAAGGTGTTGGTCCAGCTGGAAGACTTTGGCCTTAAACTGTCCATTGATAAGTGTCAATTCTTTCAAACATTAGTAAAGTATATGGGACACATAGTATCCACCGAGGGAATAGAGACCAACCCAAGTAAAGTCGAGGCATTGACCACCTGGCCACAGCCCAAAAATCTAAAAGAACTGCAGAGATTCCTGGGATTCTGTGGTTATTATCAACATTTCATCAAGGACTATTCAAGTGTGATCTGCCCTTTTCTTAACCTTACTCAAGGGTATCCCCAACCCACAAAAAATACAAAAAGTCAGCTCCCCTCAAAACTGAAAGAGTGAATTTTCTTCCAGGTGAAGTATTTGGGGCCCACTGGACTCCTGATTGTGAGACTGCTTTTCATGAGATCATATATCAGTTGCCTTTGCCAGTAGAAGCCTGACCCCATCCGAAAAGAACTATCCTGTACATAAGATAGAGTTCCTAGCTTTGAAGTTGGCTATTGTTGCCCAATTCCATGAGTACTTGTATAGAGCTAAGATAATAGTAAAAACTGACAATAATCCTTTGACCTATGTTCAAACTTCAGCTAAGTTGGATGCCACTGGCCATAGGTGACTTTCTGCATTATCTACATACGACTATACCATTGAATACAAAGCAGGCCTGAACCACATAGATGCTGATGTCCTCTCCCAGATGCCTGTGCCCCAGAAAGACTGGGTCAGACTGTTGGAACCCGTTATTCGAGCACTCTGCCTGAAGTTTGACAAGAAGGAACAAATGTCCACGGACACAGTGGACTGTATGGTCGATTGTTTGGGACCCTCTGAGAATTGCATACCTGCTGCTTATTGTCACTTTTCTGCAATAGACATTGGTGCACTGCCTAAGCTGGACAATGACAGTATTCGGCGGGCTCAATCCCACAATCCCATGATCAAATCAGCTTTAGAAGCCCTCAATGCAGGGAAAGATGTGTCCAAATTACATTCCACTGATTTGAGAACTGCATTGTTATACAAAGAAAGTCCTAAGTTGAAACTGATCAATAGACTGTTATACCGAGAAACAGTAGAGAGTGGGGGACAAGTAGACAAACAACAACTAGTGCTGCCCACTGCCTTTCAAGACTCAGTATTGAGGTCCTTACACAACCACATGGGGCACCTTGGTATAGACAGAACTCTTAACTTGGTGAGATCCAGATTCTATTGGCCTAAGATGGGGGCTGATGTGGATCAGCACCTTCAAACTTGTAGTCGCTGCTTACAGAGGAAATCTTTGCCCCCAAGGGCTGCCCCCCTTGTTAACATCACCACCAGTGCACCCATGGAGCTGGTCTGTATTGATTTTCTAAGTATGGAGTCAGATCAAAGAAACAGCAGTAATGTGCTGGTTGTCACTGACCATTTTAGGAGATTTGCCCTAGCTTTCCCCACAAAGGACCAGAAGGCATCCACTGTGGCAAAAGTACTTGTAGAAACTTTTTTGTTCACTATGGGGCTCAACAAAGAATCCATTCTGATCGAGGGAGAGACTTTGAGAGTTGTCTAATCAAAGAGATGCTTTCTCTGTGGGGAGAGCAAAAGTCCAGAACCACCCCTTACCAACCCCAGGTGGACCAACAGCCTGAAAGTTTCAACTGCACTTTGCTAGATATGCTAGGTACCCTCCACCCAAAAGACAAGCCTAGATAGAGCCAACAAATTAGCACCCTGGTACATGCCTACAACTGTACGAAAAGTGATGCCACTGGGTTCTCCCCATACTGCCTGATGCTTGGAAGAGAAGCTCAATTGCCAGCAGATGTGTGTTTTGGGGTCTCTCCTGATGGGGTTCAAGCTGACAACTATTTACAGTACATGCAGAAGTTAAAGGCCCAGCTAAATCACGCATACCAACTGGCTCAAACCATGGCTGTCAAATGAAATCTGGCCAAAAAAGAAAGGTATGATAAAAAGATGAAAGCACAGGAACTCCAGGAGGGAGATTGGATATTGCTAAGAAATCTGGGACTGCATGGCAAACACAAGATTGCTGACAGACAGCACCATCTTCTTCACATTGTAGTGGGCAAACTAGATGATCTGCCAGTGTATAAAGTGAGGCCTGAGAATAATTCAAAAGATGTTAAAACAATGCACACAAAATCATTTACTGCCCATTGGACAAATCTTGATTGAGTCTGAGCACCCAGAAAATGCCCCCTCTGGACCAATGACTAGAGCTGCAGCTAAGGAAAAATCCAGAAAGTCTGCACCTACAGAAGCTGAGTTAAAGTGTTCCCCCCCACAAATCCCAGTTGAGCATGACTGTCAGTCCATAACAGAGGAAAGTGAGTGTGACTTTGAATACTACCCTTCTTACAAATGGAGTCAGTTATTTCGGGGCATTCCCCTAGTCAATACTGGAGATGAAGCTGGCCTTTCTGGACTGTCTAAGCCCCCAGCTTTGTCCCTGGAGTCAATGCTCCCAGAAAGTGAAGTGCAAAGCATCAAGTCAGATGATCTGGAAACATTGCATATGGATGAATTGTTTGAGCTTTCAGGGGAAGAAAATGATGGACTGGAACATACTGGTGACATACCAGAACAAGAAGAGTGCATTGAGTGCCCTGATAATTCACTGTCAGTGTCCGAAAGGTTTCTATGTGAGTCAAGTGTTGTGGACTCAGAGATTGTAACTCCTGGAGCTGAAAGTGCCCCAAGTTCTAGCCTCTCTACCCCAATGGAGACTCCCCTGACAAGTGGTGACAATGCTGAAAATGAGGCTCAGAGTGCAGAGACTGTAACAGTTTCCCCATGAAAGACTGGTTGAGCTGTAAAGCCTGTGGTGCACCTCAGTTATGATTACCCTGAGAGGCCTGTGGACTTGCCTCTCAATGTTGTCCATAAAGGATTGTATGTGTCCTTGAGCTCATTGCCCAAACTGACCATCAGTGCTAACTCCAAGTTGCTTGTGTTGCCCTCTAGGTATGGTGCCCCTGCCCCAAGCATCCCCAAGGTAGCTGATAGGGAAGGGCCCCATCTCTTCAGGTTTCATGTACAAGAGGTAATAGCCTGACTTATGGTACAATGTGTGTATAATACTGTGTAAAGAGTGACGTACAACAAAGTTTCAGAAATGTGTCTCTGGTAAAGTGAAGAGGAAGAAGAAGAATCAGCATTTATATAGCACTTTTCATACATCCAAAGCGCTTTACAAGCAATGCTAGACTAGTAGTGAAGTAACTGAATGTGTGGTGGCGGCCATATTGCACATCATCACCCACACACAGCCTGGATAATTGCATGAACCGGTTTATGAGAAGGAGAATGTTGGCCAGGATACCGGGAATGTTCCCTACTCTTTGCGAAGAGCACCCTGGGTTAATTTACTTCTACCTGGACACCCACCAGGACAATGCCAGGATGGGCAGAAGGGAACTTGGTTTAACATCTCATCCGAAGGATGGCACACCCCAGCAGTACAGCACCCCCCAATACTACACTCGGATGCCAGTGATTATTTTAGGAGCAAGTCCAATCCCGGTGTGGGACGAGAACCCATGACATTCTGATCCAGAGGCGGATGTGCTACCAACTGAGACAGACTGACACCTGACAGTGATATATTGACTAATTATTACATGTATGAGCTTAATGTGATCCTGATGCAAATGTATATGGTTGCAATTGAAACTTTTGGGGGTACTTGCTTGACGTGGACGCCAAGCTTTCCCAGGCCGAGAAGGGTGTAATTCCCTACCAATTGGGGTTCTCAGAAGTCTTCCAGGGGCTTGCTTGAATGCTCTAAGTCTGGAGGTGTTCAGCGTTTAAGCTGCTTGAGTGTGAGTGATTTAGAGCCTCTGGTACTGTCTCTTTAAGAGCTGTCTGCCTGTAGACAGAATTAATTTGAATGGGGGTCTGTGTGTTTCCCTGCTTGACTCCCACTCGAGCTGCTGCCAAATCACTCCGTTTCTGTCATTACTAAGTGGGCAAATTGAGCACATTTCAAACATGTAACTGTTTGCCAGACATCATTTAGAGTAATAAAGAAAATACAGTTTGTCTAACCTGCTTTTCTTTGCAGTCAGAACTGTGTTTCAAGAAAATACAAAATCACACATGCCCGCACAATGCAAAGCATCATGGGCTGCATATGCAAATCACCATAGAATGTTATGCTGGTTCAACTTTAAGCAGAATTGCATGGTGCCAAAAGGCCCCTCACACAGTTTGCAAAGGGTATTAACAGATGACATAGACACGTGTTTCGTTCTACCAGGACTTGTCAGTATGCCTCGCCTGTTAGACACCCGAGTGGAATGAACCAGCTACCCTAAGATGGTCTGTCTGGGTTATGTTGTGGTGAACCCATTAAAATAAAAAAATATTTAAAAGACAAAGAACCTCTGTGCGCAAACACTGAGGCAAGGGTTACCCCAAAGGGCATTTGGCTGGGAAGCCAAGTTTCAAGAAAATACAAAATCACACATCCCCACACAATACAAAACATCATGGGCTGCATATGCAAATCACCACAGAATGCTATCCTGGTTCAACTTTAAGCAGAATTGCATGGTGCCAAAAGCCCTCTCACACAGTTTGCAAAGGGTGCTAACAGATGACAAAGACACATGTTTCATCCTACCAGGACACATCAGTATGCCTCATCTGTTTGACACCCCAGTAGAATGAACCAGCTACCCTAAGACGGTCTGTCTGGGTTTTGTTGTGGTGAACCTTGCCTAGTCCCCCATTCTAGTTTTGAACTGCTGAACTGGACCAATCAGTGTATGGGGACCTTTGAAATAGAGCTAGCTGCCATCAAATCAGAACTTGGACTCTCATTGTGGAGCCAGTCACCTATGTACTGTATGGCCATTGCTTCTGGGAATTGTAGTTTGGACTTCAGCACCTTTTTGCACCAACAGGGGGAGTTTACTGTGAGTGACAGGCAATCCAGCCTACTGAACTGGGAGGAACTCAAAGGAAATGCCCGGCTCTGTCTACTGGAAAGATCAGATGAGTTGGAGCAGTGAAGAGACAAGGATCTGTGTGCCTCTTCGGTGTGTAGTTTTAGCGTGGGAATTGCATGTAAGGCCCTAAGTTTTGGTCTGCAGCATGTGCAAGTGCCTGCTCGGACTGAATCTGACCTGTGAAGGGAATCAAGGAGATCTGAAGAGTATAAACCAGGCTCACCCTGTAGAAGACTGGAGAAATTGTTGAATCGCGCTCGGTCTGTCAGGAACTGAATCTGCTGTGTGTTCTCACGGGTATTGTACAGTAATTGCGATTGGGATAGAGAAGCAGCCTGCCTGGTATAGTACTTCCTTTTTACATACAGTATAAATGTGTGTAGTGCTTGTGGGGAATTGCATTTCAAATCCCCTGTACAGTGAATTGAGTACATGAAGCTGGAAGTAAACCCCAGCTTAATCTAGACTACATCCATTTGCTCTAAACTGCAGTGGGATCCAGTAAGAAGGACCTTGTCCACATGGTCTGCTTCTCCTGGCAATCCAGGACAATCTGCCTTCCATCCAGTTCCCAGCATTCAGTTTGTGAGTACAAAGCAGTGTAGCTCCCTGCCATCTGTTTATCGAATTGCAAGTGTATCATCTAATTGTTGATTTTTTTTTTCATTTCTTCAAAAACTGAGCCAACCAGCTCCGGATTATGGGTATTTTGCCAGTGTATTTTCCATCACAGGGCCCCAACAGCTGCACCTATCCTGGCTAGCCCCCCCCCCTCATCCTGGGTACCCAGTGAAAGTGACAATTTGGGACTCTGAATATGTGCACAGTACTGTGATTATTAATGTGTTTAACCTAATTAACCTGATTTCCCCATTCCTTGTTACAGCTCCTTAAATAAATCAGATCTGTTTGTTTCAGCAAAGTTACAATGTCTGAGGTATTTGTTTATGTTAAAGTATTGTTCTGTGGCTTTTGCATTGTATCATCTTGTTTTACAGTGGGTCCCCAGCGTCCAGGTGACAGATCCAGTCCTGGGGGTAAGTGTACATTGCGAAGATATTCCTGATGCATTGTGTGGGCCACTAGTGGGAAGAAAGGGGGGTTACAGTGTCCCAGAGGGTTGTGACCAAGTTAGTTTAACTACTGCAAACCCTGACCTCTGAGTGGAGGCACTCGCTATTGGACCTAGGCCCCTCAACCTGTCAGTAGTCAGACAGGCAGGGGTAGGAGCCCTTGGGATTGTGCCACCTGGGGTTACACCTTTTTTGAAATTATACAAAAGGCAATCATGTGTGTGATTTAAGAAACCAAAATGAATATTTACTGCCTTCATCACACAACTGATTTCCATGTGCCAGGGAAAATTCCAAACACAAACAATAATTAAAGATTATAACCAGAGATTTGGCCAGTTTAGAAATTGCCAGTTTTAGTATCCCATAATCAACACAATCCATCCTAATGATGGGGTGTGGGTCATACTTTAGAGATAGTCAATAATCCTTTGAGTTGAAACAGAAAAAAAATAGAATGTCAGTTCATTAGACTCTCCATTACTCTCATAATTAGAATTGGGAATAGCTACTTTCTGAACTCCCCTACACCTTTCAAAATGCCCAAACAAAATTATTAAATATCCCTGTAGCCTGTTTAGTATCACTAACCAAATCTTGGTTACAATGACTGCAAAGAACGCAATTCTGCTATCCCTTCCTAAAAGTGAATTTAAGGTCCACAAAGTTTTCTTTGGGTGGGGGAATCTCCTAATCTTTAATTTGTTTTGTTCCATAGAAACACATTTTGCTCCCCAACAGCTGATTTACATTTGTTTCTTAACTGTTTAAATTCTAGTAAAAGCAAGAGATCCCAAAAGGCCCTATACCCTTTCCTTATTTAATCTCTGTTTTTCATAATTTTTAAAAGATCCAGCATGACCTTTTCCTTTTAAACAGTTTAATTCTCATTTTCCTTTAGGGATTACTCTATCACACAATTCATTAAAATATATATATATATATATATATATATATAAACAGTGTATATATATATATATATATATATATATATATATATATATATATATATATATATATATATTAACACAGTAGTGCCACTGAGTTAGGGTTGAGGAGCCCTTTCTATGTTAAACCCCAAAACTTTGCACCTTAATAACTTTGCAACTGTTTGATGGATTTGCCTGAAACTTGGCATACACGATCAAGAACCATAGGCCTTGGGATCTGCCAAGTTTCATACCGGTTAGATATATGGCTGTGCAGTTATTAAGCGTGATCTGTGCGTGCGTTTATGCTTTTTCTGGAATTCTACGGTCGCGCCTACAGGTCGTACGGTTTGCGCGACCAGCCCAAAATCTTCAGGGAACGTGCGGCCGTGGTCCCCAATGTGTCTTTTGAAGATTTCATGAAAAAATATTAAACGGTTCAAAAGTTATTCAACAAACAGTTTCCCATTATAAGTCAATGGGAAAAGTTAACAAAAAGTTCAACACTTTCGCAAATGCATTTTTTACTTTCGCAAATGGGCCTGTTACTTTCGCAAATCGGCCATTTTGTTTTCAGTTGGTAATCAGAGAAATGGTTGGCATTTAAATTTGGGACCCTCTAGCAACCTAATTCTTTTTGTATTCACCTAGTCAGATCCTGAGGATGCTTGCCATGTCTTTATTTTGTGGTAAAACACCCCAGAAATATGTTTTTCAAATTTCTGGAAAAAGTACTTTCACAAATTACTTTCATGCTCACGAAAGTGTCAAACTTTTTTGCGAAAGCTTTCGCAAATTGCGACAGTAGTTTTCCATCTGTGGGAAAGTGACAGCGATTCTTTGGCACTGCGCTGCTAAAGAACCGTTGGGAGTTTTGGGCTGCAATTTGGAGGGAACAGAGCCAACAACTCACAGATGTGCCTTTCAGTGTTGTATTGAGAAAAATATTACACGGCGGCAAAGTTACGGCACTCCAAATTTGACATTTTTTCCCATAGGATAACATTACGGCGCCCAACGCATTACAGAAATCCTTTGGCACCTTGCTGCAAAATAACGGTTTGGTCTTTTTTCCTGAAATTTGGAGGGAAGACAGCCAATAGCCCACAGATGTGACTTTCAGTGGTTTGGTGAAAAAATATTACATGGCGGCAAAGTTATGGCGCTCCAAATTTGACAGTTTTCCCATAGGATAACATTACGGCGCGACATTACAGAAATCCTTTGGATCCCTGCTGCAAAATAACGGTTTGGTCTTTTTTTCCTGAAATTTGGAGGAAGACAGCCTACAAGCCCACAGATGTGTATTTCAGTGGTTTGGTGAAAAACATTACAGGAGCAAAATTTGCGACGCTCTGAACTTTTCTTTTTTTCCCATAGGATAACATTACGGTGTTCGCCGCGCCTTTCAGGGCCCGTATCTCGGAAACGGTGCGAGATACGGACTTTTTGTTGGAAAAATTCTTAGCCCCCTAATGGGTGATAAGTACAAAATTAGCCAGGACAGTTTTAAATAATATGACTTCCCGAGATATAACGTATTTAGTATTCCAAGTTCTCATTTTCTGCACCGATACTCATTATTATGCATACATTATTTGTACTCACTGTCTTTCTCTATGCAGGTTTTGGGGAAAACCAGCCTGTGCGGTTACATTACTGTTACTGTTGCCCTTTCCGCTTGCGGTTCCGTACCCGGTTCACTTACCGTTGACATCTGCGCCACCATGTGCGTTATCTTTTGCATTTTCATTTGCACTTGCGTTTCTGTTATTTTTTGCCATTTCTGTCTACAATACTGTTTATCTTTCTGTTTCACTTTACGTCACCATGCCCATTGACATTTCTGTTTGCAGGCCCCATATTACTATGTGACAACACATCATGTGGCAGACCATTCCCATCTACGCCACCATGTGCGTTACCCTTTCTGTTCTCATTCGCGCTTGTGTTACCATGTGTGCCACTGTTAGCATTTCTGTTTGCGTTGCTGTCCATGTTAGTATGCCAAGAATATTTGTGGCGGGAGCGCAGGGCCCAAAGGGCCCCGCACCGCCACTGCATTACATTCACTATTTCTCGTTATCATTCTCAAAAGAAGGAAATTAGAGGAAAAAACTCAATTTAATGCATTAGTTAGGGTTGTTCCACAGCGACAAAAGTGAGGAAATTCACTGTTAGGGTTGAAAACACCCTTGGATCCCCACCCACCCCCAACCGGCATTGGGTGTGCATTGGGATCGTGGGTCCTAACTCTCACCCCATTCTCCTATACTTCTGCTGCTTACATGTCATGGGGTGAAAGTTAGAGCTGATGATCCCAATGCCACCACGCAAGGCCATCCTTATGCTTTCATTTGCGCTATGCTTGTTACTTTTTTTGCCATTTTTGTCTACCGTACTGTTTCTCTTTCTGTTTCACTTTGCTTCACCATGCCCATTGACATTTCCATTTACAGGCACCATGTTACTATGTGACAAGACATCACGTGGCACACTGTTCCCATCTATGCCACCGTGTTCGTTACCCTTTCTGTTCTCATTCGTGCTTGTGTTACCTTGTGCGCCACTGTTAGCGCTTCTGTTTGCATTGCTCTTCCTGTTACTATGCCACAAGACATCATGTGGTGGGAGTGTGGGGCCCTTTGGGCCCTGCGCTCCAGCTGTTGCATTACGTGCCGGGAGCACGGGGCCCTATGTGTGTTATCCTTTGCGTTTTCATTTGCGTTTGCGTTTCTGTTATTTTTTGCCATTTGTGTCTACAGTACTGTTTCTCTTTCTGTTTCACTTTGCGTCACCATGCCCATTGACATTTCCATTTGCAGGCACCATGTTACTATGTGAGAACACATCATGTGGCAGACTGTGCCCATCTACGCCACCGTGTGCATTGCCCTTTCTGTTGTCATTTGCGCTTGCGTTACCATGTGCGCCACTGTTAGCGCTTCTGTTTGCGTTGCTCTTCCTGTTACTATGTCACAAGACATCATGTGGCAGGAGTGTGGGGCCCTTTGGGCCCCTCGCTCCCGCTGCTGCATTATGTGCTGGGAGCGTGGTGCCCTATGTGCATTATCCTTTGCGTTTTCATTTGCGCTTGCATTTCTGTTACTTTTTTGACATTTGTGTGTACCATACTGTTTCACTTTGTGTCACCATGCCCATTGACATTTCGATTTACAGGCACCATGTTACTATGTGACAAGACATCACGTGGCAGACCGTTCCTGTCTACGCCACCGTGTGCGTTACCCTTTCTGTTCTCATTTGCGCTTGTGTTACCATGTGTGCCACTGTTAGCATTTCTGCTTGCGTTGCTGCTCCTGTTACTATGCCACAAGACATCATGTGGTGGGAGTGCGGGGCCCTTTGGGCCCCATGCTCCTGCCGCCACATTACATTCACTATTTCTCGTTATCATTCTCAAAAAGAAGGGAAATTAGAGGCAAAAAACTCTGTTTAATGCATTAGTTAGGTTGTTCCACAGCAACAAAAGTGAGGAAATTCGCTGTTAGGGTTGAAAACCCTAACTCCGACTCACCCCCCAGCACCACACACACAGACACACACATCACACATTCAAGTATGGGAGGACCAAGTCAACACAACCAATGACAGACATCCAGCAGCAGGTGACAGAAATAACAAACAATTGTCTAAATGTACTATGAGACATCCCCCCCCCACCTGACCAGGTACTGCATGCTCAGTGGAGATCAACAGCAAAACTGAGGCCATGTACACCAAACATACACATCCCTGATTGCAGCTGCACACAATGTACCACACTTAGTAGTTGCATGGGCTTACCTACCGATGGCCCACACCACACCACAACTGGTACTGTGCCGTTAGTCAATATAAATGCTGAAGGTGCATGATGACAGTTGTAGAAAGGTTTTAACACTAGTGAGTATACATTAATTAAGAGAAGCACATAAATTAAGTACAAGACACTACCATGCTCAAGATAAAAGTAGTGTTACATTTAGTAGGTGATTTACATAGTAGTACATTTACTGCAATGGTTTACTCAAGATAGAGAGGCTGATGTAAATGTATGGAAAAGCATTGCCTGTTCAACGCTGTGAAATTCGTACTGCCAGTATCACATGCATTCTTACTGATGAATGTGTACTGCTGATGTACATACATAGACCTTCAGTGTGTTTCAATAGTAAAGATGCAGTAAGTATTGTTTGTAAGAAACATTGTAATTGCATGGATCAGGCCAAGCAACTTCTAAATATCATAGCACTACTGAGCCAACAATGACGTACCTGTATCGGAGATGTATATAGGATAGATTTTACTGTAGGCACTTACTGAGTATGTTGTACCCGATAAAGACAATCTCATTGCATCTGTGATGATAACTTATTCAAATAGTAATACATTTACTATTGTTGCAATGAGTGATCTATGCCACTTATGGACACAGTGTATTTTTTTAACAGTTGTTTCATACTCAGGCTGCATGCCTAGTGTTTGGGTTTGCCACACTTCTGTCACTGATGCTATCAAAGTGATAACTCTGTTAATTGTGGTACAACAGGAATCAAGTAGGTATGGTGTAGATATAAACAGAATGTCTTTGTATTGATTTAACTCACAATGGGGTAAGTGTACTAGGACAGCAGGGTTATTCTCTATCACTGACTCTGTCAGTTATAATCACACTAAGGTTTCGATGACTGTAATGATCAAGTTACACTGTTCATCTTTATGAGTTCATATTCACAGCCATTTTCCAGTAACTAGACAGTGTATGGTGTAACTGGGTAGGACACTGTGTTGCAAAGCTGCTGCAGTGCCTAGCAGAGGGATAGTATCTACTCATAAAGACAATTAAGCAATAAGGCATGACCAACAGTTATGTTAAATGGTCTGTTAATCACCCTGTAGGGGTTTAATGTTGAATGAGGCATAGCCGAGTGCCACATGTTGCTAGACAGTGATAAACTGACCATTAACATAATACCTGGGAGTGGCTTATTGCTATCATAATAAAACTGTTTTTTAAACAACATTAAACCATGTTCATCATATGGTTAGGCTCTACTTGTACTGTATGTTAATAAAAACTAAACATAAGGCTCTTACAATATTTACAGTCAATTAGAAAGCTGCATTTCTCAAACCCTTGTTATAATCAGAGATATTATACCTGTACAACTCCTTGGTTTTGCTGAACTCTATTGCTCAGGTGGCCCTCCACATGTGGTGTGGTCTGGTGTGGGGCATCGGTAGGTAAGGCCATGCAACTACTAAGTGTGGTACGTTGTGTGCAGCTGCAATCAGGGATGTGTACGTTTGGTGTGCATGGCCTCAGTTTTGCTGTTGATCTCCACTGAGTATGCAGTACCTGGTCAGGTGGGTGGGGATGTCTCATAGTACATTTAGACAATTGTTTGTTATTTCTGTCACCTGCTGCTGGATGTCTGTCATTGGTTGTGTTGACCTGGTCCTCCCCCATACTTGAATGTGTGTGTGTGTGTCTGTGTGTGTGTGGTGCTGGGGGGGTGAATTCGGAGTTAGGGTTTTCAACCCTAACAGCGAATTTCCTCACTTTTGTCGCTGTGGAACAACCCTAACTAATGCATTAAACAGAGTTTTTTGCCTCTAATATATATATATATCCAGAGCAACAATAATATCCAAAACATCAGCTAGAAAAGATCACTCAGACTTAGCCAAAACAGATTTCAGGATTTCAGTACTTGTGAGCTTCAGGCTTCTAGTATAGATGTAAATTGGAGGGAAACTGTCTGTCTTTGTTGTCCATTCACAGTAGATTGGACAGTGATCACTCATTGAATCAGAGAGCACACAAAAAGTGATTACCATGATTGCATGTATGACCAGTATTCAATCCAGGGTAGTGCCTATCCCAGACTTACAATTCAGTGTAGTGAGTCTGGAAATCAACTGCTGGACCCAGTTTCCTTGAATAAATCCCTGACTCCAGTCCAGAAGCTGACTCATGACCCCAATAAATATTGAAGTCAACAGCCTGTCACGTTATTGAGGAGACCCTGGGAAAAGATAATCAAGATAATGTGAAGGAGGGGAATTTTTTCCCCTAGTTTTAAATAAAACAGACCAAAAAATTATTACATTGGAGCAATATAGTGCCAATAGCTGGACTGAGGAGTCTATAAATTTGGTAGAGGCCGATGTACAGCATTTGGTGCCTGCTGTTTTATTTGACCCCGTTTTCTCCTCCTACGGTGAAATGTCACAGTCATTGAGATCACAATGTTGATAATGTAGTGGGGGGACTTGAACTACATATGTCAGCAGTCAGGCAGAGTGTTGTTACAGAGATCACACCTACTAACACCAGGTAAAAAAAAATTCTAATTGACCAAAGGGAAAAGGAAAAGCACCTCAAATATAAAAGGTAACAGCTGACTGATTTTAAACACTAATATTAATTTTTAGACAGTACTCTAGCTCTTTTAAATCAGCAGCCGTTTGAGTAGAACTATAATGCATGAAATGTAGTTCAGTGCAATTAAATAAATACTGAAAAGGTGCTTTATGGTGACATCGGAGGCAGTAGGAGGCAGTATGGCACAGTGGTTAGGAGGTAGTATGGTGCAGCGGTTTAAGGCTCTGAGCTGCAAATCTGGAGCCTTGGGTTTGAATCCCACAGCCCCCACTTACATAGATACATAGATACATAGACAGTGTCAGCAGATAAGGGCCTATGGCCCACCTAGTCTGTCCATTTGAGCTTGTAAGTTCAGTTTGTTTTCCTAGAAGTCTATTTCCCCTTACCCCTGACCTCTAGAATTCCTTTATGTCTATCCCATGCATTCTTAAATCCCGTGATTGTTTCAGCCCCCACCACTTCCTCTAGCAGGGTGTTCCACTTGTCCACCACCTCGCTCTGTGAAGAAATTTTTCTCATGTTTCCTCTGAATCGTCCTCCTCCAACTTCATCCCATGCCCTCTAGTCCTGAAACATCTTTTTCGCTTAAAAATAGTGTTTTCCTGCACCCTGTTCCTCCCGGTAAGATACTTGTATGTCTCTATCATATCCCCTCTCTCCCTCCTCTCCTCCAGGGAGTACATGTTCAGTTCCTTCAACCTGTCTTCATAGGATTTGTGATGCAACCCATACACCATCTTTGTTGCCCTCCTCTGAACCTTCTCTACCCTGTCTATGTCCTTACGTAGGGTATGGTCTCCAGAACTGTACACTGTACTCCAGGTGGGCCTCACTAGTGTCTTGTATAGTGGAATTATGACCTCCCTTTTCCTGCTGGTGATGCCCTGCCTATACATCCCAGCATCCTATTTGCTTTACCTGATGCCTTGTCACACTGTTTCTACCTTGAGGTCATCAGAGATGACAACCCCAAGATCCCTTTCCTGCTTGGTGCATGCTATATCCTCACCCCAACTGATATATTGTGCCAGGGTTTTTGTGCCCCATATGCATTATCTTGCACTTCTTTGCATTGAATTTCAACTGCCAAACCCTTGACCATTCTTCAAGTTTCTGCAGGTCCTTCTCATTCTGTCTACACCCTCTGGTGTGTCTACTCTGTTACAGAGCTTTGTGTCATCAGCGAACAGTGAAATTCTGCCTTCTATATCCTGTGCAATGTCACTGATGAAGATGTTGAATAGGACCGTCCCAGCACTGATCCCTGTGGTACCCCACTGGTCACTCTTCCTCTGTGGAGTGACAGCCATTTACCACCACCCTCTGTGTCCTGCCACCCAGCCAGTTACCTACCCACCACACTACTGTCCTGCCCACACCCATATTCCCCAGTTTGTGTAATAGTCTTCTATGTGGCACAGTGTCAAAGGCCTTGCTGAAGTCCAGATAGGCCATGTCCACTGCCCTCCCCTGATCCACCTCCCTAGTCACCCAGTCAAAAAATTCAATGAGGTTGGTCTGACATGACCTCCCCCTGGTGAAACCATGCTGCCTTGGGTCCTGTAGTCCATTGACAACCAGATGTTCCACCAATCTCTCCTTCAGTAGTGCTTCCATGATCTTTCCCACTACCGAGGTGAGGCTGACTGGTCTGTAGTTCCCTGCTTCTCTTTGTTCCCACTTTTGTATAAGGGGACTACATCTGCTGTCCTCCAGTCTTTGGGTACCTCCCTGTTTCCAGTGATTGGCTGAACAGGATAGCCAGAGGTTCAGCCACCACCTCTCTTAGTTCTTTAAGGACCCTGGGTGCACCCCATCTGGCCCCATTGCTTTGTCAACTCTTGTTACTTCCAGTTCCTTCAGGACCTTTCTCTGTAAAGGGACTTGTGTCCATTTCTGCACCATTCTCACCCTTGTACTCCTTCAGACCCATTACCCCCTCTTCCTTAGTAAAGACTGAGCAGAAATACCTGTTCAATATGTCAGCTTTACTGTTGTCATCCTCCACGCTGCTCCCATCCTCCCCTTCAGTCTAACTATCCCTCCCTTTGTCCTTCTTTTTCACTTATGTACCTGTAAAGGTTTTGTCCCCTTTAACCACTGATTTTGCAATGTGTTCTTCTGTCTGAGCTTTGGCTTCCCTTACTGACTTCCCTGCCTCCCTTGTTTCTCCTGGTACCTCCCTATCCCTTCTGCCTGTGTCTTTTTGTATTGCCTGAATGCAGTCTTTTGGCTTTCACTTTCTTTGTACCTCTTTGGAAACCATAATGGTCTCCTCTTTCTTTCCTCTTGCTAACCTGCTTAATGCATAATTCTGTTGTTCTTATAATCCCCATTTTAAAAACTGCCCACTGTTCCTCAATCCCTGATTCCTGTCCCATTCCCCTTAATGCCTCCTTCAAGCATCTCCCCATTTTCCCAAAGTCTGCCCCCCTAAAATCCAGGATACATGTTTTTGTGTGGTTTGGTTCTGCTCTTTCTGTGATTTCAAACCACAATGACTTGCATACTGTGTGACCCTGAGCAAGTCACTTAACTTCCTCGTACTCCCAGGTTATACCTGCAAGCAAGCTTTCAGCTTAGTGTGTCTCACCTGGTAAAATAATTGGTAAAAAGAAATAAACACAGTACCTGTGCTCTTCATCACTAGACTGTCTCAGATCTTTTACAGCACTCCACTTTCTGCCAGATGGAAGTCAATCAGCACCAGATTCAAGCCTCTGCCAAAGTTATAGAGGTTCAGTGGAGTCTGACAAACTACTTTGAATCCAAGTGCACTTGACCTCATTTAGTCCCTAGTTAGCTCCCCATCCCCATTAAATACAGCCACATATATGGACTCCGGTTATTTGGCCTTTAAGCCCTGCCTTCTTGGACCTGCCACAACCAATCAGGGGTGGGCGAACTGCAGTCTATCTCACGCAGTCATTTAGGGCTCAATGGGTTCAGGTAGGTCACAGTAGATGGGTGCTATGAGGTGTTTCTTAATCACTATAACCCTGTGAAAATTTGTGGCAGCCATTATACTAAAGTCAGTAGCAGTTCAATCAGAGTTACATTGCAGGAGATTTAGTTCAGTGCAGTTAGATAAAAAGTAACACCATACTTTACCATGACACAAACACAGTATTTGTAAGTTTCAGTAAAATGATGGCTCTGGTCTTATACAGTACTCCCCTTTCAGCCTTATAGAAATCAGCACAATTTGCAGGCCTCTGCCAGTGCTAGATGAGTTCATGGGTGTCTGCCACACTCCATCGACTCCAGGCACACTTGGCTACACTTAGCTGCCAGTTATCTTCCAGCACTATAGACACACCTCACTGCCCACTGTAACTTTTAAAATAAGCTGTCAGGTTAAAGACACCCCCTGTCTCCCTTTTAGAAAGATGCTTAAAGGTGCTAACAGTGATATGGTTCTAATTTATACCTGCTTGTGATGTAGAGGCCTACCCCAATGGATGAGCTATACTCTCTACCCTCTAAAGATCTGGAGGAAACAAACTGAAATAATAATGACATACTGTGATCCCTAAAAAAGTGTACAGACCAATAATGGGTTACTTTCTAAATGCACAGTATTTATTGTTTTAAATAAACATTCCTTTGTGGCAAAATATACCCCCAACCCCCAAAAAAAAGAGGTATAAAGTATGATCAATACATATCATATTATTCTTTCTTCACAAGTACAGTATAAACGAATAACAGTCTAGTAACAACTGTATTACAACATTCTTTGAAAAGCCTCATTAGCAGTGATGTTTAATACATATTTGTTTGTTAGAAATAATATGAATTAAACTTTCATAAAATTATAAACATTTAAAAGCATTTAAATCATGTCAGCATGACTCAGTTTGTAGCACATCTGCCTCTGGGCCAGAAGGTCATGGAGGGTTCTGATCCCACCCTGAGATTGGGCTCATATCATAAACACTGACACCCAAGTGCAGTACTAAGAGGATACTGTATTCTCAGGGTATGCTTTCCTTCAGATGAGCCATCAAACTGATTTCCTGTCTGCCTGTTCTGGTGGTTGTTCAGGTGGACATTAAACATCCCATATCACTTCTTTGAAAACAGCAGGGGGATTTTCTTACTGTCCTGGCCAAATTTCCCTTTCACTAAAATACTGCTAAAATTCTAGTCTGATTCTGTTTCAATCAGTTTGCAGTTCTATCCCTTGCCCTTTGTAAACAAGGCTGAAAATAGGTAGCTTTGTCTAGCACTCTATTCCCAGTCAACAAAAGTGAAATCAAAAAATAAAACTTTTCTGTTTCTACAAGTAAAGCTATAAGTTCTTCTCTGCCTTTCCTATGTTCTAGTGCAATCTTGTGTAATGTTGCCATTGATTCATGCACAAATTACAGGCACATTGATGGATTAGTATCTCTTCCCCAGCTCCTTACCTTTGTAAATAAAAGCTAAGAGAAATAATACAATCACAGCCGCCTTCATCTTCCCTTAGTTACTCGAGCAAGCTTGGATTCTCCTGTCGGGGAATCAAGTGATGGTCTTGGCTTTAAATAACAGTTGGTGACCTTCAGGGACCAGCAGTTTGTTGGGAAGATGAAGAAAGATGTTCCGTTTACTGTTATAAAGTTGACTAATGACAAACATCTGTGCCAGAAAAGTTTGTTGAGAAATGTTAAGTTTATGTAACATGTTGCCTTTATTCGTTTTCAGTAGATGCCTCCTGTTTGAAGTTTTGGTTGTTGCAGAATAAAAATAGTACTTTCAGAAAAAGAAACACAATATCCTTGACATTCTCTGTCGTAACCATTTCTAATTGTATAATCATGGACATTTGTCTACAATAATACACTATAAGGGATAATGTGCACTAATGTAATGTAATAGGGTTGCATTGAGGGATTTGGGTGTCATACATTTCTCACAAGATCCCTGGATTGCTTTTATAGTCTCACATGCATGCATACTGTATGCAAGGACATTTTATAATCCTGGATTGAATCCATTAAATGTTTGCTTCAGGAGCAAATTAGTATCTGTAGCAAACAGCAGGTATATTGAAATATGCTGAAGCACACTGCAAGCACTGAAATCATGTTCATGTTTACCAGCCAGGTACTGTCTTGATTAGGGAGAGGAACTAGGGGCCATGACATGAGTTTGGAGGGAGGTAGATTCAGGAGGAAGGAGAGGAGGCATTTCTTTACAGAGAGGGTGGTGGCAAAGTGGAACCCACTACCAGCTGAGGTGGAGTAATGTAACTCAGTGGAATGCTTCAAGAAGGGGTGGGACAGGGCAAAGGGAAGGGTAAAGCAAAGTAAGCGGGGGGAGGGGGTGGGACAGCTGCTGAATAGGAAGCTAGCTGCAATCTGAAGCAGCCTAGATAGATCATGATGGTCTTTTACTATTGCCAATTTTCTTATGTTTATATGTTCGCCCGCCAACCTCACAGGAGGTATGTGTCCCATAGGGTGCTATAGGGCTTACAAGAAACTACAAGAGCTATCCTGCTGTTAGGGCCTACTAATGAAAAAGCTACTCTGGCACAGTCTACCATATTCATACCATATCACACAAATGATCTCATAGCACTAGCAAGGCACTATGGGTTCCTCTGAATGCCATTAGGGCCATATAACAGGCCTGGAACAAACCTTGTGGTCCCATCCTTCTTGGAGATCAGTATCACCAGAGAGGCCCAGGGACTACTGAACTCCTGGATTATCTAAGAGCTAGAATTTCCCTGCTCTCCCCCTCAATGGCATGTTTCACTTACTCGGAGACTCTAGGGTCGCTACCTCAGATGGGACTATGACCCTGTATCCACTCTGGTTTCCCCGTGAACATACCCCAAATGTCTGCAGCACCCATGCACTTCAGTAGCTTTGGCCAGTATCAGCTGCTTTGAGAGGGTGACAGCCTCCACTGACAATTCTCCCTTAACCTCTCCAAGGAGATTCAAGAGTGAATCTGTTTCAGCCTCCTCTTCCTTCAGATAGTTGCACACATCTGGGACCATTTCTTCCTTGTAATGGTAGGGCTTCATCATGTTTACATGGAAGATTCACAACTTGGGCCACCTGCTGGGTAGCTTAACCACATAATTAACATTATTAACCCTCCAATCCACTTAGTAAGGATCCCCCAAACCACCTTCAATTTATTCTGTCAGACGTGGTTAAGTACCATCCACCAATGTCTGACTTCGCGCTCCTAGGATCTGACCCCACAGTCGTACAACACCTTGTGTCTCAGTCTTTAGTGGCTAGGTGCTTCTGCGTGAATCTCCTTGAGCCATGAACTGAAATTTAGGATGTAATTCACAACAGATTCCCTTTGGGGAGCAAGCTCACTCTCTCATTCTCCCCCTGCCAAATCTAGAGGACATCTTACCCTATGGCCAAACAGCAGCTCAAAGGGTAAGAACTCTGTGGGTCCAGGGTGCTTCCCTATATGCAGATAAGATATGGGATAAGTATGTGTCCTACTCTCTCACATACTGGTAGCAAATGCACTTAGCATTGATTTAATCCATGATTTAAATTCCCAACCAGACTGTTAGTCTGAAAGTGGTATGTGGGGCCCTGAACTGCCACGCTCCACACCAATAATCAACTATGATCTCACAGTGTATGGAGCAGCCACTGATACTGTTCTTAAGAAGGTCAAGTTAGTCTTCAACAGAGCATGTCACTTTGTACTTGGAGCATATAGGCTCACACACACCTGTTGCATCTATTCACAAACTAACTGGCTCCCCCTCCAAGGTAGGATTTAATATTATACATAACTACTGGGGAAAAAAAGCACTACTGGGCATTACTCTCCCGTCAATCTGAAACCTGCTCATTCCTGTTAGCAACCACTATGCTACTAGAAGTATGGCTACAAATGCTCTCTCTGTCCCATACCGCAGAACTAGCCTTGCATTGAGTGTCTTCTCTGCCAGGGCCCCACACTAACTAAATGAGTTGCCTGTCTCCGTGCTCAGTCTCCCCAAAATTATCACCATTTAAGGGAAAGCTAAGAGTGGGTCTCACACCTAGTCCCATCTATTACTGTCACAAATTTAAGGGACACTGGTTTACCAGGATTAAGAAAGGGCAAGTCCCATTTTGCACATTGTAAAAAACAGTATTGTCACTGGTGTCTGCTGAGCCAAAATCTGTTTTTACCTGTGTTTTGTTTTGTGTACTTTATTTAAGAAATATTTAACTCTGCTAACATGCATTTTAGCAATTTTGACCTCCACTATTGTACATCCTTCCATCCTTGTACCAATTTAAAGTTATTTTAGGTACAAGATATGATGGCAGCAACAGCACTAGATCCTCCATCCCTAAGGAGTAATGGAAGCAGCAATACGGCCCCCATTCCTCAGGTGCGATGGCAGCACCAGCAACACTACAGACTCATCTTTCTGGTGTGATGGCAGCAGCAACAGCACTGTGTCCCCCCTTCCTCAGGTGTGATGGAAGCAGCAGCACTGCAGCCCCTATCCATTTGGTGTCATGGTAGCAGTACTATGTTCTATATTCCTCAGAAGTGATGGCAGTATCAGCACTATGGCTCCCATCCCTCAGGTGGGACAGCAGCAGTACAACATTCCCCATCAACCAGTGGTTATGGCAGAAGCACTATGGCCCCCGCCTCTCTGGTGTGATGACAGTAGCAACAATGCAGTCCACATCCCTCAGGGGGTGATGGCAGTAGTGACAACACTATGATCCCCTTTCTTCAACACCCACACCCCACATGCAGAAGTTATAAGTTACTTAGTCTCAATTTGCTTGTTAAACTCAGATGTGAATTAATCTGAACCACAACTACTAAGGTGGAGCATCTTTGTTTTTTCCTGTCATTTAACTGCCTGAACTGGATTGCCTGTGACACAACTGACCAGGGTTCGGGAACAGATTCAGGTGTTGGAGGACTGGCGGGAAGGGGGGAAGGGGATTGAAGGTTTGAGTGTCAAACACCACTCAGCTGCTTCTGGGAGGGAAGGTGTATTTACAGCTCAGCTTTTGCTGACCCCAGGTGGAGGCTGGAGGCATGGCAACACATTGGTCCTCATTGCACGAGGGAGAGTGATGGACATCAGCTTGTGCCTTGACATCAAGTGGCCTGTCACACTCCCACAAAAATGGGAAAACACCTGCTGGCCAACCGGAGGATGGCTGCTGGTCCCTCCATAAGCATGAAGCCCCAGACACATGGGTCTGTTCTGACCCCTGCCATGCCTGGAATATACAGGAAGCTCTTTAGGTTGATTGTCCTCCCCTGTTATCCTCCCACAGGGGTAGGGGCCCACCCAATGAAGGTTACCTGGTAGCATGGCCATAAGGAGCAGTGGATGGTGGTCGAGACTCAGCAGCAGTGGTACAGGGTCTTGGCAGGCCTGAAGGAGTGGATGGCCAGGGGTTAGGAGTAGCAAAAAAAAAACTGCTTGAATTTGCTTCTTTGAAATAAAGTGCCTTCAACTAAAAAAATTCACAAGTGATTAGTGGAGGACTTTCTAATGAAAAATCATGCATCTCACGAACATGTGGATGCCTTTTTTCCCTTGGTCTCCATGAAAAGGGTGTCTCTCAGTTTTCATGTCTGAGTTCAGATGTGAATTGAGCACCACTCTGCCCACCAGCATCATACAGCCCCTGGGGTCTTAACTTCTGTGTGCCACTGAATGTGTTTTCAAATCCACTGACCAAGCACGAGTACACTTAAACACTTAACATTTGCTTTTTATGTTGCTTGCATGCATGTGCAGGAAACATAGTGCCACCATAGAAGTTTTCGTAGGTGTGCCTCCCCCACTTCCTATGCCCTAGTCCCTTTTGCAGGCACAGCTGCACCATGCCAATGAATGTCCAAGCTGTCTATGACAGCTGTTTAGATGCAGTAGCATACAGTTGAAAGCTAAAAAATGCTGCAATCAGCAGTTGTAACATGTAGGCAATTTGCATACTGCCTTCGGCAGATAATTTACATACTGTTGTTGGCAGTATGCAAAGTGCCTACACTCAGCACTGCATCCTGAATGCAGCTGTCATAGACAGCTCCCTTCAAGTTCCACCCTTCCCAAACACTCAGATAGCATGCTGGGAGCCCTCCCCAGCATGATAATGTTCTCCCCCCCGCCACACACAGTATGGCTAATGGGGGTGCCAAATCCCCCCTTCAGCTCCACAGCCCCCCCCACAGACTTCTAGGTGCCATGCTGGGAGTCCATCCCAGCATGGCAAAAGTCAGAATAGTGACGGGGTGCCCAATCCCACATCAGCTCCACTCAACACCACTCCCCCCAAAATAATGGATTTCCAGTTGCCACACTGGGAGCCCACCCGAGCATGGAAAACATCTGTATGGCCGATGGGGGTGCCCAATCCTCCATCGGCTCCACTAACCTCCCAAAAAAACCTTCAGCTGCCATGCTGGGAGCCCATCCCAGCCTGGCACAAGTCCCCGCATTGTCTTCCTAAAAAGAAAAAATACATCTGAAAACTAAAAACGGCCCTTAGTTGATTGTCTTGCCTCCCTCCCCCAATCCATGCCCACCCTCTGCACATCCACCTCCCCACACCTCCCCGACCCCATACTTATCTCCAGAGTCCAGCACGATGATCTTCGGTGGACGGGAACACGCCTGCACTCTTCAAAGCCGACCGCAAACTGAATTAATGCCAGTAAACTGTATAAGGGCATAAATGTTTTTTTTTCAACTTTGGTGCATATTTCAGCCATTTGGGGTTTTTTTTCACCACATTTTCAACATGGGGTTTTGGGGGCCTCACCTCATGAACTCAGTCACTGTCATTTTGTTATTCAGTCCTGAAAGATGATTTTGAAGTCACTGTGTGGAACCACCTTTCAGGACCAAGTAATGAAACAACAGTGTCACAGTTCATGAGGTAGTCCCCCCAAAACCCTATGTTTAAAATTTGGTGATAAAATTCCCCAAAATGACTGTTTTACAAGCGTGCATTGTGCAGTTCCTATGCAAGCTCATAACTTCACACTATTTTCACTCCAGATTTTCAACATTGCCATTTTACCACCTCTCCTTCTGAGCAATATAGCTGTCATTTTCCATATCTTGCCCGAAATGTGTTTTCACGCATGTAGCGCACAATGTCTCAGTTGGTGTGCAAAATCAATGTTAGGGACAGATTAAGAAAATCACAGTTATACTGATCATGAGCAGAGGTGTTAAAATGGCTATGTTGAAAATTTGGTGACAGAAGTCCATAAAATGACTGTGTTATGAGTGTACACTGCGCAGTTTCCATGCACCCTTGTAAATTCACAAATTTGTACTATTTTCAGTCCAGATTTTCAACACTGGCATTTTTCCACACCTCGTTATGAACAGCACAGGTGTCATTTTTCACATCCTGGCCGAAATGTGTTTTTGCACTTCCAGCACAGAAATGCATGGTCGCTATGGGAAATCACTGTTTGGGACAGATTAAGAAAATCACAGTGACACTGTTCATGAGCGGAGGTCCCAAAATGCCTGCATTCATAATCTGCTGTAAAATATCCCCAAACTAATTACATTATGGGTTTGCGTTGCGTAGTTTCTACGCACGCTCATGACTTCACTTTTTTTATATTTTCACTCCAGATTTTCAACATTGCCTTTTTTATACCTCTCCATGAATAGTAAAGCTGTCATTTTTTATATCCTGTTCAAAGTGTGTTTTTGCACCTGTGGTGCCAAATGGCGTAGTCACTGTGCAAAATCAGCTTTCAGCTAACAAACTGATATTGCCACTGTTCATGAGGTGGGGGGGTCACAAAAAAAAAACATGTTGAAAATTTGGAGTGAAAATTCCAATGAACGCCTGGGTCATTTAGGTTTCTAACCATAACTCCCCACCCTGTAGAGACTGACAGGCATCAGGGGTGTGACTTTGGATTGCTGCTTGTAATGCTCATGCCATTCCACCCACACCCACACCCTGCAGCCAATGACAGGCATCGAGGTGGCCTTGGACTCTTCAGCTCCAAAGTTAATCCCATTCTTGTATATTGCACCCATCTCACTGTATTTCCTTATGGAATGGGGTGAGCATAGGGCCCAAAGACCCCAAGGCACACCATGACACTTGTCAGAGCCTGCAGGGTAGGGTGTGGTGAAATGGCATGGCCGTTATGCCTGACAACCCAAAGGCAGACCCCAATGCCTGTCAGTCTCTGCAGGGTGGTGTGGGGCTGGCTTCAGTTCAATACTTCACTGCCATTCCTATTATGCATCTCTCTAACTCCTACATTACCAATGCCAATGCCAGCAAGCAAACATTCAACATTGACAAATGCTTGTTATTAAAGCAGTCTGTCATAAAACTTTTTGTTGTCAAATAGACAGAAACAGCAGGTGGGAGAGAAGGTGCAAATGATCCCATTCACCTAAATGGGGTGCTAACTGTGAAGTTGTTTTGCAAGTAATAAGGCGGTTTCTGCCTTGTGAGCATACTTTCATTCAGACAACTGAGAATTTTGGATGGCTTTGCTGATTATAAACTTGAAAAAGCTAGTTGGTAACAGTGATGCTGTGCTTAGCAATCTATAATCTAGATGCTCACATGCAAAAAATACAATAAAAAGCTGACTAAAGTCTAAAAACAAGCTTATAAAACACATAAAATATATCTGAACATTTATGTTTACCTACACAAAATCCTTGCAGCTCCAGTAAAACTCAGGTAAATTACATGGAACCCTGACTACTGTATGATGTAGTAAACATATATTGGTATTTTTTTTATATTTTTTGTAAACTGGGTAAGCCCACTAGGCAGAACTGCCCGTTTTCAGAGGTGCCCTAGGAGCACTGTCAAGATTAAGTGACTTGCTCTGAGTCACACAGTTTGCAAATGGAGGTTGTGGGAATCAAACCCAGGTCTTCTAGATGTACTCAGTTCAATCACTGTTTGTTACTCTAACCACTAGGCTATACTATCAGCCATAACATTCATATATAATGTTTTAATATGATTTCAATAATAGTGCACAGTACCTATAGTGCAAATTATGAACATTAAACACTTTACATTTTACTAAAACTTAATTATTTGCCTCTCTATCTGATTATGTTTTCTTATACTAAAGTGAGTGTATAGTTGACAGAGCACTGTAAATAGCCTGTGGTAGCACTACAGCTTGCAATTCCAAGGGTTTGGGGTTGAAAATGAACTCAGGTTGCTGGAGGTCTGGCCAGGGGAGTAGGATCGAGCATCTGAGGGGCTGCTCTCTTCCTCTGGGAATGGTGGACTGCAGGTCCAGCGGTTCTACTGCCACCTGGGTGACCGTAGGTGGTGGTGCAATAGGGTTGCAGAGCAATTGGGGACAGAGGAAGCTAACCAGAATCTGGAGCAGCAGCATGTCTCTATGTGCCCTACCTCCTTAGATCCCCTCGAGTGCTGGTGCTCTCAAGGACAAAGACCAGAAAACCAGTAACAATCACACCTCATTGGCTGCTGGAAGAAGGGACCCAGCTGCCACAGACTTCATAACCAGGTTCAATGAGGAACCCACTGGGCTGTCCGACACACATTAAAAGACTGCAGAGGGGTGACCTGGGGTCCCTTCCCTTCCCTTCCCACCTGGGGGAGGTACAACCCAGGCAGGATGGTGGCAGGCTCAAAGGAACTCCTGAGCATTACCTGGGGTGAATCTAGGGGATACCCAGCCAAGGGATCTCTGAAAAGAGGAAACTGATGCTGTGAGAAGGAGGCATAGAAAGAGAAAATAAAACAATTTATAAATATGCTGAAATCTTAGGGATTCTGTCCAGTGAAATGCAATTTTTGAGAGGCACTGGTACAAGAATTCAAAATCCACAAACCAAGCAGGATTCCATGATTTTTACCGGTGTTACCAGTAAAAACAGAAAACCAAGGTCCATACCTCTCAACCTCTTGCCTCATGAATCAGGGACAAGGCTTAAAAAAATCAGGGACAAAGACCTCAAATCAGGGACGCATCTTAAAAACTGGTACTATTCACTTAGAAAGCTAATAGAATAAAGGGATTTGTGGTAAGATGCATTTTCTGAAGAAGAGCAAGTCTGTAACTTTAATGTATGACATTAATTTGTGCTTTTAATCTCCACTGTTCTGTCACAAAAACACAAATTTTACAAGGGACAGAGGAAAATTTTGAGGCCAAATCAGGGACATCCCTGAAAATCAGGGACACTTGAGAGGTATGCCAAGGTCCCTACAAATTATCCCCTCCCACTCCACCCACTTTCTACTCTACTCCTGTTACTTTCACCCTAGCCAGCCCAGCCACAGACTGTCAGTACAATGTTGCTACTGTACAGGCTTGAAAGTAAAACAAAAGGTTTTGGCACACAAACCCATATTAGGGAGGCAAAAAAACTTCAGAGCAGAGCAAAGACACTTTGAAAAAGGACTTCCTAGTCCAAAACATGTCAGGCGGGATTCCTGTCTATGTGTTTTTTCTTTCATTTGGAACAATTAAAAAGCATTAATGTGAGAGCCTTGACTCTGCTCTGAAGATTTTTGCATCCCTCATTTGGGTTTATGTGTGTCTAAAACCTTTTGTTCTGCTTAACTGGTGAGTTCCTTGAGAACCACTGTCCTGGTGCAGACTCATTTTTGCCTGTTGCACAGCCTTGTCTTGACAATGCTCCACAGGAGTTGCGTAAGATTATGCCATGATTGTATTGCCTTCTTTTGAGTCACTGTGTTGCCTGAATGTTTTGATTGTATTCATTATGCCTAGGATGTGGAACATTTGTAAATGAGCACTTCTGCTCAAAGGTATAATCTGATATTTCACATAACTAACTAACTAACTAAACACTCTTTCATAGGCTATTCATTAGGGAAGACATAAAACTGGTGCCCTGATCCAACAGACTGTCTTGGAGAAAAGCCACCCTTCTGAAAATCCCCAGCAGTTTGTTGGTACTTTTTCTAACTCAATAGAGAACAAAACCACTGCCTCTGGATATTTCAAGGCACAGTCCATGACATCTGAAATGTATCTCTTGCTTGTGCAACTTTGGGTGTTGATAGGCCACACAATATCCACAGCATTTCACCAAAATGGCTCTTCTCTTATAGGCAGGGGAATCAAAGCCACTTTAGGCTTGTCTCCAACCATTTCCATCCTCTTGCACAGAGGACAAGTCTGGCAGCAGTTTATCACATCCTTAAAGAAAGTGGGTAAGTAAAAAGTGTTATTCTGTCACCTTTTTATATGGTTGACTCCATATTTCCAAAAAAGGATATATTATGAGTTAAGGCCAGAAGCTGAGAGCTGAGAGCAGTGCCATCACAGGTATGGCGACCTGCGGTGGAGGGAGCCAGACCTGGTTGCCTCCCTGCGGGCACATGCCAGGAAGGGCACAGTGCCACAGCCAGGTAGGTGTTATGTCAACACACCTTTATCTTCCATATGGTATCACGGTTGTATGTGTCCAGCACATGGGGGAGGGACCATCAGGTGTTGGCTGTGATGGTGTTATCAGGATGTGGGGTGGGTGGGTCTGGCAGAGTGGGAGGGCACGCACCTAGGGGCAGGGGGGCTTTGCTACAGGATTGTACTGATGTTACTCTTTCCATGTTTGCACCACAGGGCCGGAGGAGTGGCAACTTGCACTTGAAATGCAGCATCACCAAGAGGACAGGGATGCAAGGTGGGGTGACAGTCCACAGTGCCCGAGGGACTGGACCGATGATGGTGAGTGCCATACCTCTATGATTATTATTGCATGCTGTGTAACAGGGTGGGCAGTGAGGCATGGCCACCATCCATTGATACCACTGCCATGCATGCAACTTGTTACAGTCAGCACTGTCCAGTGGCAATGCATGTCTGGGAGTGCATCGATAGTGGTCCATGCATGCACCGGGTACATGGCTGTGCCACTGCCTTTGCACCACAGAGCCATGTCACTAAATGGCCACGGTAGTGCTGTGCATGACTTGGCCAGTGGGTGGGTGCAGTGTTCCGCATGGCTGTATGTACCTGGCTGTGCAGGTCATGTGGAAGTGATCACTGTAGGTGGTCACACACCATCACAGAAGCATGTCCCATGGCTGTATGCCATGCACAGTGGGTGGGCTGTATGGGGCTGTGCATTCACACCTATTGACTGTGCTCCCTTGTCCTAGGTGTCTGCCAGCTGATGGAGATAAGGGAGGCATTGTGGGAGATCTTGCACATGGCAAGAGCATCCCTAGAAATCCTTCACTGGATTGACTGGATTGGGGGTCTGCAGGAGGCACTAGTGGAGGAGCAGCCAGAGCAGGAAGCAGGGCTCCCATTGACAGTCCCTCTGCCGCTGATATCCCTTAACCCCCTGGACTCACCCTCACACCCCTCCTTTCCTGTCCCATTTGTTCAACACTGCCCCTTACCCATGCCCACCTTGTTTGTGGCCCTCCCCCCAACTTTGTATATATTATTGTATATATTTCACTTTGATATTTTTTTTCAATACAGATATTTTGATATGAATACTGTGGTGGTCTCTGATTTGCAGCTGGCTATAGGTGCTCAGCTGCAGTGGTGCGCATGGCGTCAGGGGTGGTGCAGTCATGGGTATGTGTGTGTGTCCATGGAGAGGTGACTACGGTGTGGAGGTAGCTATCGGTCAGTGTCTGTGGTGTGTGTGTTGTGCCCTGTGCACTGGATGACTGTGTTCAGTGGTCCATGGTGCATGCTCTGTGTCCATGGCACCCCTGTCAGCCCCTCCATGGCCTGTGCAGCTGACACCTATGCATGTCTGTGACCTGCACGGTCTGCTGGCATGTCAGTGGTGGCTGTTCATGCAGGGCAGCCACTGTACCTGTCACAATGCTGGGTTGCCTCCTGTCACTGGTGTGGCATATGTCTGCCTCGGGTGACACTGGGGTGACACTGTGGTCTCCACAGTTGTTGACCCACCTCCATGCTGTGGCTTGTGTGTGTTGCAGGAGATGTGCACCACTGTCTGTGACTTGTGCGCAGGAAAATGCTAGTGGCATACAGGTCAACAGTGCCTGCACAGGGTGGCTGGCACTCCTGTGCCATGGAGGATTGCAGGTTGTGTGTACACAGTTTACATGGGCCCATGCTGGGGGCTTGGTTGCCCCATTACTGCATCCCTGTGTTGTTGTGCCCTTGGGTATGGGTGGGTGTCTGTTCATGCACTGTGTGGCATCCGGAGTGGTGCATGCTTCCACTCACTACTGTGGGTGTCTGCGCTGGCTGTTGTGGCCAGTGCTGGGTCAGGGTGTGTCAATGGGAGAGTATGCAGGGTGCTGTACCACTGGTGGTGGGGTCCGGGGCATGCCCTGTACCGTGTGGGTTACCTCATTTGCCAACGCATGGTTGGTTTCTCAGCAATACCTCAGGGGGGCAGTGCATGGTGGCACTGTGTATGCCGTTGTTGCATCGCTGTGTGCTGCCACCTGCTGATGGGTGCTCGTGGTGGGGCTGTCTTGCATGGTTCTGTGGTGCACAGGGTTGCATTGTCACAGTGGGGGTGGTGGCATGCATGGGGTTTCCTGCAGTGGTGGATGTAGCTCCTAGGCATGGTGTCTGGGGGTCATGGTGCACGGTGTGCTCTGCATTAGGCTGATGGTGTGGCATGGGGTGGTTAGCCCTCCTTGTGTGCCAGTCACAGCTTGCCAGAGGGTGTGATGGGGCACCGTGGCCCGGTTGTGGGTTGGTTGCTTGTCTCCATGGGCCAGTAGTTATTCCAGCCATCCCCCAGTTGTGCAGTACATGAGGTGTGGGGGCATGATGTCTGTTCTGCTGTGTGTTCCTCTGCCCATCTGTGGCATGGGTGGTGGGGCCCCTACCTCCCTGATTGTGCAGTTGCATTGCAGCTCTGCTGCTGGGGGGCATCCCTGGTTGCGCTATGGCCCCTCTGGACTGCTCAGCTGAACATCCCTTGTTGCGCTATGGCACATCTTATCTGCTCAGCTTCCCTTCCCTAGTTGCGCTACGGTGCAGGTGGTGCGATATTCAGTCATCGGCTGTAGGTGCCGTTTGGCCGGCTCAATTTTTGAATATCATGCCTCTTGCACATGGGTGCAGTGGACTTGTACTTGCTCCTGCTATTGTGCACTTTTTGGGTGCAGTTTGAATATCTGGGCCCGTATTTTCAACATAGCCTTGTTATGACCCTGTCTCATGATGAAGGGCAGAGAAAATGTTCAAATCCTGCCCAAAAGGTGATTTCATGCAGGGACTGTAAAATCATCTTTCTGTATGTAGAAAAGCATTTTGAGCAGGATTTAAAAAAATGGCAGCTGTCACACTCATGAGTGCTGTAAAGATATGGCTATGTTAAGAATCTGTGGAAAACTATTGAAAATTACCAAAGTTATGAGCCTGCATTTGCATAATTCAATGTAGGCTACTAATTTTGTTGTTTTTTTAATACTTTTACATCAAGTGTTTGACATAGCCTTCTTATGGACCCACCTCATGAACAAGGGTAGAGAACATTTTCAACTCTTGCATGAGAGGTGATTTTGCACAGGGACTGTGAAATCACCTTTGGGGATAGAGCTGGCTACTAACAGTGCCATTGTTCATGAGGTGGGGTCCTAAAAAAGGCATGTTGAAAATTTGGGACAAAAATATACATAAATGGCCAAGTTATGGCACTAAGTTTAAAACCCTATTGAAATACATTGAACTACATACCTGTTTCCTCAATTCTTGTTCTGGCTTTGAAGAGTGAAAACATGTCTGTGGTCCAGAGAGGATTATGGCATTGGACCCCTGTTTGGTAAGTAAGGGCTTGGAGGGTGTTTAGTGGGAGCATCACGTGGGAGGAGTCTAATGGCCTCAAAAGACATTGATGGAGAAGGAGTTATTATTCTTTATATGTGCCTGCAGCTATATCTTCTTGGAACCTTCTATCAAATTTCATAAGTAAGCAAGGCTGGAACTGGTCATTGAAGACCAACAAACACCAAATGGGGTTGAGGCTGAAAATAGCTCTCATTTCCAGGCTACAAAACTAAATAAATACTTCAAGTTGCTAAACATTACAATGGTGTGGCACCTTGTTATATGCTGCTTACCCTTCAGGGTAGTTAGGTGTTAGACCCATTACATCACAGTTAAAGAGTCCAGACTTGGGGTGTCCTGGGTTGGGGTGTTCCTGTAGGACCTGAAAGGGAACAGCAGAGAAGGTTGAGGAGACACAAAGGGTCAGAGGTCCTAAAGGATAGATTAGGGGTTAAGAATTAAACAAAGATACTTATCTGATTGGTATGCAGTCTGGCCAGACATGTAGAAATAATAGGAAAAAATTGATTAGTTAGATTAGTATGGGGAATTTAAAGTAGCAAGAATAACAAACAGAGAGTGAAGAGATAGAAAAGGGTATAGTACAGCATAGGAGTAAAGGAAGGGGAGGAGTTTTACAGGAAATGATAAACTTAATTTCAAAGTAAGAAAAACAGATTCAGAGACAGACAATAAAAATACAAACAGCTAAAAAGAGAATTTAGTGATATCGGGGGCTCAGCAAACCCCCTTTGGTACCCATAGTTGGCCTGCTTATGGACAGCAGATTAAAATAGCCCTGATGAGCTAGTGATGATGCTTGTGTGCTAGTGGTCCCTGCATCTTTTTCTGACAGCCATAAATTTGTTTTGGAAGGAGTCAAGAGCTGAGTTGGTGTTGGAGGCTGTAGAGATGTGAGATGAGCAGCAGTCGATGGGTCTGCATGAATGGAGGAAAGATTCAGCAACCTGAAGGACAGCAGGAGAATAATTTTAGGGAGGATATACAGTAATGGGTCTTACATACACAGTAGTTGGAGATGGTCACTGAGTGCATCTGGGAGGATACCTGAATCAACAATACAATGAGATGATAAGAGATTCCTCAATCCAAAAGTGTATTTCAAGGATTTGTGATGGGAGGGGGTCTGAAATTTATTTGGATAGCTGGAGGGATGTAACATTCTGACAAAGTTGTGCACAGCAGGAGAGAGACAATTAGAGTTAAAATCCCCAAGTGTTAGCAACTCACTAGGTGAGGAGTGGGAGCAGATGGAGGTGAGAATTTCAGTGACTAAAGCAAGGGATGGGACAGCAGTACACTTCTGCAAGTAAGCTTGAGACTGTGAAAAGGAGGGTGAATTTGAGGAGGAGCAGTTCATAGGTAGATGTGCCAACTAGATGTAGGAGAAGAGACAGACTGCAACACCCTCCACCTCTCTTACAGCGGTCATGCCTAGCTATGGAGTAATGAGGTATAGACACTGCAGACACTTGTCACTCGTAGGAGAGCCAAGACTTGGAGAATATCTGGGTGGAGGTTATCCATGAGGAACTGCAACAGATCCAGCTTTGGGAGGAGGCTGCTGTTCCTAAGGTGGGCAACTTGCAGTCTTTTGAGAAGCTACATTGGGGAGGTGGGATTAGGACCAGGATAATGTTACCTGCCACCAGGAGTAGCACAAAGTTGGGAGGGATGAGAAGAAGAGGGAAGGAGGCACCAGAAAGTTTCCAAGTGAAGCATAGGAGCAGGAAGAAGAGAACAACCAGAATGTCAGGGTGAATGGCGGATGAAGGGTAGGGATAATAATAGGCAGGTCGGGGAGAGGGACCTGTGATGAGAGTTGGAAGGATGAAGGGAGGGAGGAGCAGATGAAGGAAGAGAGGAGATGGAGATTATGAGGTTGGCTAGCTAAGATGAGAAGAAACATGGTGGATGACTGCAATCCAGATGGGAAAGCTTACAGGCTTCACACAGACAGGAATAACCTATGTAATTTAAATGCTTATTAAACCATTCTGAGTTTTCATCAAATCTTGTAAGTTCAGTGTTGACATCAACAAAGTAACATAGTGTTGCTATTATAGAAGGGACTTGGGATTCATCTTCTCTGCCAATCCTGCAACACAGCAGGGACTACACACAGTAAAACAGTATTGTGATGATGGAAGGGACTTGGGCTCCATCTTGTCTGTCCTTCTTGCTGCAAAGCAGGGACTATGCAGAGTAACACAGTACTGTGATAATGGAAGGAACTGAAAATCCATCTTGTTGGCCACTCCTTCAGTATGTCAATGACTATACATAGTAACAGAAGACTGTGATGATGGAAGTGACTTGGGGTACAGCTTGTCTACCCCTACTGTGGCAAGGCAGTGATTACACACAGTAACACCATATTGTGATAGCAGAAAGGACTTGGGGTCCATCTTGCCTGTCTCTCCTGCAACATGACAGCATCTATGTAGAGCAACACAGTATTGTGATGACAGAAGAGACTGAGGATCCATCCTGTCTACTTCTACTACAGCATGGCAGTGGCTACACATAATGTGAGTATGGAACACATCCAAATTAACAGCTGGTATGTTACTCCTTCCCATGTTGCGTATCCCTTAATATGATTCTCCCTCAGAACCCTGTCTAATCCTAATATGAAAGCCAGAAGAGAACTAGTTTTCAAAACCAAACTGGGTAGGCCATTCCACTTGCATCGGGCAATGCTGTGTAATGTTTCACTTTATTCTGCCCCCCCCCCCCCCACCAGTTTGAGGAAACATAGAAACATAGACTTTGACAGCAGATAAGGACCAATTGGCCCATCTAGTCTTGCCCACTTCCCTACCTACAGGATAGGCTGCAGATCCTAGTTAACCAACAGCCTATTTCTTCCTACACCCCACAAGAATTGTCTTATGTCTGTCCCATGCATTCTTTTTTTGCAATTAACATTTTATTGAACATTAGAATACATGTACTTGCGGAGACAATGTAAGTAAGCATAAAATACAGATGGGGTCACACAGCAGAACAATCAGTACAATCTAAAAAAAAAAAGAAAACATACGGTCTCCATAGCCCCAAACACCATCCCACCCCACCCCTCCATACAAGGCACTGTGATCAGAGACTACATGGGAGAGGAAAGAAGAGGCATCACTGCTATAAGTTCCTCATGAGTAAGCTGTTACTAGTGGAGACCAGATTTTCTCGAAGCGGGGCAACACATTGCAGTATGGCAATCATCCTCTCGGTCCTGAGGCACGAAAGGAATTCTGCCAACCATTCAGAATAAGAAATTAGCAGGGTCCTTCCAGTGCCTCAACACCAGTTTTAATTACACAAGAAATCATGGATATATGAAATTTCCTCTGCTTAACCATACAACCCGACATATCACCTAATATAAACATATTTCCGGGGGTGAACAGGTCTTCTAAACCCAGTAATGGATCCATTTACTTTTGATTTCATTCCACAGAGGGCTATGTTAGGACAGAGCCAAAGATATGGAAAGGTCTCCCTCCCGCCATCTATAACACAGAGACCTCTGTGCTAATTTTAAATCCTGTAATTTCTGAGGTGTGTAATAAATATTGTGCAGTATTTTGAATTGCACTAATCTGAGATGATCTTGTTGGATCCATTTGTGGCAACTCCGCCAAATAAGTGCCCAGTCCCAGGTTATGTTGGGGAATACTTTGGCCCAATATGAACTAGGTGCTAGATTATCCTTAAAGGCCCAGTTGAACAATACTAAATAGATCTTGGAAATAGCCTGTGGGGTACCGACTAAAACACTGAGGTCTTCCCAGAATGAGATGCTGGGTGAATAAACCGGATTGCTACCGATTCTCTGAATCAGAGCATGACGTAATTGATATACTTTGAAAATATCTCTCTGAGACAAACTGTCCCATGCATTCTTGAATTCTCCCACAGTTTTAGACCCCACAACCTCCTCAGGAAGGCTGTTCCAAGCATCCACTACCCTCTCTGTGAAATAATACTTCCTCACATTGCCCCTGAACTGAGCCCCCTCTATCTTTAAATTGTGTCCCCTTGTTCTTGCATGTCTCTTTTTCTGAAAGATGCTACCTTCTTGGACTTTGTTGATTCCACTGAGGTACTTAAAAGTTTATATCATGCCCCCCCTCTCCCTCCTGTCCTGAAGAGTATACATATTAAATTCCTTTAGTCTCTCCTCATACGGCTTCTCTTGCAGATCCTGCACCATTTTAGTTGCCTCCTCTGGACTGCCTCTATCCTGTCTATGTCCTTGCAGAGATGGGGTCTCCAGAACTGGACACAGTATTCCAGATGGGG
The DNA here is from genome assembly GCA_016271365.2 of Neoceratodus forsteri. NCBI lineage: Eukaryota > Metazoa > Chordata > Ceratodontiformes > Ceratodontidae > Neoceratodus > Neoceratodus forsteri. The sequence continues at coordinate 1,062,634,860 of CM057452.1, forward strand.
TCTCACCAACTGTCTGTACAGAGGGATAACAACTTCCTGTTTTCTGCTGCTGATGCCTCTCCCTGTGCATCCCACTATACCCCCAGCACTCCCTACTGCCTTCTCACATTGCTTGCTAACCTTAAGGTCATCTGATATGACTACCCCCAGGTCCCTTTCCTTTTTTGGTGTTGTTACAACCCCCCATTGTGCATTCTTCCCCTGGGTTCTTGTTTCCCAGGTGCATTATTTTGCACTTCTTTACATTGAATCCTAGCTGCCATACTTCTGACCATTCCTCCAACCTTGCCAGGTCCTTTCTCATCCTTCCCATGCCTCTGTGTATCAACCCTGTTGCAGATCTTCGTGTCATCTGCAAGAGGCATACCTTTCCTTCCAGTCCCTCTGCAATGTCACTTATGAAGACATTAAAAAGGACTGGACCCAATACTGAACCCTGCAGTACCCCACTAGTAACCCCTCTTTCTTCAGAGTGGAGTCCTTTACAATTACCTTCTGTGTCCTGTTGTCCAGTCAATTTTTTACTCAGGCTACCACGCTGGGACTCACTGTCAGGCCGGTTAATTTGACTTTTAATCTTTTGTGTGTGACTGTGTCAAATGCCTTGCTAAAGTCTAGGTAAACCATGTCCACAGCCCCTCCCTGGTCTACTACTTTGGTCACCCAGTGAAAGAAGTCTATTAGATTCATCTGACTTGACTTTCCCGCTGTGAACCCATGCTGCCTTGGGTCCTGTGCCCCACTGGCATCTAGGTACTTAACTATTCTTTCCTTCAGAAGTGACTCCATCACTTTCTATACCCTTTAGCTCTGTCACTGTTGACCCCTTTAGTGTTTGGAAAACCATGATCATGCCTCTTTTCAACCTTCTTTTCCAGAGATATGCAGACATTAATGGCAATAAAATGCCTATTGACACATTTAGTCTGCCCACCCTAACCAACTGCTCTGCCCTGGCCCTAGTAGCCATCTCAATCCTCAATTTCTAACCCCTTCTTCTAACTAAGCCCAAAAGCCTACCCCATTCTTGTATGAAACTGTATACTGATCTGACCTTTATCACTTCTTCTGGCACTTTGTTCCACCTGTCAACCATGCTTTCATTGAAAAGGTGCATGCAGACATCTTTCTTGGATCTCTCCTGCTAGTTATTTGGTTTCCATCACTGATAATTCAACATAGTTTTGTGCGTCAGTTTTTCTAATGCATACTCACTACATCCCTTCTACTAAAGGGGGGAAGGACAGACATTGTGGAACCAGAGTCCTTCGACCCATACATTACTATGTTATAAATCATGCTCAAAAATCAAGTACTTTGGTCACATATTTTGTCTTTTTCAATTACCACTCCACTTGTTTTTACAAGAGTCTGTCCCATTCTGCTTGTAACATTTGGTGTCAGGTGATGTGTGTGACAGCAGTGATTTAGGATCTTACTGTTACAGTACAGCCTTAATACAAAGTGAACTTCAGAGTCAACTATTTAGCATGAGTAGCTGTGCCTGTCCATCGGTGTTCTAGCACACCATGCCCTTACAAAACTCTCTGAGTGGCTCCTCTACAAACTAATTGACAACACTATCTGCGTGGCTCCCTGCCCAAACTTATCACAAGCTGTGCCCTCACCACCTGTATAGCTTACTTCCTGCTATCTCCGTTTCTGGCTACTGGTCTGCACTATCTATGTATGCTTATCTCTCAAAACCTGTTACCAAGTCCTGTATTAGCCTATGTATACCAAACTTGTAACACCCATATTGTAACAAATAAATAACTGCATCTACCTACCAACACTGTAACCACAATGTTGAAAATATGCTAATTGCAATGTGTAATCTAAATGTTGTACTGTATTTGTCCTCTTTGTGATGAGGTACCTTTGGAAATGAGCCTCTGGCTCAAAGGTTGTAAACCGATGTACAAATAAATAAATAAACTACAATGATTACACAAAAGTACAGTATTTTGTAGGGTATTATTCTTCACTGTTAAAATCAGCACTGAGCAATTGAGAATGGCAAAAGAATAAATTCAGTCTCGACATCACTTTCATGTAAAACATTTTTACAAGTACTATGCTGCTTACAGTTTTAAACGGTATACTTCAGAACTTCTTTATAAAAATGAAACTAAACCCAAGTAAAGATCAATTAAAGAGCATGAAACTATCATGGGGTTCTGTTCATAAATATAAACAATGTCACGGAAATCCCTTGATAGCTTTACATTATTATTATGATGCAAGCCGGGATACAGTTTATCCCTTAATTTGTTAGTTGCTTTATCAGTACTGCCTGATTGTAAGAAATTACTTGGGAGATAGTCACTTTTTATAGGGATACAAGCTTCTGTTGTTTACTTATAGAATAACGTATGGGGTGGTGTGTGTTATGAGAAGTTTACACACACTCGAGGGGTTAGATGCTACATAAACCCCGAGAGAGAAGATCGAGGGGTTTGTGGAAGCATCTAAACTCGAGGGTGTGTGTAAACTCCGAATTACATAGAAACATAGAAGTTGATGGCAGATAAGGACCGCAAGGTCCATCCAGTCTGCCCATTTCTTCTTCTACCTTATAAATGTGCCATCGGCCTTTGCTCTGTCAGTGGTCTATCTATTCATAGTCATTTGTATTGCTCCCTAATGCCTATCCCATGCCTCTTTGAAGCCCTGCACTGTATTCATAGCCACCACTTCTTGTGGTAAGCCATTCCATGCATCCACCACCCTTTCTGTGAAAATAATTTCCTCACATTCCCCTTAATTGGCCCCCTCTAATCTCATGCAGTGTCCTCTTGTCCTGCTATTTTTCTTTATATTTAAACATGTTATACTCTTTCACCTTGTTAATGCCCTTAAGGTGTTTGAATGCCTCGATCATATCACTCTCTCCCTCCTTTGCTCAAGGGTATACATATTGAGCTCTGTTAATTTGTCCTCATATGTCTTCTGATGCAGTCCCTGCACCATTTTGGTTGCCCTTCTCTGGACTGCCTCAATTTGGTTAATGTCCTTGTGAAGGTGTGGCCTCCAATACTGCATGCAGTACTCCAGATGGGGCCTAACCAGTGTCTTGTAAAGAGGGATTATTACCTCCCTCTTATGACTTGTGATACCCCTACTAATACACCCTAACACCCCCTAGCCTTACCCACTGCTTTAGAGGTCTGCTTGGATGATTTCAGGTCATCAGTGATGATGATGCCCAAGTCTCTTTCTTCCTTTGTGACTGCTAGCAGCTCCCCTCCCAGCCTATAGGTGGCTTCAGGGTTTCTCTTCCTTATGTGCATGGTTTTGCACTTCATTGCATTAAATCCCAGTTGCCACTCTTCTGACCATTTTGTGAGTTAATTACACACTAACCACCCCATATTTTATTTGATATAATTGCAGGGTTCTGTTTTTTTTGCCTGAGCAGTAATATTAATATAACATAGTTGGTGAGCTTTGTTGTATGAGTTTATAAAGTGACTGTAAATTATTATGAAATGCAAAAGTACTCTTACCTTGTTGTATTGATTGAAGTTTTTATTTGCAAACAAGAAAGGTTATTATTAAGTTACATACGTTTAATTTATTTTAGATGTACTATTTAATTACAATTTGAAAATGTTAACTGAAAACAGCGTTGAGTTAATGCAGGAACTGGAAGACATTAGTATGAAGTTGCATATTTAAGTAAACATTTTATGTTAGTTTGAAATGCTGAGTTAATGAATTTAAATTTTGTAGTAGAAAGTTTGTTTGAATGGTGTTCTCTCAGTTGCTGGGAAGTATTGCTGAGCTCTCTGGATTGCTGTAGATAACGGCACATGTGACCTGCAGAGGGCAGAGAAATAGGAAAAAACATTATGAGGCTTTGGAAAATAGAAGTTGCGAGGAGGGGTTTATATTTAACTTTCCTTAATCAGAGCTGTCAGAGTCTTAGGTTACTTGAATTCTTTGTCGTTTTTCTGGAGGTGCAGAATGGTAGATGTTCACCTTGACTGTGTCGCGGAAAATGCAACCACTTCTGAATATGGAGGTGAGTGTGTTGCTGGTGCCAGGTTCTGCAAGTTCATTGCTGTTTGTTGTAGCCATGGCTGGAGTGGGTTTATTTGAGGTGGATACTGTTTGCTGCTCATGGGAGTAGGTTAGGAGGTGGCTGATGTGCTGCTGCTTTTTTTCTGACAGGACAGAGTAATTGTTTACAGATTGTATGTTTTTGAGTCCTGAGATTTGCTGGACTTCTGTTGGGGGAATATCATTATCAATGAGGCGCTGAATACTTGTTTTGCGAGTACTGTGATTAGTGATTCTTTTACTATCTGGCAGGCCTGATTCAAGCTTCATTTGAAGCATCATTTTTCTCATTTTGTTATGCCTATATTCATGTTGCAGTACCAAAATGAGGATTCCTTTCTGTTGGTGTTTGGGGCAATGTAAAAGGGTGCATCTGGTCGTAACATTTCAGGGGGTCTTTGTGCCTTGTATAAATCATATGCTCTCATAGCATCTCTGTCAGGATTTTTTTGTGTTGGCATAAATATGTGGGCTTATAGGGCGGACATCGTGGGGATTTTCCCCTGTTCGTGTTTTGGTCTGCCTTTCACAATATTGTAGGTAGCTGTTTCCATTGGTGTCAACTCCTTTTTCTATGTCTGCCCATTGACGGTCGTACTGTTCTTTCATCTGTAAGGCGTACTGAATGCCAAAGTTAAAGAACAGGAAATTGAGTAGTCCGGTTGGATTGGACATGGATAGTGTGCCAGATAGATACATTTGTTCCACATCTTCGTCGGAAAGGGGTTGCGCTTTATTTGGTCAGTTGCCCTTGTCTGCCTTTTTTAACTGTCTTTGTTTGGCTGCTAGCATTTTTTTGTTTCAATGAATGTAGTGTCTGGACCCTTAAATATAGAGAACAGGTACTTTTGTAGTGCTAGTTGTCTGTCTATTCTAACTACAATGCCCTTTATTGTACCCAGCTCGTAGTCCGTTCCATCTTGTCTCTTTAAGACATACAGAAAGTCTGCTATCTTAATGTCTAGCTTGTCTGGTTCAAATGTTTCAAAATATGTTGTTTATTCTAGCTCTGTGAGGAACATTGTGAAGAGACAGACATCGCTTTCTGTCTTGCTAGCAGTATTTTTGTTTTGTTGCTTTGTTATAAAGGCTGTTCTGTCAGAAGTACTGTGGTCTGTGAAACAAGATGTCATTTTTTTTATTTTTTTAGGCTACGGAAGATTTAATGGTGTGTGTGGTGCTGCTTCTGAGGTAAGTGCTCGAGGGGAAAGTGGTTTGACTGCAAGATAATGGCACAGGTGTTTGTCTTGAGGGTAATGTTGGCTCGTGCTTTTGTAATGGAAAAGTGGCAGGTGTTTGCTGTTATAAACATTCCTTTATAACAGCAAATTATGCCATGCTTTCTCTATGGAAAAAACAGAACCCAGTTATTATAAGAAAATTAATAACAAACAAACTAATAATATACAACATGTTTTAGGCAATATTCAAAAATATAAGCAGCACCTCAAGCAAAAAGCACAAACAAATGCAACTTTAATCAACAGGTAATTATTCCATGAAAACTGGAAACATTAAATGTACTGCAGCTGGTTTAGAATTGCAATGCTGTAAGTGTAGTTTCGCAAAGACAGGTGGGAGTCAGACAGTTTGTTCGATGCACATTGGGAATGGATGTAAGCTAGCTACACACATTTGTATGAAAGGAAATTAGTGAAATGCACAGGAACTCTAGTTAACAGCAACCTGGCTGTAAAATACACAGGATCTCAGCAGCCTGGCTGTAAAATACACAGGATCTCAGCAGCCTGGCAGGAAAATACACAGTATCTCAGCAGCCTGGCTGTAAAATACACAGGATCTCAGCAGCCTGACTGTAAAATACATAGGATCTCAGCAGCCTGGTAGGAAAATACACAGGATCTCAGCAGCCTGGCTGTAAAATACACAGGATCTCAGCAGCCTGGCAGGAAAATACACAGGACCTCAACAGCAACAACAGCCTGACAGTTTACAGCTGCAAGCTGAGATTGAAATGTTCAGAAACTCGCTTAGCAGCAGCCTGCGAGTGAAATATTGTACACAGAAACTCAGCATCAGGCTGAGAGTGAAATGTTCAGGAACTGTCTGCAGCAGCAGTCAGGCAGTGAAATGATCAGGAACTCAGTTTGCAGCAACAGCAGACTGGCAATAAAATAATGTGCAGGAGCACAATCTGCAGCAGCAGCCTGGCAGTGAGAAGTACAGAGACTCAGTCTGCAGCAGCCTGGCAGTGAGATGTGCAGGGACTAAGCCTGCAGCAGCCTGGCAGTGAGAAGTACAGAGACTCAGTCTGCAGCAGCCCGGCTGTGAGATGTGCAGGAACTCAGTCACAGAAGCAACCTGACAAAGAAATGGGCTCAAACTCAGTAAGCAGCAGCAGCAACAGATTAACAGTAAAATGGGCAGGAACTGAATGTTTAGTGGCAGCCTGACTTCGATAACTGCAGGGAAGTGAATGAAGATGGCCACCTGCGGGCTCCCCATCATGCCCTACTGAACACTTCAGTGAAGTCCGCACCCCCTGCAGCCATAACAGAACCAGGGTTCCAACTCAGTGTTAATCTGCTGTCCCGGACAAAGAAGCACCTGTCTGGACCACCCACACCCACTATGGAATATTAACCTACCCACCCCCAGTTACCCGATGTGGCCTGCAGTTTTGTTGCTGGTCAAGACTGGAAAAGGCTGTCTGGACAGGAGGTTTAGCAAGCAAACAGTCTGGCAGCCCACATGCACTTCAAAAATTGGTCCTTTATGTTCCAAAATTTTCCCTTCAAAGCATGATGGGCCCCCAGAAATCTAAATACTTATCAAGGGTCAGCCATCAGCAATGGACATGTGGCTCAGGAATGCAAGCAAAAGATAGGTGACTCCCTCACCTCTAAATTCAGTTGTTTTTTTTAGCTAGGAGAGACACACTAAGCTGAAAGCATGTTTACAAGTGCAACCTGGGAGCACAAGGGAGTTAAGTGACTTGCCCAGGGTCACACAGTATGTAAGTGGGAGCTGTGGAATCAAACCCAGGTTTCCAGGTTTGCAGCTCAGAGCCCTAAACCACTGTGCCACACTGCCTCAAAGGTTCAGATTGACTATATCATGATACATTTAAAAACAAGGAGTCCTGAGCATGACACTGTGAGATTGGGCACCCCCAGTATCACTCTTATCCTTCCAGGGGGGTGTGGGGTGGTGAGTGCTGAGAGGTCAGGTGGGGGGATATCAATAATTAACAAAACCAAAAACCTGCAGACACAGCAGTCACAGCATATTCTGCCATATCTAAGATGACCACCCACCTATACTGCACGTGCCCATAAAGTCACACATGCACAGTGCGGTTTGGCAGACATCTTAGATAAGGCATAGTATGCCGTGCTCTTCCATGACAGCTAGCAGTAAAATATTGCAGTGCTGTGGTTGGTAGGGATAACATGGGTGGACTGCTTCACAGACGTGGAGGCAACTGTGATGCAATCCGACATGTTGTTTGTTCAGAAGGAATGTGAGTCATTTTTCTGAGTAATTGTAAGAGGACTGCAGGGCTACTTCTACTGCAGCCCTAAAAATACTGACTGGATAGGTTGACTTTCTCAACCCAGTTTTCTAATCCATATTCCAAGACTTGCTGAGTTAGCACTGACAGCATTGTTTTAGTAATGCCCCATATTGTATGTGCATACTCTCACCTCACCTCACTTCACCTCACCTGTTGTCTACTGCTGAACTGAACCAAACTCAGTCAATCCCCACCACCACACATGAAAAAGAAAACCTGACTGGACTGCTTTATTTTTCTTTAGAGCACCAGTCCACCATGTGGTCCTTTACTGCAGAATGATGTGCTCCAGATATCCAGATCTTAGCTCCCCTGACCATCATACTCACACCATCTCAAACCCACCCTCATCTGCACAAATGCACTGAAAATTGCAGCCAAACTATCACCAATATGTAAATGTGCCCCACTGCTTGGGGGTGGGAGGGTCTGCTTTCATACAGGAGGTGCTTGGGAACTCCAGCACACTTTCATGGGAGAGGCAGCTATCAACCCTGTCTGGTTCACTGCAGGACACTCTAGCTGCACATAAAACAACAAGTTGAAGGTTCACAATTTTCTACAGCCCCCAATGTATGTGGAGTAAATATTTACACTTTCCCAAAGGCCACTATGAGGATTTTTCTCCACGGAAATGCTGCAGTGAAGCATGGTGCTGCATTTTTGGAAGAAAGGTGAGCAAAAACAGCAATTTTGGATACAGACTGTAATTTTGGCAAAAAGTGCAGCAATTTCAGTGATCACCGGAATTCACTGGCCCTAGTCATTAGTTATTGAATCAGAATTGAAATTCTAGTTTTACTACTGGTACCAGCTAAAGAGTTACTGCACCCTTTGTAGTATAATTTATCCTTTTGTGCTGCTTGATTGGGTGGGTGGGTGCCTTATAGACTGTGTGGAAACTGAGAGGATGGGAGTGCTCAATGTGACGTGCAACTGCTAACCCCTCCCATTCTTCCAGCTTCCCGGCCTGTGCTCTTAAATGAAAACACTATTAATTGTTGAATTTTTTTTCTGTGTGTGCACCCAACTTGTTTTACCTGACTGAAGTATTTTACTGCTGAAGGTAACAATTGTCTTATTGGTTCCCAGGGAGAGTGATCCAATCCTGTGTAGGGAGGTAGGTAGGTACAGTACCACATTCCTGGGAATGGTACTGCATGCAACATTTGTCCCACATAATCTCTCCTGGGGGAGGTGCCACCTTATTTTTTATTTGTTCAGGGATGAACCCCCTCCACCATAGCAGAATGAATGTATCCAACTCCCTCAACCAGATGGCCTCTGTACAGTCATCAGGCAGTGATGTGAATCCAGATGTGAAGACCTGGGGGGGGGTCACAAACAGAAAGGTGCAAGCATAAAAAGACTTATAGTCCATTGTGTCCATCCATTTTCTACCTGAACTGTTCAAAAATAATCAGTACATGATAGCAGTAATCAGACAGGCAGTCATGTATTCAGGACAATCTATGTTAGATAAAAATCCCAAAGTCCTTTATTCAAATGTTCTATGCTGCAAATACACAAATTCTCTTAGTTGATTTTTGCAAGTGCTATATATCTGAGGAAGATGAGTTTAAACTCTTTTATCATATGAAGACAGTTAAAAATTGAACACTCACCACCTCAGAATAAAAGGAGCAAAACTCTTCTGTTACATGGCATATAAATTTAATATTTTATTTCCATGCCATCTCTTCAGCACCACAGGTCTACACCTTATATGTTTCAGACACTGAATGTCCTTTATCAAAGGTACAGGCAAAATCATAAAGCATAGACTTAAATAGCAGGTGTGTGATGTCATTTGCTTGCTTGTGATTGTCAGTGTCAGTGGCTCAGTAGGTAGCACACTCACCTCTGAGGCCGGGAGATCAGAGGTCTGTGGGTTCAGTTCCCATACCTGGCACTTAGGTTAATATCCCAGTGTAGTGCAGCATGAGAGGGGTGCTGCATGTCTGAGGTGCCGTCTTTCGGATGAGATGTTAAACTGAGGTCCCATCTGCCTGGATTGGTGGTAGATCAGGTGGATGTTAAAGATCCCATGGCACTTATTGAAAAGAGATGGGGAATTTTTATTAAAGTTGGAAAGGAACATACAATCAAAAAATGTACAAAACCTAAAGCAATTCTTACAAATCAATATACAGATACCAAATGTCAAAATAAAACCAAACAGTGTTAAGTCACACAATAATTTTAACTAAACCATATGTTTAAACACAATCATATCATTTATAGGTATATTCGTATAACACAAATCCTAAATTATTTATTCTATATCATGCTTAAATATAATAGGCATATATACTTATTATACATACTCATTTTACTTATATCTATTATAACCAATCAATAGAGGCCCATCTTCCTTGAAAGGTTGTTGACTGGATTGAATTATAATCTTGCAATCTGATGTCTTTAATTGCTGTTTCTATCATAAAAAACAACTCATCAGAAGTAAAATGTAGTTGTTGAATAGTCAATCTGCACCGGACAAACCATATGTAAAATTTAAAACAAACAAGAAATAACCATAGTGTTACTCTATCATGTTTCGTCCACAGAAAAGGCAAAATACCAAGGCATAATATTTCTAAAGTCATAAAACCAAACAGAGATGTAGGCCAGCAATGATGACTAGATTGCCAAAATCCTTGAATAAAAGGGCACTCTAAGAATAAATGCTGCATTGTCTCAATTACATCTGGACATGTTCCTCTAGGACAAAATCTCTCTGACACCTGTCTATGCTTTAGATTTCCTTTTACATTTAGGCGACCATGCAAGGCCAGCCAAGTTACATCCCACATAAAAGTAGGAATACGAGGGGAAATCAGCATTTCACCTATCAGTAATCTATCTGGCAAAGAACAAGAATCAAATCCTGCTGTCTCTTGAAAATATTTTAAAATCAAAGATTCATACAAGTTTTTCCGAGTATAAGAAAGGAGATGCTCTTTGGAAATACCCCATAGATTTATTTTAGCAAAGCAAGTTCTCATTGGATCAGGTAAATCAGAAATTGAAATTTGTCGAGGATGGTTATCATACATGGGCCAAATAGAAAAAAATAGGTCCCAAGGAATCTAAGACCCAAGGGGACCATCTATTAATTTTTTGAGCTACCAAGGGGAATAAATTGGCATATAAATATATGGTGAAAAAAATACCACAGGTTGGATCATCTTCAACCCTCCATTTCTTTTTTCTCTCAATAGTAAGCCTCTTTTAATTTGATTTAAACGGTTTCCCCAGATACTGTACATGAAAAAAAAAACAACTATATATTCTGGTTTCTAAAGTTGACAATAAGCTATATGCTGTACTTAAATATAAAAATATGGGTAACAAAAAGGTTTTTATCATGTAGATTCACTTTAATTTAGCTAAACACCAAGTATTACAAAGATTAACCTTATTTTGTGCTTCATTCAATTTAAGTATCCAATTCTGATAAGCCAAATCTCCAGAACCAAATAAGATCCCTAAAATAGGGGCTGTCACTTTTAATACTGGTACCCCAATTATTATATCATCTGTGACATCTTCAACATTAAGAGGAAGGCAACAAGATTTCTGGTAATCTATCTGAGCTCCAGTATGAGTTGTAAAATTAGTTAAAATTATTCCCAGATTATGTGCTGATGGGATGTTTCCTATTATAAAACAAATGTCATCTGCATATGCAATGCTCTTTATTTCATGGTCTTCGCAGGAAAATGATACACCCTGTATACCTCTAGTTTTATCCACCATTCTAAGTAGTGGATCAATGGTAAATAAATATAGTAAAGCACTCAGAGGGCAACCTTGCCGTACTCGCTTTAAAACAGTACACCTATGACCTATCCACCCATTACAAAAGGCTTTAGCAGAGGCAGATTTATAACATATTTTAATCCAATTAATAAACATTTCAGGAATGCCATATGTAGCCAAACAACTCCATAAATACTCAAGATTAACATTATCGAAAGCCTTAGCTTGATCCAGACTAAAAATAAGACCTGTAAGCTCACCAGTATTACCTCTATGAAATATTTCTCTAAGTAATATTAAGCCATCAGAAATCTTTCTTCCTAGTATTGAACATGCCTGAGAACTGTGTAATATAAAATCAGTCATTGGTATCAGTCTATTATGTAACAGTTTTGTAAATATTTTAAAATCTGTATTAAGCAGGGTAATTGGCCTCCAATTTGATAACTTAGTTCTATCTCCTTTTTTGTACATAAATACCACTAAACCATCCGACATACTATTTGGTAATAATCCTGTAATCAGAATTTCTCTTAAGACCTCTACAAATTCTTGTAATGATATTGTAAAAATTATTTTATATATCTCATATGGCAAACCATCACTCCCTGGGGCAGTACCTGCCTTTGTTAATGAAAACTAGCGATACTTCTAAAGATGTTGTATCAACAAGCAACATGTCTCTGCTATGTTTATCAAGCATAAGTGGAATCACTTGAGCTAACCATAAGGAATGTGGGAACCAGAAACAGTAGCATATCCAAATAATTGCTGTATATGATTATCTAAAGCATTAATAATATCTTTCCTGGTCGTACATTTTTTACCTGTAGAGTCACAAACCTCTGCCATATATTTTTGATGTCTTTGTTCAGCACAAAACTGATAGGGGTCCATAAAGGCTTTACCTTCTTGGGAACCAAATCTTCTTTCTACATCTAAGGATTTATATCTACTGTATTGTGTGGAATTTAATAATTTCCGAATTCTATCTAATTCAGATAAGGCTGTATAATCCCCTTGTGCAACTATAAAATATAAGTCTAAAAACTATTGTCAAGTGTTTATATATGTATCTTTATTAAATTTCCCATTAATCTTGCCAATTATTTGGAAATACTGCCTTATATCTATTTTTGTATCTTCCCAGCAATCTCTATATGAATCATAGAGGCTAACCACTGATTTCCTTGCTTGTAGTACTGCCAAAATTCCTTCTTCAACAGTTGGTAACTTAAGTACTTCCAGGTTAAGATGCCAATATCCTGGTCCTCTATGCATTATTTCATAACTACCTATCGTAATCTCAAGTATCACATGATCAGAAGGTGTACCTGGTATAGTTTGAGCTTTTTGTATTGTTAAAGTATCTGAAATAAACCAGAAATATATCCTTGTTGCTTTAGTACCTTGAAAAAATGTTTTTTGTGATTTACCTAATACATCAAAAACATCAACCAATCCTGACTGTGTCAAAAATCATTAAGACACTTAGTATCACAAAATAACTTTGTGGATCGTATACCTCTATCCGTATGATAATGGCTACAATTAAAATCTCCACCTAAAAGCACAAATCTAGAAGTGAACAAATAGGGCAATAAAGTCTTAAATAACGCTATTCTTGCAGATTTAGCTTGCGGAGCGTAAACATTAATAAATCTACAGTGTAAATCGTTAAGTATCATATCTAACAATAATATGCAACCCGGCAAAATACCTATAAGTTGAACTAGGCATGCTGTAGGATTATTAACTGCTATTCCTACCCCTGTGCATAGCTCTTCGCCAACAGACCAATAAACAGTACCCCATTTCCACCTTTCAGTGGCTTGTTCTACCTCAAACCTGGTATGTAACAGAGTATCTTGAAAATAAACTACATCAGCCTTGCCTCCATCAAACAGTGAATATATCAACATTTGCTTCCTATTTGACTGAATACTATTAACATTTAAGGATGCCAAATTTATATTCAAAAACATAGACAAAAGAGGAAGGGGAAAGAAGGGTGTTGTCATAACTCATATCAATGTTCCCTTTTATTTGTATTATTTCATTTTTGTAGATTTTCTCATCCCAGGTTGATCCTTTTTTTTATTTTTCACTGTATCCATATCAGCAGCAGATGGCTCTGGATCAGAAGATCCTTCAGGTTGTGAAGAATGTACTGAGGTGGAATCTGACTCAGTACCTATGTCTTCCTGTAATACAGAAAATGCATTCTGGAGGGGTATCAAACCTTATTCAGATATAGGTATTTTAGAGGTCCTGGATCTTAAACTGCGACGTCTAGCAGTAATGAGGTTAAAAGATTCTTCAGGTGGAAGGCATAGTATTAGGAATAACCTGGCCCACAACAGAATCTGTAAGAATCACCATTTTAGTAGATGTTAAGTTCTCCTCTTCCGGGGAGGGAGTAGTTGATACAATTTCCGAAATGTCCACCCATTCCATACTAGGTATGGTTTCAGGCCTACTTGGGGGTGGGGGCGGAGGTGCAGGTTTTTGCCTCTGGACCGCATGTACTGCTGTATTTAGGTAAAAATCTTGTGGCGCAAAAATCTCCATTTGTTTTATTTTGGGCAGCCCAAGGACAGTCAGTAAATACATAGGGTTCTTCACAAAGTGAGCATTTAGCTGGATGATGACAATCTGACATTGTATGCCCCAATTATCCACACTGGAAACATTTGATGACGTCACAGTTCCTGCTAAGGTGTCTACAAGAACCACATTTATAACAGTGATGGGGCTGTCCTGGATAAAAGATAAATCCTTTATCCCTTCCCAAATAAAATCAACTGGGAAGATGTTGTAAACCTTCTTCGGTTTGGTTTAAATTAACTTTAAATCTCCAACCACCATTCCAAAATCCTTCTGTATCAAGAATGGGCTCTGGGTTTCCTTTCAGGGTACACTTTTTCTCCAACCAATAGGAGATATCCTCCACATTAACGCCTTCATTACAGAACAATACAGTAATAACCTTAAATGTCTGTTTGGTTAATGGTATGGTCTACAAATGGACCCAAGCAGAATTAGTCTTTAATAATGCATATTTCATCCAAAATCTGTTTAACATATCTGGTGTACGAAAACTAATGTCATATGTATTGTCCCCTGGTGTATGAATCAAGGCATACACCTCACTGGGCGTAAAACCCAGCATTTGTTTTAAGTAAGACTTTCCCCACATAGAATCTATCAGGCATGGTATCAGTGGGTCCCAAAAACCTCAGCCTTACAGCATTTCATCTTTTAGCCAAGAAAACAGGTTTATGAAAAAGGCTAGCATAGGAGGTAGTTGGGGTTGTAAGACGTGGTAGGGTATTTTGATCAACATCAGGCCCTATATCATTAGTAGCTTTATTTTGGTTGGCATTTTCCTCTGAATCCCCACTTTGGCATTGTTGAGGTGATTTTGATCCTAGTTTAGGACTAACTGGCTGGTTGTGGTTAACCACAGCACCTGGATCCATTAAAGGCCTGTTTATGTCGGATAATTCTACATTCTGTATTATAGAACCAGGGCCTAAACTACCCTCAGTCCTAGCTGCAGGAACACTAGTCTCAGAATTGTGCCCATCTAAAACTGCAAGAGGGGTATGATCCATACCTGGAATTGGTTTGGCAGGGTCTGCGATCCACTGACCTGAATCTAACAGCAGCCACCCCGGCCTTTTCAAGGCGATATCTGGGGACCATGCTGGGGAAGATTCTACTTCTACTGTATATCCCCTGAAATCTTCAGTGAACAAGCTTTTTTCCCCTCAGGGCTGTTTGCACCTTTATGTATTTTCAAGTTGGTACCTGTATGACCTGAGGGTGAATCTACTTCGGGTCTCTTCCATTTCCAAATCTCTTCTTCAGCAACAAGCTGAGCAATTTGATAATCCAGAGCAGCCTTCTCCCAAAGGCGTTGTTTCTCTTGTAATATACTGAGAGCTTGTTGATCTTCCGAAGCATCATCAGCTGTCTCGGCATTTAGAAGTTGCACTTTCGGGTTTGGATTTAAAGCCGACATGCTCTTGCAATTAAAGCAAGACATACTCCTCATATGTGCTGGACTTGCGGTACATTTTTCACCTTCCAGCTGAAAACTGTGTTTTGAGGGGTTAGATACGTTTTGCTGGCCACCACTCGGGTGCATTCCAGCTGTATTATTCCCCTCTGCTCTGGGTAAAGCCTGTGAGCTCTCTTGCATCTGAGCTCCTCCACTATCTGCCATCCTGAGACTGTTCCTCTCTCCCAACAGTCTCACAGTGCCACCATTGTCCACAAGAGATATTGAAACAGAAAGGGATTCCTTGTCTTCTGCCTGTGTTTCTCTTGTATGCAGTTCTTCTCCACCAGGATCCATGGGAGCCGCTATCTTGGTCCCACAGGAAAATGGGTCCCCCCTGCTCACAGAAAGCAAGAGTAGGGGAATTTCCCCAGTGTCCTGGCTGAATTTCTCTCATTGACTAAAAATACCACCAACAACTTAATCTGGTTCAAGGTCAGCTGGCATTCATCTGTATTCCCCTTCCCCGGGTTGTGCCAGAAAATAGGCAGGATTTGTCTAGTGCACTTACCTGCTCAACAAAAAATAAATAAATAAATTTACTTATGTTATGTTATGATCAGGTGAATGATTTCCATGCTTAGCAATCACTAAATTGATTACACCCCTGAAGAACAATTATACATTTTAAATAGTTACTACAACAGCAAACAACATTAAAAGGTTTTAGAAAACTTGCATGAAACAAATTCATTATAATATGTAATACTGGTTCTCTTAAACATTTCTTATCCCATTTAAAAGGATGATACACATCTTGAATAATAAATAATATTTCTATTATGTGTGCTTGGGCTGACTAATTACTATAATTCATAGTTGATAAAACACACCCCAACTTTATGTGCCCTAAACTACTGTATGTGGCAGCATGTCACAATTCTTTTTACCTGTACTGCTTGCAAACAAGTTATAACCTATACTTTCAATGTTTTTTAATAAAAGGTTTAAGGTGAAAGGGAACATTAATTCCTAGGAATTCTATTGACTTAAGATTAAATACCCAGAACGCTTCCCTTTTGAGGATCATAGCATTGTAATTTCCATGTTAGAATTCTTAATGTTTTCTATTATTTGGAACTTAAAGTTGTGTTCTGTAGGATTTCTAGCCTTCCTTTACATGTAGAGCAGTCATAAACTGTTTCTAATCCACTGAAATACAAAATAGTTTGTTTTTTGGCACCATAGCAAGAAGGAACTGCCTAAACTACACACTTAATGTACTTTATAACACCTAAAATTCATGGTCATTATATTTAGCACTCCAAGCACATCAGATGTGTCCTTATCATCTTATTTTCACTGGAGGAATACTATTGCTGCTATTGTATAGTGATGTACCTTATACTCACTGTCATTTTATTAACACTAACGTGAAAACAGCGAATATAGTGAAAACAAAAAGACAGTGACTATTACGTCTTATACAAAAACATTTACTGATGGATCCTTAAATACTTCAAGTACCTAGAACCTTTCTTATCAGAATCATGTCCTAGAACACATAACTGTTCAGATTAACAAAAATATGTGTGTACTCTTTAGGCACAATGGATGCTTATAGGAAGTGGCTTGTCTTGCTGTAGTCAACTACAACCTTTATCCCTTTTGGACAATGGTGCTGAACAATTTGCTCAGTAGTGGAGAAAAAGCTTTCTAGACCAAGTGCTCAATCCACTGAAAAGCATGTATCCACCTTTAACCATGCATAAAGCTAGTGAGCAGTCCTACAGCTCTAGAGATGTGAGAAATTGGAAAATTTCACCTAGCAAAATAATTTGCATATGTTTTCACCTAGGCAAAATGTAGTTGTGCCTCTGATTTTGCTTTCACATAATGCGAAATGTCATTCAATTTCACTTACACATAAGACAAACTTTTTCCATTATCCTTAATTTCGCCAATGGTTTTTAATTTTGCCAGCAAAATTGCAATGCATTGTGAGTGGACAGCTGAAATATCACATGCAGGCTATTTTCTGCACAGCATATTGTCTGTTGAGTCAGAGCGCATGTTCAGTGTGGTGCATCACAGCCAATAAACCCTTCAAAAACCTTAGGTCTCAAAGTGTACCTAGTTTAAAAAACATATTTTATGATTGCTTACATTCTTTAACGATTGCTGATGTAGCTGGTAGTTTGGTTTTGATTCCTTTTCCTTTTAAAAAGTGAAAAACAGACTGCCCACTGTACTGGTGTTACCACATCAAAACATGTTTGTTTACATTCCTTGATCAGCTCCAACTGCATCTTTCCTGGACATGAGAACACCCCCAATACAGTCTAGCCATTTGTGATATAGTTGGAGTTTAGGAGGAAACTGCCTCATGTGTGACTGCTCTATTTGGCTGTGTTTGTAATGCTCAGAAAGATTGCAGTAAGAACAGATCCAGGATTGTAAACAAAAACAAAGTTGTTTATAAATATACAGTGCTTGCATTTCAGTTCTACCAAACAAGGTGGCCGCACCTTGAGTACTGCGTGCAGTTTTGGAGGCCACACTTAAAGAGGGACATTAAACTCCTGGAGAGGGTCCAAAGGAGGGCAACCAAAATGATTTTGGGCTTGGGGGACAGGACCTATGAGGAGAGGCTCAAAGAGCTAAATATGCACACATTGGAAGAAAGAAGGGACCGGGGGGACATGATCGAGGTCTGCAGGTACATGAAGGGGGTAAATAGGGAGGAACAGTCAGGGTGCTTTGAAGGAAGGAGGAGGGCCACTAGAGTGCATGGGTGGAAGCTGGAGGGAAGATTCAGGGGAGAAAGGAGGAGGTGCTACTTCACTGAGAGGGTGGTGGAGCCATGGAATGCACTGTCTAGGGGGCTGGTGGAGGCAGAGAGAGTGGAGGGGTTCAAGAGGGGGTGGGACAGGTACAGGGGAAGGGTTCTGTAAGCAAAATCCAATGCAGCAAGAATATCTGGAACTGGAAAGGAAGAAACCACAGAAGGTGAGGAGGGCAGCAAGGTCAGCTCCCAGGGTGGGGGCTGACCAAACGAGCAGACATGAAAGACTGTTAGGCCTATTCTGCTGGCATTTTAGTATGTTAGACAAAACAAACAGAAACATCAATGAAGCTTAGTTTATTTTATTTATTTACATCTAGGATTACAAGACCTTTGAGCCAAGACTCTTTTACAAAGGTACCACATCAGTCTGAGGACAGTACAACAATCTACAACGTTGCATGGTAAAACATCAAGACAAGGAATTATAGGCAGGATAAACAGGTAGAACAGGTTAACAATCAGTGACAGTGAGAAATGCATACACTAAGGAGAAGACCGGTCAAGGGCAGTTTAGGGTGTACAACAGCAATAAAAGACATGGGTAGGACACAGGAGGTAAGCGCTGCAGTAGGCATTGTCACAGCACATAAAGAAGTGCAGGTTGCAGGGGTAGGAGGAGATGGTGAGGGAGGGAGGTAGGTAGGGTGGGGAGGAAGGGGAAGGAGGGGGAGGAGAAGCAACAAGGGAAAAAGGGGGGATAAAGTGCAAGAAGGGGTGCAGAAGCTGCACTGATAGGATAGCTGGGGGGGCTGGCTAGATGAGGCAGTCACAGGTACTGGAGGCAGAGAGATCAAGGCAGAGTCTCAATTTGAAGGAGCAAGTATGGGAATAGAGGAGATTTTGCCATTGAGGTTATTCAGCTGGCTTGAGGCCCTGTAGGCAAGTGAAAGCTGACCCTTAGATGTTTGGCAGCAAATAATCTGCAGGAGTTGTAATCCAGATCCTCTGGTATGGCTGGGGTTACTTCTTGGGCTGAGGAGGACTTGGACACCAGGGGGAGCAAGGCCCAAGGTAATCTTCTTTGCCATGAGGCAGGTTTGGTATTTTAGTCAGTTAGATAGTTGTAGCCAGACAGTTTGAGCATAGAGGTCACAGGTGTGGGTAAGGCAATGGGCGCCAGTTATATGATGACAGGCTTTGTTTAGGGTAGTGGAAATTAGTCACAGGCCAGTTGCAGTGGCAGAGCCATATATAATGAGGCCATTGTCGATAATGGAAACTACTGAGCTTTGGACAGTGACACTTAGGGCTACAGGGGTTAAGTGTGCCCTATGCCTATATATATGGCTATGCTGTCAATGTGGGTCCCATAAGACAGGTGATTGTCAAGAAAGATCCTGAGATATTTAAACAAATGCACCTCTTCAAGGACCACTCCAAGGCAGTTTGTGACGGTCAGTGGGTGCTGCTGGTTCCTATTCTGGGAGTTACTGAAGAGCATAGATTTAGTTTTTTTTTTTTATAGTTTAGGATGAGTCTGTGTTTGCTGAACCAGTTTCCAATGGAGGTGAAACCAAGCTGAAGTTTGCTCTGTAGGGGTAGTGGATCCTTATGGGAGGTGTGAATTTATGGCATCATCAGCATAGAGTATGATTTGTTCCGGACATGACTGGGGGAGGTTATTCAGAAACAGACTGAAAAGGAGAGGCCCCAGTAGAGGTACTCCAGAGTGGACTGGCCATGCACCATAGAGGACACCAGCAATTTTCGCTTTGTGAGATCTGCTCTCCAAGTAACTTTTAAACCAAGCTATGGAGTCTGGGGAGAGTCCTGCATTTAAGAGCTGTTCCAGAAGCAGATGGTGGTGGATGGTATCGAAGGCCTTAGTTAGATCTATAAAGACCGATCCAGTTAGGAGACCATTATCCAGAGAGCTGCGGATCACTCCAGTGAATTCTAAGAGAACTGGTGTGGTGCTGTGTCCTTTTCTGAATTCATGCTGCTGTGTACATAGGATATTGTGTTTATCCAGGTAATCTGTGAGCTGGTCAGCAACTAGGCATTCGATGGCCTTGGATAGTGGAAGCAGCATAGAGATTGGTCTGTAGTTTCCAGGGTTGGTCCAGTCTCCAGCTTTATGGACAGGGGTGACCGTGGTAGATTTCCATCTGTCTGGGAACTGGCTAAGGCTGAGGGAGAGGTTGAAGATCTTAGTTAGTGGGCTAATCACCTCATCAAGGGTGAAGGACAGCAGTTTTAGGTCAAGCGTGTCCCCACTATTTCTTGTTTTGGCGATTGCTTTAGCAATGCATTTTCAGGCTTTGTGCAACTTGACTGCTCTGAAGTAGAATGGAGACTGTGTAGGGGAGGGTGGAGTGGTAGTAGGTTGATCAGGGGAGTGATATTCATTGAAGAAGTCAGGGGAGAGAACTTTACTGAGGTCCATTGAAGCAGTGTTGGAAGTATTGGCAATAGTTGAGGGGTCGAGGGTAACAGTACCATCCATGACTAGCATAGTTGGGAAAGTTTTAGGTTGTTTTCCGGTTACTTCTTTAATATTATTCCAGAATGCTCTCCCATTACCCCATGCATTGATGAGTGCTTCCTTAAAGTAGCTGCTTTTGTGAAGCTGGATTGATTGTGTATAGGCATTATGGGCACGTTTGTAATTCTGAATGTTGGTCTGCATGCCAGAAGCCTGAGCCAGAAGCCAGAGGTGGTCCCTTGCTTTTAACTGCGCAAGTAGATCATCAGTGAGCCAAGGATTGCAGAGGGCTTTGACTTTATGCTTTTTGAAGGGGGTGTAGGCATCACAGGCTGCACTGAAGGTGGTAATGAAGAAATCCAGGACTGAGTTTACATTTGTAGCATTGAAAATAGGAGTCCAGTCTTGCTGCCTAAGGAAGGATTTGAGAAGTTTCTGCTACCCTCAGGGAAGGATTCTGCTGGTGGTGACTGATGGTGGGAGTTTGCAGAATTTATTAGACCATTCACATTCACAGGTGACAGGGGAATGGTCACTTAGAGAATCAGGGCGGATGGAGATATTGGTGATATGGGTGAGGTGGCTGATTAGGACCCAGTCCAGGAGGGAGCTAGTTCCTGTCTTGTAGTTGCGTTGGGTTGGGGAGGTGACCAGTTGTGTGAGGTTTACAGAGGTGAGGGCATCCTTGAGGCTCCCAGTATCAGGGGTGAGCCAGTTAATGTTAAAGTCACCAAGCATGATTATTTTAGAACCAATGAATTGTGGACCGGCAAAGTCCAGGAAGGCATTGAAACCTTTTACCTGCTTTTTTGGTGGGGAGTATTTAAGGTATTTTCTGACCTTGAAGAAAAATGGGGATTGGTGACCCATTCTGGATTTAAGGTTCCTGAACAAACACTTAAAAAAAAAAAATTCTAGATGGCCAGTGTGGCAATGATACTGACCACTCTCAGGCAAGGAGACTGGCTATCATCCATAGACCTCAAGGATGCTTACTTCCATATTCATATCAGACAGTCACATAGGAAATATCTAAGATTCAGACTGCCATCAGGTCATTACCAATTCAGGTCCCTTCCTTTCGGCCTGACCTCAGCTCCCAGAGTGTTTACAAAAAGCCTGGCAGGAGTAGTTGCACACTAAAGGCATTTGGGAATTTCAGTTTTTCCCTACCTGGACGACTGGCTGCTGGTGGGTCAGTCTCAACAACAAGTAGCAGAGGCCTTAGCAGTCACTCAAACTACTCTTCACTCATTGGGCTTCTTAATAAATACAAAGAAGTCAGTCTTGGAGCCAGTCCAACTCCAGCGATTCATAGGAGCAGAGCTGGACACAATTCTCAGAAAAGCAAGACTTCCACCAGATAGGGTGGAAAGCTTGGTGCAGCTAATAGAATCTTTCAGACTTCACTCCCCAAAGCCAGTAAGGTACTTTCTGCGGTTCCTGGGGCACATGGCAGCTACAACAGCAGTAGTACCAGGAGCAAGGTTTCAGAAGAGAGACATTCAGTTCCATCTGAAGTCTTCTGTAGCAAAATGTTTCTTACAAGGTATATCTTCTGTGACATTATTACAGGTGCTGCTTTACAGGTTTTACAGTTTTATCTATCATTAGGATAAAGTTTCAGGGCTACTGCATTTGTTGCTGGCTGATTGTTTCTGTTCTTACCTCCTTGTTTCATTTGTCCGGTTCTTCTTTTTCAGCAGGGGAAGGGCCCAGCTAACTACCCGTATTCCCAACCACCCCATACTACACTCCTTTTATAGGGTAGCACAGTCATGACATTTCCTGTAGCAAAGCAGGAAGGGACAGATCGGAGGGGTATCCACACAATGGCCTCATTTACAGGGGCACTAGTAATTTAACTTTTTATAACAAGTTATACAAAAACAAACAAACAAAACACAAAAATCAAACCTTTGCTTTCATTTTCTTCCTTCTAATTACTCTGACCAGGTTATAAATCCAGCAACTTATATGGAATGGATATCATTAACTGCAGGTACTGTGAAACACTTTTCAGAAGGGCGGTTTTACAGGATTTCGGATACAGTCCTACATGCTGGGCCATTGGAGATCTAAGGGCTCAGCTCCAGGCAGGATGGACAGAGATTGCACACTTCAAATTGCATATTCAAGAGGAAATATATTATAAGAACCACCTGCCATTTTCCCAACATCTAACAGAGGCACCTCGACTGTGGAAGGTAGTTGGTCTGGGAGGTTGGCAGGTAGTTAGTAGGGGCAAATCAGGTGCCACATCACTCGGTGCTCTCCAACATATCACCTACACAAATCATATGAAAACTACAAATAGGTATCTGCCTCTATCTCCAAAATCAAACAAAGGGGCAGAGGACATTGCAAAGCAGGACACTGCAGCACAGGAGCTAGCACAACAAAACTCGCCCAAAACAGGAACCAAAACAAAGAAGGCAAAAAGGAAATCAAAAAAACTTCTGATCATGGGAGACTCCATGATTCGGGGAGGTGATACCTATCTCCAACAAGGGGTAATGGTCAGATGTCTCCCAGATACATCAGCATGGAGAGACACTGACTACTGTATGTTAGTGAAAATATCAAGGCTACAGAAACTCAGAATACACATAAGGATCCAAAAGAAATGTGGGTCACCCTGGAAACAGGAAATGGGACAGCCATAAGAACTGGGGTTGTCTACAGGCCTCCAGACCAGGGGGAGGACACAAACACATTACTGTTAGAAGATATACCAAACATGACAGCTAAAGGGGAGGCTCTGATAATGGAAGACGTCAACATGCCAGATACAGATTGGTCAATACCAGCAGGAACATCAACCAGAACTAGACATATAGTGGATTCACTGCAGGGGGAGGGCCTCAAACAATTGGTACAACAACCCACAAGAGACCGGGCTATCCTGGATCTAGTACTGACTAACAGGGAAAGGATCACATATCTCCAGGAAGAAGGTCACCTGGGGGCCAGTGACCATCACAAAACTTGGAGCCATGTATAGGGTTAGATCTTGTATAAGACCTGAGGTAAGAGGGAGAGTTATCAATTCTATGATAATTCCCATGTTGAATTATGGGGACTTTTTTTATGCCAGTGGTAACAAAAAGTGATTTGGAGAGACTGAAAATGTGCTTTCGTAGATTAGCTAGATTTATTTTAAATGTTCCCCGTCCTACTCACAAGTGTCTCTTATACAATCAGTTGGAATGGCTGAGACTTTCAGAATGTAGACAGGAACATTTACTTGCATTTATGTTTAAATGCTGGCTGGGTGCCTTACCTCCTTAAATAGTTGCAGGAGTCACTAAAAGGGATAAATTGAGTTAATTGAGAACAGCAAATGCCCCAGACTTTGAAATTCCAAAATGCAATTTAGAACTTGGCCGGCAATCTGTCTTATACAGGAGTCCCCTTGAATGGAACAAATTACTGGCTACTATTAAGATTAACAAGGGTAGAATCTCATGGACAGGGATTAAGTCCTTATTTAGGAAGTTTGCCATTAGTTCTAGACAATGTTGCCTGTGACTGGGAACTCCTGCCACTCTTGAGGACCGACCTTTTCTGAAATTTGTTGCAACAGTTCTTCTATTTCATTTACTAATCTATCCTTTACAATTTCTAGTCCATAAAGTTGGCCACCTAAGGACACCACCCCTTCCCTTTCTTGACTATGCTATAGTGTCCTCTTTAATCTTCTTTTTCCCACTCGGGTCCCCGTACAGGGAGATTATTGTGGTGACCTCCAAGCATACATAAAACAGATTGTGTTTATTGTTGTTGGATTTAGTATATATTAGCACTATGTCATAAAATACCTTGATGTATAAACCTTGTGTTTATGAAACCTGTAAATGATGAAAATACCATGGCACTAGGTGTTTTTGATAATGGTAAAAGGTACTAGGTGACTATTCTAGAAATTAAGTTAGTTGTGCTGTTTAAAATGCATATAAGTTGTTGTAAACTGAACAAGTCTGAAATTCCATGGTGATTTGCATGTATCCCATGATGCTTTGCATTATGGAAGTATGTATGATGATGTATTTCTTTGAAACTTGATTTGTTGCCAGTACCTTTTGGGGTAATCCTTTTTTCAGTGTTTCTGCACTGAGGTTCTTTGTTTTTAGCTTGTTTTGTTTTTTTTTTCTTTTTGAGCCCCAACTACCCAAGCAAATGGGGCCCTCGTAGTGATGAAAGGTTTTCACTGAAAAGTGGTTAGATCAGAGATCAGTGTCAGTAGGTGCTGGCTAAGTGCAGACAAAGGACATTCATAGTCTGTTGCTGCAAACTGATGTACTGAAGAAGGAATATGCTATTGTGTTATGTTGTATCCATGACACTCCAGACGTTACCTCTAGGATTCCCAACCGAGCTGATAGGCTAATGATGCACATGTGACCCAGATCAAATTTTGCAGCATACCCTGGTCCCAGGAATCCCTTTTCTCCAGTTCAACTATTACATCTGATGAGGCTACAGCACTGCAGG